>JAWUZG010000041.1:0-2961666 GCA_036785705.1 Acanthornis magna | reverse complement strand
AGATTATAAACTCTGACAGTAACATTTTTTTTGCATTATTCAAGGTCCTTTTCTCACTTGGCTCCATAACTAGATTTTGTAAGTGCTCCCAACTGTAATGCTTAACATGTAATGCACCACTGCTGTTTCCCACTCTGTCCCTTATACTGTCTATTGTCTGAGCTAGAAAAATGTCAAAACTTGACTCACAGCTGTCATTCTCTTAGGAATGGTTAGGTCTTGTGTTAAGAGACCTTTCAAACATCATCACGTATCTCATGGTGAGTTCTGTCAACTGTAGCAGTGAGGTTTGTGATTCATGAATTGGAGATATTTTGACAATGAAGAGGTTTGAGTTCTGCCAGCTGTACCAACAGAAAGAGAGATTCCTCTGAGCCAGTCAAATAAGACATTCAAATGCAATGCATTTCAACCATTAATGATCCAAGGGATGCACCAGGTACACCAGTGCCTGCAAACTTGAATTGTCTCTTAAAGACTCATAAGCTTTAATGGCACTCTCCACACTCCATTTCCATGAGACAATATGAGGCACAGATGTGGCTCTAAATGATCCTCACCATTGCTTGATTAGAAACAAGTACAGTAGATTTGACAGGAAGCAGCCCCTGCTTTGTCTTTATAATGTGTTTCCTCTTGCAGCTACTTCTATTTTGCTGATGTGATTGGCTTGCAGATGCTGGCTTAACACTTTTGTTTTCTTCTTTGTGCTGCAAATAATTGGGATTTAATTAACTCAGAGTTTAGAAGCTCTGATCAGTGCATGGTACTAAGCTCCAGTCTCATCTTTTCATTTACACAACAATTGCACCTTCCTTGTTATGCATCACTGAGGGTTTCTGAGCAGAGGCAAAGTTCAGCTACCATCAGACAGACATCAGTAAGGCAGTTAGACCTGTACACTGATATCAAGAAGTCTACTCAAGTTAAGTAATGATTAATGGGCAGTTTGAAGTCATTTGCCTATATTCACTTCTCACTTTCATTTGTGCTGCAGACATCTGTAGCTGGAACTCAGATTGTGTCAACAATTCCTTTCAGGCATTTTGGCTTGCAAGTTTTGTTTCTTAATTTTGTCAAAAATGAAAGCTATCAAGACACTGGGGATAATCAATAATTCATCATATTATTTGAACGAAAAATGTCTTTCTTTTGTCTTTGAAAGGTCTGTTCCCTAGATCAAAAATTAAAATTTCTCAAATTCTAAATATTGTCTCAAAATAAAACATTTAGTAGGGATTTGGAGGGGTTTGGAAGGGGATGAATGTATACTAAGAAAAAGTGTTACATATTTTGTAATATTTTGCTACATTCTTGTTCAGCTGAAACTATTTTATTAATTCAAAATGGCTTCAGCTAAAAATTGTGATTAGTGTTGAGTTGCATTTTTCAGTCATTTGAATGAACTATACTCTTAAATTTATTATTATTGTTATTATTGTTATCATTACTGTTTGGACATTTGGAATGAGAGGTTGGAGAGCAGTGATGGGGAAAGGGACCTGTGGGTCCTGGTTGATGGCAAGGTGAACACTAGTCAGCAGTGCCCTGGCAGCCAGGAGGGACAACCCTGTCCTGGGGACATCAGGCACAGCATCGCCAGCCGGGCAAGGGAGGGGATTGTCCTGCTCTGCTCTGACCTGGGGCAGCCTCACCTCGAGTGTTGGGGGCAGTTTGGGGTGTCTCAATGAAAAAGATATTAAGCCCTTAGAGAGCATCTAAGGAGGGGCACGAGGATGGTGAAGGGCCTTGAGGGGAAGCTGTGTGAGGAATGGCTGAGGTCACTTGGTCTGTTCAACCTGGAGGAGACTGAGGAGAGACCTCAGTGCAGTTACAACTTCCTTGTGAGGGGAAGGGGAGGTGCAGGCACTGGTCTCTGCTCTCTGGTGACCTGAGACTTCAGGGAAGCTGAGTCAGGGGAGGTTTAATTTGGGTATTAGGAAAGGGTTCTTCACCCAGAGGTTGATTGGGTACTGGAACAGGCTCCCCAGGGAAGTGGTCACAGCATCAAACCAGAGTTCAAGAAGTGTTTGGACAATGTTCCCAAAAACATGGTGTGACCCTTAGGGGTTCTTGGGCCTAGAGTGGGACTCAGAGATCCTGATGGGTCCCTTCCAACTCAGCATATTCCAAGTTTCTATAATAGGCCTCTTTCTATCCCTCAAGGTTTTCTGTTATGGATCAGTGAGGTGTCTGCTACTCTCATGCTGCGTTTTTAGCACTTTATCCCCCAGGCTGCCCAAACATTTCTGACCAATACAAAGTGTATTGTCTGATTTTCTGGTCAGCTGTGTGGAGTTTTTTTGTTGTTGTTATTATTATTATGTAAACTTTTGTTTGGTGTGGAAATGATTACACTGACTCTAGCTGTAGAGTTGCTTCTTGCATTTTCCTCTCCAATCAGCTGAGAAGAATAAACATAAGACACACCCCCTTACAGTGCAGACATTTATCTTTCAGAGAGCTCTCTGTCTCTTCCTTCACACCTCTGTATGGTTTCTTCTCTCTATTGCTGTACCCTATGCAAATATCCTTATTTAGCTATCCATACTCTCAGTGGAAGATTTGTTACTGAGAAATAAAACAGTCTTATCACCAGTGACTGAACTGAGCATTTTTAAAGGACTCACCTGGAGTTCATCAGATGAAAGGGATTGGTTTTAGTTCTTCCTTTCAGAACTTCTATTCAGTTCTTTCCTTCAGAACTGAACCTAAGCAGACTTACTTATTCCTTGATAGCAAGAATAGAGCACTGATTTTTGTGTCTGGGATGGGAACATCGAGATGACCTGCTAGTCAAGGTGGATGGTTTCTATCGTCCTTACGAGCATGACAGAAAGAAAAATTTTAAGCTGTAGTCCAGACATCATTTAACCTTTCTATTTTTGTGAACAACAACTGAGGTCTAATAATGAGACTCTTGTTTTAATAAGTTAGATAAAGAACTTTGAAACAACTGTGTACCAGAACAATGAGCATGTGCATTACAGAGAGAAAAAATAACAGGAGCATATTCAGCAGGTAAGGCATTGTAGGCATTATGGACTCTGCTAATGTTGCATATCCCTTGTGGGGGCATCAGGGTAAGGTATCCTTCCAGGTGTGGGGAATGTCAAGAAAAATAGACAGGACAGAGGGTCACATAGGCACCTTCTGGCTATAATCTTTCTAAATATCAGAGTGTAACTACTTTGCTCCTAATGTCCAAGGAATAAATAATTTCTCCCTCTTTTAATATGGCTGCTGGAGTCGAAGGACTCTGGTGGGCAAGAGTGTGACTGAAAGAACAAAGGTTATTAACTTGAGATAATTGAGTTACATAAAAGTAATTTAAGATGAAGCTTCAAGAATATATGGCAGTAATCTTCAGTCATGCACTGCCCAGTAGTCAACATTCTCTTAGGTTCTTACAAGGTTTTCAGTTTATGAAAAACATTTAAGTGTTTCTGTTACACATTTTGGTTGCCATGTTAACTTGGCTTCCATGGGACTGCAACAAACCCAAAACACCTCCTTACATACTTGCTTTATGACATTTCATTAGAATGCCAATATAACAGCTTTATAGTAAATGTAGGATATGGCAGGAGACTAAAATAACACCATATTCTCTGAACACTTTAATCTAGGTTTAATAATTTTAAGGTTTTTAGACATTTGTAACTTAACCTGTGGGCATAATCTAGTAGTAACAGTGCTTGAGAGAAGTTATGAGCACTGTGCTCTGAGATTATAAGTGGCTCAAATAACATAGTGGTTCCAAGGGAAACTAAATCTTTTGAAAACCCCTCAAACATCAGTTTAAACTGTTAACTTTAATTTTATTTTAAATTCATGTTAGAGTAATTGCATCAAGCTGGGATTATGTGTGTTCTCTGATTCTGTCTTACAGCACTTCTGCCTCTTTTAACCATTTCCTATATGGGTGATTCTTACTTGTTGCTTATTAATGGAGGTTTCTCCCTCCCAGGGTGTATTCAGTTAAAACAATATCTTACCGATGAGACCTTTGCTGGAACATTATTGGCAGCATATGTGATTTATGCATTATGAAGGGAAGCATGTAATGCTTAATGTATGTGAGAGTAAATTTTATTTTGCAGAGGATTTGTCAATTTAAAAATAAGTGTTCCATATCAGAAAAATGGGAGATTACCATTATTATGGAAATATATATTTCTCTTTTATATAGAAGAAGATTTCTACTTTTTACTCATTTGAATAGATCTTCTTTTCAAACACCAAGCAGGAAGAACAAAAGCAACAATTTTTGCAAGTTTTGCATATGAAAGTGTGTCCATGTTGTGGTGCTTAACTTGACACACCTCACAGGAGTCCGAGATGGAGAAACTGTTGGGCAAGTACCTCTAAAAATCACACATCCTTTTTAGCCAAAATATTTGTAGCTTGGGGGAACTAGAATTGTTCTGTGAATTACTATAGACCTCAAAATAGTCTTAGGGAGAAAAAACCCTAAACTTTATTACCTTTGTTTTACAGCAGAGGAAACTAAGAGACAGAAAGACTAAAGCCAAAAATGTTACAAAAGAAGTCAACAGAGAATGTGGCTTCTTGTTGGAGCACTTTGAGCAAAACTCTCATTTCAGGAAAGCAGAGGAGCCTACAGTGAGAGAAGCAAGAAGGCTGAGAACCTTATTTGTTTTAGTAGAATGGGAGAGATCTAGCACCAGGAAAATCTCAGTCTCTGGAGAAGAAAGATAGGGCAAAGAAATACTGGTACCATGGTCCAGCACAGGGAAAGCTGTTTATATCTGATCTGTGTCGTTAAGCTTTTGTCCAATTTTTCCATCTAGCCTAACAACCTTAATTCAACTTGATCTTACTCTGAGAAGAATTAGTATACTAGACATGTCCTTCAAAACAACAATGTAAAACACTTCTTAATAAACAGCTGAGAAAATAGGCAGGTGCCTGGAAGAAACTCTTCAAAAATCAGTCTGGCTTTTAAAGGAACCTGATTGTGATCTGCTCTTCCTTCAGTCCCAAATTAATGTACAATTCATACACTTACTTATACTTAATTTAATGCCTTGCACATAGAAGTTTGATGTTTTAGATTCCTCAGGCCCTACATCTTCTAAATGTTTTCCTCAGCTGCTGAGTTAAGGTAATAAAGGATATATCACAAAAGCCCATTCATTGATCTTCCATGAGTCCTGTGTCCCAGTACTGATTGTGTTATTACTTAGGTTTTTATATACCATGAACAACATTTCTAGCATGATACCATCTTAAGTATAAGTAATTTGTTTTTCTGTGGAACCCTTAACCCCAGAAAAAAATGCCAATTGATTCTATTCCTAAGTGACTAAGAAAATATTGGTTTTTGTTTACAAATTCCTGTACTAGTAAAAAAACCCAAACAAACCCAAACAAACTAAGAAGATGTTGGATTCTCCCTCTGTCCTTTCAGGGAGTGATAGCCTCCCTCCATATCACAACACCAATGCGAGACTTATCAGAAGTTTATTTCAAATGAGTGGTGTCATTTCAAACACAGAATGAGCTGCTCTACTCAGGAAGGGGATAAAGGGAATTGGGCATAAATAAGAGGGAATAAAAAAGCCCAGTGGCTGTGGTCTGCCATAGACAAAGCAGGTAGAGCATGGGGTTTTTATTGGTCTCCAGCTTTTTGGCTGCTGCCCTACTCCATCTGTAGATTAAGTCAACCTCTGGCTTTAAAGTCAGTGCTCTCCTGAAACTGTGTGACTTCAGCTCTGTGGCCCAGATTATGACTTTCTCACAAGGAATAGCCCAATATTCATATGATCTGAAGGGCAGAGATTAGACAAGTTATTTGGTGTGTGAGAGTCCCATATATTCTCCTCTTCCTGATTTATAACAGGAATCTGAATCACAGTATTTCACTCCAGGGAGGAGGCACCTTTGCTCTGTAGGTGGATGAAGGCTGATGCTCTCTCTAGCTTGCTTGATAATAAGTTCTACTTTGGGTTGTAGCCTGCGTATTATTGAAATAGCTGGGCTCTAGACCCTTGAAAAATATTTACTAAGAATGGCTGGTAGTTGTGTATTTGTGCAGAAGACACATTTTACTCACGTTGTCTGTATGGAAGCATTGACACAGTGGATAAACCCTGACTATCTCCAGGATTCATCCAAAAAAGCACCTTGGAGTTACAGCTGGACTTAAATGTCTGAAGTTCCAGTTAGACATCTAACTGTTGTCTGGATAATTCGTCACTTTTTTCCTCACAATTTCTCTTTGAACTTCCCCTCTTACAGGAAAACCAGTATGTTACAAATAAGCGTATTCCCAGCAGCTGGAAGTAAGTTAAAGAATACTCACCCTGCAGTATTTCAGGTCTTAATAAAGCCACTGACCCAAGAAATAGAAACCTATAAACTTTAGTGCTGGCAGATGAAGAGCTTTTCACTGAACTTGTCTTCTTAGATCATGGGTTTTGGCTATGCTGTGTTTATAAACTCCTCAGCCATGACACAATATATGTGTATGGGCCACCCTCTATTCCAGGTCCTGTCCTACCAGGTTTCAAGAGAGAAGAATCACAATTTTTCCCCACACCCCTCTGCGCTGGTGGGCACGCTAATTTCTGTCCAAACAGACTAAACACATAAAAAATCCCTCACTTTCTCTCAAGCACATGCACAGTTTTGTGGGGAGATACTCCCCTGCCTGATGGAGACAATTCACCTTGTAAACACATTTACTCTTTTACTGTCAAAACTTGGCTTTCAAATCTCTACACAAACTCCTCTGTTAATTGCCTTTAACCCTGCTCCCACCACAGACAGACCTCCTCAGTATATCCATATGTCTCATTGCCTCAGCAGAAACCTTCTGCCAAAAATAGTCCACTGAAGGCAAGTCCTGAGAAACAAAATAGCTGTTGTGAGGTAGGAAGCATGTCAGTGCAAAAAGAAAAAAGGAGGGAAGAAAGAACAAAACTAATAGAAGTCTGACCAGCCCTAGAATTGAGGAGGGAGAAGTTACTTGTTCAAGTGAAGACTGATAGTCAGGTGACTGTGTCTGCCTAAGTCCAATCTAAAGATTTGGAATTTTATAGAATGATTCCAGCTTTATAAATTCCAAAAAGCATGTAAAAAAAGTTTTTATTTCTGAGTGCTTCTGTAGATAACCAAGACACACACAGTATCCTAAATAGGACAGCTGAGTATCAAGTTCAGCCTAAGCACTGGTGACCAATAGACACAATGCCTAGAACCTGAAAGGGGAGATAACCTGCTCATACTTAAGCTCAATGTATAGTCCTTTTCTTAAAAAAAAGATAGGTACTAGACAAGCATCTTTTATTATATTGCTTGTACCTGGGACACTGCTTCAGACCCACCCCAGCCTGAAGATATTTGGACTTTCTGCTCCCACGGGGTGTGAAAGCACCCAAAGACTGCCAATGAAAGAAGGCAAAGTGTGTTACTCTCCTGTGCACACACACACATGTGCACACACACACATGTGCCCATACACACGTGCACACACACACATGTGCACATACACACACTTGCCAACACCCAAGTGTACCTCTCTATGCACCAACAAATGGTGCTTGATCATGAAACCAGGTATTGGAACTACTCCCTGAGAAACTCCCTACTCCCTGTGGAAATCCCTGCTTTTGGTCCTCTTTTTCTAACATTCGTAAGAAATGTTATCCTTTGACCTTAAATGGGACTACTCACAGTCCGTAAGTGAATGGCATGGTACCACGATGGAAAATATTTGCACTGAATGAAGGGCTAGTGAAAGCATCATAGCCTCAGCTCCAAACCTCGATGGCTATAAACAGTTTATCCATTCGGGCTGTTCTCACCTGCCATGGACACAGCAAGAGATTCCCCCTCCCTCTGACACCTTGTTTCCTTTCCTGTGATGTGGTGGTGGCAAAACTCATGTTCCCACTGCTTTTGTAATGTGAGAAACAACTACATCCTACAGCAGGGAGTCGGACGTAGGGATTAATTTCTCATGTTGAGAGAACCTCTAACTCCATTTTGCCAAGAAATGTCTACCTGCTTAAAAGGCAATGGCATAATCAATGAACAAATAGCAGAGGAAGAAAATTGAACTTGGACATTTTTTTCTTGGCTGAGAACTGGCAAAGCAGGTTAACAAGAGTGATCTGTCCTCCCACCCTTAACACACACTCCTTTCAAGAATGAATTCTGTGTGTTCTGCCCTTATACTGATTTGTTCAGTTTTCTTGACAAATGAATGGTGTGGTGATCCTTGCCAGAAAGAGAACCCCTTCAAATTATTAACCTTTAATAAACTGTAAAGGCTCAGGGCTATTCATGAGTTATTTGGAAAAATATGGTTAACAGAAGTCATTGAGTCGTAACATCACCTTCACTTAACTAAATATGAATCAACAGATTTGGTGAGTCTAGGCCAAGTCTTACCAAGCAGGATTGTGCATTGCAAAAGCTGCATCCTAACAGCGGTGCACACTGCCACGTGGCAAGGCTTGCTGGAAGCATCGACAGAGGAGTTATAGACCAAATGAGGAGGGCTATCCTTTTTACCATCCTGTATCCTGAAGGCCTGAAGGCCACCAGCAATATGAGAAGGTGATTCCGTGCCCAATTTAGCAGGTGTGTGTCTGCGTGCAGCAGGTGCTAAAAGAATGGGGTTTAAAACAGGTTAGATGAACAGCACTCTGCAGCTGCATTCTTCTTCCCATTGACTCCAAGGCAGTTTACTCCAGAGACAAATGTCTACACTTTCTAGAACTGAATAAGACAGTGCCCTTCCCTGTTGCTTTTCACACTTCCTCCTCAGAAAACAGAATTATTTCAGTTATAATTACTAGTGACTACCAGTGATCACTCTCTTGGTCACTGAAGCTGAGACAGAAATCAACCAAGTAACATAAACTGAAAAAAAATCCCTTTTTGTTAATTTCTCTCTATCACCTGCTTTTTTAGATCATATTAAATCCTATACATATACCAGGGTGGAAAACCCTCCTTACAGAGTCCATCACACATGGAATTTGCTTCCAATGTAATTCAACTATGACTACTCTTATAAGTTCATGGAGACATAGAGACTTTCATAGAAAACTCCATTGCAGAAGGTGGCTTTGAAGTAAACCTTCAGCCTGACAGTCAAAATCAGGCTGTGCAAATTACGCAAAAACAATATCTGAAAAACAGCATTCAGCTACAAATTCTTACTCATTCTTTTGGTCATGATTTTTGTGAGAATGTCTTAGAGAGTGAAGTTCTATCTTCATGGAAATCTGTGGAAAGTAGGGGTTCTATGGAAATGTTTACAGCTTACATGCCCATGTTGAGAGCTCTAACACGACGTGTTGAGTCAAAGAACAACAATAATATATGATCTGAAAATTAATGAACGTGTGAAAACACAAGTCAGCCTCCATTGCAAGCAGCTTGTGAGCAATTCGTTGCCAAATGAAAAATTTAATACGCTATCCATCAAATAATATAAAACAAAGACAGATTAGGAAGAGCTTCCATTCAGAATCCATAAGCAAAGTTATGAAGTGTGAAATATAAAAGTTTCACCTGATCTGAAAAGTCAAGCTCAGTCAATTATTCCCAAGCATCTCGTTTAGCAATACAGTAGCTACTCTAAATCTAGAAATAGTTGGCTTAAATACCGGCTTTAAAATCTAAAATACTACATGAGAACAAAAAACTACAGATACAATATTTATTAAAAAAATACATATAAAGGGAAGATCTTTGGCAATGACAAAAAAGGTGGAAAGGATACTATAGTCCTCTAAGACAGGAAGTTGGGAATGTATGGTCAGTGGAAATCAATACTGTTAGTTCCTGTGAGAAGTAGATGAAAAATATCCAAACCCAACCACAACTACAAACATCTGGATGTTCAGCTGCCCTGTTGGATGAGAGGAAGCAGGTGCAATTGTCCTCTTGGTTTGAATTAGCCTTACACTGCTCATGGCAGACATTACTGGAAGAGGCTAACATCCCCCAGACGGAAACATGACCAGTCCCAACGCAGTGCTCAGGACTGTCTGGATTTCAGTGGAAGGAATGGTGCTTGGGTATGGCCAGACACAATAAGGATCTCATCTTTGAAAATCAGAACCTTTACCATACTCTCTTTCCTCAGTAAACACACTCCCTTGAGCCAAGAGAGAGATGAGAGAGCCTCAAGAAAATGGAAAAGGAAGGGAAAGACACTCAGCTGGCCTGCATAGAAGACTGCAAGGACTGAGGTGTGTACAGACAGGATGTATCTGTTCAGAGAGGAGATTTGTAACCAATAGTGAATTGGAAAAATAGCTAAATTGTACAACTGTCTGGTTTGTGAACAGTGTGGTCTTACTTCAAAGGGCGCTATATTTCAGAGAGTGAATGCTAATCAAGCTTGTTTGTATGGATTAATGAGATTATAGATGCAAGCATTGCATAACCATATATCTTAGGAACCAAGTACTTTTGGCACTTAAATTGCTGTAGAAGCCACCATTAAGACCACTAATTCAAAATGAAGGAGATGCAGAGAAAGTTCATCAAAAGGAAATTGGACATGAAGCATCCATCTTTCTGAATAGGATTTGTTTACCTTAGGATATGAAAGCCAAGGAAGAGGAACATCAACAGAGATAAACAGTTTAAATTAGCACAAAACATATGGGTATAATAAACTGCCCATGAGATGTTAAATGTGGGATGTTAGAATCTGAAATGTCTTTCTAACAGAGATAAAAATATGAATAAATCCCCAAAATAATTCTCAGCAACTTTACAGTTATGTGTAAGAAATTAATGAGAAGACTGTTTTGTTGGTTTTGACTGGGACAGAATTAATTTCCTTCACAGAAGCCAGTATGGGTCTGTGTTTTGGATTTGTGCTGGAAACTGTTGATGATGCATAGGCATTTTCATTATTGCAGAGCAGCTCTTAAACAGTCAAGGCTTTTTCTGGTCCTCACCCCACCAGAGAGGAGGCTGGGGGTGCACAAGGAGCTGGGAGTGGACACGGCTTTGACAGTTGACCCCAACTGACCCAAAGAATGCCCCATATCATATGGCATCATGTTGAATATATAAAGTGGAGGGAAGAAAAAGGAAGAGGGGGAACATTCAGAGTGACGGCATTTTGTCTTCCCAATCACCACTACGTGTGATGGAGCCCAGCTCTCCTGGGGATGGCTGACCACCTGCTTCCCCTTGGGACTGGGGGGAATAAGTCCTTATTTTACTTTTCTGGTTCACCTGTTGTTGGTGAGTTTGTTGTTTTAGTTTACCTATTAAGCTGTCTTTGTCTCAACTCATGAGTTTTTTCACTTTTATCCTTCCCATTTCCCTCCCCATCCCACTGACAGGAAGTGAGTGACCTGCTGTGGGGGTCTGAGTTGCTGGCTGGGGCTAAATCATGACAAAAATACAAAACTGGATATCCAGAGAGCAGAGACCAAATTGCCTTGACTCAGGAAAACCATTTAAGTTCAGTTTCTAGCCTTTATTTTTCCTGTAGCTAAAGGTCTGAGGTGTACCTTTAAGTTATTTTCCTTCCCTAAGGATTATGTGAAGAGTCATGACTCAAAAGGCAGCCTCTGCAACTTCCAAAGATGATCGACAAATGCAAGTGCAAACCTCTATCTTGGATAATGATCCACAGGTGAAAAAAACAGTGTTATCTGGTTTCAGCTTTGCCCTTCTTCTTTGGGAAGGGATGGTAAGGACCACAGGGAGTAACTAGACAGAAATCATGATGTGTGACCAGAGAACAGCTGTTGTGGGAGAGATAAGGTTCGATTCTGAGGCTACACTCCTATCTCTAAGACTTACATAATGTCCTCACCTGGTTGTTTTCCATCAGAGTCAAAAAGAATAGAGCAAATTACTCTTATTCATTTTATTCTGAATTCTTCAAAATTCTTGGCCAACTACAAATGTTGTAGCGCCTATATTAATGTTTATTCTTGGATTTCTTTCTCTAACATTTGAATGTAGATGGGATGAAAATATGGATGACTTACCTCCAGGATATGACTTTCCAGCAACTTCTTCTTATTCTGCTGCTTTTTAGCTCTGCTTCAGTGTATTGCCATCCTTGCGCCCTGTGACATAGATGGGTATTCTGCAACAAAAAGCATTAAAGTCAGAAACCAAAATTAAATTTTAGCTATGCAGCAAATTAAAGCATGCAGGTAATTGCTGCAGAGCAATTCTTCAACAGAGCACTACCCAGCTGATGCCACAGCAATTGATTTCTGTGTCCTGTATTCTCAACCAGACCCTGGGACAGTTTATTTCAGGGCCCTGCTAGAGTTTGTTCAAACATGGAAGGACATTAAGCCATAGCCAGCTATGTCTGCCAACCATCCCTGCTCTCTGGGCAGCACTGCCACCTGCTCAAGACAGATTACTCTATTCAGCTACACATGAGACTTCTGTTTTTTCTCAGTTCTTTTCCCTCATTTATTTATGCTTGAAGTCAGAAATCCATTACTCTGGTCTTGCCCTAAATCTGCCCCCAAAGAGAGGCTAGCAGTTTAGAAGCTTACCACTGCTTCATGTGAGCAAGTTTTTGTGAAAACATTCACAATTTAGGAAGTAATTTTGGCAAGCTGAAAGTTCCAAACAAATGCTCTCCAAATTGCTTAAAAATTGCATTGTGACTAAACTAGGACAGAATACAACAGTAGCTGAGACAAAGCCAAGTTGAAGAAAATGCAGATTGCCAGCAGCTATTTTCGCCTCTGCGAAATATGATATCTAATATTTTTCTTTACTTAATCCGTGGCAGTTAGGTGAACATTTTTATCCACCTTTTACAGATGTATATACCAGAGCAGAGAATTGATCAAATGTTTTGAACAAAGCTATAGATGAGTTTGGTAGAAGCAATTGATGTAATCCTACGCTTCTTCATTGGTAGCTGCTTTTGTCCCTTTTACCCCTTTCTTGGATAGAGAAGTGTGGTTTTAGTATTCATGTTCACCATTGCAGCAGGGACATCCTCTCCTTAGTTGCTTCACTAGCATTTGTTTATTCTTCTACTGTTCTCTGATCATCCTTATTATCACACACTGCACAGAAATTATTTTTGCATTGTGAGAGACTGAATTGTTAATGGTTAATGACTCAAAACAATTGCCCATTTTTAATTCTTTTGGCTCTTCTAGCCAATATTTCTATCTTGGCTTCTCAGTATTACGTTTATGTTATATACCTGTTTTTTTTAAATTTTCCACTATTCCTGCTTCCTACATTTTCTTTTTAACTTCACCACCTTTGTAATTTTTGTGATGTATTGAATTGAAATTCAAATGCAATATAAATTGGAATTAACAGGGTTTAAGTCTCACCTGTTTCTCTATTGCTGTCTTCCATTTTGGAAAGCTACCCATGTTTTATTTTCCTTCTCCACTTTGTTATTTTTATTGATAGATGAATTCCTTCGCCTTGCTCTGTGCCAGCCTCACACCGACTGCTGTCCCCTTCCATGGGACACTTGGTCACTGAGTCTGGATGAACCCAGACTTCACTGCCTCCTCCCTTGCTGTATCCAGAACCTGCTGGCGGTGAATTCTCTTTTTTTTGTTTTCTGTGGCTTGTGCATTCACAATCCTCGTCAAGAGATTGCAAACCCAATATTAACTCTGAAATATGTTCACATTGTGTTTTGGGTTATTTTGTAATGGTCTACCAAAATTTGATTGGAATCAATGGGATCCGTCATCTAATTTAGCTGAGAGTAGAGCAGACAGTAATGAAAAAAGGCAACATTATATACCTGACTTATTCAATTGACAAAAAATCTCTTATCTCTGCTAAATAGTCTAGAGTTGCTTACTAAAATGTCAGCATAACAAAAAGTAAGATGGTGAGCTTTAGCATTGAGAGGTGTTGCCTTTCCCACTACAGGAACAAGAACTATTTCTAATGAGATGTCAAAATCTCCAGTTACTATTTAGTAACAGTAAATAAAAGTAGTAACAGCAAATAAAAGACCCTGTGGCAACACAAATATAACAAAAGAAACCACAAAGATTCCTGATGTAGCCATAAGGGAAAGGAAGAGGATATATACATTTTAAAATACATTTAACAAAACTCACTTGTACAAAAATATTTAAGCCTTGAGAGACTATTATTCATGCTGAAACATTTGATTCCTAGTATTTTCAAACATCATTGCAAAACAGTGTCACACAGAGATTTCAGATTAAAATTATTTTTTGCTTTAAGACAGGAGGTCCCAAAATGAAGGCTTTAACTGGCGGGAGCATCAACTATGGTTTATTTCAGCTGCTGTGAGCTGGTAAATACCAACTTTAGAGAAGGGCAGCACGAGGAGGAGCTCGGCCAGCAGGTGGCGAGTTTTCTTCAGGATTGCATTTACAAGAAACGATTTTTGTGGTCCTGTTTGTTCAATGATGCCCTGACTGTATTATTCTTACAGCTTTACATGCAAGAGTCTATCTCAAAATAACCTTAAAGGCCTGACCTCAAACCACGAATAGCAGGAAGTTCTCAGTTAGGGTTGAAACTCTGTCATTATTTAATCTTCCCCTTGGGCCAGTGTATTGCGGCTTATTTGGTATTTAGGATCACCTGATGGCACAAAGCCCCCTGTTAGGTGACCTTTATCTCTAGCACTTCAGCATGACAGTGTATGACAGAAAATTGTCTTTCTGACCTGACTCTTAACTTCCTTTGCTTTTGTGACTTTTAGTTGGCCCCTCAGGTTTATTTCCATGTAGTTTCAAAGGGAATTTATATCCTTTTTGAAAGTTAACACTAAAAAAAAAAAAGGCTTTTTTTTTCTATAGTGCTGCTATATATTTAGAAACAGTTAAAAACAGGAAAGCCATTGTGAGTGATTATACAACTAAAATTCTGATTTCTTATATATTATCCTAAATAAACATAATTTTAGAGTTGTTATAAATTATAAAATTCTCACCAGATCAGTATTTCTACATGTTTTAGCCAGGCATTAGTACTGTATTATTAAAAAAACACTTTGTATTAAAATAACACCTTTCCACTGAGTAAAAGTCAAGAAATTGAATCTGCAGTCACACAGTACTGCAGTTGTTAGATATTAATGTCACTGAAGTCAATCATAAAAATAAAAAAAAACCCACATAGTTTTCTGTGGGAGAAAGACTACTGGAACTCCATGGCTGCTTCAATGTCATGTCAGGAGAGTACATATGGCTAAGGACCAACTGGTCTCTGGCAATCATATTATTATAGAAGAGAGGGGGCACAGATGTGGTTTAGATGACCAAGGACTAAAGCAATTGAATTTAAAATGTCTTTTGTCCCTGTGGAGAGCTGGTCACTGTGTCTGCCAGCAGCACTGGTCAATGAGCTTGCAGCAATGGGCAGCAGAGCTGGGACCAGCAGCTATGGGCAACACATTTGCCCAGAGCAGGGCAGATGACCCCAGTGAAGGAGCCTCTCAGACCTGGAGTGGATCCCCATCACTCTACTCTATATGAAATGGAGGCAGTTTCAAATGTTTGCTGAAACAGTGAAGGACCCAAACCTGTTTTTAAAGTAGACTCCCTTGGGCTACTGGGACAGTTTCTTGCTTCCTTGGATGTCTTTCCAAGATTCAGGCCCTGGATATTCGAACACCAACCACATTTCTGAGCTGTAGGCTCTGTGATTCCACAGACCTGACCCAGCAGAGCTGCCCCTGGAGCCTGTCCAAGTCTGTGGCACAGGTTTGCTCAGGATCTTCCCAATCTTCAGCACCTCTTCTCCCTGTTTGCTGTGCCAGACAGGCATGGCAGCTGCTTTGTCAAAGTTCACAGCTCTGGACAGAAAGCTCACAGTTCTGGACAGATTGTTGGAGTTCCATGGCACAAATTATGGTCCAGTCTCCCTTCATGCTACTACACGTGGATTGAATGGGCCTTTGGGCTCCAGTGTCCAGTCCATTGGGATGAAGGGATAGGAGTATTGGCAAGTGACTGAACTCAGAGCCTTGTTTTATTACATATCTATGCAATGGACAAAGCCAAAACAAAATCTCATATAATTAGGAAGTAAAATGTGGAGTCCTGTCTGTTTGTATTGCTATCTCCAGTCCTGCTAATCCCAAAGGCGATGCTGAACTGCTGTCATGAAATGTTGCTGTAATAAAGTCCTACAAAAAGCTTTTCTAATCACTTCCTGTGCAGAAAATGTTTCATTTTTTAATTTGTAGCAAGATTCTTGTCACATAGGTGTATGACCTGTCAACTACTGCAGATATGTCCATCATTAACTCCTGAAGATAGAGCCTGATAAAAATATAGAAATAGAAAAGACTTATACCCATCCCCTAACATTCAGGCTATGCATTGAGATGCTTAAAATAGGGACCATTGGCTCTGTGTATGTGCCAGCATATGGTCAATCAAAAAGAGGGAAAGGTTTCTCTAGAATGATCTCAACAGGAAGTTTCCTGCTTTCAGGAAGTGCTGGATTCACTGGGGTTATTAGCCCAATGTCACCACAATGAAATCACTCAATTGAAGATAAATCTTGTGGAATTCTGATTCCAGTCCTGTGACTGACAGACCATGTCAAGCAAATGTTGCCTTTATTCACTGAAAGTTATGGAGTCCTCCCTTAACTATATAGTAAATATGAGCCTTATCAAATTATATGTCATACCAAAAATTTTAAAATATAAAGGTCACTGACATTCCTTGATTCAATGTACATATCCCCGTACTTCCACTGTGTGTCCTGTAATGCTGTCTGTGTTAATCTCCCTCTGTATCTACATATACATACAAAGGTTCTTTCCTTTCCTAGTGTATGTGCATTTATATGCATACATACGAAATTCTAATTCCATACACACCTTTTGGTACCACCTAGAAGTAACTTCTTTCATGTTTGACAGATTGCTCTTGGTCATTTTTTTTCCTAGAAAAATCAGAGCTGGATGAGTTGGAGGATACCCCTACTGAGTTTCCAGGCCAGCAGAGATGTATATTTTACAGCAATAGAGTAAGGATTTCTCGTTAAAGCATGTGACATAGGCATAATCCACAGCAAAATGTGATGTCCAGGCTCTGCTGGCATTCTACTTCAGTGTCCCAATTCACACAGGTCTTTGTCTCACAGGCCCCTTCAGGACTCATGTCACCAAAGCCTTCAGGTCCCCTGGGATCATTAAATCCTTACTCAATTTCCAGCAGATATGGGAATTATATGTGAGCAAATGTAATGTACACAAATCATTACAGCCACCCTTGTATTAAATGAACTTTTTTAAGAAGCTGGTTTTGACCTGATAGAATATAATGGTTTCAAGGGAACCATATAGCCATTACAATCCATCATATAAATGAACACTTAGGGACACCTAAATCCAAAGATTATTTGACTGTTGTACATATACTTGCTTAAAGGGGGCTGGAGGATAGACCCCTCAAATCTGTGGTGAAAACATCTGTACTTCTACGAAATTTTTCTTAAAAATGTGCACATATGAAAACTTCCTTAGATTTCCAAAATGATCAGTTCATTTTAAATCAAAGTGACCCCTAGCATCAAATTACATTTTGGATGTATTGCTAATAAATTATTAGTTTGGAAAAGCAAAGGATTTCAGAATGATATAGAGTATTTTACATGACCAGTTCTGATTGCAGACTCTGGTTTCTCTATAACCTGATGGTTTTTCATGTGTTATTAATTACTGTGTACTGTACTCCTTTAACATCTATGGCAGATACTGTAAAGCTGAGGAAAAGTAAGTGACATAAAATACAAAAATGTTCTGCAAACCCTGCTTTTGCTTCCTTTTGTTGCTCTCTCGCAATGTTAAAACAGATAAATGGTTTCCTCTTTCAAATACAACAAAAAGAAATGACTCCTGGGAGGAGCCCTGGGATGCCAAGTTTGAGCCTGGATTGAATTTTTATGACCACTGTAAAAACTCCTGAAAATAGGAAATTATAATGGAAATGCTGACTCTCACTGCACCAGTGTGAGCAGCACCACCACGGCATTATTGGTGATCTAAAGGGGCTGGAAGTTAAAGTGGAATCATTTACACAACCGACTTCACACCGCTTTGCAAACAAGGGGTGTGTGGGGCGGGGGACTGGGGGTGGGGGGAGATCTTGCACTTAATTAGTTGCTTGCAAAATCCATTGTGATTCTTGAAGAAGACAAATCCCCTATCGCTCTATTCCGTGCTCTGGGTTTTCTTTCCTGCTCCGCAGAAGTTGCTGGCAGAGGGCTGTCCCCGCGGGCTGCGCGGGGCGCGGGGGGGCCAACAGGGACTTACGCGCCCGCGGATCTCTCCCCCGCCGCAGTAACTCTCTAGAGAAGGGCGGCAACACATTAAAGCGCTGGGTTGCATCTCATCATCGCAATCAAGCAAAAACGATTTCCCCCTTGCTAACAAAATGGAGATGTTCCAAAGTTTGGCTCTTATTTTCAGGGAGCCCTTGAAGTTTGAAAAAAACCCAAAAAGCTCAAAAGTTGGCAGAACAGCGTCGTATCCATCTCTCCACCGGTTTTCTTTTTGGGGGAAGGAGGCGGGAGTTGCTATTTGAAGAGCGTTTACTCGCACCGCGGGAGCAGTTTCCACCCGCGTTGTTTGCCGCTATTCTTCCCGTTCTTGTCATTAGCAGCTATTAAAATAATAAGGATACACGGAACCTGAGGAGCGAACTGGGGTCGGGAGGGAGGGGGGATCAGTTTGGGAAAGGGCTGCGGGAGCGCCCGCGCTGCCTCCGGGCCCTGCCCCGCGCTCATCGCCACCCGCAGCTCCCGGCCACGCTCCCTGCTCGGCCTCCGAGGGCTCGTGGCCCTTCCTGCCCCTTTCTGACTCTTTTCATCTCAGTCCGGGCCATTCCAGGGACGGCAGAGTCCGCGCGCTCTAATCCTCCACCGCGGTCATCAGTAAAACCGCAGGGAGGGAAACCAGGCAAAGAGAAGAAAAGAAGAATATATACATATACACACACATGTGTATGTGTCACGGGTGCCACAGATAACCGGGACGTTGCACCTTGCCCGGGGAGGCGTGAGGACAAGGAGGGGAACGCTGAGTGCACTTGTGCCTGCTCTCCCCTGCGTGTCTGCCGCCGGGGCTGCTCCACCCTCCCGGTGAAGCTCCGGCAGCGAAGGAGCTTTGGAACCTCCGCCGAGCGCTGCCGGCTGCTCAGTCCTGCTCCCGCTTCCTTTCCCCGGGAGCGTCGGGAGCTGCCGGGCTGCAGAGCGGAGGAGGCTTTGCCCAGCCATCCCCCACCCACCACCGCTGCGTTCGCCAGACTCCAGGGGCTCCATCGCCCCTGGACTCGCACACGAACCTCCCCCTGCCCCGCCGGACCCGCTGCTCCCCCAAGCCCCAGCCCGCGGGTGATGCTTCGCGAGTGGCACGGTTGTTTCTTCTCAGTAAAAGAATTTTTAAGGGACAAGCGCAGTTCCCCGGTGGGGAGAAAGTCCCATGGAAGCAAAAGGGAGTTTTACCCTGCCCATGGCTATGGAATGGGGCCGAGAATCGTTTTTCTTGCAAAGGTTAAGTGGGTGAAGCTGGGTATCCCAGCTGCAGGAGGGAAGAGGAGCATCAGTCAGGCTGTGTAGCCCTGTCCCAGCCCGCGTGTAGGTGCATCCAGGGATGAACGGCATCCACAGGAGCGTAAACCAGAGGAGGCGCGATCCCCAGTGCCCGCGCTGCGCAGGGTTAGCCCTTAAACCCAGAACTCGTTAGAGAGGAGGTGACAATCGCGACAGACTCCCCACGGGAGGGACGGGGAAATGCCCTCAGATGTTCCCCCCGTGCCCCCTGAGCCTGCTCCGCGAGGGTCACTAAGCCGCTCCCCCCGGTCCGGGCACCAGCACCGGCACCGACGGCACCGGGGCGAGGCGGCAGCGCCCGACGGCGACTCCGGCGCTGCGGGAGGACAGCGGGCAGGCAGACCCGGTGTGCTGGCCGCCGGCTGGTGTCCGGGATGCTGCTCCCCGAAAATGGGGTGCATAGCACAGGGGGCCTTCGACTTGCAGATGCATGGGGCGGGATAGGAACGGGAACGGCTTTGGGAAGGCGATAAAGGTGGGAAAAAGAAATGGGGGCTCCGGTCTCCCCAGTCACCCCACGGATTTCTCTTGAAACGAATTGAGTTTCACTGTCACGTCTACATCTTAAAAACGTGGCTAGGTTTGGGAGCAGATGCGCTCACTTTTCACAATTCTCTTGAAGTTGTAACATTCCTAATCGACAGCAGATCTTTGCTGTGGAAAAGCGCAGCATATTCCCTGCGTGTCAATACTAATAGTGGTTTCATACCCCGTTCCCGGTATTAGGTTCCCCACCGCTGAAAGTTGACATAATGCAAATTAGCGAGGGACATCATAAAAATCCATCCGAGAATAAAGGTTTTGGAACAACATACCCTTCATAACTTAAACACCAGATATTTAAAACAAATGCACTTAACAAGACAGTTAACCTGAAGCTTCAGTTCTATCGCCAGTGGGTTGACAAGTCCAAATATTTTTAATTTTTAACAAATACTTAGATATCAGACGACACATTATTCAGGCAGCTTTCAGCTACAGCTTCCAGGAATACTCTGGAATAGAATGATATCTCAACGACCTGCTTTGAGTATAAACTATTTTTGCGTTGGAATAAATTTTTTGTGTCTCCCTCCCTCGTTGACAGTGAGATCATTTACTGCCATTTATTTCGATGCTTAAGTATTTATTTCGGAATGATGAAGTTGGTATCTGGAAGTATATGGTTTTTATTTTGTTCCCTCAAAGGCAGCACGTGCAGGTATCATTGCTAGTTTTGTGTTTACTGTCTCAACTAATCCACTATTTCTACAAAGAGAATTGCGATTTTTGCTTTATTAGTGCACGCACCCACCCTCAGCTATAACAAGATATTTCCTATGGGAAAAGATATATCTCCAGTTAGGAGAGCCTATCTGCGGTCTGTACCTTGGTCTGGGGACGCTTGGGAATCTTACATGTTCTGACAACTGGACTTGAAAACTATAATTGAAAATGCAAACTTGTTCCAAGAAATCAGCTCACAGCACCGGGCACAGGATCGCATTCTCGACAGGAATGAAAATGCGAGGTTTAGGGGTTTGGGTTTTAAAGGGTTTTTTTTTTGTGATTGTCTAGTTGCTTGGTTGGTTGGGTTGGTTTGGGGTTTGTTGGGGTTTTTTTGTTTGTTTTTTGTTCGTGTGTGCATGTATTTGTGGTGGGGTTTTTTGTGGGGGGTGGTTTGTTTTATTTTTTTTTTTTCTGAGTCTGTGTGTGGATAATAAAGAAAGAGAGAGAAAATAACAGCACGAAATGCGAGAACTGAAGAACTGGGAACGTCTTTGCTTCACCTCTGTCTCATAAAAATGCCACTTGTTCAAAAAAGGGGGAACGAAAATCTCTTCGCCTGCCTGGAGCAAAGCATGTTGGACCCCAAACTGTTCATAAAAATAGAGGGGATGTGGGATTGAAATGGCAGTGCTAGGCTTGCTTCGCCACGCTACTGTCATGTTCATGAACACTTATTCTGCAGGATAACGTAGTGTTTTCTTGTTGCTGTTTTGTTGATTTTGGTTTTATTTGTTTGCTTGTTTTTCCTTCGGAGATGGCAAAAAAAAAAAAAAAAATAGGTGTAACAACGGGAGTGACATGAACAATAAAATAACACATGCGTGTCCCTGAGCACGGTACCGTGTTATCCTGTCGGATCTGTCTTCGCTCGCGTATTATATTACCCTGGCTGCTCGGGACAATGTAATACACCCAAGCAATTTTTCCCCCTCCACGGATCTAAAGGAGTGTGAATAGATGGATGAATAGAAAAACAAATAACAGAGGAGATTACGGCCTCGGGATTAATAGTAAAGCACGCTTAACCTCTTTCTTTCGAGGGTTATTTTGCTTTTCCTGTTACTCCCGGGTAGTCGCCCCCGGACCTAAATGAGGCTCTGCGGTTCCCGATCCGCGAGGAATCCGCGGAGATTCGCACGCCGTGGAACCCGTCCGGGGTGCGGGGAGAGACCCTGCCGGCCCGTGGGAGGAAGGACAGGAGGAAGGCACCGAGGTCAGTGGAGCTGGGGTGGAAAGTGGGGATCAGGAGGGATGATGGGGCGGGCGGAGGAAGCGGCTCTAACGCGGGGGTGGACCCCTCACAGGTAAGAGGCTCTCGGGATCCTCTCGGAGGATCTTCTCCGAGAAGCAGAACAATTTGCGATCCCTAAATCCATCCAGCGGGAGCAGATTCCTCCCTCCATCCTCCCCCCACTTTTTTTATTCTTTCTGCCTTTGTCCCCCTCCCGCCCTCTGGGCAGGTCCCGGTGAGTCCTGTCCCGCGGCTCTGCTCGGCGGGGAGGGGGCGCAGGGCGGCGGGCGAGAGCGGTGCGGTTCGGTGCGGTTCGGCGCGGTTCGGCGCGGTTCGGCGCGGTTCGGCGTGGTTCGGCGCGGTTCGGCGCGGTTCAGCGCGGTTCGTTGCTGTTCGGAGCCGTGCGGTGCAGAACGGAGCGGTGCGGATCGGCGGGGCCGGGTTGGCGCAGGCAGCGCGGCCGCGCAGCGGCGCCGGGGGAGCGTCCCGTCCGCAGCGGAGCTGCGCGGGGAACCTCCCAGGCCCCCCGGGAGGATGTTCCGCCGGGGGGCCGAGCGCAGCGGGCCCTGGGGAGATGCTCCGGGGGAGGCTGCGGGAGCGGGCGGGGGGGCGAGATGAGAGGTTTGCGGGCTGCGAGCCCCGGGCTGCTGCGCCTCCGGGAGAAGCGGGTTGAAAAGTTAGTTCTTCCCAGCCAGAAACTTTCTCCCAGCGTGCGCATGCCCGGAGTGCGGTGGGAGGTTGAGGGGGGAGCTGGGAGGGGGGGTTGAAATAAGGAGGAGGCAGGAGGGAAGGGATCGGTTCAGTCTGAGCGCGACTGCTCCCGGGCGCGTTCGCTCTCCAGCGCACGCAGACGGCTCCGGGAGCAGGAGCAGGGAGAGCACCTCCGGCGCCGCCGGCCGGAGCACCTGGACACCTGGCCCCGCTCGGATCTGCCTGTACCCGCTGGAGGAGCAGTGGGGTGGGTGGGGTGAGCTGTGCCCCCCAGGGCCAGCACAGACACTGACCTAGCCCAACCTTTTTTTTTTTTTTCCTTCCCCCCCCCGCTTTTTTTTTTTTTTTTTTTTTTTTTTTCCATTATTTTATTTTACCAGCTCAAATTTAGCCCAGGATCTTTTAACTGCTGCCAGCGGTGGAGCACAGATCGGGATTAGGTAAATAAAAAGAACAACTCATTCTGTTTGGTTTTTGTTTTGCCAAGCTTCGGGGGTTGGGGATATCGATTCAAACACTTCCTTTACTCTACCTCCTTTCTTTCTTTGCCCTCATCCCCTCCCACCATCTCCTGGATGGTGCAGAAGCGTGGAAATTGTGGTTCACGTGAGAAGGACTGTTCTCTTTGGGGCGGGCGGAGGGCTGGGGCAAGCCTTCACATGGGTCTTGGATATTTTGATGCTATTTAAGGATTTGTCCTCCCCTTTCAAAATTGTGTCTCCCCCCTTGCGGAGATGCAGTGTTTTTAAGCCGAGCTAAAAATGACACATACGAGCAAAACAGAAGCCTGCATGTCCTTTACGGACTTGAACTTCTAGCTTTCCTCCTTTCTATAATTGGCTTTTCTTTCTCTTTCTTTCTCTTCTTTCTTCATTTCTGCGAGGTTTCTTTCTTTCTTTTTTTTTTTTTTTCTCGCTCTTTTCTTGTAACTCCAGTGTTTTAGGATCCGAGAAGCCTTCTCTGTTCCCTCCCAAGGCCATAACAGAAATGAATCTGATGTTTATATTTGTCTGAGTGGATCGAAACAAGTTCAGCCCAGGGAGAAACTAAGCTTCTCTCGAGGCCGAGCCTATAAAGTGTCAGTGCAAAGCCGAGGATTAGGGTATGGTTGTTATAGTTGGCTTTTGGGAGGGAAACTATAAAAACAGAGCATTTTGGAGATTATCGTAGCGCCGCAGGCATTGTTCGATAAATCGCAAGCCAGGCAGGAAGGTGAGGGTCGAGTCCCGGACAGGTGCACAGTAGGTCCAGTTCAGTAAGTCCGGAGCCAGCTGAGAAAGAGGCCCGACCCCAAAGGCAGCGTCGGGCTCGGGGCTCGGGGCCCGGGGCTGCAGCTCCGCGGCGAGCCCGGCTGCGGGCGGCCCGGCCCGGCCCGGGGATGCGCCGCCGTGCCCTGCCTGTCCCCGGGGCTGTCACCGCAAAGCTTTGCCCGCCACCCGCGGCTGTGCGTGCTGTGACCGTGGGAAGAGAGGAGTACAGAGGCAAAAAATCATCCCTGTGGCCAGGAGAGAGGAAGGACGATTTGTTCCTGGGCAGGGGAGGCACAGGACATTTCGCTAGGGAGAAAACGAGGGTGAATCTTGTGCTGTGGGCCTTTCATCACCTGAGGGAATTGCAAAAGCACACACACCTACCCCCAAACCTACCTAAAAAACTTCTGCAGGGAGAAGGTGGTGGAGCTTGACCCCTGCGGTCGTCCCGCGGCACCCACCCACGCTCGCCGTGGGGCTGCGCTCCCGCCCGGGGCCTCGCAGCCACTGTCCCTCCAGGGGCCGAGCCCGGGGATCTTTGCTCCTTAGGAAAAGGCTGTCCCGGGCAGTGTAACTATCGCTGGTGCACTCGGCCCCGGTTATTATTTATTATTATTATTTGAGAGACTAAAGCTCATCTCAGTCACCCGCGCTCGCAGTGGTGGTCTGGGGAGACTTGTCAACACCGATTTCGTGATAAAATGTGAATGATGATTTTATAAGGATTGAGCGGAGATATCCAAGGCACATGCTGACTGAGTCCTTCCAGTCCTCATTAATGTTAGCAATTAACTCTTTCACGCTCAATTAGCTGCGAATAAACCTGCTTTAATAGATTCTGCACACTTCATTAATACTTTGAATAAATCTGTGCTGAGCAATGCGCTTTATTCCGCAAGAGCACCACACTCGAATAATGTGGAGCGAAAGGACAGTTTTGTGCCGTTTCCACTTAGATTCCCAAACACAGATAACTTGTAAGCTCCATTTCCTAGCTTTAATTTTAGGAAGGGAAAATTTCGTCCCCTCAAAGGGGACAAAATAAATAGCGGACCTGGTTGCAAAATGCTGCACACGGATATGTGCAGCCGAAAGGACGCGGCTACTAGGCTTAAAAAAAAATCAGGAAAAACTGGAGAATATTTTTTGACAGATGAACCTGATGGCTGTAGTTTGAGGCTCTCGCAAGAATGCATAATTTTATGCCCGCTACTTTATCATGTTTGTAAAAATAAGCAACATTCTCAGGGTAATTTACCTCCTCCATTCTTCCATGTGGAACTAATTAGCAAACCTCATTATTTATGAGTCAGGTATTTAATGTAACAAATATCCCTTTCAAAGGACAGATCGGAAATTGACAATTCAATGTAGAATGAAAAAATACTGACTAGCCAGAAGATTACTTAAAAATCCATTTAATTTTGCCTCTTGCTATGCTACCAGCAGAAAGCTGGGTAGATTTTTTTTTTTTTTTTTCTGGCATATAGTGTAGGTAGAATTTTATTTGGAAGGTTAAGATTGCAATGGTCTTAAAACAGTGGCAACTGGACAATAGCATTACAGTATCTTCACTCAGGACAAAGGGTAAGAAAGCTGGAGACAGATGTAGTCTTTCAAGTTTATGATCCTATTTTGCTGGGTAAATTTATCTTGGCATGAGTGGGTTTTGTTTCAGTCAGAACACAAGTGGTTTGCTCTTAATTACTCACCGAGCTACTTTGTGTTAAAAAAGAAAACCCCGCACAGTTTTATTGCAATGGGGGAATTCAAGCAGAGAACTCGCGGGGTCTTCTTCTGTAAAAAAAAGGAAAAAAAAAGAAAAAAAAAAAAGAAAAAAAAAGAAGGAAGACCCGATAACGATCTGTTTACATGAAGCAGAATTAAAGGTGGAGGTGACACCGAAATCAAAGAAACGTTGATCTCTTTGCCAGCAAGCGGGAGACCAGAGAGTTAAGACACTGTGAAACACATTCGCTTTGATGTCCCGGAGTGAGGGGACTTTATGAAATATCCTGGTCTTCATCTATATTTTTGACTATCCAAGTCATACAGAGCAAAAGTGTAGCTTACATTTCTGGAAAAGTGCCAAGAAGCTTGTAGTAACATGAACACTCTGCTCCCACCTCCTCTTTTCTTATTTTCTTCTTCCTTCATTTTTTCCCCCTTGTTGTCTTTTGCTTTTTCATCCTTTTAAAATTTTTTAAATTTATTTTTAATTTAACAGAGCTGCTCTAGCAAAAACTAAAAAACTGCGGGTGCAATCGATGCTATTATGACTTGACTGTATTTCTCCCTGGTTTGTGCCTTGTTCTTTATTGGGGAAATTGAAAAAGAATTTTTTAAATGTTATTGAACAAGAATTTACCTACATTGACATAGTAGATTTCTGCTTATATATTCCATATTAAATGTTTTCTAAGGATACAAAGAAAGAAAGAGGAATAAACTTCATTTGCAATAGCCTGTTTCATGTCTGAGAGGTCTAGAGCTACCTAGATGGGAAAACAGACACAGAGCCCTTGTGACGGACAGAAACAGACATTTTCAGGTACCCAGACAAGAGGACAAGAGTGTTTTCTGTGCACTTTGTTCTCAGGGTCACCAACTGAGGCATTTGCGCTGTGATGTGGACATGTTTAGTGTATAGGCATCACTAACTAAATAAAAGCGTATCCCCAGTAGAGCAACAAAACAGTCTGGTTGGTTCAGCAGCCTTAAATAGTTTACAAAAAAAAAAAAAAAAAAAAAAAAAAAAAAAAAGGAAAGGGAAGAGAGCAGAGAATATATTGTGTGCATTTTTCAATAAGTCACTGTCCAAAATGTATCCAATTGAAAAACGAAAAATGTCATAATCTCTTATTCTGGGTCATTGCGGTGGAATTCCTCTAAGGTTTGAGTCTCTCTTCCTGCTGCTGATTTATGTAAAGCAGAGTGAAAGGTGGGCCTGGAGTACAGAGCTGCTCAGAGCAAGCTTCTCCCTCTCACACCCTCCCAGCCGCAGCTCCTCTGTCCAGGCAACAGCACACATATAAATCAGATTTGTTTCCCTGGTCTTTAGACCTCTTCCACTGCAAATTTCCACACCCCCAGACTTCGAGCTCAGAGGGGCAATTACTGCTCTGCTGTGCTTTACTGCCTTCATTTCTCCAAAGGGGTTTTACTCTTCACATGGGGATGGACTCTAGCCCAAACACTGCGAGGACCCTGCCGGAGCCCCCTATGGGGATCTTTTGGGGGGACCTGCAGTGACTCAGCAGGAACCCTACAAGGATCTTATGAAGACCCTATGTGGATCCTGTGGGAACCCTGCAGCAAACCTGTGGGGATTCTGGCCCCACTGAAGGCAAATCCCAGAGCTCACTGAGGGGAAACTGAGTAAAAGTTGAGGACTGTGGAGTAAGGAGTGTGGAGTAAGCCCATCCCTGGACTGTAGGGATGTGATGCTTCCAAAAGTCATGGGTGCTCTCTCACACCCACAAAGGGAGGAAGCTGCATCCCCACCAACAACCCTCGGGAGGCATCTCCTGCCAAATGGTTGACAGCAGCCGGGGCTGAATTTTCAGACTGGGCCAGATGTGCCTCAATGTTGCTGCCTTGTAGCATTTTCCCCTCCGCCTTTCTGCGGTGGGATGGGTAGGGATCTGGCCCAGAAGAGAGGCTAGGGGCTTGGCAGGACCCTGAAACACAGACCAAAGCAGTGGCACCCAGCCCAGGGAAGGGCTGTGGCCCTGCAGTTGCTGGTCTGGGTGCCCCATGGGAAGGGTCTCGCCAGCCCTCGTCTTTTTGCCTTTTGAAGGATTCTAATTAAGCAATTGCCTAGATTAGGATGTGGGCTTGAAGCCAGGCACTTCTCCCTGGGAAGAGCAAATGGCACTTCAGATTCATCACCCAAATTCAGCATTTTCCCGTTTCTTTTTGCAGTACACAAAAGGGAGGGCTTTCGCTGGTATTTTCTCCATAATGTTTTTTTTCCCCAAAATTATTTTCTTTTTTTGAATGAGGTAGAACGTGCAGTTCTGAGCACCCAAGTGCCTCCATTGCCTCAGGCTGAGACCAGACTACAGGGAGCTGAGCAACCCAGGGGCAGCAAGCTCTGCGCCCTTCCCTGCGTCACCTCAAGAGTCAGGGCTAAAAGCAGTTTCTGGGGACAGATGTAATGGGCAGTATCTCACTATTTTCTGAAGGCTGAGGTCACCCAGGAAGGGATTTTAAATTGCTGGGAGATGCCTGAGCTTTGTGGGCCAAAATGGTATCTCTTGGTTGTCCCCATGTAGAGGATCTTTGGAAGTTTCATAACAGGGGATGCTCTTGGGAAGTGAATGATTGTGGGTGATGTACAATATTTGTGTGCAAGAGAAAGATGGGGACAGGGGAGTCTGGAGATACACTTGCAGGAAAGAGCTGGTCAGGTGTCTTAAATCCAAGGCATCCTCCTCCTGTGGCTTTGGAGAAGGACATTAATGAGGGGTGAGGTTGGAAATTCCTTCTACTTTTGTTTTCATATAAATCTACCTTTCCCTCTTTCCCCCTCCATCTTTATTTTCCAGATATTTTCCTCCCCTGTTCCCAAGATCCTCCTCCTGAGCGGCCACCATGGGAAGTAAAACCCTGCCGGCCCCAGTGCCTATTCATCCTTCCCTCCAGCTTACCAACTACTCCTTCCTGCAAGCGTTCAACGGGCTGCCCGCCGTGCCCTCGGACCACCTCTCCAACCTCTATGGCTTCAGTGCCCTGCACGCTGTGCACCTGCACCAGTGGACTCTGGGCTACCCAGCCATGCATCTGCCCCGCTCCTCCTTCTCCAAAGTGCCCAGCGTCTCGAGCCTGGTGGATGCACGGTTCCAGCTGCCGACCTTCCCGCTCTTCCCACATGTCATCCAGCCCAAGCAAGAGGCTACCAACATGACCCTCAAAGCCAAACCCCGCTTTGACTTTGCCAATTTAGCGGTGGCTGCCACACAAGAGGACCACTCTAAACTGGGACAGGCAGACAGTCAGGGCTCACCTGCAGGGCTGGGGTCTTTGCTTGAGGTGACTAAACTCTCTCCAGAAAAGAAACCCACACGGGGAAGGCTACCATCCAAAACCAAGAAGGAGTTTGTGTGTAAATTCTGTGGCAGGCACTTCACCAAGTCCTACAACCTTTTGATCCATGAAAGAACCCACACCGATGAACGGCCCTACACATGTGACATTTGTCACAAGGCCTTCAGAAGACAGGATCACCTGAGGGATCACAGGTAACTATTTTTCTTCTCCTGTTCTTTTTCCCTTGTGTATTAGTATTCTCCCACTTACCCATCTACACTCATGAAGATTTTTGTAAGAAAAGCCAAGTACCCATCTAGCCAACAGTGTTCCCTCTAGTTTTTACTCTGCTCACTGCTGGTGGAAGAGCCCAGGTAACTCACTGTGGAATATGTATCTCACTCACTCCACAAAAACTACTTCCACAGCCTACTTTTTAGCTTCCACAGATGTTTTCACCCTCCATTTGCATCATCTTATGTCCTCTGCCTCTATGATCATTAGAGGACACGAAGTCTGATGACCCCAAAGTAAGAGAGAAGCTCTGTATCCCTAAGAAAGGCACCCAAAAGCCTCTGATGTGCTCCTCTCTCGCACACACTTTACAGACAATTTCCCGAGTGCCACACTCCAGCTCTCTCAGTCTCAGCAGTAGGCGTAAGAAATCTCCAGCATGTTCGCCCTCAGGTAGCTCACTGCTGAGTTTAGACCAGTTATTTCTGACATCTCAATTGTTTTTCTCTCTCTAGATATATCCATTCTAAAGAAAAGCCTTTTAAGTGTCAAGAATGCGGGAAAGGATTTTGCCAGTCCAGAACTCTAGCAGTCCACAAGACACTGCACACGCAAGTAAAGGAACTGAAACCTGCCAAACTTAAGTGTTGAGTCTCCAACTTCTATGAACTTTTCCTCCCCTTCAGACTTTACACCAAAACTAGAGCAGAAACAAAACTTTCAGGATGGAAGCACTGGACTTTGTGCTTTGTTTTTGTTTCTACTTTAAAAAGGGCAAAAATCTCCACACCCCTTCAATCCCCTGTCCAAGCAATTAACTTCCTAAATCGTGGGTGAAAAGATTATTTTGCATTTAAAATACACATGAATGATACAGAGAGTGCTAGCTGACTTGTGTGGCTTTGATAAACTTTATGCCAAAAGGTGGTGCTCACGTGTTGGACAGGAATCTCTCTAAAACCAAACAAAAACCCACAAGACACCCCTTACCAACCCCACCCCCCCCCCCCCAAAAAAAAAAAACAAACCAAAATTGTAGCTTCCAAAAGTATTACTTAAGAAAATCCAAACTTTTATTTTATACTTTTTTTTTTTGACTGTATAAAGCTTCTTATTTTTACACTTCAGGAAATACAGAGAATTCCAGAAGACGATTAAGAACTGAAACCGTGGTTTTTCAGCACAGCACCATTAAGACAAGGAGAGGGGCAACTTGCAAATCTCATTTGCTAGCTTGTTTTCAGAAAAGGAGAAGAAAATTAGTGTTTGGAAATGACCTAAGTCTCTCAAGTGGGGAGTACTTTAATGCGTTAGAAAACGCATCCAGATCTCAGACCCACGATTTCCTGGTGTTGGGACAGATGAGTGTTCATGGGACATGGAGACCTTTTTTATTACCTTGTGGTCTAGTGTGCTGTGAGGAAGTTTGTGATTTCTGGACGTATTTAAAAAACCCAGAGGAAAGAAAGATGGCAATACGTCAAACTGACAGTATGCACAACGTGGTTTTAGTGGTACTTTAAAGTCTTCGTGTGTCCTGGTGTGAGAGAACAAATCTCAACTTGAGAGCGTATTTTTTTAAGTGCTGGCTTTCTGAACAGTGTATTCAAATTAAGAGACATTCCAATAAGTTCTGTTTATTAAAAAAAATTGTATGGCTGTTTGGCACTTTATGCTGATTATTGGTAATTGACATTTATCACTGGATTGCGTGTGGTTTTTAAGTATTAAAATAAATTGTTATTTTACAGGCAAGTCTGCATGGACTACATATGCATTCATTTGGTTTCTGATCTCTAACCTGGTAAAACCCTCTTTTGTCAATATTCAGAATATTCAGAACCAATTTATTTTTTGTTTTTTTTTTTTTTTTCTTAGTTAACTTGTTATTTCCTCAGTGGTTGTTTCTACCAGTCTTGGAAAGTCTGGATCTTTTTTTTATGCATTAGCTTTTACCCTTTTAATTTTCCTTTTCTTCACCCCCCTCCCCTTTTATTTTTTTTTTTTTTTTTAAAGGCTGACAAATTAGATCTGCAGAGAGTCAAATAATTTTGTTTCTAGCAAGGAAAAAATCGTCTTGGGTAACTAAATCGTGGGTATTAGCTGATAAGATTAGGTGTCAGAAGTGTTATAAAACAAATCAGATGAGTAATGGGTGAACTGCTGCTGCTCTCGGAGCCTGGAGGCGCTGCGGGGAGAGTCGCCTTCGCACCCCCATCCCTGCTTTTGTCAGGAGCGGGCATTTTTCAGTCACATCTTCGGCCGGTTCCGCGCTGGTTGGGGCGGCCTTTGATTCCCGGCAGCTGTCTTAGATCAGAGATGTTTATTCCACTGCGAAACCTCTTTGGATCAAGACGGGGGAGAGAGCTCAGTGCTGGGGCATCCGCTTGAGCCTTTGAAGCGCCTCTTGCCGCCGTCCTTTCTCGTCCCCTCGGCAAGCCCTAAACCTTCTTCCTCCCGTCACAAGTCAGTGCCCCCGGCGATAAGAGAAGCCTCCTTTTTAGCAAATTAGCCATGCGGCAAGAGGTGACCCCGGAGCTGCCCAGCGGCTCCTGCGCGGCCGCGGCGCGGATGCTCGGCTGGAGCGCGGATGCTCACCGCGACGCCAGCCGCTCGGTCCAGTGCGGCTCTTTTCTCTTCCCCCCTGCCGCTTTTAGCAATTATTTCTTTATTTGGTCAAAGAATCCTATCAACGACAGGGAGAAAGTCGCGGTTGTAACTCATTTAATACAAGGGGAGGGGGGAGAAACCTCTCTCCCCCTCTTCATTGGACACCCATTCGAGCGCACCGTAACTAATGAAAAGGCACTTGCAGGACGGGCTGCGGACCCAACTCCAACACGGGAAGGCCCTCGAGGAGCTCGCGATGAGAAGTGCCGCCTGTGCCGGCATCCAGCTCCGGAGGTTGGGATCATGGGCAGAGTTCGAAGCCGGCTTGCTTTGGCTTTGCTTCCCTCCCGCCACTCGCTTCCCACACCGCGTGAAGACTTTTGGTTTTGGCATCTGAAAAAAGGCATCTGAAAAGCAGCAAGGCAGGGGTGCGGGGTGAAGTCCGCAGTAACCTGCAGACAGCCCGGGCTGGCCCTGCGCGGGAGGAGGGCGGGACGAGCGCGGAGCCCTGCGCGCCGCTCCGCCGGCGTCTCATGCGCGGAGCCCGGCTGGAGCGACGAGCGGCCGTCCCTTCGCGGCGCTGGTCCCCGCGGCCGAGCCGGGCCGGGGTGTGTGCTCGGCAGCTTTTCTCGGAGGCAATCTGAAGGTGTCATCTCCCCCGCCTCTCCCCGCTCCTCCATGGGGGTTTAGAGGGATTGCCTTGTGCAAACCCCGCAGGAGCGACCGCCTTCCCCCGGCGTGGGTCGCTGCCCCGGAGCGTTCCATGGGACACGCCAGCCGCCCCCGGCGTGCCCCACTCTCGGGCCGGGGGCACCGCATCCCGCACCTCGCCGAGGGTGGGCCAGCGGCCCCGGGCATAGACACGTAGCTAAGGGGCAGCCTGAAGGTTAGGTAGGTCATCTTCCCCCGTGCGCTTCTAAGCGGAGATTCAGAGAGAAAATCCCCGATGAACTTCCCCGTCCCTCTTGTGTCGCTCCTGGCACCAAGCAAAGGAACAGGGATGCACCCGGGATCCTGTCGCGGAGGGACAAAGTAAAGGGCACTGTCGCTTGGAAGCAGTAGGTTTTCAGGGGTCGCAACTACGAGGCAGAAATCCGAGTCGTGTCCACAGGGAGGGAGGAAGGGACTCAAGTCACTCCACCGAGGCTTTCCCACGGTCGCTTCATCGTCTTCTTAACGCCGGGAAACTGAAACACCCGTGGCGAGGTAAGAAACCGTGTCAGTGACTGGTTCCTGGGAACCATTAGAGCTGCGGGGTCGCAAAGGTGGAGAAACCACTCCTCCCAGCTGGGCATGAGAAGCGTTTCATTTGAAAAGCTGAAGCTTGGTGATCTGACTGCCAAGAATTTCTTTGGACCTGCATTTTTATGTGCAATTAAAAGGGAAAAAAAACCCCCCAGAATTGACATAATTAGAAATACAGATATATTAAAACTCATGGGCATGCCGAGCACAGGATGCACACACAACCTCTTAATGTCACTTGTTCTACACTTACGCGTGTGTGTGTGCATTTCCTCCTCCCAGAAGGCCACTTTTGCCCTCGTGCTAACAAAGGCTATCTATCTGGTCATGATCCCAGCTGCACTGGGGAACAGTTTGCCTGTTCCCTCCAGTGTTTTGAAATTTGCTAGGCAGTATCAGTTCAGCAATTCCAAGGACGGCAAAGTAAAGATGAAATCATGACAGTCAGAAGAGATAAGTTGTACTAAACCCCAAAATAAATGAAAGGAATTAGAAGGGAAATGTGCCTTTTGAATCTGGATCACAAATAATTTAAATGATTAATTGCCTTCCCTTTCTCTCTTTTTCTTTTCTGTCTTTGCATGTGTTTTAATCTGACATTCATGCAGTGAGTAAAACTTACTTAGGCCTCTGTCTGCCAATCGAGAGCTGATTCTGTTTTCACAGTTGCTTTAAATTTTGCATTTTCATCATAAAAACATCACTGAATGGGAGTTTGCAAGAGTAAAAAACCGGACACCTGACTCTAGTTGCCTCTTCCTGCAAGATTTATGAGGGAAACACAGATTTTTTTCTTTTAATTCTTTTTTTTAACCATTTCCAGTTACAGAAGGAAAACATAAAGATGTGTTGGCACATCTCTCTCTCTCTTCCCCCCCTTTTGCATTCCAGTCATTCTTTTTCTGCCCATAAACTGTTAGTACTCCGCAAGAGCCTGATTCTGCACAGCCTACTAAGCCTGTTTTGTTGTTGGATGCAGGGAGCAATCCTGTCAGATGGGGTCTTCGTGTACATTCATGAAACAGAGCAAAAGCCTCTCTCACAATGTGCACTGGAACAGCAAACAGTTACATTTCAGCTGTGGATTGCATGTGCCTCTGAAAAGGGGACCACAAATCATTGGGTTTTTAAAGGTTCCGCATGAGTTGTATATTAATCCCAGTTTCCCTAGGGATGGATTAATCCCAGCTCCCCAGTTGTGTGGCTAGAGACAATGTGGATGGGGTTGGGGGCAGGGGAGAAGGGAGATGGGGAAAGGAGAGGGAAATTAAAAAGATATATCACAGGAATACATGGCCTAAGTGGCAAAGAGCCGTAAGTACTTTAGTTTCAATACCTTTTCTACCTCTGTCACCACATGTAAGCTGAAGCAAATCACTTGAGCTCCCTGTTTCGGTTTCTTCATCTGCAAATTAGGGGTAATGCTGCTGATTTTGCTCTCAAGAGCCTTGGTACACTCATGTTGAAACTCCTGCTCAACCCTCAGTAGTGAAAGGAGAAACTCCAATTCATACGTGGGCAGCTGAAAGCAGGGGCTGATCTGGGTGATCTAATGGAGTGTGTACGACAAATTTATATTCACGTGTAATTCTTTTCCAGCCCTGGCAGTTTTGTTGAGAGATGGAATCCTAGAGCCCAGTATGGTTTTCTTCTCTACATTCCTATGCAGTGACTACACAGGAGGAATGGCATGGGCCAAATTCATCCCTGGTGGGACTCCAATGACATCAGTCATCTTTATAGGAGTTTTTTGAATGAAGTCAATTGGGTTTTACGAGGACCAAGTTTGGCCACATGCATGTTTAGCTGCTCAGAGAACTGCAGCAGTGAAGGGAGCTTCCCTTGCCTTAGGAAGAATCACTTCTAAGTCTGGGAGACACAAGCAAAGCCATTGACTTGTTTTATACCGTCAAGTTTACCTTATTTAAACTCAAGGAGCAGCTGAAGTGTGCTCAGCATCCAGCAGAACTTCAAAGAAACAGCAACCTAGCTGCTCTAAAATGTTCCCAGCTTTTGATGGAAGTCTGTGTTTGTCCACAGGCTCAGTGCAGCTCTGTGCCATAGACTCCCAGCAGATTTTTTCCATGACAGAGGGCAGTGCCCTGCAGGAACACTGGCAAGGAGCCTGTGAGCAGAGTGGTGGCTTCAGCACGGTGCTGTGCCAGGGCTGTTCCCTCTGCCCTTTGTCAGACCTGCCTGTTCCAGGGTCCCTGTCATGCTCTGTCATCTCTGCCACCTCCAGCTCACATCTCCCTCTGTGCTGCTCTCTGGGCTGTAAATCCACAACCAGTTACACATGATGAGAATGTGCTAGATCACTAAAAAGGTGCTTTCTGTCCTCCACCTGTGACTTGGCTGCTGATGCTGGCTCCTCCTTCACCTTACTCCTACACTTTACTGGAATCTGACATTGCATCAAACATACACAAAAGCTCATAGTAGCATTATGGTTCCTGACTCAGTGGCTATTGAAAAATAAAACAAACCACCAATTTGGTCAGTGCTAGCGATTACCAGAAGTTTGTCTGCAGAGTTTGTCACCACTAATCAGTTAAATTATTTGCAGGGTTGGTTCATTCTGTATTCTTATTGCATCTTCTAAGGAACAAATCAACTTGAACAGCCAGATAACTCTATTGCTGGGTAGCAGAATATGTGTTCTGGTCATATAAGGCACCTCAACTGTTTCCCAAGGGATGAAGGTCATGTCTCTTTTCCTGATTTCTAACGTGCCTTCTGTCTTTACTAGATCTTTGAGTGATGGAACTAACATTTAATTTTCAATATTTTTACATTGTATGTGTGGATTAATGAAATCTGAGTTTATGGGCTTGTTCTTCTCTTTCACAGAAACTTGACTGAATGAAATGGAGCTATACAGTTTTACAGCAGAAGTTGTGAGTTAGGCCGAGTAATGGTTTTGCTCCAGCCACAAAATCCATACTATTAAGACCCACTATCACTTTTTTGTCTATTTTTTTTTCCTAAGTTTTAATTAACCACTTTGTCTGCTGTCCCTATTATCTATATTTCATACAGGAGAGAAAAGAAATCATTACTAGCTTTTCAACAGGATGTATCAACTTGTACTAGAGACTTGATTCTCAGTTTCTCTTTTTTTTTTCCTACTTCAATCTTTATTTCTCAGGTAATATTGCTTCATTAAAAAAAAAAAAAATTCGCATTTGCTATTTATTCTTTCACTCATCTTTTTTTTTCACTGGTATTGATAGAATTCTTGCCCTGCCCATCTCAGTTTGCATTTCTGCCTCTTATTCAGCTCCATTTTAATTTGCCTGCTGAAACTGAATTTTTGTTTGTCACATCACTGGACCTGATGACTTCATTTCAATCTGACCTTTTTTTTGCTGTTCTCTGGTCTTCTTCAGCAAGCTCAAGTTAGTATCTTCCAGAATGAAATTCACCAAAAATCTTTCCAAGTCTCTGAATTAATTAATCTCTTCATCTTCTTCCTTCCTTCATTTGTTTCAAACTGCATAATTTCCACCCTTCTGTCATCATGGCAACCTTTTTTCTTTCTGGCCTTTTGCTTTCAAACTAGAGCTGCTCAAACCATATCTCATGAGTCAATGATGAATCTATTTAACAACTTTTTTATCCTTTCAAGGATTGTCCAGACACAACATGGCTTTCTTCCAAATGCATGTGAAGATATTTCGGTTTATATATGTCTTGTAAATTCTTTTGAGGCTTGCTTTTTATCTATTCATTCTCCAGGAGTTCAGTACTAGGCTAAAAAAAAAAGTCTCAGGTAGGTTTTCAGAGAGCAGAGGAGAAAACTTCCCAGTAAGGAAATATAAAAGTAGATAAAAGCAGATCTCATCTAAAGTTGTATTAGGTAGGTGGGGTCTGTGTGCTCAGTGGTACCCTGTGGGAATAACTCCATGCTGATGAGTGTGCTCCCAATCCTGCTGTCCTTCCTCACCTGCCATAGCTCTTGAGGCTGCTCAGACACACGTCCAGAGGAAGGACTACACTGCAGGTCAGAGAACAAAGCAGGATGTCAGCAATACACAACTATACAGGCCTTTGGGACTCTTCCTCTGCACAGGAAAAGTGTCTTTCAGGCTCTTCCATCTCTTATTAGTTGAACTCTCTAACCTCAAGAATAACAATTCCCCACGTTTCTCGCCAAACTTACACAGGCTGCCGAGGCCACTTCAGTGTTCCAGGCACAGCCACCTCTGTTCTGCAGGTTTTCTTCTTTCCTGGGTGTCTCTGCTGCATGCACAGAGTACCCGCAGCCTCATGCTGGTGGCTCTTCCAGTGTGACATTCAACTGGTCCCACTGGGGTGTGCTCAAGGGTTAACGTCGCTGGCCATGCTGTCATGAGGCCTTAAGGATGTTTCTTTTCTTGTAGGGTGCATTTCATTTTGTTAATTAATTTATTAGCTAATAATTAATTTTGGTTTTGGAATTGTTTGATCTGAGCTTTACCAAAATACTTTATTTTACCCAATATGTTTTTTTTTTCCACTTCAGATGGGGAGTTTTGTATTATGAGAAACTCTATTGGCTACAGGCTTGCAGGTCGTTTTCCCTATCTATTTCTTTGCACATGTGAAATTTGGTTTATTTAAGTGTTCTTGAAAGGGACATGAGAAATAGCATCATCTGTGGCAGAAGGAGAAATCACAGACCATCAAGAATGTGCCACTTTCCACGACTTTCCTTTGAACTCTCAGTCAATTATTTTGGTGCCTATTGTGTATTTCTTTCTGTGTTCTTCCTTCAAATGCACTTCTCTTGGAAAACAACTTCTCTAACACTTTACAAACATCTCTGGCTTTCACCACTTCTCAAGCACATTGCTGCATGTCTACTGAACATCCAGTGAGTTGCTGGATACTGCTGGCATGCCAAATTTAAACTGTGTGGTGAAGGATGCCCTGAACAGCTCTGAGCACAGCGTTGGCTGCTGGTCTTAACAACCAATAAATAATTAAGAAGCTGGATATTTAATGATCCTTAAAGAAGAATGACTCACCCAGCCCTCTACTGTTGATTTCTTCATTAATGCAGACATAGAGCCAGATCAAGAATTGGTTTTCCTTCATGCTTTTATTTGCTGACCACTTGGATATGGCTTAGGAAACAGTTAGTGTCTCTCCACAAGTTGGGAAATGTTTATTTCCAGCTGTTTATTTCTCTCAGTGGATTAATAAGTCTATTTCAAAGTGCTGCAGAAAAGAAAACTAGATTTTCAAAATGGGGAAGGAGGAACATTCACAGAGACACAGTGTTTCATCAAACTGCCTTTTGCCTGCACCTCAAAGGAAATGTATAAATGAATGGCTCAGTTTCCCTAACTTTCCAATGTACCTGATCAAGTATATAAACTACATGAAAGATAGTAAAAGCAATTCCCTCTGCTGAAGAGACTAGAAGAGGAAACCAAATGGAGCTGTTAATATCCTGGAACACAACCTTTCCACTGAACTGGTATCAGCTCGATTATCACATTATGGAAACAACATTAAGTTCCTGCAAAGATTTTACTCAGTAAAAAAAGTCAGCAAGAAAGACTCAGTGCTTGGTGCCATTTACTCAGAATCTCTGTGATCCATGAAGCCTCCTTCTCTTTTCCTCTGGCACAGACTTTAAGTCTTAAACACCGTTTAAGACTTTTTGTCTTGTTTACTGAGGTCTTGTATTCCTTACCTTGGGGAAATTTTATGTCTTCTGAGTTTGTGAGAAACATGTATTTTACAGTTATCATGATTTTAATCAGATAGGCATTTCAGCCCCAGGTGGATGGGGCATATTGACCAATTCTCCTGGGATGCAGTAGGTGAACTCCCTTTAATAGTGATCTTGCAAAAGTAGAATGAACATGGGTAAAGCTGTTCGTAAGGACAAAGCTCTCATTACTGCTGCCACTCCTGTGTGAGCAGTGAGATGCCTCAGAAGGGACTGGACAGTGAGTGAGAGAAGAAGCCTCTCTTCTGGGCAATTCCGTGGCTAAACCAAAAAGCAGAAATGATGGACAGGAGTCTGTCTGGCCCTGGCATTTTTCTCAGACCAATTCCTGCCGCTGTGGAGAATATGGAAGAAAAAGATCAAGAGAACCTTGGTTAAACCTGCAGGTGTGAACAGGGATTTGAAAGACAGAATTCCAAAGCTAAACTTCTAAAATTAACGTGTAAGCACCAAACTCATGGTGTCCCAATTTTCAGATAGAAAGTGCCAGAAAGTCCCAACTAAAGTCTTTTTTGGCTGCAAGTGTTTAGCACTCACAGCATTGATTTTGGCACTGAAATTGATGATCACTAGTTTCGGTAAGGTACCCAGTTTATAAATCACTCCTTGCATTTGGCCCAGTGTTTGTAAATCTCCAGCTGGAGAAGAGTGTGACCCGAAGGTGGATTTGGCAACTCCAATATGCTTTAGGTCAAACATCTGTAGGGAACATGTGTCTGATTTCCTTACAACTTCATTGTTTCTGTTGATGGTGTATCCAGTGCAAAGTTATATCTGCTACTGAAATAGCTGAATGCAAATACCAGGAACCTCTGGGAAATTTTAGTTAATAGGAAAATAATCTAAAACAAATTTGTGTGGTTAAACAGCCAGGAGAAAAGAAACGAAAATAAAAGGAATTACTGATCCAACCAAGTAGGCACAGAAATGAAAACCCTCTAGGATTTTCTTTTTAGTTTCTCCAACTTCCATTAATTTAACAAGCAAGCTAGGTCAGCAGCACAGTCTTGTTATGAATAAATGAATGCCATAGTTTCACTAATGTAAAAATGTCCAGGCATTCAGCATCATTCGCTGCTTTGCAGAGGGAGCTGTGGCACAACAACTCTGCCTTTGGCTCCAGTCCTAATTCAGACACTTGGCCCTATGAGTCAATGTAGCAACTGCAGCAATGAAAACCCAGCCATGGAGAAAGCAAGCTGCAGTACCACAGAACATCAATTTGTCCATTTCTAGCAGGGGTAAGAGAAGTCATGTAAAGTGCGTTTTAAGTTCCTACATTTGGATTTTATGCTGATAAAATACTGTGAGGTCAGCCTGAAATGTGGAAAGCTTTGTATTGTGCTCTCATTACAACATTGATGTATTTGCTTGTACTCTTCAGGAACTTCAATAGTGAAACGTTGTACAATCTGAAGAAATTTCTGAGATGCTGTTTTCTCCATGTGCTGTCTCTTTTTTTTGGTTGAAGGAAAGTTTATTAACTCTTAAACTGGTTATCAAACATCTCAGTGGACCTAAAACTGATAATAGTGCTTCATGTAAATAGTATTTTATTTCTCATGTGGTGGGTGGAGATCTCCATGGGGAATTCAGTGCCCCCCCCCCCCATTTTTGGTTTTTTGGTGTCAAATACAAAAAAAGAAAAAAATGAAATGAACACATTTGATTTACAATAGCCATAAGTAAGTTTCATCCTAACAAAGGCTATGCTTCTGGTCTGGATTCAAAAGCTCAGTGCAGAATAACTTCATGGAACACAGGTAAGAAGTTTTATGTAACAGATCGAAAGTGAACAGTTTACAGAAAGTTCAAATGTTGAAACACCTTTGCAAAAAATTTGGCATATTTATAAAAACAAAAATGCATCACATAAATGAAAAAAACATGCAGAAATGTAGCTTAAATACATTTAGGGTGAAATTATTCATTCTATGGCAATATTTGAGCACTATCAAGAATACTGTAATGTTTCTTCTGCCTAGTGTTATAGGCATAAAAAGGACTTTTAAAACAACTCGTCCTGAATTTGTAACCCATACTTTTGATTAGAAAAAGATTATTGAACACTGAAAGGTGGTTAAGACATACTAAGGGTTCTCCATTTCCAAAATAGTATGTATCCATTTAATCCATTTTGGTGCGTTTTTTTTTTGTTTGTTTGGTTTTTTTTGGTTTTGTTTTGTTTTGGGTTTTTTTTTTGGGGGTGTGTGTGTGTGAGTTGCTATTGTCAGAAGCAAGGGCTACCAAGTCCTTCCTGCGTGAACATGCATGTATGAATAGGTATATGCATGACGTTTATACCTATTGCACCATGGCTGCTTTCATGTACTATTTTTGATCTGTGGGGAATGTCTTTTCTAGATGGTACAGCTTATAGTTTTTCCTCAACTATTTCACGGAGAGTTTCAAAACGTTTTGGATCTTGGGAAGGATGAATCCCTCAAAATCCTGTCAAGTTAATTGAGGGAGGTCATCTTAGGTTTAACTCTTCCACCTTTTCTGCTGATGTCAAGTGAGGATTGATCTGCCAAAAGGAAATTTGCTATTCACTTTACAGTATAGACCACCTCATGATATTTGAAATTGAGAACTTTTTTTTTGTATTCTTTTATTTTTAATCTCTTTGTCACAGAAACAGTTTACAGTGACAACTTAACAGTCCCATATGCACCCACGTAAAGTCAATGCTTTGAATAGAGTGTCTTGAAGAGACACCAAAATCAACAGCATTTGTGATCTAGGATGAATAAGAAAATGAATCAAAACTCTTTAATCAAACCAGACACTGTTTTTACTTAGCATTGATGTTTCTATATGCACAGCATATCAAGCCACAAACTATGTAGCTTTAAGTCTGTAACTTACATACACCAATATATAACAGAAGTTTGGCAAAAGTGGCGAAAATAAAAATATATTCAGAATGTTTGTTTAAAGAATAATAAAAAATTAATCAAATTAATGAACAAATATTTAGTATATGAGAGTATTTTAGTGTTTATGTTGTCCAAATGATCTTTGCTATGTAAATTGTTTGTGAACAGCCAATATTTGCTTTTCAAACTGTCACTGGTTGGAATGGTTGCCTGGCAATATTCCTTTCTCCTGATTAGATGTGTGAGTAATATTTCCTATTAATATTTTTGAAGTTCTGGGTTCCACAAATACTCACATATGGGTCCTTTAAATCTGGTGTCTGAATCCATTATGCCAGCAAAATTCATGGAAATTGTGGCTCCAAGATATTAATTAATGAAAATAGCAAAAGGATATTTCTATACAAAATGAATTGCAGTGTTTTCCCCAGCCTAACACCCAGACACCCGTTCTCTGGTAACAGACAATGCAGATACTTATAAAGAAATAAATATACATAAATAACACAATTGAATTTTATTTCCTGCTTGCAAGCTCTGTGTGGGTGGCAGTTTATTCTCTTCTCTTATTCCAACTGGGTCAGATTCAAGTTGGACTTGAACACAGTTTGCATCTTGCCCTTTTTCTTGTGAAACTTGGGAACTTGCAGAAAGGGGTCATTTGGCAGGAGAAAGTGTAGTTTTAGAGTTAGACTTTGCAACAGAGGTGAAGCTTAACTTGTACTCATACGGTGGCTGGATGGTGCTTGGTTGCTCCTCTCATGTGAGCAAATCAGAAGCCAGATGTCTTACTTTTTTCTTTAATTCCAGACACAGAGTAGTGTCTTGCAAGGGTCAAACAAATATCCATGTATTCAGAAGCAAAAATCATGATCATGCTGAACAGTTTACAGTCAAGTTGGAATGTTCCAAATTTATTTTTGAGTCAATGTCCAAACCCAGGCTTCTGTTGCAAAAAACAGTTAGGAAATGAGGGATAAACACTTTAAAATTGATGGGATTTTCAATATAAGTTTTTACTTAAATATTTGCAAATTTTCATCTACATTATATGCAAACCCAAATTGTTCTACTTAATTTTTGGTAGACGTGCTGTAGACATGATGTCAGTGTAGGCTGGCATGAGCGTGAGTTATACGTTGCACATATAAGTTTATTGGTTTTCTCTGTTGCAGAGGTCAAATGGTAGGTTTGAGGACTAGAAAGCCCAGCTTCAATGTCCTGTCTTGGCTCAAGGGTAACATCCAAACTTCTCACAGCTGTTATCTGTTTAGACAACATGCTTCTGAAGCTGTGGTTGTGCCGGCCTCTGAAGTGGGTCAGGGACTGGTCCCTGACTCTGAGACTTATGATACATAGTAAAAATGAACAATTGATGTCTTATCTCACACGCTGCTAAAAAGCCAGCAATCTTAGGGATGCAATAATTTCAACCTTTTGTGATGTCTGTAGGACAATGTTTAAAATTGGGAATTATTGGTCTTGTATCATGAATATATTCCTTAGGAAGATGAGCAATGATTTTTACACCCTCCTGCTGAAAGGAAGTCAGATGGAAGTTTCATTTGGAGTCCTGTCTGTGACGGTTTGGTGTGGTTGTGGAGCCAGGCCGATGCAGTGTGCTGGAGTGGAGGCTTCCAGAAGTTATGGGATAGAGGAAAACAGACAAAGTCCTTTTAGAACAGAGAACATAAACCAAGCAATAGGTGTGATATTTCTTCAATGAACAAATCACCCAGCAGTTAAATAATCACCACAGCTTCTCTGGAAAAGGATTTGTCTCACTCTGCTAGGCAGAGCTTCCTTTCACTGCTCCCAAGGGCTAGAAGATTTGGATTAGAAAAAGGTCACCTCCTCCCCCTTCCCAGGGAAAAGTGCTGTCAGAAGCTATCCTGCATCTAACATTGACTTGGACATTAATTTTAGCTACCTGGCTCTTCTGTGTTTTTTCTACCGAGGAGCTAGGTAGCACCGATTTGGGTCTGAACCCTCATTTGAGAGCCTGTTTTGGGATTTTTGTTTCCTTTGAAGTGTGGTCCTGGGGTGCTAGCAAATGATGTTTGAAGTTCCTTGCTCAATTGAAACTGTACAATCGCATCAACACTGAAGTCTATCTGAAACCTGGAGGTTTTGTTCTGCTCCCTGGGAGTTTGAGTGCACTACTGCTATGAGACTGGATAAAAGAGTAGAGGGAGAGGAATCCCTTGTTTCTAGAGAGTCAGAAACAATCTTTGAATGATATTCCCCTATTCATGTGGGCTCTTAAGACATGACTGAGTCCAGATTTAAAGAAACTTTTGCAAAATTTATCCTTAACATGTTCACCCAGTGGGAGAGAGAAAGATCTCCTCCCTAGAAAGTCATCATGCACCACTGTAATTGGCAACATGTGCATTATATACACAACCTAAAATTAAATTGATATGTCCCAGGGATTCCATCTGTTGTCAGAGCTAACCTATCACAAAGTGAGCAGCAGAGCTAGGCTCAATCAGAACCTGTGTCTCTCCACTCAAGCTTAAATGGTATGATAAAGTAGGAGTCAAGGCACAAGATTTGTCACCATGAGTATTCTGAAGAAAGGTACGATCATCAAGATGAGTAATAATGGCCGAAAACCCAGAACACCACTATGTCCTGTGTGATGAATTCTTATGATTTCTTATATCTCCTTCTGATTCATCTTGTGTCACTTGTTGCTGATGAGGGTGATTGGATGGCTGAATCACCAGTTGACATGACTGTCAAATTGTTTCTAGAAATATGCAAATGGCTTCTAGAAATGGACTTGACAACAAAAATTAAATAAAATGAGTTGTTAATGAGAATTAAAAGGACGTCTAGTGTCTAAAGGAATGTACAGATCTCTAAGCCAACAGAAAGACTTCCAAAGGAAATATGACAAAATGGAGTTTATCCTGTAGATGTCTGTTAAACTCAGGGATTAAAGACCAAAGAAGCCTCACTGGCCTCAATCATTCCTGCCTTATGGCTAAAATGGCTCATGGTAGTAGGCCCTGTTGCCCACTAGATCTTCATTTTGCTGTGTGTTTTTAAAAGGGTGATGTCCACATGCATAGAGACTGCAGTATTGATTTAAAAGTGAACAGGAGCAGGCATTTGCAGTTCATCTGTCACTAACAGACAGAAAACATTTTCTTGACTTAGCAGATACTTACATTCAAAATATTTTTAGCTGTAATAGTAATCCCTAACTATTTAAAAAAAACTCTGAACTAATTGGAAAGAACTGTTTATCACAGCCGAGCATTCCCAGAAGGGGAATCAATTTATATAAACATGCTAAAACTGACCTATTTATGAAATGTTATGGAGAGCTGAGAAGAGAACGACAACAGATCTTTATCTTATGTTCACTGTTTTAAAAGATCAACGGTTGGGTGAAGGCTGAGGCTGGCTATCGCATGTGTTTTAGATGTGAATGTCAAGGTCATCTAAAATCTGTTGCCAAAGTCACTGTGATTGCCAGCAAAATGTTAACTAATGTTCCAGGGCTCTCATTATATGCTTAATATGAATATGCTTCCCTTTGCACATAAATCCCTATGAATGCAGCAAACAGTTTCTCCTGTGAAAGTTACAAGAGACAAATGTAGATGAAAGAAACCCTCATAAGTAGTAGATGTAGCCCCTAAGGAAAAAGAACATAAGAAGGATATATTTGTAATTTAAGACATGGTAATATGGTATTAAAAAGTTACATTAGTATGTATATAGGCAGACTTATTTTTAATGTGGTTTAATCTAGTAAATTAGTTTGCATGACAGAAAAATATCTGAAAAGACCAAATATGGTCTGCAAGTTCTATTTTGTCCTTAAAATGTCTGTCACCTTCAGAGAACTTTCCGCAGACCTAATTTATCTTAACCAAAGAGGAAAATCCCCATGCAGTTGAGATCAATTGCAAAATTACCACAGAAACCATCGGAGCAGCAGTTTCTGCCAGCCTTGATTGTACCAGACAAGGATTCTTTACACAAGGACTACAGTATTTCCCTTTCACTAGGTGAGACTGCATTATGCATGGTCACATACACTTAAGAAGGACCGGGAAAGCGTAAAAGAGCCTCCTTCTGTCAGGACTTTTGTGTAACAGGTTGGCAAAGTTCAGTTGCATCATTTACTCCTCCTCATTAATACCCAGATGCAAGAACTGCACCCAGAGCCCCTTGGGAGATTGGGCACATACAGCAGAATGCTCCCTTTTAGGATGCCGCCTCACTCAGCAGCTCCTGGTCTGTCTGCACTGATGTTCTTGATATTGATACAGATGTTTCTTCTGAGCACCTAGTTACCACAGAAAATTTTAGGTCATACAAAAGTACTTTGTCATTGCTGGAAATTGCATTGCTGAGTCTCAAATTCTAGTTTCCCTAAAATCAGTGAAAAAGTGAGGCAAAGCCTTAAGCAGCATCATTCCAAACCTACAAAATTAGAACTGTTGGAAACATTGACAAAGAGTAAAACAATTTTCCAAATGACAGAAACGCATACAAATTTAGGAAAAAGCAAGATATGGATTGTCTAACAGTGCCCTGTAACAGTGTTTTATTTATGATGTTGCCCAGTAGCACTGCTCTAAGCTAAGACAATCACCGTATAAACATGGCTATTTCTGAGAGTGTTAGCTTTCTTCGCTGAGGAATTGAGTGAGAGAGAGGGGGAAGGCAGACATAGTAAGGAGGAAGGGAGGGGGAAAGGTTGACAGAAAAAACAAGGAGAGTGCCAAAGCAAGGAAGATAGTGTTTGTGTTTAAAAGTAGAACTTGAAGCTGTGCCAAATCAGAATTTTCTTTAGGATCTTGAGAGCTGAAAACTTCATGAGCATGCTCAGATCATGGGCAGAGGGAGACACTGCAAGTTCACTGTAATGTGCTGTTGTGAGGCTGGGGAGAGAAAATGGAGAAAAGAAAGAAATGGCCTTTGGCCACTACTCTAATGAGCTGAGGAGGGTAAGGAACATGAGCTTTAGCAATTCTTTCAGTAAGCCTGGCTCAAGCAGATGGTGTTTAACAAAATCTGGTAGCAGGCAGGGGATTTCATACCCTTTCTATTCTAGGACCAGTAAATAAATCAATGGTACATATACATAAATAAATACATAAACAGATGAGATTCAGCTGGTGGACTTGGTTTAGCTCTGAGTTTGCAGGGGGAGGTTTCTGAAAGTTGAAACTCTGAAACTGATGCTTATAAATGGCTGAACTAACATGATCTTGAAGAAACTGCACAAGTTCATAAGTTGTTGGAATGGCACGAATTCATTTTGATGGGAATTACACTGGAGTTGAGTACAGCCATGGGGGTTCACAGCTTTTAGTTTTAGTGCTCTGAGATCACACTTAGATGAGACACCCTTGTTGGGAAAAGGCATTTCATTTGGAAGGTTATTTTGAAATTTTATTTCTGGCTCAGCAGAGTTCTGGATAGTTTGTGTGTGGACTGAAACTTTATTAACAAAATTGCAAAAAAACCTTTCTTTCAGTTCTGAAGAGACTAAAAGTTTAATCTTTTTTGATACAGGCTTTAAAATATGGCATCCCACGTATGGGATTTGTAAGGTACGTAAGACTTATAAGGTAGATCATCCTTCTGGCATATCATGAATTCTAGACTTCCATTTAGAAGATAAACTGTTGAATTCAGACAGAATCTAAGGCTCCTTTCCCCATGCAAGGAAATAATGACATCCAGGGCTTCAGGGTCTCAGTATAAATGTTTTCAAACCGTTAACAAGGTGTGTTAACTCACTACAGTTAATGGTCTTAGTGTCATTGAAAATGTTCAGTTCCTACCAAAAAAGAATAGAGTCCAGCCATCATATCTCCCCTGTCCATCTTCCCCAAAATGTATTTCAACGAGGCAATATGGTGCATTACAGTGAAAGAAATTAAATGGACTGGAAAAGGTCTGTAAAATCCTGTGAAGTAAGGAAAAAGGTAACAAGGAATGATGGTTCACTGTGCACTCTCTGCTCTATGGGCATCTTTCTAATGGTCACCACTTGAGTCCATACTGGCCCAGCTGAAGGTTTTATTGACTTAGTCCTGTGCTTTTCCTCATGTAGAAATCATCACTACTCAAAAACCTGGATGGCAGTGCTCTGCTCCCAAATTTCAGGCAACTGAAGAAAATTATCAAGCGATCTTGGTCAAAACACTGTTCCTTTCTTTAATGAGAAAAATGGTAACGACAGTTCCTACAATATGCAACTGGATAAACTTTACAGGCACTATTCTGGTGGAAACTCAGAGTAACCCATTTCTTCCTCCAGGCCCCAGCACATGAACTGCTTACAGGATCACAGAGCTGGGAATGATCTCAAGAGACCACCTACATTTCTCCTGCCTTAAAATGCTGCATTTCTGTAATTTCTGACAAAAGTAGTTCCAGTCTATTTTAGAGACCCTTGATAATGGAGAGTTTACAACTTCCCCAGATATTTTAATACTGTTTGAATATGATTACCTAAGGCCCAACATGGCTCTTCCACATTTCAGTTTCATCATGCTTTTTTTTTTTTGTTTTCAGCCTCGGTAGAAAGTGTATTATTCCCATTTTCTTGGATGCAGTCTTTTACATGTTATTATGCCCTTCCTTCAGGGTTTTATTTTGTGCATCGAGTCCTAGTTTACATTTGGGATCAGACCTTGTTCTGGCTACTCCATTCCATATTTAGTAAAAGAAATGTATCTCATGCAAGTGATGAAGAAAATCTGTATTAAAAGTAAGGACAACTGCAGAAATTTGTGCATGTGCAGCGCTTTATCCATGCAGACCATTGCATTGGATTGGATTCCAGGACTCTCTGCAACCACAATGTTCAAGAGCTTGTGAAAGAGCACGGTGGCAGGAGTTGACTTTACTACTCTACATTTTATTTTAATACTTTATTAAGTATTTGGAAATGTCATACTCACTTGGAAGTCACTGATACTACAGCTGATCTGCTTCTGCATTCATGTTGCACCAAAATAGAGAAATAAAGTAATAGATAAATTATTCTTGCTATTAAAGTTTACAGCCAGTTTGGTTTTTTTTTTTTTCTGCAGAGGTAATATTAACCTCCATGAGAAACTGTGTATCTCAGGCCTGGTTAACTATATGAGGAATTCGTATTAAAAGGGCAGATTTTTTTTAGGTGTTCTTTTTTGAGCATACAAATTTTAATACAAACACATATTTTCTGTGCTCTGATAAACTTGATCTGTGCAAGTGACTTTCATGCTCTCAAAATAATTCAGAGTTAAAGCTGTCTCTAACTTGCTTCACTGGATATCTGTTTATTCTTAGGAATACTGAAGATTTTAAACAGTATGACTCTGTCCCTTGTCCCTGATTAGTAATTCAGTAGAAGTGTCATAAAAAAAAAATCAAAGAAATGAAAATAAGTGGCATGACACTGGAGACCCCATTCGAGCAATGTTGCAGCTCATGCTGGAAGTGGAATCTCCAGTTTCATTTGTTTTGATGTACTGTATAAATATTTAAAGAATGCAAGCTGCAATTTTATCCAGCCTTTGCTGAATTTCAGTGTCATGTCTTGGTGGGGGTCTTAATGCTGATACTAATTGCTCTTAGAACTGCTGGTTCAGCAGACCAATAGGGGATGTATGTAAGCCCATTTCTGCTCAGAAAAACAACACAGAACAAGTTTGACTTGAAGCAATGCTTCAAGTCTCACTGAAATACCACGGAAAATGGTGAGCCTTGCACGTATGTTATCGATTTCAATGTATGAATGATGAATCTCATCTAACCTTACTCTGCACATACACCTTTATTGCATTTCAGGGCTTTTTGGTGTAGAAAAGATACTTTCAAATGCAATGAAGTCATTTAAGAGTCACTAAAATAGCCAAATAACTTCAAATATGTAAAAGTGTCATTAGAGAATGTTTTGTGATACTTTTATTTAGAATATTCATTTGAAAATCTCATAATCTGCTTATTGAGAAATCAGATCCTTGTAAGATTAGAGAGCCAGGACACTATCTCACAAACTAACAGTCGTGTAAGATCAACAGTTGAAGTTTAATGTACTAAAGTGATAACTGTGATGCTGGCTGATGCTCTGTGGATTAAACTGAGAACCATCAGAGCTAAAAATATGGAATGAAGACCCTGGAATTTCTATCATGGGCTGATAACAGAATCACATCCACCAATAAAATATGTCTGATGGATACATGTAGCCTATCTTGGAGGAGGAAAACCTGCTGCCTAAAAATATACCAGACTCTAAAATCTATCTGACTCACAGGGTAATTACTATGAGCTGCAACATGAAAACTTGTGGGAGACCATAAAATACCATCAGCCGTTTGGCTGTCAATTCGTCCTACTTTCCAACTGTGTGTTTGCTGAAGAATGTTCACAACATCTGAGCAGAAGAACACACAATATGGGGAGATACTCCGGTGTGATCATTTGTCTAACCACTAAGACGTACATACTCTTAAATAAAATAAGCCAGGGCTGCTGTTTGGCCCTGAAGCTAAGTGACAGAGGGTGATTCCTGTCCACGAGTCCCCTTGAAGAGGGTGGCTTTGTCCAGGCTGCTGGTTGGGAATGTTTCTTGGTTTGTGCTCTTTCCAAGCTTTGTTCCTGCACTGTGAGTCATTGCATCCACAGCTGTACCTTGAACAACCTTAGGAATTCAAGGTCAGGGAAAATCACAGGATAGGACTTGCTCCTGTGCCTAGCCCTGTTTCATTGGGAATACAGTGGAAGTTCATGGACAAGGACTTTATCCAGCCTGTCTGCTGTTGGTGATACTAGTAAAGGAAAGGGACTGTGTGTGACCAGCTGCTGGATGACTTATAATTGGCTTAGAGAAAAGGTCCAAAAGTTAAATAGAGAAAATCTTGGTTAGTTCTGAACTTGTCCAGCTTACATGGTTCATCAAAAATTTCCCAGACTAATATTTTCAAGCCTTTAGTCTCTAAAAGTAGCCCCGTAGAAGGAAGTGTTGGCTTTTCATATAAAAGAATGGATTCTTGTTTATATAGTAGCCCAGGAGACAGAGAAAGATATTGTTAAATGTTACTGAGGTGCTTCTGGGAGTCTCAAGACTTTATTCTTCCCTGGGAGAGGATTATTTGTGAAGGCATCATTTAAAACTACAAAGACTCCCATACTGCAACACAGCAGTTCACTGAACGGAGGAAATAGGGACAGCACCTAAAAATGTAGCCTGGTTTTGGAGCCTGAGGAGGTGGAAGGCAGCTGGCATCAGAACTGCAGGTTTTTGAGCTCCCCAAAACCATTTCAGTGGCAGTGTTTTCTAAAATTTTGTTTTGTTTCTGGAGTTCAAGAAGCTTTTGGTCAACCCATCCAGGCACACGTTGAGATTCTTGGGATGTCCTTTGCAGGGTCAGGAATCAAACTTTGATGATTCTTCTGTGTCCCTTTCAACTCATGATATTCTATGGTTCTATGATTCTACTTGATTTCCTTGCAAAAATAGATGAAAAATTTTGTTTTCATTAATATTATCCAAGAGAAATCGTCTCTCCAAAATATTTTCCTGTTAATTTCAGAGAGAACGTATCTTGTATGATCTACTCGCTGAGAAAGCAGTCTCATGTTTAAACATGCCTGTACAAAAGTATGGGGAGAGTACTTATTTCAGTTGCTTTATATATAGAAGAATGTAGCACTGACCTCAACTTGTTAATCTCACTTCAAAGCAAAGTTGTCTTTCTTCCAGATGATAGAACTGTCCTTTCTAGAGCTCACAAAAAATACTGCTTTATGCTTTGGGTCTGTCTGTCTTTAAGGAAACACACCACATTGCAATTTTCTCATTCTGCTCCGTGAGCCTTAGATAATTCACAACACTTGTAAATAGGTCTTGAAATTTGCTCCATGGGAGGTGTGTAATTCTAATAACTTTCTACCTTTGTTACCTCTGAACTGTAATGTACTTCCTTTAAGGGGACTTCTGTTTTCAAACACAGGCCTCCATGTTTGTTTTGGTGCAATGAAGTCTTGCAAAGAAAGCGCACAATGTTTTCTCTTGTAGCCTTCACTGTAATTTTTTCTTATTTTGCAATGTCTTGCTAAATTTTTCTATGCTTTGTTATTCTGATAAGAACACCAGGAGTAACCAAGACAAAGTTCAAAGTGAAAAAAAGAAGCATCTTCCCCATTAGTAAGAAAAATAAGTATTAAACGGCCAATGTTATGAAAGATCTGCAATGCATGTCCAGTTAAAAAAAAGGGCAGGAAAAACTTACACAAAAGTGTAACAGGTTCATAATTACATTTGTCCTAAACTGTTGTTTATATGCCTCTTCATAGAAAATAGTTTATGAACCTGCTCTGGGATTCTTCTGGTTGAAAGGCTATAAAGTGCAACCATGGCTGCATTCAGTACTGTATGTAGCAGATGACTGAAGAAATTAAAAACATGATGGACAGTAGAGTGTGCTGTGAAATAGAAATTAATGAACAAATGTGCTAATAAGTAAATGACATATTAAATACCTTATGAAGCATGATTTGTCGTAGAAAACAAATGATTGTTTGCAGATGACCTAGGTTCGTTACTTTGGAAGCAGAATCTCAAAATAAAACAAGGGCAGATTAATTCCTTTCCTTTTACCCAAGTGAATTAATTTTTTCTTTCCACAGTGTTGAGGGAGTAACCCAAGATTAGTTTTCAGAGTGTTACATGAATAAGTAAAATTAATGTGATATCTCTATCTGCAGAGTGCATTTTTACATGTGAGGATAAATTACTTTTGTGTCACTTTTAAACCTAAATAGTCTCTGTCAAGAAAATAAAATATCCATTAAAAAGATATTTTTAATGCTTATCAGAGGTGTTTCTGTGCCAAATACACACTATCCTGTGAAGAACAGAATAGTGTGCTGGTTACTCCTTTGATCTCAATATCCTTCATCCTGGTCTGCTGCCAAGGATCATTCACTCTCTGCACACATCAGCCGGGACAGGGAAAAACGAATGCAACTGAATTCACATCTCACTTCCCCTGTTTCTCAGTCTGACTGATGTCTTTGGGGAAGTTATTCCTCCCTAACAGGGTGTAAGCAACACCACCTACAGCTGTACCTTCAGCACAGACAGATGGCATCTTCCTTGCTTAGTTGAATAACAGACAAGTGTCCCTCTTTAAAGCTTGGAGCTGGCCGTGTTATGATGACTTTTCTGAGGAAGGACAGCCTGTGGCACAAATACATTACAAAGTATAATGCAGAACTACAGACCTAACTCTGCCCACGCCAGGATGTGATCACCTCAGCATGGCACTGTTAGTTCAGGTGCCAGAACTATTAGTTCAGGTGCAGCAATGTGCTAACCTGGCACTGCTGCTTCCAATGTCCACATCATTTTTCCTGCAAAGCCTTGCCCTGCCTTGCTCAACTCTGCTGTGTGGTGGTACAAGGACTTATATAAATGCCCTGCCTACACGATGCCTCCTCTTAGATATCCGTATCTGCATTTGTATAAAACTCTTTATTGGATTTAACCGAAATAAATAAATTTCCATGTAGGAAAAATGTCTTTACTGTAAGGGTAGTCGACACTGGCGCAGGTTGCCCAGAGAAGCTGTGGATGGCCCATCCCTGTAAGTGTTCAAGGCCAGGTTGGATGAGGTTTTGAGAAACCTTTTCTAGTGGAACGTTCCCTGTCTATGGCAGGGGAGCTGTAACGGGATGATTTTAATGTCCCTTCCATTCTATGACTCTCGAGCCTTCAGAGAATAGTTCCCTCATGACAATGCTATGGTATCAGACATCATAAAGCCTCAGAGCATCTTAAATACACAATGTTTCCTTAGACTAGGCTAATTCTTCTGTGTAATTTTCCCCTATTTTTTCTGATTTCTACCATGATTTTAAGGTAGTCTTAAAATTTTACTGTATCGTGAGTTTGGATCTGGTTGTATACAGCTTCCATTGATTTATTATTTTCCTACGTGCTAGAGAATAGAATATTTCAGTTGGAAGAGACCTAAACTGATCATCTCTTCCAACTACCTGACAGCTACAGGAATGACCAAAAGTTAAAACATGTTATTAAGAGCATTGTCCAAATGTCTCCTAAACACTGACAGGCATGGAGCATCGACCACTTCTCTATGAAAACATATTCCTATTTCTATATTGAATTTGATGTGGTGAAGCTGTGATTTTGTACTTTGTTCTGAAGTATTGCCATCAAAGAAACAATAGCGATGGGTCCAAACAGCCAGTGCTTTACACACATAGTTTTTGGCAGCCTAAACTTTCATGTTTGCACTAAAAGAGCATAAATGTCCCTTGGAGAGAGATTGATTAGGATTACTGGATTACTTATATCCATTTTAAGCTAGTTTTGTGCTGCAAGGGTGGTGGAAGAGCCTTAATTGTGAATTAAAATAAGGCCTTTTCAGTCAAAATTGCTTTGAATTTCGGTAACCATTTAATAATGGTAATATGCATTCTTGATCCACTGCAAGTGTTCCACGCCTGCAACACTCATGGCACAGCTTGCATTGGTAACCCTTGCAGAGCCAGGTACAGTGATGAATGCCAGACATTCCTTCAGCAGTTTTTCAAAGGGGAAGTGTTTTATTGCATATGTGTCTATGTGCATTGGACTTTGGTACTGAAACAGACCTCGTGGCACTCGATACCCACACAGGTGGCTCCTATCCCTGTCTGGGAATAGTCACAGCATCACCTCCTCTTGCAGTAACAGGGTTACAGTCAGGTGGTAGCTGCAGCTATCCTGGACCAGTGAGCTTGTCCAAGTTATCCACTGCAGACAGCAGATGGGAATGACCCATTACCTGCTTGTAGAAATTCCTTCTGTGTTGGAAACTTTTTAGTTTCCTTTTGAATTTTCTGAACTTATTCCAAAAATCCTGTCTGTTTTGAATTTCTTTTGTGATCTTTCTCATTCCAATGTAAGATGAGGAAATTTTGAATACCTTTTCATTTACATACTAATAACTGATCAGGGGAAGAATTTCTGATGCAACAAACCTTAAGAAAGTAATACAAGACAAATGTTCAGCTTCTGCATAAAATGGGTTGAGTTTTTCAGGCTCTTGCACTTCCAGTTGGTGACCAGGCAAGTACAAAGCCTGTGTAAATATATACTGCTAAGGCAGGTGATAGATGAGAGGACTTTAATATGTTCTTATACTACCTTGTCTCTTAGAATGATATTTAAAAAGAACATAATTTCAAGTCTGTACACTGCCAGATAATAAAAAAGAGCGAAACCCCTGAGTTTTGAGCTCATGTGGCACAGGTGCAAATGGTTACTCCAAGTTATATGAACAGAGGCAGCACATGCCGACATTTGGGCATGAGAGGCTTGACATTTGCACATACATCTTCTGTGGGTGCAGCCTAAGAGCAGCAGCAGATTTTCCACTTTCCATATCTGCAAGCCAGAACCTGATGAGAAAATGATGCTCAGGAGAGGCAGTGCGAATCAGATGTTAGAGTGGATTAGGTAAGGATAATTAAAAGGCTTCAGGAGCTCCTGTAAAAGGAAAGGATCTCAATTTTATTTATCTTACTTTGATTCCTAAAAGAACATAAGCTACAAAGTTTTGGCTTGTGCATGCACTTAAGATGTTGGAACTCTGAATTAAGATGTATTCTTTCAAATCCCTTTTACTGTAAAGGAAGATTATGCATTTCACATCACTCTCCCCATTGGAGTTTAAAGAATCCAGTCATGGCCATGACTTGGCTGATATACCACACTGGTGTGGGTCCACAAAACTGCCTTCCACTAATGGTGACCTGCATTCATAGGGATAATTTTAAATTTTGGTGAAAAAAGAATGAGTGAAAGCAGAACAAAAGAAAAAACAAAGCCCAACTGACTGAAAACTCCTGGAATAAACCAAGTGAAAACTGATTCCTAGATGTGCACTGTTTCATGACACATCTAAGCAAAATGCAGTGGAACAAAACCTCTTTGAAGCTCTCAAAGTGTTCGGTGTTTGCTGAGGTGTGTTGCCCTGCACCTGCGTTTGTGAAATAAGATGTATTTTGAAGGGGGGCAGGGTTGATTTTGGAAGGTGAGATGGCTCACTTTGTTGTGCAAGTCAAGTGCAATGGCAGCACACCACAGATGTGTGCCACATGTTGCACACATTTTAATATTCAGTAGCAAATGTTCTTATTATATGAGAGCAAGAAGAATAAGGTTCAATTCATGAAAGCAGGTGAAGTAAACCCCATTGAGATGTGTGTCATATGGAATGCATAATGGATGATGGTCCAGATGCACCCAAAAAAGAAACGTGCTTTGCGTGCAGCTGAGATAGGGAAGCTTGTGGTAAATTCTGCCCTTTGTCTATGAGGCTTTGGCTCTGGACAGGGATTCTTGTCATGTGTTTCTGCCAAATATGTTAGCATGTAACTCATATGTTTTACCATATATGGGGATCTACTTCAGCACTTTTGTGTTTACCATTTGGGTATTTTTTTTCCCTTCCCGTTCTTGCAGAACTGCTTAGTTAAAAATTCAGTGGGCCCAATGATTACTGATTTTACATTAAATCAAAAGACACACACTTTTATTTTGGAATAAGTTGGACACAAGGAAGAAAACAAAATAAAAACCCCCAACCAAACAAAAAAACAAACAAAAAAATGGAACAAATTGAAATTCTCAGCAAGAGAACATTACAAGAAAATTCTGACCTCAAAAATGTACTCAGCTACCAGACCCTCTATGGGATAAGCTGCATGGGTAACTGGATGAGCTGGATTTTCATCCAGTGGGAGTTATGGTTCCATTTTGCCATGGTCATTTAAAAGATAAAAGACCTAAATAAAACGTCTGTTTGTCCAATCCTAATGTTCTCTGGGATCCTATTTCAGTGTAATTGTCATAATGGTGGTTATAGCAGTTAGTACACAGGTCCCTCCTGTGAGATGGAGGTTGAATTCTTAATAAGTCTGACTGAATTCAGATGACAGGGGTCAGGAAATAAACATAGGGTTTTACCAGAATGCTAATGTGTCAAATCAGGCTGCTTATTTAGGTGCCTAAATATGGATTTACTGCCTGATGTTTGTGTTTTACATTAGATTTGCATGAGTAACATCTGAAACCTTACATTCTTGGCCTGAGCAAATGAGTAATGTTCCTTTAAGGAAAAAATAAATAAAGCCAAAAAGTTAAAAACCCCAGAGCCTTCATTAGTTTTTGTGCTAACCAACATTCTTATGTTTTATATTCAAACCAACATATTAACATGAAACAATCATTCCAGATGGAAGAAAATATCACTTCTAGGGTCAGGAAAGGGGTACATAAAATTCTGGCAAATTAGAAGGAAAAATCTACAGGGGCTAAAAAGCTCATTAATATATGCTTTAATTCCCTTGTGGATCGTTGTGGTTTGGACCTGCAAAAACTGAAATGAGAAAATGCTACCATAAGCTGACCAGCTTTAGTGCTGAAAGGCAATATCCAAAATGTTCCTTGGGCTTCCAGGGAGTGAAAGGCCTTGAATGGATATTTCTATATTGTTCTTCTGAACAGCTGAATGAGTAGACGCCTACCCTAAATTAACATGTCTCAGGTTATGGTGTAAACTTCAGCAGAAAGCCTGTACCTAGCCAAAAGCCAGCATAATTTAAAAGGTATAATACTTTATAAGCAAGATATTTTAAAGTTCTTTTCTTTGTTGAGAAAAACAACAACAAAAAAATCCCCAACCATTGAACGTTTTTGTTTTGCCTTGGGGATAGAATTTCAAGAAACTACAGTTTATACCATGCTTTAGGTAATCTACCTAAATATAGCATCTGTAACTCCTTTATGTGGTATTTAGTATTTTGACAAGAAAATTTTACTGGTTTTCTGTCACAAAACATTACCAGACTATGTTGGTACATTCTCTAAATTTGACTTTTAAAAGTAGAATCAGATGCTTCTTCCTTTTACATATTTCACCTGATAAGATGATCAGACAAGTCACATCTCCTTTTACTGTCTTTTCTTCCAGCTACAGGTTTGGTTCTTCGCAGCTGCAGGAGCCACATCGAGGGGCACCAACTCATAGAACGAGAGGCAACATTTTTAAATCATATTCAGCCAGAACACCTGACCCTTGGTTCCTTTTGATGTGACCCAGACATTAATTATCTCCAGGCTGAGGAGTGGAACTCATTTCACATGAGTGCCAATTGAATTTGACCGAAAAGCAAGAGCTGAAGTCCCAACATGAGGCTGCAAATCCAAGCATGTGGCTGTAGTTCTGCACGAATTTCACCAGCTGGCTGTACACTAGAAAACCCAGTGTCCATGGCCAGGATCTGCTGGCATCTGAGGGTGCTACTTGAAATGCAGCCCATCTATTTCATACCTTCTGAAGCAAAATGTGGTTTATAACCAGCTCAGGATGGGCCTCTTGGATCCAAACCTCTTAGTGGAGGAATTACTTACACAGAAACTACTACTGCTGCTTTCCTTCCATTCCTTGTGCGCCTCTCTTACCTACATACCCTTCTGCATGTTACTCACATAGTACATATAACTTGATTACTTCAGGACTTTGGATCAACAGAAGCACAGCAGAAAGTGAGGAAAATCTATCAGCCAGGAACCTGAAATATTTCTGAAATGTTTCCTAAACATTAACAGGAGCCAGGAGGTATTTTGATAGTCTTATAAATTTAAACTCATTTATAGCAAATACTGAATTTATTGGTTTATTATGCGAGCAGGAATAGCATATTGTATTATAAAATCAAAGGCCAACATAGTTCAGATGTCTTCAGCTATAATTAAGACTTCCATGTATTTTACAAGATTTGAGGGAGAGGAATACTATAAAATCTATAGACCTTATTCGTTAAAAAAGCTGCTTATGTAATCAATTCACATTTTTCAGTGAGTTTTATGGCATCCTAGAATATCTGAATTCAATATGTATTGGACAATTTCAGCTATATTTATAATGTTTATGGCTGTGGATCTATAAATATAGATGGGATATGGCTGCTAATACATAGGTCTGCTTTTATGCATATTATTATTTATCATGTACATCACAGTAGCACCCAAGCTGTATGCACATGTTTAGTGTCACTCATGTCAGTCCCCACTTTGGCAGCAAGATCACTCCTTGATTTTCAGCTGAGCATCCACAGGATTGGTGCTCTGTTTTGCTTACCAATGGTGGGAGGAAGTCTGTGAAATAAACCAGGTGTTTTTTAAATGGAGTTTGTTTGAGGACTGCCTTCAGAAGCAGCTCCTGGTCTCCTGACTTCTGACCTCTATGTCTTCTTTATGATCACCAAAGGATCCAATCTTGTGTCCCTCACCTGCCTGATCTTTCTATCAAGCCCATTTAAGCCTCTAACCCACATATATTCCTTTGCTTAGTTCTAGGCACCTAGCTTGACAAGCCACCCCAGGGTCCTGACATCCTTCTGGTGTGCAGGCCAGTGCTTCTGTCCATGTCCCATGCACCTTGTCTTGTCCTGCTGCACACCTGTGCTAGTGCTGGTCTGAAAAGAGCAGTTCTTGAAGGCTTTAGAATGGTGCATCAGTACTATCAGCCTCAGAGAGTCACTACTGGATTTATTTCTATGCCAAGGAAGTGTCAGCCACAGCTCCTTACTCTGGCAGGGAAATACTTTCTCACAGCATCAGTGAGGCACCAATATAAGAGAAAGGAGAACTGCATGCTAACACTGGCAAAAAAATTTTAACGGTTCACATATCATGATGGATGAACCTCTTAAGGTCCTAATTTTTCAGAATTTCTGTGCCATTAGCATCCCAAAGATGTCTGATCCACTAATATGGATACCCATATATTTGGTAAAAAAGCATCTGGAGTAGAAGAGGGGTAGGGAAGTATGCTCAGAAAACTACCTCATATCCAGGCAAGCCTAGAGATATTCTAACCTATGGTACCACTTAGTGGTTTTCTTGCTTTAAACTGAGCTGTGTCATCTTCACAGTTTAAAGGGATCAGCTCAGCTGAGAGGGTGGTGGTGGCCTCCAGTCATGCCTGGGAAGTGCCTGTATATTTGCTGCCTGTATCTGTTATTAATTTGTGTCTTAAAATAAACTTGCAGGCATTCCCACAGGAACTTGAATTTGAAAATACGTGAAGGATTGGCAGGATCAGATTCATAATAATGCATTGTTCACATTTGTGATCAGTTTTTGATGCTGAATATGTACTGTGCAGTTTCACTACAGATGTTTTTCTCTAATAATCAGCTTTACTGCTGAACATCTAAAGCAGGATGATGTAAAGAACAAACTACTGCACAGTTCACCACAATAGGGGAAGATGTATTTATCCAGGGAGATTTCAAGTGGACATTTGGATACTGCCTCAGTGGCAGATGAATTAGTATGGGAAAGTGCTGCTGATTCTACTTTCCAATAGATCTAGCACATTAGTAGAACACCGTGGGCTGGAAAAAATTATAATCTACAAACGGAAAATTGAAATATACTGAAATCTAACCAGGGAGTCAGAGGAACATGTCTCCTGGAATGGCTCCTGTGTTGGCAGAAGTGACTGGGCAATGATCCCAGAGTGTATTAATCTCCAGTCATGAAGCTAACACAGGAAGGTCATTTAGTTATTAGGAAAATAAAACAGGTTTTATAAACTGAAGTGTGGTGATCATGAAAGGATTACACACCTACCAGTTTTGCTCAGGACTGTCCACTGGCTATGGTTCGGGCAGCAGGACTGCCTGTTAGAGATCATCTCCAGTCTGTAGGACAGCATAGCTTGTAATCACACAGTTTGGCTTTCTGTCTTTGCCCAAAAAAGGTAGTCCCGAAATGTTGCCAAGATTTAAGTCTGAGAGTGGCATCTGGCAGGAGCTACAGCCATGACAGAGAGGGTGTTAACAGCTAAAGAGTACAGCCAGTTGCTATTCACTGCTTTAGCTACCACCTCCTCCTCATTTTATTTGCTAATACAAGCATTACCCATGTATCTTGTAACAGCTCCCTGCACAAAGTATCCTCTGGAAGTCCCTTAGCCTGCAGGAGCATCCCAGGACATGATCACTGGAAAGTCTGAATCTCAGTAGGCAAAAGAAAGGACAGGATACAAGACTGGGATACTTCTCACCAAGTTTAATGATTTATACATACTCGATTAAATGACTTATTGTATTTATGAATTGAAACAAGAACTTTCACAAGCAAACTACCTCAGCTCTAGCTAGATATTTGTGTTAGATCAGAAGAATAACCCTTTAGAGCTGCTTCACTTGGAGGAGAACCTGCGACGGAACAGGCTCAACACATCCTAAATTCAGGTTATGGGATAATTCAGATAAAACAGAGTACCATAAGGTCTCCAGTCCTGTCTCCTCACAGCAAGGTAAGTTATGAGGTTAACAAGGCTGCTCAGGGTTTACCCAGTCAGGTGCAGTGCATAGACTGGAGGGAAGGTATGACATCCAGAGGGACCTCAACAGCCTTGAGAGATGGATCTGTGCCAACCTCATGATCTTCAATAAGGCCGAGTGCAAGGTCCTGTACCTGGTTCAGGCCAATCCCAAGCACAAATCCCAAGCACAGGCTGGGTGGAGAATGTGAGAGCAGGCTGTGAGAGCAGAGACGAGGAGAAGGACATGGGGGTGCTGGTGGACCAGAAGCTCAGAATGACCCAGCAATGTGTGTTCATTGTATCCTGGGCTGTATCAAAGGAAGTGTGGCCAGCAGGTTGAGGAAGATGATTCTTCCTCTCTGCTGTCGTGAGACCCCACCTGGAATACTGAGTTCAGCATTAGAAGGACATGGCACTGTTGGAGCAAATGTGGAGGAGGCCATGAAGATCATCAGAGGGATGGAGCACCTCTGCTGTGCAGAGAGGCTGAGGAAGTTGGGGTTGTTCAGCCTGGAGAAGAGAAAGCTCCAGGAAGACCTTATATAAACTTCCAGTACCTACAGGGGGCTTACAAGAAGGCTGGAGAGGGACTATTTACAAGGGCAAGCATAATGATTAGATAGGGGGTAATTGACAGAAGGCAGGTTTAGTTTAGATTTTAGGAAAAATTCTTTTCTTTGAGGGCGGCAAGGCACAGGGACAGGCTGCCCAGTGAAGCTGTGAATGTCCCATCCTTGGAAATGTTCAAGGCCAGGCTGGATGGAGCTCTGAGCCACCTGGGAGAGTGAAAGCTGTCCCTGCCCAAGGCAGGCGGGTGGAATGAGTTGATTTTTAAGGTCCCTTTCAACACAAACCATTTTATGATTCTGTAATGGGATTGAAAACTCCCAAGAATGGGGATTGCACAACTTGTCTGGGCAACCTGTTCCAAAACCTAGCTGACCTCAGGTTTTAGGCACATGATAATTTATGAACTGTCCCTGGACATCTGACAGCAGCTCTACTGCACCAAAGTCCCCTCATTGGCCTTCATTTATCATCATAGACACAAGCCCTCAGATTGCCAAGCAGGACCCCCAAAAGCTGGGGTAGGACCATCACTGAATCAAGGAATACAGTGTCTCCCCCCCATCCTGGCCTTAGACTCACACATCAGAGAGAGTTGAAAAGAGATCAGAAACAAAAAAATATTGTTTTCACTAGAGCTATGTTTTCATTTGCTTCATACTTTAGGAGCCATCAGACAAAAGGGCAAGAAAGGAAGCTACAAATCCTTTTCAAAAGGCAGAGAAAAGAAACGAGCAGTGACAACAAGAAAAGGAAGGGAAAAGGTAATTTTGAAATATATCCTTAACTTCTAAGCTGTAGAGCCAGGCCTTGGATATTGTTAATGAACCATTAGCCCTGCCTTAATCACAACATCTCTTTCTTTTGTTCTCACACCCCACTGCTTTTTCGCAGCCGGACACACTCGGATTTTCAGAAGTGACAGCGCTCCTCATGAGCATGGCTCACGCTGGTTATAATGGACACATCTGTGCTTGCAATGTTTGTCCGTCATATCCACTGTTTGCTTTTAGCAGCACGACGAGGAGAGTGTGGCAGCCTGGGTTTGTGTGCATGTGTGGGAGCAGCAGCGAGAATGCAGAGACTACTTAAAACCCTGCTAAGCTGCTCTGTTTCTCAATACTGTATTTATTGCAGCTCACTTTGTAGTCAGATGAATGGAGTATTTTTTTAAAGGAATTTTACTCCCAATTGTTTTTACTACAACATAAATTTGCTGACTCTTTATTAGACAGTAAGAACTCGGGCAACCCTTTGTGAGACTTGATCTTCTATTGAAATGTGCTCAGCTTTGCCCTGGAAGTTGGCCTTTCAGCTGAATAACAAAAACTCACAGGCAAAGCTCCCCATACAGTCCCAGCATTGGTTTTCTCTGTGCAAGACTTCCTCCAACACTCCTCCTCAAATGAGTTCCCTGTGGCAGCGTCAGTACTAGTGAGTGAAGCATGGCCAGGGCGTGCTGTTAAATTGCAAGCACAATTTTGGGCATGGTTTTGGGCATGGTTTCGGCCCTGGCCAGCAATCAACTCCTGCACAGTGCCTGGCGCAGCCTGGGGAGCCGCCTGAGCGATCTGGCTGCAGCAATGCTGATGTGGTGAGAGTGTGAGTCATGCCACGTCCTTCTGGCCTCCTGCCACACACTGGCCTCCAGTATTTACTCGAGGAGATGCAATCACACTATCTGCCCTTTTTTCCCCTTTTCTTATTTTCTTTTTTTTCCTCTTTATTTTTTCTTTCCTTGTTTTTCCTTCTCTTTTTAAAAGTTAATTTCTTTTTCTCTTCTTTTTTTTTTTTTTCTTTTCTTTTTTCCCTTCCCAGCAACAACTTAGATTACCATTGTTTTAAGCTCTGATTCTGCACTGAAGGTTGCATCAGTGATTCTTTCTGCAGCTTTGGTTCTTTCTCATCTGCTTGCAACTCTGTTTTTGCCCTACTGTAATTTCACTGACCTTGTGTTTCCACTGAGGAAGATGAGGGAACACCCTACAGTGCTCTACAGTGCTTCTTGTCCTTGAAACTATAGACAGAAACCCAACCATAGTCTTATGAAGGGAAAGGGAAAAAAAACCAAAACTGTTCTTTTTGCTCTCCTTGAAATATTTTTTTTCTTCCATATTTCTTAAAATAATTTTTCTTATATTTTATCTAGAATTTGCATTTCACATAGTCATAGAATTAGAGAATGTTTTGGGTTGAAAGGGACCTTAAAGACCATCTAGTTTCAACCCCATTGCTATGGGCAGGGAACATGAGGGTGTGCATTTCATGCTGTTTTCCCTTCAAGTTAATCCTATAAATTAGAATGTAAGATACAAGGGGATGAAAAGTTAGCCTTAAAGCATATTTAGATTTCATTTGTCTTTTTCATTTGTCTCTTTCTACCATTATTCATTCAATCTGCTATTATGTCCCCTTTTATATATTGTATCCTAACAATCCTTTAGAGCATTTCCAGAATGTTTATTAGCCAAAATGGATATTGTGAATCTGATGATGCTTAATATCAAATTAATTTCCTTATTGGCCCAATATTCTTGGGTTATTAATATGTTGGTTTGAAATAACCAATATTTCAAACACAAGCTGATTCTTCTGTATTTATTATTTATATAATTGAGCCAAACAATAATAATGTGAAGCAATAATACAAATTAATGTTAAAAAGATTCATAATTTATTTTTACTTAGTGATGCTGATAGTTGGAAGAGCAATGGCATATATAATTAAAGTTGCATAACTCTTCCATTCTATCCTCTTTTTAATTCACTCATAGTTTTCTTAATTGATCACTATCCATTCCCAACATTTGTATTCATAGTTTCTGTCTGTAAGTGATTTTTTGGGTGAAAATCAATGTAAAAAATGTTCCAGCAATTCTTGAGAATAACAAAACTACAAAACTTATAAATCTAAACAATCCCACAAAGCCATTATTTTTCTCATAAAAAGAATAAGTAAAAAAGTCTGGTTTTTAAGAACAGCCTTCTTTAAGATAGCTTGAGGAGGAGGATGAAGAGCCAAATACTTTGTTGTTATAAATGGGCAAATGTCGATAGGAAAAATGGGACATGTGGTAATTTTCATGTGCAGAAAATCTGGCATGTAACTTGCTATGGAAATGGCCTTTTTTGAGATGAAGTGATTTGGTATACATTGGCTATGTTTTGACCAGAGTGGGAACCTTAGGCAGCTCAGCTCTGTTTTCATGGAGTGTATTTCCTCTATGTAGCTATGAGCTGTTACTCAGGGAGCCAATTGTGCAGTGAGTGAGAAACATTTCAAAAATTTGGGTTAAAGACAGGTTTTGCCTTCCCAAAACTTGTAAGGTAAGTAAGTCTTTGATACACAGAGCATCCAGCATCACTAAAACACCTTTCTGAAAAGAATGGATGGATTCATCTTAGTATGTTGCATTTTGGATATTTCAGAGTTTAATTACTACATGGATTTTGCATATACTCTAAACAAAGAGCAGAAATTTAACTTAAATCTTGATTGAATGATCAATGATCACTACGAGCAGAATTTTCCACTTCTGCTACTTTCTCTTCTTTATATTTGGGCATTTATTGACAACTGGATTCAATTTGACTGAATATGTAATTGTAAATACAGTGCAAATAATCAGATCCCCTTTTTGAAAGGAATGTCAAGCAAGCAAGCCAAATAGATTTTGCCCCAGATATATTCTCAGCATCACTTATTTTAGAAAAATAAAGTGTTTTAGGAAAGCTGTTCCTATCTTCATGCATCTATCACTGAGAAAAATTGTAGTGGTTGTCTGTAGATGGAAAAGACCAGGGTTAATCCCAAAAGTAGATTGTGGGTTTTGCTAACCACCTGTCAGCTAAGGACTAGCACTGTAAAGAACAGGTTTGGAGGAGAAGCTGAAAAATACCTCCAAGAAACTTGTAACTACTATAAATTCTGACCCATCAACACTGACAGTGGAATCCTTTAATCTGATTTTAACCATTCAAATGTTAGGCATTTGGTTTAAATTGGTTACTAAGGTCCATTGTGTGGAGAAATAGAAGTCTTTTTGGATGGTGATGGATCCCAGCTTTCAGACAACGGTGCTGATACAGGATAGACTGTCTTCTGAAGATATCTTTCTGATTCCTTGAGATTTGGAGGGATGTTCATATATTGCAGGCACCTAACCCTTAAACTGCTAAAGTCAGTGAGACAAATCCCAGAGCAGATCCTCTAATATCAGCAACAGTCAGGCATAATCTACTGCTTGAATTCAGAAGTTTATTGAATAATCCTTTTTCAATTATAGTAATAGCAAGGATTGGCCATGCCACTTAACAGAAATGAGAGGGGAGAGGTGACAAGTGAGCTGTATATGCTTCACACATTGTGGAGCAACTTCTGTGAATACCGAGTCTCAGGGACACTTCTCATTTCTGCCACATTCCAGGTGGGAATTCCTGCAGTCCTGTTAGTGTTATTTATTGTATATCTAAAAGCACCCTACTTGGCACAGAGGCCACTTTCTAATCTTTCATAACGTAAGGAATATTATCTCCAAAAAGTGTTTAGTTTTTATCTTCATTTCCACATTCACTTCCTTAGGCAATACTAGATCAGTTTTGCACCACATTTTTGCTTCTAACCCTAGAATCAATGTTTTCAGCTGGTCTAAAACTAGTTTAATCCAGTACGCTACCTTTCCCTTGTATATATTTTTTAAATCTGATTTTTACTTATCTGTAAGTACACATCATGTTATATATGAAAACAGAAGGCTTTCTGAATTGGTAAGAACACACATAAAAAGAAGGTGTGGAAAAGAACCCATTTCATAGCTCTGAAACCAGTGACCACAATGTGTCACATGAGACCACCCCACAGCAAGCAAGAAATTAGAAATGTTGGGGGCTGTCAAACACCAAATTTTCACAGCAGATTGGCAGAAGGTTGTTTAGCACAGATGTTTCTGTAATTGTGATACACTGGGAAAATTCTCAGTGTTCCAACTTCAATGGCTTCCCAGACTCACACTTCCACCTGCGTGGTGTGGTGGTCTGCTCTGAGCACACTGCCTGTAATGTGAACCATGTGCTAACATGTGCTTCGCTCAAAAACCTGCTAAATCCCCCTTCCCCCCATGTTCTCCTGACATCTTTAGGCTTGTTTCCTCATTTCTATGTTTAACGGATTTACAAAATGGAGAAAATGGAGACACCAGAAATCTCATAGGACTGGAGGTGTGGGAGTTGGTCAGGTACTTCCAGTTTGGTAGAGAACTAAATTTGCTCACTGCTCTGTGCAGGGTATACAAAGGTCTTTGGAAAGAAACGTGGTGGTGTTTTTTGTAATTGGATGGCCAGTTTGTGGGGAAAAAATTGCTGCATTCCTTTTTTTTTTTTCAGGTTAAGGTACTACTTTAAAAAAAAATTAGTCATGCACATACATTTCAAGCCATTTATTTTTCTTGTGGGCTGTTTATTTTGACCAAAACTGTTATGATTCTTACTAGGTCTCACATAAAACTTTGCCTAAGTAAAGCTGAGTGTGCTTTCAGTTCTCATTATATACTTGCTGTCAGAAGTTCACTACTGAACTCACCATTGTGCAAGTGTATGTTTGCGTGAACAGAGGACTCTCAACCTCATAACACAGGGAATGTGGACCAATATTTTGATAACACTTTTATAAACAAGTAGCAGAATGTGGGTGCCAGAAATTTATAAATAATTTTTATTAAAAAAGATGTATGTAAAAATGTTAGTAGATTACAGAATATAATGTACATGAATTCAGCACATATTCTGTAGGAAAAAAAAAAAAGCAAAGACAATTTTCTCTCATAATCCTGGTTAAAGCAAGGCAAGTAAATTGTATATTGCTTATGTTTATATATATACTCTCACTTACTGCTTGCTATTTTGTACAGGTACCATAAAATTGATAGTAGTTACAGCCAGAGCTTTTTTGAAATATTCCTGCAGAATGTATTTGCACTTGAAAATTGCTGATTCACAGAAAAATTCTTCTACAGAGGGAGAAGTTTTCATGAAATTGCTTTTAAAGGAAATATGCAGAACTATTTCTATAGGATAAGACCTATTAATTTTGCTATTTTCCAAAATAATAGATATACTTTTTGATGCTACTTATTTAAAAATTAATATAAAGTCTTTTTAAAATTATTATTTGGAAGACATACTTAACTGGCCTCCAGAATTTAATTTCACTGGGAGCTAGTTTTAAGGATCCTTCCTTCCTTCCTTCCTTCCTTCCATCCTTCCTTCCATCCTTCCTTCCATCCTTCCATCTTTGGTTACAATATTTGTGCTATTGATATTTGAGAAATGGTGTAGTTGGGGAATTTGAGCTATTCAAGTCGGGTTTTTTTGGGGGGGGGCGGGTAATACAATTGCAGTTTTAATATTGAAAAGTCCATATACTGATAAATTTTTCAGTAGAAGTATTTTTACACAGTTTGAACTGTGTCTAACCTAGAAAGGTCAGTTTTACTGTCCTAAAATGGCACAGTTTGCCATTATATGTCAGTTAGAAAAGGAGTACCACGTGTGTCATCTAGGACATCACTGTGTCACCTAGAAAAACCTTTGACCTTTGAGCCGGCAGAAGTGACACCCCCCAAGGACTTAAGAAACCCTTTTTTCCTTGCTGTTGGTAATACCAAAATAGCACTGAGACAAAGATGGAAAGTGTAGTGTCTTTGTTGCTGACAAGCAGGGCTGCCTCTCTGGGTGCTTCCCTCATCCCATGGAAAATGGTTGAGAGCTCTTGGCAGCTCTCCTGGTCCTCACTGACCTTGGGCCAACGCTTCACTGCGAGGTCGCTGGACAGCAGATTGATCACCCTGAAAGTGCCACTTTCTCAAGGGTTACACAAACAACCTCCAGTAATTAAAACTAACTATAAAAAAAAGTCCATTGTCCTTTTTTTAAAGTGACTGAGTCATAGTTTGAAATGGAAAAGGGGACAAAACCACTGAATAAATTCATCTTAATAAATAGTTTGCTTACTTCTATATATCAGGCCTGGTACATGACAGCATAAGTGGAGATGAATGTGAATACCCTCTATAGTTATTACAATAACTATTTTTCTCATATTCAAATTAGAGCTACCTCAGACTGACTGCAGAATAAAGAAAACATTCTACAAATGATGTACTAAACACGTTTTATTCTGATAGTGACGCATGAGTAACGGCTGAAGGAATAACCTCACCTGTATTATGAAACCGATTCTAGCTTAAGAAAGAGCAGATTTAAGCTGGCTTAAATAGCAGTGATTTATATGATATTTTCCAAGAAATATCCCTTTAATATAAATTCAGTTTTTAATTTACCAGAATATCAGAACTTTGACTAGCTTTGCAAGTCTTCAGACAGAAGTAGATGTCACTTTTTTAGAGACACAGAATTTCTATCTAAACACAAACATTCTAGAAATAATGGTCTGAAATGTTTTAATTTAGAAAAAAAACCAAACTAAAAGTATTCCTATTTTTCACTGAAATTTGCTTTGTTGACAAAAAACCAGCAAACTATCAAATTAAAACTAAAGTCAAGAATTTAAACGTTGGGGATTGTAATGTATGTCTTTAAAGAGAACTGAAAATTCACCCAAAATAATAATACTTAAAAAGTAGACATAATTCTTACTTTCTTTATTTGAGACAACAAAAATTAGTAAAATGCTACCTTTTTTTTTTTCCCCTTTCTTTTCATAATGCAAAATCTAAAGTAGCTGTAAGGAGCTTTCAGAAGATTGTTCTTGTGTAGTGGACATTCTCAGTATAATAAAATGCACACTTGAACCTCCAGGATCCTTGTCTTTTACATTCTATTAAGAGGAGGGATGTGAAGCCTGTGCAATGTCAGATATAGTTATGAGTTACCATGGTGGTTTTTAAACCTTCTGGAGTGTTCACCTGTTCATTAAAAATTATGATGATGGTATAAAATTTTAACTATGTAGATGATAATTCTGTCCTGCTGAAAGTTTAATACAATTAATACAATAAAACAAATTAATTGTTTATGCAATTAGCAGATTTCAAAGTGTCTGTCTCAAATGCTCCAGTGACCTCTTTAATAAAAGAAGTTACATTCCTCAAAAGAAGTCTGTGTTTATGTCAAGTATTGAAAAGTTTCAGTGTCCACATGAGGGGTAAGTAAAAGCATGCCCAAGTTTCTGTAGTGTTGCACTCCAAGATGCATCACATGTGCTTGAGGTTACTCATTCTCTGGTGCCATGAAAAGAACATAAATTCAGGCAGTTTGTCACAATTACAGATATGCCTCCTCTTTAGTTACTTTTTCTCTGTAGATGACGTCTTTCACTTCAAGATATGAAGATGCAACATGTGTGCAATAATGAATTAGCTCTTAAGCATTCTGGATTCAATACTGCTTCATGTACCACAAGAAAAGCTGACACTAGATTTAAGTTTCTAGTTGACTTTTAATAAGTGTTGCATCCTTTTAAAAGGCAAAATAAACTTTCCAATATATGTGAAATAGTATTTCTTACAAGAAGCAATGGGCCTAGTTCAGCACTTGAATGCTTAGGTTAGAATTCATATGCTTTGACTTTGAAATTTAGATTCTCTGCCACGTCTTGTAAAGGACTCTTGGGAGCTTGAATAAACAGTTTTGAAGAAAATGCTTTGCTTTAATGATGTTTGTGTTTTCTTTGTAAACTACAATGGAACCTGGTAACCCATGGAAGACATTTGCAGCTCCAAAGGTTTCAGCTATAGCTGAGAGAGAGGAGGTTGCACTGAACTCAACACTTAGAGCTTGAGATTGATACTTTTGTAATGTGAAATTAATAAAAATTAATAAAAACCATAAACGGACCTTCCTTCCTTCACCCTAAATTGCAGCAATTCTGGTGGTGGAAAATGTTTGCTAAAGGAGTAACCAAAGAGAAATACAAAGGCTTCAGCAAACTTTTTGCTGGGGGAGAGCTGAGCTGTCCTGTCCTTTCAGACCTTGAGGAAAACAGTTAGAAACTTGACCCATTAGGACTGAGGGGAAATAACATAAAATCTTTTTTTTTTTTCTGAGGAGACCTTTTATATCAGTTTATGTATAGCTGGGAAAAAAAAAAGAAGCAAGAAGAGCTGGGTTGACAGCTGCGTTAACAGTAGGCAAGCACTCGCAACCTGGTGACATTTGTGAAAATAACAATATTTTTCATTTGTAGACTCCTCATTTAGGCAGCCAAGCTTTACAAGCAAGTGAGATCCCTGCAGAGTGAGATCCTTTCAAAGGGTAAACTAATGTATCTTCATACCAGATGCCTTTTTCCTTGCTCATTTATGTCACTTTCTTGCTACCCTGTGCACTTTTTTGAGCTTTTCTGAGCTTTTGCATTTTTTTTTTTAAATGACTGACAGATGTTGTGGATTGAATGTCTATGGCACCAGTCTATAAGCCAGTGAGGAAAACAAAAAACCCCAAAAATGACAAACTGAAAAGAAAGAAAAAAACTGGGTTCAAATCCTTGGCTTTATGCTTTTTGCTTTCTCCAACTCCTGTAATTTGACTTAATTTCACTGTCTCCTTCAATACTTATGAAAGTAGTGCTCACCTCAGACCTGACCTGCAGCAGCTCTTCCTGCTGCCAACTTGCAGTAAAATTTATTGCCTTGTTTTATCAGATGACACGAAACAATGCCAGCAATTTCTCCAGTGTTATCTATATGTGATCAAACGGCACTGCAATTACCCACACTGAGCAAAGATATGTTGTTTTCTCTTGAATATTTTTAACCTGTAAAGTCTATTGGAAGAATACTTGTTTGACAACAGATCTTTTAGCCGGAAGCTTGTCAGAAGGAGTACTTGACAAGCCAATATTCAAAAGTGCTGGGAAAAGGAATCTTATTTTATACTGGAGAACTTTGCAGTATCATTTGCTTTAGAGGTCAGCCAGCTAAAGTTATTTATTGTTCAAAAGGTGTTTTTAATCAATTTGAAAAATATGGCTTCTCTCCAACTATGCCTCCCTTCTCCACAAGCACCAGTAATCAGGATTAAAGAACTTTAAATAACAACAAACCAAGCTTTGTATTTGTGCCTTGTGTCAACTCTGCTGTAGGAAAAAGAAAGTTGATTTTTCTTTTGTTACAATGCACTGAAAATGAAGTTGAAAAAAACCCCATCTTGCAGTATTTGAAAGTACCCCCAAAAATTCTCAATCCCTCTGTTTCACAGTACTTTACACATAGAATCTCTGATCACTCATTCCTTAAACCTAAGGACAAGTAAACATTTGTAGTGGAGTGTAGCAAATATGCCTGCGTTCATGGAAATGGAAGTCAGCAAAGTGTCTGTGTGTACCATCACCCTGCAGACACATTGATGGGAATCCATAAAGAGGACAGTCGTGTTCATGCCTTGCTGTGACTGTGCCTCTTTAAGCACTTGAAACCTTTTTCTCTCGATGCAGCTCTGCATAAATGTGGTGATGAGCTTTGCAAACTAATGGGGCCCATCTCCACCAATATGAGTGGGACTCCTTTGCATCTACAATAAACTACCATATATCATACTTTTCTGATCTTTCTTTCTCTTTCTTTCTTTCTTTTTTTCTTTCTCTCTCTCTCTCTTTTTCTCTCTTTCTTTCTCTCTCTCTCTCTTTCTCTCTTCTCTTCTCTTCTCTTCTCTTCTCTTCTCTTCTCTTCTCTTCTCTTCTCTTCTCTTCTCTTCTCTTCTCTTCTCTCCTCTCCTCTCCTCTCCTCTCCTCTCCTCTCCTCTCCTTTTCTCTTTTCTCTTTTCTCTTTTCTTTTCTTTTCTTTTCTTTTCTTTTCTTTTCTTTTCTTTTCTTTTCTTTTCTTTTCTTTTCTTTTCTTTTCTTTTCTTTTCTTTTCTTTTCTTTTCTTTCTTGGAAACCTCACACATTTTGGTTCATTTATACTAACCCAACTCTCCCTTTGGGAAGAGAATACTATTAGTATCTACAAATGAGTAATTGAGGCACAAAAAGGTCAAGTGATGAATCTATGGGCTCAGAGAAAGTCTAGGGAAAGTGTAGTCACCATGTGTAACTTGAAGCATCTACCTCCATCTAACTCAAACACCTTGAGCACTCAAACACCACATTTCCTACCACTGATGTACCGAACAGCAGTGCCAAAATAATTTAAGTAGTATCCCAGGCCGAATTAAATGCTTCAAATACCTTACCCCACGTTCAGACTAGCACTCCCTTTCTTTACTTCTGCCAGGTTATAAAGATGTGTCAGCATACAGATCAAATTCTGCCCTTGTTCAAAACATGAGCAAACCTTGAAGTTTGCAACTCCTGCCCAGTTGCAGCTCTTGGCAGGAGATTGTTTAAGCTCAGGAATGCTGGTCAAATGTGGAATCCCCATGTGTTGCACACTGTTTTGATATGTGGTGTCTAAGTTACCATTCAACACACAATCTAAGTTTTGGTAATGACAAACATTATGAAAGAAAGAAATCTGAAAGGGAAAAGGGAAAAAAGGCTAGCTTCTGTACTCCAGGTCAGTGGGAGTTTACATGTAGAGAGAAAACTCCAGCACTGCTACACTCAATAAGAATTTTGCCTTTGGCTTCAGAGGAGCCAGATTTTCACCCACAAACTTTCTATGTGATGTGTTCTCATCTTCCAAAAATCTACGTTGCTTATTTTATTTGCTTATTTTTTTTAAATTTGATGACAGAAAGTAGATTCAAAACCTAATTGCAAATTACAGTGCAGTGATTTAGATGTAGTACTCTACATTTTCAAAACTTGGTCTGTTATGTTTATTTTTAGCTAAGTTCTTTCTTCCTTTCTTCCCTTTTTTCTTTTCCATAGTGGCTTTAGTGACTTCTGCAGAGTTTAATAAACTTACCTTCTTTCAGTAAACTATTTGAAAACAACCATACTTTTATAATTAAAATTTTGCTTGCTCCTACCCTACAAACATGTTGTCAGCTACGTAAAAGCTAAACTATCAAGTGGTATTTATTTAATTATGATTTTATGTAGTTATTTAGGAGGGTTTATTAGGTTAGGTTATTTAAACTTAGCTATGTTTAACAAAATATGCACTGTACAGAATTACATCAAATTTGTATAGCCCGTAATACTATACTACTAAATCAGCATTTTGGTTCTGTATCAATATTTCAAGGGGTTTTTTTTGTTTTTTTTTTTAATGGTGAAGATGAAGCCGTCTTCATGGAGAAACCCCAGTAACTTTAACAATACTTTACCTGTAGAAGACCTGCCATTGAGTAAAGTACCCAAATGCAATATGACTCTGAATATTATACCCTTAATATTATATGAACACTGTTGATCTCTCTTCAGTGTTTCTACATTCAAAAGCAGGCTGGGGGAAGAACTGGTGCTTATAAACTCAGAGTGGCTGGAATTCACTTCATAACTGGGGTAGAAAGGGCTTGGGAATTTTCTCTTGCAAGGAGTGTTTCTGTCAGCTGGTTGTGCAGTGGGGAGCACCTTTTGTGGTGCTAATCCTGGTCCATGTAGGTGGGACTGCTCTGAGCTTTGCATCTGATTCCTGTGCTGCCCCAGTCAGTTGAGCTGAGCTGGCACATGGGAGTGGAAATAACCTGGAAATAACCAGGGACAGAACTCCTGTGGATCAGTGCAGAGGAGCAGGAGCTGCATCACAGCTGAGTCAGTCTAGTGAGCTACCTCCAGGGAAGCAAGCAAAGTGCCTGTGCTTGTGGTGAGGCCATGGCTGACTCCTAAATAAGCTAGTGGCGCTCACTGTAGTTTTTCAGGATATTCCAAGTGACCTACCCCCATTGGCCTGGACGAGAAGGAAAACCAGGGAACTTGTTCTTTACAGATTAGGTAGCTGAAACTCTTTGGCATTGGCCGCAAGTAAAAACTGCTGGCTGTGGATGCAGAAACCACTACTGCTAGAATATTGAAATTATTCTAGTTAATGGAAATAGAAAGTGATTTCGTTTGCATTAGCAGAATTTTGTTGAAGAGAGCTCTTTAAAAAAGGGGGGGGGGGTTTAAAGAAAAGGTGTGGAGGTGTGGGAAGGACAGAGGAATTTTAATGTTTTTCTATCCTGACTTTTTATAGGAATGGTGCTATTAATGGCTTAGTGAATGCTTGTTTGTCTCCATGTGAAGGAAGATGAATGTGTGAAGAGTCACCCAAGTTCCAGGGAGAAACTGAGCAAGACAGATTAGTCCCACCTCAGCCTGACACCTGGGGCACATCCTTATCTAGGGGGGAAAATGGATCAGAATGTTACCGCCCGTTTATTTATTCTCCTTCTGTTTGGAGACTTTCCCTGATTAATTACTCTCTAGTAATTGCTGCTGTTAACTAATGTCAAACCTAATTAACCTGGAGTCCCTTCATCCAGTACCTTCGCCATCCCTTTGCAAAGACGAGAAGGTCATCAGCAAGGAGGTTCTGAGGATGGCCACACTTTACCCATTCGTTTATTTGCTTTGGGCCTTGTTTGCTATTCCTGCTGCAATGCCTGGCGACAGCTTTCTAGAATTCCCATCAAGTCTAATTGGCCTGCTGAAGCAGCAGTGAACACAAGATTTAAGAAATGTTTTCTTTAAAAACTTCTGGTCCTACAGACACTTTGAGATCAAGTTTCACTCTGCTGAAATCACACACGATTCCCTGTGATTTTCATGAGAAATACTGCAAGAAAGTATTAAAAGAGAAACATGTCTCTGTGGTTTGGAGGGACTGATGGCCAGGGGGGTTGAAGAGTGGGTGGTGGTAACATAGCAAGGCATCTACAGAATCTTTAAAGGTTGCCAAAATTAACACATACAAGGTATTCAGTATCAAAGTTTTCAATATTTGGCTCCATAAACACAATACCGGTTGCAAAAACAAAGCTAAGGATTTCATGCTGATTACTTAAATAAAAACTGTTTAATTATGAACATTTGGGAAATGAAGTTATGAAGGGCTGACCAATATTGCTATGGCTTCCTAGTGTTCCTAGCAGACTGTGAACACCGTGCCAACATCTTGCTGTGTAGTGCATTGTAGATCCATCTATGGTAAACAGCCCCGAGGCTCAGTGTGGCTCGGGCAGATGGCTCTGTGCAGAAGGAGGTCTCCCATCACTGAAACCCACGGCTTTTAGTTTCACTAAGGAGTGGACATTCCAGTCCCATAAAAGCGACCAGCAGTGTCTGTGGGGAGGCTGATCAGTCATATGAATATTTTATCTACTTTTAGGTATTTTCATAGACCAACACTAGAAGATTTATTTCAGAAACATGAATAAGTTGTGTTAGTATTCAGGAGATACTGGATGGCACTTCAGCTTGGTCACAAAGATTTGGTTTGTCTGTTTGATTTTCTAAGACTACTACTGAAAATATGCATCTCTTGGAAATTTCAGTTCTGAATTACTCCTGTATGTGTCTGAATTTTCAACCTCTCCCGTCCATCCCCCAGACGGGCTGCAAACAATTTTTCTGACTTAATTGCTTTGTCTCACCACTTACAAGTCTCATAGATACAGCTTACAGTCGAAACTTTCGAAACATAATTGGAAAAACTCTAATATGGTATTAGAGTAATGAGTTCCATGTTCTCAAAAACACAGTTTTGAGTCCCATGATTTACACTAGAGTGTGTATCGGAGCCTATTCCCAGTCGGTCACCCCCTATCAGCTGGTGAGCACTTGGTACGACTACCATGTATCACCTGTTAAGGCTTTTCAGTCACAAGTGGGATGGTAGAAAATCTCATAAAGCTAATACATTGAACATTCTTTCCTGCCCTGTTGCATTAGAAAAAGAATTGTTCATTAAGTGAATTCTGCACTTCAGAGTCTAACATTACAAGGTAAACTACCTTTTATTTTAATTTGCTGTAAAAATTGAGATTACAGAAGTTCAGTTGTGGTTTTACAAGAAACTAAATATTTGTACTGAGGAGAAAAGGAAGGTGAGGACAACCGGTATCTAGAGTTTAAAGTCTTTTTAAGCATTGTGTATGAGTCATTCCCAACTAGGAATCCAAGATGAAATTTTAATCATCAGATTGAATTAGTGTATTGTAATTACTTACTCGTTTGAAGGCTGGCATATTTTATCATGATACTCCTTGTGTTATTAGTACTCAATCCTTATTTACATCTTCTTTGAACTCCTCTCCTTTTCTTCATTGTAACTCTTCTGTTATGAAAGTTCTAAACCATATCACTTAATAGCTATGTCTCACTACTAAATTAAACAAAGACACTAATTTTTCAGCACAGAAATTTACTCACCACTCATATTTGGTTGCTAGTCTGGTGCCTGATGTATTTGCCCTGGGTAATTTCCTGTTTTCCCTAAATGATCACTAGGCACACTCTTGGAGTTTGAAAATATCAGGGTCTATTCCCCCTAACTGGTTTGGGCACAGCCATCCCACTTTAAAAGCTGGAGCCCTCAGAAGTACACTAGTAGTTTTGTCCCTTCATATTAAGTTTCATGGCTAGAGATTATCTCAGATAGGTCACTTTGCATTCCTTCTTTCTTCTCTCAGAAGTCCATCAAGAGTCATTCAGAATTAAATATGTAATTCAATGTTAATTTTTAAATAGCTGAAAGTAGGATTGTGTTCTCCTTTGCTTCCCCTATGAAGGCAGAGTCAGTGGAAGAGACAAAACTTAAGGTATGCCTAACATTTCTAAGTGAAACTCATCACCACCATCAGCAGAACATTTAACCTGCTTGGTGTAAGGAGTGAACTTTCTAGACTTCCCATGAACAATAAGGAAGATTAAATTACTGCCACCATCTCAAGCAAGAAAAGACCATTTGTTCCAGCCTACACAAACATCTATATTTGACAAAAAACCTATGCTGTTATTATTAATTTTAACCAATCATATAAAATATAGTTGGATTGTTAACCAAAATGTAGGTGCAAATGTCTGTTTTTTATTTATATGATCCTAAGGCCTTAAGAATATTTACCACCTTGAAGAAAGAGTCTTTTGTCCTATTATTCTCTTACCTTCCCTGTGCAAGTAATAATATGAACAGGTGGAAAACGGCAGAATTCCTTCAACTCTGATGTCCACAGAGTAATGATGTCAGAGTGAATAAATTTTAAGAAAAGCCTTCTTCTCCTCCCTTCTCCTCCTTTGTCCTTCCTTCCTCTCCCTTCCCAGTAGTACAGAGCAAACCATCCTAGAAAAGGAAATATGGCAGGAGATGTAGCCAGACAACATCTGGCTGAGAATCTCAACTTCTGGAGCTCTGAAACTGCTTCTATAATGGCAGGTTAAAGACTACCTGGAAACATTCCCAGACACTGAAACTCTGCACTGTAAAATTGTTAGCATAGAGCCTGGAATGGCTTTGACCCACTCCTGCTAACCCCTTCCCAAGCATTCCTAGATAATGTGCAGGAGTCAACATTGCTGGGGAATCACTGCCAGGAGGCAGTCTGGGTGGAGTTACAATTTAAGCTAAAAGACCTTAATTTCACAGGTGTGGCCAAACTGTGCCATTTGGCCAGTCCAGGGGTCTTGGCACTGTTTAGTTTACTGGTAGAGATGTTACCTGAAACTTCCAAGTTCTGTCCACACGTACAATTGGCTCTGCTACAGATTAGACACTGTTTTTCTGGAAATATTTCTAGCTGGTGTATTGCAAGTGCTCATGAGATTGTTATTCTGAAGATATCTTACTATATATTTGCCATCTCTGGTATATCTGAGCGTTTCACAGATACTTCTAACATATCTGACTATACAAGATGCATGAACAGAGCAGAATTATGAATACATTCTGAAAGTCATACATAGATCTGGAATAAGAAGATATCTTTAAGGTCACCATCCCCCATCCAGACATACAGACACCCAACCCCCTTCTACCTATGATTTTTTCTTCTTCTCAAAATATGGCAAGTGATGTCCATGCACAGATGCTTTGCAGTCACACTGAGTCTACAATTTAAGATGCCAAAAACATTTTAAGGAAAAATAATGGTAAAGAGAATTTCCCAAATCTATTTTACCTCTTCCATAAAACTGCACAAATGAAAAGGCTTGTTACTGTAATTTCCTTACAGATACCTCTTGCCAGAGCTACAGCATCTCTGAAAACATGACTCACTTACACATATCAGTACTAAGTGCCTGCAGTTTTCCTTGACTTCAAATCTGTCACAAGTCAAAGAAACACCCAAGGATGCATGAGACTGGTATGCACATATAGTCCAGAGGAAGGCAGCTTTATGAAAGAACAAAAAAGGAGATAGGAAGAGGAGAAATGAAGCAATGGATAGGTTTACAACTGAGATTCAGCTATAAAAATCTTGGGAACTCACAGCCTAGCAGAATTGTGACTTGCATCCTTGGGTGTTTCTTTGACTTGTGACAGATGCGAAGTCAAGGAAAACTGTGGGTACTCACAGAATGTTTAAATCTTGTACATTGTTTGTTCTTTCTCTCTCTTTGAAGTATCAAACTTAACAGAAAATCTTGCTATGCACATATAAAGAACACACCCCCTCCAACTTTTCAATTTTCATGTTGTCCAAGGAGCTGAATGAAATTCCTTTATACATTATCTATTCCTGATCCAAAGTAGAAACTTAGTTTAGGGTAAAAATTAATTCACTGGGCAAAATTTCTGAGGATATTGATTTAAAAAAAGGGGTATTTTATTTTATTTCAATAGAGCTCACTGGAATCTGTTGAGCTGATTAATAACACTAATATTTCCAGAAAGTCTGAAAAAAAAAAAGCAACAGCTATATTTAGAAGAACTACTTTTCAGTTATAACTGGTTTGTGATCAGAAAATATTTTATTACAATGACAATTTGTTCAAGATTTGGGAAAAAAAAGGCACTAAGAATAAAAATTAATTAATATTGGAGAAAATCAATCAATCAATCAATTAATTAGCAATCACATTGTAGCTTGAGTTAACTTCTTGTTAGGCAAAGCAATGTGCTGAGAATTTTACAAAGAGTATAAACGTTATCCTCCATATTTGAAGTTGATAACATTCTCTGTCTCGTGGTACTATTTAAGCAACAATTTAAACAGAATTAGGAGTGAAATTCTGTTTCAAAAGTCCTATAGCCAAATGAAGCTATAAATGGGGTGCACTTTACAGTGAAGGCAGTTAATAATTTGAAAAAAAATTGCAAATAAATATAATCAATTTTCCATTAATATCAGTCTTTCTGTCAGAGCTGTGTGGCTGCAAGAGAGAAACCATCAAAAGCAGAAGTTATTAAAAAGTAATGGAGGGTAAAAATTCCCTGCAGCCTTAAAAATCCTGAATATTTCTGTTGGTAATCATCCACATGTGCTTCATCAGTCAAGAAAAGCTCAGCAATGGAAGAGAGAGACAGAAATTGCCAACTTTGTTTTGCATTTACATGGATGAATTTGACTCTTGAAGGACTGCAGAAAACTATGTATGAAATGGATACTTAAGCTGTGCAACTGAACTTTTTTGACTTCTGTCAACCAATTCATGAAATGCTCTAGAGTTGACAGGGTTAGAGCAGAACCCAGAAGTCTGTAACAGTTTACAATATTTATTAAGAAAACAAGCAAAAATTCTTAAAATGTTTGTCATCACACAACTGCCTATGTTATTAGGTCTTTTGTACTGTGTGATTTGATCAGAATTTCCCCCTGCTTTGGACTGCTATTTACACTTGCTCACGTTTCTTAAGATGTCAACTCTTTAAAGCACAATTTGGATATTTCTGCTCTCAGAAAATGTAACCTCAATTGGATTATCTTTCCCTCCTTTGTAGTGAATACATTCTTTTGCCTTTTTCCATACCTATATTTTTTATATTTGTTTGAGTAGTTCACAATATATTTTATGATGTTTTTAGTGCTCCTTTGGTGATAAATTTTATCAGCTTCTGCAATATCTCGGAGCTGCTGGTCTGAGGACATGCAAAGAAGGATATATTGTAGCAAAACTTCTTGTGCCATGCAAGACAGAAAAAAAGAAGTATGGATTTTTGGCCTCATTCTTGCCAGGAGTAATTTTGCCTTTGTTTTCAAAAGATTTATTCATCATTTGATCTATGGTCCACTGAGTCTGGGGATGAGATGCTACCTGAATTTGTCTGAGCCTGTAAATTTGAGAGGCAATCCATTTTTAGGCAATTGTGAGACATTTCTTAACACTTCAGCTGTATGTCCCAGCTGGAAGCAAATATGCCAAATCAGTTATTCTTAACACATGCAGACAGAATTTTTTCTATTTGTGCTTGACAGATTTTTTTCAGGGATGTCAATTTTCTTCCCTATCAGTTTATTAGTAAAATCTAAGTGTCTTTATCCAGTGGCTCCAGCCAGCTGCAAGTTGAGCCTAAGATATTGAAATAAAACATCACTGTTTTTACTGATATCTCAGCCAACATCTCCTCTTGCTCAGCCTTCTTCTGCCAGCTACAAAAAGCAAAAAGAAATCCAAAATGCAACAAATTCCCAGATCTATTCTTGGCATGAACTGGTATTTTGTAGATTACTCAGAAGCCAAAGTTAGTTATCACAGAATGGCCTTAGATGTATGTTCTCCGAGATATACAATCAATCTGTACAAAGACACCTGTGATACACTTTCTTGGCTCCAGTTTCTAGTAAAGAAAAGTTTCACAGTTAAATACACTTGCCATCTGCACAGTACAGTAACTCAGATCCCATTGGTAAAAATGTCTCCTGAAAAGATCCCCTTAAATACCTTTGATGTCCTAGTTTTAAAATCCTGACTTCTTTCTGATGTGTCCAGATCCCTTCTCCAGTGGCATTTCCAAATGCCCCTGCTAGTTTTCTCTTCCTTATAGATCTAACAAAGAAGTAATGTTGGACATTGACTGGGCTCAAGAGATGGTTTAAAATTTAGCATCCCTTTCCCTAAAAGACATTGTTTGGGGATTCTTACTACTTCATCCATCTCTCTCTTCCCCCCGGGTGGCTGGGAAGGACCATCCCATCTTGGCTCTGACCCTCCACTCCTGCTACTGTTGTTGATACTGCTGCTGACTCTGTAGTCATGATTGATGTCTTGCTGACAGGCACATAAATCATGCCTGTTCATAATGGTTAATGTCGGTATTTGCATGTATTAAGCATGTTTTAGCTCGGAGACGCTTAGCACCATGTGTGCTGCATTCATTCTGCTACCTCAGGGCCTTGGAGGGAGAGGAAGGGAGTTTTCCATTTATAGATAGTTTTGTTTGGGCAGTGGGGAGAGCAGAGACCATTGTTAAAAACCCATCCAGATGAACAGGAATGAACTTTGCAGCTGCAGCACAATTCGCTCAGACTACAAGACCCTACAGGATATGTTGTCTGGCCGACACCACATCGGCAGCTGCAAACAAAGATGTATCTGCAGTATCGCTGGATTTTGTACCCTGTGCTGGGATGTGAGTGCAAAAGAAAGGTGTTTCTTAAACCCTGAGGCTTTTAATGCCTCACACAGATTTTTGTGGATACCTGGCCTTTTACAGATGATTTTTGAAGAAGGTGCAATTCCAATTTCATAGATTTTATCACTATAATCTCGTTTCCCCCCGTTGGCCCGAAACAACCAAGAAACTGTGCTTATTATTTCATAATATAATTATCAGTCATGGATCCTGTGTTTCTGTCCTCTCCAAAAGTTCTCTGAAGGGAACAATTTGTCCCAGAATTTGGCAGCCTGGACAGCCTGCAGTTTTTATGAATTCTCCTGATGGGAATGATGTTTTGGCAGCTGATGGAATCACAGAGGTATGCAAAAGTCAAGACTGAAGAAAATCCAGGCTCAAACCTCCAAATCTGCAGAGAGATTGTCCTTTTGGGGATCTCCGGTTCTTCGATAGTCCAGGTCATGGACACAGCCTGTGACCCTCCCCATGCAGTTGTAGAAAAGAAATTTAATGTCATGAACCATTTCTTCCTTTGTAGACAAGGCTGTTATCTTTGCAAAACTAAAATTGGAGAGCAGATCTCCTACCTAGCATTATCCATTTGTGATGATAATCGCTAGTTTTACTTTTTACTATTAAATTGTTAGCAGAGTTGCTGGTGTAGTTTTAGGCTTTGGGCTTTGCACTATTCCAAAAGATACTCTTCACAGTTTGCAGTTTACAGCAGGTCAGGTATCATTTTCACATGATCAGTTTTCATGATGTAGTTTCTAGCTTCCTTTTAGACAATATTAAGGAATCTGCATGTGTTTTTACTCTTCTAGAGGCTACCTTAGTATGAAAAGAAAAAAAAAATTGTAATGTAGAAAAACACTGCAGGATGGACCCCAGTTGAAATGGACATCTTTCAAACAAACTTTGCAGCAGGAGTTGTAATACAAGTCCAGAAGAGACACTTGCATTAAAAAAAAAGGGAAATAGTTTTGTGAACATTTACATTCTATAGAAAGAATTTTCTTTTCAGAGGGTTACATTTTTCTGTTATTTTGTAAATATACTCATTGCTCTGTAGTATTTTTCCATTAAAAAATGGGCTACATGACAGAGAAGAGTAGTCATAAGAAGTCCTTATGATGAAATAAGTCCAAATCCTCTCTGCTCCTGGGAGTTGAACCCAAGCCCTTTGGCATAGCAGAGAGCAGTGATTCTTGTAAATGTCAGTGTTGATTAATTAGGGGCCTGGCCTGAACATACCTATCGAAGTAAAGCTGTCATGTATTTCGGAGTGGATTTTGCTCAATCAAAAAGAAATGCTCAAATATTATGTAGCTATAACTAACTCTGCATTTGAAAATACTAGCTTCTGAAATAATAGAGGGGCATCCTCCAAAGAAATTTTTCTCAAGACAAAATGGCACATGAGCCATACTCCAGAGGTGGGGACTATGGATTTTTTGTCAGGCTCATTTAGACTGAATTTCTTCAGAAATTCTTTACAGAAGTTCTTCAGGTTTGGGACACCAACCCAAAGACTGAGGTCTAAGACCTTCTGGTTTGCAAAAGAAACATGTTCAGTTGCAAGAGGTTTTTTTTTTTGTTTTTTTTGGGGTTTTTTTGGTTTTTTTTTTTTGTTCTATTACCTTCTGTTTATTTCGAGGGTGCTTCCAGACTATTAGCAGTGTTTTTCTAGAGAGTGTGACACTTTTCATATTAAATGACAAATAAGGAGCAGGAGAGAATCTTGGTCACATGAAATTTTTTGTTAAATATACATGTAAACATATACATGTTAAAAATTATGCAGTTGCTGTGATTGCAGTTGTAAAAAGTGATCCAAGGAGAAGGTGTCTGGTTTTTTTCACTATATGAGCTCTGACTGTTTCTTGACTTACAAGTTTTATAAAGATCCTAAGGATTAAATTTTGTGTATTCCTGTGATCAGCTAAACATGGTAAAATTTAGATACTATCCCTCCATCAGGATGAGACTTCCTGGCACATCTATAAGGATTACTAAGAAATTTTGCAGATGATACAGAATTGGGAGTTGCTGAGAGGTGCTGCAAACAGACCTCAACAAATTAGAGGTCTGGGAACGAGATGCTGGAGAGCAGCGCAGTGGAAAGGGACCTGTGGGTCCTGGTTGATGGCAAGGTGAACACGAGTCAGCAGTGCCCTGGCAGCCAGGAGGGACAACCCTGTCCTGGGGACATCAGGCACAGCATCGCCAGCCGGGCAAGGGAGGGGATTGTCCTGCTCTGCTCTGACCTGGGGCAGCCTAACCTCGAGTGTTGGGGGCAGTTTGGGGTGCCACAATATAAGAAGGATATTAAACTATTATGTGTGTCCAAATGAGGGCCACAAGGATGGTGAAGGGCCTTGATGGGAGCCCGTGTGAGAAGTGGCTGAGGTCACTTGGTCTGCTCAGCCTGGAGGAGACTGAGGGGAGACCTCAGTGCAGTTACAACTTCCTCATGAGGGGGAGAGGAGGGGCAGGCATTGATCTTTTCTCCGTGGTGACAGTGACAGAACCTGAGAGAATGGCCTGAAGTTATGTCAGGGAGGTTTAGGTCAGATATTAGGAAAAGGTTCTTCACCCAGAGTGTGGCTGGGCACTGGAACAGCTCCCCAGGGAAGTGGTCACAGCACCAAACCTGACAGAGTTCAAGAAGTGTTTGGACAATGCTGTCAGGCACATGGTGTGATTTTTGTTGTGTCCTATACAGGGCAAGGAGTTGGATTTGATGAACCTTGTGGGTCCCTTCCCACTCAGAATATTTTGTAATTCTGTGATTTTTGTTTAAATATGGGGATTTTTTTAAAATAATTTTGTTAGTATTTTAAGCTGGTTTCTCTCTCCCTGAAAGCATTTGTATACTTGTCCTTACAAGAAAAACATTTCTGCAGAGGTGCGGAATATTTTAGGACACCTCAGAAATATTCTTCCCTGGATTTGCCAATAGCAGAAGGATTCAGCAGATGGCAGGATGTGGCCACTTCAAGACAGCCAAGAATCTGGGCCCCCACCCTCCTTTCTGAGCATGTGTAACCAAGCTGTCTGTCTGTCAGACAGTGGGAGAGAGACCAGTGTGGGAACTGCATGTACTATTGGAAAGCTTTTTAATGAATATCACTGTCATAATTAAGAAATTATCTTTATGCATTTAAACAGAGGCCCCACTTATGTGCTATATGAAATTCTTACTTTGCATCTCTGGAAATCATAGAATATTTCTTTGCATTGGCTAGGAACCCACAACTTAGCACATGCATTATGGCAAGTATGAAAGGATTTTTTTTATGATCCATTAAGATTAAGAAGTACATGCACCCATTGCCAGCAAGCACACCATCTAATCAATCTTGCATTCCATTATTCTGTTTCATGCTATTTTTGATGGGAAAATTCCACTGGGTGGGCCGTCATCCCTTTTATAAATTAAGGAATAAAATAAACAAACAAATAACCCACTCACAACCCAGACTGATTCTAAGGCTCACAAGGTTCTCATATATTAACTGACTGCATCCCAAAGTAATATCTATTTTGCATTTGAGTTCAAATTATTTCAATGAAAATTAATGGCAGTTGTGTACATTTGGGAAAGTAAGGATAGATCCAGAAATACAATACTATTGCCTGTTTTTGATGGATTTGGAAGGCTTGCAACCCAGCTTTTTATCAGGGGAGAAATCAGTGATACAGAATGTCTTAGAATCATTTATTTATACTGTGTGCGACAGTCACTGAACATAGGTGGCCAAAGACTACATGTAGGCAAAACCTTATTTAGAAGTCTTAAACCAAAAGCCACTTTCAGGTTCTCAGGAAGTAGTTTTCACCAAGAACTAAATCTAATCAGGGAGCATAAGATAGGTTGAACTCTGTGGCTGTTTACAAAAGCTCCCCTATAAACCTGAATCACCAAAAACTAACAGTACAACATTCCTTGAAAGTGCATGTATTCCTCATAGACTAAGAAAAGGAATGTGTAAGATTATATTTAACACAACCACCTGGTAACTCCCCTCCTACCATGACAACAGGAAGTTAACATTTTAAAAGGTGCTTAAGACTCTCAGACTTTAGTGTAAGTACATTTTATGTTCCGTAAAGGATTAAACACCCAAGTCTACTCACAAATAGGATCCAAAAGTGGCCAGAATGTAGCCCCTAGGTGCAGTGCTGTGGGTATGAATATTCTTTAGGCATAGAGGTAGAGTTCATGTGCCCACATTCAGTCCTCTGTAGTGCAGGGATCTCTACCTGAGCTTTCTGCCAACACTCCTTTTTTTGCCTGTGAAGAGAAACAGTTGCTTCTAAGGTGACAGTCGTCTCATCCTGAAATAAATGACTGAACTAGATGTGATAAGACTTTACTAACAATAAAAACATCTGGCAAAGGGTGCTGGCTGAGACATGGATTTCTACATTGCAGAAGTCTATATTTGGGTGAGATGAATCCCTCTGCTTGTGTTTGGGCAGTTTTCACATAGAGAAACAACCCAGCTTTGACATTTATGAGAGGCTCATCACCTAGTTTGTGCTCGGACTCAAGTAAGCTCTAAAAGAAAGATATGTCTCAAATCCTCAGGGAGTTACAATGCTGGAGGCCTCTCAGGGAGGACCAACATGGTCTGAGACAAGAATACTGACAAAATGCTGTTATGTCAACTTTCTTTCAAAACCCCAGGCAAAGGCTCCCACTGTGACCACGTCTCCCTGGCAGAGGGAGGGTAATGTCCCCCTTTACGCTGTAAGATTCTGGACTGGCATCTCCCACTTTCTCCAGGAGCACTGTAACCCTGTTCACAGGGCTCTGACCTTCTTAGTGGAGATTTCTATTGGGCCAAAAGATTAAAACATTTCTTGAGCCAGAAAGAGAGAGCAGGTGTGACTCTGACATTTGATTGCTAGTGATTCAAGACTTAAGGACATAGGCAAAGGGAGAATTGACTGAACTGGGTTATAGGATGTTCTGTGAGAACAGTTTTACTGTTTGGCACGAGATAAATCTCGGCTAAAGTGCATGAAATGCAAAAACAAGAAAGGTTATGTCTCACAGGAGGAAAAGTATTTCATTTGAGTAAAGGAAATCAGAGGTAATATTGTAGCTTCACAGACCATGTAATTTTTAATAAAATCTGCAGGTGACTTGCTCCTTGTGTAGCCTAATGCTACAGAAAACCGTCAACTGTGAAAGTGTAAAATTGGAACAAACCAATAACAAATAAGCCCCAAGTTTAGACATTTAACTGACTCTACCTTCATGGAGCAAAGATGAGATTGTTGTAAACACAGCCTACATAGTTGGTAATTCTTTGCATGTGTCCTTTGTATTTCAAGAGAAGAAAGTAGGAGTCAAGTTTATTAAAGTTGATAAGGGAGGTGGAAGATTTTGTAGGAGTGTTCTTGAGCATGCTGACCTCTTCCAGACTTCCTTCAGTTAACTTTCTTGTGTGTCTCCAAATCCCAGAGGCTTTGGAGCTCAATTTTTAGCCTGTAGTAAAGTATTTAAGCAAATATTTTAATAGCTTTTCAACTCTTGTTCAAACACATGCATTGCTCAGCAGTAGTTCAAGGGTTAATAAAAACACACAAACATAATTTATTATAAGTCTTTCCATAATGTGCAGAATGAAGATGTTTTCAGTAACATTTTAACCATTTTGCAGTTCATACAATATAAAAAGGAGCAGTTTAGATTCCATATCAATTATAAAAACATTGGATTTTTCTGCTGCTTTGCACGGGAGGATCTCAGCTCACTTTCTGCCAGGAAGAACAACATTGTCAGAGATGCCCCTTCATGTTAGGGCTGATTTTACTTCATACCTGGAGACTGCATAACTCTGATTTTCACAGCAAAGGAGACTTTTATATTCTCCTTGGATATTTAGCTTTTTCTCTGGAAAAGAGAGTCCTATCCATATCAAAATCTGGTATCCAGAAATTATATAATTCAAAATCTATCATGAATGCATATTACATTAGTTGGTAAGTAGATCAGTAAAACCCTCGTGGCTGTTCCATCAGTTTCAGCAAGCACTGAAATGTTGCACGGTGATTTCTGGAAGGAATGTAAAAGTCTGCTGCATGGGAATGCAATTGCTTGGGGAATAACGCACAGTGCTTTCACTGAAGTTGGAATTTGTTCAGGACAGAAGGGTAAGTATTACAAATTCCCTTAAGGGATTTTAATTTGCTCCATCTACCTCAATAATGGTCACTACTCGACACTAGGTCGTCAGGTAGTCCACTATTAGCCACTTCAGCAAGACCATACAGCACATGGCTAGTGAAGTAAGTGGAAGTGATCTACAAATGTGGGAGAAGTAGGCGAACCTCAAAAGGACTCCAAAAGCTCATGTGGGTCATTTCAACACCCTTGCTGTCTTCTGAGGGTGTGGAATCCCATGGGAGCATTCTTATGAGAGATCAGATTGGCTAGAAAGAAATGTGTGAGGAGCTGCTCTTAAAATATCCCAGAAATTCAGCTTATTTTCTCCTAACTCTGGAAATTCAGGAAAGATTATGGTTTGAATTTTAAAAGAAAATAAAAGTTCAGAAGTATTCTTATTTCATCCAATTTGGCTTGGTAATAATCTTCCACCCACTCCAATGGGTGTTTATAGCTTCATTTTGTATGGGATGGTGGCATTGGTACTAGCTACTGCTCTCTGATATTCCCAAGCTAAAAGGTGCAATTTCCTTGTAACTTTAATTTGTACACCTGTAGTTATATTGTTTCAGTAGACTAAACCCAGAACTTTAGATTTAAACAAGCCTCAAACTTGGGGCAAATGTGGGCAGAATTTCAGACTTACTTTTACTCATTGTTAGTTTTTAAAATTAATTTCTAAATTTTAACTTAAAAAAGTGGTTTGTTGATTCATGTGTATTAAAGCTGCCATGTTACAATGGCTTAAGTACATATAACACCTTCTTCAGATACATCCCCCATATTTACCCTGTAAAGTTTATCCCATACAGATTGTTTATCTTCAACTCTGTTAGCAACAAAAAGTTTACTGATAAACAAAGGACCTTTACTTGGATAGTTTAGACCAGGTATTTTTAAACTAAACTCCAGTTTATAATTCCTTTACCTTTATACTGGAACATGATGGCTTAACATAGGCAAATAAAAACTGTGTAATGTTTCTGTTTAACTTCCTTGGTAGTAGAGATGAAAATTCTAGACTGAAATGATATAGTATGACAAGAACCAACAGTCTGGCTAAATAGTCTTTCATTTCACTTTTGGCTGTCTGGATCAACTCTTTGTTGAGTTCAGTAAAAAAGTACACAACTGATTGTAATCTCCTCTATGTTAATTTTACATGAGTGAAATTTTGCTGGCTTTGATTACTTTGCTTCTGAGTTATGCCAGCACAAGATTACTGAGGAGCTGAAGATGTCAGTCCTTGTTGGTGTAAAGAGGTATAGCATTAATGAAAGGATCACAGTCAGGTACCTGTAAACAAAGAGAGAAACAAACTTTTCTGTTTGATTCTAATCTCAGGGTTACTGTTTACATTGCCTATTTAAATAAGAAAGTTCATGTATGATTCCATAAATAATAAACAGACATTCCAGGTACTTTGCCAGGAGGAGTATACTTAGCAAAAGGAAGGAATGCTGAGGTCCACCTGAAAAATTATTTGTCCCTATAAGCAATAACAGGCATATGTTCTACATCATATTTGGGCCCAGTCTCTGTGGCCCAGAACCAAAGTAAACACATTTTTCTGATGTAATTGTTTATTCTAGTTGAATTAATGCAACACAGTCATAGCTGTGAGAAACATTTTATTTGGATCAGCTCTCAACCAGAGGTTGCCTACCTGGCAAATCAGCAACAGTAGCTTGTTTTCATAAAGTCCTCCAAGTTTTTTACTCAGAGGAGCATATAAAAACATTTTAAAGCCTGGGTTGTGGTCCTTCTCCAGCTGACACTTGAGTAAATCAGAAGTAACTGCAGCGGAGTCAAGTGCAGCCCTCCCGCTATATGTGAGATGGGCTTTATGTTCACTCCCATGCTGTTTTCCACTCTGACGCATTTGGCACTCAGAAGAATGCTCTCACACACGGTTTGGCACACACACCACAGCTTTTTTCTCCTCCCTTTATTTCCTTGTGCAGGTGTTGGCCACCAGACGAACGTGTAGCAGCAGTAACAATAACTGGAGCCCTCCACCTGGGTGCTTCACTGGAAATGCCTGCATTGCTCTGGCTATTCCTTTGGAGTGGCACAACTACTTTCACCCTTAACTATCCTCATTCACATGCTAAAAAGGGAGGGAAAGCAAGAAAACAATGTAGAAATTTTCACCCAGCACAAGAATATAATGTGCTTTATACATGATACATTTTTGAAGAAAGAAGTGTAAAGTTACAATTGGAAGATTTTTTTTTCAAAGTCTTAGTAGTTCAGCATAAACTTCTAGAAATACTAAACTCCACAAAGCTCTCTGTTTGGACTTTGGGAGGCTCACTATGTTTTAGGAGGATTAAAACCACATATGCCTCTGTAGATAAGTATATTAAGAAATAAACCACAGGTAAGCAACTGAGGTTGGGAAACATGGGAGTAAATACATAAAATGCTGACTGATTAAAACTATTTGTAAAACTGAGGTGTTATTTTTACATATTTTTGGGTATGGAAGGGATTGCACAATTCGATTTATTCCACATTTCTGTGGGGTTTAAATATGGAAGTCCCAACTTTTTATGTATAATTTTTTGGAAAACAAACAAACATTTTCTCCTCTTTGAGGGGCAGTCAAAAGCGAAATAAAAAAGTTTTAAAGAAATAAAAGTTTTCCAAGCCAGTTTTTTTAAACCAGATTCCTGAAAAAGTTCAACTTTAATTCTAATATGAATTATTACTATTCACTACTTCCCCATTATACATAGAAATCTGTTCCTCACAAAACTAAAGAAATAATGAAAAAATTCAGACTACTTTTTACCAGCAATGGAAGGGGTGAATGGAGAAAGAGAAGTTAGGAAAAGAAGTGCAAGAGAAGAAGGGAACAATTGTAAGTCTAAAACACTCTCAGTGTGCTTTTGCTGTACTTTAGCAGTGATTAGTAAAGTGCAAGAGCAAGGGCAGTCAGTGACAGCAGTTTTCAGCATGATTGCCCAAAGACTGAACCTAACATTTTATCACAGAACATCTAATTGAGAAATCTCACTGGCACAGTGTGTGCACATGGAAAGGAACTGATGTAGCATTTCTTTATACAGTATTCCCAAGTGATCCTCAGAAAGTCATCCAGTTATTTAACAGACAAACTATCTTTCTTTTTTTTTTTCTTCTTTTGCACATATACAAATAACTAATGCTGAAAGCTATCTTTCTTCTGTTTCCTATATTGTTACACAGGTGGTTCATTCATTGAAAACACTCTCTGCTGTTCCAGATAAATTATTGTACAAACAAACAATGGAAACCTCTGCCCTGGCAACTGAAAAGAAAAATCCCAGCCATTGCATTAGTAAGGTTTCTCCAGCTTTACTCACTCTTTTCAATCAAATCCTTCTGTGAATCAAAAAGAATTAGCCATAAGCCATTTTAAACAAAAGATGTACATCTGGAAAGAGATTACCTAAGCACAAATGTACAACAGAAATCTGCAAGTCACAAAATTATAATCTTTTTGCATTCTTGAAGTCTTAAGCCAAAATGCTTTGTTTATATTGTAAGTTTTCTGTTTGGGCCTCTTCTGCCTATACTCTTTCATGAAATGGACTTTTCAACGTGAGGAGGGAAATCTGGTTCTCGGTGTTCAGCTGGATGACCACCCTGTTAAATTTCATCCTCTGGGCCATGCTGATCTTCTCTAGTGAAGATGTGGCATTAGCCAGTATCAAATCAGTCTTTGTGCTTGCAATTTCTCTTTTAAAAACATCTTTCATGTCTTGTTAGTTTTTCCAACCAATAAAAGCTACTCATGCATGGAACATGAGGCTTCCAATACTACCTTTAACCTGATTTTCTTAGGGGATTAATGGCAGAATCCAGTGTATTTAACTTCTGTCTAAAACTCAGGCATCTAAAAGTAGTAGACACCTCCCTTCCTAGCTGAAAATCTCCCACAGATGCTTTGTAAATTTTACTGGTCATGCAATGCCAGAGATATCTGCTGTTGGGACACAGTGCTTGACTCTTCCCAACACAGTGATCCGGGACAGTATAAATTGTGCCTCATGTCTCCTCAGCAACTGAAGCTAGTGTGCTCAGAACTAGAACTAGCTGAAGTCGATGGAGACAGAAAGGGGAATTAATTTTATAAACAATTGCATTGAATAGTAAGGAAAAATACAAACATATGAGGGAAAGACAAAATCTCGAGTTCCTTGTTGGGTCAGGAGAGAGAGGGAGGACAGTAACACATGCTGGGTCTCCCTTGTAAGTTCTGAGGTCTCCTATACCTTTCTCCCGGGACAGCCCAGGCAGCCTAAGGAACTGGTTTAGGGTTGCTAAAGCTGAGGCTCACTGCCTGTGTAGGTAACTGATCACTCCCTCTGATAACTCTTGATTTTGATGACTGGTTTCAACCACATTTATTACATCTTTCAGAGATAAAGTTCCATCATGCACTGTGAAAACAGACACCTAGGTAAAGGTGGGAGGTCTTATTAGTGCTGCTGAAGAAAAAGGTAGAAATTGGAGAAAAACTTTCTTTCACTAGAAACCAGAGAAAAACTTCATGTGACCTGTGCTCATAGTTAGCCGCTGAAAGATGCAGAATTCTCTCCTCTAAGGACCATGTGATATATAATAATTGACTTTCTCTCGCTTTGGAGTATTCACAGCATCTCTCCCCCATGTATGTTGTCTAACAACAATCAAGAGTGAATTAATGCTGTAACATTCATATATTTAATTTAAAACTGTGAGCAACCATGAAACACAAACCTGTCAGAAAAAAAACTTAATTTTCTTGACTATCATGAAATGATCTCTCTTAAGTTCTTCAACCACACTTCTTATTAAAGTTTAAAAAAAAAGAATTTTTTATTTCATGGTATGAAATAATTAACTGAAAAAATGGAGTGATTTTAAAGAAAAAGAATAAAAGGAGAATGTGTGCAAATTGAGATTGTCTTATGGGGAGGCAATAAAAAAGGAAGGCATAACACATTGATGGAAGTGTGCTACTGGGACTGACATACTAAGCATTGGTAAAACTGTTTTCCTAGTAAAAATTATTTCACCCTTTGTTATGCTGTATTTAGCAGACATAAATTGGACTTTATTTATGTGAAGGGGCTAATGCACTATGCCTACACAAACTCTAGGCTGCAATCACTTAGAAATTCCAAAAGAGTTGGAAGGGCAGTGGTGGTTCTCTATGTCCCTCAAACATCTCAAGGATTTTTTTCCATGATTACCACTCAGACTCAAAGGGTGTGTGAGAAATGATGAGAAGTCTAGGAGATGATACACATTTGATTTTAAATAGAATTTAAAAAAAACTAGCTTAAGGAGAGTCAGAAGATTGATGCTAAAATAGCTGAGAAACCTTTGGAATAAATACTGGGAATAAAAATATGCTTGCAAATGTTATATATGTTTTATGATGGGCTCTTGCTAAAATGGGCAAGGGAAAAGAATCTAATTTTCTTTGCATTTTATTGAGAAGGGCAGCCAGAAGTACTCCCACATGCTCTAGAGTATAGATAAAAGCCAAGGCTGGAGTAGCACCAATGTCAGATATTAGACTGGAAATCAGTTAGAGTCTTTGATTTTCCAGAGGCCAACTCTACAAATTTTACAGGAGTACAAAATGAGTTTCATTCCATTCTTTCTCAAGGTCTCAAGAGACCTTTGAAAAGAGTTAGGAAATGTTTGCAAGGTGGTGTGCAGTTGCACCTTTCATAAAGAGGAAACAGAAAGCAAGCCACTGCTTGTGCAATAAAACAGCATTTTACCTCTTTGGGGGCATTCTGCTGTGCTTTTTTGAACTCTGTCAGCTTCCACTTTGAGACAGGCAGGCTTCCTAATGGAAGTGCCTGAGTTTCCAGTACGGTCTGTGGTAAGAATAGATGCATTTGAGTGCCTCCAGAGAGAAGTCCTGTTTGTGTGACTTATGTACCCATAGGAGAAGTAAGAATTTATAGTTTACTATGCCCAGGACACTTAGACAGAAGTTCAGGAGTTATTTTGGGCAAACTGGATGAGCTTACACGTTCATCAGAGACTCACACTTTGAAACTCTCCACATATTTTGTCTGAGTTGCCTTAGTATTATTCATTCACAGCCGGAGCACTGAAATGTTTGAAGACCTGGCTGGATTCATTTATTGAATGCAACAAATAATGCAGTGACTAGTTTTGTGCTAAGTGTTTGTTTCTATATTAGAATCTCATGAATAAATATGATTACTGTTATTTCTTCTTGGATTAATTAAAGGGATTAGTTTTTTTCCACAATATTTCTTGATTTTGTAGAAAGTAGCAAGACTTAGTCTCCTGGATCCATCTCTTTTTATGTATGTTAGATATCTTATAATGCATCTGCACAGATCCATTGCTTTAAAATGCAGTCACTCTGCTGATCTTAAATTTTATTATATGTATACCAGGTGGATAAATGCTTTTAAGAAACCGCTTTTGCAGTTGTATTTTTTGGTGATTGTTTTCCTTCCAGACTTATGTTCCACATACATTCTATAGTAATGGAGAGAGAAAAATACAAAAATGTGAAGATCCTGCCCTTTTCTTAGTGCTCATCTTGGAGCTGTATCAGGGGTACTTTGAACAGCCTTGTTTCAAGCCATGAACTTATGAACTGATGATTTTATGAAATACAACTCTAACTTCTATTATAATATAATCCTCATTCCCTTCATGACACAATTTTCCGGCAAATTTAGACCTTGCTTTGTTTTCCTGTAGGGTGTCAGGGGAGTACATGCCCATTTCCATCCGCTGTACGTTGTGGCATCCATCAAGTGATCAGGTAGGCAGAGTACAAGCAGCTCCTTCTGAAATCAGTGTCTGAATGCTTTTGCTGGACAGTGGGTGCATGCTCTAGTCCCAGGGTAACAGTGTGTTTGGTCTTCTGATCTCCGTCCTGACAGCTGACTGTAAATCTGGTTTCAAACTTCTTTCCATGTTAGAAAGTGAACTGGGCAGCCATTTGAAGTTCTTTTTCTACACTGAGAGGAAAAGGTAAGCTGTTATTAATTTATCAGGGTCTTGTCTATGAAATTAATTCGTTTCCATTAACTATTCTTTTTGCTGGTTTGGGGGTAAAACTCTATTTCCCCCAGAAAATGTTAGCAAGAAAAGGCACAAAGAAACCATAGCAGAAGCAGACCCAGCGGCCAGCCAGCCTCTGCTGTTTAGGTCCACTATAGAAACGCAATTCGGTGCATTTAAGTCTACACTCAGTTCCATCACGCCGGTGGAGAAAAGCAGCCTGGAAACTTTTATCGGGGCGGTGTGACAGGGAGGAGAGAGGTGGCGCGGATCGCCAGGTGGCGCTGGAAGATGCTGCGAGCCGAGCCGAGCCGAGCCGAGCCGAGCCGAGCCGAGCCGAGCCGAGCCGAGCCGAGCCGAGCCGAGCCGAGCCGAGCCGAGCCGAGCCGAGCCGCCGGGCTGTGAGCGCCGCTCAGCTCTCGCTCGCCTCTGGTCCAAGGCTGTTTGAAAAGCTGTCAGGAGAAACATCAAAGTTGCCTTCTTGCTGCAATTTCCCCTGAAGGGCTGTTCTGAGAGGCACTGTTTCCTGGGCAGTTGGGCTTGAGTGGAGGTTTCAGAGAGTCATGAAATCATAGAAAATTTGGGTTGGAAGGGACCAAAGAGATCATCTAGTTCCAATCCCCATAAAATGGGCAGGGACAATTTCCACTAGACCAGGTTGCTCAAAGCTCCAAACAGTCCTGCCAGGGATGGGACATCCACAGCTTCTCTGGGCAACTTTTGCCAGTGCCTCACCACTCTCACAGTAAAAAAAATTCTTTCTAATATCTAATCTAAAGCTAGTCTCACTTTGAAACCATTCTCCAGTGTTATAGCACTACATGCCCTTGTAAACAGTTCCTCTCCAGACTTCTTGTGGGCCCCCTTTGGGTACAGAAAGGATGCAATGGGGTCACCCAAGGGAACAGGTCTTGCTTGGGTGTTCAGTATCCTCTTGATGGCAAAAGCCTGGGCCAGGAAACCTACAGCCCTCCTCCTTTAGCAAAAACACCCAACAGGTCAGCAGGGAGCAGTAAAGCTCGGGGTCTGAGCCTTGGGCCTACCTGCTGGAAGTTCCCTGTCTTGCTGGTTGACTTACCTAAATGGCTGAAAATATTGGCTCCTGTATAGCTGAATAAATTCTGTTTAACTTTATGATTGGACTGTATTGTATTGTATAATGAGCTATGCACCAGTGTTTTTCAGTTGGTGGTGTCCCCAAACACCTTGCAGCCTGATAACTGTGTGCGAGGCTTTACTTCTGTGCATTGAAATATTTCTATTTCAGAATTAAAAAAAAAAAGGAAAAAAAAGGAAAACCAAAATAAAAGCCCCAAACACCATCACCAATTGAAAAAAAACCCAAAATACAACAGAATTGTGCATGTTATTTGGGACCAAAAGTTGAAAAAACTTTATTAATTTGAAACTGTTTGAGAATCAGTAGAGTTGAGATGACCTTCCTTGTATATGAGCTCTTGAGGGCATTTTTCATGTTTTATTTTCCATTGCAAATGTGGGGTTTTTAAATTTTGATTTTGTTGTTCATAGATTTGCAGAATCACAGAACAGGCTGAATTGGAAGGGACCTATCAGGATCATGGAGTCCAACTCCTGGCCCTGCACAGGACACCCCAAGAGTCACACCATATGCCTGACAGTGTTGTCCAAATACTTCTTAAGCTCTGTCAGGCTTGGTGTTGTGACCACTACCCTGTGGATTCTGTTCCAGTGCCATACTATGCTCTGGGTGAAGAACCTTTTCCTAATATCTGACCTAAATCTCCCCTGAAAACTTCAGGCCATTCCCTCAGGTCCTGTCACTGTCACCGTCACCACAGAGCAGAGATCAGTGTCTGCCCCTCCTCTTCCCCTCCCAAGGAAATTGTAACTGCGATGAGGTGTCCCCTCAGTCTCCTCTTCTCCAGGCTGAGCAGACCAAGTGCCCTCAGCCACTCCTCACATGACTTCCCCTCGAAGCCCTTCACCATTCTCTTTCCCCTCCTCTGGACATTCTCTAATGGTTCAATATCTTATATTGTGGCACCCAAAACTGTATACAATATTCAAGGTGAGGCCTTGTCAGTTGTTTAGAAACATAAATTGGGGAAAAGTCAAAGAGAAATTTGAAAGCATCCTCTTTTTCTTCTGTTTGAGAAAATGGAGAGCATTCATTTACTTTTAACCTTTCTTAGCAAATATTTGCTGTTTTGACTATCTGTAGCAGTTAACTATAACAGGGCTATAAGTCTCCTGCCAGGACTTTAAAATGAACATATTTATCTGCTTTCTTTACTGTTTCCTAAGAGTTTATGCATTCTTTTCTGATCACAGTTGGGGAATCTGATTTGTGTTCAGCATTAGCGCACTGAGAAAAAGTGCCACCTGTTGCATCATTAAAATCACTCCCTGTGGCCTCTGGGGATCTCTATATGTCTCTGCTTCTTGTATGAACCATCCTGATCCTGTTTGCCTTGTAAAATTTGATTGGATCACAGCTCAAAGAGCTGCGGCAGATGTACTGTCTGATGTTAACTCCTTGATGGCCTCAGAGCAGTTCCTGTGCACAGCTACGCACGTGCCCTTCTGGGACTACATCCGGGGAGGTTCAGAGCAGCGTGGCTCTGCTCCAGCAAAGCACTTAGCAGCTCCTCACACGGAGCCACAGGCTCGAGCCAAGAAGGAGGGACTGCGACGTGACCTGCGCTGTGAGTTGCGTTCAGATTTATGGCTAGAGCTGGCCTGAGAATGAGGATAGGTAATCCAAAGATGGTGTTTATTTTACATTGAAAGGGGTTATTCACAAAAGTTCGCTCAGTCTGATAGAGTCGCTCCCAAAGGCTCCCAGGGGAAGCCCACCTTGCTCCTCTCCCTGTAGAGGATGTGTCTAGAGAGATCAAGCTTGTGATGATCTAGAGAAGCTTTATGAATACTCTCTGAAATGCCATGCACATTGTATTTTTCTAATCTGCTCCAATTCTTGAACTCTGGGTGAGGTTTCTGAAAGGTCCTAAAGCATTCCAACATTTTCGAAAGTGTTGCTGTTTCACTTAATCCTTGGGTAGAAGGTGTAGTGTCTTGAACCAAGTGTGTTATTGATCCTTCGTTTCAATGTTGGTGCTACAGATGGCATTATCCTTGCAGGTTTTCAATTGTTCCTCTAGTTCACTGACTGAGGGCTGTTACTGGCATGTCTGTGTATCATATGATAGTTCTTTCAGGAGTAATTTAGGCAAAGATGATGCAGGTTTCCACACTGTTAAAGTAGTTTTATGCCTTTCAGCAGTTTTTACCTCAGCCAATTACAGTGAAAAAGGTTGTGTTGAACAAGTGAAGAATAAGATATTAGCAGGGAAAATGGGCTTACAGCAAATGTGTAATCTGGATGATAAAGCATTAAAATGATGATACATGACCTTAGGATATTTTGTTGTTTAAATTCAGTCAGGAGTGTGTCAGACAATCTGTTTTTGTACATTTTATACACTTCATATTCTTGATTGTAAGTCTATTCTCTTCAAAGTGTTCTTAACTTTGTTCTGGGTGCAGAATTAAACTGGGGATTGATCCTTTTGGCACTCATAATCCTATTGCATGAAGAATACAAAAGGAGAGGACAGTATCCTGGTGGACAGGGCTGAAGATGATTGGCAGCAACTGGCTCCCTAGGAGTTTAGATGTGATACATGAGTGTGCTCTGATAATTAGAGGATTTCAAGGCAAGAAGATAAATTTAGGAGATTGAAAGCATCTCCCAGAGAGCATAAATTTAGTAGATTGTAAGCGTGTCTCAGTTCCGTGTATGAATTTTGATCATTTGGTGTAGTTGTGGCTGGTTCTTTTCAGGACAGCTTTCTAGTGCTCTGTCTGGTCAGTTCCTCCAGCATATAATATGTATTCCTTCCATGAAATGATAACTCTGGTATCTGGGCATTGCTTCAAATAAATGATCATTTTATTTGGCAATCCTCATCTCTTAGAATAAGATTATCTGGTGGTCTTTGTCCTGTCTGTTAGTCTCGTTTGAGTAAGTTCAGCCAGAAGCTTTAAATGTTCTTCATCCTGCCTGAGTTCAAGTCTAATCAAGGGAAAAAAAACATGCAGGTAATCAAACTACTGATTTTCTATTTCTGTGTGAAATATTAAACTATTGCCTTTTGTCTGCTGAAATATGAAAAATACATCTTACACTTATTTTGGTCTTAATTTTAGAACCAACTGACAATTTAAAATAAGTCAAATTATACACAAGAAAAAAGTCATCTTAAGCCTGACAGCAAATTGATTTTATTTTCTGTACATTTCCTCTCCAATGCATAATAATAACATCAAAACTTCTGTCAGAGAAGCTTTTGTGCCATTTGGACTGCACGGCTGTGAAAGTTACTCTCTATCCAGAGGGAAGATTTTGACTGACCGTCATAGAAGGGGAATGGTTTCCTAGGGAAAGAGACCACTGGTATAAAGTTCATGTCCTTCTATACATCTGCTGATTCGCACATGCAAAAAAAAACAAACTTGGGAATGAAGGTCTTTGAAACACCTTTTGTAAATTATCATTTCACACAGTGTTGTAGAAAATAGATGGAGGAGGATAAAATTCCATCTCCAGCTCACATCTGTCATTGTCTTTTCAAGCACAGCATCAGTATAGAGGAGAGTCCTGTTTTGATCCATAATCAAGGCCTGCATTTTAATCCTCCAAAGCCCAGAAATTTTTTTACTTTTGGATAAAAAGAAACAAATCTGAAAACACATGCTGAAACTGTACAGACTCTGAGCTGGAATATCTCCTGAAGGATGCTAGGCCTGATGGGAATTAAAAAGCCTGACCTGCTTCCCAACTTCAAGCTTCCTCTCCCAGGCGTGCAGCAAATGTGTTATTCACTCCCTGAACCTTTGCACAATGGGCTGACCTTCCCCTTAAATAAGTCAGTCCAGCATGAGAGCAACATATGGAGCCTTTGGGGCCTTCCTCTGTCCAAAAAATTGTGTCATTTTTAGGCAGCATAGGACTCCCAGTTATACAGACTTTCCTCCTGTTGAAGTATTAAGACTTTCATTGACTTCTGTGTAGAGGGGATTGGGCACTAAGCTTGCCTCTGGGAAACCAGAATATAAATAATGAAAGCTATGTGGATCCCTGAGAGTCCATAACATAGGAATTACTCATGCAAATGCAGTATTTAGAGTATTTTAAATGCATATTAGCTGGAGCATGCAGAGTGATATCTCACAGTTTCCCTGCAAATAGAGCTTGTGTGTGGGCAAAGCAGACAGTGACAGTGCAGTGACACAGGGCAGGGAAGAGCAGCCCCTAGAGTGGGACAGCAGGGAAGGGCGTGGAAAGGGTGAGGCAAAGCAGTTCTTTACTTTGAAGAAGAAGGTCCTTTTATTAGATTGTGATATTAAGCTTTCACTCTGAGCCTCTTAGAATTGCCACCAGATCATGAATATAATAATTTATGAGAATTTAACCTGCATTATCTTGGGAAAGAGTATGCTATACATTTTTGTGGGAGGAAAAATATAAGTTTTTGGTAGGTAGAGGAAAACAGGGTATGACTTTTCCAACTTCTGCAGTCCTGCTCTAATGTACTTAAGACTGAATTTAAAACTTCACTTCTTCTCTCAGCTTTGCTCATGAAGAAATATAGGTGTTGGTGATCCCCCATCCAACTCCCCCAAAAACGACATGAGAATCTGGCCTCTCTTTTGTAAAATAAAACCAAATCAAATCAAATCAAATCAAATCAAACCAAACCAAACCAAATCAAACAAAAAAAAAAAAAACCCAAAACAAAACAAATCTTCAAAAAGCTAAATAAAATCCTGAGATGATCTTAATGAAGAAATGTTGAATCCTAGAACCAGATACACCATGATGGGTAGAGGGAGGTGTATACAACTCTAGAGCTAAAACTCTGTTCATGCTTCTCTGCATGGCATACACTGATGGAAGAGATTTGTCGTCCTGTTTGTAAATCCATACCTCACCATCCCTATGAGTTAATTGTGAATGAACTATAATAATGGATCTGTCAGATAATCTGTCTAAATACCTTCCTCTTACTAGAAGCTATACCAGAGACTGTGCAAAACTGTAACACCAACAGGAGCTTCCGAAGCAAAAAAATCTTTGTTTTGATCATTCCAAAATGCTGCTCATGCAAAGGTTACTGGGCAAAACCAAACTTAAAGCAAAACAGATTCATTCCCATGTTTATATACCATTATATGTGCTCTCTACAAGTCAGGCTGTGTAATGATGGGACTGACCTCGGAGTGTGGGAGGCAAATAGGTACAACAGGTCACCGTCTTTCTGCAGGAGAAACCTTCTCCTGGAAACAGACAGGCCAGTCAGTGTGCATTTTAATTAAAATCACATCCTGGGCATTTAAGTTTTCAAAAATTATTAGTATGACAGAGGTTCCCTTTTCTTGTGACTACTATTATTACTGTCAGACTGGCTGCTTCGAGTGGGGGGCTGAAGGTTACATATGGGATGGGGCAATGTAAAGTTAGCTGGAAGGGGTTAGAACACGGGGCCGTAGCCTTGGAATGCTCTTTGTTGGCCAGAGCTCTCTTGCTGTCTTGTCTACAGCTGTGCAAAAGACCCCTCAGGACATCATGGATAGCCCTCAGCAGTGACTGCAGGGCTATAAACTGCAGGTGACTCTGGTCAAATCCAATTTCTCTTCCTGAACAGAGTGCATGCTATCACTGCTGCTTATTTCTTGCCAAGATAAACAGGGGTAACAACCGTACAGATTATTATTGAGAGTTTAATTCTAATTTGTGCCTGATATTGTTGTATTTCTTAAATAATTTTGAACTGAGTTCCTACACTTGAAATTGAGGCTAATGGGCCATGATGAAATAAGATGACACTATATAGACATATATAATAAATAATAAACATTATGTTATAGATATTAGCCTATAAATAGACTTACAGATGAAAATGAGCTGTTCAGTTTAGTAAAGGACACACTTTCATGTACGAAACAGGACTCACAAGGAGTCTTTCTAGGAATGCCTTTATTTTTTTTATTATTCATACTGACATTCTTATGATTCATCGATGTGCATTTTACAAATTAAGCTGTGCCACGAAAGGCTGAAATGACCTGCTCAAGGCTGTATAAAAACTTGTGGTGTTGTCAGCAGTTGACTCATGCTCCAAATCTCTGTTCCATTCTACAGTGTTGTTCTTTAGCACCCAGAAAAAGCTTGTGCCTTGAAAAGTCTTCCCTTCTTAAACCAAGCTTTGTTTCAGCTCTAGGAGCACAACCACTTTAAAAACAGACACATAAACAGCGCACATCTTTGGGGAAAAGTTTAAAAAAAGCACAAGAAAAACAAATTATTTCATAGTTTAAAATTCCACTTTGAAGCGCATTTTGGTGATTATCAGATAAATCCCTAAGAACAGAATTGGAATGACACTATATATGTGCTTGAAACAGTTCTCTCTTTAATGGATCTTTTGGAACTTGCCTAAGTTGCCATAAGAAATCCGTTTTTATCATGCTGTACTGTAAATATTTTAGTACTGAAATTGGCTTTTAATAAAATTAACTGAGAGTTCAAAATGTTTAATGGACTCCATGGCAGTAAAATTAAGAAGAATGTCTTTTTGTCTCTTTAATGTGCCCCGAAACATTCTTGCATTGAATTAGAATGCTGATTGTTATTTTTCAGCTCAGGACTTGGCAGGTGTGTAATGCGACTCCTGATAGCAGGACAGCAGATTACATTCTCCTATAAAACCATTTCTAAGGGACTTGGCACAAAAACTATTATTGCATGTCTGCAGGTGTTTAGTAATTGGATTAATGCAGAGCAGAAGGAATGTCTGATGCCCCAGCAGTGAGAAATGCTGAGGAAAGACACATTCATTTCTGAGAGCAACCTGGAATGCATGATGACAGCCTGTTCACACACACAGAGCCAGATCTAAGCCTGCAAGTTTAAAATTAACTGCTGTGAGCAATCACCTTCCAGAGGAAAGTTTATCCAAACCTAAATACAATAACAGGAGCTCTGTAAGTAAGGAGGTAGGGAGCTTTGGGCTATGTTTTGATCCTATTCCAAAAGTAACTTGCATAACCTTAGCAAAAGTCCTTATATCATGCATATCACGAATCCCTAAAATCCTAGGTGTCTAATAAAAATGTCCTTGATAAACATATAGACCTTAAAAATTCTGTAAAGGTATAGAGAATATAATATAATCTCCAATCAAGGGCTTTCAGGATGAAATGATGTTCTTTTAAATATCATGGTCATGAATTAGAAAGGCTTTTGTAGTGGCCAGGGACTAAACACATAAATATTTCTATACTGATGAAAATAGCTTAGGTCCTGAGAGTACTTAGAAAAACCCTTGCATGAAATCTTTAGATTCACTTAGTTTTGATGTACAACTGACAGGTTGTCCTCAAAAATTAATTTGAGCATGGGGGCTGTTTTAAAAACAACTTTTTACACCTATGGTTTATATACTAATTTTACCAGCAGAGTGATTTAGGAATAAAAAAAATAAAATATTTCTTTTTTCTTGTGCTGGGAAAACCAGACCTATGAGAGAAAGTTCTCTGCTGCCAGGGCTTTTGGGAGGACAGGAACGATATAGATCCAGTGAGGGAACTTCAGGTAGCATTGTCTTTGTTACCAATCAGGGTATTATTGTCCAGCTCTCAGTGTAGTGAGGAAATAAAGGTGTTGATGTGCCTGAGCACTCTGCTTTTTGGCTACCTGGTTCCTCTGGAAGCTGTACTAGATAGCTGCAGGTGGGACTGAACAATGCCCTGTAACAGGCTCCTGGCTAATTAAAAAAGCCACTATGTTTTAATAAAGTCCATGACTCACACTTCTTGGGGTTTCTGCAGTGCCTCTTCCAGACCATGGAGATGTCTCAGGTGAGGACTTCAGTCCTTTTGGCTTTTGCCTCATCTCTCTAACTTTATGGATAAGATGAGGAGTAAGTAATAGTGCATATCACTTTCTTATGTTGGTTTGTCACAACTACAGTTTACTGAAATAAGTGGTGGATTCATTTCAAGAACAAGTTAAATTTTGATTTTTAATATTCTCTTTATGAGTTTACTGGAAAATAAGAATCATAAGAGAGGAGAATTCAGTCTTAAGACTAAAATAGGTATAGAACATTTTCATTACACCACATTGCCTACAGAAAAGAAGAGCTTTCCTTGGGGAATTTAGTCAAAATACCCCTACTTTTTGGGAATAAGACTTGTAGATTCTACCAGAATCTTAAAAGCTTTGTCCTATATAATAATGGCATTTCTCTGGGGATCAGGTGTTTAATGACCATGGAGCAAATGGCAGCCTCATGAAGGTTGTCGAGCTCTGCACTGACTTCCAGATGCAAGGCACAGTCCACCCCCACTGCAGTTAAAGCTGTCAAACAACTCCCCTTATGGCTTTGTCTTTTACACGCACAGAGCTCTCCCTGGGCTTGATCTCCATCCCAGAGGACATGGACCAGAGGGGAGCGACTGCACAGACAACAGAGCTCATGTTGCACAGAGAAGTGCACATGCACAATCTACTGCTTTGAAAGTTCTTTAGGATGAAAGGTTCAGCTTCTGTGAAGCTCAGGGAATGCTGCATGACCATTCCCTTCACAGAGGTGGCTGTGCCTCAGTTTAGATCCTTCTCATGAATTGCACGAGATCAGTCTCTAGTGTGGAGGGTCCATTTCATGTGGTATGGGGAATGCTTCATTTGAATATTTCTAGCTTGCAGACGTTTGACTTTGGAGCTTTAAAACTCCATCCCCATCAGCTTTTATGACTTTAATTGAGTATTTTTTTTTTTTTTTCAGAACAGGAAAATTAAAAAAAAGTCTGTGGTGAATCCACACACTTGAGCATTGCATTCCTGTGGCACAGAACTGCTGTGCTGCATGACCATGCTGACCATACAGTCTGAGAGGAGGCTGTTCTAACAGGGAAATGAATATTGCTTGAATGACTCAGGGAATAATAAAAGCAACCAGTTCTGCATCTAACCATCCCATCCCCCAGGAAGATGATGGTGTTTTTGTCTAACCTTTTCCAGCTTTATTATTCAAAATTGGATTATCCCTTGAAAAAAAAACTTTGAACATTTCTGAGAAAGTCTCTGAAACCCAGAGTTCTCTGCAGGTGGAGGAATGACTGTGTGCTAAAAAACATCCCAAAAGTGCTAACTAAAAGGAAATAAAGGGACAAAATTGCAGATGTTTTCCCTGTTTATACACCAACTATGAATTCACTCAGTCTATTGTTGAACACAGGAAAATAAGTTGTCTGGACCTTAGGTTAGACTCAATACATGCTACTATATTTTTAAGTAAGTCTGAAAGTTATACAGTTCAGACAAAACCAGTTGCCTCCAGTCTCTTTATTGTCAGTGGAGACAAAATGATTTATGCCACACCTGGCTTGAGAATTTCATTCTAGAGGTACCCATACTTCTTTTGCCACTGACTAAAAGTGGACTGTGCATAAGTCTTCAGCCTGCCCAGGACTAGAACCTTCAGACCATTGCAGTAATTTATCTGAATCTTATTCCAGCCCTCAGTATCAGGAAGCGTTCATTATGCATTGTTGCACTGAAATACCACTTTCTCCTCCAAACAAAATTAAACTATCTTGTAAAAATTTTAAGTTACTGAAACAACTATTGACACAGCTATATTAGGCAAGGTTCACATCTTGTCACATAGCTATGTAAGAAAATTCTTCAGCCTCTTGAGCAGCCCTTAATATTTTTATTCTCTGTAAATGGAGGCATTGTCTGTCTGTAGTTTCACTGATTTCAGGGAGTGTCCTCTGGGTGAAGAGCATGTAGCAGGGCTGATTCACCTACTCTGTTTGTGTGTTTACTGGTGGGAATTACAGATAGTATTACTCAAGAAAATAAGTATTCATCATCCTTATAAAAGGGAGTTTGTTATTCCTCCTTTCACATTGATTTTACCATTGAAATATAAAAACTTCCCTAGAAAATCCTAGAAACACAGCAGACAGTTCTCTGTCTAATTCTCTATCTTCACTGGTTTTTTTTTACATTGTACTCAGAAAGGGTGATTGTAAATTATGAAGTTTTAAAGAGCAATTTTTCTGCAAGTGGAAGAATAAATGAAGACCTCTTTCCTAGGATAGATGTCATGATTATTGTTTAACTGTATACATGCTTTTTAGGAAGAAAAGTGTGAAAAGATTGTCTCCTTGAAGTATTGAGTATTGTACCCTATATTTTTAAAGAATCATTAACTTTGCAATGGAATATATATCTGTGGTGTTTCTTTAAGAATTTTGAAATTCCTATGATGTTATAGTTTGTTTTAGTTTCTTTTTTTAATTTTACATTTTAAAAAATGCGGAAGATCAGGAGACGTGCCAACTAGGGGTGGAGATGTGTTCAGACCTGTAAGCTTACAGGTTCAGGAAGACTTCAAAGTTGAGACTGGTAGGATCCAGTTACTTTCATCACAAAGGATGAATTTATGCCTGTAAGCCATAACCTTTGGCCAATCTCTGTTTCTTCCTATTGGCTAAGAGGTGTACTTGTGTTATTCTTCTGTCATGTAGTCACACTGCATAAAATTCTCTTTCTTTTGTTTTTCATTTGTTTTCCTGGCTACTTACATCTTCAACAAAGATGGAAGCTATCCAAATTGGTGGCATGCCTATCTACAGAAGGCATGAAATCAAACTTTTTAAAAGTGTTATCCACTCTGCTAGTGCAAAGGATGGCAACTGCTGAGGCTACTGTGAAAACTAAAAAGTAGAATAGCTCTTACTTACATAGAAATTGTTTTGTAGTAGTCATTAACACCATGTTGTAGCCACAATGCAGTACTCTGAGGCTGCATTTACAGCAGTAAATAAAATTGACCAATGCTCTGCTCTGGCTCTGTGACCAATTGTTATGAGTGAGCAGAAGATCAGCCAGCTGAACTCTTCTACTTTGTAAAACCACCTGACTGCCTCCAAACGGGCTGTTGGGTTTTGAGTCAGCTAAGACCTGAAAGCTGTGCCTAGACATTATCTGGAAGAGTATTACTTTGGATCAAAACAGTGCCAAGAGGTGTGCTAGTAATTAAAGGTCATGACCCGCCCCTGATTAGTATGCTTATATAAAGGTAGGTGCTGTAGAGAGCCAGAAACCAGTGCAATGCCAGATAGACAATGATACGAGCATCAACACTGAGAGGAGACATATATAAACCTGGGTTCTGCAAAGATATACATAATTTCCTTCTGTACTGCATAATGGAATAAAAAGACGCTAAGATTACTCTAATGTTTGGGAGCAGATGTATGCTCTTGCTGCTACTCTTAAAAGTCTGAGAAGGGGAATATACTTACTGTCATTCAAAAATAATCCTTTTATCGAAGGAAGGCACTATGTGAATAATATAACACAAAGTCATCATGAAAATCCAGCTTCACAAAACCAAAACAATATGAAGCATTCTCTTCATCCCAAATTATGAAGGTTTCAAATGTCAGCCTGAATGAATGGTTCTGTTTTCCACCCAAACATATTTCTTGGACAACTCCTGGAAATCTGATGCCTGAACGTTGCTGTTTATGGGAGCACTTCTGAATTTCTGTACCAGTCTCCACCTGAGGGTACACTGAAATACATGGCTGCTCATAGCTGGAACCATGAAGCCATGAATATATATCTCCTATGCCTTCATTATGGAGTGCACTTGGATATTACATCTAACTCCTGCTTTTAACACATGATCACCACTGGATTCTGGTGGTGTGCTCAGTGTGGGCCAACTGGGGAAGGAACTAAAGCTCAGGTTTATATTTCATCCTCATTGTGAAATGAGGACAAGATCCCTCAACTGGAAAAAGCATTTCTGTAGACAAGAAGATAATTGTGGGTAGATACCAGAGACGAGGATAGAGCCTCAGTTTGTTGTGAAATCATGAGTACCTTAGGCAGCCTCAGGACAGAATGCCTCCAGAGTTTAACTGTGAATAAGTGCAGCCCTAAGAAGGGCTCAATAACGTGGCTACAATTTTCTTTTATTGCTGGTTAAACTAACCTAGCCACAGAGGTGTTAGGGTTGATTACACAAATTAATTTTACAGCAAAGACATCCTCTTCAGATTTCATTTCAGAAATTGATTCTTTACTCGGAGATGAAAAAAACTTGGGGTACTGGACTTTTCAAGGGTAAAAGAAAAAATAAGGTGCTGTGCTTATGAAGTTTCTTTAATAAAACAGAGGATATTACAGAAATTTTTGTCTCCAGTTCTCGCCTGTTTGAAGAGGTCTTATTGTTAGCTGATAATACTTATCCAAGGTGATATTTAAATTTCTTTGCATTCTTACACGTGTGGTGTTCCACCCTAACCGAAAGCAGTCTGGTGTTAAAAGTACAGCTATACTGGTAAGCAGGGCGTAAAGAAATGCAGGGCGCAGCTGGTGTTGAAAAAAGCTCTCTCCCATTTCTGCATAACACAGACTGCAGTCCAAGATGAAGCCACTAGAAAACCTCAGCACAAGCAAGATACACAGGGCTGCATAGCCAATGATAACAGGAAAGTTTAACACTAGATCAACACAAGTATAATTAGCTGTTTCAAGTGGAGACATTATTCTTCATTTCCTGCCCTCAGCTTGTTGCTCTGAACTGTTAAACAATAGCTGTGTTTCATGCAAGAAGGGTTGGGTTTCAGAGCATGGTGAAATGGTTCCCCTGTGGGACAAGATCCAAGGGTGGACGAATTCATTGGGAGTGTCTTTGGGCTGCTTCAGGTGGAGCAAGACAGCCCGACAAACACAGAAACAGTGGGGAGATATAGCTTGCTTGACAACCAAAAAGCCATTAGGATTAATTCAGCAATATTTTCATCCAGCTGGTTTCAGTCCTTTTGACTCACAGAGGCTTTATACCTACCGTAGTAAAACAGCATCAAGAGATCCCTTTCCTTTTCTTCTGGAAAGCTCCAAAGTTTCAATATAATGAAAGAGTTCCCCTTTCTTTCCCCTGCTAATCTGTGCACAACTCTTCCTTTTTCTCCCCAGTTTTCCAGCCTCTTTCATCCACATCCCACCCTTCAGTCATATTTTTTCAATCATACCTTTTTTCTTTCAGCATTCTCTTTGCTGCCTACTATTAACTTCCAGATGCACTAAACTGTCTTTCCATGGATCCAGACTTCTTCAGGTCCCAGTGGGACTTGCCCTTGCCAAAGATCACCAGACTGTGGAGGCAGGCTGGATACCATGTGAGTCAAATTCCTGGGTTGCAGGTAATGAGAAGCAGCCAGATCCAGGGAAGAGCTGCCCTCTTGCTTATCCTGCAAGTTTTGCAGCACCTGAACTCAGTATTGCATAGTGAGTCTAATGCAAATGTGGTCTTTTACCAAATTCATAACTACCCTGCAATATCAGAGTCTGGCACCATCCTGTGGGATAAGAAAAACTTTCAAAAGTGTCTAGCTGAAAAGTTTATATAATTATATCAGTCATTAAATCTTTTCTACATTTGCAGGTTATAGGTATGGGCAGGTGTACCTTATCCTTTTTGTCTGGCGTAGTAAACTTTTGATCATTTTTTGAAACCTTCTGCCATTTAAAAATGGCAGACTACAAAAAAATACAGGTTATATAGTGCTCCAAACAGTTAGAAATTTTCTGAATAAACACATGCCATTGCTGAGACCTATTCTATCTGCAGATGCAAACAACATGACATACAAAAGGGATTATACATAATTGGAAGATGTGATGCGGAAAATTATTTCTTTCACTGTCACTCCATGCCTTTATTTGTTCTTGAATATCTTATTTGAAAAAACCCAACACCACACACAAAGAAACAAACATGTACACTGTACATCAGAACCTGGAAATCTCCCAAGCCACAGTCTAACAATTGGCAAAGCTATCAGATAAGATTCAACAGAAAAACTACAATGTGATGATGGACTGATTTTAGGGACAAGAGACAAGATATATACTTCTGGTAGGGTTCCCAGATAAAAACTTCAATTCCTGCTTCTGGTAGAGTTTTCCTGTTACTTTTAATAACTAATTTACGATTTCTTCTCCTTTGTTTCTGTAATCTGAAAACTAAAGAAAACCCACCATGGTTTTCTTTTCTCTCCCACAATTTATCTGACTTCACTTTTTAAAATACAATAAAATGTTTACAAACAACTCTGCAAATGAACATAATGGATCTTACACCTAACAAGAGTCTGTTGGCTCATAACTAATACCAAGTTCATGCATTTAGATAGTATATAAGCAATAACAATGTATTTTTCTGCAAAATGGTTTTGTTGTTGGTTATATAAAACAGTGATTCATTCCTTTCTTGTAGCAAACGTTTTTCCTTGTCCTCATTTAAAAAATACAAGAGCAGCAAAAGGAAAGTTTGCCTGGATGGTGTGAGATGGGAGAGATAGAACAGAAAGATTGGAAGGAAGCTGTGGAAAGCACATAAATAGCTTCAGAGTGTGTATAAAGACTTTCTCTGCAATCTCTGATCTTTAAGTAACATTAAACTGCCTGCATTAGGTCTTCTTCAGCTGTATCACTCTATACAACAGATGTTGATCCCTTGAATCTTTCAAGTGAAAACATTCCATGATTCATAGAAAATTTATGATTAAAAGATGGTATAAAGATGAGAAACCACCCGCCATTATGAGCCATGATGAACATGTGTGCAAAGTTATTGCAAAGACACTGTGCATTCTACTCCCAGAAAAGGGAAAAAATATTCCCTTTGGTTGAATAAAATGTAGAAATTAAGTAAAGATGGTCCTCTCCTACTGTTTGAGTCTTTCATATCAGTTTACAAGCAGTAAAATCAGAAGAGTTCAGCAATAAGTACAACATTATTTCTGCTCATCTGTCAATTTCAAGAAATCAGAGTATATAATTTGTTGAGTAATCCTTTGAATTCCCATCTGAACATTAAAAAAGGAATGTGGTATCACTTCATGTACCTGTCTGTGAGTTTTCAGGCTGTAAACAACTCCCAGTTCATAGTTTGAGTTGTCTGTCTGAAGCCATGAGGCAGACATTTGCATCGGCAAAGGGTTATTTTGGATTTGATGGTTTTATCTAACAAATTCAGTGACTCTTCCCCCTCCTGAGAACATACAGAAAAGGCAATGGAGGCAGTAGAATTTTCATGGTGTTGCTACCTTGTTTTCCATTCAGGGAGAAGAAAAAAAAAAGCCATCTGAATTAAATAACACTGTGAAACTGAAGATAAATGCAAAAATCTGAAAGCTCATTTCAAAGACCAAGAAAACCTAAAAAGGTATACTGTGAGTATACCTAAAAAGGTATACTGTGAGTTAGGAAAACAGAGTTCTCAAATGGGCTCAAGTTCAGCAAATGGGCTGCCCACCCTCCTGGAGGTCCCCTGCACACCACAGGTAGGTTTCTGAACTGAGAGTGGTGCAGGTCCTTCTGGGCAGCAAGTGCCAGAGAGCCAGAGGGGTTTGGTGCCTCCATGGAATAGGGAAGATGAGGTTCCAGGGCTGTTGTCTTGCCAGCACTGTGACAGTCTGTGGGAAGAGCAGAAAAATGGCCCTGTGGGCACCACATCTCCTTCTTGCTGTGTGGTGGGGTAGGCCCTTCTCCTCCAAACTCTCTGCCTCTCCCTTTAAAGAGTCATCTGGAATTGCATGGAGATGTCCTAAAAGCCCTGGGAGGGTGGTAGAATCACAGTCTTGAGCTTTGGGGTTTGCTAGCAGCTACTTTTGCTTGAGGCAGATGATTCTGTGCTGAAAGCCCTGCATCTTGCATCTACCTTTTCCTGAACCAGAGCAGATGGGTGCAAGACTGCATGAGTGCAAGACTGAGGAGGAGAGGGTGAGCAGGATCCCCAAAAAGCCAGACAAGAGTAGTGAGGGCTGGCAGAGAGGAGTGAGAGGAGTGGGAGGAAGGAGGTCTCATAAGTCTCAGCGAAACTCTGTATGGCTCCTGATGAATTTGTTTTCTGAAATAAATGGAAGTGATTTACTGCATCCGAAGTCAGCTACCTACAGAGCATATGTCTAGTTTGAGCTGGTCCTCTTTTCAGTCAGTGCTGAAAGATAAGCTCATTCAAACTGAGGATAGCAAGCTGTTGACAATAAGAGAGAAACATTCATTTATTGTGTGCTATAATAATAAACAAGGGTGAAAACCAGAAGGACTCTTTGCTCTTCAAAACCTTTCTGCAATTAACCTGCTGTATCCATCTTGCAGTTCATATGTTTCATATTCTTATAAAGGATGTCCAGGAACAAGGCACTTCAGACTATGCCTGTTTTTTAATTCTGTTTGGTATGATATGTTTTTAATGGCAGTTTTGTTATGCCCTTAAATGAAAAGAGAAAACTGAAGTACAGATCTTGCCTGGAACAGAGATTAGGAATGTTAAAATGTTGTAAGACCTTGGCAGGGTCCTATAGCAAAGGAAGAAGATTATCTTGGAGGCAAGGAATTATCATGATGTCCTCTTCTGTTCTGTTGATAAGCTTCTTAAGTGAGACACTAGTCAAGGACATCTTCATTCTCTTTAATGATGTCTTGTAATATTTCTGTGTGCTTTTTGGATACAGCTGCAATGTGAAAAATATAGCTGTTGATCAGTGAAGGGAGTAGGCACTTTGGGTTTTTATAATCAGATATTCTAAAAGCATTTTCTCAGGTATACTTGTCAGGCATTTTTGAGATAATGCAGAATTTGCTTGATCATGTTCCAACATGGTTGTTAAAAGAATGCCTGCCTTTCCTCGGTTGTGCTATCCTGAGAGCTGTGAATTGCTCTCTTCAACCTGGGATGGTTCCAAAATAATTTGAAATGGGCTACAATCATTCTTTTGTTAGAGAAGATGTCTTATCCATGGATGTTTTCTTTAATAGCCAACCAGTTCATAATTTACACATTTCGGTTAACAAGGAAAATAGTTTAAAGTTCAGTGCAGATTTTATTATATATGTTATAGTACACATCTGGGAGAGCTAGACTTTATGATCGTCCCTTGGTTGTTAAAAGTGTAACTTTTTTTGCATCAAGCTCTGTTCCTGGCAATTTACTTTTTGGCAGCAATCTGACAAATAACTTAAATACCTGATTAGTGTTATGCACAAAGCTTTTTGTATAGTTATTATTATGCTTGCCCTTGTATATAAAGCAAGATAATAGTAGTGTCTTATTAAGGGAAAGTTAATTGTAATTCTGAATGCAAAATAAAATCCTAGCAATTCAATTCCAATAAATTATGAACACGATTGACAGGAAAGAAATAAATAAAAATGTAGGTGAAACTTTGCAACAGAAAACCCAAAGACATTCAATAATCCAGACCCATTTTGCATAAAAATCAATGACACTGAGCTTCATAAACATTTCCTAGTTTTTTCTAGGAACATTTTCCTAAGTGCATAGGCAGAAAAAGGACTTTCAGAGAGTTATTCACCTGTAGATGAGTTCATACTCTGGAAATGTCCATGTTTTGGGTTATTTCATGAAGGGGCAATGTTCACTAATAGAGAGTAGACTTTTGCTTTTAGGTATTGAGGTTCAGCGAGATTAGTCTTGAAGACCTTCTCTGGAAGTAAAATCTGTGTGAAGCAATTGGGGGCTCTTTAGACTTATGAAGGCCAACCTGTTTAACAGCAATGCCAAAGTCAGGGGTTTATTTACCATCTTTCTTTGATAAGGCACAATGATCTATAAGGCTTTCACAATTTCTTAGAGAATGGCACAGGATTGCCAGCTTACACAGTTTTTTTATGGTTGGTTGGTGATCTTTGGTAGTTTCTCTCTTCCCTCATTGAGTTATACAGTATGTGAATATGCCAGAATTCACTTGAAGAAAGTTCTTCTAGCCCTCAGGGCAGCATAAAAGAAGCTATAAAATAGAAACCATATATAAGTAGTAAAGTTGTGATATTTAATGTTTCTAAAGAGTTGTGGGGCCTGAATTATTAGAGCCCAATCACAGATGGAATCATCTGTGAAATACTCCCACTCTTAAGATAAACACATATTTTTGTAATGCAATCTCTCTTCTACCAGTAAATTTCATTACTCAACTATTTGTCAAGGAAAAGTTTAGCTAAGTGTCAGAAACAAAAAAATTGTACTTTTTTGTAGAGGACTCCAAGAAATTATCTTTCCAATATTCTTTGTACCAACAGTGAGGAGGGTTTCACTGAGCATATAAAGCTTTGTGTGAACTTGCTGCTAGAGACTGTGAAATGCCTTCCAGCTTTTTCTCTATCAGTTGGAAATGAAAAATAAAACCATATGAAAGATTAAACAAGCATGTTGATGTCTTATTTTTTCAGATACCACACGAGTCCTTCTAGCAATGGGAGCAAAGAATTTCTCAGAATTTTCCAAAATCATAAAAATGTTTCAAAATACTATAAAACAATTTCCAAAATGATAAAAATTATTTATACTTATTCACTCTCTTAAAGGAAATTATTTTGGCAAGGATAAGAAAAAAAGAGAACTGCAGCATGAACAAAAACCACTTCATTTAAAAAGGTGGGTTCCCCTAACACAGATTATTTGCTTTTGTAAGCCTGAATAAAACCGTAATACAGTGAAATTGTGAACATCTGGAATACTCAAAATCAGTAGGAAATTATTTTAACACAGAATATGGGATTAATTTGCCTAAATTTAGACATCTACAAAGTAGACATCTAAGTTTGTACTGGTTTTCCAGGCCCTAGGTAATCAGTAAAAAGAAACAGGCTTTTGCACTGAACAATTCATCTGCATTCTAAAACACATCGGAAATGGTCCAGATGAATTACTCCCATAAAATGTTTATTTTTCTCTGTTGAACACAAAGACAGACATGATTGACTACCTTGGATGTAAACATCTGTAATGTAGTCTACAGTCAGGCAAGACACCTTCATTATTTTTAGAGCTATAATAACATGTAGAGTCTCTATTCCAAATTTGGGTAAAGAAATCAGCTACATGGTTGAATTTTCTTAGGTTTAGATTAGTTACCTCAAAATCTATGCATGCAAATGCACACATGCATGTATCTACTTGTGTTTGTGTGCGGGATGTATAGCCTCTATCAAGGTTTATATCAGAAATATTCCTCTTGATAACTTGCTTCTGCAATATCACATAAAAAACCAACTCATGTTACTCAGACAAGGTTTTCAAATTACTGCTATGAAGTTGAGCAAGAATATTAACAACAATGGGATGGAAAGTTCCTTCACTTATTCTGTAAGCCTCAGCTCCAGATGAATGCCACATCATCTTTAACTCATTCATACATGTGTTTGGAAATCAAAAGGAGATGAGTCCTGTACCAGAAGGTTATTAAGGCTGACTTTACTACAGGCATCATCTTACAATAGATAATACACAAGGGGTACAATTATTTTACAAGTTTAATCCTCAGATCCTATAATCCTAAGAACCATTCTTTGAGAAATAGAGCTAAGGGGTTGCTTAACAGTTAGGCAGTGCTTAACAGAAGGTGAAATATTTGCAGTTCTAAAGCCTGTATGAAAGTGTTTAAGAAGCAGGAAAATGCTTAATTTCCTCCTTTTTTTTTTTTTTTTTTTTTTTTTTTTTTAATGCAGTCTGTTGTGAAGGGGTGAGGGCATTGATAAGTGTCATAGTGGTCACACCACAGAGATAAAGCTTGGGTTGTATTTTATGGCATAGATGGAAAATACCATCATTTCTACCTAAGAACATCAATTTACAAACCTGTTTATCAAGTGTGAGTCATTTCCCATAATAGGACCTGATGTGTTCCCTTACCATCTTCTCCTCCAGTTCATTCTTCAGTATCCTCTCACACTTCAGCCAGTAACACTAGCTGATTTCAAACTTTTATTTTTTCTTTCTGTTGCACTTGATAAGACAAATGTCAATTTGGAATAAAATTGCCTTCATGTCTCCTTCTTGGCTTGATGATCCAGAGGGCTGGATTCAATTTAAGGTGCATTTAGATGTCAGGAAATACGGATGTTAGGAATCTCAGATACAAGCATGCAAGCGTCTGAGATCCCATTAGAGCTGATGGAGAACTAAAACTCAAATAATTTCTCTAAACCTAAGCCTCTAGTGATTTAAAATGCACTAAAATATATTAAGACAACGGACAGGACTGGAAGTTGTGTGCCCTTTGGGGAGCAGAGCAGTCTTGGTTCATCCACTGGAATCTTAGCAGGAGACTAAAGCAAATCAGAGGGCACCAGATTCCTGTTTGTTGGGAATTGAACTTGAGCCGTTGTGGTCTGGGATGTCATTCCCAAATCTCACACGCAGGTTATCTGCATTTTCCGCCATTGATGTGGTTCAGCTGGGGGGATTGATGAACGAATTGATCTGGAATGGAATTGGTGCTGAAATCAATTAACCAGGAGATCTTGGTATGGCCCAAAGGTACCAGGTTTAAGAAAATGATTTACCCTGGCCATGCTACACAAAGACATGAAACAGCTTCCAAGGTCAGATCTATCATGAATTGAATATTCAATACAGATTTAATAAAACTGCTTCAGCAGTATAAACTTGGTTGTAAAATACAGAATTTAAATCAACATTCGCCCATGCAGTGTTCTATGCATATGATCCACTTACAAACTTTCATTAAGGAAGCTGGGTTAAAGTCATGAGGAATAGTTTTTGTAAGCTTTGTCTCCTTCAAATCTTATAAAAATAAATTTAAGTAGCTTATATATCCCTAAATAAGCTGTAACAATAGTATAGCACAGTTAAGTTAATTTAGTGTGTTAGCAAAAGTTTTCTTGCTGGTTTTCAAAATGTTAGAGTTTTGCCGGATATATCATTACCACCAAGTTGGTACTGACTTGTGGAGGCTATAAAACAAATAATGTCATTAAAAATAATTTGAACAAAAGGAGTAACTTGATATCATAATGCCATCCACATTTGGTTAAAATGACTAATTTTAAAGCTCCCTTTCATCTTACTAAACAGATTTCCAGAGTTAAAAAAAATGTGATTAATAAATTATCCCCCATAAATCTTATGATAACTATGATAGTCTTTGGAGAATTATGAAGCCACATCTGGAAAAAGTATTTTACTGCCTGTAAAACAGCATGCCATGAATTTTACTAGTTCATATTAGTAAGTGAAATACGGTATATAATTTTTGCATTCATCAGTGTGAGTGCAAAACACATAATTTTCTTCTCCCCAAAACTATTAGATTTATTTCACAAAGAATGTTTCTTGTAAAGTTTATAAGGACCTTGTTCTCTGTTATTCATACAGAGATATTTCTCCCTTATATTAGCTGTAATTTACGAGATGAACTGGAGAGTACCTAACATCAGAACAGAAGTAAGCAAACAGCAAGAGTAATAGGGTTCATTTGTTGTTATTATTATTACACCAAGGCTAAAATGAGCAAGGCCAAGCCACTGAATAAATGCCAGAGCACTAATCAAGAGAGAAAGCAAAGAAGTTCATTTTCTGCTATGTAATCCAACAATAGCTATTACGTTATTCTTTTTCATTAAGGACATTTTTAAATATATAGATTAGAGTCACAAGTCATTCAAGATGAGTGGCTGTAATATTTCTGGAATTAAAAACTTGATTAAACTTAAGTATTTCTTAAACAAAATGAGCAATGTTCTTGTAGAGCCAAGTATGTCCCAGGGAAATATAAAACCCTTTTTATTTCCAAGCAGATGTTTGCAATAAGAAATGGATGGTGAGTGAAAGGGAAGAACACCATTAAGCTAAGGTAACCCCTAAAGATTTTTATATAGTTCTGCAATCATAAGCTCCATCAGTGATAAATATCACAATAGTGCTTGTAATGTACCTGGTTTTATTTATGTGTAGATCCTTGAATATGCTTTACCTCAAGTAATATAATTTGCTTAATGACCACAGAAAAGTTATATTTTAATATAAATGAAAGCGACAAAATTTTTGTAACCTGAAAAGGTTCTTTCTCTAAAGATACTATAAATCAGGACAATAACATCTGTAAACATGCTTTGTTTTTATAACAGAAATAAATAAAATCCCAGAGAAATGCTTACTAATAAAATGTATGTGGATTAGACCACTTTATTGCAAGCGATACTCTCACAATTTCAACACAAATTATTTGTGTTACATGTTGCTCAGACTGATAACATGGATGACATTCTGGCCATAAAACTGCTATTGCAGTAGATATAGTTCTGTTCTGGTTTGAAATGGCTGTTATCTCACTGCATTGCTTTGCTTGCTCTAGCTGATTTATTAAATATCCTAAGCTGAATTGGGGTTTTTACCTATTGATACTTGTTGCCTTTTCCAGAAGTAAAGACTTTATTTTCTTTTAGATTTTCTCAAGCTCTCCTTATTCTCCTCATTTGCTTTTGGCAGAGCTTTATGAGAAATGCTGAGGCCTTTGCACAGCTGTTGTGATGCTGTGATAGGAAGGGTTGGATAATGTCAAAATCGCGTGTCCTGAGACAGGGGAGGGTGAGGGTCAGAGGGACATTCAGATGTGTTGGGTTTATGTGGCAGGGTCTAGGTGGTGGTGGGACAGCAGGAAAAGCCTCTTCAGGGAGAGTCCAGGGGCTGCCCCGCGCCTGTCACAGCCACTTCCATCCACCTCTGCAGCCGAGAGAGTGCCCCAGAGCTCAGCCTACCTGGGGGGCTGGTGGTGCCTCTGGGGAATCAGTGTTGCTGCTGAGGAAACGCATTCAAGAAAGGGCAAATAACACAAGAGGGAGACAGGAGGAGGGAGCAGAATAGAGTGAGAAACAAGAGGATGTACCAGGGTCCACGAAGGAGGCTCCTAGTTCCAGAGCAGTTGTTCTCTGCAGCTCATGGAGAACCCATGTTCTGTAGGGCAGGTTCATCCTGAAGGACTGTAGCCACTGAGCAGGACTCATGCCGGAGTGGGAAAAAAGCATGAGGGAAAAGGAGTGGAAAGGTGTTGGGTTTAGTGTTTGCCTTTTTAATCGTCACTACCAAAGTCTATTTCAATTGACAATAAATTACTCTTCCCTCCCCCACCACCTCAACTTTCAGTCTGTATTACTTGTGATGATATTTAGGAAGAATCTCCCTGTCTTTTCCTTGATCCATGAACTTTCTCATCCAATTTCCTCTGCGCTGTCCTGGTGAGGGGTGATAGTGACAGTGGCATGTGAAGTGAGCAGCTTGAGCTGTTAGCCAAGGCTGACTCATCACGAAATAGCATAACACTCAAATATTAGATGACAGATGCATAAACAGACTGGTACAGTGCAAATCACATGCAACAAATTCATACTTTTCAGTTTTGTTATTGAGTCATTCCACACTGAATGTGACCCATTTTGAAACACGACTACAAAACTTGCAGAAGTTAATCAAACATTTTTCTCTATGAATTCCAGTATATAAATTGCCTTGAATAAACATCAGTGTGAAAGATTTCTCTGTATCAACCAGCCTCTTCCCCTTATCACTGAGGTGCACTCTACAAATGCTGGATCACATAAGAAAGAAAAAACACTGCACAAACTAGTCAGAAAACACCAGTGTGAAAAATTCTCTGGGAGATATAGGGGGGCACAAAACTTATCCATTGTTCTTTGATACTATTGCAAGAAAGACAACTCTTACTTGGGAGTGTAATAACAGAAGTGTTGCCTCTGAGAGAAAGCAGATTATTATTCCATTCTACCCAGCACCAGGGAGCCCTCAGATGAAGCACTCTGCCCCGTTTCAGCATCACATTCAAAGAAGCATGCTGGAAAGTGTAAAAAGATGAGCAAAAAAGCAAGAGATTAAGAAAACAAAACCTCTCTGAAAATTCAAAAAGAGCTGCTATTTTTAAAGGGAAGATTACAGTTGAGTGGAGTGGGATATGAACTGGTGACATGATAAGATATGTAAAAGACCTAGGATGAGAAAGATTATGAGCTTTTTCCAATGCCTTTCATAAGCAGGACAAGAATAAACTGACAATTCAAAGAAGAGGAAATTAAAACTAGATAGCAGAAAAACTTTCAAACTAAAATAGAAAGTTCTTGTAGATGTTTAACTACTAAAACTGTTGAAAGTCCAGAAAACTTGTAATTACCATTGCATGGGAACAAGGCTGCAGTGATTCATGGCACCATTCCAGCCATAAATTTCAATGATACCTAAATTTTTCTCTTTGAAAACTGGTGCCATGTACTATAGATGTGAACTATCATTTGGAATTTGACTAGGGATGAAAACTGTGCCGTTACCTTAACCAAGAATATCAAGTTCTTTAAAACTAGTATGCAATTGGTGGATTTACGTTAATGATTTACAGAACTCGATGGGTCCTTCTGAGGTGCAAATTTGTCATTTCAGTTGCTGTCTTATGATGCACACTCAAGTGTGCACCCAAAGCACATGAAGTAGTTCTCGGCTCAGGAACTTGAGCCTGAAGCCTTTCTCAGAGACATTGTTGAAAGTATCCGCCTGTGGTGTGATCCTTCAGGATGGAGCTCTCCATGTAGTGTAGGACTGGCACCTGTAGCTGCCATGAACTCCATTGCTGGTAAAGACACATTCTGCTAGATCCCAAATGGACAGCAGGGAAGCAAACCTTTGTTCTTCTGTATTTGTGCCGCACCAGTGAGGAAAGTGGATGCAGCCAATGTGCAGAATTTAATATGAAGTCTTACATATGTAAGGTCAGTGCATGAACTTGCAAACAAGTACTAGGATTTACTCAGAAGTAACATTCAATTACAATCAGAAGATGGCTGCTGAATAACCCTTTCATAATTCTGTTGTGAGGGTGATTATTTTTTTCTTTTTACCTAAACATCTCTTGCAAATCCAATAAAAAACTAAGTCTGTGTTTATTTCTTTCCAAAACTGTTATGTGAGGAATGACAGACTTTTGCAATTTTGTTATGTTTTTAGTGTAAAAAACCCAGTGGATATGAGATATTTGAGAAATTATTATGGTGATATTTGCTTCTGCTTTTTATAACCTGTTCTAAATGGGATGAATTAATTTTGAAATACTTAAAATATTCCAATATTTAAGTATTCCAGATATTTAAATATTTCCAATATTCCTTTCTAACACACCCTGTTCTTTTAACAGGTTAACTCCAATTGTGTGATGTTGTTTCAAACTGTAATAAGTTACTTTGTTCTTTTCTCAATCTATCTGCATTTGAGTGAAGCAGCAAATGATTCCATGCATATGTGCACTGTCCAGCTTTGCGTAGGAAGAGTCTTACAGCAAAGTAAAACCACAGAGAAATGAGTCTGGTGGAAATGATGATTCTCTCAGCACCAGAACAACATATCTGTTCTTGGCATAGACCACAACATCTTTAAAATATGGAGAAACTGTGCATGGAACACATGTTTGGACAATTTATCTAATTTTTTGCCTATTTCTAGTAAACATGCTGGTAAATTCAATATAATTCAGCAACAAAATTTTCTTTCATTTTCTTTCACTTTCTTTTATAATTGCAAAGAAACTCTCTTTTAATTGTAATTTGTATATTAATTTCAGGCAACACTGATAACAGAGGGGAAAAATTTAGATTCCTCTCTGAATAACAATTATTTTTCAAAACAATCACTAAACTAAGTGAGAAACAACCATGGGTCACATTTGTAGCCAGTAAAGAAAGATGTGTACTTCCAGATGGCAGGTCATGTCTTTGGATGGGCTAAATGGCTTTCCTAGTGGTGCTTATAGTCACAGAATTGCAGAATAATTTTAGTGGAAAGAAACTTTAAAGATCATTTATTCCACCCCTTCACATGGGCAGAGACATCTTTCACTAAATCAAGTTGCTCAAAGGCCATTGCAGCCTCACCTTGAACATATCTAATCAGTCACAGAATCATTAAGGTTAGAAAAGACCTTTAAGATCATCAAGTCCAACTGTCCAACTAGCACCACTACCATGTTCACCGTTAAACCATGTCCCCAAGTGCTGTATCCACATGTTTTTTGAACATGTCCAAGGATGATGACTCCACCACTTCCATGGGAAGTCTCTTCCAATGATTTACAATCCTTTCGTTGGAAAAAAATTCCTAATATCTAATTTAAACTTCCCCTAGTGCAACTTGTGGCCGTTTCCATTGAATTCCTTCCATTTTGAATGACAGGGCATTTAAAACTTGTGGGCAACCTGTTCCACTGTCTCTCCATCCTCATTGTAAAAAAAAAAAAATTCATCTTTATGCTCAGTCTAAATCTACTGTCTTTCAGTTTAAAATCATTGCCCTTTTTACTGTCACCACATCCCCTGAAAAATAGCCTCTCTTTCTTACAAGTCCCCTTTGTATATCAAAAGGCACAATAAGGAGCTCCTTAGAGCCTTCTCTTCTCTAGGCTGTACAGCCCCAACTGTCTCAGCTGGGTCACTCTCCACTTATTATGGATGATTAGTTACTAACTTAAGTGGCTTAGTTAACTCCTGAAATCTACATCAAATGCTGGACAACAAAATAATTTTAAATGGTTCCTCCACAGGCTCCTGGAATGTACCTGGTTGTACTCTGCTTCAATCCATTTTCTAACATCTCTAATAGAGACTACTTCAAATGCTTTTTTGCAATGCAAAGGAGTGGAATACTCACAATGTCACATAGACATGACAAATATCCCTCTTAGTGTGTTATCAAAGGTACCATGGTCAAAGGTTTCGCAGGTTACTGTGGGAACTTCACATGACTTGTGATCCCATATTTGCTTTGGGAAACCAGTTCTCAGGATGTGAGGTGCATCAAGGAGGGGCTGTCATCTCCCTGACTTCAAGAAGGAATGAAGATGGAAATCTTTTCTCTGTTTCAGCCAAATCTGTGGAGAAACAAATGATTTCTTCAGGAAAACCCTTGACCAAATGTACTTATGATAAGAATTAAGGGAATGGATGTCTGGTAGCTGAAAGAGGTACCACTAGCAGGGACAGATACATAACGGAGTCACAACTCAGAAATGTTGGGAAAACCCATCAGAGACTACACTAATATTTGCTTCCACCTGTGTGCTCTGCCTCCTGCGTGCAATCATAATACCTGTATTACAGGCCAGTAAAAGATGCGTTACTGAACTGGAACTGGTAGCCAAACTTTGTCGGTAAATCACTGTCCCAGAGTATATTCTCTGTGTTAAGGCCAACTTGCAGTCTGACAATGTGCACAATATTAAACTCCTTTACTGTCCAAAACACATCAGCTCCATCCAAACTATCCATCCAGTGAAGCCTTTGGCCTGAGGGAACTGCTGCTCCATTCCGAGAGCTCTTTGTCAGAGGGACTATTGGTTGGTCTGAGTAAAAGCCAACAGCAACCAGTCTAACATTTTGCACAGCTGTGACCATTGAATTCTAGGTTTTATAATCCCTGGGATTGTTCAACTTCCTAGAATAAATAAAGCCAACACATTCCTGGTTAATAAGGACTGGTAAATAAGACTACAACTCTGTATCTTCAAAAGCATTAGTACAAATTCAGAGCATAGCATTTTGGAGGCCTGGAAGAAAAGGTTTTTCTTATTTTTCCATCACCTCTCTTCCTGAAGAGCAGAATGAACAACCCTCCACTGTAAATCACAGGGCCAAGCTCACTACAATTAAGAGGACACCTATTTATCTCAAATTATCAAAGTGTTCTTAATTTCACTGTACTGTTTTTTCTCCTGTAAATGTGGACAACAGTCTTCCACATCAGATGCTTGCTCTGATGTTAAACATGTAACAGCCCATCACATAGTCAGGTGTTGCTGTCAAATTTTCCATAAGGACCAAGACAGAGACACTGCGAGATATCAGCACTTCAAATAAACATGGATTCATATAAACATCTCTTGTTTAGAAAGCCACTGTTAACACGGACAACTTTTTACATCTAGGAAGATTTAAAGGAAATAAGGCGTCTTGTTTGTTTTTTTATTTTAAGCAAAATCATTTAACTTTTCCTCTGTCTTTTTTGGTTGAAATCAAGATAATATCATGTTCCTTGTAAAAGATGCATTAAATTATTTACCTCCAGTTTATGTATGTTTTAAAATCACTCTGCATTCTCAGGCTGCAGGGAGTTCTGATCTAAATACATTAAATAAAATATTGTTTGGTTTCTGCTGTTGTTCAGCAATAACAAAGGACTGTAAAAAGCAGGAGACATGATGCTGAAAAATACTGAAGATACTGATCCTCCAGTTTTTCTAAGACGTTTTCTTGTATTTAACTTTTGCATCTCTTTGCACAGAAAATCACAACATCTATCTGGGCTTGTAAAACTCGTAGAATTCAAGACAGCTAGTGCCACTGATTTGATGATGTGTGAGACTCAAAACCTGACACTTTTCTAGGATAGCAAGATGGATAATTTAGGCTTTTTGTTCTCAATTTCCATCATTCTATAAACACAAAAATGATTTGTTTAAATGGTATTGTTACAAAATACACTGCAAGTTCTTTCGAAGTGTATTTCTTTTTGGAGGAGTTGTGCGGAGCAAGTGATTCTGTCAGAAATACCTCTTTAATTTGGAATTTAAAGCACCAAGAATTGTAACGAGTGCATGTTCCAACCAGAGGTGAAACTGATGGGGGGAGTCACAGGCCAGTCCAGCTACAAGGAACCCAACCACACTAATTCATGCAGGAAAATGTGCTCACCATCCCTTCCTAACCTGGAACATCAGAGAGGTGAGTTTAGCATTTTATAAGCCTACCATTAGTTCAATGAAAATGTCAGAGAAACCAGTAATGATCGAAGTCTATCATTCCAGGCTTTCATCTTGATACTGGAATTGTATTTCTAATCTCACTTTTAGTAAACATTGCAAGAATTTTTTGTTTTGAATTGCCTACAAGTCTGGGCTAAAACACTGTGAAGACGTATATAGATACTTCCAGACTGTTCTGTTTGGAACTTCAGCAGAATCACTTTTATGTTAGAACATAAAAGTCTTAGATCTGATTCCTTCAGTGCACCAGAACATCAGCACTTTTCAAGGAAAAGAAATGTAAGGCAAACTACATTTTATTTTTCTAGGAATTATAGTTATGAGATTCATTTTATGAATTATATTTAGCATATGTATTTATATATTCCATATATAAACCTCTAAAATAGACTCTAGGTAGATTTGTTGGAAAATATTGGGCAAATTTGCAGAACAAAAAAAAAGTATTTCCTTCTAAATTCCTTACATAGTCTTTGTCTTTTAATGAAATGTTTCCAGTTGTTTTATCTTTCTTCACATAAGAAAAATAACTTTCTCTCATTTACTCATATATTGTTTTACTGGCAAGAATTTGATGATGAAGGGAACCATATTAAGAAATAGGGGAGAAAGCAGGAATAAAGGAACAAAAGTCTTAAAAAACTGAGGGTGAATATTAACTCAAAAGTTATTGAGAAAGTGCTAACTATCTAACTCCAAAATATGCCCATCTACATTGCCACAATTCACAAAAAGCAGAACATGGAGGTGGCATCAGTGACTCTAAAATGTTCCTCCTCACAGCTGTGGCCACAAGAAATCTCTCCATGATTGAGATTGGGCCTCTCCTGCTTTGCCACAGGGAGTCTTGAGATTCCCTCAGGACCCAGAAGGAGAAATGGTTCCAGCTGCTTCTTTCTGACTCCCCAGAATCATTCTCCTTACCTTTTTCAGATCTCAAAGGCAGAAGATTAATGGAATCCACTATGATTTTTCTTGGTTTGATGAATGAAAGAAACTGGTTAGGCTGCCTAGTCCAGCTGCAGTATTATCGCATGCAGCCTTGAATGTCATGTCCACAGGTGCTACCTCCACCACATATATTCTCTCCTAATGAAGCAACCCAGCTGAAAATATTAATAGCGCTATCTTCAGTGACACTAAATGTAACCATTATCCTCATTGCTTGGAGGCTCTGTGTCACATATTTCTAAGGCAGAGTAGTCAGAGTGATTCACTGAAAAATAAGGTTCTTTCTCTTCCTGTCTCTGAGGAAATTGCATCCTTTCCTCCCGTGGAGATAAGGAGGAAAGGTGCCAGTGATCTATATGTTTGCAACCTTATTAAAGGCTTCATTTGAAACTGAGTGTGGCAAAATTTCCAGCTGGCACAGTGTACAGCTGCCACATTCCTGGTGTCAGACAGAGCACAAGAGCCTCAGATTTATGGTATAAATACTCCAGCCACATTTAGTCAGATCCAGAGCTGGATTAGTCTTTGATTTTGATTTTTTAAACACTTTTCAGCTACATAAAAAAATTAAACTGCAGTCCATCAACGCACACTAGTTCACACTAGGGATCCAGGGAAAAGATGCTGTCACAGATCAGAATGAGAGATTTAAAGAAAGTCTCAAAGTTTTCCTCGTACAGTCTTCTCACCAAGAAGGCTATAATCATATGAGTATCCTTTATTTCTAAACCCCACATCATCACTGCTTCCCAGTCTATGACCTCAGAAATTTATTGCTACAAAAAGAGAAATATCAGAAGCTTCATGAACTCCAGTGAGGACCTTCCTATTTGGGATGGATAACTTACAAACACTGCAAAAATGAATGAAATATTGACACTGTAAGATAAATAAATAGATAGACTCTTAGTGCAAAACCATTGGAAAGCACCATTATTTAATCCAGTAAGTCCAGAAAAGTATAACACTGAGATAGGATTATAAAGTAATTTCCAGATTTGACTGGCAGATACTTAACTATACAACATGTTCATACCATCAAATGGTAAAATTTCCATTGCATCAGTAAGGAAATGTTGTAATGTTTATCCTGAAATAGAAAAAATAGCATGACAGCCCTCCTGACAGCTGACAAATACGGATTTGGACAGGAACCATCAGCCCAATAATCATGAGCTACTGAAGCTAAGAGGTAAGATGAATCTCTCTCCTTTTCTCTAGTTATGAGAAGTGTACTTCCTTGGCAAACACAGAGACAAATCTTCAAGATTCATTTATCCCATTAACATGAGACAACATATGAGAACAAAAGAGAATGTGAGATGCCAAGAGTGTTCTGCACTTGATTTCTCTAAAATTCTATATCGTAAATCTCATTTATTCATCTTAGTTATGCAAACTTTGTTATTGGTGAAGGGTTTTGATTGGTTTCAGGAACACTGGTTGTCTTAATGAGGTATAGTACGAAGGTGTTTCAGACTCCACTTTCCTACTATACACTGCTCAGTGTTTCATCAGGTTTATTCTCCTCTCCTCTCTCTCCTCTCTCTCCTCTCTCTCCTCTCTCTCCTCTCTCTCCTCTCTCTCCTCTCTCCTCTCTCTCCTCTCTCTCCCCTCTCCCCTCTCCCCTCTCCCCTCTCTCCTCTCTCCTCTCTCCTCTCTCCTCTCTCCTCTCTCCTCTCTCCTCTCTCCTCTCTCCTCTCTCCTCTCTCCTCTCTCCTCTCTCCTCTCTCCTCTCTCCTCTCTCCTCTCTCCTCTCTCCTCTCTCCTCTCTCCTCTCTCCTCTCTCCTCTCCTCTCCTCTCCTCTCCTCTCTCCTCTCCTCTCCTCTCCTCTCCTCTCCTCTCCTCTCCTCTCCTCTCCTCTCCTCTCCTCTCCTCTCCTCTCCTCTCCTCTCCTCTCCTCTCCTCTCCTCTCCTCTCCTCTCCTCTCCTCTCCTCTCCTCTCCTCTCCTCTCCTCTCCTCTCCTCTCCTGTCCTCTCTCCTCCATTAAAAAAAAAAAAAAATTAGCTTCATGTCTGTGGATAGTTTACAAATCAGCACATATTTTTGACCCCAGGAGAGAAAGTAATGTGTTTATCCTAAGTTTTCTTCTTTTTTTAAAAAAAAGAAGACCCAACTCCCCTCTGTTTAGACTCTCTTGACCCAATCACACTCCTAAATATCTGACCACTTAGTTTCCTAACTTAGCTTTCACTTGGATGTATACTGTGTCTTGGATGGGTTTAAATATTGTTTGGAAATATAAATCAGTGTCTGATGAGTCTGTGTGCAATCATGTCACATGAAAATGAAAATACGTATCTTAGGAGCAGAATTCTTATATGGGTGGAGAAAAGCACTGGAGATTAGAACCAAACTTGATTTGAATAAAATGAGAACTGACATTTCCTTTAATTTCAAACTCTTTTGTGTTTCTGATTTTCCATTTTTTGAGGGTTCTTTTCTTTTTTTTTTCTCCCTTGCATATCCTGGGTTTGCTTTCAAAACAGAAATAACAGATTAACAAGGGACAAGGCTGTTTTCAAGACTTCCAATCTCAACAGAAGACAAATCAGATTTGCATTTTGTATGTTCTCAACAATGTTCTAATTTGATTTTGTTTGATCAAGCATCTGAATAATTATTCATTAATATCCCACTTACAGCAAACACACTTCCTTCACCCTCAGGTTGAAATTAGCATCCTTGTTTCAGAAATTGACTAATCTCTCATTGGAGTTTTTATGTAAAATTAAAACTTATTTGTATCAATAAGGCAATTAAGAATTAATGTTTTTGTGACGACCAGCACAGGGTGAGGTGTTAATCCACCACCAGAGGGCATCCACAAGGGAAGGAATATGATCCTAATGAAGTTGTGATAGAAGAATTAATAACAATTATTAAATGAGGTCAGCAGATGTCAAACAAAGCACGTTCACTACTTCCTGCCAAATTCTAAATGTGTAGTAAATTAAAACAATGTCGCAGAATTAAACAATCTTAAAACAAATTCTCAGTCCCATACTCAGGTTTTACTTAGGAAATAATCTCTGGATCACCAGAACCCAAAGTCCTTGTTTTTAACCACTACAGCTTCAAGAAAGCTCCTATTGATATTCTCCTGAGTAGGAACTGACAGAATATTGACCAGCTACTATATCACTCAACTCACAGACATGTCTGCAGCTACAAGATAAATGGACTTTTAATTTTTGGCCGCAGACAATGCATTATGAGGCTGCTAGGATGTTGACAGAACTCTTTGTAAAAAAAGAAAAAAAAAAAGGAATGCGGGAAAATTATTTTCAACATATCACACAGCTGAAAGCAATAGCTTTTTACACTCTGTATTCCATAAACTGTGTGTTTAAGAGACTGAGAAAGGAATGAAAGGGCAATAGGCTTCTGTCCAGAATGCCAGTTTTCCAAGAATAATTTTGAGGAAACCGTCAGTTACCTATATTTCATGAAATCTCAAGATTTTTGCAGACTTCTGATTTCTGAAGAATTTCAGGAAGAAGCAGTCTCAGGATTTTTGGATTTTCTACTTTTTGAAGAGTAGGTCTCAGCAGGATGATGAGACGTCAAGAAACTGTGCTATATTACTTACTAGATTCTGTCTACCACATATCCTACTCCCAGGCATATTAATATTTTGGAATGTTTGGCAAATGGTTTCATATTTGTATGCTTGCATTCTAAGCACTAAGAGCAAGAAGGAATTTGTTAATCTCCCATTGATTTTTGGGCAGTCACCATTGCTGTCAATATTCTCAGTAGAGAGATGCTAACATGTTATGTCTGGACTATTTGCCCATCTTTGTCCTACATAATCAGCAGATGATGAGCTGTTAATCTAAAAGCAACGCTCAAACTCAATATGTATATATATTGTTTGTTACCTGCGTATCTTTTTTACAAATTAGTCCTAATCTTTGAGCTATTTATGAAACTTCTTTTGGGAGTCAATGCTTTCAAATCTGAATTGTGCTTTAAGGAAGGGGATTTAATTTCAGGGCAACAACGTATGAGAGGCAGAAAGGAGTTGTTGGGGTTTTCAAGAGTGCCAAATAACCCTCAGGTTTTAGACTAATGGTACATAACTTTGCAGAAGACTGCAAGCAAACTTGCAGTCAGAGATAAAGAATGAATAATTCTCTTCTGTTCTGTATATGAAAAATTTTACATTACTGCAGAAATTCTTACTAGCAGCCAAGTCTGATGATATGTCTTAGAAGAATTAGTTTAACTGATGTGGAATCACTATAACCCCAAGGCTTCAATAATTGTTTAAAAATTTAAGTTTCACAGTTGGTTTCATAAACCAGAATAGTCAGCATCCAGGTTTGTGGCTGAGCTGTGAAAGTTAACAGAACACTGTCAGAACTCACTTTGAAATATTAAATTAAAGTCATGGGACTGGCAGTGAAGATTTTTAAGCAGGATGCAAAATTTTACCTGTCACAGTTTAACTAGTGAGGAAACCTGCAAGCTCTATAGGGAACATATTTCAACTGAAACACAAATTTCTTCCTGTCTGAGTGTGCTGGTACAGGCATTTTCCCAGTAGAGTTAGAAATGGGCACAGATGCTAACTATGCTAAACCTGGGAAAATAAATACACACTAGAAACAAAGCTTGAAGTAAACACAAGATTTTACATGGCAACATATATACTTGAAGATACAGTACCTGTGAACTAAGGGGCATATCTGTGTGTTTTAATTTGTACCATTGAAACAGTCTTTTTAAAAAGAAGTATGGTTTTGTCCATTTAGGAATATCCAGAAGGTTCTCTTGTCTCAAATAACAACTCTGAGATGTAATTAACTGTGAATAACCCAGAAGTTACTTTGTTAGTCTCCTGTCTGAGTGAGAAAGCAGGTCCACTCTAATAAGCATCTTCCTTTACCTTCCTGTAAACATAATCCTGTCAATTAACTGAGCTGATATCACTTTACTGAGTTTATTGCCACCGATTTTTTTTTTTTTTTTTTGGCTGCAAAGGTTCAGCATTAAAGGCTAAACTGTCCCAAGCTCCAAAGGGTGGAATCTATTGCTGAGAGCAGAGGAAGCTTTGTGGCAGCACAATACAACTACTTTCCTCCACCCAGATGGACCAAAGTTTAGGATTCAGATTGTCAGACTTTTGACAAGCTTAGGACTGAATGAGACCTGTCAGTAATCAGCAGAGGGTACACACATGATTAGTTTCAGCTAAGTATCTGTTTCAAACAGCTGAAGTTAGATGAGAGAAACTTCAGCCTTGCCTTAGAGCACAGACTTTTGTCAGGTACAGTAAAAAAAATGTTTCCCTAGTCAGACTTTTCCTGGAGCCTAAAAAGGTAGGGTATGAAATCCGTTTTTTAATCTAAAGCAGTTTATATTAAAAAAAACAAACCCAAAAGCAAAAACAAAACCAAACCAAGAAAAAAGCTCTGTATTGAGATGCTATGAAGTTAGTTTGTGTCTGAAATGAAATAAAACAAACATTGGAAGTTTCTTACAATGGTGTTCACATTCCATGCTAAGTTCTACAGGCCCTAAACCAGATGGTGAGGCCTTTCACAGTCAGATATGCCACACATCAAGATGAGGAAAATGTTTTAATTTTCAACAGACAGAGCTGACGACAAAGAAATAAACTACTGTAAGAGTTGCTTTATAGGTCTGATGTTTTGAGGAGGCATAAGAACTACCAGATCTAACAAAATTTAAAATTATTTCACTACTGGGACATTTCATCTGAAATAATGAAGAACTGATTCAAAAGAGACAAAAATAATCGGGAAAGAAACCCAGGAAAAGGAAATAAAAACCTTCTTCTCAACCTTTTCACGCTTTCAGAACCAAACTGCAACGAAATATTTTCGAAGTTCTGGAACAAGTAGAGAGAGAGTTTTTATTGTGACAATAGTAATTGCCATCAAGGTCTGAAACTGTAACACAACAAAAATGATGTTTCTGGCCAGCACCTGAAAGGTAAGTGCCGGAAATCTCACATGAAATGCTGGTTTTCAGGAGACTGACAGTTCAAACTGGAGATTTGATACGTTCGGATAATTTCAATAAACATTCAGAGTTCTGGATGGTTGTCTGAACAAAACTTGCACTCTGAACCTTTCCATTCAACTTTCAGAATAGAAAATCACATTTATAGTCTGTAGATAATAGCATTATCTGTGGTGTTGTTATCACAGGGGTATAGTACTCAAAGAAGAATAGTTAGTCAGCAACATCTGAGATTTATCTACCAGTACATTATTTTTTGTCCCACTTATATTCTTAGTATTTTGCAGAATGTCTGGATTTGGAAGAAATCTTTATATTTGAAATTTGTTTACAGGAAGCAGGATTTTAAGACAAAGACTTTGATGAGCTGTGAAAGCATAATTAATTTGTCAACCATGTCGATAGCAAGAATTTGGTATTTTTTGCTCATGCATGTCACCTGCACTCCGATATACATGACCATTTGATTTTAGTTTCAGATTTGCGCCAGTCGTACTTTCAGTTGATGGAAATCTGTGAAATGAAGAGCTCAGGCAAGTTTCTTCCACGTAAAATAACATTGGTTTTCTGGACACTCAGCCTATGTGAAACTACCAGCCTCCATTATATCACAACTTCAGATTTGTTTAAACAAGTTTCCACCTGCACAACAACTTCTTTTACTGCCAGTGAAACACACTCTTCCCCAAGGAGCCCGGTATTATAAATCACCAAAGTGCACATGCTGCTGCTGCCAGCGTGAGAGGGGTCTGGCACGATGGATCTGAGGAATAATGAGGGGCATGGACTAGCCCACACACATCAGGAAAGGAGGAACCAGAACACAGCCTTAGAGTGCAGAAAGCAGTGTATCCAAAGGTTTTAAACACAGCTTATTGGATTCAGATACATGGCTTTTATCTATGAGCTGTGACCATGACGAGAGCAACCAGTCTCCAAAGACAGAGAGCCTAGCATGCATGTGTTCATGCACCTGTGCATTATGAAACGAGAATAAACTGTAACATCAGACTGTTCTGTGTGCATTTCACCAAAACAGCAAGATACGATCTTCAAATGGCTGGACAAAAACTCTACTAAAGAACTCTACCTCTACTCTCTAAAATCTGAGACCCTATCCTACCCAAGTTGCATGTTTCCACCACTTTACCAAGTTTGTTGTTTTTTTTTCTCAATAAGGCCTCAGAAGCTAGTTTCAAGCACTAAAAAAAAAAAAAAAAAGAAATTACCCTCAGCCCCTCTCCCAGCTGCAGTTCCCATTGGTAACAATAAATTGCTTTCTGTTGCAAGGAACTGTAATGCCTGTAGTCTCCATTTCCCCCTGCCTCCTTCACTGTTCTGAAGGAAACTGGTGGTCTTACAGCATCCTGGGGGTGGTCTGCAGACCTCCTCTTAGCTGCAGTTGCTCTGGTTCCTGTCTATGCTCCAATCCATTCATACCCAGTTCAATGCCACCCACAGTGAACAGTTGTATGTGAATATCAGAAAATCCTCTGAAAGATGCCAGCTCTATCTTCCTTTGATGTGCCATATTAGGTCCTAATGGGCCAAATTCTTCCCTTGCACACATGCAGCTCCTGCTGACTTCAACTGAGGCTGCAGATTCACAACACAGAGTGTTGTGCTAAACTGAGACTAACCACAGTTTCTGAAGTATCTTGGAATAGAGCTCCCTCCAGTACAGGGACTCATGTTCTTCAGTGCCTCAATTATACCAGTTGCTGGAATATTTGCCCCCAGAAGAGGTCCATATCCATAGGTAAACATATTTTCATGGTTACACTATTGTAAAAGACTAATTGTGTCAAATACTCCTCACTGCCTGGGGATTTTTCTGTGCTGTGTTTACAAATTATTTATGTAGATGGAAGCCATTTCTACATAAACTAGCCTGGGCACCTACTAGAAATGTAGCTAGAAATGCAGGAAGGGATTCAAGATGCAAAACTCACAAGAAGGCTGGGTAACGATTCATTGAATTTATCCATACTCTGTTCTGTACGGGGATAGTCGTACTCTTAGCAGTGCCTAACGAGATCACTTAAAGATAAATCAACTTCATCAAGTGGTACGAATTGCAGACAGAGTACAGACCTCAGTAGAGCCATCCCCCAACCAGGGATTGTTAAACTCATGAAGTTATTTGCAGGATTGAATCTTGATTATACCATAGCTGTTTCACTCCTCCATGCACCATATGTGTAGATGGCAAAGCCAGGTTAACAGAACATGACATTCACATGCCTGTGGATTTTTTGTTCATTTTTTAATAACTGACGTGTATTTTATGGTGGGATTACAGTGATGAGCTGGGTGCAGTTCTGAAAGCAATCAAAAGCAGTTATTTACATATACTTTAGAAAAAAGCACCATATGTTAAACCCAAGGCAGTTTATAAAGTACACAGGGTAGCAGGAATACTTCAGAGCAATTCTTTCTATAGCTTCTCAAGTTTTTTTGAAAAACACATAAATATTCAACAGTCAATACTGACCTGAAAGTTTCTCGTGTTGTGTGCACACATGCTGTGCTTTTTGCCAAATAAATTGGCACAGAATTATCCCAACAGCAAAGGCTATATTGAATTTTATATAGCAGACACTCACAGAATTTGTACCCACATCACTCATTCTGTAACAGCCTGCAATTAATTTGTTGCAGAAGTATAACAGATTATTCATCCATGAGTAGTAAATTTAATACAGACTGGAAAAACTGGTGGAAAAATTAGGATTGGGCTATTCTCAGCTAGTTCAGACAGTGGTGTTTTGATAAGATAAAGCAAGGCAAGACAATCTAAGACAACATAAAGCAATGATAGGCAACGTGCAAAGCTAGGTGGAGTCTGGTGGTTTTCAAAATCCCTTATCACATTCCTAGTGGGGAGGGGTTATTGTGCTACCATCATTGAATTTCTTTCTTTGTATTATTGTATTCAGATCATCAGATCAGATAGCATCTGCTCAGATGAGAGGCAGTAGTAGTCCAGTGCAGACTAAATGGGGGGATTAATTGCTCTGCAGCACCTTGCTCTTTCCTTCCATGTCTTTTTTTTTTCTCCTCTGACCTCGTGAGTTCTCCCTTTTGCAAGGTCACGTAATTCTGCAGAGCTCATGGAGTGTACAGCTTCCCCGGCACGCTGATTGCCTTGGCATTTGTCCCTCAGAGTCATAAGGCCTAAAGCTGTGACAGTCCAACAGGCATTTTACTCTGCCATGTTTTCTGGCAACAGAGTGGGAGAGAAACTCTGCCAAAACCATCAGTGAAATGAACTGACTTCATAGAGCTGGTTATTTTAGATTGCACTGAAATTAAGGACAGAAGACACAAGCAAAAACTGTTTCATCTGAACCTCCTGTTTGTCTCAAAACATTAAATATCTGCAACCCCAGCAAGAATCTTTTCTCCTAGCAATTGTCCGTATAATATTTAAAACCTAACTCTGTTGTCTGAACACAAAGAGGTACTGAGGGGCTCAAAATGTGATATGGCAGGGGGCAAATGGAAGGTGACAGTGAGTTCCTAAAAACCCTTACATTCTTTTCTCCCCATGCAGCCAAACAGGTGTTATTCACAGTAAGAGTCCTGCGTGGGCTCAGATTCAAGCTGGTTCTTACCTTCCCACCAGGTCTGTTATTGAGACAGTTCCCAGCCTGTGCTAATGCCTGGACTTTCCTGCCTCAGTTGCAGGACTTTGCACTTCTCTTAGTTGTACTTCAGGAGTTTTCTGTTGGCCCTGTCCTCAAGTTTACCCTCTGAAGTGAATCTCAGCAACTCAGCTTTTCACTGACTTCCCCTCATTTATTATAATCCTCAAATTCCCCCAAGGTATGTTCTGCCTCATTATCTTATTACGGAGTAGCAAACATTGCAGCAATGTTCATGGCACAGAAGGTAAGGGATGAACAGAGGACTTCAGATTCTGAGATTCCCATGCTAGGAAGACATATTCCACAATGTTCGGCCAGATCTTCTTCCCCTTCGCACAGAGGCTGTGAGACATCTCCTGTCTTTTCTTACAGATAGGCTAGTGTGAGTAAGCCATTCCGAAATTTAATCATTCTCACTGCTAGGAAATTCTAACTAATTTAACTTTTTCTAAGGAATTATTTTTCTGCCCTTTTGCAACTGTTTCAAATTTCAGTCTAAAGCCTTAATACAGTTTTACATGAATTGATATGGGAAATCAACTTCAGATACAGATTTTTACGGTTGTTTTCTCCACATTTTTGAAATTGATATTTGAAATTTTTTATTGTTCTGAAGATGGGAAAGAAATTTTAAAAAAAGATTGCATATGTTTTCTCACTTTATTTGTAATTTTCGAAATTTTATACTTAAGAAAAATTTAGATCCGTTCCACTGTGTGCCATTTAGGCTATACCTAGACAGCAAGAAACTGTTTTCCAAGTGTGTTTTACAGATATATATGATTTTCAAACAGTTATAATTGTGCACAATGAAATTGCCAGAGTCTGAAGTACATGAGAGGTGGCAGATGTGAAATCTTTGGAAATTGTTTCAATAAGCTAACAAGCCCTTAGCCTGCTCTAGACCTCCTGTATTGCTTCTCAAAAGCTCTTGGTTTCAGAATTGGGGAGCATGGCGTGGTGCTAATAAAAGCCAACTCAATATTACTGTCTCTTCTTAAAAGAAATCTGGTTCTAGTGAGTTTAAAAACCACGTTAGTGAAAATTTGCTTGCATACTAACTTAAGAAACAGAAATTATGACCTGTTTGGGTTAGTGCTGTTAAATGCTTGGTTTTTCTTTCTTCCAGTATTTATTTTCCATGTATTTTCACTGCATCTGGAATTGGTACTAATCTTTGATGAGAAAGTCAGAAAAGTGAGAAGGTAGGAATGGTAAAACACTGCAATATAGATTTCCCATATATGTTCCAGCTGCTCTGTACTTTTCTGGTGACACACAGCAGCCTTAAATTAGTTAATCTAGTTTTATAGCTGTCTTGTGTCACTGGAGTAACATAAAACCACTGGACCATATTGGTGAATCTGGTTCTGTAACTATGTTTTTGGCCAGCTTTAACTTTTATTTTTACCTGTGTCATTCTGCAAAATTAATTCCTTTCCCATCAGCAGAGCAGTAGCATACCTCTGAGAAGAAAATGCTTGCATTTGTAGCTTTAGAATGAGACTTGAGAGCTCTGCATGCAGTTCCTTATTATCACAACCTCTTTGTGAGAATTTCTGCAAGACATCATTTTCCTGATCATGACATGTAAAATGACTGTGGAATTTTTTTTCTTTCATCCTTTGTCCGTCCCATTTACTTACATAGTGACATATGGCAACTGCTTCCTGACATGCCTCTGAAAACACCCAGCACAACACAGCCCTAATTTGTGACGAATTTTTGAAAGATAAAAAAAGGTTAACTTTCCTTAATTCATGCCTAATGATGCTTTAGATGAGACACAGAGAAGTTCACATACACTCTCTTTTTCCTGGTTTCTCCACTGAGCAGTTTGATTAGAGCTGTTCTTATTTCCTCCAGCAAGCTGGTAGCATTTTCTCTTCTACCAGCCAAAGAAACTGAGCCTCTGATAGAATCCTGGAACTGTGCAACACCTGGATTTTTTGCCAAAATATTTTCAAGGTGTTGTACGGTGGTGAAAAGTAAATTTTGAAAATTGTTTTTCCCCCACTGCTAAAACTTATCCATTCCCAACAAAAACATTGCTCATGTCTAAGGCACTCTCTGCCTCACAGGCTATTTTATGAAGAAAAAAAAGCAGGAGGCAACACTCTGCATAATTCCTCACAATCCCCTGCCAGCATCTACCTCACCAGTGGAGTTAAGTCTGAGAGGTATTGTTAAATCCTTATTTCATCCTTCTGAGACTTGGGTCCAATTTAGTCTCCCTTTGCATGTGCTTCCAGGTCTACTGGGATTGCTTCAGCATCAGTTTAAAAAAGGGGAAAAAAAAAGATAACGACAGGAGGATAGAAAAAATTCCCAACACCCCTTATTGATGTGGGAGGTCTCAGCTTTTCCAGTAGGGCTCTGAGATGTTGAGCGTGCTCATTTGGACACAAATTTTGGCAGTTTGCCATCACTAAAGGACAACGTGGAATCCTGATCTGTGCCCCACGACTGCCATTCTGTAAGTGTTTGAGAAGGGATGATAGAATAAGCAGTGTGAGTTCAAACCCATATGTACTGCAGAATGACAAGCTGCTTTCCCCTCCCCAGTCCTGTTTGGGTGTGCCCATGTTGGTGAGCAAAGGTGGAGACCTGCCTCAGTCTCTGTTTAGAAGGTGCTGCTCTTGCTGGCCAGGTGGGCAGATATTTCTTTCCAAAATTTCCAGTTGCACTATATGCCTTCAGCCAGGTATGAGTCTAAGTTGTGTACATAATATTTCCATTCATTTGTCACCACTCTCTGAAACTACTCATTTAAGAATCATATTTTTGATTGATTGCACCAGCTCTGCTTGCTTAGCTCTCTTTTTTAAAATGTTCCACCTTGTTCTGTTGTTTATTCCCAATTCACCTATGAACTGACTCACCTGTTGTATGCTGAAAAGTCTGAGTTGGTGATGAATACCAGTTCTGTAAAGCTGTTCAGAAGAGGCAAATTACATGGCCATTATAAGCCAGTTGCATGAAAATCCTTGGGTAAACATCATGTAAATCAATGAACAGAGCTCCAAGTTGGCACATTTTCCTTTTAGGTAATGGATAACCCTGCATTCAACTACTAGAGAGTTCCCTCTGAACTAATAATGAGGAGGAAGCAAAGATCATATTTGGATTTAGTACAGCCAAGTGTGAGGGCAAGAGTTTTATTAAAGGAGTTCAAACAAAAGGGCAGGCATGACCAAGATGTTATGCCTAAGGATTTAAATTTAGTTTCCTGTGTAAGTATGCAATGTCTGCCAAGAGGCAAATTGTTTCCAGGGTAACACTTGAAAAGAGTGATCGTATATCCCTTAGAGTCAGGCTGTTGAACGTTCGTAGAGCAGGACGCCACCATGACTTTGTGCTTCGAGTTTTATGCGGGAGCTGTACTAAGTGAAGTTGTACTGGGGGGTATGTCATTCGTAGGACTTTTTCTTTTCCCTGTCATTTTCCAGGAGAAAGGCTACCAGCAAAGGATTTCCACCTAGAAGTTTATTGTTGTGGATACTGCTGAGTGAAAATACAAATGACCATATTAGAGCACTAAGGCTTGAATTTTCAGGGGAGACTGGTGGAATTAGGCGTTCAGTTCCCATTCAACTGTATTAGAATTTGCATACTTTCTGTCCAAGGTTTTCTGTAAATCCCAGACTAACATTAAGAGTCCATGGCACTGCGAAATGGTCAAAACTCTGATAATTTTGTGCATCTGATGTCTAATCACTGAAACTGTGACTCTGATAACAGGAGTCCCTTATTGGTTTCCTATGTGATAACAAGTACAATAAACATTATGTTAGTACATGTTTTTGAAACCAATGTGGACATGTTCATCTAAAGGGTAGCTCAGAGTCCTGATGGTGACTAGTTTCATTTCTAATGCATCCTGTTCTTGAATTTTGAAATATTGTACTGAGAACTTCATGTTCATTTTCTGGAAAAAGGAAAATAAATGCTAAAATACCTTTGCATTCAAGGTGTAACCTACTTTTTATCTGGGTTCAGGTTTCTAGTGTCTGAGGTAGTTGAGATATTTCCTGGGTTTTTTTCATTTTTTGGGAGTTTAGAAAATTAAGGAATTTGAAGTCACTTTGTGCTTACTTGATTAGAGAGATTTCCAGTTTTTTGATTAACTGCAAAGTTACATGGATCTAAATTAATTTAATGTTTTGCTCATGCCTTTGTTCTTTTTTTAAAAAAATAAAAATAAAGCCATTTATGAAAATGAAACATATTTTTGAATAAAAACCATTCATTTGGAAAATATCAAAATTAAGGGGGTGATTTAAAAACCAAAACAATTCATTCTCCAGAATTGGCATCAATTAGGAAATATTTTGGTTTACCAAATTAAAAAAAAAAAAAAAAGGTATTCTATTTTATTGACCTGGAACTGGTTAAAGAATTATACAACCTGAGTGAAAAAGTCAGAATATAAAAAAAGGAGAGTGGCAGGGCATTGTACTATGTCACAGATATCCTGTTGTAAATACACCAATATCAATTTTCAGGGTTGCATTTTTCTTCTGTTACTGCAGAATCATTTCTCTCTTGGGTGGCTGGGAGAGCAGTGAGTAGTTTCTAAATGTCAGCTCATGCTTTTCTGCTCAGTGGAGCATACTGATTTCTGCCTTCCAAGGTTGATTTAGACTTTATTGAGAGAAACTTTTGTTTTGAACCAAAGCTAAGAAGTTTGGCTTCCTTCTGCTCAAAGCTGAAATACCCAAGATCACTCTCTCCTATAAATACTAAGGTAACTCCTGCTCTGGAGAGGAAAAGTGTTTAAAGGACATAGTTAGCTTAAAAAATCTCCTTTCTCAAGCATTTGATTGAGAGAATGGGATGTGGGGGAAGGAGGGTTTGATTGTTTGTAGTTTTACGTCAGGAAGTCTAGCAGAAGCCACTGCAACATCTCATAAAACATTGTGCAGCTGTGTGCAGACCTCAGGGTGCACAGATGCGTGCGTATTATATTACCTTGGAAGGGGCACAAGCTGAACTTTTCGATTTTGACACCCGACGGCATCCAGCAAAGGTGAGGTCTGCTACTTGTGCCTTAGGTTTTCAAATTAAAACCGTGTGTGCTGCAGTGCTCACATGACATGTATAAATGTATAAATGAGGGCCATTAAGTAAATGCGTTTACACATCATTTAAATGAAACAACACACCTAACCAGATGGATTCCTAAAATGAGTAATTGTGTACTGCTATTTCCATAACTTCTGCCTTTGCTGCTATACCCTCACTTCTCTGGTATGTCCATCACTTTGATTTGAGCTTCCAGCTTGGGGACCAGGACCTTGATTCTCCATGTTTTCTGCAAAGATCTTGATGTTATTATGTGCAACCAGGAATGGGATTTTTCTCACCTAAGTTTAGCCATCAAACACAGAGGCATCCAGTTTGAGCTTGCTTTTTGGGCATCCTCATGGGGCAATGGAAAGAAAAAAGGTTTAACCCATCCAAAGATATATATGACACAGATCCACATAGCTCTCTGGATGTGCCCGTCACTGGTTTTTGATGATAAAGGGGATCTTGACAACAGACTTGGATAAAGTGGCAGCTTTTTGATGTAAACTGTGAGATAAAAGTGAGCTTATAAAAGAATAGCAAAGAACCAAAAGGAACACAGAAAAGTAGAAAAGAGACAACATTCAGGAACTTTTAGGAGACACTGAAAGCTGTTACCACATTTCTGTGTATAGCAATTTCTATAGCATTTTGTTCAACTTTCCATGAGAAAGTCTGTCAACAGTGCTGCATTTTATTATGGTTTCCAGGATGGCTGCCCAATTTAAAACAGGAAAACCAGGTCTCAAATCTTGACATGCATGGAAGAGGACTCCAGAAGCCAAATTCTAGCTACATGTCTGCAACAGCTGGATAAAACTACCAAACAAAAATAGAATGTTAACTGCTCTACAATCCCTCTTTTAAGTCAGACTTAAAACGTGCTAGTGGTTTTGCAGTATAAACTCTCAGTTTTTAGGTTTTGTTGTCTTTGCTCTTGAAAATTGGTGAATGTCTCATGCAAATATCACCCTCCACCCAGATAACCTGAGCCTATATGAAGTTGTCAAAACACATCTTCTTTGTTTCTCTTATATCAACTTTCATTCTTTTTTTCCCTCCACAGATGGTAAGGGAAAAATAAAAATTATTCCAGCTTTTCTTGAAGCTTTTTTTTTTGCCTTGGATTTCAAAGTGCTCCACAAAGATCAATATCATTATTCTCCATTTTTCATATGTGGAAATTGAAACATTTATCTGTGAAGTGGTATCCAAATAAAGAACCTGAATATAAGTTTCCAGTTAAAAACAGAAGTTGATATTCTTTTCAGTACCATTTCCAGCAGCTGAAGTGGGTCTGAAGGAGCACCAGTATGCTAACAGTGATGCATTTAGGAGCTCTGGCACAAAGAAAAAGAATTCTGCAACTGTCTTTTGTTATTTTGACCCATTTTGATGTCATGGCCATTGCTCTTTGCCACTTGGACCTTCCAGACAGCTGCACAGCAAAGTGTTGCAACTTTTGGACTGTTCATCAGTTGTTTTTTTTTTAATGATGATAAAGTGAAAGCTGAATGATTGTGATAATACAGGATATGTGCACACGTGTACATGCAGTGTATGTAACATAGGTGTATATTTGTGTGCTACGTGCAGTTGTTTAGCTGTGGTTTGAACTGCATCTGTTAGCAATGAAAAATATGTGTTTTCTCACAGACATAAAATTCTGGGCCTCTTAAAGGTGAATATTTTCATCAGATCTCTCCCCATCCTGTAATTTATAATCAGTGGAACTAGTGAGCAGTGCTCTAAACCCATAAAAAAGATAGAAAATAATCATGAAAGGAGAAGTTTGTAATGTTTGCCAGATGAAAATCCAGAGTCTACATGCTTGGAATGTATATTGGTGACCCCTGTTACCTTCTTCAATAACACAAGAGGGAAGAAGATAATAAGCTTATGTACTGGAGGGTAAGTAATCAGCAGTGCAATGGGTCATAATTCTATTAAAGAGTGTGGACAAGGTTTTATAATTAATGGCCAAGTTTATGTACATCCTACACATGTGTTGTGGGATACAGCAAGGGGACTGGGTCAGGGGAGGGAAGTTTTGGAAAGTATGTCAGAGGACAGATGTGAAGAGCTAAGGGAAGGTAGCAAAACAATACCACCCAGTCATCCATCTGTGAAAGGGGAAAAATCTTAAATGAAGGATCCTTTCTATGCTTTAAATATGCCATATATAATATACAGCTTTGTACTTCCTGTTTATGTTTTGTCTATTTTATGACCTCAGGAGAATGAATCAGTCAATGCAAAAATGGAAATGCTTTGCTGGAAAAATTTCTGTTCTTTTCATGTGTTGTGAATCCTGAAATATTAATTTCTTCTGCCTTTTATTCTTAATAGGACTGCAGAGCATTTGCAGCTCTTGGAGGCACTTCCCAGGGCTCTCTGGCTGTATCTATACAAGTAAGACCAGACTCTTCTCTGGCTTTGATGTCCCTGTCACAAAGAGGTGTCTAAGTCCTTCAGTCTGCAGAGGGTTCAGAGGACCACAGCCACACTGCCTCTGGGGAATGTGCCCTGGTCCATGCATCCCATGTACTTCCAAACAATGTCCAGGAACTGTTTATGGAAGGGCCAATAGTAGACACTGTTTAATTTATTTGTTTAGTAGACGTACTCTGTTTTGCTCTATCATCTATAGTGCAAATATTCCCACACCTTAGTCCTCCAAGCAGGAAGAAAAAGTAGTGAAAAAATATCTATTATTTAGAGAATTTACTTGTTTTCATGTTAATGGTAATGAGATGAAGATGACAACATGCTTATCTTCGCAATGGAGTCCTGCTTTATCTTGGCAATACAATACCAACTTAAATGAGATGATCATTTCTGATTCCATTTCTTATGGGCTTTTAGGTGTCGATCTGGGGACTTATGAGCTCTATATCCAATGCAGAATTTTCTATAATGATTTACTTAGATTGACTCTCAGATATGATGTTTCTTCTCATTTATGAATTGAACAGCTTTTGTTTTCAGGAGTCACTATGCAAGAGTAATGAAGATACAAGGTTGAACTTTTAGAGTCTGAATTTTTAGAGATCAAGGTAAGATAAGAAAAATGGACTGTTTTCATTAAATAATGATTGCTGATTGTGCAGTTGTCTAGTGGGTTTTTTTTTTTCCTGGACCTAGGTGATGAAAAATTAAATCAGTTTCTTTTGAAATTGATGGAAGAATTTCTACTGATTTGGTTGCATTTTATATAACTCTCTGAGTCTTTCTGGTACATCCTAGAAGGTAAATAGTGACAGAAAATCTGAAGTATAAAAATCTCCAATCTTCACATAGACTGTGTTGTTCACAGGCACTAAAATGATCTTCTGACCTGAGCTCTGACCTGAAGTGCACAAAGTTTGAAGGGTTTACACCCAAAGTGTCTGTGCTCATAGTCCCTTCTGGAGCTCTTCCAGAAGTGTCCAGAACTTTTTCTTGTCCCAGGATGTATTGCCTTCATCTCCTGGCAGCAGCCCAGAAAAATGTGCAGGTAGAAACAAAACAGAAAGTTTCTAGCCCATGGCATATTATGTTAAGGGAATCTATTGTATTGACATGTGGGTAACTAGAGATGAATGAACTAGTTCAGTTCAAATAACAACCAGCCCCAACCTTTGCCCACTCAAAAAGTGACCCTAACCCAAATCTTTTTCCAATTTGGATTGGTTCAGAGAGATCAGCTGTCAGGTCTGTCAGCTGGTAGCCAGACATCAGAGCAGACATAACTAATTAGGATATATTCCCTCACCTAGAGATTAAACTTTTTTTTTTTTTTTTCTTTGTATGTTCCCATAGTTTCAACTTGTGTTAAAACCTCTTGGTCAGAAAGCAACATCTTCAGAACCAAAGCAAGTAGAAAAGTAGCTTTTTCCCAGAGAAACCTACAGAAGTTGAATTTGTCTTAAATAGATGTTTCCTCCCTCAACAAAGTTCAGTGTGCAGAGTTACTGATATCCCGTCACAGAACATCTGACTGAGTTTCAGAGCAACTTATTTTTCAGCTCTTTTAGTCAAACTTAGCACACCTATTATCAAAATTTGTCCAACAGTCGTATGATATTGTCACTCATGCCATGAGACCAAATACTGAAAATCCAAAATCTAAAAGTATGCATATGTGATAACTTTAATGAGGTGCAGTGTGTTCTGATGGCTACAGTTCATGAGGTCACCAAGGAATATGGAGAGCCCAAAGGACTGAGAAAACTGAGCGGATGACATCTGGGCCTTTCTTAAACAGTTTATTGACTGCAGGAGGTGGAGTATGAGTCTTCCATACCTGTCTGAAAACAAGCATTGGTGCTGAGGTTATGTGCTCTTCTGCATGCATTACAATTGCAGCTTTTGAGAGACTTTGCTCTACCATTTATTGGTTTTTGACCAGATTTCAGTCTGGTTCTACAGTAGTCAGACGTTGTGCTAATGCTTTCAAGTCAGCGTATATTTGCCCTGCACTTTGATGCCAGCAAAATCAGAGTCTGGAGAAAAGTTAACACAATGGAGATCAGGACCTCAGTAGGTTTTGAAACCAGGATTAAATATGCTTATGGCTAAAGAGACCATAGGACAACTTTTTGATAGGGAAACAATAAATTCACATGTTCCACATGTGTCAGTGAATAATGGGGGAAAAACCCAAAATATAGCATTTCAGATAAACTAAGCATCATATATTCAATTTCTTTTCAATGTGGATTGTCATCCTGAAAAGGTTTTAATTACACCTCATGTATGTATGGCCAGAAATTCTTTAGACGTGCTGTTGAGTAGGATGGTACTCTTAGTTGTCTGCACAAAATTTTTTTTATGCCAAACTATGGACTGATTATGTGTAAATGACAGTTTTAAGTAACTGGAACAGAAAATATATTTCTTCAATCTATGTGTCAACGTTTTAGAAAACTGGAATGGCTTTCTAGAAACTTTGCTTTCTGACAGCCCATGCCTATTTCTTTATTTTTTGTGCAAACCCAGCTCAAACTTCCCCTTGCTGAGTCACACATTGTTTGTAACAGAAATGGCCTGCTGTTGAATTTCACTTCTGAAGTATTCAATGGAATTATAGTCAGGATTTTTTGCCATAGTGAAACTTAAAAACATCTGTGCCAGGAGGCACAGCAGCCACAAGAGTTGAACAAGGGTTATTTTCACTGCCATTTAAAACTTATATATTTTATACAGTTAACAATTCTTGGGAGCATCTCCTAAATTTTTTCTTGAGACTGATTTAATCTGCTTTCAGCCGTGTGCTCAGACATGTACATGCCAAGGCATGATGCTTTTGTGGACATCTTACTTGCTGCCACCCAGGTGCCAGTCAAGAGAAGTGAGGTGTCACATGCTATGGCATCAGGCCTCTCAGGTACTCTACAGCATTTCAAAAGGCACCAGAAACTTGTGTTTAGGCACCTGAGTTTGTTCCTAGACTGTAGGAATCTGAATCACTCTGCTCCTTTAATTTTGTTAACTGCATCCTCAATGACTACTCAGGGACCTTAGGCACCTGACCCATGCAGTACATGACTATGGGTAGAGAATTAAATTAAGGTGTCTGAATTTCTTGTTGAATTCTGCCCTTATTCTGTTTAATCATTTGTTTTTGAAGGTGAGATATAGACATTTCTACCCATCTCCACTCCAGCCTAAGACCAAGAGATGACTTGTGTCCCCTCTCAAAGGTCTGATCTCCAGTAATGCGAGGTGTCATGAGCTCTTGCTGAAACTTTCTTTCCTGGACCTTCGGTGAAAACCTTAAGGCTTGGGAACACAAGTTTATGTTGTCTGTCCATACTTCCCACAGACAGGACTGGGGCTGAACTTGCAGCTTAGAAGTCAGAGGAGCTTTGCTTTAATGTCAGTGGAAGAGCTTAGGACCTAAGATTTCAAGCTTAGGTAAATCTTGAAATACTGCAAGCTCAAAACACTTCTTCCTGGATCAAAAATGGGATATATTTGCAAAAGAGTACCCATCTGAACTGAAGGGAGGCAGAGGATGTCACTCTGAATGTGTATTTTCACTTGCTCTAGATATTTATCCAGAGATCATATGAAAACATTGGCCTACCTGCACAGATATTTTGCTCTTTCTGTGAGTGTCAGGTACATATGGAATCACATTGAATGATGAACTTTGTATATCTCACCTCAGTACACCACGTCAGTGGAACCTCCCTGATGTTACCTGTACTGGACATTTTTCTTTGGAAGGAAAAGTTTGCATATGTAAAACAAGAAATAAGTACGACAGTGCTTTCTGTGTGCAGTATATCTTCTCTATTTCTCTGCTTATTTTTAAGAATAAAAAAAGCTTGATATTTTCCAGGTATTGTGACTGCTATTCATCTGAGCATTTTAGAAAGATTAAAATTAACCCTCACTCTCTGTGTATATTCTATGTAAGTTTTATTACAGACAGTTTACAATACTGTCATAGAGCACATACAGAGGATCAGTTAGGAGGTGGGAAGCTGAAGCAGAGTTCAGTTATTCAATATCCTAATCTTGTCATTAGGAATCTCTGACTAATATACAAGCAATTCTTGTGGATAAGGTTAAGGGTGCCACGACCTTCATGGAAGGGCTCAGTGCTTGTCAGCAGGTACTATACTCTGGAACCATTAGTGGAGACCACTAAGAATATTATTTATTCTGTAAAAATGTATGGGAGTATTGGAGCTGAACCTCTGAATTGCTCATATTGCTGAGTTTATAAAAAAGTCCTTGTTACTGGACTGATAAGTCCAACACCCCTCTCAGTAAAAAGCATTTTTTTAGTATGTGTTAAAACTATCACAATCTGTACCAAGCAAAGCTGGAATTTGAAACATAGCCATGCAGCATATGTTCAACTAACTTACAGTCACTCTGTGATACCTTCTAATTCTATTGATCAGCGAAACTGAACAAAGAGTGAACATTTGCATTGGCATAATATTCTTATGGTCAGTGACAGAGGATTTAAAACTATTTTATTCACATTTTGTTATTGGTATTCAAGAAAACTGGCAATATAATGAAATAAAGTATAAGACAACCTTACCATAAAGATCTTACAGTCCAGGGTCAAGTTATGTAATTCTTATTCTGACACAATGCCAATTGTCTTTGATATCACTGTTGAATTATTAGCCTTGGACTGTGAAATATAAAACTGCAAATGGGCACTGTGATATCCCCATTTAATTCCCTGCAACAGTCTTGGTGAGTAGGGTTAATGGCAGAAGCAAATAAAATGTGGACTACCATGTTTAAATGACGTGAAGCACAGGTCATTTCAAAGTTAACAGATTTTCAAGATCAGAGGTAGCACCGTAAACATCTAACTCTTATTTCCTGCATAACATAAACCAGCGTTCTTCAGATTAACTCATGCTGTGGAGAGAATATTTCTCCATTTTTCAAAGTCAAGAATACTGAGCTCAAAACATTTATGTCAAGCTAGACATGGAGGTGATGGTTTTGAGCTTATCCATTTCCTGCAGAACCTGCACTAGAAAAGGTACAGAAATCAATTATATCTTTCCAAATCTTCTTCCTCAATTGTCTTATTATAGCAGTGTTTATGATCTGGCCTATATTTATTGCATTCTTCACTAGCATAGGCCTTGCATTCCTCACTTGATGTTTGCCATGTGTTGGGCATTACTTGAAATACATAGTTCTGGTTTCCTTTCTCCACAGTCACTGGACAATTAACTGATAAAACATAGGCAGTTTTTGAAATTTCATTTCAATCTATCAGTTATGAAGGTAACAGATTGCTAGGATATTGGTATCAAGGAGGTGTCAGTGAAGAAAAGAAAGGGGTAATAAACAATCAAACTGGCACTGAAATCCAACAAGATTAGTAAAATGACATAAGCTGTAAGCTGCATTCCTTTTTCTATCCTTTCTCTGCATACATACACATGTACATATATATATGGTCTTGTGTGTCCATGTGCATATAAATGGATTCTTGCATCTGATGGAGAACATAAAGTGTTGGGTGGATTTTTTCCTAGATGTGAGAGCCAAGTTTCACTGGTTTGATTTTGTGTGTCCAGGTTTTTCCTATGGCTATCATTTCTCAGCACCTGTACTTCCACTGCTTCTTGTCTCCTGTAGCAAAGAAGGTCTGTTCAATATCGGAGCAGGTAAAGTGAAGGCTGTGTCTGAAGCCACTGCTTTCTATTTGTACAAGCGATAGGTACAAAGTAGACGTTAAACAGGCATCCTGCTGTATACCTGATCAGTGTCTGTTTCATGTCTATGGTTTTGGTATATTTATCTTATACCTGCTCCGGGAGCTGTTTCTCTCTTTTTTCTCGTTTTGTTTTCTTTTTCTTTTTTTCTTTTTCTTTTTCTTTTTCTTTTTCTTTTTCTTTTTCTTTTTCTTTTTCTTTTTCTTTTTCTTTTTCTTTTTCTTTTTCTTTTCCTTTTTCTTTTTCTTTTTCTTTCTTTCTTTTTCTTTTTTATTTTTCTCTTTCTTTTTTTCTTTTTCTTCTTTTTCTCCTTTCTCAAACACACATATCTTTTATTTTTTACTTTTCCTGAAAAAATGGTGACAAAGGATTAATTTGGTAAATCATGACTTCCTGGTAATCCTGTAAGTGCTCTAGTCTGGGAAGGTGTAAAACTAGCCTTTATTTCAGTTCAAGCGAAATTTAGATGCCATCCCAACTAATGTGTGAGCACCTCTGAAAACTGAGGAGTGAGATTGAGGTGATGGTGCCAGAAGGGTTGCTGACCCACCTTTTGTACAAGGGGGTCTTTATGAGTAGGACATCTAGGAAGAAGGAAAGATTTTCTTCTGTCTATTTTTTTAATGTCACTTTTTGAAAGGGTTTCTATAATGAAATACAACAGTTCAGGCTGTGATTAGTGGAATCACAGTTTTTTCCATGCTGAATTGGTGAATACTAAACCCATGACAGCACACTTGTCTGCTTGCCTTTCCTATACCTAAACATTTAATTAGGCAGATTGGGGTTGTTCACTGAATAGATGCATCTAAATATTCTTTTATAGATTGGACTCAGTTTCACAAATTTAGGCACATGATTTGCACTCCAATTTAAGGTTCCTAATGAAGACATTTGGATAAAATAAGTTTCTCTACGTAGTTAAGGAGCAGAGGTAAGTGCCTTTGAAGACCTACGGATGGTGATTTTATTTACCTAACTGAACTGATATGCATTGATGAACATAGCAGAGAATATGTAGCAGCTGGGCATGATTATTTGCTAATATTTTTCGTCTTACAACTTGTGCCTTCTCTGGTGTGATCACAGGAAAGTCCCCTGCAAGCTTTGTATTCTGTTGAGATATTCCCAAGAGTAACAACAGTTTTAAATATGTCTCTTTTAATTATATTGTCACCTTTGTACTGGATACTAAGCTGAATAAATCAAAATGTTCCATGTTTGGTTCCAAACATAATTTTCAGTTGTTGCTGATCTGTACTGGATTTAATCAGTGACCCAGGAACTTTACCAGCAGGCTCCTCAGCTATTCCAGCTCGATCTGGTTTTAGACAAGTTTTATTAATACAAATTGGGGATACCATTTAAATATCCAGATAGGATGCTAATTAAAAAGGCATTGTGTTGGCTGATCTTATGGTAAATTTTATGATTTCTGACTCAGATTCCATGTCTCTCAGATTATCACTTAAAATATTTCAAGATGCATCTTCTGCAGTATGTCAGATCCATATAATGACAGTGAAGTTTTTCCAACTCATACAAGACGTTTGGGGAAAAACACAACTGCATTCCAGTACTTCAGAAAGTTCCAAATATCAATTAATATAAATATAGGCATCACTCTTCCGAAAGATAATTCAGCTTCAAAAATGTTTACTGCCATATAATTAATTAGACTGTGGAAAGAGAAGAATTTTTGTTTCTAATAAATGTGTATATATATATATATATATATAATTATACATGTATGTAAAAAAATAGTTCCATTTTCATCATTTTTTATCATAAATTAACCCCACACTTTAGAGATTCAGAAAATATTTTCTTAATATTTTGGCACAATCAGATTATTCTGTCTACTTGGATAAATTTAGCAACATGCTCACTGAAAATGCAGAGAGCAGATATACTGATTTTCAAATTACAGATTATTGTAAACCAAAAATTAAAGTCTATAATTCAGAGAAAAGACCAGATTCTTTCATGCATTTCTTGTATGTAGTCCCACTGACATCAAGAAGTGTGGGCATGAATAACTGGGGGAGACTTTGGCACAGAATGTGGAAACTATTTGATAAAAAATGCTGAATTAATTTAAATGAACACTATCTTGTGGAATGAAAAGTGGCTGAAGGACTAAAAACAAAAGCAGGAGACAAAATATTAAAGTATAGATCTGTGGGAAGGTCTTTTCCAAGTGAGGTACTTTGGGAATCTGCGTTCAGTATGGTTTTATTTAACATTTTCTCTAATAATCTAGAAGTCACCCATTAAAGAAAGTCCCCTATGATGACTAAGAGGGTGGAGTTGCAAAAAGTGATGAAAGACAGATAGTAAAAAGTAACCTGGACATGGATCCAAGGTTCACATTGATTTCAATAAGTTTTGGCACAGATCAGCAGAAATATTAGAAAGATGAACAGGAAGAATGACAAAATGAGATTCATCTTGGAAAATATACAAAGGCATCACGTGAAAAATTACATTAGACTTAATAATCAAAAGGAGTCAGAATCACAGAGAGAGGCATTGAAAGTGAGTTTGCAATGCAAGGAAAATAATATGACTACAACTTGAGGTTTATATGCTGCTAAAGGGAGGCACCGTTTTCTGTGCTAAGGCTCAACACTGTGGAATATTACCAGAAAGAGTCACAAGGGAGCCAAGGGCTACTTTACAAAAGAGGGACAATTGCACAAGCAGGAAGCAGTGATACCACCCCTCGTGAGAACCCACCTGCAGTGCTGCATCAGCTCTGGCTCCCAGCACAGGAGGCACATGGAGCTGCTGGGGCCAGTCCAGTGGGGAGCAGCAAAGATGATCACCAGGGTGGAGAATCACTCCTGTAGGGAAAGGCTGGGAGAGCTGGGGCACTCGGTGCCATGGTTTAGTTTAGTTGAGGGTTGGGACATGGGTTGGACTCGATGATCTTGAAGGTCTCTTCCAACCTGGTGATTCTGTGATTCTGTGATTCTGTGATTCTGGGGCTGTTCGACCTGGAGAAGGCTCTGAGGAGTCCTTGCTGCACCTTCCAGTACTAAAAGGGGACATATAAAATGGAGAGAGGGGGAATTTTTTCTAAGGGCAGATCAGGACAGGACAAGGAGCAGAGATTTTAAACTGAAAGAGGGCAAGTTTAGATTAGATATAAGGAAGAAATTCTTTATTGTGAGGGTGGTGAGGCTCTGGCACAGAGAAGCTGTGGACACCCCATCCCTGGAAGAGTTCAAGGCCAGGCTGAATGGGGCTTTGAGCAACCTGGTGTAGTGATCAGCATCCCTGTCCACGGCAGGGTGGTTGGAACAACATAATCTTTAAGTCTCAAACCATTTTATGATTTTATCATTCCTTAAAAAATATCCCACAGCAAAAGAAGAAAAAACAGGTCCCCAAAACACCTTGAAAACCATTATTATGTTGAAGCTGTCTCTTCCATGAGGTGCCACTGTCCTCCTGAAATCCCTTTCAGGCTAAAATGTTCAGTAATTCTAAATAGTAGACTCTGAATGTCACAGTGCTATCACAAAGATGTAATTGTAACAATTACTTTAAGTATTATTTTGGATAGTTATGCCACATCTAATTCTGTATTTTTAAAAATATTCTTGTGGCCAACCTCATGAAAATTTTATAGAGATTAATAATGTTAATGATACTTGATGAAAATTATCAATGGGATAGTATTACTTAGGTTATATTCAAAAGTGTAATAATAATTTCAGCTCAGGAGGTAGAGTTAAGTATGTTAGGCTATTCTTCACAGCACATAAATAATATAAAAAAAATTTTTTAAAATGTTCAGCTTGCTAAGGAATTTTATAAACATTATTAGATGCCTTTGATAGTTGACCCTCAATGACTATCTCAAGGTCACACAAGAAATTAATGATAGGAAAACTAAGGAAATTAATAAAATGGATTAAAGCCTATGGCTCTGCAGGTCATTAAAAGTAGCAAAGATCTCTAAACAAGCTTTTGCCAGGCAGCTGAAACCTTCCACTGCTGTGCACCAGCCTATACCCACTGAATAAAAACTTGAAAATCTTACAGGTCTTGCTGGTTATCTACTCAGATTGTGCCTTTACTAGTGCTAGGATTCTGAAAAGCACTTAACCACATGCTTAAGTTTAATTTTAAGCAAATGCTTGAGTGTTTTACTGATCTGGGATACAAAATTCATGATTTCCTATTATGCAGACTCAACACTGCATATAACAATGTAAGCATTCTTTTCAAATAAAAGACACTTGCTATTCCAGTTCAGTTCTGAGCATTGTTCTACATTTGCCGGAAACAAAGTAAGTCTGGGGGAATAATGTGTTTTGGAAACTTTTTATTCCCTCCAACATCAAATGGAATTTCTTTTTAAGAAATACAAATATTTTTAAAGGTACAAAGATGTGTGAGAGAGATTGGGAAGCACAGCTTTAGTCTGATTCCTTTTGTTAATGTACTCTTGCAAATCAGAAGCAGCTTCAATGGAATTTAACCCTCAGGAAACTAAAAGATCAGAATCACAGCACTAGTTTCTTTAAGTAGATTTAGAATATCTGTGGGGCTGGCTGAAATTTTCTGAAATAAAGACACTTTTATATAACTCTGGCACTGTGAAATAATCTAAACTCACTCTTCTAAACCATCTAGTCTTTGGGGCAGGGCTGTGCCAAGCCAGCAGAGATGACACCATGTCCTGCGGAAGGATGACCACACCTGAGCTCTGCCTGTCAGCAGGGGACAGGTAATGCTGCCTAGGTGTCACTGTGCTGTGCCCAAAGGAACGAGCTCTGTGTCCCACCCCTCAGCCCTAGGTCTGCCAGGGAAACTCCCTTCCCCTCCAGCTGATTCCTTGAGGATCTCTGCACCATATGCCGCTGTTTCCTGAGGCTGCACCTCCAGTGCCTGCAATATTAGTGCAGTAGAGTGCAAAGGACCAAGAACAAACATAGATGGACGTACATCAGTAAAATAAGATGAAGCTACTCAATGATGTGGGAAAGCAGCTTCTTGGTGATATTTTTATAGGTCTTTGCAGAGTTTCTCTCAGCCTTTTGCAATTGCAACCATGTGGGTGTCAGCAGTGGTGGTAACAGTACTTTACACTGACTTTGTGCAGAATCCCAGGCATGCACGCAGTGCCTTCCCAGGAAGAGCTCATGAAGGAATGGATTTCAGAACATAAATTTTTTATTTCTTTTTTTTTCTCTCTCTTTTTTTTTTTTTTTTTTTTTTTTTTTTGGGTCAGGACTTCTAATTTCTGTTGTTATTAGGGTTCTTAACCAGCCAGCTGAACAAGAAATGATATTTTTGTGGCATAGTCAAAGTAACAAAATATTAGTGATGTAGGCAAACCATTTGTGACTTTCTTTGTGCCCCAAATGAGACAAAAATCCTCAGTAAAAATGTATTTATAGAACTGAAGATTGTGCATAGTAATTAATAAGAATCTTTCTCTTACAAGTGAAGTGGCATGTCAGACATGGTGATAGATTATTTATGGTTTGTTTTGAAGCTAAGTAAATAGATTACAAATAATTTTTTAAAATTATTTTAGGTTGGTTTTTTTTTTGCTCTAGAGATGTCAGTAAATAGATTTTTCTCAACTTAAATTATTTGTTATGAAGCTTTGTTATGTAAATTCATATTTTCTTGTAATGCTAAGCTATGATTGGTTGGAATAATCTCATCTGTTTTTATCCCTTAAATATTTCTATTCAGAGATTAATTCACAATATTTTAAAATTAAATTTCCATGAGTGTTCATTTGATCACTAATGCTACCACAATCTAATTATTTGACGATATACTTGAAATGCATGATTTGCGGACAAAATAAGAATGATTTTGTAGTTAAGTAAGTTCAGGAAAAGAGGCCTACAAAGGTAGCAAACACAACTGCCAGTGTTAAAGTGATGAGGACATCACAGGTGCCTTGATTACCCAGGCAGACAAGAATAAATTTATTCCATACCTCTGAAGTAAGTATTGGCCCTCTCACACAGTAAATGATCCTTTACTCTATTTGAATGATCAAACATTGTAATGAGTTAGAGCTATAAAAATGTGACTTTCCACTCTACACCCAAACACAGAATTCTTTTCTTCCCAGAGCAAATCAATTTGTGATGATCGCTTTCTTTTGACTGGCCACAATGTTAGTGCGCAAGAAGTAAAAAAAAATTCTTTTTGAAATAACAATTCCAACACCTAGCGAAAGCTGTACAGCATTTCACAGAAATGAGATCCAGCTATCTTGTGAAAGATCCAGCAGAGCTTTTTGTATGGGAAATGTTGTTTATCCTAACCATTTTAATATTTTGGGAGATTACATTCACTTTTTTTCAAGGAAACCTCAAGTTTTTGTCTGGTTTCAGTATTGCTTCTTCTCTATATCACAGGTCTTCTATGATTTTCCTGTTCACTGTTAAAACAGTTATTGCTGTGCACCTCAAAGCCTGATGCTCTGGGTCAATAGATTAATAGCAAACCAGCCTTCTAAGACAGAATGCTTTATTCTGCCAGATAATGTAGTTCAGCCTGTAATGCTGAACAGATAGTATTCATATATGAACCAGGTCGTGATTTATTAAATTATATTTAATTGCTTCAAATAAATCAGTGTGAGTTCCTACATGGTCAATGTCAGAATACTGAGCTTAATGAATGAAAACGTGTTATTCTCATGTCTACCTAAATCCACTGCATTTCTTGTACACATATAATTATCACCAGTCCATCTGTAACACATACACACAGGATTGTCAATAGATTCTGTCTCAGACTAAATTTTATTCTTAGCATGTGAAGATTCTTCACCTAACTGAATATTGCTCACAAAGACAGCATAGAGTCTCTGACATATATTATGATCTCCTTTCCACATTCTTCTGAAAAAGGCTATAATACCAATATAATTTTTTGAAAGCCTCAGGGGCTGATTTAGGTTTCAGCTAAGAAATTGTCCTAAGAATAGTGCCAGAATTGCAGGATTTTGAGATCTTAGAAATATTTCTTATCTTCATTATTTGTTACATATTCTTTACAATGACAAATGACTTTAGAAAATACCATAAATACTTAAAACACTGGTGATATTAGCCAATTTATAATACATACTAGGAGTGGAGTTATTTTACAGATGATTTAAAATAATCTCTTTGGCAGCCAAACAAACTGGAAAGCACTTTACATACAATTCTGTTAATACATAATATGGCTTACTACATGATTAATAACCTAGTGCTTCTCATTGGGTTACATAAAATGCAGTAAAAATAAATAAAACCATAAAACAATTAAGGGGATTTGTACTCAGTGATTCGTTCCTGTTTATGAATATACAGTGTTAGTATAAACAGACAGGGGGTCCTCACTTTATCCTTTTATCATTTCCAAATGTTGCTATAAGATGGTAACCCCACTGAAAACAAACAAAACAGCATGTCATGTAAATGTAACTTCAGTCTGACATTGTGTTAGGTCAGCTCGGCTTTGAGAAATATGTGGCTTTTTCAACTGTTACTTTTGCTGGAAAGTTCTGTTTGTAAATGTCAAGGATAACACTTAAAATCAAAACAAGAAAACCTTATGCGCAAAAGTTGCAGAAATGGTATTTAGTAAAGGTAGTTTTTAGTTAAATTTTTGTAACACTATGCATTTTATATATTTATCAGGATATTCCTTTAATGAAGAAAACTCAAATTCATAAAAAGATTCTCTGCATATTCTCATGTAAACTTCCCACACCACATCTTTTGTTTTAAGAAAAATATGTTCCCACTAACATTTTCATTTCAGTGATTGTTACACTATCTTTAAGATTTAAGGTTACACCCCAATGGTGCTTTTCTTCTTCTACACTTCCTAATTTACAGAAAACAAGAAACACTTCCATGAAGATGGCTGAGAGGACAGCTGCCAAACATGAAGGAAGCACGGTGCAACAGGCAAGCACAGCTAGGGCAGGAATCAGCCTGCAAGGAAGTGGCAAGGTAATCATAAAATCACAGCATGATGGTACAAGGGATGTCGAAGATCATTTAATTCCAACCCCCCTGCCATGGGCAGGGAAAATTTTCTCTAGGTCATGTCACTCATGAGTGGCACCTCATCAGAGAAACAACTCCCATCTAATCTGTGTGGCAGAAATTCTGATACCTCAGAGAGTTGCAATATTATAAAAGGGTGAGACTTAGTTAATATTCTTCTGAAAACATAATGCATGGGAGTTTTCTATCAGAAAGTTACAGTGATGGCAAATAAGAATATGACTTGCTTTCTTACCATGAACTTGTAATAAAGGCTGCCAAAGGAAGAATTTCCCTGTAACATGGAACTCGTTGCATATAAATATTAGAGATAAATATAAAAAATGTAGAGGAGTTTAAAAACTATGTAAAATTTTTAAAAAAGGTAGAGGGATTTAAAAACTATTTAAAAATCATGGAAGAATTAGATTTGGAAATGCAGCTACAGACCTTCCTCTCTGGAAGTGTTTAAGCTATTGATTGTTGCAAAATGGAACTGAGATGTAGCAAAAGCAATACTCCTGCAGGTTGTTCTTGTTATTTCCCCAATTTCCTCTGCTAGCAATGGTCTTCATCCAGGAGTGTAGGCAGGTGATGCTTTGGCAGGTGCAGGACAGGGCCCAAACATTTGACATAAAAGAAAGGGCTGCATTGCCTCATGTGCAGAAAGTATGTCTGGAAGGCATGAACTTGAGAATTGTAACTATAGTTGTGGCACTTATTTTGTGGACTTTAACCCACAGAAGTTTTAAATCAGTTTTCAATATTTTCTCAATTTCTTGAACTACTAGTTTGCTAATGGCCAGCTGATCAGTTGATTTAATTTATAAATCTCAGGGCTTAAAGAACAATTTTTTTTCTTTCTAATAATAGTGTTTGCAGAATGTTTGTGTTCATTGTTAAATCTTCAAATTCTTTCATTAAACATGGTCAATAAGCTGTGTGATGGCAAAATTAATAGCTTTTACTGCTGATAATCTTTGATCACAAAATATATTAATTTCTCTATCTATTCAACTCCTAAGATACTAAAATTGGGATGCCATACTCACAGGAGAAGAACTTTGCTGTTTGAGGAAACACATTGTTCACCATAAGTGTCACAATCTGGCAATACTTTTTGAAGATGTTCTCAAAATAGTTTGGTTTATGATTGTTAGGAAAAAGAAAAAACCACAACAACAAAGGAAATGTCTTTATGGTGTGAATACATTATGCTTTTTCAGTCAGCATAGCCCCCTGAGAATTTGTACTGCAAGATGAGTGTGTGTGGCTCCATATGTGTTTGCATGTATTGAAGGTGTTTTTCATTTCTACGATGTAATAAAGCTTGGACTGGTGCAAGAAGAGGACGTTTCGTTCTTCAACTGTACGCTACAGGAAGAGCTCAAGAACAACAAAAATAAATTCAAATGCTCTCAGTTCTGTTAAATAATGATATTTTGCAGGACAGTCAAGTTTCCCACAGAGTAAATACAATCCATATTATGTAAATATGGTCCTGTGTACGTTCGTTTAATTTAACATTACCATCAGAATAGCACATTTCACACGTGGGAATGCAAAGCCCAGCAAGGGAGCAAATTAACTGCCCGCAAATTGTTTGCTAACGATGAAGTTTTCCAAAAGAAGTCTCTAAGGTATATCTTTACCAAGGGCACAGTATTAGAGCTCTACTACCACATGTTTCCATTTGAACAGATGGCAGTGAAAGGTTTGGCTTCAATATGTTATTAGTTAACAGAAAAAAAGACTTACTGATAGGGATCAAGAGTACTGTTTAAATTTACTTAGAGAAATGGTGGCTCGTAATCCATTCATACTTGCAATTAATAATTACTTTATAATTACTTATAAGGGGATGGAACCTCAAAAGTCCAGTGTCTTTTCTGCTCCAGACAGAGTATCTTATTTCCGTTTGTAATAATCTTTTTCATATGTGCAGAGATACCTTAATTCAGGTGTATCCGCTGTTGAACTGGGACTAGTTATAACACCATTTCTGTAACCTAATTTCTAAACATTCAGAGGAATCAACACGTTTTATAAATCCTATGATTTGAAGAAACAAGAAATCCTTCCTTATTAATGGCATAGTTTGCATTAAGTGACTAAAAGCTAAAGCAAAGCACATTTTTACATTATTTTTGTTAATTGTCTGTGGTTCAATACAAACTGCTGGATGCTGGGATTCCTGTACTGAGAACAGTGACCTCTGACTGAAGGTCTGAGCCTTAGCTCAAGAAACACAACCTACCCCTACTTTCTGCTTGACCAGAACGTGTTCAGTGTGTGGCAGGTTCATTCCTCAGCCATTCCTGTAAGATCCATAATGCTTCCCAGTGATGGACAGGATTGAGTTAAGTGACTTCAGAGCGTCTGAAAGTCCTGTCTGAAGTTAGTGGGACCACTCATATGGACATAGTTAGCCATATGTATCAGTGTCTGAAGGACAAGGATGAGGGGTGCTGGCTAAGCTTGCCATTTCACATTAAAATAGTTGTGCAAAAATATATTGAGTCAAATTCTTTTGTATTCATTCTGTGTGCATAGATTAAGGTTAAAGTAATGTGTATTTAAATAGGAACAAGGAATAATACAGTATACATGTCCGGGAGAAAAGTTTGCAACAAACATACAGAAGAAATGTTATTGCATTTCAGTTCTGCACAGTGGTCAAAATAAAAAGTGGACACACATGGAGTAGGTGAATGAGTCACTTTTTGTTCCACATGGAATTTCCTTTTCTCCATGTGCAAATTTCCTTAATTCCTTTTTTTTTTTAGGAAAAAAATTGAGATTTGAGAAGTAAATTTATTTTTTAATGTCATTCAAGATGAAAGTTATTGCAATCACCTAAATATCTTCAGGGGTTGAGTGTTTTAAAAATTAATAATGTATAAAAGTAATATATTCCTTTTTTCTACATGCCAAATACAATAGTACCATAAAGAAGCAAAAATCTTTTTGATATTTAGTATGAAAAATGTAAATATACTTATCTCTAGTATGGGGAAATTTTGTCATTAAATTACTTTCAGGAAAAAAACAAAAAAAAATTTATTTAATATTTAGGACATTTTAATTCGGTTAATTATAGTTGTGATGTAAAATGCTTTTTCAGAGTTAATGAACCCTGTTAAAGCTTCTGCTTTTGTTTTTTTTTCCTTTGAATATGATTTTCTTTTGATAGAAAACCAGAATGTCATGAAAATATAACTACAGTACTAGCAGAAGTACTCATGGTCTCATATGTGATTCAACTCTATACTAGTGCCAAATAATAAAAATTCTCAGCTGGCATTTTACTCCATCTTAAAATACTTTTACAGTCTGGTTTTGGCCATCTCCTGTAGGAGATGCTGGGAACATGATGTCATAGTCTTCTGAAAAAAGGCAAGAATCATATATAAGGAGTTCACACAAGACAAATTCAATGTAAAACTTGTAATCCCTTTACTCCACGCTGTTAATCCTTTTCTAAATCTTTTCTGCGTTTTAGGAACCCACACATCAGGGAGAACATTTAGCCATTAGACAGTGTCCAGCACAGAGATCTGAGGTCTAGAAAATGTGACCTCTGAGGAGAGATTGAGGGAAGAGGGTTTGTTTAGTCTAGAGTAGAGAAGATGAAGGGGAGACATGATAACAGTGTTCAAATATGTACAATTGTGCTTCAAAGAATTGGGCAATAATTTGTTCTCCTCGTCCACTTAGGACAGCGCAAGTGATCTTGAAATGAAGCAAGACAGAAATATGAAAGAAAAAAACCCTGTATTTGTTGGCAACGAAAACTTTGAGTGCCACAAATATTAGCAGAAAAGTAAGTAAACGAAAGTAATGGATCTTTAATCTTCCAGATCTAAGACTTTGATCTAAGATCATTTTCCTGCTGAAGCTAAGCTATCAAGATAACAGAATTAGAATCCCAACTGTAAAAAATATGAGTCTCTTTCAGAAGGGTCTTACTGAAGCAGAACCTTTTGGTCATTACAGGTAACCAGTCAAGCCCTTGCTCAGCTGCAGCCTGGAAAAAAAGGTTGTTGTCACATGTGTGACACACATAACACAGGTGTGGCACATTATGTTAATCCTGCAGGTAATACTTGTAATGCTCTCAATATTTCTGGTGTTTGGTGCCTAAAAAGAGGCACCACTGTCTTTTGAGCCACTAATACCTAGTGTATCTAAGATGTCCATACAGCAGTAGCAGATGTAGCCCCAGACCTAAAGGAGAATTCTTTTCTTCTGGAATTGCAGCTTAAGGCCAGGTGTGATAGGTAAATGTTTTATAGAAGTCAAAACCAAATTAATCAAGTTGCTAGTGCCAGCATCTTAAAGACTTGTCAGCTGGAAAAAATCTATAAAAATAGGGTTAAAAAATTCAAGGTTTGGAAAGTATACTTTTTAATGACACTGAAGAAACTGAAACAATAAAATAGAGGAATGAGGGCTATGACTGTGAAGTATTTCCAAAGATTTTGCTTTTTAATAAGGAACAATATATCAAACATTTTTATACTGAGCTCAAGTTCACAGTAGAAAGTTAACAGACATTTTTGACAATGAAAATCATTAAGCTGGTACAATTTAAATAAAGGTATGATAAATTGTTGTAACTTTTAGAAATTTGATGAGTTCAGAATAGCCTGTTAAAGAAATATACTGTGCCTAAAATAGAAATTATGAACTGGAAAAGAACAGAATTTTTGGGCAACTTTGTTATGCACGATGTTAAATGAAATTATATCAGGAAGTCTTAAGTAGGGCTACAGCTGAAATAATTGTCCATGGCTGTTAGTAAAATTTGAAATAATCCTACTGCCTTTTATATTGTTGCTGTAACTGTGACATCAGCAGCAACAAATAATCTAAAATCACTATGGTGGATGTTGATAAACATTTCTCTTGGCTGTAAAATATATGAACTTGTGAATTAATACCTCTGATATGAAGCCTCTTTTCCATTCCGCCTACTTATCCATGACAGTGCCAACTTCAGGGCAAGGTCAGTTTGGGTAAATTTTGTATGTATGTATGCAGATTGATTTGACCATCTTTTCTCCTGCAGGCTAAAGCTTTAGAACCCCAGGCCTTCATATGCTTAAGCACAAGGACTCTGTTGTCAGTAATAGGAATTGTTTTCAGAGAGCTCACAAAGTTACCCAGGGCAAGATCCAGTCTGAGGCTGTACTGACACCGTGGAAGAATTTGGAGGTGAGTCAGGGGCTTGAGGGTCTCTTACTGCTTGTGGAAGGTGGGACTGCATCCCACACCATTTGGGATGTGCTGAGACAGCCTCCAGGGATGCCATTCCTGAGGGGTACAAATTCTCTAAAAGTTCCACAAGGTATCCACCAGCCTTGGCTATGTCACATATGTTGGCTATTTACAATAAAGCTTACAAATCTTAAATGTCACTTGTTTGTTCTTAGGCAGCTGAATTTCATTCTTACATAGATATAAAAATCTCATACATTCAAATTAATGAAATATGAAAAGGAATTAAATTGAAATATGAATTTTTAAACTTCTCATTGTCATCTAAGTTTAGTGCTTCAGCCATTTTTATCCTCCTCGAGGCAGAGGATGATTGTTACTCTCAATTTACAGGAATAAAACAAACATGAGCAAAACAATTCCCCAGTGGGAAGTCTCAAGTAAAACAAAAAATCCAGCCTTAGCCATCCATTCTCTGGCAGTGAAGAAATATTGCATACTTCATCTTTGTATAATAGTAAATTTATTACACATTTAGTCTGAAATGAACGTTTTTGTGCAAAAAAAAATTGACTAAATTGACAAAGATAAAAATGTCATTGACCATCTTATGGAAAATAGGTCCTTCTAGTCCCAGATCTTTCACACCTTTCAGTTCTTCTAACTATCTGCCAGGTGTGATTGCAGTATTCTGTATTAAAAATTTGATGCTCAGTCAATGAAAAAAAAAAAAAGAGAAGCAATATTAAGGATATTTTCACATAAATTTAAAACCATGCTAGTGCTAATTTATTCTCATATAGGCAGTGCCTCTCCAGACACCAATTTTCTCCTAGTTATGTCACAAATCTTCATTTATAGTGTAGAAAGAATGCAAGAATAAAGGATAGGATATGAATATACAAAAAGTTGTTTTTCTTCTCTCTGTCTCCTTTTCTTTGGCCATACTACAAAGATTTTGATAATGCACTACCTCAGCATAGTTTTTTGGATAACTTTGGAGGACCTCTACTGTGTCAGAGCTGTGAGATACCCTGTCCTGGACAGTGAGAGCAGATAACTTCAGAATTCTAAAGTCCAGAGCAAGTAAGTACTAAAAACATATATGAGTTAATTTATTAAAATAAAGTCTAGCTGAAATAGTGTACAAGATAATGGAATCTTTTAATAAATTGCTGCAAAAATGACAAAACACACAAAAAAACTAAACCTTCTTGTAAGACACTAAGAAAAAGCTTCGGTGTTATTCCTTATACTCATATATTTAAAGCAAACAGCAGCTATGGAAATATTTTGTCTTTAATTCCAGTCTGTTTTCATTCATTCTTCCACCCTGGCTTGATGTCCTATGGTTTATAGCCTGGAGAAATGAAAGATTAAAGATACTGATCCTAGATCTTCAATTGGATTAGTTTATCTATAAGGCCAGGTGCTTTTTTCATGGCTTTCTGGACAAAAAGTGGAAACTTTGAGTTGCACCACAGTGATGTGGTTGCTGTTCATTCCCTTGGGCAGAGGAGGTCCAGCCTACACCAACCAAGACTGACACTGTGAGCTGGAGGTCATTGTGTCCACAGAGCTGGAGTCTGGGAGAAGGGAGAAAAAGACCTGCTCTCAATAGAAGCCACAGCACAACACAGTGTCCAGGCAATGTGTTCAGCCTGAGCCTGGGCTTCAGATCAGCTTCTGGTGGTACAAATGTCATCTGGAACACCATGGGGATGAAGGGAGAATTCGGCTTGCGAGGATTCTCTGGTGTATTTAATTTTTTTGGGGCCATAATATTTTCTGATTTCATTGTCCCCTTAATGCACTATATAACACCATTCACCTGCCATAGCCTGCTGTACAGTTGACCGAATATTTGTGACAGCCTTCTGCCTCCAATAGCCACTTGCTGATCTGTAACATAGCCACAATAACAGTAGAATAACATAGCCTAGGTGGAACAGAAGAAGATTGTCTTCTTTTAAAATATATACTTTATAGCCTCAGGAAATTGCTATAAACCATTGCATCTTGGAAAAAGAATGGGGGTTTCTATTTAAAGCTGCCTTTGCAAACAGCCCCTTGACTTGCTTTGTAGCTTTTGCAATCACATGGATGGGACTGGATGGAACTTATTATTTTTAGTAGAATCAGAGAAGACCTGCAAAGCTGGCAAGCTAGGTGGGCTTTCCTGATGGCTTGCTGATCTCAAGGCGTGTGTGGATATCTCATAGCTTACACAGCTGTAACGTTCTTTCACACACTCTGGCTGGACTATCACATATGTTGCCACAAAATGTTAAGACATCAAGACTCAAATGTTCTTTTGTTCCCTTTTTCCTCTCTGTGTATGTTTTACTCAGTAGCTTTGTTTATTTTCTTAAAATATTTCCTTTTTGTTTGCATTTCTTGGCAGAGGCCTCCTTGTATTTTTATAACTGTAATCTTCTTTTGGTCCGTCTGCCAGCTATATTACCCAAGATTAGCCACAAGTGTGCTTCAAGGGCTTCAGTTCCTCATGGTGTTAACAGGAAATCAAAAATAGCTTTTCATTTGCCTCAGTCTAATTTATTCAGTCCAGGTATAATGTTAAAATACAGAAATATTTTATAGTATTGCTTCCTTGTTTTTATCTATTTTCTCTCAATAAATAGAAAAGGTCATTTTAAGTTGAAGAAGTTCTGCAAAAAGCAGATAGCTGTCTCTGGTATGAAATCATTTATATGGATTTCTTTATATGGCAGGGAAATGGCTATTGTAGAGCTGAGCAAATTCCATCAAATGCCATTTCTGAATCAGAACTGCCTTAACAGCTACTGGTGTTTCATTTTGAATGTAGCAGTAGAAGCCTGGTTTTGGAACAGGTAACAGGAATGCTGCTCCTGTTCCAGCTAAGATTGTCCTGTGAGACAACCATCAACTTTCAGGTGCTCCCAGAAATGTTACAACATGGTTTTTGTAGGGAAAGATTAAGTATTCATTTATTAATCAGGTGAAAAGAAACAGACAAATGTACTTTATGTTCAACATTTGCATATAGTTGTGTTCTACATTTACATACAGTTAGTGTCGCTCATGGTGAGGGAGCAGAAGTTGTCTCTTTTTACAGAAGTCAGGATTCCTAAATGGTTAAACTGCAGACATTTTGCAAAAAGCTACATTTCTAAGCTTCTGCGATTTTTAAAATTTTGTTTTACTAGCAGGCTGAGAGTTGTTGGCTTGTCAGAAGCCTCCTTCAAAGAGCTAAATACCAGCACCTCCTGAACTAACAATAAGACATGTTTTACTAGTAGTGATGAAACATCTTCTATAAACACTCCCTACCTTACTGGCCATCCTTTCCCAGTATTGATTCACCACTGAAATATTTGTGTCACTTGAGTTCAAGTACATGAAACCAAACCTTTCAGTGCTTGGAGTTGTATGAGTGCCACTAAAAGCAGCATGCACTTCAGCAGTTAGTGAATTAAATAAGCAAAAGCATGCTAATGGTCTCTGGGAGACCAGCACCGCTGACCTTAGAGAGAGAATGATAATAAAATGAAGAATACAAACAAGAGATGGAACCGTGGGCCTTTTATGGGTCATATCAATAGAGCATGCAGGGATCCAGAGCTACATGTTGTCATTGTCAGACCATCAAAAGAAATGTATTTTCTGTTTCTTTAGGGTTGTGCTATCAGAAACTACTCTGAATAATTTCCCTGAAATATTTGCAGGATTTGATCCATATTGTATTTCTTCTCAATTCAGCAGCTGATGAGAATTGTAAAAAACTTGAATTAATCTCTTAAAGCCAGGAAATGTTCCACAGTTGTGGGAAGTTTTGCTTTTACTTCACAGGAGCCACAATTTGACCAATAAGACATGGAATGCAAATAAATTATATCGAATTTGTTTTATTGACAGGATATTTTAGGTTTGACTGGAATTTGACTCTTCTTTTACTTGGAATTATTTAATATAGTGCTTCATTGTAAGGACTAAAATGACTGGTGAACAAAATGTTCAGAGAACAGATGAGATAGAGAACAGATATTTGAAACTGAAGAATATTACATTCAGGTTACAAGCCAGCAATATTCAATTATGATTTCCCTTTAAAATCTCCCTTACATATAGGTACAAGAACATAATGAGAGAATGTATGAAAGACAGAATAATTAAGATGAAAATTCTTTTTTCCTCATAATGTGCCTACATAAACCAAAGGGGCTTCTGCATAAATTGCGTTTCAGCTTTTTCCTCTTATGTGTCATATTATGTGTCCTGCATCTCATGGTGGAGTATTAGAATGAGAATAACATTTTACGTTTCCGAAATGGAGTGAGGCCAACTAGGCCTTTTGGAAGTTTTTTGTTGGTTTGAATAACACGTTTTCTCCTGCGCTGTGAATGTATTGCAGGAGTATGTGTAAAATTATTACCCACTTACTCAGGCTTTATAAATCAAAGAAAGACTAGGACCAAAGTTGGGAAAGAAAAACAGATTACCTCTTTCAAAATATGAAAGTATCCTGGGATGTTTTGTGTTCACATGGGCAGATGTTGGCAGTCAAGCTATTTGACCCTGGCACCATTTCGTTGAGTACTTGTTTTCAATCACATGAGAGGAGGAAAGAATCCTTGGTGTTGATGAATTCTGGATTTAGTATTTTAAAAATAAATTTATTTAGCATAAACAAAAAAAAAAAAGTAACAATGAAGAGGAGAACTTACTTATTAGGAAACACTAGGAAAAATAAAAAAGAGGGAAGTGAGGAACTTTTTCTCCTCCATCCCACTCCATAAAACATTAAAATCACATGTCCCAACTCTGTGAAAATTTATCCAGAAAGATAATTTTACCGAGAAGAGAATTGTCCTATGAATGATGGTAGATGAGGTCTCTTTGGACCACGGTTCATGTATCACCCAGTAGGATGGAATTACAACAGCAGTGAGGTAGTGTAATGATATTTCCATGTTCTTAATGCATGTCAAATGAACATCCAAAGTGGTTTTAGATATTTTTTTCCATTTCTTACTCAGGAATGTAAATGTACCATTTTTATCTGATGGATAAGTGTAAGTAAGAAAGGTAAGATCAGGAGCAAGCCTATAATATGTTGGTCCTGGAGTTATTCAGCCATATGCTGAGGAGCAAAACCTTGGTTCTTTGGAATATCACCTGCATATGATAGCTGAGATAGTCTAGGAAAAAGAAGAAGGAAAACAAAAAAGAGGTATTTCAGAGCTGCTGGTAATTAAATGTATAAAACCTGCACCTTTACAGACAGTGATATTTCTATTTTCAATTTTAATTTAAATATAAAATATAAATATACTCTTATTGATAAGCATATTATCTATTGTAATAAATATATTATTAGTAATAATTTTTTAATTATTAATTGGAATATCGACAGTATAAATTTTAAAATTTGTTTTGAATATGTGTTTTAAATTTAATTTATATATACAATTTATTTAAAATACATATTGTAAATTCATCAAATTTTAAAGAAGGCAATAAATGTAGTTTTCTGAAGCTGGAAAAGTTAATTATGACTGCTGCTAGCCATTGTCAGTCTTTATTCCAAACTATCTTTGCTCACAATCCTGTCAGTTTATTTCTTCCATCATCTTCTTTTACTCAGATACTTAGTTCAATCTCTTCCTTCCTATCCCACCTTTTAAATTTTCTAGCCTGCAATCTACATTTTATTGGAGAGCTGCTCACCTTCAAAATGTTACGGACAAAAAATTCATATTTGCCTTTTGTTCTTGGACATAAATAAAATCGAGGTCCTGTAAGTACCTTTTTCTTACTGCTGTGACCACTGACATGAAACATTGCCTTCCACATGTGTACTAAGAAAGTGTTGCTCAGAGCATACTGGAAGAATCTCACAATGGGCCTCCCCATACATATTCTTGTATGTTTTATACCTGCTGCTGATTTAGTTACTGATATATTGCAGCATCCTGCTGCCACAAAGGGAATGGACCCAGGGTTATTTAATGCTAAACCCAAAAATGCTGCAGTTTAGATGGAAAACTCACTCCCACTCACAGCAATTTGTATCTTGCACAGCTTGGAAAGCAGGCAGTTTGAGTGACACTCTGACCAGTGACACATTCCTTTACTTGCACTTGATTTATGACTCAGTCACATCCTAGCACAAACCTCCTTGTATGTTCTTTACAACACCTCCTCTATCTAGCTCAGTGTTTTCATCAGACATTAACCATTTATACATTCCCCTTTTGCACCTGCAATTAATAGGCTAAAGAAATCCCTGTAATGAAAGCACTGGTGTGGCTGAGAGACACACCAGGCAGGTGTGCCCACAAAATACACAAAACATTTTACTTGTGTTTACCTTGGTTGCCTACTAGCAACAGTTACACAATGTTTTGGCTACTTGAGTTTGAGAAGGAATGTAAAAACACTAGGAAATGAGGGAAATTAAGGTCTCGGAAAGAGTAAATCCAAGTATATATTGCTAATTGCTCTCTCTTTAAAAGCCATGATTCAAGAATCACTCCTACACAGCAAAGATATAATAACACACTTTTCTAAGTAGAGTAACAGTAAGAAGAGCTGCTAGAGGAGCTGACTTTTCCTTTAACTACTGTTCTTTAAAAGTGATTCCGTTCAACAATGTACAAGGTCGACAAGTCAACGCAAGACCACCCTGCTTGGGGATTTGCTCTCAACACAGACTTGTGTCGAATCCCTCAGCTGAGAAATGTCAACCAGCACCTTTCATATTTATGGTGACTCATAAACAGGAAACTCAGCCCTGTCCACGACACTGGAGCTTTTTCATATCTTAGATCCTTTTACGAAGGAAAAAGAAAAGGGTAAAGAAAAGAAAAAGAAAAAGAAAAAAAAGAAACCTCTCAAAACAAAACAAAGAATTTAGCAGGACATTTAAAGCAGCTGCCTTCTATTTTACATGCCAAAATAAATATTGCCAAATTAGTAAGGCATATTGAACAAATTATAAGCTAAATGCAAATTTATCAACTGAAATTTAATGGTGGAGTAGCCAAGGAGCTTGCAATGGTATAGTTCATCTTTGTAAGTAGGTGTTTTGGTTGGCCAGTTTCTGCAGAGTGACGTGGGAAAAGTAATATAAAAGAGAGCATTTCTGTTACACCCAAGATGAACAGTTTGTTTTAGAAAGTTCAAGTAAACATTTTCTAACATACATTCACTAGTTTCAGAGTGTCTTTTGCTACCAAGAGGGAGATAAAAACTGATTTTAAAAGTCTTTTATGAAAATAAAACATTTCAGAAATGGTAATGTCAGCATGATAAATTATCCAACACAATTTTTGGTGGAGTTTCTTATTTCAAAATAATGAGAAAGTCTTGTTTCTCTTCCTTTGTATTCTTATAAGGACACACATGGCCTTTTTGTCTCTGATATGACTTAACCTCATATAATTAGAAAAAGTATAACAAGGCCTGATATATACATAAATATAATATATATCCCAAATTTTCAGGGGGATGTAACCAGTCTAACACAGTAAATCCAGTGCCTGGGTAATTCATGCACATGGTTTACATGAGAGCTCATGAACCATTATTGTTAGTGTACTGTTCACTTTTCCATAAGTAAATTTCAATGTTACAGGGAAAAAAATATTTTTCATTGGGATAGCCAAAGCTCAAGATTTTGATTCAGGTCTGTCCAACCCAGACTTTTTTGAGTTTTGGCATTACTAGTTTGTTGGCTTGACACAAAACATTCATATTTAAATTAAATGTTTATGGTCTCCCTTTGATAAAACTGATAATACATTGCAGGAAACATACTGTGGCCTAAAAGTCTGATCCACATGTTAAAAACAAAGATTTTTTTAAGCAAAGAAGCTTGAACGGATCAATAACATTCTAGGAGTGATACAGTTGATGTAGAACTGATTTGGAATACCAGGAATACTTCTTTGTTCAATAAGTCAAATTTAGCATTGAGTTTCAGACATATAAATTTATTTTTCAAAAAAGTGTATTAGAACATCAGAACATAATAGTGATTAATTAGTGACTCATGGCTAGTTGGAGCCTCTCCCTTGGAGAACAATTTAAATGCTTATAAATTTTAACACTAAATTCAGGGTGAAATAATATGAAATCTTAGAATGCTTCTTGGAACTGAGCTCCATTATTGTCCTGTTGCAATAATAGACAATAATAGAGTTTATAGCTTACCCTTATAGTTAAGTGTTCCCTTATAGCTAAGAATTCCCAGGTAATAATCACACCTTTGCAGATTAAGCAAGCTGTACTGAAAAAATTTTTATTATAAAACTAAAAGCAAACTAGCAAGATCTCTCTCCAGCCTTTTCCCTTTCCACCAAAAAAAAAAAAAAAAAAAAAAAAAAAAAAAAAAGAAGAAGAAGAAAATATCCAGTTGCAGCCCAAATGGTTTCAATTGTCTTTTTAAAAATAAGATGGTAAATGCCTACATTTGCATCCTGTAAGGGCAGTTGCCATTGGCCTCATCTGCAAGGCATCACCTCACGGCGGGGCTCAGCCACGCAGGCCTGGGGTGTGGGAGCAGAATGTCTGTGATCAAGTGGCACCTGCTTCTGATAGATGAGGATTTTGGCTTCAGCTTTGCTCTCTTATGCTCAAACATATATTTTGGTTGAGCATCTACAGATTTGCAGCGGAAAACAGCCTCCCGGCAGACTCTGAGGAGAGATCTCTGCTTTGATTATCAGCAAGAACATTTGGCAAAACATGTGCAGCACAATTAGAAAAAACAAAGTTGTGAAGTTTACTGTTTGAGTCAGCCCAGTTCAAAACAAACAAACTTAGTCCAGCAAAATGTTATTGGTTTCCTTGGCTATAGAGCCCTTCTGGAAGAGAAAAAACCCCACAAAAATCCCAGTGCAATTTTAAATTCTGACGCACTTCAGGGCTTAGATTTTCCTCACAGAACACTGAAAACACGTTTTTTCACATTAATTTAAGATCAGAGTGGATATTTTACAGAAAGCTGGCTTTCTGCGCTCTGGAGAGGCCTGCACATTTCCTGATTTGTCATGATGCTTTGGTTGGGGTGAAAAACAGAATATTTCCACATGCTGAAAACTTAGGTGAGCATTGACACAGCTGAGACACAGAAAAGAGAGAAAGTAAGGGCTGCTCCAGGAGTTTTCTCATAACTTAAAATGAGACAAAACCCTCAGAAATTAGACATCTTCCAGGCTGGACCAAGACTTTGCATCACCACAACTTTACATCCCACAGTGACTTTTAGGATATAATCTTTAGCCCATGCTAAAGATATAATTAGGATATAATCTTTAGCCCACTGCGTTTCTCCCCAGCTCAGGACACAAGTCTTGCAAGGCAAAATACCAAATTATTTTTCTTTCTCAGATTTATACATGTTTATCTCTTTTAGAATTCATCTGAAGTGAAATGGATCCAGCTTTCTTTCAAATAATGCAAAGCATATGGGAACGGAGTTGTGTAAGTCACAAGTTGACAAGAACCAAAGCCTTTCTATGATTGTCTCAGACCCACATGATATGCTCAAATCTGACAGACCTGTTATGTGAGCAAATACTTGTATTTTGCCAGCCAGCTTTGTCGCAGCTTCACAACATGGACAGAGTTATTCCACTCGCTCTTCATGCTGATTTGTGTTCCAACACTTTGGAGGACAGATATGGCTGAATCTCCTCCTGTGTCATAACACCTTTCCTGTGGCACAAGCTCCACTTGCTTCTGAAAAGCTAATGTCTGTGTAGAACCTACATCAAACTCACTTTTACACATGAACAAGCCCTCAAAACTTTTTAATATCAGTGTTCTTTGATGCTGAATTGATTGATATATGTTGCATTGCAAATTGCCATTACAGAGGCAACCATTGCTTGGATAAAAATGGAGAAGAAGGTATTTCTTTTCTTTTTCTTTTGGTTTTTTTTTTAGTTTTTTACTCATATGCGAATTATAATTTATAAAGTGTAGAAATTAGAAAGTTTAGAAAATTCCTTCACACTTACAGCCATTTTTCTCAGCTGCATTCTGCTTTATAGAAGGCAAAACACTTTTTGTAAGTTTACCAGTGTGGGCCACCCTTCATATTCACCACTGAATTGGTCTACTGGGGATGCTGGAGATGTTTACTTCACCACAGCTTAGGTGTGTCGCTGCAGTGGTTTGACCCCAGCTGTCAGCTCAGCCACTCACTCACTCCCCGAGGGTGGAAGAAGGGAGAGAATTGAAAGGGTAAGAGTGAGAAAACTTGTGAGTTGAGAGAAAGACAGTTTAATAGGGAAAGCAAAAGCTACACACAGAAGCAAAGGGAAAACAGGAATTCATTCAACACTGGGCAGGCAGGTGTTCAGCCATCCCCAGGAAAGCAGGGCTCCACCATGCCTAACAGTGACTTGGGAAGACAAACACCATCACTCAAAACATCCCCCAGCTCCTTCTTCTTCCTCCAGCTCTATATGCTGAGCATGATGCTTATGGTCTGGGATATTGTCAGTTGGGGTCATCTGTCCCGGCTGTGTCCCCTCCCAGCTCCTCGTGCACCTCTCACTGGTGGGATGGGGTGAGGAGCAGAAAAGCCCTTAAATCTGTGTGAGACCTGCTCGGCAATGAGGAAATATCTGTGCTCTCAGCACTGTTTCCAGCACAATTCCAAAACACAGCCCCATAGCTGTTGTTATGAATAAAAGTAACTCTACCCCAAAGCAAAGTCCATCACAACCTCACAGAAAGCTCCAGAAGGCCATCCTGATGTGAGGGTACATCTGTGCAGTGTCACTGCTGCTCTGGGCTGGGCATCTCTACATCTTCCTAGCACAGACGCACACACAGGTGTCAGACAGCAAGAGGTGAACTTAGTCAACACAGAGGGTATCACCCATGGTGTTCAGATATTTGAAGAGCTGAAAGTTTTCATCTGACGGTGACCATCAGCACCTTTGCTGGAGCACATGTACCTTCCAGATCCCAGAGAGCAGCTCAGAGAGGCTGAATGCAACCTGCCCTCCAAAAGCTGCAGGACGCTGTGTCCAGGACAGCAGTGTTTGCTTTCCACAAGCAGCTCAGCACCGTCAGAGCTGCAGGCCATCCTGACTGTGTGGCATGGAGCAGGTCAGTGTGACCTGTGTGCTGCGGGGAGAGTCGCTCCCAGGCAGGAAGCTCCACGGCTGTGACAGAGCTGGAGCTGGAAGCAGTTAGAAATGTCACATTATACAAGTAGCTCAAACTATGCAACAGCATAAGTTCTACACGTGCCACAGGCAGAGCAGAGCCAATTGCATTTTATCAGTCTCAGTCTGCTGTATTGTCCCCTTCACTTTTTGACATTGATCTAGTGGAACCAGTGCATATTGAGACACATTTTCATACCCTTTTTTTTTTTTTTGAAGTAAAAGTATTTCAAAGAACCCCTTCCCATCAGTAATATCATATGGTTCTATTTTACTAAATTGTTGCTCTACATAAAAAGACTGGAGATAAAAGTTATTTTCTGCAAAGTCACAGCTGTATTGCCAGCTGCATTACTGGCAAAAGCAGTTATTGGAACATGATTTTTTTTCTTTTTATATTCTTGATGTATAGCTGGGATTTATATTGTCTACATTCATTTGTGTAAACTGCAATAATCTAATACCAGCTATCTATATCAGAGTCATTTAATGAAAATGTATTTGTGTACTAAACTTCCTAAAGCCATATGGAAAAATATCCTTCAATGTACATAAATACAGCTTTGGGAAGACAATAAAGGATAATCAGAGGCAAAATGTGGCCTCTTGGTCTTTTAAAAGAAAAGAAAAAAGGTAGATATGTACCTATTCCTCCATCCCCCATATTATCATGAGCCAATTTTTAACAAAGTGTAATTGTGTGAGGTACAATCTGAAGAATACACTGTATTCTTTCAAATGCTTAAGGATTAGTCTCTTCAGCTAGAGGGACAATCTATCTATTGTCTCCAAAGCTCGCAGTCTTGTTTTATCTTAGAGGAAGTTTATTCCTAGATAGAGATCTTCATAACACAGAGTTGAGAATAGAGACATTGACAGTTAGTGGATATAGTTTATTGCTTCTTTATAAAAGCACTATTTAGTAGCAGGAGTGAATATTTGAGTCAGCAGAGACATGCATTTGCTCCTCTCAGCTAATCTGTCAGGTTTTGCTTATTTATAGGTCTTAGGAGCTTCTTTCTAACATTTGGCCATGGCCAATATTTTGTCTGATTGTTAAGTCTCCACATGCTTTTTGGAAAGGACACAGTTTAAACTTTAACTTTTATAGTTATACAGGACATTTAAAATGCTTGCACAATGTGGTTTGTACGCTGAAATTTGCACAGATTAGAGAAGATAACTGGCACCAAGAAATTCAAGGCACATTAGCAAACCTGTTCTTGTGCCAATACATCCATGAAGTTTTCAGAAGTCCCTTTGTCATACTTCATTGGCAGACTCCGTACTTACTCTGACTCTAAAATCTCTCTCAGAATATCACAAAACACTTACAACTTCTAATTAGACATTGAAACTGTTGTCATTATTTTGTTGTTTTCTATGAAACATTATTTACTCTTCTCTTATCAGAAGAATTACAGTGGTTGTTTGTTATTTTTTAATTGTTTTGCCAAATGGATGTTACCAGAAATAAATAAATATAATTACCAAAGTGCTTTTCTTTCCTGGATGATACTTCTTTCTTTCATGGCCACTGGACAGAATATCTTGAAATCCTTGAGAAAAAGCACTAGTTCTGCTGTCTAAGTTAATTAGTGACATTTTGAAGACATTTACCTGTCTGGAAATAAATTAGTTTCAAAATATCAATTATCCCTTATTCCTGGTCATTATTCATTTGTTTATCAAGGTTGACTAATCAAGTTTATTAAAGAAGAGCAATCTGGGGAACTTCATGGTTTCAAATCAACATAACACTTTTAGCACCTGACTTCTCAGAGTCTCAGGACAACTTGAAGAATCCCAGCACTGCACATGCAGTTTTCTCTAATGCAACATTCTGCTCTGAAGAGCCCCAGCTCCAGCTGCAGTCAGAACCGAGCGCTGTTACTGTCTGATGACATTACTTCAATAATGCCAGTTGACAAAACTGGCAAAGACAAAACCTGTGGGATGAGAAGCAAGAAGAGAACAGGTTTCTCTGTGTCTCTGCCTCTAAATCAAATCTTCTTACCAGCCCTGAGCTCCCACCACTTTCTGCTTCTCATCGCAAACCCCCAGTGACCTTTCCTGCTCCAAAGCAACACATCTCCCACAGACTCTCCTAGCTCCCCATCAGACATCTCTACATTGCTCCCAGCCCACTCCCTTGTCCTTTCTGCCCAGGTCCCTGCCAGCTGACACTTCTCGTTGTCATCCACATCTACCCTCCTGCTTTCTGCTCCACATGCTCTGAAAGCCAAACCCCCAAAGTGCTTCATGCTCCAATGGGCAACCAGTGGCAGTTTCTGCCAGCCCCAAGCCCTGGTCAGCATTGGCTGACAGTTTTGGAAAAACATACCTAGACATGGGATGGATGTAAATAAAGCTAAGATGGGCCCCAGGAGGACAGGATGTGCCTAGGGTAGGTAAAACCCAATAGCAATTATCTGTTAGTATTACAGAAATACTTCTGAATAGAAGATAAGAAGTATCCCTTCTTCCTGCAGGCATATTTGAAGAGATTTTTTTTTGCAGTTTCCCATATTTTTTTAGAAATGACACTTCCAGTAAACTGCTGAAAATGTGCGTCTGTCTTCAATAAAGAAGGGACTTAATTAGCACATCTTCCCCTCTGTTGAATAAGAAAAGAAGGCAGAGAGGCAGGAGGAAGAGATTTATTTTGGTGCCATATGAATCATAACTAGCCTAGCATGCAAAGCCTGAAATAATGTTAAAGCTTGAAAGAAATGATGTATAAATGGAAAAGTCATCCCCCATGTTTAACAGCAAACAGTAGATACAATACACCATGTTCTGGTGCAGAAGAGCAGCTTTCCAGTGGAATTATTCCAGATTTACACTGCGGTGGCTGAAATGAGTAACTGTCCCACAGAGCATATGTAACTGGAGAAGTAACATGATATTCTTTTTCCTTGGATCATCTTGTTCAAGCTCTGCTTCCTGTGTTTCAAGCTCTGCTGGCTACCCATGGGTGGCAGTCAGTAAGATTGTGTTAAGTGCTGTACAAACATATCGTGAAACATAGTCCCATACCTGAAAAGCTTGAAACACAGGAAGAAGTGAGTCTATTATCGGCAGTATGAAAAGAACACTTTTGACTTTTAGGCCAACCATTATCATATTGTTTAAGCATGTTGTGGAAAAGAAGCTGTTTTAAGAGGATGTTGATATGCCCTGATATGTGTGGATTCTTCTTCCACACAGAAGCAGCAAGAGTAATGCCTCAAGATATTTTTGGTAAAATTGGACTGGCAGATGGTGTAATTGGGGGATCATTTGGGACAGAAAAAGTACTGTTCGGGGGTTAAAGCACGATTGCACATTATCCATTATCCACATCAGCTGATGTTGGAACATGAGCCACAATGGGTGGGTAACCACACTGGCTACAGGCTTCCGGCTGATTGTCATGAAGGTGGAAGTAGCAGGTGACATTTTGTCGTTGGGGAAAGATGAAGAACTAAAAGAGAAGCAGTACCTGAAAGACAATAAGTCAAAGTTTTAAAAGAGGTAAATTTTGGTCTGAAACAAGCAACAAAATTATGTTTGAAACACTCTTCTGAAAATTTTTTAAGTAAAACAGGATAGATTTATATCAAAACTACAGAAGGGGAGGGAAACTAGAAGGTCTTAGTTTGTATTGACATCCAACTTGGTTTTTTTCTGCCTGATATTTATTGGTTATGGGGAAAAAAAAACAACCAACCCTTAGAGAACAGAATGAAATGTAAGTTAGAATTATCTGAAATATCTGTAAATGAATTCATGACAGAAAAAGAATAATTATAAGCTAAGAAGCAGGGTAAATTAGTACATTTAAAGTTATTGATATGCTACCAGAAGCTATAAGCTTTAAAATATTCAATATGGGCAAATTCTCTATCCAGAAAAAAATCCAGCTCAGCTATGACTGCTGTTTCACAGTAAATAGATAGTGCCAAGCTATTTTCTATAGAAACTAAAAATAAGACTAGGCATGTTTTGTGGGGATTTCTGCTTTAGACATGTCAAATTTAAGCTCACACTGGGCTCTTTCTGGGTGCTCTGAAAAAGTCCTAAGTTTTGAGTTCATGCAGATGGAAACAGAGCAAGGGAAGGATGTATGGGTTACTAATAAAAGTACAAATGCTGCAACTGTGTCTCAGTTTATTAAAACAACCAGGCCTTCATTGCCATGTGTTCCAAGGACACTGTGAGGTTCTCAGAAGATAGGTTAATCCTCTGCCTCAGTGCAAGTCGAGCAGTAGCAGTCATGGTTTTCTTTGTGGCTTGTGGTAAAGCCATTTTAGCTGAGAAGCAATCTGAGTCCAGTGTTCAGTAATGGGGGGGAAATATGGAGGTTTATCTAAAAAAAACCCAGACACATACTACCTCCTTCCAAATATCCTTCTGCATCTACTGTCAGACTATGTGACATTTCAGTTAATGAGTGACACTGTGTCCCTGTCTTGGGAATGTTATCCTTCACAGCTATCCCTGTGCAGCATTCCAGTGCCAAAGACGGCCAACAGAATTAAAGTTATTTTTGTTTAGTCTAAAATTTTCAGAAATTACCAGCAGCTATATGTTACCCTCATTTATGCCGTTCAGTGACTGCCAATATTTTAGATTACCATTTAGCGACTTTATCAGTGTTGGCCGTGTTAGAAATTTGATATAATTTTTATTTTTATTAAAAAGCCATTGAAGAAAACAAAGCCTTGACTTGTAGGCATGTCAGTGCAATGCCCCCCATTCAAAGTGGGTCCTTATTTTCTGGCCTAGAGTAAATGTTGAAAAATGCTATACAATAACATCTGTTATTACACAATAGTTCTCTATTTGCTTCCAAGGAGCTTCCAACACAGACTTGCATAACGTTTTTTCTTCACATAAAACAATGAGAGCGTATGCTGGCCTGTAAAAGACTGTATGGCCTCAAGTAATAAATACCTCTCAAAGACACCCAGCACAAAACCTCATTGTTAGAGCAATTTTGACAGAGAAGTTGCACTGTGGCTCAGTCCAACAAGGAGTAGCTCTCTTGGTGCTGAAAGATTTAAATTGTCTCGGAAAGATTTTTTAAAAATTCACATATCAGGCAAGTGAGTCAAGATAGACTCGGGCAGTTTATGAAGTTTGAGAGTACAGGTGCAGTGCTGGCTGCTCTCAGTGAAAGCACAGAGCTGGGGCTGGGATTGCATCCCCACTCCTGTTAAAAAAATCATCCTGTCCCTTTGCAAAATTTGTTCTTTGCCCAATTTGCACAGACTAGTTTTGGAGCTTGTGTGCCAATGTGATCATCTACTCTTTCCTTCCAAATAGCACATGACACAGAGTTTATTGCCAGAGAGGTTGTAACTGGTTTTTTAACCATTAAAAATGTGATAAGTGGTGGTATGTAAGTGAAAAGAAAAAGAAAAAAGAAGCATTTTGATTTCTTACAGAGTTTTCAGTTATCAATGACCATTCAAAGAGGAAAACCTCATTTGACTTTCCAGGAACTCATACAGGCTTGATTTGTTTTTTGTGTGTAGAGAGTTGTGACCACTGTCAGCACACATCACTGTGTCCAAAAGCGCCTGTTGCTGCTATATTCTCTGTACAGAATTTGTTACTATTGTTAGCTGCTTAACATCTGAAATTAGATGCCTTCTGGACAATACATAGAAATAATGAGAGCCAGATGGATTCTATCTGGCCAAATATAGATGTTTACATCTAAACTGGTCCTTATAAGCTCTCGCTGCATTCAGTGGAAAGAAAAAGAGCACTTCCAGGCTTTGATTTAGGCTAAATTAGATACCTAGAACTAGTCAGCTGAATAGCCATTCTCATAGCTCCTGCTTCTTCCCACAGATCTCACCCACAGATTTGAAAGGGGGTTTAGTGAACCATCCACTCTGTAGACACCAAAGCAGAAAGTTCAAGGTGGGAAGTCCTAGACCTCTTACCACAAAAACAATGCCTAAAGCAGTTGTTGTGGTCTTATCAGAGTTCTGTCCGTAACTCTTAAAAAAACTACAATCAGAAATATAAAAGGAAGAATAAAAGAGGTGGGATACATTTATGTACTTAACTGGTTTATGTCTGGCAGTGTATGAAAACTAACATGTTTAAATAAAGACCATTATGTTCTCAGGTAACAAAAATCAAGCATCAAGCTACATTTTGTCATAGGATTGCTATTGATGCAACCCTGTTGATATCCCAAAAGGTGAAAAGCAGTGAAAATCAATACAGAAGAAACCTTGACAGTATCATAGTAAAGGATATGCTTTATAATACATGTTTGCCCTCCCACTCTCTCTGTTAATGATTGTTGGACCAGCAAGCTTTGTGTGGGAGAAAGTTATCTGTGGTTCTTCCTTCCTCCAGGCATGAACGTTGGCCTCACACAGATTGCTGTTGACCAACACCAGCAATTCAATTCTCTGCCAATCAATGACTTTATTCAGGAACAGAAAAAAAGGGAGATTTTTTTGGTCCTTTTTTTTTGTTTTTGAATGGATGACCCCAAAAGAATACTCTGTAACATGACTCAACTCCAAAGCGAATAATTCCAGTGGTTTGACAAGAGCATCCTAGTCCAAATTTCAGGGGATAGTGTCTTAGCCAAATGAATGGTAATTCTCCCAAGCAATGCAGGCATTCTCTAAATGTTTGGAAGAGTTAGACCATTAGGAAATTTTTGTTATGATTATTTACCTTTAGAAATGTCAATGCACTCCTTATTCAGCTGTAGGGATGCACCTAGCTGAAGTCTGAAGCACACTGCTGCAATTCTTTACTATTTTGTCTTTTGCCTGCTGAGCAACAGCACACAGAGAAAAAGTAAATTTACTGTTCTGATTTGCTCTGCATTTTCAGCCTCAGCATTATGAATAAAAAATGCACTATCACCCTGATTATATAGTTCCTAGGGTGTTACAAATGCCCTATTAACATAAAATGAACTCTTCTGTGCAAACTGAGCTTGATATCTGAAGTGAAAGGGACATCAACAATTGATGATCCCCATAACAGTGGGGCTTTTTCTAATGAAAAAGAACTCGAACAGAATGATAAAACAGTAGAAAAAAAGAGTCACAATCTAATATTTAAAAATAGCCACGATCTTTAGTCAAATATCATAAAAAGAAGGTTGATGAGATAGAAAAAGGATGAAAAAAGTGACAGAAGGCTGGGGAGTTTCAGATGCATCAGAAAGTTGACATGATGCTGTTTGTTCTGCAGTTTTGCCATTATCTTGTGTTTCCTATCACAGAATTGTAGAATGGGCTGGAAGAGACCTTAAAGTTCATTCAGATCCAACCCATGGCCATGGGTACGGACACCTTCCACTAGACCAGGTTGCTCAGATCCTCATCCAGCCTGGCCTTGAACTTACAGGAAAGGGGCATCCACAACTACTCTGGGCAATCTGTTCCAGGGTCTCACCACTCTCTGAGTAAGGAACTGTTCCCAAAAATCTAAACTAGATCTCTCCTTTTTCATTTAAAACCATTCCCCCTTGTCCAATCACTATTTGTACATGTAAAATGTCACTCTCCTTCTTTCTTATAAGCTCTCTTTAAGTACTAAAAGGCCTCAGTAATAAGTGAGTCTAAGAAGTTCCTTTACAAAGTGTATGATTGACTTTCTTTAGTAGTCATGGTTTGTCCAGGGCTTGTATGTAAAGTGATGATGAGGATGGAAGTCTGGAGACCTGGTGCATATGTTGCTGAGATATCCAAATAGTGGTAGGAGATGTGGCAGCAAAAGGAAGCCCCACAGTCTGTGGTGTCTGTGCTTTGGGCACAATCTCTTTTCTTGCCCACAAACCCTGGCTGTGGCCCTGTTAACTGTTTTTCTCCCATTAATAGCAACATTTCCCCTCTGAAGCCACATTCCCTAAAAATTAAGGAAAGGCCAAAGGATTGATACTGTTGAGGTCAGAAAGAGAGATGAGAAATCTGACCTGAAATTAGGTTGGTTTTGAGAAAGATAGAACCCAAAGATTGAGTTAAGCTCAACAGTTTGATGATCATTCAACTATCAAACCTGTAAGATATTGTGGCACCTGAGTTTATCTTGTGAGGATCAGCTACATACTCCAGAGATGGGGAAGTATCATAAGATATATTCAAGTCACTGAACAAAACATACCTCTAACTAGGGAATTGACCAACTGACCCTTTTAACCTCTGCAGGTCATTGTTTCCTTGAGGAAAAGCTATGGAAGTTAGCATAAGAAGGGTGGAGGAGCACCAAGATTTCCTGCAAAATGGAAATACAACTGAATTTGTCAAAGAGAAATTTGAAGGGGCTTTTCTTATTTGGGAAAAGAAAAAGAAAAGTGTGGGCTGTTATTTCCAATGTATTCTTTTGTTCAGGAAAAGATTGATTTCATATGATTTAAAGGAAGAGACTGTCTTCTTAGAGAGGTCCAGAAGCATTAGTGAAAAAGCACACCAAGAAGGAAGGCCCTATGACAGCAAAGGATACCCTCAAGTTCTTTTTGTACTGGAGAATCTCCAAAACAGGACATTGAAAAATGTTGATGGAGTGACATTACAGGGATCATAGTGATTACCTACCCTAAATTGCCTCATGAAAGTTCTTAAGCATTTTAATATGCATTATTTTGGAGGGCCAGAAAACCTGGAAACTGTGGGAGGGTGCAAAGAGGTCCCAAAAATAAAAAATTAAAAATATATTAAAAAAAAAAAAAAAAAAAAAAAAAAAAAAAAAAAAAAAAGAAAGCTCAATCTTGGCTCTTGACTGCTCATAGTTCCACATCAGCAACATATAGAGAACAGGGCAAGGGATGTAACAAATTTCACAAACATACAGGATGAAATCAATTCCTTGTATCATTTCAGTGAATCTATTCTTTTTTCCTGCAGCAGAACAACAGACAGGAAGAGCTGGTCTCATTTTTTATTTCCAAGTAGTGTAAAGAGATGAAGCATAAAAGGCAAAGAATTTAAGCATCATTTAAGGAAAGGACAAGATGATTTGTTAAGTCTTCCAATTCCCTTTCCATTCCTGCTTTGAAGCTAGGAAAAAGGGTAGTCTCAACAGAAAAGTCATGTTCTATGGGATGAGGCACCACATTTCCAACATTGTGTAGTGAACAACTTGAGTTTAAAACTGTAGAGAAAATAAATGTTTCATTAGTAGCAGGAAGCCAGCAATTACCACAGCCCCTGCCTACACTGCAATCTGAGGCTGAGTTCAATGATCTCAACTTTTGATCCTACCATGGGCCACCCTACCTGGGCTGCTCCCTGTTTGCTCATGGCTCTTGTCAAGCGCTGAGCAGGTCATGTTTCATGGACACCCCTGGAGATCTGACCAACACAAGAAAGACTGATCACAATTTGGATGTAACACCTTCATCCCAACATCACCTAAAGAATTCAAAATTGTTTTAAGCTAAAGATTCTATCTAGCTGAAAGATTCAGAAGCAGATGGATGGCCTGATTGCAAACTTCCTGCTTAGACTTTTCTCCTGGGATTTGGTTCAGGCTCATTTCTCATTTTCATATAAGCTTGACTGTCAGTTTTTTATTTTTATGAAAATGGACTAATGCAGCCAAGAAAAAATAATGAAGACATTTCTCACTGTAAATTAAATTTAGAATGCAAAATTGTCTGTTGCAATTAAAAAAATATTCTTTTCAAAGATAGACTTCGTAGACACAATTTTCAAACCACATTATATTGCTGGAAACATTTTTTTTCAATGGAAGTGATGACACAACTTTAAAAGGCAACATCCTGAATAAAACATTGTAATGAATACTCAAAAATAGCTGCTAAGGGAGGAAAAGGACTTGGTTTTCATATTACAACATGTAGCTTTTTGTCCCCTAATCTCAGCCTTATCCAATCTTGAAAGATTTATAATTTGCTAATTATATAAGGCAAAAGAACATTTTTCTACCCAGCAAGGTCAGTCAAATCCACTCCAGGCAGTGGTCAGTGGTAAAACATGTCGCTGAACCCTGTATAATTTTACTGCTGTCAGGACATTTCAGTTACAGACCATAACACTGTGAATGTTGGAATGGACAGCTGGTCTTACCTTCTGGTCACTGAAGACATAATTAAGTCAAACACCCTGGGCTATATGTTTCTTTGGCATATCACTGTTTAACACGGAGTCTGCTCTCATCAGCCTGATAAAGAAATATAAATATTGCTGAGTATAGAAATACATGCTATGTATATGCACACATATGTAGTTGGAGATTTCCAGTCTCTGGAATATTATCTCCTCAAAATATTAACAAAAAGGTTTCCTCTGTATCTGGAAACAGATACAGAGCCTTGATCCAGCTCCACTCAAGTTGAATTTTTCCCACTGACTTTTATGGGAATAAATCACAGTCTGAAGGTGGGTGGTTCCTTTGTCCTGCAGAGTGGGCCAAATCATCCCCAGATTATACCTCACCGTGTGCTGCAGTTTGGATTCACTGCTGCTTTCAAATTTCAGGTTTGGCTGAGCTGAACAGTGAAAGGAGAGTAACAAATCACAGGTTCTACAGAGGCTGATGTTTTTGTCTTCCCAGCTGGGTCCCTGGCACCATTTAGAACATCCTAAGGTCCTAAAATATAACAATTATGAGCAGAATGAATCAGTGTTCAAGGGCAACTCTGGCAGGTAGAAATCACTGAAAGGGGGTAGTAGTTACCCATACCCATTCCTTGGCCATTTAATTGTCTTTGATGGGCCTGTAACAGCTCTAGACACCCCCAAGCATCTCTTCAGCTGGCGTTTAGAAACGCTAGAAAATTACAAGGGGACTGGAACTGAGCTGAGTTGTCTGCCTTCTGCAGTGGTACTTGGTTTTTAGTCATGTGTAATATCTCTGCTCAAGACTAAGAATATTTTGAGGGTCTGATTATCATTGGTGGTCCAAAAGAACAACTAGAGCAAGCAACAGCCTCCTTCAGGTACTCATTAAAATTTTCTTTTGGTGTTTCAGCACAGGTTAGCAGTTGTCCTTTACTGGCCAAGCTGGCTAAGGTATACTGAAATCATGGAGCTATAAAAATTGCATAAGCTCAAAGCTGGATCTAATTTTTATTTCTTGTTTGTTCTGGAGTAACTGTATAACATGTACTTGATAATATATTAAAAGAACAAGATCTTTTTCAGATCCCCAAAGGCAGTAAACTTCCATGACACCTTTGAATTCCTGGAACAGTATTGCACCTCTTTCAGACCCTCATATACCTGATATTACTTGAAAGATTCTGTCCAAACATCTGCATACAGTTAAGCTCCAAAGAACAAATTTCAAGGTAAGATTAAACATACTGCACATTTATAAATATTACCTGTCACCAAATTATCCTAATCTTTCCAGGGCTGGAAGACTGTCTAGGTTTACTATAAGGTGGGTATTTGAGATATAAACAGCTGCTAGCATCTATAACTTGAGATCTTCAAGCAAGGTACACAAAATTCTTTTACTAAGCTTTAGCAGACATATGATGCAGTATCCTTGCTACTAGCATCTTGTGCAAAAAAAAAACCACATGGAGAATTATTTAATTATTTTACATTTGGAAGACACCATTCCTGGTTTACTTTTTTGGTCTATATTCCCCTGCAATTTTTTTTATTTATCTGGTTTGCCCCTACATTTGAACCCCACACCCACTCCATTCCTCATAACCAGCTACCTCATAGTGCGTGTTGTTCCTGGCATTTCTTTTGCAACAATGGGAATTTGACCTCTTTGTATTTCTCACTATAAAGAGTGTTTTACCAAAGATAGTAAATAATGAATGACATGGTGAATATATTCAAGAAATGATGTTTTTATTTCTTTTTTGTCCTTGCCTGGTGTTTCATAATCATTAGAAAATTGTTGTGAAATATAGGACATCTAACTATGGTAATACAATGTAATTTTGATAAATTATTGTATTAATTTTCAGTGTCTTATGCTTCGATATTAAAATCTGACAAAAGTTTTAATATTGTAAATTAATGTCTTACGCTTCTGTGCGGCATTTGAAATTTGGTTTAATATTTGAAAATATGTTTCTTTTTTCATTGTTTCAGCTCTCAGTGTACATAAGAAAGAATTTGGAAGACCTAGCTTCCCTGCATCAGATGATCAGCTTGCCAGATTATGAGGAAAATACCAAAAATGTACTGATTGTTAGTTTTACCAGTGTTCCAAACTGCTCAGTACTAATTAAAGTTGATATCAGACTGTGCAGAATGTATTATATGCAAAGAATGATTTCAAAGTGCTATGTGTCAGCTAAAAATAGTATTTATTACATGCTACATTTCTGTGTGATGTTAGAAGCTGCAATGGAACAATTAATGAGATAAACTATTTGAAATAACACTCTGAGGGCCACACTATTACACGGTATTTGTCCCAATGGTTTTAATGCAAAAAAATTAAACAATTTCCATTCAGAAATCTCATCCAAAAACTTGAAACTGCAAGTTTTCAAAACTTAAATACAGCTCTAATTTTTAGTATTTTTTTTAATATCAGAGGTACCAGAGCTGTTGTCATAATTCTTCCCCTACAAGTAATGTCAAAAGTCATGACGATGAACTTAATCTGTCTCGTAGAGTCCAAGGAGTGCTCTGTTGTGTTAAGGATGAATCAAAAAAATATGTGCAGGGTTTTTCATCTACTCCAGGTCCAGAAATCACAAGTGTGGCCTGGCCAAAGGGTTTGTCCTTATTTCAGGTGGAAGTGTATGTGAAGAAGATCCACTTGAAAAGCAAAACTTGGAAAATCATGTAATTTTTGCCTCTTCAGAAGAAACTCAGATTCAGGACATGAGTGTTGTCACACTTTCAACTCAGGCAGCCTCTGTGTCATGCAGAAATGTGACAAATCCTAGGTATCAAGCTGTGTTTGTGCAGTTTACCTACAATGGAAATTCATGATGGGAAAATATTTCTTTGTTGCATTTATACAATGTGCAGTGGATGTGTGGAAAACAGCAGCTTTGTAGCACTGATTAAAATATGAACACTTCTGTATTAAAATGAGGGTTTTGGTTTTCTTGAGAAACAGCTCTGGTGTCTGCAAGCTTTTTCCCTCAGTAATTTAAAACACAATTCAGAACTTAATTATAAGAGAAGCCAATATATCCTGCTCTAACACCAGCCACTGAGAAGGTTGACATTTATCGGTTTGACACCGAGACCTCTCTTCAGGGTGTGGAGAGGAGCAGCATCTCCCTTGCTGATCCAGCTCACCTCTCCTAAGCACATCTGAGGATGGGCTGATTTACTCCCTCAAAGACACCTCTCTCTGCCTGCAGTGATCTTCAGCCAACACCTCGCTACCAATCATCTCCTCCACAGCAAATCAAAGCAATCCACAGAATTTTGCCTGGACAATGTTCTGGAAATCTCTGTCAAGTTGGAGTTTTGCTTGTTTAGTTATTTTGTTTGTTTGGGGGGTTTTTTTTGGTTTTTTGGTTTTTGGTTTTTTTTTTTTTGGTTTGGGTTTCTCTCTGTTTCTCCTGAGTGGCAGAGAGGAAACTAACAAAGACCCCTTATCTTCTAATTTTAAATTTCTCCTTGGAAAATATGTAAAAAGTCAGTAGTACAGTTGATACTGACGTAAGTACACTAGGTTTCGCTATCATTTAAAGTCTTCAAAAAGTTAATTTTTTTCAAAAAAGAATTTAAAAAAGAAAAACGTAATGGCTTTTGGAGACTTTTTCTTGTTTTTCACTATCAATCAGCTATTCAATATCTAGTAGAGATAAATTCCTACCAGAGAAATTGTTTCCAAAATCCATACTAATTACTACACACCTACAAAAGTATACAAATTTTACCCTTCAGTTTTCAGTGAAGAAATCTGTTCTCCTGTAAAAAGCTGACAGTATGCTATATTAACTGAAGAAAGAACTGCTTGCCTAGAAATACAAATACTCTCCTTGCTGGAAATTCTTGGTAGGACCAGATTTTTATGAAATAATCATGATTCTGTTCAAATTCCATTTGGTCTTAGTTGTCATGAGGATGACACAGAAATTTTCTGGTGAATCTGACCTAAATTGTATGACAAAACTTTCTTCTGAAAAACCAATGCCCTATAGTGTTTAAAAATCAATAACTTATGTGTCAGGCTTGATGTAAAGTCTCATAAACACTGCTGTGCTTTGAGTTGTATTATATGTTTAAAAGAAGAAAAAAAAAAACCAAAGACTACAATTGAATAAACTGAACCTGAAAAGTATATGTGTGACCATTGCAAGAGACCATATTTTGCTCGAGAATGACCCCCCATTTTGATTTCACAAAATTTGTGTAGCTCAAGTAAAAGTATGTTTGCTTTCCCCAGACATAATAAAGCTCTTTTTTGCAATATTTATTATTAGGTTTATATAGACTCTAGACTCCTTTTCTGAACCATACTAAGCTCATAATATCAATAGCTTTTAGTAACAGTGCCTTTCAAAAAAAATGCTATTATGCTATTATGTACAAGTTTCAGTTTTAAATTGTGTTTGCTATAACTCTGATGTACTCTCTGTTGGTCACTTTTACAGACTACATTTTAAACTAATTTTCTCCTATTTCCTTTCTTTCATTTACATTGACCTGGAATGAAGAAATTTCCCACATCTTCCCTCTAATCCCAGTCATTTGGGTTACCTTTAACCAGATCTAAAGAACAAAACACACAAAATGGAAAATTGTAATTGCCTTTAGTGTTGACAAAATGAGTGGAACGAATGTTACTCCTTAACATCTCAGTCCTCTGTGGAACTAAATGCTCTTAACTCCTGCTCAGTTTAATAGTTATGGCACATTAAAGCAGGAGGAGTTTTTACCTTAGTGGATAATAAGCAGGTGGATGTTGTGAGCAGAGATTTCCCCTTCCTCTCCGGAGTGAGTCCTCAGTTACACATCTGCTTCCCCTTCCTCTAATCTCCACTCCACTTTAAGGGTAGCTGAGGATTTTCATCACAAAGCTGAAAATGTTTTAGCTCCTGAGTTTCCAGTCATTGGGGACTGAAGCTTATGGCTGTTATTTTATTGACTTTAGGAGAAAATTGTGGGATTGTAATGACCAGACCAGATTAGTGGGAGGTTGCTAGAATGATGCCAATTGCAGGTGAAAGCCACTGATGATGACCATAATCTAGCTACCACTAGCTCTGTATCTGATGAAGGATTTCACAGAGATTTTAACCTGGCGTGTTTACCATTTTCAGTTTGAAACTTTCTACAGAGAAAGATCACTTGAAATGACTTTTCAACACGTGGACAACAATCAGATTTTTAAAGTACTTTTGAAACTATTGCATTTAAATATTTCAAAATGGAAAATATCAGCTTTTTCTGTTTCACAAGCCTTTTGTTTCATAATTTCAGCTACTATTAAGTCATAATTAAAATAAACTGTCTAGAGATTATCAGAACAATAAAATCTTTCTACAGATTGGGTGGGACATTCTGAATATTGTTTTCAGTTGTGCTTTTCACCCTAATTGTCCAAAGGAAAGTTTTCAATATCTCATTTTTGCCTGAAGGATGGCAATGTGGTTTCCTGAGTAGTTGTATCCCTTTTCAAGCTGGTTTCTCAAAGGTGGTTAGATTTTAAGATTCAGATTTGGTTTTGGTTATTTAGCTCAGAAGATTTCTAGAAGGAAACAATTCTTGCCTGTTGTTTTGTCTGTCATCAGTTTCTTTTGAGAGCCCTGTTCTTGGACAAAAAGCTAATTGTTTCTATAAAACCATATCTTAGTTACTCCTTGGCATCTAGGATTCTTCCTGGATATTAAGAACATAGTGTGATTTTGAGCTATTGTTAACTTGAAATCCCCATCAGGATGAAGGGACAGAGTAAAGAAACCGCTCTGCTCAGACAGGCAGTGGTTTGCTCTGGATCCTCTAAGACTTCCTCAGTATGAGACGCAGGACTGGTTGTTCATTCCTTGTTCTTGGGTAAGACTTTCCCCTTTTTTATGTATGGGAAAATTGGCTTAAAATAATTTTACACAAAGATTTGGTAGAATTTCTGTAATTCTTCCAGATAATGAAGCTGATATTTGTCTATGTCTTGCTACCTTTTCCTCCCCGCCAATTTTCACCACCACAATCCAGTGCTGTCAGCAGTGTGCACCCTGTTCAGCATGGGTTTTTCTTTCCCTCTTCTCCTGATTTCTGATGAGTAGATTCAATCTCTCCCAGTAGATGAAGACCTTTGTCTGAATTTATACAAGCTTTTCTCATCTCTCATCTGGAATTCAGTAATGTGATATACGTGGACCATAAGCCATCTGTTCTAGGACTCTGCAACTAAATGCAGTAGCATAATCCACCAACACAAGCTTTATAACGATCCCAGAATATCCTCTCCCTCCACTGGCTTTCTCTAAGGAGGGAAAAATGCGAGTTGAAGATCTTTCAGCTTTCCTGTAAGATGATGGATGGCCCAGGCCCAGAATAGCTAAGGGCAAAAAAGACCATGGTCCAGAGATCCAAATTAGTGATCCCATGCAAGTGCAGAGTAGGACTTTGTGGGCTCACCAGTTTGCATCTGGAAGCAGTAGAGCTGCATGTACTTGGCACCACGCCCAAGCTAATATACCCTGCCCTTTGTGTGTGAACGTGACTATTCTCCTTCCAGGCCTGGTTTGGCAGCTTATCCAGAGCCATCCTTCTGGTTCTGGGGTTAGCACAGGAGGAGCAAATCTGTCTGCAGCTGCCAGTGTGGACAGGTTTTCAGAGAATCTCTCTGGCACCAGGGTGGGAACCTGGGATGCAAAATCCCCTCCCGAGGCACAGCAAGGCTTTCTACCCAGAAGGTAACACTTGTCTGAGCAGAGGAGAAAACATTCCTTTCAAGAGGTTGGTCCAAGTTTCTGGAACTAATTCTCACAGGAAAAGAAATGTTAAAAACCCCCCAACAACTTATGTTGTCCTGCCTATCACATGCCGTTCATCCAACCCACTTTTCTGCTAGATACATACAGCACATTTATCACTCAGCTCTCCCACTCCTCCTCCCCAAAACTGTTACTCAAATGCAATGATATGCATGGAGTATCTCCTCGCCCTGCAGATAGATAAACTTCATATGACAGCTATTAGTTGCATGACATCATGCTCTTTAGAAACGCATTGCGATATGAAGAGGTTTAAGGTTCTTCCTAGACTGAATGGAATAGAAAGTGTCTATATTTTAGTGTGGTGCTTCAGGACACACACAAACTGGATTTGTTAAGCCTGTTTCCTGCGAGATCAACCTGGATACAATAAACTCTCAGATAAAAATATGTTTGTCCATACTCTGAGTTTTTGGTTAGAGGTTATACATCCTTGTGCCTTATACTGTGCTGAGCAGGCTGTCCTATACGAACAGCAATTAATAACTGCAGAAAAATACTGATTTTCTGTTGGAAAGCATCTTTTTCAGTTTCAAAACTGTTGATGCATTTCACAGCAGGCTACTGACGACACGGGAGTAGCATTCTGGTGTTAAATATACTTGAGGCTGCCCTTACTATTTCTTGCTCATTATCTGTCATTTTAGCCAGATTAAGCTTCCCTTGAGGAATATAGAAATGGGAGCTTTGCCTGAGGTGAGATCTTCAGAGCTATTCCTGTTGATCACATTTTTGGCAGACAGAGAAGAGCTGGGTGAAAGTTCAAGGAGAAGGAAAAGTTTTATTTCAAATTTGGAGCCTGAATAAGATGAGCCAGTAGAGAACAAAACTGAATTTAAAAGCGAAAACTAAAGAGGTTCCTTTGACTTCACGTGCACTGTGGGCTTTACATAACTTAAACGCAGGACTATACCTCAGTCAGGTGTATTTGAAAGATTTGTGAACTTTGTACAGTTTGATGAAACTGGGCTGAATTTCATCTTTATAATGAAACATGGAAGCAGGTGAGTTCCATGTGTTTTGGAGATCTTCTCATAAATAGTTTGCATTGCTCTAATAGTGACAAATTTAGAAAACTACTTTACCAGATGTACACAGAAAGAAGTCAGATGTAATATGAGGACCAGATAGAAATCCAGAACACTGAGCTGACTGTTGTGTGTTTCTGATGTGAACTGAAACAGTCGCACAAGGCTGGGCCCAAGCTGAACACTGAGGAAATGTAATGGATGGTTTTTGCAGGAAAGAAATCCAGCTTCAACAAGAAAGAAAGAAAGAAAGAAAGAAAGAAAGAAAGAAAGAAAGAAAGAAAGAAAGAAAGAAAGAAAGAAAGAAAGAAAGAAAGAAAGAAAGAAAGAAAGAAAGAAAGAGAGAGAAAGAAAGAAAAAGAAAGAGAAATAAAGAAAAAGAAAGAAAGAAAGAAAGAAAGAAAGAAAGAAAGAGAAAGAAAGAAAAAGAAAGAAAGAAAAAGAAAGAAAAAGAAAGAAAGAGAAATAAAGAAAAAGAAAGAAAGAAAGAAAATGAAAGAAAGAAAGAAAAAGAAAGAAAGAAAGAAAGAAAGAAAAAGAAAGAAAGAAAGAAAGAAAGAAAGAAAGAAAGAAAGAAAGAAAGAAAGAAAGAAAGAAAGAAAGAAAACAATGTGTGGTTCTGAGTAATTATTTTTGTAGAATTTTAACAACCAGAATCATAAGGGGTCGCAGTGAAAGCAGCTGTAAAATGAGGTCCCTTTCCTGAGAGTGTTTAAATGGCTGAATCTCAAATGGCTCACAGCAGCTGACTATCTGGGCCATGACTTTGATATTTTAATTAACAGCATTTTGTGTTGCAACCAGGTTTACCCGAAGAGAAGTGGTGATTCAAACAAACACAGTAAGAGGTTTCATACTTCACAGACCTCAGAGTTCATAGTTAGCGTTGGTATGTCATGCTTATTATGTTTGATAGGTTTTAATGTGTAATATGGGAAAAAGCCAAATCTCCTATTTATTTATTTATAGGGATAGATGTAAAAAATATCCCCAGAGGAAATTTTTGATTAACGTCTTTTGAATTTTCACTGCAAATAGAAAACCAAAAAAATCCTCACCGAAACAAACAAAATGAAACAAAAATCCCCTTTGGGTGAAGACTGAGCATTTCTATCCAGAAAATCCTGCATGCTTTGGAGACCTAAACCATACTATTTGTATGACTCTCACTTTCCTGATCAGATGATATCACATGTGAAAAACTGCTTTATTTTGATGAGCTGACATAGTAAATTATGGAAATACCTAGGTGTAATTAAAAAAGACGATGACACTTCTCTGAAGAAGTAGTTTTGTATGTCTATAAGTATCAATAAGCATAGGCATTTCCAGTATAAATAAAATTTGGTTTCAGACTCTTTGGTTGCTCTTCATTCCAGCAAATTTAAGTACTTACTATGGTACAAATAGTACAATATCATTCTAATCCCCTTCTATAGTCAGTGGAGAGATTGGACATCTCCAGGGGTCAGTCCCAGGAACGTATTGACTTTAAAGTGTTATTCTGCTGTCGCTGAAGCATAATATTAGATGAGGTAAGTCAGTAAGTCATGATCTTTTAGCATGGTTGCAAAATCAAAATAGATCTATAAAAACTTTCCCCCATTAACTCAATATTTAGGTTTTCAATACTAAAAATTTCAACACTAGACACGGATAGTTATTTTACAGATGAAAAATACACATAGCTTTTGAAAATCTGTCATTGGAACATCACTAATCAGAATAAAAGACAAATATATTTAATACATTATTTATCCCAATGAATTTATCAAGAACTTCATCAACAGTGCTGCCAGCTCAGAACAAGGATCTAGTCCAATTCAAGGTCGATGTAGGAACTATACACAAATGCTGTGTATCCAAAATACAGGCTTTTGGGAAGATAGAAGCTTTGGGTAGAACAGGCTGTTATCATAAAGCAGGAGTAAGTCATGGCTCATGACTGCCCTTTATGGGCAGCAAAAAATGTCTCTGCCCTTTTTTGAAACCACTGTTCAACACAGATTTCATCTTTGCTTTAGGTATTGTTCATTAGAGGTCTGATATTTTTGTGATTCACTTCACATTGAATCCATAGCCCTGAGTCACAACTAAAATATTTGCAGAAAGAATGTGAACAGCCTGTAGGAGCATATTTTTAATAAATAGCAACCTTATGCAAAAAGAGCCAGATTCTTCTACTCTTATTTGCACTGGTGACTGTCCAGAAAAAAAAAAAAAAAAAGCCTACTGCAAAGCAATACAGTTGCTCCAGATTTACTCAAACACTACAGAGCAGAATTTTGCCCATTACCAAAAATTAATGGCTAAAATATACTTATTTAGAGTGAAAACAGGCCAAGACCTACCTGACTAACTCATATAAAATTTTCTAGTAAGCTTAAAAGTAATTCTGCCTGATTAAGGCAGGATTTGATTTTATGTCTATTCTCTGGAGGGTAGCTTCTCTGACCTGGTCCGCTTCTTGCTGCATTAGCAATTTTGAAATTATAGGTATGAGAAAAAACTTCTAATTTGATGGTAAATGCTTTTATGTGGTAACAAAGTTGCTGATGCATTAACATTTTGCAGAATATTAACTGCAAAGGAATTGGGTTCTGGTATTAAAAATAATTTGAAACTGTCCCTGATATTTGTTGCTCATTATCAGTATTCATTGCCAGTTGCTCAATCCTCAAAAAAATTTAAATCCTACCTTGGGAAAATGAGGTAGGGAATATGTGCAACAGCTGATGACATCATCTGTAAGTAATGACCATAAATCTTGGGTGAATTTGTAAGTACAAATGTGCAGCTTGGAAGGTGCCAGATTTCACGCCTGTATACTTAGAGCCTGCAAATTCATCTCATGAACTTAGGAACATCATTTTCAGCCAGAATGTGCTCAACCGCACCTTGATGAAGCCAGACCAGAAAAAAATTAAATATCCACTAGAAAATATGTAATACTTTATAGAATAATAATTTCTATTTTATTTCAGATTATTTAGCTATGTCAAATGCTTCATTTAAGTCTTCATCTAAGTGGCAGTTGAATATTTGGAGACATTTTAGAAATTAGCCTTATGATATGGCAGCAAGAATGTTCCTTGCATGTCAAGTGCAGTATGAGTGAGTGTTAACAAAGCACTAATGCCATTTGGATGGGATAAGAGCAGCTAGCATGTCCAAACCCCTTAAAAGCACATTCTAAACTATTATATTGCCAATTAAGCAGCAAGGTGGAAAATTCTTGTCTTTCTGTTGGCATAGAAAGAGTCTAAGTTGGTCTTTTTCCTTGTAACTTAAAAAAAGTGAGAGAAAATTTGAACTTTACCTCAAAATGTTTGTATTTCTTATACAATTCTGTGTGCATTTAAAGAGGTGCTTCTTAAATATCTTGAACATTGGGGCAAAACAATGTCACCTGGGAGAAAATTGGCAGAAAACCTGGTCCAAAAGAGGTTGGATGGTTCAAGGAATTGGTAATGTAATCCTTAGATTTTACCAGTCTACTTTTTTCTGATTCTTGTCCAGCTTTGGTCATAGCCATTAAGCATTCCTACTGGAGACCATCCAAGCAGAAAGGCTCAGGTCCACTTCAGAGTCCCTCACAAAGGACAGGTGCAGTTTGGATCTAGGGAGAAAGTAGAGGTTTCTCTCAGATTAACACTGTCTGAAATCTCTCAAGCTGCATATATGGAAAGTCTCTGACATCAATGTCAGTATTGTTCCCAGTGGACAGGTGCCCATGTCCCCACTGCTGTTCAACAAATAAATTCCAGTTTGAATGATTTTTGAATGCTCAGTTTTCACAAAGGCCATGCAGGTTCCTAAATTTCTGCTGACCCTTCAGTTCCTGAGTTTTTGTGGGCCAATGAGGCTGTATAAAAGCTCTTGTGGACTTGTGACCAGTCCATATTATTGTAGCACTCTGCCCCTACACTGTGGCATTACCAAGATGTTTCCATGTCGACATGAGAAATTCCGCTTGTTTGGGATCTGATTTGGGCAGTAAAGCTCAACACAGATTCTCTATTACACCTAAGCTTTTTTACAGCGCTCAGATTTGCTCTTAATTAGCTCAATTAGACCGCTGATCAGTTCCTGTTTAAACTTATAAATCAAGTACTCCACTATCTAAATCTGTAATATATGTGTATATATATATTACATTGATAGTTCATTCCAGTGTGCAATTTGATTTTCTGTAACAGATCTGTTCACAGCTACAATTTCTTCAGCTTCAGTCCTGTACTGACGGATGACATAACCCTGTTTTTGCTACAGAACTTTGAAAATCTACACTTGGAACAAGTAGGAGAGAGCACATATAGTAGGAGAGCACATGAATAAATTAATTCTGACAATGGAAGTCAGGAACAAACCCAGAAGGCATAAACACATTTATTTTGAAACTTAAATGAATATTTTCAACAATTATAAATAAAATAATTAGCATCTTATACCACATCTTGTGCAACAAAGAGTCAACATCCATGAATACTGGGTTATGGAAATTCATCCTAAAAACCATGCCACATTGTTTTAGTCATTCCATTATATTTTATGCCTTTGTGTTGGCCTTCCTCCCACTGTTAGTAATCTGGATCCAGGGAATAATCTCCAGGGAACCATGAGTTTGTTTGGAGGGAACTGTTTTTTCCTCACATGTGGACTCTGAATGTTAAAACTCCAAACAATCCCTCGCAACACTCGTGAGTCTGAGCTAAAAAAGAAAAGCAAAAGCTCTTCTCAAGGGAAGAAGGTATTTCAGCTGAATGAACAGCTTGAGGTAAGACCAGTCAGTTCTGCCCAGTTCCAAAAGAACATGATAATGAAAATGAAGAGTCAGAAATCTGAATTACATCACCTCATCAGAACTATCATTCACTGACCAATTTTCCCAGAGTGTAGAACACTATTTTTAGCTGTTTTCAGAAATATCTGATAGCTGCCATGTTTCCTATTATCCTTGCTACTGACCTCATAGGCCATCCATAATATTTTCTTTAGGGATACCAGTGAGTCCTGCACAATGAGGAGCCTTCCCCATCTCTTGGTAGACATTATTAAATAAGGATAAACTCATGATCAATGGTTGTACAGCACAGGAAATGAGGCAGAAGTATTCAGGGAAAAATAAATATTAATGTTGGGCCTTACAAGAATCTTAATCCAAATTTTTGGAAAATCCCACCGATGTACCTGGAGATGAACCTCACAGGGCTCATAGAACTCATCCTTTTTTAGTTACTTTTTCCCAGATAATTTTGCAATGACATCTTTAATTTAAAGTGCTGCCAAATGTACTATTGGTATTTTATAACTTTTTTAGTGGACAGTTCATGCACACCTGCTTAATTACCCCTTATATCTGCTATTTCACATAGTTATTTCCACCAGGACATAAGCTACATTTCAATATCTTCTTTGCTAAAATATTTTTATTTCCATATATGATGGATTTAAGAAAAATTAACACATTTATATTTCTGAAGTTCACACAAAATTAAAATATTATTTTTGCCTGAAAAATTAAATTATAAGAAAAATACTGGGTTTTTTTCTGCACTATATGAATGTCTCCTCAAGCGTATACCTATGAGAGAAATTTCTAACTTCTGTTCATATAACTAAAATCCTATTTTCATTGACTTACATTGTAGAAGCATTGAATTAAATATTTTCTCTATTAATACCGTTCAGTGACTCAAATTATAGACTAAAAAGGTAATAATAAAAGCTTATTTTAAATTATGCATTCAGACGTAATTTTATGCACTCCCATTTAAGTATTTCTGCAGGTTTGTGCATTCGGAACATTATGCTGGAAAGAGTTTGCATAGATTTTCCACTGCTCGCTTGCAGCCACCAGCAGCCTGAACACACAGAATCAAAGAATCATTTTAAGTTGGAAAAGACCATCTCATATTTCAGAAGGCCTTGTTATGTTTGCCACTTATTCCTCTGAGAATACCTTTGCGGTCTACCAAGGTAAAAGATGCTAAACTGCTACACATTAATACAATTCCAATGCAAAATATTCTAAATACAGTTCCAGAGGGAAGAGAAGGTAGTTTCCCTCTCTCTTTTAAAATAAAGCATTTTCCCCCTCACATTTCATTGGAAAGATCTACAGTGCAGTGTGGCTCTAGCTGGCTGTTGGGCATTGCTGGCTGAGGGCAGCATTACAAACTCCCTAGGCTTGAGTTTAGTTTGCATCCTACTGAGTTTTGGATTTATCCAGCCAAGCCTTGACATCACTGGAGCTACAGCAGGACAGAGTTATTCATCTTCAGTCTCCCTTGGAGGGATTTCAGTCAACCTGACAGGTTTGGATCATGTATCTGGGCTCAGACTCTCTGTGGTGCTGAGCTCCCATAGTTGTGAGATGCCCGACCCCTCTGAGACTTGGACCTTTAGACTGCAATGGCACAAAATCAGCATCAGCAAATAATTAATTCATAATGAAAGTATATGGGGTGGGATTTTCATAAACATTATTGTGAGACATCCAACTTCTGTTGCTGTAGCACGGCATACAACTCACTGTGCCAGCTCACCCATATGACCTACTTATCAAACAGACATGTCATCTGAGATTTTTGTCAAATGTCAATTTTAGCAACCTAAAAAAACCCAGATAGCTACTGTTTTATACAAAGCAAACATTTTGGAAGAAATCTGTTACTTGTAATGTAATTCTCAATGCCCTGTACGTGTGAGTGACTATCTACAGATATTGGCTTGAGGTGGGCAGAGAAAGGACTGATACGTAGATTCAAGCTTGTATTTTAATCACCATGCTTTCACAGCTGGGACCAACTCAAGCAAAGAAGGCAAGTCTTGAAGCAATCTGACCACCCTGGGGGTTCAGGTTGCTTGGAAAGAAGGTAGAACAACAAGATGTTGGGTTGAGAGGAAATCTATCATTTCAGGGTACTCACAGACAGCAAAAAGTCTTGTAAAAGTATCATAAACATTTAGGAAAAGGAGGGCAGCACACTCCCACATTCCTGCCATTTAAGGATGTTCCAATAAAATAGGATGCTGACCTAGAACCATTTCATTCAGGTTTTGTCTTATTTCCATAACAGAATGATTTACATTTAAGTCTTAAAAAATGCAGTTTCAGTAACAAGATTCAGATGACATATTACAAAATAAGGTTTGAAACCTCAAGTGAAAGTTGCCTGACCAATTGTAAAAGCTTTCTGCCTGTATCTTCCCCAAGCTCCCTTCAGATTCAATGGAGCAAAATAGATGGTTTAGTACAATTCATCTTGGACATTTTAGGCATTGACTTTAGGATAAACTGAGTTGCACTTTAGCAGGGTCTATTTCTCCCCACTTACTACAAGGGGCCTAAAGTGATAAACTCAGATGTGCATGTCTAGACTAGAGATGTTTATAGTTAGGTGATTGAATCCCATTTGTTCAATCTACTACAGTTAGCAAAGTACAAAATTTATTTACCCCACATGTCATTGTTTTAGTGAGACTGGATAAAGCCAAACCTTGTATTATTTTTTGATGTATCTGCTTATAGACACTGTTGGAGACAAATGTTTGAAGAGATGGACCCTAGGTCTGATATTGTGTTCCTCTGGTACTAATCTCAACTTTGCAATCATAAAATGTAAAGGGAAGGAAAAAATAACTTAAACTTTGAAATGTAACAAAGTGACCATCAAAAGAAAGGACTCTAGACTTAGAGCTAGGAAAAAGACAGGCTTACAAGATAAGAAAAAGCTAAACAATTTAGACTGAGCCTCTTGTGACCCAGTTCAAATATTTCTGGTGGGTTACAAAAAGCTGATCTACTGTGTACTACATAAAGCATGAAGTTTAAAAGGTATGAGGAAAATGCAGTTAAAAGAGCTCATAAATGACCAAAGGTTTGCAAAACACACTAGAACCATAAAAAAGTAGGTTTTAAAAATGCAGTATTTCTAGTTATTATCTACAGTTGCCTGCCATAGCAAAAGGGATTATGCTCTCCTTAATGAGAGGGCATACCAAGTGCTTAAGAAATTTAATTTGAAGTTGGAATAAGTCCAACACTTAGGTGACTGAATTTTTATATTGAAAGCTACAATGAAAGAGGAAGCAATGAGAAATAGAATAATTTTATATGATATGCCAAGTAGTTTATAGCACATTAAGTGATCATGTAAATGTCATAGATAGCTCACATCGTCATAAGAAGACATAACTTATCCTTTTGTGTCTGAGGTAGGAAGGATGGGAAAACTCCTGTTTAATCCAGGAACTGTACAGACTTTTTATATAGAAACATTGACCTCTCTTGTGCTCTTGGATCTAAGTTGTGAAATTTTGTGTGACCGAGTAAGCCACTTTATGTTCTGTACCAAGGCCTGGGAAATACGAAAGGACTGTTGTTTCTGAAAACAGAAAAATGCTGTAAATTTTTTTATTCAGTTCAAGAGAACAAACACATTTTTAAACCTCCCTGTAAAATGTTACTGCACAAATATTTTCACAAGTAACCCACATGCCAGGTAAATAATTATAAGTCTTTGTCCAGTTTTACATGGTTCACTCTTTCTTTTGAAGATAGGAGAACATATGAAGCTGTATCTTACAATCCATTTAAGGATTTTAGAGTGAAGAAAAAGTCTGTACCCCCATGTGGAAAAATTTCCATTTAGGAAAAAATCAAAGGCAGAGCAGAGCCTGTAGTGTGTCCATTAGCACAAATCTCACTGGCAAAGATCTCTCTTGGAATTAAAATCCCATAACTTAACCTAGAGATCATCCATCCTTTTTAGGTGTTGCAGTCCATCTCATTTCTGACTGCCACATTTGGAAAGCAATTTGAAGCAAAACCTCTTCCACTACTACAATATTCTTTTCTCTGATGAGCTGTCTCTGTTTTGTGCCAGTAACAGCTCTACTTTGTGGTCAGCTAACATACTATTCATAGCTACTATATATCCCTCCTGAGATCCATTTCTATATTCCCAGTCCTTCTACTGACAAAAGAGTTTTAGGTGGACATGGAACACTAGATATAGCCTTGTTCCTAAAAGAACTCTGACAAATGCTCCATGCATTGAATTTAGGCTTTCTGAACAAATATAAAATACAGATTTAGGAACTGGTAAATAAAAAGGAGATTAAAATCCAGTACAGAGCTTTTTAAAAAAATACTAAATATTTCTTCACAGTATGAATGTCCAAAAGTTTTAAGTTATTTTATGATGAGGGCAGAAATATTTAGTATACCAGCTGAAAGTAGCAAAGTACAAAAAAAAGGTAGAAATCTGAGTTTATTCCATGTAGACTTACATTTATTTTCATAAAAATGCTTTAAAATTTTATATTTACAATTCTAAATTATAATTATTAGTCTATATACAAATCATATGCAAGTCACAATATAATTTAGATACTCAAGGAATCAAAGCAGTAAAATGTCAGCTTAACAATTTCCCAAGTCTCTCCCAATCTTTCATAATATGGTCTTAAGGTTCACCCAAGTCCTGTCAGGCAAACAGCTACTGCAGTATAAAACTAGAAAGCCATAAATTAAGCCTATTTTATACAAACTCATGCTTTTTAGCCCTATATCTGCTTATTGTTTGGACTGCTATATTTAAAACAGGATAACCTTTGTGAAAGTTTTTGCAGGAAATAATATGTTAAAGTGAATTTTTTAATGATCTCTCAAACCTTAAAATTGTTAAAGCCTCTACTGGCTGTACCATGAAGTCTGCATACAAATGACTGTACTTACATTGAAAGGTAAACTACGTGCTTGAGTTTGGAGAAAATTTAACATTTATGCTTAATTTGTAAAGAGAATGGATTCACTTTTGACTGATGTATGGGTTCGGTTTTCTACAAAACAATCTTATTACTTGAAACTCAAGTGAACAAATCAGTGAGTGCTGTGGGACGAAGACATTTTGGTATCTAAATACACATAAATTGAAGTAAAGAAAAGAACCCTGTTCCTTCAGCTTCAGAGACAAACCCCCAAAGTAAAGGAGAGGTACTAATGACTAAATTGTAGCATGCAGTAAATAAGAACAAGGCCTTATTTTTATTAAATTAAAAGCTATGGTTTTACTGGCAAGCATTGCAGGCTTTTAATCCTCTCTACAGGCGCAGTTCTTCAGATATTTCTCCAAGTTAGGCAGCATTAACTGTTCGCCTTTCCCCCATTTGGATCTGATAGTTGAGTGTTAATCTGTAACAAATTCCTATATTGTAGAAAGTTGACATGATTATTTCATAAATCATAGAGATAGAGCTAAAAAAGGCAACAAACCCCACAAACTATCTCTTAGAGATTCAGAAGTAGGTGACCCCTTTTCCCTGTGGACCAGCTGGGTGGCTGCCAGCACACACTGTTAGTCGAGGATCTGCTCTGTCCCCTGAGGTAAGAAGAGTGCTGTGGAAAAAAAAAAAAAAAGTTTTATGGAAAAAAAAGTTAGCAAGCACAAAGAAGTGTTCACAATCTGCACTTGACTGAGGATGGTATCAGTACTCAACATTATGCTAATAATTCATTAAAAGCAGGGAAGTTAATCGCCTTTCTGTGTCTGAATTAATCAACCAAAACAGGAAACAAAACTGGCAGGACACTGGGTGTTTGTGTGCCACTTCATGGGGTCTCCCTAAACCAACACCAAGAGAACACGGCTAACAATTTTGCTGATTAAAACAGTAATAACTGTTCGGATTTTACATATTTAGCAACTGAAACTACTAATGTGGGATCCAGCCTGCAGAACCAAATATGAAGTTAATTAAATATCTAACAAATGTTTGTGAAGCTACAGAAAGAAAAGCATTCAGTTTTTAATTTCCTTTATTATGTCCCCACCCTATGAATCTCCCCCAGGCCCATTTCCTTTTCTTGTTCAATTTGAACAGCAACTTTCCCAAGAAACTTAAGAGTTGGGTTTCCGAAGGAGTTTAAGAGATTTGATCACTCAATCAAAGCTCGATTCTGATGAGATGTAAACAACTCATTTAACACGTTTCTTCTTACCCAATTCAGTCACTGATTAAAGATATGAAGTAGTTGATAATACAAATAATACATTTGAAATATATCTGTTAAAATTTAAAAAAAAAAAAAAAAGAAGAAAATATTTATCATCACACTGCTCACGTCAGGAAATCTTTCTCTCCCTTTCATATTACAAAAGCCAAAATAGATTGCAGTTTTTCTCCAAGCTTGGCCAGACCTCCAACTGGAGACCAAATCAATATTTCTCTTGCACTTGTCCTGGGGACAGAGTGCAGCCTGTTTTCATTAATGAAGCCACTATTGAGATACCCCTGGGTAATCAAACGGAGGTCTGGTTATAATTACAGGCGAGACGCTGGGATGATTACTTGAATGTAGGAGCAAGGGTAAGAGTCTCAATGAAGTCATGGGCTGTGACAAGGGTTAGGAGTGCAGGTGCTTTTTGAGAGTTCATCCTATCTGGGTTAAAGCTGTCAGGGAAGTGCCAGCTCCAGCCTACACAAGCTCTTCACTGACTTCTGCTATGCAACTCATAGCTTCTTTTAATATTAGAAGACGATGCTGTAGAAACATGAAGAATGACCATTTAATGTATTTATCAAGGTCGTTCTTAAGGACAGTGAAGTAGGAAAAAGACACAGCCTCAAGGTATCATGACACCATTGCCATCCTCTAATCCACTCTCTTGTGCAATACAGGAGTCCAAACAGCCATTACTTTCTGTGCTTTTAATGTGTGCTCTTAAACTCATCCTTGTCTCTCTGTGGAAGGAGAGTTATTTTTCCATGTATCCTTCATGGACATCTTATTTATTACAAAATTTTAAAGTAACAAGAGCATGTATATTTTAAGTTCATTTTGCCATATTTCTAATTTCAAAAGACTTCTCTTGATTTAGCACCACTTTTCTCAAACTACTTTTTACAGAATAAAACCTGAAGTCAGGTAGTAGCATCAGATGAATACAGACAGAGCTGATATGAAAAGGAGTTTTTGATTTCAGACCCAAACTGTAGTGGCTGTAGTGCCACCATCATATGCTCCAGTTTAACGATTAAATAAGGCATATTTTGAGGAGTTATTTTCTTTACTATGGTCATTTGACAACCTAAATAATTTCATTTCAAGTAACTAATTTAGAGGTTTTTTGCAATCACTGAGTGGTGGTATCTGATTTAGTTTTCTGGAAAGTAGTGAGCTTGGTGAATATTTTTGGAAGTCACATCCTTCAACTTGACTTGAACTAGACTAAATTTTAAAGAGAGAAAAGTAAAATCAATAAATGGAAGACTAAAATTCAGACCCAAAATGGGAGACTGGTTTGTTAGTTTAAGGTTTGAGAACAAGGTGTATAACTTTATCCATGTGTGGCCATTCTGTGACAGAGATCACTACACAAAAAGCTGCACAAGTCAGGAGGACAGTGCTTTTTAGCTTTAACCCTGATCATACGCTACAAAATGTCCCGGAGAATTAGTCAGCTCAGAATCTATGGCTTGCAAAAAGCAGCATTTTAAACAGCTGCTTGTTGTGTGGGTTTTTTTGTTTCTTTGTCTGGTTTTTGGGTGTTTTATTTTTTTAATCAGCCAGTTAGTAGGCATGAAGGAGTAGATCTTGCTGGAAGGTAGTTTATGTGTCAAAAAGCTGTAGAGATATATATTTAGAGGGTCTATCGTGTCCCCATGTCCTTTCCTTAGTTTAGTACACATCATCTCTCTCCCCTAAAAGTACTTTACCAGCCAAATCAAAGGTTAAAAAGCGCTGCTTTCCGTACCACAAATCCTTATTCCATTTTTAGATTAGGATGGAAAATCCAGAGGGATCTCTCTGATTTCTTTACTAGTAACCTTTGCATAGTGCTTCTTCAAATGCAGTAGAAGTTAGTGAACATGAAGCAAAGATGAGGAATGATATTTCCCATATTTCACTGCTGTTTGAACAAGCATCCTGCCTTCCAGGAGCAGAAAGGCAGTGAAGTTTCCCTGAGTTGCCTTCCAGGAGTCAATAAACACTTCTGCCAAAATCAGGACCCTTTTGTAGAAGGCCCTGTGCAAGTATGTAGTAAAGAGACCAAACCCCAAAACCCTAATCCTGAGGAATCACATTCTAAATAGACCAGAAAATGTGTTGGAGGCCTCAAAAAAGATCAGATCAGCAACAAAACCAGGAATAAAATCTGTGTCTGTTGGCTTCCAGGAACCTCTATGCTGCTACTAGCACCGAATGAATTGTTTTGTTCTATCCATTCCCATGTGAGTCAGTCAGCTGAAAAAAGTATGAAGGACAGAAAGAAGGAAGCCTTGAAACTGCCATGAGATAAATGAACTCTTTGCAGAAAATTATTTCATTTACTATTTAATTGAAGTGAGCAAGCTAGATACTGTGTAGTGGTCCTGCAACTTAACAGAGAGGTATAAATAGAACAGCACTTATTTAAAACAAAAAAGCATCGAATTCTTTCTTGCCGTGGATCCTGAATGCTCATGAGGTGCCCTTGCCTGAATGAGGCACCAATGGCTTTCAGCAGAGCCTGGTGACATCCATTCTTCCATAGGGCTGGACACGTGCCGTCCTGCTGGATGTACACTGTGTTCCATGGACACATGAGCTCTGTTCTCAGTGACTCAGAAGGAAAGTATTGATAGTGGATATGGCAGCAGATTGCACATGGCGTTGAACTTCGCACATCAAGCTCGCTGGGAGATATTGCCACCTATTGTTTTCGGTCTTGATTGCATTGCTTTCTTAATAACTAATTGGGCTTGTTGCGTTTTAACAATGCTCCAGATAGAAACTTTGCGAGATGAAAATCTGCATCTTGTTATTGCAATTAAGTAGTCAGATGATTTTCAAGAAGTAACTCGTCTTTATCTATATTCATGTGTTTTTTAGCAGCTGTAATATTCAAATTTTGACCAGACCTGTAGAGACAGACTTCTGTCAAATTTCATAATATTTTCCCTCCTAAAGCTCTAGACAGCTTTGCATGTTCTATCTTTCATATGAAAAGCTTCCCAGTTAGTTAGGAAAGTGTAGGAAAATGTATGTTTTTGCTTCTTTTAGGAATAGTCAGAATCTGTCATACTAAATGGTTTGATTGCTCTAGAGACAAAAAAAGGACCTTTTTTAGTAAATCTAAGCATTTTTTTTTCCTTTGGACAGTTTATTGCAATACAGATCTCCAATAACCAAAACTTTTCATGAGTTTATCTTGATTTTGTTGATTTGTTTTTGTCAGAAAGAAGCTGATAAGATGTTTGACTGCCTAATCAATTCAGTTTAAAATATGCTTATATTAAATTAAAGCCATTCAAACAGGAAATTAACTAAGAATTCCCTGGAATTGAAATGACATTTTATAACTATGAAATATGAAAGTCTAACAATTTTGTTCTCAAACGAGATCACAACTATTCTTCACAGCACTTTTTTTTTCTGTTACTGAAAATTTTAATTATGTGTTTGATTTAATGATCTGCTTCCTCTGATCCTTGTGGTATGACTAGCTGTTATTCAACTGCATCTGTCTCAAAGTGTCTTGAAGGCTCAAACACAGCAATATCAGGGTATGGAATATCTAAATAAAAATCCTGATGCCACCTGGAAGCTGCTGGATGAACAAGAATATTACCCACAGGGGAATTATTCTATCAGTTACTCAAGCCACTGTCCCAGTCTCTATGAGGGGCATTTTGGTCTGCACAGTTCCAAAGGAAGGGGATGTGATATCAGGACTGCTTCACCAAGACATGAGACACAGACTGTCAGAAGGAAATGTGGCAGCTGGTGGCACAGGCCATTCCAGCAGAGCAGCCTGCTTTGTGTCACCATGAAGCCAAGCCAAACACCGTGTCCCAAGGGTCACCACAGAAAATAAGCTTTGTGAAAAGGCACAGTGGGAAGAGTTGTTAAAAAAAGTCCCGAACAACAACAACAACAACAAAAATGGTGTGCGTAGAAAGAGGCAGAAAAAGACCAAACAACTGTCCACTGTGTTCCTGATAAAAACCTCGAGTGTAGGTGTTGAGACAGCCAAGCACAACAACAGAGCTTGGACACATAAATTCAGGAATATACAGTGCATTGCCAGAGATGACTGGACAAATTAATTCTGAGCATTAGACAGAGACCAAATGGTAATTATTATCTCAAAATTCAGTTTCATCTTGATGTTACTCAAAGTCCTGTTCAAGCTCATTCATTCTCATTACTGGCATTGTAGTTCATCCTCTAACAGATTCATTATTTCAGCCTGTAATAACTTTCTTTCAAGGGCAGTTGCTCCTGAGCTCTGGTGATTACCAGGTTAGAGAAAACTGTTAGATGATTTTAGAATGTCTTACAGATGAATTACAGAAACTTACATTAAATTACTAGGGAAGTCAAGATTTGTAAGCTTTATATAGAAGAAAGATGCTAAACAATGGAATTGTACTCCTCGTGGAAAGCAACTGGAAAATAAATTTAGGTTAAAATAATGCAGAATCACCAATCAACTTTTTGTAGGTCTACAGAATTAGTGGATACTTAGCTCACAGCATCTTCAGATCATGTCTTTCTGGAAAGAGTGCATTTGTTATACAGAAAAAATTGAAGTTATAATTTCGTTATATAGCAAAGTTAGAATAGCTGGTTTAATTGTCTCTCTGCCACAAACTTTTCGGAACAAAATGGCATCCCATAACAGGAAGAAAACCTTAAAGAAGGTTTTCCTAAGTTTTGTCATATTCATCTTAGAACACTTTGAAAGTGTAACATAATAGTAGCTGAAATCAGAGGCAATAAACTTGGATGACTTCATATCACTTGGGAATGGCATTCAGCCCTTTTCCTACAGCCTTCCATGATAAATGTCCAAAACATTTTTTAAAAGTTCCAAATGGGTGGACACTTTGTTGACTTTTATATTTTTATGTATAATATAAATATAATATGTGTATATGTGTACATGAATATATATATATATATGTATATGTGCATATATATCTGTATAAGTGTCTATATATGTATGTATGTACATGTATATATATACTTAGCTTCAATTTTTGGATGCTAAAATGAAAATTAAACCTCTTTAGACTTGTCTTTCTATGCTTATAGGAACACTGTATCAAAATGTATAATTTAACAGGCTTTGAAGAGAGAAGCCAATGTGATTGGTTTTACATATCTTGAAATATTGAGAAAATAAAATAAAGTTTGTTTAGAGCAGTGGGTTTATTTCAGGCCATAATTAACTCTTTTAATTTTCAACAGATAATAGAAAGTGAGGGCTAAACTGAACAAACTTCATGGAAGGAGGCTGCACTAATTCTCTCCTACCCAGTAGCAGAGGTTTGCAGAACACAGCCAAGATATCTGGAGCTGCCTCAATTCTCTGCTTTGCTTCAGGGCATCAGAAGTCATCTCTTACCACTTCCAGAAAAATGCCATATCTAAAACTGCTGCAGGGCACAGGGGTGGGAGGAAGACATGGTGTTCTGAAGCTGGGAGTGGGTGGATTTGAACCAAAGTCTCCACCAAGCAGCTGGGTGCCTTCATTTACTGAGTGAACTCCACTGAGGCTGAAAACCCTCATGATGGAGTTGGATCACTGTGTGCATTTAACTGATCATTAAGAGAGAGTGCAAGAGTGTGAAAGCGACTTTTTGGCCCAGCAGTTATTCACGTACCCAGGAAATGCTGATCTGTGCTTTGAGACATATATTACTCTCAGTGAGCTGGAACTGTCTTATCACCAGGAGGAATTTTTCATTTGGATGATGTATTAGATGGTATGATAAAACTATTAAAATTTCCAGGTTCAGGGAATTGAAAAAAGGTATTTTATGACCATGCTAGAATATCCTGTCTCAAGGATTTTGGATTAAAATCTGGCACCTTATTCTCCTCTGACAACTTCACTCTTCCATGTATGTGTACAACATATATATGATAGAATTTGCAGTTTGTAGTGAATTCATAGCAAATCTAAATTTAACTAGAAATCCTGCATTGCTTCAGTCTGAGCTATTTCCCACTCTCTTCACAAACACTTGGCCTTGGCTTATCCTTGGTACAGACCCTATCAAATCTAACGTCGAATTGTTCAGTCAACTTTCAGCATCACTTCACTAATGGTGCCAGTTCTTATCATCATCACAGACGCCTCTGCACCCTCTCCCACTTCCCCTTGTGCTTGGGAAGAAATTCTCATCTGTATTTTCAGTCAGCCTAGTGTTGCTTTTTCTATCCTTAAAACCTGCCTCTGGTGAGACACAAACATTGTGGATATTAATGGGATACTAATGCTGTTTAGGATTTACTACACATAACTGTAATGGAATTAATAAGTAGTAATAGATCTTATATTGAGAAGGGTAAGACTTCTCTTACAGGAAGGTGAATCCCTGCTTATCCCCAGAATTGTGTATCACAGCTTAGCTAAAGGACTTTTTAAGACCAAACTCTCCAGAACATTTTTTCAGGGTAGAATAACTTATAGAAATGGCACAAAAATGCCAAAGTATATGCATTGTCAGAAATACAGTTTAGACAGGTAGGTTAAAATATAAGAATGTGACCATGAATAACCAAAATTATGGCTTTTTTAACACAATTCACTGTTTCAGATGAATATTGTTTAAAGACAAACTTATTTCAGGCTCTTTGATATGTCTATATAATTTTATTTGGCAAAAAATTGTATGCAAAGGATATGCAAAAAAATATTTTGAAATATTGATCTAATTTAGGTGGAAAGGAGACATTGAAAAATTTTCTTTTCCTACAGGGCTTACTTTCTAGTTTTTTAAGATTAGAACTACCTGTCATGTCTCACAGGGGCTGAATAGGTCTGGGAAGAGGATATGGAAGCATGGCCAGAAAGCCTTGAGATCCTGTTGTAGATAAATCCAATTGATATTAACAAGGAGGTTCTCGCAGTTTCAAAGCTGTGCTTGTAAGTCTGGACTAAAAAGTACAATGCAAATGGATGAATGAAATGAAAAGGGGTGATACAGCTCCTGTGTCTGGCCTCAATCATTCAGAAAGCATGAGCCATACAACAAACAAAATAATTATTTTTTTTGTTAAAAAAAAAAAAAAAAAAAAAAAAAGAAAGAAAAGAGGAAAAAAAAGAGGCCGTCTGTTTTCTTAGTCATTAGGTCAGACTGGTGTCACATTTTTTATCATTTCTTTGCAATCTGAAACGTGACATATCCTTTCTCCCCTCTCCCTTTTCAATTAGAACACCTTCTCACACGTCCCAGAGCTGAACCTCAAAAAGGGACACAACAAAAGACAAACCGTCAAGATCAAGGCAATCTTTTGGGAACAGTGCAGTCACCCCTTCAGCAAGTGAGAAAGACACCTAACAAGATCACCACACAATTGTTTTTCTTCAGAGCAGGATTTTTTTGCCTCATGCATCTCTAGTTCCCATCTGCTTTGGAGGTGATGTCTTTTGCTCTGAGTCAATGAACATTAATAAGGAAGGCCAGCAGGGAAAGCTCAGATTTTCTTGAGTCTTCTTTACCCTCTCTGTTTCTTTTATCACCACTAAGCAATTGGAGAATTGGCAAAGGCTGAGGTTTACTGTATGGATGGATCAAATTACTTCAGGGATGGAAAATGATTAAGATTTAGATTTTCTGTGTCAGATCAAAGAATAAACATCAGTGGGTATGCAAATACTAAAGTCAGTTTAAAGTAAGTTTTAAAATATGTCTTCAATATCGTTTTGTTCTTTAGTAAATATTTTAAAATATTTATACAAAATGCTTGTATCTGGTCTGTAGAAAAACTGCTAAACATCATAGATTGAGACAGTCTATGGCACAAATATCCCAATCATAGTACAATAGACTTCTTGAGATTTTTTTTCTGCTACTCTTATAATTATCCTAATTTGAGCCAGGGTTCTACCAGTTAGTGAAAGTAAATAATTATTATTTACTCCATTTTAGCATTTCTGACTTTATGAGACCTGAAAATTGACTTGTTTATGAGGCATGGATCTCCTTCCTTCTAACTAGATGAAAGTTTTGGTTGTTTTCCAAGTGAGGAAAAAAAAGCAACTGCCTTTCTTGTTAGATTTATGGAAACATTGATAGACTTCAGCAGAAAGCAGTCTTAGACAGTATGTCCTCAATAGTGTTTTTATCAAAGCAATCATCACATAGAACCCCTCCACTACATGATTTAGAGATATTTTAAATATCTGATTATTCATAAATTTCTCTTTCAAGCAACTTTTGCAGAAACTTAGTCTATTTCTGTAGAACATTTGCTTTTAAAAGCTACAGGACCATTTCATTAGGAAACTATTCATCTTACAGAATATAAAATGTCTTCACTTAAAATTGTATTGTAGGAAAACAGATTAAAACTATCTGTGCTTCTTTTCCCTCAAAGCCATAAAGAATTTTGAAGATTCAATTCATTTTGCCGTTTAACCATTCTTCATCCTTTGACATATGACAAACAGGAAAATTCTGTCATAATATAGTGGTCTGTTAAAATAAGAGGCCACCAGCAGACTGGGCATGAAACAGCCCACAGGTTGCTCTAGACCTGGCCCAAAAATGGTTTTATTAGAACCAGCCAAGTAAATGTGTCAGCTCATTTTCTAAATGCTGGAAAATTTAATCATCACCCTTGAATGTGGGTGTTGCAGCTGCCCAGCTTGCCTCAGAGTGGCGAGATTTAGAGTCATCAGAAAAATAAACCAAGGGACATCACTATTATCCCACACCACGCTGAGGCTTCTAGAAGCTGCCAAGATGATACTGATATGTTTAGTTATTAATGGTTTAACATGTTTATTTCAACACTTTGTGTCATCCGACTGTGACTTCAGTAGTTGATTCTGGAAAGACAATAATAATGGAACTTACCATGAGATTAATGTTTCACCTCTGCACAAAGAACACAGCTGAAAAGCAGAGCAGGTTTCTGACACCACCTTGATAACCATGCACTGCAAAGTTAACTGCACTGAGAACTACAAAAGCTGAGGTCTGGATCCAAACTTTATGAAAGTTCAAGTCCATCTGTTCGATCCAGCTTCTCCAAAATGCAAGCTCTCCCATTAACATTGCATTTTCAACAGCATTTCTCCAAAGCTCAGAGCAGCTCAGGTGCCAGGATTGATTTCTGTCCCATTTTCACTCAGTTACAGTTTATGGATCATTGCTTTAAACCTTGGTGTACATTTATGAGACTATATAAATAATAACAGTGACACGATAAACTGCAAAAACATGTTTTTAATAATGATATTGTGAGTCAAAGATAAAATATTAAAACTGGGCTTAAACTACAGTATTCTGATCCAAACTGAGGTTCTCCACTCTTTCAGTGGTTTTCATTGTCCGCACGCACAAAACAAATGGGCAAATTAACTATTGGCTTGCTGTTTCGTCCAAGCATGTGTTATCTTGCAAAATGCAAGTAAAATGCAAGAAAAAATACAAAGAGTGGAAGTGGTCTGCAAGACGTAGCAATTATGAGTCAGCATGCGCTATTTGAGATTTTTGATTTGTGGCCAAACACTTCAACATCAATGACCACAGTCAATCAGATATAGACATTATCCCCCCAAAACTGTCAGATGTTTTTAATTTGTTTTCGAGATTACATACCAGTTATAAAAAAATGCAATAAAAGGATAGAAATGTTTAGATATTTTGTACATGTGACTCCATTGGTTTAATCAATTCTCAGTAAATCGTTTAATTACATATCAGTAATTTTTAAAAATTTGCTATCCTAAATTACTGATAACTGCTTTGATTTCACATTTCAACTTGAATCATGCCCCTCTTCCACCTGATTTTGCTTAATGTTAGTAAATAGTTCTGTCTTTGGTCAGGTTTCAATGCAGGCATCCAGTGCAGAGTTGGCTTCCATTCCTTTTCAAAGTTTCTAAGATGCTCTTGCATGGTGTATTAATGGCTTTGTTTAGCTGGTTTTCACTGGCATAATTCAGCTGTGACGCTGACCCCAAGTAGTGTGTCTGCATTCAGGACAGTCTCCTTGGCAAAATCAGCTAATTAAACTGAAGGTAACTGCAATGAGATCCACAACTGAATTACACTGAATTATCTGCCTTGCTACTCCAAAACATGGTGTCTTCCTGCCAAGCCCAAGTCCCACCAGTAGGATTTGCAGAGGTGGATGAAGTTTTGATTTCGAAAGGTAAGTAATGTGTGTGAGTGCTTCCATTTTTCTGTAAGAAAGTAGAATTCTTTCAAGGTAGGTAAATGCTCACTTTGTGACAAAATGAATAAAAATCACACTCCTTTTGCATATTTTTGCTGTGATATCAAATACAGAATATAACTTCTGAATTCTCTGAATAACATGTACAGAAATTTTGATAAATGAGTTTACACACACTTAGAATTGTTGCAATATATTAAATATTGAATAATATAAAATAATTACTTTCCATTTAATTTTATTCTGCGTGCTCTGGATGTTGTTATGTTACATATGACACACTGTGCTATATTAACATTTCATATATATGATCTAATGCATACAGTAGTCCCAGTTTTGAGAAACGAGCTATTCAGAAAGAAGGGATAATTCAGATGTTATTGCCTACTGGTGGCCATTTTTTCATTGCCAGGGACAACATTGAAAACTACAAATTCCAACCTCTCTCAGCCAAACGCTTTTTGCATTATTCAATTTGCTTTCAGTTCCCTCTCAAGAAATGCTCACTGAAATGATGGAAGGATGTTGTTATTTAATACTATATGGCACTCATGGAAAATTTTTCAGGTGTGAATCAAATTCCTCCATTCTTATCCTTGTGTTTTCTACATTCTCCTTTCTTGGGTTTCTTCTAACCACTACAGTTTGGCTGTTAGAGAACTGAAGTATTTCTTTCTAATTAAAAATGTTAGCTGGCAATTATCAAGATGTCCTTCCAACAGGATGGGCACCCAAACACAATTCCCTGCCTTCCCTCCTCAATTTCTAGGATTTCTAGTATATTTGTATTTTTTTTTCTGTGTGGTCTTTTTCTCTCAAGATACGTTTGAACTACTCACTAGGATCTCTAGGATAACTCAGCAGAGCTGGCAGATAAGTGTAAATGAAGTATTTAATTGTGTTTTCATTTCCATCCTTCACATTCACACCTTAGCACTCAGGGCATCCTTGGGCACAGGTTCTGATGTACTTAAATGAGTATGTGTTTAAATTTTGTGTTGTTTTTTATTCTTGCAGTCCCTTTCTGCTTCATTTTTTCCACTATTTCAATGGCTTACAATACTTCGTTCTCCATGTCATGTACACCACTGGATAAAGGTTTTTATATTAATTATTTCTGCTCCTGGTGTTACAAAGGAAGCAGATTAAAAGTGCCACAGCACATATTCTGGGAAACAGGTATCATGTTCTCTGGTGTGGCAGGGAGCACACAAGGGAGATGTTCACTTTAGTTTAAGCAACACCAGCCTGAAATAGTCCTCACAGACATAAACCCAGTGGCCTATTTCCATTTCACTTGCAGCATTTTTGTTCCATTTTGTAGCCATGAATTTCAGTTATGTCTCAACTTACACTGATGGAAGACAAAAGACATTTGGGCTTTAAAACTGTATTTTATCCCATTTTTATGGATTGAGACTAGAGGTTTCTTTCCTGTTTAATTTCATAGAACATTAAAATTATACACATTGGATAGGACCTCCTGAGGTTTCTACTTCAACGTCCTGCTCCGAGCAAGGTTAGATGTGAGGCCAGGCTTCTCAGGACTTTTCCCAGCTGTATCTAGGAAACCTACATGAGTGGAACCTGCACAGCCTCTCTGGGCAGACTGTTCCAGTGCTGGACCATCCTCATGGGGAAAATGCCTTTTTTCATAGTTGGTCAAAATGTACCATGCTTTGGTTTATGATCATTGTCTTTCGTCTGCCCACCACACACTTTAGTGGGGTGTCTGATCTCCCTGTAGATATGGGTAGGACACTCTTAGGTCCTCAAAGTAATTTCTTTTCTGAGACGAGGAGCCTCAGGTCCCTCAGCTTTTCTCCTGAGTCACATACTCCAGCCATGACCACCTTGGTTGCTCTCCACTGTATTCTTTCAAAGTTTTTTATGTCTTTTTTGCCGGAGGGGGGTCACAAAACTGGATGCAATATTCCAGATGGGGTCTAATGAGTGCCAAATAAGAGAAAAATCGCTTCCCTCACCCTTTTGGCTATGGATCTGTTGGTACTGCCCAGTATGCTGCAAGCCATCACTGCTGGGGTGCATTGAGTTCCACTAGGAAGCTTTGTAGGTTTGCATCCCACTGAGTTGCATACACCAAATTGCTCTGTAGAGGGGTCTAGCTCTCCCCATTTCTTATACAGGAAACCTAAAGGGATTAGCACTTTTTGCCCAAAGCTAGACCATGTGCATTGGTCCTTTAGGCTTGATAAAACAGGTGTTCTGTGAAACCTTCTCAGACGTGGTTTATAAAATTTAACAATAATTTTAAGTTGTTGCACACTACAAAACAGTCACTAAAGAAACAATATGCTAGCTAGGGATATAACTTGGAATAAATAGAACAAACTGCCAAAGAAGAGGAAATCCCCAATCCAAGGTGAAAGAATGGAAAGAGGACACATAGTAGAACTAAATTCCTACTAAATCAAAGGTCATAAAAGAATATTCTGGTGAAAGACAAATGAAGAAGGAAGCAGTGACACTATCCTTAGGAAAGGAAGAATACAGGGTGCAAAAGAAGCTTAGACATTGGAGCAGCTAATGTTATTTTTAAATTATGCTGGGATGAAGCTTTTTATTTCAATGCTTTTGTAGATGTTTATGAGTCTATCTTGAAGAACTTAACCTTTTTCTTTCATTAAAAACCCCATTTTTTTCTGTTCTAAATGTGCCTAAGTTGTAAAATTATTTGGGGTTAATTTCAAAGACATGAAGATTAAAACTTTAATACATCAGTTCAGACAAAATGGATGTGTCAGGAAAGCCCATTTTGATGTCCACAGCCCAAAGAAAGAGACATCTTAGCTTTCACCTTATGTACCCTACAAATGTGACAGAACCATGAAGTTCCAATGAAAATGCAGAAGATCCCCCTGGCAAGTGTTATCTCATGCTCCTCTTAGAAAAGCAGAAAGTAACAAGGCAATCCACAATCTGAGGAAAATCCTTTCTTGCTACTGGCTCATTTTGCAGAATGTTAAACATTTATTTGGGATTCTACCTGGTTCCCCTCCCCGCAAATCCAAACAGAAGTCAGTCTTCTGATGTCAGGAACATTCCTACTGTTTTCAATGTATTGAGAGCAAACTTTTCCTAATCCTATTATTAACCTGAAGTTTTAGAGAAATTGTTTATTAGTCTATTGACAAAGAGAATATTGCAGGCACCTTTAAATCAGAAACCCACATTAATTGGGAGAATATTTTGCATTGGGTTGATATGGAGAAGAAAATATTTCAAGGTGGAGTGCTCCTTCTTTTTGAAGTTACTGTTTTTCTTGCAATAAGCCAGTCTGCCTAAAAATTACCTAAGCACATTTGATGGCTGGGTTCTGTTATTTTCACAAATGTTTTGAAGAAATGTGATGTTCTGTAGCAGTGATATGCTATCCAGTTCAAGCAGATTGTGACAGGAGAAACTCCATATGGGTTTTCTCCTTTAGCAACTACTAGAAATGAAGTTTCTACACAAATGAAGTTCCTCCCAGTCAAAGTTTCAGAACCATGGTGATGGGAGCTAGCAGCAGTGACGTTATTTCAGATACTTTCTTAAGAAACATAGCACAGTATGAGAGACTGAACAGAGAAGGAGGAGCTGGGTTTTCAGCTTTCATGTCTGTATGTGGTTGGCTGGCTTCAATTAACACATTAAACTTTGTGATGCCTTTATGTCTTCATTTTTTAAATGGGGATAATTATGAGTTTTTCATCATATCTATGAAGATCTCTGAAGATCTGCTAATGAGAGAATATGTTATCAGTGTAAGGTATTATTGCAACACAACTGATTAATGAAACGATGTCTGCAGAGGAGGGGGGAACAGAGGAGGAAGGGGGTGAAAATAGAAACCATACTTTTGTCAGATTCAAGGAGCTAGTGAAGAATGAGGACAAAATGCTACAATGCTTTGCAGAAAATTAAGGATCACAGCTACATCTATCACCATAAATGGCTTGCTTGAATTGCTTGCATTCTCTGTCTGAGCTGCAATATTTCATTCAACCAACCATTCGTTAAACACACATCCTGAAAGCAAATAACTTCAATGTAAATAATTTGTGAAGCATTGTTCCATCTGTTGAAAATGTGCAGTAGTAGTTTCGACCCTTGTCTAAACCAGGCAGGCTACTTTCAGGCAAGTTTGGGAGGTAAATGAACTGTCTGGCTGCTTTTCTTGGCAACATCTCTTATTAGTGGGAGGTGGCAGTAAAGAGAACATGAGGAAGACTGAAAGTGTTTACTTAAAACTTTAGCCAAATGGCTAGGGAGAGTTAAGATAAATCATAACTGTCAATGATGACAACTTTAGACTGCTACTAGTTCACTCCTGTTTATGCAGTTTTAAATGTTGCACTTAGAAACGTTTTGGAGCAGACCGATTTTTTATTGACAGATGCCATAAGTTGTTTAGATGTAAATATTTTGGACCTGGTTCTAACAGTGACATAGAAGATTTGCAGGAAGAAGTCTGTAAAGCTTCACACAACACTTGAGAGATAATATTTTTAAGAGTGTCTCCAAACTATGCATCTGTGACTCATATTTCCCCAAAGAATAAGGTCTATAGATCAATGCAGGCTTATTACACTTTCTCACACAAAAAATGCCAAAATAAAATGTTGCAGCTAATGACCATGTGGGATTATTGAATAGAGTCAGTTTTTTTCCTCTTTTTCCAATCTTTTCTTGAGCACCTTTCCTCAACCCTTTTTTTTGGTTTGGGGGTATTGGTGGTTTTTGTCTTGGTTTGTTTTTTTGTTTTGTTTTGTTTTCCTTTCGGATGGTGGCTTGCGTGCTAAAACTTAAATAGCAGTTAGGATGTCATAGGAAGCTTGCAAAAGGCCAGTAGTTCAGCCAGTAACCTCAAGATTTTTTCTTAAACTACTGAGTCACCCTGACCAATGTCATAAAATTCAGTACTACAGGAAAGATGAGGGTGAATTGATCAGGGATTTAGATCAATTTATATTTTGCTTTTAAGAGTTACAGCTGCTGCTTCTCTGAATACACTTAAAGTAAGCAGCACATCTAGATGCTCTTTTGTTTATATAGTTCTATAAAATTTCCTTTGTACACTGTAATATTGCAGTACTAGTTCCAGGAGGAAAAATAGCCCAAGAATTACAACAGTCTAACCCTGGGCTGAAGTTCCTTCTCTGTTTCGAAATGGAAGCACCACTAAGAGACTTGCCCTCCAAATAACTTTAGTATGGACAATAATTTTTTAAACAAAAGGAATTTAGTACAGTGGTACTTCGCCACGCGTTGTTCATGTCCTTCTATTTGGATGGATGTCCTCAGTGGAGTTTCTTACCTTGGGTGAGGAACATGTGAACATCAATAGGTTGTTTCCCAATTCTGCATGTTGTGTTGCTTGACATTGAGGTGAGGCACCCATCAGCTCACTGGAAAAATGGGGCTTCAGTCCCAGCTCCGGTGGTGTGGGTGTGACCGCCAGAATGGCTCCTGGACAGTGGGGCAGGAAAGTGTCCTTAACGGGAATCTAGAGAACTCTCATATTCCTGCTAAAGAGCTGCACTGTGTCTTATGTGCTGCATTGATGATGGATTTCATTATTTTACCTGAACAGGGGCATACTAAATATGCAAACCAATGAAACATTTACCATAGGATACATGTAGAACCCAAGAGACAAGTAAGGGAGAGAAAAGACTCCTGGATATGATTGATTTCTCCTCAGTGGTTCCTATGGTAAGTTAAGATGAGTTTTGTACTAGAAGAGTCTATTTCTTAGTAGACCAGAAGAAACAATAGAAATATTAGATAGATGATTGATAGATAGATAGATAGATAGATAGATAGACAGATGATCGATCAAAACCATTTAAAGTGACTAGACCAGACAAAACATCTTCAGTAAGTGTGTCTAAAGATAGGAGTCTTTAAAACTTCACTGTGAATTCAATTATTTCATGCCATTTTTGATACAGCAGATTACCTAAGACATCTGCAAAAGTCTAGTAGGCACAGCACAAAAACTACAACTGACTTATATCCTTCTCTGGGAGATTTTTTTTTGAGAGCATCCTTGATCTTTTCAAATGACACCGGAAATCTACATCTTGCAACTGAATTGAGCCGTCAAAGCAAAACCAATGTCCTTTATTTAATAAATGACCCTCTGCTGGCTTCTGAGAGATAACAGGAGAGCTCAGTTGACTTGACACATTGATGGCACTGATAATACTGATTTAACAAACCAAAAATTATTCTGACCATCGTGTGCAGCTCGTTTACAATAAGAAGAAAATCTGCTGAATCTGAAAGTAGTTCAAATGGTTCCAAAAACCAGAGATGTAACTGTTAGTCATTCTTTACCTCAGCTTTGAAGTAAAAAGAAAACCTAAAGAACCTGACAGCCTCAAAGTTAAAACCTGAAAAATCCATAAGTATTTTTAAAATTAGTTCTGTGAAGGGATTTTTAAGAACAGAAATTTTCCACCTTTATACATTTGGAAAACTGATGAATACTTCAGAACTTGGCTTCATGTTAAGTCACTGAGATTCACAAAATAGCCAGTTTTAAACATTGTAAAAATAATTTTTATCCCAGCAAGAGTTCACATTATAAATGATGGCAAATCAAAAATCATTACAAAATTTGGTAATCCGTGTTATAATGAAAGCTCATTTAACTCATGGCATAGAGGTCCTCTGACAACAAAACAATAGTCTACAATGTTTCAACTATCTTTCAAAGGTTTTATACATTGCTGAGCCCATTTTGAAAACTTCTGTTGTAAAACCTTTATTGGCTTCACAATATTCAGTATAAATCTGCAAAGATGAATATGTACAAACTTTATGGAGCAGCAGTGGAAATCTTTGTGGAACTATGGAGCATTAAATAGAAATCTGAGAGAAAAAAAAGGCACTAGGATTCATGAAGCACTTGGGGTTGCCTTGCAGTAGAGTCCTGGAAAGCTTGTTTTATTCAGTTAACATACCACAAATGAAATGAATGGATAATACAGTACAGCTCTGCACAAAGTTGAAAAGGGCATTCTCAAGGAACTGCAGTCCCATCACTATGGTATTTAATACAGACTACAGTAAAGGACACATTATAAAAGTAAATACATAGTGCTAAACTAACAGAGATAACAAGAATGATTTAGAAAGAAAAGGTCTTGGCTAACTTGATGCTTCAGGAGGCTGCAGACAAAGCTGATAAAACACAGCATAATTTATTTGGATCTTCAGAACATTTTGACAAAGTTCCATACTACTGGTCTCTGTTTAAGCTAAAAGTTGCCAGGATCTAGGGAAGTACATGGGAGTGGATAAAGTGCTGATGGAAAAACAGAAAACAGAGAAGCTATGTTAGATTGTGGAAAACTAGATTTACTGGGGCCCGACAGGGGTCAAAATTTAGGCCTCTACTGTTCATGATCTATAAAAATGATATAGGCTAGTAAAATACGTTGACAGCACAGTGTGGAAGGAACCGTGAACTTACAACGTAAAGCTAGAAAAATTCAAAAGTGTTTTTTGCTTAGCTTGCTTGTTTTCATTGCTCAAAAAGCACTAATAATCTCCTTTGCACCAGCTCGTCAACACAAATGTATTTTAAGAATGCCTAAGCTATAAGGTAAATAAAGAGAGGCCAGAGGAAAAAAAAAAAAGGCCTTTTGGCTCATATGCAAATACTACATTAGTGTGCCTTAAAGTCCTGCATTGCTTGGGGTGTTGCCAAATATCAAAGATAGAACCCCAGGTATGACATGAGTGAATTCCCTGGGTTTATGCCCTTGTTCTTAAAGAGTTCATGACTCAGTAGTGCTAATATAGGAGTGGCAAACAGAGCTTTGCAGTTATAGAGATAACCTCAATGACAAGAAGAAAAAGCAAAATTGTTTTACTGTTTTTTAGGCATTCTTTCAGGATCCCTTAAAAATGTGAACACTTACTGTAACACTATGTTTGATTTCAGTGGTGAACTATGAACAGTAGTTTTTCAAAAGGTGAGCTCTTTGCCACTACTGGTTGATCCACACCAGGCAAAGTAGTAGGAGAAGACAGACTTACATTGGAGTTAACAACACAGATTTCTCTGTCCTCATTGTTGCAGAAATATGTTTTGTGAAATTGTAATCACAATGCTTTCTTTTTCCAACCCATAAATTGTTAAGATTTTTTGGGGCATGGATCACCTCTTCTGTAGTTTGTATTTTTGTTTAAGTTAGGAGAGATCTTTATATTTGTAGAGCCATAAAGTTTGGGTCAGGATTCTAGTTCTTCTAGTTGATAGATGGAAATTTTTTAAAGAAAGGACTTGGAAATGGTGCTGGCATTGGTGGTTTCTGCATTTTTGTAGGCATAATACTATCATCTGAAGCCGAGAGTTACCATGTAATAAACAAATTACATTTATTAGTAAAGTATTCATAGTAAATTGAGAATCCATCAAGCAAGTAGATTGGAGAGAGAAATGTATCAAGGATTGTACGAAAGCTTTTCTTTCAAATGTATTTGGATGAAGAATTTAAGTTTTTCCCTGCTGTTTTTTTAAAATTATATTTCGTGAAACAGACATTTTCCTAAGAATAACAATTGCTGAAAAGAGTTTTCAATACTGGGATACTATAGCGTGTTTTTCACACAGTGGAACTTCTCAAACTGTCATGTGCTGCAAAATCCCACAGTTGTGTGAGTGGTCCCATTGAATACAACATTATTTGACATTGAGGAGGGGAACACAACCTATATGTGAAAAGAGGAATGTATGGCACTGATTTAACATTTTAATACTGAAGCTTTTAAAATTGCACCTAAAATATACTAAGCATGCTTTTGGTTGAATATTCTCAATGGAAAAAAAGATTTTCTGACTAACTCTATACTTAAGACTGTGCTGAGATTCATCTGACTATTAATGTTCCTAGGATAAGTGTCAGGGAGCAGCATCTTCCATATTCAAATTAAGAAATCTGTCTACAACCCAAAGTAAATGCAATTTTCTTAGGCTAATGTGCAGAAGCTCAATAAAATAGAATATGACCATATGCAAATAAAAATTTGAAAACAAATCTTCATATTGTATTTGATAAGATACTACACAGCTACGCTGCTATTAGAATTACCAGTATGGTACAATTCTACTGGTTGGAGCTGCGTAACTTCTGTCCACATACTTAAACTTTTGTTTCCGCACTGACATTATGGTTTTCCAATGCTCAAGCCAGTATCCCCCTACAGCTATCCCTACAGAGGTAACACTCTGGAACACAATTTTCCCACGTACTTGTGATCAGTAATATCCTGGTTAAGTAGCCCCAAGACAATGGAAACGTCAGAAAAAATCTATTATTTTGCTAATAGTGAGTGGAAATCCTGCTCTGAATAAATACTGTATTAAAATATATACTTAAAGAATGCACTTCACATGTGAATTATTAATTTCCTTAGCTCAGCTATGATTCTCTCTGAAATTCTGTGCTGAAGTGATGTGTATAATATTTTCAAATGAGAAGCATACATTTTAGATTGCGAAATACCACAACAAAGAACTATCTAATAATATTTTTACAGGGTATGGAGAACAGAAAAAGATTCAGACCATGATTAACAGAGCCAGATCCAGATCCATAAAGAGACTCAAATAAGGTTCTAATTAAATTTAAAAGACTCGATATTATCTTGTAAAAGCTTGTGATGAAGGAGAAACAGCCCAAACACAATAGACAGCAAGCCCATCAGGTGTCGTAGATGCCAAGTCTTTCAAAGTCTTAATGGCATCCAAAATAAATCTATTTTTAATAGAAATTTTTCTCCTCATATACCTGACAATATTTTGGGGTAAGGCAGGAACATTCTCCTCTGAACTGAATGTAGATCAAAGAAGGGTAACTGAGGTGTTCGTGAATTACATGACCTTGTTTGGATGATAAAAATCTAATATTGGTGAAAGGGTTGGCCATTTGGATCCATTTATTATGCTGGATAATTTCTTGCATCCTTAATTGGCATGATCGTCCAAACCAATACTTCTGAAACCTTTTCTACTAAGGTAAGAAGAAGCCTAATTTTTTAATTCCACATATCAATGTAAGGCTTCAGACTTTGGTCTGGTATCTACTAAAGAAGCACGGTCTCAGGAAAGCCTGATATTTTTAATTTGATTACAAGAATAATAATTAGAATCTCTGGAAAAACTAGAGCAACAAATCAGAATATTGGGCATGGAAAAGCTTATTCATGCCTGAGGCTGAGGCTTTGCATCTTAGACCTAATATGGGACCTGGGTGCCAAAGGGTTTTTGTGGTTTTACAGTTATATCAATTGGTCTAAGAAAAGGTAATGTATAAATCTTACCTTGTTTATATCCTGTGATGCATTTTATTAGTATTAATTTGTCCCAATCCATTCAAATCTAGTTGCTATCCTGCCTGTCATTGTCACTCATGTCTAGCAAAGGTGTCATACTTGAAAGAGGAATCCAGGTGTGTATGTGCAGGAACTTCCTTTTTTTGCCACATTTCTTCTCCATTACTGTAATGATCTTAATCTTCTTCAAGTAAGCTTATTGTGCCACAAAACTCTGCAGTGGGAGGAATGATGTAATATCTATTGCATAATTTGAATTTTTAAGGGACTGGATGAGTCAAGGATACTCAGATTCTCACAGGCTGAAGCCGTAAATTTGAACAAATCTGCTTCATGTTTCATGTTAGAGGATTTACAATTTGCCTTTGACATATTAAGAATGCAGAAAGAAACCTGTGTAACTGTTTAAAGAAAAACAGTGAGAAGGGAATAAGCTTGTTCTCAAGAGCAAAGATAGAGTTATACACAAACTCTCTGCCAAATCAAAGCAACTTTTCAAACTTTCTTCCCTGCAGCTGTGTTTTTGAGTCCCTCTTCCTCTGCTAAGCAATGTTTTCTTTTCCTTGGCATGAAAAAGCTCGAAATTTCAATGACTTTTCTTTTGTTACACAGAAGACTTCATTCTACTGGTGGGACCCTTTCCCAAAGGAACGCCTCCAGCCAGTTTTGATGATGACAAAATGTATCAATTTAACCTTGAAGTAGATGGAGCAGACAACCTTGACTTTTTAACTAATATTCACATTTATTAGTTTAGAACAGCTTGGATGATAAGTTCTTTTCTCCTACCAGTGAAAATGAAATAATACCCATCCAAAGAAGGAACTTTGAAAAAATTCATCCATCAAGCTGAAAACCTCACTCAGATGCTGTAACAGTATATTTGCCACCAATTTATATGTGATTCTTTCATCTCAATAATGACAGGCAGAAAAATGGAAGAATTATATATTTTGTTTGAAAATACCTTCAAATATTTCAAACAGAAATGGTAGTTCGCTGAATTCTAAAATCATAAAGCAATAATACTGAACAATGCTCAGTGACTAATGTCTTACAGATGATTTTTTTTCAATTATATCAGCATAAAATTTAAATAGTAAAATGGGGTTTTTTGTCCACCACTTGTCTTCCATCTGAGCAGAGAATTTTCTCAAGAGAGTTCTACTTCTGTCTTTATGCATTATGTGGCATTCATAGAGCTCGGGCTGGAGTGAATACTTTGGTATACAACTAGATGACAAATTTATGCATAAAGGTAAGAGTGATACACCATTCCCTTAAAAAAAAAAATCAAAACCTTACACCACCGTACTCCCTCCACCCATTCAAAATTGGCATTAAATGCCCTTAACTAACCTCCTGTGGTGAATCACTGGACCCATCTTCAGTCTAAGGAACCTGTCATAGGTGCATGAATCTGCAGGTTAAAACTGAAATTAACTGAGAATCCAGTCCTGGGACAGCTGAGATGTTTATTCATCTACAGTAAGACTGTGGAAAATAGATAAGAAATACAGTTCCTGTTCTCCACAAGGAAAGCTCTTCAGCAGTCTGTTAAGACTTGTCTCAATCTCATGAGTTTGGAGACGTTCATATCTGTCTTATAGATAAAAACACACACTGAGGCCAACCTGGTTTTAGGCAGTGTCTGATGGAGATGATAGTGTTTTGGTGTTACTAACTCAAAGATTAAAATCGCAGCTTTAAAATGTACTGTGCTCTTCACTTTAGGAATCTAAACTGAGCTCAGTAACCAAAATTTATGAGTGTAAATTCAGTGTCTGGTCACAAACAAAAGTAGGGTACACCCCCAGGAGAACTCACAGTAATAACTCAGATAGATGAAGTTAAGGTAGAGTGAATGTCACCCCTTGAAGCAAAACACAGTCCTTTATGGAGCATTTAAGACATTAAATCCTTCCAAAAGAATAGCAAAACAGAAATATGAGCTATTAAAGAAGTTGCTTATTTATTTGAGTCTGACAATAGATTTTTTGAATGTTGTATCTCTTAAGCTATGACCTTTGGTAAATGAGACATGTTATCTTATGGCATAGCATAAATCACAATTCTTCCTTTCCTAAGAATAACACCTATGTGATCTGGTTACTTGCAACAGCCGTAGTGATGCTGGGATTCATAAACGATCATCTGTTATTTCAGATCACCTGAGCAAACAAACTTGCAAGGAATATATTAGAGTGATATATATTTAAAACCAGTGGCATGAGATAATCAAATTCAAATGCCACAAAATCAACTGATATTCTTACGTGGGCTTAGGATCCCATAAGAGTCAGTTCAGAGAAGTTAACAGGTGTTAACTGATCTGCTGGTCTTCACTTCCAAAGGGGCAGAAAAATGTACCCTTTAAGACAATATTTACTTGAAAGCAACTGCAGCTTCAATTAGCAGCATTTAAGGAATGCAATTAACAACATTAATTTTTTTATGTCAATTGATTGCATTTAATCAACTGAAAACAAATGTCCTCAGTATACGATCCTTTGGCAAGATTAGTAACACTTTTATTATCTTACTAACATAGACTAAAAGGAAAAACATAACAGCATTGAAGGAAGGCTCAGAGCTGTTGAGACTCTTAGCTTCTCTTTTCAGCCTAAAACCCAAACTTTTTTCTTGGGCTTGGCTTTGCAATATAAGCTTAGAGATGGCTTTTGTTCTTTATGAAGTAAATTATTCTAGTGAAGATAAAATATTGTGAATATCTGCAGAAGCACCACGTGTTCATCCCTCTTGGAAAATATTCTGGAATCTGTGTGTGAGTACTTCACTCTTGACCAAATGCGCAGAAATCCGCGTGCTCTTCATTCTAAATTGGGGTGTATTATTTGTCATCAATGCAGCACTCTTAAAGCTCCTCACAGTGCTTTAATTTTATAAAGGTCCAAACTCATTAATTGTTGATCATATGACAGTTTTTGTTTCTTTGGGTTTTTTTGTACTTCTGAGACTGTTGTAACCTTTCAGTCAGCTGACACCTGTGGTATAAGCAATGACCCCCACAAAACAAACAAAAAAAGACAATTCTCCTCCCTGGTAAGCACATATTATTGAATCATTATTAGAAAGGGTTTGTGTTTGCCGAAACTTGAGGCCCAGAACACATTCAGGACCCATTCCAATTTTTCTCCACTGCTCCTGTGATCAATCTGGACTCATATCCCATGCTACATCACAGCATGTAATACCAGATATTTGCACTTTTGGAAAGGTCACTGAGCTGTCATACAACTCTGCAACAACAAAAGATACAGCAGAAATGGTTGAGCCATGCATAATGTGAGGAACCAGCCATTCTGAAAATAAGCATGAGTTATGGTGAGCCTTGAAGTGCAGAGAGACTTGAGGTTTTCTCTTCATGATGCTGGCTGGGTTACCTCAAAGATTTCTTTGATAGTACTCCAATGTGTGCAGCCAGTGAATTTTGCCTCAAGCTGCCTTTGAAGGCTTCTTCCTACTTGGATCAAGATGTCAAAATGTCTTCAGTTCCTTTGACTCAGCTCCTGATTTAAGCAGTGCTTGGCATGTCTCCAGAATACGATTAACTCCCGCTTCTTTTCTGACTGTATTTTGCAGAGTTACTGGTACCTGGGCCACTGTCTCTAATTTTAAAGAGCAATGTGAAAATACAACAAGCAGTGAAAACATCAGGAAGCCAGCTTCACTGACAGCTGGATTTTACTGGATTCTGTAGGTACTGAGATAAAATTAAAAAACTAATTTTCATGTCTTTAGCTTCAAATCAAAGTTCACATCATGCCTGCAGTTTAGACACAATTCCAGATATGAAATGAGTCAAAGATGTCCTTATGTCTTGTCAAGAGAATTTCCCTGTGGAACCCTGCCTAATTGTCTCATACAGTCAGAGTCTGTCTCTCTCTTCCTGAAGCCTTATCAGGCAAGGGAAGCCACATCCTGATCCCATCTCACTCACAAAAGTACTTCGTCTTCTCACATGATAAGCACAGAATATAGCACAAAAGTAACCTCCTGGTTCAGCAGATTGTCATGATCCACCCTGTCTACAGCTCTATTAAGCTTACCAATTTTTTTTTGAAAATAACTGAATTTGGTGTCTCCCTGGACTCTTACTGAAACATACGGCATGAAGAGATGAGGGAAGAACGCTCTAATTAGGCCTGTAGTTCACTACAACTTTGCATATCTTTCCCTCTGGACAAATCCTGTAGGACTTACCAAATGCTCAAATTTAGAGGAAAGATTGTAAAAGCAGGATTTTTCAAAACCTCGGGGTTACTCACTGAGGGCATCTCTCTTGTGTCCACTGACCAAGAAGTGCACTACAATGCCATAGTATGCTACTGTAAATACTGTTTTCCAGATGAGATACAAAATCAGATTTTTACCAACTATGGTCATTAAAACAGCCTTGTCACTGCTGGAAGATAATTCCAGTTTGGACAGTTACATTCCTTTTGGGTATGGGGTAAATTAAACCAGTCTCAAACTAGGATTATTCTATGCTGATATGTTTATTTTATGTTTCATGTCACAAATCAAACAAGATAAAATGTAGCCTTAAATAGTGTTTGGAACATGATACCGTCCACAGGTCTCTTGAGGAGTCCTCTGGGGAATATTTCTTCAGACAAAGCCTTGCTGGGGACAAAGTTTGCACAGAAATTTATCCTGCAGAAAAAGGTTTTGTTATCCCTGTCTTTCTGAGACACTAAGAATTTTTTCAATTATGAATACATCAATGAAGCAACATCTTTTTCTGGATCATGATAAGCACACCCCTTTAAGAAACTTGTTCTATATGTTTTCTCAGTTATTCTGATTCTACTTTGCTTTCCTAAAATATCTCTTATCATGTGCAGGCAAATTTTGCTTGCACAAAACATCTTGCAGTCCTCCCAGAATGCATTTCAATAGTGAATGAGGGCTCTCTGTGTGTTTAAAGCCAGATTCCCTCAGCTACATTTGGAATTTCCTCCCAAACCACAAAAAGAGAAACAACTAACAAATGACATTTATGGCACAATGTATAACACACACCAGATATATATGACATTTTTTATTTGGACTTTTCTAGCTAAACAGAAGCAAACAAATGTTTTATGAAATTCTCTATGGTTGCTATGGTTATTCCTATCTTAATATCCACCGCCAAAAGGATTATCTCAGGTCAAGACCTTAGCTCAGTGAATGCCCTTATTTAAACAGTAAGGTCATTTTGGAAAAAAAAATAAAGACTAAGAGACACAATAATATTTGATAATAATTGCTGTATTCTTGGCTGAATTGCTTTGCAGCTGAACACCATACTTCTGCTCCCAGCACTATTCTCCTCTAACCTTCCAGAATGGTGAGTGTACCAGTTCCAGATACACTCCTTATGTGGAAATTTGCACTCTAGCTGTTCTGGTTTTCAAGAACTTTTGACCCAGGTTCTACCTGGAACTTCATCGCCTTTTCTCTGTGTTTGAATATTTGCAGGCTTTTGGGGCAACAATTTAAGTACTCAGAAAATACCTTGTATAAGCAATGCAAAACAGGGACTGAATCCACTTCGAAAGACGGAAATGGAAAACCGGAAACAAAGGAGAGTTATAAATGTATACAGGCAGATTTCCATATAATCAAGGTACTTCTACCACAATCTGTATCATGGTTTGGGACTGACATCAAAATCCCCTTTCTGTATTCTAATGCAACAATATCTTATTGCTTGAATTTCAAGTCAAAATTCTGGTGGTGATTTCAGTAAGAAATAATTCTAAGTTTGTTATTTAGTTCAACACTAAGTCAAATTTAAACTGCTCAAAATCAAGCAAGAATGTATTTCTGAAGTTTCTGTTCAGGTTCTTTTAGTGTTTTGTGCCCAAAAGTACTCCAGAAAAGTCTTTATTTGTATAATAAAAAATTAGTCATAGTCCAGCTGCCACTTGCACCAAAGGCAATTATTTTAGTTGGAAATGTAAAGGAATGGACCTGAAACCAAAATCCAGTTAAATAAACTTCTCAATGTAGGGAAATTCCCTTCCTGCCACTTTGGTATCAGCCATATGTTTGATGGTTTGTTGTACCTGAAAAAGAAAAATATCAGGAAAAACAAGGGGAGTGAGTTGGTAACTAGCTGATATACAAGCTCTGAAAGACTACTGGGGAATGGAAAGGGGATTTTGTAATTTTCTTTTAAAGGAAAAAGACAAATGAGGAACAGATAGTGCAAAATTATTTGTTCCTACACGGTGCAATCTCTCAGCGACTCATCTTCCTTCTATGTCACTTGAGTGAAGCAGAGCCTTTGTGTGAGTTTCCAAGGCGAGAAGCAGAGGGGCAAGGAGGAGTAACACTTGTGTTCAAACCAAATCCAGTGGCATTTCAGGGACAAGAAGAAACATAGAGCACAGTCGTGGTAGTGATTAAGAAAATAATAACCCCCGCCCCAAGTCACGACACATGCTTCCCATATGTTTTCGCTGGGAATTTGCCAGATACAGCAGGATCTGGTGACATTGTTGTAGAGCAATTCAAGGCCTAGAGAAGCCTTCCTGCCCTCGATAACAGTTGTGGTGGGATAGGGTAGGGTAGGGCACTGAAAGGAGTGAGTGTTTCTTGTTTGATTTCCCACTGAAAGGAGAAGCATTAAATAAAGCTGGCAAAAAGAACTCCCAACAGCGCTCTGTCAGAAAGAGTATTTCTGCTGGAGTTGAAAAACTGGTGGAAAAAAATGTCCTCTTCTCTGAAATTTGGCCTTAAAAAGATAGGAAAAGGGAGAGTCTGGTTCAGCATGTTCATTCGGCTCTCAAGTGCACTTTTGAAACGAATCCCCCATTTCTCCCACTTACCACACTCCGGTTCACATCACGGAGCGGTCTCTGAGCGAGTGAACTGGATTCCTTTCAGATTAAATTCAACTGGAAGATGTGCTCCAGAAGCACAGCTAATGCACTCCAGTTTCAAATGTTTAAGCCATGGGAACAGACTGGAGCTAGTGTGAATCAAAACCCCCGAAAGCGTGTCTAGTACAGATGTCAGGTCCTCAACACCAACAGCTTCTCACTGCAGACCCACTCCTGGGCTGCACGACTTGCTCATGTGGACACAGCCAGAGCCCCCCGCTACAGCTTTCCAGAGCAAGCTGTTTTGATTTTAGAGTGACTCTTTTCTTGATTTGTTTTTAATATATAGTATATTATATAATACAAAACTCAAAACTGTAATACAATGCTTTGACTGACCTCAAACCATTCTCATTGTCTTTCATGGAGTCCTTTGAAATAACTAGGTTTTTCTTTCCAAATGTGAATGAGAACAAATTGTGAAATCTGAAAATCCTTTGCAATTCTAAATTCCTGTGTTCCATACAGCTGCACAAGAGACCTGGATTTCCATGTAAATTATTACCTTTTTACTTTAAACCTCTGAAACATTCAGGCCCCACTCAATCTGATGGTCAGACTGCCATGTGCAATTATAAATGATGGGAAGAAGCTGCTCTTCCCTGTGGTGTTCCCTACAGGACAGACCATACTTTATAGATTTTCTCCCCTCTGCAGCCCCCAGTCTGTCCTGTTCCATAGAGTGAGCAGCTTTTGCACAGCTAAACTCTGCAGGTTACTGCTTATAGGCTGGCAGTCTGAGCTGAGTATTTGTGAAGGGGAATTCCTGTCTCACACCTATAAGAGATGAGTACTTCAGCCACGAACCCAGCTCTTCACTAGGCATCATGTTCCCAAAACTGCCTTAATTAAAAAAAAAAAGAAATAAAGAGGTTACTTACAATGGCACAAACAATGCTTTAAAGATTTGAGAGTGCTCTAATTGCCTACACTGCTGTCTCTTTAAGCCAAGGAATGGACCCATGCACACATCTGGTAGTCAAAACTAAATGGAACCAGCTGAGAGAATACCCTCTAGAAATTAAATTGTACAGAAGATGGCTAAGCCAGAAGGACTTAAGTGAAAGGCTCTTTTTAATAACTCCCTTGCTTTGCACTCATGCCTTTTGTTTACTTTGTTTATTTTTGTAATAAGCAAAAACAAATTAAAATGTCCCAGTTGTTAACATTTAGCAAAATGTGTCCACTGTGCATTTAGGAGTGCATTTTCCATCCCATTTCACAATCAGGACGTCATTCATGGCCAGCAGTACTGCTCTGGAATGTTGGCCTGCAGCTTTATGAATTGATTTTAAAATGTAATGGAAATATACTGTATGTGCACAGTAGCCAACTCTTCCAATGTTAATAACTGGGACATTTTCATTTGGTTTTTGTTTATTAAAAAAGGCCTAGTCCTAGGAATAGCCGTTTGACTTGTGTTGAAACTGCCTGTAACTGCCTGCTTATGGAGCTTTCTTTAGCATGGCTCAGGCCACACGCAGCTTCCTTTGGCTCGTTTCATAAACTGCCAAACCATGCAGGGAGATGGGATGATGTCTTGCTTTCATTTTGCTAACAAACACATCCTCTACACAAAGCTTTTTGTCAAGTTGGTAGTTTCTCCCCTTTCTGCCTAAATTTATAAACCAGATTTTTTTCTAAGTTGAATGCTGTAAGCAACAGCCCAGTTCAGCCCCTCTTCAAGTCCAAAACAATTCCAACGAAAGTCAATAGAAACTACAAAACTAAGCATCCAAAAATGTACTTGTTGTACAGACACATTAGAAAATTTTTCACCAAGACCTCTGTAAAATGTTAGTATTCATTGGTAATTCAGGTACTTAATCATGCAAAACATCAGAGAGAGGAAAATAGCATATTTTGAGCAATTATAACCAATAAGAGACAGATATGTAACTGGAAATAGCAAATTAACCCTTTCAGACACTCTTGTGCAAAGAAAATATAAAGAAAGATATTTACCTCTGATATTATCTCTGGAAAAGGAGCTGATTCTATGTGATACATAGTAGTATCCTACCACAGTATTCACAGCCTACAATACAGTCAAATTTTCTTTCAAAGAAGAAGTACAAGTAGTACAGGGATGTGGAAAATTAAATATTCCCACAGTGAGTTTGATGTTTGAATAGGAACAACACCATTCAGGGGACCAATGACTTTAACACAATCCTTCCCAATGTTTACACTGTTCAGGTATTCATTCCTCATATTGATGCATAACTTTTCTAAAACTTCATCTAACAAACACATCCTGATTAGCTGATACTCACCATTGTGCATTTTTTTGTCCCTGGTAACTATTGACATTGAGAGAAGATGCCCGTTTATGTTTTCTCCTTATTACTGATGTTTATTTATAGCACTGCTGCTGCTCAAAGACATGATGGACATAGGTCAAGCCTGGCTTTCCCTGTGCCCCTGTACAGACTAGGCAAACATTGCAGTCCTGTCCTTGTGAACTCAGTTTGGCTGTAACAAAAGTAGAAAAAGCATTTTGAATGAACAAGTCGCTGAGTACCGCGTACTCGACATCCCAGATTTATTGTACTGAATATTCTATCCTGTATTCACAGAATCACAGAATGGTTTAGGTTGGAAAGGACCTAAAAGATCATCTAGTTCCAGCCCCTCTGCTGTGGGCAGGGACAGCTTCCATGAGACCACCTTCCTTAAAGACCTATCCCAGCTTGGCCTGGAACACTTCCAGGGATCGGACATCTACAACTTCTCTGGGTAACCTGTTCCAGTGCTTCACCACCTTCAGAGTAAATAACTTCTTCTTAATATCCAATCTAAACCTACACTCTTTTAGTTTAAAGCCATTCCCACCTGTCCTATCACTACGTGCCCTTCAAGTTTTTCAAAGGTTCTAGCGCAAAATCTTAGGTCTTTTAAACTAATTTTAATTGGGCTACAGCCATGAAAAAGTAGTGGGTGGTATAATAATACAAATAATTATTTTTATTGCTGGATTTTAAGAAGTGGGGGAAAAAATAAGATAAAAAATAAACCCTAATAAATAAGGACATCAGGCTGTAAGGGACCTTTTGGTGAAACCCTGAGTATCACAGGAACCTGAATACGTAATCCTTCCCCTTTATGACTTACTGGTAGTTGTGCTGAGAGTACCCAGGGAACCACACACATGTCCTTTGGAGAAAGTTTAGCTCTGCTTCTTAAAAAAAATCCAAACAAACAAAACTCCATGTTTCAATCTGGTGGAAGGACTTCATAGGAAATCCCAGCTGTGGAACAGCAGCTCTCAACCTCTGGAGAGCTTGCAAAAGTTCACTTTGAGCTACCTCACTTCAGGCCTTGCAGTCTTGAGACTGACATAAAGCAAAACTTCTGACGGGGTGTGTATAAGTCCAAGTCTCTCAACCCCAATGACTCTGCTCTCCCATTGGTGCTGGGCAGCATGAAGCAAAGGAGAAAATAACACAAGCTGCCAGTCCAAGAGGGAGCAGAGTTATAAAATCAGACTCTAAAACCTTGCTTGCAGCAGTGCTTCAAACATAGTGTTGCATATATAGATGGGGGACAAAATCCCCCTGCCCTACAGACAAAGGCTTGCAGGAGATAGGATGTACTGTCAAGGAAAGAAAATCACCTATCACATGCTCCTTTTGCCAGTGATGCTATTGCTTAAAGCAGAATACTTGCCCTACTGACCTTGCAGTCTTAATGAGATTAATTCCCTTGGGCTGCAAGTGGGGAATTTGTAACATTTAACCATTGTTCTATTCTTTTCTTCTCTGAAAACACAACAGATATCTCAGAGCACTTTTCTGTCCTATTCCTTACTATTGCTGTGGCTCTATGCCAGCAAAAAATAGTGCTTCAGCCTCTCATTGTGATCCTGCGCCAAGTACAGCAATATGAAGGAAGCATCAACATAATCAGCACAATGTAGTGTCTCTGAGCCAGCAGGGATATGTCACAGCTTTATGTAGAATTCCCTATCTTTTTATTTTATTATAGAGACCACAGACTGGGATATTATGGGTCACTCAAAGGTCATGTTACAAAAAGCAGCTTCTTTTTGGAAAGATGAGCCCCTTTTTAGTATGCCATTAGATTATTTTCCTACTCTCTGTTGACTGCATGAAGGTGCAGAATGAATGTTTGTTTTCTGAATTCCTTAAAAATCTTCTCTTCTTCCTGTACTTTTCCCCTTTGTCACCTGTTTGGAAAGAGGAACTTCTGCAGTTTAGAAAAAGACTTACCTCCCCAGCCCCACCAATGTAGCAGTCTTAGGCTGCTCTGTTAACCAGCAACCCCAGTGAAAAGCAGTAAGCCTTGGACCCCTATGTGCCTAAATTACATGTATATATCAGATTTGTGCTTCCAAGTCATGCCTCTGTGTGTGAAACTTTTATACTTACTATAACATTTAAATTCCATTAAAGAGGATTTCTTATCTCAATAGTTCCCTTTTTCTTGTCTCTCAATGACACTCATGCTCTAATACTGCATGAAACGGTACCCGCAGACTCTCATCTCCACCAAAAGCCATTGGAATTTAATTACTGGAATTTTTTGTATTAAGAGAAATCATTGTGCGAGACCTGGAGCTACAATCAGTAGGGTCTGAATTGGTGACCAGGATTTCTGTCTCAACTTTAAAATAAAAGTCAGAGAGCTCATGATGGTCTCTGTTTCTGAGCTAATGATGGATGACATAGACACATCACTGTAGTGCTATGGTTCTAATTTTGCATTGTATGAAATGATAATGCAGCCACTTGTCTAGATACTCGTTCTCCAGATGTCTACTCTACATCTAGAGAACAAGTCCTGTGAGGAGAGGCTGAGGGAGCTGGGATTGCTTAGTCTGGAGAAAAAGGGATCTCAGGGGAGACCTTACCGCTTTTGACAACTCCCTGAAAGGAGGGTATAGTAGGGTGGGGCCAGCATCTTCTCCCAAATAACAAGTGATAGAACAAGAAGAAATGGACTCAACCTACCCAGGGGAGGTCTAATTTGGACATTAAGAAAAATTTCTTCACTGAAAGGTTTGTCAAGCATTGGAGCAGGCTGCCCAGGCAAGTGGTAGAGTCACCAGTCCTGGAGACATTTAAAACACATGTAGATGCGATGCTTAGGGACATGGTTTAGAGGTAGATACAGCAGTTTCAGGTTTGCAGTTGGGCTCAATGATCTTAAGGGTCTTTCCCAACCCAAACAGTTCTATGATTCTACTGTGGCTACATCACTCATGCTTCTCTTGATACTGCATTTTTACATCTCTGTGCTTTTCCTGGCCCAGTCCTCTGCTCTCTTTGCTGCCTGGACATATGGCTATACCACTCTCCTTCTTCACTTCAGTTCCTCTCTTTAGAGCTGGGACAATGCTCTCTCACTTTTTGCTCTAACAGCACAGAAGAGCAGCAATAGTGGCAACTTATCAGAAGCGAAATTATATTTGACTGACTTCAGTGGCTTGGTGGACAAAGACAGAAAAATGGATGTTGTTTCTCTTGAATCTGGGAGTCACTTTGACACAGACTTCCAGAGGATGAAAATAACCAAACCAGTGAAAGATGGATGGTGTAAATGGATGATCATGCACATGAAAGATTGGTTGTACCACCACTCAAAGGGCTGTGATTAGTGGAATGAAGTACGCCTGGTGGTGTCCCACAGGGATTGATATTGGGCCCAGAAATTTTTAATGCTTTAATTATTGAGCTCACTGTGATGGGGTACATCTTTAAGTAATTTACAGTCTATATTAAATTGGGAGGAACAGAGCTGCCAGTCAGAAGGACTTCAACGGAGAATGTTCTGACTAGACCCTCAAGAAGTTCAAAATAGCCAAATAAAAAAATCCCTCATTTGGGATGAGTTCACACCATGCAACAGTGCAGGCTGAAGGCCAATTGGAGAGAAAGCAGAAAAAAGACCTGGACCTCTTGATGGACAGCAGGTTGAAGATGAGCCAGCAGTGCTCACGTGCTCATTCCCTACTGGGAATGATCCCTGGATCATGCTAACTTCTGAACCATGTTTGGACATTGTTTGAGAGAACACTAGCTAGCAAAAATGTTAAACATGCCGAGGGCACTTTGCAGTGTAAGTGTACAGATGATTATGTGCCAGGGCCTGGGAGTGATGCCCGTCAGCATTTAGTTTATTAGTGTACAACTAACCTGTAAGTCTGTGAGTTGAGAGAGAGGGAGAGTGTTAACATGAGATTCCCATCCCACAACTAGAAACACAAGAGAGAAGTGTATTTCAAGGGTATTTCACTCCTGTTCAAAAGGTTTAAGGATAATGCTCACACCACGAGATCTAGTGATACCTTGGCATCATGGAAAAGTCAGGCAGTACCACCCAGCACCAATTTGAACCACGGGCCAATACTTCCTCAAAGTTTAACTTTTCCATTTTTGCTGACTTTAAATATCAAATTCTTCCTTTGCTCTAAGTCTCTTCCTGTCCCAGCACATTTTGTGTCCTTTTTTTTAGTCCAACCTCCAAATAATGTGTGGATGTTTTTTTTAAAAACTGCTTGATACGTTCAAAATGTCCAGAAGTGTAACATTCTTTTTATTAATGGAAGATCCTGGAACTACTGTACAAGAACTTACATGTGGGTCTTGAATGGCAACAGTATTGCAGGACTGTCCATCAAGGATCGATGCATGCCTGGAAGTCTTGGATATGGACATTTGCACCATGAAACTCAGTCATGGGATAATCAAGGTCTTCTAAACAGCCTCAGACTTCACACTTTTTCACAACAAACTTAAGGTTTTATCGGGACTCATTGAATTTAGACAGTATATGGCAATATCTGGTATCATCTGAGAAATCCCCCTGCTGCCCAGTGACCTCTCCTCCTGCCCAAGGATACAACTGGGACAAACTGCCCCCCTTCCTCCCCCTCAGGTGGGCCCCACTTTTCCCTTCTGTTCTTGGGAGTAAGGCTGCTCTGTTCTGAAACATATGACTAATCATGTGCAAGTGGCCCTAAACTATTACAATATATATTAATTTAAACAGGAATGAGATTAGGTTTACAAGCTATCCCATCCCCCATCACATATTTGTTACAATTTCCTGCTATTGTTGTAGATTTCTTTTATGAAGCAATAGAAAACTTTGATGTAGAATTAACTGAACCTGTTTTACATATTCAGTTTTTGTTGGCAGTGGTTTTATGCTCCTGGCTTCGGTCTCAATGCACTACGTACACCGAATGGGAATTTTCAAACATTAATACATACATTTTAAATAAGGAAGAAAATATAAACTCTAAGCCCACCTACTGCTTGTATGGCAACACTTAATAGGGTGATTTCTTAACATGCAGGAGCATGGACTTAATTATAAAGGTACTGTAAATCCTCTAGTGCTCTATGGTTGGTTTTACATGCACACACATACACACACATTTGTGTATGCACAGAAGCTTCTGTAGTGAGTGAGAAAGAACTAAATTTAGGCCAGATGCTTGCCTTCAGAAAAAAAGATAAGCAAACTCTGTATAGGTGTTAGAAATGAAGATGGTTAGAAATATATTTTTATCTTTTAGAAAATACTGAAATATCGAAAATTTAAAAATTCCTTAGCTTAAAAAAATCAAGCCTTTCTTCATGGCTTCCTGCTTTCCTACATTCCTTCTTGCCAGCCTGCTCACCTATGTATCTTCCTAGCTCTCCACCTTCCTATCTTTTTTCTTCCAGTGGAATAATTAGAGAAAAGAGAGACCACAGAAAATAGTACAAAAGATAAAAATCTACCATCTCTGTTTCTTTCATTTTGTTTTGACAAAGAGCACAAAAAGATTTATTTCCTAAGGTACTAAGAATTAAAAGTTCTTCATACTTTCAGACTAAAAAGTATAGACATACATTCACAGGTTTGTAGTTTTGTCAACTGAACAAAGGAAAAATGGGGATAAGAAAACAAAATCAGGTTCCAAAGAAAAAAAATAAACTACCAAGAGTGCATTTTCTTTCCTCTCCTTCACTTTTATTAATTGTTTATTTTTCTTGTCCTTCCTGTAGGAACGGTAGATACTTTGACTCACAAAAAAATCTGGAAAAGGGGTTTATGTTTTCCTTTTCTTCCAATTCTTTTTTCTCAGTGAAAAACAATCACCACAACAACATCTTTATGAAAATACTAATTCTGAAGATTGTCAGACTGACGTATAATAATGCATTGACTCCATTCACTCCAACTGTAACCACTTATTTGACACTTCTGCATCAGGAGTTTAGCTTTCTTAAACTTCCTTTGTAATGAACACAGTAAGATGAGTACTAGCATAAATTGGTACAAATCTGAGATTAACTGAGGTTTTCTGACATAATAATATATATTTTTATTAGAACTTTTATTTAGCATCTTTTCAACTAAAAACACCAAAATAACAAACAATCCTTTTAAGAACTTAATTAAATTTAATTTCTTTTAGAGAAGAAGAGCTAAATAAATGTGGAGTTGTTTAAAATATCTGAATTAGTTAACATAGTTTTGTTGCAGATACTGATTATCAGCTATTATTAGAACCCTAACTTTACTTGTGCTACATCATGCTCTAGACAAGCTGCTTTGAAGAAAGATTTCTTGAAGTTAATTCTGCCAATACCCACTTTTACCTCAGTAGGTGTTAAAAATTCATCAGCACAGAAAAGAATTTTAGAAAATTATCTGAGACTGAATAAGAAAAGAAGTGATAGTCTAGATCCTATTCCCACACCTTGTTAAAAGTTTGCTGTTCTGATTTCAGAAAGGGCAGTGTCTGGAGTATACACAGACAAGGAGAATAAGGATGATCCTGTTTATGTGTGAGCTGACTTAAGCTCAATATTTAGGCACAAATTCAACTCCTCAAAATAGCATAAGTTAAAGTGATTGGAAGACATATTGCAACTGTTTCCATTTTTCTTTCCAAACACTTCCCAAATAAATAATTGACACAAATGTTGGAATGGGGTTTTCATCACCTTTTTCTTTTTTCAAGTGTAATGTACTGAAATTATATTAAGAAGGGGACTTATGAGAATGGCAATATTTTTCCTCTCTTTTTTTGCCACCAAAAGGTTTTCTTCAAAATGAGAGGTTTTAAAATATTTGATTTGGAAATACTTTGCCTCTTTTAAAAATGATGTAACATCCCTTACATAATACAAAAAAGGTTTGCATCAATTTGTTTCAGGCTCTCACATCTCTGCATATTGCATTATTAAAGTTGGGTAACACCAAAGTAAAATTTCACATAAAAGTTTATTCATAATATTCCTTTTCTTGTGTTCTGTTCCTTGCTCTGTTGGCAGAGGTAGGGGTGGGGGAGGAAGGGTCGGTTGTTTAATGAAGATTGGGTTTGGGGGAAAGGAAAAGGAAAAACAGAGGAGTTCACCTCATCCCAAAGCAGACATTCAGAATAGCACACTCTGCCAGTGGTTGCCACTGCTCTCTGCTGGCTACAATGGCAGCTCGATGACTGGCCCAGAGATGCACATCTGAACCATCGATGTCTGAAGGTGAGCCAAGTCCTGCTCATTGGTCCTGTGATACAGGAAAAAGAGGAGCTCAGGCTCCCTCTTACACTTCTATTTGTAGCACCAGAGTTTGGAATGACAGAACAAAACTCTGCAGGGCATTGGTCTAATCGTCTCCATAGCAATTATCAAATCAGAGAATCACAGGATGGTTTGGGTTGGAAGGGACCCAAAAATCACTCAGTTCCAACCCCTCTGCCATGGGCAGGGACATCCTCCACTAGACCAGGTCACTCAGAGCCCCATCCAACTGAGCCTTGAACACTGCCAGGGATGGGATATCCACAACTTCTCTGGGCATGGGTCATATTTCAAATGGGAAAGTTCTGCTACTCAGGTGGAGAACCTGCACATAGATGATGAAACCTGTTGAAGGTGAAGCCCATCCATCCTTTCCTCAGATGAAAAGTCAGGGGAGCACTCAAGCACAGATTGAACCCAGAGCCCAGCATGGGTTAGCCCAGTCTGAAACTGCTCTCTCTGGAACCTGGGATCAGTAACTCTGAGGTGGTTGAGCTGGATTGTGTCTCTGTAAAACTATGGAAACGTTACTTTACGGGCCTCTTGTTCCCTGAATAAGCATGCAGCTGACATGCCTTTGAAGTACATGCAGCTGCACATATTTACCCCTTTTCTGCCTGATATGCAACAGGAGATTTATATTTCCTTGCTAACTCTGTGCTTTTCTTCTCCCACAGCTCTCATCTCTAATTGTTTCACTATTAATTAATAATATACTACATAGGATTAGGTAATCAGGAAAATTGGCATCATTTACAGCAGTATTTACTACATTTATCTTTGTTTTTATACTTAAATTTCATGTTTCATTCCAAGGTTTTACAGCCACATTTTTATTTCCATGCCTTTGCTAATGAAGACTGTTTGTGGCCAAAATACAGGATAAAATAAAACTTTATGATCTTAACTGCAAGTTGGTGTAGGGTCATTAGATTTGGCAGTCAAGCTATACTTACTTGGAGTTCGATATCCAGAGATTGTTTCCAATCTGATCCACTTGGGCATTCATAACAATAAATGTTAAGCTTTCCTATTTTACAATATTGTAAGTTCCAGGGAAGCGTTAAGATTAAATATATGTTCAGTTTTGCCTCCCTTGAATTAATTTTTGGTTTGTTTTTTTTTTTTTAAATTTCTCTCACTGCTAGTGAAGCTGCCTTCCTGAGGGATAGAGAAGGAAACTTTGATTTCATGGAACAACACCATTTTGAGCTCTACAGTTAAACAGAGCTGAATCAGATTGGCACGGACATAGCATCTATATAAGAAAACTTGTGCTCTTCCAAACTAGGTCTAACAATTCAAAAAGTGACATTACTTTCCTCAGTTAAGCATTGACCCATTACATCAATATAATTTTAGGAAATTAATGATATAATCTTTCAGAGCAGTAAGAATCTGATCACTTGAGTTTTCTAACAGATACATTTGGCCTTTCTTTAGGAAGGGAATTTGTTCGGCTTCTTGGCTTCTGTGTTTTTCTACCAGTCCCTGTATTTATAGCTTTTTCCTTCCACTGTATAACCAGATAATCTTTCTTCATTTAGATTTAAAGCCTTGGCATTTTCTTTTGATTTTTACTACCTCCTTGATATTTAGGATTCATTGCAATAATTTACAAATTTAGTATTTGTAAGATCTGATTACTCTGTTTCTTGTTTATTGTACCATTGTCTAGAATTTCACTATCTGTTTCTCTATCAGTCCACAAAAAACACTGTGAAAACAGCTGTCAGTATTTAGCTGGCTGTCTAAATACAGATGCCATCTCAATGCATGGTAAGAATTAGAGACTTTAAACACAGGATGAGTTTTTGTGTGTGTAGGTGCAGCTGTTTTTATACTACTATTTTCAAACAAAATGTTTCAAAATTAAGTAAGTGACTGCCAAGTTCAGATAAATTAGAGCTAGAGTTCAACTCCTAACACAGTTCTTTCAAGTCCAACTCAATTTTCTCTACTGAGCAGTAGTAGTACCACAATATTGTTTTCCCCTTATGTTACTCCAATGCCTCGTATTTGCGTGTGTCCAAATTTAGAAGAATTACCCTAAAAAAGTATGTGGATTTACTAATAAGCTGATCTTTTTTTATTCCGTAATATCTGCCATAGAATTCATATATGAGCTATTCTTGCAGGCAGTGTTTTGTCACCAGCAATAGTTATCATGGCTTGCATATTGTAATAGTCCATTAATGAGCAGTGTGACAGCAAGCTTCTAAAAGTTACCTGTGGTACAATTAAAAAGGATAATTTTGATCCTTAAATTCAGGAGGTGAGCTATGACTGAAACCAACCAGGAACCTGTGTTTGCTACAGTGGATATGAAAGTCAGGACCTGGCTGTATAGTCATGGTCAAATTGTCACATGTGACCTTCTCAGACAAATGATCATGGCAAGCCTCAAAATATGGGTCAGCTGCTTCAATCTGTTATCAGTAACTACCTTCTAATTCAGTATTTAATACACATATTTATTTAAGGGGCAAGTCCTGCCTATGTTTAGGCAAGAAAAATTCCTGTAGAAGTGTTGGGAAAGTTTAAAAAAAAAAAAAAATTAAATTCTTGCTTTGATATGAGAATGAGGCTGTCCTGCAGGGATCAGATCAGCTTGCCAACTGACCACAGCTTTGAAGGCCAGCGGCATGCTTTGCACATACTGTGAGCCACTGACTTCATCAGATAAAAGTTTAGTAGTTCTGAATAAACTTAAAAACTGAATCATGAGCTCTGTGTTGACATGAGCTGCTTCCTCTAAACAAATTTTAAAGCTCCTAACCAGGCTTTTTCCTTTTGAAAAATGGTATTTTTGGGGAATTCCAGAAGTTCCTCATCCATTATTCTCCACCCTCCCTAGTTTAAAATATTTCTAGTACTCTGATATCGTTCAAGGTTCAGTCAGGATGATGAAGCATAAGCACAACTCTGAGTTTAACGATTAGACATTTCATAGTATTAAAGGGAGATCTTAAAGCCAATCCATTCTTTAAAGGAGTGGGTAAAATATAGACACATCCTTGACAAGAACACAGGAAATGAGGTGGGTCTCCAAATCATTAAATTATGTGGTTGTATATCAGCCTGTAATATCTTTTTGTCCTAATGACCCTTTGTATGAAGATCTCAAGAACTAGAAGATGAGAGAACTCCTTTGATTCACAGATTTATTTCCATCCTTATCAGCCTCCTTACTTTGAGTCTTCTGATGGGAGACAAGAGCCATGGGTTCAGATGTCCAAAAGACTAAAGAAAGAGCAGAAATGGCATCCCTCACAGCCTAGCCAAATGTGGAGGTCACTGTGCATGACCAAGAAAAGAGTTTTATGTAGTCAATGTCAAGAACAAATGCCATGAGTGTTTCTGTTTTCCTTGAAAAGCCTGATGCACTCTTTCTCTATAATTGAAATGTGCTTCCTATAAAGCATCCAAATCCACCACATATCAATATAAGGATTAGAAAAACCCAAACGTGATTTGGCTCCATCTTTAGTTTTTTATGTCCTCGATGAAGGCCAGGAGAATTGAAGGAACAAGGCCATTGAGTCTTTAACGCAGTTTGATACCTGAGGGCACTGGTAGCCTTTCATGGCATGTGAACAGCTTGTCAGGAGTCAGTGGTGGCCACCAACAGCAAACTTCAACACCTCCTTGACACCTCAGACTCCTCTGGGTCAGAGGGACTCTAACCTCACTGCTGTCAGGGGAAAAATCCTTCTTGACTTTAGCTGGGCCAGGATTTTACTCATATTTTAACTGCCAAAAGCCATAGCTGTACATGGCCTTTACCTCTGTGTACACAACACTGCAGTGAAGGCACGAGGCTAAAACTCAAGGGATGTGGGGTCAGTTCCCAGCTCTGCAGAAGTTTTCCCCCTACAGATGCTTTCCCCTGAAGTTTCTGGCAAGGCACTTAATCTACTCTGTGTTTTCTCCCCTTTTTTCATCATTTATCTATTCTCATAAATTCTTAGAGTGAGTCTCTGTATACATTCACATATTTGTCTCTTGTTTTTGTTGACATTTTTATTTGTAATAGAAATAACTTTTATCTAAAATTCAACTTTACTAACTCATCCATGCCAATACTATAATACATTAACAGGACTTATTTTCAGGTCACCAGAACATTTTATGTTGCCTAACTTTTGACATTCAGTCTGACCAACTAGGCCTGAGAAAGTAAAAAAATGAGCCTCTGCTCTCTCAACTCATGTGAAGCCACTTAGATGTCTCTTAACCTTGCTCCTCCTATGTTTTTGCTATAACTGTGTAAAGATACTCATGAAACTCCTGTTTTGCTTGAGACCTCTCTAAGCTTTGTGAAGACAAACTAAAAATATGCATATGTATATATATGTATATTAAAATTCATATATATGTATATTCAATATACATATATATGTATATATATGTATATTAAAATTCATGGTTGATGGCTCTGCTTCTCAAACAGAGCTGTTTGTGGGATAAGGAATTCACAGTTCACACAGCATTGTTTTTGCAGATAGCAATAAGCCATTTTCAGGGTTTGCCTGCATAACAAGATTCATCTACAGACTGGAGAAAAAAAACCCCACAGCTACAAGACACAGATAATCAAGTCAACCATAACCATCTCAGGGTGCAATGAGAGTCTCATAGACACGTCTCAAGACTGATTCTTCACCTGTTGAATACAGAGGAAATTTGACCTATTTCCCCTACCTGAGAAGTTCCATTGTTGTGTATCTGATGATATTTAGTGTGCATGGTTGCCTTCCCCTACAGTCTAAATGCTTCCATTAGGTTCAGGACGAAGAGTAACCCTGAAGACAACAATGAAATCTGAGCTACGTAGACAGCGGGGAATATTTGCAAGCTGTGCGAGGTCCAGCAGTGATACTTAAACAAAACATCACATTTTGCAGGAGAACGCTGCATGCTGATCACTTATGAACTAGACCCCCTCCCCTTTCTCTCAGAGAGGAGACAGTGTTCATCTCAAAGAACACAGAGATCTAAACTACAGAAAGGAAAAAAAGAAAAATAAAAGCACTTTGAGAATCTCCCCTGTGTTAAAAGGACAGATAGAGGCATCTGAGAAAGAATGAGAGAGAGGAAGGAGGCAGCGATCGAAGAGGAGGTGATTCTCACTGCCTGACTGCAGGCATCCATTTCAGGCTTCTTGTAGACCACTGAGACTGCAAGGCTCCTGCAGAGCTCCCTTTGGGCTCTAGGTTTGATTACTTTAGAGGAATTGGCTTCCTACTTTAGGATAGCTGGGCTATCCTAAAGTGAATCTCTCCCAGATTATTACCTTTTAACAACATCACTAGGAGGCTTTTATTGTCTGTGATATTTACTTGCATCATAAAGAAAAAAGCAGCTGTGGGTTTAAAAAATCTGGAATAAAAAAGTAATACTGTGCTACTTAATAATGGCTTGGATCCCTGTGTGTAATCTCAGATATTGATGATCCTCCTATCTTTCTTCTGTATGAAAATAGAAGCAATTTTGCACTTTTTCAGGCTGGTGCCTGAGACATAAAAGCCAAGTTGAGACACTGACAGGTGAGGAGTAGTCTTTAAAACAGGTCTGAGTTGCCTGAGCCAGATGATCTGTACACTAGCTACCCACTCCTTTGTTTTCTCAGCTTCAGCCTAAGCTGAAGTATTCAAGCTACTTAAGCAAGGGTGAGCTGGCCAAAGGGACAGGGGAGGCACCAGCAGATGCTGTGTGTGCTTGAGAGCCCAGCTGAAGTTTGTGTCCTGGACCTCTGGTGTTCATGGTGCAGGCTTGAAGGTTAACAGCTTTTTGGCAGGTTAACAACTTTTTGGAGTGCAAGTCTGGTCCTGAAAAAGAGCTGAAATCCCCACTGAACAGACACCACAGAAACTCAGTGTCAGTGCAGCTCTCCCTCTGGTGCACTGAAACACGGGCCCTTGGAGGCAGTGGGAGAGTGTCCCAAGAAGCTCAGATTTTGCCTGGGGTATTTTGTTGAGAGTGGAAGCTTTCCTTCACTGTTAGTCCTACAGGATTCAATTGTGGTCTCAGATCCTTGTCTTTTCTTTGCCCGACTCTTCCAGCCAGCAATTATTGCACACTCAGACCAAGTCTATTTTTTCAAAATCAGCTTAGTAGTGGATATTCGCTAAATCATTCAGACTCAGAGAGGCCATTTGAAACGTGCCCCCTGCTTTCTTCTTGGTACATCAGTTTTTTTAATACTACTGCCAACTGAACAAACTCTTCAAACATGTTACTGCCTATGGGACAATCATAAAATTCTGTCTTGTTCCTGTCTTGTTACTAGCCCACACACTTGATCCCTGCATCAGCAACATGCTTAGAAAACAAGTCATATTAGAAATAGCTAAGGGTATCACAGGTTTCTATCAATCAGGAGAAGGCTAATTTTTTAAAATGCAAAAATTTTGTGTGGGAGTTTGCTGGACCAAGAGGAAATCAAATGGAGCATTTACAAGGACAGTTTACTACTTCAAACATGTTGCAAAAATATGTCAGTAAAGATAAAAAAGGGACTAATCCAAGATGGTGCAATAGCTTTCATCATTCAGTCTCATAAATGTCTAATCCCACTCACAGGGGATAATCCCACTCTCAGAGAAAATAAACAGACCACATATATTTTAATATAAAATCCTTTAAATTGTAGTGTTGCTCTTTTTTTGTACACCACTAATTGTTGTAGGTTACCCTTGTGAGCCCAGTTTCCACCATGGCATGTTTTCATACCATGTGACCCAGTTATATGACTATTTCATCCATTAAAGAAATAAAGGTATTGTAATACATTTCTAAGGCTTGTATTTATTTCCATGAGATATCCATTCCCCATGTTTCCCAAATTTTCTGAGTACAAAACAGTATTTTCCATTTGCCTTCACTTTCTGAGGGTCACATTTTCTGCTTGATGTATACCAGAGTTTTGGATATTTGAGCAAAAGGAAATAATTTTATGGACAGCAATCATGATCCTGACCTTCTGTCTGGACATTAGGTGTTTCACGTAGTTTAAAGGTGAGCAGAGTAGTTTCATGCCAGTGCAACTGAAGAGCTTCTGTGATAAAATAGTTCCCAGCCTCGACAATAGAACAGCATGGAGTTGTGGTTTCCTAGATCCAACCCAGGAGGGTAAGGTTTAAAGGCAATCATTTTGTCTCTCAGTAATCTCTTAATTTAGAAAGCCTGCCACAACCTGCAAGTGGTTATGGTGGGTACATAACTGGAAATCATTCACCTTGTCCAGCTTCACAGACATTTTTCGGGGATATGGTGCTAGGATTGCAAATTTCTGCTACTCTCATCTTTCCTGTCCTGAACAAATAAGGCCATGATCAGTTAAAAGAAAAAGAAAAAGAAAAAGAAAAAGAAAAAGAAAAAGAAAAAGAAAAAGAAAAAGAAAAAGAAAAAGAAAAAGAAAAGAAAAAGAGAAAGAGAAAGAGAAAGAGAAAGAGAAAGAGAAAGAGAAAGAGAAAGAGAAAGAGAAAGAGAAAGAGAAAGAGAAAGAGAAAGAGAAAAAGAAAAAGAAAAAGAAAAAGAAAAAGAAAAAGAAAAAGAAAAAGAAAAAGAAAAAGAAAAAGAAAAAGAAAAAGAAAAAGAAAAAGAAAAAGAAAAAGAAAAAAAAAGAAAAAGAAAGTAGGCATTGTCCAATGCAAGTATCATGAACTAGAAAACAGGAACCTCCTTCTCTTGATGTTCCAAGAGAAAAGTCACAATTTAGTACAAAATTTTCATCTCATAGACAGAAAGTTAACATTCCCCATTTCAAAATACCAGTATTGTGATTACGCCTCCTACTAAAAAAAAAAAAAAAAAAAAAACAAGTTATTTTACCCCTTAGTTTTGATTGTAAAATACAAAATCTTTCAAAATATGCTCCCATTGTATTATAAATGTCATAAACTAAAAGGAAACAGTCTTGCACTCCTCTCAGGCCCTCTCAGTTCTTCACCGTGGTTGAATTTAAGCATGGCTTTGCACAGAACATGTCAGGAAGATAACTTCTGTTCATAAAGCTGTGTGAGATGTACATGAGCTGGGGGGGGGGGGGGGGGGGCAGTAGGGGACTGATCTATTGAGAGAGTTCTCCATAATTCCAAAGTGCATGCTTCTAATTTATGCATATATATATCTATACACATATTTGTGTTTAGATCTCTGCGTGTGTGTATAATTATATGCAACTGTGTATAAATATTAGGCAAAACATGGTAACCTAAGTAATATAATTCTGCACACCACAATGGGATGAGCACTAAATTGTGTGCTATCTTATCAAAACCTGACAGGAAGTACATTTTAATCACATTTTTTTCCAGGGCTGTATATTTCCCATACAACATTCAAAGGATATCACCAGATTTTAGTAAGAAATTTCAATGTTTTTATTACACTCATATGGGAAACATAGCTTTGCATTCTTACATGTTCACTGCACTTACATAATACCCCAGTTGTCAGGAAAAAACAGAAAAATACTAAAGGAAAAACAGTTTAGATTAAAAGACTAAGCCCCCTATGGATATTCTCAGATCCATGGAATTCTTTCTTCTCAGGATTTCTCTGATGGATGTGGAGGCTCATTGCCTGGCCATAGCACTGACAGGAAACCCCACACCTTGAACAGGATGACCTCAAAGAAGCTGCTGAGTTTTCAGGCCCCTTTTTCAAACCATTTCTCCTGAGGCCAGTGATGCACTCTGTGAACATTAAATTTCATAGTGCTCTTCAAAAGGGAGCCAACCCTGCACTCCTTAACAGCAGTCGTCTTTGCCTCAGGAATTAAAGACAGTAGGAATCGACCTCAAAACAGAACTTTTCCCCAGAGCTGATGAGAATTTTCTTTGCCCTGTCCCTGTTATTTTACATGCCGTATACTAGCTGGTTCCCCCTCTTCTCTATGACCCCGAAGGCGATTCCATTTCTTTCTGTGTTTTACAGTTGCAATTTACTGGCATTTTGGGTTCCTTCATAGGCAACTCATAGTAGTTACACTGGGTTTGATAACCAATTACATTAAGGTCTCTTTGCATTTAATTTATAAGAACCCTTTACACTGCTGGGATAATATAAATGGACCTCACTGTAAGGATGAAAATAATTCCTTTGTTTTTACATTTTCCTTCAAAAGTTCTGTGTTTTTTCCCATACACCCAATGAAACAGAAAAGCCATGACAAAGAATGTGATCCATCTGTCTCCTCCCTTAGAAAGGAATGCCTTGAGAACTTGTGCTACCAAAGTTTTATTATTACTCACAAACTAGATCTTGGAAGCATTTACTGGATACAAGAGAACATCATTAAGAAAATTAAACAAAACTACATTTGCCCAAATAAATATGCAAAGTACATTTTGTGATCCATTACCTCATTTTTATTGCATTTATCCACTTTATTGCTACTTTGTAGTTCAGTAATTTTTCATGGGTTTTCCAGTCATTAGTGACAATTAACAAAAATGAACCACAAAAATGACAAAACCACAATAAAATGGGAAATCTATTTTAAAACTCGTTTACCCAAAAGAGTCCTCAGTGTTCCTGGTCAAGGTATTATGGCTGTTACTGACAATCCATGCTTTTAGAATAATGATGTCCCCTAGATGTGATAAAATTACTGTGTATATCCAACAAAGTCCAAAAGGGAAGGAAGGAAAGCAGATGTGGCAGTTATTCAACTTGCAAATAAGAAAACTTACTGTTAGAAAACTTTCTAAATTTTTCTATGGAAAATTGAGTGGTTCTTTCCTAAAGCGTTCTTTGCTTCCTAAGAATTGTGTTGGGGGGTGGAGTTTTTTGTGGGTTTTTGCTGTTGTTTTATTTTGTTGGTGGTTTTTTGACTTGTATGTGTGTGTGTGTTGCTTTGCATTTGTTTTGTTTTAAAGAGGATATACAAAATTGTCAAAGCATTCTTTCAAAAACTAAAATACTGTTTCAAGTGAGCTGTCGTGCCTTTTGTAACTGGAGTTCCCAGATGTCTGATATTGCCCTTGTTCTTTAATGGCACTAGTCTGAAATCCCCCCGAAATCTTCCAGGTGAGACAGAAATACACCCAGTCATTAATAACAAGAAGAGAACTGCCTGGAGGGAGGTTTAGTTAGCCCAAATGATCTGAAACTTTGAGGGAAGAAAAGTGGCCTCTTGTATATTAGGTGCATTTCCCTAGTATTCCTATAACATTCACTTCCCACAAAAGCTGGTATTAACTGAAAAAGTAATTTTTTAAAATTAAAAATAGTTGAAATTATATAGATTTTTAAATGTATAGACTAGTTTCCATTTTTAAGGACTCAAACATATTTTCCAGCCATCCTGGTTCATAGTTACTACCTATCAACTGGAAATCAATAGTGATTTTCAGTGAGGAATTAATTGAGAAAAAAATGATGGGAGGACTAGAATTTGGAAAAAACCTTTTGGTTTTTGCGAAAATCAGCAAGGACTTTTCAAACTCTTCACTTGCATTTGGTGTTACTGTTTTGAAAAACAAACAAACAAACATACAGAATAGAAGACCCATTTTGTAGTTTTAAATAAGGTGTAAATTGTAGATTCATTCCACTTCAGGTATGCAGCTGTCATTTAAATAAGAACCAAGGCTTGCTTTGTGTTTAAAGGCAAGAGATAGACTTGTCTAGAAGAGTGGTCAAATTCCAGTGATCCAATTTAGTCTTTGCTGATTCCTGTTTCTATTGATATCTAATTTAATAACCTTCTGCATGTACCTAAAGTTAAGTGTGCAAAAGATCTGTGTCCATGAGTATTATAGCAGGAATGCAGTTTCTAAAAATATTAAAAAAAAAAAAAAAAAAAAAACACGCTCAAACATTCTGGTGCTACTCCAAAGCAGAATGTTCCATGCTTGATTTTTCATGATTAATGAGCTCTTTGCTCTAGAGTGACAAGATCAGAGTCATTGGACCACCAGCCTCATCCCTTTAGAATCCAAAAGAATGCACTCTGAGCAGGTGGCTGCTGCATGTGAGCCAGTTGTGTGTGAGCAGCGGATCAGATGAGCACAGGGTGTGCTGGAACGGGGGAGGAGGCCAGCAGGAAATGGAGATCTGTGGACCACTCATGTCCCATCAGAGGTCTCTTCAGAGAGGTGTAACTCAACCATCTCCAGCTTTAAAAATGTCATTAAAAAGCTTCATAATGATGATTTGGAAAACTTATTGACAGCGTATGCATGACTTACTAGTGGTACATATGTTTTTGCAAGATCACAGTCTATGTCGTCATTTGTGGCATTGCCTATGTTTTTTGTTGTTCTATTTTTTGTGTTTTCAATAGTGCATGCTCTCTAATTATAGCATAGTAACCCCTTGAGTAAGCAAAATTTTAAATTAACTCTGAAAAAAGCAAAGGACTGGAAAGCAAGAGACCAATGCAATTGTTCTGAGCTCTGACACAGCCCTTCACGAAATTTTAGAAGATTCCTTTATCTCTGGTGCTTATCTTCCCTGTCTGTAAAACTGAAGTAGTACCTCTCCCTCTATATTCTCCCATCAAAGAAAGGATAAGGAAAATAATTAATCACTTGTGACATTTTATTGCTCTTACTGTCTATGTCACTGGAGTGCATTCTGATAAACTCAATATATTTTAGCCTAATCATTGCACTATAATAATGAAATAAATAAAAAATAGTAAGTGTCAAAACTCAGTCTTTGTCCCAGGGACCAATTTGAGAAGTCTGCCCCCTAGGACTTACATTATTTTTGTCTCCACAACAAGCTGACTGCATCCTACAGTTTATTGGAATAATCTGGGCTAGACTGTAAACTCTGCAAGAGTCACTCAGGAAAGAGTTCATTTGCTTGGGCTGTTCAAACCACACAAAAGCAGAGACGGCCAAAGTCCAGCTCCACTGACTTCACTTGTGCTTTGATGCCGTTTAATGTATTAGTACAGACAAAGCCTTTGAGAAAGGATGGGATGGGATGGGATGGCATGGGATGGCATGGGATGGCATGGGATGGGATGACATGGGATGGGATGGCATGGGATGGCATGGGATGGCATGGGGGATAGGAGAGGAGAGGAGAGGAGAGGAGAGGAGAGGAGAGGAGAGGAGAGGAGAGGAGAGGAGAGGAGAGGAGAGGAGAGGAGAGGAGAGGAGAGGAGAGGAGAGGAGAGGAGAGGAGAGGAGAGGAGAGGAGAGGAGAGGAGAGGAGAGGAGAGGAGAGGAGAGGAGAGGAGAGGAGAGGAGAGGAGAGGAGAGGAGAGGAGAGGAGAGGAGAGGAGAGGAGAGGAGAGGAGAGGAGAGGAGAGGAGAGGAGAGGAGAGGAGCCTGGAGGGTACAACTCTCTGCAGAGGTCCTTAGGACTCCAGAAAATCCCACTTATTGATAAATAAGAAAATGTACATTGGATAAACGAAGTTTTTCCTTCAACAGTGATTTCTGCTACTGAGAAAACAAAGCTTATTTTCAGAGATCATTGTGTGTAAATGAAAATGAGGATACAGGTGCCTTAATACTTGAGCTGGGGTAAGTTTTACATAGCTGTAAAATGAGTTTCAGCTTTTAAGTTACTGTCTTTTTCTTTACAATAACAATCTCTTCACTTTTACAAGCTCTATATTATTTTTAGGTAAGAAAACACTATAAAGTTCATGTTTTATTGTTCCTTGCAGTTATATAAATTACATTTGGCCAAAATAAATGTAATTCCTACTGTGCGAACTGAGAACCTAGAATGTTGATTTTCCTCAAGTTATAAACAATGTGAAGATATGTTATACTGGGTCACAATTTTCCACTGTACAGCAAAATATATAACTCACTTTTAATAACAAAACTGCATATATCATTAAAGTTTCCTACTCCATGGAACAGATACTATGTTTCTCTGCACAGCAAGGGATATCCTTTCTATGTACCACAATTTCTAAAATATTGTTTGACTGAATGAAAAATATTTTAGTGATTCATTAGTAAAAAAGCTGTCATTTTGAAAAATTATTCAAATTATTCTGTATTTTCATCGATAGTATAAAATTCTTTTTTCAGGTCCTTTTCTTTTTTCTTTCTTTGTATATCTAATATTGTTCCTACCCCTTTCATCTTCTTTTGCCATAGTTTTTGTAAATAGAACTTCAGAGATTTTTTTTTTTTTGTGGCTGTCAAAAGTTAGAGGTATTTCCTAAATTTTAACAGGCCTAGCTAGGAAATCCACGATGGTCATTACGATAGTTTGATTCATTAAGTTTCTAATTATGGGTTTCCAATCCATAGACTTTCCCAAAATACAGGATTTTCTAAAGCACTTAGGTTTTGCCCTAACACTGCTGCCATTCACATCCACGGTAAAATACCCAATGATGTCAGTGGAACTATTTAGGCCAATATTGAGTGCTTTTGAATATCCTCTCTTAGAAGTACTACCTGACGATGCCATAAACCTTCATCTAAATCCTTCTTCAAACCTCAGCACCTCTGTCTAATAGTTGAGGTCATTAAAAGTCTGTGAGAAGAAATGGTCATTGCAGCATGCCTGGAAGGTTTGTAAATCCAGGGTCTGAGACAACAAGAAAGAAAACTCAAGAACCCTGTCCTCTTCCCAAAAAACATGCTTGCAGCAGCTGAATAGCCTAAAGATCCATCAAGGAAAAAAGAAAAAATCTGGGTGGAAGGGAACTTTAGAGGCCAAGAATCCAACTTCCTGCTCAAAAATATGCTAACTTCTAAGATCATATATCTAAAGGTCTTATCCTATTAGGCTTCAGAGTTGGAGATTCCTCTAGTCAGCTTCTTCCAGCCCTTAATTCCTCTTATGAATATTCTTTTCATCATCACCCAGAGTTTTCTTTTAATGACTGCCTTTTGCCCTCTAACTGAGCAGCCCCCATCTTAAGCACATAGAGAAGAATAAGGATATTGCAGAGTTCCTCAAATAAACTCCAAAATATTTAGCGCATAAGAGCTTAGCAACAACATATTGACTCCCTCAAGACCCTATCGGTGCCAAATGTGGCATCTAAAGTGTTGACAGTAAACTGACTGCACAATGTAACATTCAACAATGCACTTGGCACTTGTGTGACCATCTGTGTGCAAACCAACAAACTTGGAGCTGCTGCATTAGTATGGTATTAGGCATTGAGGATCCCTCCTGGATGGGGAGGGAGAGAGAAGGAAAAACAGAACATCACAATTCTGTGACAAAATCAACCTATTTTCTTAAGACTCCTGTCAAACACATCATTTTTATCTCCAGGGCAATTTTAAAGTGTTAATGGGAAGTGAGGGAGCAGACTGAGGAGACGGCATTCAGTTACATCTAGTTATGTGTGTGCAACTCACACACAATCATAAAGGTAGGCTAAAAATGGAACTGAATGTCTCATAAGGATGAAGTGTTTTTATTGTAAGAAAATTTTGTGGTGCATATTATGCATCTGTGGATGCAGTTCTGGTGGAGATGAGAGAAGAGTAGCATTAGTAGATCAGGAAACTTCAACTTGAGATAAATTAATATTTGACGGTTAGCAAAGGTAATTCAGAACATGGAAAAATGAAGGGATCAGTCATATAGGATCCTGCTTGGAGGAAGTGGGGGAAAGCCATTCCCAATCTGAACTATGAAATAAAGAATCAAAGAAAAACTGGGAAGGTTGGGAGAAATATTATTTGTTTCTCTTCATTTTTAAAAATTTTTCTTGCATGAAATGGAAGAACGCTAATTCATATAAACCTAATTCCCTACTGTCCCTCAGCATACGCCTGTCTTTAAATTAGAAAAATTAAATTTTATTCTTTCTTGGCACAGGTGAGAACCATATTTGAGGAAACAAGGAGGAGAATATCACTTAAAAGTGATTCTTTTTCATGCTCGTCTCTTCAGGCTTGATGTTTACATGGCAGAATTATTTATTCTTCAGTCCAGTAGTATAAGAGCTTGAGAAATGTGCAATGTAGGGACAGTTTACTATAGACCTTCTCCAAAACCCAGATGAGCTTCATTACCCCTCCCTAGGAACCCTCTTCCCTGCTGAGGAGAAAAATTGAAGGAAATGCTTGTGTTTTTTGAATTACTTTGGGTTACAACAATTTGCCGCTTTCTAAAAAAGAAAGATTTTTTTCTGCATGTTGGGATTTTATTACCTCTATATATCATAATCACAAAGCTATTAGAAAAAGAAACATTTTCCTTTTTTAGCACTGTGGTTTTCAGGAGGAAAGATAATTTCCTATTTAGTAAATTAATTTTTTTTCTTTTGGCACAACATTTCTCTGTCTTGCTACTCTGCTAGTCCCCAAAAAAGCAGGATTGATGCAACTCGAGTGAGATCATGGCTTACTGAAAGACATTTCAATGCTTACAAAGTTGGAGCAGAGTAACTGAGATGGGAAGAAACCTCTGTAGAAAACCTGCTCTTCTTCTCTGATCCAAAGCAGGATCCCCTTCACTTCAACGGTCTCTTAGGGAAGCTATTAAACCATTTGTGTACCTTTTGATTAATTGCTGCGATCGTACATCTTCATTCAGTAAACAATCTGCAATCTGCAATCTGCCCACCTTTTGTTGCTATTCAGGTAGTGACTTGCAGCTGGATGGAGGAACCTCTGAAGAGCACTCCTGAGCTCCAGTGGATCTGCCACGACAAGGACAGCCTGAGGAGCTTCAATCGGAAACTCTTTGGGGAATGCAGATCTCGTCATAGGTACAAGTGGTTATTGCTTTTAGAACCATTGTACAATATGATATTATAAGGAATAATGCTAAGTGCTAACATGGATGCATTTCACACATAAATATATTTTAACTCAGCTTCATATTTTAGTGTTTTGTCTCTGTAATAAAGCTGTAGTAAGGTCTGGTTTGGGGAATCATAGCGAGGTCCCTGCTATTGCACAATTTTTTCTATGTTTGTCATCTAAAAGTTATGGGGTATTTTTGCTCTCGCTGTGGCTCTTGAGAGGCTATTCACTAATTCTTCTGATGCTCAGAAATGATCAGCCCAAACTCTTTGCCAATTTTAACCTATTTTTTAGTCTCAATATTATTGTTTATGGTATTTTTTTACATCCATGCATGTTTATAGACAGATATATTTTCTATTTTCAGCCTTCAATTAATGAGTAATATGATTACTCATTAGAATGGGCTCTACCAATCCTCTGGTATCCTGGAACAGTTTGATGGCACTTCTATGGACCTAATGGAAACTGAGAACTGCTCAGTTTAAATTTATCGTCTCTTGCATTATCTGGTATAACTCGAGAAAAATTCACAGAAGACAAGGCTCATATGAGCCCTTTACAAAAAAAAACCAAAAACAACCAGTGAGGGAATTTAGGGAAACTGATACAGTCTTGTCTGGAGTAAAACTCCTGGTAGAAACAGCTATTAAGTGAGAAAGACAGACAATGGTACTAATGATAACTTGTTTTTTGGCATCCAGCTCAAAGACAGCTCTAGATTACAGGTTGAAAATTACATAAATTCATGCTATCTGGTTTTGCTCTGAAAAAACTTTGTGCCTTCCATGAAGATGTTTTACAGCCTCACTATGCAGCATCACTCTGTCCAGACATTTTTCCGATAGAGATTTTGGAGAGGGATGATTGTAGGCTTCCCACAATGATAAAGGAGTGGAAAGGAGTTTCAGAAGGCAGCTGGCTGACTCAGTGCATGTGGAAATGATTACTTTAATGGTGCTTTTATTTTATAGAATTATTAACAATGTTGGGGGGGAGCCTAGATGCCTTGGAAAGGCGTCTTTTTAAATTATCGTAAATGAAAATGAAGAAATTAAATAAATCCATATATTTGTCATCTCCCTTACCAGATCAGATAGCACCACAGTAGACAAAGCCACAGCAATTACAAGTTGCTGCTACTTAGCCAGTACCATGAGTTAACTGAGCTGTGGTAGCAGCTGTAACCACAGCTCCACCCCCAGTAACTCACACCTTCAGCACGTCCCTGGTGTGGAGCTGCAGGCAGCAGGATGAAGGTCCACCCTGGTTGCAGGCTGATGGCTTTTCCCTGAAGCCTCTTGCTCCTGCAGCCCTGCCTGAACTCCCTGTTCCACACCTGTGTTTCTCCTGGCTCTGCTGCCTGCTCGTGTACTGGCGTAGGAATAACCATGGAGTTGCAGCAGTTCTGCCAAGACAAGAAGCAGGTTAAGCTCACATATTTCTGATATTATGTCATGCTGCCTCAAAATGCAGTGCAGGTGCTGTCCAAGATTTTTGTCTTTAGAGGCCATTCTCTGGGTAACCGGACAAGGGATTAGGTGTATCCTGTTCTGGTAATGCTACAGCTCGGACTTCTGCGTGCTCTAAAATTCACTTCTTTCCAGCTCTGTCCTATTCTTGTAAGCCTAGCAAGAGATGCTGTGTTTGGGAAAGCTTTTCAGGTCAAGCTCTCAAGTCACAGTCTTTGGACAAGAGTAGATCTTAACACACAGAGTAGAAAGTGGTCTTCATCTACGGTACTATCAAAGTCCACAAATTATTTTTATGCCTAAACCAGCATGTGACTTCAAGTTTTAGTGTTATAAATGAAAATTTAAAAAAGGGAAGAGACATTTAGGTTGAAGGTAAAGTACTCATTAATTCAACAATCACTGAAGTAAAACCAGCAATTGTACGCCAGTCAAAATCAATCTGTGTTGATAGAAACAAGACCAGATGATAAATCCTACCAAAAATATCCATCCCAAATATGACTTGAGCTGTGATTACATCACCACCAGACACTGCTGTTTGCAAAAAATTTTTTGAAATAATATATGCCAATATACATTCACTGACCAACAGTTTTAACCCAGAAAGGAAAAAACCTTCCTTTACACAGACATAATTTCTTTTATGAAGTGCAGTTCATAAATGAAAAATGATAAAGATTTTATTTTCAGTCCCAGAATAATCAAAATGGGGAAAAAAAGAAAAACAGGGCTTTTTCCCTGACTTTCTTTTCTGTTTTCTTACCTATGGCTCTGTTTCTGTTCAGACATAAGTTTTTTCACAGCATGTACTCTCTCCATCATCTATATTCATACTGCAGAGATGAAGGTAACCTCAGCTACTAGAAGAATAAAGTTTTCCACAAGGCAGGTTAATCAGTTCTTCATTTCACAGGATTTCTTGCAACTTGGCTCTGAAGCACAAAGCCATGGTCAGCACCAACACCTTTTGCTTGGTACAGAGGAAGAGTTTTTCATTCCACTTTTGATATATCTGTGTTAGCACTGCAGGAGAATTTTCAATAACATGAGCAGAGCTGGCCATGTGAAAATACCTCAAAGTTATTTCTAGCCCTCAGCTTTTGTATTAGAAAATCAAATCTTATTGCCCAAATGCACCAAAGCAGAAAATTTGTTGTTGATGAGCAGGAAGAGATATGAATAGCATTTTGTTTGCCCATCTGGGCTAAAGGAGTTTCCATGGTGGAACGAAAAATTGTTTTCTTTTTAGGATTCAATCAAGGTTGATTCCGGGAGAATGAAGAATAGAACCCCCATTCTCCCACCATAGAAGATGACCATATTCAAGACCATCTAAGGAGCATGAAGGTGCAAAAGTTCATGGGACCTAATCAGACGCCTCCATAGGTCCTGAGGGAACTGGCAGATGAAGTGATTAAGTCACTATCCACTATATGTGAGAAGTTGTGGCAGTTTGATGAAGTTCCCGCTGACTGGAAAAGGGGAAACATACCCCACCTTTTTATAAAGAAGAAAGGAAGACTTGGGAAACTGCAGGCCAGTCAGTCTGACCTCAATGGCTGGCAAGACCATGGGGCAGACCCTCCTGGAAATTATGCTAAGACACATGGAAAATAAAGAGGTGATTGGTGACACCCAGCATGGCTTCACTAAGAGCAAATCATGCCCGAAAATTTTGGTGGCCTTCTATGACAGAGTTACAGTGTTGGTGAATGAAGGAAAAGTAATTGATGTCATCCATCTGGACTTGTGAAAAGCATTTGGGACTGTCCTGCGTGACATCCCTGTCTCTAAACTGGAGACATGGATTTGACAGAAGGACCACTTCAAGAAAAAGAATTGGCTGGATGGTCAACATCTCAATGTCCAAGTGGAAACTAGTGACAAATGGTACTCCTCAGGGGGTAATATTGGAATTGGGTCTAACATCTCTGTGGGCAACACGAGCAGTGGGATTGAGTGCAGCCTCAGCCAATTTGCTGACAACCCCAAGATGTGTGGTGGAATCAACACACTGGAGGTAAGGCTCCAGGAGGAACTTATATCACCATCTGGTACCTAAAAAGGGAGTATAAGAAAAGTAGGGACAGACTTTTTTAGCATGGTCTGTAGCAATAGGATGAGGAATAATGTTTGTAAACTGAAGGAGGGTCAATTCAGATTAGATATAAAAAAGAAGTTTTTTACAATGATGCTGATAAAACACTGTTACAGGTTGCTCAGAGAGGTAGTAGATGTCCTATCCTTGGAAATGTTCAAGGCTAGGTTGGACAGGGATTGGAGCAACCTGGAAATTGCTCCAAAGTAGAAGGTGTCCTCTGCAGAGGTGTTGGAACCAGATGATCTCTAAGGTCCCTTCCAATCCAGAGCATTCTATGATTCTATGACTCTTGTAGCAAGGAAAATTTTGACTATGTAACCTGTGTGCACTGTGATGTCTCAGAAATTAGGAGACAAAGCGAAATAACCCAGAATATATTAGTCTATGTTTCCCTGTGTTTTAGTTTTCTCTATTTCACAGTGTCTGTGGGGCTTTTTCAGGCTATTCTGATATGTTTGTTTGGCAATACTGCTTTCAGTTCTCTATCATCATGGCAGTTAAACAAAAGCCCCTTGTTGTGGTGGCTGAAACCATCTTGGAGAACCCAAGAGGTTCCCACAGCAGCAGCAAACTGGTGGGACAACCCTGAGGTGTGAAACACACTCTGAGTGTTGGCTAAATGGTCCCTCCCTAAGGGTATGTTAATCCTTCAATGTTAATTGGTTGTTGTTGTATCCCTGACTCCGCCCTTCCCTTCCCCTCATTGGTTCTCATTGTATCGCACACTCCACCACTTCCTCCTTCCCATTGGTTGTCATTGTATTTCCCTGCCTCCTCCCCATCCTATTGGTCCTTGACCGCTATATCCATGGTCACGCAGAGTGCCTCTGCCTCTTTCGCCCTTAGGTCTCTTGGGGGAATAAATGCCTTTGGAACATACCCAGACGACTGAGCCCTCTGAGTTCTGTAATCTTGGTAATGCTGAGCCTATCAAAGGCTCTGGGGTGTGTGTGTCTCAATGCTACCCATCAGCACGAGTGATAGAATAGGCCTGCCTGCATGCTATGCAATACAGTGGCTAGAAGGGTCTATCTGGGAATCGGGATGCTCTTGGATCACACAGGAGACCACATCTCACTCCACCACCACCCCCGCGTTAGCCCCTTTCAATTATAATGCTTTTATTAGTATGAAGTGAAATAGAATTGCAAAGAATACCAATCAAAAAGCAAGTCCTCATCCAAATTTTGCTGTTAAACACTCAAAGTTACCGCAGCAAAATATTTCAGAAATAATTTCTAAGATAAGTGAAATGACATACTTGATTGAAAGTTAATTGGAAATTTAGTGAGAATAATAATTCCAGTTGTACCAGAATAATGTTAAAAGTTTCTTAATTTTCACCATAATTGAAAGTTATTCTCTAGAAGCTGCAGCTGACCATGCAGCAGTTTCTTGTTAGTTGCAATAGGAGTAATCTTAAAGTGAGAGATGCTGTGTCTCAGGAAAGGAAGGGAGGAAAAGGAAGAAAGAAAAAAAAGGAAAAAGCAGGAATGGTGAAAAGGGTAAAAAGATTTATTAAACTGCCTCAGGAGTGGCACCTTGTCTCTCTGAGCCTTTGCTGTATCAAATCTTAGCAAAACTGGTGAGGCAGAGAGTAAGTTAATATGTAATAGTGCTTCAATAGACAAACTCATCAAGCTTACACAATTGATTTATCTTACTATTATTTCTGTCTTCTTAGAAAGATCTATTTTAAACCACTGGGATATGTCTTGTCCTTGTGCTTGGGAAGGTTTCCACCTTAAACCCCCCAAAAATATCTTGGAGTGCCATTATAATTTTCAGTCATATTGTGTATATTCACGACATTACAATTCTCTGTTGTTCGTATTTAATTATGTACTTTAAAATGTTGTCAACTGCCTGAAGGAACTTGCAAAGACTGGTATAGAAAAGCCACCATTAAATATGTCTCTTCATTATATTTGATACTGAGACCATGAATAATGACTTACCCTAGATTTCAGTAACTAATTACCATAATATTTACTGGCAATGACTCCGTGAAACCTGTTGCTATAGTGACTTAATCTTGGGCTTAATCCAGGTCCCAGAGGAGGTGTCCATTATCACAAAAACCTCTGCTGGAGCAAGCATCTGTAGCTGCAGTCTTGAAAGAGAGGGACCAGGGACTACACAGGCTGAGATTCTAAACTACTGTCTCACCCCCTCAGGCCACTTGAGACCACTAGTAAGGCTGCACTGCCTTTTAATAAGCACGTGTTGGAAAACTTTCAATTTCTCCATGCTTTCTACAGAAGGTAAAAATTTCTAACTGCTCCCACTAGGTAACAAAACCACAGAGAAAACAGGAACCCATCTGAAAAACTGGAGCTGAAGAGAAATATCCCAACCACCATCTTCTTTTGCCTCTCTTGAACCATTCTCAAATCTACCACTTGAGATTATTTTATTGATTCCTTAATAATAAATAGACAGAAATGTTTCAGGTTTTTCTTTTTCTTCCTCATAAAATTTCCAGGAAGCTTCCTTTAAAAATAGAAGTAGAGTAGTACTTTTTTCCCTCTATGTGCCAGACCTGGGGACAGATTGCCACGGTGTATTTGGGGATCTGACCAGGGTCTTCCACAAATATGTGAGGAATCATTTGCTCTATTTCTGCCCCAGGCCAGGTCCTGCAGAAGGATCTAGATGGAGAACAGCATAGGGAATGCTGGAACTGACTCCTCCAGCCCTGAATTCTCCTTCCAGCAGCCTGCCTGTGCTCACAGGTCAGCTGAACTGTCTCTGTGGTGGGTAATAAGGAATCTCTCTCAGGTGGGTAATAAGGAATACATTATTTCAGTTCTTCCCCATAAAAATAAATCATTTGTTATTTTTAAAAAATGCCATATTCCTGAAGAGACATGCTGACTTTATGAAGTGGGACATTCCAATAGAAAAGTTGACTGACTGACTGACTGACTCCCCCATTTACAAGTCTCCTTGAGAAAAAGGCCACTGAAGTCCAGCTGTGGTGCATGCCAAGCAGGCTGTGTATACGGAGAACCTAATTCCAAAATTTCATCCAAATAAAGTTTGTTTTACACCACCATTTTCTTCTTGCTACAAGCCTGCAGGTGTTGGAAGGAAGACAGAGCATTCCATTTGGGTTGAGAGGTCCTGAGAGGCTGGCACCAAGGATGGTTGCAGGAGCAAGCACTTCTGACCACACAAGAAAATTGGCCATCAAACATCCTTTTCCTCATCTCTTTCCTTATTGTAGGACTTCCCTCCTCACCAATCCCCCAAGCAAACACTTCAGGTCATCTTGATATTTAAACAGCATTGTCCTACAAGTGCAATGTGATGTAATAGAAGTGTTAGCATGATCCTGGATTTTTACTTGATGCTGTCTAATCTGGAAGCTTTGGACTGTGTTGAAAATATTCCTTCTCGTGAGCAGAAGTGTTTGCTCTGGTTCCCCAGCTATAACCTAAACTTGGCTTCAAAGGGACAGAACTGACCTTCTGCATAGCTCCTATCAGAGGTTGCCAATTTATCCTGAAGACACTAAAACAATTTGCAGTTAGCTTAGAGTGACAAATTTAACATTCACTTATCAAGTGCAGCAATTTATTTTTACAGTGTTGCAAAATGGCTTGGGCCCAGCTAATTTCACTTGGAGGAACAAATACTGCCACAGCCAGAAGGCACAAAATGTGCAACAATAATCCTTAAGGCAACACGCTGTAATTTGCCTTCTTCTGTTTAATGCCATGTCAAACAGAAGGATTTCTACACATTTCAGATGGTGGCTGTGTTGCCTTCCCTTGGTTTGAGTTTAAAAAAAAAATTGATTTACTTCAGAGAGCAGTGATAGATGAAGGATATGACATGCACTGAGCATGCCTAGTTCCTTGCTCATGCCAAAAAAATCCCAGAAGGATAAATCTTGTTTCCTGCCTTACTTCACAGAATTTAACTTTTTAAACAAGTCATGTTCTGTGGTTTGGATTCTGTGTTTATATCAGGGTTTGTTTCCAGGCTCATGGACAATAATAGTACATGGGTCTGAAAAATCTGAACATTTTCACGTGGAGGGAAATCTTGGTGATTTAATCTTACTTTCACTCTTATTATTTGCGTTAATTCTTATAAACCAGCCCTTACAGATAAGTTGCAATAAAAGGTGATATTTTCCAGGTATAAGCTGGAAAATATGTGAACTTGAGCTTTCATTTAAGTCAAACCTATTTCCATGATTTCAGGCTGTACTTATATATCCGTACTGTAGACTTTATTTATTTTAGTAAATATGGAGCTGGAAATTAAGACTTAATTTCAAAAATATGTTCTGTGTTTAAACTGACTTGTGCATTTTATACATACCCACACACACATACATATATAAAACCTTTGTGATCTACTGATTATAGCCGGATTCAAGTTGAATTGGAAGCAGAACATGAGTTCTATTGAACCTGTTTGCCTGACTGCATTTAGAAGACTGTAAGAATATGTATTTCTTTCTGGATTTCCATTAATAGCAAAGTCCTTAAAAGAAAGACACTTCTATGTGATTTGATTATATCTTTCAATGATATGCAGTGTTATCCAAACATCTATCATGAACAAATTTAAAAAGGCATATGAATAGAATGTATACATATAAGAGGACATATAAATGCACTCACAGACAAAGGGAAGCCAAGATAAGATCAAATTTGAGACTTAGCATGGCTTGCTAGGTTTAAAACTTTAATAATGCTCTGAATTATCTCCATAACAAGTACCTAAAACTTTACTCATATACCCAAGAGCAGTTCTGCCTAATAGGCTAGCAACATTCTGAAAATAACCAGTTTTTCTGTGAAGGAAAGTAAAAAAAAAAAAAAAAAGAAAAAAGAAAAAAAAATGAAAAAATTGATGCTACAGAATCCTTTCTAAGCTTGATGGAAACCTGATAAACTAGGCAGCTTCTGGTGTGCTTGGCTCTGTCTGTAGCACTGTCTAACCCACATTTTTTTCAAACCTCAGCTAACTCTAAATTATACTTTTGCCTCCTCACATTCTGGATTTTAGTGTATTATAAAAATGAATAATTTCTACCTACTTAACACATACTTCAGTAAGCTTAATATACACAGTAGTTATTCCTAGATAGATAGTTGTAAAAATATATGTGTGTCTGTGCCTGGAGGGTTGTTGAAGTATAAATATGAATGCACATACATGGAACTATATCAGTTTATATATGCCTATTAAAAATATGCAAAAGTGGTTATATTTTAGATTATTTGAAAAGAAAAAGCTTCTTGGACAACAGAGGGAAGAGTTCCCCTTGGTGCTTGGCTGAAGTCTAAGCAGAACAGCTGGTATTTGTCCAAAGTGGCAGTTCTATGTGTTGCTGTTTGCTTCTACCAAATGATCTTATCACTATTTCTCTTGCAACAGTGGGTTTTGGTATTTTTTTCCCCATGACAGTATGATGTTTTATTCCATCTTTACAGTGTAGCACTAAACTTGAAAATTTTAGGAAATAGTACTAAAATGAAGTGCACATGACGAATCAGTTCAATACGTCTACTTTGTATTTCAATTTAACCAGTACCTATGAGACTAGTTTCCAGAGCTCCAGCTTTATTTCTTGACACTCAAAACAAGTAGCAAATATCAATCTCTGCTTTAATGTTAATACTCTGATCTACATCCATAAACTTTGGTTCTTCTGCTTTCTGTGCAAGGATGAATGACCTTTATGCAGGAACTCAAAAAGCAGTTCAAAGAGGAATTCCTTCAAAGAGGGATTCCTTCAAACTAATGCAGACATCATTCATTCTTTGGCCCAGGGAGGAGTAACATAAACAGCTGCTTCCACAGTATTTCTGAAGAGGAGGGGTGGAAGGAAAGGGAAAGAAGGAGACTGACATGCTAAACTCTTGCTTCATGTGGTGCCATGTGGTCCCTGTTACACAAGACCAAGACATGTGCACCTTGGACATAATCCATGTGTGAATCAGGATGTTCCTCAGCTGCTGCTCCAGCACACAAGATCATGAGAACAGTGATACCGTCTGTAACACTGGCCAAGGCAGCACCTAAAGAGGTGCAGAAGCAACCCCAAATACTCTCTCAGATTCCAACTCTTTTTAGAGGATTTCCTGCATTTGGTATGATTTATTGAGTTACTAATCCTCAGTGTATTTCTTTTCCATGTTCTTGTCCAGTCTCCCCTTGAGCCCATGTAAGTGTTTGCATCTATGTCATCCTTTGGGGAGACATTTCATGGCTCTGCTGACTGGTGGATATGCAAAACAAGCTTTCTTTGGAAGTTTCTGTTTGACTCTTCTTGGGATCTTCATAGCACAGCCTTGCAAGAGGCAGTACCTAGCTAAAAGCACTAGTAATTAATTTCAAGACATGTTTGGTGGCAATATTCTTGTTTTAAAGATCAAAATGCTTCCAGCATCTTGCGTTCTTATGGCTGAGAAAGTGTTGAGTTTGAGACATTGTGCTCTCCAGAGGCTGAGACAAGCTCAGGTTGATGAACCTCTGGGGTTTTGGGATGCTTTCTGTCAAGCTGAGATCACTTTTCCAGCTGAATCTAAAGCTCCTACCCCAGTTTAAATTGCCTGTTTGCCTCTTGGAGTGCGGACAGCCTCATGTACACTTATTGCCCAGAGCACAGAGACCAAAACTTGTCTGGGTAACCATGGCACTTGTAAATAAATAAAATGTGTATCAATCATTGCTACCATACAGTCCTCTCTAAAACAAAACTGTCTCTATAAATGGGTAATTCCCTGTGATTGCTCTCCTGGGGCCTTCTCTCCCTCACAACTGTCCTGGGAACATTGCCTACACAATCATAACACCAAGTCCTCAACCTGGTACCTCTTGCTGTCTTTATATCTTGTTGCCTTAGCTCCTTCTGTAGCCAAATACAAATACTAAAACTTGCTTTGCTTTTTCCTATTGTCCTTAAATTCTCTTTCTGCCATAAGTGAACCCTCAGATATCCCTCACTTTGTTTCTGTGCCAAAAATATTTGATAAGTAAATGCTTTTCTAGTATCTTAAATTTAATAAATATTACCCCTAAATATTAAATTGAGTTCTTGGAATAGTTTTACATTTAATTACTCTTGCTGTATCAGTTTCCTAGATGCTTTTCTTTTGACTCATCCCCTAACAAGTGTGAGACTCTGCACTGTTTACCTGAGGAGCAGGTATCTCTTGAAGGTTTGCCTTGTTTTATGTGAATTCTTTCATTTGCACGCCCTGCTGATGTAATGAAGAAGGTTTTGGAAGTACATTTCTCAGATAAACTTGGGGATTATGCCCCTGCAATTCACCATGGCACAGATAATCTCTTTGAGAACAGGAAAATTTCAGGTGCTTGTGCAATTTTTAAAAGATTTTTATAACTGGACCAAGATTATCTTTACAGCTGCATCTGCAGGAATTTATCAGCCTCCTTAGAACCTTCCTCCCTATGTACTCAACTGCCTCCTGCAAAGCCCCGTCCCTTATCTCTGAGGTGTACACTTCTTCAGCAGCAGGCTCATGAGTGAATTCTTGAAAGCTATAAAGAGTACCTTCAGCTTACCAAAATAGTGAATATTGTCCAAAGACATGAAATCACAGCAATAGGAATGAAGGAAAAGGTATTTTTCATATCTGAACTCCATCTGAATTACTCTGGGGCACCCAACACAAGAAAAAGCGTGGACCTGTTGGAATGAGTCCAGAGGAGGTCACTAAGTTGATCACAGGGCTGAAGCACCTCCCCTGTGAACACAGGCTGAGAGTTGAAACTGTTCAGCCTGGAGAAGGGAAGGCTCCTGGGAGATCTTATATCACCTTCCAGTACCTAAAAGGGCTACAGGAGAGCTGGAGAGGGACTTTTTACTCGGGTGTGAAGTGATAGAGCAAGGAAGAATGTCCTTGAGCTGAAGGAGAGGTGGTTTAGATTAGACATTAGAAAGAAGCTCTTTGCTGGAAGGGTGGTGAGGCACTGGAAGAGGATGCACAGGGAGATAGATTATGGACTCCCTATCCCTGGAAGTGTTCAAGGCCAGGCTGGATGGGGCTCCGGTATAGTGGAAGGTATCCCTGCCCATGACAGGGGATTGGAACTGGATGACCTTTAAGGTCCCTTCCAACCTAAACCATTCTGTGATTCTATGATTTTTTATTAAAATATTCTCTGATTCTCTAAATACTTAACACACTTCATGGTGGAATCCAATCTAACTTTAGCTCTGCAGCTTTTACCAAATTTTTAGCCATTGTGTGCCCTCCACACTAATAAATTAAATACAACTAGTGAATACTCCCAGCCACTGAAATTTCAGCAGTTGCACCATTAATTCTCCGGTTTTATTTTTCAACAAGGTCAATCAACACATTTCAGAACAATTTCTACTACTACTCAGGATTTAGCGGGAACTCTTCCAAAAGGTGTTTTGTAGGGTGAAGTAATCTAATAGCGTGGAGGAAGCGTGGTCTTTACGTTTGACTTGGAGGCCAGAGAGCGGCCCTTGGCATATTTAATTTACTACTGCTGTTGAAGATTAGGGAAAAATTGCTCCTGAAATAACAAGTTCTCTAACTTGCCAGCGGAAACAGTTCTTTGATAAGTACTCTAGAAAGCCTCTAGAGGAAGACACCATATGCCTAACTGAAGTATTTGGGTTTAGATACCATCTTCACTGACTGCTTTGGGACAGAAGTCTGTCAATAGGAGAGAGCAGTAATGACATAATACTTCTGCAAAAGTTTCCATCTGGAGAATCACAGTCATTAGTTCTATGAAAGAATTATACTCATTAGAAAGAAGGAAAATGAAGCATAAGAAGAATCTGTAGTTCTCAGAAAGAGAACTCTTCCTGTCACAGGCACAACTCTCTCCTGCATTCTATGACTCAGTCTCTCTTCTCCCACCCAGGCCCTGTGTGAAGAAATCGGGCAAATTCAGGCTTAAGTTACATAGAAAACAAGCTAATATTTCTTTTGGATGGTGACTCTTTCCTTAACTTCTACTTATCATGTAATGTGACAGGGCATGGATTAACAACTTGTTGAATCCAATCATGCAGTCACAGAAAATGGAACTGAAACAGGATTTTGAGAGGTCATGTGGTATTTTGCATTGCCTCAAGGCAGAACTGGCTCTGCTAAGGACATTGTGGACAGCTGTTGAAAAAACAGCTGTTTTAAAGGCTTGTAATGATGGTAATTCCACACTCTCCTTAAGCAATGTGTTCCAGTCCTTCACTATCTGTACTGCTGGAATGTTTTTCCTAGTGTTTAACTTTAATCACCTTTGCAGCAATGTAAGCCCATTATTTTTTGTTCTATCCCTTCTGGCACAGAGAACAGATTCCTTTCTCCTCTGCAGAAGCCTGTATTAGGTTTGATTACAGTTAGTGTGTTTCCTTCTCCACTCTCCTTTTTTTTTTTTTTTTTTTGGTTATACATGTCCAGTGCTGTCAATTTTTCAGAAATGGTCATGTTCTCTAGCTTTTCTGCATGTGCAGCTACTCACGGGACTACACAGAATGTTGGATGAGCTCCCTGAGCCAAGTGACTGTGTACTGCCAAGAACAAGGAAGAGGACATGACCACATAATTGGGGAAAAGGTAAAAAAGAGCAGTAAAGCCTTTTATAACAGCATAGACTAAAATTTACTTAAGCAGCCTTGAAACTTAAATAAGAAAATCAAGTGATAGCAGCAGCAGGAAAAAGTTGCTTAGAATTACAAAGAAAAAAAATACTGAGTTTTTGCGTTCTTCCTTCTACATGACAACACATTAATTAGTGTGAATAGGTAGATATGTCTTCTTTCAGATGAAAATTTACTGCCTTTGTCAGCTTTTCCTTGCACTTTGCTGTCCAGTGACAGTGTTACTCCAAACACTGATCAAAATGGAGTTATCTAGGTTATCCCCACAATCCTGAAGAGCTCAGGCTAGATATTCCTTCATCTTACTTCCATGTGAACTGGATACATTTTAAGATGTCTGTTTAAAGCCTTGGTTAAAATTCCTTGTCTTTTGGCTTGGGGACCAGATTTTATCAAGACTTCTTGGAGAAGAGAGAGCAGCTAATCTAGGAGGGCAAATTCTTCATAAAATTCTAGTTTACTTGGAAGTGGAATTTTTTTGGGGTATTTCTAACTGCATAATGAAATATAGGAGTGTTATTTCCTCTAATGTCTGTTATACGCCCGCACAATTTAGTGATTCTGAGGTTTTCCATTTTGGAAATAGGTATGTAAAACATCTTGGACCCAGAATCTTTGACCATAACTGCACTAGTGAACTGGACAGGACCAGGGCAGCAGTCCAAGAGCTGTTATCTGTATGGTTAAATTGTTAATCTATTCCCTGGTGCCCTTTTGGCTCATGTCAAATTGCACTATCTGTCTGGGAACTAGCACATGCCAAGGACCATTCCCAGGGGGAGGTTTGGATGCAGCCACCCTGTTCTGTAATGTAAAAGAATTTATTAGTGTGATTGTGGCCAGGCCATGTCACTTGGCTTGCAGGCCAACAAATGGGCCTAGATAATCCTTTCCTTGTTACCCTCTGTTCAAATAACCTTGGCGTAACAGTTTGAGAGGAGCAGGTAACTCTAAAGTCGTGTTTCTAATATTTTTCATTATCTACTATGATTTTTAGAATTCCCAACAAACTTCCTATAGATTAAGCTTTATAACTGTGAAGTTTAATCATAAGTATTTCTGGTAAGTAATTTTTTGGCAATGTTAAATAAAATCAGGATCTTTATCCAGTAATAATGGTTTTCATTGGAAATTCTCTGTTAATACAGATTATGAAATCTTAACTCTCTATTAAAATCAATAAAATAAATAAATTTTTATTGCAATGAAAACTACCATCAAGTGTATAAAGTAGGACTTGAGGTGAATCTCAGGGATTTGGGGATTTCTTCCTTTTTATCATACTGCTTTTACTTTCTGGTAATACAGAAATACAGGTAGAATGAAAGAGTTAACTAAAGAAGAAATTTCTGTATCAACAGTTTGTTTATATCATTTTCAGTCCTGGCCCCCAAATACAAACCAGTATTAACAGTTTATAATCACAGTGTTAACATTTTCTTTTTCTAAAGTAAGCTAAACATTTAGGAAAGCTATATTGCAACACATCTTTGTTGTCTTTAATGCACCAGAGACTTTTGTCAAGTTATGATGAATTTGGTTTCTAAATTTTTCTGTTCTTACAAGTATAGCATTTATGTGAAGCTTCATTGATTCTCTCTCACTTATCCTCTAAAAAAAAAGCAAGCATGTCTGGGAGTTTTTTTGTAATTTCTTTTTCTGTTTTGTTATTAAAAGTTGCATAAACAAATGAGTATACTCTGATTACTGCAACATTCACAAAATGAAAAACCATTGGATATACCAAGATTTGAGTTTTAAAAGTCCACTCCGGACATCCAGAGGTAGTTAAAAAAAAGTTTATTTTGCTTTCTATTTGAAAACATTTTCATCCATGGCAGTTAGCCTGATCCCTACTGGGAAAACAGAGACCTAATTTTGTCCTGCTTAATACAAACAGAATTCCCAGTGACTTCACTGGGAGTTTTGCCTGAACTAGGAGCACAGAAGGAAGCCTTATAAACTTTCAAGAATATCCCTCTGCTTTCCTGCGGCCTATTCTAATCTCTGTAGTTTACCAAGTACTTATATTGTAGATCTGTACTAAAGTGCTTTGCAAATTACCACAACCATATGCAGTACTTTTGGAATTTTAGTAGTGATCATAATTTTGTAGGAAGAGAGCATAATTAAACATTGCACATGCCCTACATGGTTCTACACTCCTCTGCACAGAGTTGACAGCTCTGAACATTGATTCTGTATCAATGAAAATAACACCTCCTTTCCAAGGACTTTACAACTAACAAATTTAATTAATAGCAATAAATGGATATCTTGGATTCATAGAATAGTAAATATAGCATAGGAAAACAAAACATTTCAAAAAATGTATTTTCTCTGTGACTGGGATACATTACAGTATTCTACATTATTGAGGTAGTTACTGTTTGGAGAGAAAAAAAAGAGGAGAAGTCTGAATGGGAAAGCCAGCTTTGGCAGGAGCACTACTGCTGGTTTAAGGAATGAAAAACAGAAGTTAAAAAAAGAGAAGAAAGAGATCAGAAAACTTGTTTTTCAAATATGTATCACACGAAGGGTAGATTATGGTAAAGAAGTTTAAAAACAGAAGTTAAAAAAGAAAGGGTAAAAAAATGGTCGCTGTCTTTTTTTTAAAGATGGAGTGCAACTGGAAACAGCATGCAGCCAAAGGTCAGGGTCAAGAGTAATAGAATCCTGGCACTATGTGCTAGTTTATCTTCTACACGATGAACTCCTGCCAAACCATATACACAATGTCATACAGCAGGGAAAAGTGTCTGATGCATCTCCAGAGTATTTATGAGGGCTTCTGTTTTGAAGATAGTTTCTTAGGTAACAGAATAATAACATAATGGGACTATTTCTCATTTATCAGGCACTTTTTTTTTTTTTTTTTTTTTGGCTTATTCTGCAAATTAAACCACGATAACTTCTTTCCCCCTTTCTGAACTCCCTCCCCCAGTATTAAGAGGACTGGGGGGTTTCTTTTATTTTTCAGATTTGTGTTAACAGGAGGGTATAGGTGGTACAAGAGCTGATTCAAATAAGACCAAGTCTTGCTCAGCACCTTGGGAAATAAATAGTTCAGTTGGAATGATATGCATTCACAAGATTTAAAGGAGGTGAAAGAAGGCCTTGACTAAGCTGTTGGTTCTTGGACTGTGTACCTTCCTGTCTCTCATCTAGTCTGTGTGTTATGCTTTGTTTCTTTTAAGCCTGGTAGTATATTTATACTCAGCCTGCAAAGCCCTCTCCCTCCAGCCTACAGTCAGAGCAAAATCCAGTAGTTTGTTTTTCCACAGCTATCCTTATTTCACAATTGTATAACTATTCCAAAACTAGTTTTAGAAAACAGTTTATCTGAAGCATATCACATATTTTTAACCAAAAAACCTTGCAGGTGTAGAGCACAGAATGCAAAAAACATTATGTCAGGTTCTGATCTAGCACTAGGAGCAAAATGTCTTCATTAATGGAACATGGATTAAACTCACAGCAGCTGCTCTGTAATATTTATTTTCCAGCCTCTCATGTACTTTTATTAGGGGACAAGTGAGATCACATTAACTACAGAAAAAAAAAAAAATCACATATTCACTTACCTCAGAGGAGCCTAGCTCTAATTTTCTGTCTCTCATTTGGCTTCCCTCCAATTAAATTATTCATGTGGCTGTGAACAATGCTGAACAGGTAAGGTAGCACATAAGATGAGTTGCTACCTATTTCAACAGAAAGCATCCACTGTGTTTAATTTTTTATAATAATTTGTAAGAAAAATGTAGGTATAGACCTGATTCACTCTGGTAAATGAACTGTTTCAGTGAAATCAGTTGCCTCATATGGAGTAGAGACTTCCCTAGAGAACACCATGAAAACTGTAAGAATGCAAACGGTGCTTCTTCTAGTTCCGAAGTTCATCTGAAATCCCAAAAATTGGTTTTAAGCTATTAAGAGATGAGAAACTAAATAAACTTCAAGAAGTCAATATAGAACCTAGGGTTCAACATCATGCATTAAACAGTGAAGAAACTTTATAGGAGTTTTATAGCACAAATCACAGCATTGAATCAAATGACAAAAGAAACCATGGTGCTGTTACCTTGTGGTGAACAAGTTCATCTTCTCTCCCTTACTAAGTCAGACTCCAGAACCCTGCTGTGATTACCAAAAGTGCAATCAAAGCAGGGAAGGAACTGTAAAACTGTGCTGTGTAACACTGCTCTAAGTGTACAGATCAAGACCATAGGATTTTGCCTGGAGCATTTCTCCCTGGCGGTCCTGGCTTTCAGCGTGAAGCTGACAGCCCCAGAGGGATGGCGACTCCCAGGGCTGCTCAAGGCTTTATCAGACTCTATCCAGCACTGGATGAGTTCTTAATTCCAGAGAACCACTCGAAGGTTATAATCTACACAGTAGGTCAAATCCTTTAAAACTACCTGCAGCTGCATTAGTCCCAAGACTATTTTTTCTAGAGCTATGGGCTGTTTAAAATTCAGATTGTTAGAAGGCAGCGTTGTTTTCTGAGGGGTATTACTTGTACCTGAGCACACAGCATGGGAAACGGTAAACAAAGGGTGTTACACAGATCCAATATGAGGCATTAGTGCTGCCTGCACCAACAAAAATAACAAGTTAATCCCTATTTCTCCCTCTTCAGATTAAACATCAGGTATAGCAGAGTTTTTAGCAGCAATGATTGAGAGGCTGCAAATGACAGCTCTTCAGTGGCATTCATCAGCTTGCATTTAGACTTCTTTTGAAAGAAGCTATTTTCTGACGCATATTCTTCTTGCTAATGTACTTTGTCCCTATTTCAAGATTTTCTGACCTTTTTAAGTGTTCTGCTAAATATTCTCATTCTTAAATATAAAACATCTTCTTTCAGAAGAAAGGTAATCAACCCTTTCATTTCACCCCATGATTTCTAAGTGAAAGGCTACACTGGAAAAGCAATGATTCTTGCTTTAAAGTATTCTTGACCAGTATCTAGCCTTGTAAACAGAAACAATGAATTCCTATATCTTCTTGTATGTCCAAACCCATCACTTGAGGGTCTCAGGCAGAATTTAGGACCCACACCAAGTTTTGCTCAGAATCTCAAACCTATCACTTCTGAGATTACTTTAAAATGTAGGAAATTCAACTTTCTTTGTTTGAAAGTGAAGTTGAATAGTATTACTAAAAAGGTGTGAATCACAATTTAATGGAAATGTTACTGTTTTTTTATACAACCCAAAAAATAGTATTTCTTTGGCCAGCAAAAGCTACTGCTGAGTAGCAGTGAGGGTTAATCTTGCTAGTTCTTGCAAAATACTGTATCCAAAATGTGCACAGAGCAATGCTGGCTCTAATTATTACACTGTATGGAGAGATCAGTCAACTTTATTCCTAGCAATTCACTAACTTTTCTTTTGTGTAAACTTGGCACAGAAAGGCTTTTGCTATTGAACTAAATAAAACCCTCAGCACATGGCCGCGGCCCAAGGGGACACTTTATCATTTGTATATAGCGAGACATTTGATTATGGCTTAATTATACAATATGCTGCTATTTATTTTCAATCAGTCTGCAAACTCCATAATTGTGGATTATTTACTGATGAACTACTTACAATCCATTATTCTATTATGTTAATGTATTCAAATCCAAAAACATACAAATGTTTAATAACCTAGTTTAAATCAGTTGGGTTTTTCTTGGTCTTCAGGAAGAAAGATACGTGGAAACTGACAATTTGGTAAATCAGAGTTACACAACGCTGACAACAAGCTTTGTTTTGTTTCATTTTTTTTTCCGCTTCTAAAAAAATGTATAATTTATCATATCAGTATTATTTGCTACTGTACTTATGGTTGTCATCTTCTCTGGATGGTTTTAAATCACTTGCAGTAGTCAAACAAATAAGATAGTGGACAACATTTTCCAAAGTTCCAAACAGCGGGATTTTCCAATCATAAAATTTCTTCGCAACTACCAATTTGGACTCCTAATTTTAAAATTATAAATTACAGCTTTCCTTTTCTTTCAATTGTCTATCCAGTTTCTCCCTAGCCCTGGGGGGAATTACTCAGAATATTTGGATTTGAGCCAAAATAAGAGGTTTTCCTGAGTTCTGGCAGGACCCAAACTGCATTTTTCTTCATCTACTGCAGAGGTACCTCAGCCAAGGGGTAACAGACTCTTCTGAAGTGGCATTTTACTGCTATGCAAATATTGTAATCAATCTCTGGGTCACAGAGAAAATGCTAGAGCAACTCAATACCCTGAGGTTACAGGGCTGCATGAAGAGGGTGAAGTTGTAGCCCCTGCTTCTGTTTGTGCAAAAGGTTATGGATTTGCTCCAAAACAGCTCAGAGGAAAGCTGAATAAGAGTATTTTATACTCCAGATAAGTTTATAACCTTCAGTTGTGCTACAGAAAAGGGAGAGAAAGAAGCAGGAAATAGGTGATCAAATTTTGAACTATTTTGTCACAATGGACTGATTTGTTGCACCACGAAACATCAGCAGAGACACCAGACACTGATGCTTAAATAAAAGGAAGAGCCAAAGGTGTGAAGCAAGACGGATGTTGAATATGCATCTAGAAGCACATTTTGACTTCAAGGTCACAAACAAAATTTCTGACTTATGCAGCCCCTTTCCTGACTCCCAGTTGAGATCTTTGGCAAATACATTAAGGATATGCCAGTGTAGTTGAACTTGCCAGATTGTTTTCTATACTTTTTTTAAAAATCATTTTCACTTGATTTGGAACTTTCTGTGTTTGCAGACTTCCAAGTCTCCCCAAATCTCAAAAGGTCACTTTCTTCTCAGAAATACCCACCAGCCAGTTGCTTATTACTGACTTGATGGCAGTTCACACTGGCAGTGACACAAAAGCAGGACTCCAGTTTCTCCAGTGTGCAAGGACCATAAAGGGCCAACATTGCTTTCATTCATCTGTTCCAGAAGGGCGATTCGTAACTTTCGGGATAGTTTCCTACAAAACCTCTTTAAAATGTCAGTCTGTTGACAAAGACAGAAATTACACATGAAACATTTCAGGTAAGAAAACAGGAGACTCAACCCAACAATTGCCTCTCTTCCTAACTTGTCTTTTATGACTTCTCAGAGGATTCCTCTGTAATGTAGGCTGTAGGATCAGATGCAAGATTTATATAGTAAATTAACCACATAAGCACGACAAAATAAATCACTAATACAGTAATAAAACATTATACTAGGCTTCAAATAAATGGTTTGTACAGAGGTTTGTAATTGAATACTAGATATTAGAAATGTATAATATATTTTAGTAGTATTTGTTATGGATGGTTACAGGCACATTAGTAGGTGTTATTGATCTGGCCAGTCTATAATAGCTTCTAATAAATTATTTAGTCTTTACTAAGAAGTTATTATTCACGTATCAGCTCTTCAGACATTATTTATAGTTATTCCATAATGCTAAGCTTGATGACTAAATCAGATTTAATAAACCATTACTGTAGTTTTTCTGCCATTAGGTTTACTGAAATCATTTCATCAACATCTGCACAAACTTTTAAGATCTTTTTAGCCATGGATAAAGTTATACTGTGCATATGAAAATAAAAATAGTTACAATAATGATACCCATATTCAAAGATGTTGAAATCAAGGAGTGCAGAATTTCAGTATTGATTGTAGTTTAAACTGTTTCTCTTAAGCTATAAATCTGATTCAACCAGAGCTTCACATTGCCAGTTTGGTATGCAAGAGGAAAAAAAGCAATTGATTTTGTATTTTCTTCAGCAGCTTTGTTCCCACCAGGATGTGCAAAGTAAATCTAACTGGTCACGATGAGTGTGAGCATCAAACAAACAGCCCATAAATGTCCCTTCAAGAGCACAGGGGCACATCTCTCCTGTTCTGCTTTCAGTGTTTTCATAGTGAACAGAACTCAAAACAAAAATGAATGATGTTCTGGAGACCAGAAAGCATGAGAAAATGTAATGGAATTTCTGTTGGACTGGTGTGCAACGTCATGTATCAGCTTGCTTTCTACATATGCAGATTACATATGTGTATACATATATATACACATAACTGGTTGTTTGGTTAATTTTAAGTATTTTCTGGTAATTTCTAACACTTTTGATATCACAAATGAAAAAACAGGATACTTTTTACCTTTTAAAATTAATGTTTGTATTAAGGAAAACCAAAGCTGTCAGCTGTCTTAAACAAGGATGTTTGGTTGCTGAAATATGATCAGGACCCTTATTTACACTTTAATAATCTCAGGACCTTAACATGCACCCAGGACTATTCGTTTTCTATTTCTTGAAGTTCCAGTTATTCAAATGATCTTATTTTGTGAGAATTCATAATAAAAAGATGTTTCAGGACTCAGAGATAAAAAATACACCTCAAAAAAGGTATCCTGAAATGCTTACTGAGTTTTTGGTTTTTTTGTTGGTTTTTTTTTTGCAGAGCTTTTTCAAGTAGTCATCCTCCAGGATACTTTTCATCCTACAAAATTAGGTTAATTTCCTTTCTGCAGAAATCCCTATCACTCTCAAGTTTCAGGAAAGAATTTCAAAAATCTTAAAATAGGCAATAAAATTTTAAATGGGAACAACTGCGTGGGATTAATTCTGTTACTTAAACTACTTTTCTACCAAACTTTTTAACTGGGTATATTTCTAGAAAAAGTCATTAAGAGATGGCTTACAGGTGCTTTTTATTCCTTTGTTGATTAAATGCAAAATTAATATACTTGTAAGTATATTTTTGTGAATATTTTTGACATTTCTTCATCCTCTTATTAATACTTGTATAATTACAGTATTCCTTCAATCCCTAAAGTATATTTTATCATTAATACTTTTTCATTCTTCTTAATAAAATATTGTTTATTCTTTATCTTTCTACCCCATTTCAATCACATATTTTGGGGTTTTTGAATGTTTTGAGGGTGAATTTTCCATTTAAATACTCTGTTTGTGCCTCACTACTGATGTCCTGCATGTAACAGATCTCAATGTGGCCCTTTGCATTTCTGGGTTGTATCTTGGCCATTAATCTTTCTTTATTGCGGTATGCTTAACAAACTGTTAAAAATAATGGTAGCTGGCAATGAAAAAGTGTGGTGCCCTTTAAGAGGCATTGTTTGAACTGATATTTAAAGATTTCTAATTCTCTGGGGTCAGGAAAGTAACGTTTTCATGTTTTTACAAGTCATTTTGCAGCGAGTCTTATATTGTCCAGAAATGATGTTTAAAATTTCAATAGCTTCTGGTTCTCTGTGCCACATCACCTTGCAATTGCCCCCAAATTGTTTCTGAATCACGTTTCCTCTGGCAAGGAGTGGTAGCCCTCATTTTATATTACATTGTACAATGTACAGTGCTCTCACCCCACTCATAGCAATGTTAATGTCAGAATGAAAAATGATAAAGCATAAATTAAATAGCAACCATATGTTTTCTGTAATATATCTTCTTTTGTTTTTTGACCCAGGTAAACAATTTCCTTATATCTCCTGTTCAGATCTGCGTTTTCTTCCTCCCAATTTGCCCCATGAACACCAGAGAGAAGGCATCTTGCCTGTGTCCAGACATCTGAGCTTGAACTTCAGTTAATACAGAGTGATGGAGCTCATTGCTGTTAAACAGCTTCTTATTTTAACCAGGGAGCTTGTTAAATCATGTATCTTCCAGCAGACTAAGGTCATTTTAGAGCTTTACAAACAAACTTAAGCTTCCAGTCTATGTTATAACAAAGAAGAGTGAATCTTTCCATGGAATTATTCTAGCAAACCCTTAGTAAATTATCCAAACAAATAAATGTTACAAAATTCTACTGTTGAGCTCCCCAGCCTCCTCCTTCTCCCCAGCCTCTCCCAGAAAGTGGAAGATGCTCTGGGTGTATCTTATTCTCTAAGGAGGAGGCCATCCAAAAGCTACAGAAATCATTACAATAAAATACAAGCCACCAGTTTCCTCTGGGGCAGAAGAGAAACTATCTATGGGCCAAGGACCTCTCCATGCGTGAATCTCTGGTACCATAAGAGCCCAGCCCAGCTGATGGGTCAGTTATTGAAAAATTTCCAGGACACATTTTTATCCTTTTCCCCTGAGAGATGGCTTCTGAACTGCAGACACTTTTTTTTTTTTTTTTTTTTTTTTTTTTTTTTTTTTTTTTTTTGGTGCCCAGGGACTGTCATAATGATGGGTCACTGGCAGCAGAGGCAGGGAAGAGAGGCAATGTGTGCATGAAGCAGAAGTTGATTTTCTCCAGGCAGCTTGAACAGCAACAGCGAGCTCTGTGCAGGGCTCTGAGCACTGCTAGGGTGCTCTGCACATTTTGGGTAGTGAATTTTCTCATCTCCGTGCTGATGGAGCATCCCTGGCAGATTCTCTGTTCTGGTCTCACTTGACTACCAAAACCCACCCTCCTGGCCCTCCCTGTGTGATCCTTCCTGCCTATTTCACATTGACATTTAATCAAGTTCCCTGGGGAAAAAAAACACCAAATAATTTAGAATACCTTGTGTCGAGCTTGTCACACTTTTTGCTTCCTCAGTTCTGTGTATCACTTTCAGCACCCATTTTGCTTATGTATTTCTCTTGCTGGCTGGTGAGGGCAGCTCCTCCTGCTGCCTCTATGTGACAAAGGTTTTTTTGCTACAATGTGGTGATGGATAGAAAAGCACAACCAGACTTATTATCATCAATGCTGTCACTGCACCACTGCAGTAGTAATTTACTGAGAGGCAAGACTTAATTCCCAGTGGCAAACTGGGCTAGATCACTTGCATCATCTCTGGTGAGCTGCAGTAGTTCTGCTCCATTGGCTCTGGTGCACATGCATGGCCAGTTAGATGAAAAACGAGGGTGAAATTCATAAAAGGCAAATAAAGCTAAACATTTTGTCTATCTGTCCTGAAGAATAAGAAAGAGAGACAGCTGAGGAGAACATTTTAGGTAAACAGTCTTCTAGAGGAGTGTGATTTTCACCTTTGATTACAGGTAGAGTTTAAAGAAACAGCCTGGTCTTTTTGCTTGACCTTCTGAGAGCTAAAGGAGTCCATCCCAGGTGCTGAATGCCAACCTGTGAGATGTAGCAGATATTAATATTACCTTTTTTTTCCATATAATTTTCCAATAATTATAACTAAATAGCATTGAAGCGATGCTAAACTTTCAGTTTCAGCATTTTACTGGTAATGTAGATTTTTCAGAATCATAGTGTTTTTACATGGATCAGGCATTTTTTTTAATCTGAATTCAGATTTCTGTATATACTGAACAATAATCTGCTTGGCTTTCCTGGTAATTATATGTCAGTGGTTAAGACTGCAACAAAAACTGAAAAACCTGACTGACTAATGACTAAAGTAAACATTCTTTGTTTTTTGGCTGTGGATGCCAGGTAAGAGGTCTTAATTTTTTAACAGTTATATGAGAAATAATAGGTTAGATAGTGCAAGAATAATGAAGAGAAGGAGCTGTAAAACAAGCCTATATTAAATGTCATGTACTCAGCAGGTTAGGCTGATTAGATCTAGTGACAATATTTGTAAGACTTGCATAGGAAAGCAAAACCTTTCATACATTCTTTTTCCTCATCTTTATTTTTTTCTTTTTCCCCTAGAAGAAAAGGCTTTAACTCAAGTCTGGAAATGTATTTTCTGTTCTGATACATGCACTTCAACCTCTAGTCTAGATTTGAAAGGCCATTTGGACCTCAAGTTATAATTCTACATATAAAGAAACAAATTTTGGGGAGAGTGTTACTTAATTTGGCTGGAAATATCAATGTGACATGGAAAAATAATAGGCACCAAGTTCTCTCTGGTTTCACTGAGTAACTCTGTGAAGTTCTTGGAAAGTTCTGTCCTTTTGAACTTGAAACCAGAATTTGGCAAGGCAAGGTTTGGCACCTTGGAACATCTTTTAATTCTTAAAGCAAATTGAGATAGATGTAGTCCTGCCTATTTGCAAATATAGTGTAGCATTCTACTAAATAAGAAAATGGGATTTGATGTCAAGTAATTTTTTCTTCCTCTTTCTGGGAATCCTTTAGTCAGCATTCCAAACAGAAAGATCTTTCTTCCATGTGCACAGTTCTATTCTCTCTGGCACTCCCTTATTTTACTGCTCCCTTCTGAATACTTCATGGGTTTTTATCTCCTGGAATTCTTCTCACAGCTCCTTGCTCTCTTGTTGGGGTGGTACAAATAAGCCCAGAGAAGCAGCTGCAGGAAGAACACGGCCAGTAGCACAATTGGTGGCTATAGGTTGGAAGCCTTACCCCTCCTGGTCATGGCAAGAGACCATGATTCCCTGCAGCCCCTAGTTTGAATATACAGATCCCTGAGACCCGATTGGCCCCTCACTCTCCCCAGCTCCTGTTCCCTACATGGCTGATTCCTAGCTTGTTCTCTACCTATTTGGTTATGGTTCCAGAAAGTTCTCCTCTTCCATGTTGCTCATTGGATCCCCAGTTCTGACTCCTCCCCCAGTGAATCCCTATTGATTTGTGTCCCCTTTCTATCACCTTTGTACCGCCCCTCTACCCCTTCCCCATTGGTTGCTGTTGTTAACCACTTCCCATTGCCTGCTCCCTTTTAAACCCCTGCATGAGGCTGCTCGGGGCTTCAAGCCTCGATCTTCTCTTCGCTCCCATCCCTTTATCACTTCGCCCTCCACCCTAATAAACCCAGTTCAGAGAAGATTCAGCCTTGGAGTCCATGTCCTTTGTTCCTGTTCCCGGCCCGTCCTGCCTTCACGAGTCTCCTGCAGCGCTGCCCTCTTCATCGACCCTGACAGACAACGTTTCTGTCCCAAGCACTGCAGGGCGTCGTCGGAGCTAGCTGCCACTGAGACAAAACGACGTTACTTTCTGCTTCACCTTACCATAAGTCGTCCCTCACTCTGGTCATAGCAGGGTCTGTGTGAAGTTCAGAAATGAGTTTACTCTACGTGCCCTGTCCACTCTTCAGAAAGACAAGTGCCTGAGCTCTGTCTGAGCCATGGCCGTGTGGCCAATGCCACACAGCACTGAATTAGAGAGAGAGATGGCCTGAGTCCAGGGAAGGGCACAGGGGCATCAGATCATCACCGTGCCTGAGTTCATAATCAGGCCTTGTTCTCCAGGCGCAGCCATTGACTGTAGAAAACTCGTGGTCCTTGTGTCAGATAAAGAATCTTCCAAGTCCACTGCACAGCTATAAAATGGCATAGGACACACCCCGTGCTACAAGACACGTGCGTGTGTCCTCATCTCCCTGCAGATTAAAAATCACACACTGAAATAGTGCTTAAGCTTCCAGCTTGTTTTTCTACTTCTTATGTGAACTCTGAGGTCTTTCCTACTTGAGCCTATTCTTGTAATAACATCTGCAGAGACTCGCTCGCTATTCACAGATAGTCAGGAAACAGTTTCTAGACTGTGGCTTACACATTCAGGCAAGAGCTAGACAAAAGCACAGGGGAGTCCATTACCTCCTTTTCCAGTCTTTGGATGCCTTCTGTGTCTTTGTCTTGCTGGAAGACGCAGTGGTGAGGCCTGTCTAGTGCTGCCAGGATGAGATTATTCCATGCCTTAAGTTAAACACGTAAGCGTTTGAAGGATGGAGGTCATCATTCCTAAAGCTTTAATAAACTTTACAGTAGAAATAAGTTTCCCTTAACCCCATTTATTTAAACAATCCATATTGTTTTATATAGAGGAAACTATCCAATGCAAATACAGCTAAATATTTTAATGGTTTACACATTCATTTTAGAAAGTTTTCTTTTAATTTGTTAACTTTTGTTCCTTTGAACCAGCTCAACCTACTTATTTAATCCCTTGAGCTTTCAAGGGACAGCTTGCAGAAAGTTATATACACAAATAAAACAAACATTTCAAATGAAGCACAATGCATAAAGCAGAGAAAGGGAAAAATTTGACAACAGCTGCTAGATTTAACACTAATAGTTTTGAAAGATTTTGGCTTAAAGGTTAAGAGTATCTTATGACAATAAGCAGACTTTGTATATAATGTCAACAGCCCTGTTGCAACATGTCCAGTTTTAATTTATTCTTGTTCACTTGCATAAGACAAATAATATAATTATGTATGTCTGGTTCATGACATTCAAGTTGGAAAAAAATCAAATAAATCATGGTTTTTTTTTTTAAGAATAGCAACTTCTAAAGCCTTTGGCCTACGTCCCTTATTAACATTAGAGACATTTTTGTCTGAAAGTGATAACCTGAAAGCTTGCAAGTATTTATTTATTTTGATCAGATTTCATCTTTTTTGAGCCTTTTTGCTTCCGTATATGTTAGTGGTAACTAGTATCCTCCTTAGTCTTTCTTTTCTTTTTCTTTTTTTGTCCAAAGATCACTGCAAATTATATCAATTGCCTGATTAGCAAAAAAATTAAGGCTCTAAGGGCTGCACTCATCAAACTTTGAGGCTTGATTTGGACTAGCTAAGTGGGCTGAACATTTGGAAATATTTTTATTCCCTGCTTATATTGTTCTTATAATGGAAAAATAACACAAGGAATATTAAAACTATATATCAATCATATATTATAGCATACACCACGTTTCAGTGTGTTTCCTAAGATCAGTCATCAACCAGTAAAACCTTTTATTTGCATATATGTATTAAAAAAGAAGGAAAAAATACTCTTTTAAAATCATATTCTTAGCTGATAAAGAGCAGCCTCATGTTAATCCCCTCTGTGAAGCTCTCTACGTGAGAGGTGAAATTCTTATCATGTGATTTTAGATGTGATGATTTAGATGTGTAACACAGATTTAGTATAAACTAACTTTAATCTTCTGTTAAGTCTATATTTTGGACAATTAGGCGCTTCTGGAGAATGATACACACATCTGTGTGGGAAAACTGGCAGAGCCTATGTCTTTCTTTTTACTCTGAAGGAAATCCAGTGTGGTTTACTTTAGATGTGTGATTTCTAGGAAGATTTAGCAAGGTGAAGTGAAACCCACTCCAGGCAGAGATCTGTACTTTTAAGCCGTATTACCTTACCTACTTTGAATGAAAATAGCAATACATTTTGATGGTTCCATATAATGCTTTTCAGACCAGGGTGAACTAGTGTTTAGAGGTTTTTTACCTGCATTTTTTTACACAAAGGAACTACTCTGGCTTCAGTTGAAGATTTCCTGAACTAGAGGAGATTAAATGAAATCAAACTCTCAATAAGGGAAAGATGAGATAGTACTAAGATGTATGGCAAAAATAACATCTTGTATAGAATGCATAGGCTTAGCATGAAATGAGCATGGAGAGCTTGGAAAGAATTCTAGTGACATGTATCTGTGTAATGGTTCCAAAGCATTTTCTTTTGGATGATATTAAGACTTTATAAAACAAACATATGCTCATGCTAATACTGTTTTGAAGTAAATGTATTAATGCAAAAATGTCCAAACAAATGTGCCAGATTTCCTCAGGGTTTGACTCCCATAGCAGCAAAAGAAGTAGTCCAGAGTGTTTGAAACACTTTCCATGGGAGTATTTTTACCATGCCAAAATGAAAGCAGGAGCACTGTGCCATTGTGGCAATGCAGGAGCCTCCACAGCAGAGCCATTGCTGCAGCCTGGAGGGGGAAGAGTCCAGTGTCCTTCTTCTTGGGCAGAAGATGCGAGAGAACCAGGGTAGGTTTGCTTTACAGAAGGGAGGTGTAAGAAATATGTAAGAGGGACAGAGACCAAGAAAACCTTCTAATTTGTGAGAAGAGGGCAAGAGAAAGGCTAATCCATGCCTTTACGAGGCAGACCTATGCCTTTGCAGGCACTTTGCCTGCACTGACGGTGCCCTGTCTCTGTATTTAATCAAAAGAAATGAGCCTCAGTACAAGGGGTAAGGCAAGACCTCCCCATCACTTTTGCCCTCTTTAGCAAAGACACAGGAGCTACAGATTCTCCAAACCGCAGGGACCTGCACTGTGTCAGGTAAAACCAACCCCACCTTTATTCTCAAAATTGGAAGACCCATGACCAAACACAGCATGATAACATCACTGTGACTGGTTTTGTTTCTTTGTATTTCACAACAGTTATGCAAATGCCATTTTGTGGAGAAATACGTTTTCAATAAATAAATTTGTTTCTTGGTTTGATACCGGTTCGATCCTCAAACTATCCCACCAGGTCCAAATCTGCCATTAGGAAAAATGCTAGTAAACCTGGTCTGGCCAACCCAGGCAGGCAGTGCACCAACCCCTGGGGAAGGATCCTTTGATGGTTAGAAGGTTAAGCCAGAGTTTTTCAGGCAGAGGACTGAATCAAGCACTTATTAAGCAGATGATCTTGTTACTCCTATAAAGAGCCTTGGATAAAATTGTGCATTTAAAACTCTTTATCTGCTATATATGCCAGACTTGGATTTACTAGAGCAGAGAGAGAAGAAATAGAAGAGGAAATGCTGAGGGAACTCTAGCCTCTCCCATTACTACTCATTAGTTCAGCACATAAAATTGCAGTCCCTGCTGCAAACCCAAGTTCACTGCCTCTCCTTCCATATTGGACTTTTGTTTCCTGCCCAAATAAGTCCAATACTATGCAAAGAAAAGTGTGTAGATCTATATCAGGTGGAGTTCATGGTTTGTGTATGTGTGAGTATATATACACACATGTATAAATACATATTCCTCTACATATCTACACATACCACATTATCTTTCCTAATAAATAATTTGCATTTCTTAATATTTTTTTTCATCCCTTTCCTGGGTAAAATATTAAATTACTGGTTTTTTTTTTTCTTTCTTACTTTCTTTATAGGGGTCAGACTGCATTGTTGAATTGCTTTAAATCCTGAGTCAGGAACATGTCATGAAGTTATAAAACAGTACTGTTGATGGAGAGCCTAGCGCTGATAGGAGATCTATTGATTGCAGATCTACTTTTAGATTGGATTTGTGCTCTGCAGTCCTTTTACCTGGTCATAAAATATAAGTGGGGTTTACAAAAAAAATAGCAGTCCACTTAGGAAGTCTCTTAACAGGTTTTTTGAGCTTAAATGTACATTCCTTTAAGTACCTGTTAATTACTTTACTGTGATGATGCGCACCTGTACAATGTCAGACTGCCCACAGAGCCCGTTGTTAACCTTCCCGTCAGCCATTTACTGCTCGTGATTCACAGTCAACGGGTCTAGGATTATTGTCTACTGGGAATTATGTTTTAGTAGTGCAACAGTGTGCTGGAGATGTCTTAATGGCTGCTCAAGTGAGATTGTTATAATGCCTGCATTGTTGTTCTAGCCAGCACACAGCCCAATTGCTTTTTAAGTTATGGCATCAGCGAGCTCCAGAACATCTGCACTTAAATGGCATGCATATATCTGAAATGTTGATGTGGCAACTGGTAGCAATGTGTACAATACTTTTAACCTCCAATTTGGTGGCTGCTTGGGATCATATTATATGAAGTGTGCATGTATGCTTCAACCTTCAGGGCGGCAGCAAGATTTGCTGATTTTAAATGTCATAGTAAATCTTGACTTGAACAGCTCACCTCAGCTCATGTATAGCTTTCCCCTTGATAAGACAGAAAATAAAGATCATAAGTGGTTTGCATTAAAACACTTGTATACCTCCTGCATGGCCTTGCTCATGACTTTGCTACAAAAGTGTTTAGATGAATAGAGATGGAGAGTACAGACACCACTTAAACTTCTCCTACTGTTATCAACTACCCCTGCACTGCTGTGCACATGCAAATACACAGACAGATAAATACACATATGGCCATATGCATGCTGAACCACAGGAATATAGCATAGGGAGATTGTAGAAACTCCAGTTTCTGACACATTCTGCTTGTTCCTTCCCTCCACCACCACCCTGCAAGGGCTTGAGCTCATTGGCTGAGTTCTCCTGGGGGCAGCTGGAGAAAGTAGGTACTCGTCTTTGAATTCACTGACAGTGTGTCCGTGGCATTTAGATGAGGCCTTGAGCAGCATTATTTCTTTTCAAAGTCACAACCACCAGGTTAAACGATCCTTTTCTAGTTAAAAACCCCTATCAGTAACTCCTCCCCTCAGTTTTCAGTTCGAAGCAAATTTGAAGGAAAATGTTTTAACTGACCCCATTGAAACGTCAAGAGCTTGACTGGAGAAAATTTTGCATACTTCAAGGCCTCTGATCTAACCTAGTATTTTACAAATAGGACTCATCGCATTAAATGGATTTGTATTCCAATAGTATTGATGCAAATATTGCCTCCTTACTATCACTGAAACTTCCAGTTCTCAGCTTTCCCTTTTATCAAAAACACAGAACTGGAATTTTTAACAGATGGTATTTTCACGGCTTTGAAATTTTTACAAAGAATGAGCTAAACACATTGATTTGGGCAGGGGGAGAGGTGGTCCAGGGAAATAAGGAGAGAAGGCAGGAAGAAGAGATTTTCATAAGTGCTTAAAGCAGACTTTTTTCCCTGCATTAAAAATAAGAATTTTAGCTTAGTATTCAATGGGATCATAATAAGAGCAACTCGGAGCACTTTGGAAAAAAATCACAGTCCCCAATGTTATTAATATGAGTCATAATTAGAGATGGAACATTTGATCCAAACCCCAATTAACTTCAGGGGAAATTTGGATCCAAACTTTATGGCTTGAATTTATTTGCATGCTGAGCCAAGACAGAACTCCTGACCCAGTACTGTCCAATCCCTCCCCCACTAACAAATCCTTTGGGGAATTAAAGACGCATATCTGGTTCAAGATCTGACATTTGTGGTTTGGAGCTTGTTTGACAGAATATCTTATACATAAAGAGCACTTTCCACCTCAAAATGCATTTGTGTTTTAAAATATGCATCTGTATATGAAGGTCATTCTTAAGAAGAGTCAGTAGAGCAAAGTGATCTGCTTTCTTCATCATATTTGTAGTGAAAATGAAAATATTTACAGATTACCAAAGTTCTCAGAACTTTCTGTCTTTCAAGTCAGAAAATTCTCACTGGAGTACTAGGTGCATTTTCCAGTTCAGGAAATGATCCTGAGGATTTGTGTTTTTTCTTGTTCATGTGGAATCACACTGGTTTCAGTTTGATTATTCATTAAGCAAGACTCTTCCCAGCCTGAAGATGTGTGGATAAATTCGGTTTTAACATCACAGACAGGCCTGGGAAACGTACCTTCTAATCCAAGACTTTGTTAAGACCATTTGCTGTTTCATGGTGGTGGCATCTGACAGTGAGATCTCCAAGGAGATTCAGAAAGTGGCTCAGGTTGTTTTATACTGAAAGTTTTATTCTAAGATCAATAAAATGAACTTTAACATTACAAGGACTCTGGAATGCATTAGAAAACATTTTTTCCCACAAGGAAAAATAACTAAAACAAAAACTGACATTAAACATAATTGAATGTTATCCAGTTTTATGTGGCTCTAGGTCAGATAGACTGTGACCTGATACATTTTTTCTCTCACTCTATCTAACAATCTTGTTCAAAATTACTGCAAAATATTGTCTTTGGGAAGGCAATCATTAATTATTTATGAGCATTATTGTGCTGAAAGATTTCAGGCTGTTTGCTTAAGTTATGAACTCCATGGAGAGTTATGTAAAATCTTTTTTCCTACCTTTACAATCAGTGAATGATTCATTAATCGCAGAGTATATATAAATATTTTAGAAGCAGCAGCACCCACAGGGTAAAGCATTTGCTTCCAGAAGAATTTCTTCTCTTCTTAGCTGAGCTGTGTAAGTTAGGATGAGTCACTTCTCACTCTGTGTACCTCAGTTTCCCACATTGTAACTTGTCGTGTCTTTTTTATGAAGATCGTGTGCTTTGTGGATGGGAAGTTCAGCACAAGAGCTGTGCTTTCAAGTTTGTGAGAGCAGGCTCAGAGCCTAAGCAGGACAGAATATGACAGCGATGGTAGGGCCTGGCTTTTGTACAAGCCTAGGAAACACCTGAATTATCTTTAGCAGGACTACAAGCTAGAACAACAGGAGTATTCCAAGAGACTGGTCTGACATTGATGACATTACTAAAGAAATACAAAGGAGGACCACAGGTCAGTATTCAGAAGAGTACATGGCATATGCATTTGGTCCATGATTAAATTAATTGCTTATTGCACTGTTACATTGCACAGGGGCAGACATGTCCTCCAGATGTGCTGCAAGACCAAGAGATAAATCAGGCTGAGCAGCAGAGGCACAAGCCTGTGCTGAAGCAGTCCTGAGCAACCCAGCCTGGAACCACTTCAGCACATGGGCAATCAGCCTGGGTCTGCCTCACTGACTGATGTGGCCATACCCTCAGCTGTCTGCAGCCAGATTTCCATCACTGACATTTAAGGACCTGAAAATTCATATTCATTTCCCATTTTTACAAAGATTGGCAAAGAATTCAAATTAAGTGTCCAGCTCTTCTTACTTTTACAACACGTCTAGGTCCAAGGGCTATGGGCAGAAGGTTCTTACCCCTTTATTATATGTCTAGTCTATATTACAATGCAAGAAAGCAATCAGAGTATGTTTAGTTAATGTCCCTCCAAGTCTCTCCACAGCTCTCAGGCTGTACTTGGTTCATTACATATAAACAGGACTAATTCTCTGGTGGTAAAAAGATTTCCTATAGATTTTGGCTTAAACTGGGATTTTGGGCAGATAGGTAGCAAAGTAAATACTTGCTATAATTGCAACACATTGATTTACTGGATTCTGGGAAACAGTAGAGTATTGCAGCTGTGTTTTTTGTGACTGTGTGTGCATAGATATATGTAGGTATACATATACACATGCATAAAAAATTCATATGAAAGTAAGTGTACTATTCCAGATTGACAACTTTGTAGCAGAAAATATTGGCCCCTTGAACAGTATAGGATTTTTCCTTTTCTTTTTTGCACAAAATATATTTTACCATGGGTGATAGAATTTTTTGCATCATGAATATTCTATACCAGACTTTAGCCAAAGCCATCATATACCCAGAAATTAACTTAGGAAAATCTGGTTCTCATTATCTTCTGATGTTCATTGGTTCATTTGCTTTCTCAAACAAAGTATTTTAGTCCCCAAACTTGGTGTCTACTTAGCTTATTTCTAAACCTTCTGGGAGGTGTGTATGTGGGGGAATTTATTTCGCAGAAAAGTGGGGAGTGGAATAACTCTTTTTTCATGCTATTCAACTAACTTCTATTATTTACATCAGCATAAATCAAAACATTTTCCACCCATGTAAGTAGAATTTGGGCCATCTTGCCTACTCTATATTTTTATTTAAAAGTCTTAATTGTCTGATGAGAAGGAAGAAAACAAGTGTAATAATCTACAATAGAACTTTGTGTATTCTTTAGATATCTAAGCCGTAAACTGTAGATCATTCTCCCTTCTTCTCCCATTTCAATCCCAGCTCAGCATCTGAGTAACTCTGAAAACATCAGAACTCATCAATCGTACCACATTTGGACCTGGATGCTTTCTAGGCACCTGCAGTTCTGCATTGTGCGCATGCCCAGATTGACCCAGGCCTTAATGGGATCCAGGAGCTCAGCTGCATGGTGCCAAATTTCCCTAAGGGTCCTAATCCCATAAACATGACTAAAGCCCAGTTCATATGCTGTAGTAGGACCAGGGCTCTCACAAGTTAGAATCTTTTTTGTTAACTTTTAAAACAGCATTCTGGGGAAGAAGGTGGTGTTCACTGGCTTTTGCAAAGTGGTCAGCTTAGCAGCAGATTTACCTGTGAGGTATTAAAACCTGAGTACAATTTTCCACAGCCTGAAGGGAACTTAACCTACAGATGTCTCTATCCAGCACGTAATGTGTTATAAAATACAAACCTGCTTACTGCTCCTTTTAAAGCTGTGCTGTTGTACCAGAAAGACAGCAACTGAGGTTCCTAGGTTATTTATGCATTTAGCATACATTTTGGTCATGGTAACATGATGAAAAGTAGAAAAAAAGATTCAGAAGTCACATGTTTTCTTATAAATCCCTTCCAGTCCCTACTTTTTGCATGAACAATACAAGCTCAGATAAGAGAGAAAATCAGTAAACTACTGTATAACTCCATGGTAATAAAAAAATATCTGTTTTCCTGCAGTCCATGAAAAGAGCCTCAAATCTTTCTTTCAAAATTTCTACCTATTTGTCTTTCTTGGGTTGGGACAGCTTCACCTTTTCCTACTGCTCTTAGAAAAAAGTCGTGCATACATGGCCACAGGAAGTAGTCCTCTTCTACCATGGGGAGAAGCACCTTAACAACATCGAGATTTAGGAGTTTGATAAGAAGAGGAGGTTTACTGTCATGACTCAGGGAACAGCCCATTGAAGATTACAGATGAAGCAGGAGGTGCAGTTGCCCTGCAGTGACTTTTTGGACTTTGCAGGTTCACTGCAGTAACTCAGTGCAGTACAGGGCTGCCCTTTGACGTGCTGAGCATGCACAGCTTCTCTCAACTTCCCTAAAAACAAAAGCGGAAGAAGGCCATAAAATGGTGGGATCTGTTTTTCTTTAAGTCCTGCATTTCTTGAGCTATTTAAATTAAATGTAAGGGTTTTAAAAATAAATAAAGTTCAAATAACCCTTTGAATAGGAATTTTGCAGGATTCTAACTCAGAGGACTAGTATTAAGACTCAGGACTCTTACTTCATGGCCATGATTTTAAGTCAAATAAAGAAAACTACAGTGACAGAAACTATCATTTGTTATGAATTCAGTAGCTTTTGTGAAACTAGACAGCTATGCCAGGCAACAATGCCCATTAATTCCAGTAGTTAACAGCACTTAACTGTGTCAATGTTATGTTTCTGCTCACAAACAGGACTGCACATTTCATCACCAGGCCATTAATGTCTTAGTTGTACATCTTGTCCTGGATAAACAGGCCCTTGTTAGAAGAAAGGTCTAACAGAGGCCCATGAGCTTCTCTAAGTACAGATGACTGGCAAAAAGAAGTTGATCTGAAGTTAGGTCTGTGCCCATCTCCACCAGCAGATATTTGATACTGCTGCTCTCTCCAGCCTTCTGGTTTGTACCATACAATCCTTCTTTTCAGCATATTGCATTATGAGCATACCCAGTATTTAAGAAGAAATCTTTATTGCATATTTTTAAGATAATGTTCTTTTCTGGACAACATGCTCCATGAAATTCACCTGAGAATATGGATAAGACAATGTCTTAGGTTACCCATTTAAAAATAATTCAACCATTTCCTAACTTCAGTTACCTGGGATCTCTTGGTTGGCCAGGACTGATGGTAAATGTTGGAAAACAGGTCCTTTTCTCAGTCCCCTCAGTACCCCTGGCTGGATCCCATCTGGCCCCATAGACTTGTGTGTGTCTAAATTCTATATCAGCTCAATGACCATTTCTCCTTGGATTATGGGAGCTTCATTCTGCTCTTCATCCTGTTGTCCAGCTCAGGGGGCTGGGCACCTGGAGTACAACTGGTCTTGCTGTTAAAGACTGGCTGAGGTTTATTTTTAATAGAAAATGGCCATAAGAGGTGTTCAAAGTCTTTTAGTGATAGTAGCTGGTCAAAGCATGTCAAAGCATCCAGATTTCCATTGTTTTTTCAAGCTGATTCATCTAGAATATACCTGTGAGCTGGGAGACACACAACTCTATAAAAAATTTTATCTGTGTCACTCTCCTATATTATGTCCCCACCAACCCAGTGTGACTTCACCACAGTTAGGCTAATCAGGTAAATGGAACAAATCTGACTTGTCTGCCTTGTCTGTAACAGCAAAACTTTATGGAATTAATGTATTTGTTCTTTTACTATATGGACTAAAAACAGTGTATCAGTGTAAGTCGTCTTTCATGTGAGACCTTTAAAATACATTTAGACTTACTGAAAATATCCTGAATTTGAAACTTTCTTTACTTAGTAAATTTTTTAAAACAGTTAAAAATTGAAACATTCATCATTAACTTGTTACACTTTTTTGCAAAAAAACCCTTTACAGAAAGCTGAAGGTTTCTCTGAAACCAGCAGATGCAGGGTATTTTTTAAAACAAACCAGTATTAGTTCTGTTCTGAAAGTTGCTGTTATACTTCTTATACTTGAAATTAAATTGAAAAATATTATAGAAATAAAGGAATATCAAATTTCCTCCTTATAAATTTAAAACTTCACTCTATGCACTGTTGAGTGAGCAAATAAATAGCTCACTCAAATAAATAGCAAATAAATAAACTCACTGTTTTCTATAGCATGCTAGCTGTCTTATAACATGCTAGCTTGTTGTTTAAATGCTTTGTGTCATTATTATTTTTTGAATTCCTGAAAGTAAAATTTTACCAGTAACACTAAAACTCCACAGTACTAGTGTTATATTTGTAGGCTGTCTGCCAATCTTTTAAAATCCATTGGATGCATAACACAATGAACATTAGGGATTATTGAAAATAAACTCACATATTATTGCTTAAACATTTTGTCTCATTTTTTTTAAGAAGTGATCACTACAGCATATTTTTTGTGGTGGGAAAAAAAAAGCATAGGCAAGGACAGCAGGACTAGATGAAATTTTTATGTAAAAAATCCATTATAAATGTTCTTTGGCTGTCTGCTTGTGCCCTTGAGTCTCATGAGTACAGTTGGCAAGAAGAGAAAATCACTTATGGACTCAAAAAGTGATATAGTACATTTTCTACCCTTTTAAATCCTTTAATGTGTCCCTAGAATCTCATGTAATTTAGGGAGGAACATCAGAAAGTTTGGATGCTTCTCTGAAACTTGTTCAAAGAATTCCAAATCCTTTGTGTTGTAAAAGTAAGATGGAAATTCTATAAGAAAAGCCCTTCTTTCAGATTTTCATACCATTTACATGGAATTAATATAGATCTCTACAGAAATAAAAGAGCATGGAACAACTGCAGAGGTTAATCATATCTTTCCAATTTCAGTAACTTGATGATCTGCATTTCAGTTGATTCTTAAGCAGCAGGAGCTGTTCATTTTGGGGACAATGGTAAGGCTTGGTGAACAGGCTTAACTAATTTATTTCATTTTATTGGGATGTACTTTAGGGATTAATAAGGAACAGCAATTGATGCCTTGCCACATTCTCTCTGGACTGTGATTTCTTTTGCTCTTCTTAGCTGTTTCACAGCCTTTCTCAAGCCCAGAAAACAATCATAAATCATACTAAATATTTATATAGCTTTTTGACATTTTTCGTGCGTGAGTGAATAAGATGATGGGTAAGTTGGTCATAAAAATTCCAAGGAAAAATATTTTATGGAAATTTGCCTATTTGTCAAAACACAAATGCTTTACAGAGGCTGATTCTGCTGATGCTAGGGTGGATGTAAAGAGGATCTATCATGCTTGCAAATACACTGCCCTGAGGGAATGAACACAGTGTGCAGAATACATCCCGCAACCAGAGCCATGAAATCCATTGGTGGAAATGCTCCAGATTTTTACTAATGGAATAAAAACCAGATTTCTTCTTTGAAAATGCTGAAATCTAAAACACAACTGGGAGAACATTAAGGTAAATAATTTCAGGTATAAGGATAATTAGTGAATTAATGTATAGGGCAAGATCACTGTTACCTACCCTAAATAACCAGAATGGCTATCAAGGCTCCAGAAGTTAATTACAGTGTTTATTTTCTCCAAAGAGAAGCTTTTGAAATACACACAAACAATGGTTACAATAGAACAAGGAAGCAAAATCTAGCCAGTTGGGAAAGCTGGGCACCCCGTTTGTCTGAGGTCTCCTTTTCCAAAGAAACACATGGCACAAACTCTTTAATTCAAGATCAAAAATATAATCGAAACTCTACATACTTAATGTAACATGGATAATTTGATTTTAGATAAAACTTGGAACCAGGATCGTCTGCTTTCTTAGTTCCCTAACCATGAGATTTCCAGTAGGAGCTCTGATAATGTGCACCTGTCGTGGATTTGACCCTGGCTAAATGCCAGGCACCTACGATGTTTGTTCTCTATGCTCTCTCCTGCTGCAGCTATGCAGAGGAGAGGGAAAATTAACACAAAACACTGGACTTATGAGTTGAGATAAGGCTACTGATAAGGGGATGCATGAGATTCAGGGCAAAAGCAGGCGGAAGACTTAAAGTTGCAAAAAAAGTGATTTATTAATCTAACAGATTCGGAGGATAAATCAGAGGTAAAAATAAGCTCTCAAGACACTGTTTCTTCACTGACCCCCCTTCCCTCTTAAGGCACCGCTTCCCAGCTCACCCCCTCCCTCCTTTCCAACTAACCAACAACTCCCAGGCAGGGGCAGGGTGTGAGGGGTTTTTTTCTTTAGTCAGTCCATCACAATTCTTTTACTCCAGATACTGTTTCTCTATTCGCCCCCTCCCTCCATTCAACCAACAGATCCGGGCTGGGGCATGATATGTGGCTTTTCTTAGTCAGTCCAATGCCACAATTCTTCTGCTACAAATGCTGTTTTTCTACTCACCCCCCTCCCTATTAAGGCCATTTCTCAGCTCACCCCCTCCCTCCTTCCTTCTAACCAACAGCTCCGGGGTGGGGGCAGGGTATGGGGGTTTCCTTTGGTCAGGGTCAGTCCATCAGGGAGAAGAGTCCTCTGCTTAGCCATGGGGGTCCCTCCCACGAGAGACAGTCCTCTGCGAACTTCTTTGGCGTGGGTCCAATCTCACGAGCAGCCCCGCCCGATTGCTGCTGTCCGAGATTCTCTCCAGGTTGCAAATTTCCAAGCTGAGGCCAGGCTGTTTCCATCTTGGGAGCAAGGCCTTTCTCTCTCCTGCAAGGCCTTTGCAACTCTCAGTCTCTGGGACTCCCACTGGATCACAGCTTCCTGCAGGCATCCACCTGCTCCTCTGGCGTGGGCACCTCCCCACGGGCTGTGGGTGGTTCTCTGCATCCCCTTGGACCCCATGGGCTGCAGGGGGACCACCTGCTCCCCCATGGTCTTCACCACAGCTGGCAGAGGGTTTTCAGCTCCGGCGCCTGGAGCACCTCCTCCCCCACCTTCTCCACTGACCTTGGTGCCTCCATGTTGTTCTCCCTCACATATTTTTACCTCCTCCTCCTCCTTTCCTGGCTAAAAAGAAGTGTGTGCTCACATTGTTTTGATTTCTTCTTCAATATGTTTTCACAGAGGTGTAAGAACATCTTTAATTGGCTCAGGTTTGGCCAGCAGCATGTCCATCATCTTCAGAGCCGTCAGAGATTGGCTCTGCTGGACATGGTGGAGAAATTTCTAGAATCTTTACTCAGGACATGCAGGAGCCATCTTTGTACCCCACCCTATCCACTGGCAAAAACTGGGCCAGGCAAAACTACCCCAGCACCCTGTGGGATGGAGAAAATATGGTATCTGTTTTCCGTGGCCATGGATTTTTTAATTTTGTGTAAATATAAAGAGCATGTTTATTTTAGCAATTTAAGGTAGATTTTGAAGTTGGTTGCGAGCACTGAAATTTGGTCAGCTAAACTGTTAAACTGGTATCCTGGTTTTGGCTTGTGCCCAGTTAGCATTTTCCAAGGTAGTTCCCAAACACAGTTCAGAGTTTACCACATGCCCATTCTGTTCTGAGAAGATCATAGTGCAGATGTGGTCAGATCATTCCAGCTGGACTCAAGGCCAGAGAGAGGCTCCTTGTACTCTAGTTTTTGGGTACCAGTATAACCAGACTCAATAAAAGCAGACAAAGTAGTCCACGTACGCCTTGCTCCTGCTGCTTACCTTGAAGATGGTTTTTCAGCCTATCTTCTGTCTGCTCTCATGAACTAGCCACAGTCTCACAGGCAGGGCATTCTCACAAGAAACAGGGAATGTCTGCAACATTATTCGTGCTCTTTCCAGCTTTGTATAGTAAGTGTGGGGGACTAGGGTACTTAGCTAAGCTGTGGGCTAATCAAGAAGATCCATTCTAGAATGCAGATGACTGAAATTTTTTGGCTATTTTTAAGTTAAAACAGTGTGGACTATATATGGGACTTGTGCCCTCTCCAGACCATGGTGTTTACATTTTGGAGCTGAAAAGTCAAGATACCCAATGCAAAAAGGAAATCAAGATTACAGTGCTGTGAGCTACAATTAACTATCATAACAGCCAGAACAGTTTCATTATGTCTTCCATATATTTAAAAGAAAAACCAACAAACCCAAAAATCAAACCAAAACATAAAAAAAAGCTTACCCTTAGGCATAGAATCGCAGAATTACGGAATCAGAGAATTAGAGAATCAAAGAATGGTAGGGGTCGTCTAGTCCAATTCCCCTGACCAAGCATATGCAGACAGCTTTTGAATACTCCAAGGAGGGAGACATAACATCTTTTGACAATCTGTGCCAGAGCTTGGGCACTCACACAGGGAAAAAGTAGTTCCTGATGCTCTGTTTCAGTTTGTGCACTGAAAAGAACCTCTCTCTCTCTCTTTATATCCGTCTTTCAGGTATTTATATATATAAGATCCCCCCTCCACCCTTCTCTTTTACAGGATGAAAAGTACCAGTGTCTCAGCCTTCCTCCATATAAACATGCTCTGGTCCCTTAATCATGTGAGTTGGACTCTCCACTATGTCCATGTCTGTCCTGTATAGGGGAGACCACAACAGGACACAGTAAAATAAATCAAACCCGAGAAAAGTGGCAAAAGGTAAGGCAAAGTTTGAAGTCAAGTACACAAAAAATAGAAAAGTCTAGTTCTCCTCAGGCAATGTAAATTCAGCTTGAATGCATGCATGCATTACTGTAGTCTTGAATTAAATATTTGCCTAACATATCTATAATGAAAATAAAACCAAAAAAAAAAAACCCCAAAGAATGACAAAATCTAATTTAACAACTTGATATTGTCATCCCATGCTATTACATGTCAGAAACTGAAATAAAAATCCACATAAACAGCTTCTGTGGGGAGTTTTGTGATATGTAGAAAATTCAAGTGTGAGAATGATGAGTTTCTGCTTGTGCTGTGTAGGGGGGTCTTCAGATCTCAAGTACTGAAACTTGTGGAGAAACTCAATCTACGTTTGTCAGCCAATTTACAGATGAATACTGGGTGTCTCTGGAAGATTTTTGCCCCAAGTTAGTGCTTAGCTTTTCTATAAAGTGAATGGATGAAGGGAGGTGCCTGAAGTTGTGATGGAGGAGTTGTTCTTAGCCTGACTTTAGGCATTTGGAATTCCTTCATGCTTTCACCTGTACCTGTTTTCTTTATTCAGAGCAAATTTAGATGACTTCAACCCTTTTGGAATGACTGATCCAGACACATGAAGGAAGTATATCTGACTTAGACCGCCTGGGTTTTATCCAGAACTTTTAGCTTTCCAAAGATTTTGGCTTAATATTCAGGGGATCTATTGTTCAGGGGATAGGGAGGCTTATTATTTCCTAAAATCAACAGTCTCCAAGTTGTCTCAAATTGGCCATAAGTCTAGGAAGAAATTAATCAGGACTTCAAAACATAACTCAAAGGAGTTCTCTTAGTTAAATTGCATTATGTCTCTGAATGTCTCAAACCGGCCATATAGTTAGAAACAGAGCTTGTGGTTGTGGTAGTGGGAATCTTTACATTTTTAGAAAGTTAAATGCTCAATGTACACTTTGTCTTTCATTCCTGAGGCCTCAAAGAGACCTTCACCTCTGGCAGGGGATTACAATGATTTTTGTGTAATTTTATTCCAGGAGTGCAATCGTATATATTCATATATATCTATACCTATATCTATATCTATATCTATATCTATATCTATATCTATATCTATATCTATATCTACATCATCTATATCATCTATATCATCTATATCATCTATATCTATCTATCTATATATATATACACAGATATACGTATACATATATGTACCTGTATATATGTATGTATATTCATGCTCATACATAAATATATATACACAGTCACAGAAAAATATATGTATGCATATGCATACATATATGTGCGCTTGTGTATGGGTATATGTATTTATGAAAATATATATAAATAGCTTTACAAATAGTGTTTTATTCAAATTTGTTGATAGCTTCAGTTAATGAGTGGTTGGAATTTTGGCAGGTCCCACTGGAGTTTGAATCCAGTGCTCATAAAACCAAGAAAAATCCTGGAATCTCATCTAAAAATGGACCTTTTGTGGCATGTCTCATATTATTGTTACATATGATCCATAAGGTCTGCTGAAAAAATCATAAAAAACTGGAAAGCAGAATTATTAATGAAAATCAGGCTCTATTTAAAGCTGGTGGTTTGGCATTATTGAAAAACTATGTGATTTCAGACTATAACAATTTTCACTTACCCATTTCGTGACAATTTCTTTTGATTATATTTAGTCAGAAGCAATTGCCATTTTTATTTTCTGACAATTTCTGTCTTTTTTTTTTTCAGCAATGATGTAGTCTGTTGGAATGAGTAATGTGCAGAGTATGATTTCTCTAAGTAATCTGTTAACACTTTTCCATGCTGCTGCATCCAACGTTTCAGAATCCTCTCTGAGCAACACCATGTATAAGTAACTTGCTCTCCTATGCTCTCTATATTTAGTAAAGAAGCTTGTTTGGAACCCCACTGTGCCCATGTGGTTTCTATATATAATTTGGTTGTATAATGAGAGACAAAGCATCCAGTAACATGCCCAATATTGTACAGGACACAAATGAAGATGCTCTCTGCTGCCAGTGGTTTACTGTCCAACATCTCCAACTTGAGCATTTCTCTGGATGGACCCCCAGCTCCATATGGAGCTCCTCAGCTGCCAATGGGCTCCTTCATGTGCACTGGTTCCTTCATATGCAGTTCATTACGGGGCTGTGGCCCAGAAGGCATACATGAGAAAGAAAACAAAGACGAGAAGAGGGAATACACACATTTCAGCTGGCATATTCTCAGATCACTCAAAGCCATGTGATTTCCATTAAAACGTAATGGAATGACACTTTTAGAAGGCCAGTTTGGCAGGTGACATAAAAAAGGAACATTCCACCTGAAACAGGTGTTGGCAATATTCTTTGTTGTTCCTGTAAGGAACTTCTGTGCACTACGACCAATGTAGTTTGCAAAGAAATCCATTAATGAAAGGAATAAATTTAACCCTTTGAAGTCTTCCTTTTGAGGATTATTGAGGAACTTGTATCTGTATTTGAAAATTTTTTGCAAATTAAGTTACATCTTAGTTGGGATAATGCCAATAATCCTAAATATTTTAGTCTGTTCTACACCTTTAATGTGCAGCATAAAATAAAGTCATCTATTACTTGTAGTTGTACTTTAGATGTAGTCCAAGTTACAGTCATGGAAACAACTTCAGCAGTGGTCAACAGAGAAGATTTTAACACACATGAATAAAATCAGTGGCTAAGAATCACAAAGGTGGAAAGAGAAATATACTTCCACTACGATTTCAACTTCTGCACAGAAAAAATAAATAATTCAAGTAACCTCCTAGGATGGAATTCCGCTTGAAGGGATTGTGTTGCCAGGATAAGACATGGCAGAACTGCCTCTGCTAGAACTATTCCCAAATCTTCCAGCTACAGAGGTTATTCACAGAAGTACAGTTATTTTGTCTGAACCATAACCAGATAATATTTTTTTTTTTGGGTTATTCTTAACTGGTAAGAAGCTGTTACTGTAGCATGGGATTTGGAATGGACAGCCAGTTTTACATGATTGCTATGTTATCAGTAGAAAAAAAATTGATCCTTCTTTATTCGAGGATGATTTTGTATTTCCAGTGCAAATTAATACACCTAAAATTAATCCAACGATTTGTTCTTTGTTACCTCTTTTTCCATAAAATAACTGAAGAAAAGTGAAGGCAAAAAAATACACAAAACAGTGAACTCTTTGGAGACATTAGTATCAAAGGGGAATAAGAAGGTAAAAGTATAGGATTGTGTTCATAAAATAAAAATATTAACATTGAAACTAAGATGTTCTTTAAAAAAGATTTTATATTGTACCAATTTGGCCTTTCTACATTCTGTCCCAGTAGTGTAAGTAATGTAAGATTTAAAATTGTGGGGAAGCAAAAAATAAAACCTAACTCAATGCCTAATCAGTGAACCATCTTTCACCATCCTTGCTTGATTGCATTTTAAGGCACCAGGGCACAGAGATGCTACAACTGAATTGCCTGTGGTATCACACAAAGTAGCAGAAAACCACAGGAAAGCTCTGACTCACCTCTGAACTAATAGGAACTGCTGTCAACTTCTTTGAGGGCCGAGAGACCCAACAGAGAGACCTGGGCAAATTAGAGAGATAGGCAACCACCAACTACATGAAGTTTAACAAGGGAAAGTGCTGGATTCTGCACCTGGGACAGGGCAACACTGACTGTGCACAAGGACTGGGGAATGAGAGGTTGGAGAGCAGTGTCATGGAAAGGCCCCTGTGGGTCCTGGTCCATGTCAAGGTGAACACGAGTCAGCAGTGCCCTGGCAGCCAGGAGGGACAGCCCTGTCCTGGAGACATCAGGCACAGCATCGACAGCCAGGCAAGGTAGGGGATTGTCCTGCTCTGCTCTGAGCTGGGGCAGCCTCACCTCAAGTGTTGGGGGCAGTTTTGGGTGTCACAGTATGAAAAAGATAAGCTATTGCAGAGCATCCAAATGTGGGCAACAAGGACGGTGAAGGATCTTGAGGGCAAGCCGCATGAGGAGAGGCTGAGGACATTTGGTCTGCTCAGCCTGGAGAGGAGGAGACTGAGGGGAGACCTCACTGCAGCCTGCAACACCCTCATGAGTGGAAGTAGACGGGTGGGTTCACTCTCCTGTTCGCTCTCCTTGGTTTATGTTAGATATCAGTAACAAGTTTTTCACCCGAAGGGTGGTTGGGCACTGGAGCAGGCTCCCCAGGGAAGTGGTCACAGCATCAAACCTGTCTGAGCTCAAGTAGAGTTTGGAAAATTCTCTCAGACACATGGTGTTACTTTTGGGGTGGCGTGTGTAGCGCCAGGAGTTAGATATGATGGTGTTGGTGGGTCCCTTCCAACTCAGCATATTTTATGATTCTATGATTCTGTGATGTTAGAGATCGCTTTCTTTGCCGTGTAAGTGCATCTCACGGCATATTTCTGTTCATCAGGGTAGCCTGCTTTGAATTCAGAGTGACACATCCTTAGAAGTGCCTTTGCTCTGCTGTGCAAACATGGACATGCATGAAATAGAAACGGAGAAAAAAAGGGAAAGAAAAAAATTAAACATCATTTAGTGGTTGGAAGTTATTTTCAGATTGCAACCACTGGAAGGGTTGCCTGGAGAAAACTTTTCCCTCTGTTATTACAGAATAATAGCTTGTGGATTCTGAAAACCAAACACAAGTTGTGGTTTTCTTTTAAGTCACACTGCAGGGCTATCTCCCGCTTAGCATTTTAGCATCATGTTGTTTGGGAAAGGTCACGTTTTTACTTTCAAGACACCATTTGTCTTCAGCCCCCTCTTCTAATCTGCAAATAGTTACACAATAGCTTTGGGCAGGAAGCCAAGTACTTGGTTACAAAAGCTGCTTCAAGTGGCATTTTACTAATCATGGAGGTCTGCATTGTGTTAAACAAACACAGGTAGCCTTCATCAAATTCTGCTTCTGCCTTTACTGAAAGCTGAAAATATCAGTCACAGTATGGGCAGGAATATAACAGTCACTCGTGTCTGCAATTTCAGGCCACAAATTCCTATTTAGGTGATCATAAGTTAAATCATATTTACTTAGAACTTATTGTTTTGGCTTTTTTTGTTTGCTCAGACTACCTCCAGTTACAGCAGTCTGGAGTGTGTTGGGGGTTTTATTGTGTCAGCTAGAGCCAGACTCTGCTATCTGATTTATACCAAGCAGCAAGTTTCTTTCAATATCTTTACTGGAAAGATTACACACTGCAGAAATTAGGATTCCATTTCATGTCAAGGTTGTAGAGTTACTTATAATTAAGTCAGTAAGGGTTCTATGTTGCAGCGAAGCTACTGTGTTTTTACAAAATGTGACAGATTACACCACCTTAACCACTCTAAGTCCATTCATCCATCAGCCCAGCCATTTCTTACTTTAGGTCCCAGACAAAAGTAATGGACATGGATCTTGCAGTCCTTACTTTTAGATGCGCTCACTATATTATGAGATTACCATATATCCTCTTTACCTTTAAATATATTGTTCTTTGCTGCACCTTAAAATGTGATTAATTTTTCCATGGAAGGGTTGAGGACAGCTGCTGAATAGTGCAATGAGAAATTTCTATATAAAAAGCATGAAATCCTGGTAAGTGATCACAGAAGCTCTAAATGGATATTTGAGAGCTCAGTATGAGTCAAGCAAGGTGGAAGAAAACAATTACAGTTTCTGGACTGATTTCAAGAGTAATGGGGCAATGGGCCTATTGACTATTCTCTGAAAGGCAGAATAACTCTGCCAAAAAGGCACATCCCATCCAAGTACAGTCAACCACAAAGGCAGAGGATTTGGAAGCTGTGCAAGCCCAGGTGTGTGCGGCACTGTCACAGCCACACCACTTCCCAGTCACGCAGGGAGCAGGCAGAGATTGCTCACATCTGCTCAAATACAAGTAGAAATATTTTGTGTTTGGCTTCAGAAGACCGTTTCAACACATCCACTGCTGACACTGCCTGTTAGTATTGCACACATGCTTCCATGGAAGACATGCTGGGATTCAAAAAAAAAATTTAAAAAAATTAACATTGATCATTTTTTCATATCAATAACAGAATTATCAACTTTGATCCAAACTGGGTTTGCTCAAGTCTTCAAATCCTACCCCATCATTAAACACGGGTTGTTTTTTTTTCTGTGTAGAAAAATAAAAGTAATCTTTCCTCCTATTTGCTCATCCAGCTGCTTTGAAGAAGGTAAATGGAAAACTGACTTTCCAAAAGTGGTGTTTTTTCTACTGAGCAAATCAACATCCAGAAGAAAAATGTGGAATGACAGAAGGATCTAAACTCTAAAGTTTTTTTCATCCAGAAAAGGAAGACTTGAATATTTCACATCCCAGCATCGAATTTGACAACAGTTTCCATGAAGGAAAAAACCTCACAACAATAAAAACTGACTTTTTATTTTAATGTTTTCTAAAAGAAAGTATTTAATATTTCAATTCAAAGTCATTCTTAATTTTGAAGTATCCTGGGCTCATTAATAGTAATAATAAAAATTCTCAATTTGAAACATTTAGTTTAGTCTGAATTTTTCTTCTGCCTCATGTCTCTGTTTTTTGGTACTGTTTTGTAAATAGTCACCAAGCAAATCAACATATTATCCCTAGCCCTTGGGAATAGAATCCTCCCCACAAATGACAGGATCTCAGTTAGCTGTGCAAGTCATCTGCTTGAGAGACCTCCCAGGTGCAAAACATCATGGCAGTGGTCAGAGTGCTGTAAAACTTCTGCTCTCTTTCAGGAAAATCTCTTCACTTTCTCAGCTGCAGAGGACTGAACTTTGCACCCTTCCAGCAATAAAGGCTAACCCCATACTGGTCTACACCATGACTAGTAGATCAAAGGAAATTGTTTTTTCCTTTGATTCAGCATTAATGAGGCTACAGCTGGAACACTGTTTTCCTGTTTGGGTCCCCAAAACAAAAATGGAGTCAGTATACAGGAGAAATCCTAGACGAGAACCTCCAGGATGTCTGGAGGTCCACAGCACGTGACACATAAGGAAAGGATGAGAGAGATGGGTTTGCCTAACCTGGAGAAGACAACGCTAAAAAGGAATCTATTTGTTCTCCAAATATCAGGCAGACGTAGAGAAGACAGATCTGGACATTTTTGGCAGGCGTGCTTTGAAAGAAATGCAAGCAGTGGACACTAAGTTGCACAAATGGAGATCCTGGCTTGATATAAAAGAAAAAAAAATCATAACTCTTCCAATTAAACATAGGAACAGATTACATAAAGTTGCTGTGGAATCTTCATCCTTGGATATACTCAAAGCTTAAAAAGTCCTATACTTTGAGCAACCTGACCTAATTTGGACTTCAGCCTTTTTGAGAAGGGATTCAGAATTCCAGCTACTTCCATCTTGAATTATTCTACATTACTACAGTTCAAGAGATGTATTTTCTTTTCAGAGAGGTACACTTTACGGAATTATAGTTGGTTGCTTCATGTTTCAGCTTCGAAATAATGATGTGAACACAGATCATTGATCATTCCTTTGTGAAGCTGATTGAACGTGGGGATTTGTGGGGGATTATGGGAAGGGCTCTCAATAAATTTTTTATCTTATAAAATTTTTCCTGAGACATGGGAGAATGGAAAAGTCATGACAAGGGGCTGAATCACTGACAATAGGAAATGATTCTATGTAGCTAGGATGCATTACCAAGCTTTGCAAACCCAGGTTTGCTAGAGTGAAGACTGAGAAAGAATACAAAATCCATCCGGAGTTTGAAATATTTCTGAATTTCAGGAAGATCTAGTTGGAGCTGGGAACTAGTTTCTTATTCTGGAATAAGTGTCTTTATTCTTTAGATGATACAGATGAAAAATGACTATGTTAGCTTATGGAAAAAGTGAAAAGAGAAAGACCCTTAAATTCCACAGACAGGAAGAATCAGTGAGTGGCAAAATAATGATGGTCAACAAATAGCTTGAGAGTGTCAGTCCTCAGGGAATTTTAGGGTGTTTGCCTTCAAGGAGACTTTTATGGATTTTACTTTCTCAAAGTACAGACACTGTCTAGGAAGCACCTGGAATTGGCAGAGTATAAATATAGCATGAAGTATACAATAATTAAGTGATAATATAGAACAACAAATGGGGTTGGGGGAGGAAAACCATCTTCATTTGGGAAGGAAAAAATTATTACATGTACTAATAATAAAAGTCAGGCAATAAAATTTCTTGAGAGATTGCACCACCACACTTTGAGCCTGGGATGACTAGTCCTCTCTCAAGAAATTCCTGAGATAGGGAACTTAAGAGAAAAGAAGAAACAAGGTTTTCATGTAGAGGTGAATATAGAAACTGTTCATGGATTAAGAGAGCATGAGCTAATTAAACTGATTTTAGGACTCTATACAGAAACAAAGTAATGTTTTGGATTTTAAGACACAAAGGGATCAAGTAAGCAAAGGTTACTACAATGAGAAAGTTAAGAATTTGAACATAATAAAAAGCTTTATCTGAAATTGCTTTCCAGGTAAGAGAGAAGAATAATAAAAAGAGTAACAGGGAATGGGAAGAATTAATATCACTACAGAATAAGGTCACCTTTAAAGAATATAATACCAGTAAGTCATGTAAAAATAATTTAAATGGTAATAGGTTTAGGTAACATTTACCAGGTGATTAATACAATGTAGAATTTACTTGATGAAAACAAATTTTAAAAAATCTTTGTTTTGTCTCATAAAAACCCCTCAGTTATATAACTTTTTGTAATAAAGACATCTGGATCATAAATATGAGAGAAAAAAATTATTATTTCCTTTCAAAGATGTTATTGGTATAGAATAAGATGATAGATGAGCATAAAATGCTTATGAAATAACTCCGAGTAGAAATTTGATGTTTTCTAGTTATCCCCATTGTAATTTTTAAGGACAGCCTTTTATAGAAGATAGGTAGGCATGAGGAACCTAAATTGTTTCAAGATGAAACCTGAAACCTCAGACAAATAAAGGATTCCATAACTGAGTAGAGTGACATTATAACCAGAAATCAAAAGCAATGCAATAGGAATCCTTTTATATAAAAGAAATTCTTTTCTTTTCTTTTCTTTTCTTTTCTTTTCTTTTCTTTTCTTTTCTTTTCTTTTCTTTTCTTTTCTTTTCTTTTCTTTTCTTTTCTTTTCTTTTCTTTTTTTTTTTAATATTCCTTAAAGAACACCCTAAAAGTATCTTGGTCACCATTTGCTGAGGTTTGTTTTCACACTGCATTTGTTCTATGTTAAACCTGTAATTTGAAGTTTCTTCTGATCCCTGCTGGGCCTAGGAAGAAATACTTTTTTAAAAACTCCTTGTGTCAGAGCTTGACTGTGCTGAGATGTGGGAGAATGTTTTCCTTCCACAGCCCTTTGGAGATAGACCAGAATCAGATCTACAGCATTGGGAAGAATGGGCTGGTGCACCCAGAGACACTGCAAGGTCTCTGAGGTGTTGGACCAGCACAGCTTGGCTTTGCAGTTGCCAGGCTTGGAGTCAGGAACGAAGGAACCTTCTCCCAAATCCTACTGTCTAAGGTGGGTGAGGACTGCCTGCAGTCTTCTGTGGTGCAGGACACAGGTCATTCTTCAGGGTTACTCAAGCATATTCACCTCTGAAATTCCATGCTGTTACTCTTGACAACAGCCTTTGGTTTCATGAGTCTTTTGGGGATGCTTGGTAGTGGTTTTTGCACCTGCTACCTTGGAGTTTTGAGGCAGGTTATGGGATATTTTGCAGCTTGCAACAGGCAGTAGGAAGGGCAGATGTAATGGCACTGATTCATAAACTTAGAATAACACTCTTCAAGCTTAATTGGAGGCACCTTTACAAGCTGTCAACCTTCAAAGGCTATTTTTCTAGATTTCTCTTACAGACACTGAAGTGAGATGGACATTACGAGGAGAGTTTCAACCTGTGAGAGTGTGCATTTTTTTCCTTCTGAGTAAGCCTACTTATCTCCCTGAACTATGAAAAACACAGAAACACAAGACACAAAAGTAGGGAAAAAAAAGAGTTTTCTGGAAATACTTAAGTTTGCACTTATGAAACATGTACATTGAGAAATAAAAATTACTCTACCTGCTGTATGATACCTTACAATTATAGGGGGCTGAACACAAATATCCATATGACCTGTTTTATATTTATTTTTATTTTTATTTTTATTTTTATTTTTATTTTTATTTTTATTTTTATTTTTATTTTTATTTTTATTTATCTGTCCTATATTTGGTAGGGGAATGATAACAATGAATTTAATTGAATGATCGGTAAAGATATTCTTTCCACACTGCAAAGAGACCGGATATCCAAGTCACTTTTTTTAAAAATGTAAGAGAAAACATGAATTAAAGAACTCATGCAAATTCAAAGTTTTGTCTGAAATCATCAAAATAATTATTTTTAAAATTATGGTTATGAAACTGCGAAAAACAGTCTGAAAAGAAAATAATAAATTCTTGGAAAAAAAATTAAAATTAACCTCCTTAATGAAGCATGTTAGTGAAATAATCCACTTCTTGTGATATTTGAATACTGGGAAACCCCATATAAAGTCCTCAGTATAAAATTATGTGCAGATATCCATACATACTGCGATGTCTCAAACTGAGTCCTTACCAAAGCTTAAAATAAAAGCAGAGATGAAGCCAATGACTTTACGGCTGACACAGGAGATGTGTCTGTATCCAAAGGTGAAGACATTATGGACTGGATTTGAAAGTGTAGGCACATGCATTTGCGTGCATGCATTTGAGCATGCCTAATATTGCCACAAATATGTCACATATGCAGGCAAATCACATTTCTGAAAACATACATTGCTAGTTATCCAGAAAAATGCCTGTTACCCTCAGGGACCAAGACTGAGCTTTAGCAAAATTCCCCCAAAGGCTAGATGGGAAGATAGAGCATTATGTGAGTCCCATAAGGAAGAGGATGCTCTTGGAAAGTTGTGTTCTCCCGCAGGCCATGGTAGTAATAACAACTGTTCAAATGGACAGTTTTCTATTTTCTTCTCTGCTTCCATTGCCCATTTTTGCTTCTGTGTTCATTAGGAATACTGTCTTGTCAGCCCTTCACTGTGGAAGAGCTCTCATTTTCTGTCTCCCTTGTTATTAGCCCAGTAACTATCCATTAGTAAACATGGATGTAGCATGGGACAAGAAATTCATTAAGTATATAGTGTCACTCCTTGTCTGAGCCACTCTCTTCAGGCATCTCTTACTATAGGCAAAAAAACTGTGCAGGCAAGACACACTCAGCTAAAAACTGTACAGCAGCTATTCATTGGCTGACACACACAATAGGAGGAGGGTTGAGCCTCTCAAATTGGCCATTTATGTGTGTGCAAGGCATATTCCAGTGTATACATTTTAACTTCAAAAGCCAACTCTGCATGCTTATTGCATGAATGGGAAAGCAAACAACTTTAAACACTGGAACACTGGTTTGAAAGCACTTTTTTTTGTTGGTTTTGGGGTTTTTTTGTTGTTGTTTTGGGGTTTGTTTTTCCAAAATTCACCTTTTAATGCTGTCGCTATGCCTCAAAGAACTGTATTTGAGAGAAACGCCTTTCAAGCAGCCCATATTTGCAATGATATGACGGTGTCTTTGTAGCTAACTGATCTCCACTGTTATTTTTCCTAGTAAAGAATGGCAAGACATTCAGAAACCTGATTGGTTGGCATGGATTTTGTTTGCTATAATAAAATACAACAAGGGCTGTCAAGACTTATTGCTTCAAACGAAGAGCTGTGTACAGCATGGTTCCCCATAGCAGCCTGCATATGGAACCCTTTAAACATTCTTAAGAGACCCATTGGGGCTTCTAATTATTGTGAAACATCTCCTGGCAGAACCATTCCTACCCTTCCAAGAATGCGTTGTAAAAATAATTAGATGATGAGATTTAGATCGAAACCGCTAACTAGTGATTTAAGAATTTTGCTCGAACCATATAGAAATATAAGGAAATGAAATGCTAAAAATCTCTTCACATGAAAGGAAAACAATCTTTTGTGGTTCACATTTTGGGGGGAATACAGAGAACAAACTTCTCTTTTTCTCCATTCCTTCCCCCTCCTCTACATTAATACTTTGTTTCCTGTGGTTGCATGAGGGGGTGGAGATGTTTCTTAATTTTCTAAACTTTAAACCACTTGAGAATCTCTCCATTTCTGGGGAGCCTGCTATTAGAGAACAACTTGAGGAGCTTGCTTTAATCAAGCTTAAAAGCTACAAAGAATAGAATCACATTTTATGGCTTTAGAGGCTAAACCAACATGTAGTCAATTAGGTGACATCACTTCTACAAAAAAAGCAGAACATCTTTGTTTAATCAAAACAAACAAACAAGATTAGAAGTTAAGTGCTGTGATTTAGGAAAGATTCACATTTTGAATTAAATCCTGGAGGACTATGGACGTGGCAGTGATAAATATTAATCACATGAAATCTGGTGGCCAGCTTAACAATTGTGTTAGCTTAAATGTGAAGATGTGTATTTCTACATATTGCCAAGGAAAATTAATTCATGGTGTATGCAGGTGTCAGGGATATATTCAGTTCTTTTTCTTGTTTGTTATTTTCTTAATTAAGTCTTCAAATTTAGCTTTTCAACACCTAGATCCATAAAATTAATTTAAACAGAGATGAGGGACTTATTTATATACTCTTATTTTCTATTAGCTCTTTGCCACGGTGTAGGAAGGGCCACATCCTGCTAAGTGCTGCAGAAAATGGAGTACCTTCCCTAAAGATATTAAAATACTGACAAGTCAAAGAATAATAGTGTCACTCCACTGCCATCAGTCTTGTCATTTAAGTTCACAATTTATGTGCAATCACTGAGCCATTTCTCTGTGGGTATTCCTATCCAGGCTCTATCTGAAATATTTTCCTTCACCACAATGTTTCTAAAATATGACCTCTCCCACCAACCCCCATGGCTACTCCTTAAGGAAGCTCTCACTACATCGTTGTTCGCTGAATACTGCTGTGACCTTCTTTCACAGCCTTGACAAATGCAGTCCTGCCAAAGGGCTTGTTTCATGGGCCATCCTCCCATCCACACTGCTGTCCTGCTGCAGCCCTCCTCCTCCTTCACTTCACAGGGCAGCCGTGGGTGAACCTTCACCAGCAAGGCAGCTCCCAGATGTTCTGTGTGTTTCCTCTTCCTGACGGCTTCCCTGTGCTCTTTCATGTCCCATCTCTCACCTTCTGAAGAAGATCCCTGTAGGCATCAAATTACTAGGGTTTCTGCCCCCTCTTTAAAACATTTTTCTTGTGTAATGAATACAGACATGCTAAGGCCACTGCTTGTTACTCATTTCTTATTGTCAATCCCAGTTCCTTAGCTTTAGACTCTCAGCTTTTTCCAGTGGGAATTGTTCTCTGTTCTCTTTTATAGCACCTGGCATGAAGGGTTCTGGCTCCTAGATATAAAGCCATACAAATAATCATAAATGAAAATAAATGAGTTGAGAAATTGCCTGCAGTCACACAGCAGGGCAGTGGCTGATGTAAGATTAGAAATTTTGGGACAGCTGGTTGGAAAACTTGAGCCTTAGTCATGTTTTTCTAATTGAAAAGTCATATTTGGGATGAAGATTTAAGCTGTAGCTGTAAAACTCAGGGACCTATTCTTTCAAGGACAAGTTTCTATGATTTTCTTATAGCCAGTAATGCAGGCAAGTCCTACAGAGCTAAATTTTAGGCATGTGGCAAAAGCTGCACAGCAAAAGTTTTTGTTGCCTTCCTTTCTCCTGCATTTTAATCTTTATGCTTTACCAGTGTTGCACCCCCTCATCTGCTAGAGATAAAATGTTTTGACTCACAGCTCTGTCTCATGAACAAACCAAACTTGCTCACAAAAGACATCTCTTTTGACCTGCAGGTCACTCTCACACATCAATGGTTAACTGTTGGCAATAGCTGGGCCTTTGTGGATTGAAAGATAATCACTTTTGTTTTTAATACTGGGATTTTTTATTTAAACTGTTAGCTTATTACTGCATGAGATTAAACAGAAGTAAGTCTGACAATGTTATGAGAAGCAGAGGTCTCAACGACATACCTTAAACCCAACAAACTGTACTATTCTCTGATCTGACTGAATTTACTGTGCAAAGGTTTAAGTTTAGTCCAGAAGTTACTGTTTGCAGTTTTGCCAGCAGCACTATTTATAGTTTCAATCAATTTGAAATGCTTCAGAGTTGGACAATGCTGCTGTGCATGTGTGCAGGTGGAGAACATATTTATATCCATCTAAAGCCTGTACAGCCGCCATTCCACAAATTTGTCAGAGCCAGGTCCTCTGAATAAACTTAACTAATATGTTTAAAGTCTCTTCATCCCTAGTAATCAAGAGAAACTTAACTGCTTCATGGATTAGGGATAGTGCCTGGAAACAACTTCCTGGCTGTTTGAGTGGCCTCATCTCCTTAACTGATAAGAGCAAATGTACTGTCTTCCTTCAAGGACAGAAAAAGAGAGATTTCAATTTAAAATGTAGCAAATTTCTGAATGAGTCAAAGCATTAGGTTTTACGACAACTTTCCAGTTGAAGTCTGAAACGTTTCTGCACAATGAAATTACAAAGAATTCAACAGATTGTGTATTAGACATGACTTGAGCTAAAAAATAAAACGTTTGCAGGTACTTGCTAAAGTGACAGCAAGATGACCATCTCTTCTAACCCAGCCTGTCTACAGATGCAGCTACCCCAGATAAGATGATTGCTTAACAGCAAAGGAAGGAAACGAAGCACTTTTGAGGCATGATTCATGTGATCCATGTTAGAAAGCTATGGGAAGATGACATGAATCACAGTGCAGATGAGACTATGTTCTTCATTCTTTGTAAAGGAAGTGTAGGCAAGCAGCTCAGATAAAGACATCCAGATTTAGCCTCAATAACCTCTTTCTCTGAACACCTCAGACATGCGATTATTAGGACACAGCCTCACTCCATAAATCATTTTGTCCAGATGAGGTTTGCAGAGTAGGCTGCTCAGATTTTTAAATATCTATATTCATCTTTTACTAGGAAAGTCTTTCTATTGTTTTGCTGTAATTTTCTGCGTTGCATATTTTTCGTGTGCAAATTTTGAGAATTTAGCACTTGTAACGAACTACAATTCTTAAACCAACCTTTCACTAATTCAATTGTTTGTAAACTGTAAGTTTTCACTGAATGAACTATCTCTTTGAAAATGTTGATAGTGAAACTAAGCAGATCTGCAGTCATATGCACTGTCAATGTCTGTCTCACAGACCCATGTAAACTTTCAGCAGCCCTGACCTGAATTTACAAGTTCTTAATGAAGTATTTTGTGCAGAGATGTTTAACAATAGCATATGGGCAATTGCTCACATTCATCCTCAAAGAGAGAACACAATGGGATAGAATTGGAATCCAATTGAGGAAACCTAGGTTAAATGTAAGGGAAAACAAGATAAACCTGAGGGAAGTGGTGCACACTGCCAACAGGGGTCATGGAATCACCATCACTTCAGTATTCAAGACTGGGCCACCCATCTCTTTGGGAATGGCTCAGGAGTAAAGCCATCAATCCTGCTGTGATGCAGGGAAATGGACTTGATGACCTACCAGCAGCATCTTCCAGGCTAAATGAGCCCATTATTCATAGGGCTAATAAAAAGACAAAGGGGAAGACTTCTGGGGAAAAAGAAACCAAAACAGCACTTAGAATGTTTTGGTTTTTCCTTTTCCAGACTTACTTTAAATACCAGACAACAGGAAAAAAAAATCAAAAGCATTGCATCTAATTCAATTTGTTTGAAACTCTTTCTAAAACAATAGGTTTGAGATAGCTTAGCACAGATTTAGATACAAGTTTTATACCAGATCTTTCCCATATAAAGGGATAAATCAAATCTTTATAGCAACTTCTAATCTTGATTTATACTATTTATTTTTTGTCTCTAGTATGTCAAGTATAGGGAATATAATTTGCCCTCCTAGCCCCTATCCAAAAACATGGATTTATTGTCTTCTACCTACATCAAAAGTGTTCTGTGGCAAAATTCTTCATGAAATATAAAAATTATGCACTTAAATTGTTGGATATCTCCCAGTTCTCCAGCAGAGCAGTCACAGTGGTGGTATAAAACATTCCCTCCTCTTTACAGACTACAAAAGAAAAATTCAAAGGACAGATCCCTTATTCTTTTCAGACTCCAAAGTCTTATTCAGTATTTACCTGTGAGTGTCAGGATTAAGAAGTCTTAGCAAACTAAGTGCAATTTTATTAGGCAAGCAGAACACTCCTTTTGCCTGTAAATTCTACTGAAATGAGATAAAAATTAATCCGGTCAGCAGATGAACTCTACTGTTCTGTGTTTTCTGAATTTCACAATAGATACATATTCTAGCAATCAATTATGAGGTCAGAGTAATTCCAGTTCCTGACAATATCCCTCTTATGAAAGTGGGATATATATTTAATTATGTAAAAAAAGGGTTTTGAATATTATGTTACATTTCTAAATGTACAGTGACAGGAATTATACGTCTTTATGCTTTCAACCTTGTTACATGAAGATAAGATGCAATGGTGTCGGCATAGCATTCTTGTGTATTTTCAGATCCCCTAGGAACAGTTTATTTCCTGGAAATTATTGCTATAGAATTGACGTGGATAGTGCAAATCAAATGTATAGGTAATCAAAATTTTAATTTGATCTGTGATAATGTTCTTTTAACTCAATTCCCAAAACTTCAAGCAGTCATTATTTCAATACAGCTATTAATGTCTACCTAAAGAATAGAATAAATAAAAACTGCAGCTGTTGCATTTAAGCCTTTTTAAAACTTGCTTTCTAGTAAAAAAAAGTTATACGATTTTCTAAACCTTTTTAACCTCAGCAGCAATATTTCAAACTAACAGTTTATTCAATTAAAAAGGAACATTTAAAAACAGACAATATTTTCAAAGTATCTTAGCAACAGGTGATTGAATCTTTGCCTGGAACTATGAGACAAGTTTTGCCAAATGGGCTACATTCTAATGATATCTTTCATATAGCAAATGGAATAAATCTAATATTGTTTTGGACAAGTTACATAAATTACATCATAATACAAAATTCTTTATGTGTTTTTAACAACAATAGATGGTGGACCCATGAAAGGAGTGAGAAAAGAGAACATGATTTTGTCCTCTTCAGCTGTGGTGGTTAAAAGCAGGTAATGAGTTCAGATACTTGGCCCCAGAACCTATACTTAAATACTTCTCTCACCTTTCACACATACAGACAGCACACAAACTCCTGCTCAGTCCCTGAGATTACTTCAAACTTTGAGAGAGAGTCTTTAAAGAAAGATCTGTGAAAATTGCTGATAAGGTCCTTTGCCTCTCTGAGGGGTGGTTGAATGAGGACATGACACTAAACTCCTGCAAAATCAGCATAGCTTGTACATAATCTCTCTCTCTTTATTTTATTTTTTATTTTAGTTAGAGCCTGCTGCATGTCTATGACAGGAAAATGTTTCCTTGCAAAGTATCAGTCCAATATCAGTTGAGAAAAACTAATTAGTTTTGATCAGAACAGTGAGATTGGGTTTGAGAGACAGGCTCAACTCACATTTCAGTAAAAATAAGAAACACCTCCCTTTGGTGTAACAAATTAAAAGCTTTTTCCACAGTGGGCTCAGAGTACAAAGACATCTGTAGGCAGAAGGTATTTTGTTTCCCAGCCCAATATTGTCCACATCCTAATCACAAGCCTGTTTTCTATTTCCTGAGATCCATGGATGCCTTTGCCTCCTTTCCTAAGGGAACTCTTAGAGAAAGCCCCACAGCATGGGTTGTGCCCAGAAAGCCCTACCTGAGGGAAATGCAGACACGAACATGGAATAGGATAGAAATAGAAATAGAAATAGAAATAGAAATAGAAATAGAATAGAATAGAATAGAATAGAATAGAATAGAATAGAATAGAATAGAATGGCATTGCCCCTGTGCTCCTTAAACACGAACGGGTTTGGGGCAGTGACCACCTCTCTAAGACGCCTTCCAGTGTTTGACCACCCTCTCAGTAAAGAAATGCTTCCTAATGTCCAGAGTGAATCTCCCCAGATGCAGCTCTGAACCATTCCCATTTGTTCTATCACTGGACTCCAGGGAGAGGCTCAGTGCCTCCCTTTCCACTTCCCCTCCTCAGGAAGCTGTAGGCAGCAATGAGGTTGCCCCTCAAGGCCTCTTTTGCCCCAAACTAGACAAACATTTAGTCCTTAACCACTCCTCATAGAACATTCCTTCCTGCCCTTTCACCATCTTCATTGCTCCCATCATGACACAATATATTAAAGTTTTTGTCTGATCTAAGGAGATTTCTTCAAGCCTAAAATGAAGATAGTATGCAACTGTCCATCCTGACACTCACTTTTCTTCCACCCACTATGTCTCACCCATCCACTATTGGCAGAGTCATGATTATATATCTAGTAGTCTTCCAGAAAAGCAGCCGATATTGTTATTGTCTATGTCTGTGTTCTTCTTAGCCGTGAAATAGAACATGTTCTCAACAGATCAGGAAAATGGAACTTCTTTGCTCTCCAACTTCCATTCTGTAACACTTTTCAGTGTTTCACCATCTGCCACTAGCAGAAGTTACTCACTAAAGGATATGCATGTGATCATTGAAATGAACAAAAAAAAAAAAAAAAAAAAAGAGATTACACAGTGATTTCATTATTTCTTTCTATTATGAGCAGTATGGTTTGAAAAAGAAAATATTGGACTGCAAGCTAAAACCTACTGGATTCTACTTATAGTTTTGTCTCTAGTTTGCATAGGGATGTTGGCAAGTCACTTATTTTCTTTGCACCTGTTTCCCCATCTTTCTCATCTCCATAAAACTTAAATATTATTAAACTACAATCCTTCAATAAATAATCTGTTTTTTAAAGTTTCAGTTGTAAAATAATTTATGAAAAATGTGCAATTGTATTGTACTTTTGGCTTTTTTCCCCTTTTTTTTTAAATTGAACAGGGTTCAGTTTTAACTTGGAGAGGAAAATTAAGGGTATGTATGTATTTATCTGGATCATAATTTCTCAGGAGGTTCTAATATGAATGTATACAGAATGTTACATATTCGTTATGCTGCTTAAAACAATATAAGTGCTAGTTAAAGAGAGAGAATATTTGGAACAATAAGGTAATTCTATACACTTTAAAATTAAACCAATATTAAATATTCTTCTACTGCCAGATTCCTGTCATCCTTTAATTCAGCTTTTAGTCATATGATATCTCTAATGGATATTTTCAGACTTTTAATGTTGCAAACAAGTTATAAACAATATTCATACCAGCTGTATCATTGGGAGGTAAATGAATCAAGTATTTCAGTGCAATAAAAAATAGATATAGCTGAAAAAACATGAAGACAAAGCCATACTTTCCCTTCTTTCCACATCATGACAATTCAAAAAGTTTCATCATTTTGGAGGTGAGTAAGGAGATTTCCATAGACAGATATTCTGTTTGCAAAGAATCAAGTGTTTCCCACTTCACATATCTGAAGAACATTGTGTCATGCTGAGTGATGAGCCATTCTCCTTTGCCACTGACAGTGGCACTGAATGCCTTCAGATGTACAGCAAGATGTGTTAATTTGTCAAGTCAAGCTTCCTTGGAACACCTCATTGGGCTCATAAACACAAGCTACTGCACAAGCACAAGAGAGAAAATCCGAAGAGAATGAAGCAGTGTCAGTAGAAGAGAACTAACCAGTTCTGAAGGTGATGTTGAGGGCAAAAATATCTGGAATGAAGACATGCAAAGAATCATAAAATATCTTTTCCATTCCAGAAGCTGTTGCCTGAAGGAGCCTTACAGATGGTAGGCATCCACAAAAACCAGAGTGGGTTGTGATGGGTCAGTGGTAAAGAACATAGAACAGACCAAAGAAGCCACATTCAGGTTTCTTCACGGTCTGTGTTTGCTCATTCCAGGAAGATAATTATGAGAAATTCTTGCCGGGAAATAGAAGGAACATCTTATCTTATTATTCAGAATGTCTACGCCATTAGGAAAAAAATGGAGCTCATGGCAATTGCCAAGACATCCTGGGAAGACTTCAGGGAAATTAAAAGTGCAGCTAGAAATTATCAGTCTGGGCTTATATTTAAAATGATCAGGATTATGATGAGTAAACCCTCTGATGAAGCATACTGCTCTTTTTTAACTTCTTTATTAATCAGCTAAACAGATATGTCTGTTTGCTTCAGTCCAAAAGCACTCCGTCTTTGCCCCCAGACAAGCTGAAAAGAGGTTTCTTTTAAGAGGTTTTCAGTTGTGCTCCTGTCCTGGATGACTTAAGTGGGAGATATGCTGGTGCTTGTCCAAGAGCTTCCCCTAAAACAGCTCATACATTCCTCCATGACTGTGGCTCGAGAAATCCTCCCTTAGGACAGAACTGTCAGAGAAAAAACAATGTCCAACTGACATTCAAGGTGGATGTCTCTGGTTGTGTCACAGTATTTTCAGATGTGATGGATGCACCTCCACTATTTCTCTCCTCTCCTTAGTGTGCACTGTGGAATGAAGACTAGGGTAACTAATACTTTATTTTTCCTGGGATGCAAATTGTATTGGTTGCTTTTCTGACTTCCTTTAATCTGTAAATTGTGAAATATTATAGAATTTCTACTAATATGTCCCAGGTTGTCATGCAGTAAAAATGACCTTGTCAGGTCTTAGCAATTTCCTGAAAATTTTGGTTAGGACTGGAGCTAGTCTCTTGATTATACAAAAAAAATTTAGGCCTACTAGTCTTGGAGAAACCCTCATCCATTTTGATCTCTGTCCCAGACTGGTCTGGTTCCTTTAGTTAAACAGCTTATTAAGGGCATTCACCAAGTAAGACAAATGCTCTAATCAACCTGACAGCAATCTCACACAGATGAGAGAGGACCATAAAAGCCCACTAGCTCTGGACAGCTTACTTATTCCTGGTTTCTTTCACTTGATAAAGAAATTTAGTACCTGTATGTCCTCTCTTCTTCAGTTATATCACTTTTTGCAACATTTGGTAAAATGGAGGGAAGAGCAATCAATTGCTGCTTCCTTTTCGCATCTTGACCTAATAACAGTTTGCTTTGGAACATTATTACACTTCTTGTTCTTGGCACAAGTAGAGAAGCCTACTTTTGCTTTGTCACATAGTTTTGTTCAGACTCACATTGGTGTCCACTTCAGCAAATTAAACACAGTGCTCCAAAGTTGCCTCGTAAAATGAAGGCTGTTTTCCTTAGCAGATTTTGTAAAAGGACTTTTCAAATACAGGTGGGAAAACAATAGGAATGTTTACAGTATAAACCAGCAACTCTTGATGTAAAATTGATTATTGCAAATACCTTCACAATGTCATTGGAACAAAATGGGGAAGACCCACAGAAGCTATTCAAATAGGTTTTTTCCTAAAATCTCATAAGAAAATATTTCAGAAATCAGAAGTCTATATGCACGTGACCATATTTTACTAGTATTGTATTCTGCTTTTAAATAAAGGAAAAAATAAAGAATCTTTCCCTTTCAGCAGTGGCAGTGGAATAATCTGCTGGTAGTTTCATTCCATAAAGTATCATTTCTTTTCCAAAATGAAATGTCTGAATGTTCTGCCAATCACACAGTCCAGTTGGCCAAACATTCTTTATTGCTTTTTGCAGGAATATGGACACGTGTTCAGTGCTGGGCACTTCAGAGAAATTCAGCTTTGAAAATATCACAGACCAGTACAACAAATGACCATCTGGAATTTGCTAAAGCAGCAGTATTCATTCCTTGTGTCATTTGTATGTCAAGATAGTTTTTGATCCTAGCCATGTGCATCTTTAAACTCAGATGATTTTTTCAGGAAATAGTCCCTTTTCAATGTGCTCGTATGTATATGTATTTTCAAAATGCACAAAATCACTGTTCTTTCGATGCCCTGGGAAAGTGTGATTTTGGAAAGAGCATGAGTAAAGTTTCTTCCATCATTCTGATCCTCTGAGCAGAACCAGGTAAATTACACATAGCAAATGCTTACAGAGACCACAAAGTGTTCAGTTCTTCTTCTACCTGAAGAAGAGCCCTCTCCACTATTCTTTGCTCTGTTAAGGAAACCCCGAATCCATAAAATATTTTTAAATTAATTCTTTTTTTTTTTCTATTTAAATTAGGTACAAAATAGTTTGGAGTTATCTAATATGGTGTAGGGAACCAGAGGACTCAGCAAATACAGCTTAATTCCAGAGAGCTGACTGTGGAGAAAACAAATCATGACATGAAACGCATGTTGCCTGTGAGATATGTCAACCTTAAAAGCTAACTGTGACACAGAATGGAGTTCTGTGATCCACTAACTTGCTCTCTGGCCCATGGATGAAATGATGGTGAGAAAAAGCTACTGCTGGTAGGCAATAGCAAAGCGCTGGGAGGAGGAATTTGAAGGGGCAGCAGCAGCGGATGAAACGGCAGGAGGACCCCAGGAGCAGGCAGGAGAGTCAAGAGAATAATTTGCATGGATCAGTCCATGACAGGGATGAAGAAGGAAACAGCAGAGCTTGCACAAAGCAAGGTGGGAAACCCAGAGCAATATGTAATGCCCAATTGTGGAGAATGTAATGACAATGGTGTATAAGACATTGCATTAAACTTCATCACTACACAGTGAGCTCTAAGGGAGCTGCAAGGCTCAGACCCAAAAATGGGCAGGCCAGAGACAGAGCAGCCTGGTGGACGCACTGCTTCACAGGCTCGGTTCTTGGAAGGTCTGTGACTGTTTTTGGATGACATTGCCCTCTATTTGTTTGGCTTGCACATCAGATGTGATCATCAGCTTTCAGCTTCATGAGTAGTTCATTCAGTGACTGTTCCAGTGCCACCATTTCACAACCAATTAGTCAGTGCAGGCAGATCCTAGTATTTTTTTTTTTTTTAATGCACTTCTTAGAGTTATAAGACACATTATTAAGTTTGGATTCAGAGAAAATTTGGTCAACAGTCATTCCTGGTTAGAGAAAAGTTATTACTTTTCAATAATTGCTCACTAGAAGAATCTAAACAGTATGCTTGCATTTCATGCTACCGTGGTTTGGTTTTTTAACTTAATTCTTCATCTTACATTTTGACTGTCTGGATGAGTGTGGCATCTGTAATTACTGGGGCTCTGAATACAACACAGGGAAGGATGCATTTGCAGGCTTGAAGTCATACATATTGATTTGCCTGTCAAGTATCCTGTTAATCATTAATTACCTAGTAGACACCAGGTATCATCTTTAATGAAATATCATTAAATGTGGTCCCCTGATCAAAACCCTATAGTCAAAAATCTTGAGCATTTAAAGTTGTGGGAGGCAGAAAATGACATTGGAATCGGGATCAAGCGTTAGATAGTAAATGCAGTGGTTTTGAAATTACTAAACTTTCAAGTGACAATAGCAGTAAAATTTTAATAACTTCTAGCTGCACGACATACAGTCTAACCATGTACAGGCTGTCTTTGAAGTCTGCAAAAGGAACATATTTTAATATGCTTTTCTATTTTATTATACAAGGAAACAGTGATGAGGACATTAGTAAAGGATACATCATGCTTGAGATCAATTCGTGCAAGCAGATATTACATAAAATACATGATGCAATCAAACTGATGAATTTTTAATTTGAAATTAACTTGTTTACATAGTTGCTGATTTTAAAATGTTAGAAGCCAGATAAAACCTCCTATAAGCTGGTTGTGTAGTTGAGATACATCTGCAAAATACTTTCAGAATGAAGAAATGAATAAAATAGCTAGTAAAACACAGTGATTTCTGAAAGTATTAAAAGCACTGTATGTCAGTGATACCTACTTTGTTCCTCTCACTTTGGACCTCACAGACTGATAAGAAAGGAAAAGCGTTATAACCCAGAAGTAAAACTGTTGCATGATTATAACCCTGACAACCTCCTCCTAATGAGCTTCCCTGCAGATAGAGCGAAGAAACAGCTTTGATCTCTCAAAGTGAAGGATCTGAATGAACCACTGTTTTAAGAAAAGGAATCTGATTAGTCATACTCTCCCAGTAATCAAAGTCTCAAGCTACCATTTGAGGTATTTGTGAAATTCAGATAAGATTAGTTGCTCCTTGGATAAGCCACTGCAGTCAGTAGGAGTTAATTTTGTCTGGGATGTGACTGCAGGAAGAAGCACAATGGGAAATGAAGAATAATCTTTCTGAATATTTTACAGGGTAGAGCACATTCTATTAGAAAATGTAAAGAAGCTTTAAATGTTTGCAATCACTATCACATTTAATAATTCCATCTCATCAACATAATCATAATTATTTCAATTATTTGACAATGTGATTCAAGTTGGATGAAATTTAAATAAAAGATAGTCCTACCTCTAAGTAGTTCAAATAATAAAAAAAAGAAACCATATTTATTTCTTATGACAACTCCCCTGAAGTTTGTTAAACTGCCTCATTAATGCTAGAGCTATGTTTGACTTGGGAGTGCCTCTTATATTTGCTAAACATGGATATTAAACAGATGTACATATGTATATAATGAGTAGCAGATATGTTGCTAAGTTTTATCAGTTTCCTCTCCCTTATCATTTCTTTGCCCACTGGAAATGGGATAGAATGGCATCTCTAGAACTGTCAGGCTGTAAAAATAGACATATTGGTGCTTATTTTAGACTACATGTGAACGGGAGCATCTAGAGGAAAAAAGGGATATCTCAATGAGGAGCACAAGAATGTCTCTGTCTGAGAAAAAGCCTTTTCCGAATCAGAGTTCAGGTTTGAGCCAGAGCATCTCCTTTCTGCTGTATTACCTGTGTCCAGCAAACAACACACACAACACATGGCTTTGTGCTTATTGACAACTTTAGTTGTGACATCCTTGAAATACAAGAGTGGCCATTTAGATATAAAAAGGAAGCAAGATGGATTTTGATAAGGTAAACCCAGATAAAATATGTTCAGCAAAACTCTTCCTACTGCTAAACAAGGGTATGTTCCGAAACAGATTTTGACATTTAAGTGTCACACGAAGGATCCAGAAATGTTTGGGTTTTTTTTTTTTTTGGTTTTTTTTTTGAAGCTATTATAAAATACCTATGTTACTTTTCTTCAGATTTTGAGACCAATTTGTAGGGGATAGGAGGGTTGTGGAGATCAGGGACTCTTTTCAAGCTGTCACTGTTATTTGTGGTGAGCCAGAAGCAACTGATAACAGAGCATTATCTCTTAAGAGAAAAGGAGGGCAAGAATGGGCTTATGTTTTGTTGTTCATTTAAAATGAATTACCCCCATCAAAATGCAGCCTTGAGAATTTAATTAGCAGCTGCCTAAATACTGGTATTTAAGGATGTTAGGCATCTCATGTCAGCGTACTAAACAAATGGTACAATAAAGATGCAAACTGCTTTGTTTGATTGAAGACTGAGCTTTTTCTCCACTTAGTCCTCAAACCATCTGGCTCTATTTGGAGTATGTGGGATGGTGGCTACTCTAACTCTGATCTAATGATAAGATTCTCACTGTCAAATGTGCAAATCAGAAAGAAATTATTACACTTTTAGGCTTACAAATTCTTCTTATTTCTCTAGTGAAAGAGTGTGTTTTGAAGACAATAAATTCCAAGGCCTAGGTGATATTTTTCAGTGATCTATAGTTTCCAGATCTTTCAATGCCAGTTCATAAACAGTGAAATTGCTTCAAGCAGTCCTATTCATCCAGTTATACTTAGACAACAAACTAATTTGAGGTTTCTCAGTTATTATACAACCATCTCCAAACTTAAAGAGGAGTTGATTCTCAAAGCTTTCTGAATAACTGGGTTTCTTTCCAAATTGGGATTTTGGTTGGTCGTGTTCTGTATTTTTCAGCTCAGATACCTGAAATTAAAAGCCATTCATGAAAAGTTGGCTCTAGGAACTCAGCTTCACAGCCCTTCACAACTTTGTCCCTGCCAAAAATTTCACATCACTTCATTTCCTTATATTCTCACTCTACAGTACTAATCTGCACTGTTTCCACTTTCATTTCCAACTGTGTTGTCCACACTGCCACTTCATATTAGGACTCTTTTCCTAGCACTGCTCTTCGTCTGACACCATTTCCTCATTTACTTCCCTTTCAACAGCCTATTTTTTCTGAAAACCACTTAGAAGAAAATTCACACACTGTAGCAGCCTTATTTCTATCTTCTACATGAAAAAGAATCTAAGGTAGGAAAATCCCAGCTGTGCTGTTGCCCCTTGTAGAGACACCTGGATACAAGGGTAAAGAGCTGTGTGAGCACAACCAAGCTCTGTGTGAATTGTTCGCAATTCTCCATGGATTACCAAGGGGCCATAAAATACAGTGTGGGCTTCACCACCTAAAATTATTTACCCCTATCGTTCTGAATTAAGAGAGAGTTTCAGTTTGGACAGGCATCATTCTTCCAAAAACTTTGAGGAAAAATACCAGTTATGTCTGAATCTATCTGCATATATTAGTATCAGTGACTACTTCCATGTAATAAGAGCAGATAAGTTTATTAAAGCTGCTGATGCACTGGTCTCCGTTACATGATACTCCTTAATTCTAGATTTCACCTAGACTCCAGGGCTCTCTGTTTCCATGACATATTCATGCCACAATTTCCTGGGAGAAATAGTGTTGAGTGGAAATTGTAGGTGACAGATCCACACATATGCATCTCAAAAGTGGGCATCTAACCCCAAGTTTCTTATTCAATTACAAACCAGTGTAAAAGTAAATTTAATTACTTGATTTTTCTATTGAATGGGATTGACCTTTGCTCAAACTGTACTTTGACTTTTTTTCCTTTTTCCAACTCAGGCTTTTCTGAAAAGATTTCATTTCTTTGAAATGACCATTTTTCTTTTATATTGCCTGATGAAGTTTGAAAGAATTTAGTTTCTTGAAAAGAAGGGTGTTCATCTGCTGTTGACCCTTCAGATAGCATCAGAGAGGATTTGTCTGTTGATTGCAGGAGCTTAACTCTCACCAAATGCTTCTGCTGAGATTTTTTGTTGTTTTGGGATGTTTTTTCTCTGTACTACTAAGAAAGAAAATGTTGTTTACTGTATTTCTGCATTTGGTTCTGATAAGGGCATACATCTGCCTTCAAAGGGGAGAATAGTTCAGATTTTTTATATTTATATATAAGAAGTGGCTGCTGGCATGAAAATATTGAGGTTCCCAACCTCTGCTGTAAGGATACACCAAGTATTAATGGACATATGTATATATGGTTAATTTAATGTCCAATAAATATTGAACTCATTTATATGTGAGTTAATTTATATACCCCTTCTTAAGGTAAGAGATTTGAGTGCTACTCCTATCTTGCAGTGATGCTCCCATCCAGGTAGATTTTGAGTGCCTGCTGAATGGCTGGGGGCCAGCAAATGCAAAATCAGACTTTATATCTTTCCCATATATATTATTTCTGGATTTATAACATGAGATCAGATTAAATACCAGATGAGCTTAACTTACAGATGCATAAATACAAAAACTGTGCTCCAAGAATTCACACTGACTGTAGTGTGCACTGGTTTCTTGGACAAAAGTGAGAGGAAGAAAACGAAATTATTATCCAGAGTGTATACTAGGATATTCCACAGGTGCTATAAGCAGCAGAAGACATACTTCTGAAGACTGAAAACAGTACAAAGAAAATTAATATTGAGCAGTCTGGTCCTAAATCACCACCTTATGCACCAGCTCAATATCACCAGACATACTCCACAAACTATATCAGCGAACATGTTTTAGGTGTAAAGCAAAAACCATCTTTTTTTATTGGATTTCAAAGAACTGTCCCCAAATGCAAAACCTTCAAAACGTCCATATCCAATAATGACACCTAAGAGAACTGGTTTGAGAACTGATTTACCTGAACCTGGTATGTAGTGTTGACAAATTCATATCACAGTGCTGTGGGGATTTAGATCAGGAGAGCTGACTTTGGCTCCTAAAACAACCACTAAGATTTGTAACTGTTGGCTAAGCACCTTAAGAGGGATTTAGTTTTGAACAGCAAAAGAAATGCATACTTCTTTTCAAGATGAATATAAATTATTACTACTTCTGAAAGAGCCTTCAGTTTTTGTTTTCTGTCCTGTAAGTACCCCTCTAACTGGAAAATGACATGCAGAATACAGCAAAGTGTGGGGGGTTTACTTTTTTTTCCTAGGGCTTTAAAACTGATCTTGCATTAGTAGGTTAAATGCATTCACTTCTAGAAGACATGACAGCCTGAAGTAAAAAAAGAATTTAAAGGTGAAAGGGTTATCAACTGAAGAAAATTATCCTGACACCAGTCTCCTGCAATCATGAGTAGGTTGAATTATGTGATTTTAAATGAGATCTCTGTGGTAACTTTTCCATGTTAAACCAGAAAAGAAAAGCATCAAGAGAATTACAGTTTTGCATATGTCCCTCACCTACACAAAAGAATAAAATTCCTTGCAATGAAAGGGAATGTTTTTTATCTAAGTCTTTTGATTTTTCCTGAAAAGAAAGGCCTCTAGCATGTTTTGTTTCTAATTCTAACATGCTCGTACATGTATGAATTAGTGTATGGGTATCTAAGTGCCAGACACATATATTTTCTGTTTCTGCATAAAAAATACACACATGCATAGAAAACCAATAATTAAGCAATCTGTCTCGAAGTCTTTTGAACTACAAACACTTTAAGCAGAATTCATCAAGGCGAGGTTAACTTCTCTGACTTGCACATTTTAAAACAGTAGTAGATCTCAGTCTTATTAGATGTATTTTCCAAATGCAATGTTGCTGCTGTTATGCAGTAAACATTGTTTTCTTCTGTCAGCTTTAAAACACGTTTCAGAAGATTTTCTTGCTGTTATGGATAAACTTTAAGAAGAAGAAGAATGAGAAAAACACCAACCAAAGCAAATCTCCTCTGTCTCTTCATCATAGCTGCATTCAGCTGGGAATTCCTAGCAGTGTTATAGACTGCCCACGTTACCATAGGCAAAGACATTCTTCTGTGGCTTAATTTCTTCTTTTATATGAAGGATTAAAATAGAATTATTAGTGAAATGCCATGTCCATGGGCAAACAGAGTGGTAGGGACTGAGCAAGGCTTTATAAAGCTTTCCCTTCCCACACTGAAAGATCCCAAGCTCCAGGCTAAGTGGAAGCAGGAACTCTGTAAACCCCCAGGAGTAATTTGAACCTCACAATTGCCCATGCTATGCTTTATAAAGCCTCATCACATAGATGAAGATTAGGAAAAGGAAGGAGGGCAGTAGGATACCTGACTCCATGACCAGGATTAATGGATGCAGTCACTAAACACCCCTGACAGGTAAAGAATAACATCACCACTTGTAATGATGTGTCTTTAATAAAACTGAAAGTCTCAGCCTTAGTGTGGGCTCAGATCTGATCATTTCACCTCTCTGAATAACACCCATCCCTTTCTCTAGACCTGAAACAATGCCACATATTGACCCCATTGCTCCTACTCCAACTTTCTACCCTTCAAAACCAAGCAGTGCCTTCAAGCCACCCACAGGCAAAGGACCCTCACAATGCAAGGCTCACATCAGAAATCCAGCCTCAATTTAGTGTTGCATTATATGTTCCAACCAGAGAAAATGTCAGAAAGAAATAAAGACAAGCCAGATCCTCAGCAGTTGGCTAACTCTAAGCTTATTTCTATTGCACAGAAGCCAACCCAACCAGCAACAGGGTAGTGCCAAAGAGCATCAGCACACCCTGCCAAAGAACAAGCCGTAGGCCTAGCTGCTGCTACTGGAAAACCCCAGACAAATGCCTGGCAAAGAGCTGGCCCCAGACTAACACATTGTTATTGTGGAGGAAGGAATGACGACACAATTTCCTGCACAATATTTATACACTTGTGCCCTGAAGCTTTGGCTTCTCACTTCAGTGGATATAAGAAGCAAACCAACTGCAGGAAAGGAGTTTCTGTTGCCTAAGGTATTGCTGTGACTATTTGTCCTTTATTTTTTTTTTCTGTCTATTTTACATTAAGTTCCTTGATTCCCATAGTGATCTCAAACCAATAAGAGGATGTCTTCATCACACAGAGTTGACTGTCAAAAAGGGCAAAACAATCTGCAACTAATGAAAAGATAAGAGCATCAGAAAGGTGATACGAGGTGTCACAGTGGGTAGAAACAGTACTGAAAATGAAGACTGGTTCCTGACTCCCTCCTACCTGGACTTCATCCTTCCTACTCTGCTCATTCCCATCCAGACAGATTGCGACATTTATATTGCTGTGTAATTACAGCAAAAGCAGACTTTCATTGCACTGGCACAGGCAGACTCCTTGCCTTGTGGATGTATTTTGGGATAAAGGCATATATAGCTTGTACAATTTATGTGAAACACATAATTCTGATGTCATCTCATATACACACTTACTACAAGGTCACCAAAGTGTATTTCTCCCTAGGCATTTCCTCATTTTCTTTTAATCAATGTTACTGGTCCTGGGTGGGGACTTTAGGAGTGAAGAATATTTAGATTATTGTGAACAAAATAAGAGATTTCTCATTATAAAGAAGAACTTGTAAACTCTGAGAGAACAAGCAAGATTTATTAACATGATAAGTACATAGATAATTTTTATAAAGGATTTTGTGATTATGCTTAAAACTTTATGGGTGCTTCCTCAAATGTGCAACAAACCTCCGGTTGCACGTAAAACTTATTAAACAGCATCTCTTCAGATCTTCTGGATAGTGGAGTCATATAGGTGCTTATTTTTTTCTAATTCATAGAATTCAGGGAATGATAACTGAGCTTTGAGATCCCTCTGTGCTAAATTCTGTGCATTGACACTCTACAAGACAGTTCAGCTCAGAAAAATTTACAAGCCAGAAAAACAAAAGAGGTAAAAGGCTGAAAAAGTGAAAGATGCAATAAGTTGTTTTAATATGTATCAAGGTGGCCATTTTTTTGTTTGACTCCTTGATTAAACCATGCTGTCTATCAAAGAAGCAGACATCATTTTGAATCTAGAAAAATAATGTATACAAGGTTAAGTAGTTAATGATCTTTTGATGCAACAAAGTGAATCAAATGGGAAAAAGTACAATTTGCGTTACTAGCATAGGAGAATACTTCCTCAGGTTTGTGGTAACAGAAGAGCATGGAGTAGCCAAAATATATTGAGTTTGGCAGGACCAAACTATTAGGAGCAAAAAAGCATTTTGTCCCTTTCAAAAGTTTAACTGTTTCTACCACAGACCTGTCAAAGTGACATGCATTAGCTGTCAACTCCTTACTCCAGTTTTATGTAAACTGACGTGTGCGCAGGTAGTGATGGCTGGATACCAACACTGGTACTTTTAAAGCAGACAGCTGTGGCACTCAGCTCTTACTTAAAGTGCATGAAAATTGGTGTTATGCTGTGAGCAAATGACAGCAGAGCAGAGGCCAAGAGAATGCTCTTGAATGAGGTGGAAATGTTATGTTTTCTTAGTGTTAGCCATGAATTTTGTCCTAGTGCCAGAGTGGTTTCTGTGTAGGTTCCTTGCAGAGTGAGACAGAAATGATGGCTCTACTACAGCTTTTCCTCAGTCTGTGGCAATTTATCAGCACGATACCAATCTCTGAAATGTCTAGCTGTTGTTCTTCTCTGAAAACACAATACAGCTAAGATAAACAGTGGTGCTTTACAGAGAAAAGACAGAAGGATAAACACAGGTTCTAAAACAGCAATCACTTTTCTTCATTTTGAAAAATTTGTTACTAGAAACGGAAGTTCACGGGCAGGAGAAGGAAATAGAGATGACGCCATTTCTCTAGGTTGGAACAACAGAGGCCTTCAGTTTTGTCTTCTACAGGAAAAGAGCTGCTATTTCAAAAGTCCAGCATAAATGAGACCATCTATAAAATAAAATATATCTTTGTGGAAGAATGTCAGAGACTACTCTGCAAATTTTATTTTTTAAAATAGTTCTTGTATAAATAAATAGCCCCCAGCTGAAGAGGAGTTATTCCTTCAGTGAGGGCTGAAGGGTTTAGAGCAGATAAGAATGAAGCATTTCTGCAGGAATTAAAACAAGAAGGAAAAAAAAAAAGATAACAGCAATTGAAATATTTACCAGCTAAACCAACAGTAACATAAGAAACATATAAACACCTCTCAAAAAACCAAAATATTTACCACAGGACAGCAGCTATTTGCCTTTGCAACATGTGAGAGACTAGCACTAACTTCTCTCTGCAGAATGTTTAATTAACAGGCTTCCTTTAAAACCTACTGGGAGTAAAAGAACTCTTTAAAATACACTAATTTTTCAAGGTCAAAGCTGAACTGCACTCCATACTGTGCCATTTTAAAAAGAAGCATCAAAAGGTGCTTTCTTGTTTTATGCTTCTTCCCACCATGGGAAGAAAATTTATTTGTGCCATAGTCTGATTGATCTGAATGCTTGAAGTTTTGTGTGATGATCTTGCTCAAAATTATTCTCAACATATTTGGCATCTTGCATTCCATGGTTTACTTGCATTATGACAGACAATTTTTACAATTATTATATTTCATTATTGTAATCTTTGACAGCAACACCCATTACTCAGCATGTTGAAGACTTCTATCTCTCTATTCAATTTCTTCTCCCTGAGTGAAATAGATTACATAATTGCAACTTGGTAAAATCACCAGGAAAAGATTGGATCCACTAGAATGAAAATCTGCAAGTTTTACAGCCAATAACTAAAAATTTATGCAATTTTCTTTGTACCACAGAAAATAATTTTTAAAAGTATAAATAAAATAATTATGGGTTTAGATATTTTTTATTAACTGCTTTTGTTTCTGCCATTAAACTTAATTGGGATTTCCAGTCCAGAAAAACTGTTTAATAGGAACCCCCACTTAACTTATTAACTGTGCAGTATCAAAGATACATGATTCGGTGTGATGTTTATTGACTAGTTATCTCACAAAAATGTTTCCTTTTAGATTTTGGGGGCAGACTTTACTCACAGGTTACTGCAGCTTCTGTCTCTATTACAGTGTGTTGGTTTTGTTTGGCCAGTTTTTGCTAGTGAGTAGGGTGGGGTACAAAGATGGCAGGATCCTGTGTGTCCTGTGTGAAGGTTCTGGAAGTTTTTCACCATGTCCAGCAGAGCCAATCTCTGATGGCTCTGAAAATGATGGACATGCTGCTGGCCAAGCCTGGGCCAATTAAAGGTGTTAGTTATGCCTCTGTGAAAACTTATTTAAGAAGAAATCAAAACAATGTGAGCATGCACTTCTTTGTAGCTGGAGGAGGAGGTAAAAATATGTGAGGGAAAACAACATGGAGGCACCAAGGTCAATGGAGAAGGTGGGGGAGGAGATGCTCCAGGCGCCGGAGCTGAAAACCCTCTGCCAGCCGTGGTGAAGACCATGGGGGAGCAGGTGGTTCCCCTGCAGCCCATGGGGTCCAGGGGATGCAGAGAACCACCCACAGCCTGTGGGGAATTGCCCATGCCAGAGGAGCAGTGGATGCCTGCAGGAAGCTGTGATCCAGTGGGAGTCCCAGAGACTGAGAGTTGCAAAGGCCTTGCAGGAGAGAGAGAGGCCTTGCTCCCGGGATGGAAACAGCCTGGCCTCGGCTCGGCCTCAGCTCAGGGGGTCTGCACCCTATGGACAAGAACTCGTGCTGCAGCAGATTTGGGTGGATTGCTGCTCATGAGAAGCCAAAGAAGTTCGCAGAGGACTGGCTCTTGTGGGAGGGACCCCATGACTAAGTAGAGGACAATTCTCCCTGATGGACTGACCCTGACCAAAGGAAAACCTCATACCCTGCCCCCCCCGGAGCTGTTGGTTGGAAGGAGGGAGGGGGTGAGCAGAGAAATGGTGCCTTAATAGGGAGAAGGGTGAGTAGAGACACAGTGTTTGTAGCAGAAGAATTGTGGTGATGGACTGACTAAGAGAAAAAAACCCCATACCCTGCCCCTGCCCCAGAGCTGTTGGTTGGAAGGAGGGAGGAGGGTGAGCAAGAAATGGTGCCTTAAGAGGGAAGGAGGGTGAGTGAAGAAATGGTGTCTTAAGAGCTTATTTTTACCTCTCATTTATCCTCCAACTCTGTAAGGTTAATAAATCACTTTGCAACTCTAGGTTTGGAGTCTGTTTTGTCCTTTTCTTCAGTGTGTTTCCCCATCATCTCCTTATCTCAACTCATGAGTCCGGTGTGTTTGTGTTAGTTTTTTTCTTCTCTGCACAGCTGCAGCAGGAGAGAGTAGAGAGAGCACACAAGAGCACACATCATAGGTGCCTGTCATTTAGCCAGGGTCAAACCACGACATACAGTCTCTGCTGCTACAAAAGATTTTGAATATTCGTATAATCTAGAATAAATTTAGATTTATTTTTTTCTGCTGTCAATAAAACCTTGTTTTCATGTTCAATGAAAGATAAAATTTAAAGAAAATTTTATAGCATAAAGAAAACTATTGGGGTTTGTTGGGGAGAGGGTTTGTTTGGGGTTTTTTGTGGGAGACAAATTGAAAGTCCATATATTCAGAAAAACAATGCAAGATTTTATACATATCTATACAAAGTCTGTTTATAAAATTCACAAAATTAGTTTTCCATACATAAAGTTGAAGTTTCTGGTACTCTTAAGGAATCATCAAGAATAAGATTGTCTACTCAAGTCTGGGGGGTAGAACTACACCCAGAAAAATGGATACAATCCAGCTCAGGAATGATTCCTTTGAAACAAAATCTGTGGTGTAGAAATGAATAACTACTAGAGCATACAGCTGCCAACTGTGGAATTTAGCATTCCACATTTCACTTAACCATAAAAAATGAAGAGGACCCATGTTCAAAGGCAAATGTAGTAAAACATTAAATTAATTTTATAGTGTGCATATTATAGGTCAAGCATGTCTAAAAGTTCTCAAAGCAAACTGCAACAATGTCACTGAAAAATATTTACCATGGAATAACATAAGTAAAACATAATAAGAATAAAAGACATTTCTATTGTGTCTCTCTTCTGCCTCCTCATTATACTTTTATTAACACAGATGGTATTTTGCAGCTTATATTAAAATTTTGTCTTGGTTTTTCTGGGCTTAGTTCTAATGATTTAACTCACACTTACTAAAATGTTATCCATAAGGACTCATTCAGTTCCATTCTACTTTTTTGAGATAAATTTGTTTTCAACAACAGCTTTCCCCATACACCATATTGCCATACTTTACTTTCAAGTATTCTTCTTTTTCCTCCTAAAACCCAAAACACTTATTGGTATATACCCATTTCCCAAACTCTAAGGGAAGGATCTTCAGCTAAGTTACATGAACAGGAGTGTCCTAACTCAGAGAAACCAGAGGTATAACATACCAACAAATACTACTCATGATTTAAAGCAGGAAAAAATATATATGCTTTTGTGAGGCTAATGGTATGAGCATAAAAATAATAATTTTCAGGTTGCCATCATTCCTGAATAACATTCCTATTCAAAAGAACTGGAAGCATCCATTTTATTTATGAGTGCCTTCAGCTGGCTTCCTTTCCTATTGCAATATTGAGGAAATAAAATTCCTGTCACAGAAGATACCAGCATTTATTTATATTACATGCGAGAGAAGTTTTCAGAGGTACTGTAATATCAGATGTACCTGAAAACCTGATATGTGGAGCAACAGTTACCTAAGCTAAGCATGAAGATACTCTTGTTATGACCCTCTTTTTTCTCCCTGAAATGTTTTATTCTTTACATTACAGTAAAGAATACAATATATATCTTTACAATATAGACTTTACATTATTACCTGTGGATTGTAGATGCCAGTAGGAAGAGGATTACATTTTATACCTAATCAAATACTCTTAAATAATCCCAATTAATTCATAAGACTGAAGTATAAAGCCAGACCTACCAAAAACATTTAGGGAATTGCTTGGTTCTGATGTAGGGGAGATAAAACTCTGAATGCTGAGACACCTGAAATTTTCATTGAGAAAAAATGTGAGGGTTAAAATATGGGGAGAGCTACCATTTGTAGTCTATACTACCTTTCTCTGGTGAAGAAATTATAAATCAGTCAACAGCAAATTCTAAGCACTACTGACAGCAAGGACAGTGATAATGGATGGAAAGGAAAAAGGAAAAGGCAGAATGAGAGAAAGAGGATAGAACAAGTGAAGGAGGTCAGGCAGCCAAGGGACCTGTTTAAAATCAGTCAGTACATTTTAAAGTATTCACCTGGGTCCCACATGACTGTTCCATGCAGAAGACTTCAATATCTCTCAGGTCTTCTTCACTAAATTTTTACATCACCATGAAGAGAGGTCTCCCAAGCTATAGACAGATTAATGAGTAAAAAGTCAAAATCAGCTCCACAGATCTGTAATAGAAATCAAGAGACCTAAGTAGCTGCTAGGAACTTGAAGCCTGGTTCTATCATCGCTTAGTAGGTGGGATTCAGATAGCAATCGTTGGAACATAACAAGATTTCAGAAGGGCTCAGAATTTATGAGATTCCCCACTTACGCCTAATTGAAAGATCGTGAAAGTTAGCCAGGATTCCAAGATCTGTGATGGTAATCATGCAAAACTCAGTGGGTTTGGAACTTGTGAGTGACACAGACATTTTCTTCGTGTGAACTAACATTTCATAATTATTTATCATCTCAAAAAGACATCACAGCACAAAGATTGCGTTATATATATTCAGACCTATATGCATTGATGATTCTTCACCTTTAGCCTTTGGTACGACAACATAGAAGGAGTGAATTCATGCATCTCATTCACTTGTTTTTTTGTTTTTTTAATTGGACATGCCACCAAAAGCTGATGTAAGGATCTTAAGATTGACAGACCGTGCTTTATCATGTTAGCACTCAAGCAAGTCGTCACTCGAACAGAGGCATTATGAATGAACCATAACATCAAGTACATTCTCCAAAAGAATGAACAATACACTGCAATAACACAGCACAAATGTCGCTGGTAGAAATAAAGTATGGAAACAAAATAAACTCTCATGCTTCAAGGCATAGATCAACAAAGGCTTTACACTCAGACTAGAACCTAAAAGGATTAAATCTTGTCATCAGTGCACGTGCACTGCTCTGAGCAATTGAATCACTGGGTTCTTACTGAAGTATTACACTGCTGTAGTAACAATCATCACAAAAATCAATGTGGGATAGTTGCAGCACTTGGTATTTTTAATGAGCGTATAAAGGAACCTTTCTCTGTGTGTGGGAAAGCTCAAATGATGATTTCTTACATTGCCTTCTGAAATATCAACCATTATGATGTGCCTCCAGCAGCAGTCTTAAGTTCAAATTCCCAACTTTCTACACAAGCTACATTCACACTAGCAAGGTTTGATGGCAGCATATCTTTTAAGTTGTTAGAGTTGAGGATGAAATAACCCCTGTGCACACACTTCAGGAGCTTGGTTTTCAACTAGCTCTGGTTTAATACTGTAAATTTCAGCCCATTATCACTTGCTGTGGGTTAGGTTCAATGCCAAAAAACACCTTTTGGTTTATGTTGACCCAAAAAGTATTGACTTCCTGTGATTCAAGACCGCTCCACGATGCAATCCAAGAAGCAGTTGGAGGGGTTAACTGGATGATTAACTTCAGAAGCCTATTCCTGACCTGATGTAAATTGCTGTTGTAGGCACACTAGTCTTGGCCTCAGAGCACACGCCAAAGTACCACTGAAGTGCTCCATCTGGAACGCCCGAAGGAAAAGCCTAACAAGCCCCAGGTGTCACAAGGCACAGTGCACCCTTTGAAGCCATCAGGAAAACCTACACCCTGGTGCCTCATGACATGGAGCAACCTGAAATGTAATACAGCTGTGAGCGCGTCCCAGTGCTGGATATCTATTCAAAAGCTGCGTGGCAGAGGCAGCACAAAATACTCCCTCATTTCTTTGTGTCTTCATGTTATTACATTAGCAAGGCAAAGCCCCTGCATGGAAAGCTTCTCCACATCGCACAGAAATTCCATATAGTGTCTCACCAGTAAGGACTAAGTATCAAATGTGGCTCCTTAGAAATTGTCAGTCCTTGTTGGGGAGGATGAAATAGGAAAGTCTTATAAATATGATTACCTGGCAAAAGATGCTGAGAATATAGAAACTATAAGCAAAATTGAAATGAAGACAAGCTTTTAGATACCAAACCCCAGTTACTAAGTAACTGGGAAAACAGTGGTATGGCCAACTGAAGGTAATCCACTCCTTGATTAGAAAATACTCTCTGCTTGCACCAGGTCCAAGGGTCAGAGCAGACCCTACCAACTTAAGCAGAGACTACAAAAAGCAGTTTTTAGGGTTTAAAATGTAAGGCCATATGGTAATACAATGACTCTCATAGGCTGTATGTAAATGCTATAGAATTTGTATCTTGTTCTAGATTAGTTAGTGAAAATTAGAATATTCAGCACAGAACATGGTTTATTGTATTTCAAGCGAGAGCCACGGTATTCTGTATTCTGTATTCCATATTCTGTATTCTGTACTTCTCTCTCTCTCTTACCTCTCTGACCTGCTTCAAGCTGCATCTTGCAGCTCCTGGCAGGTCTCTTACCCCCACGCTCTTTTTTACAATAAACCTCATGCTCTAAGACCAAAATCCGTAAGTCGCTCATCTCCATCCTGGCCGTCTGAAGCAAACCACACCAATGGTGGCAATCTTGGAGATCCAAATCCTACAAGTCCTTCACTGACAAATGGAAAATGACACATGAAGATATGCACATCTTTCCCATTCCTCCCACCACTTCTCAGGTGTTCTCAAACCTTGTCCTGCCCTCATTGGTACTGTATTTTCTTGTATTAGAGGCAAGTTTGCCAGACAAGCCAAATCTGTCAAGCAACAAGGCACACCAGAACTCAGGATAATATCAATGTGATGCCAGCCCCAAAGGTGTGCATGTGACCTAAGCTATTGAGTCTCTGTCTAGAGTGTGCTCAGACATGCCACACTGCCAAGGCCAAAACAGGCAGATGTGCCATTTCTGGACACACAATGGATTCCTTATGCAAGGAAACAAAAGCACACAGGTAGGAATTAAACTGGTGGGAATAGGTTTGACTTGAGGGGAAACCACACATCATACCACTGTCAAATATTCATCACATCAGGATCTGCCTGCATTTTTACTGGCACCTTTGGGTTTGAAATTCTGAGAAAGACTGAAAAACTATGGACACTTCGTGGTGATCTTCCAAGCATCTGTTGTGGTGATTGAAAACCACGTCACAGAGAGTAGGTTAGGCAAGCATAATTGCTTTTTAACTGCTTGCATAGTATGTCGTTGCTCAGTCCAATTTCACACCAGCTATGTTTGCTTAAGAGACCCTTTCAAGCCTCCTCATATTGTCTGGCTTTTGTGGAGTCTTAAGCTCAGAGTTGATGCTGACTCTTTGATAAATACCCTTTTCCTGAGAAGACAGAGGCCCATGTGTCTGCTGTCTTACCTGCCTTCTTGATAGGCAGCGGGTTACTGTGTATTGGTAATGCTCTTCCTTGAGATATTGCTATGAATGTTTAGACACCAGACAAGAAAAATGTTGTGGCACTATTAATATAGTTTTGTTCTCTCTGATGATGAAATCTGTAGGTCAACTAAACATCATTTGCCAACTTGTTTCCTGGGGAAAAAAATCTTTAAATACAAAATTTTCAAAAGCCATCATAGAAACATACACATGGGTGTTTTAACATTAGCAACATATTAACTATGTGCTCCTTCTGTGCTCCTGGAACCTGTGAAGTCTCTTATTGTTGGACTGGCTTATGAGCTTCTTCCTAAAAATAAAATATGAAAGTCCTCGGCCACACACTAGTGAAATTAAGGGACCTGTCAACATAATGATGTGTGCCGAGTTAGCAGTCAAGCCAAAAAGGGCCATTGTTCTTTGTATGGGACAATCATTAACATTATCTTGTCTTTTTTGATTTGCCAGTTGCATACATAAAATAGTTTGTAATGGATTCAGGCCCTGGTACAATCTTTATTTTCCCTCTCCAACTTTCTTTTACTATGAAATACACGTGGATAACACTTGAATTAATCTCATAATTAGATGCACTGAAGAACATTGCGGTACTCACTATTTGCTATAGGTGTACAAAGGTAAACACACACATATATATGTATATATATGCACACAAAAATGTGAGTATCAGAAAACAGAGTTTGGAAACTGCAGGATGTGCACAAAGGTCAGTCCAGCCCTTTGCTCACTAGAGTTTTCTCAGTTTACCTTCAGACCCTTTGATCTCAAAGTTGTAGCTCTAAAATGAATCTATAACCAAGATAGAAACAGTGAGCAGAAGCATGAAGTAAGCAAACAAGGTGGACACAAAAGGGTGTTACTCAGGTTTGAGGCATTTGTTTGCACAACTACTGTAGACCAAGGTGAAAAGTGCAACTGTCTTTTTGGACTGAACAGAGTGCGTAAACAAGCATGAAAATGAGATTAACTCTAACCCTTGAGAAATGTTTGTGCCCTTGAAATCAATGGGTAATTCGTGACAACAAGAAAAGGGCAAATATTGAAGACAAAAAGGCTCCAACCTGTGGTTTGCATTCAATCAACTCTTAATATCAGTAAACTTGTTCCAAATAACTCATGCACTAGACTGTGATTCCACTAAGGTAGGAAGAAGTGTTGATGTAGATAGAGTAAATATAAGCAGCAGACCGTCTTGTAACTGATCCCTCTTTAATGCTCCTCAATTGATGACAAATTGCTGTGTACAGAAAGCTTTGTGAGAATGTAAACCCTTCAGATAACTGAGACCCACAAGGCAGTGAGCTGCAGCAAAGGTGCCATATTCCCACCAACTAACCAACCTAAACAAACAAATAAATATTAAGCAAAATGCTACAAAAGTCAGCAATCTTTTTATTTTTCCTGAAAGGATGGCTGCTATGATCTACAGGAAAATAAAGTTTTTCTATGGCTTTCTTTAAACAGAGATTGCTGCAATGTTGATACACTGGTAGAAATTAAATACATGAAAGATGTTTGCAGAGGATTTTTCCTTTTAAAGTTCTGATTTTGCTACACAGGTAAAGACTCCCTAAAATCAAGTCAACACAGGGCTGCAGTAGGAACTTGCTGCCTGGAGAGAGGTTCTGTCACTCCTGAAAGTAACAAGTGTCTATCAAACATAAAAGGTTTCTGTCAGAGGCAATGAATTTATTAACTAATAAGTTTTAAAAGTTTTACCCCTACATATAAAACTTGCTTCAAGTACACTACTGTGGCTAAAATGCTTCTGTTGTGTTTAAGTGACTTCACAAGGCTTTAAATATGCACCTGTCATGCTTCAGATCCAGTCTTTATTAGCATTCTTTTATTTTGAGAGGCGGAAATGGCAAAATCAGTCCCACTAAAACATTGACTCAAAGCTCAGAACTCTTAGTCTTCTAGAAAACCACTGAGCTCTTCCAGAAATTTACACCACATAACTGGAAAAATAGGTAGAAGAGGAGCAAAGAGAGCAAGAGTATTTGATGGTTTAAAGATAGCAAATAAGGCTGGATTAAGCCTGAACTGCTTGATTAACATGGGTTATGTGAGAAGTCCCTGCAGTTTAACAGTGAGGAAAAATATGCAATAGAAACATGGGAAATTAATGGCTCTAAGGTGGTCAGGACAATGATGCGGAAATATTACTGTTTTATAAAAGTCCAGTATCCTCGTAGGTTTTAAAAAAATATTGGTGTCTGTTTTCTTGTAAAGAAAAAGTCAAGGTGTTTCTTTCCCATCTGCTCAAGACTTAGATTGCATTCAACTTAATCAAACCCAGATTTTAGCCTGACCTGTACATACACAGGCAGAAGCTGGGAGGGTTAAAGCATATTTGCATTGCTTCACATTGCCTATGCTTACTATGGACAGCATGACAAAGAGGAATTCCATTTTAATGAATCTGCTCAGGAACAGGACCCAAACAAGCCTAGGTTTTGTACATCACAGCAGCTGGAGGTATCAAAGGTTACATTTATACTGGTAATGTGTCGAGTCCATCCTCTGGACATGATACCAAAAGTCTCTGCATGTTGTGCCAGTCTACTTAAATTCCCTTTTTATGTATCACAGGTGATTGAGGATAGACACTGGATCAGGAAGAACTCCTGCAATCATAGTGTCATAAAATGGTTAGGGCTGGAAAAGACTTGTAAGTTTCTGACTTTAATTTAGGCATTAAAATTTGCTTGGCTTGGTCCTGCAACCTGAAAAAATATGTGTGCCAAGGCCACACGACAGACTGCCAGGGAATAACCCTTCAGAGAGAGCTGAGAGGTTAGTCTAGGCTAAATCACTGCTTCTCTGGACACATGGAAACCCAGGGGCAAAGAGTTACTCTCTGCCAGTCTGCTCCCAAAAGAGAGAACCTATGAACTGTGCTACACGTGGGAGCAGGGACAAAAATATAAATGACCCTTTCACTGAATAACTTGGGGAATTCAGAGCAAATGTCTTCTTGGCAATCATTTCCCCCTATTTTTCTCCAGCATTTTGAACTGATTGGAACCAGTAGGTAGGCTATAAATAAAAACAGCTTTTAATGTCATTCAAAAGAAACAAACAGCTTCTGAATCCCTGGATAAATTCCAAGTCTGTTTAAGGAGGTTTTGTTATTAATTTTTAAACTGGGAACTTAGAGTCAAGCTGATGCGAGACCATGTAAGCAAACTGAGAATTCAAAGATAGCATTGTTAAGAGGTTAATAAAAGGGACTTTTTTCCCTGCTTGTCTCTCATTAAAAGCAAACAAGGCATCAGTGCATTTTTCTTTAGACTTCTGAGGTACGGATGTCATTTTTCATTCTGGTTTACTACCAGAGCAACCATATTAGTTGCTTTGCTGTGAATATAATGCAAACTTGTAGATGCCTCTGTTTCTTGAAGTTTGGTTCAATAAAAAAATTGCTTTTTAATTATTCTCATTTACTAAAGCAGGACAAAGGATGATAACTGTAATCTTTCTCCATTTCTTTTTGAAGCATCTTTAAGTCTGCTTCTACACTGACCTGGCAGCAGCCTTCCAGTGTCTGAAGGGTGCCTACAGGGAAGCTGGAGAGGGACTCTTCATCAGAAACCCTTTGGGAAGAATCTTTATGAATCTGACCTCATGTAGTTCACATGAAACATTTCTGTGTGTATGTATTTAGAGTGGTTTTTAAGGAATGTGTAAATATGCAGTGAGAAAAAATATTTTCATAAAAGAGCTTACATTCTACATCAGTAAGATGAAGAGAGTAAGGGAGCATGGTCTCAATATTTTAGATAAAACAAAAAGCTCTTCCAGCCACAAAGGAAATAATCAGCTAAATTTAGTAAATGGTCATAGGATTTCTGAGTCTTGGGCCCATGTAAAATACTAATACTAATACTAATAAGTGTTACATAGTAAAACGTCCTTTATTTCTATCTCCAGACAAGGAATTGTATTCCAGATTTAATATACTACCCATTTCACAAGTAAGATTAGTAACATAGAAATGATAAAATCTAAGGTCATTCAGAAGACCAAACTCAGAGATAAGACCAAAAATAAATGGTGTAAGTCAGTTCAAGAACAGAGATATGAACTATATAATTACCATGGATAATTACCACCATTTTAAATGCCCTATATATTGCTTTCTCAAGGATATCTGTACATATTCCTATTCACACATCTGAAGAACTACTATATTTTTCAATATTGACATTAACAAAGTATTATTTTTTTAAAGTTCTATGAAAATTATTAAGAAAATATGAAAGGCCTATTTCTGATAATTACAACATTGTTAAAAAATCCCCAAACTTATCCAAGTTCATAAGTTTGATGCTTTAAGTGCAAAGTTTTCTTCATTCTTCAAGTTTCTATGAAAAAAAAGGAACTGAATACTAATCTCTTTTTGAGAATGTTCAGGCTTTCAGGCAGATGTATAGAAGGTCCAAATAATTTATTTTCGCCCTCAATCTAAAGAGAACATATTTCTATAAAATCCTCATGAATAGAGCAGAATATTTATTATAAAACATTTGCTGTAAACCTCTACGTATGAAGATTTCACAACCTGTCTGAATGTGTGAAATTTACATATTGCAGCTGTAATTTGCTGACATGCTTTTAGTTTGGAATCTATTATAACCTGAGATAATTTTGTTTAGATTAGCTGTCTTGGCAAAAAATATTATTTTTAAGCAGATTATTTTTGTAACACAAATATAGTGTTTGCAGTTTTTTTATTGGATTGAATATTCTTCAACACAGATCACTTGCCATTCCAAAACAAAAGAACAAATCCATATTACTCCAAACAGGCTTTAATAAATCTAAATTTTTGTTTATCTTTTATATGTGAGAATATCCCTGCCTTACCTTCTATGTTGTTTATTTACCCTTAACTTACTTCTTAATTTACCCTTAAGTTACTTCTTAACTCTGAGAGCAAAACCAGTCTCATTGTGTTAAGCTTTACAACTTTAAACTCATTTCAGAGGTTTAGGTTCTCATGGGCCAGCAGTGATCAGCACAACAGTGTGATGTTTGCATTATGAATACTGTAGGTCAATGCCTGTTTAAAAAAAGAGGAAGGAAAAAAAAGAAAAAAAATCCCATTGGAATGTTGAATAAATAGTCATGTTAATGTTTCATTTTTAAGACTTTTACAGGCTTTTCTTTATCAAAACAAAATCTGGGACCTAAATTGACCTGACAGAGTCCCTTTAGTGTTTGGAAATTTCATGCAATTGCCAATTTTGACATCATATTTAAAACTGTTTTGTCACTCTTTTGTATGTCCTTCACCTTGGTGTTAATGCTAAGCACTGCAGACAAAGCAAATATTTTTCTAGTACACATGAGGAGTCTAATGTTAATACACTTACCAGCAAATTTAGAATGGATGAAAACAAGAAAGGCCCTTACTAACTTTATACATACATATATATATATATATATACACACACATACATATATATGTATATATATGTGTGTGTATATATATATGTATATATATACATATATATATATATATACATATATTCTCTAAATAGATATAGATGGGTTCACTTTGGATGTAGTTCCTTATAGAAAAAGTGTTCTATTGACACGGCAGCTGTAGTTTATGATAGTATTTTGAAGCTATTTTTAAAAACCCACCAGAAACAAAATACCTAACAGCCTCTTGTAGAAAAGAATCCCAAGACAGGACATCATCTAAGCATGTTGTTAACTGGTTTCCTGAACAGAGATGGACAGAAATAGTGTGCCGAAGTGTGTTTTCTATACACTACAGCCCAGAGTGGTTTTTGTTGACACATTGGTGAAGAATAATTATTTTGGAATGTTTCATTTTGTCTCCCTTTGGACGAGAAATTTAGCTTGTCCAGAATATCAGTATCAGAGTGGAAGAGCCAGAAAATATTGTTGTCATGAGCTGTCCCTTTGGGGACTGAAGCAAAGAACTAGAGATGGAGTTTTCCGTAGTGTGGACAAGTCTAGCTTGGCCAAGGAGTTGTGAGATGAAGTGTTATGTAAGAAAAGAGACAGACAGATCTCTCAATATCTAGAAATTTAAATGAGTTTATTCCAATTTTAGTTTTTCTTATTTGAATGACTAGAGTAACAGAAGCTAAAGGAGGGATTGACAAAGACTGGGTTAAACAGATAGGCTTAGTTTTTTACTAGAGCACTTACTAACTTTGCTGTTCTGATGATTCCTCTTATTTTACCATCCCTCTGGGTGCTAAAAGCATTCTTTGGGAATACTTCCCTGCAGCTACCCATGACTCTTTGTAGAGAGCACAGCCATGCCCTGGGTTCAAGGACTTCTCTAAAGGTCAAAATGGGAGTGTTAAACACCTAAGAACAGCAGTCAAAATCCAGCATGCTGCATAAGAGATCACCAAGGCCAGGAAGTGGGAGGGAAGGTCATGACTGTCATCTGGAAGGGGCAGATGCAAAATATGTCTTGAGCTCTGACAATTTAATTCACACTGTCTCGCAAAACACTTCTAGGACTATTGGGGCCTAGATTTCTCCTAGCTGTCAAAGAATGGTGTCCACACTTATTTTTCCTTGGGCAGACTGAATGTATATTTACCTTCTTCCAATACTGTACCACCCAGATTAGATGCTATGCAGGGAGGGAACTTTTCTTTTCTTGTTCTGGCACTTCAATTTTTTTTTAAATCTCTGGATTCAGGTCTCGTCTCCTAAAATATTTCCCTATTGTTAGCTATAAATTGCTATGAGATGTGGGGCTTCCATCTCCTAAAGAATAAGTAAGTATTTGTTTGGACAAGGAAAGAAAGCATGTCCATACTAGTGAGGAAGTCTTGCTAGAAACTCAGGTTTGGCCTTGAGGCATGGCACAACAGTTTGTGTTCATACATCTCATTTCTTTTATTTCAGGAGCATAATGGTTGGATCCATACTGCCTAATGGTCAATATCTGTACAGTGCTGTGGCCCCATCAAAGAAAGCACCCAGACTAAAATCAGGTTTAATCCTGCAGGGAAAGATAGAACTAAATGGTAAAAAAAAAGGGAAAAAATCTTCTTTTGTGCCAGAGAAGCCAGAGAATACTTGAACTATAAAACTCCAAATAGTATAAGCATCAATTAAGTGGTTTTTAGGACTTAAACTAATTTAGGTGTGCCTAGAAACATACATATAAGTACGAAGATAACTAGACAATATAATGCTGAAAGCTTAGAACATGGAAAACACTGGGAGGTAGGCAACATTTAAATGGCACTTTAGAGCATTCATGAATTTCGTTTTAAGTCTCTTCCTACTTCAATTATAGTAAAAGCATTAAACATGTCCCAGTAATAACAAATACACTGATTCTACTCTGAAATTGCATAGAGGCCATAACTCTATTTCTGTTGTGAGAGTTCCTCTTACATTTGCAAAAGAAAAAAAAGGTATCATATTTCATGAAGCTCAAAATTTCATATTATTTTCTGTTTCTGGCAATCAGGGAAAGGTCATGGTTTTAGAACTCTGAACAGTTTGTTCTAAATAATTTCCAGTTTTTATGTAGACCTTCAATAACCCAAGTTTTGACTCGGATGGGATATAGTGTTTTTGCATTCTTGAAAAGCTCTTGAAAAGTATGACAGGATTCAAATATTGGTTAAATGCAGAGCATTTCTATTGGTTCCTGGAGAAAAGGACCATAATGTTGCTGAGACAGATTGCTCTATGAAGCACATCCTACTTATGTCTTTTATAATTTTTTTCCTTCTAGTGAAAGAAGGGGAAATTGTAGCTTTGTTCTTAACTGTATTGAAAATTTACTAATATTGAGTCCTACGATACTTTTCAGAGAATCATGTTGACCTAAGTGAAACACGACCTTTTCATTTCAGCTAGTCACTGTGACAGTGAACACTGCAATCTGGTCTTTAACAATGAATCTAAAAAAACCCTACCATTTGTTCCAACCAAAACTGTTGATATTTAAGAATGAGCCATCAAAAAATAGAAAACATTCCTGAGTTCTTTGTAGTAAAAATTACTCATAATTATCTTGAAAAATTCCTGTACCTGATGTGGTTTTAGCTTCATCAAAAATGCTAGGATAAATAAGTAATTTCCATAGCTATTAGGATCATAATTAAATATCCATGCTAACTGTGGCTTCAGTAATGAAATTTCTTGGCAAAACCTTTCCATTAGAAGTTGTTTTGTGAAATTCCATCATTTCTAAGTAAAACAAGACTTTAGATCACAAACCCCAGATCTAATGGGAAACATTAATCTGCCTGACATCTGGATGGGCAACATGGAAGCAGGGATGGATGTGCCACAAAGAGAAATTTTCAAAGCTGCCCAGGAATGCAGGAATGGTGTCAGGTAAGCCAAAGCACGCTAAGAGTTGAAACTTTAATAGGAAAAGGCTGAATGAAAGCCAAATATGGCACTGTTGCTCAATGAGGCAGGTGGTTTAGTGACAGCAGATATGGACAAAGATGAGATTGATCAATGCCTTCTTTGTCTCAGTCCTCGCCAGGAGAATTTCCCAGGGTTCTGTGGTTACAGGAAGGCACAAGGCCTACACACAGGGAATGAGGATCAAGTCAGGGACTCTGGTAAGAGAATGCAATCCCTGTGAATTCCTTGGGACCTTATAGGCTGTGTCTGAGAGTGAGTGCCGATGTCAAAGCAAGATCACTCTCTATCATCTCTGAAATGCTATGAAGGTAAGCTAAGGACCCCAAAGATTATAGGAAGTAAATACTGTGCATATTTTTAAAGCTAAGTGTAAAAGGATGGTCCAAGGGCTACAAATTGGTGAGTCTCACTTTGGTCCCTAGGAAGATCATCAAGCAAATCTTCTTGGAATCCATGGGTATGTAAAGGACAAGAAGTAACTTGCAAAATCAGCACAGGTTTATTGAGAATAATTCTTGCCTGACAACCTGGTTGTCTTCTGTGAAGTGTTAGTAGATGAAGTGAGAATTGTGGATGTCCCTGGATCTTAGCTGGGCTTTTAGCGTTCCAGCTAGGATGTCATGCTCTATACTGATCTATAACTAGGCAGTCAAAATCTGATTTTGACCTAGAGGAGAGTGGTTAGAAGGTCACACTCTGTCTAAAGGCTGGTAACTAGCAGAGTAGCAACACAGAATTGTATATTCATTTTTCATATTATTTATAAAGCAAAAAGAATGGTGGCATAGGTTTGTTTTAGTTATTTCTGCTGAAGCATTTTTGTGTGTGATGGTCTTTAGTTCTTATTGTTATCTTCATCTGTCTACAGTTTTACACTCTGCTTTGTTTCGTTAGTGCAATTGATTCTAGTTACCGGCCTGGTTAATGAAAACCACCCAGCCAATAAGCAAGTTTAAAGGAAAAAAAAGAAAAATGTTATTAATCAAAAAACAGGTTCTCTCACGGATACTAGCAGAGTCAAACACAATGCATGAAAGAGAACTGACCTACCAAGAAAGAGAAACAGGGATTTCAAGAACACAGCTGTTTTCTTTCCCAGTGACAAAATATACAAAGAGAGTACAGGTCCCAAATATGTAAGGAAAGAAAGATGTTTTAGTAGCTTGGCTTTATCCTGCACTGGCTGTCCTGAGTCAGGCTTCTTTGAAAGTGTTCATGGCCATAGTGGAAAAAAATAATTCAGTGCAGAGGGCTTCCTTTTTTTTTTTTTTTTTTTTTTTTTTTTCCCTGAAGTGAACTGATTATTTCAAAATTTCCAGTGAAAACCAAGTATGGTCTCTTATTTATTGTTTCTCATAAAGAACAAAAATAACTCCACTTCTGGCCATTATCATTCCTGCAAAAAAACCTCAGAAACATTTCAAGCCTGATCCTGTAGCTTTGAAGTCAGTGGGAACAGAATCACAGCCTTAAAACATAATGTTTCAGTTAGATGTTGTCACACAGTTGCTCACATCTTTGTTATTTTCTATCAGTAAGATTAGTGTTGCCTACTTTATGAAAAGACATAGCTATGTCTTCTGGAGGCCCTTGGAAGCTGGAGCCCTATGTCTCTCTAGAGACTGATTTCACTGAAATCTGTAGGAAGTGTGACTTCTGGAGCTGGCAAGAGAGATTTGATAGGAGTTGATTCCTGTGGCTGCTAAGCCTACGTCCATAATATAAAAATAAATGCATTCACAGCTGTGCTCTGGCACTGCAGCTGACCAGCATGGGAAGGTTTGCATCCATTGCGTGGGGTCCTTGTGCCCCCAGACCCTGAACAGCCACATCCAAACTGTCCACACCAATCTCTGCCCCCAGCTCACTCCAGAACCGGTCTGAACAGCAGTAGCACTCCTGGGTCAAAAGCAGCCAGGTACCACCCAAACTTGTTTGCGTGGCAGCAAAGTGGCAGGGCATGTTTCTTTCCACTCTTTAATTTATTAGTATGCGTAACTTCAGGGTGCAATTTATCTGCCTTAATGTAGACATCCGAAAGTTCAACATCTAAACCTCTGCTAGCTACCCTGGCTTCCTGTTGTACTCAGTGGAAGCAAATCCAGGCCACAATTCATCTGACCTGTCTTGTGCACTTAGCTCAAATAAGATGGATTGCAATCTGGGAATGCCCATTTTTTTCTTCTGGCTATAAAGTGAGTCTGAGGTCTGCAGGTCAGACTTAGACCTCTAACTATTAGACACCTGAGATAAGGGGAGAGATACCAGCCTAATGCATACTAGCAAGTTCATCAGTGTATCTTTCAGGTTAAAATATACTTTTAAAGACCTTTTAGGTTAAATCATAGATTTTTACTCAAGAAAAACAGTACAAAAACTCATAGAGAGGATTCTCTGTCAGAAACCTAAACTGTTCTCCACAGAACAGAGTGTGGAAGAGTGAAAATTTTGGGTTTTTTCTGAATGTGTTGCCCAGAAGAGTAATGTTCTCTCACGTTTCCCAGAAGTATGATGCAATTTATCAGCAGCCATGCTCTCTTCATTCTTGTTCTAAGCATGGAACAATACCCATTTCATTCATTTTGTTCTCAGGGGCTGACTGTCTGAGAGGATCTACCTGAAGCACTAGGATTTCATTTCTCATCTGTGTCTGGAGGCCTGGGGAGCTGCAGAGGAGGACAAGGTCAGCACTCTGCCCTCCAGCAGCATAACTGAGACAGTTTGCCTTAAGTTTCATTAATAGCCCCTCTTCCACTCTGACCTTCAGTCATAATAAATACCTGAGAACCATAGCTGTTGATTACATTTGCAGTTGATGCCAAGTTATATCATTTCTATTACCATTAATGTAAAGAAAATATTTGTGTCTGAAAATAAGTCATACTACAGCCTATAGACTTTTTTTTGCAACCCTTAGTCCTTGTTACCTTCATTAGATATTTTTCTAATGATAATTAACTAAGAAAACATGACCTAAGTAAAGTTATCAAAGGAGAGCAATTATGGGAACATGTGCCATATTATTCCAATTAGGTAACTGCTCATGGTGGTTTCACTTGGTAACAGCACAAAACTACTGTTCAACCCACTATTCCCACTGTTACATTGATAAATGATCCCAAAGCTGCCTTTCATTCGACAGGTCTATTTTTGGACAAGGGCCAGACAAAACAAAATCACAAGATTTATAAGTACTGCAGTGGAAGGGTAAAGAGGACCTGAAGGGCATGAGCTCTGCTCTGTCTTCTCAGAACTAAAGCTTAAGGAAAATACTCCTGATGGACCAAATAGTAAGGACTCCATTCAATCCTTTGCCAGACATCATTCAGGAGCTCTTGCAGACATAACTATAGCTATATTTGAAGAAATTCACAACTGAGGTGCAAATTGTGATTCATGCCTTATTTGTGGGAGAACAACAAAGTGCCAGCCTGGATGGTACAGAATTTCCCTTCAAGAGCTTTCTCATCTATGAACAGGTTTGTGAAACAAGCAGTAGAGTGCAAGTATTGCCTTGACTCCATGACACTTCAGCCCTGGACCACTGTGAAACTCAGGGAATCAGCACTTTGCACCTTCTCAGTGCTGGACAACAAACACTGAAAGAGTTAGTGCTCCCCTGTAGTTCCCCTTCCTTCCTCCTTCCTCTCTAGGCAGTGACATAAACAATACCAAACTCAGTCTGGAGAAAGATTTTTTGACAATGTACTTTTATGGAATCTGTTGATTGAAATGATTTTGGAAGACTTCATCCTCTGAAACCATGTGGAGGACCATTCATCACCAAATATCAAAATCTCAGACAATAGATGTCTTCAGTAGCAGAGTACTATAAAAAAAATGAATCTTCCTTGGGAGAATATGGTCTCAAAGAAATAATAGCAAAGACAAAAGGAAAGCATAGGAAGTTAGCACTACGGCAAGAGGTTAACAGACATGATCTTACAATTAAAGATATTTACCAGAGAAATTTGAACCCCATTATACTCTGGCTCATGATACATAAGGAAGAACTGGTTTACATCATCAAAGACAAAAACCAGGTCTATAGGTAAGCTTTAAGAATAATAAACATCCTGAATTCAAGAATAAGTCTGTCAAATGAAGGGATATTGATTTTGGAACAAGGAATATTATGTCAAACAACATTAGTTTAATTGATCTGAATTTAGTTTAAGTACTAAAAGCATTTATATACAAACAGAAAATGAAAATTAACTGCAGCTGAGTCCCTTGATTCTCAGATTATACAATATGCACAAGCAACTGAAGTTCTTGTAGGAATCCCAGCAGCATGGTCTGGGTTCTATTCCCATAGCATGACTCAATAGAAAAGCAATATGCTTTCTTTCAGAAAATATGAATATTTAAAGCCATGTTTTGACTTTTAAAAATATACAAAACTTTTCCTTTCCCAAAAAGAATTTATAATAAATTGCAAAAAAGACGCTAGAGCTATGATCATTACTAGCATGACTTAGTTCAAATATTTCCACTTCTGGAATGAGCCATACAGGAAAAAAAAACCCACATTCCTTCTGAAACAAACAGATATGTGTGCTTTTGTTTTCCCTTCTATTCTCACTCAGCTATTTACTTAGCTATCTTAGACATCTCAGAGCCTGCATTTGTAGGAACTAATGCATAGAACCTTGATATCCTGACTGTTACAACATGTTGCTGTTGCTACCCATCAGGGAAAATGAGAAGCTATTTCTGTAATTTATTGAATTTTGTTTTAAGACCTGACTTTTCAAGGTGGGAAGATTTTTTCTGCAACTTTAAAAAAAAAATTATTTGGATTTCCTAAATTAATGAGATTTTAAAGAAATCATAAGAATACAAATTTCACAATACAGGCACAAGATGTAAAGAATTTCAGTTGCCTCTTCTCACTTGAAAGTACCTAATTTACTTGTAAGTATAGGACAAATGATCTAAAATTTCTTGATCTTCTTGATCTTCTTCTCTCTTTCTTGATCTACTTTGAGAAGCACCAACCAATGAAAGTGCAAAACCCATGAAACTTTAAAATTTTATCGATAATTACACTTCTAATTATATTAATATTAAAATGGTGTAGCACTAAGAACATAATAAAGGTATCTAAGACTTGTCAGATGAGCTGTATGTCTGATTTAGGCACAGATGGCTAATTTTAAATGTCTTAAGAATAAGTCCTGTCTGAAATGAATGACAGTCTATGGGGTAAAAAACCGAAACTGTTACCTGTATTATTAATTGAGTGATTAAACTCCAAGCTTTTAGATCAGAATTGGACCTTTAAGGTCTTCTTAAAAACGTCTTTATATATCTTTATCTCATATAATTCATATAATTTCTTATTAGTTTTCTTCCCTCTTCTTTGATGTCAATGTCGATGCCAAAGAAGTGTAGGCACAAAACTCATATCCAGAGTTGTATTAATATTTTGTAAAAATATTTTTTACTCATAACACTCATTATCCATATATCACTGTGAAATGTTGGGCAAACATAAAAGGGGAGATTTCCTTTTTTACATGGCAGTGCCAAGTTTGCTTCCAAGTTTTATGGTTCAGATTGTGTCAAAAGACCATCTGTACATCTGCTGAAGAATTCACTGGGGAAATACCTGGGCATTCTGCTTTCCAGCCTCTTTCAGGGTTTGTCTTCATAAGCCAGGAGTTTTCAGCCTCTTCCAAAAGCCTGGTGTGCACCTCAGTAAAACACCAGTGATTCTTCCTGTTGATTGGTTGAACCTAAGAAGGGGTTCACTAGTTCCTCTCATTATTTACAGATTATCTAAGTCTTGCTTAAAATGGGTCTTCGTACTAGTCTGGTGCCTTGATTATGACTGACTGGAAGCCCATGGCTTAATCAATCAAGTTTGACCTCTCATATGGAGCAAAACAGGCAGGATCCAAAGGCACAAGCAAATCCAAGAAAATAAGGACACATAACTGAAAAATGTACACTAGGAACCTGTTGAATGTTGGTGCTCATTGCTGTTGAGAAAGAAGAAGAAACTTCTTCTATTAAACTTGTGGAACCTTTTACATGGGATTTTTTCTTAGTTTCAGAAGAAGCTAAGCTTAAGAATCCATGGGCTAAGGCATCACAGGGGCACATTTAAGAACTAATCCTGTGCTGTACCTGTGATGAGCTTGGCAAGGTTCCTAAAATATATCAGAAGTCCAGCTAACATAACTCTATGCACCAGCTTATGAGAAATTCCTCAACTTAATTCAGTGGAGCACCAGTTTACAAGTGTTGTGCATCCAGTCTTTGCTGATTAGAGAAGAAACCATCATTATGTAAAAAGACCTCTGCAAAGAGGTCAGTAGGTATAAGTAAGGCAAGATATCTTCTTCTTTTTTCCCCTTAACACACTATCAGGACTATGTTGAAGTCTTTCTCTCTGTAATCTGCAATCTCTCTGCCACTGGCTTAGGAAGAGGTGAATTTCTGCTTTCTTCTGTCAACAAGTGCTCCCTCCAGCACTGCCTCATATTTTTGTCCAAACCCAATTTCTGTGTGTCATTCATGAGAATGTTTCTGTAGAACAAACAACCCACTGAAGTTATTTATTATTTTCATTATTAACATTGCCATGAAGCAGCATTTAGACAAACAGCATATTGTTAATATTGATTGTCTGAAAATTTTAGCTAAAACACGGCATGTTTCTTACACTACTCTTTTACACTCTTCCCTTTTTAGCCATTTCCATGTCAATTTTGGGTTAATACAGAGACTATTAATTGCCATGAACATACAGAAACTAACACATTACAGACAGAACTCTGCTGAAACTGTAGCAGTTTCACTACTATATCACTAAATTCATTATGTAGAAAGATGCCTGGATTACCTGGGAATGCTAATTGACGGGCTGCAATTGCTCTTATGGGCCAGTACAGATTGAAGAGCAAAGTTCGTGTGGACTCTGAGATTATGACTATAGGGACAAATCAAAGGCTGGTAGGGCCCAGACCAAGGTGCAAGAACTAGATTTTCTTGGTCACTACAGGAAAAAAAGAAGAAAAAAGAAAAAAAAAAAAAAAAAGAAAAGAAAAAAAAAAAGAAAAGAAAAGAAAAAAAAAAAGCCCAGGACATAACCACACTGTTTTCAATGATAAGATATTTTTACAGCATGGATTAGCAAGGCTGTGCAAGTTGGCCACAAATCCAGAGACCAAATCCTAGCACTATTAAGTTACCAGCACAGACATAACTAGAAAAGATGTAACTACAGTCCAGTGAATTTGTGTTAAGAGTTAATGCAGCTTCAGGGAACAGCAAAGTTTGGCTGTACAAGTCTTGGTACAAATTCAACATGTCTGGCTTTCTCCCTGTCACCACATCATTGCTGTATGTGTAATGCAGGCATGATTCTAAACCTCCAGTTTAATGTTAACACAACAAAAATTAAGTTTTAGTTGATGCACTTTAAAAAAAAGTATATAATGAATAAACCTGTCTAAAGTCAGGATAGTAAGTATGAATGACTGTATGGGATGTATACTCTTAGCTGTCATTCTGATAAGGAAAGTTTGGCACTGGACATTTGATCACCACGAGCAAAGTGTTCTTTTTTGTAGGGTCTCCTACAAACAACAGGAGTGGCAGAGAAACCACTTGGCAAGAGAAACACCTTTCAGTCTCTGAAAAAAATTTATTCCACGGAGGCTGACTTATTTACATTCCTTTTCTCAGGGAGAAAAGAATGCCAGAGACAGGTTGGGAATGAAACTCACACAGGTTCCTGGGATACATCATGCCATGATGCACAATTATGCCGATTGAGCACATCAAGCTTCTTAATACACATCTATAGGACACTTACAAAATTATTTAGTCAGAGTAGCTGTAACTTTAAAAATATGCCTTTAGTTTGAAGATAATAGGATTAAGGAGATATCTTCACTGAAATAATATAAAACATTTTTATAACCTGCCTGTCCAACCCAGTGGCCTCTTTGCTTCTTAAGTGAAAGATACCCTTTCTGCATTTTAAGTGTAAGATAGATAGGTATAGTTATTTCTGAAGCTATGCTGGCTGTTACGAGAAACCTCAACAAAGCTGGTAGGTGTGAGAGCAGCCCTTTATTCAGAAATGTATCAGTGGAGCCAAACAGCTGAAAGAATAATCACTCAAATTATAACTACACACATTGACATAGTAGAAGTCAAAGGGTTCACATGGGATTAGTAGCATGCAAAATGACAGAGAATACAAGCAAAGGAGCAAAGAAGCCACAAAAGCCAGAGTTGCATAGCCCTGTGATGAAAATTAGAAGCAGGTGACCATAACCAGAATATCTATTTTCTGTTTGCATATTACATATGCTTCAGGCTAAAACAGTCAAGAAAAACTTGTGGATTCTTTTTTTCTTTTAAATGTCCTTCTCAGGTAAGGAAGTAAGATAATTCTAATGGTAGAGAATTTAAGTTCAAGCTTTTTCAGTACTCCTGCCCACAGGCTTGTACAGACACCTCACAGTCCCAGGAGGCTTTACTTTCCCTCTGTCAAGGTTTCCTCATGCTAAGTAAAAGGGATCTTCTTTTTTTCTCGTACCAAAGTCCCATTTTTGAGTCCGAATGTGAAGTTCCACTAAACTCTTAATTCATATTTGGCCATATCTAGCTGGTTCATTTATATTTAGAGGGGGAAAAATGGTTAAGAAGAATTTGGATAACAAGCAGAAAGGAATGTTTCATTTTAAATGATTTTTCATTTTTAAATGAATGTTATCTGATGTAATAAAAAAGGTTGAAGCAAAATATCTCTCTGTTATCAAAACACAACATTTCAACTGGCCCAAACCATTTTTGTTATGGCTGCTTTCAAATGGATTAAAATGAAAGCATATTTTGGAATGGAAGAATTTGCAAAACTTAGATTTCCAAATTCCTACTCAGAGTGATAAATTATTCATCTTCAGTAAACAGGGACTCAAATATGATCTACATAGCCATGAGTGCAAGATATGTAATGTGCAGAACATTTAGATCTTCCATCTCTGCCTTTTTTGTTTTGTGCAATAAAAATGAATCCACAGAATAATTGTTATAGACCTTTTAATTGCCGAATATACCTTAGTCGACACAAACTCAGGTCTTTCTGCCCAAAGAGATCCTTCTGTTTAATCTTCTAACAGTATAGCTGTGACCTTTATAATTCAACAGAATGATCTTTGCTCTGCAATGCCCTGTTGGGTGGGTGCAAGAGATTTCAAAACGTACATGATTGTGAATAGTTCAGTAGCAGTTGCAGTCTTCAATCAACACCGTGATGCCATTGTGGGCTGTGATGCCAAATGAATATATGTCCTGAACTGCTTACAGAGAAATGTGTGCTGACCCCAAGGTCTGGCGATGGCCAAAGGCTCAGATGAGCTCACTTTTGCTAAAGTGCTGCTCCTGTAAAAGCAAAATAACACCCCCCGACACACACACATGCACACTCATATATATAATAACATCTCAAATCGCATTGAAAAAGCTCTGATCTTTCCAACAAAGAAAGCCAGTGCCGTGCCTGGAGTTTCTCTTTTCTCCCAGGTCCTTTCCAAAAATATTTGGCTCGAGTTCAGCATGTTACAGGGCTCCCAAGCCTTTTTCCCAGATATATCTGTCTTGTCTCTCTGGGTAAAAGAAACTTATTTCTGGCTCTCTGTCAAGCTCCCCACAACCTTGTATTACCAAACAACAATTTTGAAGGCAGGAATGCATACTTTTGCTTTGATTTCCACAGAGAATCACAATTCTTCTCTGCTTCTCTCTCCCCTCCTCCTCTCCCCTTTAGGTGACAAATGGCTCTCTAGAAGTCCCCCATCTCTTCATTTTGACCTTCTGTTCACCTCCTCCATTTTTTTTTCCTCTGCCCTGGCCGATTCCAATTTGGGTAATTATTCTGTCTACAGTACGTAAAATTCTCTCTTTTGTTGTAGTCAAAGATAATATCCTTCTCCTTCTGTTCTTAAATGTAATGCTATGCCTTGATAAATCATTACTGTGGTTTACCCCAAAAGGGAAAGAGTGAGTGATTCAGGACTGATATCTTTTTATAAAGTCATTCTAGTGTTTAGGGATACTCTGGGATGAGTAGTGTTATAATATTAGTCCTTGATCCTGAGACGATCTGCATTACAATTATTATTCTCCCTATTGTACAGCTTTAAAAAGGGTGCCTATTTATTAAAGTGAATTAACACTAAAAATATGTAAACCTTTGCCCGTGGAAAAATTAAAATAGCCATAGCTTTGGAAATGTTTTAGCAAACTGAAATTCTATCTGTTCTAAATACAGCACTGAAGTGGCATGAAATCCAAACTGTGACATTTTTCTTATTTCTCCTAAGCCTGCACTGAAGTCCATATATTCTTATTCTTATTACAAAAAAAAAAAAAATTACAGACACATTTCATCTTTCATCTTTAGAAAGGACCAATACCTTTCCTGAAAGCTTGAGTCCATCTTAAAAAGTATTTCTCTTATTATGCACATCAAGACGTGCCTTGGGTTGAAACACTTTGTAGATGAAGACAGCTGTTTGCTATGAAGTACCCATTGTTATTTTTGAAACAGATGCTTTGATTTGTTGGAAAGAACTAATATGTGCTGATTTTAGCCCCAATCCAGTATGACACACAAGCATGTGCTTAAATCTATCGTTACTCGGAAAAGCACTTATACATATGTTAAAAATTAAGAATGTGCTTAAGTGCTCTGCTTAATGGGGATGATCTTGAACACATATTTAAGTGCAGTGTTGAATCAAGGCCAGAATACCCAACCTTAGTTATTGTGAAGTTTACTATCTTTTTACTGCTTTAAGTTCAAGCAACATAGCAATGCTTTATTTCATGTCCTTTGCAAAGGAGGCAACTGCATACTTGACAAGAAAAAAGAGTTCATTACATCTTGCAAGCCAAGTAGTGGGGAGGATGGAAAAGCCTGCATAAAATTACCAGGCTCCCCTTTCTTACACTGGTAAGCATGTGAGATGTGATTCCATCTGTGGCTGCTCTTCGATTGCTGTGAATCTGTTACAGATCTCAGCTGGTTATTTATATAGCACGAGCTCCTGCTTTTTGCCCTGCTCCACAATTTGACAGTGGTCAAAATGACATTTTCCCCACAGACTGCAGCCAATGTGCCCATCGCACTGCATTCCTCTTTGGAGAAGGTACATAGAGGAAAAGCGGGTATGACTCTCACTTTTTATATGAAGATATTTTATGTCATCTGTTTCCACAATGATTTGGTCAAACCCTCTGTGCAATGCTTTGATAATTGCTTGCTTGAGGAAGCTGCCAGATTCCATCCCAATCTTTTTTCTGTGATGTTTCACCCTGTGAAAGCCATCTACACCCCAATATTCTAGGAATACCTGGATGGATGGTTTTCTTCTGCTTATTAGATTGTGTAGCATTAGGGGTTTTTTCGGTCATTTACAGTATGTATGGTGTTAAACTCCATGTGAATTTCCAAATACAGTGCATAAGAAAAACTGGGTGCTTTTTGCAATTTTAATAACTCTTCAAAATGAGAGAGGATTGAAAAAGTATAGTCAAATCCTTGCCTTCTTTTACATACAGACCTGAACACTTTGACTATTCTGAAACAAATAGCTAGACAAAAATCTTGGTGATTTACTTTCTTGGGTTTGGGTGGAAACTCCCACCTATAAAAGTTGTCAGAAAAATAGCAATGCAAAGCTGATATGTGACATATCAAGCCTCAGCTGAATCTTCAGATCAGATCTGTTGTCAGCAGCAGAAAGAAAAGGAATCTATGTGGGCAACAAGAAGGATTCCCCTCTGCTTCGCGTGTCATTGAAGATGCCTGCTATGTCCTGATTGTGGAAATTTTTTATTAGTTTTTATGATGAAAGGGTGAAGACTAAAACAAAGCTTGTCTCCCATGCTTCAGTTTGAGTTTGCAGTGCTGGCTGTCAGAAATGTTATCTTTTGAAGTTCTTAATACCATTTATACATGTTCATGCATAAAAGCATAATTGCCATTTATCTAATGAAAAACGTATTCTGATAATTTTCCACATTGCCTCACATTTATTGTATGTTCTGTTCTGCTGTTTCTTCTAATATCCTCATCTTTACTCATATTGTGGTAACAATATACATCAGGCTTGTAATTAAAACATTATGAAAATCATGAGAAAACAAAAAACGTAACAATAAAGATCAATTACATCTAATAGTTTGGTGATTGAAATGCACATTCAGAGCTCAAATTTACTACAAAGCCATGCTCAAAGTATTTCAAAGCTATGGATCCACTACAAAAAAACCTGCTTCTGTAATTGCCAGAAAAAATCTAGCAGTGGTACTGCTTAAAAACATCAAAGAACCACTGTCGTCTTCTTCCCTACCTCTTTAAAGGAAGGGATTAGTTGAAAAGCAGTTCAAAGTGTAAGCCAGAGATGTTTCAGAGAACTTTAGAATTTGGAGCAGGTGTTTTTGCCATATGTGCTAGTAGTACATCCAGTAGCAGTGCAAGTCATCCTGGCTTAAAGAAGAAGAAAACCTGACTCAATATTCCCAGCAGATCTCCCACACAATGAATCACAGGTTGAGGAATCGGAAGATAAGGACAGGCAGAAATGGGAATATTTTATGAGGGCTACCATGAGGATAAAAGAAAGGAAGTCATGCTTAAAACATATTACCAAAGCAAGTAACAAACGTCAGAAGTTTCATATTTGTTAAAAACCCACCAATTCTTAGCTAAATTCACACAGAGGATATGTTTTCATGACAGACTTGTAGAAGACTGACACCAGAATTAGTGCATTCATATTGTCCTTCTCTAGCCATAAAGCTGTAAGGAAAATGACAATGTCCTCCTAAGCACTGTTGCTTCTGAAGTGTTATTGCACACACCTAAGGTAATACTTTCCATAATTTTTCTTTCTGCCATGCTCTGGACTGCTCACTGATTTCCTGGTGAACAACTGCAGAATCTGCCTGTTCCAAGCCAGCGTGGGGACTTAAATGTGGGTACTAACAGATGTCCAGCCTTTTAATTCTTGCATAGTTAGGTGTTTTACACATGGAAACAAATTCCCACTCTTAGTTGGATAGTTCCAGACAGCCCAAGTATAAAGCACAAATCATTTCAAGTGGAAGAGGCTGTGGAGAGAAGGGGGTTTGGGCCCCGGCAAGCATCCCATGTTATATGTGAATATTGCTCAGATTTCATACAGGAGAAGATTCTATTCAGTAGTATAAACCATGAATAACAGGCCTGGAATCTGACCTTTTAAAAATATAAGCAAAAGAGTTGTTCCACTTGCTCTGCTCTGTGCAGCTTCACAGATAAAAAGCACAATCACTCCCAACTTCTTGTCCTTATTAATATCAGTTATTGCTGTGGTACTTGGCTAAAAAGATAAGTCAAACCTTCAGTCTGCCCTTACCAGAAAGACATCAAAATCATGCTTTCAGTATACATAAACCAGTGCTCAGTGGAAATGTTTTGTACTCGAAGAGTAGGAAAGGCCTACTCAAAGCTATGCTTACCCAAAGCAAGAGAAATTTCACTTACAAAAGAGTAAGTATGGAGACATGCCTACTTAGCATTTCCTCACCAAGGAGGCTAAAGGAAGGTAGAGAAGAAATTATAATTTTGTGTGCAGCTGGATCACTCATCATACTGTGTGACAAAACGGACACTACAAATCACTATATTTTTTTACAGTTAGTACTGGAACTGTCTCCAGAACTGGACATCTTAATATTGCCTATTATTTCAGTGCAGAGGAGATCACAACCCAGCCTTGTTGTCTATAGGATACTCATGTTATTTCCTTGCTGGAATATGGCATCTGCAACCACCAAATGAAATAGGCTGAATTTTGCAACAGGACTGCTGATGAACAAATATTCCCAACTGAGCAGAGTCCCACAGTGTCATGGGTTATTTGTTGTTGCTCAACAGTCCATGCCTCTACATGGTGTGAAGCAGCACCACACAGAGAGGCTGCCCTATCTTCTGGGAAGAGATTAACTTGGCCAAGCCTATCATCCTCAATTAAATTCTCCACTAAACTGCTGAATCATTTTCAGTCTTGAGATCATATCCTGACAGCTGAGAAAGGAGGTAGTTTGCAGTCTTTTCACCCAATGGATAGAATACAGTGAGGTACAACTTACACAGTTTTAATGCCAACATTTTAGATAACTCTGTGTGAGCAGGTCACAAGAGATTGCCTTCATCACCCATTAAAAGAAGACAGCAATTTTGGAACAAAATTCCTCTGGCCTATATTAAATGACTGTGAGCTGACTCATATCCCAAAATGTCTGTTTTTCTCATTGATGGAAGGGGAGTTTAGGGTGAATTCTTGAGAAAGAAAAAAACCTTACATTATAGACATCTCCAGCCAGTCAGATGAATCCTCGTGCAGGGAGACTAACAAGTCACAGAGCAGACAGGCAAGACTTAAGCCAAATGTATGGAATATTTTTCACTCTGATTCACTAAGAAATTGTTCTGCAATCTATTCAGCACAAAGTAAATGAGTACAGGACAACTGGTCTACAAGAATGAACATCGAAATATGGGACTGGCTGCAGGAACGATGAGGCCCACAGGAGATTACTCAGCTTTAGACAAAAACACTCCTAGTTTGTCAGGCTGCTCATTCAGGTCTGCATTTTTCCTTACCTTCCTATCTTTCTAAATACAGATGCAGCAAAAAAGTTGTGCAAATTTTTGAGGAAACCAGAAACCATATTTTCTCCTTGTGACTCGACAAGATTGGAATTTGTTACTGATCTCACTGAAATCAGTGGAAATCAAGAGCAATTACATCAGAACTGATGGTGATAACCTAGTAGGAAGCAAGAATATGGGCCTACTATTTTTAAAATGGCAGCAAATCTTACCTTACATGAAGATGGAATGATGCAGTTTGCTTCTAATGAAATGGTGTGGTCTTTTTTATGTAACAGAGAAACAGCATTGTAGCTGAACTGTTGACTAAAAGTTTTCACTTAACTTACAGTACATTTTACTGTCATCAAAAAAGCATTTGGGAATAATAGTTCCCAATGAGTCTCTGTTGAAATTTTGGGATAATAAACTTTTATATCTTAATATTTATGATTCTAATAAACTACCACAATATTAAAATGAAAGATACAAACTCTGAGGTCAAAAACTACAATTTGATGTAAGGCAAAACAATTTTGAATAATAAACCACTATTGAAATCTAAGATCACTTCCTATAATTTCATAAGTAATCCCCTTGGTGATATATCCCGGATATTAAACTAGTTTAGCTCACTTGGACCAGCTGTTTTAAATTGGTACATAGCATTCAGCCAAATGATAATACAAAACTAAGCATGAAATTACACGATAACCATTTATGTTCTGATTTTTACCTTCATTGCCAATCACAAGTTGGCTAATCAGGAGCAATTAATTCATTCATTATTGTTAGTAGCAGTGAATGACAAGTATAAAGATAATACCTTGTTTATTAGCTCAGCTATAGCACTGCTGGATGTCAGTTGACCAGATGCAAATGTTTAATTGGATAATATATCTCACAGCTCCCAATCCACCTAGCACGCGCCAAAGCAGTTAGTGTTTTTTCACCACAAGCATCCAGCTGCAGACTATAAGTGTTTCCATAATAAAGTCAGTATAGCTTGTACTTTTAAAACTTATTCAAAGGATACTGTTTGAGTCTGACGGAAAGAACATTTTCAAAAGGATCTACCATGTGCAACCAAAAAGAGTCCATAAACATCTTTCATTATATTTCAAAGACACTGGTATTACTCTAGTCAGTCATTAGAGGAGGTGACAAGTTATCCATTACTCATTCCATAGAAATGTTTGCTGACGCTGCTGATTCACCAAGTTCAGACTTTTCAGTCCAATGTGTGATTCACATTGAAACTGCCCTGTAACCAACACTTTAGAAAGACTATGAGCCAAGGTCAAAATCATGACATATTGAGTCTTGATGTTCAGTGGTTGTGGATTGCCTTATTGCTGCGTGAGGAGGTTCCTTTCGCACTCCAAATGAGTTTGTGAACCATAATTTAGTGGGAAATGAAAAAATGCTGTTCCACTCTACGGCATCACACCATGCCCAAGAACAGGGCTTGGAAGTTATGGAAATACAAGAAGCAGGCAGCACAACGGACCTAAGAGCAGAAACTCGTGGTGTCTGGTTCCTAGAGCAGGTGCTGATGCTGTTGGGTACTGTCTCCTTCTCTGGTCAAGGAACTGAATATCCTGTTGGTCATGTAACAGGAGAGGCTGCAGCCTCAAAGATGTGGAACCACATCCCACAGAATCTGATGTGCTTGAGAGCTATGTTGGCTTGAGGGCTATAAAAATGACAGTTTTATTTACACAATTGTTCCATTATGCTTTACTGAGGGGAACAGAGAGAGATTGCTTAACATGCTTCCAATTTGTTTATTTGTTTTCCTTTATTGGATAAAAGTAGTGCACAGGAAATAACTAATGTAACTGACAGCACTGACTTGAATGAAGAAGGGGTGATGGCAAACAGGGACAGCTCTGTTGGAGAGTGGTGAATGACAGGTTCTCTACCCACCCAGAAAATCCTTCTTCAAACAAGTGCCCTTTGTGGGTGGAGAAAGATGACCAAAAATATTTCCATTTGTGAAAGAATTGTGGTCTAACCTCAGATCAACAGACCTAATCAACGCTAATCCAAGCAAGTGCTTAGCCCTGTGGCAAGCAAGCACAGACTGTATTACTTTGGAAGCTCAGGAAAGTCAGCTATGAAATACAAAATGTGAGTCTGTCCTCAACATTTGTGACTGATGTTAATGGGAATGACAGTTTACTCCTAGAATAAAGATAGGTTGGGCAGGGGGAACATAACAATTCCCAAAGAATTACCACTTGATTACTTATTGCCAAACCCTTAGTGGTGTCAAATATTCCAGAGAGGTCAGGAAAGAGCTATGTAGAACTGTCAATGTTCCTAAAAGTTTGTGCTGGATCATTAGAGTGTGACTTGTAGACTGAAGTGGTCACAAAGAAGCAATGTTTCTTTGCCGCTCATTGAGGGATGCCAAATACCTCCTGAGTTTTGCAGTAATTGATATAACTGAGGCTGTGTGCTGAAACGGCCCTGCCCAATCAGACAAGTGGAACAGCAATAGTATCTCTTCCGAATATCATATTTGTGGTTTTCCTTTTTTATTACAGTTGACAGAGTCAGGGTAAGACGCTGAAGTAAATGCAAAACCTATCATTTTTAAACATGACATCTTTGTATCTGATCCCCAACTGCCTTAGATGGGGAATAACCCTATGATGATAACAAAGTTGAACTTCTTTACTCCAGGCCCTAAAGCAGCTGGGTTTCTCTATTTCTATAATTTAGACAACACAACAAAATTCTCTAGAAGTACCAGTTAGGATTATCTCTGTTTTACAAAGCAGCAAACACTCTGGGGGGCTCAGAATTAATTCTCAAGTACTGTTTCAATGTGTTTGAATTCACTGACTATTCTCAGCTATATGGGAACACACAGACATGCATACACAAACAGCTCTTGAAGGAAATCAGAGCATCTGATGGAAAAGGTTTACTTTACTCTGGGTGATCTCAGCTACATTATTTACACACAAAAATCTCTTAGAGGGAACCATAAAAAACACATCAAAGTGCAGTGACTTTTTGTGCCCCTCCCTCCCAAGCTCTCCAACACATTTTGCAGTTTATCTTCTCTCCCTAATCAGTTTCTTCCAGAACTCATAATAAAACAGAGTACATGAAAACTGAAACTTTTCAGGGAGAAAATGTTCTTAAATATTTTCTTTTAGAAACTGATTCTTCTCTGTTGGATTTTTTTGCATTTTTTTTAGAATGTTTCATTCTTCTCTCTTCTTGCTCTGTAAGGGTCTCCTTACAGAGATGTATACATACGTGAACACGGGGATGGTGTCAGACCCTGTGCTTTGTGGGCCACATGCTTTGGTACCTTTAACTAATCTAGACCACCATCTTTATACTTTGCTCCTCTCCTGAGCAGGGAGCAGGGCTGTTTGCAGAACTACCAAGCCCCTACAGTACGTGTGGTCCTTCAGAAAACTCCTAGGATGATCTGCATATGGAACCTGCCACATCCAGGAAGTATTGGACTTAATTGTGCAGTTTAGTCACAAAATCAGAGCAGAGGAGGGCAGCTTTCCATGTTTGCCAAAACTGGCTCTGTGTGCTACCATTTCTACATAAGAAATCAGGGCTCAGGAGCCTCAAATTCTGTTCAACAGCAGATTTCTTACGTAGACCTGAAATAATGGGCTCACCCCTCTATACCTCAGGTCTTTCCCCATAACTCTGGGATCTTTAGGAGGGAATAAGAACCTAATATTCATGACGAGGTAGCAGTCAGATATTATGAGAATGAGGATTGCACAAGAAGTTCAGCAAAAAACTAGAAAGAAGATTGCACACTCTTCAGTTTGTTTTCTGGACTACCAGTGGATATCACACACAGAGAACAGTGGGGCACACCTACACTTCAGTTCCTATGTCGGACACCTTCTCTTGGGATTTGGGATTTAATTACTGGCTGGATTCTGGTTATCCACAGGAATTCACACTCAGGAAGAGGTGGAAACATGACTCAGGCCCAACAAGTCATCTGGCAGCTACAGAAGGATGTCTGAATATCTTGCTGTAAAAAACACTTTGTAATTTCTCACACCCATCTTCCTTCTCGGAGGAAAGGAAAAGTCACAGCTTCTTTATATAAACCAAGTGCCTTCTGTTAACAAATTTGTTTTCTTCCATAACTGATAGCAAATCCACAATCTGGCCAGAATTGTGAATAATCATATACTTTCCTTCCTCTTTAGCACTCTTGCTACCTCTGTCTCTCTATCTCTGGATACACCTATCTCTGCACTTGACCTGCTCATCATGTCTCCTCCAAGATACGCCCACTGAAAGTTAAAATTTCTTATTTCAGTGAAATGCAGGACTGTTGTTCTGGCTTGTATCTTCACTATAGCGTGACATTTGTATTGGCTGCTGTGCTTTCAAATTTCTGAATTACCCTTGAGTGTGTTTTGGCTATTTCCATCATTTTAAGGCCTCCCTTTTCCTTATGAGCCCACCTGGAAATGGCACTAAAACTTACGAGCTTAAGGAGGCTTGTTTTCCAAAGTTCACTGCAGCTCTAGCTGTTTTTAAGAGAGCTTATCACTTTATCAGGCATAAAGTATTGTTATTATTCTGTATGTCTAAATCTAAGCGGTTAAATGAAAAAAACAGTTTGGTTTGTGCAGTATCTATTCAGGATGGGGTCTATGAAAAGGCAGGTGACAAAACAGTCGAAATTTTAATTGTTTCTAAAGTATATTACACAACCCAACAAAATAATTCATCTTGCTATGTGTAAGCTCCAATTTGAACAAGAATATGGGAAGGTCAGTTCAAACAGCTGAAAACCTTGAGAATCTTAAGAAGTAAATACATAGTTATTCACCTAAAGATATTGCCTATGAAAATTTTGGTTTTTGTTGTTTTAGGTACAGCCTTTTGGTGTTCAATACAGGTGAATTACTCTTATAGACAAAAAGTTATCTCTCTAAACTGAAGGATGGTGGCAGCCTAGAGACAAGCAATCATGATCTGCACTCTTCTAAGAATGTAAACAAAGAAAATTCCCAATTAATGCCATGGTTTCTGCTTTAAAAAGACATAATTGCTAAAAGGTGAGGAATGTTATGAGCAAAATTCTTGGAAATTGAAATGTAAGCAGAGAATTTTGAATGAAACTTGGACATTCTTTTAGGACAGTTTATTAAATGGCTAAACACCCACAATTTCACAATCAAGAAAGAACAAACTTTGGCTACAAGCCCAAACTCATTTTGTGGAAACTGAATTCAAAAGCAATGTATAACATGAAAACAGAAAAGGCAGATTTAATTAGCAGTAAAAATGAGAAATTATGAACAAAACAAAATTATTAATATGAGAAAGTAAGAGCATGGGAAAACAATTCCTGTCTATATGAAACAGAGAAATAATTTTGAAAATTTCATTAAGGATAAAAATATGCTTGAACTGATATAATGCTGTCATTAGATAAGGATGTTAAATCTGTTAGTAATCACAGAGAAGGATAAATTTTCAGTAAATATTGTAGAAAAATAGGTTCATTTAATATCTTCATATAAAGATGATCAAGATTTTTCCAGTACTTCAGTTAGCAAGGAAGAATTTAGGCAAAATCTGTTAAATATTTTTAAATCAGTAGGCTGGATAGCTTGAATCCAAGAGTCCTTATTTTCCTGAGGAGTCAGCTAAATCACTAATCTTGCTCTTGAATAAATGTTGAAATACTGGTAAAATTCCAAAAGACTAAAAAAAGTACAAATGCTGAGCCAATATCCAGAAAATTTGAATTAGGCAAGTTACTGGACATCAATCCCAGTCAAATCATTAATAAGATGATAAAGCAATACATTCATATGGTTAAGATGGACTGACAGTTCCCTAAAGTAACCAGTCATGGGGTACATTTCTATTCCTAGTCTCAGCTCTCAAAGATTGGCTGAAACGTGACCACATGCAATGTAAAATATTCCTAAAACAGTGGCAGAAGATAGTTTTGAATGATAGATGTAAAGAACTGTTGAAGAACTTATAACGGTACAGAAAATTAGCTGATTTATTTAGCCAGGTGAGACAATTTCAGCAAGCCAGGCACTATAGCCAAACTTCTGCAGCAGTTCTAAAATGAATCTTTAGAGATAACCAACAGAGCAGAAGTTTCAAATGTAAATCTGAAAATATATAAAACTTTTGTTGTATAAATGGAGTAGCAAATACAAGCACGGTGATGATTTTGCCTCTGTATGTAATACTGATGAGATTGATACTAGAATATTGCATACACATCTGGTGCCCATATTTGGGGGAAAAAAGGCTGAAAAATTGGAAAGGATGCAGAAAGGACCCTAAAAATCGTTTCAGGATGGAGAAAATGCCTTACAGTGGGGCACTGGAAATACTCAATCTATTTAGATTATAGCAGATTTAAGGGTGGCTTGAATATGTATGCACATACATTCATTAGGAAAACCCCTGAACACTTAAAGAACGTTTAAACCCAAGCAAAAAGGCCTAAAGAGAATCAATAGATACAGGCTAAAACCAGACAAGTTTAGTTTGGAAATCAGGCACATTTTTCAGCAGTGAGGGAGATTAGTCAGAAAAAGCATCTACAAGGGAAAGTAGTGAATTCTTCTCTTCATAATAATATTGGCTGCAATTCAGAAAGATGTGCGTCAGCCAAACAAAAGCTATTCCTTAGTCAGAGATTTTTGCTCAATTTAACACATTAAATTGTCCAATTATTTCTTCTGCACTTAAATGCTTTATGTAGGATACAAGTCATTTAACTTTAGTTGTTTGCAGTGTAGATATCTGAACCTCAGGTAGCCTGTGCAGGATTGCTTTAGATTCTAAAGACACTTAGAGGGCTGGATTTATCTCACCCATTTGAGAAAACTGCATTAGTATGAGATTAATCCTGAGAGGTTCTTCTTTCTCTCTACTACAAAAGAGATGCTATAAAGGGAACAAAAAGAGACTATTAAGGGAATTTGAATAACTAACTCTGATTAGAGATTTCCACTGAAAAAGCATACATTTAGTCAGGTGAATCCTGACTAAGTTTTGTGCCTAAATGTCACGAAGGCATTTTGACAAGGATCCCTGAGCAATGCATCTAGTTCAGCATGAAAGGCACTGCCTGGATTTCTGCTTGGATTAGGTGAGGTAGAGGTTTTCGATATTTCTTCTGTGCCTACTGTGTAGCTTTTTAGATACATTCATTTAGATTTTGTCTTTTTTTTAGCATCAGACATATTTTAAAGCCTAGCAATAAAAAATTATGCTTTCCCTATATTTTAAAAATAGATTTTCAAAAGGGAATTAAAGACAAGGAGTTGACTTTAAATATTTTGTCTGTATTTGCTAAAGGCCCGACATCTCATTGACACCCAGTAAACCAGCCCAGCAGGAGGACACAGAACAAAATGATCTCCAGAGTGGAACATGATCTTGCTGTGATTCTGAATTTTGGGATGTTTTCCTGTTTGTTTTGAATTCCACATTAAAACAAGGTAGAATAAATAGTTCCAAAAACAGAAGAAAAGTTGAGAATGAAATAACTTAGAATTCTTCATGAACAACAAGCCTCAGTCACTGGGAGCAGGCACATGAACACACACAGAGTTAAAGGGCTCCTGAAGATTGAATGGGTTTGTGTTTGGAAATAAGCAAAATCTCCCACAGCAGCCCGGGTCAGCTTTTTAGACAAACAACATGGCTTGAAGTCAAGGGAAGATTTGTCTCAGGAAGGACTAGAGGGTTGGATACATTGTACTGTTCATTAAGGCTATTTTCCTTTTCTTTATGAGACACCTGGGAATCTATCTCCCTGTTTCAACTGACATGAACCATTTTGTTTCAACATTTTTTTACTGTTCTAGCCTGTACTCTTTATTGATTTTGACTGCAATTTGGTTGCTCACCAACTTATATTGAAAGGAAAAGCTGCAGTCCAAACCCATTTCTGTAGCAATTTAAGAACAGCTAACATGTAAAATTCCTGGACCAAACTTTCTCACTAAATAGTTATTACTGATTTTTTTATTTTTGCTAAGAAACCTTTTAATATCAAAACACATTTCACTTACATATGTTTTAAAGTATATAACACTTCTTCTAGACAGACTAGTAACTTAAATGAGAACATTATACAAGAAATTAAAATTATTAAGGACTTAAAAGAGGCACTTGTGGAGCATCTGAAAAGAGCAGGATTCAGCTTGGACATTTTACCTTTACTGTGTGCAATAATTAACGTTTTATATACGTATATATATATGTATACTTACATATAAAACTTGGAGAATCTATTTAGTCTTACTAAAAATAATGACAATATTAATGCACTGATAACAAAAATAAAAACATTTTCTCCTTAAAACTCACTTCATTTGTCGAATTCATTGCTATGAGACATTTGGGAAAAAGATCTCAGCATGTCTTTTTTTAGATCATATTTTTAAGATTGCTCAAAGTACAATTGTAAAATAAATGAAAATTTGGAAATGTATTGGTTTACTATTCATTTAATGAGCTAACAGACACTTTACCATCCCTTGAAGTTAAAAATACGTTTCTACATGCTGCCATTATTTTTGTTTATAGAGATAAGAAGAGGTATAAAAATATTATACCAAACTGTAAAACCATAATTGCAGTCTTACTGAGCAAGCACAATTTTTCACATATAGTTTTTCCCCTTGAAAGAGGCCTGAAGGAGAGAACGGACTGAGCATTACCTAAATCGATATATTGCTAGAAGACTGCTTTACAGTACAAGATTAAACATGACTTAAGATCCTATCTAGAACAATTGTGAACTGTAGACTATCCATGGTCAAGGAGAAAGTTTTCATCTGGAGAGAATGTTTCTACCAAATTGTCAACAATGGGGCATTTCTAGAGGTTTCTCATAAGTATGTGGCACTGCCTACTGAATCATGATTAGGCTTAAGAGTACTTTTGTTTCCTGGAATCCAGTTCCAACTATAAAATGCTGCCATGGTAGTGCCCCAGGGGAAACCCAAGCTCTGGAATGTGACTGTCAATATGCTTAAATTGTTAAAACACCTTTGGTCTATGCCAGCTACCATTTCCCCAGACAGCAGCTGAGCTCAGTTCAAGGTGAGTATATAAATCCTGATAGATTCTTCAGATATAGCTAACTTATGTTGCAGAGGAAGGGGTTGGATGTATGGATGTGATCCATGCTGTGCCATCTGCCCTCAGGTCCAGAAATCAGGCCCTGAACCATTTTCCTGACAGCACAGGTTTAGTCTCGTGTACAAGAAATAATATAGCAATATGGAAATCCTGAGTCCCTTAGGAGGATGTGGGAAATCCTGAGAATATCTCTGGCAAAGATGAGGAACCACAAAAACTTGCCAGTCAAAAGAATGAGGGTACCTCCAAACAGCTGTTGCTGAGCAAGGACAAAGAGCAATGCCAGCTGTTATCAGAGTGTGCTGCTGGCAGCACAGATAGCTACAGTGAGGACAGCAGGATGGAAGGGTTGAATGAGCAGCAGGAAGAGCCAAAGGTTGGAGCAATAACTTCATGGCAGTGTCCCTATGGCATTTTTGATTGTTTTCTGATCACCTTCTTGGGAAGGTCACTGGCCCAGAATGCCTCACATCCGTAGTGTTCCTACCTTGAAATGGTTGTACTGCATCGAACAAAGAGTCCACCTAGACCCAAAGAGAAATACAAAAAGCGAGTGCCAAGACAAGACCATAATAACAAAGCAAGCTGCTAGTAAAACTGCATTACCTCCAACTGCTCATAATTTAGGGACTTTCTGAGCTCAGCAGGTTTGTCTTGCTTGAATTTTCTGTTTCTCCTCTTAAATTTTGGTATATACAGCATCCTATGCCAAGGAACTCCACCACTTAACTGCACCCCAAGTGAATGAGCTTCCTGCCAGTTTTATGCCTCCCTTTATGCTCCTGCTAAACAATCAAGCTTTATGGCCTCCTCAGCATCATTTTAAGTTGGATCGAGCTTTTCCATGGCTGCCACCCAGTCATTCCTTTGCCACACCTGGGAGTCCCCATTTCTTCAGCCTTCAGAAAGTTTATCCATACCCCTCCCTTTGCCTGAATTTTTTTCAGTACTGCTGTTGTACTTGGGTGATTGCAGCACTGTACACAACTATTTCAGTTTTTTGTGAATTTACATAGCACACCATGCCCATTTTTAAAATTCCCTATTCCATTCCTAATTTCTAACAATTAGCTTATGCGTTTGTGCACTCCTGGTAATGTGAACAGACTGTGTCCACGCACTGCAGCCCTTGGAGCAAAGCCTGGCTTAGTCCTTGCCCCATGGATTTGGCACAAACCAATTCACTGACCTCACATGATCTGCACAAAGTTTGTCCATTGCACTCTTCCCACTGGAAGCTCACAGCTGTGGCTGCCCTGCCACATCCCTGTCAGCAGCACGGGATATTCTCACAGTCCCTTTCTTTCCTCTCACGCCCTTTCTCACCTCAGCCCAGGGTAGCCTGAGCTACCCTTCCACGAGGGCTAGATCTCCTCCTGCCCCCAAGTGGCCTAACTATAGGATTGAAATTTTCGTATTCTTGGAGAGGGCATACCTTTTCTGTTTGCCCTAGATAGGAAGAGTGTCTGCTTTGCCATCTGTCATATTTATTATTTTCTTCCCAGCAACAACACGGGTGTAGATTGTGGACAGAAGGATGCAGTGTGAGGAAAAAAGAAGTGTGCAAGGTCCAATGGGGTGAGTATACGTTGAAGAACCACATTTTGTGGATAGATGTTGGATGTTTGACTGATTCTCTCAGACTAGCCAAGAGATGAACCGCAGGTTTTTCAAGAAGACACCTAAATTCTCAGCTCCAGAACGGATCCTGGAGGTGACCCAATACACGGCATGACAGCCTGGGGAAGAGGGTTGCAGCGTGAAGCAATTAAAAGGTTGCTGTAAAGAGGAACAGAATAGTCTGTTCTCCAGATCCCCTGACAAGAGGAAGAAAAACAGTATGTTTAAATTGCAGGAAGGGACAATTAGGTTAGACAGTGGAAAGAACTTTCTGACGGTGAGAAGAGTTAAGCCCTAGAATAGCTCGCCTGGCAACTGGTGTTGTTTTTCTTGCTGACAGGTTGTAAGAACAGGTTAGACAAACATGCCAGGAATGGTTTAGGTCTACTTGATCTTTTCTTGGGTCAAACCGAGAGATAAGATCACTTCTTCTGTTCTTCTCAGACTCACCTGCTACAATATTACCATTTTTCATCCCAGATTGCTAAAGATGGAAATTGATAATTTTTCCACATTTTTCACTACTGCAAAGAGTAGCTTGTTATATATGTCTAAAAATTCTGACAGACACAAAACCACATACTGTGCTTGTAAAAGTCAGAAACCCCACAGTAAACAAAGAATCTCTGTCCAGTTCTGCCAGTTTTGCTTCATGTGCAGAAACTAAGTATGACACTTTGTTTAATAATACAATATTTACTCCTTACATATATTTACCCCCTTTCTTTGAAAGAGTTTGCCTTTTATCTGCTGATTATTTCACAAGCTGAAAAGTAAAGTGAGTGTTATGGCAGAAAGCCTCTTTTCAGAAGTTGCAAATGGAAACCACTTCAGAATACCTCTGGTCAGAATTTGTATTTGTTTGGCTTTGATTACAAAATTACAGATATCTGCTTAAAGTATTACAGCCAAATACTGGCCCAGGAGGGATTATATTCCCAGTTGTGAGATTAATGCACTGTACAGTCATGAAATTTAAAAGCATTCTAAATAGTGGCCACTGGCCGTTTTATGTGACAGCCTAAATAATTAAAAAGGTCTGTTTCAATCCCATATCTATTGAGTACATTTTTGTAATGTTTTGCTGGCTAGAAATGGTCTCTGCACCAAAATGTAGCACTAAAATGAGAATTTATCCTGTATCAGCTAGGAATCTGCAATCTGTTTTATGGTACTACAAGGATGTATAAAAGAAATAAGCTATAGCTCTCCAGTAGAACTTTTCCCCATTCAGAGATTATTGCTGAACCTTATTCCTTTGGGTTCTGTCCAAACAATCCATGCTCAATATTTTCCTCAGTCCTTTGTTGACTGCTTATAACCTATGTGGAAATCCTTAGACTGTTGGTTGGAAATCACCAACATAATCATTGTCTGAATTCACAGGCTTCATTTCTGGCTTTAAGAGAAGCCTCATGTTCAAGATTGGTTAAGCATCTCTCCGTCTCTACAGACACCTACCGTGGTGTAGGCAGACTCATTCCCAGAATTGTTTCTCCGATGTCCTCTTCTCCATAAATACCCAGATCTTTGCAGTCAATATGTTTAAGCCATGAGCGTGCTCTGCACGCCACAAACTGCTCAGAGATTGTTCGCAGGCTACAGCCAAAGGCTTCACAGTTTATTTTCAAGCTTTTCTAGGAAACTATCCCACCAGCAAGTGTAATCCTCTAGGCCTATCCAAAGCATCTCTAATATCAGCTACCAAAATGTGAAGGGACAACTTGCTTTGAACCTGAGAGGTGATTATGGGATATACACCTGCCTGAACAGGACACTCATCAGAGACACCATGATAAAATTGTCCTTCTCGGACCCAGGATGTGCAGATTTATTCTTCAATTCTAAACTGTCAGCTGGATGCCTTTTTCTGCAGGGAAATCATATGTTAAACATCTGAGCTTAACAAACAGGATCAGGAGAAAGCTGATGGGGCAGAGAGATTACTATGGGACAGTTACATATCTAAAAAGTTATTTGTAGGTGCCTCTGCCTAAGTCAGCTGCTTAGGCACCAAAAATCGATCCTCTTTCTATTCATGGATGCTCTCTTCTATGAGATGCCTCAGGCATGTGTCCTTTTGGAGTGCTGCAAATCACCTCAGGAAACAGTGTTTTCCTCGCTCAAAGAAGTATGAAAATAAAAACTGTCAGTGTTACAAACATGAATAAACAAAAATATTTCTTAGGATCTGTAAAACACTATTATGAGGAACTGAATCATTCTTGTTGACAAAAGTTGATTTTCTGGGAAAATTTGCTGACACTACAGAAAACACTAAGCAACTCTCCTCTGACATCCTCTGTTGGTCTTAATGTAATGGCAAAGGGGTTGTTAATAGCTCAGATGTGTAAAGCACTCCAGGTTTTGAAAGAATAACTAGATATTGAAGGTATTATATACCTTTATTTCTAAAAATATTAAAAATACTTTGTGAAAATTGCATTAAAAATGTGCACACTCAAGGTGTAATACTGTGGTGGTAGGGGAGGTGGGGGTGTCTTTTCTTTTGAAACAGCAATAACATTTATGAACTTTGTATTTCCCATTTTTTTTTCTCCACACAGTTTTTTTTCCAAAGCCAGGAAAGTGGTGTTTTCTAGTTCAGAGAGGATGTGTTGTGACATTGTCAATGTCTTGACTTTTTTGTTTCTTTCCTTCCTCTTTAGGTTCTTTAGAGCTAGATACACAGAAGATAACAGTCCTATGGTTTATCTATAGTCCAGAGATTCAAAAACAATGAGGCAAGGTGAGTGAAACTTCCTGCTGATGATAATGTACCATAAAGAGAAAGAAACAAAAAAAGAAGGGTAGATGACACAAAAAAATTATAGTCATATTTGAATCATCTGTGTGATTCCCTTTCATATTTAAAAAGTTTCTAAAGATTTGTGTGACTAAAAAAGCAAAGGATATCCTGAAGAATACCGAGGAATTTCCACTTATTGTAGTTCACATGGATACCAGATCCACACAGGAGAAGCGAGATGTGCAGGCCAGAAGGACAGTGCTGGATACCCAGGAAAAGAAAGTAAGCCAGACTGGATATCACCATGTTGCACAACTCAGTGATGCCAAAGAAAAGGTAACAAAGAAGACATCAAAGTGTGAGTGGGTTAGAGTGCAAATGAGCAGTGGGGCTCCTGAAGAGACAAAGTGCACTTACATAGAAATCCTGGCTTCAAAACTCACACCACCTTTTTAGGAGATCTTTCAGAAAGATTAGGAAAACACTGAAGAGCAACTTTAATTTAAACACATAAAAGTAGAATTGCCCTGATACGAAGCAATGGAATAGTAGCACAAGAGATTAAAAGTAAGGCTAAAAGTAGTGCATGTCTGTAGTTAACAACAGATAAATGCAATAGCTGGCTGCGCAATGTACCATACATGTTTAGAAACCCTAAAAATGAATGGAGTTTTGTTAAGTGAGACACTTTGCCAGATCAGTATGGAAGATAAAATCTTATAGTGAAACACTTGGCTGAGCTGTAGGATAGTGTAAGTAACCAGAGCAAAGCAAAAACTTGCAGGAGATCGATCATTGGTATTGGTTAAGGAAAAGAAATCACTGCTTTTTGTACAGCTTCTGAGGACACTCCAGAAATTAGTGCAGTGGGATTAGCATCTCCACAGGAAGATATTTTACCTGTGCAATACATTTTTGCTGTATACCTCGCTGAAACACTCAGAAAGAAAAGTATGTTATAGGTAACAAACTGAGGTGAAACATTAAAACAATGTGCAATAAGCAATGGCTTACATAGAGGAAAAAGCACTGGTCCAGTAGGAAGATCAGTCAGAAGAGCCACACTGGATGAGGTCTATTCTAATCTGAGCAACAAAATCTGTCTCACAAATGCTCATTTCAACATTCAATATCAGTATTTTAGTCAAGGTTACTCTTCATTACTATTGTTGGACAGTCCTGTGAAAGGACACTATGTTATTCAACATCTTCAAGCCAGTGCCATCAGCCAATACAACATCCTTGTTCTTACACACTAGCTAAAAAGTGTAAATCATTATTTGTCTGGTATTTTAAGTCACAGTCACCCAACCAGACAGCTGGACATGACCACCTTTAAATTCAAGTTGTCACTCACGCTTTTTGTGTTACAGGAGACACTATTAGAATATTGCCCGTGTGAACTACTGGGGAAGTATCTGCACACGGCGGCTGGAGTCAGGAACAGAAAACTGGCAAAGCAGGGCGGTGAAGCAGTCCCATTAATGAACAAAGAGTATTAATAAAAGGCTGAATTTACCCTTTGTCTATGACAACAACCTATGTTCACTCCCCTTTTCCTGTGCATCGGCTGTTTCACCACACGCCTTTCCACTGAGCAGTGGAGTAAATAAAAACTGGTCGTGCGGGTTGACATTGATAAAATCAAGTTCACAGGCAGATATTTCAAACCCTTTATTAGCAAGGCCATAAAGTACATATGCTGTTTGATTAGGATATGATGAAAAGAATTTATTAGCAGATGTGTATTCGGCTCCACTGTTTTACTGGCAGCTTTATGAGATTCTCTCCTAGGCTGACAGGTGCGGCTTGCCAGCTGCCTTGTACAGCAAACAGTGGATGGAGACCATGCCATGTGCAATGATTTAATCAGTTACCATCAACTGCTGGAAAATAAACAAGGTTTTGTGCATTTCTTTCAGTCCCATGTATATTAATTGAAACCAAATATTACAAATGACACTGAAAGAGAGTATTGCTGATCACAGGAGACTTAAATTTAATAGGACACAGCCATGTAATACATAAATATAATAAAGCACAGTCATGTAATACATAAATATTTGGTTAAAAGATAGCAGAATTTTGTTAAACTTGGCAATGGGAAGTCTTTTGAAGTCTCATTTGTCAGTTTCCATTCGTGGGACAGTCAAATCTAGTCATTTGGGTCACAGCTGGCAAAAGAAAGATGATCCTCTTGGTTTATTGTTCTGATACAAAATTGTCATTACAAATTGAAAACACAGAGCAAATAAAAGAGGGCAAATGGGGAACTTGTGTGGTTACATATTTTTAACTGTTGCGTCTGGCTGTACTTTGCTTAATAGGGGTTGCAGAATTCAAGATGTCTATATCCTGGGTCTCATTACTATTGTTTAAAATTTCTATACCACTAGTTTACAATTAAAAAGTTCTTTCTCAATTCAGTTCTCATATCCCATGTTTTCAGTGCTCTAAATATGTGTAACCTGAACTAATATTTTTATTAAGTATCTGACAGCTGCCTTGAAACATTTTTATTTTAAATATTTGCATGTCAAAATAGAGATATAGAAGACTTTTTTCCACAGCCAAATGAGAATGCTCATACAATGTAAAGAAAAAGTAATATTGCTAAACTGAAGCAAGGACATTTTACAGAAGATCCTTTAACTTTGTTTTCTGCATGTTTATGAAAAAGAATTGTCATGATTACACTGTAAGCAAGGACAAGTTGAGAAGCACTGTAAAGCAGATAAAAACTTTTTAAACTAATTGCATAAATAATTATAGCAGCGGTCTGTTAAAAATTATGAAAATTGAAGCCACTGAAGTATCTTGAAAAAAAGTGAGTTTGTCTTTGAAGTGTCAGTACATTCAAATTCTTTCTCTCAGACTAAGAATATATTCAGATTTTAGTAGATTTTCTCCTGGTTAGAGTCCAGCTCTTGCACAGAATCAGAGGTGCTAGAGAAGGAACAGCACCAGTAGCAGATGACTTTATTCTCTGTCTGGTTTTTTGTTTAGTTTTTATTTTGGGTTGGGTTTTTTTGTTGTTGTTTTTGTTTTGGGGTTTTTTTTTTATAATCATTTCTCTGAAGGAAATTGCTTTTGCTCTTTTGTATTTTAATGGTTTGAGAGAGATGAGTTTCTAGCAGTCACAGCCAGATGACCCAAAACTGTAGTAAACACTGCAGGCCACATTAGGCAGAAATATGATATTTCATAATGGATTATGAGGTACTGATTTGCTCTGAATCACTCCTTTTCTCTTCATGTCCCTTGGTGTATTTTCTTGCTGAAGCACAGACCATAGCTCAGCCTTGTCACGATTTTACAAGGAAAAGTGTAACATCAAGAGCATGTGCTGCGCAACTGGTTAGAAAACAGAGTTTAATACACACCCGCCCTTGCAATCAGGTTCTCAGGATGCCTCAGAGAATTGCCTTGAGAAGCTGGCAGGCAGTAACTCAGTCTAGACTTTTCCATGCAAACATCCTCATCATATTGTTGTTGTGTACATTTCCAGTGTAAAGTTTGCCTTAGGGCATGCATGTATGGAAATACTCCTTGCATCCCTCCCCTGAAGAGGCTTTCTATCTTCTGCCCAGCAACAAAATAGACCCTCCATCAGCTTGAGGTCTAGGCCATGTAAGAATGGGTTCCTGTCAGAGCCTCTGCAGAGAATCTATTCTAGTAAAATAAATGATATTGTGACCCCAAAGCTAACTTAACATGATATGGTTATCTGTCTTTACCTCCAAAACGAGGTGGCCACACTCAGACTCAACATGGGGAATATCTGTATCCCATACATTATCCCCAAACCACACCTGGGAATCATCAGGGAGAGTGCTAGTTATCTTGAGTCAAAATCAGGCAAGGCACCATTTAACATTACAGATAATGGAGTTTTAGTGTCTGTGCCTGTGCCCTGTTTAACTTGCTGGTAAAAATGAAACCTTAGGATACAGCTAAAAAGTCTGCAGTCTGGATCCACAACCACAACAGACTTCAGGATGTTATAAACCCATCATAGGATACATTTATATTGCATGTCAAGCTCAGGTCAGCATTCTGGATCTGAACTCTAACTTACCAACACTGCAAAAATTTACAGCCCTAAAACAAGGTTGCAATTCCCTCAATGGTAGGTTTTTAAGTCCTTGGGGCTCCTAAGGTCCAAGGTGAGCCAGCATACGATGTCCAGGTCTGTTTTGCAGGCTGAAATGATCAAGGGCAGCTTGAGAAAATGTCTCTAACCATCTCCCAACATCTGGGGACCAGCCAGAATTTGCAGAAATGCCCTCTCAAGGCACCAAGTAGCATAAGGGAGGCCTGCAGGGCTGTGGTTAGCTGGCAGCAGGACTGTTCACCACTGCCTGCTAACCAGATCTCACAGAGTATCCACCAAGACATAGATTTAAGCCTCTGTTGCAAGTACAGCAGAGAGAGAATATGATCTCCTGTGAAGTTTTCTGACTGATCCGTTTGTTTGCAACATATCAGGTGTGTCATCCACCAGACTGATTTCCCAAGCAACCTTGATCTTCCTTTCTGTCCAAAAGTGAACTGTGCCATCCATGCCCTATCCCTAATTGGCTCAGGCACTGCATGACCATCATCCCAGAGATATCCTGTTCTGGTTTCATTACCAAAGTTTCTCTCCCCTACCCCAGCTCTAAATTTCTCCTACAGGCAGACAAAGACTGCCTCTATGGAAGAAGACGGCTGTTGTATATGGCAAAGTATAATCTTAACCTCTCCACCAGTGGCTTTGGGACTTTTGAGAGCATGTGTATTCTTTAGTCTCCATATGTGCAGATACTAAGAAGTCACAAAATCTACATAACTGACTGTCAAACCACTCTGCTCAAATGTCTTGAGTGCAAAATATCATCCAGTTGTAATGATTGATTGATTTGAGCTAAGCACATTCTCTGCATCTACACAGACATGGTGAGTATTTCCAAACTATTTCTGGTTCTCTGCACCTGCATAAAAAGGTAACTCTGCCTTTTCCTCACCTTGCTGCTTTTACAGACTGGTGTACATCTTGAGAACAGAAATGCAGCAATAATTATGGTCTTCTGAGTCTTTTTGGGCCTTAATGATTTTCCAAATATAATTAGTTTAATTTTTGTTCCCCAAACACACAGAAGTATCAGGCAACATTTCATCTTAGGCACAGAGCCCCACTGAAACATATTCCTAATATTATTTATATGCTATTTTTATATGGAGAGAAGTTATCCTCTGGAGCCCTGCCAAGGATATTGCACAAGTAGGTTAGGGCCTAGAAACAGCTGCTAATCTCAGGGATGGCAACATGCTTCCATCTCCATAGTCTTTGTTTAAATTCCTTGCTACAGGTTATATACACCTCTGAACGTACATCTCCTGAAGAGATTAATTTAGCCACATTGAATCTTGGCTTGCAGTCTAACTTCAGGGCTGCTGAAGAACACCCTAGCTACAAACACAAGTTAATTGAAAAGAAGTAATGGGATTCAGTGCTGGAACTAACAGAAAATTTTCAACCCTGAATTAAAATTGCCTGGTTTTGCAAAGTTGGCAGATTTCACAGTAAAATTACAAAATAATTTTCAGTCTTGACATCTGCAAAAATAAATGTGGGGTAGCAAAAAATGAACATGACTTGAGAAAATATTTTCTGAAAGTCTTAACAAAAATGTTGCCACTTTTGCTGATAACATTCTTTCATTTTTAAGCACATTCTTTTTGTTACAGGCCAATTCTGATCCATCTCTGTTAATTTCCTCTAAATATGTCCAGTAATTACACTCATGGTTTTGGCGTAGTTCAACAGAATATAGACACGTATACATTCCCAGACCCACCTATAAGATGGCATCAAGCACACTGAATGATGTGTGATGACAAAACACACTGCTCACCTTACACTAAGTCTTTCAAACTCTTCTACGTGCCATTACATTCATACTGGTCCCAGAAGAGTTTTGTGACCATGAAAACTTGGTGGGAACTCAGTTGAGTAGTAACAGATGGAGAGTGATGAGGTTCAGTGTAACTGCACACGTAAGAGACGTCCTTGGTGCTCGTCACTTCTTGAAGGGCTGGGGTTTGAGTTTTGACTCAAACCAAGTCACACTGGTAAATGCTGTTCGCCTTCTTGGCAGAATAGCAAAGTCTGTGTCACGTCCAAAATATTTCTCCTGGAAAGAAAGAGTTTGGCACTGCAGTGAAGGGCGACCTGGGAATTGCTGATAAAGCAGAGGTGTTTTTCTCCTCCAAACAAAGATGCTAGAGTTAATTTGTTGCGGTTTTGTCTGCACAAGACCTATTATATGGGCTGTAATTTCACGGGATGGAGACTGTGAACTCCCAGGTCACTTGTAAACTGATCACTCCCCAGCCTCTCCTCCTTGTGCTTTTAAGTGTTTTGAGTCTGGTAAATTGAAACCTGAAGAAACACAGAGCTCTGATCTTTGGGACCTCTAGAGCAAACCTGGACTTTTGCTGATTTGCTCTAGGAAGTAACTGCTTACTTACCCCATAATTAACACCACAAAGCTGATCTTTGGAAGATAAAGTATGGGAGGTCAGAGACAGGATCAGGGAGAAGGGTTTCATTAGAACTGCAGCATTTGCAGCGTGATTTTCTTCTCATTTGCATCAGACTGATCCTGGAATTGTTTCACTAAAGTCAGAGGTGCTAACAACTATAAAATCTGCCTGGATTAGGAGCAGGTCATTACTATCACGTCTAATGGATTTTAATCCATAAACTTAGTAAAAACAGCAACAGAAATTGCTTGTTAGCTACATGACTAACCACACTTTCACTCTTATCTCACAACAGAGGCTGCATTAGCACTTCCTTACAAGTTCCAATTTACAGCAAGGTTTCAGACACATAAATAAGTCTTCCAGTTGATTGACTTCCTTTAGCCAAGAAACTAGGTACAGTAGCATTCATAACACTGAATAACACTGCTAAACAAGCTTTGAATAAAATAATCTGTTTACCAGTTTTTATTTGCATTTTTGCTGCTGGGAATTTAAGGTGTTATCTTGTATTAAAATGAGAAGACGGAGGAAAAAAAAAGATAGAAAAAAAGAGGAAAAAAAAAGAATAAGGAAAGTCTAAGTTCTCAACTGGTGGAAATCAGAATGGCCTTACATGTGCCTCATTTCCACTTTGGCAGGTTGATTTCAGGTTGACATCCAGTTTATATTAATGTGGGGTTAGTCCAAAATATGTAATATAATTAGTAAAAGAATAATTTGCCACTACTAAACCAAAACTTTCATGAACAAGAACAACTAAATAGGTATATATCATATATTTAGACATTCCTTTCCAACATCTTGTTTTAGACTCAGATTCCTGCTTTCCACACAAATGTGGTTGCACCACATTTTTTTTGTTGACAACCATTTATATCAGAAATAAAGCATCATTATTTTGAGGTTAGAACAAGACTTATTTATACTACAGGACTGGATCCCACCACATTTTAAATTTACTGGATGAATAGATTTTGTGTGTCCCTCATTTTGCGTCTTTGTCACACGCTGCATCCCACATTCAGTCTTTGGCATGCAATAGTTATGCATCTCAAAGACATTTTCCTCATAAAACTGGCTGTTTACTTTTTGTACAGCAATACCACAAGCTAATGTTCTTTATTTTTAAGAGGGTCAGGGTCTTTGGGTCTATTTTAAAATGAAAAATGAAATAGTGCAGATCAACTAAACTTCACAACATAAATCAAACCTCAAATGTTGGAATGGGCAGCCTCTAATTTCTTACCCAGAATATGTGAATACTAAAGATGGATAAACAGTCTGTTAATTTGCCCTCTTCTTTTAATCTTTATCTCAAATGTAATTCTAAAACACAGGAACAGAACTGCCAAAAATAAGTTCTGGCTTGCAAGCAAGAAGGCAGCATATTGCCAGTTATGGACACAACAGTCCCTTTCTATGACTATGCCAGGGAATATTCTGGGCACTGCAACTCGATCACTTACATGGTTAAACTGTAAGAATGGTCCCTGACATGGTTGTGTTAAAATCACCTAGCATTTCCCAAATAATTTCCTGGCACAGAGCAGAAGTTAATATGGGAGAATGACCACTCAGAACAGGCAGCTTGAAATAGTCCACATTTTGGAAATAAAGAAAACTTAATAATATGTAAATGTCATGAAAATGCCAGCTGGCCCCATGGTCAGAGAACAGGCACTTGCACTATGTTTTCTCTAATATAAACTTAGCCTGTATGACTAAGACACCTCAGCACGGGACCACTGTATTTCTGCAAGCCTCTTCCCAGAAACCCTAACAAGTGAAAGGAAACCCACAAAAGAAAAGAGTAGCATAAATGTTCAGAAGGGGTTTTCTCTCCACGTAAACCTCCACTTAAAAAACTTAGAAAGACGTGGCATTTCAAAAGCACTTAAAACTCCAGAAAGTTTTGTAGCTGACTGGGGGATAAGAGCAACAGTGGGACGACCTTGTGCATAAATTCCTGACTGCAAATAGTAGTTGACCTGGCCTCATCACATGGCTTCTACACAAATACACTTCAGTGCTGCTCAATTGCTTGAGGTACCTCCAGGAATTCCCAAACCATGCGCAGACCTCTCTCTAGGGCTCACACTGGCTGAGCCGTGGATGGGGGACAGAAATCCCTGGGAGGTGCTTGCACACTGCGTAGGGCAGTGCTGTGAAAAGCACTTGGAAAAGACACAATGGCATTTGTAAGACTGCTGAACCTTGCTTTCAGTTCAGGGACTTTTCACACATTCCTTGCTCTGTGCTAATTCTTCTCTGCCATACAGAATTATAGAACTGATTAGGCTGGGAAGGACCTCAACGACCATTGAGTCCAACCATTAACTCAGCACCCCTGTGTTCACCACTAAACCCCATCCCCAAGGGCCACATCCACAAGCCTTTTGGAGACTTCAGGAATGGTGATTTCACCACTTCTCTGGGTGGCCTATTCCAATGCCTGTCCACACTTCCAGTGAAGTAATTTTTTTCCTAGTATCCAATCTAAGCCTTCCCTGGTGCAACTTGAGGCCATTTCCTTTCATCCTGTCACTTGTTAATATGCCCATACTGGGTTCCTCTGTCTGTCTCACCAGCAATGCCGAGGGCAGAAGATATTCCTAGAGCATCCCTGAGACCAGAGTAAGGAGTAATCAAAATTGGTCCTTCCTCTAACCATTTCCCAAACATAAGAGCAGTTCTCCACATTTCCTCTCAGGTAAGTGTGTCTCAACCCAAGGAGGGCTGGTCTCCACCCAGCTTCTCTGTTGTTCAACCTCCCCAAAAGAAATTGTACCTGTAGACCAATGCTGAGGACACATTCCTGGATTTTTATTCTACTGAAGAAGTAAGCTTTGCTTTGGTCAAAGTAAACAGGGATATTTTAACTAACTCACAAGGTTATTCAGCTGGACCATGAGTGGAAAATGTGGGTCTGGAGCATCCCAGGTAGGAATGAGAAAAGAATGTTCGGGGTATACATTTTCCATAAAAGGTGAGACGCATCTCATGCAAGGGAAGAAAGTTTGATAGAGCACTTTTTATTCCCCATGTAACCCTTCCCCTAGATGTTCAATATGTAATCTATTGGAACAAAGATGATGTGCAAATGACCTACATTCACCTTCCAGAAGCTGCTGGTCTCAGGACCAATTACATCTTCAAAAGGGTGGCTGTTGCTGGTACAGCTCCTAACATGGAACAAGCAAGGAATGCCCATATTCTGCCATAAACTCAACCACAGTAAGCCCACTGTCATTCATCACGGGCTTCTGAACATTTTACTAAGCAAAGGGCATGAAGCCATAATCAGTAAGGAAGGAATGTAAGAGAATTCAAATAGAGAACCTTTAAAAGAAAACTTCACAACAAGTGCTATAGAGTGTTCTTCCGTTCGCTGGTTTTGTTGTGGGGTTTTGTTGCTGTTTTGTTTTGGGGGGGTTTGTTTGTTTGTTTGGGTTTTTTTGCCTTAAGCAGAATAAATTAATAAGAAAAAAAATCTTGGGGAATGGTTCTATTTTTAAAATAAAGAACAACAGAGAATCTGTCAGATCTTAGAGTCTTTGTTGTCCCTCATTTTATAAACAAAATGTGAGCAAAATACTGTTGAGGACAGCTAGAGAAGGGGATTGAGTGAGAATGTTACTTGATTCAAACCTTCCCGTTAACAAAACTCTCCACTGTCAAGAATCTGTCAAGGGAGTTCCTGTATTCAAATGGACAGCAAATTAAACATATCACTAACCTCAGGGAACCTAGGAATACCAAAACAAGGGATATTTTTAGCCTATTTGGCTACTTGGGGGTGGTAAGTGTCTACTCTCATTAAAATCTTACAACTGTTTCTCCCAAATGTCAAAATTGTAAAGCTGTTGACTGATGCAGCTGAGATAACCCAGGCAATGGCATCCCACTGCTGTAGGTGACAGTGGTCTCACCATGACAGTGCTACAAGGGAATTTAGTTTCAAGGGAAATTAGGAATCCTTCCAAACTGGATTAGGATACCTTCAGAATCCGACTCATTGTCTTGAGCTTCAAGCTATGTACAGTGGACGAAGAAACCCACTAGCCTGGTCTGGAAGCCTTGCTTCATGAACTTCCTCTTTGCTTTGTGAGTTTCAGGGCTGTGGAAAAACCCAAGACAGAATTTCTAGCTGAGTAAAAGCTCATGCTATGTAAATTAGAAGAAGGAAAAAAAAAAATTTAAAAAGAGTTACACAGTCAAACCAGCAGTGCAAAAACACATTCACCATGGGCAGGAAGCCAACAGCAATGTTAGAAAATACAGAACAGAATATGTGCAAAACCAGCTCTGTCGTTGTGGAAATGCATATCAGAACATGGAGAAAATATACATCTGTGTTACAAAAAATAATGTCAGATGTGCATGTGCACATTACTGCATGAAAAAAAGAATTTAATTCCTTCCTTGAGTAAAGAACTTTACTCTTCTACTTCCAATATTATGATTTTTTCACTGCTCGCATAGTAATATTACAATAAAATATACTCTGGGCTCAATTCTTACCTCTGCCTCTCTGGTGACTTCTCTGAGTTGATGAAGAAGAATCATTCACAAGTCAATCTGCTATTTTAAGCTCCTTTAAATTTTGGTGCATCAAACAGTTACAGGGGTATTATAGGTCAGAGGAGACATTACTGCTTCTGGCCCAACCATTCTCCAAGCTCAAAGGTGAACTGAAGTTGTCTAGACCATGAGGAGAAGACAGCAAGCTGGAAAGTCTATTTAGGTTAGTTCTAGGAATATATTTGGGAAAGAATTTATTACGAGAGGGGCATTTACATGGGATTGAGAGGATGGGTGCAGAAGGAACATGTGTGCTTGTCCTTCTGCTCAACTAACCCGAAAAACATCTGGCAAAGCTGAGCTGAGCATGCACAGCCCACAGCAGCCAGAGCTGGCACATTCTCAGGCTTGCCCAGAACATGAACCTAAAAAGTTTCAGATTCAGTTTGGAGTCTCAAAATGTGTGAGGAGGCTCAAAAACACCACATCTAGACTGCACTTACATAAGACTATTAAATTAATTAGTCTTGCAGCACAGTACAAAGTGTAATTCAATCCTGGTGATAGATTGGGAGATTAATCACAATTTACAGCCTTGAGAAGGCAGATACAGACACACACAAAAAAAGTATGCAAAAGGAAAGAAAGGAAAAGAAAAATATTCAAGCACTCAGAGACTTTAGCTTCCAGTAATAATTAAATGTATTGATGACATTTTTGAAAGATAAACTATTTCTCCCTTTTTCTGAGTTTTTCAGTTGAGCATAAAACTGGGTTTTGACTGCTTTCAGTTTCTTTTAAAAAAAGGAAGAAAAAAACAAAAGCCAACAATTGGGGCTTTTCTTTTTGAAAAGAAACCTTGGTACTTAGAAACATTTATTTTTTTCCTGGCTTCTTTTTTAACAATTAAAAAATGTTGACAAAATTGATTTTTTCTTGAAAAAAAACTTCAGCTGAAAATTCGACAACTTCCAGTGCTAGCCCTGAGCTAATATGGTCTGCTAAATTAGACATGAATATTCTTACACTGGTTTTTGGATTTGGGTATTTTTTTTGTTTGGTTTGGGTTTTTGGTGGGTTTGGTTTTTGTTGGGGTTTTTTTTGTTTGTTTGTTTGTTTTTTTTAATCAGAAAAAATAGCTTGAATTTCAAGAAAGTGAAACATCGTTACAGTTTTGAGAACCCACAAAAATCTTTGTAGGGCATCAGAGAAGTGAAAAGCACCATTTTGGGCCCTGTTTACCATTCAACAGTCAACACAAAGTCATTTCAGTGGCAGAATTCTAATATTGTATAACCTGTATATCTTATTTGAAAATCATGTGCATGATTAAAAAGTGGCTCTGTGTGTTATTACTTCCTACAGATGAGGTGTGGAATCAGCACATTCCTTGAAATGCTTTTCATGTAGAGGATATCTATAATATAATTTTTTTTTTCTGCTTCGCAATGATGTGCTGTTTCTCCATTTTGGTTGAAAATCACATCAATAGTAAGAACAGCAGATTTGAATTCCCCCAGTTGTTTACTGCAGTGACAGAAATCCCCTGAACACAATTATCTCGGATGAAGATTTTCATGTCCCTCACTCGGAGCCTTCCTAAACACAATGTGTTTTGCCCTCAGTTGACTGAGAGGGCCCGAGTTTCAGAGAATAGGGCTTCAACGCTTCCTGAAAGTGTGACAGCTTCAAAGTATGTCCAATGAGACCCTAGAACCACCAGTCATTTTGGAAAAATGTTGTTGCTGTTTCTCTGATCCATTGTCTTTTTCAGAGTGGCACAACTGTGTTTGCTGTGCACAATTCCCAACAAACTGATTGATGTGGAAGGCAAGCCAGGAAAATCTCTGCTCCACCCCACTTTGCATGTTCCACGGTCAAAAATGTTCAATAACTGCCCAGATGGGGAATATATTTTTTCCTTTCTGTTCCTGTACAAACTCCTTCTGCAAATTGCATTATTATTGGGTCGCTCGCAGGCTGTTGACTTCATTCTGCAGCTTGTAACCCTTTGCATAGTCTCCCACCTACCACATTGCTCTGGAAATGCCACCAGTGAGCTCCTGCCATGAAATGTTCCTGTAAATGGGAACAAAGGGAGCATATGGATCCTTTGATTAATCCTTGCTACACACTTTTTTTTACCACCTGAATGAAACCTGCGAGTGGTCGGAATGCTTTGTGTGCAGCCCTGGGCCGTAATGACATTTGTGTTATGTTCTGCTCTAGTTGGGGTGTTGTATAACCATCATCGCTCGAGCCGACGTCTTCATTCCTTCTTAGGTTACATGGCCAACACTGAGATTAGGAACAGGTTTTAAAATATGTCCACATACTGGTAATTTATCACACACACATTATACAAATAAATAAATAATACACACATATATATCAACTTAATTGCTGCACATGTAAGTACCTGATTTCACATAATGAATACTTCAAGGAAGCCTATACCCCAATAGATATTAATTACTCTGTCTGAACCAGAGGCCCCACTTTTCTCCTAACCATGCTACATGCAGTGGACTATTTGATTTATGCTGCTGCTTGTCGCTGTGCAGCCTAAATGTTTATTTGCTAAAACAAAAGCAAGAATGATATCCCCAGAAGAGAGAATTTTATTTTTTTTTGTGAGGGATGTAGGATAGTTTCAGAGCAAGACTCAAAGAAATTTACCTTTCCAGATTTTATTTGCATTGTTTTATTTATACTGTTTTGGTGTCAAAGGATAAAAGTATTGCCAGTATTATCTTTGGAGAAAAGAAATCCTTCTGCCCAGGTATACTTCTGGATAACTTGCATAAGTCTTAGTTTATACCGGTGCAGCTAAGAGATGATTATTCTTTTCCGGTAGTGGGTTTGTGCCATCACCTAGAGCTGGGTTTCTCCCCAGGTGCAGACCCTTCTCCCCAGCTCAGCATGTGCAGCACCAGCAACAGCAGAGGTAGCAAAGCTTCCTCCCAGGAGGAAATTCCAGCTTATGCAGGGCAACCCTGAATTTCAGAGTAATTTTGTATGATTTAAGACCACTACAAATTTCTGGTCATGGTCACAGCAAGTCTGAAGAGGATGCAGCCTTGCAGGCTGGAGGTACATTAGATACAACAGCCCTGCTTGTGTTTTGCTCTGTTAAAAGGACACCACTATTCTCAGTCCCAAGTAATTGCTAAACAGTCACACTTCAACAAATTTCCATGAAAGATATACAAGTCCCTAGAGACATTCTGGCATAGGAGTGTTAAGTGCAACATCCTTATATTTTAAGTAGGTGATTCTCTGCTACATAAATGTCCCAGCCTGCTGCACGCACAAAGGTAAGATGACCCTCCAGAGACATTAACAAGGTTTTACCTCCTCTGTGCCTTATTCACAGGCAGGCAGCATCTTACCTCTACTCTCCAGCCCTGCTTTGCTTATTTGTGTTTATGGTACACAAGGCAGTAGATAAACAAAAAGGAGTTTTAGACATTTCTGTTCTTAGCTAAACCTTTTAGTTACACATTAGGGAGCAGAAGTGTGGTACGACCCTCTGTTTATTTGTGGTTCTTTTAAGTGATGTCCAGAGACCTACATTTCATGGTTGTTTGAAAGTTTATATAACAGTGGGAAGCTGTTAAACAGCAGTTTACCTTCACTTTTTTCTTTTTTTTTTATCATCTAAAGCATTTGAAATTAACACTCATTCTAACAAATTATTTTAGATATTATTCAACATTCTCCAGGTTTTCTTCTGCTTTAGAATTTATGTTTCCAGTAAGTAATGATAAGAGTATGCATGTCAACAAATCTAAAATCTATTTGGTAACTATGCACTTTAAAATAGTCCTTGAAATTTCACAATATGTGGCTGTTCAGCTGTCCGGAAAAAAAAAAAAATTGTGATTAAAAAGAAAAATCTGCACTTTTCACATTAGACCTATGAACAAGGCAAAAAGTACTTCCAAAAAGAAATCTTTTCTTTTTACTTCCTTGCATTCTATTGAGTAATACGTAATTTGATCTTTTAAATTAACTGGATATGTTTTTTTTTAAAACGTTCACAACGTCCTTGCACGTCTCCCAGTTCCTAAAGTTTGTCATGTTCAAACATCCTTAGGATTTCTCCAGCACTACAATACATTCAGAAAATAAGTTTTTCTTTTGTATGTCTAAAATCCCCCCTTTTATTATAATTTGGTCCTAATTCTGTTTCCTTAAGAGTCAATGGTACTTTTGCTTTGCTATAGGATCAACTTCTTTTACTGCTTTATATAGCTGCAGCTCCTTCCAACACAGAACACTTCTTTCATTAAAAAAAAAAAAAAGGTAAAAAAATCCAAATTAAATATATAATTTATTTAGTAACCAGGTCTTAATGCAAAGCCACTTTAGGATATTGGATATGTTGTTTTCCTTCAAATCATCTTAAACCTTCAAGCTAAGAAACATAAAACAATTTTAATGTAAATCATTTAGCATATAAATTTGATTTGGACTAAGAAATAACTATATAAAAACTGCCAAAATTTTAATGCAAAGTATGCATTATCTTGGCTCCTTATATTAGGATGAAAGAAAACCCACTTTTTAATTACGAATTTAAGTGTTTGGAAAATAATTTTCAGCCTGAAAGACAAGCCAGTTTTGTTGTTTTTAAAATTATTTGTGTCCAGGAATTTTTCTGGGAGAACATAGATGGAATTCATAGTAAAATAAATTTAATGTAATTCCATCATTTTTTTGGAAAGCTCACATGACAGAGTCATATCCCATTAATTCACAGTGATCACTAGAAGGCCAACTGAAAACTACAGAATAATACAAACTAGAGCCAAAAAATTTAAACGGTTCACTACACAAGACCTTACTTATTTTAGGTTTAAAAAAAAGACGTGTTGTCTTCCCCATGATAACTTCGTGCAACAACTCTAACTTAAATGACCGTTTTTTATGAAAACAATTACCTTTTAGGGTTATGAATTCTCACGGTATAATGTTATGTGTTTATATTTTTTCTGGAACACTTCTGGATGCAGATTCAGACTTTGCCACAAACATGTAAAATATCCCTCACTGCAAGGCAATGACTGAAACAAAATTTCTCTTTTAAAGTTGCTGAAAACTCCATAGGTCATGAAGACAAATTTGTCTTATTATCATTATTAGTATTTGTCAAGCTATACCTTCTATTCTCTAACTCTTCCTAAAAGAAAACCTTGGTGAGTGACAGAACTGCAAATCCAATCAAATACCATGAAAACTGGCCATAATAAACTTTGCTATAGTGAAACCCCACTTAAGGGTGCAGCAAAATGAAAATCACGGAGCACATTTATGCTTTTTGACCGAGCACATTACATTTACACAGCCACTTGAAACTGCTGACAGCCAAGTGTTTAGGGAGGGAAAGAGCAACAGTGAATGTCTTAATAGGTAATAATAATAATAATAATAATAATAATAATAGGCATTTCTGAGAATGGTCCCCAGTACAGCTCTCAAAAGAGAGTAAGCAAAGGCACCAACTGTAATTTTGAACATTTAACCGAAGTTCGGCTCATAGTTAAAAGACAGATGTGGTGTGAAAGCTCTAATTCACAGTTATTAACTTCCCCCTCCTCAAACACATACAATGAAAAAAAAAAAAAAAAAGGAAAAAGAGGAGATTTAAAAGATATAAAGCCCTGTTAAGGCCAACAAGTTGTTACATTTCTTCAGCAAGGACAACTTTCTAAGTACAATCATTTCCTCCAACAAGGTAACTCATGTAAACACCATCAGGGTCGTACTGTTTGTTCTGTGCTGCCAGATGGGGGATATAAACCATGCAGAAACAATTTCAGATTTCCACCCTGATTAGTTCATCTTGAATATTTTCACAGTGTGAATCTGGAAGTCAGAAGTTTACATAATGGTTATAAATTAGGGAGAAATCCTGCTGCCAAGAAAGTCACACTCAAGCAAACAAACAGTCTCCTTCCTAACATGTTTTAGGTGTTGCTTATCAAACACATTCTCAGGTGTAGGTGGAAAAAGACCTTGAATTCCTCGTCCGTTTTTGGATTGCTGTTTTCCCACCGCAGGCTGTTTAGTCACAGCGGTGTTTCACCCGCACCGTCCCCATCCCCATCCGCATCCCGCGCACGGTGCCCGGCCCGGCAGCCGAGCCTTGCGGCAGCCTGCAGCTCCCTCCGCGGGCCAGCGGAGAGCCCGCAGCCTCCCGAAACCCTCGAGCAGCTCTGAGCCATCGGCCAGAGAGAGACTTCACTGAGCAAAAAAATACCCCCTGCAAGTCCTCGGGTCCTTCACACCGACGAGCTTTGCTACCAGGCAGCCGAAGGGGTGACCTGTCCTGCACCCCTGAACTCCCCTCATCCACGTTGTGCCTTTCTGAGCTTCTTCAGAGCATGGCTTTGGCTGGTTTCCACAGTCATCCCTAAACATAAGCTTTAACCCCAGTATTATTTTACAAAATCTCAACATAATGCCAGTTCTTATTAGACTCGATGGTGGCTGTGGTTGAAAGGAAAATAAAGATCACAGTGTGCCTGTAGAATAGATAACAAATACCCGAGTAAGGTTTATGCAAAGGCAAATCTCAAGGCACAGGCAGAAGGAGTAGGCAAAAGGTAAAGTTTACACATTCTTTCCAATTGGCTTGGCTGAGTGCTAAAGCCAGTAAAGCGCTTGCTTTTATTCAGAAATCAATTTAAAATCCATCATGTGCCAGACATATAATTGAAATTCCTAGTTATTATATAAGTACAGGGGTAAATTCTACCCTCTGATACATGCAGAAGTTCAGCTTCCCTTTAGGATCATCAGGGTTAATGTACATACATGTTAGGGCAGAGTTTAATATTATCTCCGTGGAGCAGCGAACAACATTAGGTCAAACAATCCGGTTTCATTTAATACTAAGCATGTTTAAGGAGAAATGTCAGAGTTCAGTTCCGCTGGCTAATGATGTAAATCAGGAATCACTGAAGCCAGATACCTATCCTGATCTTACACCTAATTTGTGTTAGGATTACTCCACTGAAATAAATCAGTTCTTTACCAGGAATCCATCCTACTGACACATGAGCAGTTCATAAACTTTGCTCAGACAGGGAAATCATGCTATGCAGGTGAGTAAATTTATTTGTGTGGTTTAACTACTTGCTAAAGTTACTTTTTTATTGCTGCTGAAGTATTTTCAGCTGAAAATTACTGCTCTTTTTAAACAAAGTTTTGCAGGAAATGCCAGGTTCTCTTTTCTCTTTTCTCTTTTTTCTCTTTTCTTTCTTTTCTTTTTTTTTTTTTCAGTCCTTTTTCTCTTCCCCCATTTTATTTCTCTTTTTTCTTCCCTTCCTCTTGTCTGTCCTTTCTTTCCCCTCCAACACATACCGTATGAATTGAAAAAAAACCAAACTTCTCAAACACACTTTACAAAATTTTCTGACCAAAAGGTTTTGATGTTTTAATGAAAACACCACAGGTTTTGGGGTTTTGCTTTGTTGTTCTTGTTCTGTTTGTTTGTTTTGTTGTTCTTGTGGTGGTGTGTTTTGTAGTTATTTTTGTTTGGGGGGGGTTGCTGCTGTTGTTGTTATTTCGAGAAGGAAAGGGCACGTTTCCCAGTTAATTCATCTACCTGGGAAATGAAAAATATAGAAAAGAGAGACAAGTTTTTCAGGGGGCAGAAGAGCAGCTGTAGCCCTGGTGCGCAGCGGGCAGAATCACACCCCAGTTCAGTTGTGCCACATTCGGTTGCGTTTTGCCGGGGGCAAAACTTGTGCTACAATCAGAATTATCTCCTGCGCTGGAGGACTTCAAATACTAAAGACATACATTAGGCAGCATATGCGATACTCTCAGCTGCGTTTCTCATGGTCAGTAGGTCGCTGATCCGCTCGAATCCTCTGCCCAGGGCCGCCGCGGGTGCTCCCGCCGGGCGGAGCGGGGCCCGGGCTGAGGGAGCCGCGGCCGGGGCGCACCTGGCAGACCCCGGGAGAGGCTGCGCTGCTGCGGGCTGGAGCCTCCTCCTCCCCGGCGGCCAGGAGCTGGGAAACAGCTGCTGCTTGGAGCGGGAGGTGGTGACCGGAGCGTGTGAGCTGCCGGCGGTGCAGCCCCGGGCCGAGCCGCGGGTCCCGGCGGGGGCTTGGCATCGGCGGGCGCCCCTGGCCCCGCTGGCCTCCTCGCTCCTTCCCCCTCAGCAGCTGTGTAATGGCGCCTCCTGCCTACCGGCACGAGGAAGCTGCCTCGGGGAGCTCAGCCGCCGAGCTGGTTCCCGTTCCTCCGCCGAGCTCCTTGCAGGGCTGCAGCGCGGGGCGGGCGGGGAACAGCGGCGTGCCCGGGCAGCTCCGGGCCGAGGGCTCCGTGCCCTACGCCGGGCCTGGCCCCTGAGAGACTCACCTGAGCGCCCTCGGGCCGTGCATGGAGATGGACAGGCACCTTCAGAGCCCAACAGACACACAGGTGCGGAGTCACACCCTCTGAGTGCAGTTCTTCCCACTGCGCGTCGCAGAAACTGTGCACAGAAAGAGCCACAGTTCAGCGGAGCTCGCAGGTGAGCTGAACGCTATTTGCAGGCCCACGCTATGGTAGATGCTGTCTGCAAGGGCCCTGCCTCCTCTTGGGTTATCATTTTCCTCTGCTTGCTGCCTGCAGACCAAAGAAAACCCCAGGCACAGGTAACAGCAGCCACCTTGGTCACTTGTCCTTGACTAACACCTGGTAATCTTTGAGCCTCAGTACTATTTGGTTGCTATGGAGCATAGACGAGTCCGCAAAATGGGGTCAAGGCAGAGTTTTCCACAGTGACTACAGAAGAAGAAAGGGAAACTCAGAAATTGATGGTGTCATTCATGCTGTTCTGATTCTGTTGCACACAGGTTCAGTACTGTATAAATTAAATTAGTTTTAAACAAGTGGCTTTGCAGAGGATAATGAGGTATCCAGACTTCTCTAGAATATATTCTGGTACAAGTTATTAATATGTGTAAGGGGATCTTCCTCCATATCTAGCTACAATTGCTTCTTTTCTTCTGTACATATCAATGTGGCTCAACCAAAACTCAGGCCAAAATAAGATAGAAAATATTAAGCGTGTAGATTTTGGTCTGCCATATATAATTGTGTACATTTCTGATTTTCTCATTGTCAAATGTTTTCCTTGTCAAGTAAATGTCTAATACTTCCAGTAAGCATGATATGAAGTATAAATATTGCAAATATAATTAGGACTTCTGTAGATGGTTTTAAACACGAGGCATAAGTTGCTCATGCAGATTTCCTCTCATAATTTCTCACACATATGGCAATACATTCAAGTGGATGTGGAAATCTCTTTCATTAACATTGAAAGAAACATATTTTAATGTTCACATCTAAATGCACTCTCCCATAGCTTTCTGCCCATAATATACATACATACATACATACATACATACATATATATATATATATATATAGTGAACCACCTGTTCATTTCAGCTGTGAAGAAAATGACAGTCCTTCAGCCTTTTCAAAACATCTCTAAATCCCTAAGCTATGTCAAGAAAGAGTCCTGGTTCCACTCAGCTATGTTTTTCAGTCCTGTGGATGATATCTAGCTGGTCTATGAATGCTGCTGAAATCAAAATGTATAGATACACCATAACTGCAAGCATTTGGATCAGCATATAAAACATCTGTTCTCAGAATATCCCCAAGACTCACACTCCACAAAACTCTGCCTTTCTTTTATAAACAGAATGAGCTCAAGGAAGAATGTGTAAACTCTCCCTTCACACACCTTTGCCCTTATTTTCTCTTTAGTAAAAGAAGAACCTCAGCTTAATGCAGTTATATCTTTGGCGACTATACATCTGCAGCCTTTCAAGAGGCAGTTGTTCTCTCTCAAGCTCTTCTTTTAGGTCCTAAAAAACACAGACCATGGACCAAATGTGATCTAAATGGAGGCTTTCCTACTAAGGTGGAAAAAGATATTCACCTGATTCCCAACAATGTTACCTCTATAACCCATCTGTCATGTTAGGAACATCAAACTCTGGCCACAATGTTGTTTCTGAGCCATCTCAATGCATGCCAAGCATTTGTCGCATCATATATCTGGATTTCTCAGAGGATGTCTGTCAGAATTATCCAGGTGTGCAGTCAGCTTGTGAATCGGCATCTGCATGTCAGATAATACTTATCTCTTCTTATAATTTTTTTTTGTTCTTTCTTTTCATTCAGGAAAGTCCTGTGGGTTTGTGGGCTACAGTGAGACCACTGCCGTTCAGGACTTTTAATGTATTCACCACTCATATGACCAAAAATTGAAAAGGGAGAGGTTTTTTGAGTTTCCATTAAAATCCCTGAAGTGCACAACAGGGAGACCAAATATGATTTACTTTTTCTTTTCTTCATTTTTTTTCCCAGTGATGCATTTAGTTTCATTTAAAGGAAAGAGAGAGGTGAAAGAAGTGAAGGGGAAAAGAATCACTGTGTTAGATAATTTCTCCATTTAAATCTTCAAAAGGCTTTGATATGAGCTGGAGAATGGAGGGGTGGGTAGAACCCATTCCCAGGACTACTGCTTGCTGGAATCAATTTTCTGGAAGACTGGTTTCATACTGCCAAATCACATCAGATTACATTTTGATTATTATATCTTTTTGACATTAAGAAAGAAAAGTATTTTGCTAATTTTTTTTAGTATAATTTACAAAAATATAACCAAATTCAGCAGGGTTATTGCTGAAAACCATAAAACCACAAGAACTAGGAATGTGTTCATAAGTGTATTTCAATGTGACAGCCAGTGCTTTGCCAGCTGTCTCTAAGCTATTCATATGTTTATTGATCAGGTAAGAGCTAATTGGACTCTTCAAAAATCAGAGGTAACCACTGAAGAGAAAATGTCATTATAACTTTATCTACAGGCCAGAAAATACCGTTAAAATTCCCAGCCATTACTAGTGGCTTATGATACTTTGTCAACATGAGTGGGAAAATATCTTTATAATTCTATACTCTTCTCCTATTAAAAAAAAAAAAGAAATCTTGAAATGTTTTGACCTTAATGCAAGACAAACAAACAAAAAGTCTTAAGCTGAAACTGAAGGACATTTCTGCCCCCCATGCACAAAAAAATAAATTAGTAAAGGGTTTGTTTTTCACATTGAGTGTACAACATTACAAGACATAAGGAAATCTTTTCTGAAAGTCAGAAACATCTGTAACTACAATTACAATGCCTATGGTACATTATGATTCTGACATTTAATTGGAAAACTCACTGTTCAAGACACCAAAAACAGAATCAAAGCAGGCTTTTTTAATCAGCAACATCTATTCCAATCCTCTTCATCACAGACAATGTGTGCAACTCCCTGGCTAACAGCAGTGGGGCCAGGTTTGTCACTGATAAGCCATGAGATTTGTCATAACACACCAGAGAAGTGGGCTCTGGTCTGATCAGACATTATTTGTTGGCTCTGAGGAGGCAGGGATGCTGTCTTGTGAGACATCAGGTCTGTGGTTGCAGCTGGAAGGGAGCTGGCAAGTTTAGCTTGTTTAACAGCTCCATCTCTGTGACTGCTTATGAGGGTGATTTGAGAGCATCAAGATCCACTCAAATTCCTCACCAACACCCTCCGACCGCCAAAAGTGGAAGATGGGAGAGGGACCACACATAGCCAGAGCTCCTGCCTGTTAACAATTAAAACGTGCTTGCAAAAAATTAACAATGAAAATCTTAGCTATGTCATATTTGTTCCCTCACACATGAATTATGAGGTGAGCCCTTACTTTTGTACATATTTGTGATACCACACTTCCCACACTGTAATGTAGTCTTCTTTTTGTACTTATTTAATGTAGGCTGGCTGGCAGCAAATGATACACTTTGGGTTTCCATGAATATGTTATACGCACATAAATTGGCTATGGTGGGAGGAAGAGAGCCCATGGGTCATGCATATGAATAAATAAGAAATAGAAGCAAGTAATAGCCACGATATCATTCTTGTCCTCACAGAATGCTGAAAATGGTGTTGTGTGAACAACCTGCACCCTGTAGCTCCTTACGTATGTGAATGCTCCTAATGAAAATAAAACCAATAACTATGGGCCATCTTTGGGGCTTTAGCAGTAGCTCCTTATATTTCCCTGTCTCTGTCCTTGAAGTAAAGGCTTGGCTGCACTTCATCCCCATGATGTATTACCAAAAAAAAACCCCAAACCAGAGAAGGAAATGGCAGTAAGAGCAAAGTTTTGCAAGCAGACACTAAAGCAGAGGTTCCCAGGTTCTCTGTGCCCCACATCAGCACAATTTGGTGGGGTGTGAGATACCAGCATCCATCAAGCTCCAGGCGACCACCTGTGGCCTGAAGGTTTACAGCAAGGCTGGTCACTCTGCCCTCCCTTTGTGCCAAATGGGCGGGAGTAGGCACTGTTAGGGCACCAAGTGACTCAGCTGACAAGTAGATATGAAAATGGGATTGTTCCCTTCAGAACTGCACCTATTTCATCTCTGTTGGCTATAAAGGAGACCCAGAATGACTACCTCAGTTCTAGTGGCTACACAGTCAACAGAAAATTAGGAGAGAGTGCTTCCACCCCAACTAGGAAATGCAAACTAGGAAGTAAGCTTGGTTTTTTTTCTTTAAAGGCCCAATAATCATAGAATCATGGAATGGTTTGGGTTGGAAGAGACTAGGAAAGATGCCCTCCTTGGTTTGTTGCTTGTTAAAAGAGAGGATCTCATGAGTGAAGTGGTGATTGGTGGCCGTCTTGGCCACAGCAACCACGAAGTGTTTGAGTTTAAAATCTGTTGACAGGAGGAGATGTGCCAGCAAAACTTCCACCCTGGAAACAAGGAGAGCAGGCTTCAGACTGCGCAGGGAATTAATGAGTAAGGTATCCAGGGAAAATGCGTTTGAAGGTGCTGGGGTTCATCAGTGATGGTTGCTTTTTAAGGACCACCTCCTAAGGGCACAGGAATAGGCAATTCCTAAATGTTGGAAGGGAAGCAAATGAGGCAGAAGACTGGCTTGGCTGAGGAGGGATCTTCTTTTGGAGCTAAGGCAAAAAAGGAAGGACTATGGTTGTAGGAATAATAAACTCCCAGCTGAACCTGAACTTGTATAGGAGCTGCTGCTCCAGCTGGATTCCTATAGGTCTATGGGGCTTGATGGGATTCCCCCTGCCATGGGAGCATTGAAACTAGATGATCTTTAAAATTACCTCTTTTTACTTAGGGTTTTTTTTTCCCCAAAACCACAGCCATGAAAAATTCAGATAGAATATACTGTTGTGCGCTGACATGCTTGCAGAAAGAACATGGGTTCTAATTTTGATGTGGAAGAGCCATTTTGAAGAATTTATGACCTGTTGGGAAGATTCATGAAGTGGAAGAAAAGAACTGGAATGAAAATATAGAGAAATATATAGAATGAAAAAATATAGAAAATATAGAGAAAGGAAGGAAGGAAGGAAGGAAGGAAGGAAGGAAGGAAGGAAGGAAGGAAGGAAGGAAGGAAGGAAGGAAGGAAGGAAGGAAGGAAGGAAGGAAGGAAGGAAGGAAGGAAGGAAGGAAGGAAGGAAGGAAGGAAGGAAGGAAGGAAGGAAGGAAGGGACATGAATCATTTCTCAACAATGACATTCTTTCAAACTAAAGTTTTCCTGTATATTTTCTGAATTTCAAAGTGTTTGAGCCCCTTTCCACTTTACAAGTATAAACGTGGAAAGAAATTAACTATTTCTCTGAAGGTGAAAATGTTCTTGTGGCTTTTTCAATCACTGCAGTAGTATTTTTTAGATTGTTTATACTGAGTTGGCCACATAACTCTCAGGTACAGCATCTACGTTTCTAGACTTCTCCTCCAGTTCTTATGCCACCTGCTGAAGGAAAATGTTCAGACTGTCTGAGGATTGAGCAGCCACTTCTTTGAAGCAGTTACCAGCACAGCTTCTGACTCCAGCCCTCTGCCAGCACACATTCAACCAGCCTGCAGACATCAGTAGCTGGCTTTCCCCCACTCTGAGGCTTCGAATTAAATTGCTGTTGAGACTCCATGACATAAATTAAGAACAGAAAAACCAGTTTTAAGCTTACAGCTCTGAAGAAATCACTAAATGGATTCTATTTTGGCAGCTTGCTGCTCACAACTCAGAAAATACGACAGCAAAGCAAATCACATGTCCAGTGTGTGTTTTATAACCCTGCACAGACTAAGCCATCTTGTAGGCACATGCTTGACTATTTTTAGTGGCTGTGCTCCTGCAAATATGGCAAAGTCCTTTAGCATTGGCGAGTCACTAGGGGCTACTTGAAAAGTAGCAAGAGATGTCAGTTGCTGGAATTTTGACTGAAAATAATAATACCTGGATTTCAGATTTGCTACACAGATTTGCCAAATACCAAATGAAGTCAGCTCTGGCAATGTGACGATTCGCTGATTGCTGCCTCCAGCCATGAAAGCACAGGATCTGACTGTGTTTTATTTTCATCACCATTGCTACAGCATTTTTTTAAAGGTACACTATGGTTCGTGGGAATGCCAGTTTTCCAGGGTGTCCATCTGGGAATCAAACAACTCTCCTCCAGTTCTGAGCAGGCACTGTGGTGTATCCAGAGGACCAATAACTGACATGGCCCATTAGTCATAGAAACATCCCACTAAAATTAGCGGCAGCTTTTCATCTTTATGGGCCTCATGCCTTGGTCCATATGTAGAACATACAGAATGGATTTTTCTTTTCTTGGCATGTAACCCCGTCTTTCCGGTACTTTGGTTCCAGACTTTCATGAGCAATGCAGGTGGCTTTTGTTGTTCCACAGCTCATATTCTTGACAGTTACTGCATCTACACAATACTTCTGGATTCAGCCAGGCTGAAACATTCTCACAGTTACTTAAGATTACCAGCATTAGCACATAAATGTAATACTAATTAATAACACTTTGGCTTCTTGAAGATTCCTTGTGCCACTCTGTTGGCTGTATTTCAACAGCACCTAAAAAGCCAGAAGCAAGGTCTCTGCCCACGCCAGTCTTGTTTTTAAGCTTTCTGTAGTTTGTTTTTAAGGTGTGCAACCAAGGCATGGGGATAAACTACTGTGATTTTCTCTTTGAGAGGCCAAGGTTTTCATGGCCACTTCTCATTTGGTACTGTATGTATTTATTCATGTGTTGGATCCCAGATGGAGACAATTCAGACCTGGTTTTCAGAGGTGTTGGGCAATTAATAGCTTCCATGTGAGCCAAGAAGAACTGTGACCATGAGGTACTGTGCTGGATATGGCTTCTGTTTTTTTGAAGAGAGCACACAAAAGACACCATTTAAACAGTGTTTAGCTCATATCTTCATTCTGAATCTGAATTTACAGCAAATGGGGACTTGAATTACCTCTGTGTCATTACAGCATTTATGAAATAAGTAAAGGATCCAATCAGATATTTTACATCAGTAATATATTCCAAAAAGAAAATCCAAGACTTCTCAGTCCTACCCTTTTACTTGAGTTTCTTTCTTGCTGCCTCAACATATGGGTTGAATGCTGAATAGGAATCTCCTTTCCTTGTGAAATAGGGGTGAGGTTGTCAGTGGTGCTGTCGTGGCATTATTGCTTTACCTGGTACACTGGATTTTATTTTCCAGTGCTGTAAATACACAAATTTTCCAAAGCATTTCACATATTCAGAAAGGCAAGAGTATTCCAGATTGCCTTTTTTTAAGTCCCCAAGTTTATATATCCCATTTTGTAAAAATAAAATAGAATATATAAACTTCCTGGATAAAACTCAGAGGGACATTTGGAGCTGACTAATAGTAAGGGCAGCACTTTTGTGCCATACTGTGCAATGTATTGCAGTGCAGGCAGCGGCTGTTCCAATCCAGAAATAGAAAAGGTGATTCATTTTGGTTTTGAATGAAACAGCAGCATGTCTTGGTGTTGCTAATAAAAGCCTTTAGGGTTTTTTCTCCCTGCAGGCTTCATTGCAATAATAGCAGTGCTTCTGTTAGCTCATTATCAGCATTGCTGGCAGTGGAGGAGGCAGAATTGGTTGCACATTCAGATTATTATTGTCATTGCAACACTTTGTATTAAGACTCCTTAAACAAAGGATTTACAAGCCATGTTAGTTACAGTTCATCAACAGAAGCTGTTATAGAATCTCTTACTAGAAGGACTGATTAGCCTTTTTATGGACACCCTGTGAAAAAATTGCTAACTACCATTAACTGTTTGTAAATGGAGCTCTAGTATGCAGACACATACATTTGAGGAACATGAAGGACCATCTGGGGGATTTGGTTTCCCGCAGATTACTGGTCACAACATCTTGCCAGAGGAGTTCCACAGTGAGACAGCAGTTTCTGGATGAACTACTCCATCTTTCCTAGAAAACCATCTATTTCAAACTTGAAGTTCTCAAGAATTCTTAATTACTCAGTATTTAAGTTTGAAAAAGGCAGTTGCTCATGGGGTTCCAGATTTCAGATAGTAAATAGTCTGCTACAACAAAGATCCTTCCACTACTGCAACCTTCCCCTTCTCTCTCACTTGCTTTCTTTCACTTCATTTGCATTCTATGTTCTATATGAAGTAAAAATCATTACTTAAGATTTAGGATTTGGTAGAATCTGAGCTCTATCCAAGCTAGGGATCAATCATGCTGATGTTATTATGAGCAAATGCTATCCCATCCTTCCACAAATCACATAGGCAACACCTAATGGATGGAGAAAGAGTTTAAAGGCTTAGAGGTTGGCCACAGAGAACAGAGTAAATAAGTAATGGATACGTGCTGCTCCTTGCCTCTTTCATACCATGGTGAGTTTTCTACCCAGAGCTGCACCTGCAGGGTTAAACACCTTGGGAGAGCCCTCTGGAAAAGGTCTCCCTCTCTCAGAGAGAGCTGGTGGCCAGGCTGCCTCTTAGGGGTAATTTGAAATAGTGAATTAAAACGAAAACTAATATAAAATTACAAAATAACATCCCCCATGCTATACCACACACAGAATCACAGTATTTTGGTGGTGTAACGGACAGAAGCTGTGAGCTCTGCCTGTACCACTGTTGTTCCTGTATCCATGAGCTTTGTGTCACAACCTCCCTTTCTTACAGATCACTCTGCCTTCCACACCCCCTCAGAAGTTTCCCTTTAGCAACCCTCCTGTGCTGAGCTTTTCTGAGCTCACAGAGTGACCTGGTGTGGAAACCCCAGGGTCCACTTCAGATTTTCTCATAAAATAACTTGGATCATCTCTTGTTTTTCTTGAATAAATGCAACACATCCTGCCTATTATTTTGCCAAGGTGTTTAGCAACAGTAAAGCTGGGAACTGCAGAGTGCTGGCAGGCCAGGCCAGGAGCTGTGCTCACTGCAACAGTATTCCTCCACCAGCTGGTTCTGCTTCCCTGTAATTTGTTCAGGATTTGCATCAGGACCTCTAAGTTCACCTTCTGCAAAATATTTATTTATTTTTCTCTCTTTCTGAGAGAAATTTTCCCTTCCCTCCCTTTCTTTTAGAAGAGAATAATTTGTCACTGGATTGGAAACAAATTAGTACCATGTTGGCAGGGCAGCTCTGCCTGTTTCCCAGACACATTCATTGTATTTGCTAATTCTTTTCATCATAAAAGTGGCAGAAAGGTAGAGGTGAAATCAAGTGTATTCAAGGAACTCACTTAGCAGGAGTAGATCTAAAAAAGAAATGAGGCTTCATCCTCCATAATGATAAATATGTTCCATTTGGCATGGCTGCAGTACACTTCAGACATCCTAAGGCTGGTGACTTTGGAGGACTCAGAGTTAAAACCAGTATTCACATGCTGCTTAAAAATGTCTTTTCAATTGAAAGATATTGTTGGGTCTGGTTATTAACTACTTATTACACATATCTGCCTGATTCCTTGTCTTTTGAAAATGTTGGACTATCTGCCTTGGTCATTAGATTAATTTTTTGCCATGTCCCTAGGACATGGAAAGGTTGTAAAAGACATTCTTGATGAAGAGAAGTTGTAATGTAAGGCTAAATTGTGATGTAAATTGAAAATAAAGTCTGTGGTTGAAATAAGAATTTTTCCCCCTTTTTTAGAAAAAAAAGAATGTTCACGTTTTTCACTTTGACATACTTTGAGAGTAAGCGTACTTGAATGTAATGCAAAATTGAAATGAAGGAAAAAATAACTGTAAGATAAATTAAGTATTTTAAATCAAGCAGTGTGTTTAATTTGATCAGAATTTAAATACCTTTTCTTTCATTTTTGTTCTGGCAAAACTAACAAAAAAAGTCATTTTGGGTTGACCTGAAACAATTTTTTCCTAAGTTTAGACAGAGAGTGGAAAGATTAGTTATTTAGACAGCACTACTCCTAAATTCAAAGGCTGTGCCATTTCCAGCAGGCTATCCTTCCTGCCTTAAATGAGCTTGTCATCCTTATATATATGTTTATAACAACTGATGAGAGAAATATTGAGTAATCACATAGATCACAGTCAAAGTTTCAAAATTCCTCTAAGTATTTGACCTTCCTTTCTTGGAAGGGGATCCTATGTGTGTGCAACCTATTCATCGTTCTATTTTATAATGAGATCTTTTTGTTGTTTATTGAGGCCATTTGTTGTTGTTTTAAAAATAAAACCTTTCCATATTAATCTGCTCTATCTCTTGTGTTGTGGGAGATAATTTACAGTGATGTGCCTGACCCTAAATAAATGCAGGTTCACTTACAGTAGGAAGAACTGCTGGAAAAAATAGAGTTGGGGGAGTTGTCCCCAAAATAAACAAACCTTGCTTTTCAATTTTGGTTCTGCCAATGGCTATGTGATACTGAGTATATAGGAGCAGGATGTTTGCTAACCATCCTACAGATGTCTAACGTTTCAGTCATGCTGAATGAATCTCTTTTGCTCTGTTGGCTCACAGAGAAGCAAATAACGTTTTTCTGATTCATCTTCTAGAAAGATATTACTTTGGAGAAGCTATTTATGAACTCAAACACACTGAGCAATCTGTTTATTCTTTAATTTCTTCCCCATTTTCCTCTTATAACACCTTTTTTGACTTAAACGTGTTCAGCATAAACCTTGTGTCATGTGTTTTAGGGTAGGAAATCTAAAATGCTAAACACATTAGCCCTTTTTGGGTAACACCTACAATCATAATAAAGTGTTTCCTGGCACGCCTCATACTGTACCTTAAATCACTTTTATATTGAGCTAAGTGTTAGGGCTTTTCCCCAGTTTCACTTCTATATTGGTTCCTGAGGAAAGGGAGCTGGGGCGTGGTAGGCAGCCCCTGTCCAGGCAGCGGCTCTGGTGGAGGTAGTTGCCACCATCAGCTTCAGCAGATTTTGGTGTTGGGCTGGACTGTTCCTCCAGGCACTGCCCAATGTTGGGACAGGAGCATCAGCTCAAGTCAGCAAGGACGCAGAGAGGGGAACCCCTGGCCAGAGCCAAGGAAGGAGGGGTGAGGTGCTCTTGGTGGCAGAAATGTCTTTTTCCAGCACAGTGTGCTCCAAGAAGAAGGATTTGTCTAGAGATTAGCACAAAAACCCCAGTTCAGCACCACCGTTAAGCACATATCCAACTGAGATCAAGTAAGGCACTTAAATGTCAGTGGGTTTTCTCACACTGTTAAAATGTGTATGTACTCCAGGGTTTATTTGGGAAGATTTGCAGTTTTTTTAAGGACAGAGAATGTTTAGAGAGATCTGATAGAATAAAAGACAAGAAAACTGAAAAAGTCATAACACAGGGAAGAAAATCATACAAATGTTGATAATTAACCAAGAATTCAACAATTCTGACAGAAACCTGGGAAAGATGATGTAGATTAGATATAATGTGAGTCTAAAATGAACTGGAAATACTGTGTGTGTCCAAAACATGTTAAAAACACCTCAGTTGGAAAGATAATAATCTTTTTCCTTGATTATGTTGGAATTAAATCTGACAGCTGTGTATTTTAATTGGCCATGAAGATCTTCATGTTCAGACCTTACGTTTTCTGACTGCTGAACATTTTCCTAAACAGCATGATCATCTTGATGGCCATGACCGCCTACAGGCCATAGCTCCTATACAAACTAGATTCCATGTAATCTTGTCTTTATTTGAAAATTACCAAATGACAAGTTACAGGCCATAAGAGAAAGACCTCAACTTGCATTGCATATTTGAGAGGAGTAGATATTATTTGATCTCATCGTTGTTATCAACACTGCTTTCTGTAGATTTATGATGGTTCATTTATCAACAATTAATTGTATCTGCCAGTTTATTACTATCAAACAATTACCACTGTTGCTAATTTCATAGTGTGAGAACCATCCTTCTGCAACTCTGCAGTTTGTATAAAGTTTTGCTGCTCCAAAAAAGTCAACAGTTCTGGAAAAGATTGTTTCATTAATGCAACTCCAGGAATTACCTGTATCTGTCTCCTCAGCTTTATGTGACTCATTTTAAACAAATGGATGTTAGTATCAGAATTGGACTGTCAAGCAGCAGCAAACCAGCAAGGGCTGGAGGTTAATCAGGCTCACAGTCCCCTGTGCTGAGGGCACAAAGAAGTCTGCAAGATTTCTCAAGAATCTAGGTGAAGAAAAGGAATATCCACCCAGAAAGAAAATGTGTATAGAAGTGTACAATAAAAATAACACTTATGCGGTTGCTATTAAATATTACTTATTTTAAATATTAAATATTAAAATATTAATCAATTAATATTTTAATATTAAATATTAAATATTTTTATTACATAAAAGGAAAAATAATATATGATAAAGGAAAGTTATATCAATTTAATTAAAATAATTTTTAAAGTGAGTTAAGCAGGAACATACACAATCATTTGATCTCTTCCTTTAATTTCTGTGGCTTCCATTAATCTCTCACAGAAATGGGCTCAAGTCCCTGGTGAAGCTGCAGTGAGGTAAGCCAGGGTGTGGATTTCTGGAAGATCAACCACTTCACCCATGGATGACCTTGTTCCACAGCCAATGTAGGTAACTTACTTGATCTTTGGTACCTAGGCTGGACATTTGAATATGTCAGATGAAATTAATTCAAATCCAGGTCTACGGGTTAAAAAAAAAAAAGTTACAGAGGATTTTAAAGTATTAGACAAAATCAGTTTGTATTTACTGCAGATGCTGTATTTTAGGTTTAAAAAATCCTTAGGATTAAGATCAAAAAAGGTCCCTCAAAAATATTTTATAGTCTATTTATGAAAATCTCCAAAATTATATTCATCATTGGTTACACTTCTTTGGAGCTTTTATCTTCCTAAAAATCAGAATAATAAGAGGCTAATCTGCAGGAAAAATACCCAGCGCCGGCCAGAAGATGCACCAGATAGGGTAATGTTTAGCTATTATTTGCATCTGCTGTGACTGTGAGTGTAACACTGAATACAACCTTCATTTACTTACTTTAAGAGTATCTCTGTCGATTTTATGGACTAATTCTAATGCAAATATTTCTCATTCTTCACATCTTCTGACTTACATTCATCTAAGCTAGGGATGTTCTGAGACAGTTTGGCACAGATAACCAAATATTATTTAGTTATTTATTGTCATTGTGGCTTCAGTTTCTTCTCTGAAATGGCTTATATTCTTTTCCTGAAAAATGATCATTTCTCACTTTATCCATTATCCACTCATAGTTCTTGTGTGAGCTCCAGGGAGGACACATATTTCTTCTCAAAGTTTTCAGAAATCTCCAGCTGAAGAATCCTGTAGCTAGAGTAATTTTTATTACCTTAACACTCTCTTCTTCAAGCTGTATCTCTCCAAAGAAAAGCCTTAGGCCATTCTAACAAACCAGAGGATCCTGACCCTTTAAAAATCACCTCTGATCTCGGAGCAGAGCTCCCATGTTTCACATGAATGCAGCCTTCCTTCCCAATCTATTTTGGATTTTTTTACAATCCCCATGTTAGCCAGGAAGTCTCTGAAACTCAGCTCCTACTAGAATAGTTTTATACCTTTGACAGGAACTGCTGGCATTCGCCTGCAGGAAGCTGACATGTGATTTAGGAGGGGATAAAACATGTACATGTTTGTTACTTGAGTTTTACAGCTCTGCAGGGAATGAAAATCTTTTTCACAAAGGATTTAAAACCTTGGCTTTTTCCCCACTAGAAAATTTCAAAATTCTCTGAAGGGAAATTGCGAGATGAAATTAATTTGGGGTCAATTGAAAGGTTTCAGTCTGACCAAACCCAAAATCCTTTTAATTTTGTCTTTCATATTTATTTTTTTACATTACATTATAATATACGGAGCAGCATAAAATATGAGATGCTATTTCTAATACTTTAAAGAAAGTCTTGAACATATGGCCCAAATGTAACTGATACACTGATGTCTAGCTGAGTTTATGGAAACCCTAAAACAACAACTGTGGGAGATGTGAAATGAGCTATTCATCCTGACTTGTGTCCAGGAGTGATACTTAATAACAATTATATTTAAAATAGTTTATCAAGGAGCATGACAAACAGAATAGGAGAAAAGGGCATGATGCAGGAAAGACCAGGTATTGTAAGAGACAGCTTAATTTGGTGCCAAGAACAAACTATATTTGCTAAATCTATATTTTTACATAGTTATAAATGTTCTTATATCCTTACATACTTATGTGGTTTCCAAGTCAAGACATACAAAACCTCCAGCAGCAATGAAGCTCTGCTAAGAAGAAGAAGAGTCTCAGGAGACAAATTTTTTGGTGCTGCCAAAACCAGGACTAGTTTAATGCACAGTCATTTGCACTGAGTGGTAAAATATTTTGGTGTATCGTTTGACTGAAACCTGTTCCATCAGAGGAGCTTTCCATCCTCTCCACCACCACCACCACATTAGCATTATTGCTTCACAAGCTTGAAGGACAGGAAGGTAATCAGGAACAGTCAACATCAGCAGATCACACACCACCAGCCCAAGTGCTTTTGATGAAGAAATGAGTGTCTGTGCAGATAACATGTAATACACTCTGACTTCTGTTAAACTGTTGACACCATCCCACACAGTATTTTCATGTGGAGGCTGAGGAAATACAGACTAGACAAACTGTCTTCAAGATGGGTTGAATACTGGCCAAGGCACCTCATTCTAATTAGTGTCTCAGTATCAAATTGGCAGCCAGCAACTAGCAGAGCAGCCTGGGAGCTGATAGTAGGACTGGTGCTCTTCATCATCTTTTGCCATGACCTGGATAATAAAACAGAAACCACCCTTGTCAAATGTGTGGACAATACTTAATTAAGCGGAAAAGACAGGTTTTGATACACTCTACAACTAGAGTTTCAAGCCAAAGTGACCCTCACGAACTTGAAGATTAACCTAACAGAAGTCTCAAAAATTCAGCCAGGATAAATGCAAAGGATTGTACCTGGGGCAAGCACAAGTCAGTGAGAAAACTGAACAGCAGACTCTTTGAAAAGGACCTTTGGCATCTAGGGAATACCAGACTGATGGACACCAGGGTGCTCTGATCACAAGCACAGGAAACTGCATAATGGATCACATTAGGAAGAGTGTGGCCAGAGGAAGGCCAGATGAAGTTGCCCTGCCTTTCAGCAGTGATCTGGAGGGAAAGGGGTGATTTAACAGGAGCCTACAACCCTTTCAAGGACAGTTGTAAAGACAATGGGACCAAACTACTCTCAGAAGTGGCAGATGATTTAACAAAGGGCAGGAGCAAAGTGCTGCAGCTTGGGAGGTTCACCTTGAACATCAGGTCTTCTTCAATAGGATAGTAGTATAACACTGGAACCCACATCCAGGTGGGAGGTCTGTCCTCAGAGGGTTTAAAGAATCAGCTAGACTTGGCCTCAGCTGGTCTGATCTACTGTTGTTGTAGTCCTGCTTCAATCAAGATATTGTAATAGATGACCTCCAGAGATCCCTTCTGGTTCCCTTATTTCCCTGATTCCACCATTTTTCCTCCCGTCCAACATATTAGGAAGGTCAAATTAAAGTTCAGAAAGAAATCCTCTCAGAATATAAAGCCATGTAAAAATGACCTCAGTATACTCCTCTAATATAGGCATGAACTTTTTAAAATGTAATTTGAAAATAGCAGGAGGACAAAGGTTTGGGAAGTGGAATACCAAGATAATGTGACTTGTAAAACCTTTATTGTTTAAAACAATATGTAGCAGACAATGGATTTCACTTGATTACTTTATCCTACATCCTTTACAGCAATGACAATGAACAATTTAAATCCCTCCCTTCCTTCCTTCCTTCCTTCCTTCCTTCCTTCCTTCCTTCCTTCCTTCCTTCCTTCCTTCCTCCCTTCCTCCCTTCCTCCCTTCCTCCCTTCCTCCCTTCCTTCTTTCCTCCCCATGTAGATTCTGGGCAAGGTCTTTACTCACCAGTCCAGTATGCAAAGAATGGGAATCACCATGACTAATTGGGAATGATTTCAGCAAACTGAAGTCCTTCAGGCACTCTGGTTTGTGAGAGAAGGAAGCAGAGTACACATTCTGGCCACAGTCTAGAATTTAGGTCCAATATACTGACTCAATCCCATTTTATGCAGAATTTGGGCATGACCACGAACTACACTGTCTTTTTCTTTGATTATAGATGCATTGAAATTCTCTGTTAAGGGAGAAAAAAACCCAAAACCTGTGAGAGTCTGCTTAGGCTATCATTTCCATACACTTCTAGTGAAACTCCACTGACAGGACAAATGTCACCAAGACATTTACCCTAAATCAGTAACTTCCCAGAAATACAACTTCCCACAGCCTTGGGAGCAGTTCAGCGTTACTTTTTGAGATACATGTAAGATAAAATTAATGTGGTGGGAAACACTACCTACATATGATTTCCCAAGTAGACAGATAATAAACAACACAGTGAAACAGGAACCACCAGAGAAGTTTGCTCAAACAGAGAATTGGAAGTTGTTAACACAGAGATTCTGAAAATGGGCAGTTCTGGCCTCTGGAGAGACTTTTTTCAGTCTGTGTGGCCCTTGGAATATTTTCATCCAAGAGGAGTTCCCTTGGATGTAATCCTTGGAAAATATTTCCCTTTGATCTCTGGTGTATTACTCCTCTTTTGCAGCCAGCCAAAGTTTGAAACTAACTTGACTCCCCTTTGACTGATACAACTTCTACAGTTAGATACAGAATTAGTATAGCTGGGATCAGAAAGACCCCAAGAAGCACTGCAAATAATCAAAACCCTGCTCGTTTTGGGCAGTGGTAAAATGAAAATTTTGGATATGTCCGGAAGAGACTTGTCTCATCAGCACCAGATGCTGAGACAGACGTGGGCTGTGGAGAGAATCATAAACTAGTGGAGAACTCACAGTTGCACAGAAGACAATGCAACCAGATCAACTCATACCACCTGGGAATCTGGGCTCTGAAGACTGAAGTCATAACAATAGAACTAAAAATAAGTTCCCACAAACTGGCCTACTCGTCAGCACTGTATCTTGCCTTAGTGAAGCTGGAGATCTGCTACTAATACAGGCTTCTCTGCCCTAAATCATTTATTTTGGCAGCTCATAAAATATGGAAACTCTAACACTCAATATTCCCCACTCTCTCATGATTACTGTTCAGGGACAGACTCTTTATATCAAACAGAAACTTAAAGATTGTGGCATGTTATCAAAACCATAATGAAATCTTGTGCAAGCGCAGTAATCAGAGAAAGCTATTTGTCAAGACATACCGTAGAGAAAAACAAAATCCCACAGTAGAAACAGGAGTGCTTGCTCCGCTGAGAGATACTGTGAAAATGAAATGAAGCTCTTTTTTTCCTCCTCTTTAATCAAAACTCAGTATGAAAACAAAAACCTTACCAAATAACTTTTGCTGATAAAAAAATGTTGGCTGGAAAGGAGCAGTGCATAATTTATACAGAAATAACATTAAAAGGGGGATTGTTCACATAGATATTTCTGAGTGTGTGATCAAAAATTTTGGCCCTGGGGGGAGCTCATGTTACTGCCACTACTGGGTTGAGGCTGGATTTTACTCTCTCTGTGAGACAGTCAAAACCTGGGAAGTTGCTCAGGGAACAAAGGTGTGGGCAGATCTGATATTACTTAGGAAGTGTCTCATGAGGGCATGCCTGTGTTTTGACCTCACCTGCTGCGAGAGGTTACCCCTTCTATCCACACAATATCTGTAGAGGTTTAAACTTGACTCATTGCTTAATGAAGAGAAACACTGGAGGGGGAGTTACACGCTCTGGGATCTCCTTCTGGCTGTACTATTGATTTGTGAGCCAGAGGCCTACTCAGTAAATCAGGGATAACATTATTAAGTTACTTAAATGCACTGTTGGGATGTTAATTACCCAGCACATTTGCAGTCAGTCTGCCCTTCTGAAAATTAAGCCACTTGGCTGTCTAAATGATGCTTAACTCTGAGAGCAAAGATCAAACACTTCAGCTTAAACATCCCCATTTTCAGCTCCACAGGCTTTCATAGTGCCATCATATTTTCAAATACCATCCCATTTCTAGAAGAGGAGGGCATGGTTAGGTCAGGATTATGTTTCAACCAGAGATCTGTAAGGAAGATCTTAAAAGAAACAGTGCTATCTAGTGTTATTGTTTGCCTAGTTGCATGAGCACTCAATTACTGAATGTGTATGTAAATGCTGATGAGTAAAGGGCAGAAAGGGTGGGTGGCTACAGGGGTATAACAGAATACTTTATTTTTGATAAGTGCAATCAATTATTGTGGCAGAGTGATGCAAGGTTAGTACCTGTCAACAAGACAGCTGGAGGCCTCTTTTTCGCTGATAAATGTTGAGTGCAGCTGTGCTTGGCACATGCTTAGGCTGTAAACAGGAGCCATGGCTTTAAAAATCATTCTGATTTTTGCACTCCTGCTAATTGCTTCTTCCACTGTCTTAGGAGGGGTGCCCAGGCGACATCCTGAGATCTATTCATATGCAGAGAACAAATTAGTTCCTAGAGCTGCCTGGCCTTGTAGGCACCTGAAATCATTAATTCATCTGTACCAGTTGAAAGAATTATAAAATCCTTAATTTTAGTTACACTTAGACCTTCAGAAGTTGCTTCATTGGTGTATCACCACAGACAGAGCTGGGCTCATGTTCTTCACAGTAACACACAACTTTTGCAGCAGCCCACCCTCCAGTAAGGGAGTGGATATGATGATTGCCTAGGATGGCATAATGGTCTCATGGTCAGGGCACTTGCCAGAGCTGAAGTTACATTATCTATAAGCTAAATGATTCATGACAGCATGACTCCTATTTCTTGGATTTCAGGCTGGTAGGGAAAAGCTAACAGCTGGAAGTAGACCTTCCCAGTTCCAAGAGGTGGGCATTGTAGGAAGAAAGCTATCACAACTAGAATAAAGTATTACTATTTCTTTTTGTCCCTGCCCCACAATACTCTTGTAGTTTTGCTAAATTTAATGGTGTGAGCAAGAGTAGTCTGAAATATTTACATGAAAAGAGGAAGATGTAAGACTAAAATCAAGATAGCATAGGACAGCTGGTATCAGACAGCAGCCACATTTTTAATTCAGAGCATTGAGGACAACGAATCCATCAATAGAACAGGTCTTCACCTTCATTTTTCTATCTAAAAATGTAAAGATAAATTAGCAAAAAGGAGCAGAAGAAAAGGATAAATAGACAAAAACCTCTTGACTTTCCTACAGAACCTTTGAAGTAAGACAGCTAAAACATCCTCCTGACTCATTGTCCTAAATCTGGATCTGTTCTCCTTTCCTTGATAAATCTTTTATTTGTTTTACTTTTCTCCACACTAAACTCTATGACCAGCAGTGATGTTTCTTCCTATCAGCTCCTGATTTTACCTTTCTTCCAGTTGTGCAAATCTGCATGGCTTATTTCATATCTTGTTTTGTCTCCATCTGTCACTCTGGATGCCTTACCAAAGAGCAACAGTGCTTTAAGCCTAAATTCTAAAGATAATTTATGTACAATGACAAAATTAGAGGTGAGGCTGAAAGGTAAATAGATCTTTACTATTGTTTGGGTTTTGGTTTCTTTAAAGCATATAACTCATTAAAGCATATGGTCTGTTTATCAAAGCTCTAGGACTTGTTACAATGCTTTCTCCAAATATCCCAGTGATGCACCTAGGAGGGCTTTGAGGTAAGTTGTGAACTCGTTCTGCCTAATACCTATATGAACTCCAAGTGAAGCAGATGCAGATTCAGTGTGCAACTACAAGTAGTGCTGCTGATTTGGAGCTGAATCGAGCTGCTCAGCTGGCTTGAATCATCCACAGAGGCACCTGCGAGGCTTGTTTGGCCTGCTGTAGGTATCCACAGCATATGTGTCAGCATCTGAGTCAACCTTCTCTGCTGTTTTTACAGTCACTGGAGAGATAGGATCTCCCTTTGGAGACCCTTTCTTTCTCAACTGAATGCAAAGGAAACCTGTGCAAATTTATGTTAGATTTTCCAGGCTCAGATAACAGTTCCTGAATGTGGATATGAATATGTCTGGCATCAAATGGTTACAGAGCTGGACCTCCATTTATAAACCTTTTGCTCAGAGCAGTTGTCTGCTGCTGGTGAACTGGAAAACTTACAAGCATTTCCTTCACCATGGTAAGCAGTGCGTTTAGAATGTCCAGCGAAGCAGAGACATGGCTCTGGCAGCAGCTGTAATAGTGGCACTTTCCATCACCCTTGGTGGTTACAGTACATTTTCTAGCAGTGCACTCTTCCTGCTGTGTGGTGACTGGACATTACGTCACCACAGTATTAAGAATATGTGATACATATAAAAGTTAGTCAATACTTAGGTATCTTAAAACTGCAATTAAATTTCCATACTATTCAGTAACTCTCACAGAAACCATTTTAAAAGATGTACAGATTTATCTCTGCAAATAATTAAATTATTTCCTCCAATGGTGCCCAATGAAATATTACACATAAATCTGGAAATATTATTTCCTTTAAAATTTTCCTTCATAGTGTTTTATTGATCTCTTGCTTGTCATTGCCCCACTATGAAACATCTGTGTTTTTCCTTCAGCTCACCATCAGTTCCCATTTGAAAAGTCTGTAAATTCTGTGCTCCTCTAAAATCTATAGATAATTGATTCCAGGAGTGTGTGTCCACAGAAAACTGTGTAGCTGCAGTTCCACTTCATTTAACAATATACAGTTCTTTGTTAGGTAAAGATCAAAGAATATAATTTTATTAAGTTTTATTTGCCAGATTGGAAAAGAATGGGCTTGCTTTATTTAAAAAAAAAAAAAAAGCCAGGCCAACTGTTTTTCTAATAGAATATAGAGTGCAAAAGGAGGTAAAACAAAACCAAAAGCAATTCATATATATCTTGAAGTAATTTTCAATCAACAACAGCCTTAATATATACTGCATTCAAAATATTTTTACCATTACTATGAAAAGTGTCATTACCAAACAATAGTAAAGGAGAAAAAGTCTTGGGAAATGCAGAAGTAAACAAGTATTTGCTACAATGTGTAGCTCAGGGGGAAAAAAAAACGGTTTGGATGGAAAATAACAAGGGAGGTTATATTTAATTGTCTCTTACACTTCCACGCCTCTGACTTCATGCATTTGAATAACTTTATGTCAAAGTGACTTTGTGCCTGTGACTACCAGAATTATGAATTAACGTGTGAGTGTCTGCAGGATCAGGTCTTGCCTGTGTAGAGGATGCCTAGAGTCCGGGAGCAGGGAAATAGCTGATGCCTCAAGCACAATGCAGGAATTCACTTTTGCAAACAAATGATCCTCGGACACCTACGTGAGGGTGACACCTCAGTGGCACTGGGTTCAGAATGCTCTGAACCATCCTAAACCATCTGGCTGAAATGTCCTTTTTTTTTCTTTTTTCTTTCTTTTTTTTTTTTTTAAGAGAAAACATTTCCACAATGGTTTAAAGTTCTTTACTGAAAGTGTTTGACAAACAGTTGAGATGAAGAATAGATTAAACAGAAAAATCAAAACAGGATGTCCTGTAATGTAGCTGCCAATAGCAGCTTTGTTTTGGAATGGAGAAGTTCTCATCTTTGGTACTTTATTGCTTCTGTTTTAGGTTTTGGGAGGCCTGTGTATTTGTTTCTGCTTGAAAGCTTGGTAAAGATAGAAAGCAGAGTCCAGCCTTCCTTCACTGTAAATTAAGTGGTCTTGGAATGTTCAATCATCTAAAAAATTTGACACTGATGTGTACCGTGGAACAGCTTAAATAATTTTGGATATTGGCTCTATTGAGTTTATTTAGCTAGGTTATTATTCTCTGTGACAAAACAGTATAGTCCCTGATAATAATTTATTTTATAAATTCAGTCTTTTAGTTTTGGGTTCCTTAAGATGAGGTTCATGTTCATAGTGTGAGTTAAAAAATGGGGCTAATTATTGTACAATGGGGCATTATAATTAGAGCAGATTACAGCTGCTTGCCCAAGAGTTTTAAGACAAACAAACCAAAAAAAGCAAACAAATAAATAAATCCTGACAAAGTGCAAGTGGTTGGACAACAAATTCTTTTTTGCAATTTTGTGTTGAAAATTCTAAGCAATATGAAGAAAGTACACACTTTGAAATGAAAATTTTGACATTTTACATTTCTTTGTATTAAAATTACTTCTTAAGCCATTTTTCAAATAGTCAAAAATTTAAGATCTGAATGATTATTCAATTTTATCTAACCAAAGTGTTCAAAATGAAATAAAGACTGATTATTTAATTGGTTTTTTTTTAAATCTAGGAAATATTCCCTTTTCAGATGGAAAAATATCCAAGAAGAGGAATTTCCTTACATTCTTTGCATAGACCTCTAACCTCTTTACAAAACTCCAAGTAAACATCAAAACCAAGACCAATAAATTGTTTTATGAAATTTGCTGTGAAAACACAAAAATGATGTTAACTTTGTCATTAATAACACTGTGCCAGGATGAAAACTGTTTCATTTAATGCCCAGTAAAAGTAGATTTTTGTTTATGCCCCTAACATCATCCAGAAAAGACAGTTTTTATTGTCTTTTGTTTAATTTTTTTTTCAGACTTATTTTTGTTGAGCAGAATGTTAAAAAACTTGTTTTGGAGCATGCTTAACATCTTCATCTAATGTTAACATTTTCCATGTACCTCACCTTTATTTTTCTCAATTAAATTGGTAGAACACCAAGATTATTTTGCTAAAACTGGAGATAACCTCACTTCCTTAAATTAACTAAGTTTGAGTATTGCTAATTAATGTAAGTAATCATATTTGACATGTTCTATTGCAATAGTGTTTGTGTGTCTCTAAGGCTAATTTTCACAGTATTCTTTGGGGTTTTTTGAGAAAAAAAAACGAGAAACAGAAGTCTGGATTAATTCATCCTCATTTTAGAAATTTAGCTTTTGAGTTCTTATGGTGCGTATGCTTAAGGATCGCTGTTTCCCTGAGTTGTCTCTATAACCAAAGAAGATGGACAGGAGCCACCAGAGGGAGGTTGAGCCCATAGAAGGCCTATACCAAAGTAGCATGTAAAACAGAAGGTGCTTCTGGAAGGGAATATAGAAAAAAGAAAAAAAAAAAAAAGAATGAGTAAGAGGAAAAAAGAAAAAAAACACACAAAAAAATTATTTTGCGTATTAAATCTTTGGCTCATGCAGTTCGATCATTTTGTCCTGATCCCCTCACCTCTAAAAGGTTATAGCAACCTAGTAAAAGAGAGAGAAAGAAGATAATGATGGGCACTGAAGTGGAGCTATTTCCACCAAAAAACCATGAAATTTGGCTAAGCAGCTTCAGCCTGAGGAAGATCCTGTAGAAATATGTACAGTTATGTCCCTCAAAGAAGTTGAACTGGAAGCAGATGGTCACTGTGCCTCCTTTTTTTCATGGGGGAGTTTTGCCAAATGAGATAAACCCATGGCAGACTTGGAAGAAATGTGGGGTATGTAACAGTACAAAATAAAATGGCAGAACTCATTGCCCTGGGATGCAGGAGCAGGTTCAAGGAGATCAGTCACACTCATGGCATAGAATTAATTTAAAGCCTGCTATGAGATATGGGACTCTGAACAGTGTGGATGTTTGGCCTGACCCACTGTTACCCTCCTTGATTTGTTTTTCTGAATAGGTTTCTGTGGCCCTCCAGTGAAGGGCATAGGAAGCTTTAACTCTGGCTGGTCATATCAGTAATGTTTCTAAAGGTGATGTGAAGGCCTTAAAGCACTGTCTTGCCTCAAAAAATCTGTGGTGCAGCAGAGCAACTCACTCCAATTCTATAGCTAGCAACCAAAGACATCCATCATGTCTAAACAACGTGGGGTTTTTTACTTACACAGCTTTTTCCTCACGTTCAAACAATTATTCACAGCCTGAAAAGAGGGCATCTACAGTCACTTGGAGGATTTGGTCTCCTGCATGGCCATATGAGACACTTCAGTCAACTTGTGGGCACAAACATAATTTCTGAATTTCATGTGTATATATCTATGTTATCATATTCTTTCACTGTGAAAGCAGTAACTACTGTATGTGGTAAAATGATATATTGTTGTCCGCAAAATGTCTTTGGCAACAGGATGTTCACTAGCCTTGGAATTTTGCCTTGTATAAATATTTTTAATCTAGTCCATGTAGGCATATTTTGGCTGCAAAAGAAAGGGTTTTGGAGATTAATATATCCAAGCTCAGTTCTGCTTATACATCTTACATACATCAAGGTTTTATTGAACTCTACGTCTAGAAACTTTGCTTTGCAGCTGTTTTGTTTTTTTTCTTTTGCCTGCTTTACTCAAAGGGGGATTATGACTATATCCTATTTTTATACTCTACAAATGTAGTAATTTAATCTACAGATATATTTTCATTCTTCAAATGTAACCTATATAAAGCATGTTCAAATTTATGATCATTGCTTTTCCTGTGAAGAATATTATTGGCTTCTTTTCAAATGTTCACATTTTCCCAAGGACTGTCCAAATAGCTATTTATCAATGAATAACCAATATAACAATTATTTGACAGTATCAAGTACCTTTCAGCTGAGTACCTCAATGCTCTTTCAACTATTTATTCATCTTCACCATGCCCTTGGGAGATATCTTTGACTGGTTTGTTTTACTGGCACAGCAGCTGGGTCTCAGGGAAGTTGCTTGCCTGAGAGTCCATCAGTCACAAGTGAAAACACAGCCCAGAGCTTCTGCCTCTTGGCTGCTCAGTGGAGCAGTGGCTTCTCTTGCTGGTTAAACTTCTGCAAGAAGGACTGTAAAGGAAGGCTGAGATGGTTGTTCTGCCCAGCAGCACTTTGCCATTTCTTTGTCAAGAGAAATTCATACATATACGTAAGTATACACCTGTATCTCATGCAATCATTTAACCAAGTTTTGTAGGTTATCTTTCTGCTGCACTGCAGGTGATGCTGGCTTTCTGAGATTTTCAGTCTCATGCTGGAGTAGATGACAGGTAGAGAGTGGGTCCCCCCCACCCCAGCCCTTGCTGCCTGAGCACAGGCCCTCCAAAAGAGAGGTTCACTACAAGAAAACAAAACTGCAGGTGGTGTGAAACCACATAATGAAGAGAGGAGGTGTTTCCCCAATTCAAATATCAACAGTTCGACTGAGAATACAGAAATAGGTTTCAGATGGACAATGGCCATTCACATCTTTGTCCAATTTCTGCCTCAATCTGGATGTGATGTCTGCAAATGCCAGTTCAGAATACAAGTTAGCAGCTGCCCAAAGTGCCACTAGTTTAAGTCAAACCTCATTTCAGCAAGAAATGTGTTTCCCACTTCTTAGAGTGGGAAATTGTTGCTCACACTGGTGGTATGCACTTTCCTTCATGTAACACTGTATACATTTCAAGTGCAATACAAGTAATATTAATTGAAAGAGACTGTGAGATTTTTTATTTATACTCACAACTACATGATTTTTTTCTGAACTTTGCTGGGACAGTTAGTCTAGTACTCCTGTAAGCTTACATCTCATTACAGAGGACCAGATTGTCCTCAGTAGCACAGACACACATACTACATCTTTAATTGGAAATGAAAGGCTGACACTGACACCGTCCTCTGCCCCTTCCAACCTGGTTCCATGGCCTTCGTGATGTGTGAGTGTGAGAGGGATCCTCTTCCCTCCCACTCTCCTGCCCCAGAACTCAGCAGAGTAGTGAAAGGACCTTTTTCGTGCTTTCAGCAAACTTGTGGCTGAGCACATATCCATGAGAAGAAAAGAAAACCAGGTGGAGGAGTTGCAGCAGTGACTAAAATCAGGTTCCTAAAAATGCAGAGTAATGCAGAATGAGAAATACGGCAGAGCTGTTGCTTAGCAGCTGACAGTGCTGGTTGGAAATACAATAATAACCAAGGGAGGTGAGGCAGTATCTGTCCTCAGCTTGACATTGCCGTTACTGTTGGGCATGACTCAAAATCTGTCATTGTCCATGGACTTATGGCCTAATATATTCACTAGCCTGGAAAAAGGAGCAAGAGTAACCCGTGCCACATTGGAGTGAGGGATATACACTGCATTTTTTTTCTGTGATAGAGAAAATAAACTCAATTCCTTCAACATTTCTTGAGAAATCTCTTTATTAGTTTTCAAATCTTCTCCCACTGTATTCAGTTTTCTCTATCTTGAGTATATCTGCGTCATCCTTGAAATCCAGACCTCATCGTATAACTTTATCTGAAACCTTATAATTTTCAGTTGTCTGCCACAGGTTATATGACTTTCTACTTAACTTCTTCAGAGTGAGACCTACAAAAGCATCAGGTTCTGGATTAAGAAGCACAAGATTCGCTGTAGCCCCAGACTTACCTTCTGCTGTACTGATGGGATGCAGAATCATGGAGAGGGGTTGGATTTTGGATCCTATAGTAGTCTTGCAGCTATACCAACTCTCACATTTTAATGAGCTGTATGTTTGTGGGCCACAGAAATATCATCTTCTCTTAAGGAATGATACTGAAATTATTCATATTCCCCATAGGCTCGCCCTGCTCTTCCTGTGTGGTTTTCCACAAGAGGGAAGTGATCTGGACCATGAAATGGATGCTATTTTACTAATAGTTAGCTTCATGTGTTTACAATGTGTTAATGACAGTAAAGCATAGGAAGTCTTTAAATTAATTCTATTGCAGACTGAGCCACTGTGTGCATAGAGACATTTTTCTTCTTGCCACTGCCTTTTAAGAACACAGTTTTTGCTCTAACTCATTTCTAACATAATTTCACCATCAATAAGAATAAACTGCAGGGCTCTCCCACAGACGTGGACAATTTCCAAATCGAGACCAGTCTTCAGCAAAAGTAGTTTCCAAGCCTTGCCACAGAATAGCATCTCTTCCCAAAATGGGATTGTAATCATATTGTATAACCTCATGTGACCATTGCTGGCTTTTTAATGATGGCCACTGTTATACACTGGAGACATGGAAAGTGTTGGTGGTAGCTCTCCTCCTTGATCTCTGTGTCCTTGTTTCTCCCCACCTCTGTTTTACCACCAGAGATGATGGAACTAATGCCCTCACACTCCCATTGTGATAATTTGAACTGAAAATCCTTGGTCTTGCCTCACAGGCCTTTCTTGATTCATTCTTCCTTAGCTTGACTTCACTTACTACCCTTCAGGATGTTATAACATTTAATCTTCCACAGTTTTATTTATTACGTGACAGTGCTGGCTTTGCTCCTTTGGCTGCACGGGATACACATATTGTGTCCCAGGAGTCACCAGGGATCGTGTGAATGCCCCAGTAACAGAGAATGCAAAAAGTACGAGATTCAAGTAGAAGAATGGGGATTAAACTCTTAAGACCTTGTTTTATACTCTGAGTCCTCCAGCTAACACACCAGTGCTCCTGGCTGGAGTCTAGTAGTAAAAAAATCTAGTATTTTCTTCAACAGGAAAGATTCAGAATAATATTGTCTTTTTGGTTATACATGTGTAATTGAACAGTGCATATTTCTGTGGTCTAAGTAGTCATGTTTCATATAAACTGTAATAATTAGCAAAGCCTTGTTGACCTATAGCACTCTTAGCTGCAAAGCAGAGTGTGTGAATTGCTCCTTGAGGAAAATTCACCCTTAATGTAATTCCATTAACTTCATGCCCTTGAGATTTGTACTGATATCTACCGCTAACATCAAAGGTCTTGGATAATTAAAGTGTAGAATAAAAATTACCCTTTTCCATTCCTTAAAATTCCACCCACGCCAGAAGGGAAATCCCCTGTGGTTTTTATTGTCCCTTCCCATAAGGATAAACAACCTTCTCTGAGAGCTCTTGTCTTTACCCACTGTGACAGTTAAATGGAAACTGCTGGGTTGAAAGTTATGCTCCCGATTCTGATTCTTATTTGCACTAGTATAAATCACTAGTAGCTCCGCTGCAGAAAAATGAATTACAATGGAAAAAAAAATCAGTATAGGTGGGAAGAAATACAGACTCTCATATTTACAGCAAAGGAAAGAGTGCTATCTATATGTTATCTATAACCTGTCAGTCTCACAGAAATCTATTTGTTCTTAAAATATACTTATCAGTCTTTATGGTGTTTAACTCAATATTTCCATAACTTCTCAGAGTTTAGATATTTCAACTATATTTTGTTTCTACTACATAGCTAAAAAAATATTTTCCACTAGTTTTGTAATATAATAAATAAAATTCTTGTAAATGGTAATATCAAGGAAGTTTTCTGCTATGACATTAGGTATTCTAGTACTTTAAACAGTGGGAGACTGTTCCTGTCCTAAATAAGGTTTGTGTCTAAACCTGAGGAGCTTATATGAAAGTTTTGGAAATCCATGTGTATCATCTTGATAACATTTCTGTGCCATCAACTATATGAGATTAAGTTGAAATTTTCTTTTCTTGGGAAGACACCTTTACTTAATTGTGAACCTTACTGCCTTTTGGAAAATTAGAAATATAAAAATGTTCCATGGAAAAGAAAATCCATATTAAAAAGAAGTTTTATCATTATGAAGATACTGGTTTGAAATTTTTGTGATCAAATAATTCTTGGAAGATTACCCTCTTAGCCTCACCCAGGGATTCCACACTGCCCAGCCCCCCTAGCACTAGGGAGGGTCAGGACCTGTGGAGGTTGGGGCAGCCCTATCAACATGAGCCTTAGAAGAATAAACAATTTTTGGTCCAACAACAACCTGTGTGGGGTGGCAGGAGCATGGTAGGCTTCCAGCAGGATCTTGTTTGTATTTCATCAAAACTTCATCAGACCTGACACATTCCTATGAAATACTTCTGTTTCCACATACTGGCATTTTCCAACAAAAGAAGTGTTTGATCGCTGGCTCCCAACCAACTCTATTCTGAAGCGATCTGTACAAGCTGGCCCATAAACAGTAACAGGTTATTTCCAGCAGTTTACACCTGACTGACACATACTCAGCTCTCTTTCGCTATCCAAACTATTGCTCCAGGCACTTTTGTTTACAGACATATCCTTTGGGTAAGAGCATAATTTAGTCTCACTAAGAAAATATATCAGTGGTCACTGATCAATGTAATATACTTTAGAGACTAAACCAGATTAAAGTGAGCCTATTAATACCACAAAATACCAATCAATATTTGAACTGTTTATCTATATATATGGTAAAAGTGCATTAGCAAAATAGCAGCATATATACAAAGCCGCCCATTGTACCCACGCTGGTCCATTTTTCTTCAGTCTACAGCTGTGCACGTAGCCCCAGTGGTTGTAAAATGCCAAAACACTGCTCCTGACAGATCACACCTGCTTCAAATAACATATCTCACCCCACACTAATCTACAGCTATAGGCTGGTTTTAATGATTTTAAAATGCTGGTATTAACTCTTAATGCTCAACTAGTTTTTATGGAAGCAGCAGAGTACGTTTTGTCCAGTTTTAATACAATCCCAATAAAACAGCTGGGAAATTGCAGTGCCAGAGAAAAGACATTCAAATCCACCATTTCCCCTATTGTAATAATAATCAGCTTGACAAAGTCAGATAGTAAAGCAGATTGTAGCACTTTGGGGCTTTTTATACATATATTTAATTATATTGTTAAGTTCCCCATTTGAAAGCAATTAAAAAAATACTTTCAGTTCAAGATTATAAAACTACTCACTTCTGATTTCTACCTGACATTTTTATTGGTAATCTGAGTTATAACATGCTCAGGTTCATTCCTCCTTGATTGGCTGCTGAGCTTTCTGCCAGGGTTTTATAGCTTTATGGGAAAGTACAGTATTTAAAACTCCTTTAAATTCATGGGCTACTCCTGCTTCTGAAAAAGCTTCTCTTCTCAGAAATGCATAACAAGAGTCCATGTTTACTTAAAAACATCTGCTTCATCCTTTTTGCTTTAATATAAAAAGCAGGCTGATGTTTTCCACGTTTTCCACTCACTGTCCCTGGAGCAGTTTAAGGAGAGACTGGATGTGGCAATGAGTGCCATGGTCCAGTTGACATGGTGGGGTTCAGTAAAAGGTTGGGCAATATATTCAGAGGTCTTTTCCAGCCTAATTGATTCTCTGAGTCTGTAATTCTACTCTTGCGTCAAACTATGAGATGATTTCTTTGGGGCTAAATCCAGCCCCCCCTCTATCTCAACAAAGCCAGTGGAGTTGTGTGGTGAGATGGGGTGAAAAATGGGCACCCCACAGGAAGGGCTGATGTACACATCTAATATACACAGGTCCTTAGGGACTTTGACTGAGGTATTAGCTACAGTTTGATGTGAGCAAAGAGTGGGCAGGAGATCTCAGTGCCTGGGCCTGTTGTTGGTTTCCCAGATGAGAATAAAAGCATAAAGACCACTAGAAGAAACATAGACACCAGACATGTTCCTTTTGTAGTTTTACAGGGAAATTCAGATCATGTAGTGCTAGCAGGTGCAAGGAGTTGCTCTTTGTAGGAAAGACAGGGACAAAAAAGTACATTGAATTGGCCTAATTTTTCTGATATTGCTCTGCAGCCTTTCAGTTCTTCAAAAATTATGTTCTGACCAATTTCCAAGTTACTTTTTTTTTTTAATTCAGCTTTTCTTTATTCTTTATTTTTTAAGTTATTTTATACACCAGCCACTTGTCCCACTAGGAGGCAGGGGTTGGTGTGAGGGGAGGGGAAAGAGGATGCAGGGCTGCTGACCCACCTCACTGGGACTGCAGACCATGCCCAGGGGCTCTGATGGGGATGGAGTAGCTCTGTGGGCTGTCACCAGCAGGGAACCAAGGACATCAGTGTGCCATCTCCTGAGAGAGCAGTGCTCCCTCAGCATCTGCAACAGAAATAGGGATAGGTAAAGCTTTGGCCCAAGACAGCCCATGACAGCCATTCCTACTCTACACAAGAGGATGCTCAGATAATGTCACAGTCATGATTTCTGAGGAGAATGAATTGGGTACAGTCTGTACTGAGGCCACCCCTGTGTCAGGCACTTGGCACTGCTTCTGGTAAATGCTGGTGAACACCCGAGTGGCTGCTGATGATAAACGTTCCTGCAGTGTGGTGAATTGAGCAAGTGAGTTTTGTAGATGCTAAAACTCTGTCAGCAAATGAGGATCATCACACCAGACTTTCAAAACATGCTTTTGATGCCTGTTAGCCAGAGGCTGCTACCTCATACTTATCCACACCGCTGCAGGCTGAACCTCAGCAATTATTTTTATGCCACATAAATGCAAGTTTGTTTTTCCAGAGACCTTTTTAAGAAGGCAAAAATTCACAGCTAAGTCTCCCCCAAACTTAACACTGTACTTACTAAAGGAACACAGGGTATATGAAAACATAACAGTAAGAAGCTGTTTATACCCTTTAATATTATAACTCAGCTTTTGTCATAAATCTCTCTCCTTGATTTCACATACCTCCAGCATGAACTCATGCTCCTTTTGATTTTCCTCTTTATTACCCTTAGCCAACTGAGTGATGTGTGAGTTCCTGTCATGGTGCTGACTCTATTACAAAGTGCAAAGGTAATTTACATCACGGGGCTGGCAGGGCAACCAATAGCACCGTGCCTGGGAGGTGTGCAGTTCTAACAAGCCTCTCTCTTTTATGGGTTATGGGGAGCAATATTTTTTAAAAAAACAAACTATAAATTTCTGTGCGTAGTCAGAGGCATAGTCTTTGGGTGGGAAAGCAGATTTACACTTAGCCCACTAGTAGCTTCATGAGGAGTCAGCATCTTCTTTTGAGTGAAAAGTCCCAAGAGCAGAGCCTGAGCCACCCCCTCACTGACTGAATTCCTTTGGCTCATCATGGGGGAATCAGAGGAGTGGGGGAAAACAGAAAATTCATGTTTTTTGTTCAAGAGGTTCACTGTAAACCAAGACTCCCTGGAGTCAGAGCTGCAGTTTTCACACAGCTCCATACCCTGTACTATTTGGAAACTTTAATTCAGTTTAGATATAAACAAACCTTCACTCTATCTGAGTTCAGACAGGGGCAAAAGCTCACCCAGGAGCACAGCCTGAGTGAACAGGGTCAATCTTCAGAGGGCTAGGAGGAAGCAAATCCTTTCCAGGTGGCACTCAGCGGATATTCACAATATCAATGGAAGCAACTAATTTCTGAGGCCAGTCACCCTACACTCTCTTTATAGCCATTAAGGAGAGATAGGCACCTCAAAAAGTGGTTTAGAGAATCCTAGTTAGGCTCTTAGTGTGATCTGTGCTTTGAAGAAAGCTTGCCTTTGCCCGTGGTGTATAAACTTTACTCCCACCTGAGATCGGAGCCCACAGTTGTCCTGCATGAACACACTCATCTGCTGCTCTTCATCTGTGTGACTTCAGGACTGGAAAACCCAAACCTCTCTGTGGCTGAGGACACGGGCATGGCATCAACCCCATCCCAGGCCCTCAGACAAACAGGGATGGTAACGTGCACTCCAATGTCTGCCAGTTTTGATTCAAAATACTGCAGGATACACCCCAATGCCCCAAATTCTATAAACACTGGAAAAATTTCATTTTATGGTGATAGGTCATTTTCAAAAGCACCCCTACAATCCTCTCTCAGGCCTTCTGACAAAAACATCCTTCTGACCCCAAACTTTTCACTCAGCGAAATATGTTATTGCCCTGTACATACAGATCAATGGGAAAGGAGGAAACTTCCTCACTTTCCTACACATCCCATGGATTTGCATGTGATAGTTCCATCTTACTTTTTAAGAAGTTCAGCAATATGAAAAACAACAGTGATACATGGCAGCCTTTATGTCACTTCTGTACCACACAGGGAAAAGGATTTTCCTGCATCTTCTTCAGGTTATTCGTGGGTACACTGTTTTCGTGCTCCAGTGAGAATGTTGAAATAATTGTCGTTAAACATTAATGAGAACAGCTTTTTCTCTGGTGTTTGACAACATTTTGATATTAGAAATACATTTTGAAAATATGGTGAAGTTTGATAGATAAAAAATTTGGGTTCATTTGAACAAAGCTATTCAAAGCAGTCAGCTCCTATTTCAATTATATGTGAGCTGAGGCCCCAGGTAATTTTGCAAAATAGGCTTCAGCACCTATCAAACTCAAGTTCTGGTGTTCGTTGAACTTCAGGGGAAATATTGTGTTAAATTGCAATGTTGGTGATGTATCTTTACTTCTGGATGTGTTACACAGGTTCACTAGCTGTATTTCCTAGTGAGTTGCATGCAAGACAATTCAATAGTTTCCTCTATTGGCTTTCAGTGCACAGCTTAATTCAAGTATTTTCATAAAGGGGTTTAGTTTAAGCCAGCGATATTAGAACTGGGGATTGTTACATAAAAATATATTTGTCAACCCCTCCCTTAGCAAAAATGGAAAAGAATTATGCTCTGCATAACTTTAAGAGAGCCTCAGCATTAACACAATAGAAACCAGTGTAGCCTCTCTATAAATACTCTCACACCAAACATTCCTACAGGACTCGTTTTTGCAGCAGTAGCTTAATTCCAAAGCCATATAAATCTACCTTGTTTGTAAAACTACTGTAGGGCAATACAACACAGGCCAAACCTTCGTTCCACTGACACCCATAAGACTGATAGCAGCAGAAGAAAGCAACACTCCCATATGTTTATTATATCGTATTTTATGCGGTTGTCATGCTCCACTAGCTTTGCACCAAGCTGAAGTCTGACCTTCATCTTAGTACAAATGTGCAGGGCAGAATGACTGCATGTAAGCTGCTTTATTTACCAGCCATCCCTGGGTGTTGCATTATCTCCCTCTGGGGCATGTTCTACATCTGCTTTAAGGGTGTGTTTACACTGAAGTGAGTGTAAAGTGAGTAGACATTCCTGAGTAAGCATTTTAAGGAGTATCTGAGGCCTGTTTGCAGCACAGCTGTGATAGCACAGACTTCAGCACAGACTGGGGACCCCCATATTTGCTCAGTTCTAGGGTTTGTCTGACTGAGCCCAAAACTGCTGGCCAGGATGATCTCTCTAAAGTCCAGATCTCTGACTTAGTAGGTCCACTCATGCTCTTGTTCTCTGATCCTGTGCACAGAACAATGTGGTGAGACTGCAGGAGACAGATCAACATCAGCACATCCAGCATCCCACTGTCAGCAGATACCATGTACTAAATATATTTAATAAATATTGAATCCTAGACAGCCAGAAGATAAATTCATAAACACATACTTATCCCTAGGCTGCCTGGACTAAGAGAATGCTCTCTTTGCCTTACAAATTGAGACCACCCTGAGCTCTTAAGTTTGGTATTTGGGAGTATTGAAATGTTAAAGAATCATAAGGTCACGCTTTAAAAATGGGTGACTTCAGTGTTTATATCTACTGATCACCTTATGGTTGCTTTGACTGTTCTTCAGGTCCTTTATATTCCCTTGGCAATGGCAGCATCTCTCAACAACCCAGGCAAGTTGGAGGGAAGTGAACAAAATCAAGGGTGTTCAACAAGAAGTGGAGTGCAGACTCACATACTGAGCTGACAGAAGGAAAGAACAGGAGCACATTGCTCTGCATCATTCTGCTTTATTCTTAATTTGATGTTCTTGTAAAATAACTTATGGTTTTTTTCTGTTATTATTCCTCCTTCCCATAACTCACACATTTCTGTGTTCACTCTCTGTTAAGTCAATGAACTGTGTCTCTAACTGCATCTGTGACTTAGAGTTTGCATCATTTTTTCTGACCTTCTTATCAAGGTTTCAGCAATTGTACACAGGAGAAGAGTATTTTCCTTCATTTGACAGGGCCAGCCTTTTCTCCTACAACTCTTCTCAAGGTCCAGCCAGGCCTCCCAGATTGAATTCTTGTAGATGCTATTTGAAAATATATTGGTTATTCTGAGAAAACAGCACAGAAGGCACCACTGTGATCTGATTTGAGGATGCTGCCCCTCTAAAGAAGCTTAAGCAGGAAGTACCAAGTGTCTATTCAAGTATTTGCATCAAGTGTAACCAAGCAATCTGTTCTATCATGATCCTTTAAACATGGTATTAAACTGGACCTGAGACACCTGCAGTCCGATTTGTTGGAAGGCGCTGAATAAGCTGGTTTACTTCTGAATACCTTGATTTCTTCACCCGTGAAGCAGGGAGAAAATTCATTTCCCCTGTAAATCTTTTGAGATGCATTAATTAATAAAGATACCTATGGAAACTAAGTTTTATAAGGAATTATACTTAATATCTTTTTATCGTTTTGACAAGTCCACTTGTGTTCAAAATCCGCTGTACTGGTGAAAATGAAAATTGTTCAGGCTCAAGTGTTTGTATAGATTTTATAAATCTAGGTATTCAGGGTTTTTTCAACCTTTGTATCTTCATTTTCATTAAAGAGGAAGTTTTTTTAATCTGAACTTTTACTGTGCAACCCTCTGAAAACTATTTTAATTAGTAACAGTGTAGCTCTGTTGCATGGAGGAGAATTCGGGCTGTACCTTTAATACTTGTAATAACTTCTTTTTATGTATCGTAACAGCTCCAAACAGTAAGCAGCACATTGCTATAGCTGGCTATTTATTACACCTACTGTACAAAGGAACCAAGTCTCTATTACTTTTTTATTCATATAGATGTTCCTATAAACCAGATAGTTAAGTGATGTATTTATTTTGGTTTCTAGCCAAGCAGAAATATTTAAACCCTGTTTTTGGAAGCAAGAATTATCTAATCACTCACTAGCTTTTATAATAAAACATTTATCATGGAACATTAATCCATTAGTACTTATTTTCCATCCCATCCTTTCACTAGCACCTTGCTTTGAACAAGGTTGAGTTTGGCTGTGATTTTTCCTTTTATCATATATCATAGTTACATGATGGGACACACCAACATTTAATGCAGAAAAAAATCTTGCACTTTGCTTGAACTTGGCACCCAGATGTTCTGCTTGTGCTTCCACTGCTAACAAAATAGTGCACGTGTGAGTTCTGAAATAAGTCTTTCATCGTAATGTACCAGGGTTTCATGGATGTAAGGAGGCATGTGGAAACAGCTAAGAGTAATTACCTGCTAAAGAAAAACTTGTGTTTAACTAGCTTTGTTTTTTCACAGCTTTAATTTGCATAGCACATCACCAAACTGCCACACTTAAGCTCTCTGGCATTAAAGGCAAAAATTAAATGGTTCAGGGGAATTTCTCCCTTGCTTTGTTTTGTTTTGCCAAATTAGAGATTAAAGGTAACCCCTGACTAAAACTGCAGTCCCTGACTCTGTGATGCCACATCACCTATGGTGCTGTGTGACTGATCAAAGTTGGATTTCCTCAGGCTCTTACCGGACCTGGATTTACAAAGCCACTGCTCAACCCAGTGTCAGATCAGGACCAGAGGGTGACATGTCCTCTTACAGCACAAAGCCAGTGAGAGGAAGGGGAGCACTCAGTAACTCCACAGTCTCGTTCCATTTCCTTCATTTCCCTCTGAAAAGAGAGAAATAAGCAAAGAAAAGGAAGGTGAGAAAATCATGAAGAAAACAATAGGAAGGTCCTCAAAGAACGAAAACCATAATGTCTGTGCAACTGTGAAGTGTCTGCTTATCTATGGCCTTTGTGTGCTGCTCTTCCAAGCAGCAGTTGGATGCCCTGGTAGGTAGGTAGGTATCTCTGGAGATATCTCTGGAGATTGAGATGTCTGGATCTCTCCTCCATTCCCCAGAGTGTGCTGGGACCAGGAATAGGGCTGCAAAACTCAGCTGAACCCAAGATCGTTCCCCCTCACAGATCTCAAACATTGCACAACATTGGTGCCATGTGCCTCCAAATGGGGTTCTGCAGGCTGGTGTCAAAGAGAGGCTGCTGCATTTGTTTCCCATTTCTATTAAGAAATGTTCCATTTGTGAGCCAAAAAAACACCCCTTTTTGTAGCATGTGTTACAGAATCTATGAAACATCAGAGCCAAATCCTGTGAACTCTGGGTGTAATCTTTACTGCTGGAGGAGATCCCTTGCAACCCATAGGTGTAATAAATACACTGTCAAGCTTTTACAGAACAAGAGCCAAACTATTATTAATTGTAGCATTGGAAGACCCTGATTCACTCCACCTCTCTTTGCAGATTTAACTGAGGTGCCTGTGTCGAGTGCTGGCTTTAGGCACGCAGCAGCTTGGGAAGATTAGTGACTTGAGTCACCACAGTGATTAGTGAGGCTCGGGTAAGTCAAATAAAATGCATGCACAGAAAAAAGCCTGACCACCGGAGAAAATTACTCCTGGGAAACAGGGAATAAAGAAGAGGATGTTGAAGACCATGCATTGTTTCATTATTTGGATATAAACTTTCCCTGCTTATTGTTAATAGATAGATGAGAGCATTGTGGTCTCCGTGGTCCCCAGAGGAAAGTGCCTGTCACCCTATGAAAGAGCCTATTATCCTGTCGGGGCTTAAGGTGTCCGAAAGTAACAGAATACAGATACAGGAGTAGTTCTTTGTATATTTCAGACTTTAATCTTCATTAGAAGTCTCGCCTATGATTTTGGAAGAGAATAAATTTCTGTCTTTTCACTGTAGGTTTTTAATCCTCAGATAATTAATGTGCATCCTACACCTGTACTTCTCCTAGAGCTTCTGTGGACATTAGAAGAAATTTTGTGTGCAAAGACAGATGCAATGCAGGTTCAAAGAAAGCAAGTTAGTCACTGAGCAAAACTCCCTAAAAATCACTTTAAAATTTCTTTTTAGTGTCCAAACATTTAAAAGAAAACAACCATAAGGTCATGGTTGGAACATGGAAAGTAGGCTCTTTAATTAAGTTACATTTTCTTAACTTAGTCCAGTAATTCCTTCCTGCTAATTTTTGTGGAAGCTTTATCTTTGCAATACAGGGCACACATATGCACAAGACTATATCCCTATACTTCTAAAAATAGGCCTACCCTTTCAGATCACTTGTATTTTCAGTATTCTAATGTTTATATTTAAGATACTCTTTTTTCATGTATGCTTCATTTTCTTATTAGAAAAAGCTCTTCAGATTCCTTTTATCATAGGTAATTCAAAGTTATATTGAGAAAAAATATGTGGATTGAATATCCAGATATTACTATTAACAAAAAAAAAATATTTTCTTCCTTCTCATTGGGAAAACATTAACTGCCCTCTCAAACCAAGTTATCAGCTCAAGAATCTGAGAATTTCTGTCATTAAAATGGTATTACCTCATTTTTAAAGTTCATTAAGTGCAGGTGTGTGTAAATGATCTGATGGAATTCCCTCAACACCTACTGAGCCAAAGATTAGTTCAGCACGTGTGTCAAAATGAGTAGCATCAGGGCCACTCTAACTGTTGAAGCTGGGGGCTGTTCCAGTGGGTTGCTCCAGAAGCCAGGAAGAGATAATGAAGTCAAATTCACATCACCTTTCCTCTTCTGGAATCAGATTTACTTGTATAAATAACAACATGTGAAATAATAACGTTGTGAAATATAACACAACTCAATACAATATGAAACAATGGAGTGCAATACAATAAACAAACCTAGCATTGCTGAAGAGTTATGAAACCAGACTCTGAACTTTCTACCAGTTGCTGACTCTGGGACACTTTTAGGAAAACCTCTTTTGACAGGGTCATGCTATCTTTTGCTGAGCCTCCAGACCTCCAAGCTTTGCTGGAGGATGTTCCTGCATGATGAAAAATGTCTCACCCAGCATGGTGCACAATTGTCCTCAGAGATGTTTATAATATATGAGAGAGACCATTCAGAGGACCCTTGACAGGCTTGAGAGGTGAGCCCATGTGACCCTCATGAAGTTCAACCAGGCCAAGTGCAAGGTTCTGCAACTGGGACAGGGCAAGCACAAGCACAGGCTGGGTGGAAAATGGATTGAGAGCAGCCCTGGGGAGAAGCACTTGAGGGTGTTGGTGGACAAAATGCTCAATATGACTTGGCAATGCACACTCACAGCCCAGAAAGCCAACCATAAGGCCATGGAAATCAAGAGATGTGGCTGAGGACTAGAAGAAAGCAAATGTCAGCACAGCCTTTGAAAAAGGCAAGGACAAGGACCCGGGGAACTACCATCTGGTCAGCCTCCCCTCAATCCCTGTCAGGGTGATGGAGCACCTCATTCGGGAGGCCACCTCTATCCACATGGATAATAAGAAGGTGATCAGGAGAAATCAGCATAGATTCATTAAAGGTGAATCATGCTTGACCAACCTGATTGCCATCTTTGATGAAAGAGCTACCTGGATGGATGAAGGGAGAGCATGGATATTGTCTACCTCAATTTCAGCAACACTTTCAACACTGTCTCTCACAACATCGTCACAGGCAAACTGAGGAGGGGAGTGAGGTGAATTGAGGTGGATTGAGAACAGGCTGAACAGCAGATCCCAGAAGCTTGTGATCAGTGGCACAGGGTCCAGTTGGAGGCCTGTCACTAGTGATGTCCCCCAGGACTCAATACTGGGCCCAGCATCTTTTAACTTATTCATCAATAATAAGTTGCCCCGTTGCTTGGATAAAGGAGCAGAGGCTTCCTCAGCAAGTTCCCTGCCAGGAGGAGTGGACAATAATCCAGAGAGCTGTGCTACCCTTCAGAGGGAGCTCAGCATGTTGGAGAGATGGGCAGAGAAGAACAATCTGAAATTCAGGAAAGGTAAATGGAGGTTCCTGCACCTGGGAAAGAATAACCCCAGGCACCACTGGAGGCTGGAAAGCAGCTCTGTGGAGGTGACCAAGCACTGGAACAGATTGTCCAGAGAGGCTATCGAGTCTCCCTCACTGGAGCTATTCAAGAGCCACCTGGACACAAACCTCAGCCATGAGCTCTGGGATGACTCCGCTTCACCAGGGAGGTTGGATCAAACGATCCACTGTCCTCCCTTCCAACCTGACCCATTCTGTGGCTCTGTGTCCTGGGCTGCACCAAAAGCAGTGTCCAGCAGGTCGAGGGAAGTGATTTTCCCCCTCTACTCTACTCTTGTGAGACCCCACCTGGAGTACTGTGCTCAGCTCTGGGGCTCCCAACATAAGAAGGACATGGAACTGTTGGAGCAAGTCCAGAGGAGGCTACAAAGATGATCAGAGAGCTGGAAAACCTCTCCTATGAAGACAGGCTGAAAGCATTGGGGCTGTTGAGCCTGGAGAACAGGACCCCACAATAGAGATGGAGAGGGACTTTTTACAAGAGCCTGCTGGGATGGGATGAGACGTGCTGGCTTTAAACTGAAAGAGAGTAGGTTTAGATTAGATGTTAGGAAGAAATTGTTTACCATGAGGATGGTGAGGCTTTGGCACAGGTTGCCCAGAGAAGCTGTGGATGCCCCATCCCTGGAAGTGTTCAAGGCCAGGTTGGATGGAGCTCTGAGCAACCTGATCTAGTGGAAGTTGTATCTGCCCTTGGCAGGGGGGTTGGAACCGGATGATTCTGAAGGTCTCTTGAAGCCCAAATGATTCTGTGATACACCTGCACATTGGAGAAAGAGACACATTTACAGCTGGCCTTCACCAACAATGGTGAGGCTTATGACCATGCAGTACTGGCCTCCTACTAGTCCCCTCTATGACAGAGAAACTTCATCTTCCAGGACATATGAGCATAGTGACAGACCTCAGTGTCTTCTGAATAACAATTCAAATGCACATATTTGATTCACATTTTGCACTCATTAATTAAATACTTATAGAAAACTTTACAGATGGACAAATGTTTGCAAAAAATAGTCTTTACAGTTCTTCTTATCATAGGGGTGAATAGGAGGCAAAGCAACAATGATAGTTAAGGTAGGTCTCAGTCTTCCAAGAAAATTTAAATATATTTTACTTCTGTGCTTTCCCAGCTAAAGGAAAGGTAACTCTTTTGGGATTTACCCTTTATTGGACTACTGAATATGACTACAATAACAGGAAATACTGCATACTTTTGTCTTTATGAACACAAAGACATTATAGGACTTCTTATACAGGGGGTATTGCAAGCACTGTTAAATATGAAAAAAAAAATCACTCCACTTGAAAACAAGCTCTATGGAAAAAACAATCAAAATTGCCTAAGCAATACTATCACATAATTAGATTGCCTGGCATAAGATTAATACATGAAATGTCCTCAGTTCTCATGCCATTCTCTGTCTTGATTAACGAAGGAACTAAAAGACCAGACTTTTTCCATTGCTAAATTTTCCATTGTGAAATTTGACGTGTTCATGACTGCAGAAGCTCTGTTAATCAATAAATCACTAGACAACTTTGATTAATTAGCTAGTCAACAACTCATAAGACAGTTCAGTCAGAACATCTGCATTTCCTTTTGTCCTATGTGATTTTTTAGTGAAGTAAAATGTGGCTGTTTCTTTCCCAGACTGTTTGCTTTAAATGTTCTATGGAAGAATTATGGATTATTTTCATTTGTGCTTCAGTAGCAACTAACAGCCTCTTCTAAGCTCCAGGCTTAATTTATGCTAGGTTTTACATGATCCCATTTTACTGTGCAAGGCTGGGGATAGAAAGAGATGCAAAGTAATTCCAGGGGTACTTGTCTGTACCCCCGCACAAGCCTGGAGGCAAAGCCTGCACCAGAGCTCAGATGTCTGGAGCGCTCTGCCAGCCACACTGCCTGTCCTGAGAGGAAACACAAAATGCTCTGCTCTAAGCAAACAGCATTGTTTTCGAAGACAATTTGCCAGCATGAGCTTTCCTGTAAAAGGAACCATTTTATTAGCACTATGGGTGGGATGTCATCCTCCAGCAGGATGTCTCCCATGGACCCATCCAACCTGCACTCCAGAGTTGTGTGCCGAATGGAGTCGTTCTTCCCAAGTCAGTGCCCTGCCCTGTTGTGGGGTATGTGGGGGTGGTGGAGGATGGCAGCAAGCAACACATGTGGTAGGTGAGGACATGTTCCCCTCTGGAGAAAAACAAAATTTGGATGTGTCTTAGTCAACAGAAAACAGTTATGACTCTGCAGAGGGCTGGGTTGTAGATTCAGTCACACTGGTGTCACTTGGATGCCTGTCACAGGAAAAGGATCCTGCAAAATGAGACAAATATAAACCTAGAAAATATAAATTTAATCTGACTTCGTACCTATGTTCCTATTGACCTACCTCAGATTTCAAATCTTTTTAAGAATTCAGCAAAGAAACCCAGCATTTACTATTACCCACATATACAGTTTACCATGCTGATCAGGCTCTTCAGTTACTTCGTGTTTCTTGCTTTATTTTGGATTTAATGCTCTGTCTCAGCCAGCTGACATTTCCAAATTCCCCTGATTAAGGGAGCATTCAAAACCTTCCTCCCACTCCCAAGCCCAGCAGAGGTGTCTGAGCCACCCTCAGCTGCCCATGCGTGGAGCATTCACAGTCCTATAACCTCTGTACTTAGGACTGCACCATGTTCTGGTTTATTTAAATATGGGAATTGCTGCCTCTACACTTACTTCCTACAGTGGTTCCAGTTCATCTGTATGTCTCCCACTGTTTACATCACTGTTTCTCATGATAAGTCCTCTCCTCCATTTCTGTAGCTCTCCCTCACAAATCCTTGTTGCAAAAGAGAGTGAGGAAAACATGAAATGTTGGGATTACTAGTAGACAGAAATCCCAGTATTTTCAGCAGATCTGTTGCTGATCTTTTCAAAATTCTGATGAAAAAGGCATGAGTTTTCCCACCATTTGCCAGAACACGAGAAACAGTGGGGATGAGGGTGTCTTCCCCCAGGGCGCAAGTAGTAACACAGTTTGGTAGTCATTACCCAAAGCACTATTTGAGACTTTGATTTCAAGTACATGATAGCTCAGTTTCCATCTAAAGCAGCCAACAAACAAGAAAACCAGAAAACATTACCCATGATCCTTTATCTTAATACTTTTGGGGTTTTTTTTACTCACCTCAGAAACAAAAAACAGAGGCTGCAGAGCAATATACTGAAAAAGTTGAACCATACCAACCTTTGAAGAATCACATACAAAATACTATTTTAAATCAAAAGTATGTGTGTTGCACTTTGGACCAGGTTGCCAGCTGATGTAAAACAGTTCAACTCCTTTAATCATATGGGGCTATGCCAATTTACATCAGCTGAGGATCTGTCTAATAATAATATGTGAAGCAGGGCTTCACCACATACTCTACTGAATGTTGGAAAACATCCTGTGCTTAAATGCATGCAGCTCTTTAACTTGGAGTATGAGACTGGCCACATTGTTTGACATAAGGGTTAGTTTTCAGATAGTGAAATTTCAGTTGCCAGGTGCCAGAGGCAATTTATCAGACACTCATAAAATAAAGATCAAAAAGCCCATCAGTCTCCCACTGCATCTGGGATCTAGGAAGGAACACTTACAGCCCCCTATCCTTTAAACAGCTCTCACTTAAAGAGCTCACTGTTTATAATAACAAGAAAAGGAGAAAGGGTTCAGGTCAAAACCAGCTGAACAGCAGGTGGTGTTATAAAGTTTTTTTTCCACAGTTAAAACTTTTGTGAAATAGTAGTTCAAGTGTACTCATACAAGCCTGTTTCATATTTTTAATTTGTATTTTTAAATAATTTTTGGCAATTAGAATACAAGTCACAGATGAATTGACTTTTTTCCCTGTTGTTTACTTGAAAATGTTACAAAAATAATCCTGAATTATTTCCTTTCATGCTTCCCTTTTGACTGAAAGCCCTTGCTACACACTACTGAACTCAGCTTTTAGATCCAGAACCAAAATTCCTCCAAAGTTCAAAGGGGTTTCCAAGCTGTGTTCCTGTTCATAACCAGCTTAGCTGGAATGGTGCAAGATGAGAAGTTTGGATTCAGATCTGAACCGTACTGTTATTTAACATTTAATGAGCACTCACGCTCAGTCTTGGCTGAAGTCAGAGATGCCTTCTGAAATGTTTCAATGTCAAGGATCTGGTGCTGCCCTCAGGTCTCCTCAGTGGGGTGGAAGAAGCATCTCTCCACCTCCAAGGAATGTGTACATTCTGGTCTGAATCCCTTTCTTACAACTTCATGCCTCAAAGACAAAACAGCCAGACTCTATCAGGCAAGAATTAGCCACACATGTTCAGAGTTGTCATCAAAACTCACACAACCCCTCAAATGAGATGAATGCAAAGCTACATTGCTATTCCAGAAGAGTCAGTGAGCTTCACACGAAAGCCTCATCTCTAGTCAGCAACTGACCATGACAACCCGAAAAATTTGATACACTAATTAAAATACAGCATTATCCCTGAGGACACAGGATGAGAGGAAATCTCCCCCAATGTACTAAACCTTCCTATGAAGTACAGAGCATACACGGCTCCCAGAGACATTTCACAGCACTGAACACACTGGAGCAGAGGGAATGTAATTTGCCTTGACTAATTTTAATCCCTTAATTTATGCACCTGCTGAGGTTCCAAGTATAGTAAATGGAAAGAAAAAAGTATCTAAATTAATATCCTAATTGCAGTACAGCTCAGATATTTTGCAGCACCTTCCAGAGGCGTTTGCCTCCATCAGTCAGGCTTGGGAGCCCTGGCTCCCACACAAAACACCTAAATTAGATCCTTACTAGAGGCAATGTGAATGACCTCACTGATAAAAACACTATTTTCTGCAGTGCGTGCTGTTTGCTCATGCATCCATTCAAAAGTGCTCTCCATTGCTCTTACCTCCACTGAGTCTGAGAGTTTCTTCACCACAGCATTGATTAATGACCAGTTCTTGGGAACAGTGATGTCTTCAAGTTCACAAACACAGTGCTCATCATTTTTCAAAAATGTAAATGTTTGTCAACAGTTACTGCACAGAGGTAATAAAAATCCATGGGAAAGAAGTGGTGTGCCTTGGATACAAAAAGTATGACTATCATTAGTATTATTTGCTGGCAAATGTGACTTTTGTAATAGTGACCACAATATTGTTACCATACATCAGCATTCACAGAGGCTCGTACCCCCTAATTTTCTGACTGCTATCAGGCTTCCCAAACACCTTGTCCCAGAAATTATTTTTCTATTCCAAAGCATGAGTCAGGTCTCCCATCTGCTTTGGACATCCATTCAAAAAATCTTACTTGGCCTTAATCCCAGTCACTGAATTCTGTGTGGTATCCTATATGGTGTATGCATTATTTTGAAATGCTGTAATATTGTTATCTTTACTTTATAACTGTGGTCCCTTAGAGCTTTCCTTTGTATTTCCAGCATTCATTTCCCAGGCAGTTTTATAAAAATGTAATGAGGTGCTATTATTAAAGCCTATTAACTTATACAGGCTTGTTGCCTGATGAGAACTCAATTTTATTTTCCTTAAGCAGCAGGCCAGATTGCAATCAAGCAGTTTCTCCAGTGAGTATCCCAACAAATTCATCACCCTATTTCTTGTTTGAGATAATGCCACAGTAGAGACCAGGCCAAAACTTTCCTTTTACAAAGTTACAATGAAGACATATTTACTCTTTTCACAGTAATTGCCTGCAATAAGGTAATTCTTTCCTTCATTTTGTAGTTTCTTCTCCTGTTTTTCAACTTTCATCCCAGAAATTAGACTGAGATATTTATGGGTTGTGCTGAGCTCATGGGTTTTAATTAAGATTTCTACATAACTGAATAATTTCTACAACTCACCTCTTCTAGCAAGACTAGCATTAGGCTTGTGCAGCATGCATAGGCACGAGACCACACAAAGGAGGAGGCTTTGCATTCCAGGTCACCATCTCCAGAGGCCAGAGCACAGCAAGGGCTGCCAAATGGGCTCAGATGGGCCCCAGCTCCGCCTGCAGCTGTCAGGGCCCTCCCACGCACTGACAAAGCCAGATTTTCCCACCCTCCTCTGACCTCCAGAGATGTGCCTACTCTGGAAACCTGCTGAAAGCACCAAGGTGTTAAGTATTTTTGCTAAAAAGGGCTGGAGGAGGAGAAAGACCTTGCAATGAAAGCACAAGGTTGTCTGGCTTCAGTTTCTAGTCCTGTTGCGCGTTGCTTGTCTGACCTTATGTTTTACTCCCTCTACTATTCTGTTTTGACTTTGTGTTTCATAAAGCATGAGAACCTCTAGCTGTGATTAGTGGAGAAGCACAGCCATCAAACTGTGCTCAGGTTATCAATGAACTTTGTGAAAATAGAGCAAAACTAAAAAAAAAAAGGGAGGGGGATGTTTTTCAATATAGACTAGAGAACACAAAGACCAGACTCAGATAATGCTATACATTTTAAAAATGTTAATAATTCAGCAGCTTGGGTATGTGATTCTACTCTTACTTCTAAAAAATGATATTTTATGCATACTCAGCTCTTAAATCTTAAAAAACTATCATCTTCTTGCACTGTAAGTATCTTATGAGATTCCTTAATTGATCTATTTGTGAGGGTCCAAAATGTGCAGATTTTTGGAAAGCTACTTTAATTGAACTGGAATTCTTCCTATATTTCCTTGGCACCCATCTAATGATATCTAGGTAGTTAAAAAAGTATTTCACAAATGCCAGACCTAAGAAAAAATGCAACTTCAAGTTGTCTCTGTGGATAGGACGTTAGTGGGATGGCTGAGCAAGATTTTCTTGGCAGAGCCTTCAACAAAGGATCCAAATAATAGTATATTGCTAACAGGGAAGTCACTTTAAAAGAGGTTTATACATTTCCTGTGCAGTCAATTGGGAAAAATTTAGTGTCTTTCAAGGCATCTCTTGAGAGAGTCAATCTCCCTAAGTTTAAGCACAGTAGAGTGGTGAATGGGATTCCTCTAGAGCAGGCACAGGTTACTGAGGCAGGTGAGTCCCACCATCAGTTACCTAAGGAAAGCTGACCTAGTTTTATGTAAGGCCTTACTCTGGCCCCAAAGAGAACCACTTCACACATCAGTCTGTCACATCTGTTTTTGGACTTGGCTCTGCCCATGCATTTCCTTAAATCAGCTAAGAAGCCAATCCTGAACAGAATAAAACCTTCAAAGTATCAAATTTAGGTCTCTATAAATTTTCTGCATAGTAAAGCCAGAGAGATTGTTATGGTCACCTTATCTGTTGTGTAATACACCACCTACATTTGCTCTCAAAATGTATTTTATGATAATATACTGGTTTTTATAGCAATTCATTTCTAATTATACACTTTCAAACTCCATGTTTCCTTAGCTAAACTTTCATTAATTATAGTACAGATCAAGTTTCACATGACATTAACTTGGAGGAGTATGATTTAAAACAGAACTTGTGAGATTACCACTTCTGTGCACATTGGTGTGCAGCTAGACAGCAAAATATATGCCTCCATATAAAAATTGACATACCTATTTCTGATGTGAGCCCTGTCATTTAAATGGAGCCAATTATTCCTTTTTGCTATTCAAAATCCTACCAATTCCTTCCAGTACAACTCAGGTTCAGTTCTTGGCTACTTCTTTAAGCTGGCTCTGGGATTTTCTCATCCCTAGCTTTTCCACTCATTAAAGTCATAACTAAATTCTCCTTTCCCTCCTGTCCCTGTGCTCCCAACTCCCTTCACCAGCATGTCTGATATGTCTTATCAAGTCAAAAGCAAGATCCCTACTCACGTCAACCAAGGCTCTGGAATACAGTTCCCACCTACCTCTGCAGCCCTCCCTCTGCCCGTTCCCACGGTTTCTCTCCAAGCACCTCCCAAGCCTTCAGCCTATCTGCTCCAGTTGGCTCTTTTCCTGCTCCCTGTGGTCCCGAGGAGCTGCCAGCTGGCCTGCTCTCCTGACTTCTTAAGAAAATTAGATACTTTTGCTGTCCCCACTACCTAATGTGGAGTCAGGTTCATGTAACCCCATCTCAGAAGTAGAGCTCTAAACTCATCTTTTTACTCTTGCCTTGCTGTTGACACCATTTCTGGGGCCAGGCTCTGGTAAAAGGAAATCAAAAAATTGTGTATGGTTCTTAGCAAAGGTATAATGAGCTGGCTCATGAACATCAGCTGCTGGGTGGACTCAAAGTCCCTTGATGGTTTTATGAGCACATCACCAAACACTGATTTGCCTGCAGTTTAAAATCTTCATTTGCTTGTTTGGGAGGCAGAGGCATCTTAGTTGTATGCAAAGCTGGTGGGAAAAAAATCAGAGTTGTCATTAATAAAAGAAGAATTTGCTAAAAATATTGCCAGAAAAATATTTAATTTACAAAGGGGAAAAAAAGAAGCAATCTTTCTCCCTTCACAGTACTTGAAATTCAAGACTGGTGATGCAGTTTTTATTGCAATGTCTTAGGTAGCTGGTGATTCTTTGTTTTGGAGTCTTAATACTTAGTTTACAAATTGCCAAGTGTTGAACTACTAATAATATGGTTATTTAATGTTTCTAGACAAAGGGAATTACTTTTCTCATATGTTATGAGAACTAATCATCATGGGAACAGAAGGAAAAGTTGGCTACTGAACCAGAGGAACGAACAGATCCATTACTTTCCTGGAAATGTTTCCTTTTAGTTGGCTAATGTGCATTATGAGCTAACGATAATGCTCCACATGACTCTATGGAAGGGATGACCTCTTTCTGTATATTCTCTGAGAAGACAGACAAAATCTATCTCCATTTCAGACACCACACAGCACATTAGTATGTTTTAGTGTCTATTTACACCAGAACTGGGTGCTAGGACAGCTCAGTAATTTCCAAATCACAGATGGTTCATGTCTGGGCCATTCAGCATACAGCCTGCACCCATTTCTATGGACATACCCACACAAAAATGCTCTGTTCTTTGAATAGCTTTCTCATCCTTTTTGATCATCTAGCCAGAAAAGTTGTTGTCTTAGAAGACTTATTTTCAAGCTGCCTTCTGGGAGTGAACTTGATTTCATTTGGCAAATGTAAATGAAAAGAAATTAATATCCATTTCCACTTGTGTCTTTCTCCCAAATGGTGCTCTGAACCTGGGGTGCATTTATTTCCTCTATTCTGACAGAGGTGGCTTATTCTTACTCTTCCCAGCTTCATCTCATTTTTGACACTCATGATATGTTGGGGGGTTCAAGGAACTCAGTTCAGCCTTTTTTTTTGTTCTCAAACAGTGAGAAAAAATGATCTCATTCTAGAAGTGTGTCCTCTTTCTTCTGTTATTCCCTCCCTCCACAAGCACAAAGACAGGAGAGGAGAAATATATGGTAACAATAAGACAGGATTGGAAAATTCCTGTATGAATATCACTGTGTTCTGTGAGATTTAAATGGCACTGTATGTCCTGCAGAAGAAAGTACTCCTGGCCTAAAATGAATTTTACACCTCCAAGCCTCCTAGTTTGAAACATTGCTCCACTGAGGAGAAAGGAAGATTTTATTTCTTTTTTTAAATGCACTTAGAAATTATTTTGGTGCTGAAATTCTCACAAAAATCTCACAAATATGTTTTCATGCAGATCCTTCTGACTTGAAATTTGCTTTGTTCTTCAGGCTGTTAGCCGTCTTTTACAGCAGGATCTGTGAAATCTAAGGCTAAAGTAGCATACATATTTCATAGAGAAATACATTTTAGAGATGGCATTATGCAGGAGGGTAGTTAAAAAGGGCTCCTGAATTCCTCTGTGTGTAGGGCAGGGCTGCACTTGTCTTTGTATGCCAGCAAATATCTAAGATGAAGAATGGGACAGTTAGTTTTCAGGTTATGCCAAATTCTGTATAGACAGAAGAGATTTGGGTAAGGTACTATGTGAAAAGCTGAAGGCTTTATTCTTTGGTTTGGTCCCTGATTTAAAGCAATTGATTTTTTTTCTGGAAAACACAGAAAGAAATTTTTATTATGCTTGTTGATTGACTGCTTCTGGCCCAAGACAGTAAATGAGGCACAGTTACTCTTGGATTATACCCAGATTCACCATTACTGATTGATCTTCCATGGAGAAATCAGCATGAAAGGCTCCTCGCCTGCTACTGCTTGGCAGAGAGGAGACAACAGTGTCAGGATGGGACTGCTGTGCCAAGAAGGCAAAAATAGATTTTGAGAGCGACTCCGATTTAATGTCAGTTTTGTAATTCACCTGTGGTGTTACATCCTTTGCAGCTGGGAAGGCTTCATTAAATACCAGGCATTGTTTAAAAAACAGTGTGCCAAGCTTTTTTTTTTTGTTTTCTTTTGAGTCTAGAGCCAGCAAAGAAACTGCTTTCTGGACAACACAGATAGCTTAACTTCAGCAAATGTACTAATGCTGATAGTGTCAAAAAGAAACCCATCTCTGACAAGGACTGAGCAGAGGCTCCAAAGCAGATAAGGAATTTTTTTTTTTTTTTTTTAATGAAGCCAGAGGAAAATTGAATAAAGATAAAAAGAATAATCAAAGATTTTATAGTTTGTTTTTTTTATTTTCCAAGTGAAAAAAATCTGCTGGATTAATGAAAAGTCAACAGGACTGTCTCATTAAGGAGCAAAGTTATCTTGAGACTTCTTTATCAAATGAAATATTTTAAGAATCTGTTTTAATTAAGAGCATTACTTCTATCTTTTACCGAGTGCAATCTTCTATTTGGCGCAGCTTTAGTAACAAATGGCAGATATTTAAACAAATGGGATTTTAGCCATGGAAGAGGGATGATGTCTATCCATTTGCTTTGTTTAGAGTCCATTCACACCTTGACGGATGTCCATAGGTCTTGCAGAGATGTAGAAAGAGTGAGTTGGTATTGCAGGGCACCAGCAGAATCCTGATTACACAATGCCACTCTCTCCCCCTTCTGGTGGGAAGGACAAGGCAGGACACAGCCCCAGCAGTGATGAACAGCTGCAGAATTGTCCCTTCTCATATGACACAAATCACATGTGCTGTGTTCCTGAGGAGTTCATTCCTTTTAATTCCTCCTTCTTTTTCTCCCCTAAACTTCCTTCCCCTCATGGGCAGGTTTGTCCCAGCCAGGCACACCTGGGCAGTCCATGTGTCTTTCTACCTTTGCACTGTGGAAGAAAAGAGTCCTGGACTTCTGTGCTTCAGAAAGTTAGAGATTTAGCAGTGCCATTCAAAACATGCATCCTCATTTAAAGGAGCTACCTAGTTACTTCAGTAGTTAAACTTCAAGTGCTATTTTGCAGAAAAGCGTGGGAACTGAGATTTGCTAGATGTGCCCCAAAGGAGAATTTGTCTGGTTTTAGATTGTGAAATACTCCAGCTTCTGGTATTGTTGTTCCTTTTTATTTCTCAAAGTAAACACATATTGCTACTCTGATGTTTCTGGTCCTTCAAATGTTAACACACAAGAGTAAACTTTTATGGTTACACAGATCAAAGGGTTGTACAAAATTAAGAACATGCATTAAATGTTTGCAAGATCAGGAATGCAATCTACCGTACCCAAAATAAAAATTCAGAGAAATTAGGGAAAACTTTGTAGAGATTTTCTTCATCTTGAATTCAAATGAATACATCAGAATGGCCTGAAGCTGAATATGAAACCTTGGAGTTTCAATCTGCTTCATGAAATCTCTGTCTAAGGCAAAGAATAAACAACTTACAGAAAATGAAATTTTGGTTCTGGCTCTGCAAACTAAATGCCTGTGCTTAACTTTATGAACAAAACCTTTGATGTAGGTGGGTTTACTCTATAATGGTTTGTCACACACTGGATCTGTGTGACTTATTTATGGCTTGGCATACTTAGATGTATTTTTTTGTGTGTGTTTAAAGGAATCATTGGTCTTATATGTGTAAGTTTAGCTTTCATTCCAGGGGATTTTTTAAATACCTGGATTTTGTTGAGCAATCCATAATATAACAGTTCTTCCTTGCAGTTGAAAAACACATCTTCTCCAACATTAGCTGCCGTACTTCACATGCATATAATATTGCTATCAGCTGCTTATTGCCTTAAAAATGTTTGATTTCTCTCTCTCTCTCCTACTTAGCAAGATTAAAGGCTTAGATGTTCTGTTATACCATACCATATGTTAAGAGGAAAGACTAATTTTGGCTGCCTACAGCATTCCAAGCCCTATTTAAATAATGTTAGCTAAAAGCTCAACTTGTATAAATGCTTAAATCTGCAGATGTAAAGCTTTGATTAACAAAGTCCTTTAAGGACCAAAATCTGCAATTTACTGCTTTTGAAAAGTCTGCCATGCTCCAGGGAGATGTACTGTTTCTTGGTGGAGCCCTGGCAGGACTCGCTGATGTATTCACAGGATCTGTTCACACCCACTGAATTTCACTTAGGAAAAAGTCTATGGAACTCCCCTAACCACATCATTATGATGGTTTAAAAGCTCCAAATTAAAGCCAATTTCTACTTTTCTCTTGCATAGCTCACTGACAACTATAAGCAAATGCTTCATTTTTTTTTTCTTTATTCTGTCCTTATGGCATTGAACGAGGCCTGAATGAGGGTTTGCTCTCTGGTGGGTGAGTATCACACCACGCAAGCGCGGGGAGGAGAGTGAGCAGAACTGCTGACATCAGCTTTCTGCCAAAAGCTCATGAGCTCGAAGGTCAGATTACACACATCAGCCCTGTGATAAGATACTAAGGGGAGATGATCACATCCTCATCAGTTGGAAGAGTTCAGTGACTTTTTACAGTGTGTTCTCAGAGAGCTGCTGGGATTAAAGTTATCGGCACTAAATTAAGGATTTATGGTTCTCTGATGGGTGTGGATTCAGTAAATCTCCACTCTTAGTGAATTTGGGGGGTGTGGGTTGCTGCAGTAGGCAAGGAGTATCAACTGCTCTGGGTTCAGCGAGTGGCTGTGTTTCAATCTCAAACTCCAGCTTGTCTGAGGAAATCAGAAAAATATTTTTTCCATCCTGATGAACAACTTCAAGAGTTCTGCTCATTTGCTCCTTTTCTGTTTAGCTAGTGGGTTGTTGTTTTGGATTGTTTGGTTTGGTGCATTTTTCCTCCCTCTGTGGCATTTCACATTGGCAGCCTTGGGACAGAGCAGCACTCTGAGAGGATACAAAGGATTCCCTTGGCCAGCTGCGTCTTCTGCATGAAGATTAAGGCACAGAAATACACAGAGACTTAGATCAAATGATAAAATCGTCCTCTCTAGCATTAAGTGTAGTGAGATATATAGATATAAATTCACATATATTGGTATTAAACTCTGTTGTTTTAGCAAGTATTATTTTAAAACAGGAAAGAAAATATAAAACCAGATCTTTATAGCACATCCTCCTTTTTATCCCGCAAACTCATCATGCTTTGCTTAAGTACCCCTCTTTCCATACAGATTCACTTGCCAAATCCTTCCATATCTTACCTAGACACTAGATCGGATCTGCTGCATGACTGATCCACATCTCTCTCGTGTGCATTTATGTTACCATCATTGTGGGCAAGATCACCTCCACAATCACAGAAAGACCATTAATTACTCTGAAATTGCTTCAGTGTTTCACTAGAAGTCGATCTAAAGCTCCACACTGGAGCATAAATGCATGTTATGGACTTCTCTCCTAAAACTTGCATCTTGCTTACAATGACTTCTGAGGGTAAGCAGTAGCCAATTGAGTTTTAATGTAGCACTGTAAATATATGTGTTCCACAATGCCTTGTAAGCACAAAGCACTCCAGCTGATGTTCTACATCAGACCATACATCTGGCAAGCATCAAGAAGATATTAAACCTGCCACCTTAAAGAAAACACTACCAGCAAACTCTGATTGTATTAGGAATTGAATACAAATACGTATTTCCATTTTGATATGCGAATTATACAGTCTCTCCTCTCAAATCTGGACTTGGCCATTAAATGCCTTCCAGGCCTGTCTCAGCCACATGTGGTGAGTGACCCTTCAGATCCCACCTGTTGGGGCCGGTCCCTTTGTATACTTCACTGTATATCCAGAAAGTCACCATCAGGCATTTTGTCAGGCTACCTGAGATGGTTCCCAGGAAGATGGGAGAGGCGATGATCAGAGAATATAAGTGTTATTGGCCACTTCTGAGAATTATCTTTACAATTTGCAAACACAACTACTGATTCTGGTTTCTTAAGACAAAAGTCTCTAGGGGCTACTGTGGAATAGAGAGACACTGTCATGCCTTGCATCACACATTAACGTTGTATGATATGTTCAACAATTATACCCAGTCAGATTGTGTTTGATATTTCTCCTTTAGTATTTTTCCATTTTCTTACAGGTATTGATACAGATTTAGGTACCCACTGTACTTTTTTTTTTTTTAATTAATTGGATATGCAAAAACCAGTGACTTTGCTTCTCATGTAGATTATACTGATTTTAAAGGACCCTATTTGTGCTCAAACCTGTGCCTTAAGTATTTATTATTGTATATATTGTCACTTACTTATTTGACTATTTATCAATTGCTTTTATGGAATTTTTACCAATTCTTCATTCCTGATCTTCTAAATGTATTACTTGGCTTAGTAATTTATATTTTCCTTAGCCTAAAAAAAAGGAAAGACATTTACAGTGATGTGATTGTAACCACACTGGAATAACACTTTCTTCCACAAGTGAAAAAACACTTCTGGAATCTCAAAATATCTCCATGTTTCAGATATCTAGATGTGTTATATTCCCAAAAGAATTCAAGGGGCCAAAGCCCTGTCTCATTCAGCTGGGCATGATGTGCCCAACAAAGGCTGACCAGAAGACGCTCAGCATTACTGTAGCAGTAGATGTTGTTAGCAGAGGAGAAAAGCAAGAAAGGCAAACAGTACTACTTCTCGTGGAAAATTCTCATGTGTTTTCTCCCAAAGCCTAAATGTGCATGCCCTGTGGAGCCTCAGAGGGACACTCCTACACTGCTCACATCCACTGATGCTTTATTTGAAAGGTCCAAACAGGACTTGCTTCCTTTCTGTCTAGGGAGCAGCTTCCCCACAAGGCAAGCAGCACCAAAAGCATGGGTTTGTTTCATGCTGAGTTCTTTCTTTACTTATGGCAAAGATACAAGCTTATCTAACAATGGTCTATTATGATATGTCAAAATCATGGGATTATCTTAGGCTGGGCTGTTAGGATATACTATGCTCATCTACGTCAGTATCATTTTAAGTTGGTGCCAGTTTTAGAGGTGTTTTGGACTCTAATAATGAGACACAGGATGGGGGATAGAAAAACAAATTGAGAACAAAGACAGGTGTTTAAGGGAGTAAAATGCAATCAATAGCAAAACAGATATCCCTGGTAATAAAAAAAAAAAGCTTTAGAAACCAGCCATTCTTAGTATAAAGTATGTGCAAGAAGGAGAACCTTGACATGGTTCCACTTCTCCATACCTCCCATTGTTTTCATCACTGTAGCTCATGATGAGCCCTCTCCTCCATCCCTGTCAGTCTCCCTCACAGACCCTTATGATCTTTCCTCCTCTTATGGTTCCATGCGTTTAGATTGCTCTAAGTCTGCCGGTAAAAGCGAATGTCTAAATATATAACTGATACACCCGTTCACCTTGGGATGAATGTTTTATTGGTTTGGATGTCATCATATTCCTCACAATCACACATTACTCCTTCCAGCACATATGGCAAGCAGCTGTATCATATGGGCACTGCTCTTACAGTTTAAACCTAGGAGACTCAGAAGTTCAAAATTAAAATAACAAAATAATAACTCTGACCTCTTCTTACCAAGCACTAGTGCAGAAATCAGTGCAGAAATGAAGAAGGTCAATGAGAAAGCAGAAGTTGAGCAAGCAATAGTAGTTCTCCTGCCTTCAGAAGACGCTATTCCAAAGGAGAAAAGGCACTATTAGTCCATATCTGTGTGCAAAACTTCTGAAAAAAAAAAAAGAAAAAAGAAAAAAAGGCCCAAGTTTCTGATTCTGTCTTCTTCAATTTTATTGAAGGAACAGGAGTGAATATTTGCATCTGGCATAGACAGCAGAGTTCTCTAAAAATAACATCCAGTGTTTAACTAGAACTTTTCATCCAGATATCTTACAGCCATTTACAAGGGTGGATTAGTTACATTACACCCACTTTACAAGACAGAATAATCAAGATTCTGTTGAGTCAATTCACCTGCCAAAGATAACCCTTATTTTCATGTAACAGACAGGACCAGACTCATGGCAATCCTAGAAGTTGAATGCTGTTCTTCCATTCACTCATTCTATCGTATGTCCCCTATGGCAGCACATTTCACATTAGGTGATGCGGGAGAGGCCATGGGACCTTCCAGGACACCCTTATGTCATGCACACCCAGCTGTGCCTGGTCCTGTGGGCTAATAATGCCCCAAGAACTGGGGCAGGGGTGAATAAACAGAGAACTGCTGAACACTTCGTCTACAGAAAAGCTTTACCTCACCGAGTCAAACAATCACCGAAACTTTGTCCTTTAAAAGTGCATGAGCAGACATTGCCAGGACTGCAGAGACTGCAGTTTGAATCAAAGCCTTTGACTATTGCAAGCTCTTGGCATAAATTACTGCGTGCATCAGGAAATGCTCTCACACAGCAATGCACAATGGTGGTGCCTGGTTGCAGAGAGCCTCCCACTCACATGGCCATCAGGACAGAAACCTTTCAGCATGACTGCACAGCACATAGGAATCATCCAATTCTATATTTAGACTGAGAAGTTTTCTTTCACTCCAGCTGCATTGAGAGACTGGAAATTGCATTGCATACAATCCCCAGAATTAGATCCTTGACTTCATTTGCTCCACTAACACACCACTTGCTTTCTCCTTCCCTCCTGGTGTCCTGACTTTTGTCAGCCTCAGTAAAGATGTTTTTCTTAGTTGAAATGGGACTAGGGTGGGTGAGTATTTTCTTGATACATCTATCCACTCATGCTGGAGCATTATTGACACATTCACTTTTACTGACTGCTTTTTTTTCCTTTCTCCTTTTTAAACTCAGCATCTGCCAGTTCTGAGTTGCTACACCTTCTGTTTACAGCAGGACATTGCTGTAAACCTGCATTTATTTCTTTCTCACATAAAGCATACTTCACGCCTTTTCCCTGTATTGTTTCAGTTAATACAAAAAAAAAGTCCTCCCAAGATACAAAAGAGTAGTGAGCATCAGGCAGAATCAGTCATGACTGTCATTTTTCAGGATAATACAGAAACAGATTTAATCAGAATATTTTCTCTCTTCCCAAAGCTTGCCTGCTACCATTTCCAATGGGGCTGTTCATGGCAGTATACAGCATCCATTATTAAAAAAATAATAAATGCTCTTCCAGTTGTCAGTACCACAGGATATGCTGCAGCTGAGCTGCTTGCTCTGCTGGTCACATTGGTGCTGTTTATCATTTCATATTATTTGTGTTACTATTGCACCAGCAATCTCCTGCTGTCAAAGGCTCTTGGGAGATAACTTAAATAGACCTTCAGTTACAAGTCTGGTTTGGAAAGTTTCATCTTGGGAAATGAGAATGCTGTGATGCTGATGATTTCACACATGAGCCCCTAGTGGGGCTGAGACAAAGAGACATCAGATGGTGGAGGTTAGAATCCCTGCTCCATATCAGCAGCAAGGAGATCATCCCAGAACATGGCAGCAAACTTCTTGATGGATGTCAGCATAGGAAAGGGAATCAAAATCTGAAATAGTTGTGAATTACCTGGATATCCAGCAGAAGTGCTCAAACTGGGAAGAGGGCCAGCACATGGGGACTAACAAGATAAACGTGCAGAATATGCTCACTTTATTGCTAACTCATCTGTGTGTCTCCCTTTCTCCCCTGCACATTTATTGCCTTTTGATGGTGTTTTCCAACAGCACTGTAACTTTTCAATGTATAGGCTGATGGGCCACAGTGTACAAATAAGAGAATACTGAAGCCTGGGTTTTGAATACTTCCAGATTTCTGGGTGTATCCTTCCATTGTTCATCTTAATAAGTACATAATACTGGGATGACAGGATGGAGCAAGGGCGAGGAGATGCTGAAGGGAAGTGTAGCCATCCAGTGGTCACTCAGAGCTCAGCTACACAGCGAGAGCTGCATGGAGCCAGGAGGATTTCCTGGGATTGTTCCTTAAAGCTGTGAGAGAGTCCTCTGGCAGAAAGAGTGCAGGAGTCGCTTGATGTTTTAGCGACTGTATTTTGGCTTCTATGAGATGACAGGAAATACCTCAAAACTTTAATGTAAGTCTTCCTATTAGTTAATTTGCTGTGCAAGAGAAATATGTAATATTTCTACAGTGTTATTTCAAATTTGCATTCTAGTAGCATCAACACATCTAAGCTGAGCTCAAAGCCTGATGATCAGTGATGATAGTGATTTCCAATGAATGGCTGCTTTGTCCATAAAGATTTTAAGATCAGACAGAGAAGAAATAAAAAACTGCCACTAGTCCCCTAAACCATCAGAGACTCCACATGCAGAGTTAATGTGACATCCACAGTCACCCCAGGAAGCTGTGATCAATATGTGGTGTGAATCTCTGTGTCCTGTGTTTTAGTCCAGTGTCACCCTCACACAGCTTTATTTTCTACACTGTGCATTCTGCATTGAGAAGCTCACTGATTTAAATTCACATCACCTTACATTAGCCAAGTAGACATTAGGAAAATCTCAGGAGAATAAAAAATGAAAAAGAAATCCAATAGATTAACAATTCAGCTATTGTGAAACAACTCTTTTTTCTGGTCACAGAAATAGAGTGGTTAGATTTCAGGGTTTTATCTTAGATATAAAAGACAAGCTCTGTGTTTTTGGTTCCAGATATCTTTGGGCACTGAACTGTCTCATAAAGAATATGATATCAACTATGTATTTTGCAGATATGTCATAAGCGATTTTTGTAAAGGGTTTTCAGATGACTACAAAACAGAGAACATAAAAAAACTACAGAATTATCATTATGTAAGGACATTTGGCCTCAAAGGATCATGACTGATAAAATTATGCATTGTGATAAAGAAAGTCCATTTTTATCAGGAATGGGCTGATAGTGTCCAGAGCTAGGTTGGGGTTGTAATTTAGGTTTGAGAGTAAATTGGACACATGCTTAGACATATTAACAGCAATATCCTGAGGCTGATTTTATGAAATTCAGGAATGTCTGAAATAGAGAATAGGCCCCTTCCAGTATTGGATCCATCTGCTATTTTGATGTTAAACACAGATAGATATAAAATAAAATGCAGAGAGTTGGGATTCAAAACTCTATTCAGGGCATCTTTATTTTTCAGCTTTAAGTTAAAAAAAAAAAATTCGCATAATTGGAGATTGCATGCTATGCAGTTTTGCCAACCTTATATCCTGGAACCTTAATGAAATCTCAGTAGTGAGCGAAGAGTAGGCATGTTGAGTGTTGGACTGTCTGGGGTCAAGCCTTCAAAAAAAACCCCTATAATTCTTGTTGCGATTCCACTGCTGCTGAACAGTAAAATAAATCCCATTGACTCAGGCAGGATAATCATCAGGTCAGCATTAACCGCTTTAAAAATACACTACATCCCCTCTTCCTTTACACAGAATTGGTGTATAATTGACATATTAAACCTCACTAATCTGGTCACAAACCCCTCTCTAGTTATTATGTTAAAACGGAGCTGTGCTGGGAGGCCTTGAGGAAAGAGGAGATGAAGCATATTTCCCTTGCAGCATCTCCTTCTCGTCATGGGTTGCTGTTGGGTACTGGCTACTGGACTATATCAACAATGGATCTGATCCATTGTGGCAGTTTTTAGAGCCTTCTTCCCAAAGCATGCTAAGTAAAGTTTTCAAATTGTAAAATCTCCTCTGAGAAGGAAGAGGTGATCTATGTTCACAATTAATTGAAACATAACACCTTCATTTTTGTCTCCTAAGATATTTCTTGCAGGTAAGATGGGACAACTTGCTTCACAAAACTGAGATGACCTCCCACAAGTTGAATCCCCTTTGCCATTCACATGAGTGAATTCTCCTTTCTCAAACATCGGAATTAATTAAAGCAGCTGTTCTTGGAAAGGCTTATATTTTGTATATTCATATTTCTATAAACAACTCAACTGACAGCATCATCATCATGTAGAAGTTCAGAGTCCAAGGAAGGTGTTCACAAATATTTGTCTTTCTGATCTGTCATGACCTGTCCTAAGAAGTGGACTTCACTGTACAGCTTTAGGAATGTTTTCTTTGGTCAAAAGATCATATGAAGCTTGAGAGGTGAAAAGATTAAGCTTCAATCCAGAGCATAATAGTCACATAAACCTTAAAAAACCCAAAACCCCAAAACACAAAACCAAAACAAAACAAAGGTCCTCAAATTAACAAAGCTAATTCAATTTGTTTTCCTATGGCTTGGGATTTCAGGGTTAGATTCTCCATTACCTCAGAAAGGGTTAATGACTGACACTCTCTTCCAATCACCATGTTTTTATTCACAAAGGCAACTCCTTCATGAAGGCAACATTCACATTCCAGCCTTCTCCTCAAAGAGGACTCTCACACAGACCCTACCTGAAAACTGTAGGAGCCTGGTATGTTTAGTTGTTCTTCCTGAAATTAGCCGAAAATATCAAAAGCTTTCAGAGACACAAGCATGTCGTCACATAAACTCAGCTTCTCTTAGTCAAAGTAAGTCCAAGACAAGTGATGTCCTTTTGACTGCTTCTGGAAACCATAACCTGCTAACCTTAAAGATCCAATTTTGCATTCTGCAGAGATGTAAGCAGTTTTACTCGTGGCCAAGCCAGGTCTGGCTGCAAAAACTACATTTGCTTCCAACTGAGTAAAGTGAAACTTTTGTGCAAGTAGACTCGTAAAGAGTTCCTGAATGATGTGCATTAGCGATCACTGCTTTCTCAGTTGCGACAATAATTAGAAACTAGGTCTGAACCAAAATCCTCGGAAATAAATAGCCCCATTCTTGCATTAATTTCCAACTCAAACCCAGATGCAGCTCTGAATTTCACAAATTAGTTGCCCCTCAAAAATGTGCAGAATTAAAACTTCAGACCAGATCCCCCAAATTCAAGGATTTTAAAATCCAGCTCTGTATTTTGTGGTTTGGACACCAGTTTCTTTCTAGAGATATTTTCAAGGTTAAAACTTAGTAACAGGCAAGCAGTTTCTAGTGTTTTTCTCCTCAGAAAATACTTCTATATATCTTTCAGCTGGTCAAATTATCCTATTTGAAATGCATTTGTACTGACTGAGTGACCTGGTTGCGAGGTTCTATCTGATCATTTGCAGACCCTGTTAAACAGCAGATTGTGCATGATTTTAGCAGATGGTTTAGCTAACTTATAATTTCTATAGGTATATAAAATAACAGTTGGAATCAGAAAGCATAATGGCCTCAAGATTCTCTCTCCATTTTTGCAAAGTCATTTTCTTGTAGTTGTTACAACACAGCATTGAAAGACCATACAGGGAAAATTATGTTGGGGTAAACTAAGCTGAATAATAACACTATTTAAGTATTACTCCAGAAACCCTATTAATGTGTGTATGAAAACAAGCATTTCCCACATAGTTGCAAAAGGGGAAGTCTAAAACTTCCATATCAACCAAAGCAGTTTGATCAGCACTGGTTTGGTCATGGTCATAAATATCTGCAGAGAATTTTCTCTGTCTCCAGAGAAGGTTTACTTTGACATAGTCAGCAGTAAAGAACTGGTCTTTAAAAACTTCACCAAACAATTCCATAATTTATTTTCAGGAGATAGCATATTTTAAAGGATATACATTATCAAAAGTAAGAGGCAAGACTTTGCTCAATGGTACTTGGATTTCATTCCAGATGATAAAAAAACAATATCTGGATTCACAGCTGATACTTTACAGAGTTGAGAGCGACAGAAAATCCAGAGCATAACTTCAGAAGTAAGTAGTAATTCACCCTATACTTCATCTGTATCTGACTGAGGGAGTTACAGGTCCTGGAGAGCAAGAGGCTACTCTGCATTGCCACAAGGGTACTTCATTGATCCCAGTATGTGCCCCCAGACGAATCCATACAGTGGGAAAGAGATGCTCTGCAGCTTGCCCCACAACTTTTTCCATGGGCATAAACTGATGATATGTGATATCCTCTGTACCTGTGGACCTGCATTTCCTTTGGAAGGAAATCCTGATGTACAAGTGAATGAAACACAACCCCTCCACTCCCCTCACAGGGCTGGAATGAGGCCATGGCGCAGCGGGAGCTGAGCCTGCAAGGATCCTGCAAGGCTCTGTCAGTCCTGCAGTGTTGGCTTGGCCAAAGAACCCCAATGGGAAGTTTCTGCTTTGAATCATCCCCTAGGAGACCCCACTGCTCCCTACCGACTATGCAGGACACTCTGAGTCCAGAGCTAGCCCTTGTTAGCACATTTGCTAGTCATTTATCCTCTATTAAATGCATGGCATTATGTTCAGCTAATATTAGTTCTGCTGCGAACAGCAGTGAATGTCTTGCGTGCAGAATTGTGGGTGTTCTACACATGCATTAATGAGAGAATATGTCATCCTCTGGAGCAAAGCGAACATGTATCAGAGAGTTCTGTCAAAATGCCTCCTCAGATGTATTTTTATTAAATATTACAAGCCACACAAAGGGGATATAACTTTGCAAAAATGTTTACAGTTCCCATTCCAGATTTTATTTCCAATCTGCCCTACCTTCTCTTAGTATTTGGGATGCTGTAATTGTCAAGCTCGAACCTAAAGCCAATCCAAAATCATTATTAAGTGGTGGTGGGAATAGCTCTGCTCATTGGCATCTGTGAGTGTGGTGAAAGAATCCCCAATACTGTCAGAAAATAAAATATAACAATCAACTCCATCCAGCAAATGAAGACGGAGTTTATAAAACTATAAAAATACATAAAACTATCATTGCCAGTCCTGCAACACCCACATACATGAGTCTAATTTATATGAATTGTTCCAAGCCTCATTTACTAAAGAAAATTGCTGTCATTATGGATACATCAGAGAGTTGGTCAGGAACATTTTTGTTCTACTTCTCAAATTAGAACATATTGATTACTTCATACAATATTTTCTTCAAGAGGAAATGTTGGTTTTGGGAAATGCATTGAAAAGCATTTGCAAATGTTTTTTGAAGTAACGAAGACTTTGTCTCTAAAAATGGCCATTCTATGTCTCAAAATTACATTTCATGAAGAAATACAAGCAACTTAAATTACAAAGTATATATTGAAAACAACCAAAGTATTTCCAAATTACCAAAACAAAATGTTACAGCTGATTTGAACCAAAACCGTATCTTCTGGATTTATAGCCCGTGATGTTTTTAGATTTTTGACTTCTTTGTCCTGATTCAGGACATAAACATTTTTCCATACTGTTACATTTGGCCAGAATGTGAAACCTATTTCCTGCCTGTTTCTTTTTTACTACCACACTGATGGCAGTTCTCCTAGCACAGTCACAGCTGTAAGATATTGGCTCTGCTGCAACTGTAAGACTGCTTTGCTGAGATATTTTATGTCAATTCCACAGACCCAAAAGATAACTGTGCTGCAAACCCAATTTTTTACTTGCTAGGATAACTGTAGATATATAATCTTGCACATGCACACACACACAAATCCATCAGATCTAGCTTGTGTTAGCCATAAATTTGAGTAGATTTTCCCCTATTCACATCAATTAATCTACTTCACTGAAAGCATTCCTGTAATTCACCAAAGGGCAGAGGGTCTCTTGGGTCCTATATGAGCAATTTTAATGTTTACTGTAATCCATATTTTAATACTTGAATATAGTGATGGGAGATGTGCTAATGCCATGGAAATGGTCTTATCTATAACCCCTGTTCCAAAAAAAGGCAGAATTATTAGATGTTAATAGACTTACTGTATTCACTCTGCTAGTTTTGTGTCCTGTTCTTAGTCTCTTTTTGACCTCTTTTTTCCTGCTCCAGTTGGTCTCTGTGAGCTCAGGTAGGATTATGAATTCCTTCTGTGCTCCAGCACTTGAATGTGGGGAGAGCTGAAGAGGGACTCTGTTCCTTTCCCTCAGCTGGATGTGCTTCTCTGTTTTCCAAGCACAACGCTACAGCCAAGGAGAGTGTCCTTCAGTGGAATTTTGTGGCACATCTACAATACAAACCAGTTTGGGGGTTACTCCTGTGTTCTGAGGACTGATGGTAGGGCACAACTCACGTTCACAAGGGTAACATTTGTTGCTTTCAAAAGAAGAGGGTCTATGTGGCAAATCGTTCACTGGAAGCAATATCTGCCCCATTAAATCCCTGCAGCAGGTCTGGGTGTGGTTGGGAAGAGTCCTGTGTGGCACAGCTCCATCGTGCCCAGGAGCACACTGACAGCAAAGCACTACAGACAGTCATGGGCTCATGTCTGAGTCCTTCCCCAGCCTGGTGTTATTTACTAGTCTGGACCTACCTGTCGAGCCCAGCACCCTAGCAAGGGTGGGATGAAAGAAAACTTTGCTGACCAATGTTTCCAGGACCCCCAGCCAGCAGAGAAAGACTTATTGACATGAATACAGCAAGACCCACCTGGATGTTAAGCCCCAGAGATAAATCCCTGACCATCCAGAGGGTGCGGATAGTCAGTGGAGAACCCCACCTACCCTCGCCAGGAGCCCTTTCAAAGCTCACCCAGCCATCTTCTACAACCCACAGCAAAGCTTGATGGAGGAGTAATATATTGTTGGCATTGGTATCGTGGAAGACTTGAATAGAATTATTTCATACCATCCCTTAAATATTAGCATTGTGATGAATTTTGTCTTGCTTGAATGAATACTGCCTTTTTTTTTCTATTGGCTGAGATGTTTCTTTCAGTCTTTAAATACCTAAAAGCATTTTTTTTTGGTGGTTTGTTTGTTTATATCTTACAGAGATCTTGCTAATAAAGAGAGGGCAGGGAGCATGAAAGATGGAAGCGAGAGGTTCAACATTTTTAATTTTGACCCTAGCATTGCCCCTGGACAAACCACTAAACAGTTGAGTTTGCATATGATATAAATTTCTTAGCCCCTTGTGAGTAATGAGAGCTGCAGGATAATGAATCACATCATCACTTCAAGAGATAATATGTACAGCTCTAATGTTTTCAAATTTCATAAAGATGACACAAGGGCAGTTGGAAACCTGCCAAACTTCAGAATAATTATTAAATTACATGCACAGTATCAAGGCACGACATGCATGGAGGGAAAACCAACGTTTTGTAGAAAGAAACAGGAACTGGAAAATAAGATGATGAATAAACAGACATACAGGGGTCCATGGTTTTGTTCTGTGATATTACAGAGGCTAATCATGTCTTGTGCTTGATTAATTAGTCTCCTCCATGTTGTGATCCCCACAATGCCTCCGAGATGGTAGACAATTCTGTTTTTGCTTTCCCAGTGTGTGTTTCAAACCTCTTGCAACTGCAAAAAAGATGCCAGTGATCTCACAAGCAGGATCAGCAGTTTTATCACATTTGTTAACAGGTGGCAGCTCTCAGCATAAAGTAAGCATATGACCTAATAACGTTGTGTAAACACTCTGTCATTAAATATGTGTAATAGCTATTATAATTCGATATATTCTTAGCTGTCAACAGGTTTTGGCCCGGGCTTTGGGTGTTCCTGCATGGCAGTCCAGGTGGAGGGGGTGGCCAGCAGCTCCCTGGAAGGCGCTGCCAGCTCCGGGAGCACTGCCTGCTGAGGAACAGGAGCTTTTCAGGGGTGAAGCCAGTGATGCCCTGAGCGTGCTCTGGGGCTGTCGGCACAGCCACGGGAAGGACCAAACTGCTGCGTTTGGCCTTCCTGCATGTGAGGAGATCCCTGCTCTCTGTGCCTGCCACCAGCACTGAGGAGTCCAAAACGCCAACAGAGCCAATCATGGCAGCTGCAAGTAAAGTAAAATATAATAAGAGTTTTCTTTTTTGACTACCACTGAAAGACACGGGGTTTGTGGGTTTTGTCTGGTTTTGTGTTAATACTCCACAATTCTGCTTGTGCAAACCCAACAATAGTATTTTAGGACTTTCAATACACCATGGGGAATGAGACTGACCAACTTCTTTAGTCAGGACAGGCCCCATTTCTATATAGGCCAGATTTGCCTTTTCACTCAAGGAAAAAACTATTGAGAGCTGGAAAATAAATCATTAGATTTTAAGTGCAGAAAGGAATAGTCTTCTTTTTCAGAACTGGTGGCAGAATCACTTCCAGGCATGACAAGAAATTGGGAACTTGCAGCTAAGTCCTGGGATTTCATTTTGTTCTTCCTCATTTGCCATCAAAATGATGAAGGACCCAAGGAATGCTTTGCCCTGGAGGTGGCAATAAGGATTGCAAACACCCATTTAAATATAAAACAACTATCTTAAAAAAGGCAAAAAATAGGGGCAAAATGTGCAGGACTTTATTTAATCTGCCCTTACTTCATCACCACTCTGAATGAGCGCTCAAAATTACTGTTTATGAGATATTTTACTCTAAATATTAAAGGAGAAAAATTTGGCCGAAACTCATGACAAGTCCTGTTTTGTCAGTATGAAATACTTGATAATTTGTAATGCGTTTAGCCATTAATCATTTTAAAGGGCTTTTAAATGGGCATGGAAGTCCTTTGAGTCTTTTTTATGTACAGACACTGGATCAGGGACCTTTGCTACAAATTACTTTTGTCTGGACTTCTAATACAAAATCAACTTGAGAACAAGGGAAATACATCACTGTTAAATTTTATTATAAGACAGAGCCCTTATAACACATCATGGGAAACATTCTTGAGCTGCTCTATTAATAACAGCAGTACTTGATTTCTTTGGTTTAAACTTACCTTTTTCACATTTTCTTGTGACATTTTCCAGATATAAATTGTTATGATGAAGAGTCACTCAAGGCAAGGGAAAAAGCTGTAATTATGTTTCTCTTTTCTAAAAGAGAGTGGGGCAGGAGGGGGATTATTTTACACAGATCAGTGAAGGACACCCTAATAAAGATTGGTCTGGAACATTTCTTTTTATGACAATTGACTTATCAGCAAGAGCCATTGTAGCAAATCTGGAAATTACATAATTGCCAGAAACTGTAGATATTTGACTTGGCAAGAACTTTAGGTGTCTCTGATTTATTATTGTAAGAATTTGGCTCTGCAAAAATGAAGAAATGTTTAATGAAAGAACAGTAGAATTCAAATGAAACAGGCATAGATCTTGTTTTCAGAGGTTATATTTAACTACATTGTCACTTCTACTGTAACACAAATAAACTAAACTGAAAATGTCCAGGGTGACAAACTGGCAGAAAGATCAATCTGCAAGAAATACTAATTTCAACAGCTACACACTCATATTTTCCTCTCCGTTTTGTACAACCCTTTGGGCAAGTTATTTGTGGGTCATTCATTATACTAGATGCTATCCCTTTTAGCACAGGCAAAATAATAAAACTCTAAAGCTGAAAGAAACTTGTTAATGAGGAATTGCATTTTTAAATCTGTCTTTCACAAGGCACTGAAGCCCTCTCAAGTAGCAAAGTCTAAAGGCATTAGGTATTATTAAATTTAAGAGAAATGTAGGTGACTAGGATCAGAGGAGTGAAGTGGGAATACTGTAAGTACTTGTTTTAGGTTTGGAGGACTTGCATACCACAGCAATTCTGAAAACACTCATAATTATTCTCTGTATCAGAAGACCAGGTCACTGCACAGTAGATTAAGGTGAAAGTCTTTGCTTAAACCATTTGCATCAAAGAGATTTACTTTGGCAACTCTTCCAGGAGACATTATCCCCTTGATAAAGTTCCTATTTTTCTGGAGAAATGCTGTTTCCTGAAAACGGTTTATCATCTGCTCTTTAATATCTCCTTATGTTTCTCATGTTATCTCACTGCCTCATGGAGGAGTTGCTAAGAACATCCCACAGTTTATGTGTCTTGGCGTTCAGCTGGGCGGCAGCAGCTGGAATCAATGCCACCACTGCTGCTCCTGGCAGCAACTGCTGACTTTTGCAAAGGGAAGAAATCCTGCTGTGGTGTGAGATCGACATTCCTATCTCTGGGAAGACACACGTGCTGGCACCACCATCATCCATTAGACCAGAAGGTTTGAGTCTGCTATCACACTGGAGCTTCTCTGCTGGCACTTGGACAGACCACGGCCCTGCCAGGGCTCTGATCATCTTTGTTATGGAGGAGTAAAAAGACATGCTAGAAAAAATGTTTCTCTTGAAGTGGAAAACTCAGATTATATATTTCATTGTCAGGAGATTAGGAAGAAACATAGCAAAAAGTCACATAAAGTCACTTTGTAATCTCCCTATTTTTTTCCAAGAGTCAATATTGAATAGATGCTACTGGACACGCTGGAAAAGGGGAGATATACAAAAGAGTCTGACACTATTTTTCCTAAATGATTAAGATATTACTAACAAAAAAATTAGTATTTCTCCATATTGCTCCTGTTCTGTATCCACCCTGATATCGTTAACTACTGAGGCTGTATAGGCGAGGGTGTTTCCAGACACCTGAACACAGAAATCTTCTCCCCCAAGCTTGAGCAGACTATTCCAATTAAGTTTTTTGCAAATAGGAGCAAATGTTGCTGTGGCCATTAGCAACAAAACATGGAAGACTCAGAAAATGGAGCACATCTAAACTGTTTGGCCTGGGCTTTTCCATCCAGTCCATGTAGTCAAGAGTAGCATGGCTTGTCCTGTATGTCATGTGCTACAGTTGAATGGGGTAATATACTGGAAAGAATATCATTTGATGCTGCCCTGAAGTCCTACATAAAAAATCAAACCTGTAATTATGTCATTTCAGGTGATTCTTAACTAGTTTGTGTGTGGAGTTCGTGTTTGTTTGGTTTGGTTGGATTTTTTTATTTAAAGAACATTTAGGACAAGTTTGGAAAAGTCTGTTGGGTATAAGAAGAAATATCTATTCTTTTTTTGTTTGTTTTCTTTTGTTTTTTTTAATAGCTGTATCTGTGAAGAATGTTGATTCTCAGTGCAATCATACAAATGGAAAAAGGAATTATTTTGTGATGGTAACAGGATTTGAACATTCTACTGATGCAACGTGACACAAGACCAGCTCACAAAAAATTGCCTCAGAGTGTCTTACAGGAAAATATGGGCCTATAGATTATTATATTTTTGCATGATATAAGGAGGGTTAGTATGAAATCTTTATGGGTGCTGTTTTCAAATATTTTGCACTATTGCCCATCTTTATTCTGACATATTATAAAACTGATATTCAAATCCTCTGAAGAATTTCACTTATGCTATGTTTTTACTGTAATTTATTTGACTACATACCTTCTTTTGCATTTCATCAGAATCATATGCATTGCATGGTCTGCTATTTAGAATCTTTTTCATGGCAATAAAAAACCCACAAGAATTAGATTACCAGTTATTTTACAGCTTTTTATTCATCTGCAAAGACTTCTCCCATTTTTGAGTGAATACATTATTGGAAGAATACATATAGTTTATGTGTAATAGCTTAGGCTGACTAAGAGTTGATTAATTATTATTATTAGTCTTAGTCTTAGTAGTAGTAGTAGAATTTCAACCTGAAGTGGGAAAAGTTCTTTTAGCAAAATTTGTTCTTCTCCTCTTAGAATGTAGCTAGAGGAAAAATATACCATTTGGGTCGCATTAATACTTTAAAGCAACATTTGTCATACTTCTGAAAGTTAAATTTTCCAAGTTTTGAGGCTTTGAAAAACCCATTTACACATGCTCAGGAGAGATACATTTGAGTTAGCAAAAATTAACCTGCACTAAGAATATTCCTTTCTCACCCAGATGCCCAAAAACCTCCTGTCAACATGCTGTAATTCACAGAAAAAAAAACCAAAAAAAACCAAACAAACCAAAACCAAAACCAATCAACCAACAAAATAAAAAAAAAACAAAAAAACCCCCACCCAAACAAAAACAAAACCAAAACTAGCAAAAAAATACCCACAAAAACCCAACCAAATAAAAAACAAACAAAATCTATTGTAAAGTATCAAGAACCTTTTAGCCAATGTTTCTGAGCTATTCAGATGCTGTTATAGTGAGGGAAACTAGAACTACAAGGTTTTTTTCCCTGCTCTCAGTAGGTTTTTGACATTCATGACTGACAATGATTAATAATTTGATGAAATTCAGAACTGGAGATCTTTGTGATTTGACAAAGGTTTTGTAACTCAATCAATTCTTACAGGACCAAAAAAACCCACTATTGCTCAGAAATAGTGCAAATTTTCTCTTTCAAAAGACTTTGCAGCCAACAAAATAAACAGCTGCAGCCCAGCATCATGCAAATCCTGGTTTACAATAATCCTCTGAGTGTCTGCGAGCAGACAGGGCATTATAAAAGGACATGGCTGCAGACCACAAAAACACTCAATGCACTTTAATTAAAACCAAAAGCTGGCAGTGGCCAGAACTGTCACCAGAGAAGTGACAAATCTGAACAGGCCATTGAGACCTGCAAAGATATCTTTCCAAAGATTCAGTCTGATCTCCCTGTGATTCACTGAGTTTAAACACACGAACAACCCTTCCTATCAAATTGTATAACCTCCCTCATGCCACAGACCACCGGGTTTCACACAGTAATACATACAAACCCAACAAAATGACAGAATATGTATTTCAAGAAGGTACTTGTTGAGGTGTGCTTACACAGCAGGAGGCTGCCAAGGCTGTTTGCTGCAGCCCTTGAGCAAATCTGAGCTCTCTGACACTGCCAGGAGCAGGCACAGCAGCACTGGGCCAGCCCAGGCTGTACAAACACTTGGTAGTTGCCTTGTGCTCTTTACTGCTGCCACATTGACACACTAATGCCCAACATAACTACTCTGAAGACCCTTGCTGAAGACCCTTGGGCAATCTTTGACTGCAGTTCTCACAGGTTCTCCATCTTTTGGTAAGTCTGCAGCTTCTAGCTTTGGAGCCCTCCACAGGGCTTGCCAGGCAAAGTCCTGCAGTACTTTTGGAGAGACTGCACATTAATCTTATTGAAAAGTCTCGGATTCAGAGGTCTGGATTCATTCCCCTACACTGTGCCAGCGTTACACACATACATACATTTGCCAAAGGCATTGACCTCAGCAGTGCAGTCACCTGAGGCTCTCTTGAAAGAGAAGAGGGCACAACTAAAGCCTTCAGTGTAATGAACTGTCTTCTACATAAACACTTTTTTCTTTACAGAGAAAGACCATAATGAATACATCCAACATGGAAATTTCTGTACAGGAAGGAAAATAGGATGAAAACAGGACAGTTAATATCTTTTGTCCAAAGTCAGGAGCTGAAGTTGATAACCCATTTATATGATCCATGACCTACTGAAATCTCATTGAGTTTCTTTTTGTTCTATGATTTTATAGTACCTTTTAAAATGATGTATAGCACCATTCAAAATGATTTTATGATATAGATTCTACTAAATTGTAGAACCTTCCAACTGGAAGCATTACTTTCATGTTATTATTGGTGTTGCTCTTGTCATTATTGTTCATATTGTTATCTTTACACACCTAAGAAAAATATTGAAAACAGAAAAACATAAATACTGCTTTAATGTAAATAGTACAACTTGAAAGTCACTTTCAGGGGAATTAAAAACAGACTGCTGGAGTGTTCCCCACCCCGATGCAAGAACAGTGAGAACTGATGAACATGTCTGAGGAACATTTAAGTCGCACAACAAAAGGAGAAGCCATAGCATGGGAGATTTTGAGTGTGGGTCTCACCTTCAGCTGCAGCTGTGTCCCATAACCTCAGCTCCTGACCCTCTGCACCAGGCAATTCCTGCTAGCGATCACACCAAATAGGTCAGCCCAGTTTTCTTGGCTCTGAGGGGTCCAAACACAGGAGAGGGATTGAAACACTGCACTGCAAATGCACCAGACAGCAGCACAGCTGTGGGAAAGCATGTGGAAAGGGCAACTGTGGGAGCCTCACACTCCATGCTTGAGCTTGGAGAGGTCTGCAAAATTAATCTCCCCTCCACTGAGAGGATCCAAGAAGGGAGGAAGGGTGTCCTATGGAGAGCACCTTCCTGTGTGTTCCTACAGCAGCAAACACAACAGCTCCCCAATGCTTTTTGAGGCCCTTGGAAACTAGCACAACACAAACAATAACACATTATCATTGCTTTTAGTCCTTACCGGGTTTCTCCCAAAAGCTTAACTTGCCAAAAGGAGGCAGGGGACCTGAACCAGAAACGGGATACACATTGCCTGAAAAAGAGAATCACATCGTAACTTAAGTAACAGAGATGCTGTGCGCAGGTTGCTGACAGGTTTGAATCCGTAGCTTAGAGAAGCCCTAAATCTCCCCTTCTATTTGCACTTCTGGCTCCTCTTTCCCCATCAGGAATGCTGCACTAATCACTTACAATCCTCTTCTTGGACCTGAGGGGCAACTCTGTGCAGTCAAAAGCACTCTTGTTGCAATTAAACCTTGTCTCCTTTATTATTAGGTATAATCACATAGTCCCACACCCCCTGGTTGGAGCAATTCGTACATTTTCTGACTATATTCCTATTCTTCATCGCCTGGGAGGGTGTAGAAAGTGTATTTTTTTTTCCCACATACTCATAAAGAGACAAACAAAAAGCTTTGTTCTCAAGGACAGCAGCAGGATGATTATGGCTATGTAAGCAAAATTCCTGTTGCCCAGTCTGCCCTGTAGGTGAGTTACACTGTGGGGTAAGGCTCAAATGACACTTGGTATGTAGGTAATGAGGAAAGGCAGAAGTTCTGTTTTTGGAATACAGTGGATCTGTTTTTCCCAATGTGTGAATGGCAGCCAGTGCTGTGGCACAGTCAGTGGCTGGTTTTGCTCTGATGGCTCTGCTCTGCCATTGCTGCTGCTGTCCAAAGCCCATGGGATCGCTCTGCTGTCTCATCGGGGTGCACAATATCACCCCCATCAGTGTCACTCTGGCGCACACATCGTTTGATACCTTCATCCACTCAGGAAAGGGGTGGGAAACCACAGTTTGCATGAATGTGTTTGTACACCCCAGAGAGGGGGGAGCAGAAACACATCTAATAGACTTTCTTGCTGTCCCCTTTTTTAAAAATTATAACTAGCACAGTGCAACTGAGATTAAGTGATATCTTTATGGCATTTTTGCACAGCCACTCAAAAAAATTCTGAAAATCTTTTTCAATATGATGTCCTCATTAAAGATTTTAACCTAATTTAATACTTAATGTGAACCCTTGTGGAAGATAGCACAACTAAACCATGGGTATTTAATACAGAATAGAACGTGTAATTACCAGAGTGAATCTTAGAATAGTTTTGTGCCTTTTGTTATGGTACAATGTATCAGTAGGGTTCTAACATTTAGGTCTCAGTCTTGCACAGACATGTCCCTGTGTGGAGCTCTTTGCGTGACAAAAGCCTCCATTAATTTCCATTATTAAAGAGATGATTAGTGCATAATGAAAGATGCTCAAACAACTGTCTCTATTATAGAGAAGTGAATCTCAAATTTTTCACGATATTGTACTTTTTATTCAGTAGGATCTAGGAGCCCCACAGGGTTTGTATGTACAATTTATCTACCTTCCATCTGATGTGTGGTTGTTTTGTAGTGCAAATATTCTTCTGTTTAGGCTTGGAACAGGGACAAACCTTCCTCCAGCTCATCTTTTTTCCTTTGTGTTCATTAAGTGCCTACAGAGTGATTCCACTGCTACAAAGTCAAATCCTGAACAGCTGAACCTACTATTATTGATATGGTTATTGTAATTTGTCTTTGTTTTTATTAATACAAAATTTATTACTTTATTACTGATTCATTTCTAACTCAGAGAAAACACCATTATGATTGTTTTTGACATCATATGTGCCTTTTGTAGAGCCTTTTCTGACCATAGATTTTCAACAAGATTGCATTCTTGTCCTATTTGTCATATTCCACATTCTTGACAAGATGGCCAGGATTGCTTGCTCACTGAATGCTTCTCCAATTCTCCCTGTGGCAAAGTACTAGATGGAGCAGACATATTTAACATTGGAGCTAAGACACTGTTTTTCTATTTTTTTAGCTAGCATCTAGGTAAAAAGAATATTTTATCTGAATTTCAGAATTCTTCTTGATTTGTTTTTAGATGTTGAAATTGTGTGATGAGTCTTTCTTGACATAAAGATAGGTAAAAATTTGTTGTTCAACTCAGAAGAGTTAGGAAGAGAGTTCAGTTCTAGAAGTTTCATTACAGTTGTATTTTCCTAGGAAAAATTATATTAGGTCCTCTAGAGAGAGTGGATATCCCAAAAGCTAAAGACAAAACTTGGCTGCTGATTTCCTTCTGAGATTAAAGAATAGGAGACTTCAGTAACAAGGAAAGTGAAACTTCCATTGCAATGATTAAACTGGATTTCTTAGGGAAAATAGATCATGGCTTAGCAAACCATACTGAGCATTACTCTGTACTTGTGCTGGATTTAGCTTTCCTTGTCACCTGTCTCGTGAATATTGGAATGAGTCATACTCAGAATGATGGAGGTGGAATAGATCATTTTAGAAGAACAAAAGATCTATGTCATTAGGGAATTTATGTGGCTGTTGCAAATGAACAAATTATTAGAGACTGGAGAAAAGCAATGCCAGGGAAAGATGCAAGGCAGTTGCCACAGATTGCAATGTGATGCCGTAGATTTTTGCATCCTTGTTTCCCTGCACAAAGACAGAGGGTAGGAAGTGGGGGAAGAAGAGAGAGAAAATGAAAAATGCTGCTGAAGAAGGACCAAAAGAAGAACTAGAAAGCACCATGAGATGAAAAAGGAAAGTGAATACTATGATGCATGATGGATAGCATAAATGGATGTGCTTTCAAGGCATGATGCAGCTTCATCATGCACACCCTTGGCAAAACAAACTGCTTTTTTATTTCTGCCTGTGTTAGACTAAATTTGATAACAACAGACAGGCAAACAAAGGAATATAGACTGCTTGAGATCCACACTGGGGATTTGTAGGAAACATGTAGAAAATCAGCTGTTAACTGCTTTATAGAATCAAGTCCTGAATTCTAGGACTTCAGAATTAGAGGTGCTTATACTAACTACAAACAGGATGATTTTACAAATTATTTATCTGGCTGGTCAGATATAATAGGGCAGTGTTGTCACATATTTTGCCATGGCAGGTTGATCTAGATCAAAGCCCTTTTCATGTTCCTTCCTTCTGGGAGCACCATACTTATGCTACGGGTCTTGGGCACTCAGCATGAAAAATCACAGTGCCTATAAGAAGTCAAAATCAGTGCAATTGCACTCTGAAATGACTGTGGCATAACTCTGAGAGAGTTAGGCTCTGAAGTCTATATTTGGGATATAACTAGGTACGATACATAGTCGGATCTACACATTTAAAGGGAGATAAAGTCCTTCAATTAAAAAAAATTCTTTAAATTTTACTCTCATTATTTTAAATATTTGGAAATATGTAATGTCTTTCCAAATAGAAGTAGGTCTCAAAAAGAGAAAAAAACCCCACAATTTTTAAAAATTATTTTTAATAATGCACTTTGAGCTCCTTCTTGAACAGGAGCATATCAATCTTTCTGAGTGGTTGTACTTAACACAGGAAAAATATCAGCAGCTCAGGCAGGGGGACTTTTTTATTCAAACACTTAGACTTCAGAGAATGTGCATGACAAGCTATAAAAATGTACATACAAAGAGAGAAATACAAATTCTTTTATTTTAGTGTAAATACCCTACAAATTAATGCATGATAGCAGAAAATTCCTTTCCTTCCCTTTCCTTTCTAGCTTAGCTCAGAAACCACAAAGTCATTCAGTTTTGGATCCGTTCCTATTTCTCAGACTCCCCAGGAGGTTTAGTGAAAGCAAGACATAGCTCTTTCCTGGAACCCCGTGGGCATTACTACATGTTTTAGATGTAGATAAGGCTACTACACTCTGCATTTGGGAAGTCAAGATTTCATTTATAAGGTGCTGAAGCTGGAAGGCTTTCATGTCAGGCCTTCAGCTCACAATCTGCAGCAAAAGAGGAAATGGAGGGTATGTCAGCAGCAGGCAGCCAAGCACAGAACAGAGACATGGCAGCTCAGTGCATATGTTCACACAGCTGAGTGCTGTGTAGAGATACCATGTGGGTCTGGCAAGAAAAATATTTCTGTTAGCATAGCACTGCTTTCAGCAGCAGCACATCAACAGCACTGCTTGGGCCCAGTACCAAATTAACATATTTTAAGTTTTCAGATGTCTTGCATAGGTTAAAAGGAGTCTTCACTGAGTGATGACTCTTTTCTCAGGTGGACAGGAAAGGGGGGAACAAAAATAAAAGCCAAGAATGCACCTGAGGTGCTCTGATTTTGCTCTTCAGTGGATGCAGGGTGGTGGGGAACACAGCACGGCAAGAACCTGGGCATGGTTCTGGAAATGTATTGTCCCAGGTTCACACAGAGAGGACAGTTCAGTTTTGTAGCCACTGGAGAATTGGTTCCCGATTCCTCTTGGTCTTTCCCCTCTTCTCTATGGGCAACGGACCCAACAATTTAACTAGGAATAGTCTCTTCTTGGAGATCACCTTTTGAGATTGGTGCTGAAGTCTCTGAGCAGGACAGTGCTGATGACTGGGACCAGGAGCTGCTGCTCTGCACCTTGAACCCTTTTTCCAGGGTCAGCCTGGCTGCTCAGCCTGACCTCACCGCATGGAGGAGAGCATGTGTTTTCAGTGACATGCTACAGGTCTGAGCCCAGACATGGAAACACACTCAGAGTGAAATATTTGGGATCAAAATTCAAGGGAAAAAAAGCCTATCTATCAGTAGAAGAGCTACTAAAATCAGATTTGTTCAGATTTATGTTATGCCTTTTGCAGCTTCCCATCACAAAAGCCACTACAATGATCCTAACTTGTCTTTTTGTGTTTGTTTTCTCCATGCACTACTCTCAGTATGTCTCGTTTTACCTCTTATTTCCTTCTCCCCTACCCCAGTATGGTCAACTTCCACTTCCCATTTCCTCTAACCTCCCCATTTCCATCACTTCTCTGCTTCCATCCCCCCCCTCCCTGGTTAGCTGGGCATCAGGCAATGTGGCAGATTTGGAGGTGGCAGATCAGCCAGGCAGTATTTGTTTGCTACTACACAGCAGATAAAGTACTTTCCCCGCAGGGCAGCAAACTGCATGTTGCTGTTGATTCTCATTAAACATTGTAACAATTTAAATCTCTTTGAGATCTTTATCCTCCTGTCAAATTTGTTTGCAATTGAATGTCACTGGGGAAAGACAGACAGATGGTATAATTACATAAGCCTCCTTTCACTGGGAAGCCACATTGGAAAAAAAAACCCAAACAAACAACAAGGGGGAAAAATAAAAAAACAATCCTGTTCCTTTTTGGAGACTGGATGGAGGCAGAAAGACCTGACAATCTGATATAGATTATATAGTGATCAGAGTTGGAATCAATGTTTAGAGTCTTCATTCAAAATGTTGAATGTCCTTTGGATGGTGATCACATGTGCTATGACATAGATACATGTCAGTGTATACACTGTGGATCTGCTGTGCCATATCCTGTACTGGCTTAGGAGAAAATCCGATTCCTTCTTCACTTTCTACTCTCTCCTGCAGCTTATCAGTGTGGAAACCTTTGCTGTGGTTCAGATGGTGATCTGCAGAGGCAGGCAGGACCATTTCAGAGAGCTGTGTAAGATGAGTATTAGATGTTGCCCATAGCTCTGTGACTCTGGATTTCAGGACCACCCCAGCCTCATGCCAGAACAGTTTTTGTGGTGTGCACACACTCTCCACACCACTGCCCAAACTGTCATTTCTTGAAAGTCTTTTCCATGTTGCTGTGTGGCACAAAGGACCCCAGGCCACAGACATCAAGCCCATTTTGACTGCTAAAACATAATATATAAGAAATCTCCTGGGATTTTGTTTCAGTTACCATTAAATCGATAAGGCCATTGCAGTTAAATAATAAATCTCTACTGCTGTAGGTACATTGAGTGCCGGCGGCTGCTGGCTGACACCGAGCAGCTGCGGGCACGGCTTCCCGAGCACTGCGGAGGCAGCGGCCGGAGGCAGCGTGTGCGGGAAGGAGCTGCCGCAGGTGCCGTGAGGGCTGCGGGGAAGGGCCGCTGCTCCGGTCCCGCGCACCCCGCGAACCCCGCGATGAGGGGAGACACTGCGGGGGCTGAGCCTCGGGCTGTGAGGGGCGGGGAGGCCGCGGCACCGCTGCCCCATGGGGTCGGGGCCGCTCCACTCCGAGGGAGGGCCGGAGCGCTCCGAGCCGCGTCCCCAGGCGCACCCAGCGCCAGGGAGAGGCAGCGCCGGTGCTTTCCCCCTCCCGGCCGGGGCGGGGCGGGGCAGGGGGGCGGCCGCTGCCGCCGCTTCCCGGCCGCCCGCTCCGGGCCCGGCCGCGCCCGCTCCGGCCCCAGGAACCATGAGTGGCTCCGGCTCGGAGGAGCCGCAGCCCAACCAGGCGGAGGATGACCGGCAGCAGGAGGCCGAGCAGGACTGGGCGGCGGCCAAGGCTTTCTACGACAACCTGGTTACCAAGAGACCCCGGCCGGTGAGTGCGGGCGGGCCGGGGGTCCGGAGCACGGGGGTCCGGGGGGAGGCTGGGGGCCCGGGGGAGGCTGAGGGCCGCGGGCCGGCGCTACCCTGAGCTCTCTCTGCAGCCCAAGCCCCAGAACGCCATCACGGTGGCCGTGTCCTCCCGAGCGCTCTTCGACCTGGTGGAGGAGCAGCGGATCTACGAAGAGCAAGGGTTGGAGAAGTACGTGGAGTACCAGCAGAACAACGAGAACGTCACCCTCAAGCCTGGACCGGCGTTCTACTTCGTCAAGGTAGCGAGAGGCGGCCCGGAGAGGGTGGCCCGGCGGGGCGTGGGAGGGTGTGGGGTGCGGCGGGGCGCGGAGGATGCTGTGAGGCCAAATTTCGGGAAGAGGAGGAGCCCGAAGCCTCCTTCAGCAGAGATAATCTTGTCTCGGGGAGATGTTTTTGAGAGTTGTTCTAACACTGAGCTCGTCGCGGCGGGGCAGTCCGGCAGCATCCCCGCATCTCTCTGCGCGCCCTGGCCCCGCGGCCACCGCTTCTCTCCCCTCTCCCATTCCCTCTCCTCTCCTCCTGTCCTTCCCTCCCCTCCCCTCCCGCCGGGACTAATGCCGAACGCCTGCGGCAGAGCACGTACTGCTCGCGTCACCGGGTCCGGCGTGGTACCTTCAGCATCCCGGTTTGTATCCCGGTTCACAGCGTCACATCCCAGCTGCGGGTGAGAAGCAACCTGCCTTGTCTGCTGGACATGGGGCACAAGAAACGCCTTTCCTTTTAAGACCTTTTTCAGTCAAGACAGGCTGGAAATTGTTTTAAGTGTGTCACAACCTCCTCCCCCCAAAAACCCCCAAACAAAACAAAACCACCAACCCATCCCGACCCCCAAAAAAACCAAAACCAAACAGTGTTGATTTAATACTTATCTAATTATTAGGAAATTAATTTCTTTTGGTCAACTTTAATTGTTGCTTGTTTTCGTTGTCACCCTGGAATTTTTTCTTTAAGACCAGCAAAAGAAATAGACTCAGAGAAAAGGCCAAGGGAAAATGCCTGCAGCACGGAAAGCGAGTGAAATTACAGAAAAGTGAAAAGACCTAAAAATCTGTATGGTTTTGAAGAGCACAGGTTTTAGTGGGACTGTCTTGGAAAAACACTGTCTACAGACTTAATTTTATGCCCATTGAGAATTGTTTGATGAGCTTTACCACAACCATTTTAGAAAATTAATTAAATCATAATTAGAAATCACAGTTGCTGACATCAGTGTTGTAGCAGAATATTTCAGGTTTTAAAAGTAAATTTTTATTGGTTTAGTTTTGGTCTCAGGAATTTAAAACATTTTCTTCATTATTCACTTTGTCAATATACACAGTGGAAAAATTATTTCTGTCAATACCCATGCTGCTGTAAATATAATGTAGCTGTTAGTAGCATTAATGGCACAAGCACTGTTAGGGTGTTTTTAATGTAAAAGTGTGGCCATACAATTATTCACTTTGTATACCAGTTAGGGCGGACTGACTTGGAAATTTACTGCATCTTTTCCTATATGTAGCAGCCCTGCTAGCACAGTCAAAAATTTGAGTTCAGTGTCAAATTTACTTAGAGTATAAGCAAGATTTCACTCTTTAACTGCTCACACTTTGAAAATCAGAGCTGTTAGCTATGCCCAGCTAAATGCACCTTGACCTCTGTTCGCTTCTGATCTCTGTTCCTTTCTGGTACACTCTGCATTTGAATTCTTTATATTGCTTAGTTACAGAAATCATTAGGCTGGAGAATTGTGGGTTTGTTGAGTCATCCTCTGTACTTGGAGACAAAGAAAGCAAAAGAGAAATAATATATTTTTCTTTGGATTCCCTTATTGAAATGTTTAAGATACTACCTTAAAAGTATTATATCTCATACTTATAGCATTTAAGATTTGTAATCACAGGCCAGGGTTTCCTTAGACTGCAAAGTATACAGGCACTGGACAAAAAAATGGAATTCCCTCCTCCACTCACCCTTATTCTCCAATAATTTAAGAAATTGCCATTGTAAGAGAGTATGAACAATAGAAGTGACTTATGACCACATACTAAGATTTTTTCCTAGGCCTTATACCAGGCTCTCACTTAGAATTTTCTGAAGCACAGTCCCACAATAGCATAGCTTTTTTAAGTGGCATTTCCAGAATTTAATTATGAAATTTGCCTTTTAGTTCTGAACAACTGGCCTGACATTTTAGAACACCTTAATGAAAATCAATCCATCTTGCATTCATTTGATGATTCATTGTTGATTTTGTTGCTGTAATCCCAAAGCATTCCATTCAAGGGCCAAGATCCCAAAGCAGAAAGGTGATTGTACTCTGAAGGGATGAGTTTCTAAACAGAACAGATGGATACAGAGAGAGATGAACAGATGAAAGGTCAGGGAAATAAGAATGCTGGACTGTGGGTATAATATGTTGGCCCATTATCTTTGAAGAGATCTCAAATCAAAGTCTGTCTCATTCAGTACTGCAATTAGAAACTGTCAGGCTAATCATGTTGACAGTATGTGATTTTGTACTCATTACTTAAAGATGGTCTTTCACACCTGACAACCTGAACTGTGTCAGTTCACCAAAAGTAAGTTCCATATCTCCAAAAAAAATCAAATCACCAAAAGTAAGTTCCATAACTCCAAAAAAGAAATTTACTTGCTTCCTTTCAAATGAACCCAGTCAAATTGTTACTGGGGGCAGCAACGCAGAAAAGAGTAAAACAAGTTCAGCAAGGTAAACTATCAAGCACTTCACATTCTCTTTCAAGACAATCCTATCACTAAAAGTACAGTGACTAAGAAAGGAGGCACATTCCACTTGTCTGTTGACTTCCACATTTTTAACCTGCAGGCACTGGAGCATGTCAATGCCCGGCTTCTTGAGCTGTACCCTGAAGATGAAGAACGGTTCGACATTGTCCTGATGACTAATAACCATGCCCAAGTGGGAGTGAGGCTCATAAACAGCATCAATCACTATGGTAAATAAAATAACTACTAATGTGTAAAATTGCTAGTTGTTACATAACAATATGAATTAATTTTATTCTTCCTGTTTGACTTTGGGAAAAGCAGCTTCTTTTTTTTTTTTTTTTTTTTTTTCCTTCTGTGTCAGCATAACAGAATTTAGACAGAATTTGGTCCAGTGCCATAGATTTGTCAGGTATGAACCATAACTTCTGAGTTAACGTTTTGGTATTTTGTATCTATGCTCCCTACACATACATCTTCACAGCAGTTGCTCTGCTGCCTTAGAAGGAACTTTTTTCCCCCTAAATTCTCAATGAAGATGGGCTGATCAAACATTGTAATAGTTTTAAATTGTGTAACTTGTTGAAATTATGATGAACGTATTTTTTTAAGTTTACTGTAAGCTAGGCTAGTGTACCTTTCCACAGGTTCCTTTTACAGGTTTGTAGTGCCAAGGCAGAGCCACACCTTGTGCTGTTCTTACTTTAGGCTTAACAATTGAACGTTTCTGTATGACGGGAGGACAGAGCCCCATTGGTTACCTGACTGCGTACCTCACGAACCTGTACCTCTCAGCAGATTCTGAAAAAGTGCAAGAAGCTATAAAAGCAGGTTTGAATTGACTTTCTTTGCCTATCTCTTTCAAAAATTAATACATTGTGTGTCTTTCACAGAAAGTAGTGCTGCTTCATCAAATGCAGAAAGTCACCACTTTGTATGCTGCAAGCTTATTGCTTATTTTTACTCAACCAAATGAAGTCAAGTGACCCTGTTCCTCTCTGACGCTTCAGCCTGCTGATAGTGACGATTTAATCATCCTACACCTTTCTGTCTTCTCTTTAACAAGAAACGAAATTCATGCCTCTATTCAACTTCTGTTTGAACAGCATCATCTTTTTGATACAACTTTAAAAAGCAGCTTCCCTGTCCCACTAGGAGTTAAAAAGTAACAAATAGCATGATTGAGTGGTCTCCTTGGGATTTCCTGCTTTTGTCTCATTTGCAGCACAGCTTGGGGACCGTTTTTACATGGTCTTACAAGAAAGTAGAAGGAAGCATGTCCAAGAAGTTTTGGCAGCGGGACAGCTTCCACGCATTTGTGTTATGGAATAGCCATTTCTAATTATCTTTTGTGATTGTTTATGCTCACCATATATTAAGGTCACCACCAATAATTTGTTGGAATCAAACTGCTGGTAATTTCATGAAAGACTTTGCAGGACCTGCTAACTGAGGGTCTCTGATCCATTTTCAGGCATTGCATCAGCTACAATGTTCACTGCCAACAAAGATGTTGCTTACTCAGATATACAGCTGAGGGTGGCATTTGATGGGGATGCTGTTATCTTTTCGGATGAATCAGAACAGATTGTCAAAGAGCATGGATTAGATAGATTTTTTGAACATGAACAGCTGCATGAAAATAAGCCTCTTGCACAGGTTTGTATTTCTTGAATTTCTTGTTTAAAGGGAGTTTCCAAAAGATCTGATGACTTTCATTGCTGCTGTATTTCTCCAGTTTCTCCAGTGTGGATGTGTTCTTTGTGAAAGTTGATGGCCCTATTTATTTTCTTTTTGGAGGATAATCTTTAAAATGCATGTTTCACATAAAAGAGGCCACCATTGCAGTCCTTCTACCAAGGCACCATTGCAGTCCTCATTTCTCTGAGAGAAACACATATATAAGACAGTGACTTACAGTTTTCTTTTAATGGTATCATTAGAAAATGAAATGCTAGTACTGTTTTCCTTGATTATTTTTTATGAGACTTTAGGTAACGTTAATTTCAAATGCTGAGTTATTCTGGTTATTGAAACAGGGTAATATCTGCTTATTCCCAAGCAGAGCTATGCCATTTGTCTAAAACCACAAATATTTTAATATTAGCTTAAACTGAAAGATAAATTCTGCTATTGTTAAAAATAGTATAAATTCAGTATAAATGCTTGATTTATGAAAGTACTGGACAGTGAAATATATTGCAATTTGGACCAAACTGTCATTTACTTCTATTAATTGGTGTGTAGTATGGTCATTAATCTGGAAAGAATTCATTGATGGCTATGTAATTAGGTCTTTTACTGTTTTTTGTGCAGGAAAATGAATTACAGCTCATAGTTCATAGTAAAAAGGGTTCAGTGTTTTTAATCAATATTTTATTGACTATAGTTAAAAGTTAATATTGTAAGAGATCTTGTAAGCCTTAGTGAGAATTATTTTCCTGCTGATCCTACCATTTTAGTGTTATGGTTCTCACATTTTTCCAATGTATGAATTTCCAGTGAGGGTGCAGACCCATTTGGAGATGTTACATAGAGAATTTGTGGAGTAGCACAGCATTAAGAAAAGGAGTTCTGTGTGTAACTGGAAGTTTGGAAGCAAGAAAAATAGTGATTTGGGGAACTGTGGACATACACTAAATATGCTTCTGGTATTTCATACTCAGGGTCCTTTGAAGGGTTTTCTGGAAGACCTGGGGAAACTCCAGAAGAAGTTCTATGCAAAAAACGAACGATTAAATTGTCCTATAAGGACCTACCTAGTCACAGCCAGAAGTGCAGCGAGCTCTGGAGCCAGAGTGCTGAAGACACTCCGTAGCTGGGGTGTGGAGGTTGATGAGGCACTTTTCCTAGCAGGAGCACCTAAAGGACCAATCCTGGTGAAAATCCGCCCTCACATTTTCTTTGATGACCAGATGTTCCACATTGAAGGAGCACAGAAATTAGGCACCATAGCTGCACACGTTCCCTATGGCATTGCCCAGAAGTACAGCAAATCTACATGACTGGAGGGTACCATTAAAGATAAGGTTCTTAACTCAGCCAGCCTCTAATATACCAATAGTTACGTCTGAAAACCTCTACAATTGTGTATTGTGAGCACTGTGTTTAAAGATTTAACTTCTGGCTAGAACAGCCTTTAAAGAAAATATTTTTAATATGGGTAAGTTTTTAATAGAGTTATTTTAATATAATTCTTAAGCAGTTTAGATTTTTTACCTGTCTGTATCTAACACTGTGGCTTTGATATTAGGAGAAGATTTGTACTGTTTTTATAGCTTGAGACATATTCTGAGAGACAGAACAGTTATATTTTACCTGAAAAACTGTTGACGGGTTATTTATAAGACAATCCATGCTGCAATGCTGGTTCTTGACAGAAGTTCCCAAAAGCACAGTTTACATGTAACTGTTTACCTGTTGGTGGTTTGCTTGTTAGATATGTGTTCAGTAGGTCTGTCACCACAAGGTTTTGGCTTCTAGTAAAATATTAGCACATTTGGTCTTATGTTTACACATATTTTTTTATATTGTTTTCTTATCTTAATAAAGCTGGCTTTACAGAACTGTCATTTTTCTGTGTAGAGGTTTCAGCATAATTTCCTAGGCAGAGTTTGTATAGTCAGAATGTTCCTGATGTTTAGAACCAGCAGTGACCACTTTCAGCCAAATCTGAGAGAGCTAGAGGTCTCACTTAGATGCAACATACTTCACAGAGCTGGGTAGAAGTCTGAGGTGCTGTGAGGATCTTGACTGGGACAAAGGCTGAAGCTTTAGAGTGCATCTTCGTAACAGCAGGGAATCTACCTGGAAATAATGCTGTTGATGGAACTACTTGCTTCTTAACTAGATTCTCTTAGGATTTACAACTGCTCCGTGATCTGTGTGAACTCAATTTGGCAACTTCAAATGAGTTTTTAGGGGACAGGTGCCTGTTACTTCATATTTACACCATAGGTCTATTCTACCTCTTTCGTGCTAAATTCCTATAGCTTATTATTATCCATGTAACTAAGTGGTATCCAAATGACATCACTAACATCTGTCAGGTGGTGTTTGTTCTCTTTCTCTCCCTAGTGCAACAACTGTCCTGTTTTATTTTTTATTGTTGTCATATATTCATACCAGAAGAGACAAAACCCCAAGAATGTGCTTTGCAGTGGGAGAAGAAATGGTGAATCAAGCTTGTGATGATCAGTGGTTCCTGGGGGAATTTGGCCCAGAATCTCACATTGGCCTCTGAGAAAGTTTGGTCTCCCCTTTCAGGACGAACTGTCCTGTTATTGCAGAAAACTCCATTGCATCAATTAATGGTTTCCCTCCCGGGAACACAGGCAATCATTTTAATGTTTTGGGTCCAAGCCACAGAGCTCTTTGGAAGCAAAGGCAAAAGCCTCGATCCTACATGAAACATGAATACAGACCATTGGAAAGGTTTTCAAGTGTTCACACCATCACAGCATGTGATGTTGATGGGACGCACTGCAGATTTCTGGTGTACTTGGAGCTTCATATGTGCTAAAGGCTTTGTGCCCAAAACAGATCACATTTCCCAGCCCAGCCAGGAGGTGAGGAAGACATGAGTAACTGAGGCCTGGTCATTGTCTGCCAGGATGGGATAGAGTTACCTCACCAAATGGAGATTATGAAAAATGTTATTAGCAGATGTTTCTATGTGAGAGCTCAGAATCCACAAGGAATTCAAAAATATTCCTTAGCTGTGTAATGTAAGTTGTGTGTGTGTACCTTTACCACAAAAGCATGGCTGCAAATTTCAGAAAGACCAGTTCTGCTGTTTTGAAGCAGAACGTCTATCAGCCATTTCTCATCCATGTAGTGTTAGAGGTTGGGTGCAGGAAACAAAGCTGGCATTTGACTCTCATGGAAACAAGTACATCTTGATAATGAAAAGGTTAATGGGATCCTTGATCCCTGTGGGAGTCCAGAGGTGAGTCTCATACCTGACAGGGTAAGCATACAAATCTGTGAATAAATTGGAAGCGGAGTCATCTGGTCTACTATGATTACCTTTATTTCAAATCAAGCATCCATCTCCAGCTAGAATGAAAACTACCAGCCAGGACAGAGGAGCTTCCAAGTCTTTTTTTGACCTGTGCACACACAGTACTAGGTGACTCCCTCTTACAGTGTCCTCCTGACACCACTAAGGCATGTGTGAGAAGAGTTGACAAATTTGCATAGTAGAATTTATATTCTTAGTCACAGAATTCAAACTGCCGCTAAAGCTCAGAAGCTGATGTTAAGGCCCACAATCACTCTTCCTAAATTAGTTGAACGAAATGCCCTTAGATGTTTCAGATCATTCACTGTCTTTTAACTGTCAGGCAACTGTCCCAGGCTCGACAGCTGCTTCTCTGCATATCCAGCTGGCAGCATGGTGGGGGAGTGCAGCCTCACTAGTTCATGCAAGTACCTTCCAGATTAATCTGGATGTTTGGGAGACTCAGGCTTGCCAAGCAGCCTCTGCCCGTTAAAATTATTTTCTTCTGCTCCAAAGCACAGCTTGGCTAGTAGACCGAAATAATCTTTTTCAAGAAAATTCTGTGAAATGGGGTGGGAGCTGAGGGAAAGTGTTTTCTGTTTTTGTAGACATAGAAGAGAATTGTCTCTTAATAGCATTCCAGTCCACAAAACAAAACAAACAAGCAAACAACAACAAAACACAACAAAAAATGTCTTGCTTCTCACGCTTATCAGGCTACCATGAATTTATGCCCTGGCACCTCATAACCCTAAGCCAGTCACAGTTAAAACAACAGAAATATTTTTCAGTAGGGGAACAGAGAGGACTGTCCTTTATCAGCCTTTACAGTGTTTACCAGTGTTTACAACACTGGAAGACAGACTCATGAAAAATAAACTGTCATCCTAGACAAAACTTGGAAGAGGATTAATGATAACATTGATGAATTCTGTGGAAACAGAACTTTGTCAGGCAAACCCAGTTCTTGTCCCCTTAGCTTCCAGGTTCCTGCACTGCATCACAGTGAAGAGTTCAGGTAAGACAGTAAGCCAAATGGGAATGTCTCCTACTGCTACCAATCCCTAAAGACAAAAATGTTAAAAATAAGATTCTGAATGTGACTTCAGTTGTTTTTGTCTGTTTTTCACAGAATATGTTCTCAGTGTGTGTTAGATATTTCCCACCAGTTACCAAGACATCATAAACCCATGTTTCCAGTTCCTTCCCATCTCTAAGACACCCTTTCAATTTCCAGGCTAGCATGTCATCTAGAGGAAACAAAATATAAAATATTTCAGATGAAAAGTTGAAGGTGGTCGTCATCACGTCTTCCAACATGTGTTCTGGACTGTGATCTGTTCTGAGGATGCAGGATTCAGATGCTCCTACATCCTGAGGAGGATCCTCAGGTACCCCCTCAGGCTCCTCTGCCAGATCCTGTAACCTGCACTGGCCTGCAGTATTGCTAAACACAACCTTGAGTGCAATAGAGAGATAGAGAAATCAGTGGAGCAGGTCAATATCAGAAGAAATCCTAATTTCCAGTTACCATGCTCAGGAATATCTAGGACCAACATCTGAATTCACACATCATTCCTGCTTCCATGAGCAGTTTCTGATCACCATGAGCTCCTGAGCACAATGCTCCTTGCACTGAAGGCTGGACTGACATCGACAAACACAGGCAGCACCCTCGATGCAGTGCCCTCCCCAACATATCTGCAGCCTTCTATGAAGTAGGGGCATCAGAGATGACTGCCAGAGTCCCAACTACCAGATGATGAACAGATTCTTTAGCTCCCACCAGGAGGATTTCTTAGACAATCAATCTGTTCCCCTATAACAGGGCGTTTCCTGGTTCTCCTATTTTGACATCTCGTTGGCAAACACTTCCTTCCTCACGGTCCTTGACTGGGCGTGGCTGCAACTCCTCCCAGTACATGATTTACTATAAGAAGAGCATATGGAAGAACACCTCAACATGGCTCTTACACCACATTAAGGATGTCAAAATCCACCTGTTTCACACACAGATGCAATGGCGTGGCTTGGCTAAAACATCGTTTGGTGTATCCATGAGGCTCACAAAGGAGTGAAGAACCAGGAATGAAGAGAGTGTTTTCTGTGGTGAAGACAAAGGCAGAAAAGGTCTGTCCATGAACCAGTGTTTAGATGTGGTGCTGCCTATACAGCCCTTAAATTGCCTCAGAAGCAGTTTAAGACAGTTTAAGAAGCAGTTCTGACAGACAGTCAGAACAGACATTGTAAGGATTCTTCCAGAAAAATCTGCCATGTTTCTGCTGCTGTAACATGAGCTGAGGTCAACCTCAGAACAGACTGCAGCCATGTGACAGCCTGCAGGTAGCACCAACATGTGACAGTCAAGAGCTGCAAATGATTGCCATGTCCAGACAAGCCACAAGAAACCTGATGAAAGGCTCATGGGTTTCCTCTTGGGTTTCTTAGTCATTTCCCCAAACGTGTTGAGTCTTGACTCAGGACAGACATGATCCCTATCAGCCAAGTCAAGCTTGTTTCTCGTCTCCCCCACAGACTATCGTCTCCGTGTACTCTGTTCCTCTGCATGCTGGCCCCCAGGTCCTGATCAGGAACTTCTCTTAATCTACGTTGTTCTGTCCTCTTTGACTCTATCCTATCCCTAAATCGGCATTGAACTCTAGTACTGGCTTTTTGCTGTTGTTGGTTAAACACCTTCCTTTCCTTTTTTTGTTTTGTTTTGTTTTTTTAGCTTACATTGCTCTTGATCAAAGTTCAGTTACCTTTTAATTCTCTCTCTGCAGATTTCTACTAGTGATTCTCCCATGGCTACGGTGAAAAGGATTTCGAGGGGGCCACTCTTGACTCCCGGAATGAGTTCATGTTGCCCTGGTTGGGATCATTAAGGTCTACGATTAGTAATGGCAGGGTCTGGAAACATGACATGAAGTCGACGGCTAAAACCAGGTTTTGGGTTAAGGATTCGAAACTAAATTGGCAGAGCTGAAGGGCCGCCCAAGGGCTTCAGTGGCAACAACTGAAGAGGTTCAATCAGCTGCTGGTACGTGGGGTTATTCCCCACCAGGTGCAGGACCCTACACTTGCCCCTGTTGAACCGCATTAGGTTTCTCTCCGCCATGCTCTCCAGCCCGTCCCGGTTCTGCTGAACGGCAGAACACCCCCAGGTGCCCCAGCCCTCCCGGTTCCGTACCCTCAGCACACCCCCAGGTGCCCCAGCCCCTCCCCGTTCCGTACCCTCAGCACACCAAGGTGCCCCAGCCCCGCCCGGTTCCGCACCCTCAGCACACCCCCAAGGTGCCCCAGCCCCGCCCGGTTCCGCACCGTCACGCCCTGCGGCGGGCACACTGCGCGGCCCGGCGGGCAGAGCGCAGGCTCCGAGCCGCTCCGGGACCACAAGCCCCAGCAGGCCCCGCGCGGCGCTGCCAGGCCCGGCATGGCCGCGGCGCTGCCGGCGTTGGCGCTGGGCGCGGGGCTGCTGGTGGCCGCCTGGCGCTGGCTGCGGGGCGCGGCGCGGCCCCTGCGCGGGGGCTCCATGCGGGGCAAGACCGTCATCATCACCGGCGCCAACAGCGGGCTGGGCCGGGCGGCGGCGGCCGAGCTGCTGCGGATGCGGGCCCGCGTCATCATGGGCTGCCGCGACCGGGCGCGGGCCGAGCGGGCGGCCCGCGAGATCCGGGCCGAGGTGGGCGAGCGGGCGGACGGCGCGGGCGAGCTGGTGGTCCGCGAGCTGGACCTGGCCTCGCTCCGCTCCGTGCGCGCCTTCTGCCACCGCGTCCTGCAGGTACGGCCGGGCCCGCGGTTACCGCGCTGCGCTGCCCCGGGCGCGGAGAGGGCACGGCAGGCACGGGCTGGGCCGTGCTGGCGGCGGCCTCTGGGCTCCGTGTCGGCGCCTGGGTTCCGTGTGGGTTGGAGGAGGCTGTTCCTCCTGCCGGCAGCGCGCTCGGGGGGCTGGAGAAGTCGCTGAGGTCACCGCACGGTTTGGGAGGAGGGTGTAATCAAATTGGCCGTGAATTAGCGCCTGGAAGCATGAACTTCGTGATAATTTGGTCTATTTTGCTTTAAAATATTCTAAACCTTTTCTGTACTGGAGAGAAGATGTTTGTTTCTGTGTGAGATAAATAATTTGTCATGCTTTCTCTTTGAATTAACTAGCTTAACCTTTGGTTGATTTAAACTGGTGTTACAGTTCAGCTTTGTTACCAGAAAAATAAAAGTTGACAGGTGCACTGCTCACATGCTCCAGACATCTTTCAGCTGCCTCCTCAGGTTGCACCTTCCCAAGGATTTTAAATCTCTCACCCACCACCAGCAGAGTCTAGTCGATAGACATTTTTGAATATATAAAGTTTTTGCAGATTCCCTGAAAACCTAAGTTTTAGGAGAAGAGAGACATCCAGTTGTTTTGCCTGACAGAAATGCCTCTAGATATGTAGAGCAGAGGGAAGCACTGTTGGAGGCATTATTTCATTCCCACAGAAAGCATCTTTTTGGGCTTTGATCTCACCACAACTAGCTACTCAAGCCATGAGGCAAGTCATGGGAAGCCAGGCTTAAGTTCTGCTGCTCAGAGATGTGCTTGTTAAGTACTTAAAAGAGGCTCAGATCCTGTTGTAAGAGGGGAAAAAAAAACTTTACTGCATTAATTTTCAAACTCCTTTTATAAAAGTTAGGGGTCAAGTTTTAAGTTCTCTAGTGGGACACTTTGTAGTCAAATATATTAATATATATTAGTCCAGTTATGAGGTCTAATATTGCTTCAGTGTTATGGGAAAACATGCATACATGAAAGGATATAAAACTTGTATAATAACCACACACCAAAAAGAAGAGACATACTGTTTAAGTTTTAAGAATTGTATCTTTTATAGTACAAAGTATCAGAGTGGCTCTTAAGTGAGAAATGGATAAGGGAGAAGAGAGTGTGCTCTCTGCAGAGTATTGCTGATACCTGCATTATAACTTGAATGCACCTGACTGACAAGGGATGTGAGTTCAAGAGATACTTTCAAGAGCTGTTCCACCCAAGTTCATGTTATTTACCTTCCCTATCTGTGAGTCCTTTTTGGGGCTGTTATTTTGGGATTTGTTTCAGGGTTCTCATGGTTTTTTGTTTGACATAAAGAAGATATAAACTTTGTCAGAATGGGGAGACAGTGCACTCCCACTGCTTAGCCTTATTTGTGGAGCTTTACTTTGCACAGCTGAAAATGATTACATCTCTCACTCCTTGGTCTCACTGAAACAAAATAAAAGATTGAGATGTTGAAGGGTTCCATGGGAAAAGGGAGAAAGTGAAAGTGAGCTTAGAGGCTGCAAGGAATAGCACTGCCCATCAAAGCAATATTTTATGCTCTCTGATGCACTTGGTTGTAGCAGCTGCCTACTTGGCATTGATCACATCACTCTAGGTTATTAAATGTAGGAGTTTCAGAAAACAGCACATGTGGAGGTCTTGCTTCTTGAGTTTTAAGTCTTGCAAAATAAATCCTCCAGTCCGATGTTTTTCTCCAAAGAAGAAAGAAGGAACACTTCTGTGAGCAGATCTGCGGTCAGTACTTAAAATCCTGTCCTGATTTAGTGATAGTGACTGACCACTGTGTCCTTTGGGTGCAGAGGAGAAATGAGTTTGGTTGAGTTGGACTCAAGAGTTGGACTCTTTGGATCTCGCCTTAGGGACCCAATTACATGAAATGCTGAGTAGCCACGAGTTCCACAGAAATCAGTCTGAGATTGAAGTACTTGAAGTTTTGAGTGATCAGATGCCAGCACCTTTAACTGAATGCCAAGTGCAGATTTGGGTTTTACTCTCTTTGTATCCTTGCTGCTAATGGCAGTGAAATAAAAGAGAAATGGTGCAGAATTCATTTATGAGGTTCTCTATTTTTATCATCAAAATGGGCCAAGATTGTCTCAGTTTGTCTTCCAGTCCCTGCATTGGCTTTAAAGAATTAACAGCAAAGAAAACTCCCAGTGCTCTTTCTAGAGAAAATGAATACATTTGCCTCTGATTCATGCGAGCATAAGTTGTGCTTTCAGTCTTTTGTCAGAGATGGGTCAGAGTGTTGAATTCAGAGCTTATTTAAGCAGCTTACTTTAATTTGTTTTTTTTTTTTTTAAGTTACAATTTTGAGTGGATGCTGGAGCATGAAGTGCATGATGCATATATTTAAATCAGTGCCTCCTCTCTGTTAATAACTTATATCTCCTGATCCTAGAGGGTGTAGCATACATCCTTGAGTCTGATTTTTACTGACCTGAACCAGAATACTGATCCATCAAATAGCATGTGCTGAGTACCTCATAGGTATTTTGAGCCTCTGTTCCTTAATTCCTGAGTAGACCTATTGGACTCAAATTGTATGAAACATGAATGTTACTTTTCTCTGAGTCCTGTTCCATAGTTCTCACCAAGCAGCACAATGACATGTAGTGGTTTTAAAGTAAGATAAGTTTAAAATTATGAGAATATTGTTTTGCAAAGGTTTTCATGACGTCATCCCAGTGAGATGATGGATCTACAGTGTAATGGTTCCTCTTCAGCCCTGAGGTTAATTCCTTGTGCTAACACTTTGTGTTCCATGATTGCATCTTTTGCACCATAGATTGCTCTGCTATAGGAGAGATTTACCATGAATTAATGTGTGTCCTTTTGCAGTGCAATAGGTTGCTTTTTAGAGAGGAAAAAAATGCATCACAAAGGTAATTTATCACTGAATTGCTGTAGAAAAAGCTGCTCCTGGAGAACCAGATGTTTGTGTTCTCTGCCTGTATTAGAAGTTGATACAGACCTACTCTCAGGTACTTGCATCCTGCTGGGTTCAAGTACTCAGTTCAGTCATAGTTCAACTTAAAGTTGGTTATTTTTCAGCAATGTTTTAAGATAATGCCAGAAAGTTACAATTCAGAAAACTAGAAATATTTCTTTTTTAACAATGCCCAGTGAGAAATTGAAGCATAATAATGTTTTGCGTGAGAGTTCTGAAACTGAATGATTTTTTTTCTTTCCTATTTAAAGGAAGAGTCAAGGCTGGATGTTCTGATAAATAATGCAGGGGTATTCCAGTGTCCATACATGAAGACAGAGGATGGTTTTGAGATGCAATTTGGTGTAAACCACTTGGGCCACTTCTTGCTCACCAACCTTCTTCTGGGCCTCCTCAAAAATTCTGCCCCGAGCAGGGTTGTTGTAGTATCCTCAAAGCTTTACAAATATGGAGAGATCAACTTTGAAGACTTGAACAGTGAAATAAGCTACAATAAAAGCTTTTGTTACAGCCGAAGTAAACTGGCAAACATATTATTTGCCAGGGAGCTGGCCCGTCGGTTGGAAGGGACAGGAGTCACCGTCAACTCACTTCATCCTGGGATTGTCAGAACAAATCTAGGCAGGCATGTGAATATTCCTTTACTGGCCAAACCTCTATTCAACTTGGTGTCGTGGGCTTTCTTCAAAACACCTCTGGAAGGAGCCCAGACATCTATTTATTTGGCCTCTTCTCCTGATGTCGAAGGCGTGACGGGAAAGTATTTTGGAGACTGCAAAGAGGAAGAACTCCTGCCCAAAGCCATGGACGACTTGGTTGCGAGAAAATTGTGGGATATCAGTGAAGTGATGGTTGGCTTACTGAAGTAAGTGCCAGGGAGTGTCTGCAAAAAAGAATGCAGATAGCTATGCAATGCATTTTGCCAACAGTGAAATTCTCACTTTAAATGCTGTGGGAATACAGAGTATTTTGCTCAGTAAGTATGAAATAAGGGAGTGGTTTATGTTGGAACTCTGTTTTGAAATAAAAGACAATCTTCAATAGACACAGGCATTCAGAAAAAATCTGAAATAAAGTTTGTGGGTGTGAATATAATTTCTGGTTATATCTGCTTGGAAACTCTTGTTTTACAAATAAAAATTAAGCAGAACTGTGTTTTGCAATATATATGCATATTTGTCATTACTTGTAGTCTGGCTGGACAATGCAGGGTACTGATGGTGAAACACTTCTGTAAAAAATTATTTGAAAATATGTCTTAATAACAGTCATCTTTTTTTGAGCCATCACAATGAAAAATGGAATAAAGAGTTTTCCTGATATCTTGCACTGTAATTTTTGAGGCCTCTGAGTGCCTTTCAAAGGCTTGTCAGCCCCATGGTTCAGTGAACAAAACTGTTGAGCCGTGCGCAATTTTGCTGTGAAGCACAAAGTCAGCTATTTTTAGTGATGTGGCTGCTGTTCAGTGTGTAAGTACACTTGTTTGTGCAAGTTGTATTTTTATTTTCATGTGTTGAACTTGCTGTTTCTTGAAACCTTGGGTTTCATTAAAAGGGTAGTTGCAAGATGTACAATGGTCTTGATAAGGCTTTGCATGGCATGAACTCTGTAAGACCTCATGCAAATTAGACCGAAGAGAATAAGCTTCTCAGTGTGTGTTTGGCTTGAATGATTGCACTTTAACTCAGTAATGAGGTTCAATAAATGTCTCATACAGCTGACTGAATATTCTTTAATAAAATTGTTTTAAAAAGAAGACATAGCATTCATTCTTTTATTGTGGGAGATGTATCAGAAACCAGTAGCCTTGTTTTAAAGCAGAAGAGGAACCTGTGTGTTGGCTTAGGGAGACTGTTGTGCGGGGTTGGTAGATAAAATATAGTCTCCAAAGAAATACGTGAGTATTGCATGAATCTGTACTCATTTCTTTTTTTTAAATTCATAGAACTTACGATGTCATATTGACAGGTATGCCTTTATGTTTTGGTCTACATTATTAAAAAGTTCTAGTAGTTAAGATATATAGTGTGAATTTGGAAGAATGATTTGGATGTTAATATTACTATGTTAATACTAATCAAAGGATGCAGAATCAACAAGAGATGATGTATTAGTAGTTCCTTATTTATAAATACATCAGTTCTGCACTTCAGACAGTAACCAGTTAAATTTTTTTAATTCTTCCCCTAGTCGTTTACTCAGAGTCTCGGCATATTTTAGCTTTTACTCAGTGGAGTGGACTTGATCTTGCCTTCCCCTTCCCCAGCAAGAGTATGTACTGGGCAAGTGACTTGGGTGGGGCAGAAAGCAGCATTCCAGAAAATCAGAAGGCAAGCTACAAAGCAGAGCAGGTTTGTAAAATTATGTAAGAGGTTGAACTTTGCACTGCTCACTGTAAAGCAAGGTGTAGAGGTGGGTGTGTTGTCAGAGCACACTGTGAGTGTTGAACGAAGTTCTCTAAGTGATGCTAGAGGGAGTTGTGCTACACATTTAAAGACGTCCTGCATTGATCTTTAGTGATGCATTTCATGTTTTCATTTTAAATACTTATAAACAGCTGCAAGCAGCACCTTTAACAGGTAGCTGAAGAATGAAGGGTTCATTAACTTCACTATAAAGAGATACAAAGAGGCTGAGCCAAACTGGGATTTGTGTTTCAATACTGCTGTGGCAATTCTAAAGGAACAGTGCTGCATTGTTCCTCTGCTGAAACGTGTGTACACCTCTTGCTAGGAAAGCCTTGGATACAAAGGTGGGCAACGGACAAAAAGGTTAGCCTGAAAATACTGCAGTAAAGAACTGCACTGAAACTGCCTGAAGAGCAAAGATATTTGTAATTTTCAGACTGAATGACCTACCTGGGATGTGCATTTGCCTTCACAACAGCAAAGGTGGATTTGTACTGAAATAGGAGACGCAGAATAGGAAGTCCGAGTTGTGTGTAATAGGCCATATTCACACATCTACTGTATACTTGTTTTTCTTTTGAAACATTGAAATAAGAGCCATTGTCAGAAAGGGATTACATTCCTGTAATCAAAACTAAGTTACAGCCCTCATTCCAGAGTAGACTAATCCTTAATGGACCATTAATGGAATATTAATGATGAATATTACCTGAAAACAGTTTGAAAGGATGGATTGTTAGGGACTTACTGAAAGCTAGGCCTTTTTTCGACATCCGAAATAAGTAATATTTGTCACTTTCAAGGTTGAATGTCATTTAACTGCTGTGGACTAGAAAGCTTTGATTACCCCCTTGAGGCTGCTCTGAATGTTTCTTTATGTGATGCCTTTGTTATTCTAGTAGCATCCAGGAGCTGGAGACCTCACAGGTCAACTGATCTACAAAGTCTAAGTGCAAAACCAAAGAGTCCTTATTTCAACAAGCAGTAATGCTGACTCAGTCTAGGTTAGAACCAAGCACTTTGTCTCAGGAAGTCTCTCTTTTCTCTCTTCTCCTTCTCTTCTCTTCTCTTCTCTTCTCTTCTCTTCTCTTCTCTTCTCTTCTCTTCTCTTCTCTTCTCAGTAAACTCAGATACGTGTGTATGATTTGAGGACTGTGGGCTGAATGTCTCCTCTTGGAGCTGGTAGTACACTGAGATCAGCACCTTCACGCTTGCCCCCAGTATTAGGGTGCCTCCAGAAAGATGTGGGAAACTGTAACACTGTCTTATAACCAATTTGTATCAAGAGCATGCAGCCAAAACTGTTGCTTTCCAGTTACTTTCTTTCACCATGGTGCCATTTGAGCCCCACTATCCTCAAATTAAGCTTTTATCCTATGAAGAATTAAAGTTTTTAAAATAAGGGTGAAAGAGGAAGACAGTGACCAGGGATATCAGGTAAAGCCCATGGAAATGCAACTTTCCTTGACAGGTACAAACACTGACCCTTTTACTGGCAAGTACATTGTGGATTTGGAAGTACAAATACCTAATCACACCTGCAGATATGTAGATAGAGTTAAGGAAGCCACAGCTGAGTTTAAGATCTTGAAGTTAATCATGAATTTTACTAGGCAACTTTTTCCAAATGCAAAATGTACCTTCAGCTTTCTTAGGTAAATGGTTAGAATTTAAGTGTTGGATTTTGGGTCCATGAGCAGTGTTGGGCCAGCACTTCATACCTGTGCCCAGGGGATTTGAAAACAGGCTGGGATGTGTATAAGGTGCAGTGATTCCTGAGAACATATCCCCTGCCCTTTTGCTTTTCACAGGGGAAGTGCATCTGGCCTGCCATAGCTGGGAGTTGGAGGGTCACAGCAGGGATTAAATTTGTTTGCAAACTTTCCCCACTGAAGCTTTTGGCCAGTCTCAGCGATGTTTCCAATTGGTTCCATTTCTCAGTGGTCACATTTCGTGTGGCAACAGCATCGCACACTATCTGCATTCTAAAAGGCTTGCTTTAGAATTGGCATATTGAGGGGGTATGTGTGTGCAGGCACATGTGCAGGTGCAATTTAATCTCTCATTTCACAAGACAGACAGGAAGAGCTGTCAGTGATTTGCCAAGGAGCTGAGGTGTATCAAGAAGAGTGGGTTGTTATCATGGGGGTGTCTCCTGCCGCTGTGCTGCTCTGGTACGTGTGAGGCGTGGGACTGGGGACACAGTGCTTGGGCTTGAGCTCAGTGTTGAGCTCAGCTGCTTAAAGCCATATCCAGGAATAGTGTCTGCTTTTGCAGCTGGAGAGCACACAGACAGGGCTGAGGGCAGGAAACCTCCGTGTAATGATCAAGAGAAACACACTTCAAGTATCTTAAGGGGAGCACTTTTTAACTGCTTCAGTGTAATTATTCACCTTTGACTATGGTGCTTTTGAAAGCACCCCTGTAACCAGCTTCCCTCATTCAAAGCAAGAATTTAAGAAAGAAAATTCCCTTTTTTTTTTTTTTTTTTTTTTAAATTTTAAAAACGTTTCTTTATTTTGATTCTAATTTGCAGGTCCTAGCTATGAGCCAGCTCTCCCTGCACACATGTAGGTATTATAGCTGAGGTTTCTGCAAGCAAACTAAATTGAAGTTGCATGTATTTATTTTATATGCCCCATCTGTTTAAGCCAAGGGAGACTTACATACTTTTAAAAACATACTCTGAATTTGTCACCAATTTACCTTTCTTACCTTGCCACAAAGGCCAACATCTATCCCCAGGCAAAGGGACAACTCTGCTCTTTTGGTTACACCAGTCAACACAGCAGGCAAGCTTATAAGCCCAGTGGGGGCTCTCCAGTAAAAATTCTCCATCTTAATGAGATAAATGATCAGTTTTTCCATGATGCAATAAAACCAGAAGTATTTAAACTCTCCTCTCTTCAGCAGTTGCCTGGTTTGCTTAAGCTTCCTTCTAAGTGAGTGCTTCACAGGCTCCAAAGCCTGATCCCTGTGAATGTGCAGCATGATTATGCTTTTGCTGAAAAATCTGGATAATTCCCACTTCAAACACAGTTAATTCCTTTTCACCTAAGGCTATAAACAAAATAAACATCTTGCAAGAGTCATACAAATAACTTTAAAATGGAAGGCCTGTTCCCTTTTTCACATAACTTTTTCCAAACTAATCATTTGGAGAGTAATTGACTTGCAAAACGATCCAGGAGGCCTTCACAGTTGAATTAATATTTTTGATCTGTCCCAGAATGGTGCTGCTATTTCTCATAACAGAAGATGACAAGCTCCCTCTAGACTTTTTACTTACGGCTTTAGCTACCACTAGCAGCCTCACACCTGTCGTAACTGGATTCAGATCAGAGAAATTAATTAGAAAAGTTAATTAATTCCAAATGTGTGGTGTAACAGGGAGAAAGGAATACTTTACTAATCACCTTTTTGGGGGAAGCCTGGCGCAGTGACCACCAAAAAAGGCTGAGAGCCCTTTCTTTCCACATTTATGAATGATGACATCTTTTCAGGTAATGTGAAAGACACTCAGTTAAACTGTATAAGGGAAAGCACCCATAGCTTATTTGCCATGAAAGAAGACATCACATGCTTGAATCACTTTATCAAGGTGCTGAGCTTTTCTCTCTGCCTTCTTCATGGCAAAACAAGCAATCTGGAATCACGATCCCACTAAAAGCACTGGGAATTGGACACCTAAATATTTTTGCTGATCTTGTTTTCCCAGCTTTAGGTTTGGGCAGTAGGACCCATACAGCCAATTGCATGATGATTCTTTCAAGCTTGATGAACGAGGCTTTACGTACTTCTGTGTATGTATGGCATTTTTGAAGACATACTTCACAAATTGTGGAATTATCAGGGTGGGGTTGTGGTGGCAGTAGCAGTACTATGTATATATTAAATATCCTGCAACATTCTCCAGAAATGTGTGGATTTTTTCCCCAAAGAAATGTCAGGCTGTCTCTGCAGTTGCTGGCATGTCTGCCAGTTTGCCACCTGGACTGCAGTCTGATGATGACTGATGTCACTTAAGTTTATCTAAGTTCTGTTGCAGCCTTCCCCAACAGTAGATTGTTGTCCTGGGTCCTCCTAAGTCATGGCATGGCTATCCCCTCTCCAAATGCCATCTGCCCTTGAGACAAGCAGGGCTCTTTCTAGATGCTTCAAGAAAGGGATCATGAACAGCATCAGCAAAAAGTGACACACCTGGAGTCTCAGAACTGACATGCACTGCAACAAGTAGGTTTGGTATAATTTTATATGCTCATTTACAAACAGAAATACCTTCCCCAGTGTACATGGACAGGTATTTTAGGCTTCAGGCTGCCCTGAAGGCCTATATATACAGCACTGTAGGTGTATCCCATGAGTAAAGCATAGTAAATTGAAAATTGCTTCATTACAACCCATTTGCTACTCTGAAGGTCCAGTTGAACTTATTGATAGTTCTAGATGACACCTCATCTGGCTTTGAAAATACTTGGGAAGAGGTCAGAGCATCATTTTCCTTCAGTCTGTGCTCCTCAAAATCTTCAGAGTCCTAGATGTGTCTCAGATGAATCACCACAGCTATGGGATAAAAAAAGGTAAGATTGCTTTATGGAGGATTTTGTTCATAACATTTTGCTGCAAGTGGAAAACTTCAAAAAATTCTTATTTTATAGAGTAGCAAGATGTATTATGAAATAATTGTATTAGCTTAGCTAATACTGGGGTCTTGGCACAGTAGAACAGACTAAGAGATAACAAGCTGTCATCTGTAGTGGCAAAAGAGGCAACTTGAAAACTCATAAAGAATAATTGAAAAACTTTGATTACAGTTATATTGTTTCTGCATTTGGTTTTTTTGGGGGGGTTCTGTTTGTTTGTTTGATCCTAGATATTGCTTTTTTTTTTAAAGGGTTAAAACTGCATAAAATGTGAAAACATCCATGCCTCAACAAAGTGGCACAGTTCTGTGGAAAACCCATAAAATGACAGGAAATGACTTAATGTGGTAGGTGTTCATTTTTAGGGGTTCTGTTGACAGAAGTTGATGAATGAAAATATTGTATTTCATTTTTGCCTTTTGTTCAGTAAATAGCATGGAATTTTGATGCTGCCTAGAGGGACAGCTTTGTACTGCGGTGGTCTAAACTGAGATTTTTCATTAATGTAACTCAATCAGAATAGATGAAGGTTTTTTCTGGTTTTTTGTTAATTTTTTTATAAGAAAAAAGCTGAAGTCAAAGAGAAGACCAAGAAAAAAGCACCACAAAGTTTATCTTTTACTCATCTGGAAGAGTTTATTTTAAACACGGAACATTGTTTGCTGCTGTGGAAATGAAAGTGAGAGAGTTGCAGCTTTCTTCCGATGCCATCTGGCAGATGATTTACTTGCGTATGGTATTCACTAATCCAAATAACCCTGTGTGTGGTAGCATTGTCTCTTTACTGATCATGCAGCTGAGTTGGCTGAACCCTACATGGCTCACACAAGGCTATCAACAGCACAGTACAATGGGTTGTTTAAAATTAGAACAGCATTAAGGAAAGGGATGTGCCAAATTCATTGCGCCTTTACCTATATTAAGTATTTTCCCTGAGTTTGATGTTTCCTTTTCATTCTCTTCATGGTTTTATTCACTCCAGATCTACTTGGGCTTTAGCCCATTTAATTCAACACTTACGTGTAGCTCAGATGGGACCAGAGCACTGAGAATCCATCCCTAGGTTGATATCCTTGCCCTGATGGTAATTGTATTTTCTCCTTTAAGGTTCCTTCTCAGCCTCATGAAACTTGTATTTCTGCTGGGAAATAAGGCTTCTTTAGCAGGACAGCTGTATGTTGTAACCAGTAGCTTTGTGGTTAAGGAATTCTCCCAGTTCTTAACCTGAGCCAAAATTATCTCCAGATCAGGATATTCCCATTTATCAGGCAACAGATCTAGCTACTTCATTATTTTATTAATATGAGTTTGCCTCCTCTTGCTGTAATACAAAAGAAAGAGCCTTGAATGGCTATATCTGGAAGTAAAATAACCTGAGGATTATGCCTTTAGAGTCAAATCTCTAGCTGTGAGTAAATGGAAGCATTCCCTTATATCTTGCATTTAAATTCTAGGGAGAGGTGGGTGTTCTGATGTTCTGCTGTACTCAAGATTATGTAACATTTATCTCCCTTCTCCGTGTATTCTGAGTGATTTTTCCACAGTGCCTAACTCTGTGTACATAATAGGTTTCTTGTTTTGCATTCAAATTCCACTCTGTGGTCTAAAGTTCTAAAATACAAGTATTGAGTGCGCCTTATTTGTAGTCACTTCTGGCTTTTGATTGGATCTGGCCTTGAGAGGTCACTTGAAATAGTTAATTCTGTGGTTCGATTTGCAGTTGCAGTTTTGCACACAGAAATGCTTTCCTCAGACATAGATCAATATAACTCATATGTGAAATTAAAATATATGGTGTAAATATTTTTGTAGCAGAAGATAAGGAAGGAATTGAGAGCTCAGGTCTTTTTCTGCAGAGGAGTTGACACTTTGAACACACTGGCCTTATCTGTATTACTGGGCGTTTATTGCCAGAATAAATTGTTTCCTTAATCATAGGCTGAATGAGATAGTGGGGCAAGGTTCATGTTACCATATCCTGTTCTCTCCCAGAAGATGCACCTATGCATCCAAACTGCTTGCTAGGAGTGTCTTTGGCCCATGCTGACTCCTGAATGATGCAAGGAGTTATTTTGAAAAGTATTAGTTGGTCAGAGCCAAAACTGTGCCGAGAACTGCCAGAACTATTGAACAGCACAGATGATTGAATTTCAGTGCTTGGGCTGGTGCCCTGCAACTCCTTAACTGAGTGCAATAAGCATAGCCAAAAAATGCCCCTTCCTCCTTCAAGTGTTAATAGATAGAAGTGATTTTGTAATTTACATCCATGACAGTCAGAGACTGGTCTGAAAAGCTAAACCATATTTTCTCTTAATAATTTTATAGTGTGAAAATTCCACTGACTTTGCCACAAATTCTATGGACTGACCCTGTAAACACATGGGGAATTGGTATTGTTATTAACATCACCATGTCATTATGCTTTTTTCATTTCCAGTTTTATACTGATAGTCTGATCTCCTGGAATTACATCCGCTAACACAGCACTCGACTATGGAAACCTTATTTTATCAAAATATGTTATTCTTGGACTACAATTCACACTTATGCAGTTGCATTTTATAGATCCATAGATTTTTTATAGCCAAAAACGGCTCTTAGATTATTTAGTCTGACTTCCTGAATGACACAAAGCATTTAATTTAACCCAGTCAGTCCAGCAATCTGTGTTTGGCTAAGGCTTATCTTCTAGAACGATGTCCAGCCAAGATCTAAAGCCATCAGTAGCTGGGAGAATCCATCTCTTCCTTTGGAAGTGCAGCCCACCCTCTTAAAAATGTGTGTTTTGATTTTTGCCTGAATTTGTCTGGCTTTCACTTCCAGCAATCACCTCTCATTATGCCTTTCTGTGTGAGATGAGAGTGCTGCTGTTAATGCTCAGTGTTTTCTCCCTGTGGTGATGCTTGCACACTGTAATCACTGAAATCATCGCTGGATGTTTTTATTAAATTCAACAGACTGAACCCCTTTATTCTCTTATTGCAAGGCCCTTTTCCAAGGTTTCCAATGATTTCTGTGGCTCTCCTCCACATCCCAGCCTATTTTTTACCTCTTTTGTGAAAGGAGGAAACAAGAACTGGATGTAATACTCCAATGTGTGTCCATTTATAGGAAGTGCTAGTGCTTCTCAATGTTTTTCCTCCATTGCTCTAAAGGCATCACTAATTTAGATGTGCCTTGGGCAGCCCCCTGGCGCTGAGGCCAGCTGGAATATCACAGTTTGCATCACTACTGTTGAATGTTTTTTATCTTTCCCAACAGGGTGTCGACATCCAAACTGCTTTTTGGTATTGCCTCCTGGCAATTTCTGATACTGAGTCGGTGTTTGGAAGACATCTGGGAAAATGCTGGCAGATGCCAAAACCATGCCAAGTTTGAAGAATAACCATCCCATGGTTCAAGGGCTAATCCCTAGGAACATTTTCTGGAATTTTTTTATTCAGTATGGCAGTCTAAAATGGTCCAGTTATCTTCCAAACATCATTTATATTTTTAGCTTCAGGGAAAGTATTAAAAAAACACACATTTTTCTTTTTTGCTTTAAGAACTTAGAGGACAGATGTGTGGGCTCAACTTGTCACCTTGGCTAGATGGAGATATTGTCAAGTTAGAGATCTCCTGATTTTCATTCACCCCATTTTCCTCAGATGCCTATTTTTGAACAGTTTCTTTGTCTGGTAGGATTTGCCTCTCCCCACTTCACCACTGACAGTAAGGATAATTGGACAAGAGCCCAAGTCCAACTTTTCAGAACAAGACTTAAGTGAAATAACTCCTGCTCAGCTTCGCTTTTGTGCATGACTCCTATGGAAATGACTCCTATCTCTGATAGTTATGCATCTAAATCATAGAAAGGTTTTTTTTTGGTTAAAATATTACCCATGAATATAATATATTTGTATGGATATGATAAACAGACTTTTAATTCATTTTCTGTGACTTTTACTGTAAGAATTGCACATTAAATAAAACCTTCTATCCCGAGTTTTCAAAATTCAAACAGTGGTGTGTTGGTGCATGCACCTGGTTAGGAGAACGCCATGGAAGGTCCTTGCAACTGATTTCACCGTCTCCAAGAGCTCGGAGCTAGTGAAGCATGGAATGCTGAACACAGCACATTCAAATTGAGAATATGCGACTTTTATGTTCAGAGACTGTCACCAGTTTGGGCTGTAGAGTGGGCTGTGAATTGTGGTAGTTTGGGACCAAATTCCTGGTCTGCTCAGTCATCCTGGATAGAGGACAGTAACTCTTTGTGGAAAATGGAAGGGATGGCTGATATGATAACTTTCAGCCACCCAAGGTAGATTTATCAGCAAACATGAATAGCAGTCGACTTTCTTCTCACTTATAAACCAGCTTCAATATTAATTTGTGTGGGTATAGAAAAAGCACAAATTGTTGTTCTTACCTCAGAAACACCTGTGTTCAGCAATAATTTGAAGTGATGGCTGATTTGGCATGGACCAGAGCAAAGCCTGTTGCAGACATACAGTGGGGATTCATTATTACTTTCATTACATTTATTATCATCACCTTCAGTGACACATACAGTGTTTCTTTCATCACCATGTAAAGGAGTTAAACACTACAACTGCAGTCTAATATTTCTCAGCACCTGCCTATCTGGCAAGTCTTTGTTTGCTAAAGTTTGTTCTGCCACCGTTGATTTTAGATTTGCACTTTTGCAGCTGATCAAAGAGATGAGATTACTGAAAACAAGGGCTTCCTGAGCAAACATATCACCATTGGTCTAGTTTGGATTTAGGCATCCCTGGCAGTGAAAGAGCTCTGGACAGACTGGATCAGCAAAAATGAATGTGCACGCAGATATTTATGATGCCACTCTGTTATTTTTAATGTACTGTATAATCAGTATTTTCTTCCCTTTATAGTGGAAGATCATTTAGAAGTTTCTTTGAAGACTGATTTAGGAATGTTGGCAAACATGTAACATGTGCAATTTATTACATTAAGAATATCTGATGAAACAACAAATGTGAATAATCCTGCTGAGTACAGAGAAAACAAATGCACTCTTTTTATGCTATAGTTTATCTGATCTTGGTAGGCTACAGTTAATATATTTTGAAGCAAAATATGCATGGCAATTGTTTTCATAGTACTCTAATAAAAGTATTTCTCTTTCTCAATTTTATTTTTTTTCCCTCTCTCAATCTTCCCTTTGTTTTCTTCAAACAAAAAAATTACAAAACATGTTACCATCTGTAAAAAACTAAATTCTCCTCAGCTGCAAATTCTGTTCCAGTAGGTTCCTGTTCACTCTATGTACAATAAATAATATAGCAGGGAAAACAGTCCAAAATCCAATGTAATTCACAGAGATATTAACAAATTCTGTATTTCTTTTCTGGTAGGGAAGCCAAGCAGCTGAACAAATTGGAGCTTCACTGTGGAAGATGATGGAAATAGCATAAAGTAGGGTACAGTCAATAGTCAAGCCATTAATATAGTGAGAAATCCATTTGCATTGTTGACTCAGTAATTTATTTGCTGTGCTATTGACTTGATCTCTGCCAAGAGAGACTAAGGGCTTGGTCACAGCTTTGTTGAATGCGTTTTAAGGGCTTATATAGAATGGCTCAAAGAAAATTGTAATGGGCAGGTCATGATTGGGCTAACTTGGAAAAAGGCTTTAGACTCTACAATTTGGATTCCTCTCCTTGTTCCTCCACTCCTCCAACTTGCTGAGCTTACTCCAAAGCATTGAGGGTACTTCACCAACAGATCCTATATGCCCACTGGCATCCCTCCAGGCAGGCCACCGAGTACCCTTAGAGCATTGCAGAAACCAACCTTTAGAGAAGTGAGCCAGAGAAATACTTACTCAAGTGTCAGTCTTTCTGCTTAAAACTTTCCACTGCTCACTGGGAGAGATTCAGAAGTGTCAGTCCCATTGATTTTCCTTTTTTTCCCCCCTTTGTTTGTTCCCAATTCTCTTAAATGACTTTTTTTTTAAAAACCCTCCTTCCTGATTACTAACTGCCAACAGAGTAGCTAGTGCCATTGCACTGGAGGAAGTCAGCAAATGAACCCATGTGTAAATGAATGTCATTAGCCATCAAATTAACTTCCTCAGCAGTGGGGAATACTGTACTTCATTAAAGTTCCACTCCTATTGTCAATTTGCATCTAATTTGCAATTTTAGTCTAGGAAAGTTTATCCCTGTTTTTTGTTAGCTAGATTAACTTTAAATACAGTACTTAAATTATGTTTTTTGGATCTTTCAGCAAGTCAAAGTGGTTGCCAGTTCTCTAGAAATGAGCAAACTGGCTGTTTCTTATGAAACGTACTGTTTGCTTGAAATTCACACTGGGGCATGGCCATGTGTTTGTACATATGTTTCAAGGATGGATCTGCTCTCTGTTCATAAATTACAAAATTGCTTTTCATTACTCCCTACAAATGCATCCTGAGTTTGATGTTAGCAAAGGACCCAGTGAGATTTCAAGGAAGGAATGCATTAATTTCAGATCTTTTTGCCAAGTTTATTGATAATGATAATCAGCCTCTGATGGTAACCAGCTTAAAACCCCAGCCTGTAGAATTGTCTGTGGTTTTGGGTTGTTTTGTTATAAATGTTGCTCAAGATATCTTTTCCTACACCCTTTTCACTGACAAGAAATTTGGGTTTTCTGTTGCCTATGAAAACTGATAAATGAATGGTCTTGAAGAATAACTGGAGGCTGGGAGATTTTCAAAGTAAAGGATGTTTATCAGACTGCTTAAATGTGTTGTTATTAAAGACTGAACAAATGAACATTTTGTGTAAAGGAAGTTGTTTTTTTTTAATGTCTTGGTAGACAGATACACTTAATTAATTTTCCAGTAAAATGGCCTGCTTCTTGTATTTCTAAAGTTTAGAAGTAACAGAAAGAATATGTTCATACTTTTCTTTTGCCTTTTAAAAAGGCAGGGAGAAATTAAAAATGTAATGTTCAGTGTATTTTGAGGGTTAATTATGCATTTTGTATAAAATACATTGCCAAACACAAATACATGTGACAAAGCCCAGATATCACTGATGCCTTCGTATTTTAGGAGACATTTTTCTATTTTCAAGCAGGTATCTAGACTATCGCAGTGAAATATCCCCTTTGACTACATTTACTATGTGCATATTCTACCCATTCTGGCCTCATGGTCTGAATTCTACAACTTTGGCAATGCTGCAAAATAAGATACAATAAGAAGTGTCCTAGAGATTCAGGATAGCAGCCTTTCTAAGCAGGGCACTGACACAGATTCCTCTGAGGCTGACCAAAACATAAGTGTTTATTGAATTAGGGCTCAGACTACTTGGGACAGAATTAAGCTTATTTCAGATGAAACTTATCCTTTCATGTGTTTGTTATCACATAAGAATTTTGACGCGTATCAAGAGATATAGTAGCTAATAAACATAAACATTTTTCCTTTTAAAAGTTTTGCTTCTCCTCTTACTCAGAAAATAGGTTTGCTTCCTCTGGAAAATGGAGACATCCAAATGGCAGGTCAGGAGTGGCACTTCCTTTTTAGCAGAGTTGTGGCAATAATTCTTTTAAGCATTGTATTACAACAGTGATGAGGAATCTCACATCTGTAATAGTTTGTAATATTGTATGTATAGGTTCAATGTGGGCTGAAGTAAAACCAAGATGAACTGGCAGTCCCTTTGCAATGCATCTGGTACCCTCTTTGTGGTCACAGGTGCTATCCTGGTTGAATATTTCCCCCAGCCAAATGTAATTCCTGGAACTGGTAGTAAAAAATGTAGATTTTTATCTTTTATATATAACATTTGAAAAATTGCTCTTGCTTTCAGAGGCAAACTGCTGAAGCAGGTCAGGGTTTGTAGTTTTTCTGTCAGCACAAATTAATTTAAAGGCCTCCTGTGTAATAATAATAGATTTAAATTGTTTATAGGGTAGATTTTAATAAACACTGCATAACATAGAGCAGTGCCTACCATAACCACTTGATTCAGTGCCAACAAAATATCATATTTCATTGGGGCTCTGAGGAAATAGCACAAACAATGAAGATGTCTGAGGTATGTCACAATAACATGATCAAAAGGAATGTATTATTTAAATATTATAATAAGCCCAGTGATGTCTTTTGAAATAGTATGATTTTAATTCAGAAACATCTGCTTGAAAGTCCAAAGAGATTAGAAATGTCCATTCATGAAAACATACTAATTAAAGGCTCTAAATACTTAGAATAGTTCTATGCCTATGTAAGTTAGTCCAACTGATAACAAAACTTGACATGTTTCATATTATTTCAACTTCTTTTATTTGAACAAGGGAATAGATAAACAAAAGGAAATGATCCTGTTGTTTTTAAAATTTTGTGAAAATATAACCCAAACAGAGGTCATTCTTCAAATGCATGGTCCATATGGCTTGGCTGACACAAGTAGCTGTAAGGATAATATCACTTTGTAGGAACAGTGGGACTCAGCTCTCTCCAGCTCTGTGCAGTAGCAGAGTGGAAAGAAAATGTAAACTGAAATGCTCCTTTATCCACCATTTTTTGATGCTTCGGATATATCTGAGTCAGTGGAAGCATAAACTTCTGCAGCTTCTGGGTCTCTTAATAAAAATTCCAAAAATAATTATCTTCTACTTCATGCAAAAGTATGGAATAACTGTTTTGTGTTTGGCCTGCAAGTCATCATATGTCACTATTACAAGTGGACTTCACAAGCAGCTATGTTGTAGAGGAATGGAGAAACACTTCTGTTAATTGTAGAATGTTATTAGGAAGAAGCTGCTGTTTAGATTGCTGCTTTACACTTTTACTAGTCAAGTACAATTCCACTGCACTCACTGAGCATAGACCTTCCTGCTAAGTAGGCAACATTGGGAAATATTGTTTTCCTTATTCATTAGAGTTAAGAAAGTTTAGCTGTGTGTATGTTGTAATCCGATGTTTCATTGAAATATTAGGAGCATAAAATATGTGTATAGTCGAATGCCTGTTTCAAATTTCTTACTGTCAAAAAAAAGGTGAGCCAGGCAAGATCTCTAAGTGACTGATTTGTCCTTATAGTCACACACATCCTACAGGCTGCATGTTGGGCATAGTGGAAAAACTAATACAACCCAACACTGCAGTCATTGGGGCTCTATCTCAAGAGGTATTTGAGCATCAAGCCTGCAGAGCAACAAGTTAAGGTGTACATGCCCCAGCACCAGCTTACTCACAATTTCATTTCTGTCTTGCCCCATTCAGTGTGATGCTCTCTGCTAACACTAAAGATGTAGCTAGAGCCACCTTGAAGGCTGTTCTTCCTTAGATTGTCTTTGATTTACAGAGTGACTTGCTGGACACCTGGTGTATGGCAAGGTCAACCCACCACAACTTCACAGTAGATGCCCCCTAGACTGATGTGTGCACATGTCAGAGTAGCACGTCAGGGTGCTACTCTCAGCTGCACGGACAAACTCTCAGTGTTGCAAAGCTTCACTTTCAGATATGTCCCAGGCTACAAGAAGGTAAAAATTATCTGTCCAGTCTCCCTGCACAATCAATTGCAAGTCTTGAACACAGAAGAGTGAGCTCCCAGAGTGGTAAAACACTAACTCAGTCAGGAGGAAACGCTGAAGAGACTGAACTGAATTTCGGCTGACCTGCAAGAACTTAGTCCATCCCGTATGCTGCTTTAATGACTATTAACTATTTTTTGGAATTAGTCATCTAAACCAGGACAACCTTGGGAGTAAAAACCTGCACAGGATAACCTCTTATGATGCCCAAATAAGTAGTGAATAGAGATGGAGGCTCTGTCTATCCTGGGCATGAGATTTACAAGCGGGACAATGGTCACTGCCCTGGTCCTGTTGGCCACACTATTGCTGATACAAGCCAGGATGCCATTGGCCTTTGTGGCCACCTGGGCACACTCTGACTCATGTTCAGGTACAGTTGACCAGGTCCTTTTTCTCTTGGCCATTCTCCAGCCACTCTGCCTCCAGCCTGTAGCACTGCCTGGGGTTGTTGTGACTCAAGTGCAGGACTCACCTTGTTGAACCTTATAGAATTGGCCTCTGCCCACTGACACAGCCATTTTGCCCTGGATTGGATGAATCTTGTTGTTACATCACTGCTTGAGTATGACAGCTGAGAGAAGCTAGTGTACTGAAGTGGCAGAAGTGACAATTGGCTTTAGAATAATGAAGCAAGAATCAGCACTTCAGCCTTCACTCACATTGTGTGGCTTGCACATCTGACAGAGCTGACTGCAGTGTTGAATCAAAGAGTTTGCTTTAAATAAATAAATCTATAAAATCTGGATTTTTCCTTTCTGCTCCACTGCTTACAGCTGCAGATTCCTACTCAGTGTTGTAGCTGCATATCAGAAGAACTTTTCCTAGACAAAACTGACCACATGTATTTCTTCTTCCAAAACAACTGTTTATGGAGACTCAGTTCTTGGTATTGACGTTTAAGACATCAGTGGTAATGTGCAAAAAACAGTCACATGTGTAGAAGAAGAAGCAAAAAAGTAGGTTCTTTGGGATCATTCTCTCTTAGCTGGAGGTGCTGTGTTTCCACAGACCCTTGGGGACAGTCCCACTGGCTGCTTTAGGGCACTGTCTTTGTGTTGTCTCTATGGACTCCTCTGCAGAGCCCAGACTACAAAATGCATTTGTAACTTCACTCAGCTCGTGAGTGCATATCTTTTGTCATCTGGATTTGGCTGTACTCTGAATGACTATGTCCCCACTTCCTTCATCCATCATGGTTCCGTGGCAGTCCACCCCCCGCAGACGTAGTTCAGTTCACTCCTGGGCTTCCTTCAGGAATTCATTAGTTAGTTCCATTAGAAACAATCAGGTGCATTTCTTGGGGAGATTTTGTTTCCAGTCTGCCAACAGTAGGCAGAGCAGATAAATGTACCTGGCTTGGATCTCTTTGCTCTACACAGCCCTTCTCACAGTAACCTTCTCCTGGCAGGGTGCTTGGAGACTCCCATATGCTGTCATACACCAAGGTATGCAGCATGTGGTGTTTGTCTCATGCCATTAAAATGCTAGTCTAGTGGGCTTCAGGACAGTGTAGAAATTATTTTTAACACCACAAACTTATAAAGGTTATAAAATAATCAAGTCTCACTGCCACAGAGATACCACACAGGGACAGAGGAGATCCACAAGCAAGTGCAATCTTGTGTGTGTATGGTCAGTGTGCTCTGGACAGACTGTGTGTGACCACACTGCACCACCTGAGCTCAGATCACTCCCTGGGGCAAACACTTTTAGCATATAGAATAACAATAGAAGTAGCTTCTGTGGCTTAGTTCCTCATCCTTCCTTCAAAGGGTTTTTTCTACAGCTATGCTTGTAACCCCATGAATTTTCATAGGATACAGTGGGCAAGGGAGTTATGAAAGTACAGCAGTGAGAGAAATCAGATATTCACTGGGGACATAATCTATCTTCTTCTTTTATTTAAGCCTGATGGATCTACTAGTGGAGGTGACTCTATGCTGTAATTCTAAGAATCTTTAAAGCTCATGCCAAGGAAATACAGGACAAGAGAATAAACATAGAACTGTAACTTACTTATTCTGAAGTGGTGTTAAAAACCTGCCAAACCACTGGTTTGTAGCTTCAGGTAAATATTTCTAACTGTTTTTCATCATACAGGAGGAAAAGATTTTGCAACTGTCCTTGGTCAAATGTCAAGCCTTCCTACCAACTACTTCTTTTAGCTTTTGAAGCCTTCCCCACAGTGTTAAACATTTACTCATGGTGCATAAAATATAAACCCATGTGTTTCTTTTTGCCTACAGAGATTAACGTATGTAATGGACTCTTCCCCCATCAAGGTATTAACCACTGCTGGGAGCTCCTTTCTCTGGAAACCTTTCAATCAGTGAAACTCATTTACATAAGGTAAGATTTATAAGTCAGAATAATAAAATTAATTCCAATGGGAGATATGCAAATCTCATTTTTCAGTCCAAATCCAAACTTCTTCCTGGTACTTTCTTTTCTGCTTATCTTTCCAATCTGGATTTTGCTAATATTTTTAAGGCCAGAACTAAAAAGAAATGCACATCTCCCTTTATGGGAGAAATTATGTTAAATAGCCACATTGTTTATTTTTACCTTTGGAAGTCATTCAGATGTAGCATTGCTATGGTTATAGTATAAAACATCAGCTGAACAGACTAATAACACCCAGCTGTTAGACTAGTACTCTGCAGATCTCAAGGTGCTTTATAAATGTCATCCATGTAATCACTCACTTTGGACAAACACAGGAACTGAAAGAACAGAAAACTCTGATTATTTTGTTCATGAATACTTATATGCCAGTAGTAGAAATAATTTTGTTGGATTCCCAGACCGTATCTAATAGTCACTCTAAGCTGTCTTTGAACACTTGATACAAAGCTTGTTCCAGCTGTAATCTAATAAGTTTTAGCCATAAAACTTTTTGATGGAAATGAGAATTGCTTCTTACAAGCAGAGTACTGAAACTGTTCTTCAGCTGTAGTAGTCAGATCACTATTTTTAAGGACTAATTTTCTGCTTTGGGAATGGCTCTGGGTTCCTGGCCAAGAGCTCCGAGTGTACTCTGTCAGTTCTGTGGGCTGAGATCACTGGCCAAAAGCCCACTGGTGGCAACCTGGGAGTACCGTGAGTATCTCTGAGTGTGAGACTCATCTTGGAAGTACCTCTGCATTTTATAGAACAGAGAGTCCTGGAAAAGAAGGGAAAAAGCCAAAGAATGAGATAGAAAAATCTCATTTTTAATGCAGATTTCCATGAGGATTTTTAGCACAACAACCATTGTTTTGAGCATACTAATACACCAAACTGAAAGTCTTCAGTTAAAGCTTACTCTACTCAGCAGAATGATGTAAATGCAACCAAAAAGATTTTTTAATAAGACTTCTTAGTTTAACCTGGTGTCTTTTACGTAATATTCTCTAGTGGCTATGGCAGGTGATTAGGAATTGAGACTACTTCGTAACCCTAGGGTCTACCACATTTATTCAACTGCAGAATACTTAAATTAATGCTCCCCAACCTCTCAGGAGACTTTTCATACTTCAGTAACAATACTATAGTTCTTGAAGGATTTCCAGATGAAAGATGTGTTAAAGGGCAACATGTGCAATTATCTGCAGCAATTAATATCACCCATATGGAACCCAGACTGAGGGAAACTGCTGGCCCAAGTACATGACCCCAGTACCAACTCGAGGCTCCAGCACAGGCGTGTTCCCAGGAAACACATGACAAAGGAAACATTGCTTCAGATCCATATTAGGGAAAACAAAATTTTAATGAGAGGTGATTTCAGCTAACGCAGTTGATGGCACTGACCTCTAGTGCTGGAGATCTGTACAAAGGTTTCTTTAGAAAGCAGAGCTTGCTGACCTTTGTTGACCTTCAGTTCCATGACCACATTTCCCATTGTGGCTCATGGCCAGTGCCAAGCCTGGGACAGCTCAGCACACAGAGATTGTTCTGCAAAACCAGGACAAACTCACTGATTTGCATTAACAAAATCCATGGGGAGGCTTATTCAGAACCTGCCCAGGACAATTCAATGACAAAGATTCAATTGCCCATTTTGGTGGATGCAGAGGAAGAGGGGATGTTGGGCCGAGTCCTCCCATGGCAGTTTCAGTGGGTTCACTGCCATGGGAGCAGTGGAATGGAGCTGTGACTGCTGTGCAATGTAGCTCATTACAGATTCATGGAGTGTAACACCAGCGAGATCACTGTGCTTAGTTATTTGACCTCCTGCTTAATACAAGCCACAGGACTTCCCAAAATCTTTGCAAACACAAATCTCTTTTTTTCATAGAACAAAAAACCATAAACGTATATGTTACTCAGAGGTACTTCTGTTTACATTGCATAAGGTTCTGTGAATAATTTGGGGTCATTCTCCAGGACTGTTAAGTGAAAGGAAACTGTTCTATCTCAGCTGGATCACAAATGAAACACCCTATAATGTGCATGGGAGCACTCGTATGGTATAAATAATATTTTTAATCAGTCATTGAAATAATAATAATATGAAGTTCATTTTATTAACATTTGAAAAATAAATGTCTTCACCTCCCTTCACCAGACTTTAAAGAAGGAAAGTTTTACATTCCCTGTGAAAAAAATAAAGTAAAAAATGTTTAGAGAAAGGAATGATCTGACTGGTTAGAGATCACAAATCACTAATAATAATAAGCTCTGAATATCAGATGCCAAACAGCTGCAGAGCCTCTTAAACCTAATTCCTCCTTCTTGAAGGATATGGCAAGTTTGGAAAAGAAATGATTGCCAAACTCACCATGAAATGTAGACAGAAATTTTTCTTTGAATAAATCACTGTCACCCTTGATAAAACCATACACAAGTGTCTTGGCATGAGGAAATGCTGCAAATTGGTGTGCACAATGAAGACAGAGCCATGAAACCTGCAGAGAGAAAACACAAATCTGACCCATAAAGTGTAGTAAATAACCCACTCGTATGGAGGAGGTGATAGGTGTAGATTTTATTGGATATATCACCAGGTATTGCGTGCTTTCCCATTACATAGCAAGGTACTACGCAGTTTATTCCATTGCAGTTTGCCACCTGGTATAACAATGTATAAAATTCAAAGAGTAATTATTTGGAAAAGTCATATGAATGTTCAAAAAAGTATATGGAAGATGATTATGCCTGTGAGTCCATTCCTCACACTTTCACTTTACAGGGCAGGTGTCAAAATTGCAACCTATATATGTAAGAATTACGGAAAGTTTTAAATCCTCAGTATGGAATATTCATTCCAAGTGAGTGCCAAATATCCCAGCTTTATAGATACTGGAAAAGCAGTTCATCGACCAATCTTTGTCAACCTCACTCATATTCCTAATACCCTCTGCTGTGTAAATACAAATCACAGCATTAATTGCTATTTTTGAGCACTCTGAATTATGGAAATATGGTGTATTACAAAAAAAATTATAGAGTATCCAAGTTTCTAGAAACTTGTAGGAGATTTATACAAGTCTCAGTCTGTTAGCAGCATCTAGAGTTCCTGCTTCAGAAAATATTTATGCTATGGAACACCTTCCTGTGCTTCGATTCATTTGCACTTTATCAGATATCAGAGCAGCAATGCAGTAAACTGTGTTACCTGCCAGTGCCCAATGAGTGAGAAGTTTTGGGTTTAGTTTGGGGTTTTTTTAAACAATTTCTTCTGCTCAGTGCTTTTTTTCTGCTCCTTTTTTTTCTCCTGTATTGCTGGTAATAAGTAACACATTATCCTGTCATGGGGAAAAAAGCTGTATCTGACTGTACTAGAAAAGTTGTTTTCTGTCTCATTACTCTGTAGTCATCCTGTCTGATAAATCCACGTTCACCCACCAAGCTCCAGCCAGGATCATACAGAATTCTTAACTAATATAGTCTACTATGGTGGCAAAGAGTATAGAGAGAAAGGAAATATTCCTCCTCAGTGAAAGAAAATGAGTTTGCAGAAAAACAGTGACCTGTGCTATTGGAAAAGGGAGTCCTGTTCCAATTCTGAAGCATGGCATCAGAATTATGCATCAAATCCAAATTACTTAATAGAAAACTGACCGCTACAGATGATGGAAAATGCGTGAACAAAGAAGGACGTGGCTAAAATCCTGCTCCTCTGGGACCAAAGCATCCCTCCTGTTTAGGATTCAAATTTCTAAATACTGCTGTGGAGCTGAGGAGCCAGGGATCAGCTCAACAACGAATCTAGACCATTCCTTTTTTTCACAGCTGAAAAAATAACATTTCCTCCTCATTTGTCACTACTGACAACACATTAGTTACAGCAATTGTTTTGGATCAAGGCTGTTACTGCTCAAGTCTTTCTTCTTCATCCGTCTTTTGGAAGGATCAAATCTGGCCCTCTAACATCACTGAGTGGGAGAAAGGGAGTCTTGGACACCAATGAATAGTTAATATGATCCAGATGAAGCTAGAAATAGCCCTGCCAGAACACCCCCTTTGTGCTCACTTTTCAGCTGGTGTGGCTGGTTTTGCCTGTGCACTGTCTGAGCAGGGATAGTCCTTCCCCCAACCCCTCCATCCACCCTCCCACACAGCTCCTGCACAACCTGGAGATGAGCTCAGGCCTGGTGGCTGGGATGAACCTCCCAGGGGCTCTGCAAGCAGGACAGATAGTGCTGTGGGATAAAAGACAGGGAACAGCCACATTTTGCCTGAAGCCCATTCTGCAGGGTGTAGGCTGAGAGGGGGCAGAGTGGAACAATATTTAATTTGTGCCTTCTTTCTGGGCACAGGGATGATTTAACCACTGGGTTTCTCAGTGATGTCAAAGCTGAGGCAGCTGGGAGCTGAGGACCAAAGCTGAGGTACCTGGAGAACATTAATAAGACTTTAGGATAGTGGACTCTGTTAACACAAAGGTGAAGCATTCATAAATACTGAGATGTAATTTGGGAAGAACCTAGCTGATTCAAGTTTTTATTTTATGATTTTTGTCTCCATTTGTGAGGTTGGACAAGCTAGGGTACCTGTTGCTTGGCCTGCCTTCCATTTTTACACTGAGATAATAAAAGTTATGAATCCACACGGGTATGCTAACAGATAAATATGCCATGGCTGAAGCCTACTGGTGGACATGATATAAAGGGACGGTTTTATACAGTCACAACAGTTTTATTATCATCTCTCTTAATAATTCTATTGTGACAATACCCCATAAAACAGCGTGGCTTTGCCATCTTCATTGCCACAAGAATGCCCAATGTCCTCACTTTCATGTGAGACTGCCAGTCTACCATTTCCAGGAGATTGGTGTCTAGAACAGAGTCAGCAGAAAGCCCTCCAAAAGACACTTATCCATGGGTACATAGTTTCCTCCATCATTAGTCTTCAGCCTTGTACTGTAGATAGACTGAAAAATACACAATATTTCCAAAGCCCTATCTTTGCAGCTATGGAAATTGTGAATAGTTCTGGCCAGCAGTGACAAAAAGTAAAGCAGCCGTGAGCAGATGTGCACATCGATGTCCTTTCCTCTGTCTCGTCCTCCTCTTTCTGCTGTGTCCCTGCTGCACACCAGAGAGCAGCACTCTGCTCTGCCTGTGAGGTCCTGCCATCCTGCTCACACATCTCTGTGCCACAACATCCCAATGAGAAAAATTTGTATCTCTCTGTAGACTTCTTGTTATTACGGTGAAAAACATTATTATATTGTTTCTTCTGATAGCTTTTTTCTAGGCATTGCCTGGATTAATATATTATAATAATTGTTACTGATGTCTGGCTCCTTGTTAATAATAAACAGATATGTGCAGATGATATATAATATCATAATATATAATAATCCAAAGAATTCCACAAATTATTTTTTCCCTGAAATTCTGAAGTAAAGTACAATACTAAAAGTCTCAATGAAAAACTCGATTGTCTTTTACTTTCCCCCCCACCTCAGATGTACTGCAGTGCTACAAAGAGATGCTTTGGATAATGGTATTTTATTCCTCAGCCTACTGCATGTTTTAGTTCTCAATGCTTTCAGTGCTTCCTAGTTTGGCTTGGGGTTTTGGGTTTGTTTGTTGGGGCGCTTTTTTTATGGCTGTTTTTTTTAAAATTGCTGCCATGGGTTTTTTTGAGATGAGAACATTTTCTGCATGACAGAGCACATGTCTGGCTTTTTCCTTGGCTGTCTTACTCTGTTAAAATTTTTCCAATTGTCTTCAGCAATGCCCTGGACTACAATGACACTACTGATATTTCCATTATGATGTTACAGAAGAGCCCTAGTCATACATTGCACCAAAAACTCATTTCTGCAAGGACAAAATTATGATCTAGCTCCAAAATTGTATTAACATTTACACAGGGCAACTTCTAAAATTATTTTTAAATGGTTTTGTGTATAAATTGGTCTCTAACAAACTCTATTTATGGGTCATAACATGGTACAGATCACTGTCTTTCATCAGTATCATAATGCTTTGATGATGTAACAGGAGTGCCAGTATTCCATTATTTACATCCCTTTTTTATCCAGGACCAAATTAGTTTTCAGTACCTAGTAGGAACCCAGAGAATTAAATGAGTTTGCAGTCAGAGGTGGAGAACATAAAACAGGAAAGGAAAGCTCAAACCAACCAGCTCTGAGGGGCCACTGCTGGCCAGAGCATCACTGGGATAGTTTTGGTTTCACACTCTTACAAATTTTTCTGCGTGACCCTGTGGGTCACATCTTTCCTGGTCACTGGATGAAGAGAAACAGCTCAGGTTTGCAGCACTGTGCACAATATCATTCACTTTTAACTGAACCCTGGTATGATCCCCTACCAGAGGACAGGTATCTTTGGATTAAGCAGGGCTACAGCACATCCTCTGTTTCTGAGTCCCTGCCTGGCCATGTGTGTTGTGTTGAATTCCCACAACATCTAAAGCATGGCAGGTGGATCCAAACTGCCTATCAAGAACAGTCCTTAGTTCTTGTTTAACTTTGAACAGTGGCTAAGGTTTGTTTGGGAAAATCAGAGACTGCTCTAAAAATGAAAAATGAACAGGTGTTCAGATTCCCCTACTAGTACAGACAGCCATAGTCATCCTAAGCAGTGCACAAGATAAAAATGTGTTCATATCATCCAGATCCATTGAAAAAAACATGAGGAACTAAAATCATCCTAAAATGTTTAGGACGAAACTGCTTCCACAACCCCTTTTCTAGGACTCAGGCACAACACCTTTGTCCATAGTGAGATGGCAATTCCTGTTAGTCCACAGAAATCTCTTTTAAAGTTTATCTAACCTTTCTCATCATTTGCTACCAGAGGAAGTTCAGAAGCCAAAACCCTGCAAAAGTGGTGAATGAGCAAGTATGATCCTCCTCTCACAATGAAAACCCTTAATGGTCCAAAGGACTAGTTCTGTAGTCACAGAGGCATGCTTCTGTGGCTGAAAGGGTTAGAGAAGACAGAGATGGAGGGTGAGATGACAAGGAAAGTTGCTCCAGAAGAGAGATGGGGAAATCTCAGAGTGAAGAGAGTGCTGCAGTCCCAGAAAGTAGCAGCCGGTTCTAGGTATTACACGGTGCATAGAAAGATGATTTTCCTATATTTTCACAAAGCTTCTGTCTGCTAGGCAGAAAAGGTTAATCTCTGTCTTTAAAATACTTCAACTTATAGGATCTGGATGCATGTCCATATATATTCTCTATCACTGTACTAGGGCTAGTTTATGGCCTAGAGTGGAAAAATGCCTTTTATTTTAATTAAATGTATCTTGCCATTATATGGAGAGCCTGTCGAACAAGGGAAATAGAGAACATGGAAAAAAAAATACACATGACATCTATCACATATTATGCAATGAAAGACAAGGAAGAATGTTACATCCAGACATTTTTTATATAGTTCACACTACTGAAAACACCTCCTTGCAAAACCTTATTATAGACAGGATTCTCTAGGGTGAAATGAAGTAATATTGGAGTAATATCTGCAGGTGTATTTCTTTCATACACACTTTCTCTGCTCTGTTATTTTCCTCTTTAAACAGAAGCTCAAACAGTGCAGTTCTGAGTCTCATTCTAGCATGGTCCACAATCCCAGTGAAGAATGTCATTGCTTGATTTTGTCCTAGATTCTCAGGGCATAGGCTACTCCAACAGGCAATGAGGAGCATTTTGTCAAGAATTCACCCTGGCAAGAGCACCAAGATGTCATCAGCATCTCCACAGTAGTTACCATAGTATATATAAGATTAAGCCCAAGTCAGATTTCACAGACTGTATCTCCATGGCTTTCAAATAGCCTGCCCAGATTGTCCCAGTCTGTTCCTGCTATCTTCATTACTTACTACTGTGCAATAAGTATTACGTAATGTCTGTGACTTGTAAATATTTGATTATAAATTCAAATTCCTGTAAAATTCACAGTTAAATACTAGCTGCAGATAGTTTGAAACACAGATGTTTCTTGCTGGAATTAGTCCAGAAAGCCAGATTTAACACCATGACTTCCCAGAAAACCAGTCACAGATTTATGAATGGCAGGACTGTGGCTGGGACCAGTCACACCTACCATGCCCTTTGTGTATACTCAGGGAAATATTACAGCCCCTTGACTACAATATCAGAAACTTTGCCATTTTTTATCCCATACACTTATGTATCTCAGCCCCATTTTTTTCCATCCCTTCTGTCTCACCCTGCTTACAACCCTCTCTGTATCTCCCTTCTTTGTGCATTCTGTTGGGGCTGTGCTCTAATTTCCCCGCAGTGCCCAGTGACTTTAACAATTCTCCTCCCACTGCCACACACCCAGCATTTGGCCTTTCATGCTCTTCCTGCTGCAGGATCTTCTGCCTCCAATCCCCTGCTCCCTTCCAAAGTTCCAGATCCAACACAGGTCACTTTGCCTGGTGTACTTCATTAAGTGTGTCAGAATCTAGGAATAAACGAATTTATGGAGAACATTTAAAATCATTCCATTGGTCATGTACTGAACTGCTTTCAAGGTACCTTGGAGGAACTTTCAAAGTCTATCCTGTAGTACCCATTAGTGCAAGACAAGGGGATGTGTTTTCCTTGTACCACAGGTATCAGCTAACAGTGTATCCAAGTCATATTGACTGCAAATGGACCCAGCAGCAATTTCCAGACTTCATGTATTTCATCACAAGCCTTGTGCCTGAAAAGCCTAGAAAATGAACATGTAAGCTCAGTTAACACTGTATTATATCTTTTTCACTTATTCCAGAATAAATGGCTAAATATTCCCAGTCCCTCAAAACAGCAGGTGCCTAGCAGTAGAAAATATCTTGCTTTGCTCCCCTTAGACCTCCTAAGCAATCACTTTCCCTGCTCCCTGAGCCCCAGGATCAGTGACAAGTGCTCCAATACAACTGAATCATAGCTGCATAGATGTCAGTGTCCAGAACACTTACCTACCCAGAATGTCTAGTGCCTGATTCTGTATTTCGTGAAATAGTCCTGCCTTCATCCCCTCTCAACATTTCCTGCACAAAAAGACAAAGTTGGTGTCTGTGCTTGCCAGCTCACTGTTTCTGTGACAGAAACCTATATGAAAAATATCAAGCCAGCAACTTGAAGCAGTTGACTGCAAAGACCTTTGAAATGCAAATACTGTTCATTGCAACAGGACTTTCAGGCATATGAACATAGGTTGGAAAGGACTTACTGCCTTCAGCCCCCTTGAGGCTGATGAGAGATTATGAGGATGACATCTTAGGATGGGAATTGTTTATTTGTGATAGAAACTGGAGGAAAAACAAACCCTTGGTCATTTTTTGAACTATGAGCAGGATTTAACAAAGCAGCTTTTGGGTACATTTCCCTTATCAAAATGTCATGCAAAATCAGAGGGTGATGAAATGGTTGGAGAAATCACAACTTTTCAGAACTGCAGCTAAACACGTGAAAATGCAGGCCAGGAACTGGCAGAGAACAGCCTTTCTGTGAGCGGGAAGTCGACAGAGAAACCTTACAATGACCCAGGAGTCAGTGGGAAAGGACAGGGAGATTAATGTGATTCTGAACAGACAAGCAGCTCTTACGGAAAACAAGCTGTACTGAGGCTTCCCTCCCACTCTCTCTCATCCTGCAGCCTCAAGTGGCTCTGTGTCTGCATCCCCAGACGTCCAAAGAACTTTCAGACAGGAAAAGCAAGGTCCTCAAGAACCCAAACCATAACTTCTCACAAGGCACTGACCACAGCAGTGCCCACCTCAGACACTTCCAACCCAAATATGACTTTATTGCTGCAACAAATTGCTTCCAGCTCTTCAGATTCCTGAAAGGTCATCAGGCAGAAAACCCACAGCCACCAACAGCTGTAGTCTGTAATGTTCAGAGTTGTGGGAGCTGTCTGCATTGCAGTGTCACTGATAAGTTCGAATCATAGTATTTGCCCCTTTTTTATTTTTTTAATTTATAGTACTCACAGTATGCATTTCCCGTATCTGCAAATTTGCACTTTAGGTTTTCAAAAAAAAAGCACTACTTTTACTCATTGCTGTAATTTTAGTTTGCAATTAATAATAATGTTTTGAGGCTATTAAAAACATAATTTTAAAGAACTTTATTTGCAAGAGTTAGAAAGTTTGTGATGCGTTCTGGGAGACAAGGGTGCAGTTTACTGTCCTTTAAATGCAATTTACCTTGCCCTCAAGAAAATCACTCTACAAAATGAGTTTATGGGTAGTAAATAGTTCAAAATCATGCCAGTTCTCCAAATCAGAATACTGACATCATCCAGACGGTGTCATCTTGCCTACTTTATCCAAGTGCATGTTCCAGTGTCCTCCTGACCTTCTCCAGATAAATATTTAGATAATAATTCTTCATTGTTATGGTTGCTGTTTTTGTTGTTCCTCAGTAAATATTTTGCCAAGGAAGGTAGAGTATAAAGCAGTAATCAAAGAAAAGGTGAGATTAATTGGCAGTGATGTTTTCAGCAGAATAACCAAGGCCTGGATACAGACCCACTATTGTCACCCAGTTATCCACGGAGTTAAATTGGCTCTCTGGTACTCTTTTTGGCATCAAACACCATCCAGGATAATGCCTGGGTACAATTCAGGTGACACAGGCTGAGGACCACCCCTCTTTATTTTGGAAGGGTATGAATGTGAGCCATGCCATTCCAGATGGCCTCAGGGAAAAATCACAGTCCTTGGCGCATTTAATTTCTTCATACAGATGTTGTTCCTCTCTCTGCAAAGGACTAGAGGCCTCATTTTCTTTAAAAATAGAGGAATGAGCTGTTGCAGCCCTAGCACTGTGCATCAGATCATTATGAATCCTTCTGGAACTGCCTGATTAATCCTTGTTATCCCGACTTTCTGCCGGCGCCCTGTCACTGCCTCTCATCCTAATGCTGCAGCACAACCCTGTCCCATCAGGTAACACTCAGTTCCATTGCCCAGAAGGGCACCACAAAGGGTGAAGTGTCTTCAGGAGTGTGCTGTGAAAGTTTTCAGTCCAGACTGGAAAGGCCCATAAGTAACATGTAATAAATGTATAGACAGACTATTTCCCTTCAGATACAAAAAATATACAGATGAAGTCTGGGCTAAAAGGTTTTTGGTTTTGATGTCCTGCACTCAGAAGTTACAAAATGAAGAAAAGTGACATTTACAAATGTCATATGAAGTCACTACCATATATTCTTCAATTGCAAAATACAAACCTTCTTTCTGGTAAGATACTTCTCTCATCTGGGATGAGTTTAGGACCAATGCTGTGCTGATTCCAGTTATCCCAGGCTGGATGCACCTCCTTTTTCTGTTTGCATCACACCTTTTAGCCTACTCCACATTACTGAAGTATTTTCCTGAAGGGTCTTCCTTTGCAAACTCATTTTGTCTCTTGCTGGAAATCTCTAGCAATACAAGAGACACAGGGAATTCCACTGTTAAAGTGCAGCCTGGGTCATGGAGAAGACTGACTTTGCAGCCAAAGATTCTTCTCTCTTCTCTCAAGCAGAATCAGTTTTTTAGCATCCATCTTGCCTTTTCCACTTGTTTCACTTATTTCTATGTGCCCATCATTTTGGTTTTTTTTCCCCCTCATTTCAGTTTTTAATTCCTACCTGAGAAAGTCATTGCCATAGCTTAACATACATGTAAGTCAATTTTCACCAAAGAGGGAGCCTGCTCTCCCTCCACACCCCAAACATGCTCCTTCACCTATCCTTGACCACAGTTGTTAGTTCTTCTCCCATATCCAAAAGCATATGAATGTCACTAGGGTTCAGTGAGCAAATCTTTTTTTTTTTTTTAATGGGTCAAGAAATGATTTTTCATAATTTAAAAAAATAACTTCTGTGTTCACCCAAGATTTCACAAAATTATTTTTGTTTCAAGCTAACGCCTGCAATCAAAAATCACAGTGCCATTTGTGGGAGTTTAGAAAAATAATAAATAAGTCAGAATAGTGGTAGTTTCTAGCAAACATCTGATTTTCTCCTTATAAGAAGAAGCTTGCACTTGTCTGAAGGAACCTGGGGTTTTCATGCTACATTTATGTCTTCTGTCTTACCAAAAGCCTACCTCATCTACCGGAACAAAGGCTGCCTGCTGAGGGGAACACATCTATCTTCATGATGGATGTTTGGCCCCCCGCCTGAAGCCACAGCTCTATAGCTGGAGATGGTTCAGTAGGTTTGGTAGAATGGCTGTTAAAATTGACTGTAAGTCCTGAGCCAGCTGCCAAAATCTGCCTCTAGCAAGTGCTGCTCCTGGTGATTCCTGTCCTCCCTCGTTATCTTCAGAGCTTGCTCCTCCCACTATTGCCACTTGTCTATGCTTGGCTTTGGGGTCCCCACCTGCACTTGCAGGGCTCTCGTCACCTCTGAGCCTTTGGTGGCTTTGGTCACAGAACTTTTGTGACTTTTTTGGCCACACAACTTTTGTGACTCCTTTGGCCACACAGCCTTTGTGCTCCTTTGGCCGCACAACTTTTGTGACTCCTTTTGCCACATAGCCTTTGTGACTCCTCTGCCCTGCTGCTGAATTTGAAGAATGAAGTAGCCAAACCAGCACATTCACTCAGAGGTAGCAGGCCCTGGACTCTCTGAGGGAAGGACTTTGGATGCTTTTTCTCCTTCAGGGAAAAGGAAAACAGGCTAATTAAAACCAATGGACTCAGAGAGGTGTTAGCTGCTGCCTCACACATTGAGTTTATAGACTGAATCTTGTTCTCTTTAGGCTTCCAGATTTTTCTCAGTTACTATTTCTCCTGTCACATACTCAACTGTTTCTTGTCATACACTCACCGCTTGTGCCTGCCCTTTGGAAAAACTTTTCTACAATCCTACACTTCATCAGTACAATAATTATTTCAGGCTTCCCTGTTAGACATAGAGAGCTAGTGTGATGCACAGAGAAGTGGAAGGAAGTCTTCTTCTGGATTTTAGTATGTTTTGAGTGAGGTATTTTTCCTTGAAGAATCCTGTTTTTTCATCATCTTTCACTCTCTTTGGTATTCAAGATGTGCGTGAGTGTGTGTGACTGTATTTGTGATCTCTATCTCCCAGACTTTTAGTCCTGAGAAGGATACAAATTTGGGAGATAAACTCTAAAGACATCATTGATGAAGCATTGAAGCCAATTCCATGTTTTAATCCTGCATAAATTATCCTGGAACTCAGCCCACATTTATGATGTGTGAGAGAATAGAAAAATAATGGGATTACTCAGAAGTTTTGGATGATTATAAACATATGGTGCAGGAGGGTATAAGAACAAAACATACTGAGGGAAATATCAGTAAATGAAAGGTTAATAATGGAAAAAGTAAGTTTGGAACCTCATATGTGGCCTATTATCAAACACTACTGACATGAAAGAATTCCTGCAGAACTGTTAAAAGTGGACAGCTAGTAGTTTAATGATCATAGCAAGAAAACTTTAGGAATTGGAAAGGAAACTACATGATTATAAAAGAACTCATCACATATTTAAGCCTCCTATGAAAAATGGTAGTTTTGTGTCTGAGGTTCCAGGCTGGGACTCAGATCTTGATTTATTTCCCAGTTCTGTTACAGATTTCCTATGTGACCTCAGGCCAGTTTCTTTGGGAGAAACATATTAAAGCTCCTAAATGACTTATGAATCCAAGTCCCTTTACCAAAAGGGGCACAGCAGCAGATTCACAAAGGGAAAAGCATATGGGAATGCTGACCATAGCCAAGGCTATCCCCAAAGTGGCAGTGTTTTACCACATCACATGCCAGTCCTGAGCATCAAGAAGTCTCCATGCCTCCAGGAGAATGGCTGCCTTCTGAATGGTCACGGAAAATGAACAGGAGGTGGCATAGGAGGGAGGAATCAGCTGCCCTCTGACATCCTTTGGGTACGGTGGAGCAGGCGGTCTTGGGAATTGCTCCCTCTCATGGTTTCAAGCTTCTGCTCAATTCTCATTAGTGGCATCCAGGAGAGGCTCAGATGTGATGCTTGGGTCTGTACAGGCAAAAGATGCCAGGATTGACATGGTCAGTAGGTTTATCCTGAGAAAAACAGGGACTCCTGGATATTTGCATCCTGCTCGGGTCAAAAAAGAAAAAACAAGGAGCAACCACGCTCTCAAGGGCAACTGGTTCTGGTGTAGGAAACTTTTTCACTGCCTACCTATGGCACTTAGTCTCAGAACTGAAACCAGCTTCCCAAAAATCCAAGAGAAGTGACAGGAAAGAAGGGCAGGCTGCCCTCTCTTGCTCCGAGTCTGTGAAACTGAACTGTAACCAAGACACAGCGCTCCCCTTTTCTTCCTTTGACCCTTGGGCTTCCTTATCAGGGTTGGGAACAAAGTGTTTATTTGTTTGCCGTTGCAGGATTTTGCTTCCTATGAAAACTCACATAGCAACCAAGCAAGCTTGTAAACATGAAGCACCTAAATGCTGTTGCCTCCAGATTTCTGACAGCTTTGAAAAATGGGCCCTTTTTGCTGTTGCCAGCTTGTGAAGCGCAAATAGCAATAGCAGGATATTCTTTGTCTCCCTCATCCTGTATTAGTCCATGCTGTACATAGTCTCACAACTCACACACAAAACAGGAATGCAAGCAGTAATAAACCTGTAATGTAAGTAGGAGAGCCAAAGATGGATTTCACTCTGGCTTTCCATATGCTGTAACAATGATAAAAGGATCTTGCAGACATCTCTTTCTCCGCCTTAATATGCAGCATGGTCATAACTCAGAAACTGCTTTGGACAGTATTCACAAACTGCTGTGCCTGTGTAAAGTCAGTTGAAAGTAAATAACATACTTTCTGCTTCAGTCTCTTGGATATCTCCATTTGCCATGGTTTGTTTCATTCTGCATGGAAGTATATGAAGCTTAAGGTATGGGGGTTGATCATTAAGGTGAAGAATTTTAAGTTTCTGAAATTCAAAAATGTTCTAGCAGAGAATCTCGCTTAAAAGCATAGATTTTGTTGTCAGTGGTTTTGCCATAAGCAGAAGATCCATATAAAATACATGAAAGAATGTAGCATAAAGGGAAAAAGGTGGATTCTCATAATTTAGAAAGAAATATTTTAATAATCAGTGTTTTCTAACAGGAGTGGGGAAGTATAAAACAATTCAGAAATCTCAAGGTAATTTTTTTTAACTTTTCTCAAAATATTTTCAACATAGACTACTCCACCTACATCTTCTGCCTTCTCAGCAAAGCAAAGGCAGGCTAATCTCACTGTTATCTGAGCTTAATGCACTAAAGGAAAGCCTATTCTGAGTGCTGACTGCTGCAAATGGCATTTCAACAAAGTTGTTTAATTCTTTTGGGTGAGAATAGGAACAACTTCACATATCCAAGTAGCTAAAGTCTCAGTTAATATGTTATGTTCCACATTCAGGACAAAAAATAGAAAGTTTCTGTCACTGTGACCTTCTGTATCTGCTTTTATAATCAGTGTGATCAAAGCAGTCCTTCTGTCATGGGACAGGATTCCCTTCTGGAATATTTCCACAGAACTTGAGACAGCTGTTGCAAAAACGTATTTTAAAAAGTTACAGGAAGTCTGTCTGTAACTGATGCTTTTCCCAAGTTTTAAGTCTTGAAAGAATCTTTCTGTTTCCTGTAAGTAACTGCATCTTTTCATTTGATGCATCTTCTTGTAGAGGGGAATCCTTTCAGAGGCAATTTTTCACTGGTGTTTGTCTAAAACCACTTCGGTCAAAATTGTCTCTTTCTAAATCTCTTGGCTACTGTATTTGTCTGTTACAAACTACCACTGGGCCATCATCTCCTGGGTCAAGGGGGTCTTTATGATCATCCCATTAGACCTTGGGCATAAGACACAGCACAATTTCACTGATTCCTGTGGAAAACCTATTGCTTCTGATTGACATGCTCATGCTTCAGAGGAGCAGATTCACTGGGGATTAGATTACCCTTCTAGGACTGCCTCTACTAGGACTACAAAGCCAGGGAATCAGCTTAGTAGTTGTGATCACTCATCCTGAATGTCCTGGCTGTGTCCCATCTGGGTCCTATATGCTTATTTTTGGAAGAACTACGAGTCCCAGTTAATTTTCCATTTATTCTTTCTTTAAATTTTGCTGTCTGTAAATTACCGTGCAGCACCACAGGAAGCACAAGGATACTGAAACAGGGTTTTTTGTCAGGGTTTCAGAGTGCAGCCAGAACTGGTGTCATCTAAGCATCAGTCTGTGTCGAGATACACTAATGTGCTTGCAGGGAATTGAGACCTCGTGAAATCACAGACTGTGAAGAAGCACAGGTTCCCTGCCTGTGGACTGACCATCTCTTTTCACAGCTCCGTGAAACTCCATCTTTCTTCTGTCCTTGGCAGTGCATTGCTGTTCTCTCACTCCTGCAGTTTGGAGGTAAATGATGGAACTCCAAGATGAATATCTGCCGAGTTTTGCTCCATGCTTCGCTGAAGCACAAAATGTGGTGTACATTGATTCCTTTGCTGTGGCTTTCTTTCCAGACACAGAGCTTCACACCCATCCCATGGCTGTGGGAACTCTGAAGAGGAGTTTGGAGTCTAAAGGGGTTTATGCCCAAAATGTGCATAACAAGAACCTCTTTGCAATGAGCAAGGTTCAGAGTTATTGGTCCCAAGAACTGTTACACGGCTGCTGAACTCCCATCACTACATCACGAGTTTACTGTTTTGGCATCCTCAGGCCTCTCCTTGCGTGTTCTCCACTACCTTCAAAGTCTGATTTTCCATCCACTTCTATTTTTTCTATGACAATACACAAAAAGACCATTGCTGCCAGTTTTCTTCTCTTTATACTTAATCATTCTAAATTCAAAATTTGAGGTGGTAAATACAGCAAACATGGTTTTAATTTGACCTGATGGATAACAGTGTCTGAGGATCTTTCAGCACTTCCTAGTAAAAAGTTTTTACTGTACTGTTCTTACGGTCTTGTTTTCTGCTTATGAGAGATATTGATCACATCTATTTTAGTCTTTATTTCTGAGTCTCATTTTATTTCTTTCAGGATGACTGAGGAGTTTTCTTGTCTCTGAAATTTAAATAATTAAGTCTGGTCATAGATTCATTTATTCTATAGTCTGTGAACTCCCCTAATAAGGTCATATGCCATGGGTTCTTTTCCAAAAAGAATGTAGGATAGTTTTAAGTGGCTGAACTGTGATTAACCTGTGGGTTTACATGAATGAGAGAAACATTCATCTTATTCTATTTTCAAATGCAGGTTCCGGCCCTGTTGCAAAGATATTCTTTGTTTGAGAGCAAGCTTTCAGCCTTAATTCGGATAGGACCAAATTATATAACAGTGCTTATCAGGTCAAATTTTCTGATGTCTCATCAGGTTAAAATAAAATTAATCACTCCATATTTTCTTTGTTTTTTTATTTGTTACCCACTTCTGTAACTCTGAGAGAGATGGAATAGATTTCAGCTAATGTGAGTAGAAGTCAATTAGGTAAAAGAGAATCCCAGATTTTAAGTAATACATTACTTCTAGAAAATAGGTCATCTGAAAAACTTTCAGAGCTAATAGTTACTGAAAGTGGAATGGCTATTACTTATTGCCACAGCACCCTCTGATCTTCCCGGGACTCTACATGAGTCTGTTTATTACTCTTTTCTTTAAAAACGGAACTCTTCTGGCCTTTTTCTTTTTTTTTTTTTTTTTTTTTTTAATGTGTTCAGTACTTAGAGTGGACTAAGTAGTAAAGACTTAAAAAAAATAATTACAAAAAGAGACTATCTGTGACTAATATTTTAATCCACAGCCCTGGAAAATCCCTGTGCAATATTTGAGCTGTTTCACAGCATGCTGACTGCAGATTTTTTCACCTCTGTGCTTCCCAGGGTCCAATTGGATCTATTTATGAGACATTCTATAAAGGTTGGTGCATGTGGGAAAGGTGTTCCTATATCAGCTTTTCATTGCAATTTCACTAACAGTCCTTTCCCAGCAATGAGTGTGGAATTAGAGAACATTAAGCAATGGATAAGAGCAAAATGCATGGATAAGAACAAAACCCTACAAACATTGAAGAGAAACAAGCTAACAGATAGATGTATTTACCTTACAGAATATACCTTGTGTTTTCCCAAATTTTCAAGCTCCCTTGAGAGTCATAACATGTATCTTGTTCAAAGCTTCCCTTTAAAGCGAAGAGCTCCCTATTTGTATTTATTTTATTTTGCATACAGAATAGGTAATAGAGTGAATTTTAGGAACTTACTGAACCAATCATGTTGGGTAAAGTGATTAAGTTACTAATTTCATTAATAGAAACAAGTTGTCTTCAAAGTCAAAAGCGTGAGAGGCTGTATTCATCAGAGTAAGCTGAAGCATTTTCTTAACTGCATTTGGACAACAGTAGTGAATGGCACAGGAATTATTATACCTCCCTAAAAAACTTAAGAATTTAGTGACCTCATATATCCAAGTCTCTGACAAAGGCTTCTGTGCTCATCACTGGACCTGTGAAAGCACATGAAAGGAAAAATTGTAATATGAATTTTTTTTTAAATGCTACAGTGAAAAAATTTTGGATATATGTTCTCTGAAGTCCGAGAAAGTATAAATGTCCAATGTGTATAAAAAAGCACTTTTCATGCAGTGTTCAAGAGCAAATATACAGCTCATCTGAACAATAAAAATTACATGAAATAGCTGTGTCCAGTGTGCAGCTCTGCTCAAATCCTTGTAACGTGTGTCCCTTTGTTCCTACTTCTCACTTAGCTAATACGCATTCTGAATGTGTACGATGGAGCTCCTGACTGTTAAATGGGCTTTAAGAAATCTTCCTTGGCAAAACTTCCAAAGCAAAATAGGGTGGAAGAGTGATTAATCTTATGGACTTTTCGTGCCCCCTGGTGGAAAAGCCTCAGTGTAGCCGTAAGGATTTCCTGCAGAAAGGTCTGTAAACAGATGTGTGGTTCCTGAGACATAGCTGAGCCACATTCTCGTTCGAGGCACTTCGCTATTATCGGTGTACAGCCCATGAATAAGAACACACAAGATCCCAAGTTACAAATGAGCACCTGGACTCATTTAAGTGCTGCTAGCATGATGTACATTGCTCATACAGTATAAATTGCTGGCCTGAAATTTCTTGCAGGCAAATGATGCCAAGCTCTTAATATATATAAAATGAACTCTAGTAACTTAAGCAAAATAATCACAATTTTCCCCACTGTCTTTCCAGGATTTCAATCTGGAGGGTTTTGAAGGATACACAATACCTTGTTACAAACCATATAACGTTTTAAAAAGTATCCAACTGACAACCTTGGCTAACATTGTATCTTCTATCTAGATTACTTCAATATGTCATGTCCATATCACACCACTCCATCCGTGGTCCCAAAGCCAAGGATTTTTGTCTTGTCCAACCTTTCCATCTGGAAGTAATGAGCTTAATATTCTGGCTCTACCCCCATAAAAGCTATGTCACAAAAAAGTAGCAGCCTTACGAACTGTTGTATACCCTGAAGACAAATTTGAGATCCACACAGCCTCTCAAAGTTCTACTCAGATTCGTTTAAAGACAAGTTTTCCACTCTAGTCCCATAAGACCTACAGCATACCACAAGACTGAGAGCCATTTGACAACCATTTATGCTTAAATCCTGTCCTAGACATGTCAGAGGACTCTCCTTAACAGATAATGAAGGACTAGGACCGTCCTTTGGGGGAAAACACATGGTGCTATTAGATTTGCTTCTACAATGACTGTATTTCTGGTCGCAATTCCTCTGAAAGCTAAAACAGAGGAAACAGAAGTTCTTTGTTTTCATGCGTTATCTTGTATAAAGTGAATACAGCCTCTTCTCTGTCTCCTTACATGTACGGAGCGAACAAGGCAGGTAGGAGCTCAATACCCATCAGTCAGTCTTGAGCTCTGGCTGCACATTCATCAGCACAGCTTGGTGCCTGAGAGCATCGTCAGGGCTCCCTTCACTGCTGCTGTGTGGAGGCAGCGAGGAGGGTCTGCTTAAGTCTGTTTTCTTTCCATTTTCTCTCTTTATTACAGGGGGAGGGGGGGGGGACATCACTCTGAGCAGAGGTTTTACAAGAGATGTCCTAAGAAATATCAAGAATTACCAAAACACTTACTAGGCATTGTTTTCATTTTCTTGTAAGGTACTTTTTGTCTCACTTTTCTAGTATTATCAGCTTCTTGCAAAAACTGGAATTCTGTGCCAAAATGTGACAGTATTCTGCAGACACCTCACCCAGGCTGCATAAATTTGCAGGGGAAACTTATCTCATGTACCTTAGGCACCTATTTTTGGTTGGGATTAATCTTCCATTGGAAATGCCTCTCTCCCCTCAGTAACTACAAAGATAGCCATGGAATAATGTTCAAGTAACTAAAATAAGGTGGCATCAGTCCCATTTTTTGATGCCAAGATTAAAAACAGAACTCATTGAGTCAACTCTTGTGTCTGTCATATTCTTACATCATTATAAGAACTCATTTTATAATTCCTTGACTATTTTAATTGCATCTACATGGAAGTCTTTCACATTTAATTGAAACTTCTTTTAATGCCTCTCAAAATAGAAACTGATTTTAATAATATTCTCTTACTCTTCACTGGGAAGATGTGCAGGTACAGGTGGATTAATCATACATTCTTAGAATCACTACTATGCTACTGCTAGCCAGAAAAAAAAAAGAAAAAAAGTAGAATTTAAAAATGCAGATGTTCTGAAATGAAAATGTTTTGCACAGTCCTATTAGATTTGCTGAAATTAAATTTTGGCAAATAGGAATATTCTGACATTGCCAAAATGCACTGTTTTATAATTTTGGCCCCAGGCATCTAATATTTCCTTTCAAAATAGTTTTGCATGTTTAATGTTCTTATGATGTGTTTCATTTTGTGTTCTCAGTACAATTAAAAAGTCAACCATAATCAAATGTTTCTCTCAGAGACATTTCAGTTGGTAAGAGACATTTTTCTTCAAAATTTCTCTTCCAGATTATTTTTAAATTTTAAAAAGTTATGCCTAGCTGACCTAAAATCAAATCTGAAAGTCCTCTGAAAAATTATTTTCTACATAGATATTATTTACTGTTGATATTCCACCAAGACTGTGTCAGTCATAGACATCATAAAAAGCTGAAAGGAGAAGAGATTCACTGTTCCTCGGAGAGGACTTCACTCTGGCTGAGCCAGGGCTTATGATCCAATTCCAAAACTACAAGAGTACCCTGTACAAAAACACTTTTCTTCCAGTGAATCTGTGGAGAATTTGGTGCTATCTTTTGGATTATCTTGCAAAATGTAGAGTGATATGAGAATATACAATAAAGTAATATCATCTCTGAAAAATTGTTGTGTTAGTTTTTAGCATTAAAATGCCTGACTGGTTTAAGTTCATGGTTGCTCTCATTTTCCTCTATGAAGGCCATGTTCAAGAAACCAGAAAGGAAGTATTTCTTCAGAGTTATGGGTTCAGAGACATCAGGTTTGATCTGTTCATTTATTAGCATCAGTCTGTGTAGCAGTGTCTTCAAATACAAATTTGTTATAAGGAGCCAGATCCCTCAGCCTATTGAGTTCATTTTGTTCTGCTTCATAGCTCACTTTACAGCAGTGGAAAATGATGTGTACCATCTGGAGGGTCCTCCTGAATATTTCCTCTGAGAAGATGGACTCTCTGGTTGTTGTAAAGCCAGTAGAAATGTCTTTGATGTCTGTGACACCTCTGCTGTGCTGCCTGGCATGAGGAAAGGGGTGTATTTGCAGAAAAGACAGAGAATTTGGAGAGAAAAGCATTTTCGCTGCCTGATTATTCCCAGAGTCTGTGAGTTCAATTCACTGGCAATATTTTAAAGCATTTCTCAGCAGTGTTTTGTTCAAATGCTGATGGTGCTGCAGCACTGACCACAGTTTTCAGCCACTGTCCCTCCTGCTTTCCTCATTAGCAGAACTCAGGCCCAAATTGTTCCTTAGCCCTTGGACATCTTTTCTTTTTGTTTCTCCCCAGGTCACCACTTATTCTCTCCTCCTGGGTGTGTGTTGACACAGGATATTGACTATTGAATGCCGCGTATTGATGGCTGGTTGCCTCCTAGGCTGAGGTGTCACCCTGGCTACAGCTGGACTCTGAAGACAGACAGACAGACAGACACACAGACAGACACCTCCTGCGAGGTCCTCTGGCAGGCTGAGCTTAGTGAAGAAGGTTCCTATTGCTACAGCAGGTCCCAGTGTATCTGCAGCTCCTTGCCTTTAACAACTCTTCAAGCTTTGCTTTTACTCCAATCAATCCAAAATCTGCCGTACTAACAAAAAAGAAGACCCTTAACAAGAAAGCAATCTTTCCCTCCACCTGCAACACACATAATCACATGCAAATTAACAATGTTTAAAAAAAATAGGTAAATTCAGCTTTCAATGTCATAGAGGGCTGGTCATGTGCTGAAAATCAATCACAGACGCAAAAAGGAAAGTATTACCTCTCTCCAAAAGAGTTTATGATGTTAGCATAAAGTTAGATATATAGTCACAGGTGGGAAAAATAAGGAAACAATGAGGCAACCTTAGTGGTGGTGAAATATCTAAAATCTGAGATAAATTATCCTGCTTCATTTGGTATTTCTCCCTGCATGTCTGATTCCGCAGAATTTCCGTTTTGATAATGTTCATGCTCAAAATTTTTATAAAAGAGAGTAAATTAAATCACCCCGAGCACAAATGTGTCCAGGAGGAAAATTATTTATTGTAAGAATTGCAACCATTCTGATGGTGGCTCAACAGTAAGGATAATTATTTTCTTGCACAAAACTTCTTGAAGAGCAAGCAGCTACCTCTGAGTGATCTTCTGATATCCTATTATTTGTCCACAGGTCACACAAATTCCTATTGCTAAGCAGGTTACTTTTATGTACTACTGTTGAAATCTGAATACAACTGCTTTTCAAGTTTCATCTAATTTTTCAAGACTGTCTTTCAGAGGAAATGGAACCTAATGTGATTTAACTGTTGGAGGAGGTAGAGGGGGGTTAAATTCAGTCAATTTATGTTCATTATAAACAAATCCAAATTCCTAGCTAGTATGGTATGACTAACATATGTCACATACTACAGCATGTCTGGTGTACCCTTTAACATTTTAACAGTCCATCAGACATTAATGTGACTTAAACATCAAAAACAGGTTCATTTTGCCATTAATATCCTGAAACAAGAACATCTAATATACACATCCTGAGATTTAATCTGTAAACATAACCAAAAATGTCTGGATGAAGGGGGCTTGTTTATATTTCAGTAGTGCTACTTCCATGAAGCATGTGTCTGCTATCTTTAGTGTGCAACTCTAGCATCCTACCACTGAGAGACCCCTAATGTCTTTGATACTGTTAGGGAGACTTATAAGTCTTCTGCTGACAAACCAGTCCCTTTGTAGATCTCCTAAAGTTAAAGCTACTGATAAACATAACTTGTCTTATAAAGAAGGGAAGAATTTTAAAACCACTTCAAACATGCCCAAGATTTCCCTATTCATTTTTCCACGGTGTGAAAGCAGGTTCTGAAGTGAGCAGGAATTAAGTGGACATGCTTCTCTTTGCTGAAGTAACGACTTGTTTAATAAACAAGAAAGGAGAAGGAAAAATGTGACAGCGCATGCAGAGTGACGAAATAAGGAGATCTGAGGAAAATTTAATAAAATGCAAATGAACTTTCAGTCTATCAAATCTCTTTATTTGTTCTATCATTACTCAAATACTTGGTTCTTGCATTGACGATTGTTCGAGGAGGTACTTAGGAATTTGCATAGGACAAAGCATATGTACATTTAGTCTACAAACACACTGTATCTATCAGCTATGTTAGAAGTGAGTGAAGCCACCACAGTCAGGAAGATAATGAAAAAAAGAGAAGGAAAAAAAAAGGATAGTTATACCCTTTGATATCTCTAAGATTGTTTAATCCAGTTCTTACGTAGATAAAACCACAATGTAATTGCTATGGAGTGAATTGCATTAGCAACTATGGCCTTGGAAAACCAGCCAGAAACATTCAAGGTCTGAAGCACAGATGAATACTCCATGTCTTAAATCAATCATTGAACCAGTGGAATTTGTCAACAGCATGATTTTTTGAAGAAAAATGCATATTCATCTGAACTTTTTACACCAGTGCATGTGTTTCCATTAAAATTTTTGTCAGGACTGTTTTGCAAGCTGAGGCTGGAATTTCTCATCAAAACCAGGCAGAGAAAATCCCTTCTCAAAATAGCTAATGGCATGGAAAACTCCTTTGGCATAGAAGAACAAGAGCAAGGACTTCAGTATGGTCTCCCAAGCAATCTTATTTCGGTATGTGAAACAGAGCCAGCACAAACCTGAGCACAGGCAGATGGTTGTCTGTACAATTAAATTGTTAGCATGGTCCTTGGCAATAGTTTGGCCTGGGCTAACTGCCTCTCTCCCAGAAATGTCCCAGCACAGCTGAGGGGATAGTTTGAGCCAGTATAGATGCAGTCAGCATGTTTTTGGGGGGTAAAAGCAATTAACTGTGTCAACACAAGCCGTGCGAGCTGGCCTTAGGTCAGACAGCAGTCCCTGGGCAATTTCATTACTAGTACAGCTGCAATACAGTAGTCCCTGTGAGCACATGGGGGAGTTATAGGATACTAAGGGAGAAGACTTTTTCACATGCATTTTTGCTGCAGATTTTTCTGGAACGGTCTCAGCTTTGTCCCAGTACAGACTGAAAACGTTTTCTGAAACCATGACTTTTTGGCAAAATAAAATTCTTGTTTTCTGGCCAACTCTAGTACCAATTTGACACTATGGACATAGAAATGAACAGAATGTCTATTACTTAAACTCCTAGTGTGGGTACAGTTTTACAGATAAAAGAATGATTTATATGTATTTCTCTTCCTGTAGTGCTGCAACATTAGGGGGTTCATTCAAATTTCCCACTCAGATTCTTTGTTAACTATTCTTCATGTCTTCTTTCAAGAAATGTAACATGAAAGAAAACAGGAATGAAGAAGGACTAAGATATGAATGAACACAGGCAACATATCTAAATACCTCTGTGTTTGAACATACACAACATTCAAGACATGTACGTTGTTCTGATGAGGTCCTAGCTGTTGACAAAACTCACAGCATAACAGGGACACTGATAATTTACTTTAGGAGACATTTCTTTACTCCTCTGTACCATGAAAACTGTGTGCATAGCTTTGAAACATGTGTGTTCATCTTTCCATGTGTAAATGTCTGAGATATTCAGCTGAGGACACTGGTGCTCCACCTCCAGGTAGAGGCCAAAAATACCAGATCTACTTCAGTCCATGTTCTGTAAGAGCAGTTTAGGAAACGGCCATGCATCCACATGTCTATGCTTAAAACTCTTTGAAGTTAGATGGGATTTCTTGCAGCATGTTGTGTTTCTAAACCAGAACAATTGCCTTCCCAGTAAGGATCTGTGGATACACTCTTTGAAGTTTTCAGTCTTTGTGTATGAAGATTTCTTTTTCAGAGATAAATCCTGGAAAATGAGAAATGCTACAATGGGAAGTAGAAGGGAGTGTTTTGAAGAAGAAGCAACAATTTGTAAGGATGTAGTTGCATACTCACCCAAGATAACATGATGTTCTTATCTAGGAGCAATTCTAAAAACTGAAGTGAGCAATTTAATAAACCTGAGAGAGCTTTAGCAGTTAGTAATGAGACCCTCCTGTATGAGTACATCCAGGCTATTTAATCATCACCAAGTTTCACCTTAAAATTAATTGAATTTCTTGCAGCCTTGTCTCTTCTAAGACCCACAAGATATTTTTATGCTTTCTGACTTCACTTGCAGAGCTCTGTAACTATTGTCACTTTTGTGTGGGATAGAGGGTCTTTGCTTCCATTTTCAGTTGCTGGAGACACATTGCTCTGCTTTACCTTCCAAGGAGCAGTGACTGTCCTCTCTATCTTATGAGAGGAAATAAGAAATATGAATATTGATGCAAACAGTGTTATCTTCTTCCTCCCTCATGCTTTTAAAGCTAATTGCATGATGAGAAGTTGACTTATGTTCAGTGAGTGTTTGGACTTAAAACTACACAGTTACAGATACTTCCAACATGCTAATGTCTTTTTCTTTTAATAAGTTCAATAAAAGTTAGTCACCGTGACTTTGTGTTAACATTTAATTTCTAAACAATAGTCCATGCAGAAATCAGGTCCTCCAGAGGGAATAGCTATTGTGAACCATATTTCTTTCCTTTCATTTTAGATTACTTGTGTTTTGCCTTAGAGCCAAAATGAAACCTAGTTTCTCTCCTTTGACCACATCTCAATGTGGATAGTACGAAGCACTAAGAGCTTTCCATTGCTGTGGTATATGCTGTTAATTGCTAACATATTCTGCCACATCATTTTTCACAGTATTGGAACTTTTTAACTATACCACAACTCAACAAATATTAACAGGACCAGACACGTCTTGGAAGATGGTACTGCTAGTATTTCCTTCCTCCTTTGGTTCCCACTGAGCAGATGTAAATCACTTTGGGACTGCATTTCAGCTCTGAAACCTGTTTCAGTTTTACTCAACCTTAATCAGAGGTCATGTGGAGTTTTCTTTCATTCTCAAAGACAGAAAAAAAAAAAAATCAATCTTTGAGCTTTAATTTAAGAAGCTCTCCCTCACAGAATCCACTTAGGCAGATATCTTGTAGGAAATCCATGAAAAAACACAGCACCCAATTTTTACTGAGACAAAATGAGACATGAGAAATGAGACAAAATTGTAACTGGCAAATACTTAGTTTCTCAAGACCCTGACCACATGGCCTGCTCCTTTTCCTTTTGGCAGTTCCTCCTTCCAGCTCTCTTCAGGACCTGGGCCGTCTTGGGTGATGCATTCTGCACTGAGCCCTCAGAGCAGGGCATGATCCTCAGAAGAGCCCTTGAGTACTACTAAGATTCAAACAAATGATTAATAAAGAGCAGATCCCAGGCTGTAAATTGCATTTCATTCACACCATTCAGATCTCGCTCCCACAAAAGGAGCTTGTCTACATTCATTTGGTGCAAAATGAGGGATGGACTCAGGTTTCCTGAGTCTAAAACCAGAGTTTTCTTCCTCCATTGGGGAATCTAAGTTTTCTTTTGAATAGAAATTTAGATTAAATAAAAAATACATTGCTGCTTTCACAGGCTTCTTGGCTGGAAGCCAGAGAGTCCTCCTCTCTGTAATTCTGCTTATTCTTTGCAGGTGGTTTTTGAACATTTACATTGCCCTGGGTGAATGACTGAATATGTCTATTTTCCCAAAAGCAAAATGTGAACAGTACTGCCTGTGACCAGTGACTGGGCTGCCTGAAATCTCCACCAATGCATACATACTACTATTTTTCTACTTGATGTGACTGAAATAGGATTTTCATTCTCTGTCTTCATTGAGAACATAAAAATACATGTAAATACATTTCATGTTACTAGTTGAATTAGTTTCTTAACCAGAGACAAAAGACTGGGGCAAAACAGACCAAACAAGCAAATAAACAAAGTTCAATGTGGTCACTGCCGCCTCAGGAAAACTGGCTTTGACTCATTTCCCAATTTTTCCCTAAAAGAACTGTAACAGAACATCAGGGGTATGTAAGACTAGGGGAAAGGCACTTAACTTGAAAGAGAAAAAAATTGGGTTTAGGGGTTGCTTTTTTCTGTTTTTGTTTGGTTTGGTTTTGGTTGTGTTTTGTTTAGTTTGGGGATTTTTTGTTTGTTTGGTTGGTTTTTTTTAATGTGGAAATATGCTGTTCAACAGTCCTATGATTATTTTTCCCTTGAAAAACGTAAGTATTGACTATAAAGTGGTCCAAATATACTTTTCCTCAGCTATGTGTACATCCAGCTTCACTCTCTTACGTCTTTTAAGGGCCTTGGAAGATGACTTTAGTTCAAGCAGAGCAGTACTCACTGCCAGCGTCCTAATTTTATCACGGCTAACACAGTACTGGGTTGTGTCAGTGCAATATTAGGGTATGTATTGTACTGAATTGCTTGGATACAGGGACCTTTCTTGGGTCTGCAGGTTTTTAGGCACTGGTAAAAAAGGAAAAAAAAAGCTTTTTCTGTGAGATTGCAATGTAATGTTTTCAAATATTGTGCAATTTCATCCAAAAAGGAAAGCTTAATTTCTTTCAACAGCACAGCTGAGTTTTCATAATACAACACCTTTCTGTAATATGTTTCCAAGAGATAAGTCTTGCTTGCTGTGCAACTTTAGGCAGCAATGAAGATTTTTGTTGGTTTTGTAAAGTTGGCTTTTAAAAACATAGCTGGCCAGTAAACAGGAATGCTATTTCAGTTAAAAGAAAAAAAAAAAAAAAAAAAAGAAGAAAAAAAGGTTTTCACATTCATTTTTATTCTGATGCAGAAAGAAACCCAAGGCATGTACTTCTTTTTCCCTCCTAACGCGAGACACCAGAATAATTGACAGCATTACAATTCTAGTATTTAGTTGGAATTAAGGAGAAAATTCTTGTCTTGATTTGAGCCACTGGCTTTTGCAGTATAGATCTCATAGACATCTTACTGGATTTGAACACAAAATGCACCCTTGATATTTGTAAAGCCTGCCAATGAAAATTACTTGGAAATTTTAAACATATTCTTGTGAAGTTTCAAGTTTGACAAATCACTATTCATAAGAAAAAAAAAAATCAGCTCCATTCCCTGCTTTGCAAGATTATACATAAAGAAAAATGTATAATAAGACTATTTTTGAAATAAATTACATTGAGGTCAGAATTTAGAGATTCAGGGTGAAGATTCAGCTTCTTTTCACATTGTACTAATTTACAACACACTGGGACAAAATGTTGCTATAGAAAATTTCACCAGCACTTTTCAGTGTATGAAGTACATAGAAACAATATAACCCTTACGATTATCATCTCCTTGGGAATGAATTTAACCTCTAAAAAGTTAAAATACAAGCTCATACATTCAGCTGCTATAATTTCCTTTAGCCCCATCTCAATTTTCACGGTTGGCAATACCACGCTTGTGGATATGTTTACATAGAAATAGTCTCAGAATAATCTTCCACAACAGAGTTTTTGGTGCAGCTAATGAACAAATACGGGCTAAGGCAGAAGTGGAGCACACAGGACCCAAATTGCATTAACTCCCGGGGTCCATGACATTGCCAGGAAGGCTCAGAGGAGTGGCATCCTGAAAGCTGCCTCCCAAGAGCTGAGAAGGCGTGAGTGCTACAGCAGGTTGGCAGACACAGGTTCGTTCTTGCCCGGTGATGTAGCCCAGCAGAAAGGACTCCAGTCCTTGCGTTTGAGAGTGGCACTGCCACACGAGTGCAGGAACACAGACAGCTTTACTCCCAATGATCCCAGCGTGAAAGCAAAGAAACGTGAAATGGGCTTATTTGGTAGCACTCCAATGTGAAGGCAGAAATACCAGCATTTGCCAAGTGAGAAGGATGAAGTCAGCAGAGAGAGTATTTTGTTTCTAACTTTAGACGATACTGCAAACAATGGATGGAGAGAAGGGGGCTGGCTTTTATTTTAGAAAGAAAACTCTTTAGCATGCAGTTTACTCTATTGTAGCATTCGCATTTAACATAGGCCAGTTTTATTTTATTTATTTTTACATATTTGCTCAATTTCAGATGGGGTGAGCGCACCCTTAAAAATATACCCTCTAGGTTCATGATATACATCAGAGCTGTATAAATCTCCCAGGAGACTTAAACAAAGAGAACCTAAAAAAGATGTTCCTTATTTTGCTGCAGTTCTACCCATGATTAATGGAAGTCTCTGATGATGACTGCAACTCAGTATATTTCTTGGCGCTGTCACTGTGTTTTCCTTTCTTCTCAGCTGGGTCAAGTCATAGTGACTATAAAAAGTAGAAGCACGAGATTTCTCTTGACAGATCATAATATAAAAGAGGGCCTGCTGCTGTACAGTGTGTTGTTTTGTACATAACTGTGGGTGTTTGTGAGGACATGGTAGAGATTAGAGCATGATAAGTAGGGAAGAGAACAAGGATTCGGGTGAACTTTTACAAAAGGAACCCTGCCCCATTTCTGTGCCGGCAATATTTCCTATGAATGGCTCTTTGTCTTGGTATGTTTGCTAAAGAGGGCTTTATTTTGCTTTTCAGGTTTACAATCATCCAGTTTCTTATTTGGGCTGCAGCATCCAGGGTGCCTTCTGTACGTCCAAAGTTGAGCATGCTGAGTGCAGCTCAGGGGGCAAAGCTGCTGTAGCATTTCAACTTCTGCAAGTTTTGCCAATTTTCTACTGTACTGAGCTGTCAGAGCCTGGCTTCAGGCTACGTGTCATGAAATGCACAGGGGAAGCCCCCTGGTCAGCTCGCTTGAGAAGTAATGAATATTTTAGCTCAGAAGCTACAGAGGAGAGGCCACATATGAAAAACCATATACATAATTTTAGCAAACAATATTTAACATAGATTTTCCCAACTTTCCTGAAGCTTTGCCATCTTATACCAGTAACTACCCTGAGGGAATTTTGCAGAAAATTTTTATAATACTCATATTTTAGTGCTTTTTGGTGCTTTTGGTTTGCTGCAGGACACATTTTGCACACAGTGACCATCAAAGACTGGAGCGTGGACTAAGTCTTGTCTCCAAGCCCCATATAACTGGACAAAAATATAATTAAATCGTGAAGAAAATAACAACTCTTACAGACTTCTCCTCATTTTTGAAAATTTACTTAAGAAACAATTATTTGAATAATAGGTGGCTCAGGGTATTGCAATGATACAGAGGCTCTTTTAGCTTGATGAGTAAGAACCATCAGCATGTCCTTTCAGTACAGACCACAATCCTGGGAATTTTCAGGATGTTCTAAATCACTCGAATCTGATCCTTCACATTAAAAAGCAGTGGTGGTGATTTAGATGTTTTTCTTTGCTTTAGCCTCTTTGAGCCTAGGTAATCCAATTATCATTGTCTTTGCAACAAGATTTATTTCACCAATATCTGATAACTTTGTATTTAAACTGAAATTGCTAATGTAAGTGAACATGCCTTGTAACAGAGACCACTAAGTACAGCAAGACATTGGAGCAAGAGGTCAGCAGTCACCCATTGTCAGCTTCTTGGAAACAAAATCTATGTTCATGCTTGAGAGCTGCATTAAACAAGTAGCATTTTTTATTTCATTGCCAATGACATTTTTATTAAAATACACATTTGTCTGTACCTATGTGTATGCATATATAATGTCTTACATGGCCCAATTCTGTTGCCTACTTATTTGGTTGAACTGCCTTTATGCATGTTTACCCTGCTAGATAAAAAAGAATGAGCTGGAGAGCAAGGAGAATATTCTATTGGAGAACACCAGTGATGCCCTATGTCTTCTGAATAAAGGATGCTAAATTCAGACTATGGAAGCACCAGCTTTTATAGTCAAGAAAGAGACTATATCCACCCTTTTAGGTTTTATATTAAACGATTTCTTTAAGTCTTTTCTTGTGACACACCAATGCCTTAAAAAATTCTCCTTTTTTTTTTTTTTTTTAAACAGAACATGATAAACAAATGACTGCTTTTAAATTTAGACAGCCTTGGGTTAGATGTGAGAATAAGCTGTGAATTAAGCATCCCTTGACAGATGGAAGTTTGCAAAGTGAGAAAAACCAGACTGACCTTTAGTGTTGTGCTGACAAGTGAAGGATTACACCATCTTTGGTGTTAGGAGCCACATGTTATGTGTACCTCATCAGAGGGGCACATGTACACAGGAAACCCACTGTTCCCTGCCATTCATTAATAGTAATACTTGCCACAGTCAAAATATTTGGTGCATTTAACGCTTTGAAGGATTAAGGAGCCAATCCCATTAATACTGAACACAGGAAATTACTAACTCTCAGGACAACACCAGGTATCACAGATGCCTTTTTTTTTTTTTTTAAACCTCTGATTGTGTGATTTGGTCTGGTTTGTGGCTCTGGTTATACACCTGTGTGTGAGGGCACGGCAGGGCAGGGGGTCCATAGGGTGGGCCCTGGTAGTAGCAGGGTCTCCCTGGAGCAACAGGGCAGGACCTGGCGACCTGTCCCATGTCACCCTCCATCCAGGAGCAGGGCAGCCAGAGACACTGTGGATGGTGTAGCAAGAGTGTGGCAGTGCTTCTGAAGCTTTGCTGGGGTGGGGGCTGATGACCCCAAGGAGAACGAATGGGGTCTTGGGACAGAGGAAGGGTGGGAGGAGGACTTGGTGAGGGGACCAGATTGCAGATGATCACTGTTAGTATAAGTTAAGAAAATGCAAGTATCCTGGAACAAGGAGGACAAGAATTTATTTATTTAATTAATTATTAATTCATTATAGTCCTGTCTTTGGAAAGTGTATGAAATTGTATGGTTTAAATACTGATGTCTAACAGTACTGGGGACACAGGAACTGTGGATTCCTCCGTATGAAATTGTGCACACACTCTTGAGACCACGCATCTGAAAAACCTCGTGTGGCATGGCCTGTACCTCCCTTCAGTGCGGCTCAGATGCACGATCAGCCACAGCTCCCAGCTCTGAGTGACTCATCTTCTCTATGAAGACGTTCATGTTTCTAAAGGGATCAAAGCTTCTTACTGCAGCCCCAGTAGCTTCCTTTCAGAGGCACGAAAAGGCATAAAAACTGGCACAAGGAATTCTGATTTTGCTTAGATTTCAAGTAAAGTTTGATTCTTGGACCTGAAAAGAATTTTTGAATAGCTCCATTTTTACAAAAAAAAAAAAAAAAAAACAAAAACCAAACCCAAATTAATACAGCATTAAAGAAAAATCCTCTGAAAAATAAGCAGCATCATCCCCAAAGCCATTAAAGAGAGGAAAACCAATACTTTGAAGATATTCCTTACCGTTTTAGAAATAGTTTTTACCATCAAAAACTTCTTCCCTTCAAATCTTTCCTTCTTTAACTCTACTTATTATGCTAAATATTCTTTCACATTTCCAATCTCATTTTACATGCAAAGACTGTTCATGTATCTTTTCATCTAAGTGGACTTGAGTGTTGCAGCCCTAGGAGGCTGACAAGTTAGATTAGCAGAGATGCTTTACTGCCACAGCTACAACAAATTCTGTTCTCATTTTAGAAATGTTCCTCTGATCCAGGCATTTTTCCAATGATAGCTATGGACATGGTGTTAAAGAACATTTATCAGCCTTATGAATTTTGGGGGAGATGCACATTCTGTTTTTCAAGGAGAAGTTGTAAATAGAAGTGCCAAGGGAAGATGTCCCAACTTGTTTCATTCAGTTGACATGAATATAACAAGGATCCTCCATCTCAGGCTTCTTCCTCGTGAGAAAAGTGTTTTGCTCTTGCAATTCACTCTTTCCATCCTGAACTATGTAGGCATGATCAATTCTTTCACACAGAGCCTTTTTTGTGGGTTTCTGCAGTGCTTCAACCCTCCTGTAGCATGAAATAATTAATCCTGAAGTTACTGCAGATGGAGGCACAGTGGTCTTTGCTCTGACTGATTTGTAGTGACTGTGTCACAGCCACTACTGTCTTATAGCCATCAGAAGCTGCTGAGATATTCAAATGGACAGTGTAGATGTCCTCTAGGAAACCCAGGGACATTCAAGAACACTCGAAAAAAGAAATGTGCAATGTTTTCACCGTAACTCTCCCATTAAAATACAGACAAAAAAATCCATTTGGTCATCTCAGGCAAGGGTCAATTTTAAATACCTAATGTATCATTAGGGTCCAGCTCCAGTTAGAGCCCTGTGGATCAGTTCAGTTGTATAAACATAACTGCCATTTGGGGAAATCCCAGAAACTCTTACAGAGTTGGCAGACATGACATGGGACATACAGGGAGCCTACATATTCAGCAACTGCAGCTGGAAGCCAGTGGGAGCTGTTAGGGAATATGAAATGGGACTAGACATCTACATGTAAGGAACTGAACCTTTCCTGGAATCTCAGGTGTCTCCATTGAGGATGTCAAGCAGATGTCCATAGAGATGTTTACACTGAGGTGTCTCAGACTATGAGCTGAATTTTGCTTGCCTCATTTCTTCTTCAGCCAGCCTTGAATTTATCTCTGAAGGTAATTTATTGTGATGTCGTTGTAGGAACTAAGATAAAAACCCATGCAAGTACACAAAATTTGAGTTTCCTTGGTGACTGGAGTAATGTGGACTGAAATAGAAGGGCTCTGTTTTCCTGTGCTTCAGCTCAGCATGATTGTGGTGAATGAAGGCTGCCATGGGGCTGTCAAGCAGAGCTCCCTACTCTTTGGTTTTGTATTGTGGCTCATGTGTTGCTCTGTTTTCCTCCCGCTATTTTGAATTTTGCAGGCCTGCATGTCAGATGAGCACAGCCAGCAGTGTTCTCTCCCTCCCTGTGACATTGTCCCTGTGCCAGGACCAAACGAGGTAGGAGCACAGGGTAGCAGGGCAGGAACCAAGGAAGCATCTGTGCTGTCTTTGTGTGCACTGAGGGCTCCCACACTGTGAGGAACTCTCAGTTGGACTCATCTGGCTGAAGTCCAGCTCCTTTGAATGGTTCCAGTAACTCACAGGAGTAGGAACACACTGGGGAATCTGGCCAAAGCTGCTCAGGGTTTGTGGTTGAATGGGCTAAATTGAGCTAGGGAGTGAGTGTTTGCCCTAACTGATTGCCTTATTAATTTTTAACAGAAATACAGCTTTAATTAACACTTTTTCCCCCCCTCTATTTAAATGGAAGTCCATACCGTACAAACCATAAAGACTTTTTGGCAAGATAGCCTACATATTCTCTTTAGCCTAAGATGACACTGTAATCATAAAAAGCATACATGATCTATAAATCTCTTCATGCCTTAAAAAAATACTTAAACTCCTCCAGAATGTGAAGTTCTGTTCTGAACAAAGACCTTGAGGCCCTTGTAAGTGAACACAACACTTTCTGTGCCTACCTGCAAGTTGCAGAATCATATCACAGAATGGTCTGTGTTGGAATGGACATTAAAGACCATCTAGTTCCAACCTTCTTTCCATGGGCAGAAACACCTTTTACTAGACCAGATTGTTCAGAGCTCCATCCACTTTGGCCTTGAACACATCCAGGGTTGTGGATTGGTGACTTCTTTGGGCAACCTGTTCCAGTGCCTCACCACCCTCACTGTAAAGAACTTCCTTCTAACATCTAATATAAACCTGCTCTCTTCCAGTTTAAAGCCGTTCCTCCTTGTCCTATCACTACAGGCCCTTGTAAAAAGTCTCTTCTTCTCCATCTATCATTTTGCCCCAAAGGGTTCTCAATAGCTCTCATTGCTTCTTCTCTGCAGGAAAGAATACACCTGTTCTGTTTTTAAACAGCACTGGAAATAAGGAGTTTTGGGGTCTTTATTTATTTTGATCCTGGAATTATTGAGCCAGTTTCCATTCTTGTCTCCTATTGTCCGTCTCCAGTTTCCTCCAAATGCACTGCTTGTGAAAAGGAAAGCCATGATCATTAAGAGGTTAGAAGGCAAAACAAAGTGAGTTAACTTCACTAAAACTGTTTATCACCAGGTTGAAGGGCAGATCTCAACAGAAAGCATGGGACAGATTTTTTTCCTCATTTCCAAATAGGTTGGAGACTTTTTTCCTTCCTTAGCTCTGGATTGCGATGTAGGTAGGCAGGGTAACCAAATTAATCTCCAGCATTTTCCACTCAGAAATAATGTCCATGTGCTGCCCAGACTGTGTGTGGATGTGCAGAAAATTTGATTTATTGGGTTTACTACACACATACAACCAGGCAATGCACACATCTGAATGTCTTGCACGTGGTCTGGGACTGAATTCTACCAGCACAGGAGATTTGACTAGCAGGAGGATTTGAGCAAGTCTCAGAAGCTTGGAATATCTCTCAGATGAATTTATCTGAGCAGAAAAAATGTTTGATGCCTCTAGGGAAATTCAGGTATAGGGTAAACCCTGCACACATATGAGCTCCAAGAACAAAAACATACCAGCATTGATAAGTTAAGGCAGTAAATGAGAGCCTACAGGGATAAGTGAGTGTAGCCAGTCCATGGTGTGAGGGAAGAACAAGGCCTGAGTCTGCCAATCTGACAGATGTGAGAACAACTTTATTTCCTGAGACATCCAGATGTCTCCCATTCAAAAACATACATAGTTTTGCGTGGGAAAATAATTGCATCCTCAGGTGTGGTATCTACCCCCAGTATTTGTGACCACTCAAAGAATCATCCTGTCCTTAAAGTCAGCTGTTATTGGGCTCCTTTCTAACAGATACAGAGTTCATTTTTGTGTCTGTAGGTATTGTTTTGGGTCAGCAAAACAAAAAAAAATTATTGATCATTTTGAAATGCAGGGGAGTTTTGTTCAGAATTAATATATAAAAGATGCACATGCACGATTGTATAATTATATCCTGCCTTGCATTCTGATCGCTAAGCATTCAGTATTCTTTCCAGGAAATTAATAACTTTACAAAGCAGCTGCTCCATCCACCAGCTTTAAAAAATAATATTGCTGTTGTAAACCATGGATTACTCTTTCTGATACAGGTAATCCTCTTAAAATTGACCATTCTGTAGTTTAACGAATTTATCTTTCTTTCAATGTGTTTTGAGCTAAGAACCAAATGGTTAAATGCTCATAATACACCTATAATTTTGGACAAAGTATTAAGAAATCTTGAAAAAATGAAGATACCTGCAAGTAGTTTTCCTTAGCCATAATTATATAGTTTGGATGTTTGAGAGTTAAAGGCATATCCCAGCATATTCTGTCCTTCACATTAACTCTGTAAGGAATCACATATTAACAACTGCAGAAAAATCTACCCATTTGTATTTTAAAGCCTTGTCACCAAGGGGAATATTAGTTTTCCCATGCTAGAGTGTTTTACAGAGGTAAATTTGTCATTTAGTAAAGCTAAGTGGGAATTGTTTAGTAAAATGTTTTGTGTTGGAAAGGGCTGGTTTGTCAAAACAGAATCCTTCCATGAGGATAGTGTGAGGAACCAAGGTTAAAAATTCAGCTAAAAACATCCTCAGCTCTGAGAATTATCTGTCCTCCCATTGCAGCGCTTGCCTGAACAGCCTGAGCTCGACATGTCTCCACTCACAGGGTCATTGAGAGGAGGACCTCAGATGGTTGTCACATGTATCAATAAAGAGTTGTCACTGCTGGGCTACCCAGAACTGTGCTCATATTCCTTCTCCTTTCTGCGTAACAATTGTGTGAAAAACATCATCTGAGAAGGTTTGCATTTATCTCACAGTGAAAGAAGGGTATTTATTGACTTATTTTTTGCTACAAAATTCCCTCATGGCAGGGTGACCCTATCTAGTTTAACAGCACTCACTGGTCGTTGAGTAAGATTTGGTCTTTCAGATTGCTCTTGGCTCTAAACTTTTTGAAGGGTGAACTAATGTATGGGCAGGAAAATACACTATCAGGTTTCCTGGGATCTGGTTTCAGAAAATTTCTCAGGTCTCCCATATGCTTTCATAATTAAACTACTAAGGGAAATTCTATGCTAGCACAACTGATGGGAGTCTATAGTTTATTGCTCTTTGCACATGTCATGTTCCTGGTGGGAAATGGCAGGCAGTAGGATGGTATCTAGGCTCAAAAGTACTTTGATAAACTCAAATGTGATGCTTACTTCTGCCACATTTTTGTATACATAAGACTCATACCTGTTCTTATTTAAGTAAATCCTTTACACATTTTCATAGTAAAGAATCTTGCAACAAAAGCCAACAACCAAGCCCGTGCAAGTATTTGGAAAGGTTAGTCGATTTTCCACTGTTATCAAATCTCTTTTCTTGAAAAGCTGTGTAAACAAATGTTATTTTGGAAACTCTTAGCAAATGTCTAACATTTGCATTTGTTCAAGTTTATTTTTATTCAAAAGCCTCTCCTTGGTTATTGTTTTGTCTGATTCTTTTACAGGTTCAAACTTGCTTGTCAGGAGCATTTCAGTTTGAAAATTTACTGCTTTCTGGCCATTTAGACCCCTTAAATCCCTTACCTAAGATCTACTGAAGACCATGACAAATAAGGCACAACCTTGGCTTTTGAAGGCAGAATGAAGAAGAAAACTTGGTGGCTTTTCTGAACTGTCTTTAAAAGGATCACTCCAGCAAGAGCCCTGCATAACTCTCTGACTGTTAAAGGTTTGGTGTGACAGTCAATGATTTATGGTGAAAATGGTGATAGGACAATTTTTGCAAACAGTTCAGCAACGGTCTCACTTTATTCCCAGGAAATGTTATTATTGGCTGCACTGCTAAGTGCGTTCAATACCAGGACTGATTTCTGGCCCCCAGTCCAAGTGGTGAAGGGTGGTTTGTGTCTATGCTGCTCAGAGTCAGCTCAGATTGTCTGCACCAGTGCTATGCACTACATGGTCCTGAACCTCTGCTGGGCCCCATGCGATCCCCCAGTGACCTCAAATCATAACAATCTTTTTTGTGTATGGTTCTTAGTTCAGTTCACAGTGTCAGGAATAGTGAGGACTGTGTTACAGCCTGACAGAATTCTGTTTTCTTAGCATGAAATGGAAAGTGTGAACTGTGTGAACTGAACTGTGGGGCGAGGGCATGTTTGAGGATGGAAAACCTGGTACAATGTGTTACAGGACTATGTGAGATGAGCAGAGCCAAACCTTATGTAATTTCCTCATCACGACCTTTTGGAAGTGGCTCCCAAAGCTAACCATCCCAAAAACTGTGTGACGTTTTGTTTCCCCAGGAAGATTGATTCACTTCAGAGCAGAACCTGTGAGCAAATTAACAATACAATATGGATCCCCAGGAGACAAGGATCAATGGGTTAGCTGGGGACCTAAAATAAGTGATAATTTAGACAGATCATCAACCTCCGTGAGAGTTAGGATGGGGCAATGCTGAGTAAAACAGAAAATCCTGCTTCATATTTTTATCACGTTTGATATTTAGAGTTTAGGAAAAGGCCAGTCTTCAGCTCGGTCACTGAGAACTTTGGTGAGGTGAAGGATCATTGAGGCAGGACTCCAAGAAAATAGCCATGTGAAAATGAACTAATGACATTTAAGATTGTTCAGAAAAATTCACTTTTCTATGCAGCTGATTTCAGAAACATGTTGTGGATAATCTAGTTAAAAATACAGAGACATTTAAACACTCCTGATGGAAGCACAGGACATTTCTTGAAGATTAATGACTTTGGGAGGAGCTGTGGCTTGAAATTCAGCTGAGAGCCATTAGCCTCAGCTAGCCATCAATCCTCCAGCAAGGTTTGGTGCCAGGGTCATTATTACAATTAGGAGTTTAAAACATATAGGTGTAGTGTATTTTCTGTGCACAATGAAGATGCCATTTTGACAGGACTCTTCTGGAGAATTCTGCTTCTGGCTAGATGAATGGCTTGGGGTCTCTCAGGGGTATCCTAATAATTTAAAATAATTTAAAACCTCAATTATGCAGCACCCTGGAAGATCAGCTGTGAACATCCGACCCAGTCATGCAAACATGTCAAGCAAATAACACCTCATAAAGAGAATGGCCACTTTGTCTCTGTCTCATCAGTTGGGCAGTGCTGGATATTAGAGCTCTGTTAGGCAGTCATTAGCTTCAGCATAATTAAAAGCCTGAGATCCAGCTGTTAATAATTGACTGAAGGAAAACTGTATGGAGAAAACCAGATTTGGAGTTTTTGCTGGTAAGGATTATGGGGTTATTACTACACACAACAAAGCCAATGGTAGATGCAGTGTTAGAGTCAATGGAAGAAAGAATGAGCACTTGGTCCTTTTCACTAACGTAGTACACAGGGTAGAGGGATCATATCTTTTGATAGTTCAACAGAAACTTTTCTCTGCTGCCTTTTGGACTGTTTTAACCATACAGAAAATGCTATATCTAGCTATTTTTTAGTTATAACTGTCAGTTCTTACTTCATAGATTTCATAAATAAGGCAAAATTAATTTATCCAACTCCACTTCCTGTATGTAAGAAGTTATTTGACTTTCTGCTGATACTGAGCTAAAGAATGAGTCTTCAGCTAAAGTGTGCTTTACAGTTTTGTGCCATGAGGCCATCAAGTGATGAAAAACCTGCCACCTTCCTTGATGTTTCTTTTCATTCATTTATTACCTCATCGTAAGCACGTGTCTCTCCTATTTCTGAATTAGATTGATCTGGCTCCATCAACAAGCCTGTTCTTGTAGTTAATAAGCCAGCTTTTCCTGGTAATTATTATTTGACGTTTCTTTCCCAATCTGTAATCAAGTACTGTAATCAAGTTAGCTTCTCATTTTACTGACAGCCAGCAAAACCCAATTCCTTTAATCTCTGCACTGAGTCACCCGAGCTGCGTAGAAAAATAGAAGCACTTTATGCTCTAGAAATGTGACGACCACATTAGCCACGTGGAAGCTCGTACTCTGTTGGTTTTCCATCAGGACAAACAATCTTATTGGACTCATTTCTTTCCAGGACAGCGGAGGCAAATCTGCCATTTCTTGTTCTTCAATGCAGAGCTTAGTGTTTGGGTGCCCTGAATACTTAGTTAAAATATTTTGTTTCAACTGGTCCAGTTTCTTAATTGGTCCAGTTTCTTAGTTGGTCCAGAACATCCTTCAATAATTGTTACTCTGCCAGTCTGTGTGTAATCTGAAAATTTTATTCATGGTAGTGTTGGTCAGAAAATTCCAGTTCAGGAACATTTCATCAAAAATTCTGGTTCATGAATATAAACCATTTCTACCTAAACATCCTGGGTTCAATGATCTTCTCCCAACAGGTTTTCCCTGAGACTGAGGACCCTGAAAAAGGCTGGATTTTATAGACTTAAATCACTATCTCAGAAAATTGAGTAATAAACACTGTTTTTTAAAAGGTGGGTTCTTTTGGAGATTTGAGATAAATCAAAGTCCATGTAAGTCGGTGGGAATCTATGTATGGACTTAATTTGCCATTGGAAAAGTCTTTTTTTGTAGTGTTCAGGTTTATTTTTTTTCTTTGTAGACACATAGTTTCCTCCTTGCTGAAAAATTCCTTATTAAAAAATAGTAGTAGACCATCAGCAAAAACCCACAGCTACATTTAAAAATTATTTGCTTAATTATGTAGCATTATATAAGCCTATAAACTTCTTTGGCTTATTCCTAAGAAAAAAAGGCCTCACTTCCTTTTTGTAATTTTCCCTTCACACCCAAGCACACAAGTGGTGGCAAAGGAATGTGAAAGAAGGGATGGGGAATGAGGCTTAAATGAAAACAGGGAAGTAAATAAAAGCTTCCAACACTGTGCAATTTTTTTTCTACAGCTTGTCTTGGAAAGCATCAACTTCACTATGAAGGGTGGAGAAGAAAAAAGGACTGGACAGGTGAGACTGGTTTTATCAATGCATATTACTACCAACACGATATTAAAGGGGAGCAGTGTAATACTCCTAATCCAGGTGGCAGCACGTCTGACAAATCAGGTTGTCATTGGTGAGGTGCAGGACAGGAAAGCCTATCTTTTAGTTATTAGGATTGTAGTTTGGTTTCTTGGAAGTTTAAGTGTGTCTGCTAGGACAGTTTCCTAGGTTTCCCACAATATCGTAATACTTTCTTTTTAGTATTTCATCATTTGACTGTTCACTCATGCTTCCTTCTTGCCAGCGAGAATGTGTTCATGGGTACAGCGCCATAGAATTTTTATGGCAATGTGTGATTCCTATAGCAGAGGTATCCATATGTGTGATGAGCACCAGGAGAATTCTATGCTCAGAAGAAATGTTAGAGTCATTTTCTCCAAATGAGAAACTGCCAGGGAAATGTGTCAAAATGAACACAAGAAAATTATCTGCCGTAAGCAGTCATCATTCCCAAGGGAGGGTCAGTGGAAAGGACAGGGGTGTTCATGTTCTTCTGTTAAAACAGCTCACGCTATTCATGAGTGATCAACCTGCAAATCACAGTGGTTGCCACTTTTTATTAGCCCTGTTCAGATAAGGGCTTATCCTCTGAAATGGTAAGCACTACCAACTGGTTTGGAGTCCATAAGTTTCCCTGTACAATGGTGAGTGTAAATCTAGACAGCTATGGTAGCTCTGCATTCTCACTGCAGTCATTTTCCAGTTTGACAGGCTACAAGGGAGCATATAAAGCAGCAAAGGAAATGCAAGACATCTGTAACAAAACCAGTGAACATGCTATTGATTTGTTTCCCTTGCTGGTGTGGTCCTGGCATTGGTCTCTTTCTCCAGAGAAATGAGTTAAAGAAACAAGTCCAGTAGAGAACATGGAATTTTACTTCCATTCATCTTCCTTATTTTGCAAGCACCACATTCTGCAAATCCCATGCCAGTAAAGCTCTTGGATCAGTCCTCAAATTCTTCTGGATCCTTAAGGGAGGAGATGTCAGAGCTGGCCAAGAATCTAAGTGGAAACTGATGACAGAAGCTGACATTAATCAGCTCCACAGTATGTTCTGCCCAGCAGGTTTCTTCCAATAAATCAAAGGGCTTCAGATCCAAAGGGCATTTAACCATTAGAGAGCAAGTGTTCACTGTGGGCTGTAGCAGCTAAAGAAGATGAATTTAATATTGATTTTCATATATAACCCTATCCACGAAACATGTTTGTGTGATTTTACATATATAAAGACACTGGAAAAAAATCTCAGCTGGGGCAAGTCAGCAAAACTCCACTGATTTTACTACTTTACATGAACTGAAGTTTTATTCCCCAGTATATGAATAGAATGAAATGGTACTATGTTTTCATTATTTTTCTTTCTTCTTTTTTTCCTTTTTTTTTTTGTGCTGACAGTGATGAGAAACAAAAACACGCTCAAATTTGCAAAATTTCTGCCATTCTTGTGATAAGCTGTTTCCCCATGGTGAACACAGAGCAGTCATTAAAGAAAAGAAAGTAAACAGAGTGCTACATGTAGGTCAGGATCAATCACCAGTGTGAGTATGAACCCATAGTTACTCACAGAGGTAAGTCTGTGGTCTCAGTTGTGCTGCTTCAGTGAGCAACACTCACCAACAACAGCATAGTTTTTTCATTCTGGAAAATCTTTTATTATTTGATTTCTGAATTTTGGGTGTTGGACAAGAGGGGGTGTTGGTCTTTTTCTTCTGTCTTTTGGGGTTTTTTTTCAATAATATGCTCCTATAAATACATGAACAACAAAAGGAGGGCTAAGGAGAATCTCCATGCTTTATTGGATGCAGGGGGAACATAGTGACAAAGGCTGAGAAAAAGGAAATTAAGGCCTTCTTTGCCTAAATAAGTAAGGCCAGTTATACTCACAGAAGCCTGGATCCCAAAAATGGAGCCACTGGTAAGAGGTTTGTTATCCTGGAGAATGAGTCTTATATTGCATTAGGAGAAAACATATCAGTCTGTGATTGTGGAAGATACACAGAAGGTGGTTAGAGATCTAATCTAAAAAGATATCTCATTCCTGATCTTGCAGTGAAATGCAGGGATACACTAGAATCTTTGAAAAACTTTGCAGTGGTTTAGAAGATTTGTGCCCACTGATTTCATCCAGCCACAGAGCTTAAAAATACCTAGTACACAATTTAACACAAGACCTGGGCATATGTTATTTGAAAAGCTTTCTCCACAAAAATGTAATTCTTCAAAACCTCTCAGACCATTCAAATTTGGGACAACCACTACCAGAACTAAAAGCAGGGATCAAATATACCTCACCAGATTAAATAACATGCTTGTCTTCAAATGCTGTGCCTACAGCATTAATGGGGCTTTAATGTGCATACCCTGAAGACAAGGCACAGAAGCAAATACAAAATGTGGTGACTGGCAAATTGCAGATTTAAATTTAACCAGATCATAATGGTATCATTTTACACCCACTTACAAGGATAGATTTAGACAGAAAAATGTGCAGTTCCCCATTCTGTGACCCGCCTCTCTACTCTCACAGGATGTGCCTGCCACCTCACGAAGAAGTTAGGCAGACAGGTACATTTAAAACAGAAGCTACAGTGTGTAAACAGGCAGACTTCTCTAAAACTGGATGTTATTTCACTGCAGTACATAGTGCAAATACTGATTAAATTTCCCCTTTACATGCAAAAGATTCTGAATGACAGTTATTAACTCCAGTAATATCATAATATCAGGTTTTCTTGTGAAGACTATCTTTAGGCTGATGGGTTTCATGGAACAACAGGAAGAGCCACAGAACTCTTCCAGAAAAATTGGTTGCTGAGCACTCAGCCCAGCCCAGAGAGTGGTGGTGAATGGAGTTACATCCAGTTGGCAGCCGGACATTAGCGGTGCATTCCCAATGCTCAGAGTTGGGACCAGTCCTGTTTAATGTCTTTATCAGTGGTCTGGATGAGGAAACCAAGGGCACCCTCATTCAGTTTGTAGACGACACCAAATTGCCTGGGTGTGTTGATCTGTTGGAGGACAGGAAGGCTGTGCAGAAGGATCTGAACAAGCTGGATTGATGACCTGAGGCCAATTGTATGAAGTTCAACAAGGCCAAGGATGGGGTCCCGTCCTTGAGTCACAACAACCCCAGACAGTGCCACAGGCTGGGGCAGAGTGGCTGGAAAGTGGCCAAGAGCAAAAGGACCTGGGGATGCTGGTGACAGCAGCTGAACGTGAGCCAGGAGTGCCCAGGTGGCCAAGAAAGCCAATGGCATGCTGGCTGTATCAGCAATGGTGTGGCCAGCAGGACCAGGGCAGGGGTTGTCCCCGGGTACAGGGCACTGGTGAGGCTGCATCTTGAACCCAGTTCTGGGCCCCTCAAAGGGGCCTCTGAGCTTCGACAAAGACATGGAAGTGTTGAAGCAGGTCCAGAGAAGGGCAGCAAAGCTGGGGAAGGGTCTGGAGCACAAGTCCTGCGAGGAGCAGGCTGTTTAGCCTGGAGAAGAGATGCCCCAGGGTATACCTTGTTGCATTCTGCCACTCCCTGAAAGCTGGTTTCAGCCTGGTGGGGATAAGACACTTCTCCCCAGCAACAAGCAACTGGACAAGAGGAAGTGGCCTCTAGTTGCACCATGGGAGATTTAGATGGGATTTTAGGAAGAAATTCTTCACTGAATGTTTTGTTAAGCATTGGAAGAGTTTGTCCAGGAAGGTGGTTACATTATCATGTCTGGGGCACTTGGAGACATGGTTTAGTGGTAAACTTGGCAGTCCTGGGTTAATCCTTGGGCTTGATGATCTGAAAGGTCTTTTCCAACCTAAATGATTATATAAAAACTCTCATATTTCTGCCAATGTCATCTACTCTCTGCTTATTGACCTTTCTCAGCTAAAATATTGACTACTGGAGCAGGGAGAGTATATTATCAAGAATTAGTAAATTAAATTTGGCTTCTGCCCTGCTAAAACTATTTTGGAGATGTTGCCTTAGGAACTTGCTGGCAAAATAATTTTGTTATTTTTAGAAAGCAGTCACTTCTTGGGGCTTAAACTTTTTACAGAAATATGGCAATTAAAAATGATCCAGTATTGGTTATGGAAGTATCTGGTACGTGTCAGAATGACACTAATACTTCCCTCATTAAAAAAGTCAATAGCACAGTAACAGCCTGTAAGATGTAGGAAAACAGCAGCGCAAAGGCCTGAACTGCAAACCGATGATCTATGAGTGAGTGCACAGTGTCTTTCAGGGAGTAGTTAGATTTTATGCAAGCATTTGAAAATGCTTTTTGTACCATTTTATACTGGGACCAGGAAAATGGCAGGAACAGAATGAAAAGATATTTTTTCTTATGAAGCTGCTTCTGTGCCATTAGCCTCAATGTGGCAAATCTGGCACTACCAGTACCTTTATGTAGAAAAATATTAGGGGAGTAGTGACATCCTATGTCATAAATTTGTGGGACGGTTTTATAAGAGCGAAGAGTTTTAATACCGCCCTACTTCACAGTTACATCTCAAAGGAAAAAATCCCATGCCAGGGGCATGGGAGGGAAGATATCAGCCAGCCTGTTATCCATCAGAGAGAGTGTCTCAAAATGAAGACTCAGTTGCTCGATGAAGATCCCTTCCTTTCCACAAGTGGGTGAAGTGGTTACATAACATGTGCTGCAAGTTATGTAAGGAAAGAGTTACCACATTATTAAACATATTGCAACTGCATCCACTTCTACGTACTCAACAGAAAAAGAGGATTGTTGTTCTCCATTTAGGACCTGTCCTTTCTTTGGAATATTACTTCTGGCTTCAAGAGTCAGTAGGAATGTTCTTGATACTCTTAAGCAAAATAAAATTAAGTTTTCACTTCAATATCTGTATCTGTGGTTTTTTTTTGTGTGTGTGTATGTATACAGGGTTTCTTTCCTTTAATGACTGAGGATTTTGGGGTCAAAAAGGCTTCTTTTACTTTATGTTCCTTTTTTTGAGTTTTGACATTTCCAGAAAAAATGAATTAAAGCTATTTTTATTTTTTCCACAGACACATTGTTAAGTTTGTAGTAGAATAAAAAGATGTTTTGTCAAGAACGTAGAATAAGAAGGATCCACTTTTGTCTCCAATGTTTGAACAGCACTTCAATACAAATGGAGAATGTTCCCACCTATTTCAGACAGGGTAGCTAAGATTAATGACTCTCATGATTGTAGTAGCCTAACCAGTGCAAGTTTCTCCTATCATCTGCAAAGATGGTGATGTGCAAACAGGAAGACTGGAATTCTGACTATTTGTGCACCAACCAAGCTGACCACTTTACCATTCTTGGGAAAGAAGGAGTATAGGATGAAAAAATCAGGTCCACATTCAGCATTTGAGTCTTCATTTTAGAAAGCCTCTGATGGAGAACAGACCTGCTGGTGTCTTTCCCCCTCATGACCCTTACATACAGCTGGGATTTTATTCTTTCAACTTTTGAGAGAAGACATTAAAGCAAATATCTTGGGGCAGCATCTGTAGGTGGTTATACCAGTTAGCTCAGAAGTGAAAGGAACTATCTGTTCTCATAACTGATCTTCACATGGACCTGGGAAGAGACATTTAGAAGGAAATTACTTAAAAATTTGGTTCAGTTTTTTACCTTATTCTCTTAAGCCTATTCAAATTCAGGGGAAAAAAGAGAATTAAGCTAAGTGGAATGCTATAGTTTCTGAATAAAGTTTTTGATGAGGAGATGGTTGACCAAAAGTGAAGCCAGTTCCAACATTACAGTTTGTACAAAGATCCCCAAGTCCATATTCATTTCAGAACTGCGTGTTCAACTGATGTATGAATATGCCCATTGGGAACTAGAAGGTTTTCTTCTTGTTTCTTGTTTGTTATTTTGCCCTTGCTTCACTTCATCTATTAGTAAATGGGAGAGTGCCAGAGGTGCCGGGAGTTGCAAGGGAATGACCAAGGAGACTGCTGGCATGCAGCCCTGCAGCACTGACGTTACAGGTAAGATTCAATCCAGATTCTGGCAGCTTCCCAGGGCACCCAAATTTAAATCATTGCCATCTTAGGTGCTACATCTAATCAATGGACCTTGATGGGTGTCTCCTGGAAGCAGTTCGTTCATGCTACCCCTTGAACCTGGGGATTAAGTGTTTATTTTACTGACAGTCTGTGGAGCCAGAGTGGCCACACACATTCCTCAGGTGGCTGGGGCAAATCCAGAAATTGGTGCTTTTCAACCAGATTGCTAAACTATGACAACAGCCCTCTAATCTGCAGTGTAACAATATGGTGGCTTTCTGTAAAAGTTTGAGCTCTCGGCTACATTTTATTGCTTTCTTTAAGAGTGATTTATTACCATATATTATATGATTGTGTACCTGGAGTGGTCCAGAAAGTTGTTTAGTTTCTTGTGAAGCAGATGGAATACATTACCTTGAACAAAAACTGGCACTAGTGCTTGTTTTGTTCAATCCTGGAGCCAATTTACATGTTAAAACCGGAGCCTTCAGAAGGCAAAGGACACAGAACACAGACCGCCCTAAGTTCCTGTGCAGGTATCCTGTATCCACTATCCTGCCCACTGATTTAATCAAATAATTCTCCTTCACCCATACTCTTTTCTCATGCTCTTCTATTGTAAAAGATATAATTTTTTCACCCCCAAAGCTCTTACTTACTCATTTTAGGAGAAAACAAAGGATTTTTTTGAGGATGGATATGAGGAGGTTAATTGCCTGCACCACCACAGACACTTTGCATGATTTTGTTGAGGCTAGTCAAGGCCGCTCTCTTAATCTCCCATCTGTTAAACTGAGAATATAGCGGCTCTCAGTTTCCCACAATGTGAGACATTTGAGATTAGGAAAATCTCTGATACTCTGGGACTTGGTGAACAAGGGAATATAGGAATTTAGAGAGCAGTTTAGATGCTCTCTAGTTTAGGGATTTTGAAACCTAAATAAGAGAGTGCGATTGATACAAAAAATCCATGTACAAGTGTAGGCCCATAGAGATCTTGCTTTTTGCCAGTAGTTACTCAGGAACATGTGTTTCTACTACTGGCATACTCAGAGTTACCACTGTCCTGACTGAGATGAGTAACTAGAAATTTACCTCTTGCTTGAAGATATTTGGAATTCAAAGATTATGGCAAGAACCCTTAAAAGCCAAAACAATAAAATTATAATAACAAATGCAAGACACAGCACAACCACACAAAAAACTAACATGCTAGGTCCAGGTTTGATATCCTATGTCAGGGTTATCTGTGGCACAGGGGAAGCAGGAAAACTAGACATGTTCTTCTCATGTCTCTTGAGCTCAAGCATACATCTTCATTCCATGATTGTCCTAACTACCAAACTATAGCAGATTCTGAGGTGTCCTTTGCCTTTTTTCACAGAAGTTGTGCCAGCACATATTAAACAACTCAAAGGATTCTTAGGCCAAATAAAAAATACACAAAAGGAAAACTTGACTTTGTAACACTGTGATAGGTGGTTGTTCCTCTGAAGGTTGGGTTATTGGCTTGGTATATTCTATTATAAATATTTTCTACTTAGCCCATATTCTTTGGAAGTGGAGTCCATGGCTTTTCTGTTGCAGAAAAAAAAGTCAGAGTCAGGATCATTCCTGCAACATCTCTTGTTTTTTGCAGAGCTTGGTATTTTCATCTGTAACGAATGAACAGACTGGTCCTATACTTTCACCCTGCTTTTCATTTATTCCCATGTAAGGAGAAAACTTACTGTTTCACTTAATGTGAAACTTTCATGCTAGGTCTCTCTCCTCCAAAGCAGGTTCTTTGCTAAGAGGGCCCTGTTGGTTTCTACCAGCTGTGCTTAACCATATTCAAAGCATGAGGCAGTCCTAGATAGACTTTTACAGAAGCGTTATGACCAAAGCTGCTAAGGCAAGAGGTAGCATTTCAGACAAATCCCTCTCTCCAGCATTTCTTACTCACTACAATCTTGTGTAGTATATCTTGAGTCTGTGTCTGCATCCTTTTACTTAACCAGGCCTTATTTTAAACACTTGAACTATTTCACTTACCTGTAGTAAAACATGGCTACAAACCCTTTATTAGCTTCGAAATATTTATTTTACATACACTGCATAAATGTTAGTTATTTGTGCCACTGTTCGTGAGTTCATTAATCCTTGAGTCCTTCTCATGATACGATTGTTCCCATTAACAATACATATTTCAGGCTTCAACTCTTATCTACTAACGTTTCTGTTAGACCAAGTGTGGCAAGCATTCCACTTAATTGTTCTTGCCTATTCAAAGCAGCAGCTACTTTCAAAAGACAAGAAAAAACAACCTATCCATAGCTGCAGGTTGGAAGTGGCTTAAGTTCAAGTGTCTGCTGCTGTTTTATATCACAGAATCACAGAAGGACTGGGGTTGGAAGAGATCTCTGCAGATCACCTAGTCCAACCCCTCTGTTGAAGCAGCTTTGTCTAGAGCAGGTTGCGCAGGGCTGTTTCCAGGCAGGTTTTGAACGTCTCCAGAGAAGGACACTCCACAATCTCTCTGGGCCAGAGTTTGTTCCAGTGCTTTGTCACCCCTGAAGTTAAAATTTTTTCCTTATATTCAGACAGAACTTCCAGTGTTTCAGTTTGTGCCCATTTCCCTTTATCCTGTTCCTTGGCACCATTAGAGTCAGGCCCCAACCCCTGGACACTGACCCTGAAGATATTTGTATACATATCCTCATGGATATTGAAGATGTTACTGCTAGGGGTCTGGCTATTATGACCTTAGGCCTAAGAGAAACCCTTCTATAACGGCAGCTGGATGGCCAAACCTACTCAGGTGGCATCAGACCATGCATGGGACAAAGATATCAAGCTCTTGGCTGTATTTTTCAGTGCGAGATGGCATGGGACACTCTGCTTTTCTTATTCTTTTAGAGACAAGAGAGAAAACTCTATGTTTCAGAAAAAACAAAGGTGTCTACAAATACTAGACCACCTCAGAGCTCACAGGGCAATTGAAAAAAATTGTTGCATTGGTAAAGGGCTGACTGGGGAGGTTGGAGCACTGTCAGAATAGTCAGGATAGGAAGGCTGAAAACAGAGACAGGAAGATAACTGGTATCATTACCCTCTCCTCTGTCATGACAGTGAGAAAGGAAAAATTGGTATCTAGGTTGGTAAGCTGAATTTCATCCTAATCGATTTCTCTTAAACATTTTAGTATCTAGACCTCTTTCTATACCTCTTACTTCTACTGATCAAATAAATCAGCTTCAGATTTAATGGGCACTGACTGCCACCCCAAGATTAAAAAAAAATTTAGCAAGAAATTCTAAAACATCAGGATTTTTCTGAAATAGTTGTCTGTATGTTTAAAATTAGGAGTCATAGTGATCAATTAGTTTTAAACTGAGTGTTAACAGCAGCTTGATGTCTAAAATAAGTGTCTCCTGCTTCAATCAGCTTATATCGCTGTCCAGCTTAGCTCATCTTTGTTGGCAAGTACTTGTTACATTTCTCTCATTCTTCAAGTCATATTGGTACTGTCCTTCTTCCAGCAAATGTCAATGAATGTCTTCACTGTGTCTATAACTGTTTAAAAAATCTTTCCAATCAAATCAGAACCATTCCCAAGCTAGTTTAATTTTCCCTGGCTTTCCTGGAGAGGTGGAGAGGTGAAAGCACAGCAGGATGCTTGCATTCAGCAAGATCAGGTTGAAAAGCATATTTGAGAAACTAGGAAAACAGTAGGAGCAGGGAGGTGAAATATTTAATTCACAGGAAAAAGAAAGGGAAAAGAAGAACCCTAATGATTATTTATACAATAATGGAACAGCAACAAAAATAAGACTGTGTGAACTTCTGGGGAACAAACAAGGTAACAAATGCATGCAATGGAGTAAAAGAGGAAAGGATGAAATGGCGCTGTGCAGCTTAGTAAGCAATTGTCTTCATATATAAGGTACCTGACATAGATGCAGCAAAAAAGTGTTTTATCTGGGAACTCAGGGGTGGTCAGTAAGATCAATTCAGAGATGCTTATGGAGGACTCTGACATAACAAGGGTGAGGTAGCAAAGGGACAGTTTAGATAATGCAGTATAATAGTATTCCATTGTTTATGACAGAAGATAAAATGGAGTTAAACCATTGAAGAAACTCTTAAAATATTTCTTTTGAAACCTATTGCTAGTGCAGACCTTGAAATGCAATAGCATCCTTCTACCTTCCTCATGGCTCTGACATTCATCTCATACTAATATGAAGTTTCACAAAGGTGCTGTGCAATCTGGGGAGTGTTAGGAGAAGTCAGGTGAATATCAACACGATGTCAGTAGTGCAGTTAAGAACAACAAAAAGCCATTTAGCACACCAAGTATCTAAACTGCGTTCACAGCTTTGGGTGGCCTTTAGCCAGACTGAATTTGGTTCACATCCACGCCAGATTTATTTTACTATGGTTTGGATGCAAAAATTGAGTGAAAGTAGGGCATTTCCAAGATTCAAACCCAAAGCTTAAAGTGAAACTTGGAGCGTGTGAACCTTTGCAGCTTGAAACCAAAGAAAATGTTTGCATGAACCCTTGCTAAGCAAGCCCGCTGTGTTTCAGAGGAGCTCTAATAAAAACCACACTGCCATGAATCACTGAATATTCCATACTTTGACTTGGTAAATTTATGTAAGTTCCATGACAGTCCTTTTAAAGAGTTCATTTTTCACTGAGCTCTGAGCCAAATCATGAAGTCGTTGATGAGTTTTGCTAAATCCTTACCCAGCCTAATCCTACTAAAGTTAGAAGGAGATTTGACTGAGTAGAGAAAAAACAAAAACTGAGTCAACGTTTGTACTTGGGTACAGTAGCTTGAATTTATGCAGTTTATTTTTAAGAGCTTGAATAAATCTATCTCCACTAATGTGTATTAAACACAAACAAGTTACAGAAAACTCTGTTCAAAAAGTAGTGAAAGACCAAATTCAGACTGTAGTCCCAATCTGCTCTCAGTCATGTTTGTATTCATCAGGAGAAGGTCTTTAATGACACAGCTAATGGTACTTTTTTCTCACAAAGCTTCTTCATTCAGTTTCAGGACTGCTCTGGCCACAGACAAGTCCTGTGTAACTAATAAAGGTATTTTTTGCTAGGGTGTTTCCATTCTTTAAGGCATTGGAAGTTCTGTAGTGAATGGAATGAGTTTTCACACAGAATGGACTTGTTAAAACACTTGAGTATTCTCTTCTACAACGTCCCCCTTTCTCTGCTCTCAGTTCCAGTGATGACAGGGAAAATAATACACAGGTGATCAGTAACTGCTGCTCCATTTAAAAAACAATTGAAACATTGTGAAATTCTGAGAATTGAGCTGTGACACCCAAACTGCTTCACTGGTACCACTTTTATGCCATCACAGGATGAATTCTGGGTGTGTGTCATCTCTTCCTCCAAACTCAGTTCAGAAAAGACCAGGCCCAGGACAAAAAATAAACCTATCTAACCAGATCACTGCTTTCCCCCTCTGTTTCTTTCCCAGAAAAACCCAGCCCAGCCTGCTGTTTTTCTAGTCTGCAACCTCCACCCTGCTTTCTCACACCTTTCCTTAATCTTTGATTTTTCCCTACCATCTGGCTGGTTATTTTCAATTTCTTTATCATATTTCAGTCTGTTTTCTGTGTCAGTTCCAGTCACATTTCCCACCAACTCACCCCAGTTTCTCCAGTATCATGTTTTCATAACCCCCTGCAACCTTATTCTGTTTTTTATCTTATGATTCACACATCCGATGTCTCTCTCTTCCACTCTCCCTGATTGCCTTTGATGGATTCAACATGGCTTTGATAATTTTGGAGGATGGTGTCCCATCTGGAAGCAGGCACGAGGATGTGACGTGACAGGGAAAGGTGAAATCTGATTTTGTGTTCCTTATTGGGCAAGGAAACTACATGGGGAAGCACTTTTCACTGACATACTTCAATAACTTTCTAATGGTTTTCTGTAGGGTCACCTCCTCTCAGTAAAGTTGAAATGTTCAAGCATAAGTGGTAAGTATAGATTCTTTGGAGATCATGGAAACTGTTGTGGGTTGATCTTCAGATCTCAGTAAGTACTGCAGATGCACAGATGCACATGAACTTCTACTGGTTCTGACTTCCTACATGCAGAGCACAAAGAGGCTACTTAAACAAAACAGTGAGCAGAAGTTATTAATGTTAAAAGCCCCACACTTTTAGTGTTTTTCCTTCGACTCACTGAATGATTTGATTGGCAGGTACCAAAAAATCAGCCTGAGGCAGACAAAGTAATGGAATACTTCAGTCCAAATGGTTAATGTTCTGGCATAGTTATAAGCAGCTGAAAACTGTATTTTATAATGGCACATATCAAACAACCTGAATAGCATGGAGTGCTACCAGACAGACCTATAATTAGAATTGGGCAAGAATCAGTTTTCCCATAACCTCCAACATTTTTTTCAGTTGTACATTGGCACAAACCCAACTGCTTTTGAGGTTTTACTAAAAAAAGAGAGAACAAACACACTTCTATTAACTTGTTGATCAGAGTATTCACCTACACCCTCCACTTGCTGTGGATGAGCTCTAACTTTAGGTTTTATTACCTTTATTTTTTTTCCCCTGGTATAGATGCTTCACTTTGTATACTTATTTATTGATCCAGGGAAAGCCTCTAAAGCTCAATACACAAAGATGATCTGGTGTCTCATTCTCATGAAGCTCTATGCTTAAATGGTTTTATGGTTCCAGATCTTAATCTCTAGTTCAGCAGTCAGGAGATTTCCCTGGACTGTTAAAAGTCCACTGTGAGTCAGGCTGATCATGAGCTAAATGAATTCCCAGGCTTCCCTTCTCACTCAGAAGTGGGGGTTTCTTTTTTGTGGTTTTTAACAGAAATTTTATCCCTGACATGAGGAATCTTTTCTACGTGGTTTTGGCCAAATCTGAAAGTTCTGCTTCTGACAGATCAATGCTATTCCAAAAGAATTTGTGAAACAATTTCTCGAAACCATTGGAAAACAAAAAGCAGTGTTCTGAAACCTGTGAGAGCATTGCCAGGGACATTATAGTGTAAAAACCATCATGTCTGCTTTGGCACGGCGCACACATTGCTGCTTCAGTAGAGGTCATTCTGCAGCTTTTTGTTGTTGTATCTAAGTGAACTTTAAGAGGCTTAAGTTAATAAGTAACAGAAAAGTTATCCCTATGAAACCAACCCAGAGCCCAACTGTTCTGTATTTGGTTTGGATGCTGCAGCTGGATGCCTGAACTCCTGGAGAAGAAGCTGCCATGAAGACAACAATTTCTACCACTGACCCCAGTGCTTTTATCGTTCCCCATGGTGTAGTGTACTTCTGGTTTGCCCTAAAATTACTACAGCATTAGCGTCCAAAATATGTTCATTATTTCTCCTTCCTCTATAGTCTCACAAAAAAAAAAAAAAAAGAAAAAAAAAAGAAGAAAAGAAAAAGAAAAATAAACCCAAATGCATTATTATTGATAGTCTAATAGAGGAAAACGTTCACAGAAATAATAAGAAAGTCAGTTTTGTACAGAGATTGGTAGAAAAAAAAACAATGAGCATGTTATTGGTCCAATATGTAGTAAAACCTCTTCCCAGAAGAAACTAAGTAAGGAACCACATTATTAGCTGGACAAGCTTAGTAATGTCATGAGTCTCTTCAGAAGCGATGATGGTCATTTTGTTTTTCTCTGGTTGCTTAAATATGGTGCAGTGTGTTACATGATTTCTGTAATGCCAGGAAAGCTTGAGGCCTCTGACAGCTGGAGTTTAGAGAGTGCATTGCTGACACCTGGTGGAAATATATATAGTTTAAATACTGTAAAACTTTAAATAATATTTATATAGCCACAGAATTTTCCCTTCATATGAGGTTGTTCAGAGACTCGGGAAGACTAGAACTGTAGAAATGTGAAATAAGGGCATATATAATTTATGAAATCTAGAAAATGTGAGCATTTGCTGTTTGCTGGTCTAAGATTCTGGGCATGCATTTTCAGTGTTTATTCACTTAACTCTTCCAAAAGTGTTGGAACTACCCCAAAACAAAATATGCATGAAGTCTCAAACAACTTGAATACTCCTATAGTTGCATTTAAAATGTTTATGGACAGCTTTAGAAAGATCTGCAATAAGAATATAAACAAGCAATTATAACAGAAAAATCTTCCTTTAAATGAATTTGTATGAACGAATAACATATTCTGAAAATAGCTACATAAAAAGGCCAAAAAAGGAGCTTTATTTGTGTCCCTGTTTAATGTTAATTAATTTTGAAGAAGGGTGATTTGTTTCTTACTTTGTGTTTTTAATGATTGGTAACCCATCGTCATGCAAATACCAACTAATAATGAATTATACTCTTTCCTCATGCCAAAATTTCAAAAATAACATATGCATTTTCCCAAACACTCATGTTTCTTGTTGACAAGTTAAAACTCAAAGAACTGAAAAGTTTTCTGTTCCAAAACTGAGAAAGAAGGAGCTTCTTTTTCAGAATCCTACCACTTAAATTAAAAGTCAGGGAAAATGCTCAATGGAAAATCACTATTGAAAATAGTTATTTTGTATTTTCAAATTATGGAGTTATCAGAAAACAAAATACATAATTTTCAGGTATCTCTGATAAGACAGTTCTTAAAATATTAAAATTCTATGCAGTTCTGAATCTTAGAAAAGATGAAATGTTTTATTTATATGCAGCTATTTGCTGTTCAAGTCTTCATATCATATATTCTGTCTCAGATAAAAGGCTTTTAAAGTGCTGTGTGTATTGTCGTGTGTGTGTGCGTGTGTGTGTGTGTGTGTTCCCTCTCCAGTCTGATTTGCTTTGTAAGAATTTGGAATTTCTTCAGGCAGCATCTGGGTATAACCTAATATCCCACACCCAGGCAGCTGCCATCCGTGGCTGTTTATAGTAATATTTAATATGAAATGGTTGTCTGCCAGACTCATGAGGTAGTTGGAGTAGTGCTGGAGTTACCCAAGTCGTGAAATGTTCAAATAATTGGATTTTTGCTGTTATTTAATAGCAGAAGAAAACAAAGCAATCAGCAGAGGAAAAGAAGAGATGTCAGCAGTGAGATTTCTGTGTTTCACAATGCTGGTAATGGCAGATGTTACCAGGGAGCCTCACGCACAACAGGGCAGGGTGCTGATGGAGAACAAAACCAGAGGGTTCTGCCAGCACTGAGAGAGCAGCAGGTGGATGAACCTTCTCTATCTGACAGTCCCTGGCAGGCCAGGACCCAGCCCTGAGTGCTGGAGAATCTCTCCTCAGCAGAAGGGTAGTCTGCTATGTGTCATTATTTTTCAGGTTAAATGAAAACACAGAAAATGGGTGAGCTGAATTTCACATGGCAAAAAAACATCCTGGAATGAATTTTTCTCTCGTGCAGCCCTTCTGGAGCCAATTGAATTTTGCTAGGAGAGGATCTGGCTAAATGACTTTGGACAGAAGGTTAAACATTCTTCTTTTATTATCCTACCCTGTACCATTACAGGGTCCTTTTGCTTGGCTAGCATAAAACCAATTCTAATGCTAAAATAATTAGAAGGCTTGTGTATTTGCTGTTTCAATATGAATAGCTCATGACATATGTCTCTGTGGAAACCTTTTGTACATGTTAGGTACCGTCTGTCAGCCATATTATACTCTAATTCTTTGTGCTGTTTTTAATATCATTTTAAGCTTTTTATATACAGTCAGTCTATGTCCCTGCCAGAATGGTATATTACAGGTTACACTGTTAGCAATACCTAGAGTTGCGATTGCCAAGAATCTTCTATAATACTATTTCCAATTTCTTATAGCTTTTTGTTTTAACAGTATGAGCATAAAATGTCTCATGTTTCTTTCAAACTAGATCTTAATTTTGACTAGCTTAGAAAATTGTTGGGTTTTTGTTTTGGGTTGTTTGCTGGAGGTTTTTTGTTGTGTTTTTCTTGCTTTTTTGGTTGGTCTGGGTTTTTGTTTGGTTTTTTTTTTTTCATAGGATAACAGAATGGTTTGGGTTGAAAGAGACCTTAAACATCATCTACTTCCAAAACACCTGCCATGGGCAGGGACACCTTCCACCAGACCAGGCTGATCAGAGCCCCATCCATCCTGGCCCTGAACGCTTCCAGGGACACAGCATCCACAACTTCTCTGGACAACCTCTACCAGTGTCTCACCACCCTCACCATTCCCTCCCCACCTCTTCTTTTTCTTATCAATGCCATGACAAACTATAACCTGATAAGAAGAAATGACAAACCCAGGAAATTATATATATATATACACACATATATATATTTATTTTCACACTGTATGCTGAGAAAGATACCTTTTTGTGACAACCATGTAGTGCCTTGATCTATGCCCTATCACAAAAGATCACATCATCTCATCATGGTGCCACTGTCGATGGCAGCTGTGGGTGACAATTCCAGAACATGGTGCTATTGCTTCCTCTCATTGCACTGCCACATGATTATTGGAAAATATTAAAATATCAGAGCTGCCTCTTCTGATTCATAGTCTGATCCTCCTGCTTAGAGAAATTCCAGCACCATATAATAGACATATTAATCATAGCAATGTCAATGAGAAAATTACTTAAGTTTATCACCTACATTTCACAGTTTGCAAGACTAAATTTTGTTTAAAAAATCAAACATCGGTGATGAAAGAAGTAGTTGTAAAAATAAAAATTTTTAGGTATGGACTGCAAGTAAGGGAAAAACTCTACTGGTGATTTTGTCTTGGAATATAAAGACAACAAATTAAAAACCAAGAATCAAACCATTTCATGATACATTTGAAGCTCTTGCAAAACGGAATTAAATTGCATTACTATAATATTTTAAAAGTCAGTGAGCCCATTCAAATCAGCAGAGTTAATAAATAGGAACTGGATAGCATAATATGAAAGATATATGTAGTCTTGAGGAAGAAGTGAAAAGGCTAAGTTTGTTTGTACAGCTCCTTTTAATTTAAAAAGCTCTATGTTGTGCCAATCATCAAATCAGTGATATCACAGCACAAACCATTAAAAAGCTTGTAATCGAGAAACATCAAAAGAGATTATCTAAAGCCAAGCAACTTTTGTAGACAAAAGTCTTACTCTTGTTGCAGTGACAAGTTAAATAACACTCAGAACAGAGACAAATAGAAAACATAAGATTTCCAGGCTGTTAGAAAAATGAGGTCCTAAGTATGACAATGAGCAGCATTAGGAAACATTATAGGTGGCATTGTTAGAATAGATGGGGAAACTGAAGGAAGCAGATGATTGAAATATCAATGTTATCAGAAATGAAGAGGAGGATTTGATATAATGAATGATGTAGGGAGAAAAGCTAACCTGCAGAGCAGCACAAATTATTAAATGAGAGAAATAAGAACTGAAAGATATGAGACAGTCAAGCAAGATTTGGAGACAGATTAGAATAAAATAACAGAAAAAAAAAAGAACTCAAGAGAGAGAGGGGGAAAGAATTATTAAATATGAACAAAAGCAAACTCATTTCAATGGAAGTAGGAAATCATTAGAGCAAGGCCAGCTGTGGTGCCATTCCCAGAAGCAACATGGACCATTCCCGCTGAGAATATCGGCCAGAAAAGACACGTATCCTAGAAAAACATAAAGCTTTTAAAATTCTTCACCTGTCTGATAAGAATGTAATACTTTTGTGTTGTATCGTCTCAGAGGGGACATTATATAACCTTCCCCCTACTTTCTCATTTTCTGGTGGCTGTCAAAGTGGAGCTTGCAGTTTACTTGTGCTGTTTGAGAAAGAATCTGAGTCCTGAAAAGCATTTTCTTCTGTTAATAAAACATCTACCGATGTACCTGAGATATTAATAGGGGATATTTGCTTGCAAAAACTACCTGAAAGTCAATTTAGGTTCCTTTATATTAGAAAAACAGCTGCTCTTATGGTCCCTAACAATTAGTCAATTCAAAGGAAAGATTATTTACTTGTTTGATGTCTCAGAAGATAAATTTATGGAAACATTTTAAATCACCAATCCTTCTTATATATCTTTTTTCCATTCTAGATCTTTCAAAAACATTTCAGAATTTAGATGTCTGATGTAAGTGTGATGCTTCTAGAGGTCCCATGTCATCTGTGATTTACACCAGTTGTGAATTTTTAAGTAGCTTACAGATATCTTCAGTTAATTTTGGTTTTTCACCAATCTGAATGCATATTAATGAGGAAATTAATTTTTCTAAGTCTGTCTCACCTTTGGCATTCTTCAGAAGGTGGATCCTTTCAGACTATAGGAAAAATAGGTGGAGGCTGCTTGTTGGAAGATCAGATCCTGATTAGTCTGCATATGCTGATTTTCCCCATGCCTTTGAAATCTCATGATCTTCAAAGAAAAACAGGAGAAATGTGTAGGATCAAAATGAAATGACTAATAGGTACGTTTGTTTTAATATACTTTCAGGTAATTTTCTGGATATTTAGAAATTGTATAGATTCTTCATCAAAAGAGGTCTTTAAATTGTCATTCTTTCAATACTCTAGGTCAACTGCACTTACTAGGATAGAAACAGGAATTAATTTGGGCAAATATTACAGTGTATATCTGCAGATGGTCATAAATATTGTCACTTATAGTACCCACATGTAGTCATGGAGTTTAAACATTTTTTAACTGCACAACAGTGATATGTTGTATAGCAGTTTGAGAGAAAATGCAAAGCAAGCACAGAAAAAGCTAACCTATAGTGTTGTCCCCAGATCAGTCATGCTGACAAAAGATTCTGTGGCCATTTTTCTTTTATTTTTGATTTTCAGGCTTTTTTTGTCTATAGATATAATTTCTCTCTCCAGAACATTGTAAAACAGTTCATGTAACACTATGAAACCTATTGCAAGCATCACATAACCACCACATCTAGTAGTTCATAAAAGTATTTTATAAATTACTGCAAGCTTCTGATTGTGTGTGGGAATTTGTAGCCAGGGGGTCATACTTGAAACATGAATGTGAAACTCCACAAACAGAAGAGTGCTTATTTCTTCAGAACCTGGAACAATTTGTTAGATCAAAGCTGGTGTCTGCTTCCTCTTTTTGAAGAAGGCATCCTGTTAAGTCACAAGTTCCAGCTGATATAACGCAATTCTCACTTAGATCTGAGCTGCATTGGTAGACATAATATCGCTACTGCAAGAAAATAGGAGACAATTAAAACTAGATATAAAAAATTCTGAAGATCAAGTAATGCTTGCAAAAACAGTTCAATTATTCTTTCAATAAAAGAACTTCAGGGCATATCAGTCCTGTTTTTCTCAAAAGCTTGATAACATTTTAGGCAGAGAGATGTTTCTTTCTGATTGATTAATTACTTGTTATGTCCCTTACCTAGATGATGAGTACTCTATACCCAATATATTAGGGATGCCTGCTGTTGATATCACAGCAGCAGGGTATACAAGCAAAAGAGAATTTCTTCCCTCTTGCATCAATCTTATGTCTTGGTGCATATTTTAAACATTTTGAATCTCAAAACCTTTTTCCATTTTCAAATAATTTAGGATCTTGTAAATGTGGAATAGTTCAAAGTATATAAGGAAAACTCGCAGAATTATAAATTATGGGTGAAAAATCCAGTAAACTTTGTCGCTTTACTTTGTTGAGATTTCATTTCAGGAAGTGATCTTTATTTCTGTGAAGTTAATATGTTATTCACAAAATGAAATGGTTGATAGAAATGTGTTTAGTTTTCATGAAATGTCTTTAAGCATATCCATTGTTCATAACCTGTACTCTGAAATTTTTTCAGAATTTTCTATTCATTGTTCATGGCTTCTTGGAGATGGTTGAGCATGGTTCGTCTCCTAATGTGATGCAATATGTCAAAATCTACATTCTTGCATTCAATGAAAAGTAAATCTCAAACAACTGAACAAGCTGAAATTTAAACACATTGAAGCTCTCTGGAAAATATACCTATGCTATTCAGACAGAAGACAAAGCATTACTGCAATGTTTTCCCCAGAGTTTACTCTGGAGCTTTAGATTTTTTAAAAAAAAAAGAAGGAAAAATTCCATTTTTCAGAGATCCACTTCATTTTAATGTAGGTGACCATTTGCCTAAGCAGAATTAAGAAGTTTCCATTTTGCATTGCAGAATGTCAGATTAATTGAAGGTAAATTTCCTGGTAGGAACTCAAGAATAAGGGAAATTTTCAAGAGTGTTAAATGTTTATTGTGTTTTTGTTTCTAAATATCTCCTGCAAGGAACTGAAATTCTATTCCCCACCAAATTTCTGCTACAACCACTGGTAAAGTGGTTGTCTCCTTCTCCATATGATGTCTGCCCAACATCAAAGGTGAGGAGTCTGGATCCCATTGTTGAGGTAAGCCTTGCCATAACACATCAGAGAGCCTGCTACTCTTCCTGCAGCGACAACATTTGGATCTTTTCAAGTTCACTGTTTCATTTCTCAATGAAAACCCTGGCACACTTGGAAGTGAGAACTCAAGTTTGTGCTGTCATTCTGCCAGGCAAACAGGGAACCTGAAACCTGCCTTCCACTTCCCCCTCATTATCCACAAGTGCTGGGATGGCCAAAAAAATAGGCTACCTTGTAAATTAAGCAAGGCTCAGGTATGGACATGAGCTCACTTTACTCTTAAATTTGTGTCCCAACCAATTGGAATGTCTTAAACTGGAGCCAAACAGAGTTCTGGCCTGAAATGAACAACAGGATAGGAGAAATTCTCAGTTTAGGAATTTGCATGGGCACATAACTACCCTACAAAGAGTTTGGGTGTGTCTGCCATATTCTGAAGGCAGAGAGAGCTTGGTAATAATGGATAATGTCAGAGTGTGTCTGTGGGGTTGGAGTCACAAAGACCAGATCACTGCAGTCTCTGCAAGCATAGTTAGAGCAAAAAATTCTGGTGACCAAGTAAGAAGTCACGCCTAGGTCAAAAGGACAGAAAAAATAGTAGGGCCCAATATCTTAAATTCTGTAGCCTTCCCCTTAACCAACTAACCTCAGGTTTTGATGTTGATAAACATCAAAAATCTCAGAAATGAGCTGATGCTGTTCATGGAGAATTATGCTGGACCTGAGGTACCATGAAGTAACAAGTTAAAATTAGATGGAAATTTATTTCATAAACATTAACATTATTTGAAAAGGGCAAATTTTGATAAACAGTGGAAACTAGACACTTAATTTAGCTGGACTTGAATTTGATACTTGACTGTAGAAGAAGCCTTCAAGTCAAGGGTGCAAAACTTATCACAAGTCTCTGTCTCAGAGAGAAAAAAAAAGAAAAGGAAACTTGCAGGAAGTGATTCCAGATCTGGCCAGATTAAAAAAAAAGGAAAGAATATTAGAAATAAGCAGAGTGCCTACACTGATTAGGGGAAAAAGGACTGATCAACAAAGGAAACTGCCTTAGAGGCCAAAAAATGTGTAGATAAAATGAGAATAACAAAGAGTCAAGCTGAGTTGGACTTTGCAAAGAATATTAAAGCACATAGCAGAAGATTCTTCAGCCATGTGAATAAAAAGAACAAGGGTGGAAAAATAAGTAGGGCCAGAATGCGGTGATGATAGAATAAAAATGAAGAATAAATCAAGTATAGGCTGAAAACGGAATTATTCTTTCGCTCAGATTTCAAGGAAATAAGCAAAGACTTTGGACATGGGGAAAAAGAAACAAGGACACATTTTTTAATGTCTAGAAATGGAAACCAGCAGAATCAAGGCAGAAACACAATTTGAGATGTCTAATGTACTCCAGGAGGTAAAAATTGGAAAATAAGTATAATCCCAAGAGGAAATTGGCAAACAAAATTTCAAGTGGTGCAGCAGCTATTTTTAATAAATGTGTAAAACCTGTTTGGTGCCTAATGTTTGGACACACATAACATGCACAGCAAAAAAGCTGGAAGAAGAAAATGGTCTGAACAACTAAAGGTCACCTAGACTTTAGTTCAGCAATCTGATATCTTTTAGAAAAGATTGGAATAAAAGAATCACTAAAGGCATGGAGGTCAGTTACTGAAAGAGTTTAACTAATGCAGATAATGATAAATTAACCATCCATTTTCTTTTTTAAGAACAGACAGTGGAAATGATGCAAATATAAAATTTCTGGATATCGATGAAAACTTTTAGTGTGGCAGCCACTGAGAGATTACCAGCAAGGACAGAGCAGATGGGCTCAGTAATGGAACTGCAAGGCTTGTTAGGATTTGGACAGAAAGGGCACTAGAGCCGCTGGTGTGAGGGGAACTCCAGACTGGGAGGAAATGGCTTTGTTGCTTAGGTGTTGATAAGAAAGATCTGCCCTGAAGCCTGTAAGAGGTGAAAATTAGAAGGTGGTGAATATAGAGGAATTGGGTGATATTGAGAACCGTGGGATTGGGCTGGGCTTCAACAAGATAAAATTTACATGTTTATGTAATGGTGGGTGGGAGTGTTTATGGGGTGGTGATATGAAGACCTAATCAGCTGGAAATTGCTGATATGATGACAAATTTCACAATATGGATTCTTTGCAAGATTACTACCAAAATTATGCAGAGATAAGTAAGGGATTATTGGTGTTTCACAAAGCACTAGTAAGACATTACTTTTGCTTGCCATTCTGCTAACTCTTGCTGAGGAAAGATGGGTGCAGAAAAAAACAGGATGTATGGTCAGAGAACAGTGGGTTTATTTAATTTGTCTTGCCTGGCAAATCAAAATCAAGAAGCAATATCATTACATTCTATAAATACATCAGAGAGATAGATACCACAGGAGAAGAACAGTGATTTAAACAAAAGGATGATGCTGGCACAACAACAGAAAGGTATAAATTGGTCCCTGAATAGGCTCAATCTGGAAATCAGAAGATTCTTATCTGTTACAGCAGTTAGATCCTAGAACAGCTTTGCAACAGGAGCAGTGGGAGCAGAGAACCAAACACTCTTGAAGTTCAAAGCTTTGCACCAGGTGCACTGACACACTATTTGTTTGTAAGGCTGCCACTCTGGTGGCTGGCCCAGCAGTTTCTGCATGAGGTATATCATCCTGTTATCTGTGTGTATATTCACATACACATATGCACTTTCACATACACACACATACACACACACACATTCACAAAGCTCCAAGGCAATTTACTACATTGCACCAAAACCCAGAAAAATTGTATGAAGTAATGAGCTGATTATTTGGATCATGACAAGGCAATTTCTGCTTGTGAAAAGCTGAAAAGATTTATTTGCTTGAAATCCCTAGGCAGTGGTTAGAAGCTGTGAATGCAGGAAATACTTTGGGGCTCCTGTTAGTCCCTAAATAACAAGAAAGGAAATGCTGATGGGAAATGCTGGCTTAAAATTTCATGCTGCCTTTAAGCAGTAAGAAAGGACAAATCTGCTTCTTTGAAACAAAGTAGGCCAGAAGCTTTTGAATTCTGTGTATTTATATTATAAACAGCTATTGTTTAGGAAACATGAATTTCTGAATATCAGAAGCAATAGGGGAAATAAAAAAACAAAAGCAAGGTCTAATTTATAGCATAATAGAATGGTTTGGGTTGGAAGGGACCTTAAAGTTCATCTGCTTCCAACTCTCTGCCATGGGCAGGGACACATTCCACTAGACCAGGCTGATCAGAGCCCCATCCCATCTGGCCTTGAACACTCACAGGGACAGGACATCCACAACTTCTTTTGGCCAGGGGTTTACCAACTTATTGTAAAAAAGTTCTTCCTTATATCTAATTTAAATCTCCCTTACCTCGATTTAAAACCCCTAACCCTTTTCCTACTGCTGTTGATCCAGCTAAAAGGTTTGTGCCCATTATATAATCCCCCTTTAGTTACTGGAAGGCTGCTATGAGGTCTCCCCAGAGCTTTGTCTTCCCCAGGCTGAAGAACCGAAGCTCTCTCAGCCTGTCTTCACAGGAGAGGTTTTCCAGCCCTCTGATCATCTTCATGGCCTCTTCTGGACTTGCTCCAACAGGTCCATATTCTATTTATGTTGGAGGCCCCAGAGCTGGACACAGTACTCCAGCTGGGGTCTCACCAGAGAAGAGCAGAGGGGCAGAAACCCCTCCCTCACCTGCTGCCCAAGCTGCTTTGGTTGCCACCCAGGATACAGTTTTATTTCTGGGGTGCAATTACATGTTGCTAGGTTATGTCCAACTTCTCATCCACCAATACCCCCAATTCCTTCCCCCAGGGCTGCTCCCACATTCTCTGACCAGCCTGTACTTGTGCCTGTACTCACTACGTGCAGGACTTTGTTTGGCCTTGTTGAGCTTCATGAGGTTTGCACAGACACACCTCTCAGGCCTGTCAAGTCCCTCTGGGTGGCATCCCTTCCCTTCAGCATGTGGACCTCACCACACAGCCTGGTGTCATTGGCAACCTAGCTGAGAGTGCACTCATTCTTCCTGTGTTCCTGACAGGGATGTTAAACATTTTTCCTGTTCTGAAGCTAAAAGTAATTTTGGATGCAACTGGATGCAGCCATTCCAAGCAATGCTTTCATTATTTGATCATGATACTGCCATGCGTAAAGCAGCAATTGTAAGGGTTGCGCGTGACTCTGTTAAATTCACTTCCAATGCTATCCCCTGCCAATGGAAATAACTAGCATGAAACAGCCCGTAACCATCCTGCTGATCTCTCTTACACTCCAGAACTGTGTGGTGGCATCCAAAGTGACTCTTCAGAGGGCTCCCTGTCCCACTGTAACTTCCACACTTTCCTAAGAATTGTCTGGAGTGTGTTCATTGACCTGGGTCAAAACCATGCCAAGGACTCTGCTAACAATTTAACAGTATAAATGACTGACTGACTTCCAGTACCCCAGGAATGCTCTCTGGAACTGGTTAATTTATGAGTGCACATATAATCCAGGGGTACTCTTGCCTCTTGTTCCTTTGATCCCCTAGTAAATCTCCCACAGCGACAAGGACAATGTGGAGGCCAAATCAGAAATTCAGTATTAAATAATTTTCCCAATTATTGCTTAAAAAGGTACAATTTCTCTACAGTGCAGAAATAAGAACATCATCTGGATCCAGCATGTTGAGAATATGCATCATATTTGAAACTTCAAGAGGCCTCTCTACAGATGTCTGACCAAAAGGGGTCAAAGCCATTCAAAGCCTATAGCTCATGGATTAGGGCCTTTGACTGATGAGAATATCCACAGCACATGTTAGAGCTGAGGGTCCATGCCTGCCTTCTCTGGCTCATGCTAGGATTCTGGATGGGTCTAACTAACCAATACGGGAATATTCAGTTTGCATGTGTACACACAGGCAGCCAAGCAAGGAAGTAAGGAAATGGGATTGACAAACCATTTTAACTTTCCATAAATGAAGGGAAAGAGCAGCAACTAACAAACCAATTTCTGGTTTTGGACAAGTCACTGGCGACACAGGATTCTCACTTGTAAATCTTTATCCTGCTGCAGATGCTTGTTACCTGTGTGTATCCTTCCTCTGCAGGAATATAAGGTCAGATGAAACATTAAAAAAAAATTATTCTTTATCATTTCCACAATATCCAATCTGACTTGTTTAGGTGCCATCAGAGTTGCTGCCTTTTGTTGTAAGCACTGTATCAGTTGTTTTAGTTTGCTGTCTCAAGGGAAGTAAACACCATTGTATGTCAAAGGCTCTAGTTACAGTTAAGTGCAGACTTAAGAACACAAAAGCAAAGATCCAGCTATGATGAGACAGTTTTTCCCTTGTCACACCCTATATTTTTTCCTAAGGAGTATCATGCAGTGTTAACTTCTACTATGGCCTGAAGACATCTTTGTCTCTGCCTTTGCTTTTGTGTTCTTTTCATTAGACACACTGCTACATCCTTGTAAATATATACATTTTCTCCTCAAGCTTGCTGTCTCTACCCAGAGGAAATTCTATGTGTGGGAGGTTTGTGGGCTCAGTAGGTGTTTTGGTGTTTATTGGAGTGCTGGGGAGGTTAAGATGTTCTCTGCTAAGTGCTGACATTGCTGCCTTTCACACTTTAAGAAGCTAAGCCACATATCTTCTGAATTATATACTGGAAATAACAGCAGAAAAATCAGTGAGTACTGAGCAGAGGCATGCAGTTCAAGTGCTTTCACTCTATTCCATCACTGCATCTCAGTGCAAGACCAAGGACAACAGGAAAAAGCTTTTAAGTCGTCCTTAGAACTAATCCTGGATGGAGGTACAGCAGAGTCAAGCACCTAACGCTCTTGCCTTTGTCTCAGGATATCTGACTGCCTCTGGCTTGCTGATGACTGGGGCAAATGGTTTCATGGGGTTTCATATTTTCATTTATTAACTGAAATGAATATATTATCACACATGAAATAAAGATAATGGAGCTTCTGCACAATAATTCAGGGTCTATACATGCAAATGGCCTGACAAATTAAAGATCAATACTTACATTGCCTTTAGATTCCTTCATCAATAGAGATAACTTCTGACTGAAAGCATTTCTGGGATTAACTAATTTGATTGTTTCTTTACATTGTTAGGAGCTATTTTCCTTATTTTAGAATAAATATGTCTTTATAAGCAAAAAAGTAGATATTCTATTCTGCTTCAAAATACATTTCGTGTTGAATAAAAATAACATTTATGCACAAAAGAATAAAGTCTCTTTCTCCTGCCTGATAAAAATGATTACATCAGAGTCCTGTTACAATTGTTTGAGAATTTAGGGAAGCTAGTGATTATTTTTCTGTACTCTCTCCAACTAAAATGTTGTGTTCTATACAAGTAGTCCTTTTCCCATTGGTGTGAATCCCAAGAGTGCATTAAATAATACACTTCTAGTTGTAAAACAGATGGAAAAGTGTTTAAAAAGGTGCCAGGTTTATTTATGGAAGCATGAAATTGAATTTAATAGGAGAATTTTGCCAGTATGAAATGTGAACTCTCAAAACAGGAAGTGGATTTTATTGCTTATTTATTTTATTACCGGATCAGCTGCCCAGAACTGTAGAATCCTTCCTCTCAGGAATTATTTACTTTCCAACTCTGAACCAGAACATCTTGACCATCAGTTGTTACATCTTCTGGCTGCCAGATTCTCAACTATAAACATATGTGGTGCTGTCTATCTCAGATGATCTTCTGCAGATTTATATAGAGAACGTTTTAGGTTTAGATTTATTTCTTGGTTTAAAACAGTATGAACTGAACTGACTAAGCCAAGGGAAAGAGAATTTTCTTTAGCTCTTGATTACCTTTTAATTAATAATAATCTATTTTTATGGGGTATATGGCATGTATTCATTATACATATAAAATAGAAGAACTGAAAGTCAAATTAGGCAAATTATTTCTTCTCCTCTGCTCCTCCAAACAAGGACTAGTGAAAGAACAGGTGCTATCCAACTTCCAAAAGGTGAGCAGCATTTGGGGAAATTGCACAGGGGAACAATGTCCCATGTTTTCTGGGGACAGACTAAGCCACTATGCCTGGATGAAGCTGAGTCAGGCTGTTGACTGCTGGAGACTGTCTGTAAACCTGTACCTGGCTGTTCTCTATTCCTGTTCTCCTGGACAGTAAGTAGAAGTATTTGGGATGGTGAACAAGCCTCCAGTTTCAATCACCACAAAGTTGTGATAACTTGGTGATCACATTTTTTTTAAAAATCTATGGAAATACATTTTCCAGGATATTAGGCTGCATTAATGAATAAATTTTTACACCTCCACAGAATTGCATGCTGTGGATGCCCATATTTACTGGTTATTGCTGCAAGAATAAATGCCTGCAATGACACCTTCTGTTTGGAGGAATCTGAGGCTCAGACAGTGCTCACAGTCACAATGCAAGGCCATGTTGGAGCAAAGCTCACAGCTCTGCTCCCTGAGCTCCTGGTGCCCCAATGCCCTTGGGCAGAGTTCTGACAAACACCCATCGCGTGCATGTGCAGTGCTGGCACTCACAGACACTCACAAATTTCCATTTTATGCAACAGTGCTAAATGTTTTCAGCATGAAACTCATGCATGTGCAGTTTTGCATTGGAAACTAAAAAAAGTGACAGCCTGGATCTTGCTGCTCTCAGTTTGCCAATTATGGATAAAGATTGAAGGCAATGTGGAACAATATTATGGTCATGATCCAAATCCCACATAGGAAAGATGTGGTTACAATAGGCTTTGTAGCAGGCATTAAATCTCCTGAAAGTGCATGAGACTTTCTTACGCCTCACCTGTGTTGTTCTGTTGTCTCTTATGATTATTAAATCACTTATAACTGCATCACACCTTGTGACTCTCCCCCGGACAAAGGCATTTCTCCGAGACAATGAGAGGGCCTGGGATTCAAGTGCATGGATATTTTAAAGGCTGCTGACATGGTTTGGAGACACAACTTCTTCAAAATAAAACATTTTAGTGAAATGTGTACTTTCATGAACAATTGGATGTGATCCTTTGTGCAAAGGAAAACAAAAGGCATCTGAACATGTAAAAGAAAACTCCCCATCTGAAGTTTCTGCTATAAATGATAGTACAAAACTCATGAATTTTGTGAGATTTCATATTGAGCATGTGAGTTGTTCATCAGCTATATTAATATGTCACAAGCATAAATTCTGACATAGAACCAATTAAGCTTATTTTTGTACTTTTTATTTCTTGGAGACAGATTGTTAGAGTTCAGAAGGGCATACAGTATCTAATAGATCTGGTAATTCATTCAAATATGGGAGTAAAGCTCTTCTTTTAGTTCTGGCCAAAATTCCTACAAGTTTTGTACAATGGGTTTGAAAGCTCTTATATATTTAAAGAAAATCCTTTCAACTCACTCTAGAGTCCTGCTTTATGTTTCGTATTGCTTTGAACTTATTACCTCTTTGCAATGTCTTGGAACATTAGTTTGGGAGCATTTAAAGCTAATGATTAAATGTATAGTGAAACAACACTTTGATGTCGCCAGAAGCAATTCATTTTCCCTATTTATACACACAAGGTCATAAAAGACTGTGTTATGACAAACAAAATGATTCAGTGAATTCAAAGCAAGTTAACTGAATTCTAAAGGATTGTTACTACTTGGTGGAAAAAAGGTATCCATCAAGCCTTATCTTAAGCCAGAAAGCTGTGATTAACTTGCGGAGTTTTGAACGCTTTTAAAATTAGAAAAGAAATTATGAATTTGTCAGCTATGGAAAACCAGCCTGTAACGGGTTCATTCAGAATGAAGCTTTCACTGAAAATAGCTTACTGGGTGTAGAAAAATGAAGTTTATGAGCCTACAGAAGTCACTTAGAGAGACCACATTTGCACATAAGCAGCCTGACCATTGTATGTTCTTTGCACAGATGCCTGTTGAACTTTATTAACAAATGGAAAAATGCACTATATATGTTTACCCCCATATTTTTATAGGCAGAGTATCTCACACTTCATTGAATCCATGTGCTGGTGACAACAGACATGATTAGAATACAAATCACACAGAGACTGGGACTGGAAGTCAGGTTCTGCAACTTCTAGAGCTCCATCTGCCTCTGAGTGGGCACACCAGAAGAGAGGAGGGTCATCACACAGGTGCCCATGCTCACACACATTCACACTCACATAAGTGCATACATGTATTCATGTATTCTAAAACTGTGGACGTGATTAAACATAAAGGAATCCTACACTTTCAGCCATTAAAAAATTGTGAAAATGGAAAAAATGCAAAAGAATGAAATTACCATGGATTTAAGAACATAAAGGGTTTACGTTTAACATAATTAATTTCTCAGTTTCTACTGAACTATGGAAAGTTTCAATTTCAGACTAAATCTTCAGTTTAAGTAATATGTTTGTTACACTGTCTGAGAGATACACAAATTCTAAACATGATCCTGCACTGTAAAATTTCTAAACTGATAATGGTGGGGGAACTAGCTATCAGAAAGGGAGGAAAATCTGCTATGCATCTGCCCAAGAATCATCCCCAAACTTTCTGATAAACTGAAGGGAACAATTTGACTTTCCTCTTCATCTCCCTTTCCTGTGCCCCTTTATCGCCTGTTAGTCTCTTCAGAATAAAGCAATGAACTTCTGGTTTTTACAATGAGCTAAAACAATTTGATGAACAGAGCTTAGACTGTCTCATACATAGATTGTTTGCAGACCTCCAGAGCATTTAAGGGTATTATTTTTATTTTAGAAGTTACACAGTGCTAGCAAGAACCTTTTCTTTGAATGCCAGGATCCCAGTGAAGAAAAACCCTGAAGGTTTTTGGGTTCAGTTCAGTTACGTTTGAGACATACTTGGGAATGCAGCACCTCTGTATCGGGATGGCAGATGTGTGGTTCCCACAGAAAGTCCATATCCTTCCTAGCAGAAGCTAGAAGCCAAAAAGATATGCCTGCTCATCTCAATTACCATCAGGCATCTAGGTTTGGGTAAATAAGTTGTGCTTTAATTATATGGGCAGTCAAAAACTCAATATTCTCCTTAAACTCTGTGAGAGCATACAGAGTCTATGGGTGATGAGGAAGAATAATCTGCAAAAATTGACACAAAAGGAAACAAACAACTGCAAAAATATCCAGAGGGACTTCACAAAATTCAATAAATACTTTTCACATTTCAGTCCACCCAATGGAATTTCTACCTCATATAGTGTCCATACTGTGTATAAGAGTGATAGAGTATGACTTGAAATGATCGGAACAATCACAATCTAATTAACTTTTTCAAGTGAGGACAATAAATTGTTAACAAGAAATGCTGGGAGAAAAATCAGGCCTCTGCCCATAAATCTTGTCTCTAAAATCGTTAGATGTTAAACTCTGTGTTGAATTTTTAACTGGAAGTAATGTCCCTAGATCATCTTGCAGACATGGAAGAGAACCACATTTTCTGTTAATGGACTGACTCTCTAGGCTTTTGCCTAGAAGATGCTGTCAGTTTTAACAACTTCTGTCTGTTTGATCATAAAAAAACTATTAATTTTTTTTCTTTTTCTTGGAGACATCTGAGTCACTAACTGTTAGATGTATTTGCTCATGTAGAAATTATTCCTTTTTTTCCACCTTTAGATGTCACTGACAATAAGCAACAAATGGACTCTTTGGGGCTCTTACCTAAGATGAGGGTGAATTAGGCTCTAGTTTTGCTTCACCGAATATTTGATTATTTATTCAAAATGGAACAGCTTCAAAAATATTTTCCTTAAAAATGTTCAAACAAATCATCTTGACATTTCCAATATTTTTTTTTGGCTGAAACAATTGGTCAAATCTGGTACAAATTTGCAGATAGTTTCCATCAACACAAAAGTGCATTTTTGAGCAAACAAAGAATTCTTCCATAAAAATTGCCTGGCTCTAATCAGGGCTGAGGCAATTTTGTACATGCCAACCAGCAGAAAATTAGGTATTGGATAAGCAAGACTAGCGAGGATCTGGGTTCTACCTAAATCCCCTTGTGGCCATTGTCCAAAGTGATTAGCCCCAGGTCAAACACAAAGCCTGTAGTGAATCAAGAAAATTAAATCCAACCCTCCTGAGCTATAGGATAACGTGCTAGTCCCATGACCTCCCTTTTTGGAGGCTGCAAGGGAGGAGGTTATTAAATATAAAGATGAAGTAACATCCTGCTCTATGGAGGCCCAAGGCATGGTGTTCTGGAGAAAAGGCAGGGCATTATATGTGCCCCTCAGCTGGACCTGTTTCAAGGGAACCCACAGCAACTGTCTCTGCCAATGCCAGAAGCTGTCATTGTCCCTGAGCAGTGTTCTACAGCTTGGAGCGCCGCTGAGGAGGTGTCCTGTTAAACGAGAGGGCAGCACAAAATACTGCTTCAATGTGGACTTGGAATTGAAGGGACTTACTTCCTTTAAAACATTGTAGAACAGAGTAATCCTCAGATTTATTTTGATTAGAAATCTGGATACCTTCTTGGCAGTGTTTATTAGATCTTAATGTAGCTCAGTTGGAAAGCCACATATTTTGCTTTCTCCTCCTTTGAATTACTGACCATTATTTTCACCGTTAATGAATCTGGACAATTTTAACTGTCAGATTCTAATGTAACTCTCTGAATAAATTGATTGAATTGAAGCTGAACCCACCCTTGTGTTCAAGCTTAGAATGAGCCTGAACAGAAGTCTCCAGAGTTCCCAAAAATTTCAGGGAGTTTATTAGTGGAAAACTGATTTTGAACCACTGAACCTGAAGTGACTGCATAGTTTTGGTTTCATACTGATGTCAAGTCAAAAGAAGATTTAACTCCCACTGCAACTTAGATGTGACCCAAGGTGAATAAACTTACATCTGAATATTTCAGGGAGAGCTATCACTGTCCCTGCAGCTAATTGTTCATCTTCCTTCTCCTTTTGAAACACCTTTTTTGAAGCAGATTGGAGCACCAAAAACTAAGCGTTTTTCACTTGTAAGTATAGTCTTAGAGGAGTTAGTGCCTTAGAAAAAAATAGAAACATGTTTCTGTTGCAGGTAGACATTTCAATTCCCATCAAGGCAGAAATTAATGCAGATCTTACTTCTCAATAACTTCGCACTTCTGAAAAGTATTGCCCTTAATGTCCATTCATTTTTTAGATCTGTATACACCTTACCACCTGTAATTAGACTAAATGTTCTCTACCCTTTGCAATATTCCATGTGAGAATGCAGGATGTACTGGCGATGTTTGGCCTTTCAACCACAGATTCTGAGGTATCGGAGAGAGAGGGAAGAGTGGGAAATTCAGCATTCAGACCATGCTCCTAAAACAGATGTATTTGTTGATAATCTCACTGTCTGTGCTAAATTGATAACCCACATGGAAAAGCACCTTGTGGGTGATTCTGGTAGAAACCTGGTTTACCAGGAGCTGAATTTGGGATTCCTTCAGACAGTGAGCAAACAGACTTTCAAGACCACATATGGACACCTGTGCAAAGCACACCAGGGCTTAATAAAGATATCAGAGGTGAAAACAGCTTTTGGCATCTGCATATGGCTAGGGTATGTTTAGGAGGCAGAATGAAGATTCATAACAAACAGTCCTACAGCAAAAAACTGGTTCAAGTGCAGTGGAAGAGTCAATTGTTCAATCCCAGCTAGTTCCAGATTTCTTTGCTCTTCCTCTGCTCTCACTGCTCAAAGGTGGCAGTTCTGCAGACTCTGATTCAGCTATTGACATTTATCATCACAGAAATCAGCCCCTCTGTGTCCTGACACCAGAAATAATTCTGTGAAAATTCTGGGAAACCTAAGTCCATCGAGATATTACATTAGGGAAAAATCTGAAGAGATCTTCCTGACGGCAAAGGAATTGATCTAGATACTCTAGCAAACAGTTGATAAACAAGTCACAGCTTCAGCCCTGGAATTGAAAGTTAATGAAGAAGGAGACAGAGCTCTCCAGCTCCCCAGGGAAGTCAGGAAAGATCCACATTTCAGAATTTTGTAGAAAATTCTTACTGGCTTGGTCATGACCTATCTGAGTGGGCTGGTTTTGGCAGGGGTAAAATTGCTTTTCTTCACAGTGGCTGGTACTGGGTTGTGTTGTGCAACACAGGGTTGATAATGCAGAGTTGTTTTTGTTATTGCAGAGCAGGTCTTGCGCAGAGCCAAGGCCTTTCCTGCTTTTTGTGCTGCCATGCTGGGGAGGAGGTTGGGGTGCATGGGAGGGTGGAAGGAGACACAGCCAGGACAGGTGACCCAAACTGACCAGAGGAATATTCCAAACCACTGGGCACCATGCTCAGTGTATAAAGTGGGGGCAAGGAGGAGGAAGAGGGGAAGTTTGGAGTGATAGAGTTTGTCTTCCCAGGTCACTGTTACGTGTGAAGGGGCCCTGCTGTCCTGGAGATGGCTGAACATCTGCCTGACCTTGTAAAGCAGTGAACTTGTTCTTTGGTTTGTTTTGCTTGGGCATGTGGCTTTTGCTTTTCCTATTAAACTCTCTTTACCTTAACCCATGAGTTAAACGACGACACTGAGTAAAACTTCTGGGATCAGAGTGATCGTGGTGATGACCACCAAATTAAACTGAAGTTATTCAAGTCCTGTTTGGGAATTGTTACCCTTAGTTAGTTGATTTCTGAATGGCAAAATATTTCAGAAAGGCAGAGGTTTTCTTAGGCATCAGAGCATGCTTTCTTGCTAACATCATAACACAGCTTTTCTGGGTTATTCCAGCATTGCCTGTGGCAAACATGGTGACAGGACTTTCAGGAACAGCTGAGGACAGCTTCAAAGTGTCACTCTTTATCTTGTCTTTTACACTTTACTTTTCCAATTAGAATATTCATTTTCTGCCATATTGAGTAGATTAAGAAATTAAAATGTAATTTTTACTGGCTACAATGACAGATAATTTCTCTCACATTTACAAAAACAAAATGTGTTGGCATGGTTACCCTTTTGCTACATTGCTAACCATAAACAGTTTTTGCTAACTAGCCAAGTAATCTAGTTGAAAAAAGATATCCTTCCTCCCCACCTAGTCTCACCATCCCCTTCTAAGCAATGCACTTCCTCACAACACCTTTCTGGGACAGTTTCTACATTTTACATGTCTGAAGCACACTTAATTTATATCAAGCAAATTTCTTAGATCCTGAATTCCTCCTGTCCAATTCAGTAGATCAATACCACAGAACTGTGCTGGACAGAAATCCAAGTTGGAGAGCAGCACTGACACTTTGGACAAGATTTTGTTTGAATTTAGGACGCTTAGATTTAGAGATAGTATTAAGTTCACTTAATATACTAGTACATATTTTGTTATATAGGTTATACAATGCATATGTATAAAATGTATGTTTTTATCTTACTATAAGTGTATATATTTCTTTACTTTGGGTACTTTTAGAAAGAAATTCTTTACCGTGAGGGTGGTGAGGTGCTGGAACAGGTTGCTCAGAGCATTTGGGGATGTCCCAGCCCTGGCAGTGTCCAGCCCCAGCTTGGATGGGGCTTTGAGCAACCTGGTCTTGTGGAAGGTGTCCCTGTCCATGGCACGGTGGTTGGAATTGGATGATCCAACCCAAACGACTCCATGGATTTATGATTTGACTCTACAGTGTTGCACATATTCTCCAGCAGAGTCTTTAATATTTTCCCTTGGCCATTGTGGGCAGCAAATGAGAACATGCAGGTCGCACATCCCAGCAGGACCTGTGCTCAGTTGTTGGCTGACAATATCTGCATGTGAAATGGCTGACAGTTTGTCTTCTGAAAAGAGGGATCAACTATTTAAAAAACTTCTAAAATCAGTTCTGACTCCTGCTGTGAACTGAGGAGCCCTATCAATCCCCAAAGGAGGGCAAGAGGAAGCTTCAGCTGAAGATCAGCCTTCAATCAGAAATGTCATGGCTCATACTCTGACCACTGTAAGTGGCAACAGCCATTTCTGAGGAGAAAAGTAAGGCAGGAAACAGTGAAAAGGAGCAATTCCTCTTGCAGCAAGACTTTTTTAAAGGCAGGATAAAGTGAAATTAATTATACCAGCTAAATCCATGGCAAATCTCTGGTTTGAGTTGTAGGTAGATTTCTATGGGATGTTTCAATCTACAGATTTTGTGTTGGGGTATCTGCAATACCTTGGCAATTAGAAACTGCTCTATCTACACTTGGAGTTCAAGGGGTTTGATGTGTTCCACTAATAGAAAGCTGGAGCCACAGCAAAGCTCTTACTGGTGCTCAGGTTCGCTCATGTATTGTGCTGTGGGTGAAATTCTTAACAAAAGTTCTTTATTTCCAGGAGTGGCAGATGGGATCTTAAATGCTTGATCCTCTTGACCATCCTCATAATCTATGCCTGGATGATAGGAAGCCTAGTAGAATGATTTTTGAGCTTCCAGAAGAAACCTGCAGTTTTTCTGAGAAAGATCTCAGTAAGTTTTGATTGCAGTGGGGGAGCACTCCTGAGTGCTGCTCAGAGGCCTTTGGGTGCACCACCTGGGAGCGAGACCCAGAGGTCTCAGATACTCCACAGTCCTGATCCCCTGACACTCCAAACTGACCAATTACTACCAAGAAATTGCATTTGTTTCAGGGGCAAGGTGAAATCACATGTCTATAGTCACACAGGATGTAAATGGCAGGACTCAGAATGTGATCCTCCTTCCCAGCTCCTCAGAACTAAACTATAAGATTTACCCCTTTCTGAGGGTGCTTTATAATGATATGTACAGTTGCTTGTGGTTTCCTATCTGGAAAGAAATTAGACTCTGCTATTTATAATAAGCAATTTAGGGCAGTAATTGCTTCTAATATTTTGCCCATTTCTAAAAATAACGATTTTAATGGGTACTGATTCTTTGTAATTAAGGAAGCTTCATCTGTTGTTTTAAATAAAGGCTTGGCAAATGTGGATGTAACCCACTATCTGACAAAGACTAACAGCCTGATTAGGCAGCAATGTTAAATTTAAAACCAGGCAGGGATGTTTGACTTTATATGGGTTTTAGATGCATCTGCATCTCTGGAGAGAAGGGCAAGAGGCCTGGGACTGAGAGCAGTAAATCTTTAATTAAAGAACTGCTAACCATGCCTACTACATTTATAAATAACAAAACATTTATCAGAGCTTTTATCTTTTCTTGCAATCATCAGGCTGTGTTAGATGTTGACAAAGTCAATGATTTATGCCTCAGTTTTTTTTCATTACCAAATACCAAAGATGCTATTATCAGTGAGATCTTATGCAACCTAAATCTTGGGGCTTTTGTTGCTCTGCCTAAGGAATATTGCGAACCTTTCTCACAAGTCATTTTGGATTATGTTGGCCCAACAGAAAAGATTAAGGCTGCATAATGAAGTTTACATCCAAATGGAAATGTTGAGTGGTTTTCCTTAAAAAGGTCAGTGGTTTAAAAAGAAAAAAAAAAGGAAAAAGAGCACTCTAAGGAAGATTTTAATTAATTTTAAACATTAAGATACCAGTTGTCAAATACTATAATTGTTCATTATATTGTATTTAAATGTTTTTATTAAATTTTATTCATTTCATGGCAGGTGGAAGATTATGGCATATATATGTACAGGCCTATATATGCACACATACATGTGTGTTAGATATAAAGCCATAGATAAATATGCATATACATATTTACTACCACAGAGACAACCCCCCTACACAGCCTAAAATGGCTGTCATCACATTCCGTGGGCTGCATGGATACACAGCGTCCTACAACAACTCCAGTATTCCCATTATTATTATCGAGTGCAGTTAATACTCACCATTACAGTGAGTTTGCCAGTAGTTTGAATACTGAATACTTATGAAGAAAAATTTTGAAACAGTAAATTGGCTGTTTTTCTGCATGCAACCTTTTTCTCTTTATCAAAACAAAGTTCAGACAGGACATTTGCTATTCTGCACTTGCACTCTCTTGCCTTGACTACCCTGTCAAAAGCGAGCTCTTGGGCTCATTCAGGAAGTTTCAATGTTTTTAATGCAACCACAACATATAGTTGGCCAGATCCTTCAGGGGACGAGAGGGCAGGTAGTATCTGACATGTTTCCCAGATACTTCAGCAAGTTTGGAGTTCTTCAGACCCAAGAGCATCCAGGCTGTAAGTTAATCACTGATATGTCCTCAGCTGTTGGTGAAAACAAAAATCTGTTGTAAATTAAAATACTTTTTTCAATAGCTTTACGTGACTTTGCCGCTATTCAGACTGTCTCTGATGTGCATGTTCATGTTGAGCTTTAGAGTATACTTTTGTGTATGTTTGTAACTGACTGTTTCATTTGACTTTCATTATATCAGACAGGGAAATAAATGACTGTTTTATCAAAGCCTGTGAATTCAGCATTTTTTCCCCAAATTTAAAATACGCAATAACAAACCAGCTGAGATGTCAAACTAAACTTGCTTTATCCTGGTATTTTTTTTCTTTTGAGAGGGTGGAGTGAGGTGAAGAGAACATGAGTTAGAGTTGATTTTTCTATTCTACACTATGTTAAACTCCTAGTAACCTCTAAGAGAGAAAAATGTGTTTTTTCAATTGTACATTCAGAAATGACTGCCTTGAATATACATGAAAAATACAAATGACCTGCAGAGAAAGGAATATATATAGTCTTATTGTAACTTTGAGTATCTTAGAAAAAGAAAAATTAGTAAGAATAATGAACAATGAGAATGTGGAAAGAGAATTTTCTTTCTGTACTGTGTAATAATTTCTAACCTTTTATGTGTTTTTATTTCTCCTTTTCCTTTTTGTGCCTCTCATATAGGACTGTTTTGCTTTAAGACCTGATGGCAACTAAGCACCACTCAGCAGCTCACTCACTTTGACCCCACCCCAGTGGGGTAGAAAATTAAAAATAAAATCTGTGGCTTGAGATAAGAACACTTTAATTATTATAAACAAACTAATATATAACAACAACAACAACAGGTACTTTAAAGAAAAGTTTGATCTGTAAATACAGTATGCTATGCCCTTTTTGTGTGAATGAGCAATATGAAAATGGGATCTAATTAAAATGATTTGTATTATTGTTTGGAAATATTATTGTCACAAACATATATCCTGTCTTAATCTAAGCACTATGTAGAACAAAAAGACTTCACTGATCCTTGAAAAAATGTCCATTATAATGATAGGACAACATGCAAAATTAACACTCATAAGATGAAGGATAATATCAAGAAATATCTCAATCCACTGCTTTCATATTTAACACTAACATTGCTTGTCAGTGGAGGACAGATTCCTGGAGAAATTTGAAGCATTATAAAGAGATTTTAGGTAAGATATTGCACAAATTATGAGGTGTGAGAAGTCATGAATATGTTGGTGGGAATGGAGGCTGACCTCTTAGTAGCATAATGTGGAAATTACAGGCATGAGAAGAACTTTTAAATTATTTCTACTCAAAATGAAAGGGATTTAGGGCCCTTGAGAGAATAAACAGCATAACAAGAAGCAAAACAAGGGCCAATATGTTTGTGTACATCAGTCTTGGCTTCTTGGCCTCCGGCCCTAATCACAAAAACTGTTGAATAGTGTTTTTCTGCTACATAGGAGAGCTGGGAGAATAAGTGAGCACTAACACACCACTGTGATGGCAGAACCAGTTTATGTTGATTTTACTGAATTAAGGGCATGGTGCCTGGTCATCCTTCACCCATACAGAAGAATTTTCAGAACCATTTTGTTACAAGTCAACTAAAAGTTTTCCAGAACCATTCCTGGACAGCATGTGGGAGTTAAACCTGGCCCAGAAAGAATCCTGCATAAGCAGTTTGGATGCAGCCACTCTTTGGACAGCACGTTTAAGAGTATGCCTGTGGCAGGATGGTGCCAGCTGGCCTCAGGGCTGGAGAACGTTGACCTGGCAGAAGAAAGAACTCTGTTCTAGTTTAGTACCTGCATGCAGCACTGGGGGGCCATGATCACTGCCTGCCTAACTTACCCTGGCACACTGAGCTTTTGGGGGAAACACTGAGCTCAGTTTAATGCAAATGGAAAATTTAGGCAGAGAAATCAAGATCATTGTGTGCCCCTTTGACATAGCACCAAAATGCAGGTTAAAATGACCCCATACATGAGGCCCCTTATCCAAGGAGCACTGCAGCCATGTACAAAACCCAATAGAGCATTAAACTGTCTGTTCAGTCTTCCATGTTTTCCATGATTGCTCTATAGAATTATCTGTACCATTATCCCATAGTGGGTTTTATTTCTCCCTCTCTTTTATGATACCTGAGGGGCCAAGGAAACTGTGTCCCTGAAAGACTATTACTTTGTCAGACAGGTACCTGTGGGGTTGTCTGTTCTTGGTCTTCTCTCCCCACTCTCTCTTTAGATCAAGAACAGTCCCTCTGGTAATCTTATTGTTCTGGTTCAAAGATAATGATGTCCTATCCCAAACTGGCTCATTTACAGGCAAAGTGCTAATTGCCGGAGAATTATAGACTTCTGATGGTTTCTCCTTGACTTTCCAGAGGATAAAGGGTATGGGAATGACTTAATGAGGGATACCTTTGGTCTTGAGAGGAGCCTGATGACATTACCACTTATACTTGAAACAAACTGGGTTCAAACTATTTGGGATTTGTCTTCTCTTTGTCATGCTTTGTTTCTCATGTCCCTAGGAAGAGGCCTTCAAGGACTTCTCTGGAACATTTCAAATCCAGGTCATACTGTGGGCTAGTTCAAAGACAGAGTAGATGCCAAGCAACAGGACCACCTCTAGGGAAACTTGTGTCTGAGGAAAAGGTTTAGAAAAAACTCCTTATTCTTGCATTTCTTTTGGACATATATTTTAGGGAGTAGTGTATTTAGAGTTTGTTTTTTTTTTTTGATTCATGTCAGTTGCCTGAACTATCCAGACAGACTTAAATCTTAAATTAGGGTCATCATAAACTGTTAGATCAGGCTGTAAAGTCTGTGCTGAAGGTCTCAGTTCAATGGGTTTCTGTGATGGCCAGCCATGGACAGGATTTGTAATGGAAGAATCAGCTGAGGGCTGGGGCAGCAGCCACCTCCATCCCTGTTTAATTCCTTATTAAAAACTCTACTTAGTGCTGCCAGTGCACTCTGAAGTACCACCATGTATCTAGGTCCTCCGAAGCTGGCCACTGGGTTCTGTTCTTTGGCCATTCCTTCCCATGGAGTGGCCAGGGAAGCAAAGTGTTTGTCTTGGACAACTGCAACAGCTTTCACAGTTGCTGGGACAATGTGTTGTCACCTAACAACTCACAGCTTTGCCTCTGACTGAATGCTCTAAGAATAGTTTTTAATTGCAAAATCTCTCTCTCCAGCATTTCTGCTGCACACAGGCCTGAGAAGGAGCCTCTGCTTCTCCTGACACCTTGAGTCACATCCATGGATCCTGGTCAGCTCTCATTCCAGGCCTGGCCTTCGGGCTTCCTTCAAGGGAGATAATCTTTATAACCTTGGCTCATGAAAGGAATCCACAGGATAAATGTGTGTATATGTGTTTCCTGAGAGCAAATTCCTGAAGAAGCAGCAAGGTGCAGCCTCTGGACCAGGCAGAGAGCTTGTTCAGCAGAGCCTGGCAGACTGCACCAGCTGCCTGGGGGTCTACAAGCTGCCAGACTATGAGACATCAGTGCGGAAATCTGACACGGAAAAATCCAGCCCCTTTTTCATATTTCCTGTTTTTCATCCCTGTTTCCCCCCTCATGCTGGTCAATAACTACACAAGTTCAAATGTGTGACCTGAGCTTATGGATCTAGTCCTTAGCAAGGGTGAAAAAGAGAACTAAGCTGGGACACTCAAGAGCAGAGTACTCATGAGCTTCCCTGGGACCGTTTCAAAAGTGTGTAGAAATGGAAGACAGACACCTTAGGAAGCAGAAGTTTAGGTTAAACCTCTCTCTGCATGAATTTTAAATAAATATTTGTCAGCTGGCACTCCTCCTTCCAAACATCTTTCATTTTGAATAAATGCTGAGGAAGAGGAGGAGACAGGCAGAAAAACAGGGGCTGACTGTTAGAAAACACACTTATCAATGGTGTGGGAAACCCAGGCTGGAAGGCTCATAGATCTAACTGAGTTAAAAGATGTGAACAGCATTGGCAAGAGCAGCTGAACACTTAAAAGCAGCCCTCAGTGGGTTGTGAGGGCCAGAAAGGCAGACTGGCAGCTGGGCACTGCTTGAAAGAGAGCAGCTCTTCGTACACCAGCACAGTGTGCATTTCACAGATGAATTAGAAAAGACCTGTGGGAGACTGTGGCAGTAAGAGTGTGAGCTGAAAGCATATAAGTCTCTGTGAGAAATTTTCTTCACTTTAGCTGTTATTTTTATTGCATGTCTTGAATAAAGGGAGTTGGGTGAAGAGTATTCTGGAAAAGGAATGAGCACTGAGCATGGGGAACAGCTGGAGTATTTCTGACATACACTTCTTTTACTTGCCACCCTATTTATGGGTCTGTAGGAATGTGGAGGGGAAAAAAAGTTTACAGCTTTAATATTTCTTGTGAGCAAAATCCATACAGGATTCATATTGGAATGTGAGAGCAGAGAACAAAAGGATGTGTCTCTGTGCCAGTGTGTGATTAACTTGAGTGCAAGGTTTGTCTTATACTCTGATTTAAAGTTGCTGGACTCCTTTCCTTAGGTGTTTGTTATATACAGATGTGCATAAAGTCTTTCCATCCCAAATATTAAATACAGTTTTTAGAGGAAAAAATCACTATGCATTTATTTAAATGTATTTGGGTTTTGGGGTTTTTTAACTAAATTTTTTTAGATTTCTTTTTTTTAGTGTTATAGCAAAAATCATCAACAGGCAGTCTGTTACAAATAGTCTTTCAAAAACAAGCAGTTTTTTCTTCTGGCATATAACCAAGTATTTGGCAGAATGAAGACTTGTTCTGCCATGTTGAGTTGGGCAATGGAGGTAGAAACATTTCCTTGATATCAATAAAGACGAGGGGAGCAGAGAAATGTTAAGCTTTTTGCTCGCAGACCTCTGTGGGATAATATACGAATCATCGTCAAGCCCATCCTGCATCTCAAGAACATTTACAGCTCGGTTCATGCTGAGACCATATGCCTGTGTTTCATCAGAAAGGAGATTTGCGGTTGGGTTAGAGACAGGAGAAAGATGGGGTTGCGGATGGGGGAAAATCCAGATTTGGCAAAATATCTCACCTTTCTCAATGTGTCTGATGCAGGATCACGATCTAGGAGGGAACCTGGTGCACTGTGCAGATACCTCATGAGACTCAGGGCTGAAGTATCTGCACCCCAGAGCACTGAAGATATGAAGACCTCATGGTTAATCAAGCTGTTGTGATGTTCACGGGAGCTGTGACAGGTTCTGTTGAGAAGGAATGTCTAAATGAAAGATTGTGCTGGCAGCAGAATAATTTGGTCTCCAATTAGTACAGTTTCTTGAAAGAGAGTCCCTCAGCAACTTTGCACTGTGGGTCCTCAGGGGACAGGCCTGCCACCTCCTAGTTAAGCTCACCAGATCCAGCAAAACGAATAAATACAAGAAATTCTGCCTTCATGAGAAAATTGTGTGTTTGAGACCTCATCCTTGCCATCATGCTGATGTCAGGAAATGCAGTGATAAAAACTGAGGCCCGCCATAAAAACGTGGTTGTATTGAATAGTCAGTTCCTGCTTTCATGTGATGAGTAGCTATAGAAACAATTCAAATTACTTCTATAAAGTTTGTGATCAGCTACAAAAATAAATTCAGACCCTTAGAGCTTTTTTCGTTCACTGTTCTCAAGTATTTGTGTAAAGACCTATGAAAAAGTAGTTTCAGTCCAGAAGCCACAGTTCATTTGTTCAAGAGAGAAATTTTGCTTGGGGATTAAGTTGGTATAATTCTGAAGCCAATAGTAATTTTGCAGATGATTTGCATGGGAACATGAAGAGGTCTTTCCCAAAGATGTAGTGTACAATTTTGTGGTTGAATAATCATGGAAAAGACAAATCAAAAAGTTAAAATAGTACTCTCCCTAAGTCAAGTAATTAACCCATAACTCTTTGAACAAATCATAGCTCAGATTGCAGAGAGACAGATCATTTTAAGAGCTAATAATTTAGGAAAGGTTCTATAATTTTAATGGCTAACATCAATCTTTTGAACACCAAATATTTGATTGAAATGATTTACAGACAATAGCTAACTCTACAGCTGATACATCATCACACAATATAAGTAATGACATTTAAATGTAAATGTATAATCGTAATGTTTATTGGATAACATAATTCAACACCGGTACAATATTTTAGAATGCAAGTAATAGGATTTGATAAAATAATAGTACAACTGTTGTGATGTTTTTGTATAGTTAGAAGTAGCTTTATTCTCTAATACGATTAATTTTACTCTTTATTTGCTCTTGGGATAAAACATTTACAGCCAGAATTGAAGATTAACGTAGGATAATAACACAAAACGGGGGTAAAATGTGGTATCAGTTTGTGTAATGGTATGTTACATGCAGCTGTTTTGAATTATATTACCTTTTTATTGATGTGTCCAGAATTTTTTTTTCTTGCAGCTTAAACATATGGGGGCTTTTAAAAGTACCAAGTATAGCAAATTGCAGATGAATTGGTCCATGAGGATGGTTTAAAAAAAAGTCTCTTAAGGTATATTGTTGAAATTACAACATGAAAAAACCAGAGGTACTGGAGGAAACTTTGACCTACTGGAATTCCATTTAAACTACTGTAACAGTAGTCATATTCTGCAGACAGACTATTGCAGCATTTGGTTCTTGATGAGACTTTTACTTAGACTACTTAGATGACGCTAAGAAATAAGTACATTAATAGCTATTTAATGTAACTTTTCAAACAATAATTCAGACCTTGTCTGACATGCTAAAAATTATGAATTTTTTACTTGGATTAACTAAAATATACATGCAACCCTGGAGTAAAAGCGGGCATTAAAGACAGGGTACTGACTGTTAGGTAAATAAAAATGGTCTGGCAACTTTTCTATACCATTTAGTAGTAAATTAGATGTCTTACCTTGATTGTGTCAAAATGGTGGGCATTGAGATGTGGCTGTGTTCTTGTACTAATAAAAACAAATCCTCAGAAAAGGCATTCTGACTTGCCTTCCAAACTGGAAGCCTGCCCACTAAAATGTTGTAGTTACAGTTATGGAACCATATAATTTACATTAATTGATTTTCCTTTCTGGATTTTACTGGCTGCTGCTGTTTTTCTGTAGTTTCATTTTCTATAGGAATTACAGTGTTCTATAATGTAGTATATAAATAAGATGTACAGAACCAGTAGCAGAAATGCAAAGTTCTAGGCATCTATTTTCAGTACAAGTCAAAACTGATTTGCAGAATGTCACAGGTAATCCATAACTTCACTACCAGTCCTGTTTCAGGAAGTCCTGTAGGTGCATTGATATTTATATCATCAGTATATTGGTTATTGATGCTACAGGATTAGGAATTTCTGAGGGTTCCTGTCCCTTAAACACAAAGGTAATGAATTTACAGCATGAGTAAAGGTGACACATAAATTAATGAGATAGGAAACATTTTTGATTTCACATTTTTACATTTCAAAAGAAATATATGCCTCTTATTTTACAGATGTAGAGGTATACATTTCACAGGTAATTTTTACTTTTTAAAAATACAGAATAATACAATATTTTTTTCTTAACCACTTTGCATTACTCTGATGCAACAACCCTCAGTAAAACTATTTTGAACTCTGAAATGTTGCACAGCCAAGTGATGCATGATCTAAAACAGGCCAACAAACACCTGGTCACGCTCTTGCTAACACAGATATGCTAAGCATTGCTTTAATGGTTGATTGCATGACTATCACGTTTCATTTGGAAGTCTTTCCAACTGCTACCAGATTTCCAAATATGTAATAGAAGGAAGAAAGAGACAAAAATTCTGTCTAAAAGGTTTAATGAAAAGCAAGCTAAAATGACCTGCTGTCAGAGAATGAGCATCAGAGGTTTACTTTAGCTCTGAACAAATCATTCTTGTTTGCAAATACTGGCAGTGATCTGTAGCACTATGGGATATATAAAATCATACAATGATTTGGGTTAAAAGGAACTTTAATATACAGAAACTGCATGTTTCTATCCTACTGACCTTGATAGTCCAAAAACTCTTGCACGAGACAAATTGGAGAAATGGTCTACACCACTTATCCCATTTCAGCTTCAGGGCAAATCAATTACAGGGAAGGACAGGAAAACCAGAAGCATGAGGATTTATTGTGGCAGAACATTAATCAAAGGTATCACACCGAAGGTATGATTCTTGTTATTTTGTTATTCTATAAGTTATTTGCAAAATCAAGAATCAAAAGACGTTGTTTTAAAGAGAATATATACATATATATATATTTCCATATATATATGTATATATATATATATGGAAAAACCTCTATATATCTTTGGTTTTGAACAGTAGGAGTGTGATATATATTTATTGTTCTGTGACTCCACTTCTGTGCTGCAGCAAAGCCATTACTTTAAGTCAGTGAAAAACTACAATGATTAAGGGGCAGAACAAACTTGGTGGTTGTATGAAGCTTAACAAATTAACGTTGTGGGACAACAATTCTCTTCACCTGATGAGTTAGGCACTGTGTCTGAAGATACTTGATGGTCATCCTTAGACACTTGAAACAGTTGCTGCTTTCCCTAAGATCAACCTTTGCCTAAATTATATCTGTGAATAGAGATGAAGCCATCTCTGCATATTTTCATATATGATATCTGATTCACATCTGTTATATGGGAAATGTCTGATATCGGTGGGGTCACACTCACTTTAAAAGTTCTTTTGTCTCTGTGGATTATAGAAAAGGAATTAGATTTCAATTCTAGAGTACATGTATTGTTTTTAGATATTTAAAGATATGTAAAGAAAAAACCTACTTCTCTTTTACTCTAGGTTCCCTCTCTGTGAATAAAAAAGAGTATATAGTGCAACTATAGAACAATGTAAATTTGGCAGTATATCCAGGCTTTTGTTAGTCTGGCCTATCCCATTATCTTCACTGTGTAAACTTGCTGAGAAGTTAGATTATTATCAGATTTATCAAGAAGATGTCTTTTCTTAAGAAAAAGAGAGGTTTTACTTAGTTTGTAAATATATCTTTCCTTGGAATGGAATGAATGCTTTAAGGGAAAACACTTAATTCTATGCTCATTAGCCGTCACCTACCATACCTTCTGCATGCTAAAGTTGCGGCAGTGGCATGATAGAGGACACAGATCCTTTTTCAATATGGCTTCTTGGGTTGTTAGTTTTCATATCATATGACCATATTCACAGTAGGTATAGTATCTCAAGGATATCTCTGCCCCTCCTAGTTATACATGGCAGATAAGAATGACCTGGAAGGCAATGTGGACAGCTGGATTTATGAAGACCACTATCTGACTGTAAAACATCTGTTGGAGGACCCTGCCAAAAATCCATTGTTGGCTGGCTGGCAATTACATACAAACATGCTGTACCTGTATGTCAAATACAAACCAGCTGCAAGATCACTGGTGCTGATTCATCTGCCGAGCACACCACAAGCAATTCACTTGACTTATGATGAGATAGAGTTGAGTTGCGTGATGGAGAAACAAGAACAGTAAATCGGCTGCCAGTCAGCTATGCCTTTAACTGGATGGATATCTTTGGATAATATGAACACATGTGCTATCGAGCCATTACCTACAGGATCTTCAGAAGGGTGAAGGAAATATACTACTGAAATTGTGTGCTGCCTTTCACACAGTTAACTGATCAGAAATTTTTCAAAGGGTCAAGGAAAACATGCGTTTGCAGCAATATTTACAGACATCTGCAGCATTTTAATGATAACCATTGCATCTGTTCATGTTGGAAAGCCCAGACCCATCTTGGTCTGAGCTCTTCTGGATGGCAGTGTAAATCCTGCTGGGCTCTTCACCTCCATGGGATTAGAGGCTCACAAATCACAGATCAGAGCAGAGGTCAAAGCCACAGTATTTCAGAGGTCTTAAACTGAGCTTTCCAAAATCTCTGCTTCTGAAACTAGTTCAAGTTATTCTGTGTTAAAAGTTTGGGAAAATGGTCTTTCCACCTTTTTTTTGCTCAAATGTTAATCAGTTTCTAACTAGAACCTATGAATTAGGTAACCATATTCCACTAGAACCCCATACAGTAACCCTCAGCTCAAAAGAGCTGTCAGTGACTCCAGGCAAGGGTGAGAATGGAAAACATTAAAACTATATCTTTTATTGCTAAAAGTTATGGAAGAAATATGCAATATAATTATGCCTATTCTAAAGGAAGCCATCTGTCCAGTTTCTCTAGTACTAAGCCACACTGATTATGCTCAGAAACCAGTATGTATTGTATTTATATAGCATGGGATCCTTGTTATCTTCAAAGGATTTGGGTTTATGCCCTGAAAGTCCTAATCTATAGGACCTTTGCTATTTCCTTTGGGACACAACTCTCCTACTAAACAGAAAATGTTATCAGGAAGTTATTTTCCTTTCACTCATTTTTCCTCTTAAATTTTACATTTTCCTAACCCAGGACTTTTTTTTTTTTTTTTTTTTTTTTGATTGATGGGTTGGGTTGGGTTTCAGGTTTTTATTACTCTACTAAATAACTCCTCTTTCATTAGCTATGCTCATCCTTGGAATGGACTCTTCATCCACTGCTTCCCTTAGCTAGATATGTTAGAATTCTTAATATTTAAGAGGTCAACTTTTCTTTCCCATTCTTCCCTTAATTTTCACATTGTGTCTCTTTATACCACCAGGCTAAAGCCAGGGTTGAAACAAGAATTGTTGAAATACCATGAGTATTTACGATGTCTGGAACTTTCTGAAATACTGTGAGAAAGTCCATTCTTGTGAGATTTCCAGCTCAGTCTTAAGATTCAGATAAGATCAGGATACCAATCCAAATTTTTAAGTGATATTTATCCACATCTTCTGAGATTTCTTCATCCCTATTAAAAAGAAATACGTATTATGTAGTGTATGCATCACTCTGTGGCATTTTGTCCTCCCATGCTTTTTTATCCTATATCCCATCCAGTTTAGGTCGATGTCCTTTAACACCATTAATAAATTGAAACAAATTTAGCCTGTTGTTCTTGATTCTAACACAACAAAACACACCAAAAATTGTAAGACCATATTCAGACTCAGAAGTCATCCACTTTAGTTTCTGAGGTGATTAGCAAGTCACTGACTACACTGTCCCACCCTGCCTTCCATCTCAATTCCTACTCTTGCTGAGCTTCTTCTGTAGCCCCAATGTCTCAATTTCCCCTGCTTAGCAACCGACCAGAACTTGGCCAACAGAAATCATATCTATCAAATCTTGGCAGAAGACCCACCAAAAAAGATGGTTTCCATAAAAATGCAGCACAAAATGAGCACCACCACCCAGCATTCTACCTCCCATGTAAGCCAAACAACAGTGAAGAGGTTGTGATCATCTGCCTTTCTTCCCCACTGTACACATCTGGATAAGTAATTATGAAAATCAAAATCATGAAAAAGTCTACATTTTTATGCCTGCTTAAGCTGTCACATCTCAACATTGTTACGCCTGGCACCATATAAATGTCAGATACAATTGACAATGTAAGTGCATTCATGAAAAGCACCTTAGTCTGTTGACATTTTGAGGGGGAAAACCTTCATTTTGGAAGACAAGATTTTCAGGAGGATTGACAACTAAATAAAATTATGTTTCAGCTGCATTTGCCACCATCGCTATGCCAGTCTCCTGTGGGGAGCTTGGCTCGTTGCTTTCCCTTTGGCTGTTACAATCATTCTTTCAAAACTACATACTTTTAGAAACCTGAATATCTTACGATCTCCTCTACTTATTCTTGGCAGCTTCTCTTTGTGCTGAATAAAAAGGAAAAAAATTAGCGTATTAAATATCTTTTTGTATCTTGTCCATTATAATATATTATACTCTATCTTATTGCAGCTTCCAAAATTGATAGGAACAGTACTCCTTGTATTCTCTTTCAGCACTTAAAATTATTAGAAGGGCCTAACCTGCATATACATTGATATCTTTGTCACTGATTTCATTGAAATTGATTGGCCCTAATAAAGATAATTAACTAAACAGAAATACCTGAGTCAAATTTCAGCTGCATTTTTTTTCTGTGGTACATTATACATTTGTCTGGTTTCAATAGCATCCAACAGATTTTGAATATTAGGTGATGAAGACAGGACCTCAAAATGTTTGAGTGTTCATCTCAGAAAAACACTCAGAAATCTGGCTGCTTGGCATATCTGCTAAGTCTATAAAATAACACAAGTGGAAATTTAATGTCAGCAATGTTTACATGAGATCTCTTGTATATTGCAATTCTCACTGGATTTATGCAGTTCTTTTTTTCTCTTCTTTCTGTGCCTTTTCTTTGCCTTCATGTTGAATTTAGGAATTTGCAGCTGTTTTCTGGGTGAAGGCTGATGAGAGGAAGGGGTTTCTTTCCAGGCTTGATCTTTTAAATCTCAGGCCAGACTGTGATCCTCAAATCTGTGTGAAAAGAATTCCTGCTTTCAAATTCCTATTCATCCTGAGAAAAAGAGGAATTAACAATTTCAGCAGAACCTTTCTTTTCCTCCAAAACCCTTTGGTATAGGCTATTCATAGGTTATCTTCTTATCATGAGATGACATATTAACACATTAATTTTTATGTGCACCAACCAATTTTAGCATTAACTTCTTTCTAATTTCAAATGAATTTATGGCAAAAAAGTCCTTTGTAGTTCAGCTCCACAAGAAACACGTGGTTTAAATACCAAGTCTTTTTAAAGGTGGTTTTTCTCATATGTTCAAAGGGAAAAGCATGGCTTGGACCACATCCGCAGAGAAAAATTTGGATCCTGCTAATAATGAAGAAAACACAAAAAGGTTTCTCAATAAGAAAGATGCTGAAGACACGCTGTGTACGCTCCTCCAAAATGTGGATAGGCCTTTTTTTCACCAGCCTGATGTGAAGTTTCTATATCATGCTGCTGTTTCATCTTGATTTCTTCTTTCCACTCCTCATCCACCATTTTTTTGTGACACAAAACAGCCCAGCCAGTACAGGTGGAGAGAAAGGCTTGATCTAGGTGAGAGAAAAGTCATTCAGATTCCTGCTGGACACTGCCACAAAGGCCTTCAGAGGAGCAGGAACATTAATAGGCCAGTTCCAGTGGGACAGTGGAAGCTTAGAAAATTTAAATGAGTTCACAGTTTTCAGAAATGAACTCTCTTTGTCATAAGTCATTCAATGACATAGACACAGATCCTGATTTAAAGGATATTTTCTTTCTATTTCTCTGGGGTTGCCAATGTTTCTTTACTCAAAGATGAAAATTTATCTGGTTTTGTACTGGTTCAGAACAAGTACAAAAAGAGACAGTTTATACAGCTGTGATAAAAACTATGTAACATATTACATAGGAGAAATTGCACAGGTAGATGCAGAGGTCAAAAGCTAATTTGCAATCTAGTAATCAATTAATTAATCACTATTATTTGTATGAGGAAGGGCTCCAAAGTCTCTGTCAGGCCTGAAATGTTCTGTGCTATGCATTTTTTTAAGGACATGACTAAACACAAGCCATGGTCCAAAGAAACAACACAAAATTGTGTATATACAGTAACTCTAAGGAAAAGAGATTAATTATAGGAATAGTAAAATCACTTGCAGTGTGGGGAAAATATTTCATATTTAGTTGTTCTGATTGATTGCATTCCAATGGGTGGGCTAGCTCTGTTCAGGTTAGCCAGTGAGGGCAAGTCAGCTACAAGTGAAGGAACAAATCACAGGCACATTCCTGTTCACAAAAATGGGCACTAATATTGGGTGTCATACAGAACTTCAAATAGCCCAACGAGATTATAATATTCATTTGATTTTACTAATTTTCTTTCATACTTTTGTGTCAAAGAACTTTCTTTGAAACACTTTGTCATTATTCAGAATTGTCTTTTCCTTTATCCGCAAGTGATTTGACACAAACTTGATATCAGCTGGATAGCTCAACATATTCTGATCTGCAGAAAGAATCAGCAATTTGAAATAATCGGCCAATATTTTGTGACCTGATTTCCAAAGAGGAGCAGTGAGCTGTATATACCATAAGGGAATACTTTTTCAATTTAGGAGTGTTATGCAGGGATGGTTTCTATGTAGGATATACAGTCCTTTAACAGAGACTGAAAATAAAAATTCCTCAGGAAAAAAAATTCTATTTCTGTTTTTACAATTTTAAAGTGTAGTTTCATGTTTCACAGTTTACCTTTATTCCAAAACCTGTATTTCACATGCTTCAGTTTAAGAATAATTAACAAAATGTCTACAGTGTGGAACCACTTAATAATTGAATATACACATTAAATTCTGCCTGATGAGACTTCAAATGCAATCCACATATCAAATTCTACTAAAAGTTTAAATGCACACCTTAAATTCTGACTGCATAAATTTTTGTATGTGCCCATATGCATTGGGTACACAGAGTAAAAAGTTTCTAATATATGGATTCCTATCCTCTACTCAAAAACTTCCATACATAAAAGAGGGCAATAGCAAAGCCTCTAAAGGGTTTCTTGGACACTTGCTCTTCTTCCTTACTAGGATATAGAATTCTGTGTTGGAATGGGATTAAAAAAATAAAAAAGTATAGTGGATATTTTATAGTGGATATGTGATTTATATTGTGCACGTAGAACTGGTTATAACAAAATCGTTATCAAAGAGGAAGGGATTGCAGGTTTGAGGGTTTTTATTCCAAAAGACACTCAGTTTCCAGAATCAATTAATCTTCTCTGGAGTTCATGCAGCAGTCGGATACACTCAAATGAGTGTGCTCTGTCCTCTGGTCTCCTGTGGCTCCTCCTGGGCTCCATTATGTGCCTGAGCTCTGACAGGAACAACAACCTTGGCAGGTCCTTGGTGAAAATGCAGTATTAAAGGAAGCTTAGACCTGGTTCATTACTAGTCTTGAAAGAAAGAAGTTACATCTGGAAATTGCAGAAAGGCTGTAATTCACACTGAAGATAAAGTTGGATGTATAACATAAATAGAATTGGAAAGTTTGTGTTGTTTCCACAGATTGGTTTGTTAATGGATGTCCTGGTGTAGCCAGCTGTATATAAATATATATATACACACATGTATGCACATAGATATGTATATACTCATAGACATTACAAATCCTAGAATGACAGAGTCAGTCCTGGAAATCCAAATTAATAATACACACTTTTGTCCAGCTTCTCACTGTAAAATATAGAGAACCTTTTAAAGTAATAAGTTTTTCCCTATTACTTATTAGTAGTTAAATCATTTTATCATTATTCCTCCTTATTCACTACATAAATGTCCTCATTAGATATTGATTCTAATAATGGTTGGAAGTCTGGAAGAAGAAATTTCTGGCCTTGAGGAACTGAGAGTTCAAAAAAGATTATTAAATTTGGAGTAAAAAATCATTTACAAAGTAATGTTATGGCACTGTGTAAAATGTTCTTTTATATTCCATCTGAACACTAACACCTCATTTGCCAGCACAGTCCCTGAAAATCTGCCTCAACTGTAAAGAAATAAAAGCCATACCAGACCCTGCAAAGCCAGAGCTTAACTCACTACACAAATGTATGCTTAAATAAAAACTTAGAAACAGGTTTCCCAATCAGACATGAATATGTAGGTCTTGATACTGAAAGTTTAATAAGCATTTAAAAGCTGCTTTGTATAAACTGGTAGGAAATGCTCACTTTAGGCTTAATGGTTTTTCTCTAATTAAATTAACCATAATTTATAGCAGATGAATGCCCCTTGCTGACTGTACAGTGTGGTCATACCCTACCTTGTACCTATCCAAACATTCTTTTGAATTATCTGACTGTTAAACTATTTGGTGTCAAAATGTTTCTGGATTGATACTTAGAGTTTTTATGTTTCTTACTTAGCATTGGTCTGTAGTTTCTCTGTACATAAATACATCAACCAGCATTAAAAACAGAGCCTTTATCTACACAAGTTGCTTGGGGAGTAACTTTCCCTGGTCCATGGGACAAGAAAAATCATTGTTTTCTCTTTGATTTAAAGAGTTGATTTATATAGGTTTACTTTTAAAGCTTCTGTTTCAAATGTGCTAACTCCAGAGTTTTTATATGTTGCCCAGATTTACTTACCCATGTTTACAGTCTGATTTATAAACTGCATGCCTTCTGACTCAGCAGGAATCTTTGATTTAGTACAACACATTACAAGTAAGTTTTTTTGTCGTTTAGTATTTAACTGAATTCAGAGAAATTACAAATGAGGGAATGTATAGTTCTTGTTTCTGTTCTGTTTCAGTTTTCTGTTTCAGAATTTTTATGTAGCAGAATATACAAGGAAAAAGTCACTGTGAGAATGAGGGAATTTCAAAAAGTAAAGTTAACCAAAGCCCTCCAGTAATTAGAGTTTCTGGGTTTTGAATGTCAGTGTAAGCAGGCTTCTAAATCACCTAACTACACTGGAAAATACTACTTTTTACCTCTTCAGTTGAATAAAGCCTTTTTTTGTGTATTCAAACAGATGCACTGTCTGAGCTTCCAATTTGCTTCTGAGCCATCAACATTTTGCAGATGGTTTCTCCAACTGGGGTTCTATACACACCCTTAATTCTCATTATTGGCAAAAAAAGTCCCTGACAGAGATATCTGGGATGTTCATTTATGTTAAGTGGTTTAGAAGAAACACTAAAGAACTGCACATAGTAGAGGTAATACCATATTCTCTGTTTTCTGCCTATTAACACAAAGGTACAAACACAGTTATTCAGGACATGAATTGTCTATAATTGTCTGTTTCTCTTTCTGTTTGCTAAAGAGAAAATTCAAAGCTTCAGGATCTGCTTGCAGTTTGATATGTTCTGTAATATGAATGGCTAAACCAGCTTTTGGGGAGTAAAGCTTTCATTAACCTCATATGAAAATTCTTATTCCTGAAAATTGATTCCGTTTTAGGTCACTGATGGCTGAATAGGAAAAAACATAACAAAACAAAGTCATAAGAAAGCAGACCCATTCTTGCACGAGTTATGGTGGAATTTTAAAAAATTTTTGTGGTGTTCCTGTTCTGTCCACACTCTCTGAATGTGAATGTGAGGCCAGCGTAGAGATAACCAGGGTAATTCTGTTGTAGCCAGGAACAAAGAATCAGAGAATCATGGGGCCATTTAGGTTGGAAAAGACCTTCAAGATAATTGAGTCCAACTCTTGCCCTGGCACTGCCCTTGGTCACCACTGAGCCTTGTCCCTAAGTGCCACATCTCCAGGGATGGTGATTCCACCCTGGGCACCCTGTTCCAACACTTCACAACCTTTTCAGTAAATACTCTTTGCCCCCAATATGTAATCTAAACATCCCCTGGCACAACTTGTACTAGAGGTATTAGAAAACAGGCTGTGTCCCTGACCTCTTCAGACAGCCTGAGACTGTCATCACTATTTATTGCCCAAGTGCTGCCTGGGCAGCAGCAGTTGCAGTAGAACCAAAGAACAGGGATAAAAGCCCTTTTTACTGCAATTATTTCCCAACAGATACAGAAATTAAAAGAGAAATATGATATGTGTCAAAACCTGTGTGCTTAAAGCAAAATTTTTCAGAAATTAAATACAAGCAACCGGTGATATCACATGTAGAGACAGGAAAAGGGGGAACGGCTTCACACTGACAGAGGGCAGATTTAGACTAGAGATCAGGAAGGAAATCTTCCTTTTGAGGGTGATGAGACCCTGGCAGAGGTTGCCCAGAGAAACTGGATGTCCCATCCCAGGAAGTGTTCAAGGCCAGGTTGGATGGTGCTCGAGCAACCTGGTCTAGTGGAAGATGTCCCTGTCCAAGGCAGTTGGAGCTAGATGAACCTTAAGGTCTCCAATCCAAACCATTCTAAGATTCTGTGATGATTCTATGATTTTTTTATGATTCTATGACTTTAGGAATCATAACTTATATTCAAATGTCAGTAACAAAATTTTTGAAAAAAATTCGATTCAGAAAAGCAATCTCTGTTTCATGCAACATTAAACATTATATGCAGGGACTATTAAACTTGAAAAAATATTTGTGATTTTAAGTAACCTTGTTTTGACTAAAAATGTGTCTTCAAATCACTCCTGAGTGATCAGTTTTTTCTCCAGCTTCACTTGAATAGCAGGTCTTTCTAGATGATAGAATAGCTTGTAGGATCTCCTTATTTGTTTTGGTTATTCATTTCTGAATCAGTCCCTGTCCTTGCCATTATATTGAATACTGATGAGGGTAGAAAGACAATAGAAGCTGACACTTCAACAATGACTGCACATCCCATATCCTGTTTAGAGTTCTTTCCTTGGGGATGAACGTGTTTAAAGACTCTGGAGCTGAAAACTGCTTTGTGGATTAAAAAAATTGCTAAAAGATGTTTTCCACCATGTGATATAAGCTAAATAAGTAATAATTCATTTTTAATACAAAAGTGCAGAGGCCTCAGGTATTCTTCCAGTCTTTTTTGCCTGCTCCTACAACACTCTGTTCATTCCACCAAGTCTAAACAACCACACACTAGACCTCATCAATTCTTGTGTTCATTGCCATGTGCAAATATTTCAAGCACAAGAGGTGTATCCATTTCATTTGTTTATATATGAAAGTTACTTGAACTCATTTTGTGTTTTTTAAATGTGCAGTCATCAAAAATGAATATACTTACAGGAAGAAAATTCAGCCCCCTCAGAGCCAGAGAATGAGGCGAATGTGAGAAAACATCTCCATCTAGTGGTGTTCCCCAGGTTTGGAACAGCTTGTGCCTGGAATTCTTGTGCCATTGGGAAACTAATTGAGGAATCATAACAGTACCATGACAAGGTGGATTACATTAGTAACACCAGTGTAACTGTTCTGGTATAACTGGTAAGGGTTTCATGTGTGAGCAAAATCTGTGTTAATGAAAGGGAAAGTCCCATGATAAAACTGTGCATTACAATGTGACCTGTCAGGTGCTGCTCCAGCTCAGCCCAGAAACTGGAAATTTTGCAGACTTAATTCTCATATCCCATTGTTCTTGTACTGAAACATTCTGATTGTTTTTCACAGACTCAATCATGGTTTTCACTTCATGGAAAAAAAAAGAGATATAATTCCTCAAAATTTCAGATATCTCCATTTAGAGAAGTGGGCCCATCTCTCTCTTAGAATGATAATAATTATTAGGAACTCAAAAGAATACCGGTTTAAGAACATGCTAAATTAAATTAGAATAAACATTAGAGTGTTTTATTGCAAAATATTCAAATTATGAATACAAAATAGTAAAGGAAGATACAGTGCATCCAGACCTGGGTCCTGACACTGCTTCATTTCCTTGAAACATTTTATCACATTTATCCAAGAAGACAGTTCCTTAGATGCTTTCTACTTGAAGAAACAAACAGGAGCAAGAGGAATGGTTTCCTGGTTTCCGGTACCCATAGCTTGGTAGGTGGAAAACAAGACCGCAGAAATTTCACTGCATTCAAGGAAATTTTTTATTTCTCCACAGTGTAAGTGAAACCAAAATTTTCCCTTTGGTACCAGAAATTATCCTGAGAGACTTCCCTCTAAAGAGCTAAGTTCATGTAGACACCACAGACCCCTGCACATACACTGAGAAAGAATTTTCTACTTCAGATGTAAAAGCACCTATTTCATAAATTGTGCTGGTATTTCTTAGCATGCAACAGACACAGTTACAAGAGAAAAACAGGCAAAACATGAAATCATCTCTATTCCACAGTGGGAAAGTGCTAACAAGGTTCAGAAATTGAAATGTAAAAGGCATAGTGGAAAGTTACTTACAGACAGGAAAATTCAGTGTCAAGACATGAAGAGGCAAAGGCCATCTCACACTGCATGAGTGTGTAAACCCACTTACTCCCACTTCATTTCTTGGATTTTTTTTTGTTTGTTTTTATAGTTCCTGGATTGCTTTGTAGGATTAAGAAAAAATAGAAGTTATGTATATTCTGTTCTTTTCTTGTTTCTGTTAGCCTTGCTGAGTTCATTGTTCATGTGCTCTTCATTAAATATGTGGTCTTTATGATGTGATCTTCTTTCAGAATGAGCATTTCTACAAAGTCAGACCTTCAATGGACACTTCAGCATACACTTTATGGCTTTAAAGTGTATATGTTCTTCACATAATTACTTTAATGGTAGACAACCCACTCCATGCAAAATGAAATTATTTTCCTGAATGTGTTGCATTCCACGCAGTAATTTAGACATTTTCTACCTTAACATCTTTAATAAGAAGCAAAAATACTAACTTTTAAGGAGAGGGAAGGAATTTTCTTGTCCAAAGTTTGCCTGGGAAATTGTTGTCTTAGTCAGTTTGATCCAATGGCCTAGCACAGACTTTTTGGGATTCAAAATCTGAATTCCAGTAGTAAAAATGTGTCATTATCTACTGTGCTGCTGGAGCTGTGCACCAAATTTAATAAACTTGACCATTCTGAGTTTATTTGCTGGTTGAAACAGGAGACGCTTTACTGCCAGACTGTGTAATACACCCTCAGCAAAGTTAAGTGACTACAAACAATTGCCAATATGTTATTTCAAGTTGGGTTTCTTGATGGTGGGCATCAGTCCTTAGTGCCAGAAAGTAAAAGCTTGAGCTCCTTGGAGCCATCAGGAGAACTTTTTCTTGTTTATATGGGTTCATGATTTTGTCCGTCAGCTTTTATCCTGAAGTATCTCAAGACTTTATGATTTTACCCCTTTTTTTTCAAAATACGGGAACATAAAGCCATACACAGAGCTATAGCTTAAATTAATTTGCCATGCAAAGCAATATAGCAGTGAGGAAGGGGAGATTTCAAAGGATCTTTTGAAAAAGCTGTACAGCCCCAGAAAAATTTTAGAGAAGTGATTTGCAATTCACAGGCAATGGGATGTGAATTTTCATAATCTGGTATTTAGCCAGTAGCTGATATTGCTGTAAGAACATGCAAGTGACAGGAGAGGGCAGCAGAACACAGCCATGACCCCAGAGCTCAAGCAAATGCATAGATTTTTAAACAAGCAATTTGTATGCTCGGTGGCTTTGCAGTATTCTGATTCCTTCTGGGCGAGTTTATGTGCCTGACTGAAGAAAGTGTTTAATTGTCACTATTAAGCTGTGAGTAGAAAGCCAAGAAAGATACCAAGGTCTCTGAAGAAATCTGAATTCAAAATAAGATAAGAAAGGTCTACTAACATTGCACTTGTCCTTTATTTCATTTAATTGAAGGATACATAGTCTCAGGCTTACAGAAGAGGTACTAAATCCCTATTCTGTATTTTTTGATTCTGAGGAGAATGCATCTTGGTTTACTTTGGGGGAATATTTTAAGACTCCTTGTCCTGATTTTGTCCAGAATAGAGTTAATTTTCTTCATAGTACCTGGCACACTGGTGTGTTTTCGATTTAGAATGATAACAATATTGATAACACGCTGATATTTTAGTTGTTGCTGAGCAGGGCTTGCACAGAACCAAGACCTTTTCTGTTCTTCATGTCACCAACAATGAGGCTGGGGGTGCACAAGCAGCTGTGAGGGGACACAGCAGAGACAGCTGACCCCAACTGACCCAAGGGATATGCCAGGCCATACATGCTCAGCATATAAACCAGGGGGAATGTGGGCCAGGGGCTGCTGCTCAGGAAAAGGTTGAGCATCTGTCAGTTGGTGGTGAGCAATTGTTTTTCATTTGCATCACTTATTTTTCCTTGGGGTTTATTTCAATTTCTTGTCATTATTTTCTTTTTCATTTATTAATAATATTTCTGTTATGTTTTTATTATCATATTTTATTTCAGTTATTAAACAGTTCTTATCTCAACCCACCAGTTTTCTCATTTTACCACTCCAATTCTCTCTCCAATCCCACCCTGAGAAGTGAGCGAGTGGTTGTGGGGAGCCCCTGGTAGACCACTAGGGTCAAAATACAAATTAAATACTGTGACCTTTATTCTCAATGCCATTCCCTGATCTTGAGAGAGTTTTTTATCTGTGTGCATTTTCCCCATGCCAAATAAAACCCCTGCAGGTTCATCCTTGAATTCATTGGTGTGCCTTTTTTTTCCCGCTCATGCAGAGGGGAGACAATCTCAGCCTCTGTGGTTCTGCTGTGGGGTAACCTGAGGTGAGGTCTTGATGCAGGTGCTACATGTGCCAAGCTCAGTTTGGGCACTGTCAATGCGACTTGAGACAAATACTGATTCTTACAACGCTTAATGTTGTGCCACTGGCATACCTACTGCATAGAAATGGCCAATAAATTTCCCCTGTAAACTCTGGTTCTGAATTTGTTCAAATTTACTATGCTGATGAACTGGTGACTTACTGTACTGGATGTTTGAATTGATGTCACAGTCCTCAAGTCACTCAACCAAGAAATTTCTCCTTCTGGTCAGCTCATATTTCTTTTTGACTGAGACTGCTGCTACCCAAATCAACCTAAAAGCCCAAATCCATGATCACAGTCTCTGTCCAGATTCCCTAACAGATGTCATTCACTCTGTGTGCCTGGAGAGCACCCTACAGCACAGGTTTGTTTACCTCAGTCACAGATTTCAATGCCAGTTGGAAAAGTCTGGAGATGAAATTCCCTGCATGCTCTCAGAATGAGGAAAGGAGCAGCAGCAGCTGTGTGACCACAGTGTCTCCTTCAGTGCCCCTCACACACCACGGTGAGGGCAGAAAGGGCATCTTTGCCACCCATTAAACTCAGCCTCACTGCTAATGTGCTCAGCTCCATCCTCCTTGTCATGGTGCTGCCAGGTGAAAGCAATGTTTGCACTGCAAGTTGAACTTTTCTGCTTCACATCACACATAATTCACAGCCACAATTAAATAATGATATGTCCTGAGTGTTAACTGCTCGGCCCACAGTCATGATGGGATGGGGAAAATCAGTGTAGACAAAGCAAAACTGCCAGTTTCCAGAAATGTTGACAGTCCACCTTGGCCCTTGGGTCAGGCATATAAAAGAGCTGTATTAATAAAATAAATCTGAGTTCGATGTTATCCCTGACCAGCACTACTGGATGAGGATAGAAACCCATCCATTCAAAGGTTTGCTCAGTGGTTACAATCAAAGGGGAGGACTGTAAGGACAGACAAAGGATGTATATTGTGACACACAATCTTCCCATCTTCCCAGCATTTGCAGTTTAGGGTCTTCCTGCGACAAATGTCATTTCTATGTACATAGTAAGTTAAGTGGATTTCAGCTTCATAAGCTTCTCCGAATTTCAACTGAACTCCAAAGTTCATAAAACTACTAAATAATCCATAACAAGCATACTTAATTGAGTTTTCTATCTACTGGATATAAGGTTCCTAGAGGTTCCTAGACAAGGAAAGAAGGAAAACACTATGGATAGTTGGCAGAGATGTTGCTTTCTCCCTGTCAAAATAAGAAGTACTTCATCAACTCATTATTTACCGCTAAATATTTGGGCACAATCATCTTGCCTAGAAGTGCAGAACAGCCTTTTGCACTCTGATCTTGAGCTATTCTCCCAATCTTTGACTTAGCTTTCATCCGCTTCTTTAGATTCAGATCCAGTTTACTAAGGGTAGATTCCTTTTTTCCCTTCTGTTTTTCCTCTTCTCTTTTCTTCTCTACTAGATTTTAAAATATTTCCTTCCTTCATCCTCTTTTTAACTTAGTCTGTGTGTGTGTGTGCAGTTGCTTTAACCCTAAGGATCTCTTTCTAGAAAACCAAAAGTAGAAAGGAGCCAGTTTGTGCCAACAAGATGTAAATCAATCTAGTCTTTAGCTTCATCTCAAGGTACAAAATAGTCAATCATTTGACAATTTGCTCAGTGTTTGGTTCAGTGCACAAAAGTCTTTCTTTGGGACGCAATCAGGAAGCAGATCATGACTAAAGAGATTCACATTGTGGACTTAATCTTCCGAAGATCCAAGGAGTTTTATCAATGATTGCTAAAACTGAGGATGACAAAGCATGATTCATATGCTTAATGACTTCTGTCCTTTGGGATCTCAGTTGTGTCATTAATGGATTCTCAGATGTGTGGTTTTTAATTACCTCAAAAGACAATATATACCAGCATGCTACCCAGTTCCCTCAGGCCAAATTGCTTTGATGTGCAGCAGTGAATTTCCTCTGATTCTGCTGAGCAGGGTTTTGAGAGTGTGACAGCTTCGTGGGCTGATACTCATCGCTCTTACATGAGAATTCTCCTGAACTAATAAAGCTGCCAGAATGTAGATGTCCTGTGAAAACTTTGTAGAAACATGTCGTGGGTTTGACCCTGGCTAAATGACAGGCACCTACGACGTTTGCTCTCTATGCTCTCTCCTGCTGCAGCTATGCAGAGGAGAGGGAAAATTAACACAAAACACTGGACTTATGAGTTGAGATAAGACCACTGATAAGGGGACGCACTAGATTCAGGGCAAAAGCAGGCGGTAAAACTTAAAGTTGCAAAAAAAGTGATTTATTAGTCTAACAGAGTCGGAGGATAAATCAGAGATAAAAATAAGCTCTCAAGACACCGTTTCTTTACTGACCCCCCTTCCCTCTTAAGGCACCGCTTCCCAGCTCACCCCCTCCCTCCTTTCCAACTAACCAACAACTCCCAGGCAGGGGCAGGGTGTGGGGTTTTTTCTTTAAGTCAGTCCATCACAATTCTTCTACTACAGACACTGTTTCTCTATTCACCCCCTCCTTCCATTCAACCAGCAGATCCGGGCTGGGGCCAGATATGTGGCTTTTCTTAGTCAGTCCAACGCCACAATTCTTCTGCTACAAACACTGTTTTTCTGCTCACCCCTCTCCCTATTAAGGCCATTTCTCAGCTCACCCCCTCCCTCCTTCCTTCTAACCAACAGCTCCGGGGTGGGGGCAGGGTATGGGGGTTTTCCTTTGGTCAGGGTCAGTCCATCAGGGGAAAAGAATCCTCTACTTAGCCATGAGGGTCCCTCCCACGAGAGACAGTCCTCTGCGAACTTCTTTGGCGTGGCTCCAATCTCACGAGCAGCCCCGTCCGATTGCTGCTGTCCGAGATTCTCTCCAGGTTGCAGACTTCCAAGCCGAGGCCAGGCTGTTTCCATCCCGGGAGCAAGGCCTCTCTCTCTCCTGCAAGGCTTTTGCAACTCTCAGTCTCTGAGAGTCCCACTGGATCACAGCTTCCTGCAGGCCTCCACCTGCTCCTCTGGCGTGGGCACCTCCCCACAGGCTGTGGGGGGTTCTCTGCATCCCCCTGGACCCCATGGACTGCAGGGGGACCACCTGCATGGTCTTCACCACGGCTGGTAGAGGGTTTTCAGCTCCTGCGCCTGGAGCATCTCCTCCCCCACCTTCTCCACTGACCTTGGTGCCTCCATGTTGTTCTCCCTCACATATTTTTACCTCCTCCTCCTCCTTCCCTGGCTACAAAGAAGTGCGTGCTTACCTTGTTTTGATTTCTTCTTAAATATGTTTTCACAGAGGCTTAACTAACATCTCTAATTGGCCCAGGTTTGGCCAGCAGCATGTCCATCATCTTCAGAGCCATCAGAGATTGGCTCTGCTGGACATGGTGGAGAAATGTCCAGAATCTTTACTCAGGACATGCAGGAGCCATCTTTGTACCCCACCCTATCCAGTGGCAAAAACTGGGCCAGGCAAAACTACCACAAAACAACACCTCACTGGTTCCATGAAAAAATCATTCCTTATTTCTGATAGAATTTGAAGAGCCTGAAGTAGAAATTCAGTGCAGTTTTCAATTGTATAGAAATAAATTTTGAAAAGGTAGAAAACACCTCTATTTTTCAGACATGCAATCAGTACCAGCCAATATGGTTGTGTTGGGTCTGACTGAGGAAAAGCTTGCAGTCCTCCTAGTGCTGTTCTTTGCATTGGTAGCTGGAAGGGTGCTGAGCAGTGTTTTGGGTGGTGCTGAGCAGCGCTGTCCCTCTGACATTCCTGCCCCCATCAAAGGGATGGGAATGGACAGGATCCTGGCAGGGGACACAGCCAGGCCAGCTGCCCCAAATCAACAAAGGGATATTCTAGACCATACGACATCAGCTCAGATATAAAAGCTAAGGGAGAGAGGAGGAAGGGGAGAGCATTTGTGGCTCTCCAATGTTTGCCTCCCAGAGGAACCATGGCATGTGCTGAAGCCCTGCTTCCAGGGAAGTGTCCAACCATCATGTGCTGATGGGAAGTTGAGAATGACTTTTTTTTCTCAGCTTATGCACACACAGACTCTCGCTTATTTCTTTCCTTCACTGAAATAAAACTGCCTTATCTCACCTGCTGGTTGTTCTCCATCTTATTCTCCCCCCATTCCATTGGGAAGGGGAGTGGTAGAGGAGCTCAGTGGGTACCTGGTACCCAGCCAAGGTTCAACCCACTACAATGGACTAAATTTATTCTGCCGCATGGAGGAAGAAAGAGTTTAATCCTGTGCTGACTTTGTAAGAGAAGGTGTGCTGACGGACAGGAGCAGACAGACTCATGAGAGAGATGGAGAAGGGATAAAGGGATGAGGATTCTTCCCCAAAAGGTTTAGTCAAGACACTGTGATAACTAAAAGAATGGTTTGTGTCTCTTTTTTACCTAAGTATAATTTTTTGACATGAGATTTTTTCACTTCTGCTTTAGGTGAGGGAAGTTTTTATTATCTGCTAGTATTGGTCACTTTAGATGATTTACTCACCTGGCTGAGTATATTTTGCTTTCTTTTCTCAGATAAAATCTAAAGTCAAACTTAGCTTTGGTATATCCCCTCATGATAAAGCAATTGTTTGTTGTACTTGATAGAATTTATCAAGGAATAAAACCTTGGGCTGGGGAGTCCTAGAGGTGTGTGTTCTCCTTTCCCTGCTCTGATGAAGCCAAGGAGACACAAGTTCAACAGTGTGGTAACTGGACCCTCAGCCTTTACATTTATTTAAACAGTCAGGCAAAAGGGTCTGTTCCCAAAGTTTCTGAAGCAGAGGTCCAATTCATGGAGGTCTTCAGGATATAACTCATCTGTCCATGGCAGGAATAACTATCCTACCACACTTACCCTGTCAGTGTTTCCAGAATAAGAAAGCACACACTTTTTCCACTCTCCTTCTATATTTCCAGACATTAACATTATGTTTTCACTTCTTATAACCACTGCAGAAAGGAGACTGATGAATGAGTTATGCCTTTGGTGCCGGCTGACATCCAGCTGAACTTGCTACCAGAATTTTAACAGCATGATCAGCAGCAGCATGCTGGTATGTGTTTTGCAGCAGTTCTCGGTTTCAGACATTTAGTTAGAGCAGTCATTTCTCTGACAATGGCAACATCAAGAAACAAATTTAAAAAGCTTGCATGCTTCTGAAAACAAAACAAAAAAGCCCCAAATTACTAAAAATCGTCAGATTTGTGTACATGTTAAAAATTACTGAAAGCCAGATTGTTGCTGTAGGGCCCCATACTGTACAATTTATTCAGAAGTAGCTGTTAGTCATGGTTCAGGGAAAGGTAATTCTCTTTAGAAAATCATTTCCCTTTAGAGGTGACAATAGCAGGTCCCGTACAGCAGCATTCTCCCACTTAAGCCAAGGTCCAGAATGAATTTAACAGTTATATGTCACTGCCTTTTCCAGATTACTGCTTGCTTAGCATAGAGAAGTACGTGGCAAAATAAAAAAAGACCTAAGGTCTCAGAATGAAGAGAGGAAAACAAATATATTGCCAATGGCTTTTTTTCCCCCCCTTTCACTAAATCAGGCTCTCCAACAGCCTGGTTCTTTGCTTCATTAGCTGAATGACTGTGAAGTAAAATCTAATTTGTATTTGTGAAGTTACTTTTCTCTCATCTGTAGATCTTCAAGTATATTTCAGACACCCAAGCATTATGTATAAGAACAGACAAGGATTATAAATTATTGTTTTGAGGCCAGACCATTTTAATTGGTTAGCTTGAAGCAGAACATGAAACTTGAGACATCAGGGAGGCTGGAACATAAACCCAGGAGTACCTGAGAGAAATGAGAGTTGTCTTGTCTTTGTAAACTATTTTTCAAAGGTCTGTAGCTTTGTGCGGCTCACAGCTCATCATCAATCTAAGGACATGGGCAAAGATTCAGGCTAGTTGTCAGGAAAAAAAAAAAAAAAGAAATGACAGAAAGAAAAATTTGTCTTCTAATTCATCCTGTGTGTTTGCAAAGCCAACATTTAACCACATTGCTCTGAGGAGATGTTTGTGTCCTGTTGGAGTCAAACTTATAAACTGCTGGGAAAAGGAGAATCACAGTGTCCCAGCTGAAGGACCAAGAACAGAGGGTGAATGCCTCTGTTGGCCTTTGTGCCAATATTTAGTCATGTTTCTTTCTCCCCTTCTATGCATCCTCCATGGAGTATTAACCTCTGTTAGTAGCACCATCAGGAGATTAGTGGTGTCTTTTTGTACAGATGCTCAAAACCATAGGTTGAGTCAAGACTTAGACATAAATCTACAGACTACTTTGATGTGCATGTGCTGAAACTACAGGGAAAGAAGAGAGAATTTTGTAGATATTCATTAATATTTCTTGGTTGCTCAGTAGGACTTTACTTATCACAAAGATAAAAAAACCCAAACCAGACAGGATGTTTACTTCAGCTAGTACTCATAAATCAAACATCACCTCCTCAAGTACAGAACACACATGTTGCAGTTACCTAAGTCTGTGAGATTACATGCTTTGATCATTTAATGATAATGATTCTGAGGTGAATAGCTTTGCTAGAGTAGATTTTGCTTTTGCAAACACTAAGGACACAACATCTGCCTGATTTCATAATTTTTAAATTAACCATCGTTCTACAGCCAAAGATGATCTGCTAAATTGCAATATAATTTTTCAGAAAGAAGAAAATCAGTGATTGCAATTTTATTTTCTCTGAGCTTTATGAGGAGGCTTTATGGTTCTAATTAAATTATTTGACTTCAATTTTCAGCAATATAATTTTATGGTAACTAGAACTAGAATTAACTAGAATTGTCATTTTTAAAGCAAACAGGATTAAACCCTTTCAGTTGTCTTTAGAAAAGTTCTCTTCTTTAATAACTACATTAGCATAATAAGTAGACATATCTCTTAAAACTTAGTGAAAAAGGACAAGGCAAGCAATGGGAAAAGGTGCTCCAGCACCTTTTATCATGCCCCCAGAGAATCCAGAAGGATAACTTGAGTCACCCTCAGAGACCCAAGTAGAAATTTATCAAAGGAGGAATAGAACAGGGATCTCCTGAGATGGATCAATGGTATTAGGAAAATTTCTGGAGTTGGCAGTTAAAACAGTAGGTGAAGATGGGCATCCGCAGAGGAAAACAGAGGCAAGTTTAAGAGAAATATAGATATAATTAAGAGGGCACCAGAAAGTTAAACCGAGATATAGTGCCTAAAATAATTAATCATCAAGCTTTTGACAGCATCCAGAATGAATAAGGTGTTTTCTACACATCCAGGAATTTTCATTTGCTGCTCAGAAAGGCTTAGTTTGAAAAAATTGGCACTGCACAAAAAGAACAAATCTGGGTGGTGCTACAAACAGAGTTTAACCCAGATAGGTGCAATTCCTAAAAGCAGAATGTCCAATGCTTTGAATTTATTGTATCATGACAGATTGCTTAATTTAAATGGTATGCTGAGAAATGTGAAAATTAGAGTTCAATAATCTGAAGTTGTCTTGAAGGACTTTTATCAAATCCTCTTAACTATATGTAGTTGTATTAATATATTATTTTGAATGGTTATAATTTACTCATTCTTCTGTAAGTGACACGTTACATCACGATGTCATGGTGAAAAATATTCATGTTTCAATGTCTAATCTGAATATAAAATATTCAATACATTCAGATACATCTTCCTGGCCAGTTTAGTCATGTAGTTAACTATTTGTATATGTATTAACCATCTTAATTATATGTAGATTTCTCTTAAACTTGCCTCTGTTTTCCTCTACTGATGCCTATCTTCACCTATGGTTTTAACTGAAAATTCCAAACATTTTCCTGATACCATTGATCCATCTCAGGAGATCCCTGTTCTATTCCTCCTTTGATACCTTTCCACTTGAGTCTCTGAAGGGAACTCAAGTAACCTCATCCCTCTGGTTTCTCTGGGAGGTGAATTATTGTTTTGACTTTTGTCTTTAAATTGGGCAAAATGCAGTACCAAGCTAAATCATAGATTAATATCTAGACATCTTCAAATATGGCAGAAAAAGTTTTCCTATGTTTCATAAGCAATTTGATATACTTTAGGTGAAAAGAATCCTTTTCCATCTTAGACCAATTAGAACATTTACAGAATATATTGTGATATAACTTTGGACCTTGTGTGTCAGACATTGATGGTCTCCTTGATTCCATTCATTACTTGATAGAACTATACATAAAAATATATCTTGCTCTTAACAGAGCATTCAGTTCAGTGCTTCCTTAGACACAGTTCTGCTCCAAATCATTGTGCCCAGTCCTGTTCTTAGGGGTGTTCACCCTCTTTCAAATAGCCCTAGGAAACTTGAGAAGAGGGAATGATCTCTCCTCTCTGGTTATAATTTACTCGCTCTTCTGTGAGTGACACGGTCCATCAGGGCATCATGGTGAAAAATATTCAAGTTTCAACATCTAATCTGAGTATAAAATATTCAGTACATTCTGATACACCTTCATGACCAGTTTTTCAATTGTTTTTTGTCAAGCTGTCAGCCAAGTAGTGTGAGTGGACAGCAATATTTGAATGCGATTTGGTACAATGATGGGTCCAGAGGAAATGAGTTGGTAGCAAAAGTGTCTTGATCTGCAGTGATAACTCTTACATGTTTCTTGGCTGGTGAGAACAGAGGTCAGCTGTACCTGCAGTATCCCAAACCTGAATCAGCAGCGAACCTGAGTCTAAAATTTGTGTAATTTCTCAGGGTGGTATGCATTAACAGTTATACCTTATTTTAACTGAGGTGAGCTTAAAGAGGGGAATTTTGACCAAAATGGTTTTTGTGAGGAAAGCTGTCTCTGCTAGCATAGATGAAAATACGCTCTCAGAGCTTCCCACATCCAAGGAAGACATTATAATAAAAGAGAAAGATAAACTGGAATATGGGTTAAGCAGATATAGAAGATCAAGGTCACATTAACCACTCTGAGGCACCAGCATGTTTTATGCTCATTACTCTTATAAAATGTTTCAAAAATCCTTGATTTCTTTCTTGTGCAAAACAGGACCCCCTCTCTCCTTGCCTGCCCAAACCTCCCATTTTTTGAATCTCATAAATTTTGAAACAAATTATTTATTCTTATGGCCAGCCATATACAGGGGAGGGGTATGCAGATCATATGTTAAGCAATCACAGGGATTTAAGATCAATCAGCTATTACAGAGATTTAGTCACTTTTAACTGTGGTCTCACTTCTTAGCTGAGACACCAGCAAAGTATTTGAAAATAGAATGCAGTAGGGTCTACAGGTCCAAATCTGGTCTGAATCAGACTGATACAGAAAACCCAGAGCAGCTTCAGTGACTTTTCATTCCGTAGTGGTAGCATTAGACAGCAGTCTTTAAGAGTTGGAATAAAGTGTGGTTTCTGGTGAGAGATTACAGAAGAAATTGAAAGCTGAAGCATGATTTTACAACAGGGGGAAAAAAACAATAATTGAAGTAAAAGTGAAATAGAATAAGACATTTAAGTGGAATCAAACAACAGTATAATATTAATGGAAACCATGAATTGTGTGGGGGTTTGGCTGAGAAAGTTCAATTAAGAAAAGATTAATGGATTTTGGGTGCCGCCTTGTAGCACGTTATTTTCTTTGCTAGAACAGCAGGGCTGATCTGAAATTGTGAAGAAACCCTCTCATAATAGCTTTTTATATTTGAAGAATCAAAATTTTCATAATCTCAGACCAAAGACAGTTTTCTGAGGTGAGCACAAATTACTGTTATTAGAAGGCCAGGGTGTGGCTGTCCAGAGTAATCTGCAATATTATTTGGTCCCTGTAATACACAGAAAGAAGAATCATTCATTCATATATCCCCATTAGAAGTCTTCCTGAGGATGGATTTGGCTCCAGCTTTTCAGACAAGTCATTTTGGGATGTAGTATCCTATTGGCACAGCAGTTTTCTATTCCTAGGAGTGCACATTTGTTCCATGTGCATTTAGACAGAGAAATTTTGAAGGTAAAAGCAGAACTTGGCTACTGGCTGGCATTTAGGAACAGCATGTACTTTTGACTTTGAACAATAGTCTTGACATCTTGGATGTCACTGAGGTAATTCACTGTCTGAGGCAGAGACTGCTGAAGCATTTATAACAGGAACAGGCAGTAGAGGGAAGAATATAGGGGCAGATATGATCCTTCTTCTGCCATTAGTACTTTCTTCCAGCTCAGCAGAAGAAGAATGAAAAATCATTAAGGGAACATCCCGGTGGTTGAATATCAGCCTACCGACACATTTCAAGCTCTTGCGACTTAATTTTCAATGTATAATTTAAATTTCTCATCCAAAAAGACAGATATGAGGCAGCAATCAAGATGAGTAATTTTGAGTAAATCCAGACTCTGGAGCAATCCAGCTCAATTCCGCCTTCAGTCTCTAAGCTTCCTTTCAAATGTCCTTTTGGCTCATTTCTTCCCTCCTTTTCTGCAGCTGCAGCCCCTCCAGAGGACCTGTTATTTTCTCTTCATAACCCTTGCTCATGTGTTAGTTCTAGTTATTTTGAAGTCTTTTGCAGTCTACTAAAAAAAATACTAGGCATTGAAAGCAAGTTCTGGGAAATATGAGCATTTTGTGGTAAAATGCTGCAAAACCATAGTGATTGCTGTAGTGTTCAAGGAATGACGGAAACAGTAAAAAAAGCAGTAGGTATTCTGAGTGAACACAGGGGGATATGACAAATAAAAAAAGCTTAGAAATTCTGAAGGCCACTAAAAGACAGCTCTTCTGACACTGACTATAAATATAGAAAATCTTTTCAGACATCTTAGATAGGTATATTGTTGCATCAAGAAGTTCTGGGACAGGAGAATATTGTAAGCAGTTAGTGAGCTGATCAATCTGAGTTATGAGTTAATTTTCAGTTTCCAGGATACATTTTGGTTAGGACACTAGGTATGAAAGCCTCCCAGTCCAGGCTAGCTATATTGGAATGAATTGAATGTCATTGTGTGCAGTGCTGTGATTTTTTTCTTGTAGCTTCAGGCATTAGTTTATATTTTGAAGCAATAATCTTTGAAGCAAAGTTCACCTCCAATGATCTATGGGCAAAATATTTCAAGTGGGACTGTCTGAATTGCTAGTTACCTTGGGACAGGGAATTAGTTTGAATTGAGGCAAACAAGGAAAATATATTTTGACCTGTTTGCTCACCAAAGCAAGATTTTAAGACACGTCCAAATTTCTAAGTTACTTGGAGTTTAAAAACTGACATGGGACACAACTATTTCTTTTGCAAGTAGAATATTTTACTTTTAGTTGATGTAGTATTAAATTGTTGTTTTTCTAAAGATATAGAACGATTCTTTAAAAGTGAGATATTGCAGAATATTGTGTCACACCTGTGATAAAAGGGGGATTTGCTGGCAGGGTTTTTCATGTACCATTTTTCACGACTACTTCATTCATGCCTTCTAATGCAGTTGCAAGATGGAGTTTTTTTATGAAGCCTCTTACACTGGAAAGATCTTATTTGATTTCTGTTTACAAGAAAACCATTGATTTGCATTTGTAAAAGTGATGCTTCTTCTATTTTATAAAAAGCAATTAGATTTCTATAAGAACATTCCTTGAGTGACTTGTAAGACACGTAGAAACTTGGTATTTATTGTGATCTATCTGCAAAATTTGCTCTGCAAATTAAGTCGTGATACCAGTCTGTCTACTTCATTTGTAATGTTGCCTTTTGAATTCTAATACTAATATAGAACAAATACTTCAGCCTTCCACTATGATGAAGCCTAAACAATAAGGGGAAAACTGGTGACAGACCATTTCCCTCCCATGCAGAGGGACTGTTTCACTATAATTAACTCTCTGAAGATGCTGCTCTGCTGACATACTTTGATACAAAACATAATTTTTTTATAGTAGAAGAGGGAAGTAATTTACTACTTATGTGTCATGCATAGGTTAGAGCCCAAAATAAAATTACCCCTGCATTTTTCTTCCTGTTTTTAATTAAAGCAATAAATGTAGACAGGTAATGTTCAGAATGAATCAGCAATTCTTCTGTTCCAAAATTAAAGTTTTATGAAAGAAATGAAGCATCAGATATTGTTGATTGGAAAACATTGTATTTCTGAAACATCAAAATTTTTTAAAAGAGAAGGGAGAGGGAAAGAAAGACAAATTCTTTTCAATTCCCAGAAAATCTAACAAAGGAGAGCTTTTAAACCTGTTGTATACTTCTACAGATTTCTTGAAGACAAATAAAAGGACTGCACCAATCTTCTCTTCTCTCTTGGATCTGTCAGCGTGTGGAATCAAATTGCACTCCACAGAAACTGAACCATCTGGATAAATGGGTTTAGATCAGAGCTATGTGTGATCCTGCACTGAGAAGGCCACGAAACAGCAGAGGCTCAACCACACAGGAGCACAGGGACAGTCAGGTACAGCACATGGGAAAAATTTCCTACAAGGATAGTACACTAAGTAGAAGCCAAAATTGACCTTTGTTTCCTTTGTTTCCTGCATTTTTATTTTGTTTGGATTTCACGATTTTAGGTTCTTTGACTGGACCCACTGCAGAACACTCAACCTCTGGCTTTTACCTGTAACTCCCTGCTTGTGGGTATGCTTGTGAATATTATAAACTCTTTCAAAGAAGTAAGAAAACAACTTTTTCATTGCTTTCTGAACTAATTTTACTGCACAGGACAAATACAGTTGAGGGGCTTCATAACAGATACAGCAGAAAAGAAAGCAGTTCATGCTGCCTCATTATGTGATTTACTATTCTAAAAACAACTTCCAAAGACAACTTGTAATGTGCTATAGAACAAATTCCTAACGACCTAACTGTGTCTTACTGTGAATAATTGGGTGATCCTTCAGTTTAATTGAAGCATTTAGGAACTGTTCCAAACTTTGAAGGTAAATGTAAAAGGAGTTTGTACAAACAACACTCTGCAAGTCCACCTACCTGAGCAAAGGAGAGGAACACTGCCTAATTATGATTTGAGAGGTGTTTTCTACTAGGTGCAGTCAAAAACAATATGAAAATAAAGCAATTTTTAGTATTAAATGAAAACTAAAACACATTGTTAATATAAAGTTAGTGAAAGAATTTCTGTAATTGAGGAGAACATGATAGTTACGGTGTTTAAAAGGTTAACAATAAGTTGTTTCATGATGCTTTATTGCTGTAAAGAATAATTTCTTAATTTTCATTTTTGTATTTATCCTAAATTATATCCACTGACAATTTAGCTCATATTTCAGAATTAAGTTACAAACCATTTATTGTGAAATAGTCAATGTATCATTTTTCTAATTTCAAAGACAATATAATATGGTTGTTCTTTTTCTTGCCCTGGAGATTTGTGCAGTTTCCGAAATATAATCAAATGCAAAGTTTTCAACATCTGGAGTGTGCACACTCAAACAAATCCTTATTTGTAAAAGAAGTGCTGTCACTTTTTAAGAATGTTTTTTAATGGACAAGACATAATATATTTTCCTCCCAATCTTTTCTTCCAAGGAAGTGAACAATTACAATGGTTGTGACTGAAATAAATAAAACAGAAAATCCTGATACTTGGGGCCAATTCTGTCCGTATGCATCTGAAAGAGACTGGCCTGGGTGTCTGCAGAGTTGTTCCTCTCACATATTCTCACTCCTCTCTGAGCACGATTGCCTGTGGATCCTGGCAGACTGCAAGGGAGCATGAGTCAGCAGTGAGCCCTCAGTGATGTAGAACTGTGCACGAGGCAGCTTTTGCAGGAGAGTAGCCAAGAGTTCAGGGAAAGCTTTTATTCCTCTGTGTTTGGCAATTAGGAGACCTCACTTGGAGTACTGTGCCCTGCTTTGGGCTCCCAAGGGCAAAACTAAAGTATCCTCATATTGAAGTGGTTCCCACAGAGGCCATCAGCCCACGGGATAAAGCATCCAATGTATGGGAGAAGCTGAGAGAGCTGAGCTTGTTTAGCCTTGAGAAAGCTGAGGGGGAATCTTGTTACTCTTCACAACTTCCCAAAGGACAAGTGGGAGAAGGTGGAACCAGGCTCTTCCTGGAGGAACACAGGGAAAGCACAGGAGTCACTTAACACAAATTACAGCAAGGGCAGAGACATAAAAGAAAAAGTTAATGTTGGGGGTAGCAGAACACCAGACTAGAGGCTTAGGGAGGATCTGGAAGCTCCATCCCTATAAACATTCAAAGCTTGACCGGAAAAGGCACCCAGCAATCTAATCTAATTTTGAACTTATCCTTGTCTTCAGCAGGGTCATTGGACAAGGCGATGACTTTAAAGGTGCCTTTAAAGCCAAATTTTTCTGTGATTTTACATAGTCAAACAAAATAAAGGATTTCTTAAGTGTTCCCCTCACCGTCCCCCTCTATTCTTCCACCACCTTCGGAATTTCCCTAGGCAGGAAGAAATCCTAAGCAGTTAATACTTCTGGGAAATTTTGATACTCATGTTTTTGGTCCCCTACATTTTAGTTAAGATTATTTTTAAAGTCTCACTGAAGATTGATGGCTGGACTCAGAGCCATTCAAAAAGGGGCACTCAAGGTCCCCCGAGTATGGAAAAAATCTTTTGAGGGGAAAAATTCAGCAGTTCTAACTTTATCAGAAACTTCTTTTTGTTTTGGAAGTACCTGTTCTGAACATAAGAACATTTTACATACAACTCAAGAGAGGAAAACCTGGTCCTTGGTATCCAGAGAGTATTTCAATAAACAAAATGGTAGTTTCAAGAGAAATATGTGTGTTTCTTCTTGTACTAGAGGTTCCCATTTTGATTGCTGTTGCTAATTGTCTTGTATCATATCATTGCTAAGGCAAGAAGAAATCTAGAACTACCCACACAGCAGAGAAAGGGTATAAACTAGCAAGGGTGATCACATCTCCTGAGGGAAAAAGCACTACTACAGAAGAGAGAAAAGCATTATACAGGTGGAAGTAGGACACAAAGCCAAATTTCTATGGCATTATTTGAGACTTGGATTCATGTTCCGAAAATTTTTTTGTATGCAAACTGTGTATTGACCATTTCATTAACAGGAAAAATGTAGGTTTGCAATGGGCTTCAACTCCAGCTTTTTTTAATTAAGCTGTCACTATTTACAGATATAGTCTAGGCATTGTAGGTAAAGGGTAGCTCTTTATGAGAACATTTATGTATGGCAATTTCATTTTCTCTGGAATGTGTTGTTGCCTCCAGCTGTCACTTGATTTGTAAACTGGAAAGCATTAGCTGGCTAAACAAAATTATCATGCATTTAGTTAGCAGAATTTGTTATTATGCATCTCTAAAATGCAGCATGAGAATTTGACTCATCTGTATTCCAGCAATGGAAAAGGTATTTATTGGTATTATGGTTACATCTGAAATTCTACAGCACATATGAGTCTTAGTGGAATTACAGTATATCATAGTAATTCATGTCATAAACTAGGACCTTATTGTATAATGGTAAATTCCATCCCAACCCTATGGAATTAGCAATCTAAATATTTCTGTGTATTCTTTTTCTCTTCTTCATTAATTCTGTAACTATAGAGAGCACAGTTCCTAGAAATGTCAAAGAAAATTTCCTATGAAGGGAAAGTATTATATCCCATGTGACCATTGGCAGCAGAATTAGTACACTTAAGACATTTTATTCAGCTCAATTAGATAGGATGTACTGAGGGCAGGAACTAAACATAGGATATTTACATATTAAAGTTTTTTTTAAAAAGCAACCAAAACAAACAGGCACACAAAAAAAACCAACAAAGAAAGCATCTCACAACAGCAGTTCAGTTTTCTGGTCAAGTGTTCTGTCACCTGTCTTATCAATGACTGCTTTATATCTTTAGATGGTGAACTTTTCAGGGCAGGAACTGTGGCTCCATCATCTGCATGTGGTTGTGTTACTCTTTGCAGAATGTGCACCAGGGAGCAAGTAGTATTTGTTATTTAATTAAATAGCACCTTCAAAGCCCATCTGAGGTTGTAGACTTACTGAGTTAGATACCGCACAAAATATGACTAAGAGTGTGCAATTGAATTTTTCTCATTAGGCAAATAAGCTTTCCTGCTGTAGTGGAGACAGCAGTGCTGGCTGGCAGCTATCACAGAACAAAGGTAACAGCTGCTCTCTGCCTTTCGTTGGTACTTGGGAAGAAAATGCATCAGGATACAAGTGGATCCAAATGAGACTACCATTTAATTGTTTTTATTGAAAGGCAGTGTTCACAAGACTAAAGAAATATAATCTGAGAAGATTTTACTAAGAAAACTGTGGGAAAACAATGTAACAGTGCAATATAATAAGGGGTGGCATAGATTACTGCTGCTTCCTGTAACTGGAAACATCCTCAGCTGCTTCATAGAGTGAGGGCCAGAGGCCTCTGCTCTGACTCCTCAGAAAAAAGAGATCAGGAAATACAGAAAACTTGGCTACCAAGGTGGAAGAGCAGAAAATTAAGGAAAGAAATCCAGTGTTTGATGTCTGTATCTAGGAATTGGTTACACTCCTACATGGCTGACTGAACGATCTTGTCTTTCTGAAGGAGACAGATATTTCTGTTTTCATCTGTTTTTTGCCAGGGCAACGACATGGAGTTTATGTCTCACCCCTCAATGGATCATTACAACCCCTTCAGCTAATGCTAAGGTACAAGATGTTCTCTGGAAATGATGGGTTTAAAAGGTCTGTAAGTTGGTGGAAGGAAATACTTGGTGCTTTGGATCGTTTTAATTTCTTTTGTGTCTGCAGAAGTAAAACCAAAGCTGTAATACTTAACCAAATAACGTCATACAGTTTGTAACAGGCACTGAAATGCACTAGCGATGTTTTATAGAGATAGAATAGTTGCTTCTAATCTTCTGACACCCAGTTTAGAGCTTCATCCTCCTCTTTCAGTGCTTACTCTTTGCTTATTGAGTGACCACTCAATGTATGCAGACATGTGAAGGAGTAAATATCACATGTGCCAAAACTCAGAAAAGACAAGCACTTTTCACGTTTAAAGCTTATATTTCTAGAACTGCTCTTCAAGGGAAAAAATTAATTTATTCTCTGAACTGAATCAGAAACATGCTTTAAACTATACCTTTCTCAAAGGAGAGGACTGTAAAATAGACTTTTAAACATAAGCTGACCTTCAAATAACTTACAGGATCATGATCCACAGAAACAAAACCAGTTATCTAACTAGTCAGCAAGGAATAATTTCTCACTAAATCACCTATAATGAAAAATGAGAATGAAATTGAGAGTTAAATTCTCCACAGACCTCAGCAATACTACTGTAATTAGTCTAATTTTTTCATCTTGATGCCTTTGTATCAGGTTTTCAATTCACAATTGACCTGAGCTGAAAATTTTTGTGGCTGGAGAATCTTAGGAGGAAACACTGTATATGCTTGCTCTGTTCTTACTCTTCCTTAGTCATCAGCATACAACTGCTGTCCAAGATAGGATCTTGCAACAAAGACACACTTTTCGTGTGGACATCTGGGCAGCTGTTCAGATGCCTGTCAGGGCTATCCAGGATACAGTCATTAACATAATGAATAGCACTGGGAATACAATTAGGTTTATTAAACTGTCAGGTTAAGAGTTGATGATCTCCCTGCTTAGGTCTTCTGAATTATTACATTATTATATTTATCCTACTGAGCTATTACATTATACCTTATCATAAGCATCATCAGCTTGAGCAATGATTTTGAATTATACCTTGCTATGTATTCTTATTCCTTCTCTCTAATTTTCTCTCCCAACTGCTGGATATCTTCATTCTTCATACTTTCTTGCCTTTTTATGATGACCACCATAAAACAAAATTCCAATCATAAGCCTAAATGATTCTCAAAGTAGAATAGAGTCAAACAATGCACATAAAGGATACTGCAACATTGTGCTGATGATAGAAAATACTGAAATATGTGCGTGAATAATCTTTCCGTGAATAATTTAAGTGGGAAAAAAAAAAGCTTAATATGACTGGTGTCCTTTTTGTCACATAATGACACCTGCTTAAGTGTCTTCATGGAAATCTTTACTAGGTGACTTTGCCCAGCAAAACTCTCCCATTTAATGAGGCTGAAAACGATCCAGTCAGTGCTGAGAGGGCCCCTATTATAAATTATATCAAATGCTGAAAATAAATTTAATAAAATGGGTTGAAGTGCCTGACGGTTATGCACTTTGGTGTTATGCAAGGAAACTTCCAGCCCTCCTGGTGCTTGCTCTGCCTGGTGGATGAGCAGCCATCCCCAGTTCTCATTGCAGATGCTCAAACAAGAAATTTGACAGCTTACACTGAGGGGAGCCCTGTTTATACAATGTCAGAGCAAGTCTCACAAGGAGTGTAAACTGTTTGACTAAAGAATGCTTTATTTCTAATGCTTTCTGTCATTTCAGAATTTTCTGTACAAACACTGAAAATTATTTAACTGGCTATTAATTAAAAGCATGAGAAGATGGAGTTTATTTCTTCACAACTGGACAACTTCACATTTGTTATAGAAATTTTATGTATTCTTATTTAAAACATGCAACCATTCTTTGACAATTCATTCATTTGAGAATTTATTCCATGGATCAGAAAGATGTGCTGTTACTCAAATTGCTTATGCAGCCTCTGTGCACTTAGAGCTCTCAATGGGGAAAAATATATTTTGTATTTGTAGTGGTTTAGGAACAGCACTCCAAACCTCAAGCTGCTCCTTTTCCCCCTCGAGTGACAGAGACAGAAGGCAGAGATCATGGGCTGAGATAAGAACAGTTTGCTGGAAACAGCAATGAGATAAGAAAACAATAACAGCAACAATATTAATAACAAAAGTATAAAAAAAAGGTGATTTACATGCAAAAAATGCTCACTGACCAACCTGAAGCAGCATGAACCCAGCAAAATGAACAAAAATCGTGGATGGACCCCCCAAGCCAATGCTGTTCCCAGACCCAGAGCCAAACCCACCTTCTTTTCAGAAGGGAGAATCCCTTATTTCTGCCACCCAGAGATGATGAGAATGTTATAGAAAAACAACCTAGACAGGCCCACAAAGCTCCAGGTTCTGCCCCCTCATGGCTACTGTGAAAAAATTAATTCTGTCCTGGCTGAAAACCAGGACAAGGTTTAACTAATATGCATAATCAAACAGAATGATCAAACCTTCAGATTCACAATGACTTGTCCAGATGCTTTTTGTTCTTCTTTAAATACTTTTTCTTAAAGATAAAACAGTAAAAAATCTCAAATTTTTATAGTTTTGAGGCATTACGTATTGGTGCCAAATTAGCAGTAGCGAAACCTCCAATAGTTCTTTACCTGTATGAAGTATCTTCAGTGTAGACAGTGTTGTCTATTGCTAGTATTTAGTATGGCAAAACTCTAACTTCAAGCGTTTTTATCTGTAGAGGATTAAAATAATTTGTTTTCCTGCTCACCATAAATTAAATGCTTTCAGTCACTAGTAAAAGGTCTTGATTAGTAGCAGCAGCTTAAGTGGAAATGGACTAATAAATCTTCATTTCTCTTCATGTGGATAGTCTCCAAATCATGTACAAGGCAATAACTTTTAATGTCTAACCTGCAGCTGCTCCATGATTAAATGAGAAACAAAATTGAAAGTAATCCATAGAGTTAGTTATCAATTTCATCTCTATTTCTCCCATTTACCCCCCTTTTAAGGAGTTTCTCTTGGAAAGCAAAAGGAAAGAAAAATAAATAATTCTTTATTCTTCTCCTGAGCAAAAGGTGTTTTAGTCTTGGAAGTTTTACTCATCAGAGAAAACTATGATGGTGGTCTAATACTAACATCCATAAAACATGTATATCTTAATATTCTTATTGCAAAGTTAATCAGAAGAATATTTTTTATATATTTCAGCTGCTAAGAAGTTATGTAATGGATAAGCAACACTGGATATTAAACTCAAGGAAAGTATTTTGCCCTTAATGAGGGTTGACCCTCTCATAAGAATTTTTTCAATAAGATTACTTGAATGAGAAAAAGGAGATTTTTAGGTCATATTAAAATATTCCTTGAGAATGAAGCCTGAATTTAAAAGAAAAATGATCTAATCATAATCTCTGGACTCAGCAGAATCTATGACTAAACATTACCAAAATAAATGTAAAAATAATTTTTCTCTGTAGCTACCCCCACAGTCATTCCTTCAATTTACTTCCTAGAATTCAGGCACCTCTTCTTTTTTCCTCTTTGGGTCACCCCTTAAAATAACTTTTTATTTTACAGGCATCCCCTGATGCCTGTTCTTTGGATGATTTTGGCTGGCAAACTGTAGAGGATGTTTCCCAAGCAGACTAGGCAATGAGTAAATTGATTGGTTAATAAAAAACTAAAAAATTTATCTTCGGGATCCTCTTTTGTTATTCTCAGTAATGTAAACATCTAAATTTACATTCTTTCATTATCCAGTTTACAGTGAATTTGGAAAGTCTGTGACTGTGATTTATCACAGAAGAATGTGTGCAAATACATTTATATATGGGTTATATATTTATATATATTCATATATATGTATATATGTTAACTGAAGAAATATTGTGATGAAGTTATATAAAAGCACAATATCTGCATTTATATTTCCATATAAATTGAAGTTCTGATCCAAAGATTATTAAAAAGCCATAAAGAATAAATTCATCTTTACAGCAAGCCTGCAAGAAAACAGCTTTCCAATTCTTTGAAGGATCACTATTTTCCTTCTTTGCAGTGAAATGGAGAACAGTTTCCATGGGTGAGCCAAATAAAGACGTGTGAACCGAACACTCATTTGTCATGGGAATTATATATACAGGTTTAAGTCACTTACTGCATTTGGCACCTCAAAACTCAAATTAGACTTGGGCCTCCTGTGGTCCTGTGTGCAGGACATTTCCCTGGGGTTGTTGCTAGCACAGGGCAGCACCTCCTCACTGCTGAAGAGAAATTCAGCAGTCCTAGCTGTGAGGTGAAGTTTCTTCCCAAATGGTCAATCTGATTTGATAGTACAAAGTTTTGCCTTTTACCAGATTACAGATGGGAAGGAAAAATCCCAATGAAACTAAAAAACCCATTGTCATCCCCAAAACAATGAGCTGATTAATCAACTGAAACCCAAAAAAATTATATTGCCTGAACATTTTCTAGTTGGGTTTTTTGGGGGGGAAAATCCTGGCTTGAGAGATTTAGGACACGGAGCGAAAAATTACGACTCTTTGCTTGAGCAGTAGGACAAAATATGTCATCCATAAGATATGTTGGACACATTTTAGATATATTATTCTAATAATTGATTATATATAATTATATATTATTCTAGTCAAAATTATAGCTCTTCAGATCTGATAATAACTTTAGGTTTCTGTACCGTTCATTTTGAGGTATAATTATGGGAAATATATTTTGGAAGTGGATGGTACCTCTCTTCTCAAGAAATCTCTGGAATTAATGGTAGTCTGCAAATGGAACTGTGAAGGTGTGAAAAACTTTCTGTTTATATTAATTTCCTCTTTTCAGAGTATATAAAAAAATACTGATTTTCTCTGTACACAAATATTTCTCTAGTGACTATTTACACAAAACCTAAATAAAGATGCAGGCTGGGAGGCACTTAATCCTAAAATAATACACAAACAAAACTTACACGCTGTTGTAATTTGCAGGCTAATTTACAATGATAGCAAGAGTATAATTAAAAATTATCCATGGTCTCTGCAGTACATAAAGAAAAATCTTCATTCTGTGCAAGTAGTGTGTGCAGAACAGTCTCTAAGAGTATAAATGAAATACTTCAGGCTAAGCAGTGAAATTAGTCAAGGACAGCTACCAGGAAAGAAAGGAAGGAAAACGCATGTATGACCAGCTCCTCTGTTTCTGGCATGTGGGTTTTCTGCTACATTACTCTAAGGACTTTTGGACTGCAGCTTTTGGCTTTCACAGTGCACAGTGATGAACGGGGGGGCTTTATTATCTGCAGAAGATATGTTATAGGGAACATCTTGATACATACTTATTGTATAGTTACCAGATTTCACTGGTTTGTATTTAATCTATCTAAAGTATGAAAGTAAATGATGCTTTTGATACCAATTTAGCCAGCTCTGAGAACTATGGACTGTATCAAGTCAATTACATCTTCTAGCTGATAAAGCGTGATTTAAGAACATGTATTCTTCAACAACAAATGCAAAATTACATCTCTCTTCAAAGCAAAATTAAAAATAAAAATTTTCTGGAGTGAGAGAGAAGGGCTTTGAGAAGCAATCCAGAACAGTATAAATAAACCACTGCTAACTGCAAGCTGTATATCAAATACGACACTGGAGATTTAGCAGTAAATTGAAGCATTCAGTCAAATCCCTGCCTTGGAGGCATAAAGGTGGTGCTGCCTGATTATTAACAAGAATTTTATTTTAACAAGCTAAGTCAGTGATAAGTTTTTTGAGTGTATATGTGTGTGTGAAAAGATGAGGAATTTGTGTTCTGCTGAAAAATATGGCTTGTCCTTCAACTTGCATAAGCAAATCCACCTGCCAGATCCATATTTTGTGGAGTGTAGTCCTGCAAGCACTGAAGGGTTCCATAGTTACGTATGAATATCTGTCTACAAATGATGTAAATGAGATCGGAGTGTTGTAAGATTTCACCTTTTACTATGGGATTTTTTCCACTTCTACTATTACGCCCAACCTACCTTAGCAGAATTCTGCCTAAAAACACATTTATTTTTGTTCTTTATCTCACACATCTTAAAACTGGTAGCACAGCAATGTATCAATCCCTAAATCACCATTGTGGAGAGCCACAGAGTCTATGATGTTCCTGGTGGTGTTAATAATGCTCTTTAAAAGCCTGTCCTAGCTCTGGTTGTCATCCCTCTCTGAGGATTACTCTAAAAGAATTCATTTTTTTATAGAGTAACAGTTTCTTGTGAAGAAATCCTTGGGATTCTCTTATTTCCTTGACAAATTATGGAACTTCATTAATGGCACTTCCACTAGCCAGTTTGAATCACTGCCAAACAAAACTGTGTAATAAGGGAGAGGAAGAGATAAGAAATGTCCTGTAACAGAGCTGTACAAATGGAGGACTAGATGTGATTTTTCATTTTCTACTTCATTTGCAACACATGCAGTGACACATCCAGTTGCTCTCTGATGGTTAGATACCATTATGGGAAGCATCTTAGGTTAGAGAGATTGCACTGTTTATGATAAATTTAACCCAAAAATTCATGTTGGCATACAGATAAGATACATTAGCCTTATATGACCCACCCCCCCAAAAAAACCCCCCAAAAATAACACAAAACAAAACAATACCAAAAAAAAAAAACCCCAAAACCAAACCAAAACAAACAAAAAAAATCAAAAACCCCAAAACAAACAAACAAACAAACAAAAACAAACAAACAAAAAAAAAAACTAAAGCAAAACAAAAACCCACAAAACACCAAAATTCAAACCCCACCCCCCCCAAAACAATGAAATATCAATCTTTCAACTGACTGAACACTTATAAATGCATTTCTGGAAGTGTTTTAGCTTTTCATCAAAGTGGGGTATTTTACTCGTTAATATTTTTTTTTAAATTTTTGTGTTAAAAAATAAGAGAGCCCAGACTTTTCAGTGAATTTTTATTTTATGCAACCTTTTTCCATATTCTATCAAGAAGAGGGGAGAGATGAGAACTAGAGATCAATTGTTTTGAAGAGGACATGCATTTAAGAGTTCTGAGCATATTTTAAAATGTAATAAGGAATTCTTAGTTTCCAGTTAGCTATTGGCATGCTGTGAAAGTTATGTACCCACTGGGGGAAGTTATTTTAGAGAGATTAATTTTCATATGCAGAATTTCATAGTACCCTTTCTCCTCTACTCTCGTCAAGCCAACCCAGTGTGAGGTACTGGAATATGCATGGATTGTATCATTGGTGGATAAATGATAACCTGCAGTATGAACTCATAAGCTATTTTGGGTTAGAAGGACTGAAAAAAATATATATCCCAGTAGATCTTTCTATATCTACAGATTTAATTGTAGATGCTGGGGCAATGATAATGACAGAATCTTCTCCATGGAAAAAGCTGAAGCTGGGCAGCCATAAGAACCCTGACTATGACATGCAACAATTCTCAGATACACCACATGAGTTTCTCAAAAGACTCTCCTATTCAAGGGCAACAAATCTGTGAATTCACAAATACTTATTTTTTAATATTACCCATGACACAATGATCACAATCAGGTTCGAGTCTGCAAGGCTTTTTTTGAGGTTTTCAAACTAATAATTGACAAAATCTTTAAAGACAGACAGAGAAACAATGCCTATATAGATTAATTTGGGTCCATATCAATAAAATGTTATATTCAATTGAATTTTGGAGAGTATTGACCTTAGAGGGAACTATTCCTTATCTTATAGAGAATCTGAAAACAATTTCTTACCCTTTAAATAATTTTTTTCAGTTCCCATATTTAAGTCATAGAATAATATAAAATAAAAGATGCAATAAAGTTAGAATTTTAATTCTATGCTAATAGTTGTATAGGTAAACTTAAATAAAATTGTTTCGTTGGTTTGATAGTTACGGTCAATAACATAATTTTGCCGAACTCAGAGGAGGGGCTTCTTTGTGACCATGTTTTTTGCTAAATATTAGACTGAGTGAGGTTGCCAAGACTCATCCTGTTCTTTTGGGAGACAATACTAAAAACTAAAGTTGCCAGTCTTTATGCCCTCTGCTTTCTGGGTCTGCATCCAAGAATGTTCTTCTTTACAAATATGCTTCAACCTTTCTCTAAAAGTTTCACTTTTGCCAGTGTAACAGAGCTATCTGTTGAATCTTCCCCTCAACCTTTTGGGCTGTCTCCTTGATATCCGAATCTTAATCTCTAGAGTAATTCAAAGGCAAAACCTGATAATCCAAGCATGCTCAGAAACTCAATGGGAAGCTGAAATAAAACTTGGGAAAGAGCTTCATATAGTTGAGATATTTGTGTTCTTGTCGCTTGGCTAAGGACATACATATTCTTTCATCAGAGGAAATTAAAGGACCTAAAAGTCTGTGGTGGAAGAATGAAAAACAATAGGCATAAATTGAAACAAGACAGGTTCTGACTGTAAAAGAGGAATAGCTTTCTCCCTGTGAGGGCAGTCAGGCATGGATCAGGCTACCCAGGAGCTGTGTAGTCTCTGTCCTTGGAGTTTTCTAAGATCTGACTAAACACAGCCCTAAGTAATCTGGTGAATATAGTGTTTTCCTTGCTTTAAGCAGGGTATTGATCTAGAGACCTCTGGAGGTCCCAGTATGGTTTGTGGGATTCAGTGATTCCAATCACTCTGCTTTTCTAAGTTTATTTCTTTCACAACAGAATACACCATATTGTGCCATTCTCACATGAAAAGCCCAAAAAGAGTCCAAACCTGTCTAAACAGATATCTTATCTCAATGCACTGGGGATACCCCAGCTGAAACCAGCAGAGCAGGTAACAAGAGAGACAGTGTGATCTCCAGAGAGCTTGTTCTAAACCCACCTTGTGCTGGATGTAGAGCACAGCCTTTAATTTTCTGAACTTGTAGCTGGTATTAGGGTAGATCCTGTGCAAAAATTATCAAGATTGGGAAGGCTGGAACTGGATATAATCATCACTTCTACCATCCATTTTTTAGTATCAATTGCCCAAGTGTATGCTTAAAGAAAGAAGTTTGGCTATGCTATTGTACAAACTTCTTTCATGCTGGCCAAGACAGTATGGTCAAGAACCCATAAGGATATCCAGAAAGTTTTGATGAGTGATTGCGCACCAAATTCTGGGAAAGTAGAAGTTCTGCTGATTGCCAGGAATAGGCAGACTTCATATTTGATTTCAGGATATTAAAAACCCAAAGTATTTAATTTACAAAAAGGAAATGGAAGTAAGAGTGGTATAATCCTCACTCTGCAGCCTCCCAGTTTTGACAAATGTATCTTACTAATTTTCTTTCAAAACACATTAGTTCATATTTTATGGCACATAAATATCACCAGCTGTGCACTTGCTGTTTTTTTTTTTTTAACATGATCATAATTTGTAATTTATGACAGAATTGAGAATACCTTATTTTAATACGGAACAAGGTGAAAGATGTTTGGAATATTAGTCTATACAAGTAATATATAATATTGATCGTGACAATCTTGAAAAATCAGAATGCAAGAAATAATAAACAATATTTACAGCATAAAATTAATATCTTAAAGTACCTTAACTTCACAAACAAAAATATTAATGTATCAAGGTACATGTATAATCTGTATGTGTTTAGGTGCATGCAGCATAACTTAATGATAAATTATTAAAATTATACTATTTCAAATCTTGGTTATGAATATGCTAAAAAGATTTAAAGAGGAGTAATTGCTCATACTTAATGAACAGTCAGATTTTAAAAAGAAGTGACTTCTAATGGGCTCTATTTCACAAAATTGCCAGATGTCACCATCATGACTAAATTCATCTTCCTAAGTTAGACTAAGCCAGCGATAGCAAGAAAAGAATTTATCAAGTCCCCCTGCCAAGGAATTCATAACCCTGGCAAGACTATTAAAATCCAGTAAATATATACTAATGGACATTCCAAAAATATATAATCAATAAACAAGATAGCAAGAATCTTAGACAAAAAAAATCACATTGTAAAAAGAGGGTCTTTCTATGGGCACAGTCACCTCCTATCTACATTATACAACCCGTACTCTGGCAGTGATGACGTGCTATCTTCAAGAAATACCAAAGGGGAGAACCTAAGCTTGTGTTACACCTTAAAAATGGTCAAAGACAATCATCCAAATTTACAGTTAGTTGCAAATGGCCTAGGCCTTATTCCCATACTCCATTTGCTCCCCTGGTAACACTGCCTAGCCTGAGGTCACTTCCTATCCGCCCTAAAATCAAGTCTCCATCAGATATGAATCTCCAAAATGAGGACTTCAAGCCTCAACCAAGACTACAGAACGGTGAGACTTGCAACTAAACTGCAATATTAGTACCTAGTAATGGAAACGTGAGCACATTGCATTGTTTTCTCTCTGTCCTGGTTCTTTCAAGTTTTCCCTGAAACTGTCTATCTTGGTGATTCTTTCTTTCACCTGGACTTCTCCATAATACTCCAAAACTACTTTGTGGATTTTTTTCCATCTTCTGATTAATGTGATTTAACCACAACAGTTAACTCAGCCTCCTGCAGCTGCTTGCTCACTTCCCCATGGTGGGATGTGGGAGAGAATTGGAAGGGTAAAATGAAAACTAACTTGTTGAGATACAGACATTTTAATAGGCAAAGCAAAAGCTGCACACACAAGCAAAGCAAAACAAGGAATTCATGTGCCATTTCCCATGGGCAGGCAGGTGTTCAGCCATCCTCAGGAAAACAGGGCTCCTTCAAGTTACAGTGGCTTGGGAAGACAAACACCATCACTCCAAACATTCCACCCTTCTCTCCTTTTCTTCCCCAGCTCTGCATGCTGAGCATGACTCCACATGGTCCAGGATGTCCCTTAGGTCATTTGGGGTCAGCTGTCCCAGCTGTGTCCTGTCCCAACGTCTTGTGCATCCCCAGCCTCCTTGCTGGTGGAGTCAGGAGCAAAAAAGGCTTTAACTCTCTGTAAGTGCTCCTCACCGATAATGAAAATATCTCTTTGTTATCAACACCATTTTCAGCACAAATCACAAAAAATAAAAGCCTCATACTAGCTAGTAGGGAGAAAATTAACTATCCCATCCCAAATCAGCACCTCTCAACATGGAACTTGAGGACAAATGGAAGAAGTTCAGAAATATATACAATACTCCAGAGGCCTAAAATGAACAGGATCATGTAAATATGGTGTTCAGCATGAATATCAGTTTTAAGACTCTGCTGTGATTTTCATGTTAATACACTTGTTACAGAGAAAAAGACCACACTCTGTGCTTCTCCTAATCCCTCCTACTTTTATTCTACACCATCACAGAATTCTCTTTATCTTCTTTAGCGTCTTTAGCTTTAGTTCTCTTGAGCTTTAACAATATATATTTCCTACACTGTGATAACCAGTTCCTAGCAGTAGAGTCAATATTTGCCCATCAGGAGAACAGCAGATGGCACTACAGCCACTTTTCCAAAAGCATGAGATCCATACAAAAGACTGGTCTGGAAAGTGACAATCTAATTTCATTGTTGTTATTTTACAAATGCTGATCAATTATCAAAGATTCTTCTATGTAATGTATGCTGATTTCAGAAGATGGAGTCTCAGTAACACTGAGTTATTCCTTGAGGTAAACAAAACTGTGGAAAACATGCACAGAGATATGAACTACTGAAGGCTTTTAAGTTTAATTATACATTTATGGATTTAATGAGAAAATTGGTTCTTTCAAACATGATTTTTATTATACCTTTGAACAACATGAAATGGTTTTGTGCATATGTGTAAGTGTCAGAGTGGAGCCTGTTAATTTTCATATATTTATGTCTTTTTGGAAGACTTTGAGTGGAGAACATGCAAAAAAAAGGGCTATTTAATATCTTTTTCCTTGCACAATGATCATTAATGTATTGATCATATCCTTATTCAGGCAAAATCCACCAAAACTAAATTGTCCTTTTCAGATATTTCTGAACAACACATAATCACAAACTTCTCTGATATTTCTGTTAGAGCACTGAGGAAAGCATTTATCTTTTTTAATACAGACATTTTGTGACAAACATCAGACGAAATGCGACAGAACCCTGCCAGAATGAGACATAGTCCTGCACAGAGGGTGGTGAGGCACTAGAACGGATTTCCCAGAGGGGCTGTGGATGTCCCATCCCTGGAATTGGCTATGTTGGACGGGTCTCTGAGTAACTTCTTTGGCAAAAGCCCCTCTATATTACCATGCCTCTTCAAAATATTCAGAGATGGCATTTTTCCACTTTGAGCTCACAGATTTTATATTATTCTTTTCATAGAGGAGTTTGTTACAAATAATTATCTCTGACAGTAGAGACTGGAACCATAATTCAGCAAAAGAAACATGGGGGGAAAAGAGAATAAGATATACCCACGGTGAGCGGGAGATCTGTGATAACAAGGACAAATATCAATCTACTTATCAGAATCTAAAACTAAAATTAATGGTTCATCTTTGCTATTTGCTGGCTCAGGCTTCGCATTCTAGAACTGAGCATAAGTAAGACGAGTGTAACATAATTGAATTGAGCAGCAGGAGTGCTGAATCAGCTGGTCACCAAAAAACATCGACTGATGCTTTTTCACGACCTCCCTCATCTAAAGGGACCCATAACTGCATAACACGGCTGTGACATTCTTACTGACAGCGTGGGCTGTGTTTAGTATATTCAAGTGTAAGTGCATGGCTTGCACTTTGCTCAGGGACTCCCCGCGCTGCAGCTGTGCCCCTGCCACCCTGCCTGACACGCTCAGCTCACACGGGTCTGCCAGGCAAAAGCCCAGCAGCTTCAGCTTGGCTTGCATCTTCAAGATTTTCTGGGATCAGGATGATGCAGGACTGGGCTCACTGCCCCCAGGAACCTAAGCAAAAAAAAAATCAAACTGTGAAGTAATCAAGGATGATTAAAATGCTACAGCTCCAAGGGAAGATAACTTTACTTTTTGCAGGGTTTATTCACCACTCAGTGAGACTTTAGAGAATTTTATTCTCATAAAACTCTAATGCCTTTTTTGGGAAACAGGAGGTAATTTGCAACTAGAATCACAACAGAAATACAGTGATCATTTCTGTGGATTCTAGTTTAAAGTAGCCTTAACTGATAAAGTCATTTTCCAGAATTGCTGGAAGCATACATACAATTAGAACATGCTGACAGTACCAAGTTGGTTCTCTCATCCCATCCCAGTTTCTCTGAGAAGCAGAGTGAAATAATCTGGAAACCAGCCACACTTACTCAGCTGTGAGTGCTGGTTGGGTGCGACAGCTTTCATCGTGTGGAAAGATGATCAAAACTGTTTCCTGGCTGCTCCTGAGAACTTGTGAATGGACTCATGCTGACCTTCCAGTCCACTCTAAACTACACCAGGCTGAGAACCACAAGATTTTGTCTGTAAACTGCAGATAAAATGAGAAATTTGTAACATCAAGCAATTTAGTAATGTGTAACAATCTAGCCCAAACTCTGGACTTGAAAGAAAAATTATTCCTACTGACCTTCCTTTGATTTAATTTGTTTTTTTAACATCAGTTTAAGAAAGTCTCATAATATTTAAAAAAATCTAATGGACAATGATATGTTTTCAAGAAAAAATGCTCAAAGGTCTCCCAAAATATTATCCAATTCATGTTGTACATCAAGTGCTTTGAGGTCAGTCATCTCTTGCAGCTTAAATTTTGCTTGTGTATTATAGAGAATGGCCATTTGATCAAATTAATAACTCTATATTTGTTTTAATATGCAGAAAAAAATAAGTTTCTACTGAAAAATGGCACATACCCTTATGTTTCTATGTGTCAGCAAGTTGATGCGAGACCAGCTTTATGTACGTGCACATGTACAAGCACCTGCATATGTAAGTAAACATATACATTTCACACTTATTTCCCTTTTTTACCATGTTTTTACCATGAGAAGATACATGCCAGTAGAGAATGAACAGGACACTGTGGGTCCATGTGCAGTTTTGCATGTAGACTAAAGACACTTCTGTAAACTTAATTTTAATTGTTTAAAAGAATAACAGTGGACACAGACTTTAAAACAAAATTGCATGGCTAGATATTCCTCTTTATATGTGCAAAAACATAAATGTAGTTAGAAAAAAGATGAACACATCTCTTGAAAATTTAATGTTTACAACTCATAGAGTGAGGTTGTTTGGGTTTGAACTCCAATAAAAAGATCTTGCCTAAACGTTTCACTCTTTCTGTAGGTTTTGGGTTTTTTTTGTTTTTTTTTACTCCATTAAAAAAGCTTCTACACATACAGTTCATTGGTTTGTTGATGAGTCTGGGTGTGGGAGGAGAAAATTACTAAAGTGTCAGTCTTCTGACTTTAATTTTCCAAATGCATGTGGTTAAGTCCCTTGAGTGAAATAAACACATTGATGGAGGAAATAGATAAAATCTTCAACCTTTTTCTCTGTTCATTCTTCACACTCTCAAACTCCAACAGCTTATATTTCTCGAGCAAAACTTAGACCAGATGAACTACAATTTTTCTAAACATGTTGAGTGATAGCGATGATTTATTTGTAATACACAAAGAAGTTATTGTCATTCTGTGATTCTAACGGATTGAGCCATCAGAGCAGCGCTGATGTATGTCTGCCATAAACCAGACAGCTTTATTGCATCAGAGATTCAGTTCTGCAGCTGTGTTTAGAGGCAATTCTATTTAAAATGTGCCTATAACTCCCAAAGCCGAGACCAGCATATTTGTTTACTTTCTTGCTCATTTTGCCAGCCAAAGGCTTTATAGGCCAAATTGCACCTATCCTTGGCCCTGGAATCTGCCAAATAATGACTTTGGAGCTTTCTTCTTGAGACATTTATAACTGTACATGAACTTTGAAGAATTGATTAAACGATCATCTCATAATTACTTTAAACTCAAGAATTTGTGATGTTGTGAATTTATTAGCTACTCATTCTGGGACAGCTATCTTGCCTAAAGAGACATCTGAACTAGCCAAAAAAAAAAAGCACAGAGTCTGTGCTTTAGCTCTTTGAAGGTTTGGTGGCTTTCTGGGTGCATTTTTAAAATTTTGTTTGGGTTTTCTTCCTAAACACCTAACAGCTGTCCAGGTATTGATGAATGCATAGAGTGAACACATCCTGGAAAAGGAAAGTGAACACAAAAACGTGGGACAAACTTCTCAATGTAGGTGTAGAACAAGTACCTCGTCTGGGTTTTATTCCTCACTTTGATGAGGTTAATCATACAGGTGATACCAGAGAGGAAAGAAATGAGCTGTCTGAAAAACTGATGCAAATCAAAAGCTGTCTAAATGTCTCTTCAGTCAAGTTTGCTTTCACAAATACTCCAGTCACAAGGAATCATGTCATGAACAAAGTAAAATCTCTGGAGTGCTGTGCCCAGGCAGTTACAAGTCTCCCAAAACTAACAGACTTGCACCAGTAGACTTCATCTAAGGATGTGGACTTAACCCTAAAATATGAAGTTTTGTCTATTTTGTATTTATCCGTATACCAAGTTCAAAGTCCAAATTCTGCAGAAGGGTCAGGTGACCCCAAAGCTGTCCTCAGGACATGGCATATGTTCATTAAACATTAGTTTTTAACACAGCTAGAAAAAGGGCTTTTATAATGATTATGAAAATAATAATGCATCCAAAGGTACTAGCAGAAAACCTGGTGTTAAATGCATGCATTGTGTATCTCCACTCTGCACCATCTGGCTCCTTTGTTATAGAAAGTTGTAAACTAAACAGACTGTGAACTAGGGCTGGAGATTACCAGTTAGGCAGCAGATTATAGCTCTAAACCAGCAGCTTTAATCCAGCCCAGATCAGGCATCCTCTTTAAAATATTACTTCTTCAAACTGGCAAAGAGTTTTAGTCCAGTTTCTATTTGAAAGACTGTGGAAATACAAAAGATAAACTCATCCAAAAATATATTACTGTTTTTTCTTGGAAACAGAGGCAGTCCCAATATTTAATGTACTCCTTTATCAAAGAACTTTAAAAAGAGTATTACAAGTAAAATTCAATGAAAAGGAAAGAATGGACTTGTAAAAGTGCGAATGTTTAAAGGAACTTCATTAAGAGAGGAAAAATGTCAGAGTTCCCAAAATGAAGAAAATGTACATAAAATGCAAACATCCTGGAAGAGGAAATAAAAATTAAAATTAGAAATATTATATTTAATTACATTAAAAATACTTGATCAAAGGCAGGCAGAATAAGTTAAATAAAGACAATATGAATACATCAATGAAAAATCCAAACAAATTCACTTTGTAGTGTCTAAAGTAGAATGGAGAAGGAACTGAAGTCCATAAGGAACTGAAGAAGGAAAAACCTTCTAATAGTTGCAAGTTTTTATTCGATAAATTGGTAAAGCTTCTTGGATTACTAAAAGAGGAAAATGAGCTTTTGTTCTGCTTTAGAGGAATAAAGAATTAGATAGAAAAAAGTAATGCTTACAAAATTTTCCAAAATACTAGTTACATATGAAACATTATCTGCTACATATAAACTATCTTCAAATTACCATACACAATATACATTATATGCAAAAGTTCTTACTGAGACTGCCTGGGAATCTCTAGACTTTGATGTTTAATTTTGATAATCCCCATAATTTTGGAGAGTATAACAAAAAGCTCAACACATGTAGATGCTTTGCAGTTATTTAAAAATGCTAAGCCTTGACCTGGCTAGTTATAAACGTAACATCAAACATGAGGAGAATGGAAAATGGATTCAGTCTATGAAGAATTCATGATTGGTGACTGGCAGGATTTCATAGACTATGGTATCAAATAGATATTTTTCCAGATGACTTTGCTAGTGTTGTTAAGAAAGGAGTGTCTATGTTAGCATTCTTGATAAGGTCAGGATTAAAACTTTGAAGCAAAGTTTTAAAATAAAAAGCAAATCTACATCCAGGCTCATTTATGCTTTCATCTCAATCTGTGTACAAACTGGATTCCTTACAGAGTGGTGTTACGAGAGAATTCCTGGGGCTGCTTCCTACTGCACACTTACTGTACCCACAGTACTCTGAAACTTACTGGGGTTTCAGTGTGCATTAAAACTGTCCATAAGAAAAATCACTGGAATGCACGTGATGTAGGTGACAGGCCCTCAGAATCAGCTTCATTCATTTTGCACCTTGACATTTCATGATGGAGAAGTCTAAAATGTAGTAAAAAATTAATCCAGAAGAAGTAATATTTCTTGAGTCTTTGGTGGGATGATTCATTTACAACTGCATAAATAGAAATTAATGCTTAATGTGAATTAAGTCTCCAGTGAACAGATTAAAAAAAAATTAAGAGATCTAAAAGAGAAAATATTAATTAAAAAAAGTTGCAAAATAAAAATGTTTCCTTTGGGATCCTGGAAAGAATATTTCTGACTTGGGGGTTGTTCTATATGTTCAGCAAATAATCACAAAACCATGGATCATAAATGAAAGAAGGCTGATGAAAGACTCAAGTACTGACAAAAGACAACCAGACAGTGTAGTCTGGATTATTCACTAAATTGAGTCTAATTAATTAAAACACATTTCCATCTGAGCAAATTGAAGGGAATGTGTGTAGGAAGACAGTGCAGCCATATTTATAGGATAGATATTAGAAAACAGTGACTCTGAAGCCAGGTAAAAAAGTGGGGCGGTAACCATGGGTGATTAAACACTAAATACTGGCTGAAGGCAAAATACAGGGTTCACAAAGTGATCCAGTTGGAAGTTTGTATCTGCAGCTCAGCTAAAATAGGTGTGTGAGTACTGCAGGATGGTTGTATAGTCTCTTGTGGTGAAATCAGACACATGAGGGCAAGGACTTTCTTTTTCCATGCATTTGTATTGTGGTTGGCCAGTGGGATCCTAGCAGAATCAAGGACTTCAAGCATTATTCCACCTTGTTGGCACAGAATAATAAATCCCATATGACAGTTTTTAATGCTAATAGATATAACACAATTTAATAAATATTTCCTTAAGACTATGTAATGTTTTAACTTTCAAGTGAAAGACTTCTTTCCGATCCCTTGTTCCACAATCTTTCACTATCTTCTCTTATTCAAAGAGAAGTTTTTCCATATTAACCACTGTAAACTCACGGAAACAAACACAAAATAAATTAAAACCCAAAGAATTTCTTGAGGAAGGCAAGGATTAGCCTTTAGAGACCCAAAGTTTAGAGAGAAGTGACTTAGTTGATAATTGTCAAAAGTACTCCTTTCCTAAACTCTATTCTTATAATGCCTACAAATTAAATCCTCAGGTTATTTTGCTGCCATTACTTTGTGGGGTGCTGTATTTTTCATGTCTATTTCTGGCCATACTGCAATTATATATGGCCACACTGAATGGCAGACTCTTGTCAAAACTAGGCCTGATGGCATCTTATCCACAGCACTAACAAAAAGAAAAAAAAAATACTTTAGAGGCTCCAAAAGGCTCCAGAACGAATAAAATAAGATCCTCCATTTATTTAATGAAGTATTTCAGTACCCAAAGGGGTCCGTTCAGTACCTGAAGGGAGCCTACAAAACAGAGAGGGATTTTTTACGTGTAGTGATAACACAAGGGGCAATGACTTTAAACAGAAGGAGGGTAGGTTTAGATTGTAGGAAGAAACTCTTGACTGTGGATGCCCCTGGATCCCTGGAAGTGCTCAAGGCCAGGTTGGATGGGGCTTGGAGCCACCTGGTCTAGTGGAAGGTGTCCCTGCCCACGGCAGGGGGCTTGGAACTGGATGGTCTTTAAGGTCTCCTCCAACCCAAACCACTCCATGATTTTCTGTTTCTATGAAGTAATTAGACCATATGGTGCAAGAAATCAGCTGGCAACATCAGCAGAAATCATCTTGCGGTTTTCACTGAAGTTATGAAGAAGCTCTACAGTCCTTACTGCTGCTCCAGACTGAAACAGCAAAAGTGGTTCCACAGGCACTGTCTGCTCAACCATGTAAGTCCCAGGTGCACCCCACACAGAGAATGAAAATACAAAGGTCACTTAATTTCATTACACTGTGAATGCTGCCAAGCTTGCTTTGGCGTCTGGAAAATCCCAAATTCAATGCCCAGTGGAATTTTAATGGAAAATATGCACCTGTCAGATCTGTGTGTAATTATTTGATAAAGCTGAGCAGTCAAAAATATGTCTTTAAATATAGACAGGAAATAATCTCAGCCTATTCAGTTCCAAATAGAATACTAAAATGAACAAACAAAAAAAAAATCAAATAACTTGTACTATTTCTTACTGATTTAAGCAACAATCTGAAATCCTGGCCAAGAATAAGACACCATAAAAAGCTTACAGTAGTAAAATGAAAAAGGTTAATGGCATACATAAACCACACATCAAATTTTTTCCATTATATACATTATTGGAATAGGTAATGTTCTCTAGTAGCCTAGAAACAGAATGCTGTGGTTAATACAATTTATGACGTATTTTTGCTTGTAAGGCTAGTAATGTGCTTCCTTGCTCCTATTTTGCTCTCATTAAAGCATCTGTTTTGTATATATATTTTACAATGCCATATCTAATCTAATTTATTATGAAATAATTCCATTACATATAATAATCTTATGAAACTCTTAAAATCCCTGCATTCATTGTGAAGTTCTGGAAAGAAAGAGTCTTCTTTATAACACTTTCCCTATATGAAAGGTATACTTTTATTTCCACTATGATATCAGCCTGAAAATTGACTTAAAAAGGACAAACTTAGAACATCTACAGACTCATGGAGAAATACAAGGTTTTACTGATCTTCTTCAGATTTACTATGTCAAAGAATTGAGAAAAGAAAAAACTAAGCAGGATATTGCTCTTCTTTCTTGGGTATTATCTCAGTCATTTTCATGTTTTCTTGTAAAATCCCACCAAAGTCTTTGCTAAGTGTGCTCTGACAGCTGTGGTTTCATTCCCTTCCTGGTTAAACTGTGTAAACAATAACAAAACAAAATAAGTGGATCTCTGGGATTTCAATGGTTGTTTTAGAAGTTCCTAAACAATAAATGTGGTTTTGGAATCGTAGAAAATAGTGAATTCGGTGCCTGATTTTAAAAGTCTAAGCAAGGGGGTTAGCGATAATTCAGTATAACAACTTATCCTGGAAAAACCCGGTAAAAATAAACAATATATTAAAAGTCACCTAGAAGAAATTGATAAGTAATAAAATTGATTTGCAAAGAAAAAATCATATCAGATAAACCAGTGACATGACTTTTTCCTTTGTATTGGAAAGTAGTCATTGGAGATAAAAAAGAGACAATGTAAGATAAACAGCTGCTGTGTTTGTATATAACCCATGTGTGCATTAGTGCATCACAGTCTGATACTAAGTTGGCAATAATCAGTTTTTTTATATTAACTACAATTAGTCACTTCAATTAGAGACAGAAAAGATTCAGAGTGTATTAGAAAACAGAAAACAAATGGAAGATTCAGGGAGAAGTAAAATGTATTAGTTCTGTACAGAAAAGGCTATACGATATTTTTCTGTGATTTTTTGTTATGTAAAAATCATCTCAAAGATGGAGATTTACGTGAGTTTTGAATAAAATCTTTCACATGATGATGGTAGTCATCTGCTGGATAAACAGCTCAGATGTGAAATATGGTATTTCTATTCCTTGTACTTTTTTAATAAAAAAGGTGTCCGTTAGAAAAAGTTCATTAGTTAACTCTTCCTTGAGACTGTCCTGGTTTCAGCTGGGATAGAGTTGTTTCTTCTCAGTAGCTGGTACAGTGCTGTGCTTTTGGATTGGGAATGAGAATGGTGTCAACAACACACTGACGTTTTGGGTTCTGCTAAGTCGTGTTCATCTTAAGTCTAGGACTGGCTTTTTTTTTTTTTTTTTTGTTGTGAGTGTGTGTGTGTCTCATGCTCTGCCAGTGAGGAGGACAAAAGAAGAGGTGCACAAAAGAAACTGGGAGTGAGCTTGGCCAGGAGAGGTGACCCAAACTGGGCAAAGGAACATTCCACAGCACAGAGCCTCATGCCTGGTATACAGACTGGGGGAATTACCCAGGAGGGTGGTCACTCTCACTTGGGGAAGAAGGGTCTGGCATTGGTCAGCAGGTGGTGAGCAATTCCACTGTGCAACACTTGTTTGTCTTTTTTTTCTTTTCCCTTTTTATTATTATCAAACATTATTATTGTATTTTTCTTTTCAATTATTAAACTGTTCTTACCTCAACCTACATATTTTGCTTTTGATTCTCATCCCCATTCCACTGGGGGACAGAAAGGAGCTGAGTGAGTGGTGTGATGCTTAATTTCCAGCTGGGGTGGTGGATTTTTTTTCCATCTTATCCATTCCAGTTTCTAAGTTCTGGACATTTTTGCAATTACTAGCTCTAACTTCACTAGTAATTGCATCCAGTGGAGTGATGACTGTGGTTTTTATTGAACAAAAGCCACACAGCACTATTCTTAAAATGCCAAGTATCCTTTAAATGACAGTGTTTATGGCCTCTATAGGTCCTAATTAAAATGGCAGGAAATTTCCCTCCTGTGAGGACTGGATACACAAGTGAAACCAGATGCTTTGCCCTGTGCTTCATTTCAAATGACAGAAAAAACAACTGTAGGCTTCAAACCCATCAAAAGAGACTCTCCACTACTTGATTTTCAGCAATACTCAGTGAATATCTGCTCAGGCACAAACTGATACATATTCTGACTTCCAAGGAAGCAAATTCTTCTGGATTAACATCTCTCTCTTGGGATTTGTATTTTGACCAACCAAACACTGTCATTAAACTCAGGGGGTGAAATGCTCAGTTTCCACAGTGACGATCCTCAGAACTTGGGTAATATTAGTGTTCCTCACAATGTCTGACAGAGAAATACAGCAATTTATCAGCACCTTCAGATAAATGCCCAATTTATCTGGTCTAAGGACTCCCTTGAGATATTCAGAAGCATGTTAGATAGAAAACTAAAGTGCCTTCTGTCCATCACAGAGAGAGAAGGCAATACTACATTCACTGTTGCAAGATAGTACAAAAACCATCCGAAACTCTCTGATTGAGCCAATTTTTATGTTTCCATTCAAGTGAATAAATATTCTATTATCTGTTGCCTATGCCTATGAAAAAAACCGAGATTCTATAAGAGAGATAAAATATTATATCTAGCAGACAAAATAAATCTCCAAGCAGAGCAGAGAAAAACAAAATAATAAACTAAACAAGATCCCAAAGCCAAATAAGAAACCCAAGGATGAAAAACCAGGGAGGCAACAATCAGTTTTGACACTGAAGCACGTTGTTTCTGATTAATTCTGTTCTCTAATTGCATTTTATCTCTTGGAATAAAAATGACACTCTTTCTTATGGAAAAACTTAGAAATTATGAAGAGAGTACAAAAATAATCACAGCAAAGATAAGAAAAAATAAAAGTGAATAAAAATTATTTATTAAAGCATCTGTGAAATAATCCAAGCTTTGTGGGAAGCCTTTGATATTAACTACCATTAGTTAGAGAGGTTTTTTCATGAAGGTATGCAAAATGAATTTATGGAGGAGCTAATTCCATTTAAATCTAGTACTCCCTGATGCTAAAGCTGTAGTTTCAGGTTTTCAAATATCACTCAAAGATAGTAAAGAGTAGCTAACTTATGCTAAATATCTATTTTGTATTTAAACTCCATAAATGAAGCAATGTTGAAAAACCTCATTACCAAACTGAACATTGCAATAATGTCACAATATTGAATGAGGAAAGGGTTTCCAAGCCACAAAATGGACACTAATGCATGGAGGGATTCATCACTCATCAGCCTCTGATTTTTAATCCAATTACTTAGTTTTATAGTCTTTGCTTTCTAACAAGAATTGAATTAGTTTTAGTTTAGTTTCACAGAGAAAAAAATGGTGCCTTTGTATTGGCCACAGAAAGTATTCAGAATTTATGAGAAATTACTTCAAGTAATGAAGCAAGATAATTAACAATTTCTAAGAAAAAACTCAAAAGCATGATTGCATTTCTTCTATTCATTATTGCTTTCAAATTATTAACTTAGACTTCAAGATCAAGTGCATATATCTTCATAAATTTAAAAAAGAAGTGTATTTTATTTTCAGGAGTTTTTTTTCTTAAAACTGCTTTTTACTGTGAAATCACTGCAGAAGCCTTTTCTCTTAAGAAACAAAGCACCTGCCCAGTACTTTGGTTCACTAATCTCTGAGTGCATCCACTGCTCCAAAGCAGATGCTTTTCCTAGGTAATACATGTTTTTCTATGGTCAATACAGAGTAACTAGTGACCAAAAGGCAAATTTTACTCATTTAGAGGGAGAATGATTTTTTTTTTTTTATTTCACGAGGTAGTAAAAATACGGAAATTAGAGGACTTTAAGTGTCCATTTAGTGCCTTATACTGTCCATTCATTTAGTGTCTTATTCTCTGTGTACCACACAAAAAGGTTTACATGGTGGTAGCTTATTTAGGAAGATTTTAATAAAGTTTTTCATTAATATTTTTCTTCTTCTTTCTCATGGTGGAATATAAAAAACGACTATGTTTCTCCCTACTGTAGAATTTCTTCCTTGATGTATGGATAAATTTTCAGCTAATGTATATCTCAAGGTATAGCTATAGAAACACTAGAGATAGTTAGGTGAGGCCAATATTTATAGAATAAGCTAAATATAGCTGCCTCCATAATGCTAAGAAATGAACTAATGCTTAACAATAACTCACCATGACCTTGATTTCATTGTATGGTATCAATTAATCACTAGCTGTTAGTAAATAGTCAACATTCTGAGAGCAAAGCCAGGATCACTCAGCACTTCTTTTTTTATTTTTTTTTAAATCCTTTCAAGGTATGGGTCAAATATTTAGCATATCTACCAAATCTGTTCTATTTTACAGCACAAGTTTCTCTGTCACCCAGCCAATACAAAGAAAATCTTAGCCATCATAAAATTGTATGAGCTTTGAAATAAAAAAGTACATGCTCATTTCCTGAATAGTCACTCATACAATTATAATTGATTTTATATTTTCTGAAAAAAATATTTGTTTGAACTATCTAGAACACACTGAGCAAATACTGAATTTTAAGGGACTAATCCCTATTATAAATACATGATGTAATAAAAATCTGATCATATATTGTTGTCTTATGGATATATCTAGAGAATTTATTCAATACTTTGTAAGCAAATTCTAGCAAAAGTCACTGGGCCTGGTCATCAGACTTTTAGATATTCCTGGAATTTCTGCTTTTACAGATTTTTGTTAAACTCTTATATGTGGTCCATTTCAACAGTATAATTACCTGCTCTATAAAAGCCATTAAATGGTGTTCTTACTTCCGTAGCCAAGAGAAGAATGAGTGTGGAGAGAACTAGCACAGTGAGGGTGAACCTTACCTATCTGTTATATTGATACCATATTTTTTTTTCTTTTTCTGAAAAAAATCCTAATTCACAGTAGCCATGTTGTTCAAAATTATTTTCTTTTGCACATTGCTCTATTTAACTGCATGTTTCTAGGAACAGGGATTTAATATTCTAATAACAAACTATTCTAATTTTTAAATAATAACAATAAACCTGTACTTTTAGCCAAATTATCACAATTTCAATCCCTTAAAATTTACGCTAACTTCACTTTTCTTAAGGTATGTATATGGTTTCTGTAAGAAAGTACAGAGCCACATGTATTAATTACAGCTGTGTATCCACAGTCATATAAAAATCTACATATATGCAAGCATAAGATGAAAAAGCAACTAAAAAATTGTAAAAAGACAGGATGACTAGAGACTATCTCCTTCTGTACTTTTCCTATGGTAATTTTTCCATTATAAAAAACATGGATTTCTCCTCTCCTAGACATAATGCAGTTCAGTGTTTTGTCATGACACACAGCACCAAACAACCATTTTGTATGCCTTAAATATGCCTTTTTCCATGTATCTCCTGTATTTTGCTTTTGACTTTCAACAGAATGAATGGGAAATATGTGTCATTTTGACACTCAAGATGAAAACTGAGGTCATACCATTAATCATGTTTATGATTTACTCCTTCTCCTGTCTAGGATTTCACAGCAATGTGAACCATAGCATCCTGTTGTTGTTGATTTTGAATGTAGATATTGGTCTCTTTGACAAATGACTGATACACAAAAATTGAGGACAATAAATGGAAAACCTGAGCTAATTTTTCTGATGTAGTATTATATTGGCTTTTTCTTTTTAAAATGCTAGTAAAATTTGCACTGACAATATAAAATAACTCAATAGAAATGCAGCAAAATGTCATAACATCAATGAATGAACAAGACATACCTTAGGGAATCCTGAAATTTAACTAGCTGTCTTGCTTGCTAGACATTTTTATTTGCAAAAATAGAAAATCCATCTTTTAATCTGTTAATACGGCACTTATTGCAGATGTGTCTAATCTCAATGGCTCCATAAATAGCTTAAAACAAATATTAAGTTGAGCTACAGGGGTAAACATGCATTAGGATCTTTTTTAGCAGTTTTCATTTTGCAGGCAGAAAGCTAAAGCAATTAATCATGCAGGCAGTCACTCAGCATAAAATGTTTGGTAACTGTTGACTTTCTCACTGCTGGCTTAATTAAAGTGTTGAGATATCTCCTTCTGATTTCTAGTCCTAACTTCTAGCTTTCAGCTTTGACAGTGGAACATATAAGAACATATCACTGTTCTTGGAAATTTACTGTTTGGCAGAATTATACCTCTAGGATTTCAAAATGACCAATGATCATCTTAACCATCTGCTTTGGTTTACTTAAGACCAGGGTCACCACCACTCTTAATTGGTCACCATTGAAAAATCCTAATTTGCCCCTCTTTGGGTCACTGCTTCAGAGCTATGAGTTGGATATTGCAAAACTTTTTACTTAAAAGTTTATCTTCTTTGTTTCAAACTTTGCATATTTCATTCCTATTCTCTTTCAATTATAGTGTTTCTTGAGATGAACATAATTTAAAAGGCATTTTTAATGAAACAGATGCTTCTCTCTGTGGTTACCTTCACATTTACATTTGTTATGAGATAAAGATCTTAGTTAAAAAATTCCTGAAACCACCACTCACAGCATAATTCCTAATAGTCTGCATAATGCCAGTATTTCACCTAATCAGATGCTTCCATTAAGTGCAAATGCAATTTCATTTATAAAATTTTCACTTCCAAAGGTCCATGATCTAGACCCAAGGGGATGCCTGAACAACTCACAGAGCTGCTAAGACTGTTTCTTTTCCTGCCTGTAGCAGTTGTGTGTATTCTGTTTATTTTGCTAAAAGGTTTTCTTTTGCCTTTTTGTCTCTGTGACATTAAGTCCCATTCCAAAAGTCATCTGACTGCAGCTATATGCACCACTAGAGATTTGTTCTGAGGACTAAGTGGGTGTCACAGGCTCTCTGCACTGTGATGAATTCTTTCCATTGATACTGAACTTCCATTGACTTTTAACGTTTCTCGTGCTCCTACTCCCCTGGGAAGGCAGAAGTTTATACAGGGCACTGTGTGACCATGGGCAGCCAGAACACTGCAGAGAATTCAGACCATTGAATTTACAGTTTCTGTAGACTTTAAAAATTCCCACCATTCCTCAAGCGTGCTTTCCACCCAATCGCTGGGAGAGAAAAGGACTGACTTGAAAAGGTCTCAGTGACATAATTCAAATATCTAAAAGAGTTCTTTGCAAATCCATTAGAGCCAGCTTGCAATTTAGCCTTCATCCAAGCTTAAAAACTATCTAGGTATGTGCCCAAATGCTCCCTTTTTTAAATCTAGCCTGACCATCACAGTTTTCTATTGGCATAAATACTTTGCTGAAAGATACCATTTATTAACAAAAAAATCAAATTTTAGTTCCATTCCCTGCCTGTCTTGATACACAAAAAAAGGTAGATGCAAAATCAGAAGAAAAGTGCCTTGTTCTAGTGTGCCTTCCGCCTTTTATATAGAAGAACAAGTTAAACTTGCTTAAATTTCATTAAATTGGATCAATGATAGGAGAGCTCCCCTCATTTATTCATAATGAGTGCAGCAATTTCAGTGCTGAAACAAGTTCCAGGTCTAATGAATGGTACTGAACCTGTCCTGGGATAAATGTAACTCAATGGAGTTCAACAAGTGAACATTTTTCAAACCCTTCCCTAGTGCAGATAAGGGAATCGATGGGAATTCTGCCATCACTTTCAGCAAGGCCAGAAGTTCACCTTGGGCGAACAGGCTTTCAGGAGAGACTCTATTTACAGACTGAGCCTCCCCTTCCTGCTATTACTTTCTCTCCTGACACTGCAGAGCTGAGATAAATCACCGTGGGCTCTAAGGAAAGCTGACAGAGTAGGACTCTTTGATACCTTTCATGGGGGAGGTCTTCCACTGGGATTTATGGCTTTGCTCTAACAGAGAGAGTTGTTTACCTCATGCAGATGAAGTTTATTCCTCTCAATCCGAAGGCTGACTGCTGAGGGCTCATGCACCAGGACCTAGGCTAACCACTGCAGGATTTTTATGGCAGTTTAACGCAGATACAATGCCGTAAATTAAATACAGTCAGAAAAGATGAAAGAAAAAGATGTTTTAGGAGGAGTTCAGAGTAGTCAGTAAATACGGGTTTTTCAGAGAGAGAATGGGAAGGGAAGGGAAGGGAAGGGAAGGGAAGGGAAGGGAAGGGAAGGGAAGGGAAGGGAAGGGAAGGGAAGGGAAGGGAAGGGAAGGGAAGGGAAGGGAAGGGAAGGGAAGGGAAGGGAAGGGAAGGGAAGGGAAGGGAAGGGAAGGGAAGGGAAGGGAAGGGAAGGGAAGGGAAGGGAAGGGAAGGGAAGGGAAGGGAAGGGAAGGGAAGGGAAGGGAAGGGAAGGGAAGGGAAGGGAAGGGAAGGGAAGGGTGACACTTGCCATAAAAAGACAAAACCAAAAGGAAAAAATTGCCTTGGTAAACTCAGTTTCAGACAATGTCAACAATTAAGTAAAAAATCATTAATTTGATTTCAGCTGAATTACAGCCCTCCTGCTTGCTAAAACAAATAAATTATTCCTTCAAGAGAGAACAAAATCACCTTTCAAAATTAAAAGAAATACAATATTTTTTAAAATGTCAGTGGTCAATATTCCTTTTCTAAATTTTTGTTTGTTGAAACTAGTCAGAAAGCCCCTTTTTTTTTTTAAAAGTAAAAACCATAAGAATTAATATTTTTTAATTGAACCACAACAGTAAATAGTTTTTGGACATGTTAATTAATACAAGACAAAAGGCTGTAAATCATGTAAAAACCATGCATTTGTAGTCCTAGGAATTTCTCTAGCTCATGAAATGGACCAAGAATACATTAAGCTGGATGAAAACTGCCACCTACTTTGCAGTGAAATAGCAAAAATAATTTAATGATTAAATTGTAATCACCTGACCAATTTGTATCCTTCCCACTGCAGATGCAAAACTCAAAATGTCTTTTATTTTCTACTAAACTCTATTTTGTATCCAAGAATGGCACCCTGACTGAGTAATGGGCGAAAAATATGAAGTTAAAAGTATGTAAATTCCTTTTAACATATTTTGATCTCTGCAGAACAATTTTGCTTCTTCTTGCTACATTAACAAAAAAGGATAAATGAACTTTAAAACCAAATAAGTCTTTGTCTTGGATAATAATCAAAACAGACAACTTTTCAGGAAAGAGCTCTATGGAAAATATGATTGTTATGATTAAAAACTTGTATTGCCTGACCTTATGTGCCCTGGGTATTTAGTAAACTTCAGTAAAGGTTTAGTAAAATAAAATTTTAGCAAGTCTTCAGCAAAGGATTAATGAAAAGATTTCACCTTGCAGTGTTTGCCAGTTGATTTTTCAAAAATAAGATTGGGTAAAAATATTTGGAAGTCACGTGATTTTACCCCTTAACCCCTGTTCTCTTTGTAACCAGGCCTCTGGTTTCAGTATCCCAAACTCAGTCTGTTATTGTTCAGACATCTGCTCTAGACCAAATCCATAGAAACTAATGGGTCAGGTACAATTTAATTAGCACTAATGGCTTTCCATTAACTTGAAACAGAAGGAAATTCTTTTCAGCCATTTTCCATGGAAGCCTGGTGGCACTGCTACCTCCCTGAATACAAGGTAATGTGTCATATTTTAAGAAAATATCTGTGTGTCTTTCAGCTCACCAGAATGATATCAGAGGCTTTCTTGGGTTTTATTTGCAAAAGTATATTTTGGCACTCTATGGGGTCTGTTTTAGTGTATTTTTGGTTTGTGCTGCTGTCCTCTGGTCTCATAGGGGAAAAAAATAATCTTTTAACACCACTACTCAGGGTTCTCCAAATTCTAAAAACTTTCCCTTTTCCACAGTCCAATTTCTCTTCAAAGGTTGAAAATAAAGTTTAGTAAAACAAACTATTCAGTAAAGATATCTATGAAGTATCAATAATTCAGTTTCATAGTTTGTTTTCCTAACAGAGCTCAGAAAGATGCCAGAATAGGATGAGTTCTTTATGTCAAGATGCTAGCAACATCCCTCCACCCCCCATTTAATGTGAAAAACCTAATTCTCTGTATATGTAATCTTTTAACTTGAGAGACATTTACCACACATCCTCTTTTTTTCCACCTCCTGTGTCTGCAGTTAATATTTTCAAAAGTCACAACTACTCCTAATAAGGCAGAAAATAAAGAAAATCAGGTAGAAACAACATATTTCTGCCTCACATTTATGAGATTTGTGGAATTTTCTGTCACATTTGTGACAGTTCTTTGAGCATAAAGAGTTCTAAACCTCTATACTTAAAGGTAATTATTCCACAAAATGCAACCTCTCAGGTCAAGAGCCTTTGTCTGATGTGCTCTTTGTGCTGCCCAGGGTCAATTGGTAATATAGTCCTAAAATCACAACATAATTCCAGCTGCAACCAGGAAATGAGCTGGGCTCTGTGCAAACACAGACTGCCCCTTCATCCTGGGCTCAAAGGGCTTACAAACCAAAAAACTGCTCTGGAAGATACAGGGAGATGGAAGTGCATGGAGATAGCACAGCTGGCATGGTGAAGGTAGGGAAAGGAGGCTTCTGGAGAAAAAACACACAAAGCAAAGGTAGCCTAGTCCTGCTATTTCTCCTGAACTTGTGTTAAAGACCACATGGGGAGGGGTTGGTCACATGGTATTTTTTCTGTCCAGTCATTTATTTGAATTCTGGAGACTTTTCTCGAGGCAAAATTGAAGGCTTTATTTTTGTACCAGAAAAAGTTTAATTTCAGAAAAGTTATCCCCTTAATTCAGGGAAAACAAGTTTGCCTGAAAACAACATTGCACTGGCTGTCTACACTGGCCAATAATGAATTTCAGTGAGGCCACACATGTCGCATAACCTGTATTAGAAAATTTGTATTGACACAATAATTCATCGTGGCATCTTTCTTTCAGCATGTCTGGCATTAGGAAAAGCTGAATGCAGATTTCAAATGCCCATTACATTCCATTATGTAGCTTAATGGTCACTTGCTGAATTTCTTGCCTACTGTTAAAAAAAAGATTAACAGCTGGCAGAAAGGTAGTATTATTCAAAGTTAGTGTAAGGGCCATGCTTTATAGGCATTCAGAAACATCCTTACATTTTATCTTATCTGTTTTGTAGCAAGATGAAAATTAATCATTTGAGTCATGTATCGATTTGATTAGTAAAAGGAAACATAAAACTAAATGGATAAAAAGGTAAATATATAGGGCAAGAAAACAAATTATAATACAAATAAATCACCATATACTGGAAAAAGATCAGGACCAACCTTAGGTCTTCTGTTTTCTAGACTTCAGGATGAATATTAAAGTTAGAGTCACACTCTAGAAGGAACCAGTAGATTTCCAAAAGCCTAATGTGCTTCCACCTGTGTGACTTGAGCAGTGACAAAAATATGGTGTTTTGATGACTCCTACAGGAATGTGAAAGAGAAGCAAGGCAGAACTATTCTGGAAACAGCTGAAGAAAAAAGATAAAATCAGAATCAATATATATAGTAAAACAATCAACCAACCAAAGAATCTACAAACAAAACCCCAAAGCCCCCTCCTAACCTAAAACCCAAAACAAAACAAAATCCCACCCTGTGCTCCTGTAAGACACAAATTAGTATTGGAAATTGAAAACATAAAAAATAATTACTCAGAATAAGAATTAAACCACACTTCAGTGGCACAGGAGAAGTTTAACTGTCTGCATTCCTGCAATGTGATGAATTTCATGCTTAGCTTGCTGGTCTTCACACAGGAAGCTTTCATCAGAGCCTGGAAACTCCAGCTTTGTTCACAGGGACTGGGATCTCCATCCAGGGGAATAAACTTGGTGTAAAACTGGGGAGGGAACCAGAGCCAGCCTTTGTGCTCTAGCTCCAGCCCTTCATCCTTCAGCACAAGAACCTCCAAAACAAGCACACTGACAGCTGGGAGCACAAATACGGTTCAGGTCCCACCTACCCATAGATCACAGAGGACTGAGAAAGTGGGGTAATTAAGGAATGAATATAGCTGCAGGTTCTTTTAATGTTTTTTTTCTTTTTTTTTTAAATCAGTAGGACAATGGTGCACATTAAACATACTACTGATAAAGTCTGAAATGTGTGAATTCAACATCCAACATGTCGATTCAAAAGGCAAACAACATTCTTCTGTGTATCAATATAATTTATGATGATGTTCAAGATTTCATGGCTTTATTGAATTAGTAGATTAAAAATTTGCATAATAGGCTATTTGTGAGAAATTTTCCACATTGTCAAGCTCGTGTTCCAGTGGAGTAGATTGAATGAGGTTGATACATAAATAGTGTTAGTTTCAGGAAGTTTTAATGCAGCTTTTCTTGGATTTCATATACTTTAACATCATTAGTAAGCCTTCACTTACTATCAGACAATAACATAAATCATTAAATATGAAGAAAAGAACAAACAAAAAAATATCTAGGGCCATGCTGTTCGATCTGTGTGCATTTTTCCCTTTCAACTTTCCCACAACTATACCCAGGATAAGCGGATTCAGTCTTCAAACTGCCAATACAGATGAAAAATATTATATCAAATGACAAACCAGTGTCCTTCATTTCCCTGTATTTTATATGGCAATCTATCTTTTCTGTACTTAGGCCCATTCTAAAATGTTCCAGACCTTGCCTTTTAATTTTGACTTTCATATCTCTATATCTCAGGTGAGGACAGATTTCTTGGCATTCCAGAGGGTTCTGCTAAACACTGAAAATGATAGGGAGGTGTGTTCTCTAGCTTTGTTGACTGATGTATCACTAACACTTTAAATAATGAATTTTTGACCTCTTAGAGGATGAAGAATATTTTGCAGAAGGTATCCACTACTGGTTTTTGCTGTTGTTAAGAAAAAACTTTTCCTAAGAGTTAAAAATTGAATCACAGAAACAAAGTTCAACAATCTATTGAAATATGAAGGTTGTTAAAAAAGAAACTTTTACTTATGAATTCTATTTTTTTTTTCCCTTCACTGTCACCTTGCTTTTGAAATCTGTATCATAACACTAATGCAAAGAGTCATGATTTTTCCTTTGTCTTGATGCGAAAATTTTTCTACTTTTTAAGTTTCAATCTCTTGGAAAGTTGTGCAGCGGAAAACTAAATAAAGACAAAAGAATTTTGTTGTGTTGTTACATTATCTCCTCACGCAGCAAGACGCTATTGGATAATATTTTAAAAGACACTTGAAAAGTTGCTACTGAGCAGCAACAGGAGCAGGACAAATGCAGATAACAGCAAAAATGTTATTTTCTAGAACATTCTAAGGGAACAGCAACATTGTCCTGGCAAATATGCTGATCTTCCCTAACACTTTTTACTTGGAAGTTAATTCAAGTATAATTGAGAAAATCTCTGCCTTTAGCGATGATAGAAATTTTTCAGAAAAAGCTGACACGCGGTAATGAAATCATAGGTGTGTGAATGACAACACAAAATTACACTTATATGATTCTTTCATTCAGTGAATTCATGACATTGTTCATTTCACATTCAACAACAGTTTAATATCTGACCTTGGCTTTGCTTAACACTCTTTCTGAGTTCAAAGGGACCTATACTGTCACCAGTCAAAACCTTGGGAACTTCCCACCTCCAATAAGTGGGACACTCTTGTCTCCTCATAGTAAATCACTGCAAAAACCAAATTTTTTGAACTCAGATATCTCCTCTAGTAATAATAATAATCCAACTGATTTTTTCTGCAATAAACTGAGGTCATAGTAATTACGTTAAAATCATTCAGAATGAGCAATAAATCCTATTGTCTGAAGTGTTTATTCTAACTAATAAATAACAGTAAATAATTGAAGACCTTCAAGGAATTTATAATTTTGCTCACATCAATGTCGTGCTACTTAAATTCTTCTATAATATTTAATCCCATGTTAAATGCAGGATACTAGAAGAACAATTCCTCTGATCATATTTTCACGTACTTTAGGTACCTCTGTACTGAAAAAATGTTCTTTGTTATCCATTTATTTTGATTATCAGTAAATTAATGAATTCTGAAGCTCCAGCTCTGCTTCTGCTTCCTTGTGAGCATTGATAGAATCATAGCAGTTTGGGTTGGAAGGAACCTTAAAGATCATCCTGTTCCACCCACTCTGCCATGGGCAGGGCCACCTTCCCCCAGACCAGATTTCTCAGAGCCACATCCAACCTGGCCTTGAACACATCCAGGGATGGGGCAGCCACAGCTTCCCTGGGAAACCTGTGCCAGGGCCTCACCACCCTCACAGTAAAGATTTTCTTCCTAATATCTCATCTAAACCTACTCTCCTCCAGTCTGAAGCCATTTCCCCCTGTCCTGTCATTACGTGTCCTTGGGAAAAGTCACTCTTCATCTTTCTTGCCCCAACCCCGGTGTAGAACCTTGCACTTTGTCTTGTTAAAGCAGATGAGATTCCCATGGTTATTTTTTGAGACTGCTCCCTCTTCAACACGTAATTGCATGAACATGAATCTATCACCAAATCTTACCAGACTGTCTATTCTCAAGTCCTGCTAACACGCTACTTTAAATTCCAAAGTGAAAGATAGAGAATCTGTTTGCAACTCTGCAATTTACTGGTTTGCTACGTATTTGAGGAGAATGAAGAAATTTTAAAAATTGAAGTAATTCTTGGACAAAATGAGCCAGTTCCTCAGCTAAGAAATTACAGTTGTGGTTTAAAGTAGTCAATAGATTTGTATGAAAACTCATGTAAAAATTTTTTCTATTTTAAACTATTAAATAAAGGATAATAAAAATTTGCTGGAAATAATAAAAAAAATTTTGAGGAAATATATGCTAGATATTTGTAATTTTTTACTATTTAGATCATGCAGAGATGCCTTTTGGTTTCAGCTAATTCACTGCATATCTAGGTTGTGAGAAGTTCAGATATACGAGAAGCATATTTGACACTACCCTACTATTTATGATGTCTGCAGGAAAATTAATATTAGTATTTTTTTAATTTTTATGTCTTCATTAGGACAGTAACATATTCTTTAATATAAAGCGCAGCATATTCTGGGTCATGGGATTCCAAGACATGTATCTATAACTGTCAGGATAGTTTAAATGAAAGAATGCAATTCCATTACTAAAATTTGTGACTATCTTGTATAAAGCCAAAGGAAAATATAGATCCAAACACACGGACTGAAAACCAGAAATAGCTGACCTAGTTAGGAACTGCATAAAACATCTTTCATGGTAAATTTTATTGTGGACAGAAGGTTAAAAGGGAACTCTTTAAGATGTTGAGGAGGTTTATTTCCATTCAGCACATTTCATGGGGGCTTTGCAAGTAGTTTTGGTATGGTAAGGACTTAAGGCTTTGCTGAATGATACACCCTGATGCAGGTCTCACTTCATGTCAAGGGAAAATTGGAGTGCTCCTCACAGGGATAAAAAAGTTAATGATCTATTTCTGGCAGATTTATCTTGCAAACATGAAGGACACATGGCTGGTTTTAGTGATGCTGCTACTCCGACACAGCAAGCCCTGTTATGCTCTGCCAAGACATTGGAGATCTTTTAACCCTGCGAGTTCTGTCCTGATGCCTTTGGCCATTTTCCTGTCCCAAATGTCCATCTTGTCCAATGTGTTATCGTTCCCTCCTGGAATCCCTCTGAGATGGCTGCAGTTCAGCTCTCAAGGCAGGGAGGGGGCCCTTGGTGAAGGGGTGGAAGTTGCCTCAGCTTCACATTTTAGAAAACACTCTGGGGTCTTTGCTGATGGAAAGGCTGCTGAAATTATGCTGAACAGCACCCAGACAGTCTGAACATCCAGATATCAGTTCAACACCATAAACCTTGCACTTCTCACATTTTAAAATATAAATGTGATGAACACTGAGAACATTTAAAGAATATTTTATACACTGCTATCCTAGTTTGTTTCCCTGGTGTGGATTTAAGCACTAGATCTGTGGCAGAAATTAGTATCTAATTTCTTTTTCTTAATAAATTGAAAGACATCTATTTTTTATGTGTTCTTTCACATGGTTAGGTTGCGGGGGCACAGAATTGCAAATGTATTTGGTTCATGATCTTAGTTCAGACAGTTATTTATATATCACTCCACAGAAAAGCCCCATAAATGTCAAATGCATCTGAGCAGTTTTATTAAGCCACTTTTACCATGCTATTAGGCACTTTAAAAATAGTTCTTTATTAAGAAAGTTTTCTTACATGTTTAGTTTGTGAGTTTGTTAAACCTTTCCTCCGTAACATCAACAACCTGCTTTGATATCCTTTTCTGAAGACTTTTCTGCCTGAATTTGTCCTGGAAGTCATCTAGTAAATGCAAGCATCAGGATGAGAAAAAGTTATCAAATGTGAACAAAAGAGACTGAACTGGACCCCTTAGGAGCAACTCTCTACTTATAGCAAAAATTATTGTTCCCAGATACAGCTGTGTAATTACAACACTATTAATTTGCCTGCTCACTTTTAGCTTTCCGTTATCACAAGAAATATTTGATAAAGGGTGACATAAAGTATTGACTAATCTAAAGATATAGAAAAAGGCTCAGTCAGGTGACTGAGCACCTATTTTATAATGAATAAAAACTCTTGTTTATTCAGAAAACCAGAATGGTGTAGGGTTGAAGACTGAATGGGACTCAGAAGCTGCTGAATTCAGAGCTGCCGTGGGTCAGACAGAAAGGAACACTCAGCCTCTGTGCTCTGCCCACACTGCCTGGGCTGACCTGCAGCTCTGTCTGTGTGCACAGGGACTCATCCCCCAGGCTTCCTTGAACCACCTGGGCTAGGTCACTTGGGTCAGGAAATAAAAACAAATTCAGTATCTGAAGCAATGTTTAGGGAGCTCAAGTCCAAAACTGAGCTCTACAACAACACTTCTAAGCCTCTGCCTAAATTTGGAAGTCAATTAAAAAAAAACCCTCTTTCACTACTATCAGAGCTGACCTTAACCTTGTAAAGCAGTTTTGTAACATATAACTGGCTTTACCAGAACTAACTGATGTTTCAGCAATTAACAATAGGCAGATTATAAAGATAGAGGTAGAAACAGAGATTATAGAGATGATCAATCTTGTCTACAAAAGTCAAATACAAAATAGATAATAATCAAAATTTTGAGAGGTGAGGAGGGGGGGAACCCAGACATTCTGCATCTTGACAGGAAAGTAACTTCAAACACATTTTTCCAAAATTACTAGGGGTGGGAGGAGAGATAGTAAAAGCAAATTAATGTATAGGACCAGTGCTCAGGTTTCTCAGTTAAGACCTGGGAATTCTGATTTCCTACCACGTTTCCAATATCCTCCTAATTATTCAATTACTGTCTAGTGATAAAGTAGTCAATACTTAGGTAAGCATATTCAGCTGTATAAATGTACTATGGAAGATGAGTGTCTGAGCATCACTTCTAAAGCTGCTCCTAAATACACTTAAGCCTACTCTTTGTTCAATAATGGGCAGAAAAAGCTCCAAAGCCCAAGGACACAGGGAGCCCAAGGGATGCATTTGAGACCCAAAAGGAAGCACAAAGCTTGGAAAAGCCTCTTTAATATTTCACCTTAACTCAACGGACAAGACTGAAGATCCCCATCTGTAGTCTCACTGACATTTCTGTTCTTCAGCACCTACCCTCAATCACAACACAGGTATTTTTTTTCTCCCTGTTATGTAGTTAAAGGTAAGTGAGATTGTTTGATATTAAGCACACAGTAGAAGCCGAAACATCAATGTTAGATGTACTGCAATGTAGAAGTCAATTGATTTCCTGTGGCTCTGGGACTCAGTTTTCTGTCAGAGGACACAAACAAGGGGTTGCTGTGCATGACTTCAGTGACTTGTTTTCAAAAAACCCCAAATTTGAATTTTTTGACACCAGTGCTGCTGCAAATATGGCATAATATAATTAAATGAGAGTTTCATGCCAAAATTATCTATACAACTGAAGTAATAAACTTTCGCTGTGTAAGTAATAGCTGAAAAATTATTTTGCCATAAAGAATTTTTCATAATGTTGCTTACAGTCTCAGGGCTTTTTTTTTACCTTAAGGCATACCTCAAATACCTGGGCATGAGGATGGACTGTAGTGTAGACACACTCTTTTTCTCAGTGATCACCTACAGCTGGTAGGTGTTTCTTGGCCTTTTGTACAGGACTTTCAGACTGTCAGTTTTCACCCTGTGTGATGAGCTGAGCTGCAATTCAATTCCTGTTCTGCAACTTTGCAACTCATTTCATTGCAGGCAAGGGACCTAAAAGTTAGATGCTGCAATACTTAAAATCATTGTTTGGCCTGGACCAAAAGGGTTTGTTTTGGTTTGTTTGTTTGTTAAATATTATGCAGTGTGACTTCAGGGTCTTAAATTAAACTGTTATTTATGTCTGCTAAGTAAGAATGTCTTACCAGGCGCTCACCAATATCAATCACACCTGCTTCAAGGACATTTTGAAAAGTAATTGCAATGACAGTGACCAATAAACATTACTAGTTAGCCACGTTCCCATAAATAAACCCTGCCTGATAAAGTTTTATGGGAACAGGTTGTAGACTGAATTAATTAAGAGCCATTGCTGATAGAATCTGGATGTGTATGATTGGGTCATCAGTGGGATCTGATAAACTGAAAAAAAAAAAAGAAAATTAATATAATTATATGCTATTTCTTCATTGCCAGAATTACCATTTCAATATATACAAGGATCAAAAAATACAGTTTTCTCTTAAAACAAATGGATGAGTGTTTTCATGTCTTTGGGACAAGCAAAGCTTCAGACTAACCCTGGCTGGCAGGCTGAGTGCTGCACACATGGGCAGGTCCTTCACTTCTGCAAGCCTTGCTCCCTTGGAAGGCTTTTGTTGTGTCCCACAGTCCATCAGCGATTCATCAGAGAGCACAGCTCTATTCTCAGCTCAGTAGCAAATATGTGCCCCCAGTGTGCTCAGAGGGCAAACGCTGTGACCTGCATGGCCATGTCGAGGGGCAGTGCATGCCTTCAGTGGAATCAGTAAGAACTATAATGCAGATTTTAAGTGGATTTGCTTCCCAAATTGAAGTCTGTTATTTTTTAGTATTTAAGGTTTATATTCTCAGTGAAATTCCTCATTGTTCTTTAAAGGGTGCTGAATCGATTGCTCATTTTTTGAGGAGCACTAATTTGGCACATATTGTAAGACCTTGACCTGCAGACACCTAATTATCGCTTCTTTATAAAAAAAAGACATTTGGACATTTTAAAAGAAATCAAATGCAAGTAGCTATAAAATAAATAATTTGGTTTGCTGTTCATGGAATCATAGAAATAGAGGTCATATAGCTCGGCCTTCCACTTGAGGCAGAGCCATCCCCAACACTAGATCAGGTCAGCTATGGCTCTGCTTAACTAAATCTTGAAAACCTTCCAAGTATTAAGACTCCACAGACTCTCTGGGAAAACTTTTCCAGGACTGCACAGCCCCCGCAGTGGAAAATCTTTTCCTGATATCAAATCTGAGCCTCCCTAACTGCAGTTAAGAACCATCAGCATTCAACATAACTTTGGGCACTACCAAGAAATGTATTTTTATTTACACATGCCAATACAATCTACCAGTTGCATATTTTCAGTGCCATCTAAGGCAGTCTGCATCACAGAAAAGACTTGAAAGAATGTTTTTATTTTGGGGAAGGTCATGGGTCAAGAATGTCATGAAGTCAGGGGTTTCAATCTATGGTCCCAAGATTTCTGACAGTCTCTGGATGTCTTCCAGACATTTAACAGTAAAAAAATAATAATTTTTAAATTATTAAATAATAATTTAATATTAAAATTTTATTTAATAGCATGTTTTTTCAGTATATTGTTGTGAAGAAAAAAATTATTTCTTTTTAAAAGGCTCATAAATTTCAAAAAGAAAAAGTAAAGAAAATTCAAAAATGGAGACAGGTAGAAACTTAAGAACGATATAAAAAATCTGGGAGTTTGCTTCAGTTTTTTTCTTGATGAATTGTTTGGTTGGTTCTGGTGGGTTTTTGTTTGAGTATTTTTGCAGTTTATTTTCTTTTCTGCAGGCAATAGGAGTCTTACATTTGACTTCAGAAGGATCAATTGAATGATGGAGTAGAACAGCACAGTGAGTCATGTTTTACAGTGGGAAAGACTGGTTAAAGGTTAGCGTTTGGGAAAAATAGAACCACTTCTCACTTTTTCTGATGTGAGAAATGGCCTTAAGCAAATCACTTCTCTTTCCTTTCCCTCCTCTTACTGCAACAATGGAATAGTGTTCTTCACCTCACGTATAAAGCACAGTGTGGAGGACAAGTGTGCTATAAAAGCTCAAAGCATGACAGAATGTCAAAGCCAACAAACATAAATACAGGCAGTGACATTGAAATACTTCACTTTCTCCATTCTTTCTCTTTTTTTCTCGAATGACGTGTGGAATAATGACTACAAGATCTCTTGTCTGCTAAGCTGACATTTCCATATGAAGTGGTGAAGGGCATTGCCATTAGAGTTTTTGCTTTTCCAAGTGTTTCAGCAAGGATTTGACTGGCAGATCACTGACATTCACTTGGAATGTTACAAAATACAGGAACTGCAAACACTTCATTTACCTTAAAATTTCCCCACAAGGAAGTATGGAAAAAGTGTTATTTTGTTAACTCCAAAACAATGTTGTATAATTCATTACTGGAAAATAGAACTACTGGATAATTAATCAAGGTTATATTAAGCATTCATATAGATTTCCCAGGACTCTTTTCAGTATTTTTAATAGTCAGGAGGCAAGAATGATTTCCTGTATTTCAATTTTTTTTCCTCTGAGAAAAGTTTAAATTGAATTCCTTTCATATCTAAGTGTATATCAGTGATAAATTTCTGTAAAATTCTCCTTAGCCTCAGCAAGTAGTACTCAGATGGTCTAACTCTGCCATAAAGAGAAAATCTGCATATAGAAAATCTGCATATATTCACAGTACAGAATAGAAGGAAATAATAGTGACCAACCTGAGTTTTTAGACTCAAATTTCTTCATGACTTTTGTCGAAAAATTAAATGGCTGCAGCTAGTGTTCATAGGCATACTGAGAGTGATCTTTACTTTCTTAAGTCTTAAGAGTCCATTTTAAATATATATATCCTGTTAACTTATCTCCTTCAATACATTTCCTTTAGCTGAAGCTATAAAAAAGAGGTTAACCTTGAGGAGTAATTATTCTAAGCTATACATCCATGAAACAATAAAATTATGATTTTGTATCTATCTTTATGATCATGTTTACTCAAAATTAATTAAGATTGTTTTCCTCCCAGTTTTTTGCAAAGCCCCCAGCCTCCTCACCAGTTTGAGGAGCAGAAAAGGTCTTGACACGGTGTAAGCACAACACAGGAATAAATAAATAAAATATCCCTGTGATATCATCACTGTTATCATCACAGATCCCAAACATAAGCCCATACAAACTACTAAGAAAAAAATTAACTCTACCCCAGTCAAAACCAGTGCAGTACCAAAAAATCCCCCCAGATATTATTCAACATCTTATTGCAATTCCATAATTAAATCTAGCATAACTGCAGTCCTTATTAACACATTTATGAGATAGGAAGGATAAACAATTGAATTTATTTTATTTGCTGGGGTAGAGAAAATAATATTAGAAAGGTTACATTGTAGTAGGATTTCTAGCTTTTACTAAATAATTTGAAATTTGATAATTATTTACCTTAATCATTGAATTGATTTAGAGGGGGAAAAAAGGGCATTGTTTGATCATCTCTTTTCCCTGAATAACACCTAATAAATTTAACAAAAAAGTTAGAACTAAAATTTGAACCAGAATGTTCTGTTTCAGGAACATTTAAGTTGACTGTGTAGCTGTTCCCAATTTAGAGCTGGGAGCATAGTGTTAATCCAGTTCTTCCTAAATTCCCAGGTATTTTTTTCCTGTCTGCTTTTCTGGAGTATGCAAGATTTATTTAAAAAAAAATAAATCCTCTAATGCAGAATGTTTCTCCACTTTAAGGACTGCTTCTTTAGAGGGTAAGACAAATTTGTCTTCAGTGGTGCAGGGATCCATGGGATTTTCTGGTGCTGAGCTGAACTTAGTTTTAGAGTCAGCTTAAGTCCTACCATAAATAACAATCTCTTGGTTTGAGAATCATTAAATTGAAGCTCTGTGTGTGCAAAGATGTTTGTTATGCAAGAGACTAAACATTTACAGAGCAGTAGCTACATTCTCAAAGTTATGTCAACACTGAATTACACAGTGTTAAAGCAATTTAAAAACTTCTGGAGTTTTAGTCTTCTCTTGGATATGGTATTGTAATATCTCAGCTGGCCAGGTCTGCTTGTTTATGTTGCATGTTACTGACTGATTTCTGTGTATTAAATGTTATGCTGATATTTTAAAAACTATGGCTTAGTGCCTAGTTTGGCCTACAAAAACATACATATGAAATTATCCTTTAAGGCATTGTGATAATTAAATATTTTCAAAATGGAGCTTTGTCCTCTCTCATCCCCACTGATTTTAATGTGATAAACAATTATTTTCTTGATGGCTACTAGGTAGAGAAGGAGCAATTTTGCTCACATGATGGTCCTCTTTCCTGCTAATTCCTGCTTCTTCCAGAGGAAGACTATTGATGTTTAGCTGCTCCAGAAGATTCACATGCTGTTCCCACTGTAGCTCATCTTGATAATGTCAGAGATCCATGTGTTTTAATGTAATTCACTGTAACAAAAAATATAAGCAAATGAAAACAAACTGTAATCCAGAAAAATCCCCAGGCCACGTTCAGAGCAGTCTTTGGCAGTCCATCGCATAAAAAACAAATATTTTTTCCAATGACAGTTTATTTTTGTTGTTGTTGTTCTTATTATTATTTATTTTTATCGTTATTGTTGTTACTTTTTGTTAGATATACAAACCCTAAGGGTCACTGTTTTTTTTATACAGATTTTTTTTTCAGTACCAGATATCTAGTGCTCCCTACATGGAGAGAATTTAAACTGAAATTGAAAGTCATAGCCAGAGGCTATGAAACAGATATAACTCCATTAAGTTTGCCATGATAATTTCTGCCTGTAAATCATGTATTTTGCTAAGTTAAATTTTCTGGAACCTGAATCCATGCATTCCTTTTTCAAATGCAGAGAATTGGCATGAGTTATCATCAACCAGTGATGATGAAAAAATTAATTGAGTTCATTTCCGAAGTTGAAACAGAACTTCCAGATTATTGTTTTACTTCTTAATATTGTGCAATTTCCTAGTTTTAATTTATTTTTTTGATAAGGAGATTGACAGTCTCCCAGGTTTACAACAGGAAAAACTTAATCAAACTGATAAATAATTACCTCTATTCACGGTAAAAATTTGGTGACTGAGTGAGCACTCTCACTGAAATCTGCAGGGATAATGCAAGAGGGAATCATTGTTAAATTTTCAATGGCACTACTGCCTGACTTCAGTGTTTCATTTAAAGACTATGTGGAGTTCCACCAGCCACCTTGGAATCAAAAATCTGACTTCTCATTGCCAAACTCCTGCAGTAGTACTATAGCTGTGTTAGCCTTGTGTTTAATGAGCTGGAGTTGGATCAGATATGCTCATTATTTAGATCACTTTTAGCAACTTAAACTTCACTCATTTGCACCATAAATGAAATTTTTCTGTGAGCATGGGGGAAAAGCCTAATTTCCAATCCAGCTGCAGTAATATCTGCAAAAACTATAAATTTAACATCATCAAATGAGCAGCTGCATTAAGAAAAAAGCCTGTGTGAATATATCAGGATAGTTGAGAAATATAGATTGAAGTGTCTAAAACTCTCAATTCTCAAGTATTTTAATTTATACAAATTCTGGTCATGTATGGACTAATTCCAGATCTCATCAAACTCTGAGAAGCCAAAATAACTCCTGCTTTTATCCATGGTAGGGTGATATAACTGGGAGCTGGAATTGGTCCATAGTCTTTGTTTTGTTTTAGATATTTTATTTTCTCAGGATAGCAAGATTTTGTACCAACCAGTTCATGAACCCAAACTAAAAAGGTACATTTTTGTCCCTTGAAAGACATAATTACACCAGTAAATTTTCAGCCATCTTCACATGTTTTTACAATTCTCTGAAAGAGAAGAATAAGAGTTCTCACAAAGTTTTTCTGGGTAGTGTTTCACAATGGGATTCATCTTAATTTTAAATGAAATTTGAGATTCGGTAGATAATCTTCACCTGCTCCCATATAATCAAAGAGGAGACATTATCGATGTAAGAATTCTCACATACACTTGCTCAAGGATGTGTACACATCAGGTCATGAGAGGTGCATTCAGATGCCTTATTTCTTCTCTGACAATCTGGAAACAGAAGTAGTGCAAATGACTAACAGACCAGACATCTAACTTCAGGGAAATAAAGTTACAGGAAATCAATCTGACCCTCCAGATCCATTTTCAGTCAATAGCCATAAGCTGCAACATTCATAAATTCTGCCTTACAGGAATATGGGCAATTACTGTGTTTAGCATTCCTACTGTATCTTGTCTCAAAATAAAAGTTATCCTTGGTCTGTCTAATTGATTCAGACTCAACTCTCTGTGTAAACCAATCACTCATTTTTCTCATTTGGAATTGTATTTATTGTTTGCCAGTGCAAGATCTTTGCCAATGTCTAAATTGTGATTCATTGTATTCATTATATCTCTCTTCAGAAAAAAAAAAAAAAAAAAAAAAAAAAGAGACTATTTCAGTTGTGAGGGACCTACAACAATCATCCAGTCCAACTGTCTGAGTGCTTCAAGAATAACCAAAAGTTAAAGCATGTACTTGAGGGCCTTGTCCAAATGCCTCTGAAACACTGACAGTCTTGTGGCGTTGGCCACCTCTCTAGGAAGCCTGTTCTGGTTATTGACCACCCTCTCGGTAAAGAAATGCTCCCTAATGTCTGGTCTAAACCTTCCCTGTTACAGCTTAGAACCATTCCCACGTGTCCAGTCCCTGCACGCCAGGGAGAAGAGCTCGGCACCTCTCTCTCCACCTCCCCTCCTCAGCAAGTTGCACGGAGCAATGAGATCATCCCTCAGCCTCCTTTTCTCCAGACTGGACAAGCCCAGAGCCCTCAGCTGCTCCCCACAGGACATTCCCCCCCAGCCCTTTCACAGGCCTCATTACTCTCCTCTGGATGCATTCAAGAACCTTCACAATTTTCTGTCCTGGAACTGCCCACAGTGCGCAAGGTGAGACTGCACCAACCCTTGAAGGAGTCAAAAATGTATGAATATTGCTGTGTGGGAAACATCCACTTTTTAATTTTCTCTTTTAATTATTACATGAAGTGAGTATCAATTTGTGCCCAGCTCTAGACAGACAAATATCTGTGGTTCATGTATAGACAAGCATTTATTTATCTGGTAACCGCAGTTCTCAGTGGCAGACCAAGAGTGAGGTTGGATCTGTATTCATTTGCTATGGGGGAGCTCTGTGAGTAAATGTCTGCCTGTCATCACATCCACAGCAATCTGGAGTGTCCCAAGAGCTTTAGAGGAACCAAAGCTGACATCATAGACCAAAACTTTCTTCTTGAAAGAAGCAAATTTAAGAAATATTTGTTACAGTTAATATCTCTGTTAGCAAGATGTCACTAAGCAGTTACACTGGGACTAAGCTGTAAAATATAATGTACTGGAGGAAAACTAGACATCCAGCTATCTTGGTAACTTTGGAGAAGCTTTACAATTGTTCTGTCATGCTTAGATGTTGCTTTACCACAACAACAAGCCACAGACCCCTTCCTGTCTCTTCCACCACCTCTTCAGTCTCCATCTTCTCTCAGCTGCATGTCATAAATAGAACTGCTGGAGCACAAGAATAGAGCAGCTCTGTCATTCCTGGTCTCATCCTACCCACCAGGTACTATGTAATTTCCTTCTGAGCAGCCACAGGTTGGAAACTTCAAAGTTTTCTTCCCTTGTACAAAATTAAAACTATACTCCTGAAAAAAAATCCATGGCCATTCATTATGAATGGACAAAGTTGACATCTTTATTTTTACTATAACAGAATTTATATATGTATTATTGCAATATTCTGAATGCTTTGAGTTACTTAGAGTACTCAGTATAAATACATTCCTTATTAGTGGATTTTAACTAGAACTCGATCCAAATCAATACGAGAGACAACAATCAAACTTTTGAATTGTTTGAATTTATAAAACTACAGGATCTAAAGCAAAAAACAAGTTTCTCATTGCCCTTAAATCTCTGCAAGAAAGAGAGCTGATGTTGGCAATAATGTAAGACCTGAAAGATACAGAAAGTGAATCTGAAGGTCCTGGCATAGCATTAAAGGTTTTTCTTAAAAACCCATGAAGGAAAGAGTCTGTGCTTCATCATGAGAATGTGGGCTGGGAACATTTTTTGTCCCCACTGCAAAGGGGGAAACAGCATCTTTTTCACTTCATGTGGTGCTCTCCTTCAACAAATAAAAGGCATAAAAATCACAAGTGTGCATGTACCTGACAAGTGTGTACAGACAATAACCAGAATTCAAGCACTAAGAGAACAGAAAGGTAACACAGCACATTACAACAGTAATTACACTTTTCAGAGCACTTCCACTCATCATGCTGCTCACCAGCAGATGGATATGAGGGACAGGTTACTTTTCATTTTGGCATGTCACAATGAAGTAGACAAAGCAGACATCAGAGGGCTCTGAAGCACTGCATGCAGCAGTTGTACATGTATGCTGGAGCAATTCTTTGTACCACCTCAGTTTATAGCTTAGTCATAATTAGTGACATTGTCAAAAAAACTGTTACAAGTGTTTATCTTCCCTCACCCCAACAGATAATGAATTACCTGTCGTTGGTAGATGAGGAGCCATAGGTTAGTTGCTCTTCAGAATACAAAAATAAAAATGTCTTCGTAAAATTTTAAATTATTTTTGCACACTTAAAGTTAACATAGATTCCTGTAACCAGAAACTGTTTACACATAGATAGCTCAGTTGGTTAGAGCAGGGTGTTGATAATACCAAGGTTGTGGATTCAATCCCCATATGGGCCACTCACTTCAGAGTTGGACTTGATGATGCTTATAAGTCCCTCTAAACTCAGAATATTCTGTGATCTGTGATTTTACACACACACATATGCATAGCTGGAAGCACAAATTAGATAAAATGTTGCTTGACCAGGTTTTTTTAAAAAAGCTTTTGCTATTCTGTTGATTTCTTTTGGGGGGCTGTGTTGGTTTTACTTGGTCTGGTTTTTGGTAGCAGGGGGACCACAGAGATGGCTCCTGTGAGAAGCTTCTGGAAACTTCCAGCATGTCCAGCAGAGCCAATCCCTGATGGATCTGAAGATGCCACTGGGCAAGGCTTGGCCAGCTAGAGGTGGTGGTTACACCTCTGTGATAACATATTTAAGAAGAAAATGAAAACAAAGAAATACACCATTTTTTCCTAGACAGAGAAGAGGAGGAGGAGAGAACATGAGAAAGAAACGACATGGAGACACCAAGGTCAGTGGAGAAGGTGGGGGAGGAGGTGCTCCAGGCACCAGAGCTGATGGTCCTCTGCTGGCCATGGTGATGACCATGGTGGAGCAGGTGGACCCCCTGCAGCCCATGGGGTCCACAGGAGTGCAGAGATCCACCCACAGCCTGTGGGGAGGTGCCCACACCAGAGGAGCAGGTGGATGCCTGGAGGAGGCTGTGATCCAGTGGCAGTCCCAGTGGAGAGAAAGGCCTTGCTCCCAAGATTGAGCAGCCTGGTCTCGGAGGTTTGCTCCCCATGGATGAGGGACCCCACGCCACAGCACTCTGGGCGGACTGTCTGCCCGTGGGAGGGCTCACCAGCAGCAGTGTGCCTGTGTGCTGCTGCTCGTCAGATGGACCCATGCTGGAGGAGTTCACAGAGAGCCATCTCCCATGGGAGGGACCCCGTAGTGCAGCAGGGGAAGGACTCCTCTCCCTGAGCCGCAGAAGATCTCAGTGATGGACTGGCCAAAGCCCCCATGCCCTGTTCTCTGCACTGTTTTTGGGAAGGAGGGAGGAGTTGGGGGGAGAAAACTGTGTTCTTAAGGGCTTATTTTACTTCTCATTATCCTCGTCTGACTCTGTTAATAATAAATTCACTTCTTATCACTGAGTTGAGCTTGTTTTACCCTCGGAATGTTTTCTCCCAGTCCTTATCTCAACCCATGATCCCTTTGTTAATTTCTTTTTTTCTCTCCTCTGCCCAGCTGTGGCAGGGGAGAGTGAGTGAACTGCTGTTGTGGGTGCCTGGCATTTGGCCAGTGTCAAACCATGACAGTGGCGAAGGGAGATTCCTGCCTGTTTGGGCTTAGCACTGGCCTGTGGAGACAGAAACAGAAGGTCCATGGCTTTGCCTTTTTTACTGACTCCCTAGCAGCCATGTGTTCAGTCCCCAGAGAAAGTATGAAACAGGGAATGGCAAACCTAATGGGTTTTCCATGAGGGCAGGTTCTGAGAGCTCAGCTGGTGCAGCACTGGTGGGGCTCGTGCCAGGAGGGCACTGACAGCAGAGCCAGAGCACAACTGCAGGGCTGTGTCCCTCCTGCTGGAGCAGAATGAACCTTTGCCTTCTGCAAGGCTGGGTTCTTCCAGAAACCCCACTGTAGAGAAACTAATGGGGGTTTTTTTGAGAAAAGAAATACCTGAAGGTAACAGTGGTGAAATGTTTTCTCTTGTTTGAGTTTTAGTGCAGCAACAAATACTTTGCCCTACTTGAAATTTTTAGTGTATTGTTTCTTATAAAAAACTACATCATAACCCTCAGTAACCAAAGAGGGAGTGCCCTCTTAAAAAAAGTCCCTAGGAGAAAGTGAGTGCACAAAGCTGAAGATACTAAGCTGCATAGATAATAGATAGCTTGATAAAAACTTCTTGTCAAAGAAGTGGTTCAGGTGTTTCACTTGTTACCTTCAGCTTTAATCTTGACTAATGAACTCAATGAGGATTTTTTTTTCATTAGGTAGCAAAGTATGTTCATGTTCTTTTAATTAAATGGGACAAGAAAAATCTTACATCCTCATTTTGATATTCTCCTTCTCATCTCTCATGAAGAGAAGGAAAGACAAGAAAGGTTCTATAACAACTTTGTGATATTCTGCACATCCGTAATTTACACTCAGTCCTAGCAGTTCCTGTACAGGAATTTACGAGGTACTACCAGCCCATCAAAAAAACCCTGATGTTGAGAAGGAAATGAAACTAATTAGGTCCCTAAAAATGTGTGCTGCAATTTAAGGCACCATAGAAAAACCAAGATATTTGGAGCAGAGTTACCAACAGAAATGTCAGAGACTATTGGGGTGACTACAGCCCTCTGGCAAAGTTTCCTGGAGGCCAAGAAGAATGTTCTAGGGAAAAAGGGCTTATCTTTCTAAACTAAAATAGAGATTCAGGCTCTGCTATATAAATGAAGTAGATGGTAGATAATGGATAACAGATAAACTATTTGATAACATTGTCATGGAACCTGCTGAATTGAGTATGTTTGTGGAATATCATAAGAGGGTTCATTATGTACCATGATATGAATGCGAAAGCTAACTCTGCTTCACAGAAAAGCGGGTGCAAACAAGAGATTGGGATTCACACTCTTGTATTTACATTTCTAAGTTTTACCTTCCAAAAAAGAGATCCTAATTACTCTGCTTTGGCAAGGGAGAGTGAGGAGGTTCTCCCTTGGATTCAGTGTATTCAGGTGGCTAACTGATCTATTTGGGATTAACTTTTCTTCTTTAGGGTGGGTTTCTTACTTTCATGAGTTTCGTGGTTATCAGCATGAGGAAAAAATTTTTTTTTCTCTACCTACATGGAGAATATATCTGTCTGGTTTGCAATCAATGTGACTACCATTTTCTTCAACAATTCTGCTTTGCAAAAAAGAAACTGATATTTACTGGGCTGAGGGTACAAGCATCTGAGGAAAACCAATGGTAAGGCCTGGATTCTAGCTTTTGTCATGAAGACTATTATATATTTTATCCCATATAGGATGTATGAGCAGTCTTGAAAATAGGTATCAAAACATATAATTCCCAGTCCAACCCTAAATTACCACTTAGTGGATTGACAGTGTTGATGCACTGGGCGCAGAAAATGTCATAGAATACTTTTATTGGAGAAATTAATGGACTTGCTTAAAATTGACTTGAATATCTTGCAGAATTTCCCTCTAAAACCGCTCAGCATTTTTAATTTGGGCTTTTTGTCACATTAATAAATTCTAAAGATAGTCTTAATCTTATGTTTCACTCTGGCATCGTATTTCTTTTATTATTGCTTTCAAGCTTAAAATAACACAAAGGATAAGTGAACATAAACACATGGTGAATATCAGCCCATTAATTGGCTCAAATAACTCCTAAAAATACTTCAGAAACATTAACTCTTCATGAATTTCAACAGAAGGTTAGCTTCAATTGGGTATGTTGGCTGCTACCTATTTGCAAAAAAAGAAAAAGATGGATAAAGGTATACCACAGCCACAGTGCACCACTTCTAAATGTAATTATTATATTTCAAGCAATTATATTTCTATTTGAATCTTATATAATACATATAATTGTGTATGTATGCACCTATATAATACACTAGTATATTGTCATGTATTTTTTATGAGATTCTATTTCCTGCTAGAAAGTAATCATCTTTAACCTACAGCTCACACTAACCAGTTGGAACAGTGTAATGCAGTGAGCTGGGTTTGCATAGCCAGGTTTAGGTACCGGGGGTTTGTTACAGGGTTACAGCTTCTCTGAAAAGCTGCCACAAGCTTCCCCATGCCTGGCACAGCTGATGCCATCCTGCTCAAAGACAGACCTGCTGCTGGTCAAGGCTGAACCCATCAGTGAGGGTGGTAACAGCTCTGTGATAGCACATTTAAGAAAAAAAAATATTAGTGGCAGAAGCAATTGCAGCCAGAGAAGAGCAGAGTGAGAATATGTGAGAGCAACAATCCTGTAGACCCAAGGTCAGTGCAGAAGGAGAGGCAGGAGGTGCTCCAGGCACCGAAGCAGAGGTTTCCCTGCAGCCCCTGGTGAGGCAGCTGTGCCCCTGCATCCCATGGAGGACTGCAGGGGTGCAGAGATTCACCGGCATCCCATGGAGGATCCCAGCGGGAGCAGGTGGATGCTGCAGAAGGTTGTGATCCCGTGGGAAACCTGTGCTGACCAAGCTCCTGGCAGGGGCCTGCAGACCCACAGAGAGAGGAGTCCATGTTGGAGCAGATTTCCTGGTAGGACCTGTGACCCTGTGGAGGATCCGCACTGGAGCAGAGTATTCTTGAAGGACTGTATCCTGTGGGAAAATGACCCACATTGCAGCAGTTCATGGAGAACTATTGCTTGTGAGATGGACTCACACTGGAGAAGTTAATGGAGAATTGTGTCCCATGGGAAAGGCGCCCCTCCTTGAGCAGTGGCAGAAAGAATGTGAAATGAACCGACCATAGCTCCTACTCCTCGTCTCCCCTCCTGGAGGGGAAGAGGTAGGGCTTGGGCAGGAGGGAGGGGAGTTGGAAGGTGTTTTTAAGATTTATTCTATTTGTCATTATTCTGCTCTGATTTTGATAGCAATAAATTCAATTACTATCCCCCAGTTGAGTCTGCTTGGTCCATGATGGTATTTGATGAGTGATGTATCCCAGTCCTTATCTCAACCCATGAACTCTTCATTACATTTTTTTCTCGTGCAGTTGTGGGGGAAAGTGATAGAGGATTTCGTAGGTGCTTGGAATCCAACCAGGGTCAATCCCCTACATACAGTTAACAATAAAATCTTTAGGCTAGGGTTATTTTTATGCCCACATAATATTATAATAGGTTTATTCTTTATTTTATGGGACATTCAAATACTTTGATTCTGTATGTGGTTCTAAAATCTACTGCACAATTGTAATTCTTTCTAACCACCTACTAAAGTTAACTGCTTCCTCAAGAACACTTGGGAAATTATCCTCAGGACAAAAGCAGAAGCAAGGCAGAGTGTCTTGGTGCCTTTGAGCATTCTTCTGACCCTCTAACAAAGCTCCACTTAACTGCAGGTGACAACACTTTCATAGATGCCAATATGTGACATGATAATGTCCAGCAGTGCTAAAGCTTTTACTAAACAAAAGTTGCTTTGGTTAGAAAATCAAAACACACAGAGAAAGACAGGAGAGTCTGTTTAGTGGCTGGAATGGCAAGTGGAGGAAGGGTGTCCTGGGGTGGCGTAAATGATATTTTGTATTCCCTATCGTTTGTATGTTTGACCAGAAATATGGTTCTGTAGCTTTAACTGTGTCCTGCAGCCAAGAGAAGCTCTGCCAGCGCGGGATGTTTTGAAAACTTTTTCCCTGGACTGTTCTACAGGGGAGTGAGAAGGAAGGGACACTGGTTTCTTAAAACATCCCGCGCTGGCAGAGCTTCTCTTGGCTGCAGGACACAGTTAAAGCTACAGAACCATATTTCTGGTCAAACATACAAACGATAGGGAATACAAAATATCATTTATGCCACCCCAGGACAAAGGGTTAAAGAGCAGCATTTTTGGGCCACCACTCTAAATTCACTTGTTCCCTCTCTAAATAACACTCCAGTGTCATTTAGTTGGCTAAAGGTGTGTCAGGCCATTTTCAGGCATCATGACACTGCACAAAGGTCCATATTTGTTAGCCACTTCTCTGTATTTCAGGAAAGATAAATCCTATACTGCATAAACTCATCCAGTCATCCAACACCATTCTTCTCTTCTACATCAAATGGTGAATCAGATGTTTCTAATCAACTGAGTATTATTGACTTCCATATAGCACTGTCAATTAACTCTGACTGAGGATCTGACTTCGTTTTCAGACCACTGTAATTTTGTCGTTCATAATGAGGGCTCCACTGTTACTATTGCTAGTTTTGAAAGCTGTGTGGAAGTACTTGGACCAAGAGAATATTCTTTTTCCCTGTCGTTGTGTATCACCTGGGCTCAACAAAAGCAGAACAGCCTGTTGTATGCATGATCTGAGAATTGCAGACTGTTTTGTCTTGAATCCCAAATAAGAAATTGTTAAGAAAATACAGAAAACATGTAAGTGTGCTTTCCCTTAAATTTTCAGAATCATACTTGCCTGGAAGAAGAGTAGCATCTTTTAAGGGAATTTAGATGCCCAGCCTAAGAAATGACCTTGAGTGGAGGGCACTCTTTTACAATTAATGCAAAATCATGCTCTCAAATTCAGTGCACAGGTTTCCGTAGAGAACACACCTTACAGCAGGTCAATGCACCCCCCAGCATAGTCACAACACGGTCACTTGAGCACACATATATCATAGATATTATTTTCTTTCTTAAATTCAACAAAAGTTGGGTGCAATAAGGATATTACAAATCTTTGATTCTTTGTATGTATTTCTACCTTTGGATTAAATAATACCTCTTTTTTCATCCATTTTTTTAAATTTTGGTTTAATTTACTCTTTTCCAAGGAAATTGATTCATATCCACAGCCAATCTTGAAACAAGTCACCTGAATAAGGTAAGTAGATGACTAATCCTAGAATGCCATTTAACAGTCATAAGAGCTTAAGGAGAATAAAGATTAAATTTTGAACTTCTTGGCCTTTAATGAAATTTAAATAAAGTGCTATTGTTCAAAAATGAACTCTGCTTAGGACGATAAATCATCCACTGATTGGTTTGGTAATGTCCCTTTAGAATTTAGGGTGACCCTTAATCTCTGTCAGAGTTTTACACATTTCTCTCAGTTCCCAGCCCTGTGCTAAGCTAATGCCTGATCTCAGTCACATCAGCACCCAACAAAAATAACCCCACTAAACAGAGCTGGATGTGACCAAATGACTCTGAATATCAATTCAGCTGTGTGTGCTCTTGCTTCAGGTATAGACATCCTCACTCTTAATAATGTCACAGGCACAGACATTTTACACTGTGTTTTTCTGCCTTTGGGGACATACCCACTGTGAACAAAGATGAGTGACCCTGGACTTGCTTTGTCTGACTCCACTCCAGGCAAAAGTGATGCAGGTCGGGAACAGTGTAGCCACATTGGTTCAGTGCTGCATCCCAGCTGCTGTGGGCAGTGCCACAGTGTCACTCTAACACTGCATCCTGCTTTCCATGGGGGCTTTCAGACCCTAAAATGGGGGCAGAGATTTTGCATACAGATGCCCAAACAGACAAGTCTTAAGGCTGTTTGAGTGCATCTCTCTTAATAAATTAAACAGAGAATGGGGAGGGGAGCAAGAGCAGCGGTTTGGGAACTGCCTTTTTATGCTGACAGAGCAGTTCTTGCAACATTTTGATAAGGGCAGTCTCCATATGACACCTGGGAACTGAATTTTGGAACTGCCACAGATTTAATACCATTTCTAACAGCAATCTACAAGCAGTCACCCTGTCTTGGGACCCAGGACAGACTGGTAATTTATAGTCTGCAAATGCCACCCCTGGTCACAGATCCAGGACGCATACTCCAGCACTGCTTCAGTTTGCAAGAGATTTAACTCTTGATACCACTCCACCCATGAATCATGAGTCTTGAAGCAGCCACGTTCAGATTTCTTTATCCTGCCAAAGTTGTAACATGATCTGAGAGTGTCTGTGCAATGATTTGCTGGCTTTACATGTGCAGAATTCACTTTGAGGCTCGAAGCAGGCGATTACACTCTCTTTTCCCTGATTTAAGGAGCTGATTTAACTCTCACTAATGACAATGAAAAGATTCTCATGAGTTTCATAAGAGGGAAATCATGTCTCAGACAACACAGAAAGGTGCACGGCCCAAGGAGTTCTCCAGAGGAAATACCCTTGCAGCTGACTCCAGTAGGAGTCAGCAAACCCTTGTTATATAGTTATAATGAATCAAGATCTCAATATGCACACAATGAATTGGATGCTTCACTTCACAGGTCAATACATTGGCAGAAGCATTTTCATCTCGAATGTATTTCAAAACATAGACATAATACACTTCTTTTCTTTTTTAACTCTTCTGTCCTAACCACAAGTCTTTCCAGCTGAGTTAAGTGAACTGATAAATTTGTCTCTGTTGTTATTATACTCAATTGATTAGTTCTGCTTCATCTCCCAGGAGATGAAGAAGTGCCTTTTTGCTAACTATAAGTAATCTATTATATGTTGAAAATAATACTAGGTGAAAATATGAATTTATATCAGATTCATTTCAAAAGTAGAACAAATTGTATTTTTCAAGTTCAGATACAGTCATCAACATTAGGAAATTACTTTTCATCATTCTATATGTCTTTAAAAGTGTCATACATTTTTTGCACTGTTAAGGGTTGAAAATGCTTTTTTACAGAGGACATCAAAGCCAAATGACTCATAACCACATCCTAGGTGGGATGATGATTAGGAGTCAGTGAGTAAACTCGGAGAATAATGAATTCAGTGACAGGGCAATCCTTTATCTGTTTTATGGACAAAATTGTGCTTTCCCATGAAAACTTCCTGTTGCATATTTGATAAATAGAGGCATATGAGAACTGTGTCAGTGAAAGGACTCATGCAACAGCTCTGATGTATATGACAGAAGTTTTCTCACAGGAATGCCACTACCTTAGAATTTATTTCTATTTATGGAATTAAGCACTGTCAATTAAATAATCTTCATGGCATGCTACAAAATCTATTTTTTTCACCAGACTTTTCCACTGAGAAAGGTTTTGAAGATGCTAGAGAGAAGTGTAATAATATAGCAAAGAATTACTGTGGGGATGGGGAGAGCAAGAGAATGAGGTTTGTGATAAATTACCTGAAATTCCTTCACTTTCACTTTCACTATAACTATACTTTCTTTGGAAGCATTGCGGTATGGACGCTTTGGGAAGCTTTTAAAAAATCCAATCCAAATAGAGAAGAATAAAACCATGGATGGACTAGTGAGGTTGTTTTTGCTCACAGTTCTGTAGATTTCCAGCAGCAAAACTTGCATGTTTTTTCACTTGAAAGCCAAACTCCAGTGCTGAGATGAAAACCGGCCCTACTTCACTCAGTTTTCCATCTGCACTATTCAGAGTACAACTTACTGAAGTCTACCAAACACACAGCTGCAGAAGCAGCAGTTCTGAACAGAGTAAGAGACTTTAAAACCTCAGCTGGAGCTGTAATCATAACATTATTTAGATTGGAAAAGACCTTTAACATCATTGATTCCAACCATTAACCTTATATCATCAAGTCTACCACTAAACCATGCCCCTAAATGCCACATCTACACATCTTTTAAATATTTCCATGGACGGTGACAGTGGACATTCCCTGTTTTGTTGTCTCTTTCCTTTCTCTTCATAACAACCCACAAAGCTAAGAGGGTCAACATCATCCCTTACCATTCTATCATTCACAGAGCACCATTTCTTCTGCTGAAACCAGTCAAACACCACACATGTACATTTTTAATTCAGAACAGATTTCGCCAAAAGATACATTTCTTCTCAAAAATTCTTCATAAGAAACATGCTGTGTTTTAGAAGAAAAGCTTAATTCTGCCAATTTTTGAGGGCCATTTAAATTGTAAAGTTGAAAGAGTTTTCATGCCACCATTTTATGTGTTATATCATTTTTATTTATTATAACACTCCTTTTACAAGTAAGGGTTATAACAAAAATTGTCATTTTATCACATCAAGATAAATCACATAGAATCATGTAACACACCCCAAAGCATTACAAACACACTGGATGAAGCATTTCCTTTGTCCTTTCATAGGGTAAGACAAGGTTAAAAATATGGGTTTCTTAATGAAAACACTGTATTTTCATGGGACAGAAATGTGTATGCTCTTATTTAACACTAAATATTCTAAATATGTTTTCATGTCACCTAATTTTGCTTATTATTTTAATTTTCTTCTTATTTCAATTACACTTAGAAAATTTTAATGCTCACAATCTTCCTAATGGCTTTATTTTACCCTGTGCCCTTCCTATGGAACATCAAATGCACGTTTCAATTGGCTTCATCCAGTCCATCTCTTTCACTTCTTCGTTACCTTCTCAGTATTCCTGGGTACCACTGAGACAAGATGAAAAGACATTAAAATAATAAAAAAGCCTGAGTTATCAAGATACTAATATCGATAAGATAACAATATTAGTATTTTTGCATGTTTAATAAAATTGTTTTTTTGTTATTTTGCTGTTTTTCTGCCAGAATATCATCAAAGCTGAAGACATTGGACAATAATGTAGTTTAACATATCACTTTTTCAAAATAAATTTTGTTTTAATGTTTTTTTTTCTATCTTCTATAAACTAATATAAACCTTGTTGACTCTTTAGAGCTACATGAACTTTCTGAAATAAATTGTTTCAGAAACAACAGAAGGAATTCAAAAGAGAGAATTCCTCCTAACAATATATGAACAGATGCTGACATTCATCTTTTCTACAGTTGACTGCTTGGATGTTGAAATGCTTTGCGGATGCTGGGAAGAGCTGTCAGAGGAGTTTCGTTTGCAACAGCCCTCAAAGCTTCTCAAAGAAGACAGTAGAATCTTAGAATATCAGGTTGAAATTGATCTCAAGGATCATCTGATCCAACATTGCTTGGAAAAGCATGGTCAAGACAAGATGGCCCAGCACCCTGTCAAGCTGAATATTAACAATGTCCAGCTTTGGAGAATCCACCTCTTTCCTGGGGAGTTTATTCCCATGGTTGATTGTTCTCCTTGTGTGACCAACCAAGATCTCCCCAGAAGTAACTTGTGCCCATTAGCCCTCATATTTTCCATGTGACTTCTTGTAAAAAGGGGTTCTCCATCTTCTTTGTAGCCATCCTTTAAACTCTGGAACATGGTGATGAGTTTTCCCCTAAGCCTTCTTTTCTCAGGGCTGAACTAACCCGGTTCTCTCAGCCTTTCCTCATGTGTCAGGCTCTCTGATCCTTTGAACATGTCTGGGCCCCTTCTCTGGGCCCTCTCCTGCCTGTCCACATCTTTTTTTGTACAGTGGGGATGATACCTGAACACAATATTCCAGGGGTGGTCTGGTAAGCACTGAGTGGAGTGGGATAAAGACTTCTTTATTTCTGCTGGTGAGGTCCCTCTTGTTGCAGCCCCTGCATCCTTTCCCGGCCACAGCAGCCCCTTCTCACTCACATGGGGCTGTTTTCCACCAGGACCCCCAGGTGCCTTTCTAGTAGAGCAAGTCCAAACCTGTAGATGCATGTTTATGAAGCAAATGTGTGGTTTGATATCTGGTTTCACTCGAAGAATCCAGATTTCCAGCATTTTGGATTTTGTGATTTGGCACTGGTGGTACATTGACACTGCTGTGTTGAACACAGATAAGGAGCTAGTTTTAATTTCTAATGCTTAGGTTAAAATATAAACATTCATTCTTTAAGACTACAGAGACACTATTCTTTTTTTAAAATGTAAGGTATTTGTCCATTTAAATCACATTTGTGATTCACTGACCTTTCAATTACGCATTATATGCATGAGCAAGGAACCCATATTAAGAAATAGCACATTTTATCTGTCTCAGAAAAGTCTGTGAAATTCATTCATGTTGTCAAGCTCAATGTAAGTGCTCACTTTGCAAGGTTTATTACTACTATTTCAACTTTGACGTTATGTCATATACAATACAATGTTTGCCTTTACAAAAGAAAACAAAAATCCACTCGCTAGAAGGACATTTTGGGAAACTGCAGACATTTACAATGCACTCATTTATATTAGATTCTTATTGACTTCAGTGTCCTGCAGAAACTTTGCCAACTTTTCGGAACCTAACGCAAGGCTCTTAGTGTCATTCAACCCAAATTCCCTTTGAATTCTTTATAGGGCCATCCAATCTGAAGTAATGTGTCCTGATTTTGTAGTGGTCACTGGACATAAGCCTTAACACTTGTGAAGACATCCATGTGACTGTTGAGGTGTATGTTGTTCTAAGCTGATACATTCAGAAACTCTGAAGGTTTTGACAGCACAGGAAATCAAGGGAATAAAGTAATAACTATATTACTTTATACTTAAAAACATATTTAGTAGGCACAAAAGAAATCTATTATGAGTCAACTAATGAGTTTTACAAGTCAGAGCTTGGATTTTTTGGGGTTATTCCCAAGTTTGGGATCAAGCTCCTTCAGTAAATAATGAACAATTCTATACAAAATGTCTTTTCATTCTGAAAATTTATTTTGTGAATCTAACAACTTTTCATCACTTGCAATATGTTTTCACAACTAATTTTTAAAAACATCCTGCTCATAACAAACTATGTTGTGTTGTGGTTGCGTAATATTTTCAGTCTTAGCAGTCACAAAGTATAGAAGCCTTTTCCTCCAATTGTGTAAATTTGGATTATGGATTTCAAGGGGAAAACAATATTGTCCCCAATGTTAGGAAGTCAAATTTTTCTTGTGGTAGAAAAGGTCCATCCCTTTTAGTGCTCTTCTTCATTCACAGAATCTGGTGGGAAATCACAGTTCAGTTCTGTCACTTCCAACTCTGTTCCGTTCTCTGTCAATGAGACCAAATCTCTGTAATTCACCTCCACCATTGCACTGATCTGAACTTCTCAGTCAATCGTTTTCTCCACAAGATCTCTCCCTGTCCTTTTCTTCTAATCTTTCAATAGGTTCTTTTGCTCACTCCTTGCAATTATGGTTTCTTCCTTTCTAGGGGGTGCACATTGGCCTTTTTGCACTCTTCCATGTAGTCAGTGGCATCCAATTCAGGGAAGGACAAATACGACTTCCTTAGGACCTTAGTTGCTTTAGAAATTGGCTGCTTTGCACACTCCACTTAAGCATTTAAGGAAAAACACAAGGGTGTGACAAGAAAAAGAAGAAAGGAAGCATAAAAAGGTGGTTTTGGCCAACTTGGCTGTAGCTTTAGGATTTTGAAATTACATGTTTGTATTTGATTTGTTGAGTTTGATCTGTCAAGGTAATAGTAGAACAATATTTATGTACTGGTAATTACAGTACTCTCCTTTCCCCCTCTCCCCCATTCCCAGTAGCATAACTATAGTTTATTGCCTGTCAGTATTTCCATTACAAACTCCATTTTTCAGAGGTTGATAACTCAGCCATTTAAGACTATGTCAGTTCAAGAGTAGATATACAAGTTGACAGAGACTTAATTCACTTTTTATTTCCATGATGGAAGGAAAACATTTGTTGGTTTGGGCTATTTGTTTTGGGTTTTTTTTGTTTTGTTAGGGTTTTCTGTAATGTATGAGATTTTGTTTCCTTTTTGAGCCAAAACTTGGCTTTTGCTCTGAAACTCAAAGGTTGCAGTTAAATTGTGGGCTAAACATTTCAAGATTTTTTAAAGTATAACTAAACATACAAAATATCCAGATAAAAAGCACAGCTACCAAGCAGTCAGCACAAATGGTTTTTATCCCTTTTTAGACTGCAGAAAACGTTAATCTTAGCTGCCACTCCACTGGTACATAGCATGCTATGAGTTTTCCAAGAAAAGCATGTTACATACATGCAAGGCAATCACAAATAAAAGGGCTCTGATTCTCAGCTTAGGCTGTTTGGTGCAATTCCATCCAAGTGCTGGACTTGTACTAATCTGTGCCACTGGAAATTGTATTCCATGAAATAAACAGAAGTGAAGATGGTTCTGTCAAGTTTTCATCCACAGCAGGTCTTTCCAGTTCAATTAGGGAACCATGAAGTCATAAACTCAAGTGGAAACATCACTGATTCTTAAGATACCTTATTATAATGCTTTGTGTCATTTTGCTTATTTAAAAGGATTTATTTTGCCGTATATGAAAAGACACATTGATCCAGCAGTGTGGTTGCTTGGTTTTACTGGGGGCTGCTTAAGGACTCTCTGAGAGTTGGTCTGCCTTGATAAAGTGCATCTTTTTATGCCAAAATATTTTTGAGCACAAAGTGGAGACAAGGGGCTGTATCACAAAATCACTGAAAGTTGAGGTTTTTCTACTTTGACAAAGAAAAAATTGAAAAAACAGTGGCTGTAGTTTTATAACAAGTTTTCCAAGCAAGGAGAATCTTTTTGATGTTTTTGAAGGACCCATGTGAAGTACTTTTTTCCTCTAACCCACACTACTGTGTGACAGTGAAAGACAGACAGAGACAATAAGAAAACTGACAGAACAAATTAATGCATTCTGTCATAAAGTTGTCATCAGCAGTTTCTGGTGTATGTATGCTGTATTTGTTATAACAAAGTTGATATTAGGCAATAATAAACTACAGAGTACATTGATATCATTAACTAGAAAGTGCATACATTGCATTCATTTTTGCTTCTGGAAAAAAAAGCAACTCCCGGATAACTGAAAAACAAGAGGAGCAAGAAGTGTAAATAATCAGTCACTACATTTGTTCCCACTAACTGCTGTGAACAAGTTCATATATTTAATTCAGAACCAGTGTATACTCAAGTCACAGCCATTCTTCTTTACCAAAAATTATCTTAGTTGTGCAAACAGTGGAAGTCTGGAATGTTTTTTTTCCAGCTAAGGTTAGCTATTTTACTCAGCCAGTTTGCACATGCACAGTCACCCACAGGAAGGCCAATGGGCATCAGAGGCACTGTGCATCTGCTTCCTGAGCAACCTGAACACTTTCCACTCTGCATGTCCTCACTGCAGTAATGTGCTGCCATTCAAGAGCCACAGGACTTCAGGCAGCTGCCTCCCTTCCTCAGAGCCCATCTGCACATTTTGGCACAGAATATGTTAATGGAGGATCAGCCAGCCTTGTCCTTTGGGATTTGCTGTACTTACAGAAGAAATGGAAATGTTGCAACACACTTGAGCTTTGTGCAACACCCTGTAACGCACAATTTCAGTTTACCAAACGTTTTAATGCCCTATGACACTAGGAGACTGTCACTGCCAGCTGTGATTTAGCCTTCATATGGTTTAATTTGAAAAGTGCTGTATAAATTTGTATGAATATTTTCTCGTGGTCCTCATAAAATTCAACTATAAATAATCAGGGAGAAAAAAGTGACTCAACAAAAATGCCTTCAATTTTTTCAGCACTGTTGGAAAAATGCTTTAAAGCTTTTAAAAATGCTTTCTTATACTACAGAATTATCAGAGGAAAATACCAATAAAATCAATGAATAATCATTTTTACTAAATGCTAATGGGAAATATCCTAATTAGCTCAAGTATTTTTATTATTATTCAAGTAATATCTGTATTGTATCACAGAATGCAAACTGTCAGAGTTCAATTGCAAAATCCCAGTGAAGTGTCAGAGAAAATTTTCAAACCAGAAACTATTCCTTTTGTATTTTGACAGAGTCAATTAATGTCAAAACATTGTGGGCAGGAAGTTCCATTCTGAAAAGGATTTTATTAGTCTTTATAGTTCATATTCATGTTGCGCAGAATATATAATTGTGGAAAGTATGAGCCTCCTCTGAAACTGTTAACCAAAACTATTTTCCACTTAGAATATATTAATCTCACTCAGCATCACTGTCTGAAAATGAATGTATATAATCTAGAGAGTTGTTTAGCCTTTTCCTCTATCCAATGCACAGAAATAAAAATCCCAGTGTTCCTCATTTTAGCTTCATAATACACTTCCCTTACAAAAGAGTACATTTTTCTCCATCTATAATGACATCTCAACTAAGCAGAGAGCTTAGATCAACTGCTTAGCTGTAAGGTAAAGTTAGGTCAAATTAATCAAAAGTGTCTAATCATCTTGGTTTGTATTAACTTCATTCTTCTGATCACTAAGGAATAAGATGGAATAAACTTGAAGCACAAACATATTCCTCCCATCCCTCGTTCCACAACACAAACTAGCGGCCAGCCTATAACTACTTCTTCACTTTCATGCCACCTCCATCATTCATGCAGATAAATAACTATGCTTTTGCAGTTCAAAGCTTATTGTAGATGTCCAACAGCAGTATCTCAGGTGAATCCCACATCTTAAACCAAATTTGCCTGCTCAAGTGATCACTTTGCTTGACACAGCCAGGAAGCAAGATGTTACTCTAAATGTCTAAATCAACATAACATTAAATGTAGAGAATTTAACATGTCCTACATTGTGGTGGTTTTGCATCTGTGCACTGGATGCATGGAATATACATAATTTGTACATGCACAGTCAAAGAGAGATTTCTGTGTATCCAGCCCAGACCATCAGAAATCAGTAAGAGTTTCTACTACCAAGATGACAGAGCAGTGAAATTTGTATCATTAACATTAGACTTAACCAGCAGAAAGAACAGTTCCATTCATGTATAGATTCAGTATTGATTTCCTCAAAAAGAATTGACTTAAAGCCAATTTTAAGGATATTGAACAAAGCTGCTACCCAAATATGAAGCAAATTTTCAAATACAGCCTTGAATATTATTTATTTCAACATAAAAAATCCTGTGTGACAAAAGATTTTTAAAAATCATTAAAAAACAAGGTTCATCAAACTGAAGACTATGTCTCTGAGCTTGGCCAAAGATGTTTAAAAAGACACAGAAAACAGAGCAATTAGATGGCAAAACTTCACCAGTGTGCCTCCCACCTTCCAGAAAGCTTTGGTTCAGTGACTTTATCACTCAGAGTCAGCAACCTTAACTCTGGACACTTAAACTGACATTTCTATGTCAAGTCATGACATAGAAGATTCACTGAAGTTGTGCCAGAAGGTTGCTTTCTGCATGCAGAATTCCTCTAGAGTGTTTGTTCTGGCAGTTTACAAAATATGTTAGTAGTAGTAAATGAGAGAAAGTTTGATACTAAAAACTCTGTCTGGGGCAAAGAATGCAAAGCAAAGCTTGACTTCGGGGAGCATTTTCTGATTTATGACGTCCAAAACATTGCCCCTGGGAGAACACCCATTTCTGTAAATTCACACAACACTTACTGAGGCTGTCCTAAACTATAATATAGAGTTATAACATAGCTTAAAACCTCCTCAGGCACTTGGAGGTTTGTACAAACAAGGGTTCTGACATTTGGGCTATTAGGAAAAAGAAAGAAAACGTTTATTCCAGATTTTTGAGAGGAAGTGAGATGAACAGGTGTGCTTTAGTACCTGAGCAATATCTAACAATAAGATTAAAGATTACAAAGCAATAAGAACTTCTGTATAAATTTGTCAGTACATTTTTATCTTGAAATGTTTTGTCTCTTCAGTATCAGCAGCCACGATCTGCTTTTTGCAGCAGCCAAGACAAAACTTTGCAGTGTTTTTTGCTGCAACATCACAGGTACAAATTCTTGCTTTCATGCTGACATGCAAAGTCCTGGTCAAGATTCAGAGCCTTTTGTACTCAAATCTATAAATGCACACATCAAGGCCTTTCCTGTATCAAGGATGCTACAAAACTCTGTTGTTGATATGTAGGTTGTATTTCAAGGCTACTGTAAGCAACAACATTCCTTCAATTTAACTGTTTTCTGTTTATTCTGTTCTGTGCAGCAACTGTTCTCTTATCTTGGGAATGGCTGATCCTTTGAAAACATAGGAAACACAAAGTGCAGCACATCTTCCATATTTAAAATGGTCAATAATTGGAACCAGCTGGTGCTGGGAATGCTAAGTCACTTGCCCCCAGTATGGAAATAAGTGTTTCCCTGGAAACTTGCAATATAAATTGAAATGAGATAGTAGGAAAGTCTGAAAGAGAGCCACTGCCTCCCACACAACTGTTGCAGCTACTTCTAATTTTTGTGGAAACTCCATTTTTATCCTCAACCCCATCAAGTCGTTTGCAAGGTGTGTGGTGACCATTTCTCATGCTGCTCACCACATTCCTATTGGTGCCTTTTGTCCTAGAGATGGTTTCCTACACCTCTCAGGGCTCAGACTGCCTCTGTGATGAGGGCTTGTTATCAGCTTGTACCTGGCACAGCAGGTCCTGAGTCCTCTTCTGGCTCTTCTAAGTTACTGACACAGTGCTAAAACTTTTCATGTTGGTCCAGCTGTACTTGGAAGGCAGAGCCCACCTGCCCAGCAAACCGAGTCACACAAAACAAACAACCCAGGGCTGTATTTTCAGCCCTCACTTCTCTCACATGCAGGTCAGCAGTGCATTCAATCTAATGGGGATTGAAGGACTCCTCAAGCCCCTGAGATCCCTTATGCCTTCTTCGGCACAGAACTGAGCAGCAGGCACTGAGAAATGGTCATCTTCTTTTGCTCATCTATCTGGTATATTGTCAGAGTTATCCCAGAAGGAGTCCATATTACACAAATTTTTTTGGCAGTGCTCACTGCTTCAAGCTCCATTTATGCATGTGGAAATGTCCTGTGACTTCAATTCAGGTGTGAGGCTCTTCAGTTGTGCTGTTTGCAAGCGTACAAATGACAATGTGATGAGCAGGATACCAGTGCTTTAAAGATGCAGAGAAAAACAAGGCTTACTGAAAAATCAGCATCACTGCCCTTCACTGAATAGATTAACATATATATATATAAAGGATATAATTTATTTCTATACTTAAAATTTTTACATACTTTTCAGCATAACAGAATTCTTGTGCTGTTACTGATAAATTCAGATTTATCCAACCCTGATGATGACAATACTGTTTCCCATTTTACTGTAGATCAGTTTTAAATGTTAAATACTTGTTCTTCAAAAACAAAACAGAACAAAACAAAACAAAAAACAAAACAAAACAAAACAAAAACAAACAAAAAATCCAGTAGTTTTCCTTGAACCATCTGGAGGAAAGAGGCTTTTGCAGTAATAATTATGAGTGTCTTTATATTTGCATAATGTTTTGTAACAGTATAATGCTTAGCACATTAAGAAAACAGCAATATAGTAATAATACAGGAGCTGGAAAAATCAATGTGAACCGAAGCTCAACTAAAGAAACAAACTTTCACTAAAAATTTGACTGCTGAAAAAGTACAGGGAGATGGGATCAAAGCCGAAAATACAGTCACTTCAATTATATTTCAAATGGACTTTCTAATGAAGTGCACACACTTTAAATTATTGCTACACATTGTGCAAATTACTGTAAAATCATCTAGAACAAACCTTTGTGTTTAATACTTGCATCATATTTTCCTAGAATAATCATCTGGCTTTATGGCTTCTCACATATTGGATTTTTGCCTTTGTGTCATTGAGACTTGGCTAGACTAGAATAAATATTGTTCAGGTATCACTTCTTGTTTTCAAAATGTGCAAATCTCTGTTCGTGAGTCATAAGAAGCTACAAAATATGCATTTTTCAAATTAGCTATGAATAATAGAGTAGAAGATCTGGAACTCTATTTAGTTTTCTGTTCCCTCATGTGAAGTCATTAATAATAGCAGTAGTTTTTCTCATAGTGACTATGATAGTCTTTTGTACTAAGAACCATCTTCTCTGTTATTACACCTTTGATCTACCTTAGACAACAATTTTTTCTCTTTTTTTTTTCTTTATTTTGTGGCTTACTGTACTGATCATACCATCCTTGTCTTCTCCTAGACTTTTATTCTTCATTTAAAATTCTGGTATTTTGTATTCAAACCGAAAGCACTATCACTGAGGGTTTTTTCCTGAACTTCCCTCCCCAGGGTACATATCCAGTCCTCACTATCAAAAACCAATATTCCCTGAAGTCAATGAAGTCTGCAGATTTCCGAGAGCTTTTTCACTCACAGAGCAAAGCACATTATTGATGTCGAACAATAAATGATAGTCACAGAATGTGGCCTTAGCCACGTGGGAATTGATGGCAACTTTCAGTAGTCTCTAGTTCCTTTAGGATTTCAGAAACAGTGTTTGTTTCTTTTTGTATAACACAGCTTCTGCATTTCGAACACCTAAGAACATCTAAAGGTCCTCATAACATAGATGAAATACCTGACTTCACTCAAGGTCAGATCAGAGTCATATTTCCAAAAATACTTGACTGGAGATAAAGTCTGAAGGTTTGCTGCATGATCAGTGATGGGGATTTTGGGATGGAAAGAGAAGTTATCCTCATAGCTTTCCCCAGGCAACATGGTTCATAGGGAGAGGAGGCAGCAGTGCCAAGGAGCAAGAGGACTGGAGACAGTTATTAAAGGAGGTCACTAACTGAGACTTTAACAGCCGTTTTTTACCAAAACAGACCAAACCACTTCATATGTAGCTCTGGTCAATAAGATATTCTATGATATTTAGCAGTTGAAAACTTTGTACTTCTTTCAGGAAAAAGAATATATATGTATGTCTATATTGGTTTAATATGCAGTTGTAAAGCACCCCAGTCTTGAGTTCAGGCTGTGGTTGTTCCTGCAGCAGAGATATCCCATTCTAAACATAATCACTGCGCCACTGGTGGCAGATGAATGCAGAACTACAAGGCTCAGTTCCTAGTTGATTACCAAGCTTTCAGTTCATTGCTTCCTCTTCTAGAAAACACTGAGATACACAACCAGAATATTATTCTGCAGTGAATAGGAAGATTTATTATGCACAGTGTGAATGTACTTTAGATTCTTGCTACTGCTCAGCAAACATCCTTTAGGGCTATACAACTGGATATTAGCGAAATTGTGAAGTCAGCTCTTCGGAAAGAGCCTGGGGAGTGCTTGCAAACTGACAGAGTTAGGTTCAACAAGTACTTTGCAGCTGTCAATAACAAATATGTTTTGATGACTATTCCAAAAATTACCAGCTGCATTAGAGTAGTACCTTTGCTGCATTCAATGTTTAAACATATAATTTTTGACAACTTGTCTTCCTACACATACCCAGAAATTTTAACTTTTGAGACAAATACTTATGCCTTAGGTAACTTTATACAGAGGATCATGGCTACTGTGGTAGATTTACTCTAACTAGACTAACTGAGGATAACAGGGGACTCTGAGTATCTACTCAGGTTTCTAAACTATCCTAAAACACACATCACTTCATTTTTACTTCAGTTACTAGCAGTATGCCCCAGAATAAAACCGGTTCAGATACACCTGTGCGAGGTGCCTCCACAATGCTGGCTGCAGCACAGGCTCATGCCGAGCACTGTAATATAACATCTACCTGTACCTTTGTGCCTGACATGACAGCTGGTTCTGCTCACTGCAGTGGGGAATGCCTCTGGACTGCAAAGTAGTCAGTGTCTGCAAACAGATTCTATTTAATCACACAGGAAGGGTAAGTACAGAACCTTGCTGATGCCAAGATAACCATGACTTTACTAGTAAATAAGAAACAGCCAGCTCCTCATTATTTTCTAGCATACTGTTGAATAATTGTGAGATCCTATCCAACAAGATGGAGCAGTCTGGAGGGGGAAATGCAGCTGATCAAATTAACCAAAAACTCACAGCTCACAGCTCAGCTGTGATCTTCCTTAAAACTGTAATGTCCCTCAAAACCTGTTGTCATAACCAAGACTGTTCTTTGATGTGAGTGAATCAAGTGTTTGGTCCAGGAGTAAATACAGATTGTACAGATTTTTTAAAATTTTTGTTCCCTTTCCTTATTCCCAAGTAGTATGTTTATTGGACCTGGCTTTAATTCCTTTTAGTACAGTTTACTGTCAGTCATTATAGAGTTTGCAGTCCTTTCGGGGATATGTTCTTAAATGTTTTATACAATGCTGCATTTTGAATACCATTGAAATTTGGTCAGTCATGCACATTAGGAAGGATATTTGTCTTTCTTGTCTTTAAAATTCAAAAAATCTTGGCAAAACATGACACTTTGAATCTTTGCAATACACTCTTCCTAAGGTGATTGCATTTGAAAAATATGTGTGAGATCTATGTAGATGATTTATTCCTGAGCCTGAGCCATCCAGAATCATGAGGATGCTTTAATTGCAATCATCCTCTGCTTCTCTTGACCTTTAGGAACAGCTTCCATGTGAGCTGGGAGTTCTCTATCCTTTCCTTGGTGGGGCTGTCTAGCAGCAACTCTGCTCACCCACAGCTGCATTGCCAATACACAAGGATGAACCATCATAGTTCCCCTGCCCCTTTGCTGGCATTCTCCCTTGCAGGTAAGATGCAAACCAGAAGACATAAACTGCTTGTTAAATTGTGAAAAAATATGCTAAGTGCATAAAAACACATGTAGTTAAATAAATTATAGCCTGTAATCAATTTGTCTGAGATCAAAATGGCAAATTAAGGATTGAAGATTATTTGGAGCTATTCACAGAACATCTACTCTGCGCTAGTAGCATTGAACAAAGGAAATTACTGAGATGTTTCCTGTACGGATTCTCAGCCACTGCATTGCAGGAACAACTTGGAGTATCACTAACATGTAACAGCCTCTAATGCTTCCACAAATGAAATCTTGTAAAAGGCTACTATCATTAATCATTAGTTGTAAAGTTATCAAGCAATTTAACCTACAGAATCAGCCCACTGTAGCAACCACAGTATAGTTCAATCTCTGTAATAATGCATATTCAATTATCTAGCTCATTTTCTTCTGTCTTTATTATATTTGATAGTCACAAACTGCTTAACTGCAGCTCTCCATAAAATAAAAAAAAAAGAAAGAAAATGAAAAGTTTGATGTGATCATTTCTAACTGTAGGGCATATGAAAAGGTCAACATGCAAGCTGTATTTTTCAAACCAGCTTTGGTTTTGTAGGTCTTCTTAGTGCACTGCCTTAGGACAAGTCTGTATACTGCACTCCCTACCAAATGCGGCAGATGTGCAGACACCTACAAAGATGTCTGGAATATTACCCTAACTGGTCCCAGACTGTGGGTGCAGCCACTGGAGCTGGCTGCCAGTACCACCACATTTTTGGATTGGCCTCAGAGCCTCTCTGGCCAGGACTGCCAATTTTTTCCTCAAGCAATGCTTGGGAATAGATCAGGGTTAATACAGACTGGGGACCATTTCCACAGAGAGTTTGCATTCAACAGCCCTGTTTTGTAGCCTAAACATGTGCAGACCATGCTACAAAACTAGTCCTGACACTGTTTGCTGTTCATATAGAGGTAGCTCCAATGCAGCCCTACAAGGCCTATGCTTTCAGGAGTAAGGTCAGTACTTTAAAAAGTAGATGTGTTACCATGGGCCTGACTTCATATGATTCAGATTTTATAGCAATGATTAGATTATCTGAAGGTAAGTCTGGGATTTCCACTTCTGGACAACACCACTTCTAGATAACTTCTTGAAGTACCAACTCACTACTGATGTACATGAATTTGACTGCTATGGTTTCATGGATTTTCTTTTTCCAGCAACGCAGAATGAAAGAACCTTATCTGGACGTAGAGATATAACAACATAAAATATAGACTCATAGAATCATTAAAGCTGGAAAAAACCTCCAAGATCACCGAATACGGGGGTGGGAAATCACTTCCCTGGTCCTGATGGCCACACTGTTCCTGACATAGGCCAAGATGCCTTTGGCTTTCTTGGCCACCTGGGCACAATCCTGGCTCATGTTGAGCCAACTATTGACAAACACCTCCAGGTGCCCTTTTCTGCAGGGCAGCTTTCCAGCCACTCTGCCCCAGCCTGTAGTGCTGCAGGGGCTGTGACCCAAAGGCAGAACTCGACACCTCATCTTGCTGAATCAGAGTAGAGAGCATCACTGAAGACAACATCCCACTGACATTCATAAACATCAATAGCTTAGGGATGCCTAAAGAGAATGTAAGAGCATGGAGCGTTTTAGTCCCCTCAATGTTTACTTTTCAGCTTCTAGAAAACAACAATTTAGGAATTTCTTTACCTGAAAATGACACTCAGACTCTATTTTTTTTTTTTTAATTTCTGTTCTATGCATTTGTTCAAAGTCTTTCTACAATTCATTATACTTTCAGTTTCCAAAGAACCCATGGCAATCCCACATAACTCAATCCTGTGTTGGGTGAAAAGTGTGTAAGGGATGAATGATTGGGTTACACAAAAGGACTGGGAAATAAATAATGCATTCAATTTCAGCGTTTCAGGAACATTTTTGAGTGCTGGGATATTTTAAAAAATAAATGGATGAGCAGAACTTTTGAACTTTATACCTTGATTGTTAGAGCATTCAGACCCCTTCATGCTCTGAATACTTAGACTTAAGGACATGACACTATTTGTCTTTCTTTTTTTTTTTTTTCACCTTTACTATAAACCTATAACAACTTTAGTATTTTCAATGTGTCGGGAAAATATACTGTTTATACTGATGGTGTTAATGTTATCGTGTTGTTCCATCTGTTGATTCAAACTTTTGATGATATTCTCTTGAAGAATTTCCCTTTGGGGAATGTACTGTATGAATTTAATTTGGTATTTATGGTATGTTTTTGAATATTGAAATACATGTGATTTCTTTTTTATAATCCAGTAAGAACAAAACATTTTATTCATGATACGGTTTTTAATCAGTTAGACAGAGAAAGAATTTTATCTTTGGATAATTTGCTGATTTGTAAACTTTTTTCCTCCCTTATCCTGTTGATGTAGTGGCATTTTGCAGAAAGAAATAGACTGTAAAAGAAATGAATCAAAATGAAAGCTGAAATAGATAGCAACATTATTTTTCTTTTGGTCTACTGCAATGAAAAAGGTTACATTGGGAAAATCGACTTTCAGAACTGTCTTTAGATCACAAGAATGTCATTGGACTCTAAAGGTTGCAAGAAGTACCTTCTGATGTGTTGAAAGGAATTTTGTGGAGTTTGGGTTGGTGAATTTTCTTCTAGTAGAGTTTAACAGAGACCTCTCCAGTAACTGTGCATACTTATTTCCTGGATTTTCATTCCTAGTGATAATGATGTGCCACTGCTTGATGAAAACCTGATCATAGATATTAAATTACCTGTTCTGAAGAGGCAACTTCACCAGAGTTTATCCTTTCCTGGCACAGCAATCAAATTAGTTTGATGTCACAGGGGGAAAGTGAGGCAAGGTGAGGCAGAAAGTGTTATCAGATATATGTCTAAGGTGAGATGAGTTACTTTCTGAACTGGTACAAATTTTTTAAATGAAGATAAAGAAAACTGACTGGAGAAACAGAATTTGTAAACAAAATTGTGCAGGGACTACCTTTGGCAGTGAACCAACCAGATGTGAATGGTTTGTAGCTATATCACTGAACACTCTTACCTTAATGGGTTGGCTGTACTGACTGCATTACCCCCAGACCATCCTAAACCCTAGACCAGACTAGAGCATTAGGCATGGACAAGACACTGAGCAACCAATTTTGACCAGCAAATCAGACCAGATAATCCCCAGAAGCAGCTTCAAACCCAAATCATTCTACAAGCCTATGATTATTTGGAAGAGTACAAGGTCACATGGAGCACACACCTGCCAGTGTGCATAGGAATACCTTAATAAAAGGCATAACATTGCATCAGCCGCAGGCATTTTGGCTGGTATAGATCAAACTATGGGGACATGTACTACAGGGGAAAAAAGAATGTTAAAAAATAAAAACCTGATCTTTTCTTGGCTGAATTCTGATTTAAGTAAATTCTATCTCCTGGATATATGATCAAACAAAAGGCGTGTGGAACAAAACCAGAAAATTTGCAAATGGAGTGGATACAACGCAACACATTGGGATGAAATGAGGGGCAGTGAAAAAAACGGCAAGTTGCACAAATTCCAGGGGTGGAATTTTTGAAATCAGAAAAGAAAGGGAAAAGGCAAGATGGGAGAAGAAAGAGAGAACAGGAAAGGCTTAAAAAAAGATGGGAAAATTTGCACCAAAGTGCAAACAAGCAAATGACATGGCATGAGCTGAAGTGCAGAGAACTGCACCAAAGCTTGCCAAATTGATTCTCACTGAAATCGCAAGATTTCATTTCCTTTCATGAAATGAAATTCTTCATTTCATTTAAAATCTGTTGTCGTGAAATTTCTGAACATCCCTAGTAAAAGGATCAATTTCCTTATTCCTTGGTATTGTGAGCATATTCCTGACAAATGGAGAGGCTGTGACTCAAGCTTCTTTAGTGTGACTGGCAAAAGATATATTATTAATAAAAAATCTATTGATGTACTCCTATAAGTTCAGATTACTATTGTAGCACTAATATTACTGCTCTGAGGATTGCTCTATGTTATGTTGAACAGCTAGGTCTGGCAGTACGCTGTCTTAAAGGATAAAGAAAAAGTGAGAAGAAGTCATGAAAGTATCATACATCCAATTTTGTGAGTCAGAAAGTACAGACTTCATCCATCTTCATCTCATCCAAGACAGCTTGAAGTTCAAAGTTTACCCAAATATCTTGTCAGAAGTAATTGTCTTTACAATTGTAGCAGACTCACAGGGGCAGCCTATGACTTATAATTTGGTAGGAAGTGCAGTGCAATAAAAATACATTGTGTTCTACAGAGTCTGGGTATGAAAAATCCATGTTGCTGCTCAAATTATTTTTTCCCAGATGTTTGAACTGTAATTTCAACACGTGGCTGTATTCAGAACATCCAGCCTGTATTTTGGTAGCAGCACATCCATGCCAGGGTGCATATGCAAGATTCACAGCAGGTACTCAGGACTTCACATGGGGTTTTGCAGAATATGGAAGCTGTGTTTCTTCACAACTCAGAACTGAGTAATGAGGGCTGCATCCATGAATGCAGCCACACAGCTTGCACCACTCCAGACATCCCTTTTATTTTTGACAGTACAACAATGTGACTTAAAATCAAGCTCCTCAGCACACCAAGATGAAACTCAGACAATCCTAGCAAATGGAAAACAATGCAGTAGTGAGATTTATAGTGTTATTTGAGCTTGATATCAGTACTGGAAGGTACGAGGGAAAAAGAAGGTGCTGAGACAGTTTGAAGGGTATGGTATTTGTTCAGATAAAAAAAGGTAAAGATGATCATAAGCTGTCTTGCTCATTTGAATTATTTTAAAAATACTGCTTTCCTTGATATGCACTGCCATTTTTATCTGCTGGCTACTGTTACAATTAATGCGAATTTTTTAAGCAACTTACTAATATGAACCTGAATAAGTATGGTTCTTAAAGCATTCATGAGCTTTGGGTATATTTGATATTTAATCAAACTTTTGTTGAAAAGCACAGAGCTGCCAAGATGGTCAGGGAGTTGAGCAGGCGGCTTACAAGGAGAGGCTGAGGGAACTGATCTTGTTCAGCCTTGAGAAGAGGTGGCTTTGGGAGACATAACAGCAAATTATCAGTAACTCTGACTAAATATCAGGAGGTGGTTATAGAGCCAAACTGTTCATGGTGGTGTATGGCAAGAGACTGAGGCAATATCTCAGGAACCGAACCAAGAAAGGTTCAGGCTGAATATAAGGAAAAGAAAAAATCCCACAAGGATAGTCAAATGTCGATACTGATGAGGTTATGCATCTTTGGAAGTTTTCAAGACCTGACTGGATAAATACCTGAATAACCTAGTCTGACCTCATAGCTGACCATGCTTTCAGCAGAAGGTTGTAATAGAGACCTCCAGAAGGTCCCTCCCAAACTGAATTATCCCACATTCCTATGATCTTGAACATCATGTATAATAAACTAAAAATGTCTGAGAAATTATTTTAATATTCATGGCATTATGAGCTCAAAAACAACTATTTTTTTAAAAAATTAAAATTCTAAGTGCTTTTCCACTTTCCACCAGAAATACCTTACATTAATTTTTCCCAAGTAATATCTTAGCAGCTGAAATTATTTCCCTACAAAGAACATCCTGAAAAATCCATGGCACATCAGTTTATTACAGAGTGCGGATATGCTTTCCATTACTTAGCACGTTACTACCTCACACCTTAAGTAAATCCTTAATTGTCTAATGTGGAAGGTAATTTTAAGGAGAAGACATTTAGTAAAATGAGCTGATATCAGTTTTACTAATTAGATCTGAAAATAATCTCACAGGGAATGAAAAAATATCTTTAAAAACCCAGCCCTGTGGCTGGAGTCTATGTGAGTGTTAATTGCTGGGTTTTTGTTTTAAGTGAGTGTTCTTTTACGAAGCATTAAAATGAAAGCTTTGAACAGGTTTAAGATAGAATCATTCCTGTTGAATCACATGATCTTTAATTTATGAAAAGCTGGAGATAACTTTTCAGTTCTGCTGCACAAACAGAGCAAATGCACCAGCAACTTCTTTATTCTCTCTACATTAAAACAGAGAAAGGAAAGCATTCTTTGACAGAAGAAAGGAAAAAATACAGACTGGGGTGGGGGAAAGGATGGTTAGGATCCAAACATAACAAAAGTCTCAAGTCACATGGATATCCTCACTAAAAAAAAATAATGGAACAGTAACGCAGCTAAACAATGGAAAAATGAAACCCTAAGTTCCAAATTAAAAGAAATCTGAGTGGATAGAGGGGAAAAGCAATAAATATTTTCTATTGTACTTTTCTGATACAGAAATAGAAAATCTGTGTCTAATAAATAACCATTTTGCTCGCACCTGGGGGGAAAAGAAGTTGCAAACACTTGGATATAAGGTACAAGTATTGGCTTTTTGTCAATAGTGCCAACAGCAGAGGAGTCTCAGGACACAATAAAGTCTGCAGCTTACCCAAAGCTTCTTCCCAGCTTCCAGCAATTTGTAACTCAGGGACTTCCTGAGCCAGGGACCCTTCTTTCTGTATCGTTATATCCAATACATTTCATAGGATTTTCAAGATTTTTAATGAACCCATGTAAAACTTAGCATCTATAATACCCCATGAGAAGGAATTAGCCCCTAAACCATACACCATATACACACCAGTGCCAACTTTTGTTGGTTTTAAACCCACCGCCTGCTGGAATCAGCTGAATCTACTAAGCCTTTCTTAATTTTCTGCATGACACTCAAGATCTGTAAAATCTGAAGAGACTTTTATTATATGCTATCATTATCCCTGCCTCCCCCAGACAATTTCTTTCCAGTCTCAGTCTATGCTTTTAGTCATCTTTATGATCCTCTCTGGGTTCTTTTTATATAGACTTTCTGAAACAAGAAAACCAGATTATGTGCAGTATTTAAGATGTGGTAATGAGATGTATTTCTATAGTGATAAATGTTGCTGGTTTCTTCCCTATTCCTTTTCTAAAATACCTACTAATCCATTTGCTTGCCTGAATCTTAATGAGCATTAAGCTGATGTTTTCACAAAGTTGTTATAAAGTCAGAAGTTTTCTTTAGTACCAATATTCAACTTAGAAGCCACCATTGTGAATGCTTTTTAAAAAATCCATAATTTTTTACAGATGAACAACTTTTTCATTGACCTTGCCATTACTTTGCCTCTCTTACATTGGCTGCTCAACAGAGGGAATATAAAGCAATACAGGAATTTCTTTATGCTGGGTTTAGTCTCAGGGTGCATTGGTGAGATATATTCTTCAGACCTCTGCAAGTAATATACAGGCAAGGTTAACAGGGAAGTACTAAACCAAATTGATTAACAGCTGTGAGGTTTGAAAGCCACAGGAAAGACCTCAGAAAGTTCCAAGGTAAGAAAACAAAACTTTACTTTAATCTATTATCAGGGAGTATTGAAGGATGGAAAATGCTGTGCTTGTCCTTAAAAACTGCTTTGGCAATAATCTAGAACTTCAAACTAGTAAGTTTTACTTCAACATTGGGCAAATTGAAGGGGAAATGGAAATTAAGTTTGAGAGTACCTAGATGAACTTATGATGCTGGAAACCTTCCACTATTCTCTTTAAAGGAAAACCATACCTGTCTATTTTTTTTTTTTATTACTTCATTTTTATTTTTGCAAGCAAGCTGGAAAATTTTAATTTAAAATCTGATTATAGGAATTACAAGCTTTTAAAATTTTAAAATATAGAATTTTGGTATTCCTGGCTCATTAAGGAACTGTCCAGTATTTTACCAGACTTAATAAAAGATTAAAAGACTTAGTTAAAAGATTAGTAACAGTTACGTGTGAGGGAATAAAAACCTGATTTTTGTTGGCTTTTACCTAACTTTTGCAAACAAAGCTAAGACTTTAATTTAGTTGTCTACAGTCCCTCTCCAGTCAGCAGAGCCAAACATGTACATTTAGATAATGATTTATCAAATCTTAACCCAAAATTCTCATAGATCAGGGGCATTGCTCTTTGTAAATATGTCTTTCGTATTGGTGGTAGATAGAGTTCAAAGGAGATACTGAGATCAGTAAATGAAATTTTATGTAGTTAAATTCAGTGAGATGAATCCTTCTCTCTACAGTGACCCAGGGAAGCCATTGTGCAGTACAACTGGCATTGCATAATACATTGTGATGGCCTCAAATATTGAGTAGAGATATTCATCTTCTGTTTGTTTAAACCTACACAAGCCCACAAAAAATGCCTTGTCTGAGAGGTATGGTAGCAAAATGAAACAGATTTAGTTCTTCAAATGGAGATATGATAGCTGGATCTGCATGACTTTAAAATCTCTATCAAGGCATCCTTGATAAGATAGCATAGGTAGGCTGTCCTCAGTCTTGCGTGGCAGAAAAAAATTCAAGAGGAAAAATATCCATCCTGAGCTATGTGACCTTTGAGGAACTTCAGGAGTTTATGCCATCAGCATATTCTCTGCCTCAATGAGTTATATACTCACCTGTACTGCGATGCCGGGGATATTTCTGTTTAGTTGCTAATTCAGTTTAGATATTATATAACAAAATCAATGCTCCCATTACTTGTAAAGTGAGCTATTGACTTTTCCTTTACTTCAGATGATTCAAGCGAAGGCGTTTCCCCATTGTAGAGGGAAAAAAAGAAAAAAGCAAACAAGATTGGAAAGGTGTAGAAAGAGCAATATTGGTGCAGTGCTGTGCTCTACTTGGAATGCAGTTTCTGTCTCTGAGTAACTTGGTCAGATGGAGGGTTCCCTGACCATGGCAGAGAGGTTGAAATCTTTAAGGTCTCTTCCAACACCATTCCATGATTCTATGAAAACCATCAGAAAAGTTTATCACCAAGCTGTCTTTTGTGTTGCTTGCAAAGATCTTGTAGATTTGGTCTTTTCACACAGTATCATTTATAAAGCAATATGTTTATGTGGCGCCCATACATTTAGTCTGATTATATTAGAGTTCTCTTTTTTTATTTAACAGTAGTAAGTAAAGACCCGCTTATTATCAAAGATTTCTTGAATTTGGTCTAAGCAGAATGCAGAAACACCACTAGTCTGAGACCAGGAGAGAGTCAAATGTCTCAGAAGAACCCTAAGATGACCACGCATATGCCTACATGCACAAGGGTCCCCATCTGCAACCTCGGTGCTCTGTGCTATGAGGAGCAGAGAGCACCAACACACCACCCTTTGCAGGGCCACCTTCAAAGTCCTGCTCTGAAGAAGGTAGAGCAGGAAATTCAAGCCACACTCTCTGCATCCACCTCTTCTAAAACAGAATAAAGACTGGGAATTTGTGAACTCTTTCTTGAAGAGCTATTTAATGTCAAATACCTAAGCATACTTTGGAGAATAGATACCACTCTCTTTTTTGCTAATGCACACCTTAACACGAGCTGTGCACATCTTTCCTCATGCTTTTTTCTTCCTATGGACCTTTGAAATTTGTAGAGTTGCACATATTTTGAAGAGGAGTAGAATATCTCTTCCCCATCCTGTCCCAACTTAAGGACATTCCAAATTTCATGAAGTACTTAACTCAAGTTTTTGAATACCAAAGACTGGAATACAATGAACATTTTAGATTCAATCTTTGTTTGTTTTCTACTGTGTGGTTTCATTGACCCTCTCCCTACTGGTTATTTGGGCACTTAAAGCTGCCCCAAGCTCCCTGGTCAACACACAGAAAACAGAGCTGAGTGAAAGTATTCCGAGAGCTGGCAACCTAAAAGCTGGTTAGTTGGCAAGATACAATTCAGGTCCTTTCTGGTTTGAGTTTGAAGAAAAGAGGAGGCTATAAACCATATTTAGATAGTTATTATATGCATTGTCAATAGTTCACATTGACAGGGTTATTAATATTCCTAGAATAGTCTTTCACTGTTATTGATAAGAGAATAGAAGCCCCTCCAGGGTCTTTTGGCAGCAAGTCAGACGGCAATGACTTGTTTAAAGTTGAAAATTTCCTCAACAAAAATTGTTATTAGCAAACAAGACTTTGTTACCATGCAGTTTAGAGTTCAAAAATAAAAAAAATAAAACAATATTGTTATTTAGTTAGGAAGTGGTTTTCGCTATGTAATTTTAAATGGAATTATCCATACCTATATGCATGCCTAGTGCTTTCCAAACAGAATAATATAAAAGGGGTTGGAATGGACCTTAAAGATCACCCAGTCCCAACCCCTCCTGCCATGGGCAGGGACATCTCCTATTAGTCCAGATTGCTCAAGGCCTCATCCAGCCTGGCTCTGAACACTGCCAGGGCTGGGGCACCCACAATCTCCTAGGGCCACCTGTTCCAGTGTCTCACCACCCTCATAGTAAAAATTCTTCCTAATATCTAACTCAAATTTCCCCTCTTTCAATTGGTACTCATTACCCCTTGTCCTATCACCACAGCTCCTCATGCAGAGTCCCTCTCTGGTTTCCTTTCACACACCTTCAGATACTGGAATGTTCTATGAGGTCTCCACACAACTTTCTCTTCTCCAAGCTGAGCAATGAGGTCTGAATCTTCCCTAAGCTGATGATTTATTTTTATCATTAGCCCAGAACAAATGAAAAAATAATTACTGAAAATCATTACTGATAAGATCTGTGAGATAGAGATGTAAATAATAGAATTACTCTTTCATGGTCTGTTTTCAAAAGAGCCAAGTATAAAGTTGCATATGAAGGAACTTACAATTTAGTCTTTGTCAAGAGCATGGATTTCTCTTGTTAAATCCTGTACGAGCCTTAACCGTTTGCCAGCGATGGGAGCAAAAAAGCTAATACAGTCTTGCAAGTATATGCAGGAAAATATGAAGTGGAAGTAGCAAGTCTAACACCCCTCTGCTTAGAGATTGACACAGCTCTGATTGAAGTCCTTGTTTTACATCTTGTATCTGCAATTCAAGCAGGAAGTTGAGAAATTTGAGAAGGTTCAGGAACGAGTCATTCATATACATAACTGATGAGAAATTCAGCATCATTGACATGCAAAAGTTCCAAGAAAAGAAACAGAAATGATTACTGAGAAGGCTCCCATCCAGAAAATACCTGCAAATTCTGGTGAAGGTGTTCAGCTGAAGCTGTGTAAATTCAGGCATGATATTTTAATAGTGAGGCCATTTGACAAAGGTACCAGAAGACATGAAGGACTTATTTTACTGAAAATTAAGTTAAAATTGGATGTCATTTTCTAAATATGTTCCATTTCAATCACAGATATTTGGGTTTGTTTTTTTTCTTAAAATATTATGGAGAATGTGAGAAATTATAATCAATATATTTCCTTCAGTGTCTAAAATCTGTGAACAATCCTACTCTTCCAAAGCAGGGATGGGAATGTGGTCAAAGAGAATTTTTAAAAAAGACAGAGCTAATGGCAGAGAAACAAATTAGGTTTTTTTAAATCTCTCTGTTCTGTACATATGGCTTAAGTGAGCAAGCTATAACCTTGCAGAAGTCATCAGCCAGGTTGTTTCAAAGGCTCACTTAATTTCAAACTGAATTGTGTTCTTCATGTTTCATCCTTGGTCTCCCACATCCACAGAGTTCAGCACCTCAGCTGCTGAACCACGGTCAGTGTGACTTTCCCTTCCAAGTAGCACAGATAGTGCTGGGATGGGAAAGAAAGATTACAGAGCTCCAGGGTGAAATGATTAAATAGCCTCTGATAACCTAGCAAAATTCCTAACAAAAGCAGAAAAGCAGAGACTGCTGGAGAAAACCCACAGAATAGGACACTTTCTTGTACTGACACTACACATAAATAAGGAAATGGGAAAACTTGGCTGAACCTCTGCTTCAGCTGTCCACAGCAATGATTTCCAGTCAAGATTTCCAACTACCAGGAGGACACTGGCAAGCACCAGCAGGCTGACATGCTGGCTTGGGGAGCTGCATTTGCTCTCGGAATACAAATGGTATGAGCCCAAGGCAGTTATGGAACTGCTGCTGTGGGGCTTTCACTCAAACAGACATTCCCAAGAACTTAACGTCTTTAAGGAAATGTTGAGTTTTTCTAGCACTCATCTGGCAGAAGAGGTATTGGCTACTTGATTTATGCTCTGACAAAATCCTATGCCTAATTTCTAGCGGTAGGTGTTTCTAGTAACACCCTTTGAATGCCAAACTGCTGGTTTGAACATGAGAGCTGTTGGCTTCCACATTCAAGGGTGTGGATATATTATACCAAAGAGCATGACACACATCTTGGTGGATTTTTTTTCCACCAGGAAATCTCTTGCCTTCTTTGAAATCTAGGAAGCTATGATACGCCCTCTTTAGTTTGGACTTAACTCCCTCTTAAGATGAACTTCAGTCTTGATAATTTGCCTGAGTAAAATTTATTTTCATAATGAATTTTCTGACTGAAATCAGCAACTTGCCTTCAGAAAGTCACCTGCCCCTTTGCACCAATCACCAATGCAACTGAGTAAAAGAAAACTTATATTCCTCTTGATTTGAACAGTGCAAGCCACACATTCTCATTTCAATTGAAATTTCTGACTCACACAGCCTTAAAGCTCAAACAAAATTCGCTAATACTAATCAGAAATCTGTGCATTTCTCCTTATAAAGTGCTCATTTTACTGTTGTTCCTCATAATCTGTAACAAGCAGAATATCAGAAAAATCAGAGGTAAAAAAAATTCATTTCTGTTTTGCATGATCATAGACCATAAATGACAGCTTCACCCAACTTAGTTTACTGCTTCTCCTTTTTAACACTAGAGCTTCTAATGTCTCTGCCCTTCATGTTCATTTTGATTGCTGTCTGGAAAATTTGCAGCATTCAGGATTGGTTTCTGATTATGGCAATTTGATTTTCCCTATGCTTGGCTAATTACATCTTTCATTTCACACAGATCATTATGAGAACAGATGACAACAGAAATCAGTTCCTTCAGAAAATATATTTTTTCAGTTCCAGAACTTCAAACACATGAAAGCCTTCAGCATATTGTTGCATCTTTTTTTTTCCAGAAGAATGTTTATACGTATATTTATTTGTAAATTCTATCAAAAAGGAAAATTTGCAAGAACTTGGCTGACTTAGCAACACACATACCATTAAAAGCATATGTGATTGTGGAGAGACCTACCGGCATTCTAAAATTTAAAACAATTGTTCTGAAAATGAAAGCTCTTCTGAATCCAATATTTTCATAGAGTACTCCTTTCTATAGCCTCCTGCACCTGAGGCCATAATTGTGGTCCCTTCAAACTAACAAGAACTAACAGTGCCAAGAGAAGCTGCCTGGCCCCATCACTGGCCTCTCCTTGTGCCAGTAAAATTATTTTCATGGCCTCATGGTAAGACTGGGAAATAATTGTGACTGAATGTTTGCTTGTTTGGACTGGTGTGGGGTTTTTGATTAGTTGGTTTTTAATTTTATTTTCCGATGTCATCTCTTCAAAACTGAGATCTATTACAGCTTGAAATGACTGGGAAACTGTAGAAAAACAATAGGAATTTCAAAAAAAATCAAACTTCTGGATAACAAATTCAATAAGTTGAACTATAGCAGGTCTTAATTTTGTGTGATTTAGCTTGGATCAGATTTTTGCTGGCTATTCCTTCTCTTGAACCTCACTAATTCGGAGTGCACTGGGTCTAGACACCATCTCCACTTAGATGGAGACTCTATAATATTGTCATCAACCATGAGCCCAACCATATACAGGTCTTAGCTGTAGTAATACCATGAAAATAAGTCATATTTTCCATGTGTTTGTCAACTCTTGCCAGCTGGAGGTATCCTATCCAACATTTCTTGAAGGCCATATTCAGAAGATGGCTCTTCTATATCTCTCCTCACAATTGCAATCCTTCTTGCTTCTTTTACATCCTTTCCTGAGAGTATCTACGTAGTCTTGAATTAGCAGTTTCTGAATAATGTTATAATAAAAGTAGGCAGTTATGTAGAAAAATGGCTAGCAAGTGAAAATGTGGCAGAGAGTGGGGACAGAATGAATGTTGTATGTTTGTGATATACCAAAACCATTAACCTGTCATTTAGGACTGCCCCCAGCCAAGTTATTAAAGACAATTTGTGTCCCACAATGCAGAAATCCCCAAGAAACAAATTCAAACTGATGAATCCAGAGACACTGGCACAGAACAAACAAGCCCAGAAACAGCGTAAGTATGAGCAGTGGTGTTCCTGAGCACATAGGTGAAAACATCAAGTTCGTTTCCAGTTTCATACCAGTTTTTATATATCCAGGACACAATAACACATAGCTACATTCACCTTTACATACAAGCTAAGAGGACTTCTGATAAGTCACTTTCAAGGTCCATGATTTTAGCAAATTGAGGGATGTTGACAAAGTGTTTCCATTCAACTACAGCAATCAGTGCATCTAATTGTTTTACAAGTGCATCTATCATTGCAGACCTGCAGGATTTTAGCCTGAAAATAATAGTTTTGAGCAAGTTGTTGTCCCTCTTTGTCTTTCAGTAGCTTGAGGTAGAATTCAATTTCTCTGTCTTTTAGTACCTGAAAAGTGTAAAAGGATAAAGTCTACAATAAAGAAATATGGCTGATAAGCTCGGGCACAGATTTGTGTCATCTCAAATTGAATAATGTGTCCCAGTTTTAAGGCATTCTGAATAAGCTACCAATCTTGGTCCAACTTGCCTTCCTCAGAAATCAACCAGAGCCACATCATTAAACCCTGTGGAAGAAGCAACAATCCAGAAATTAAACTTATGAAAAAAGTTGTTCCTTGTTAGAGATATCCAGATGAAACTTGGTAACCTGCAGATGCAGGGCAATCCGCATTCTACTGAATATCCTACTTTGCCATGACCAAGACAATGAGGATGCAATAGCCCATGCATGTCTACAGTGACATTTACAAGTGAAGGACCTAGATCCATCAAAAGAATAAAAGATGTTGCTATTGCATAAAATTTTTTTTAATTTTTAAACCTACATTAATCCCCAGAAAATGTCTTCCATGTGATAAGACATGCTCCATGATATTGATGCCTGATGATTTTTTTGTCTTTTCTTTTTATACTCTTTTTATGCATTTTTATACCTTTTCTCTTTCCTTGTACCCTCTGTACGCACTACTTGTACCTAGCCCCACATGTTTATAATTCTTATAGTCTGATATTTAGCTTAGTTTGTGGATTTTTCAAAGCGGGAAGACCAAATATTCATGCTATCTCAGAACTAGAGGCTCCAACCTTGGACAGAGCCTTCTCTCTGTAACATGTTTTTGTAAACTAGGCTGTAATCTCATTTGGGGGGGGGGGGGAGGAGAATTAGAATAGGGGGACAATTACTTCATTTATTAGGTTTCTTATTGGGGGATTTTAGGTGGATATGCCAATTTGCGAGGTCCATACATTTGTATATGCATTGTACGTGGTGTGCTTCTCTGCATGTTTCTACCCGTGACAAGTTTTGCACCTAGGATCCTATTAAAAACCAACCTTTTCCCCTTACTGCTGTGTCTGCTTCATAATTCTACCAGCTGAAAGGCAACAATATGAATCTCAAAGAAACTGTATGGTCCACAGAAAAATGCCCCTTTCATCCAATTTGAAGGAAAGCATCATTTAATACACATTAGTGACCGTATTCTTAACTTTATATTGAGCAACTGAATGTTTGTTTTTTTCTGTGCTGACTAATGCTCCCTGCTGCAGGATATTGGAGTCTAGTGGACCATGCAATTAGAATGCCAGGGCAACAGCAATATGCAATTTAGATATGAAATTTTGCATGAAATAACAAAACAATGTGCACTGGTTATGTTCCACTGCAAAATCTATCACTTTTTGGAAGCATAATTTCATGGAGCTAGATCAAAAATGAGAAAAAAAAAATAGGAAGTGTACCACAGCGAAGTGCTGTGCCAGTAATACTTCATTGCTATCTAACAGTATCTGCTTACAAGAATTTAAAAATATAAGTCCTTCTTAAAATGACTCAGCCATCTCTAACACTGACTAGTGACACAACCCCAGACAAGCGTAAGCTGTGCTTACCAAGTACTCCTTTTCAAAAACTACCAGCTGAGAGAAGTGAATCATGCTGTGAAGTGAAATACTCCATTTTTTCATGTTCAGATATATTCTCCCCTTGAACTTGTACTTGTTATTGCCTCCAGCAAATTTTCCTAAATCTATCAGGCCAGGGTGAAACTCTTCTAGATTCTGTCAGTATCCAGTAATCAAGAATGAGACGGTTGATAGGATTCTCCAGTAAACTAGATTTTGTATGCATCATTTTCACTGGATATTGAATCCAGAGGCCAAGATTGCATTGAAGAAAGAGTAAATATTAAATCAAGTTCCCTCATTAAATTTAAGGTGAGAAGACAGGTCCTCCTCTGAGGCATTCAAAGGCATGTACTCTTCTCCTTTTATTATACTGGGAATTTTGGCTCATCTTGAATATTTAAATTAGACCCCATAATACATTATTGTTTAGAAATGTTAGTTCCACAGTTTACAGAAGTTAAGGACAGCTAGTACAGATTTTTTTTGCATCTTAAAATGTAACTACGTCATTTTACATACATGACTTCTAATAATCTGAGTTTGTTGACAATCATCAGGACTGTCTCTCTGTTCCTTCCCTTCATAATTAGTAAAAGAAAATTTCAGGCTGTAAAATCAAGATAACTGGTATGGAAATTTATACAGCTTTTTGCAAAATCTGCTCTTTAACAGTAAAGTTTTTGGTGAATGTAGTAGTGATAAAATGCAGCCTTTTTTTTTTTTTCTATGATAAATAACCTTGGGGCATACCCCTTTAAAAAAGCCCCTGGCAGTAGCTGCAGAATTTAAATTCAGTTTCTGTGGTCATTAGAGGTAGATTTGAAAAGCCAGATGTCAAGGCAGGTGCTACACTCTATTTGATAGCAAGTTAATGACCCTTGAAATGCAGAAGCAATATGTCAGCCATCACAGCCCCCTTTCTAGCAGCTCCCCCTTTCTGGCTTCTAACTTCCTGTGCCTCCACTGCTTTTATTAAGATCATCAACTGAATGTGAGAGTGATATTGTTTTTCTGTTTAGATGAGCTAGCATATCATATTATATCATTTTAATGTTCATCATCTCTGGGACTTCATGTCTCTGAAGCTTCAGTTCCATGAGAGTTTTTTCAAATCCAGAAAAACGATGTCTGTGCACTCCAAATAAACCATATTTTCTATTAAATGTAGTTGTGTTGCTTCTGTTCGTGGTTATTAAAATTTTTCACTTAAGGCATATTTGTATGGCCTTTTGTCTTTTTTGCCTTATAAGATGGAGTGGAATCTTTGGAAGACTTAAGAGAGAATGCTAAAATTTCATTGCAGAGTGCTTGACCAAATGCCGACTTTGACTCTCAATACAGAGTTGCAGGTGCAATTTGCCTTCTTAGCTTTTAAAACATCCATTTGGGTAAGACAATCAGTCTCTTTTCAGACTCCCTCAAGTGCCTCATCAGATGGCAGCAGTGTTTTATAGCCAGCAGTTGAAAGACACGGCACACACACTGCAGGGAATGAAAAGGATTTTCAAAACTGAGGCAGAGTTTTCTGAATGCTGTGCAGAGTCATCAGTTGCAGTGACGTTCTTTGCATATTTGAAAACAGAATATCCCTGAATGTAGGATCACAGAATAAATCAGACCTTAATAGCAAAAGATAATCCTCAGCAAGTAAAAGAGTTTTAACTCTTTGCTGGGTTTTTATCTACCAGAGCATTTCTTTTTTGTACATAGGTGATGATTACTGAAATTTGGCCAGGTTTTGTATCAGCTAGATAAGTTTTCCTTGCTACATCTCTCACAGTAATTATATTTTAGAAATGACCATAATATAAATGTTTAACCAAATCTGTAGAACATTCAAAAACGTCTGCCAAATCAAGCAATGTCTGCATCCCGGGACTTGCACACCCAGGTCTTCAGACTAAATCAGATCTTGTGCAGGTTGCTACTGATAAGGTCGATATCTTCTCCAGCCACAGCCACCCATTCTTATTGTTTTCATTGGATCAGGGTTAGGAATCGCGTGAACCTGTGAGGAGTCAGATCAGGTTTCACATTAAGTGTCTGACCCATCTAAGAATGGTCTTTAGGAGGTGCTTATGGTTCCTTCCCACTGGCTCATTACCACCAGGTGAATGAAATTAGCTGGTGTGAATGGATGAAACAGGCCCACTCAGCATAACATGCTTAGCACTATCATTTCCATTCCATTAAGAGAAGACTCCTGCTACTTATTTACCAATACATTGATTTTGAGAAACATTTTCAATATATCAATTATGTTGCTAAGGGGGAGGATATAATAAAATGGTATAAAAAAAAATTTTAAAAAAAGCAAAACCACAGTATTTTGATAGAATTCTGGACATTTTTCTAATAATTGAGAATATTCAGAAGATAGCAGTAAACTTCCTGGTATTTGTTCTTATACTATGATACATATTCCTATATGCCTATACCTCTGAAAAATCTCAGTTGCGTTTTAAAACTGAAACAGATGTAAAATACCCTGGTGCATTTAAAATCCCAGCAGCAGGCATGTGGCATTAGCCCACAATGCCTCCCCTCAAGAGCATCCCTCTCCAGTGGCTGTGGGAGCACCCAGCTGGCCGAGAGGCACGGGGAGCCCCAGGCACACCTAGGGAACTGCCAGGACACGTCTGATTTCCTTCTAATTGCATCTCAGCAGTCACCCACCTGGAAAACAGTTTATGTAAACATGTCTCACGCAATCCTGTCATGCGGTAAATATTCCAGAAGTTACATTTTAATGCAATTGATTCGGAGTGGAGGATACACAAAAATCTGATGCTGAGCAGTCTGCATCCACGCCGTAAACTTTTGCTAAATCAGTAATCCCAGTGGTAGAGCCTCCAGGGAGAAGGGGTCATGTGCAGCCTGAGCTCATCAGCAAGGGCACACTGAACTGTACAACAGGGCTCAGACTTCAACAAATTCACTCCACAGAAAATTCTGATGTTACCTTTTATTCCACATCACTGCAGAAACATAGAAGTTTAATGTATAGTTAAATAAAATTTTAAAATATATTATGCATTAATGTGTTTGTTACAAGATGCAAAAAATTAATCATTGTTCAGACCTAGAGCAGGGAAAATGGTCTCATTTAATTATTTTAAAATTTCAGTGGGAGTGCTTTAAAAGTGGAAATAATCTCCTTCTTATATTTATGATACTCTCTCCTTCAACCTTAGAACAAAATGAACATACTCCCATGATAAGTTTACATTTGACAAGCTACTTTTTGTGACCAAAACAGTCCATTTGAATATGTTTTACCAGCTCCATTGTTATACTTTTAGCTACAGGATGAATCAAAATGACAGTTATAGACTTTCTTTGCCATTGAAAGTTTGTATAATTTTCCTAAAAGCCTATTCAAAAGTCAGATGAGAAGAGGTTCATTAAGAAAACATTCCATGGCAGTGCAATATTTCTGCTCAACAAGACAGAAAGAGAAAAGGATCGTGACAAAAGGTTTTTCCCCTACCACAACACCTCCCCCCAGACTATTTCCTATATTACAGTACATTTGTCTAGTGGTTTGTTGCCTAGTGAAAGACTTTTTAGATTAACAACCTTCTGCTCCCATAAGGTGGCAAACAGACCAGGTCCCTGTCTAGTCCACATTTGACAGAAAGTTCTGGACAATCCTCTTATTTGGCAATTTAAGGATTTATTCAGAACTTGTCTTCAGAACTTGTTTTCCTGGCTGCTGGCTGCAAAAGGCAGAAGAGCCCATTGTGGTTCAGGCAGCTCATTTTGGAAACATTGGTTTCAGTTCTACTGCAAGTTCAGTAACACATTATGTTTCAGTCCTGTATCTTTTCAGCAATAATAATATCAACCTCACTCTATAACAGTGATCATAATAATCAAACCCTGGAGGCTGCTACTGTAGAGAAGCCCAGTGGCTGGCTGATCTCCATGAGACAGAATACCCCATCCCCTATCTATTTTGGCAGCTACATTAAGGTATAATTTATTGGTACATGACAGATAAGGGGGAAATTCTGGAGATTTATTCTCACTTACATACAGACAGGATTATAAGTGCTTCCCCCTTTGCCTGCCCTCCTCTCCTTCCTAATTCCTCTCCAAAGCCGTATTTCATGTATTGAAAAAACATAAAGAAAAAAGTCGCTTCAGCTACCACTGTCCTTTAAAGAGTGTGTGATCAAGCCATAGTGCAGTTTCCCAGAACTTCTGCAGTGGCTTCACAAACTGACCCTCGCAAAAAAAAACAGCATCAGAAAAAAAAAAAAGGCTCTAAAAAAAGATCAACATAATTGCATAATATTTCCTGGAGTATGCTAGAAAAATAAGATTGGCATAAAGAGGCTGATCTTGGGACCAACAGAGGATTTGTGTTGTGCCACAAGCACCCATGAGGCTTACTCCTGTCACTAATGGGTCTATAATAAAGTGTCAGCTTTCAGCAAGGAGATGTATTTTTATAAGTTTCACCGAAGCAAGGATGACCATCCAGGATAACATTACTGTTAGTTGTATTACAGTCATTCTAGCAAATCCTGACTTCCACTTACATTTCCAGATGAGGGAACACAGAAAGGTTATTGTCTGTTTGTATTTAAAGTGTTTCCTTTCAATTTTGATTAGGAGATTTTTGACCTTGAAGGTTTGGATTAAAGTGATATGCTGTAGGGTATAAAGACATGTACTAGTAAATTAATTATGGTGGGTAGCAAGCACAGGTGTTGGAACTTGAGCATCCCTTTTCTGAAGTGTCTGGAGCAGCCTTTTCAAATGTTTGGCTCATGTCATGAACCACCATCCCAAGAAATTCTTAGAAATAATTTGTAAATTAACACTTGTTAGGAAATATTCCCAAGAGGCAGTCTGAATGGAGCCATTCACATCTGCGACTGGAAGAGTTAAATGATGTACTTATGGTCAAAATGTGCCACTGGGTTCCATGCCAAGAACAGGTCCTGACACTGATGCTTTGTTGTTATAGATGCGGCCAAAGAGAAATACTAACACAATTAGCAACAGGTAAGAGGTAAAGCCAATCCAAATAACACTCATCTGAAATTGAATGCAATGCTCTGAGTTACAAAACTCTTCTTGGAAAAGTTTCGGATATAGGGAAACACCTGCATACACCAAACATTTCTCATAATCATTTGGGTTGGAAAAGGCCTCTAAGGTTATTGAGTTCAATTTTAGACTTATGACCACAACCATTTTGTGTACTGGAGATGAAACAGGGCTTTAAGTACCCTATATTTCCACTTGAATAATTGACAATGGCAATCCAAACTTAGTTGTGCCTGATTAAATAAACTGTTATTAATACTATGAGAGTAAATATTTCTCTGACAGCAATTAAAAACACCTGTCCAAAATGAAAACACCTTCCCCAAGCTTCAGCCACCCCTTAAACAGACCCTCACCTGTCTTCGATATTCAGCCTGGTTCTGCATTATTCTGTATTTTTCCAAGTCAGGATGGCTATTGCTGCAGACATCTATGATTTATCTACCTTGCAGTTTAAAAAGTTAGCCTATATTAACATGACTTGAATATGTGTTACAATGATTTAAAAGAGAATTGTGGGATGTCATGAAAAAAAGTCTAAAAAATCTATCAATAAAAGAGGTTGTAATTCTTTCTCTAATACAGAGTAAACATGTGTAACTGAAATAATTCTTTCTGCAATACACTGTAAACTTGTGAAGTTAAGAGAATGAAATACAGACTTCTCACTTAGAATCCAGTCTAGAAAACAGGTCTAGTTAAATCTTTTTAAGTGGAATTTTAATCCAAATATCTACTGTACAGCTTTTTTTATACTGTATATATCTTTTAAGCCAAATTTATCCTTTTTCATCACCCAAAGTTTACTTAAAGGTGGTTCCGTGCTCTAAGTCCCCTAAACTTAAGAACTTGCTGTCATAATGGGAAAGACATGACTCCATGTATCACTGACTGCCACTAGCAGCTTTTTTAAATTGTGTTACAGAAGATGGAAGAGTTTTTGAAACAGCAAAGTGAAGGAGAGTATGTTCAGTTGGTGTCTCTCAAAGTATCACATGGCCAAAATGGGATTCCAAAATCTCACTATCTAATATCTTGGCTTGCTAATTGGTTCTCCAGCTCCTATGTACCCTGAAGTCTTTCCAGGACAGGGAAATGTAGTAGCCTCCCTGTAATTACTTTCTGATCGTGTCATGGCTGTTTTCAGTAGCATATGAGAGGCCAAGGTCAGCTCATGTCTTACAACACTGAGAATTAACTGGAGCAGTCTGCCCAGAGCCTGACACTCAGTGTGAGCAAATGCAGCAGACTCAGGGCCCATAGGATAATCTCAACAGTTTCTTCAGTAATTCCTCCAGTCAATAAAAAACCCTGCATGATATAAATGTTCAATCTTCATATCATAGGACAAATTAATATTCATGCAGGGTTTCAGTTCAAGTGCTCTCTCTGTAGCAGCCCTCAGCAGTATGTCTCATTAGTCTCAGTGAGTATATTATCTTTCTTAATTAGAAACTCTTAAACTTTTTAGTCATGGGAATTCAAGGGTTGCAAAAGAAGAAGAAATTTTGCGTGATTAATTTTAATTACAGATTTACACATTGGAATAGGAAATTGGAAGTTACAATCTTAGTCTGGCATTAGCAAGGTAGTCATGTCCCAGATGCACTGTGCACTACTCAGGACACATAACTACCCTAGGATAAATGCGAAAAAAAAATTAGGAGTGCAAGGGAATGGGTATTTAAACACCCAGTGGGACTGTAAGAGTTTTCTGAAATGTTTGGAAATCTTCCTCATCATGTGCAGAGTTTTGTCAGGGAACTGAATACCTTACCTGTGAGGTCAAGATGAGAAATACTCCAAATACAGGGGGTTCTGGTGAAATCCTGGAGCTCTTTAGTCAACAGCATAACTCACACCAACATAAGATGGTTCATAAACTTGTCCTGCTCAGGACAGCAGAAGAAATTTGGCTCCTTCTCAGGGAAAGGGTCTTGCCTTTGCCTTCCTTGCTCTTACCCACCAGCTTCTACCCCCTGCAGCATCCTAGCAAAAATGATAGATTTGGATATTTCAAAAACCGTAGGTGTTAATTTATGGTCTGTAATTGTCAAATGCTATTGCTTTTCTGATGTGTTGTTGATATTAATATTAAAGCCATTGTTCACCGGTTGCTGATTAAATGTTTTTAATAAATCAATAAACCATTTTGATCGCGATTTCGTTTAACCAAATGAACTGAGCAGTTTTCCCCAGCGTTGTTATTGCCAAGTGTCATTAAGTTGCCACTGATTTGAGGCCACTTGTGTCTATTTGCAACTCAGGTCCTCAGAAAAGAGGAGCTTCCCTCTCTTTCCAGCATGAAGAGTAGTGCCCTAATTTTGAAATTCAGCTGCTTGGGCTTGTCAATATAATAAACTCCTTGTTGTCTGACTTTGAGAACTACTCCCTAAATACAGGCAGGCTATTTATTAATTTTTTTTTTCCTAGTGACACTAAAAATTTAATGTCAGTATATTATACAGCAATGATGATTTTATTAAGACAGAAATAATCAGTCTTTTTGACACATATAGTACAAACAAAGAACTTCTGGCCATCACAGAATAAAGAGAAAAAAAACATTCTGTGCTAAATTTACCTTAAATTTTGGTCCACTTAATGTCTTTCATCAATTTCTATTGTCTTAGTTTAACAAATGGAATCATAAATAATGCAATCTACATCAACTGCACTTATTTGCAATTAGAATTTTTTTTTGTTCTCTGTTTTATGAATATTTAATAAACTGTATAACCTTGATGGAAGGAGTGCAATTTGGGAGGCCATAATGAAAATGTAGAAAGTCTTGTTTTATGAGCTCAACTTCTGGTTTAAATTAACATGCACTAAACCTTTCTGCACAATTCTCAACTCATCAAATCTAAGATTTTCATTATCTAGGAATGCATGGACATTTTCAATATGTTTTCTACTTCAAAGGGACTTAGTACTTTTTTTAAGCTTCATACGGATTATGATCTAAACTTTTAGATATTTTAGGCTATGTGTTGAAAAAAAGAAAAAAAAAATTAAAGTTACTTATAAAATGCATATTTAGGATGTATGATTCCAAAAAGAAATATTAAATATATCAGTAGTGATTCAAAAAGTATTCATTTGAAAAGCCTTTGCTTCTTGAGAGACAGGAACAACAATTGAATAGGTTTTTTTATTTTGTTGTTTGCCACAGCAAATTTATTTTAAAATACACCATTGTAGGGAGAATGTTACCACACTGCTAAACATTTACGTTTACTAGTCTTTTAAAATACAGTAAAGAGAAACTGCAAGAATACTGTCTAAAAAGAAAAGTACTTACGAGAGATATTCTTCTAGCAATAAGAAAAACTTGTGATTGAGTGAGCACTAGTCAATCAAACTAAGACATAATTCTGAAATATGTGTGAGATATAGGTGAACAGATGCTCAAAATTAGGTAGCAAAATTTATAGCAAAGGGCCTAAATTCTGGTGTGGGCAACAAAAGAATGCAAGATTTTGATTTCTGACAGCCTTTCTTTTGTATACCACACAAATACCATTACAGCTGCAAACGCTAGGTTGTAATAGTTGCTTTAAACATTGCTGCTTCATTTGGAATTGGATTATTAAATTACTTGTTTGGCATTTGATCATAAAATAGTTCTGAACTTGTTGGCATTTCTTCTGCTATTCTTACCAATGTTGACACAGGAAAATATTTAACTTTGTTCAGAAAACGGTAATTATCTTGTAGAATATGAATATTACTGCTTAATATATGGGTTTCAATATCTTCCTAAGCAAGCTATTATTTTGTATTTCATTTCAGAGTCAAGATAAAACATAAACAGAAATAAGCCTGTTTCCCTGAAGCTAGAATTGTTTTTAAGAATATTCTGACTGCAAAGATGGAAACAATACTTCAGGTATTTGCATTGTAACTCTCTTCAATTAGTGTTTGATCAAAAAGAAAAGGGGGGGGAAGGAAAAAATATTGACTTGACTGAGTGCTATTATATACCCTTCTTTCAAACAGAAAATTTTCCACAAGGAAGGAAATGACTATTCAAAGAGCAAAGAGAAATAGTACATCTCTCAAAGCAATCATGCACAGAAGGTGCTTTAAGAGACGAAGAACAAGTTATTAAAGCTCAAGTTGAAAAAGTCGAGAGCTGTGATTCACAGATCCTGGGTTACCTCTCACTTTGACTTGGAGTCTGCACACAGAGCTGCTTGCACTGCTATTATTGAAGGTTGGTGCCAGTGAGGAAGTCTCTGTTGCTGTGTGATTGAAAAAGGAATTTTTACTTCTTTGTTCTGCTTTTAAAAGGTAAAACGCTCTTAACAAGGTAACAAAATCAGACCACCAGGAACGCCATAAGCAGATACTTCATCCATTTCCAGTCTTCCTGTACTCAAATAAGATAGCAGCCCTACATGTACAGTGTTTACCTTTCCAGTGTAATTTGGTATTCTATGGAAAAGAAGGGGGTATCAACCTATTCATTTTATTTCAATGAAAATACCTTTCAAAAGAAACTGTCGTGAAAGGATGGGTTTTCTAACCTGCAAGCTGTTTAAACAAGTGGGTTAGTAGACCTGGGCTCAGCAGACCTACACATATCAGTTATATAGTAGTCTATAAAAGACTAGTGCCTGAAACATTTGTTTTTCATAAAACAACATTTTAGTTGACTGATTAAAGCCCAGTGTTTTTTGCAAAAACACACTGAACAATTTATAGTCTGATAAACTGTAAATTGTCATTAAAAAAATTCTCCCTCTTATGACTGAGATTACAATAGTTTTCAAATAATCAGGTAATGGTTTTTTGCTTAGCTGCTTCATTTATTGGCAAAATTCTAAAGAGAAAGAAAATAAACAAATACTTGTAAGTTCCTTCCTTAGAAGTTTTAACCACATTCCAGTAACCCATTACAAATTACTGACATAATTCAAAGAGTAGCAGCAAAATCAGTACTTGAGAAATAAATGCTGTAGACAATTTAACTTAATGCTGCAATTTAACAAATGCTGCAAACAGGCAGTCATTCTTAGCTTTTGTTTCTGTTGCGATCTGGAAAAACTGACATTAATATCAATGTATGTAGGAAGTTTTCTGGCCATGAAATCACAAAGAAGTCAATGGCAATATCTCATTGATTTTTATAATATCAGAATATTTTTCTAGGTCTTCCACACTAGTTAGAGTGGTCAGGTATAATATTATGGAATCACTAAGGTTGGGAAAGACCTCTAAGATCATCACGTCCAACCATTAACCCTACACTTGCAGGTGCACCACTAACCATGTGTTTAAGCATGCCATGGCTGGAGCTTGCAGAGCCAGCTCTGTCGAGCCAGTGTGAGCCAGTTCAGCGTTATTCTGCTGCAGGAGCTCAGAGAGAACAAGGTGGACTTGATGTCCTGAACTGATTCAGTGCACCCACAGCTGGGCAGCTGCTGTGCCTGATGGAGTCTCTCCAGCCATGGAGCTCTCTAACCCACACAGGAGACAGCAGCACTGAAGGCCCCTGAGCAGAACAGCAGATTCAGCCCATGCTGATCCCTTGTAGCCCATGGCACTCCCCCAAGCACAGCCCGGGTGAGCCTCCATCGCCCTGAAAGCCTCCTTGCTTTTCTCACACCCTGTGCTAGCAGGCCAGTGTGAGTGGCACTGGTTCTCTGATCTTTCACAGCAGCTGATTGTGCTCTCACAGCTGTCAGCTCCTCAACAGCCCGCGGGAGCAGCAGTGAATATATATTTGATGTGTTCTTCCTGTGGAGATGCCAATGCCATTTTACCGAATGTTCCCACTGAACACAGCAGTGTGAGTCCCATTAGCTTCAGTCTGTGCATTTGCACCAGGGACAGGAGCACTTTGTGACATGGCCGTGGACCTCAGCTCTACAGAGATTTACTACTAAAGTCCACAGATTTTCCCCAGCCTATATATTCAGATTTCCTTTCAAAACAAACTTGGACACGCTGGTCTATGGTCACACTCAGCTCTCATCCTCACAGACTGTTGGATGGTCCAGGTTGCAAAGCTGAGTACCAGAACAATGGCATATCTATGAGTCATATCTGTCCAATGTATCTGACACGGCTAAAGGGCTCATGGCATTGCTTACAGTAAAAATTATAATTTCTGGACAAAGGCTTGCAACCCTGAGGTGAATGTCACTCTTTGTTATTACAGTTTTAATGTATCATAGTCAATCTCTGCCATTTTTGGTCACTTCATCTCTCAGAGTGGATAGGATGCTGGATAGGCCAAGTGGACATTAATTAGGAAAGTTAAGAAAATCAGAAGTCCAATATTTACTTAGAAATTGCAACTTTCTAAAACAACTGCACTAAAACAAGTGCATAGAGCCTTAGGATAGCATAAAATTACCACAAGATTTACTTTGTAAGCTCTTGTAGGGCACGAACTGGAAGCTGCCGCAAAAGCAGTGCGGAGAGGACCAGCCAGCAAAGTAAGTCATGCTGACAGGGCTAATGCAATAACACTTTTCAAACTGTATAAACATTTGAAATAAAAATGGTCTATTCCATTCCTTTAAGCACAGCATGTTTTGCTCTACAAATATCTTGATTTAGCAAAGCATTCAGCATTGTGCTTGCCTCTAAGCACACTCTACTTGCCACATGCTAGATTTGTTATACTACAGGTCTGGAAATTCATGGCATTTGACATTGAAATAGAAAGCTTCCCTTTGATCTTGAGAAGTCTATCATCAATCCATCAGTCAAGAAATTTTAACCTTTTTTTTTTTTTTTTTTTTTTTTTTTGGTACTGATTGAGAAATATGTACATCTAGGGGTAAAAAAACTTAGACAGTAAGAAGGAGCAGCTCCAAGAAAATAAAGTCGATCGTATACCAAGGTTATGGGTTGGCAAAAACTATTTCAGATTGGTGAATGTAGTACTCCTCTGACTTGGTCTGTGCAGAGGACACTGCAAGTTGCCAGCGTGGCTCAGTCAAAGTCAGCAAAGGTGTCTGTGCATAAAGCTGAGGACAAAAGCAGAGCAGAAACCAGACATTTACGAGGAGACAAAATATTGCCTGACCCTACAGTGCAACAACAAGGAGAATAGGAATAAAGAAAAATTAACACCACAACCTGAAAAAGCCCTAGAAACTTACTTTGAGAAAAGGAGGGGGGTTTGGTGTTTAGTCCTGACTGAAAAGACCCTGTAGTAGTGTACTCACTTTCCTAGGATACTCTCTTGCTCATTCACAGAGAGTTCAGATGAAAAGGGACTGTGCATTTCTTTCCCAAATAACATCAAAGAATCATCCTAAATTATTGGCACAACCCTTAAGTTCCTGCATTTTTGGTTAAGTGCTTAGATCAAAAGCAATCATTTTAAAGACCTCTGACTCTGTTCTTGTTCCTTATCCTTCTCTGTCTCTGAAATGACTGCACAAAACCTCCCTATTTAGGCTTATAATCAATAGATTTATATTTAAATCACTTTTGCCGTCCCAAGTCTCATTGTATTTTAATATTTTAAAACCATTAAATTGATCATGGTGGAATTTCTGATCGTAAAATGCTCATTACTTTAAATACATGTGTTTCATTTAGCATTTTAGAGCAATCTCCATCTGCTGATTTTTCACTGGTATCTTTTTCATTGTCTCCATCCCTTTCCCTGCAGCCTATTGTATAACCTTCTAGAGTACTTGAAGAACAAAAAGTGCCCTTGGTTTTTATTTCACTCTCTTTATTGAAAATAGTGCCATTAGCTGTCCAGAATGTCCTTCACCAAGCCTTTTTACTACAGATTATGAAGCAATTCACTAATAAAATTAACATTATGACTAAATGCTACATTCTATGCTATACCATTACTCTGTCTCATAAATCTGCTCTTTTTTCAAACATCCATAAATCTCTTACTAATACTCATTGAAAATAATGGCAGGTCAGAATTCCATACTAATTATTTGTCTTCTGAGGTTTGCACTTTCTAAAACTTCTTGAATCAAATATGATACATAGCACAGTTCACCATCCCAACTGATGCAAGATTAAGAAGTAGTAGTTGCTCTAGAACAAGCTGTTGTGTCTGTTGAGACTCACAACTCCTGAAAACTGTTGATCAGGGCTCTGAGAAGTGACAGAGGCCACTAAGCAAGAAATATTCAGCATGAGAAATTAAAGACAACAATGGGTTTAATACTGTCTGTGTTACCAATGCAGATTAAATTTTAAGACAGACTGCAGTTGCTCCTGATTCTTTTCTTTCCCTACAGCTCTTATTTTAAAGCTCTAATCAAACGGTAAACCCTTTCAAGCATTTCTGCACTAGAAGGAGGAATGTTTCGTGTACCATAAACCATATGCCTATCCCCAAATTAATCTTCTGACCTCTTCCTTTGCTATTTTGAAGAGACACCACAGCTGCAGACATGCTTTTTAGTTTTTAAAGGCTTTGACTTGAGTATGAGATTAATAGTTTGAGGAGTTTTAATCAGTGAAAAACAGAGTTGGGGGAAATTAAATCACGTTCATAAATACTGACAGAGAAAATGTAGATTATTACACTAAAACTTGACCTTAGTCTTAAAAATAAATCTGTGTCAAATGTCAGTGTGAAGACTGAATACAATCTAAGTCGACCATAATATGGTTGACTGACCTGGCATTACCCCACAGGTAACAATTATGTACTACAGACTAGGCTGTGAAACTTACTAGTTTTTAACTTTCAAATGAAAATTGTCCATTTATCTCACTGAAAATTCTTTATGATTTAAACTTTCCAGCTAACCAAGGTTTTATCATGTTGGATCTGTCTAGATTATCCTAAGTGCTATTGCCAGCGCAATCGACATGATTATTTTTCCTATGTATCCTGAAGTTATTTTTAAAATGTTTTCAGAAAGGCAGGTCAGTTATTTCTGGAACAATATCAGGGCTGCATTGTCTTCTTCATGGTTCTCCCAGGCTCTTTGCAGTCCTGGAACTGAAGCAGAAGTTTGAATGATGGCCCACTCATGTTTTTGACAGATGCAGTTCATTTGATACATAAATGAATATTTTGGGATTGGTAGTTTATTTAAGGCAGTTGTTATTAAATTGTCATAATTTATCTTTGATTGTCAGACAGTGTTATCTACAGTCTGGAAACATGTCCTGGTTTTGGAATTAAAGCTAAGATAAACACTGACCCTTTGACTCTGTCTTTAGCCTAAGACTTCAAGACATTTCCACCATTAAATTGCCAGTTTATCCCCACTGTTTCAGTGAGATGGGCAGTGCCAGAATGGGATTTCTCCTGCCTAACTTAGCTACTTGAATTTAGACATATAGTGAAAGCCAGTCATCTGTTTCTCTCTAAAACTACTGCATAGAGTTCAGAAACTCCATGGAACAATCGACTGCTACCCAATGCACTTGTGCTCACTGGGATGCCAAGTTACCTTGTGGAGCTACATGCCTAGGTTAGGCTGAGGACCTAACTTTGAGGCACTGTTTTATGTGAGATGAATCACTTCTCTAATGGAGGTGTCTTCCTGAACTTCAAATGCTACAGCTAAACAATTTAGAGACATAATTAGAGACAGTTCTATAAAGATACTTGCACTTGCTGTGCTACTGTACCTCACTTTGCATTGTCTTTCCCTCAAGCAGAATGTACAGGCTTGATAGACACTTCTGGGGTTTTTTTGTGTGTTTAAGGAGCTAACAGAAAGTTGATTGCATCACCTACAAGATAGAGCTTACAAAAAGCAGAATGCTGAAGCTCACGAGAAGGTAAAATACAGGCCTGACCATGAGATCTGATGAACCCATGGAAATTCAAGCCTTTCATCCTATAAGACAGCAAAGGTGGGCAATACAGCATCATACACACCTGGGATTTTGTTTCTTCTGTTAATATTCTACAAAAAGGCTTTTTTAAAATAGTATCACCTCTATTCATTTTCTCCTCTTGCAAACAAACTTCTGGTCATCTGTCTTGGGTTTATTTCAACCTGACCTCTCCTAAACAAATGGGATTAGTGTTCATGTCTACACAGTAGATGCCTTTGAACATAGTGCACCAACAGAACAGACAGACATAGCCCACTTGGATACTTGTGAAAAGTGACTGGAGGTGTTAACGGACACATTTGTCATCCACTAGTCCTGTTATTTAAACAGTCTTTGCTCTTACATATCAAGCAGATTCAATAGATTCGCATGATAGAAAAATTAGACATTTCTTGCAAGGCCTGCAGAGCACAGGAGGAAAATGTCTCTATAACTGTGGGGCTGAAATCAGGGGCTCAGCAAATTTAAATACAAGAAAATATGCAGATGAATGAGAATTCACATGAACTGGGTGCAACATAATTTTGTTGTGTGGTTATCTCTACAGAGACCTCTAGAGGTGACTATGTCGATCCTTATTCCACAGGAACACCAAATATCCAACAATACTTCTAGTTCTAAAGTAATATTAGCTCTGAAATCACTGAACATACTCTTTCTTCTCCCATCATCTCAAAATATGGAATATTAGTTGTGTGCTGGTGACTCTGCCCTGCCCCTGACTCAAATGTTTGTCTTGATGTGTGTGAAAAAAGAGCAGCTGTCCTGAAAGTATTATTTAGTACTTCACTAAGTCTTTATGAAATACTGCTCATTGAAGGGCTAACAGGTATTTGAAATACAAATTAAAATTGCCTCCAGCCTTCTACTCCTCAAACCTGCTCTTCTCTCTTCAGCCAAAAGTTTTATCAAGCTGCTTGGGATTTTCTGAGGATATTTGTGCAGGACCAAGCCAATACAAGACAGTCCTGCTCCACGTAGCCATGTTTTGACAAGAGAAAGATTCTTCCATATGCCGGGTAGAACATGGACAAACACCTTCAGAGCCCACCATGTGTATAACCCTAAGAATGCAAGCTGTGCCAGCCACCAGGCTCCCAGTCCTGTCTCTCTTGCTGGAATTCCCAAAGTGTTTGGTGCAGCATGCCTGCCACTGTCCATCCCCTACATCTTCATTCCTGGACTCTAAGAATGAAGCCTCCCCTGGCCCCTGGGGCACCCTCCCTTCCCTGCTCATTGCAGTGAGGGTATGAATCTGCAAGGATCCCCAAAGGTTTTCTGGGACTCCTTGTCTTGCTATTCCCTCCTCCTTTTCCTTGGGAAAACTGAAATGCAGAACAGCATAAACACAATAATGTTGTTCTACAGCAAAAAAATCAATCAACCAGTTACTGCCACCAAACATGTCAGTGTGGCACGCACAGATTTCGGTAATGGCATGGACAAACACAGCTCTTTGAGAATGGCTTTGCATCAGGCCTGGAGAAATGCTAAGCAAAAGAGCTGCAGAGATAAAGGGAAGAAGGAACACCTGAGCTCTCTGAATCACCAATAAAATATCCCAGATCACAGCATTCACTGCAGTACAAATGAAGAGCCCAAGGGTCAAACAAAAGGGAATCTTCTCAGGCTTCTTTCTGGGAAGGACCTTTAATAGTTGCGCACATATCCAAGGCTGGCTGACGGCTGCTTCTGCCGCCCAAGAGGAATGTTTGTGGAAACTAAAAGAGGCCAAAGTATGAGGAATAAGGGATGTTCAGAGTCAGTCTGCTAAGCACCAAAATGTTCCCCTGCAGTTCTGCAGAAATGGACCAAAAATGGTGCTGATTACCTTTGACATATGCCTAGGCAGGGTGTTAAAAGCGAACACAACAGAGATTTCAGATTCTTTTGCCAGGAAGGAGAAAATTAAGAACACAAAACCTGTGCTCTGCAACCCACTAAATAGGGCTCTATGATAGTTATTTCAGTTAAAGTCTCTGTCCTTTCCTACCCCGGCAATCAGATTGTATCAGTAAAGAAATTAATGAAAAGGAATATATAAATAATTGCCATAAATTATATATTGTTTTTTCCTATACAGAAGTACCTGACATTTTAAGTGCTTCTGTGAGGAACAGAACACTCAATAAAAGTCTCAGGTTTGCACAATCTTAAAAAAACAGTAAATGCATTAAATTTTTCAAAACTTGGACTGTACTCTCAGGCTAAAGATCAACTGATAATGTACTGGGAATGGAAAAGAATCACCTTTACTAACCAGAGTTTTTCTCTGAGAAGGAAGGGTGTGTTTTTATCAGTTGCTATTCAGAGCTGTAGATCAGTATAAGTGCAGTAGTTGAAACCATCATGGAATTATCTACCCAAAATATAACTGGTTAAGACAGTCATTCTCTGGGTGGGGATTTCTACATGTTGAGAGACGTTCAGGCTCCCAGCACAGTCTCTGTAGTTTACAGATGTATCCATCTGACCCAAGATATCGTAGCCTAAACACAGGTGAATGGTGCCACATTCAGAGACCGTGAGGGTATCCATGGCAAACCATCCCCCCTGGGTCTCATACATTTCTGCCAGCCCTTAGAGGACATTTTGGAAGATGAAGTCATCTCAAACACCACCTGGTACCTAAATTTAGGCACCTTTCTTATTTAGGATGAGCAGGACAGATTTCCAGGCTCCACTGACAGTATTGGATGGATCCCACTGACCACTCAATGCTAGCTCACACACCTGAAGTCAGACACATTATTCCAAAGCTAAATCCCACCCCAATTTTAGATCAAATCAAAACCCCATCGTTCATAGCAGGAACTGCACCTTAGATCCAGGTCAAGAGTAGCTGTGGCTCTTGAGGCTTCTTGCTGTAATGCCATTTCATTTTGATTGACTTAATCTGCCTCCATGGCCTGCCAGGAGCAGAGCTGAACTTTAAGGCCCACACTTCAACATGAGCACCAGCAAGGAGGGTGACATTTTTGCTGCTTTTGTAGCTTTCATAGCACAGTACTTGAGAATCCTGGAGTCCTTTTTTACCAACATTTTCTTTAAAGGCAGTCTGCAAGGGAGCAGCTACTGGTTTTGTTCCATTTTGGAGAAAAGCATGCAGCTCAGGGGTCATATTTTTAAGGTAACACCATCACTGTGGACACACACAGCCCAAGTGAAATTTTTAAAGCACCTCAGGCTCTAATTTCAGATGAAAAATTAGGCTCTTTGTGTCTAAGTGCTTCTGAAAATCCCACTAAGGTCCCATTTGCTGATTCATTGCCTAACTTGCTTGTAAATTCTGCTATGGCTTGTTCAAGGTGACATGCAACTTTTGCATGCTACGTTTCATCTTGTTCTCAGCTCACTTTGGTTCTGGTCATTAATCTTTTTCATCCCTGACCCCAAACCCAAACTCATTCCTAAGGTCCATGTGGCAGGAATGTATCATGGTGGAACAGGGTCTGGATTTTCAGTTCATTTGCTGTTTTCCTCTGCATACAGCAAGACTCAAGGGGCCCTTCTTCATAGCCCTGCACTTAACTTGCATTTTTGCCATTAAAAATCTTCCCACAGTCTTAGTACTGTGCAATGGGTTATTTATACCTGGATTAGCCACTTAAACATACCAAATGAACAGGTAACACAACCTTTCCGGGTAGCTGCTGTACTACAGTTTCACCAGAATGCTAAGAAAAAAAAGTTTATTAATACCCAGCATAAATACTTGCTGCAAATAAAAACAATTTCTGTTTTCTTCTAGCAGTAGGAGACTTGGAAAATAATCTATCATTGTTTCTTCTCTAACCACTTTTTCCAGACATGGAAACCGTGAAGAACATTTTTTCTCTTAAGAAAATAAATCCATTTCCTCATAGTTTTAAGCTGATTTCTCTGAAACAAGCAAAGTTGCTGTTATTTGGCATACCCGATTTAAAAACAGGGGATGAATGAACATATAATAGAAGATGGCACTTTGAATCAGAAATGGTTTAATCCACCAATTAGATACCACTTTCTGCCAGGTTATCTCGGGAGATGTTGGCCTGCTGCCTGTAAGCCACTTCTCAAACACCTTGTAAGCCTTCAACAATATATACAGAATATTGAAGCTTTCAAACAGTAAATCTCTTCTGAACGTCAGAAGTGACTAATTTCTTCAGCGTCTTGAACAATTTTCCAAAGCTGTAAAGTAGTATACAGGAGAATTAGCTCTTGCTGTGCTGTGATTTCCCTAGCCAGTAAATTCAAGCTCTATCTCTGCATTTTAAAATGGTTTATAATAGGAAGTGAACTCCATAATTCATCATCCCTCTCTCTCTTTATATGAGTTTAAAATTTAGCTCCTCATCTTTTGTGAGATAGATAAGCAACAGTGAAATTAAAATAGGATTTTTCACTATTTGCAAGAATTGCTGTATCCTTAGAAGGGTCAAACAAAAAACAAACAAAAGAGCTTCTGGGTAGAAAATAGTTTAGAAAATATAATGTAATCCTTATATTAAAAAGAAAAGTGATATACCATATAAATGACAAATGTCTGTTGAGAAACTACTAAAGCTGGTGCAGCCAGCTTTAGACACCAACAAGACACTTGCATAAGAAAAAAAGCATATAAAAAAACCTGCTGGTTGAAGGACTGGGAAGACGTAGTAGAGATGCTTCAGATGTTTTTTGCCACTGTATCAGTAACATTGACTTTCTTTCTTTCTTTCTTTCTTTGGAACTGACAATGATCAGAGAATATGTTGTTTCTGTGATGGAAATGATTATTTATTTCATATTAACTGAGTTGCAAATGTGTTTTTCTTGTGGAAAAACAAAAAGCAGAAGAGCCATAAAGACAAAACATTTCTTTTTCTATGAAAACAACTTTCAGAGCAAAATATCTGATCAAGAGGGAAAATTAAACAAAATTTGTGTCTTTTGAAAAAATAAAAAAAAAAAAAATTAAAAGTCCTGACCATCTGTAATGAATTCAGGTATACAGATGTTGGTGAATAAAGCAATAGATGGCATTACTTTGTGGAATGCATTGCTTTCAGGAATGATAGAAAGACCATATTAAGCCTTTTTAACAGATCTTGAAAAAAATATACATTATTATAGCTTTTAATATTAGATATACTTTTTCTCTTTGTTGTATATTGTCATAGAAGTTCTGTCTTAAAATGTATATTTTATCTAGTTTTCTTTGGGCTTAACAAAAGATTTGCCAACAATTATACTGAAGAAAACTAAAAGGAAGAGTTAATCTTCTGCAACACATGGGATCTCCCCAGTGGGTCTGCTACTGGGAAAATGCAATGCTATCAAAATAAATCATAATGGCAAATTTGTACAACCACACTTTTTATTTTTTCTGCATAAACTTCATGCTTTCCCTGCACATTTACATCAAACGACATTTAGGGCAGTTCAAGGGGAAAGCAGAAAGCAGGAGTACCCAGTTTCCTCTGGAAACAAATTTATGCAAACCCTGTCTACCAACCCTTCACCTTACCTCCCCAAAACAAATTTAAACCTAGTTGTTTATCAAAAATTAAATGCTACAATGTAGAATGGCAAAACCCATTAAAACCTGAGATCATGGTGCTGCCATGTAGTAGGCACATAAACAATAGACATAATTTTAATTTTACTTTTATATATGGTTCCAAAATGCTATGAGATTTTTGCATGTACAAAATTCATGGTATTGCTATAAATATAGAGTTGAATAAATCCAAATGGGCACTGTAGTCAGTAATGGGAATCTACAGAATATGGCCAAAACAAACTTGAACATGAAAAATGCTCTGCCGTTTATGTAAATTATATAGCTCCAACAGCTCTAAAGAATTTACAAACTTTTGTCAAATTCCACTTGTCAACCAACTGATCCATAAGGCTTAGCCATAATCTGTACACATCCTCTAAAGAGTAAAACATGGTGGCTGATGTGCAGAGAAAATGCACTAAGCAGTTAATAACTTCTATTGCTTGACAGATGTTTTCTTCTTACACATAATATCCAAATAGATATTAATATGAGAGTTTTATTTTCTCCAGGATTTTCCATGTAAATATGAAAAAGATACATGTTATTTGTGTTGTTCAGAATATCTGACAGCTCTGCAGTATGCCAGCAGAACCCAGCTCGTAGAGCTGATTCAGTGAACATTAATATTCATTAAAAGCAATAATGAAGTGATATTGTCCTGATTTAGAGGTCTGGCAGGAGGATGGTGGCAACAGTCAAAGCTGGCCCCAAATGCCCTGTCTTGCTCCTGACCCAAGCATTCACCAGCCCACAGCCCCCCTGTCCTGCTGTTAAAGTAAATCTGCTCCCCATGGAAAGCAACCAGGTCAGGGCGAGATCCACTTCAGCCTTGATGTCTTTGCACTGTAACATAAAGCTGTGTCTTGCCAGAGATTGGATAAGCTGCTTCACTGGCACGCTGGGGCCAAAGTTTTAGACTGGGGAATGAGAGGCTGGAGGCCAGAGCTGTTGAAAGGGAGGTCCTGGTCGATGGCAAGGTGAACACGAGTCAGCAGAGCCCTGGCAGCCAGGAGGGACAAGCCTGTCCTGAGGGCATCAGGCACAGCATCGCCAGCCGGGCAAGGGAGAGGATTGTCCTGCACTGCTCTGAGCTGGGGCAGCCTCACCTCGAGTGCTGGGGGCAGTTTTGGGTGTCACAGTACCAGAAGGGTATTAAACTATTATGTGTGTGCAAAGGAGGGCAATGAGGATGGTGAAGGGCCTTGAGGGGAAGCTGTGTGAGGAATGGCTGAGGTCACTTGGTCTGCTCAGCCTGGAGGAGACTGAGGGGAGACCTCAGTGCAGTTACAACTTCCTCATGAGGGGGAGAGGAGGGGCAGACACTGATCTCTGCTCTGTGGTGACAGTGACAGGACCTGAGAGAATGGCCTGAAGTGTCAGGGAGGTTTAGGTTGGATATTAGAAAAATGTTCTTCACCCAGAGGGTGGTTGGGCACTGGAACAGCTCCCCAGGGAAGTGGACAGAGCACCAAGCCTGACAGAGTTCAAGGAGCATTTGGGCAATGCTGTCAGGCACTTGGTGTGACTCTTGAGGTGTCCTGCACAGGGCCAGGAGTTGGACTGGATGATCCTTGTGGGTTCCTTCCATCTGAGCATAAGGTGTGGGTCCTTGACTCTCAGAAAGCAAAGCTCAGCCTTGAGCTGGGCACAGAAGATCTTTATTACACGCCAGGGCAGATTTGTTGGCCTGGGATATTGCTAAATCACCATTTCCCAGCAAAGATTCTTAGATGCCAAGCTAGAAGTCATTTCTCTCTCAGGGTGTCCTGAATTTTTGCAGAAAAGAGTTTAAGATTAGCTGGGCCATCAGTGACACCAAAGCTCTCTGCCTTGAAGTCACAAATTCCAGTCCCAGCTCTCTAACATGTTTGTTTATTTTATTCACTGGCTATTTAATATTTTATATATAAACACTACTCAGGACAAGAACAGGAATCCACAACTCACTCTTTTTAGGAAAATTTCCTGATGACATTATTAAAGACTTTTGCTGTTCTTGTTTTTTCTAGGTGTTTTCAATGGCTCTTCATTTCTTTGCTGCACAACAAAAAGACTTCAAGGAAAAGGGGAAGTGTCTGACAGAGGCCAAAATCATCTCTGGTTTGGATAATTTCCTGATGAATGGTTTTGAATTTCTTCAAAATAAAGAGCTTATGTGGGGGTGTTTACTGTCCCCAGGGTAAATTCTCCCTGACATCTTATCCAGGTGAACCACAAATTAAGTGATTTCTCTTTCCTATTAATTAATAAGGTAGCTCCATAAAAGTAGAAGATGGTTTTTTGTTCATTCCCACAGATACACCATAGGTATATTTTGAATACTTTTGGCTGAGTTTTTCAAAAAGCTAGGTAGCAAAGCTAATCACAGGATCTCAATTCGGACTCAGGTAAGACTGAGCTGCAGACATAGGTGCAGAAAGGAGCATTTGGAGGGATCAGCTTTGGTTACCTTTGCAATTTCATCAGTATTTGCAGACCTGAGGATTTCTGATTTTTCCTCCTGGGGTGGCATCCTAAATTCTAACTACATTAATTTTAAAAATTCAGTTGAGAAGTCTTCAGAGATCTCATGTTTCTCTGTCTCAGTTTTTCTTGTTGCACACAGCTAACACCATTCCCCTGCTTATGGATGGGGGTTTTAAGAACAAGTACTGAAAACTTGGAACCTTTTGTGGTATTGAGCATTTCCTTGGATGCAATTTTCTTAAAAACTGCTGGAGTTCAACTCTTGCTGCTGTTAAGTTAGATCAGCGTCAGCATAGACACCCAGTGGGAAACTGGGTATGAAGTTTTAGCTCAACCAGGAGAAAAGGATTGAATATGAAGCAAAGGACAAAGAATGAGAGAAAAAAGTGAAGGAAGAAGTGGGACAGCTTTGTCCTTCAGAGCCCCAGAAGCTCATGTCCACAGCAATAACTCATTCTCGCAATGTTGGATTTTAATAGATGGTAAAAATACTTTTCTGTAAAACTTAGCCTTTCATGGTACTACTTCAAGTGAGGTACTCAGTTTCAATTTGAAGTATAAACATTTATTCCTGTGATCCCATTGGAATGGCAAATTGAGAGAAATATGAGATTGAAAAACCATAAAGTGTATGTTAAGAATGCTCAGTTGAACTGAGAGAACAAGGTAGCATCCCTCCAGAATAGATCATCTATTGGTATCTCAGTCCTTACTGCTGGTAAGATGCTAAAAGGGTCTGAAAGCAAATTTGTCCAGTTCATTCCAGCTGGATGATGAAAGAAGGATAGCCTGCATGGAAAGTGTATTTTACTAGTGCTCATTAAAGGACTTGAAATTAAGAATAAGGCTTTGATTCTGCATTTAAAAAACAAACTTGAGAAATGTTTCCCATATGGAAAGTAGGCTGAAAGAATAGTGTTTTGAAGAAAAAATCCCTCCTTAACTAAATTGGACCTGTTCAGTCCTGTTCTAACCTGATGTTAGACAAATATTTTGTGTGCTCCTCTGAGATACATTTCTTCTAGGATTCTTTCCCCATTTTAAGTAAGGAAGGATGGAAGACAGTCCATCTGATTTAAGCTATTTTACTGGGAATTTCTGCCATATTTTGAGCATGTTCCAAGTAGCAGTTGAGATATAAATAGCAGAATAAACAAACAGCTACGCAAGCAAAGTTGAAAAGTCAGAGATCAACAAGATTATCAGTTGTGTCTGCAATACTTCAAGCCTGCTCACATACCAAATGTGATATCATGTGACAAACAAATACTTTGTTGCCAGCAGCTAGATTTGGCATTTCTTCATTCCCTTCTTACTCATTCTGAAGACTTTTTTCTGTATTTTCATTCCAAAAATAGAGAAAATTGTATTAAAACCACCAACAACGAAAGTCCCATGGTTTTAGTCAAAAATCCTGGATTATGCTTTGCGTTTCACTTGCATTATGCTATCTCTATAAATAAGAGGGCAGTTAGATGTTGAGAAATGAAAGTACAGAGGTATAATAAAATGTTCCCTCCCTTCTAAACCTAAATTCAAGGCTCTGAAGTGGGAAGATACCTTTTATCCAATATTTGTGTGCAAATACTGTTTATGATAAAATAATGAACAGGCATAAGACTCTCTGTACCCATATTTGATTGTGAATACTACTCATTTGGCATTTCTTCCTGGCTATAAACACAAAGAAATAGACAATCCTGCATAATGAAACAGCTAGAATAACAAGAATGCCGGTCTTTTAATGCTCTCTACAAATGCAAATAAGTTAAAATGTATTTACTGATTGCTGAATAAATACCTGTCTTCACTGGGTTTCAATCTGAGTTTATGTCCTCTAGTTCACAGGAATTTTCTTTTTTTTTGTTAAACTGAGTCAAAACATTTTGTTTTTTAATGGGCTATAGTGTATGTGACCAAGATGTTTAGATCTGCTAACATTTTCCAGAGCTCTGGTGCAGAAGATGATTTATGATTCTTACCAACAAGGACCAAAGTCTCGGCTGAAAGTACTCTGAAGAATCACATTCACTTTAATGCCTTGAAATTAAGCATAAAACTGAGCTTCTTTCATTTATTTTACTGCCAGTTTCAATAGTGTAGTAGCAGCATTTGAATGCATTGCATTGGGGTTTAGTCACTAAAGTGCAAAGGAAGTCAAAGTGTATTTTAAAGACTCGCTGCCCGAAAGCAATTTTTAAGCTGCTTTGAAATTCTTCTTCATATTTTGACATTATTTATGTGTTTTGACTTATTTATTTCAGTGGGAATGGCCATTTGACCTTTAAATGTGCCAATCCTTTTTAGAATCTCAGTAGTTCATTTTCGAGCTTGGATGTAGGTCTGCGTTGATTCAGGTTCTCATGTCAGCATTGAAGTGATTCTTCTTAAACACTGCTCTTTCATTGTTGTTTTTTTGAGTGATGGTGGCATTTGTGAATCCTGTAAGTATGATTGCAGTTTGAAATTGGAGTGTTAATCTAGGAACACTTATTCTGCTACCATTAAACCACAGTCTCATGGGATGAGCTGAGAGGAAAGTACAGGATGCCAAAGATATTTACTATATGGGACAAGAAATTGGAGCCCTCTGAGCTCTTTCCAAGTACTTGTGATGTTTGACCTATCCATTAGTCATATTTGGTCTATGATCTCTGGAGTATCTTTTATAGGAGGTGAGCTAATAGCCGCAAAAGATGGATAGTCAGCTAAAACACTTAAAGGGATACAGCCTATCAAAACAAGATGGAGTTTCTCTATATTAATAGTTTAAGTAATACACTAATATGCCAATTACTGATCTCAACATACTGGGAGGGGGATACTAGGATTATCATCTGACAAAAATGATATCCAACTTCCCAAGGTCACCCGTGCAATATGTGGCAGAGTTAAGACTAAAACAAAGGTCTTAGAAAATATTGCTCATGATCAGCCAAAAACAGCCTCTGTAACAAGCTACTTACTCTTTAGAGAGCATGGGGGAAAGAGAGAAGCAGAGCAGTGCAGTGAAGGGACAGAGGAGAAGCAAGATGAGGTGACTTCCCCAAGGAAATTCAGTGACCAAGCCAAACTCAGAGCTCATGAGCATCACTCATGCTCATGTGCACCCCACCTGTAGGAGGTCTGTGGTACAGTGCAGAAGAATTTCCCTGAGTGCTGATGTTCATGGCACAGAACATCAAGGCCACTAGATATTTTAGAGGACTCTCCTCAGACAGTGTCAGGCAAGAGCTGGAAGATGTTCCCATTACTTTACTCAAGGTCCTGTAAGTATAACTCTTTATCCCACTCTCTCTGTACTAATTGCTATCCTTTCAAGAGCTTTCCTCCTCTCTGCTCAGACAATACTGTCAGTAAGTTCACAGCTTAGTGGCCTTCAGATTGCTCCTGACACTTTTATTATGTAGAAATACCCTTATACAATTGCAAAGCTACTCTCAAAGCTTTTCTTTGCCAGAACATTTTACCGTGGTTAACAAACAGCCTGCTACTTTTTAATCTTGCTGCACAAGTAAGTAATTGTTAAAATACTTATCTTCTGTCTATACCTAACTGTGGTCTCCAGATTTATAAACACCTTATACAAGGCAATCCAGGTTAAACAGAAGGATATCCATGTAGTATTGAAATACAAATATGCCTTTGTTCATGTTTCTCTCTCTTCAAGTCTGTTTAACCTAGAACATGACTTTTGGATGCAGTCAGTCAGATTTGAGGAAAGATTTATGTAAAAAACACACTCAGAATTGTTCCTCAGCCCTTACTGAGCAGGATATGTCCCTGAGAAATGAACAGAACTTCAAGAGCAACCAATTTCCTCAGGTAACAAAAACTTTGCAGAAAGAATCAGTATGGGGTCTGCTCAGACCTGTCAGGAGAGGATTGTTTATTTTTTGTAGACATGGTAAGATTAGGAGTAAATGTAGATTATTGCTGGTATGTTACTCCTGGTACTGGAACTAGTACCTGGTGGAATTAAGAAGAAATTAAGCTTTCTTATATATTTTTTAATTATTTCAAATATTTTATTCTTTTTATATAGCAGTATGCACCGTGTTGGTTTATTCTATTTACAGCAGCTACAACAGTATATCTTCAAGATGATGATTCTTATGATAATGACATATGTTCCAGGACTCTTGTTTTGTAGCCAGAGATTAGGTTAAAATTTGTAAACGCAGAATTTTTTTGTTCTTCAGTGCATGATCTTGGTCCTAAATATTGAAAATAAACACACACTTTGACCTTAGTATAAAAATAAAGTTACCAAACCAAAATTATTGTGGACCTCCTTCTCTAGAGATATGATTAATATAATCAGGCAGAGAAACTTTCTAGTAGTTCAGAAACCTCGTGACTCTGGGGTAGCTAAAGCCCATTTATAGATTTTTTCTTTCTTTTATGACAGGTACAACAGCATGGAGAATCTGACACCTAGTGTAAACTTTTAATGCTCATGTAGAAGAGGAGCAAAAATCTTGAGGTTTGCTTACCTAAAATTTTTCTCATCTTCCCTAATTTGAAATATTTATGACTGTAATCTTTTTTTTTCCTATTCCACCTGAATGTCTGAAGCTCACCTATGAGAGACAAGGTGATGTACCTCATCAAAAAACAAAGCTAAATATTTTATTCAAAACAGAAGTAGTCATGTCTGGGAAAGGGAGCCTGACACTTTTTCTTCTCAACCTTTAGTATCACAGCATTCACAGTAATGAGCCACTTTACACAGGGCTTTGATTACCTGGGGTGAGAAGGGGATGTAAGGGCTGACGTGAATATCAGTACTTTGAGCTCTTCAGCTATTATCTCTTCCCATCAAATGCAAATCTCTACCCAGATTATGATTTTCTGTCTCTCTTTTTTATATATTGTAGTAAATTGTCTGACACAGTTAAAGGAACCAGAATTCTAGATTTTATTTCCTTTCACTAATCTTGTGACATAAATTCAGCCCAGCTTAAATCAAGCACTCGAGCTGAGCTGCCTGTTTTGCATGCTGATCTGTCAGCTGTCAGCAGCAAGCTGCATGGAAATCAAAACCAGTATCTCAATACTTGAACAACTGTTCTTGTAAATAATTGCAGGAGTGCAGCCTCTTAGAGAATGACTATATATTGAAGGTATGAATGCTGTGCCTCTAAAGTGCTTGCACTGCTGCTTGTAGACGAAAGCCAGAACACATCAATACAACAAACAACACAGAAAGAAGAAATGGGATGTAAAATTCTTACAGTTCACATAAATGAATTTAAATGTCACCTATAGTTAGAATTGTCAGTAACAAAATTAATTTCAACAGCATTTCCGGGAAGAAGCTCTGATAAATTTGAGAGGAATATGTCACCCTGTGTCTTGTCACCTGCTCAGGTTAATCTGAAGTCCCAAGATGAAACGCAACCTAAAGAATTCCATCTTCTTGTTTTATACAATAGTATGGCATTTTTTGTGACTATAATTTGGTCTCAGTTGACTTGAAAACTGCTCCAGGCCACCATGAAGTGTTTAAAGTTGAAAATACAAAATACACAAATTTTGCAACATCTGTTTCTCAATTTGATTGTTTTGCATAGTCAATTTTTTACCATTCCCAGGCACTAACATGAACTTTACAGTTCTGACAACACAATGTATCTTTTATAGCAGGTACTCCACAACAGTTCAGTCAAAGTTCTTTTGAAAGAACTTCAGTTCTTTTATTATATTTCAAATAAGGAGGAATCTTTAGGGAAATAACGAAGCACAGATGAAATGGGCTGTCTCCCCCATCTATCTGAATAAGTGTAATTCAAAAGTAAAGCAGTGCTAATAAAATAGGAGAATGAAACACTAAAAAGGACCACTGAAAAGTGGACTAGAGAATAACAGCTTCGTTTTTTTAAAGTCAGCAAGAGGCTTGCATGTTGAAAGTGTATAATGTCAAATGAGCCAGATGAAATAAGCATTTATCATAGGCTAGAACAGAGTGAATTCTGAATGGAAAGCAATTTTCAATTAACTGGTCATGCTACACTTACCTGAGGTTATGTTGTATAATCAATCATGAAGAAGTGTTATTTGCTTACTGTTTATGAGCCAGATGGTTCTAATAGCTATTTTAAAACTAAAATATGATTTAAAAAAGGAGAGGGTGCAATGGCAAAACTCGACTCCCACTGCAAAAAAATAATAAAAGAAGTCTGTTGACTCTGTTAATGTATAATTTTAAAATATTTTGAAGATAAAGATTATAGATGTTGTCATCTAACAGTAGAAAGAAATATGACATTATCGTAAACCAATTCCATGGCTACTTTTAATAAAGAAAATTATTTCACTCTCGTTAATTCCTGCAGGCTATAATGCAAAGGGATGCCTGCAGATGGTCTGTATTCCCTCTTTGTATGCTGAAAGATGATCAACAGTCCCCTAAACTAGCATTTGTGTTAGATCATTTGGTGTCTTTTAGCATGTGTCTTGAAGTGGTTTCTCTCCTAGGGAGCCAAAATTTCACTCCCCTGCCACCTAGGACCCCTTTGCAATGCTGCTGCAAGGCCTTGTGTTGCCCAGCTCTCCATGAGCCAACAAACATCAAGTTTGCTGCCTGGAAAAAAGACAACAAACTTGATGAAGGGTCTGAAGAACAAGTCTAATGAGAAGCAGCTGAGGGAGCTGGGGATGTTTAGCTTGGAGAAAAAGCATCTCAGGTGTGATCTTATCACTCTTGACAGCTGCCTGAAAGGAGGCTGTAGCCAGGTGGGGGTCAGTCTCTTCTCCCAAATAACAAGTGATAAGACAGGAGGAAACACCCTCAAGTTGTCCCAGAGGAGGTTTATATTGGATATTAGGAAAAATTTCATCACTGAAAGGTCAGTCAAGCATTGGAACAGGCTGCCCAGGGAAGCAGAGTCCACTGCCAGATATATTTGAAAGATGTGTAGATGTGGCACTTCGGGACATGGTTTAGTGGTGGACTTGGCAGTGTCAGGTTAACAGTGGAACTCGAGGATCTCAGAGGTCTTCTCCACCCTAAAGGACTCTGTGGTTCTAAGATGGAAAGGCGCTCAGGGGCAGCCATACATAAATCTGCTTTGTAGCGCCTTGCATGGCTGAGACCAGGAATGGCGCAGGCACCACTGATGGAAAAGATACGGAGTCTGCCCTGTCCTGGTGCCACAGCAAGTCACTCCACACCCCACGAGGTGTTCTCACAGAGAGACAGATGTAGCTGCAGGCACAGTACCACACATTACTGTGCAACATAGGCACAGTAAATGCCCCATCCTGCATCTCCTTTCAGAGGGACATACTTGAGCATGACAGAATCAAGATTTTTCAGAAGGGATTGTCGTGGGTTTGACCCTGGCTAAATGCCAGGCACCTACGACGTTTGCTCTCTATGCTCTCTCCTGCTGCAGCTATGCAGAGGAGAGGGAAAATTAACACAAAACACTGGACTTATGAGTTGAGATAAGACCACTGATAAGGGGACGCACTAGATTCAGGGCAAAAGCAGGCGGTAAAACTTAAAGTTGCAAAAAAAAAGTGATTTATTAGTCTAACAGAGTCGGAGGATAAATCAGAGGTAAAAATAAGCTCTCAAGACACTGTTTCTTCACTGACCCCCCTTCCCTCTTAAGGCACCGCTTCCCAGCTCACCCCCTCCCTCCTTTCCAACTAACCAACAACTCCCAGGCAGGGGCGGGGTGTGGGGTTTTTTTTCCTTAAGTCAGTCCATCACAATTCTTCTACTGCAGACACTGTTTCTCTATTTGCCCCCTCCTTCCATTCAGCCAGCAGATCCGGGCTGGGGGCAGATATGTGGCTTTTCTTAGTCAGTCCAACGACACAATTATTCTGCTACAAACGCTGTTTCTCTGCTCACCCCTCTCCCTATTAAGGCCATTTCTCAGCTCGCCCCCTCCCTCCTTCCTTCTAACCAACAGCTCCGGGGTGGGGGCAGGGCATGGGGGTTTCCTTTAGTCAGGGTCAGTCCATCAGGGGAAAAGAATCCTCTACTTAGCCATGGGGGTCCCTCCCACGAGAGACAGTCCTCTGCGAACCTTCTTTGGCGTGGCTCCAATCTCACGAGCAGCCCCGCCCGATTGCTGCTGTCCGAGATTCTCTCCAGGCTGCAGATTTCCAAGCCGAGGCCAGGCTGTTTCCATCCCGGGAGCAAGGCCTCTCTCTCTCCTGCAAGGCTTTTGCAACTCTCAGTCTCTGGGACTCCCACTGGATCACAGCTTCCTGCAGGCATCCACCTGCTCCTCTGGCGTGGGCACCTCCCCACAGGCTGTGGGGGGTTCTCTGCACCCCCTGGACTCCATGGGCTGCAGGGGGACCACCTGCTTCCCCACGGTCTTCACCACGGCTGGCAGAGGATTTTCAGCTCCGGCGCCTGGAGCATCTCCTCCCCCACCTTCTCCACTGACCTTGGTGCCTCCATGTTGTTCTCCCTCACATATTTTTACCTCCTCCTCCTCCTTCCCTGGCTACAAAGAAGTGCGTGCTTACCTTGTTTTGATTTCTTCTTAAATATGTTTTCACAGAGGCGTAACTAACATCTCTAATTGGCTCAGGTTTGGCCAGCAGCATGTCCACCATCTTCAGAGCCATCAGAGATTGGCTCTGCTGGACATGGTGGAGAAATTTCCAGAATCTTTACTCAGGACATGCAGGAGCCATCTTTGTACCCCACCCTATCCACTGGCAAAAACTGGGCCAGACAAAACTACCACAGGGATCCATGATTTTGGGTTCCTCTTGTACCTATCACCTAACTATGCTAAGCTCACTCCTGCCTAAATTTGAAGTCCCTACAGTGCTGGGGTCAATGGCAAATTTTGTCACTGAAGGTATGCATCACACCTGATTCCTTTATAGTCTCCCTAGCTTCTTTACTAGTCACCTTCAGAATTTCTGCCTATTGCCTGCTTTTCACTAATGAAACATATTCTGTACTCAAGAGAACAGAATACAATTCTTGCTGGCTTTATAATTGCTTAGGGCAAAGGGTTTTTGTCTCCAAAAAAAACCTCCTGAAACCTTTGTAATACAGAAAAATATCAATAACAATCATGTCTTGGAGCAGCCTACATTTCCCATGTCAAAGTATTCAGTTAAAAATTTATATATGCATGAGGCAATGGGAAATGTTGTTCATAATAATTAAAAACATTCTTAAAATTTAGCTTGCTTCAAGTAATAAATAAAATTGATAATTGTATTAATTTGATTTAATAAATACATATTTAAATGTACAAGTGACTGCATTTGTAAAACATCAAAGAGGAATTCTGTTTCCCACAAATACAAATATTCCAAATAACTTGAAAGGACCTGCCCATGTACTTAATAGAAAGCATGTGCACAAAGATCTGAGAAATGATAGCATCATCAGAGGCATTATTTTCAGAAGGCAGGAAAGATTATTTTAAATACAACCACTGAATCACCCTAGAATTTCAAGCATTTTATAAAGGCTAGTTAATTGTATTTCATGTTTACTGAACTCTTAATCAGAAGAGCTCAGCATTTTTTGCAGCAATTAATTTTTTTCTTCCGACACCACAGTGAGGTAGGAAAATATTATTGTTCCCTCTTATAATTTGAGGGAAGTCATAAGCAGTGCCTCTTTTCAGTGATGCTGCAGGCCACATACTGCCTCTAGCAGCCTCTCTCTGCAGCACCCTGAACACTACTCACTTGCTGTGTGTTTTTCGCGGATGTTGGAATTTTTTCAATCATGAGATGTAAGAAAATCAGAAATAGCACCTGACAGTGATGACTTTGAATCACTAAGCTAATCAGTAGGAGAACATTTTCCTTAAAGAATGTTAACTAACTTTTAAGGCACTTCTACACTCTCTTTTGCAACATCTTTATTAAAGTCAGCTTCAGACACTCACCAGTTGCTGTGTTAACTGAGTGTGCATTGACACCAAGGTGAGCAGAAGGGTGGTGCTAACAGAGACAAGACAAGGGAACTGAACCTTGTGAAACAGGGAAAGCAATTCCCCCGGAAGTGCTGAGGGGTGAAAGATATGCCTGCATGGCAGTACATCCCATGGTTGAAGCCCTCCTGCTAATTAATGTCATGCTAATTAAATAATGCACAATAAGTTTACTGCCATGGTTATTATGTATCAGATACCACTTATCTCAAAACTTATGCAATAATTTCAAAGTACTGGTGAAAGTGTAGCTGGCATACAAGCAGTACAGGATGTACACAGTGTTGTGTTGGGCTGGAACAGCTTTTGTGGTAAAATAGGAGTAGACATCTTCCTCTTAGCCCTGCCAACACATACCAAGGGCACGAGCTCTACATCTCAGTAGTGTGGATCAGTGTGTATTATCGTTCAACAAGTGGGTAGTGTATTAGTGATATGTCTGCTGTAACTTACAGGGAATGTGCATCCATTCACATCTGCTGGAATATCTTCAGGCAGGGCTTAGGGTCTGCTTTACAGAAGCCAACTTGATGACACTACTAACATCTTTCTTTTCCACCTTGTCCTTCTGTGCACTTTTCTACTGCTACCACTAAGAAATGCCAGCAACATTTGGGAGATGAAAGGAAAAGTAGTCTCTACATTCCCGATATTCCTGAAGACACTAGTCAATCACTTTCTTATCTTCTGCTGTTAGCTGTCAACACAGCTTCTCGTAGGCAACTTTGCAGGAAAAGGGCAGAAAATCTGACTTGGCTCACCTCATAAAATACCATGTCTTCATCTTCTAACTTCTGTCTAAGGTCACAGACAGGGAATATTTGATAAGAGTTAGCCAGAAATCCTCTCAGAGATGAGGACTCCCTCCCGCAACTGGATACGCGGGGGTTTCAGTGGCAGAAGAGGATTTCATCTGCTTTCCCTCCCCTATTTTCCCATGTTTCAAGAATGGAGTCATAAAAATAGCTTTGGAAGCTTACAGAAATCCTTTGAACATTGCTGGGAGTCAATGGCTGATATGATCCAAGACTCTGTGAAGAAGAGAGAAAGTGTTTCCTGGGGTGATGTCAATCAAATACCTTTAGAAATAGCAGCTTTGGCTCACGGCCAATGAGTCTTGTGCACAAAGACTGCATCGGTGGCCCACTTAGATGGGCTTCATTGTTCAAGGTTGTCACATACCTTTCTCCACTCTTTTTTTAATCAAACCAACTCTGAACAATTGATACACTTTCCTTGCAAATACAGAATGACATTTATTGAGGCATCATTGATAAATGTAAGGGATTTCTTTCTCTTCACTTCCAAAGGTATATAAAGCCATGATATAAAAGATTATGCTATATATATATTTTGAAAAATAGAAAAAGCACTTGGGAAAAAAAGATCTATAAAACTGTTTTGGAGCTTGACCTTCACCAAGTTTAATCCTAGCTCTGCTGCAGAATTTCTTTTAGATCATGAAAAAATCTACAATTCATACTGAACGAAGAGATTTCTGACAACTCTCTTTTATCAAGCCACTTACATTAATTTCAGAGAATTAATTGAAAGGGTTCTTAAGAGTAGAAACTTATTCTATGTGCACATACCAAGTCAATTAAATACATTCATGCAAATATGTATATAAATTTTGTGTATATGTACATGTATGTGTATATATATATAAGTATACGCAAATATAGAATAGATATAATAAGTAAAAATCATCCCTATATTTTGTGATGGGTATTCCAGTCAGAATACACTAATACTCTGCCTTTCTTAAACTCTTCGCTTTCAATTCAAAGGGAAAAAATGGAATTACATTTCTCTTCAATTGTAAAGCTTACTCAGCACTTTTGGTTCCAGAGATGGGATTGGTACTTTGTCAGAGGAGTAATTTAATGCAGACCCACACACAAAAGCTCAGACTAAAAATGCTTCATCAACAATGCAGTATTCCACCCTCCTGCAGTGTGACTGCTCTTCAACTTATTGAAACCTGAAGGTGATTCACTGGGAAAAGAGGAAAAATCATCTTGTCCTGAGAGTTATTCATAACCCTAAAGATATAGAGACAAATCCAAATAGATCTTAAGGACCTAAAACAGCCATTTGAAGGACTGAGCTACAAAGATAAGATACAAAAGTACTGCACTGTAGACGCTTAAACTGGGAGCATCTACATCCCCTCTGTGGCAATAAGGACATGCAAGTGTACTGAAAGTCTGCAATAGGCCTAATTGTGTATTCTTTAAAGTTCTCTGACTATATCAAATATTCAGATCCTCCTTCTATAATTCACCTGGTTCCTAGTGCTGTAGAGAAAACTAGCTTATAATTAAAAATAAAATAAATACTCAATACAGAAATTCAATACTATTACTCTAGTACTTGTATTTAACCTGACAAGCTGTGTGGTTTATTTGTCAGCCAGCAAGATTCATTATTTAGCACAAAAAATTTCCACAGAATTTTCTGTTTCTACATCATCCGAGTATCTTGCTCCACAGTTCTTAGAGAAATGTGTGTACAGGCATAGCTTTCAGCCTGTAATTAATTAATAAGGTTGTTTTGGGGTTTTTTTTGGTAGGATGAATCAAAAAATGCAGCTCAGGACAAAAAGAGACAGATATATATGGGTATTTCAGGGCCTTGATTAAGAAAATGTGCTTTAGTTTGTGTTTGATACACAACAGACTTGTGTAGCAGAGGAGCTGCCCAATCAGCTCTTTCAGTAACATCCAGACCTTTTCCTCAGTTGTGAGAAAGCTATATTTCCCTCACCACTCTTCTAATGTTCTCCCTGCCTAAACGTATCTTAGGTTACATGGAAGGTGTAACCAAAAGTATGTATTCTATTACCATCTCCATAAGCTGTTAAAAACAGGTGGGGCAGTGCTCTTTGTGTTCAGCATGACCCAGCCCTGATAACACCATCAGGGCTATCTCTGCTAATGAGCCATCAAGGTCTCCGGGAGTGACTCAGAGAATTACATCAGCCCATTGTGAGATACCCCACGCAGGGGGGAGAAACTGAACATTCCTACCTGCATATAAGCTGAGACTCCCGAACACTGGACCACTTCTTCCACTGGTTTCCCAGAGGAGAGGAGCTCGACAGTCACCACTGGACCTCCACAGACTGACCAGATTGTTTTTCAGGGTCACCACTTCAAGCAGACCACATCCATCAACCCAAGGAGACTGCAGCCACCATTTTACTGGACTGCTATCACCACCCTGACCAACAGGGTGGTGGGTTGTAGTCTGGGTCTATCAGTTTAAACTGGTGTTTCTGTATTATTGCCTTTAATTTTTCCTATCAAATTGTAATTCTGTTTGGAATCTCTCACAATATATTTGTGAGGAGTCAATTCCTCCACTGGTTTACTTCCAAACTAGCACAACATATCTGTAGCTGAATATAAACTCTAGATTGTGACATAACCTCTCAACAGCTTTTCCACAAAGAGACCTTGTTCCTGAGTTTGAATCCTCAGCCCATACAGCTCTCACTGGGTGTGTACATGTTTAGGCTCAAGATTGTTAAATCCCCAGGCTGAAGAGAATTTGTGTCTGGTTTACATCATTGCTCTTCAGGAAGCTTGAGCTCACACTCATTAGTTAAACCCCCTTTTTCACAGGCCTTTCCAAGGTCCTTCCAGCCTGAATCCCTTGCCTGACTCTCTTGCCCATCAATGATGCCCTCCAAGACATAGTTTTTAGAAGATTCCTCAGCATCCATACTGAAAACACCAGGGAGGCACAAAGCCAACTTCTGTTTTGCCACCACTCATTATGTGGAGTGGCAGCTCAGAGTTTGGGAGACACTTTATCCACACAGTTTACTCTGGGACCAGAAACACATGGCTTTGAGAAGGAAAGCATTTCTTCCGCTCCTCCTGTGCCCAGATCCTCAGGCTGGGAAGGCAGTATCCCTATCTGCCGCAGGTTGGTGCAGACAATGTTGTGGGCTGTGTCCAAGCCTCCTCTTCCCTCTACAGTGCACTGAATTCTTCTGGGGGAAATCTCAGCCCCTAATGGACATACTGATAATCCAGGACAAGAACTCAACAGGAAAAGGCCCAAACTCAGCACTCTGCTGGAAATGTGTTATCTATTGAATAGAAGCTACTGACAAAAGTTAACATTTTCTGAGGTTAGATGGCATGGCAGATGTTTGTCTGCACCTTCAGAAAAGATGGATTAAGTGGCTTATGAAAAGGGGAATGACAGAATCATTGTGAGAGCTCCCAAACACAGGGGGTTTGGGAGCTCTGTGAACAGCACCCAGACAAAATCCTCTTTGAGTTTTGATGTTTGCTCCAATACTTGTAGTCTGAGAGTGTATTGGAAACACCTCATACAGCCTGAGTACCTACTTGACTCTGCTTCCAGCCACCAGCCAAACTAGTACCACATTCATAAACTAGCTTCTTTCTGTGACTTCTGGCTTTGAACCACAACAGAAATGTGCAATTCCAGAGAGTCACTGATGAGTATTGGGGAGGCCAGTGTTGGCCAGATTGTTTTCAGAATGGGTCTGTTGTGTGCTGAAAGGAGTGACAATGCTGTCTGAGATCTGGTTTTTTTTCCAAGACCTTCAGGCCACCTAATCTATCAGCACCAATAATTAGAAGACTGGTTTGCAGGATGCACTGGCCTGCATAGAATTATTTGGCAGTGGGAGCACAGCATACAAACAGCAGACTGAGAGGTCAACACCACCAGGGACTGCAGCAAAATTGTGGACAAGCCAATACAAACTGGTCAAGTGTTCGTAATCTTCGATACCTTCAAGATGCCTACACGATCCTTCTGCTCCACTGAAACACGCATTTTATCACCTTTTTTTTGCGCCTATTGACAAGGTTTCAGCAGAAGGATGAATTTCAGGTTAGGGGTGGCTTGGGAGCTAGTTTTTGAAACCACTGTGGCTGAAGGGAAAGTCAGTCTGGGCTCTCCTGCTTCCTAGGGGAGCACTGGAAGCATTAGGCTATTAGTTACAGTTAAATATTGCAGAAAGACTGCAGTTGGCTTCCCCCATTTCCCTGTCTTATCCACAAAGCTGTGACTGAGCTATCAGAAAGACTCCAATATAGTTCACAGAGTTTCAGTGTGTCCTGTGAACTGAACTTCTTCAAGCATTTGGGGACAGACAGATCCATATTAGCTAGAAGGTAGGCAAAAAATGTGGCTGGATATGAAAACCCTTCAAACCCCCTCAGAACACAAAGCACTGCACAACTACTACTAGAAGAAATTACCAGGTGAAGTTGAGTATCCTAGGCACACACATTGCGAAAATTTAATCACCATAAGCCTATGACAGAAGACAGTTTTAATGGTTTAATTACAGATAGTATGGCAGCTTTATTGATAAGTCACAAGCAGTTCACAAAACAAAGAAAAATGCTCTATGAGCCACTGACCTTCCTGAAAATCCCAAGCTGCGATCCTTCATTTTTAGTACTGTCTTTATTGTCCCTAATGTAAATAGATTTGCTTTCATAAAGGTTGCAGAATCTGGCCCAGAATAACACTATTGTAGACCAAATAACAAGGTTGGTTTCAGCTCAAGCAATGACATTAAAGATGGATGATTCACTAAAACACACAGGGAAAAATACACAAAGAAAGTAATTTCAACATTTTATTTGTGCTGAGGTAGCTTGCCTTATTGTGGAAAAGTCAGCTGAGATATTTGCAGTTTGTATAGTGCCATTTTTCAGTTTTATTGAGATTTTAAACCGTAGGAACAAGGAAATAGCAAGCAGCATCATTTACAAGTCAGAGCATATCCAGATTACACAAAGGCAGCAGCAAATGCCAGCAGTTGCAGTTTGAGCAGCTGCACAGAACCCAGAAGCTCCATCAGTCACGCGAGCACCGCGAGCACCAGGAACGTGATGTTAAAAGGGTGATTGGAGGGGGGAGTGTGAGATTTAAGTGAGCCTTGTCCTGACAAAGGAGAAGGATGCTTGCCAGCAGTGAAAGGTGCATTATTAGGGGGAGAAGTGGGTATTGGCAATAGGATCTACTGGTGAAGGAATCTCATCTGTCACTGCTGCCCCCCTCACACAACATATGGGCTGTGATTTTGGCCATCAAAGATGGGCTACACGGGTCCGCTGGCCACTTGAAAAGGAAGGTGCTGCTGGGTCTCTTCAGGTGCTGAGGAAGATTTTGCCTGACTGAGTTTATGGTCATGGCAGGTTCAGTCATAGATGGGCCCTGAAAGAGACTGCTTATGCTCTATGCGGAAACAAACTCAAAATAAGCACACTTTTAAAATGGAGCAATGACATTTAAAAATTAAGAACCCAATGTATCTTGCAGCTTCCATTACTTACTGGAGGAAAACTGAAGCTAAAAGAAACCAAACATTAAAAGGCAACCAAATTTTAACTTCTTGCTTAGTTTTATGCTTTGTGCAAAAGAAATAATGCAGCTTATGTTAATTTAGTAAAATTTGCATCCACAGTGTCTAAGCAGTAGGACAAGAATATGCAATTATATCTGACTGCAGAGTAAGGGCACACAATTGTTTTTTCATCTCTTCTTTACATTCAAGAAACAGCTGCATTTTTTTTTTTTTTGTGCTATGCATTTTTGCTGTTTGGAAAACTAAGTAAATGGTTATAAATGAGCCATAACATAACTTTTTTCTCCGATAAACTACAGAGAATAAATACTTAAATGTTCTTTATTTTTATGGTAGCAATTCTAAGACAGATGGAGATGATAAAGTTTAGTTTCAAAATTTAGATGTAAGCACTGCCATGTGTCTAAAACCTCTTCTTTTCTTTCTCCACTCTTGACAAACATCTCTTCATTCAGGTGCATCACAAAACAGAACTTGTTTATTCATGTAGATTTGCATATCAAACAGCTCATAAGATGATTGCTGTAGAACAACTACTGGGTTTTATTTGCAAATTATAGCCATAAATTAAGATGAATTTTAAAAAAGAGATATTAGCATTCCCTACTGCTAATTCTGAAATAAATAAAATAATAAGTGCTGGATCAATTTTTGAAAGGTTAAGCAGTCTGGTTTGATTACTTGTTTGAAAATCCACATTCATCATTTATTCCATTTATTAGTAACTCTTATCCTACAATATCCATTCCTCTGAGAGCAATGACACTTTGAGAACTCAGACATATTTTAAAGCTCTGGATGTAGTCAGTCGGTTTTGCATGGGAATTGTCTGAAGGACTCCAAAGGAAAGGGGATTTTCATAATGCTGGTGAGTGTAACAAAGTGCTGAGTAGCTTGTCAACCTACCCAAAAGCATCCAGCCCTTCACCACCCCTGCAGGACAGGCCTTTGTGAATTACTAAGTGCTCACTTCAGATTTCAAGATCAAAAGTACCATCAATATCCACAAACACACCCCCAGTAGCTACTGTCATTATTTGTTTTGTTATTGCACTCAATGTTAGGGGGAAAAAAAAAAACCAGCTAGAAAATGTGTAACTTTCCAAGCTGGCAGAACACTCATAGGTGCACTGCCATCTTCTGGGAGATTTTATCCAATTTTTTAGTCAGATGAATTTGTCACTTAGTCCAGTCTCTATCCAGTTAGTGAAGATGTTGATTTCCAGCTAGGCACCAGTACAGCTAAAAGCTTTGCATTTTGATTTGATGATCTCTTGCTTGATTCAGCACCAAGAAATAATCATAGTCACAAACTAGAGTTATGAGCACTAATGCATCAGACTGCTTAGAAAAATCTCTCTCATGGCCACAGAAGGCAAGAGATCACTGTAAAGCATTATTTCCAAAAAAAGGGTTTAGAATTTTTAACTAGTGGATCTCCTACTCAATAAACCAAAGGAAAACATAAGAAATTATTTGCGTTTCACATCCAGTCAGAGATTCATTATGAGTTTGAGATATATTAGCCGATCTTAAAATAATTGATGCTATTTTTGTATCTGTTTTATCTTGATGATAGACACTGACCCTCTGCAGCAGGGTGTCAATAAACATTCTTGGACATATCAGTTGGAAATCAGTTTCATGAAGGGGTGTATGTCTCTAAAAATATCTTAATACTGCTAGTAAAAAGTCTGGATATCTCAGATGAAAAGCAAACACTCCAGTCTTTAGAAACATTTTTTCTCAAAATAATTCTGTGCTCTTTTATAGAGAACATGGAAAAACACTGCCAAAAATCTCTTGCAGAAATCACATTAATCTGTAAAATTTTTTAAGCTCATGTATACCAAGTGTCCACTGCCCTTTGGAAGGCAGGCTACAGAAGGTCAATCTGTCAGTCCTGCAGTGCAAATGTAAGGAAATAGAGAAAAGAAAATTTTACTCCATCCTATTAGGTAAGTAAATGTTATTAAGTGAAACAACCTGTTAAATAAACTTAAAATATCCATTTTACTGACCCTCAAAACCATTTAGCAACAACATATTCCACTGCTTATATTGACAAGCAAGAGACATACCAGTTACTATCAGCAATACCAAGAAACAAAAAAAATTTATTACCTCGTAATTTGTTTATAATCACCAAACTCACCAGGTTTCTTAGTCACACTCTTTCTATTCTATCTCCTTTAGCCATAGGCTGGACTTATGTCAGGCTGAGCAGTTGGAAGATCTACCATCAGCTAGTGCTGAATTTCATATTTGCTCTCTAGGCTAACGAGCCATTCCCAAGGCAGTTTATCAGTTAATGCACTCAGACTCTCAGACACTCCCCCAGGAACTGCACTCATCAAAACAGTTTTTAAAGCAAATGTTTGTCTTGAAATGAAATTAAATGAAATGTAGCAGCTACTGCAGCTGATAAATGCTGGTAAGGATGCAAAAATTCCAGAGAGGTCAGTGACTCCTCCTCTGCCACCACCTTGTCACAGCTCAGGCTCTGACAAAGAACAAGGTTCCATTTGTTTAGTGGCTGTCTGCTACCAGCTACTTTTTCCTTGTCTCCACTAACTCTGACTCCAGAGAAGCTCAGCTGGGGTTTCTGTCCTGTGCTTTGAGGACAAATGTTAATTACAATCAATTAGGATTCAATGATGGCATCTAATGAACTTGGCCCAGGCATGAACCTTCAGACTTTATGTGACCAAGAATATCTGTGATGTTCAGAGATGTCAGCTAGAGGTATGTTCCAATCACTGTTTAGTCAGCAACTTAGTTTGACCATTTTGTTCCTAAAAATGGGAGCCTCTGGGAAGCTCACAAGTATGAGTGTTAATTAATGGGAAAGGCTGTCAGATCCAAATAGCAAACTCTTGTAAAATACCTTCTTATTCTCCTACTATTATCTACCCAGTCAAAAGGACCTTGCAAAGAGTGGCAGCCACTGGGCATAAAGAGAAGTTCACTGATAATATCAGGAATTAAATCCATCGTCAGTGTTTCCAAGGAAAGCATATGCACACAAATAGGAATTCACTGAAGGAGGTATGTTTCCCTGAACAGTTATTTTATGCCATAAATACTCCCCAGAAAATTTAAAACTGACAGACAGACACAGCTGAGAGGTACCAAAGTTTGTTTTGGGGATGGGAGAGAACTGGAAATAATGGATTATGATGCATAGAAACAAAATTATGATTTAAGTGTCCATGCTCACTCATGTCAAATAAAAATGAGACAATTCCATTTGAAACTGGGACCAGATACATTTCCAAGATTCAAGCAGGTTTCTGGGGCTGCAGATGAATGGAAATAATTTGCTGACCAGATAAAATCAATCCATGGTTTTGTCAAAGCCAGCTGTCACAAAGTAACTAAATAAACAAAAAATGTATTTTTCTAATGTTGATAGAGTGCTGCTATCCACACTCTTTCAGGAAAGAAAAAACAAGCAAACAAACTAAAAAAAGGATTAAAAGGATTTAGAGACAAATTTCATTAAAAGAGGGATATAAAAGTATAGTAGACCTGTTTTTGTTTTCCAGACAGTGTTACAGTAAGCCACAACACCCTTCCCCTGGAGAGCCCAATGTGCCCTGTGGGATAGTTTTAATATTCTCCTATGTTGAGAGAAGATGCAGAAACCATGATGGCCTAGAGTACAGGACATTTCCAAAACCACATTTACAAATACTTCCCATCCACAGGGATCAGAAACAAAAGGACTGGAGAGGTCTGTAGTATAGGGATTAATTAAAACCCACTGAGCAAAGCTGTGACTCCTTGGGCTCCTCGCCCCTCTTGGTTTCATCTGTAAGTCTGTGATGGTCTTTGTACCAACAATGAAATTCAGGCAGTTTTTCTAACATAGATGGCAGCTAACAAGGAAAGTTCTGAAAAGACTTCTGTTTGGAAAATAATTGCAAACTGATTTTCTTGTCCATGGAGACAATTAACTCCTAATATCACTCTTGGCTCCAGACTGCATGTGCCACTCCGAAGAGTTTAGAGAGGAAGAAGTGCTTGAACAGCTCTCTCCATCAGCTCATTCTAGGACCTCTGCCCTTGCTCCTTGCTCTCCTCCCAGCTTCAGCCTGGCAGAGGCTTTTCCCTGGGCTTCCCAAACCCACCCACCAGCTTTCCGGCGAGACCTCCTCTGGCTGGGAACCACACAGACGCCTTTGTTTGAGAGTTCACCAAAGAACAAACACACAGCTCATTCCCAGGCTGGGAGGAGAAGTCCTTCCCCCCTTGCCCTGTCAGAGGGCTCAGACTGGGCTGTAAATTCTGTTTTTCTTTCAGCCCAAGTCCATTTGAAGTCCACAGATTTGTGTTGCTGTGAGCAGCACATCTGTCACGGCCACCACAGCTTCAGCTTCCTACTGTGCTCCTAACAATATTCTTATGGAAGGGTCAAGAAGAAATAAAGATGTTTTGATACAAAGTATTCTGAATTATTCTAATGCCTACAGTATTTATTAAGGATGCACATTCACCTGGGACACAATTCTTAAACCCCAGAATTTTCGTTATTTGAGCACTACCTACCTGAATATGCCAAGAGATGAAAATGAAGCATCAAAAATCATTAGATACGTAACAAAAGGAGCAATATATTTTTTGTTAACATTTGATTTTATACTGTAAGTGGCTTTCCTGTATTCATTAAAGGATAAGTTCTTTGAATGAGTAGAGATAGATGCTGGAAAAAATAATTGCTTCTTTACACCTTCAGAAACTGGAAATGTTATTTTAAATGTTTACAAAGGCATGGACTGGAATACAGTTTCACAGGTTCTAGTGAACTAATCTAGAACAAAAATGATTGCTCACTTTCCCACAGGAAGATGTCCTTATGTTTCGCCCATGTTCCCTTTCCTGCATGATTAACAGATCCTTCTGAACCAACAACAGATGACCTCCAGTAACCATTCACAAGGGGCTTAAGTCATAAATAGATACAGTCGAAAAAATATTTATCTAAAAACAAAACAACTCTCAAATCAGCTGAGCGACATGATAGGTTTGCTTGGCACATATTGAAATACAAGGACTGATTCTTCCCACAGCTTAGAGCCTGTGCAGTTTTCTCAGATAATCCATGCGAGAAAAGAAATAAAAGATCTAACAACTAAGAAAAATAAATCAGATATAGTTATAAATATCTATGCTGGTAATGAATAAGGGTTGGTTATATTTCACTGAGAGCAAAAAATAAAATTGCAGAGCAGCTTTATCATGGCTTTCAAACAGTGGTGTAGAGTGCATTATTAAGCTCAAATCTCAACATTAACAGAAAACTCATTTGTATCAGCATCAACAAAGTCTATATAATATAAATATTTATTAATAATAAGCAATGACACCAAAGGCATGGATAAACATAGCAAAAGCCTATAAATAAAAAAGACTGCATATAACTGCCTAAACAGGCAGTGCTGGAAGTTAAATCTTATTGCTTTAATGAAATGAAAGTTACCTTCTGTCAGCACAATGTTCTCTAAAAGTTAAGAAGCACCTGAAATGCCAATTGTGCGTACCAGCTGCCCTCTGAAGAGGCAATCTATCCCCAAAAGCTGTATTCCAAGAAGATAAGTTTTTTTTTCAGTTTTTTCCTTAAGTTCTACAACTGTCGTGATGGCAAAGCAGAGTTCAAAGGTTTGCACTGCCGCATTAATTCACTCTGGGCTTTATCCTGTGGCCAGTAACTCACATCAGGTTTGTTGGCTCTTTTCTCCTTTATCAAAACAAGGAAGGATGTAGATCTGCACAGACAGGTGTTATGAGTGTTGACTTAGTTTGGTTTTACAGAGAAGGGGAAAAGAGTAGGAGTAGGTTTGGGGACTTGTTAGAAATATTTCCTCTCCAGTTAAGGAGTTATGCATGTATTCCAGCTCAGCCGGAGAGAAACTAAGCAAGAAAACTGGCCAGGCTCAGAGAGGTGCAACAGCATTTACAGTATGATTCACAGATTAAATACTTGCTGCTGGGACACTGAGATGGAATTTGTGTCACTGATGCTTGTGGAAGGAGTTAAACAGGCAGGCAAAGCACTGAAGAATAAGACTGCCATGTCCCTGACTTTCCTCTATTCACCCTTCACATTCAAACTTTAGAGGTTGCTTGAATTTAACCCATGTATCTTGAAGCCTTTTAGCACTTAAGATAATTTGGTGGCACAGGTGACATCAGATGTTAAATACAATGGGATTTCATCATTCATACAGTGAATGGTGAAGCTTTGCAAACCACAGATGTCTGGCATCTATTCAGGAATTAATTGAAGTATTTTGCTCAAAGTAGCAGGAGACTCAGTGTAAAGGTCAATGATTATGTGGCTGGCACTCTTCAAGCACACTCATGGACTGGCCGATGAACATGTCAAACAATCTAAGATGCATGAATGTAAGCAAAACGTAACAAAGAAAGTTAGGTCCTGACTTCAAAATTATGGTGATTATATTCCACAACCTTGAAACCAGATTTGGAGTAAGTTTAGTGCCCAGAAGTAACTGAAAAAGCAATAATGCCTCTAAGGGAAGAACTGAATTTCTAAGTATGAAATGTGGCAATATTTCTGCTATCAACACACCGAATCAAATTATATCTGAAAAATAAAGAAAGTATGGGAAAAAACTGTCTCTCCTAACTAAAGAGACAGAGATTGAATTTCACAGAACTAAATGGTGTCAAGGGGTTAAGGACAAAGGTTCAAAACACTTGAAGGGATAAAAACGTAATCTGACGCATTCAAAAGAGCCCAGGGAAATTAGACTTTTGTATTCAAAGACGGTCAGAAAACAAATTTTTCTGTTGCCATAGAAATTGAAACAAAACCAAAACCCATTCACAATCACAGTGGAAGGGTAGGATTTTGAAATTTCCTCTGGAAGAAAGCTTCCAGGGGAAAAAATAGATTAATTCAGAGCCATAAAAATGCATTGCTACTGGCAGATGAAAGGCTTTGTACAGGTAAGGATCATTACTTCCGTTCAATAATCCTGCTCACCTCTATTTACATAATTAAAATGTTAATAGCTATATGATAACAAATAAACTATAAAAACTTTCTCAGTACTGCATGCAAATATGTGCATGATAATTTGAACAGATCACGAAGAACAGGACTACACTTTGACTTTTAAAATCAGAGAGGAAATAGAGTTATTAGCAATTCCTTACAACTGTGCTGATGGCAAGACAAACCATGTGTGTATAGTGTTCACATACCAATATCATCTATACCAAGAAAAATTAGGCAAATGCATCAGACTGGTAGTAGCCATGGAATTTGCTGTCATGGCAGACTGTCCCTATGTCTCCATCCTGCTCCCAAGGACCCTTTTACTCAGTAAAAAAATTATTTCTCTTTTTATTGACATGTAGTCCCAGTTTTCTCCTCAAAAGTCCTTCTTCCTTTTCTATGGGAAAATACTGGACAACACCACCAAGAACATGAACCCCTCCCCTTGAGTTCAAGACAGAGTCCCCAGCGGGTCCCTTCATCCGGCTGTTTTATCCTTGGCACAACCAAAGTTCCCCAGCCAGGGATACCTCTGGATACAGGCAGGTAGCCCAGTAAAGTCCTTACTGAAGCCACTGAGTCAGAACCTCAGTGGAGCATGTTTTCCCACCCTCAGCAAACTGACAAATTATGCAAGTCATAGGTTGGACTCGATGATCCTGATCATCAGCCTCACTGATTTTGTGATTCTGTGGTTTGGACTGCTGCCACGAGTATAGAGTCACTGAAAAAAAGAGCTGGGTGTCCATCAAGAAGACAGTGGTCCAGGGCCTTTTCAACTTTTCAGGCTCACATCTCCCTTCCATCCACACAGCAGAGAATCATTATTACTCTAAACCTGGGTCACTGGAGCAATCTCCTCTACCTTTACACAGATTTGGATCAGCACGACTGAGATAATGAGCAGCTGGAGCTGGGGCTGAGCAAGGGGCCACAGGCAAACAGGAGGAATTCTTGAGCCACTTCTACCATCAGACCTTCATCTTCCCTCTCCTTGGCTTGAGCTTTGTGCCCTAAAAAGTACAGGAAAAAAAACAAACCTATGCTTTTCTGTCAAAAGGCTTCCATACACAATAAGATTTCTCTATCTGCCCAAGCCTTCTCTCCTCTAGACTAAACAGCGTGAATATTAAATAATATTATAACTTTCCCCCTTGAGCTGACCTATGCATTTAAGAACACTATGGCTTACCAGCCATTAATTAGTTACTGGTTGGTGCAGCTTTATTTACTGAAGAGTACTCTATTCAAAACATATTTGCTAACTATTGCAGAAGAAAACACATATTCATTTGTAATTATTACTTAAAAGAAACAATTATTTTCTCTCTGATCAGCCTTCAGTTAGATTCCCATCAAAGGAATCACATGAACAGATGGGGTCCAGCAGCCTTTTCATGTGTTCTCTTTTTTTGTGCTTCATAACTAAGCTCTCCCTCATAAACTTGTTAAAGTGGACTCATTTCCCTTACCAGGATGCGATTTTCTGTCTTGAGCAAAGTAGATGATTCATTTCTCTTTACCAATCACCTGAACTATTGGTAAAGTGTCACGCACATCAATGGATCCATGACAGCAATCACAGAAGTGACAAAGATTTTATTTTTTTCCTCTATGCAACTTCTCCAATGAAAATAAGCATTTTCCAAAGAATATAACTAAAACCGGATGAGAACAATTTTTTTGTGAATAGTAAATTCATTGAAAAAGGCTGTGACAGAGAGAGAAACTTTATATCTGAATCCAGCCAACAGTTGGTGGGAATCTTCTACAAAACAAACAAACTGAACAAAAACAAAACAAAAAAGGAAGGAGGGATTTTGGAACAGTGGATATTTCATTGTGAAATTTTCTGAGAGCTTCTTGTTTCCAAAGATGCCGAAATGTTGCATTTCAACATATTCTAAAAAGATATTTTTTCATTGTGAAACTTTTCTTTAATGTCAAACCAACCTAAGTTTAATTATATGGAAAAGAATTAAGTCCTCCAAATCAAATGAAACACTGAGTCAAAGTAAAAAAAGCTCAAGGGGTCTTAAATTACAGATTTTTTTAAGCAATTTGTTTCAGCAACCAAATAGAAAAATCTATTGTTTGGTGTAATAAATTACACTATTTTTTATATAACCGTGACAGGACAGCATGGGGGACAATTACTTTTCTTCCCCCTCCAACTAATGTCTTCCTTTTTTTTCTTAGACATTTCATTGAAGACAGTTCATGTTAAATAACTTGGCCAAAGCTAAAATCAATTCTTCCAATAAGCCCTCAACTTTTTCCACATTTCTACGGTTAAGTCACCATTTTCCCAATAAGGAGGACTTCAAGATCACTTCTCCACTTCTGACCACCACACCCCTGCTAGGGAAGGAGTGCATAGACTGAGAGACCACTGCTGCCCTATGCAGCTTAAATGTCAGAAAGAGAGGAAAAAGACGTGATGGAGACCAGAAGGGCTGGATGACAGAATGGCTGGCACAGGATCACATGGAACTTCAGACAGGGCCGCAAAGTTTTGTAGCCCCAAGCTGCTGCACCATGGGAAGCGATCCTTGACCCAGCCCGGATCTGTCCCGATGCTCTGCCGCACTGCAATGGCTGCAGCTGTGTCCTCCTGCTGGGAGCAGGATTGGCTGCTGATCCCTTCAGTACTCTTGTACCCAAAGGACCACAACAAAATGCTTAGTGTCCACTTTCCCAGCACTCGAGCTGCCTTCACGCTGCCAAAGATAACTTTTAATTAAGGTGTCAAAACCTGACAAGATTGATCACGGAGGTGATTTTCTCCATGCTGAGCTGTCTCTGATTCCAAACTCTCAACAACACTTTTCAACCACTTAATTAACAAGTGGTTCATCATCTGGCTTGCCAAGAAAATGGCATCTCAGTGTCCACAAAAGGAGTCAGAGATAGAAAAGAGCCAGCAATTTTTTGTACTTGTTGAGTTCATGTTCAAATGTCTATATAGCATCTTTTTGATGATTTCATCCAACAATGATCACTTTGATAACTGTGGAATTATTTGGCCATGAGAGTTACTATTCAAATATTTTTGCTTGCCTCTTTTCACCACACAAAAAGCCAAGCATTTTTCTTCTCTTTTTCATCATCATCCAAGAATAAACAATCAGTCAGCCCATGTAAGGTCTATTCCAAGTGGGGATTTTTTTGTATGGTGAACTAGATTTGTGATGGGGAAGTCATCTGCATTTTAAAGGAACTGGATTCTGAAATTATATGCACAAGAACAGGATTTTAGCAATACAAAGCATTTCCTCCGACCTTATTCCTTTCACCCTTCTTTTAGTTTGCTGAATAGCTGGGAACATTGGATGGATTACATAGCCTGACACATGCTGCATGCGAAGAAGGGGAGTGTGCATTGCCAAAGCCCACTTGGATGCAATGAAGTACAGAATCAAAAGGAAAACAAAGACCACAAAGTGAGCTAGACTGTTCCCTTCCCAAACAAGTTTATCTCCCTGGTTACATTTCACAGTGGTTTATCCCTTCCAAAATGACTGCAAGAAGGGAGAATGCACTTTGCAAAAGCTATGCTAAGACACACAGTCCTTTTACATCCAAGCACAAGTACAGGCTGGGCAGAGAATGGATTTAGAACAACCTCAAGTAGCAGGACTTGGGGGTGTTGATGGATGTCTTGGGTTACATGGAAGATGCAACCAAAGTATACCATCTTGATAAGCTGTTAAAATAGGTGTGGCCGTGTTCTTTATGGTGACTCAGCCCTGATAACACCCTCTGGGGAAGCAGCAACCACTCTGCAGGGGGACCATTCCCCCTAATGGGCCATCGAGGTCTTCTGGAATGATTCATAGAATTACATCATCTCATTGTGGGGTGCCCTGCCCAGAAGGGAGGAACTGTACATTCCTACCTGTATATAATCTGAGGCTGGAACACCACAGGGACACTACCACTGGATTCCGAGAGGACAAGAGTTTGAGAACCACTGCTGGACCTCCAGACGGTTCTACAGGATCACCGCTTCAACAAGACCACATCCATCACTCCAACAGGACTGCAGCCACTCTTTAACTGGACTGCTACCACCACCCTGACCAGCATGGCGGCAGATCATATTCTGACTTTGTCAGTTTAAGTCAGTGTTTCTCTACTGCAGTCTTAATTTTAAATTTCCTACTAAATTGTAGTTCTGACTTGGAATCTCTCTCAGTATATTTGTGTGGGGTTAATTCCTCCTCTGCTGGTTTGCTTTCAAACTAGCACAATGGATGAGAAGCTCACCATGACTCAGCAATGTGCCCTTGCAGCCCAAAAAGCCAATGGCATCCTGGGCTGCACCCAAAGCCCCGTGGGCAGCAGGGGAGGGAGGCGATTCTGCCCTTTGCTCTGCTCCGGTGAGACCCCACCTGCAGTGCTGCATCAGCTCTGAGGTCCCAGCACAGGAAGGACATGGAGCTGCTGGAGTGAGTCCAGAACAGTCCACAAGGATAATCAGAGGGCTGGAGCACCTGTCCCATAAAGACAGAGCTGGGGTTATTCAGCCTGGACAAAAGAAAGCTCAAAGGTGACCTTAATTGTGGCCTTGAGTAGCTGAAGGGGGAACTAAAAGAGAGTGTGAGAGGCACATTTTACCAGGGCATGAAGTGGCAGGACCAGGGGGAATAGCTTTAAAGTGACAGAGGGTAGATTTTTCTAGAGTGGCTATTAGGAGGAAATTCTTTACTATGAGGGTGGTGAAACACTGGAACAGGTTGCCCAGTGAAGCTGCGGCTGCCCCATCCCTGGAAATGTTCAAGGCCAGGTTGGATGGAGCTTTGAGCAACCTGGTCTAGTGGAAAGTGTCTCTGCCCATGTCAGGGAGTTGGAACTGGATGGTCTTTAAGGTCTCTTCCAATCCAAAGCACTGTTTGATTCTCTGGAGTAGTTGAGGTGAGGAAAATCTTTAAGACATGGAATATAAGATTTTCCTACAAATCATCTTTGCAGCATGTTCTCTATAGACATGGCTCTTGCCATCAGCCCCTCTTTTCTACTCCATCACCTCCTTCCAGTTACTCTCATTACATCTCTTGTCCGTTTTCAGGTCTGAAGAAGCATTTAACACTTGCAGAAATGGGCATTGGACTGAGAAGGACATTGTGGAGAAGCACCAAAGGCTGCAGACAGTGCCACCGAAGCAGCAGAAAACTGGTGCAGAGATGTCTTCTTTCCACCCATCACCTGGAGCACAGAGCATGGAACAGCTGCATGGCACATCCAGCATGCAGGTCCCCTACCCCAGATTCCTTCAACACTTATTTACATAGGGACTCTCATTGCCCCTAAAGACTTTCTGAACTCTAAAGATTGTTAGGCCATTCCCATTCTTACCCTGTCATTACTGCTGTGACAAGGCAGAAAAGCCAGGGCAAAAAATTTTTGACCCACCTCTCCAGCCTCATCTCAGTATCTGCTTTTAAGGGACACTTGTGTTTTATAAACCCTTTCCAGATACCATAAATCTTCTTGGGATTAATTAACACTTAAAGTGGAGAACATAGATGTTTTCAGCAGGTGACAATACAGTGAAAGCACATCAACAAAATTCTGCAGTTCTGCTTCAAGTGCCTTTGGCAGAGCCCCCCAGTCTCGCTTGCCCTGCACACCTCTGAAATGCAGCAGCTCCTGGGCAGATTTGGTGACAGACAGCTAAAAGCCTGCACAATAACACTCTGACAGCTGTCTAGTCAGTGTGTATATGTCTAGATATATGAAATTCCAGAAGCGCTAGACTCCCATTTACAAAGGCAGCCTAAGAGCCAAGAGTATGTTACTGTACCAGAAACTGCAATTAGAACAAGACCAGATTAATACCTGAATTTTTATTAATCTTTCATTTACTGAACACTGCCAGAACGTAAGTTTTGTGGCTTGAGATACATTGAATGTACCATACCTATGCATAAATCTGTATGTTGCTTAGGAATGTTTCGGACAAGTTTTGAATTCCCTGTCAAGACTGAAATGCTGAAACCTAACTTTACCTTCACATTCAATTGCCTAAAAGAAATCTGCAGATAAAGATTGTCTATTACTTGATTCTTCAATCAATATTAAAAAATCCAATCCAAAAGTGTGGGATGCCAAAGGCAAAAGCACAAAATATAAAAATAAATTATAAAATCTTCACACACGTCCCCCTTCCCATCCTACCCACTGGCCAGTTCTCTTTCCACACCTCTAACTGGAGCTAATTTAATCTTTAAAATACCCAGCAAGGAAAAACAGTGCTGTGGGTTTGGTACTTTATGTTTTTGCCTTTTAAAAAAACTTGGAACAACATGAAAATTATTGTCCCAAGGGAAGTGGGGTGTTTACAAAAAAGTCATGTTCCTTTTAAGTTGCCTTAACTTCATTGTGCCCTTCATTTCCTTCAACACTCTCCATCACCACAGAACAGCAAGATTGTTACGCCCCCCCCCCCCCGAAATACTTAGAAAAATAAGAAAAAAAGTGCTTTGTTTTCCACAGGAAAGGCTTATAAAGCCATACTGTCTGACACCAGCATCGTTCTGGTTCATAAGGAATTCACTCAATGAGCATTCAACCAGCTTTTTGGCACCTGGAATTATTTATTTACCATTTTTTTCCCGAAGATACACAATCCAAATATGCAAGATTGCATCTACATAAACTGAAGAAATGGATATTTAGTTGTGTACTTGGGGTTACACTACCTGGAATAAAATTAGGTCTCAGGACCTAAGATGCTCTGCAAACAATTGATTTTAAAAAATACCCAAAGTCCTAAAGTTCATGATTCAAGAGCAGGGAAAATCTCTTTCCATGAAATGCATGTCATTTGATGCTGTCAAAAAATAATACCGACCTAGAAACTGCTTTGAACTCTTTCACACTTATAGTTTCCAGGTTTCTAGGAAATTGAGAAGAAGCTGCAGGGATGATTTATAGCATGTGCAACGCTTCAGAGAGATTCAAAGTCCAGTCAGCCTGAACGGCAACGACAGTGTCACATCTAGAAACTGGCTCAGAGAAAAGCACATATTGTAGCTGTAACTCAAAGCCTGTGGGAAGACAATGCTTTATGCCACCCCATGGAATGGGTTCAAGGCTAAATACAGATCCCTACCTGTCATTCAGTAAAACCCCTTGGATTAACACAACACAAGGTTGACTTCAATTGGCTGCTGCTAAATATCTGACCCTTCAACTTCTTCCTCACTTCTGCTTTCTCTCACAGGTCTCAGAGGTGTAGAGCTAAATATCTGACCCTTCAACTTCTTCCTCACTTCTGCTTTCTCTCACACATCTCAGAGGTGTAGAAGGGTGGTAACACCAAAATCAGTGATACTATTTTACCTCTCAAAGGCTACTTCATATAGAACTCATTATATTTCCGCACAACCACATCCCTCTCTGGGCACCACTGGCTCCATATCTCATTGCCCCTGGAAGGGTCAGCTGAGCAGCCCTCGAGGCTGTAGGGGTCCCTCAGCCTGCATGGTCAGTGTTAAACGTGCAAAGGAAGAAAGAGAAGCCTACACACCATTGCTTGTGTAAGGTCCCTTGCTCCTTCTCACCACTCAGGCAGCTGCAACAATAAAACAGCAGTGGCAGTTAAACAATATTTCTGCAATTTCTCCAAGCCAAGATTTTTTTAAAATTTTTTTTTTTTCCCATCTCTAATGCTGTAATTCCAGGACTTGGTTCCACTATTCTATTTGTATTAATGCACAGCGGCAGATTTTACCACACATAACAGAGGAAGAATATTTTATATTGTTTACAAGCCAAGAAATAATGCAAATTTGGGTTATAAAAGTACTGTCAGCATATTGTGCCTACGTCTTTGCCAACACCAGTTTGCTCCCTCTCATATTTTATTACATGTTTTTTTTAAAAATTACTACAGGAGGTTGTAATTCCACTTGCAGGTCATTACACTCTTAACAGACAGCTCTCAAGGCTTTTTGGGGATGTCCAAATGAAACTACATGAATCCACACAGTATTGGTTCTCCCCCCTCTCCACCTCATCCTGGGAATCCAAATCCTTGGTCTAAAGATTCACAGATCTGTTGGGGATGCTGCAAAGTCTTTCGTTCCCACTGGCATATGTGATTTGGAGAAAACTGATGTGTGTGTGGATGAAAGAACCCTTGAGCCACAGCCCTTAACCTGATAAAAACATGTGCAAAGGCTGCACATATATTCACTAAAAAGATATAAGATGTAGGTGTTTTTTTCAGCAAAAGTGTCATATCTTATCTGACCATATTATAGACCTAAATGAGCTCTGTCCAGAGGGCAGATACACAATTACATACAAATTATATCCATCTCCAAGGAGCTCTGCCTTTACTCCTCACAGTGAATTGCCACCCCCTGCACAACCCAAGCTGTGCCAGTGAGGTGGGAGGGCAATGCCCTGCACTGAAGCCAATAACATCTCGTAACTTGTCCAGAGACACACAGTGACCTTTCCTTCTTCCAGATTGTGCTTGGACCATAGGCTCGTCAGGAAAAATTAACTGCAACTACTCACAAAATTAAAAGAGAAGGTCTCAGCAAACCATGACATTTTGCTGTGCTCAGAAGAATTCTTGTGCAGCTGGAAAGCACTGAGATGATTTTAATGGCATCTGCTGTCTCTTGATTGACAGAGCATAAACATTTCAGAAATACAGGCAACAGCATTGCAGCCACACCACACCAGACAGCATTATTTACTGACTGTGACTGAACTACTTCTATCAGCCACGAACTGCACATCTAGCCCAGGGTTATTCAGATTTTGTTTGAGAAATGTCCTCTTCTGGATGAAGAGGTATTAGCAGCTTCATAAACACTGTCAGCTAATCAAAAAGTATTATGAAGGCTCTCCACAGCTTAATGGTTTTCTGTCACTTGTTCTAGATGTTAGGAATATGTGGAAATGAACAAATGTATTAATACACAGCAGCCTGTCAGGAGCCCTTGGCATGCTGTGAGCCTGTGTACTGCATTTGCCAGTCAAATCTGCCTGAGACTCTCAGCACTCCCTGACAGCAACTCATTCACATGGGAATCAACACAGAGTTTGCTTTTAAGTGGCAATATCTGGCGTTATCACAGAATCACAGAATATGCTAAGTTGGAAGGGACCCACAAGGATCATCAAGTTTAACTCCTGGCCCTGCACTGGACACCCCAGGAATTACAACATGTGCCTGAGAGAATTGTCCAAACACTTCTTGAACTCTGTCAGGTTTGCTGCTGTGACAACTTCCCTGGGGAGCTGTTCCAGTGCCCAACCACGTTTTGGGTAAAGAACCTTTTTCTGATATCCAACCTAAACCTCCCCTGACTCAGCCTCAGGCCATTCCCTTGGATCCTGTCCCTGGTCAACACAGAGAAGAATCAGTGCTTGCCCCTCCTTGTCCCCTCACGAGGAAGTTGTAGACTGTGAATTTCTACCTAAACCATAAGTGGCATTTCATTTACAGGCCTGACACAGATGCAATATTTAGCCCACATTTATGCTCAATTATCTAAGCAACACCATGACTTTTCTTACAAAGAGCACTGCCTGTGCTCACTGATTTCATCCCTGCTAAGTTTTGCTTGCTGCTGTCCAGGTTGATGCAAGATGCCTTTCTGGATTCAGAAAGACCCTCCTTCTGGGACATAAACAGACTGCTGGATCACAGGATGGTTGGGAAGGGGAGTGAGGGTAGGAACAGGAGGGGATGTGAAGGAGAAGAGAGGAAAAGCGAGAAAAGCACCAGTGGAAAAGAAAATAGGAAATAAGTGAAGAAAAGTGAAGACTCTTTGTGTCAACTTCTCCTTTCTTCTGAGGTCCTCTCAGGCTTCTCCACCATCCCTTTTGACTCACAGCTTCAGGCCATCTCCCATTTCTCTCTTCTGATTCCTTTACACTGGACTTTTTTGTCTGCTAACACCCCCCAAAAAATTGTGCCAGTGAGAGAGGCTGCTCCCAGCAAGGCAGGAGCTGTGGGCAGTGGGATGATTCCCCTGCCAGCTGGAAACCTCTCAAACAGAGAGCTGCAATGCAGTGCAGTGCTGCCTTCCCATTACACACTGGGAAAAACCATGCAAAGATGGATGCTCCTGTGGAAATACTGGGTATCAAAAGGGAAGAGTCTGGCATCAAGACAAAGAAAGCAACAACATGCCAGTAAATTGTTTTGTATAAAAACAAACAAATCTCTCCCATACAAAATGGGATGCATGCCTGAATGGTAATCTCTGTGCTTTGGTGTCTGGAACAGAGCAGCTGGGTGGTGAGAATTTAGGAAGCACTTTTAAAGAGAAAAACATGTGGTTCAGGAAAACAAAATCAATTTCCAATATACCTTCTGTTGACACTGACATCACAAATCAACAATATGTCACTGTAGACCAAGGAAGAAGACAAATTCAATAAGAAACAATCCCCTAGAACACGCAGTACCTCAGTCTTTGCTCTCATCTTCTTCCTTCTGGCACTCAAGGCTTTTGACAGTCTCTAGCACCAGTGCATGTCACAGCACTGCAAATCTGCCTTGAGAACTCGTTTTTCTCTTTTGGCACAGAACACAGCTCCCATCCTGCTCCCAGTTATGCCTATGTGAAACCAAGGTGCTGGATTTATTCCAGTGAAGGGATAAGGATACAAAAAAATCATTTTTAAGGTACAACTGATTTGAAAAAGGCCAAGATCGCATCACAGAAATCAAAATAACGTGCACTGAATGATACATGGATATGTACTTTACCTTCTAATGTGCTCCAAAAGATATATCTCACTTTGCTGCAAGCTGTGTCAATGCATTAAAAAAATCAGAGGAACTTAAACAGTGTAACAGCCTTAAGACTGATTCATGTGTTCAATCAAAAGCTTATGAATTTTATGACAAATTACCAGTCTGTAAAATGTAATCCACAATGTCGTATATTCTGTGATCCTTGAGTAATGCCTGATACACAAAATGAAATTTTTCAGTAGCATTTTTTTCAACTATTTAGTACAAATTTCTTTCAGGTTTTGTTGCATTACAATATTTTTCATTGCTTTTGATCTTCAGTGGCAATGTAATATATCCTTACATGGATACCACCAAGAGATTTTCTTTGGACATAGAGTAATTTTTTGCTGTTATTCTGCTGGTTCCTATTAGATTCATATGCACATACATATTAAATATTTTGTGTCATTGAATCTTTTTAATGTTAATTGTTCAATAAGAACAAATCACATTTAGACTAACTTTCCCTTTTGTATTCCTACTCTAACTATGGGAAGAATTATCTTTAATTGTCTGTGAAGCATCACATACACTTAAAACAGTCAGGAAGCAACAAGCCAAGTTTTGAGGTTTCTCCAATGCTCAAAATATTTTCTTTAAATTCCACATCACTATATTGATGCACAGCAGTCCTGACGGACACATCTTTACAATGTATAAGTTGATCCTGTTCTTTTTTTTTCTCCATCCCAGAAAGAGGTTAGAGCTCTGTGCCTCAGTGCACCTCAGCTACTCACTTAATGTATTTTGCAGTAGAAAATCTGGCAGACACATGAAAAATCAAGCTTCTGCAGTGGCTAAAATTGATTGCTATCTTCTGGCGTCTTAGTTCTGAAGTCAATTCCTATGGAGATTGAACTTCTTGAATAGAAACTCAGTACAGGCTTCTGTATTTTACCCAATAATATAAAAAAAAAAATAAAATAGTCAAACCTCTCTTTAAGGAAAACATTGACATCACAGTGTGTTTGATTCTCCATTGCCCAGCACCTAATTTAGTCACTGGACAAATGAAAGAAAATGAGTGTTCAGAAACAGTATGGACTATAAGGTCCACTTAACACTATAAGGTCTATGAGCTTCTCCAGCACTGCTCTATGCTAAGCTCAAGGACTGGCTTTCCTTTTAAATAGCCCTAGAAGATCCTGTTTGAAACAGGGCAGAATGAGCTGGCTGCTTAAGAAATCCCTGGAGAGGAGGCGAACGCACAGAGCTGCAGGACTCTGCCAAGCAATGAGCACTGCTCCAGCCCACAGCGCACAGCAGGAAAGCTGCCACCATCAGCAGATGAGCTTTAGAAAAATGAGCTGAAATAGTTTCAATGAAGGTGCCCACTCACAGTGTCCACCCTACATCCCTGGTGGGCAACATACGGCAGAGAAAAGCACGTCCTCACATCTCCACTGCTTGGCACTACAGCCCTGGACAGAGACCCAGCACAGCCAAGGTGCTGCTGCTCACAGCCCTCCCATCACTGAGGCAGCAACCTCCAGCAAGGAGCAAGGAGCAGGGCTGGCAGTAGGGAGCAAGAACTACTAAAGACCACCTCAGATGTTTGCTTCAGTGCCCACAAATCAAAGTCTCTGGGGAAGCCACCAGGGTGGCCTTAATCACAGCAGAATCCCCTCCAGGCACCAGAATTGCTCAGGGTCACAATGGCAGGAGAAGTGTCTAAGTGGCACAAGAAGCTCCTATCCTGCCTACGCCAGACACTTCATCCTGGGACTTATGACTTAAACTGTTTAGGACCTGATAGAGCTTGGCCATGGCTGGATCCTAGGCAAAATGTAGGCACAATGGGAATAATTTATTTTAATGAACTAAAAATGTATTGTGCTTTTGGAAAGAAACTAATAAATATTATGCCTCCACAGAGTAAAAACAATATGTACCAATATATTTTCTGCCCCAACTTAGGAAATGGGTTCCCAACTCTAAAATTACATACATGTGTTAGTGAGCAGAGTTTCACATGTACACAATTCCTTCTTTTATCTAATGTATTTGCAGGTAAAAACTTCACTAACTTGTGCAATAGTTTTTATATGTTTGCACTATATCTCTACCTGAAGAGCAGCAAATCATAAAAGCAAATTCTGGTGTAAGATATCAGACTGCTGCAGGGGAAAAAAACAACAAACAAATCAAACAACAATACCCACAAAACCAAAAAAACCACTTATCTCACATTTAAAACTGTTCTCCCAACTTTTTGTCCCCAAAAATGCATAACATTAGTTGTGTAAAAACTAAACCACTATATGAGGCATATCCCAAAGCCTCATATAAACAATGAAGCTTTTATGGCATCCTCAGAGCAAAGAATGTCCAAATATGGCTGAGAGTTAAGTACCCTGAGAATCAACTTCTCTTAATGAATTCACTGAAGTTTGTAAGTCCACATTTACCAAGAATCAGAAGAGAAATAAAGAGAAGTGAACGTGATTCAACTCATTTTCCTGTACCGTTCTCTAAAGATACCGTGTTATAAACATCTTCCACATCTTGGATACTGGAGGCATCTGTTGAATCTTGGTCACTGACTACAATTCCAACTGAAGAAAGACTAGAAATGAAGGAGTGCATCTTTTTTGCATAAATATCCCTAATGTTAAAATAGGGTAGGTCATTGCTTTTCTCTTTGCGATCATTGTTGCACTGGTCTCTATCAATAGCTTTTTGCTTTTGGTAGTACTTAGAAAACTTATTGAAAATAATGGTGATTGGAAGTGCTACCACAAGTATCCCACAGATAATGCAGAGGGTGCCGAGCAGCTTTCCAGCAAGTGTGACTGGGTAAGTGTCCCCATAACCAACAGTGGTCATGCTGATGGTCGCCCACCACCAGCAAATAGGGATGCTCTGCAGTTCCGAAGAGTCATCATCTTTCTCCACTGAGTAGACAAGCACTGAAAAAATAGAAATCCCAACTGACAAAAACAAAAGCAGAAGTCCAACTTCTTGATAGCTGTGTCTCAAAGTGGCGCCCAAAGACCGCAGTCCTACGGAGTGCCTAGCCAGTTTCAGGATGCGAAATATCCTCATTAACCGCAGGATCTGAACCACCTTCCCCATGTTCTCAATGTCTTCACTTTCTTCTTCCTTCGTGTCCACGGCCAGTGTGGCATAAAATGGGATAATAGAGACGAAATCAATGATGTTCAGTGGTTTCTTCCAGAACTTCTTTTGACTTGGAGCGGTGAAGAGCCTGATCACTAGCTCAGCAGTAAACCAGATGATGCACGTAATCTCTACAGCTTCCAGCACAGGGTCTCCAATCTCCCTGTCATTGGCATCCATCCTTTGAAATTCTGGCATGCTGTGAATGCACATGGCCACAATTGATGCCAGGACAACACTCAGGGATGACACGGCAATTAACTTGGCAGACAAGCAGTATGCAGGATTTTCCATTCTGACCCAGATCTTCTTTCTTATTTCACCAAAACACAGATTGTCAAACTTTTCTAGCTCTTTATCAAATATGGATGACTCTTCATTGGAGGAGTCCATACTGTCATTGCTCTTCTGATCCCAGTCTTTATCAGGACCTTCTTCTTTCCGTTCTTGGTACCGATTGCTGCAGCAGGAATCAATAAACAGCTCATTTATGCCCCAGTACTCTATTTCCTGGCAGAAGGAAAAGACACAAAGTTCTTCCATAACGTGAAGTTTGCCCGTATAGTAAAAATTCAGAACATATCGGAACAAGGAAGGATTTCTGTCGAAGTAATATTCCTTGTCTGCCACACTATAATCATCACACAGTTCTAGAATAGCCTCTTCTGAATGGCATTTGAGAAGTTTTCCGAGTCTGGTATGGGGAAATCGGAGCAAGGTGCTTTGATCCACTGATTGCTTAAAGCCACCCACATTCAAATTGATAAGTTCTGCATCTTTGCCAGGTCTGCGGAAAAATTCACCATAAACCATTTTGGACAGATGAGTTCCACTGCTGTTGCCCAATAAGATTACATTGAACCTGAAAAGAACATAAGATATTGTTAGAGCATTTAATTCAGTTTTGCTCTTCTGACACATTCTTTTTTCCATCTCTGGTTACTGTGAAATGCTGTAACAAAACAAACAAAAAAAAGAAACTAAATTACGAATACCCTTATTCAGCATTTCACAGATGTAGTTTTAAATGAGTTTGATTTACAGCTTTAGCAAATTTGAAAGCAGTAGGTTCTGGTTTAGGTCTCCTTTTTTTCCAGGGTAAAGGAAGAATGTCAAATTCATCTTCAAATCAGTATCTGTTCTACTATCACACTGAAATTAACAGTCATGAAATCCACGTACTTCAATGATGAAAAAAATCTTTAAAGAGAAAACTTGTCAATCAATCAATCAATCAATCGATCAAAATATTTAGGACAAATCTTTTGAGCAGATTTCTTTCAATTACAGTTTCAGTAGAGCTGTACTAATTTACATGATGTTGAAATTTATAATCCACTACTTCCAATGTTATTTGCTTGAATGTAGACTGCAATTACTTTGTTGACACATCAATTACTTTATTACTAAAGTAATCCACACAAGAGCATTCTGTGCTCTTGAAAACATATCAAAACTACATTTGAAACTTTCCAATTCCTGACTTCAGAATGCTGTAGTACATATTTGGGTATCTACACTCCCTCAGATATTTTTCTATCTGCCTTCCTACTCACCTGAAGTGTCACAACCCTCTTAGGACCTTGGTCAGTTCCAGAAGCAATTCGTATTCTGCCATAGCATAGCTACAACCACTACAGCAATGCTGGGAAGTTGAAGTGTCATTTCTGGAAACAGGAGCTTTCAGAGATGGAACTTCCACAGTAATTTTTCCTCAACAACTAACTGTGAATACCTGCAGATGGACAGAAGGATGTTTAAATGTTTCTGGATTTTACTGTAAGTTCAGCTGAAACAATTCAAAAGGCAGTTATGGATAGTAGTGAGTAAGCTAATTTTTACAGAACTGCTTCCTTGCTTTCCTTCCAAGTAGACGCTCTTGTCAAGCAAAACTGGCAGTTCTTACACTGGCCATCAGATTATCTATAACTTCAGATCATGAGGAGAGCAAATTTTTTTGATCTCTGACACTTAAACATTAATTGATGTACACCAAGCTAATTTATTTCAATTTAATATGGAAAATCAATTCATCTTAAATGTGGCAAGACAGCATCAAAATTCTCCTGTCCTAAGAGATGACAGCATATGGTGTCATGCCCAGCATGTAGAGCTAGGGGAAGAAGAGGGAAAGGGGAGGGACACTCAGAGTGATGGTGTTTGTCTCCCCAAGTCACCATTACATGTGATGGAGCCCTGCTTTCCTAGGGATGGCTGAACACCTGTCTGCCCAGAGGAAGCCATGAATGAATTCCTTGTTTTACTTTGCTTGTATTTGTGGCTTTTGCTTTACCTATTAAATTCTTTTTATCTAAACCCAAAAGTTTTCTCATTTTGCCCCTCTGATTCCCTGGTCCATCCCACTGGGAGGGAGTGAGTGAGCGAATGCATGGGGCTGAGTTGTTGGCTGGGGTTAAACCAAAACAACATAGAAATTCTTTTGCACCTTAAGATTTAGTTTGAAGGTGGGTATTTGCTGGCTAATATGCCAGCTAACAATGGTTGTAAGACACAGTTGCTCCAGGCATTTCCCAAGGCTTCGATTTTCCAGAATCATTAAGATGTAAAATAAGAGCACTGATCTCTCTTCACATAAAAAGGGCAGAAAGACTCATCTGATAAACATTACCACACTTCACTCATGATCTTGAGACAAGCTCTGTTTTATAGCACTATAAATAAAAAAAACCCCATAAATCTGGACTGGGGTGACTGGAAGTCAAAGTATATTCAGACCCGAAGAACCTCTAGTTATTGATTCATTTTAGTCTATAAAATCACCACTTCTAGCAATTCATTAATATGAGAACACTGACCATGTAAGTGAGCACTACAAAAACCAGACAAGATCTCAGATCATAGAGTCGCACAACAATAGAATGGTTACAGTCAGAAGGGACCTTAAAGATCATCTCATTCCACCCCCACCCCCCCGCCATGGGCAGGGACATCTTCCACTAGACCAGGTTGCCCAAAGCCCCATCCAATCCAGCCCTGAACACTTCCAGAGATGAGGCAGCCACAGCTTCTCTGGGCAACCTGTGCCAGTGCCTCACCACTCTCACAGTAAAGAATTTCTTCCTGATATCCAATCTAAATCTACCTGCATTCAGCTTAAAAGTTACCTTTAAAGGTAGCTTAAAGCTACCCTCATTCAGCTTAAAAAAAATAACCCTTGTCCCATCTGGTGTCACTTCTGACTGTGACAAATAATGACCAATACAAAGCAAGTTTTACTCAGAAATAACTAAAGCAAGAACTTAGTGCTCAGCAAATCCTTAGTACACTAGACTGACTTACTGTTGAGACAGCAATATAAAACCATATTGATTATGCAGATGATATTCATAATGGGGCCTCCATGAAATTGCTCTGTATAATAAAACCAGTGAGCAATAATTTACTGCTTTATTTTGAGGGTACTGTAGTCATAATTTGTGCAAGATATAGAGAGAAAGTGGATCTTGCTTAGAAAGATCATGATCCGGAACCTGCTTAATGTATTACTACTATTAAGTGATTTTTAGATTACAGAAGGAATGCACAGGAAAGATTCATGATAACTATGTCAAGAAGAGCTTCATCATCTGAAGAATGTCTTGACTTGCAGAGACTTTGATTCCTGAGCCATGGACCATGACATTGTGGTGCCAGGTACCATCAGAACAATTTGTGCCATTTTAACATTCAAGCCACAGGGCAATGACCACAGATTACAATTTCTGTCTCAGCACAACATGCTCTCTACACAAGGGAACCTTTTACTCACTCAGGAAACTTTTTTCCTTGAGGGTAAAACTGTGCTCAGCTGGAAAACAATGTTTTCCTGGAGTGCCAAGGCCTGTGTCATGAAAGTCCTAAGAACACAGAGCAGCCACAAACATTGCAAATCTCAACTTGAAGTGCAACATTAACCTCCTTGATCTTCTTTGAACACAGATAACATAATAAACTGGTACCCATTTCAAATCACACAATTCTTGCCCTGGAGAGAGTATAAGAGAGCAAATAAACACACACCAGATGTTAGTTACTTGTTTGTTTTAATTGCTTCAGTTCTTTCAATGAGCTACTGCTTAAGAATTCATATAGAATAGAAAATGAAACAAGACACAGAAGAAAGATGCTTACTGGAAGAATGAATATTATTTTCCGAGATAATGAAGAAAAACCAACAAATAGAAGTTCCAAATGTTAAGCTTCAGGGCTAAATAAAAGCCAGTCATAAGGAAAGTTGTGTGAAAAGGATACAAACATTAGAATAAAAAACAAAACGACAGGATCTAACTCTTCCCAGTCCAATTTGGAGATGGGCTCTAGCCAGTGTTTCTACACTCACACATTGTTGGTGAGGCCACAGGCCCATTGTCTGGTTGAAAGGGGAATTGCGAATTTCTGGGCTTTTAGAATGCTGTGAAATCCATAAAGCTCTTAAAAGGGGAGTCACGGAGACAGTTTGCATATACAGCCCCTTTGAGACAGCTATGCCACAGATGTACAACATACTCCAAAGTGCTGTGGTTTCCAACCTCTTCTGGAACAAACCACTAAGAGATTTTTAGTGACCATGTGAATTCCCCCTGCTACACATTTATTTGTCAACCAAGTTCCTCTTTCTCAGTTATGTTTTGCATAGTATCTACACAAAATCCCCATTCTCTGCGAGGTCCTACACCACAAGCTTTAGAACATCTTTTTTGACATGCTGCATCTTTGAGTATGATACCACCTTGGCTACTGCTAACTCCAAATTGGGGCAGTTTCATCTTCTGTTCGCATTAATCTGTGATTATCCAGGCACAGTAGAAAGAAAGTTGAACTGGTTTCCAGCTGTTATACTCCCCTACTTAAAATACTCAAAGACAGCACATGCTTACAGATTTTCTACCAGTTTCCTTCATGGCTATGTTTTCTTAGCTCCACCTCCTGCTTCCTGCACAGTTGCACTCCATAAACCTCTCAAGACTAAGTTCATATTTTGTCATGGTTTCCTCTAAATTGAAGGAACATAAATAAAAGGGCCTAGTCCTCCTTGCATGGAAGTCACGAAGGGATGTAACGCTGATATGAACCTGAAAGGGCACACAAATCTCAGTAACTTTACAAAGTATTTCCAGAGCTCAAAGTAATTTTTTTCCAATGAATCTGACCATCTTGGTAGATTTCCATTCTAGGGTTCCCAATTCAGAAAATTCAGTTCTGAGCAAATTCCCTCTAAAGAATCTTGTTTTGGCACTCAGCCATGCCCAGGAACCAGATTTTGTCTCCTAACAATGCAGACAAACACCTGGACTCTAACTTCTGCTAATTTTCTGACAGTTAAGAGCTTCTACAAATCATCCAAGCTACACACATGCAGCTTTTGACACCTAAGTACTTCTAAAACACTGTGGATAACAAACCCTAACAGCCTTCAGCTCAGGATCAACACTGCACTGATTTTTTAAGTGTTTGAACTTCTCCACTCATCATAGGGAAAATACTTGTCTAACACTCCACCTAGAAGCACTGTCTATGCAGAGCAGAGAAAAACATTTAAATGCATATATAACTTACTTGATCAATCACAGTTAGGGATTTGGACTGAAATCCAGTTAGCATGACTTAAGCTGTTGTCTGTCAGCTGGGCAATAATAACTGCTTTAGCACACATAATTAAGCCCAAAAAATGTAAGGTTATATTACTTGGCTCAGCCTGTTCCAGTGATATAAGCTGCAACATTCAACTCTCCTTTGTAATACTTGACAGAGTTAAGTTAATTGTAAAGTCATTCACAGACTACGGAGGCAGAGGTTAACTTTAAAAAGTCGTCTAGCACAAACAGCAAGACCATCTGAAGAAACTGCTCTGTGGTTATGGACATTCTGTGAGGCAAAGAGGATCAATTCATCAGTTAAACTATTTTCTCAGCTGTAATTTATTTTTTTGTATTCTATTGGCAGCAACATCCTTTATCTAGAATATTGCATTAAAATGCCATGAAAACAATAGAATTATACATCTGCAATTTTTTTTTAATGGATTCAGTACAACCTCCCAGAAGACCTCAGGTAAATAAAGTTTGAGTTTAAATATCTGGGCCAAATTTTGTTCTGACGTTACTCCCATGTAAGCCTACTTGGCTATGTTCACCCCAGTACAATTTTACTATCACCAGGCTGTTTTAGAAACTGAACTTGTGCCAAATGTTCGTGCATCTTTGCATTACAATGAAGATCAGAAAGAAATGATCATCATTTGGAAACAACAATAGCTGCTAGAAGCACTGCTGACATTCAAATGTAAAATTATTTAAATATTCATACCTGTGGAAGAACGGTCTTCAAATATAGGGGGTTCCAAAAAAAAAATCACCTCCTCCAAAAGACTGATAAGGAAGAAATGAAGCTGTTATAACTGAGAATAAAAGAACACAAGCAAGAATAGAATAGCAAGCACCTCCAGCCCATGGTTCACACCACTTAGCTTAGGCACAGGTTTTCGGGGGTGAATCACCAGAGGTGGGGTCCATCTCTGCACTGACCACATAAGCAGCTGATATGAGTAGTGCCATAAGGTGTGTAACTTCCATGGGGCTAACACAAGGTAAAACAAATCCTCCTGAAGTGAAATTCTGCTAATTCCACTATGAAGATGCTGGAGAGGACAGAGGAAATGCCAAGGGTTGGGGATAAGAAAGGGGCAAGGGAAAAACACAGCAGCTATAACCTCCACATGACAGAAGCTTCTTTGAGAATGCAGTCTGTGATCTGAACTGCTTCCTTATGCACCTAAAGATCAAGGAGCAACATCTAATACTACCCAGTTATCAGAATGTCACCTTGTAAAATGATTAAAGTGAAAAAAAACAAAAAAAAAAAAAAGTTATTCTCTCTCTAACTTGAAAAGCCCCTGGAGATAACACACATTATGAGAGTTAACAAGGCTTGCACCTTTCAACGTTCCCAAAGGCTCTGCAATTTATATTCTGTTCATATAAATTAAGAGATCATTATCCACGACCAAGTGGAAGTGACAAATTAAAATGTGCTTGCTCGAAAACCTACCCGTAAATCCCCACCACTTAAGCACAGTTAGAATGCTGCAGTTACAGCACCTGTTCCACAGACAGCTCAGACAGACAGCTGACCATGTTCAGCACTTCCTTGAGTTCTAGTGTCCCAATGGTCGAAGTTCACAGAAATATTTGAGAAGATACCAAAAACATTGTTACAAGCAGGTCAGCATTGCTGTGGCTTGATGGTAAAAAAACAGTTTTTCTCCAGGTTATTTTTGGCAATAATCTTGTTTGACAGGTCATCTTAATGGCACCCGTCAAGAGCACAGGCTTAAAACATGAAGTACTATCTGAAATGGACTTTGTAACTTGTAGGTCTAGGTATTTCTGCAATGAGGGCAATTTCTATAGAACCCTTCCCCAAGTTAATATTTTGTACCCCATTTTCCACTGAGTTCCCCGTTGTTTCCATTCAAGTACTTCTCCAGTGACCAGAATGAACATAAAATCCTATTGTTACACTTATTGTGGTCATTTGTAGTACCACTAGTAGTCAAAAACATCTGATACATGATTCCAACATCAGACACTTACCTATTAAAAAAAAAAAAAGTAGAATAAAAATATATCAATATACTTCTTAGAAATAATTCTGCATTCTTCTTTCATCATTGATTAGTCTAGAATCTAAGAAGATGCTCGGTGAAACTGTATTTCACTTATAAAGGTAGTTTGGTTTGGAAAGGTTACCTACCTAGGCAGGTAAGACAAGGCAGACACCCAGACACAGAGAGCAGTGTCCCTGAAGAAACGTCAGATCAGCTGCCCACAAACAATCGCCCATCCCTCTCACACCATTACCTCTTCACAGTCTCCTCCACAGCCATCACGCACCACTCCAGGTACTGCTACCCTGAGATGTCTGGGCCCAGAGCCAGCAGACAAACGCATTCTGACACACCAGCCCTACAGCAGCTAATTAAAACAAACAAACAAACAAACAAACAAACAAACAAACAAACAAACAAAAGTACATATTTCTCTAGCATAGAAAATCTAAATACCATTTCTGCATTTATAGTGCAGTTCCAATGTCAGTGGTTGTATCAAGGGGCTGTGACGGCAGAGGTGAGAAATTATCCCATCTATTCCACCACTACAACCCCTCCAGGCCTAACGTAAAGGGAGGAACGGTTAGACAAGATATATTTTCTATAATACACAGGTTCATGAAACATTGAAAACTTTCCTGAGTTTTTAAGGAAAGTGTTAATGGTTCACAAGTGTTAATGGCTCACTCTGGCCAGTGGCAAATTATACCAACACTGAGCCAGAACTCTTCCATGGTTAGGAAAGGAATACAGACTTTGGGGAAATTCAGAATATTCTTATCTCTTGTGGAAGGGGTACCAAATGTTAAAATTAAGATTTTTCAAAATTTTCCATTCATTAGTCCACCCTACGTTTCCTGAATGCAAAGTAAAACTATTTGCATTTCTCACTTTGGAGTCTGAGGAATTGTCCTCCAATTCCTAGTATTCCTAGCACAGATGACAGAACTGTTGAACATTTCTGCTCCCAGATTATCTCTTCCCACTCCTAATCTCTTTTTTTAAATTTTTTTCATTTTTGGAAGCAAGGTAATATTTTTAAGGGACACAAAGTCCAATGATGACAGTCAGTTTCGCTGGGTGAAAAAGTTCTGAATGTCTCAAATCTATGCACACCATAAAGTAGGATTTTTTCTCCTTAAACTAGGAAGAGACATATGAACATAAACACCAGGATTATGTTGTAACATATTATGGCCAAAAAAAAAAATGTTAGGAGACCTGAAATCAGTCCTGCCTGTGCTACCAGCCACACCTTCACTAGCAGCAGCCACAGGAGCAGAAGAGCTAAAAGGGCAATTCAGCTGCAGAGCACAGGGCTAAACCACTCACCTGCTTACACATAACTTTTGAATCCATTACAGCTTTTTTTTCTGCAAAGTCCTGGATGTGGGATAAGCTGCTTGAAAAAAAAAATTCTCTCCCCACAACACTGTTCTGGGTGTACCTCAGTCCTTTTGTTAGAGGTTTTTTATTTATTTAGAAATTAGATGCTTGCATTAGTAATATACTATTGAGTACAGAAAACAGGTTTAGAATGGACCTTGAAGAGTAATATCATTCAATTCCTCCCCCACCTCAAGGGAGGATCAGCTACTTCTAGACAACTTTTGGCAGATGTTTATTTAATGTCCCACAACAAAGCCTCTCCAGAGCAGTTGTGGAATCTGGTCCTGTGCTTGAATGCCCTTGTTCTCTCACAATTATCTTCCTAACATCTACTTAAGCATACTGTGCTGCAGTTCAGGCCCACAGATGTGTACCCTTAGAACAGAATTGGAATGGGATGGAGTCACTGAGGATGGACAACAGAAAAAGGTTATCTACAAATTCTTCACAACAATTCAGTTCCTTCTTTTGCTATATTTAATTTTACTTGACAGTCTGAGTAGATAAAGTTACATTGTATTTATTTTTTTATGTTTTAAAAAATTCTATTAATTCCAGAGATAAGCAAAGGTTTCCTTTACCATGGCAAAGTTCTCCAAGATATTCAGAGTCTCTTAGGCAACAAGAACACAAGCAATTATTATTGTGGATACTTTGAGTGAAACCTTCAGCTGAAAATCTGTAAAAACATTTGTGTTTGCAGCATGTTAATCTCACTAAACGAGTCTGTGTTGTTCAATATAAATTCTCTTGACCCCAGACAACTCTGAAACAGAGCTCCAAATCTCACTTAGATATAAATTCTGCAGTCTGCTGTGGTCCAACATTCACTTTCAAAGCAGCCAAGTAACTTTCACAATGTGTTAGTATGCATGACATGAGGCCTCAGGCTAAGGAAGGATATATGGAGGCAGCTAGAGAAAATATCTGCAAGAAATACGGTTCAGTGCCACGGTGCAAACCTTACCCACACTGAGGCCTCCAGAAGCCTCCACTTCTTGGAGCACTCAGATTTTGGTGTCTGCTCACTGCCCCTACACTGGACATCATTTAGTTACACCACCCCTCTTGACTTTCCAGGTAGCATCACAAACTAATTTGTGGTTGAAAACATCCTTTGGAGGTCGTCTTGTCCCACCCAGTGTCCAAAGCTGGTTCAGTTAAAGAAGGCTGTTCAGGGCCAATGGACTTTTTTAACACCTCCAAAATTTCCCAATCTCTCCAGTAACCTGGTCCAGTCAGACCCCTCTTATGATGAAAATATTTCTCCAGAAGTCTAGTTAGGCACTCTTTTGTTCCAGTTTGGGTTCAGTGAGTCCTTCTGTGGACCTGCTGGCTACAGCCTTGCTATCAAAGCCCAGGATGCTGCAAGCCTTCCCTGTGAGGGCACCATGCTCACTTGTGCTCCCCATGCTGCCTGCCACCATGCCCATGTCCTTCCCTACAGAGCTGCTTCTCATTCAATCAGCCCCCAAACTGCTGCACGGGGCTACTTCACCCCAGATGGAGCTCCTCCAGGATGCTGACATCCCTTTTAACACCATCCCATCAGCGTATCAGTGTACGATTAGCAATCTCAGTCCTTGAAAAACAAAGGTATTTTCCCTGTTTATTTCAACTTGGCTGTCCCCACAAAGCATTGAGCAGAAAGGACATTTGCCAGAAAATGTGTGAAGCGAGTACATGACAAGCTAAGACAGAAAACTGCATCACTGCACCACTGTTCAATTGAATATTCATAGGAGAAGCTGAGGCATTGTCATTGCACACAAAAGGAAGGGCCAGCAAATAAGTTTTTCACAAAATAAGCATCAATTCTAACCCGTGCATTTCATTTCAGCACCTGTCAGTATTATTGCCCATTGTTTTTTCAGGAAGTGTTGATTAGACTCTATCACCTGGATTTGCATATGCAAATTATCACCACACACTGACACAATTTGTAAGGTACTAGAGGTGTTGTGTGAGGGCTGGATTCTGGCTAATACATGTTTGCACAGCCCATAACAATACAGCTATTTAATCAACTCAAAGTCAAACCTTATAAAGTTACTCTGGTGCAATTTTCGCTACTTTCTTCCAATGACAGAAAGTTTGGAATAGATGTAAAGCCCAAGCAGATTAGAAGAAATTTCAGAAATTAGAATCCAGCCCTTTCTCTCCTTACTTCTCCCATCTTATTTTTACAAACATATTTTTCTAATGTCTAAGATGACCTACACAAATGCCCAGAGAAGAAAAATTAAGGTGTGTGGCTGCATAAATCCTAATCCCACAAAATTAGCAGATGTTTCGTGGAAGACTTTAACAGGACAAGGGATTTCTTAGGATTTTGCCTGGGCTACACTTCAGCTAGATAGATTCATAAACTCCCACGATGAACTCCAAGGATTTTGTGGGTATCACATATCAAGAGGTCCAGAGGAAGACCTGAGATCCTGACTACATTCTTCTTCCTAGAAAGAATTAATTAAGCATATGCAGTGCATTGGAAGAAACAAAGAGCAATACATATTTGTGTGTAGTTGGTAGCTTGCCTTTATAAGCTGCTGCTTGAAACAAAGTACTGAACATCACTGTATGCAAAAACTTGTTTGGCCTTAAGGGCAGTGCTAACCTACAACTCTCTAGAAGGAAAAAGAAGAAACCTGAATTTTTTTTTTTTTTTTCTTTCTGTCCACTTTCAAATTAAGTACTCCAGTATGTGCCCAGTAAAACTCTGGAGAGAAAAATGACAACTTCTGCCTCTCACTTCATTTGTGAGGCAGTTTCCCACAGTCCCCAGACTTTGTATCAGAACACATTAAACCCTTGATATCATCTGAAATCAGAAAGATTTATCACTAAGAGTAACATGTCTGATTGCCTAAGACCCAAGTCTCAGGGCCAGGAGCTTTTAAAAGTGTCAGCTGAGACTTGGTCCGAATTTTTCAGAGACCTGGTCCAAAGTTTTCAGATAGAGTTGAATACACACAAGCAAAAAGAGTATTTTCAAGTCACATTGGACTTCTTACAAGCTAATGAATAAAATTGTGCTTGAGTATTGCCTCAAACCAGGGCTTTTGCTCAGCTCCAAGAACAAGTGATAGCTTAAGAAGGCTGAAATATATCCCCTGCCTCTAGCAGTTACAGAAGATCTCAGAAAAGGCTGAATTCATGGTCAGGAAATGGATGGAGCATCCCAGAGACCCAGGAACAAGCATTTTGCCTAGCAGCAAGTGCTTGCAGATTGAGCTCTTCTCATTTTCAAGATTCACAGGTTTCAATGTGAATCCACAATAGCTCCCATTTGAGTGCCAGAGATACTATGAGCTAATTTCTCCTTTGTTTTGTTATTTTCTGTCATTGTTACAAGTTAATCAGAGTAAGTAGGAAAAACTTCTCTCTGCCTGGCCTAACATACTGCAAACTTGAAACAAAACCATGACTCCCTGAAAAGAAGAGCTTACAGTGAGAACATAAAAACCATTGCTGTTTCTAGACTAATAGCACTGAGCTAAAATATCATCAAGAACTCATTCTATCCCCCTTGTCCAGCTCAAGCTTTTACCAATTTCATGGGTGAATTAAAAGGGCAATATTGATCCACGCTGGCTGTCCTTTTCAGAGCAAACATTGCACTGGACAGGGAGACACACAGATCTTCTTAGCTTAAGAAGAAGATACAAAGCAGCATCACTTTCAGAGGCTTATTCAAGGGAAAAGGTGCCTGCCCCTAAAATGTCGTGCTGAAACCATCGTTCAGTGCTTGTCACTAGCTAAAGCTAAACCATGGAGGACTGATTTACATTTGTGCTGCAGCAATGAGTGAGCTGTTTGCAAAATGAAAACATAACTTATGGCTCTATTTGCTCTTCTCTCAACTGGCAATAAATAAATTACAAAGCAGCTTTGGAATCGTAATCTAATTAAATCAAGAGTAACTGACTGGAATAACTGAAAAATGAAATATATATATGTATATATAAGATAAAATAAAGCCTTCAATAAAAAGGAGTCTTCTTTGGGACATACCAAATCTTCCACCACCCCTGTTTTAAACATCTTGATTGACAGCAATTGTCCACAAAATTAATATTGTAGGTTTATAACTGCATCTCACAAACTATGAGGTTGATTCTTCTCTCTCTGAAGTCAGGACTGAGAATCCCCTTGCCCCCTGCAACACAGCCTGCTGTAGGACCAAGAAGGTTTTAGAGTTGAAGTTTTCACAGCAGTTAACACTGCTGGAAGCAGCAACAGCTCTTGTCTGAAGGAGAGGAGGTAGAAGAGAAGCAAGGAGCACAGCAGAGCAATCAGAAGTGCTTCTAATTTTTATGAAACTACCAAGACTGTGTCTTAACTCCTCCATGCAAATCAAAACTGCCATAGATTTCTCCTGAGTTAGTTATCAGCCTCCCACAGATAACCTGCCTGTACATACATGAACATCAGCAATCAATTTGTTAGGCTTGAAGAACAAAAACAAGATAAATATTAAATGCCTCCTATATGGGGCAGAAAATTGCCAATACTAAGTTTTATAAGATTGACATACAAGATAGTTTTTGTCCATAAATCTCATAGCATTTTATTAACCTGTAAGTGCTGTGAGGCAGATGCCTTGAGCTCCATGCTTTGGAAGCTGAACCTGAGACTTGAGATGTGACTTTTCAATGTCATGTAGCAGGTCAACATGCTCTACTTCAACATTCCCAAAACGGATGAGACACCTTCGTGTGAAGGGCAAGAAAATGAGCTGGAGAATTTGTGGATAAAAAGATGGACACCAGAAATTCATGCTATGACCAGGGATATCAGGAATACCCAGCAGGTAGGCATCAGTGACAGAAACAATTCAGAGAGGGCAAAATGAGTGAACCCTTCCATGAACCTTTATATCAACATTACCAACACACAGAGACCATCATGCTTACTCCAGACTTACACAAGCTCCTTGCTGGAGAGTGCACGAAAATCAAGACCTCAGGCTTTACCTGTAACACAGAAAATGGCCCAAAATCCACAGCAAGCTAAGCAGAACAAGTGACCACAATGGGACCTTCTAATATAAATTATAAAGCTCATTTTTCCAGAAGACAGATGTCTCTTGAAAATTACTGTGGAACGAGGGCCCTCAGAAACTAAGGACCGACATGGTCAACACCATCTCCCTCTGCAAGAAAGATAAATATTCTAGAAATCATCTCTTCTAAAAAAGAATGAAAAACAAAAGAAAACCATTACAAGCAACTGTCACATACAGAGCTCCAAAAAATGAGCCAGCTATCCACAAATGACAGATGACAGCAGTTTAACATACTGCGGTTAGGACTTCAGGTACATTATGAATGAGACAAGATGAGCAGAACATATTCACATAAAATGGAAAGTACAGTATTGAGGAAAGAATCATCGGTAAAATATGTGAAAATGGAAAGGATCAGAAGGAAATGAGGTATAAAAAAGAAAAAATGGTAAAGAATGGAGCAACATACTGAGGTAGTACCTTGAAACAGATGCATTAAATAGTGCAGAACCATTGACTGGAACAGGTCAAGGACAGTTTCTGTCAGCTGAGGATTTGATCCTCCACACAGAACCAGGCAATGGCAATGACACCATCCTGCCTGGTTTTCTTGGGGTGTTTTCTCCTTCAGAAAGTAAAGAGGCAACACAGGAAGAAAAGAAGATGATGCCATAAATTAAGAGGCAAGGCTTAACAGAAATAAAAAAATAGATGAAGAGCAAGAAATAAAAACAAAGAGATGGGGCAAAGGCAAGATAAAAAGAAAATATCCATAAATTAGTGGAATATGCTTTATTTATTCATGAGCTCTGTTTTATTATGTGCCCTTGGCAGATGTCCCACAACTGAAAATTTGCAAGGCAGAGAATCATATGAGTTTAGAGACTTGAGCCTTGTTTCTAGTCATTAGCCTTGGGCAGATCTTTTTAATATATGTGCCCCAATAGGAAGTAAACAAGTTCCTGAAATCAAGAGCTTTTGGATGGGACACATGCTGCAAACAAATGGGCTTAGACAGACAGGGATTCCAGGAGGTAAGACAGAAAGCATGGCCTCAACCTGTTCTCAAGAAACCAAGCTGAAGGTCAGGCTGCTAGTAAGGATATTGCCCAACAGGATTTGGTCCTCTGACCCTGACTCATCCAGACCCTTTCACACACCCTTCTTGTTAAGCAGCACTTTTTTCACCTGAGAGATGTGGGCTCAGCTTGCCCAGTTGGCAGGGACAGGGATGCCAACAGCAGGCAGCCATGGGAGCGGTGGCAGCATCTCTGGCAGAGGTCCCAGCACTGAGAAAGGACACGTGTCCAACACCAGCCTCACCCGGGGCTCAGCCAGAACAAAAAGCACACCTCTGGCAGATGCACCAGTGCTGAGTGGGGAAAGCCCACCTGTCTCCAGTCCCCATGCAGGTTTAAGGTGCCCCTGCAGCTGAGCTTAGTCACGGCTGAACGTTGTTTTGCATTGAGGCTGAATGGTCTTGGCACTGAGTGTTAATAGTTGATTTTATCCTGCCTGTGGCTGTAATTGCACAACTAAGGTGAGGCTGGTGGCTAAACATCGATTTATCATCTTTTCAGGTTTAAGGTGGTATTATTCTTGCCCTGGCAAAGTTGCTAAGTCCTAGAGAGGGTGAGCAAAGAATTGCTTCTCCTTAAGGACCTCTCTGTTTCTACAAAGGACATTTTAGTAAAACATCTGACCTCACCTGTCCCAGGAATAATGCTAGGGGTCACACTGGAGTTTGCATCAGCTCAGCTGAAAGCTGTTCATTGATTTTCTTTTGCCCACACTCACAAATAGGAAGTTGAAGGACTGCTAAAATTTCTGTGGGTTGCCTTAGTGCTGAGACAGGTAAACAGGACATAGACATTTATAGACAAGAAAGAAGGTCTCTTAAAAAAGATCTTTAATGTCCTCTGCTATGAATACATATAGTTTATTTTTTTTAAATGGCAATGCCCACTTAAACAAATCTGTCCAGACTGTACAAAGCAGATCTAACAGACAAGTAAAGAACTGTGATTTAAGAAATCTGATCTTTTTGGACCTTCCTCATACTTTATTTCCTGACATTGAAAAAAAAAAAATCTAATGATACTGCACCTCTTTTTAAAAAGAACTGTTTTGAAATCTACAGCTAAGAAGCACCCTTGTAAAAACTAGGTATGATTACTGTCAGTTAAAGTTCTTTTATCATCATTTATCTACCTACATATATTCAAATAATTTACACAATTTCAGAACATAAAATCATTTTTGTCTACCCACAGTGCTATCTCAGCAGAAATTTAGATACAGAAGCTAAAAAGTTTCTTCCTTATAAGCCAATTGTCTTTCATTCCCCCAAATGATTACCGATTTCAACGCTGCTGGATTGGGCAGCTTCCCCACAGTAGCACATATTAAACAGACTTTGCAAATTTAAAAAAACACCTCGACTTCCTGGCTTAGGATATCAACTCAAATCAAAACTGTAGATGACTTAACCCTAACTGGTTAGAGGAGAGAAGGATTTTGGGAAATGATGCAGTTGGGACTGATGAAAATGAGTGGTCTAGGACACATCTCTGCAAATGAGATCTGCCCAAGGTATCCCAAGTCAGACACCCAAAATTTGACTCACACATCCCCTCTGAAACTCCTGGCTCCTGTACAAAAGGTATTCTTGCTCCCTCTGTCCCCTTAGGACGTTAGCCTGAGTGCCTTATGCCATCTATTGGCCTAGACCAGCGACAGGCTCTCAGAGAACTTTAATTCTGGGAAAGTGACTGTGTTAAAAGGAATCTGTCGGTAGATCTGTAAATTCCGCTAATGGAATCAATACACTGCCGCTGCTCAGATCTTGAGGTCTACCTTGCCCAGCAGACACTCTGAGTTCAGCTCCCAGAATAACCAGCAGTTGTGCTGTGCATCAGGCAAATGAAAAATAGTACTGACACAGAGCAATCTCGCAGGCAAGAAAATCCAGAAAATAAGCAGAGAAAATTTTCGCTGTCCTACAGATGCACATTAAAAAAATAATTTATAAAAAGAGAAAACACCTTCAAAATGCACCTGGTTCTACAATCTGGTTAACTATCCCCAACTTAGTAAGTCTACTTTAAATCGGACACTCAGAGTGAAGAAACTTCTCCCACATTTCCTTAGCCATAGAGGTTACCGTAGCCATTCACGGCTGCTTAAATACAGTTTACTTTTTAATCTAAACGAGTTTCTAAAAGACAAGGCAGAGCTCTGCAATGCGAAAGGACTCAGAGACATCGCTATTGATCCGCTCCCGCACAGGCCATTACAAAGCAGCCGCGGAGAGCTCGGCAGGACGCGGCCCCTCCGAGGGCCACAGCGGCGCCCGCTCCTCATCTCCGGAGCTGCCTCCCTTCGGGGAGCGGAGAGCGGCGAGCGGCTGCACGTCCCGAGCCGGACAGCTCAGGGCAAGACTTCGGCGGGGCAGCGAAGCCCACCGAGGCTGCCACTGCCCCAGGCGGCATCCCCTGCACCCCCTCTTCCTCCTCCTCCTCCCCGGACTGTTTGCCCCGCAAAACGCATGAAGAAGACACCGCACCTCCGGCACCGCGCCGGGCTCCGCGCTGTCCCCGCCGAGCCGCGCAGCGCAGCGCTCCCCCGGGGCCGTCCCACCGTGGCCCCGGGCAGCGCTGCCTACCTGGAGCCGCGGCCGCCGCCGGCCGCCCCGCCGCGCTCCGCCCGGCTCCGCGGGGCCGCCCGGGGTGGGAGGGAACGCCGGCGGCGGCAGGCGGGCTCAGGAGAGTCCCCACCCCGGCCCCGGGCATCCCCCGGCCCCGCGCCCGCTCCCGTCCCGGCGCACAGCGAGCCGGGCACTGCCCCCGCCCCTGGGTCCCCCAGCGCCCTCGGAGGGCTCCGCTCCGCTCTCCGTGGTTCCGCACGGTGCCAAAGCGGTGTCGCCTTGCCTCCCGGGTACCGATCACGCCCGGGCGGTCAGTGTTCCCCAGAAGTCCCGCTCCACGGCCCCGGGATCCTGCTTCGTGGCTGCAGGGAATCCCACCCCCGAGGTTCCTTCCTCTCCCGGAGAGTTCCCGCACTTGCCCCGTCGGTCCGGCACAGCCCCCGCGGCGTCTCGCCCCGCGCCCGGGAAGGTCCCGCTCAGTTCCCTCGGGGTGTCCCGCACCCGGAGCACGCGCGGGGACCTGGCCGCGCCGCCTCCTCGGTAGCCACCTACCAGGCATCCCCAGCAGCTCCCCGCTGCCCCGCGGCTCGGGGAAGGGGGCAGCCCGTCCCGAGGGGCGATGCTGCCGAGGCGGAGCGGGGCTGGGGCGGCCGCCTCCCGCCCGGGGCTGCGGCAGCGCCGCGGAGCGAGAGCAGCCCCTGCCGCCTGGAGCGCCGCGCTCTGGGCTGCGGGGCTCGCCCCGTCCCGCTTTTGTGCGGCGGGGCCGGCGCTGCGCGTACACTTGTCAGCGCCAAGGGATTGGGATTGATCTGCCATTGATTCCCAACACCGCTCTGCTGAAGTGGCACATACGCGGCTTGATTTGCTGGCGGTACAGCTTGAGATGCAGAGTGTCCCCCGCACGCTGCAGAGGGAAGTGACTTGTTTTCCTTGTTATGCCCCAAAGTAGTTGTCTGGCCGTGTCAGGGCTCAGTTCTGCCCGAGTCAAAGGCAGAGGGCAGTGGGAAGCCAGGCCAGCTCCCAGTGTAACTCCAAGCACAGCTGCGACAGCCTTCCAAGATTAAACATTTTGTCTTTTTCAGTGGTGTCGTTCCGAAAATTACAGAGAATAAACGTGGAGGTTTATTCCTTCATTACAAAATTTGATACAATGTAAATTGTGTTACAATGCTAATCTTCTGCACTTTTGCCAAACTTTCAGAGCTTTTCACTAAGACAAAGTACTCTAAAACATCATCATCATCATAACCAATTGGAGGACTAGGGTCTATTTCATAACTATTTCTGCTAGTTCTTTTCCTAATTAATTTTACCTTGAAAAAAGTCTTGCACAAGTATTGCATAAAATTCTCCTCTGTTTTTTCGGGGAGATTTATTTGTGGTGTATGTTATTAGAATTCATTATATATTTTAAGGAGAAGAATTCAGCAACCTCTTTTTTTGAAGGCAACACAAATGCTTACTATGCTGTTGTGTTTTGGTAAAAATTTTTTAGTGTTAAAAGAGTCCTCAGTTGTGAAGACTGAGGAGCATGGAGATCCTAAGAGAATACATTTCTCCCTGATTGTGTTTACTGTTATTCCCCTAAGATACTATTGCTGTGCAGAAAGGATTCTTTTTATTATGTGCTACGGTGTATAATAGCATCAGTAAATGAAATTTTTATCTCATTTCTCTTTCATTAATCACAGAAGTTTTAACCACTGCAGAATATGTCATGTCCTGATATTACATCAACCCTTCAATGTTGTGCACAGCAGTATGCATTTATGCTACACATCTTTTTCAAACAGCATAATTAACCAGCAGTACAGAATGACATTTAGTTTCAGAAAGTTTGTGGGAAAGCCATGCACTGAGTGCAAAGTGTGTTCCTCAGAACTGTTCAAATACAAGAATGTGAACAGAATCCTTCCTAAAGACAAATGAGGTCATCTTAGTGGGTCATTTGGAGATTTCATCATAAAATTTGAAATATCCTGCAGAAATATTGTTACTGACTTTTGGAAATGATACTGCAGCACAGCAGCCCTTCCGATGGTTACACAACTTCAGTCGTCACAGGCAGGAACGTGAGATGCTGAAAATTGCCCAGGAAGGTGAGCTGCAGCTGCCTGGGCAGCAAGGACACACACGTTTCTGTAACACACAGTGACAGCTGTAGTGACAGAGGGGGAAATGGTAGGCTTATTGCCTATGTCAACACACCTGGTGACACTGGTGGCTCTGTCCTCAGTCACTGTTTTGGGCAATGGATATGTCCCATGGTGCTGCTCTGCCCAGTAGGAGGGCAGGAACTGGCTGTCTTGGCTCCTCATCAAGGCTGTCGAGCTGCAATCTGCATTATCATAACTTAGAGCTCCTTACATCAGCATGATCTTGCATTGCTCTTTTCTAAACAACAGACCCAGTCCCTTGAGGGCAGCACATTTAGAAATGCCAGTTCTCTCCTCCCAGTGTTCTGCAGACCCAGGCATCTCTATTTTATCTGCATCAAGAAATACCACAAGACATAGGAATTGCAGTTATTTTTGTATTTGATGCCTCATGCTGCTTTTCACATAAGCAGTGTCTGAGCACTGAGATGTCTGGAGAAAGATCTTCCATTTCAAAGCTGTTTTTCATGTGCTTCCTCTAAAACACAGCAATTCTCCTGAGCTGTGATCATGCTTTTACATGGAGGGCTGGCTTGTGGGTTTTTTGCAGGTTTTAGCAACTTCATTTTAAAACATGCCCTGGAATTTGCTTGACTCAATCATCTGGAAAAGGAGAGAGGTCATTTCTATCTGCCTGATGCAGAAAAGCTTATTGGCAGCTGTTTATGGTGCGCATGAGCCTAGTTCCTGGCAGTGAGAAAAAGAGTTGAAAGGAGATCTAAGTTATAACACCATCATCCTCATTGCACTGCAGTGGTTTATATTATTGCAAAATGATGTTAACTGTTCTCACCAGCTTAAAAAGATTGTGAGACAAAGAGTGTTAGGAAAAGCGGCATACATAAGGCTGGCTCGTAGAAACTTGTGCTCTAGCCAAGGGTCAACCAGAAATATTTGTATTTGGGAACAAATCATTACAAAGTGACCAGATTAGTCTTTAAGAATATTAACTCCTTCAAAGTTGCTGGTGATAAGTTAACTCAAAACAAAACTGTTGTTTTAAATTCCTCTTAAGAAGATTTTCACCAGTGGAGGAAATAAGAGTGAGAAGTTTGAATGAGTGAACATATGGCTACATCAGAAGGGATTGTGACCCCCATAAAATGGCTCGCATCCTTTTTATGGCTCTTTAAAGCATGCAGTGGGCCTATCCAAAGTCAAGCTGCCACTGGCTAAACTGGAAACAGCAATGCCCTGCCTGAGCACTGCTGTGCATGTGTTTGTTGTGTTTGTGTAACATTTCCATCCCTAGGGGCTGGCCATTATCCCCCCTATTTGTTTTCTTCCCTGAATTGCCTTCATCCAACCAAATTCTGTCAGCAGTTACACCAGGGGGACCCTATTAAAGGCAAATGGACTCAATGCTCTTCCTGAAGAAATGCTTGTAATTTAAGCTGCACAGCTGTGGGACAAATTTAGAGTAACTCTGCCTTAGGTACTTCCTTGGGGAAAAGGGAAAGAACTTATTAGAATGGCAATTCTGCTGTCAATGAGAGCTGAATCTGCTCTACTCTGCCTGCTGCAATCCCACCCATTCCAGCCTGCAAGAGAGCACATGGGACAGAGAAGGCAGCACCACTTCCAACCCCTGCAGCACTTGCTGGTGACCACCCATGGCCACCACGGCAGCCAGCACGGGGGTTTCCACTTGCCACAACAACACATACGAATCAGAGCTTTTCACACTCCCACTGACTTACCTGTGCCTCAGTGCAGGACTCTGGGTTTCATTTGCACCTGGGCTGGATGGCAACTGTCTCATTCAATTGAGTTTTACATGGGGTTTGCACTGCATCCAAACACTCAGTCCTCTGCTTTGCCTCTCATACAAATAAGAGAAACTACTGTTGCAGAAATTTTTTTTTGCATTGTCACAGGTGAGAGGTGGATTGGAAACTGAGCTCTCTTGTACTTTCTTTTGTATTCCAGACCTGGGGACTGTCTTACACTATTTTGATTTAAGAAAGTCAGTGGGAATTTCCAATTCTTTTTATTCAGTTCAAGAAGATAAACTTTATCTGTGAATGGAAGGGTCTCTCCTTAATTATCCTGAGAAAATACCTTCATATAATGCAACATAGTGCCTTCAATTCACTAAATAGAATATTTCTAATAATAAAAAAAGTATTACCAGGATAAAATCAAGGGTTTTTAATGGGTTTATGTGACAGCATGATCCAATACCTTGAGGAAATTCTGCATCTGCTGCAGACCCAGGAACAGAACTTAGAGCTCTGGAGTACTTTTAAATGCTGAGTTTGGTAGTAAAGTATGAGTAATCAGAGGAGAATATCGCATTTGAATTTAAAAGCATGTGCAAATGTTGCTAGGAATATGTGAACCATAACAGATCTTCAATTAGGCAGAGGGTAATAAATTTATCAGTGTCAGTTCCCTGGTTACCAGGCTATAGACACAGTTCTTAGAAAGAGAAGTCAAATGTACATGTGCATTAAGCATATTACATTTCTGAAAATTATGTTTTCCATTAATTATGAAAACATATTAACACAGAACCTTGTTTAACAGAAGATGGACAGTAAATTACTGAATCACTAATCAGCGAAGTAGGTAGGAAATTCCTGGTACCTTTTCTAACTCCAACCAATGCAAAATTACAATGTGACCTGTAAGCAGGATGTGTCTAAAGTAGAGCCTTGTAAGCACAATATATAAATGACATCTCCTGTGGAAATGTTGAACGCAGCAGCTGTCATTACACAGGCTACCAATACAGTAATTACACTTTGGATATATAATCTGGCTTGCCTGTCACAGCTGAATTCTTGTTTACAACAAATGCACTGGGGTTTACAGACCTGTGGCTTTTTAAAAAAAATAATGGGAAAACATAGTTCCTAAATTAAAAGAAGACAAGGTATTTCAATGGGAAAAGGATGTCTACGAAGAATAGTGACAATGGTTTATATGTAATCTTTTAGTTTCTCCTACAAAGAGGGTGTATGTGTGCTTGGGAAGCTGAAGCAGAAGGTAGGGCCTTCTTTCTTCAACCTTTTTTCTCTTTTTTTTCATTTCTCCTTTGCTGTCTTTCTTCTCCATTTTCAACTCCATTACTATTCAGTATTACTAAGGTAGTCCCCTAGGAACCTCAGTCCAGGCACATAATTTCATTTGGGTAGTTGGAATGCAGTCAAATACAAAGGAAGAAATTCTGAAGATTGACTAAGACAGGGCTATAGAAGAAACTGAAGATCAGGGTTTGGAAGGCAAGATAATACTAAAATGAATAGAGCAACATTAAAGCTACAGTAGTGTTTCAATTTTCCTTAATTCTTTTCTTCCATTTCTCTTCAAATCTATAATACTTTTCCTTCTAGTTCTAGTTTCTTTTCATTCCTTTTGGGTTTTTTTCATTATTTTGCATTTCTGTTCAGCTCCAAAGTCCTTAACACGTCCATTGCTCCGACTTTCCATCACCACCTGTGTGTGGGTGAAAAATAGGATTGCAGAGATTTTCTTCAGTACTTCAGAGAAAAATGGGCCAGGAATCAATATTGCTATACTGGCATAAAGCAATGATTATTGAGATGTAAGGGTATTTACATCTGAAAGCATTCTACCTTGCTCTTCTCATGAATAATGAAAGAAATCATGGCATTCTTGTGAGGCCAGGTTAGCCAAAGAAAAATCTTTGGAGCACATAAAGGGACTACTACATTTTCATTTCCATCCTGTGTTTACTTATTGTGCTCTGGAAAAAAAATGAAGCACGAAAAGGATTTTGTCCCCAGTTTGAAAAGTTTATATTCTGAAGAATCTATGGATGCAGACTGTTGGCACTGCTATTATACAAGTTCCTAAGAGGTTCAATACAGAAGTCTTTCAGTTCTAGAGAGATTGCATTTTAGCAAAATGCTAAGAACTTCACCTACTTGCATCCCTTCAAAGGCTAAGTCTTCAGTCTAAGATAAACAAGACCTTTTTTTACCAGTGACAAGTGGTTTGATGTATTCTATGTATCTTAAACATGCACCTGATAAGAAGAATTGTTTTTTTCTGGGGGAAAGCTCATCTTCATGTGATTTAGTACAGGACAAGTTTAAGTCTAATGGCTTGGGCTAGGAACCTAAAATCAGAGGATTAAAAGCAATGTAAAGGGAATCACATTCTATGTGATTAAAGAACAGGGAAATCTATTTCTGATTAAGACAAAGGATATTTACATGACTCTTTTTTTTGTGATTTAGCAGTTGAGCAAGAAGCACTCTCCAAAAAAAGGCAGCATCAACAAAATGACTGCACAGCTCGTTGTAGATGAGACACTAACATGTTCTTGATGACAAAAGAAGAAACACTAGCATTCAAGAAGGAGTGCTTGCTCTGCCTTCAAAAGAATTGATAACCATCCTCATCACTATATCTACAAATTGGCTAAAAATGAAGATGTTGAGTGGAGAAAGTGAATTAAATGGGCTGTCTTACTCTCCTTTGCCAAAGTCTTCTTTGGCTGCTAATATAATTCTCCATCAAACAGCAGTAGATTCTGTTGCATTATGCTCTATAGTCTCCCCAAAAATCTCCCTGAACTCAGAACATTAACATCTCTTAAATCCCAGTTTTAAGCTCATGTCAAGTCCAATTCCCAGCAAAGAATGATTAAGCAGGACACAGGCTGTATTGGTGGTCAATAGTGCATATGATTGGCATACTTTTCACAGTTCACACAATTCTTTTGTGGAGCTTCTTTGTCCCTTTTGGAATGTAAACAAGCTACATTTCATCCAGCTTTATTAGCAGGACATATAACATGATGTGATGCTTGAAGGTGGGAGCTATTTCACATCCAGCAGTTCAAATGCAGCAAGGAGAAAGATCTTATAGGGAGCCCACCTGCTCAGAGTTTAGACTAGAAAGAGTAGAGAAACGTGACAGTAAAGTCACCACACGGCTGTGAGCCATCAACAACAGAACATGACCATAAAAAACCCAAAGTATCTTTAGCAGAGATGAACTTTCCTATCATTATGCATAGTGCTGGTGAAACCTCCTCTGTGCTCTAGTCATCTGTATTACAGAGAAATATGTTACTAGGGTGTTTGGATGAATGGAGAATCAAGTGTAACATAGGATGAGAAAAACTAGGGTGCTTCAGTTCACAAAATGAAGAATAGCAGTACGAGTTCTCCTTTTGAAAATGAGGCAAAAACCAGGAGGTGAATAAGAATAAATTAGATTCACGAGCTGTACTGGTGCAAGAACAGGTCAATACAAAATGCTCAAGAACCCAGTCTGGAGAAAAATAAGAACATTTCCAAATGGCAATGAAATAAAGATCTGGAACATTCTTTCATTAGAGAATTTGAGGGGAGCAAAAAATTTTAATGATTTTTCGAGTAGGTTTTTTAGAGCTGGTGAAAATTATTGCCTAGAGGATTGCCTACAATAGTGGGGTACTAAGTACAGGGATTTATGTACTCATAAACTTCTGAGATTTTTAAGGGTACAACTGCAAGCAAATATGGAAAACCTCCAATTTAAAGTAGCACCATTTAACATTTGCACAAAGGAAGCTGTGATTTGTTACCATGATCAAAAGCACTTTTAATGCTATATCCAATTTATTATACTGATTAGAATCAGGTGCGTTAAGAACTGCTTCCTTCAGCAATAAATATCTATTTATATGCCCAGTTTGAATGTGGAAGCACTAGATAAACATAAATGCAAGCAATGCATCTGATGAGACTGGTCTTACCAAAGTCCAAAAAGGCAGGCCAACAATAAATCAGCTATGGAGCAACCTGATTCCTTAATGGAAAGATAGATGAATCCCACAGTGAGCTTCGGTTTAATGGCACTGTAGCACCCCCCTGTAGAATTGCAATAAATAGTACAGGACTCAGTAAAATATTTATCTGGATGAATTATGAGGGTTCTAACACCATATTAAAACATGAGCTTTCATACCCTACAAGTGTGTGAAAAATTTTTGGGTGATCCCCATAACACTCGGATTTTTCTGGGTGTCTGAGTTAAAGTAGTTGCAGCAGAATGTGTTATTATATTAATAATTTCTTGAACACCAGCCACTGCTCATTGACTGCATGAGGTAAAAAAAACACTTATCACCTTAAGGAGATGAAGACATTGAAAGCACATTGAAGGAAAGTAAACATCAGTGTTGCTTCCCTGTGCTGAGCTATAAAGAGACTGCAAAGGAGTTTAAAGCAAACTGCTTTGCAAATGTACAGGATTCAGTTGCTACACACAGAAGCTCTAAAATCTGTCCTGGGACATCTGCTGGATTAACATGCAATATTATCAGGCTGACTGATAGTTTTGAAAGCTCCATCATTACTCCTACACTGATGTCAGAGTGCTGCTCTTTAACCATAACATTTGAAAGGGGATCCCTTCACCTTATGCAAAATTAAGTCATATCACTAACTGTAAGATGATTTTATTTTATTATAGTAGTATGGCTTCTAATATATATAAAATCAAGAATAGCATATTTGTATGTTGTTTAGGGCATGGCAATGGTACCATAAAAGAGCCAGTACTCCCCAGCTGGAGCCCTCCCTGGGCTGGCAGGTGGCCAGGGCGTCACTGCTCTTTCAGTGCTGCTGTAATGAGCAGCCTGGAACCCCAGTGTGAGCTTGAGCTGAAGGGACTGTAACATGAATGAGTCCACGAGGGAGTGGACATCCACCTGCAGTCCATGGAGAGTCCCCCAGCAGAGCAGGTGGATGCCTGGAGACTGTGACACTCAAAGGATGAGATGAGGGGTGGGTAATGAAATTGTATTGAACAGTGGGTATGATGCAAATGGTACAGAATAAGGGGTGGGATGTGTTGGTTCGGGCTGGGGTAGAGTTAATTTTCTTCACAGTGGCTGATACACGGCTGTGTTTTGGACTTGTGCTGAACAGAGAGTTGATAATGTAGTGTTTTGTTGTTGCTGAGCAGGGCTTACACAGTCCAAAGGCCTTTCCTATTTTTTGTACTGCCATGCCTGCAATGGGGCCAGGGGTAAATGGGAGGCTGGGAGTAGACACAGCCAAAACAGGTGACCCAAACTGACCAAAGGGATACTCTAGATCATGTGGCATCATGCTCAGTATATAAAGTTCAGTATATAAACGGGGGAAGAAGGAGGAAAGGGGGGGATGTTTGGAGTGATGGTGTTTGTCCTCCCAAGTCACAGCCACCATGATGGAGCCCTGCTCTCCTGGGGATTGCTGAACACCTGCCTGCCCATGGGAAGCAGCAAATTAATTCCTTGTTTTGCTTTGTTTGTGCACGTGGCTTTTGCTTTCCCCATTAAACTGGGGTTTATCTCAATCCACAAGTTTTCCAGCTTTTATCCTTCTGATTCTCTCCCCAGTCTCACTGATGGGGGAGTGAACAAGCAGCTGCAATGAGCTTGGCTGCTGGCTGGGGTGAAACCATGACAGGGCTACTGCATGAACAATCTCCTGTTTAATTTGTTCAAAAGCTTGTTGTTGTTCAGGACCCCGCTTAAAATTTTTCTCCCATTTCACAGGATAGAGAGGGCTTACAAACTGATTCTGGAATATGCATCCTCCAAAAACCCACAGCACCGAGGAAAGCTTGTGTTTCCTATTTGCTGGTTGGTGAGGACATAACTGCTATTTCATTCACCACATCCTTTGGAATCTGGTGATGTCCATCTTGCCATTTTACTCCTAAAAACTGAATTTCCTGGGGAAGTCCCTTGACCTTACTTTGCTTTATGGCGAAACCAGCATAAAGATTCAGGAGAATCTGGATTGTCTTCTCCCCTTTCTCAAAACCTTCCTCTGCTGTGTTGCCCCGCATGATGGTGTCATCAATGCACTGCAGGTGTTCTGGGGCCTCCCCATTTCCCAGTGCATTCTGACTGACCACAGCCACACTCCCCTGACTGATGCCCCCACTTCAGAACCAGTGTTACCCCAAAGCTCCTCCTGCCCACATTTTCTTGACCAGATGGAACCCCTTCTCCCAGGAAGAGATTCCCTCTCCCTGCTCCCAGAAATGACATGAGATGATTTAGAATAACCTCTGAGTCCTGGCCATGCTCCCTCCTGGCTACTGCAAAAATTAACGCTGTCCTGGCCAGAACCAGGACACTGCCAAACTACTAAGTGTCCATGGAATTCCAAAATGATTGGCATTGGCATTCTGTCATCAGCTATCATGGTACCCTGTGGGAGCTGCGGTTCAGTTGCTGAATATCTTCGTTTCTCTTCATGAAGAGGACTCTCTTGCCACGCAACAACTTCCAGGATGCAGGACAGACTGCTACCCATCAAGACCAGAACACATTGCAGCTGGGGAAGTCTGGCAAGGGAATTTGGCCTACTATGGAAAGAGATGAGATCAGAGAGTCATTGAATCATTTAGATTGGAAAATACCTTTATTATAGCAAGTCCAATCCTACAGACGTTTAGTCTATAATGTCCAAATGATATCCAGAACCAATACCAAAGAAACCTGAAGAAAAGCCCCTAGATTCTTCTAGATTGAATTTCTTCTGAATCTTTTTTCTCTCCAGACTCAAGTTTCGTATTTTTGAACTTTCTCTTCCGCTAAGTATTTCATTATTTCTGCTCTTTATCTCCATTTTGGAGTAAAACAAATGTCAAACCTATTACCAGGACATAATGTCATTTTTGACTGAAACTAATGAACGTTCAATGACATTTATTGTGGAATCAATAGGAGTATATGAAACACAGAGCAGATGTGACCAGTATCTCATTAGGCCACAAACTTTTCTCTTTCCTGTAAAATACATACTCTAGAGCAAATTTTCCCTGTAGTCAAGCAAAGGCAGTGGAAATCTAGATTAATTTAAAATAATGATGTTACCGTACAATACAAGTGATCTTCCATACTTACCTGGCCATTTTGGTGCACATATTTTGTAATGTATGAGCAGTTCACAAACTCTTTTTATATCTTGCCTAACAATACTGTGAAACATTATTAACCCTGTCTTATAAATCAGGGATGTAGATACTGGTGTCTAACGAGACTTCCAAGATCACTTAGAAAATCTGAAACAGAATGCCCAAATCTCAGTATAATGTTCTAATTCAGTGCAATGATTCCTGGTTTGTCTTACTGCTCAAGATGAAGAGGGAAAAAAAATGGAAGAAGAGTTTGGAAGACCCAACAGAGCTTTTCATTAGCACAGTCGTGCTCCACATTCTGTGGAGTTCAGCTGGAGGTTAAGACCATTTTGCCATTCTGGCCTTATTCATAGGGTCATCTTCATATATGAGACCGGGTCCTTACATTGTCCATTGGACAAGATGGAGATATTCCCAGACTTTCTTCATGTGTTTCGTGGTACTGCATAAAAGTCATTCATCATTTGGCTTTTTATTATTAGAATCTGTTTCCACAGAAGGAGGAAGACAGGCAAAAAGCCAGAATTGTTTCCTAACCATCATGAGAAAATGCTGCGAAACCTTTAACTTAACCCTGAAGAGCTTCCAGTTCCAGGGACAGAAGATGCATCATCTGAATTTGGACTTAAATTCTTCCCCACAAGAAATAAGGGGCTCTATCAGCACAGCAATACAGATAAACACTGATGAAATTGAATACAGTTCCAAATTTCAAAATAAATCAGTCATTAAAAAGAATTTTTTCACCAATTACAGCATGCTGGGAACAGATCCTCCAGACTTTGAGAGCCTAATCCAAAACCGACCAAAATCAAAGAGGATCAGACTGTTGTTCATTTAAACCTACATCACTAAACATTAGCCTTCAATAAATAAGCATAAAAGTGTACTTAAATAAATTGCAATTAGACTTACAAGTTAAATTTTATTAAAACACTCTGGGAAGATTGCTCTTCTCTTGCATCTATATTGCTTCATTTGGACTGCTAAGAAAAAATAAGATGGAATAAATATGTTTATTTGCAGGTGATTACACACTATTTTCACTTGCTATCTCCGTTGCTATGAAGTCTAATTAATACTGGTGTATGGTTGCACACAAAAGAAAATTCCCTACCTTCTTATAGAACCAAAGACTTACTCACTAGAAAAGTAAATGATATTGCAAGGTCTCCAAGTCTCTACATAAATAAAGACAAGATTCCAAATCAGTGAAATATGAATATAAATCCAGAGCAGTATTGATAGTCACCAAGGAAAAGAAATCTGTCTGAAGAGGAGAAGGATTGAGGATGAGCTAAAAATACAAAAAGATTCTCTCTGTGTGACCCATCTGTATGACAGGAGCTACTTTATATGTCCATTACTTTGAGGGATACAAATGTGCAATAGCATCTTTAAACGTAGACAAAGAGAGAGAATGGGAGGGAAGACTAAAATGTGTTTGTCTATATTTGAAATAGAACTAGATCATAGATTGTATTTTCAATTTAAGAACGAGTCATTCTTTCCTGGTTTATTACCGTCATCAAATAACCATATATAACTACATATAGACAAAGAGAGGGTTGTATGGGGGCAGCAATTATTAATGGACATTACTGAATGATAAATAAAGAGCTAGCTCAGAACTGGTATTCATTGCACACAGATGTCTGGACCATGGGCAGATGTCTTAAATCGTCCACACAAAGCGCTTTTGTGCTATCACAGTAATCTAAATTGCTTTGCATTTGGTTCCAGGCATTTCCACACACTGCTCTCCACCACACATAAATTCCTATTCTCAAATCCCATCTAGGCTTCAAGGGCCAATTTACTTCCTGGTGTAACTCTTTGGCTTAATTTGCCTCAGTTTTATTGATGCAGAAAAACTTTGATGTTCTCAGTTACAGGAGAACTCACACATAACTCCTTAGGTTATGGTGCTGGTTCTGAAGAGGGCATCCCCTGCTCCTGCAGCACCATGCTGAACGAGATGAAAGCACAGGCAGGAAGAGGAGGGGAGATGCCACAGCTTCATGCACACTCAGTGTGCAAACCACAATGACCTTCACAGGACAATATGGTCGTGATGACTGCTCTTGAGGGGAGGCTTGCTTCACACATCCTGCTGTACTCTATTCAGAGAAGAAAGGACTGCCATAGCCCACCTGCTGAAGCTTTACCTCAGGACCTCTGTCCTTTTAAAAGCCGTCAATCTAATGCCCTTGGCTACAGGGGAGCTCAAAGAAAACCACCCATAACTCTGAGACAGGCACTTTCCTGGTTCTCTGAGATCTTAGAACTACTGCACTCCCACAGCAGGACTGTGCTTCACTGCAAATCAAGTCAGTGATGATTTAGGAAATCATTCATATCCCCAGAGGAGGCATATCTTGCAGCAGAGACAGCCCAGCATAAGTTGCTGAGTTTTAGTTAATGGCCTCATTCTATCTAATGTGTCTGCTCTTGCTGATATCGCTTACAGATGAACTGTGTGTTTTCTGTCTCCCCGGTTTTTTTTTTAACATGGAAAATACTTGAATTAGGCTAGCACATAAACACACTGTCTAGGAACAGATTTGTGGGAGGAGGAGTTAACAGTGAGAGACAGATGAAGTAGTAGTTTGAATATCTTATTTTGCATTGCAACCCTATGGAGAAAATGCATGATGCATTTCCTGATGGACATTTTACAAGAGTCACTTTATAAAGGTCATATTGCAAAATCTCTCTCAATATTACTATTCCTGTTAGCACACAATTATCTTCAATGTTAATTTAGTATGCATTTTTTCATGCAGTCAAAATAGCTTTCAAGGTGTATTTTACAGCCATATTAGATCATATGGACTTCCTTTTTCCCTTCTTGCTCACCTGCTTGCTGTGAGAGAGCTGTCAGTTATCAGCTGAAAGGCTGGCAATATTAACATACTTTGTACATAGTTGTTAGCACTGAGAGTGTACATAATACCACATTCTTTCTTCCTCTTCTTGCCCTGATATTGACTAAAAGGCCAAAAGGAATTATTTTTCTGATTTACTGGACATTTTGGCCATAGCGTTTGAGTAAAGCCTTTTAGATTTCATTGAATCTTTAGCAATTAAAACTGTGATAGAGAAGGCTTCCTTCTTTTTCTACAACCCAGAAACATAAAAGGGTATAGAAATTAATCTACAATTGATGGGGGGGGGGAAAGGAAATAAAGAGTGACTGTGAGGGTAAAGTAGATGGGTAATGTTTTCAATAACACTGATAAGGCTGTGTAGCAGAACTACTACAATTCTTCTTTCATTTCAGTAAATCGTTGTTAATTATTGTGATACTGTTTAAACTGCAAGGAGTGAATAAGAGACCTCTAGAATTCCATTTTGCCCTATAACCTCAGCCTGCATTTGAGTACTGGCAGATTGAAGAACTAATGGAAACATGGCTAGAATCTGTTTGGGACAGAAAAGCATAAGCAACCTTGACACTGCCACGAACCAAGGTTACCATTACATGTGATGTGCTTGTCAACAGTGCAGATCTTCAAATGTCAAATGGATTTCATGCAAAATAGATGAAATTTCAGGCCGTAGCTTGGTAGTACCTAACATCAAGTTCTGGAAAAAAATCCTTTTGTAATATTGTAAAAGCACATTACCTGGTGAAATAAATCCATAACTTAAATGGTCTCAGCTCCAGCAATAATAAACAAGGTCACGCTATTGAATATTTAAGCCCTGACTGCCAGTCATGGGCTTATTTATTATTAGAACTCATTATTTGTATAATATCCTTGGTGGATAGTGCTTCTCAGGAAAACTCCCTCTAAAGGTAAAAATGTATCATATAAGAAATTTCAGAAGGAAACAACTACAACACAAACCAGCTGGGAATAACACTTGTTTCTGGAGAAAAATCCAACATTTTGGAGCACGGCAAAGTCTGGGTTTCACATTCAATTAATTATTTTTATACTCTTGAAAACGCGGGAGGGGTTCCGTGAGGTTTCCCGTGACAGCAGCACAAATAAACACCTGTCAGGTTAAGGCGATGCTGCGCAATCTTTGCTGAGTTTGAGAAGGAGCCCCGGGCAGCCTCCGGCGCCCGGGCTGCGCTCCGGGAAGGTGCGGGGAGCGGCGGGAGCAGCTGCGCGATCCTGCGGCTCCCTCTCCAGGACATCGGGCTCAAGTACAGAAAACCCTCCAGCTCTGCGGCTCCTGCAGCCTTCTCACGGGCAGAGCAAGGAGCAAACCCCAGATGTCACAGGCACAAGCCTAGGATGGAAGAATCCCCAATGTAAGGCTCGTTTCGATATGAAACGCAGCGAGAGCAGCGCGGGAAGCTCTGAGCACTCCTTAGGAAACACTGCCAAACACCAACAGTGCTCAGCACTTACAGACGATGTGAACAGACACCACAACAACCCCTTTGCTCTCTGTGTGACCTGGCCACCCTCTGACCATCAGCAGCTCAGCTCAGCAGCCCCAGAACATCCCAGTCCCACACATCACTCGTGGTGACCCCGGAGTGCCCTCCTGCTCGAGTGGTGGGAAATTATCACTGACACAGACTCAGGACCCAAGGTGTCACTTCTCTGCCTTCAGCATGTAGCAAAGGCAGGGTCCTTTACTCGGATCTATTTGTATCAGATTCACTCCACCACAGTTTTTGGGTTAATTTTCTCCAAATTTGGGGATAATTTCTGCTCTAGGTGTCCTACAGGTAAGCCAAAAAGACAGTTCTTTGTTTAATTTGTGACACCCATCAGTCTCCAGCTATGTTCCCTTTTACTGTTATTTTTGACCTCTTAATTTAAAGGGCAACAGTTCCTTTTTATTTTTGTAACCCAAGTGCCTTAAAACTGCATTTTATACGTTTTCTTCTTGCAGACTTCAGCTGTCTAGGGAAGGCTATACAAAATCCTCCACAGAAGAGGCAGGGTGAACTGGCTTTGGGAGGCAAGATTTTCACAGCAGGGGGACTACAGCTTCTGTGAGAAGTTGCCAGAAGCTTACCCCATGTCCAACAGCCAATACCAGCCAGCTCCAGGACAGACCTGCCTCTGGCCAAGGCTGAGCCCATCAGCGATGATGACAGCATATCTGGGAGTTAAGAAGGCGGGGGAAAAGCCCTATGCAACTGCAGCCAGGAGACAGGAGTGGGAATATATGAGAGCAACAATCCTGCAGACTCGAGGTCAGTGCAGGAGAGGCAGGAGGTACACCAAGCACCTGAGCAGGGATTCCACTGCAGCCCATGGTGAGGCAGATGTGCCCATGGAGGTCCATGGGATCACGGAGATCCACCTGCAGCCTGTGGAGAGCCCCATGCTGGAGCAGGAGGATGCCCAAAGGAGGCTGTGACTCCGTGGGAAGCTGACCCTGGAGCAGGCTCCTGGCAAGATCTGTGGCCCATGGAGAGAGGAGCCCACACTGGAGCAGGTTTGCTGGCAGGACATGTGACATTGTGGGGGACCCACACTGGAAGAATCCCTTCCTGAAGGACTGCATCCCATGGGAGGGATGCACATTGGAGCTGTTTGTGAAGAACTGCAGCCTGTGGAAAGGACTCACCTTGGAAAAGTTCAAGGACAGTTTTCTATGGGAGGGACTCCATGCTGGAGCAGGGGAAGACTGTCAGGAGTCCTCCTCCTGAGAGGGACGGAGTGGCCACAGCCACCATCCTCTGTTTCCCTGGGCTGCTGGTGGGGAGGAGGGGCAAAATTTGGAAGTGGAGTGCAGGAAGAAGGAATGGGTAGGAGGAAAGTGCTTTTAAGATCGAGTTTTATTTTTCCCAAGTCAAGTGTTTTGCCCATGGTGGTCGCTGGTGACTGATCTCTCCCTGTCCTTATCTCAACCCACGAGCCTTTCCTTTTATTTTCTTCCCTCATCCAGCTGAAGAGGGCACTTGGCATCCAGCCAGGGTCACCACACAAGGGCACAGCAGCTGTGAAAAAATTGATTACCTCATGCTTTACCAGAACAGCACCAATTTCACAGAATCATAGAACACTCTGAGTTGGAAGAGACTCACAGGGATCATCAAGTCCAAATCATAAATAAATGGCCCATACAGGCATCAAATGCACAACCTTGGCATTATTAGCATCCTGTTCTAACCAAATGAGCCTTGAGAACCTGACAGTTAGGAGCTGACAGACATAAAAATAGAGAGACCTAAGAACCACAGTAGGAGCAGATTTAATCAGTAAAGCAAATAATCAGGTGATGTGAATTACAGGCTCATTATTGGGAGGATAAACAGCTGAAAAGGGGTTTTGTCAGTATAAAGGTGGCAGCCTTTCTATTTAACCTAATATGAGGAAACTAGAAAGGTTTTGATTTCCATGCAAAGCAAGAAAGGAGGTTTTTTTTTTTGTTGTGGTTGTTTGTGTGGGACTATAAAGGAAAAAGCACCACACATAGAGGCTGAGCAACTGCATGATGGAGCTGAGTCTGGTGCAGAGGTGAGAAGTCTATGGCTGCTAAACATAAATGGTCTTACTTAAAGCATTAAATATACTAGCCTTTCTCGATTACCTTCCCTAATTCTGAAGTGATGACTAAGGAAACCCCATTTTCTAATTTCCTAGTCTAGAGCAGTTGCTCTAAATTTAAGACTAACTTAATATTCTGAGGAGAACTTTCTGAGCAAAAAATTTGTTAGCAAGTTGCTGTCACTGCTGAAACTGCTGCTAATCCCTATCTTCTCTTACAGATTAATACTAATAGGGATATTATTCTCTGGAGTATGGACTCAAGAGAGACCAGGTAATGCTACTATAAACTGATTTCACATTAGTTTCCAGGCTTTTCCACAGATGATATCTAGACTTATGTGTGTGTTTCAGGGGAGCCTGAAGCTCTTTTGGCAGCCTTGCATGTTTTTCTGAGAAACTTTAACCATACAGGGATTTGTTGTAACCTACACTCTTTAGTTTTATGTGTCACCATATTAAGTAAATGTTTCTACCTTTCTTCACTCTGCTAACAAGTACTGATGAATTAATAAGGACTTTATTCTTATTTTCTTGACTGTAGTTGTTGCTAGTCACCATATAATATGTAAGGTCTTCCATCATAATTTAACCCAGCTGGTAGGTAAGTACCAGGCAGCTGTTTGCTCATTCCTCATCCCCTCCCACCCCAATGGGGAGGACAATCAGGAAAAACCTCATTAATTGAGAATAATATTTTAATAATTGGAACCATGTAAAATATGAGTATATTAATTATAATAACAATTTTAATTTTTAAAATTATAAAACCTAAGAAATACTTGTGTGAAAAATACAGTTTCTCATCATCTGCTGACTGATGCCCAGGCCGTCCCCAAGCAGTGATCTATGCCTCCCAGCCAAATCCCCCCAGTATACATGTCGGTCATGGCACTCTACTGTATGGAATATACATGTGGCCAGTTCAGGTCACTTGTCCCTACTGTGCTGCCTCCTGGCTTCTTGTGCACCTCCTCCCCAGAGCACGATCCACTTGAAAAGTCTTTGACTTGTTGCTAAACACTACTCAGCAACAACCACAACTTCAGTGTGTTATCAGCATAATTCTTGCACTGAATGCAAAATACAGCTCTGTACCAGCTACTAGGAAGATAATGAACTCTATCCCAGCCAAAACCAGGACTAAATATTATAAATACATCAGTGATTTGCCTCAGAGAAAACAGTTTTCTTAGCCAAAAGTGCTTCCTTATGAAACAGAGCTGGTCCTGGAGCAGCAGATGCAGAGAGCTGTGTCTAGGACTGTCTGCCCTACCCACTGTGGGTCCAATACAAAATATATTGGCAATTTCCAAAGATCAAAGTAAATAGATACTGGAGAAGGTTTTATCCATCTTGGAGCAATTATATAGCTCTGCACTGATTCCAGTTGGTATCTTGGAGTTTGAGTAGAATAGGGTCATGTTCGCCAATATCTGTCTGCTGCTCCTTAGTGGGGCCATCTCTGACATGGGAATTGCATCACTGGTTATCTTCAGGCTATGGTGCTGAACCTTCTAGGAAAAAGAATCTTCTCAGCTCTTAAAATGCACCATTACTGTAAAAGGTCTAGTTGGTGTTAGCTCATGATGCCACAGAAACTCCTGCTTGAAGCAACAAATCCCCATTTATTAGAAGTGCATGTCAAAGGAGAAGTCTCCGGTCTCTAGTCTTACATTAAGAGCAGTTTGTACCTCCTTCCTGCCCATGAGAGGTTTGGGAGCCATGGCTTGGTTTATGCTGTGGTGATAGTTTGAGACTGGAGCTTCTCAAGCCATCATCTTTGCTCCTGTGTGGTCCTTTCCCAGTATGAGCCAGCTGGCCTTTGCTAGTGGTACTTGGGCAAGTGACCAGGGTGGGCAGATGGACAGAGAATGTGGCTGCTCCCTACACAAACTAGTTTTTTTCTCTTCTTGTGAATAGAGTACAGGTGGAGGTTTCTGGTCATTTTATGGTTTGTTTATGGGGTTTTGTTGGTTGGGATTTTTTCATTTAGAAGTTGGGGTTTTTTCTCTTTTTAGGAGTGTGTGGGACTTTCATATTCTATTGCATCTAAGGTGTTCATATTTGGGCAGTCAATCTAGAACCTTTTTGATCCTGTTCCAAAATCCTGTTTCCATGACTGCCTGTTACAGGTAGCATTGCCAAATCATCAGACACCATTACAATTAGGATACTAATTTTGGGGCTAGCTTTTCTCCCGGAATTACTGCCAGTATAAAGACAACCTCTAACCCCTCCTGACCGGAGATGTATGGCTGTCATAACACTGACGTTATAAAGCAATCTGGGAAGTAAATTTGTCTGTATCTTATTTTGAATTCCCTACTTACCAGTCTTTCAATACATTCGATGCAGGACCCATGAGTTCAGAGTGCTTGGGGAACCTTCTGAGGATAACACTGAGTGCTGAATACTTTGAGGACAAATACTTGTCTCTTTCTATTGTTGGTAAGTTGATACAGAAGAATTTGGTGAGAGAATTACACATGGTGAAATGTTTAAAGTTTGGAGGTCCTTCTATACTACAATTCTCTGGATTCTTTTGCTATTATAGAGCTTAGTATGTTGGACCTCATTGTGAGAAAAACCAACTGCTACCTTGATTGCATTTCAATGGAAAAGCACCACAAAATGCCCTGGAAGGGCATAGTGATATAACTTTTCAGCTATAAAGTTGCTGTAATATAACATGTATAAAATGTAAATTTGGCTTTGAAAAAGCTCTCCATACCATCCATTTTTCTAGAAGGTTAAACTTGTGTCAAAACCCACTTAAAATATGTTCTTTGTTCAGCCATCTTCACTCATACACAAAGACGGTCTGCAGCTGGGATACATACATCTTAAAAGCATAAAGCAATGATTTTTGGAAGGAAAAAACCCAAAACAATTAAAACACAAAACAACAAAAAGCTCAAAACCATAAATACAGTTTTGTAGACTTAAAGCTTTCAAGTTAATTTTTAGTGTGTTCATCATCCTGGTGGATTGTCTCCTGAAGAGACTCTGCTAGCCAGGATCAGAGAAATATGGGCCTGTACCAGGCACAGGTCAGCCTCCTGCTGTTGCTGTTGTCATCTGTCAATCCTGTCAGCTTTGACACGGATGACCCATCTGACTGTTCTGTGCTTAGTGGGGGTTTCACCCCTTTAGGATTTAGTATCTTTCTATTTTGGTGGCAATGGTTTGTTTTTTTCCATCTTCAGTCCTTCATCTGCAAGCATTCCCTGTCCCAGTGCACCTGTAATTTTACCCTTCTTTCTTTCTGTAGATTTTGTCACAGGTCTCCTTCATCACTTAGCAGTTCTCTGAGCCCAGGGGATGCGGCTGGGCTGCATCAGAGCAGGTTCAGCTGAACCCTGGGGCCAGAGCAGGTTTCTCAAGAGCTTTGCAGAGTGGGAGTTGTTAATGTGGCTCTTTGCTGTTTGCCCGTAGATCGCTCTGGCACAGCCTGGGAGCTCGATGAGGCCATGGCAGCACAGTGTGGCTATGCAGTCACCTACAGCAGCTGGAACAGCATTGAGTTCCGTGCTTCTGCACTGAGCTGCCATTCTCGCTTAGAGGTCAGTCTGTTACCGACACTTTGACTACAGTGCTCTTGTACACTAACATGTGTGAGACTAACTAACTTAATGTGAGAAATGACCAAATTATTGATGGCCATTAACTGAGGTGTCATAATGTCTTGACTATCTGTTAGCAGAAAATCATTTAATTCTCTTCAAATGTTTCCAGAGATCTGAGAATATTCCATGATACTGCCATTTGGATAACATGCATATTGCATGTTCCCTTGAAGGGCAGCTGTTTTTTCTGGATAACAACAGGGAATTCCATCTGGCAGTCATGTTGCTCTCTGCCCTAATAATATTTAGTGTCTTGAGACATATCAGGGTAAGAACTCAAGCTTTGGTTGCTGTCTCACTGCTACTATGTCATAAAATACAAAATCAGCTATAGTTTGGGTTTTTTTGATTTGTTTTTTCTTATTGTCCACTTCTGGGGTTATGTGAAAGGAGCAAACCTGCTGCCCAAAGTATTTATGTTGCTGCGTAGCTGAACGCCGATATGCATATCTCTTATGTAGTTAATGAAGTTGAAAGTGATAATGCTTCAGTATGGAGTTGCTCTTCTGTGCAGAGGCTGGTGGGTGTGCTCTGTAATTTACTTTTGGGTCACAAGGATAGGTGGTGCCTAACTAGGAAAAATCAGTCTAACAAGCAAATGCTCCCTTTGACCATGCAGAAAGATGTATTCACAGTAACAATACAAATCAAAGCAGCTCATTCACCAGATATGAAAAATGCTACAACTCATCTGAAAAGTGCAAGTTGCCATTATGGTCCATGGAGTCCCAGAGAGTCAATATGTGAAAGTAACTACATGGAGGTAAGTATTTATGGGACAGTGCTAAAAGAAAGGAGGTAAATACCACAAAATGTTCTCTTAGATTCTGTTTCCAATATATATTCCTAGAATCTAATCAGCTTCAGACTGCCCCACGAGCAGCTTGCTAATGAGTGCACAGTACGCATCTTGAGTTGAGTGATACATTTATACTATGCTTGCATAGCCTATATTAGCACTAATAGCTAATAAGGCTGTGAAATGGTATTCAAAGGGTTAAGCTCATGGATTGAACTCACTGAATGTTGCCCCAACAAATCTTATTTGAGACAACAGAGATGTATGCTTCCTGAAGGAAGTTTCCCTGCTGAATTTGCTGGGGAGGAGTGCAGAAGGGGAAATGGACTCCTCTTGGAAGAGGATGTGGGAGTCAAGAACAAACTCCAGGTCTTAAGTGGAAATAGAAAGTAGGAGATAGGTGGAAAATAAAAAGAAACTGCAATCAAGCAGACTATAGGTAACACACCAGACATGGTGGCCCCTCTGTCTAGGAAAAGCTAGTTTCCCTTGAAAAAGACTTGTACGATGCTGAAGAAAGGAAAACAAGTGTTATCAGCAAACCCCTTACAGATTTTTTTTTTTTTTTTTTCCTTTCAGGTTTCTGTCAAGAGAGAGATTCCACAGACCATTAAAGACTTCATTCAAGATGAACTCGAGGACTGGACTCTTGTCTTTCCAGAAGTAAAACTATATGTTTTCTTCCTAGTAAAAACTAGTGCTACCTCTGACACAACCTTTTATTCTATAACCACACAGTACTTTCAAAAGGTACTTAGGTAGGAATAGCAGAACTTCTGTACCAAGTGGTTTTAATGTATTTTTGTAGATCAGAAATACAGACAGATGTCTGTAAGCCATGTCTCCAAGGAAGAAATCTTTTCCCCAGGCAAGAGATTGTGCAAAAAAAAAAAATTAAGACCCTGTGGCCCAGAAAAGAATTGTGAAGAGGCTTTTTTTTTTCTTTGGCTCTGTATGAGCAGAATCTGCAGCAGTGCAGTTAGTGGCATTAGTTAATCTCTGATGCCCTTAATATGGAAAGTTTTCTGTATGCGTGAGGTGAGGAAAGCTGGAGGGGTATCCCACTAGCAAAATTTAAAGTAGGGCAACAAAACTGCTGGGCAATTCACTACAGTAAATCATTCAATGTAGTAAGCCTGTTACTTTGAACATCAGGTTTAAACTATTGATGAATTTCTCTGGGTAGGCAAAAGCAGAGGAAGCCTCAATATGGCAAACAGTATTTCATCAGCCAGAAGAAAAAAGGGCTCTGCTTGTGAGCAATGTTTGGAGCTCAGGCTATGGACTCAATGCCACAGACTCCAGGGTTCTGCTGCGAGTGCCATACACTGCTGCCCAAGTTCAGCTGGTCAAGGTTGGTGTGCTTCTTCTGGCCCAACAAGCCGCCAGGCTGTGCTGGTCTAACCAGATCTCTTCCTTCAGGATCAGGGAATTACCTTTTCTGTGCTGAGATCGAGTACGTTTTACAAATACCGATGGGTGATCCTGATGGTGGATACTGCTGTGGCGTGTCCTGTAGGTAAGGAGTGTGGTACCCTGCTCCAGTGCCAAAATGCACAGGGACAGAGTCACAACTATTGAACTGACAGCTTCACGTCTTGTCCCTAAGATGGTGTGGGCTACATGAACAAAACAATCACCTGGACTGTTCCAAAGTATATTCCACCACTCTCTGCTGGAGCGACTCGCTTTAAGGATGTGCTTGTGGAAGTTGGTGTGGATCTACACAAACTCTCTGCCAAAGAAATGGCTTCCAGGAAATATGTGTTATTGAATGAGTTAAATGTAATTACAATGAAGATTCCAATAGGTGCAGAAGGTGGTTATTACAAGGTCAGTGACTTCTATTAGGTGCCAGGGAAGCAATATTCTGGAATTTTTGTTTGTTTGTTTCCTGATGAGGAATAATTCTTCATCTCGTTCCTTTCAAATGAAAGATGCGAGTGAGGGAGACCAATGGGTTTGTTAAAAACTCCAGAAGCCCTGACCAAAGATAGCTTTTGTAATTGCTACTTTATGAAGAATTTATTTTCTTGCAAGCACAGAGAGAATCCTACACAGAACTATTGATTTGTGTCTTTCCTCAGGTTAGCATAGAGCTTTCACCTATTAGTCATTCTCCATGGAGATGGTCCTAACTGGATTGTAACGCATGAGTGAGTTCTCTTGTATTTTACAGAGACAAGAGAATGGGAATAACCCCTTAGTCCAGCAGACCATGTGCTATTGGCATGGACTGGGACTCCACATCTAAATCTAGTTGCTTGGGGTGACCTGACTTCTGGGCAAATGTAGCAACTGTACTTCCAAGGAAGTTGCAGGAACAGCCCTATCACTGTAAAATAGTCCCTTGCTGCTTTGAAGCTTGGGAATGGGAGATAATTTTCCAAAGGAAGTCTTCTGAGTATTCTGAGATAATCTAATCTCACAGGGATACAAGAGTTCAGGATTCATGAGTAGAAACGGCAATTGGTTGGAGCTGTAGCTTTAGCTGACCTTGAGATGCTCCAATATAACTTTAATGTAAAATCATGCTATACTAAAGGGTCCTGATTTGAAATTCTAGACTTTTGTGAACAATGGGCAGCTCGGGGCAAAATACACCATCAACCTGTTTTTGGAACACCAGTGGGAAGACGACAAATGGGGACTAACCAAACATATTATCATCAAGGAAATAGAAACACCATTTGAACAAGTAGAAGTTGTTATAACCAACAGTAAGTAGCTGAATGCCGAATTTACTGAAGATTTTGGTACAGTTAAGAGCTTAATGCTATTCTGTTCCTTTTCAGATTCAAATCTGAGTGTGAGACTAATGAACATGACAGTGGGAACATTCCTCCCAGACGTGGAGCTTGTGAACTTAACCATTGAGGGGGTTACTGTGGCTGTACCTGAAGCTGTTCAGCATGGCTACCTAATACACAAAACCAGATACACTAATGGAAGCATAGCATATGTAATACAAGTCCCACTTGATGCACCAAGCATTAAGAAGGAGGTGTGTACTAAGTCTTTGCAGCATCCCATGGTACAGAAATGATGATATCACTTGCTAATTTTTCATGTCCAAATATGATTTTCCTAGTACATGAGAGAGGACATGAGAGCATACACCCTGAATGTCACACTCACATTCATCACCCATCCATCAAGTGAGACCTTTGTAGTCCCAGTCATTGCACTGTCAACTGTGAAAGATGCAGGTAAACTTTGTGGAACTTTTGCAAAACTGTACCAAACTGGCTGTGAACTCTGCTGTGAGCTGGGCTAATTTCAGCCAGGGATACTGCCAGTCCCCAGGAGCTGTATTAAACAGATTGCAGCTGGCTGACGCTTGGTTGTTTTGCAGTACTGCCCAGTGCAAGAGGGTTTTGTGATGGGAGGAACCTTCATCTCGTTATCACTCACGGGAACGTGGATCAAAACTGGCTGCCTTTCATCTCAGACTGGCACCTGACCCCAGAGGCTGCACAAAAGTACAACTACAGTCTGAGGGACAATGACACTCACTTGACAATCTCTGTCCCTTTCCTTTCTTCCCATGTGAACTATGAGGTGAGGCTGCCAACATGTAGCAATTAAAAGGCATGTTCTAGCTGTGAGACGTCAACATAACACAGTATGCTCTGGAAAGCAAAATAAAGCTTCTCTTTTAGACAGCCTTCAAAGATATAATGGAGGATTATTTTCTGCCCTTGTAAGAAAACTTTAATTTCCCTTGGTTAATATTGGCAGAAAGAGGCAAGGAAAAAAGAAACATATTCTGTGTTTACTTTAAGGCTGAGTATCTTTAATGACAACTATACATACAATGGAGTTTGTATTGCATCCTATTGCAAAACAACTTAAAAAGCTCATTGTGTGAGCTTCTGGATTAAAAAGATATATCCTGTGGATTTGACTTTGCTCAAGTTACCATTACCTTTGGCTTGTGATAACCTGCCCTCTTAGTTTTTGAATGCTTTAGTTGAACAATGTGTCTTTATTCTCTTTTTTAACCTGTGATTTTCATTTCTAGGTCTTTCATACCTCTGCAATAAAGGCTTCACTCTACTTAACCTTGAAGGATGGCACCACCTTGGCTCAGAAGAGGGACTTTTCAGTTTCCTGCATATTTTCACCTTCAGAGCTAATACGTAATAGCATGTTGGGGATTAGCTGTTAATGCTATTTGAGTTGCAAAACTAAGGTCATGCAGTCTGAAATGTTTCTAAGGTTTATAGCCGTGTTGCACTCCATTTACCCGTCAGATTTCCTATCAGTTTGTATACCCCGAGGCAAGTCAAATTAAATATTGGAGTGACTATCCTGCCTAGTGCAAAAACAGGAGCGGGGGAAGGAGGTGGGAAACTCTACTTCCCCTTACACTTCCAAAATCAATAAGCTTTTTTTAATGGATTTTTGTGGTTGTTCTGAGAGTTGAATGAGGTAGGGGTTTTGGTGGGTTGTAGGGAGAATCAGCATATAAATTTAGTCATTCTAAAGCTACTCATCAGTATTAAATGTACTGAATATCTTGGCTAGAAAAGTCATTTTGAAGAGGGTGAGAGCTTCTTGTAGGTTGCTGTAAGAACTTGCCAGAAAATACATGAAGAACATCTTCGCTGTTAGCCTACAAGATGAGTTTGAATCCCACTTTGTGTGAAAATGTATATTTCTCTTTCAGAATGCCTGCACAATGGCACTATGATTATTACTGCAATAAAACTGGTAGGTGGTGAAGACCTGGACACTGGTCTGCTTGTCTTGAGGGACAGACGGTGCAAACCCAGTCTGGTGACAGAGACGACTGCAACCTTCAGGGTCAGTGTGGACACTTGTGGAACAAGTAAGAAGGTAAGGATTTAGTCACATGAGTTACTCTGCCTTGGGGTAGGGTTATTGCTAAAACTGGCAGGGGTTCAGAGGTGAGTAGAAGCAGCATGAAAGTCACAGCTGAAATGAGCACAGTAATAGATCTCTACTCTTTCTGAGCATACTAAATTCAGTTGAGCAGAAGTTTTTATTTGGTAAAATTCTTTTTTCAAGGTCAGAGGTGTTTTCTGAAACTAGCCTTCAGCGTGACACCTCTGAATTGTTTAGTAGTGGGCTTGAATGTGAGTCTGTGTTGGTAAGATGTGCATGTATGCTTCGCAGAAGCTGGGTGGGTGCTGCTAATGACTACATGGCCAAAGACTAGAGTGGGTACTGTTCCTACCACCAAATACTGTATGAATAGAAAACAGACAAAATAGCAAAGATCAGAACATGCCTAAATTCAGATCATCATAAAGTAGCTTTCTGCTGCAGTGTTGCGTCTCATTCTACTCACTGATTCAGTAAACAGACTCAACTGATCTTTTTCTCAGGCCCCATGCGTTCCCTTTCTAGGGTCTTAAGTCATAATCAAGCTAATAAACTTTATTCTTGCCTCTGGCATAGCTGTCAGCTATGGACAGCTTTAGTTCAGTGGGCCCTGGGCTGTTGGCCAGTAATTTCTGGCTATTTCTAAGCTCAGTGCAATCTGCCAGTCAAGTGGAGGGATGTAGGTATTGTGCCAAACAAATCAAACTCTAATGTGACCATCCTGTTTGTAATGATGTATACCTTTCAGTTCAACAGCACAACTGTGACATATGAAAATGAGGTACTCTATTTCAGACCTGGCAATGATACACCCATATACCAGTAAGTGTCATTCCCTAAAAATGGGTTGTACGTAGTATTTTGTTTGTAAAAAACTTAATGCTAAACCTCTTCTCCTAGGCTAAAATTTCTCTGCTCATATGCAGTCAAGCAGACTGTTGATGTCCAGTATGAATCTAAGAAGAACACACCACTCAGTATTAAGCCACGGCTTGGTTGTCTTGCTCTTTCGTTGAAGATTTTCAAAGGTAACATTTATGAGTTACTGCTGTAAAATGATACCTCTGCCACCAGAAAGGGCTGACTGAAGCCTGAACCAAATATTCACCTTGACTGGACTGACCTTTATGAAGTTTCTAATGGATTTTCCCTTCTCAGTACCTTTACTGAGACAATTTTGAATTAAAATCTTACTCTAATGGCTTTTTGCAGAGGGAATGTCTCGCTTCTGGATCCACAGAGACAAGGAATATGGTTGAGGTTTTTGCTTTCATTTCTGGTTCTTGCTTTCTTGCCATTCTATCCCCATTTCTTGACCTTTGTATGCTATCCCAGGCTTTAGTATTGCTGTGCCAGAGTAAATGGTAGTGGAAAAAAGAGTGGAGCAGAAAGTTTGTGAATACTTACTCCATAAAAAGGAACCTCTAATATCAATACTCCCTTGCAGAGAAATCCTATTCAGAGCCCTACCAGGAATCAGAATATCCTGTGGTAAAATACCCTGGTGAGGCCCTGTATTTTGAAGTTGAACTGCTCCAGCCTAAAGATGCAAGACTGGACCTAAACCTGGAGGATTGTTGGGCTACCAGCTCCCAAAGCCAGGACAGCCTTCACCAGTGGCACATCCTTACACATGGGTGAGTAGGGCTTCCCTTCTCTGTTTGGGAACCGTTCAGCACAAGGCACTGTAGCTCAGGTGGGAGGAAAGGGGAAGAGGCAGAGGTCAGCTTGGATGCAATTGCTGCCGGGCTGTGGGGCACAAGGCAGTGTCAGTACAGTGGCTGTGCCTTCTGGTGCTGCCTTTTGGCTAGTAGAAACATGAAGCAGACACAGCAGTAAAGGGAAAAAGGGCATTTACCTCAGTTTTAATAGGATCCTAGGTGCACAGCTTATCAAAGGTGGAAACACACTGAGAGGCCCCTCATACAACGCGTATACAATTTTATGTACCTTGTAAATTAACATATTTTCCTAAAATCCCCCAATAAGAAACTTAATAAATGAAATAATTGTCCCCTTATTCTAATTACCCCCCCCCCCCCCAAATGAGACTACAGCCCAGTTTTACAAAATATGTTCCAGAGAAAGGCTACATCCAAGGTTGGAGCCTCTAGTTCTGAGATAGGATCGAGTTCTTGGCCTCCTACTGTGAATGTTTGGTCTTCCTGCTTTGCAAAACCCCCAAACTAAACTAAATATCAAACTACAAGAATTACAAGTATGTGGGGCTAAGGTACCAAGAGTGTGTGTCAAGGGCACAAGGAAAGGGAAAGGGTATAAAAATGTATAAAAAGAAAAGACAAAAAATCATCAGGCATCACTGTGGGCAGCAGGTCATGGGAGTGGCCAGAAGTGCTTCTGGCTAACAGTTCTGGCTGGAAAGAAAGAGCAAGAAGCAGCCCTGACTGTGGCCAAAAGTAGGGATCATGAACTGGTGGAATTCTATTCATTCCCCTGTGACCCATGGAAAATGGAGAGGGAAGCTCCTCTGTATTTCACCACTTCGCTATGTCTGAAGATCTGGTTGAAGGTTTAGATTAAATATATTTTCTCTCAATTTCCCAAACAGGTGTGAAAACAACCAAGACTCCTACAGAACTGTCTTCCACAAAGTTAATTACAGCTCCAGAGTAAAGTTTCCTCAGCACCTAGAGAGATTTGAAGTGAGGATGTTCACCTTTGTCCAGGGCACATCTCTGCTACAAGAGCAGGTGAGATGTCTCTGTGTTCTGCCAGGAGCCCAGGGTGGTGTCTGCAGCCAGTGCTGTGTGAGGGCTCTGCTGGCCAGTTGCTGCCTGGGGCTATTGGCCACCTCCTTGAAGGTCTACCACCCTTGGGAGGGGTGAATAAAGACTGGCCACTTGTGTTCAGTTCACAGAACAAAATTATAGAATCATTCAGGTTGGAAAAGATCTCAAAGATCCTCAAGCTCAGTCTTTGATTGAATACCATCATGACCACTAAATCATATTGTGAAGTGCTGCATCTCTTCATTCTTTTAGTCACTTCCAGGGATAGTGACTGCAGTGTTCCAATGCTTAACCACTTTTTCAGCAAAAAGCTTTTACCTAATATCCAACCTGAACTGCTCCTGGTGCAATTTAAGGCCATTTTCTCCTTGTCCTGAGAGAGTAGACCAACCCCCCACCTTGCCTTCATATTCTTTGGGGTCAGTGTACACGGGATTCCAAATAAAATTTCCCTAAACATAATCTAAATATTCTTGTCTTGTAGCTGTATTTCCACTGCAGTGTCGTGATCTGCAACACTAAGCAAGAGCCTTTAGACACTTTTTGTCTGAGGAGATGCAATCCTGGCAAACATGGACTTGGTAAGTACAGGCATGTCTCAAGTCTCTCCTGAGTCTTTGCTCAGCAGTTTGGCACATGCTCTCATGAACTGTGTCAGGTCACAGACTTCTAGTCCTACAGTATGCCGTACAGGGAATTAAAATCTGAAATGTCTCATAGCCCGCAGTGCACACCCGCACGGACAAGTGTCGTCTGGACCAGTGCTTTTTAGGAAGGAAAACAGCCAGCAGAGGTTGGTGTCACTCTTAAATTACACTACTGGAACACCAAGTGTATTGCTGCTGTGGCATAACAGACTTGTGTGTATCTCTCTTCTCCCTGCAGGCGAATGCACTGACTTCTGACAGACTAAACAAGAACTACTTCATTTTATGAAGTTGCAGTTAGGTGGCCTAAGCAAGCTGTCCCGATTCACAAGTAAAATTGTTTCTGCAGTATCTACAGGGAAAATGCATTGACAGTGTCTACTGCCAAAGGGTCAGCTAACCAGCATTGGGTGTACCTTTAAGTTAAATTAGTGTGTTGTTCTTCTCTGTTCCTCTACAGCATTAAACTCTTAGTCTTTTTTGTGTTCATCTGACCTAGTCTGCACAGCTAACATGCCCAAAACTTCTGTCACTTTCCAGTTGGAAGCATCTGTTTTGGGGTAGGGGAGGAAGGTGGCAACAGGTGTGAAGTTAATTGTAAATCATTTCGAGGTTTTTTAAGCTTCAGTATGAACAAAGGACTAGAGGGAGCTTAATGTCAGTAAAAGGCAGTGGGGTTTTTTTGAAGTAAGATGGGGATGAACATCCTTGATCCTCTAGTGGCTGTTGACAGGAAAGCTGTAAACTGTAATTCTTGCAGGAGCGTTGTGGCTCTGCAATGTCAAGTTGCTTTCCCTGTGTGGGTGAAATAACTCACAGGTAGCATCAGTGACTGCACAGCTGAGTATGCTGTCAGCTTAAATGGAAGTAATCTTTCAGTAAAAACTTGTAACAATAAATGGACTCTATCTGCAAAGTGTTAAGGATTCTTCCTTACTAGACAACTTGATGCTCAGCAGCTCGTGTTGTATTTTCCTGGAGTTTGTTGGTTGGTTGGTTTTTTATGGGTGAAAAATTTCTTGGTTTCTTCTTTGCATCTGAACAGGGGCATGAAAAAGGTTTGGATTCAATTTTTTATTTTCCTGTTCTAAGGAAAACTACGGCTTAGCATGAATAATGATCCCTTACGAGTAAATATACAATAATGGGTGTCTGCTTTTTAACTTTAGATTAAAGAGAATTATACAACATGAAATTTCTGTGAAGACTACCTCAAACAAGAAAATATTTTGTAAATCTGTTTGCACTTTGTGAGATGGCATGGAGTTTAAAAGATTGTATCTCTGTTGCTACCTGTACAGAGATCCCACTAGACAGCTTGTGCTGTAATTGCAGCTCATGTTTGTGAGGCTTGTTTATCTTCCAGTTGCCTGCTATCTGTAAGAGATTTCTTACTGTTATGTCTGGAAAAATCTGTGTGGGTTTCATGATGAGGAACACATCAAGACTGTTTTCCAGTAAAGAAGGCTATTGTGACAAAGGATTCATTTTGCTACTCCTGTTGTAAGTGAAGACTAAAGCCATGAGGAATATCAACATAAGAATAGAAGGAAAATGTAGAACACATAAGTCTGACAGCAGACTTGATGAGTCAGTGACTTTTGGTGCCTAGTGCTTTCCCCTGTGTTAACCCACTGGTCTGAGGATTGGGAAATGCTCAGTCTGCAGGCAAAACCCATTGAGAAACCAAGGGAGACACCTCTGATGTGCTTGCAGGGTTCTGCTCCTAACAGAATACAACCATGGGCACTTTCAATGGTGTGGTGACTCCCCTGGGTCGGACATCATGCTGACTGTCTCCCCAAGAAATGAGACTGTTAAGCAGTGTTTTCTCCAGCTGAGAAGTGGCAATCTTCATCTGCCATGGCAGCGTTCTACCAGTGCAGCACAGACTGCCTTGAGCAGCCTGAGCCACCTTCTCTCTTGCATTTGTATGGGGGAAAAGTGTAACAGTTAGAGACTGCTGTGAGAACCAAGCCTGCAGCTGGGCAGCCTATTTCAGTACTGTTGACTCTGTCTTGGTTGTGGCTTGCTGGGTTTTCAGGTTTTTTTCTTCAAGCCAAAACTCAAGGACATAATCAGGAATAGAAATCTGGTATTCACAGTTTTGTTGAAGACACTTTCATTTGTTTTCATACATTCATTTAATACATTGAGATTCTTTATCGGTTGGCAGGCTTTTAAGAGTTGTAAAAAAGCAAGGTGATGCCCAGGTACACTGGCTCTATGCTTTAGCTCTTTTTAAATCTTTGTTTAGTCCTGTTTTGAAGGATGAGGTACGTAAAGAATCATCTTATCTATTAACCTTTTTGATTTGTGGGAATATTCAAGGACTTTTCCCTCTGTGGCTGGACTAGGATTTATATAAAGCTTCTTGTCAGATGTTCCAACAGCCTGTGAGACACACAAAATCCATTTGAATATCAGTAAAATCTTTTAAAGACATGACAGTAGTACTCTCTCTACTTCAGAGGTGTCTGTTTATACTAAAATTCAGGAACTGCCTTCCTGGTTATATATATATATAAAAAAGAAAAAAAATCTTCAAGTGTTTTATCAACACTTCTTTGCCTTTTAAGTGGATATTTTATGACCACATGCTTTCCCCCTGGTATTTGGGATGTTATTTTTATATCCCTGTTAACACAAGTTGAAAGCAGATCCATCTTCTTTGTTTATGCTTAACATCTTCTGCAATTTCAACAGGTGAATGACAAAAGTGTAAGGGAAAAGAGAAGTCTTGTGTGATTTGTTTTTATAGGAAAATAGGAACAATAACAGAAATGTACTGCAGATAGTTATTTCCATTTCAAATAAATGTTGATACGTCACTGCTAATAAGTGATCTCATATCTGGTCACTGACAGAAAGGCAGAATTCTCATTTTTACTACAGTCTATATTCAATGACAGATAATATTTTAAAACTCTACTGTTTTGGTGACTTTAAAGCAGCAACAACTTACTGTTAATACTGAAAAACTAAGAAAACTGACATTTACCTTTTTTGGCCCAATTAATTTTCTCTTTTTTTGGCATATTCCTTTGTTTTTTCTTTGAAATACCAATGTCTTCAGTAAATGCTATGTATCTATATCCAGAGGAAAACATGTTCTGACAATGCTCCAGTGACTTGGAAAGCTTAAGAAAGTTCAAGTTTTGGCTTCTGTCACAAGTCTATTTGAGTGTTTTGATAGCCACTTCTGTATCATTTCTGCTTTTATTTGTGCCTATGAGTCCAGAAACACCTAAACACAGGGTTAGCTAGAATGCTAGAAGGGCATGTGCTTGGAAAGAAATGCTTTAAAGCATAGATAAGGTGAGCCTTTTTCCTTACTGTGATATCAAATATATATATATATATATGTAAGAGAGCAAGCCTGGCCTGATTTTGGTGTGTAAAGAAGCAAAAAATCAGGCACTTGATCGGGGAAGGGGGTTCCAGAAGAACCCAGCTTCTATAGCTCATTGGAAACATACTGCTTTATTGGGAACTGTGAATTCTCTTTCTGTTTTCCTGTCTGTTAAAGGCAATATTATCATTTGTGGTTGCATGGCAGATAAGCTGGGGAGCAAAAGTCAGTCAGATACTGGCTCCTTAGAAGCTGGGGTGCATTTATATTCTAGTGGGGTATTTTTTTAGCTACTGCCAGGAAGGATAGCTCCTGGTTTCCCCAGTCAGGGGGAATACAGCATCTCCCAGATAAGCAGCTCTCCCAAGGAACTGGCTGAAGCCCATTTGCAGGAGATTTTCTTTGTCCCAAGCACACCTATGTGCAGCCCAAATGTGTCACCATAAAACCTCTTGGCACCTACGTGGTGCTCCTCAGCATAGAATTTCAAAGCACTGTGTGTGTGCGGGCGGCCCCAGGCTCCCTCTGCTTTGGGGCCTGGGGGGTGAGCTCTGGGGATTAGAGAGCTGGGGCCTGCCTAGGGACCTTCTTCCACATGTGATCAACACTGGCGAATATTCTCTCCGAGATACTTATTCTTACCCTCAGGAGGGAATTTGGCCTCCTTGCTATCCTCAGGGTGTTTGTCTAGGTATTGCTGCTGTTGGCAGACAGGACACTGTGTACAGAGTAGGAGAGAAGTTGTCATGCTCCTGAATTCAGGTGGAAAGCCTCCCCTGCCATGTGAGGCTGTGCAAGCCTCCTGAATCCCGGGACAATACCCTCTCTGCAAGGGTTCCTCCTTTGCACTGCTGGGCTTCCTGTTAAATAAAGCAGTATCATATCCTTCCAGCTGCCCCAGAACAGCCTCTGAGGCAGAAAAAGAAACCCAGAGTCTATTGTCCTATGGTTGGAGCCAGCAACTGCTCCCTCCAGCAGCACCAACTGCCTGGCTCGTGGCACCAAAGGAGTTAATCGGTATCAAATCCATTATATGTAACTGCCTGCTCTGCCGTGCCTTTTTCTTCCCCAATAAAAGGGTTAGGGTGGACATGGGGCTGAAATCTCTCTTTTCCCTGGCTTCTAAAACTTTTAGCACTCTATCTCTGGTTACACCTGGTCCTCCCTCCACAATTCAGCCAGAGAGGAGGCAAGGGCACAACTCCGGGCATGAAGAACAGCTCAGGAAGCAGCTGGTGCTGCCCAGTCATCTCACCTGACTGGTGTCACTTGCTCATTTCTCTTGCCCTCTTTCCCCCTAGCTTCTGGGCTGTTTCTCTCTGATGCAGTTAAAAAAAAAAAAAAAAAAAAAAAAAAAAAAAAAAAAAAAAAAGGTGTATTTTCAAGTCTGGAAATAATTGTTTAAAATGCAAAACAATGTACTTAAGTACAGCCACTGATGGCGATCACTTAATCAGCAAATTGAGAGTGAAGGAGTGGTAGTTTGACCAAATTGCCAGGCTTCTGTATCTCTAGGCTTTTCCTGAGGCTCTAAAATCCATTTCAATTAATTAATTTCTGTAGAAGATCTTATAATGTACTTTATCCCTTTCTTTTTTAGCATTTGAGGACTGTTCTGCTACCCTTTCTTTTTTGTGGCTAGCATCACTTATGAGAGTATGATTTCATGTACCTGAGAAGACTGAATGTAGTAGAAAACTATATTTTAGTGGTGATTGTTTCTTCTTTAGGATCCATATACTGCTCTCCAAGTTAGTAAGGAATTCAATGATGTGCTAACCTGCAAAAGGGTGAGCTCTTGGGGACAGAAGAGTTAATTTAATCGTGTAGCACTAACCCCAGTTCCCTCTCCAGCATCTTTTTAGCATGGCGAACAACTCTATCCCTTAGACAGAGTGTAATTTACTTTTTCAGCCACAGCCTTTCAGCTACTTTAGCTTCATTTCCATGTATATTTTTAACGTATCGTGTTGAGAGAAGGTGCTTACGTGTGAGAGATGTTCTCTACTTCCGTGACTTGCACAGCTTCTTCAGACTGAGGTTCAAATTTTTGCTTTTCTTGTGCAGATTATTGTGGTGTTGCTGTTAGAATTCAATAGAGCTTTACGGACCTTACAGTTCTGAAACTTAGATCTCATAACCATGAGTGGGGAACTTGATCTCTTTCGTGTCACTTGGATGTTCTAAATGCCTGGGCCTAAAGGAAAAAGAAGGGGAGCCTTAACTGTATTCAATTTTATTGAGAATAATAAAATCCAATATTTAATAGCAGCAGGCTTTGTACCATCTTTTACTGTGAATACAATAATTCAGATTATTTTCTCTGGATCAGTGAAGTATGTATACCAAGGGGAAGAATTAAAAAATGTGGGGCTTAGAGAGATGTTTTATGTTAGGTAGAGCAAGAATTCATTTCTTTCTGGGAGGGGAGGAAAAAACCTGACGCAGCCTGGGAAGCCTCAGTCACAGGCAGGTCCTAAACCTACTTCTGTTTCCTACTCTCACACCTAAGTTGCTCCTACCCCCCCAGAGGTGAAAAGAGAGACCCACTGAAAGGAGATCAAACAAATTCAATGGTGCATGGGTACAACCTATTCTAACAAACTCTCTGCAGTGCGGATGTGGGCTTTGGCCCCACTGTGGCACAGGGAGAGATTTAGTGCAGCTCTTTCCCCAAGGCCAGCTTAAAAGCAGCGCTGTCCTCCTGGAGCCTGGGGAAGTGGTCCCTGGAACACTGGGGCCAGGGAGTAAACACAGCCAAGGTCTGGTTCACTGACATGAAGGCAGCACAGTGGTCTGAGACTCACAGCTTCACCTCAGTGCTTACCTAGAGCTGTTGCTCCACCTTGGGCTTGCAAGGACACAGAGAAACTCCCCAGGCACCTAAAACATTACAGCCAACCAAGTTCAGGGCCATCACCTCCTCATTTTCCTGGGGTGGTGGGAAATGCTGACTGAGCCACTTCCCAAAGGTGCAGAGTACCTCCTCCTGGGGCACTTTCTCCATACAGCATCACTTAGCTTTGTGAGCAGAAGCTTTCTGAGGCCATTAGTTATCAGTCTTTGTTTGCAGATGGGTAAACTGAGGCAACAATTCTGGATGACCAGCTAAGGCCATAAATAAAACTATGACAGCAGATCCTTTTACCTCCTTCTCTCTCTGCTTTAACTCTGACCCTCACAGGCTTCCATAGCTGGAGATCACAATCTCTACCTGCAGTATCAAGTGTGGACCATTTATGGGACAAGGTTAAAAGTCTTTCCAAGAATAGTCTTGTGCATCTTTTAGAGAGAATGTGGGATCAGGTTTTCAGGAATGGTTCTGTGCAAGGTTCCATTGGGTATTGTGCAGTTTGAATCCTCTGCAAAATAGATCCAGACTGACTTTCCCTGTGTGGAAAATCTGCACAAATCTGGATCAGCTGCCCAGGCTTATACTGTGGAATGCTCTGCTGACATTAGTGTTGCCACCTCATAGCTCTAATTTGACCATTTTATAGGGCTTTAAAAATTATTCTGATTATGTTCTTGCTGAAACATTAAAGCCTGTACCAAATCTAACATGGGTTAATTACAAACAGAAGCATATAGGATATGCTTAAATGTGGTTATATATCTGAGTGACAGTACTACCTGCATAAATTTGAGGGTAGTTGCTCTTTTGGGATAGTGCTGGATTTCGTTCTGATTGCCCCAGTATGCACGTACCTTGTGAAAAGAGCATTGAATCAGCTTAGGCTGATCCTTGGAAGAAAAAACATACAAAGATTATTGTATTCCTTTCCAAACAAACAGAGGGAAAGAAAAAAAAAAAAAGAGAAGGATGCAATAAAGTTTTAGCTTTGTGATGCTCTGCTGCAGGATGTATCCACAAACCTAAACCATCTGCCCCCACAGACACGCTGATCTGTGGGGAGACAAACCTGTTACCTTCCAGCTGCTGTGCTGTTCATGCTTTACATCCCTCTGAGCAGAAAAAGTTAATACGACTTAATTAGCTCCCCACAACTGGGGTTTGCTCCTCTCTGGCTTGTTTGATAGGCCAAGTCTTAGGAATCAGTTGGGCAATGAGATTTACAAAGCAGCACATACTTTTGGTGGTGTGGTAACACCTGTGTGAAGTAATTAAATATTAAAATGACATCCTCATGTGTTTGTTTTGTTGTTTGGTTTTTTTTTTAAGGTTTTGTGCATATGCATTGCAGGACTGTGACTGGCAGTAGCTGATCTGATGGCTTTTAGTAAAAAGATATGATTACTGCAGCCCTCCTTGGTTTCAATACACTTTGAGAATAAAACTTTGCATCTTTGTGAAACCTGAATCAATTTATTTCATGTCAAAGAGTAGGTTGAGATATCATCCTAATCTTATTTGTTCGAAAAATTTGATGTAAAAATGCCTTCCATCATTTATCAGCCTTGAAGAAGGGGTTTATACACATTAAATACAGAAAAATTATATGCTTCTGTATATATTAATAAAGAGAGGACTTAACAACAATTTATCTGTACAAAATGTCAGTTTGCTTATATTTCATTTTCAATATTTATCAGCCATTGGTAGAGTTTACTTATCTATCAATCAGATTTATAATACACAATACAGACTATGACACTGACATTTATTTGTTTACACACAAAGATGTTCTATTACTTAGTTTCTTGATTTTTAGGTACAGTGGAAATGTGGATAAATAGACAATACTTTAACTAAATACATGTTCTTCCTCATCCTATTATTAAAGTGCCTACAAATCAATACACTTAGTATTCTTATAAAGTTGTTGTCAATTTTTAAAATTCAGTTTAACACCTATGGGTTTACTAATGTCCTTATAAAAGAAGCTCAGCCAAAACAGTGATATGTAAATCCTAGGAAGATCAGTTGGTTGGTTCTTTTTACTGTTGTATCAGACTAGGTTTAATATTTCTCAAAACCTTATTTAAAAAAAAAAAAAAAAGTAAAATAAAAAAAGGCAAGGAGCAAGATTTCTGTCTCAGCAACCTGCGGCTCAGGTTTTCAGGCAATCCTACATCACCTTCCAGCATTGCGTCCCAGGCACAGCGGTGTCTCCCCTTGTCCTCCTCTCACACCGCGCCCCACTGTACTCTGACGAGGAAGAAATTTTGATGGTTTTTTGTTTGTAAAGCCCTTGAGCGTGCCAGGGCGGGCTCTCCCGGCGGGCCCTACACCCGCTTGACGCTGTTGAGGAGCTCGGTGAGCTCGCCGATGTACTTGATGGTGTACTTCAGGGTCTGTATTTTGGTGAGGGGCTGGCCCCGCTGGCTGTAGATGGGGGGCAGGTAATTGCGCAGCGTGTGCAGCGCGTCGGCCAAGGTCCTCATGCGCAGCTTCTCCCTCTCGCTGGCCTTCCTCCGGCGCTGGGCGGACATCCTCACCTTGGTGCCCTTGGGCAGCCGGGCCTGCCCCGGGCTGGGCAGGTATGCGGGGGGGAAGTCCACCAGGCCGCAGCCCACCAGGCCGCTGCCGCCGCTGCCGTACGGGGCCTCGGCCGCCGCCGGACAAGGAGACGACGAGTAGGACTCGAAGGAGGGCGTCGGGGACAAGCTGTGCGGGGGCGACACGGCGTGCAGCTCGAAAGACCCGGCGGAGCTTTTCCAGTCCCAGGAGGATAAGCAGGCGGAGTGTTCCGAGCCCAAAGCGTCTTCCATGGTTATCAATGTCTCGTGCAATTTGTCCATGCCGCAGGAGCGCCGGGGAGAAGCAGTGCCCTCTGCCCACCAGCAAAGGCTGGAGCCGCCGGCTGCGGAGAGCTTTTTATGATGGAGGGAGGAAAGTGACAGAGTGGGAACACGGGCTTGGTGCGAGGAGTTCAAAGGAGCGCCAGAAGTGCTAAGATAGAAAATGAACTCCTGATGTGCTAGTTTCTTCTCAGTGATAATTATCAACCTTCAGCTAAAAAGCCTTTAAGCTAACAGGCAACAGCAAGAAAAGGAGAAAAAAAGATTATCTTCTTGCAACTAAACCAATTAAGGCTGCGCATCTACATTGAGCGTAGTGCTGAGGAGAAACGTGGTGAGAGAGGAAAAAGAAAATTAACAATTTTACTAATCAGTTTACAGATCTAGAATTTATTGGTCGCTAAAACAAGCCCTAATTTTAAGCCTTAGAGCCCTGATTTCTGGGTCAATGAAGGTGATGGCACTACAGCAGTGAATATGTGATCCATGCTGACTGCTGCTGAGGTAGTCTCTCTTATCTGCATCTTAATTGTGAAAGTCAAAGATGGTTTGTTTGGATTTGTGTGTGTTATGGCTCTGTGGTTTTCTCTTCTCATGAGATTGCAGCTGGATCACTTTGGTTTTCAACGTGAGAAAGGAGGAAAGAACTGCAATGCATTACCCTGCAGTTTGTAGCTTTATTCACTATTTTAAAACATTACTGGGAAATTCAAAAAGGAATCTGTAATTGTAAACAAGTTCAAAGTCCCATTAAAAAAATAGGAAAATGTAATTAAAAAGAAAGGTTTAGGAAATAAAATATACAGTGTATAAACTTTGGGTCCAGACAAGCATTTTACATAGAAATTTAATTCGAAGTAATATACAGGTTATGTATGTGTTAGAGAAGGCTAGAAGCTGCTTCTGTAAAGTTTTCTACCTCTAGGAGTTGTTATTCTGGCCAAAAAAACCACCAACAAAAAAACCTTTTCCGGCCCTGACTCAATGCAACAGTGGTTATATGTTACACAGTTCAAATGAAAATGCATAACTTATAAATTAACATCATTAATAACAAGCATTTTTCATCTCTAGGCTTCAGTACAGCTTACAGTGATGATTAATGTTCTCTATTACTCTGGGGAAATGGATAAGTGGAGGCAAGGAGTAACTATCCCCAAACCACAGAGCAAAGCATTAGGAGAGCCAGGAAAACTGTCCAAAACTATTGAGCTCTGCAGCTGCTGAGCAGCTCGGCTGCCAGCCATGACTTTGTGTTGGCACATAATGGAAGCAAAATGTAGTACAGAATGAAAAGAAGGGGAGAAAGGGTGTCAACCTGGAGGAAGAATAAAAGTAGGATTTATTTTAGAGTTTCCTTCTGCGTAATGATATCTCTGTACACTATAATCCACTCCAAACAAAGGCAGGGAATGCACACAGCCAAAGCATGCAGAGGTTTTCTGGAACCTGGTACTTCTTACTGTGAAATCCTCACTACAACCACACAGGAAAAAACCCAATCCAATACTCAGCATAGTCACTGGGAAGGCTTTTGTAATTTTTATGAGTTTGGTATCAAAACATTAGGGAGCAGCTTATGGGACACATACTGATTTTATGCTGAGATGGATAAGAAAGTACCAAAAAGTGAAGGATTTTTGCATTTCAACCTGGGCTGAGATAGTTTGGCTATCATGACATCTACCCCACAAAAGAGCCCAGGGCACAGCTCCCACAGACAGGAATGCTTTGTGTTTTATGGTTACCCCATCCATCATATTCTGAGTTCTTCTTTGGTCCTGTAAGGAAAATGAGCTGAAACAGTCCTAAGTACAGATGTCTGCTGAAAACTAAAGTTAAGAGAAGATGGACAGGTATTTTCTGTGACTCAGTGATCTGAATGATCTTGAGTACCAAGACAATGCTCACAATGTCACAAGTTAGACACAAGGTCTAATTTTGCATAAATAAGGGACTTGTTCTGTCCCACTCTCTTCCCTTTTTCCTCCCCGTATTTGTGTTTATAGTGTCTTTTCCATTTGATTGGTCCCCTGCTCTTATTTCATGTCTTTTTTTTTTTCCTGTTAACACACCAATTAAAAGACTACAGATAGAAAAATACCAGCAGCAAAAGGTGGAAGAGGAGAAACTTTTGTCAGGGTGTGAAAAGAAAAAGAAGCTTCCAAACATATGTATGTATATATGTATATATACTTGTCTACATAATATATGTATATGTAATATATAAATATATTAAAAATACACATATTGAGCACATATATAAACTGTTCTGTACAACAGTTTTCATTTTGGAACCAAATGGTAATTTAATGCAGTCAAATTTAGAAGCAAAAGCTTCAACAAGTCACTTGTTTGCTGACTATAAATAACGTGCCTCACCAGTTAATTTATGGGTAAATCATAGAAAGTCTTGCTCAGACACCAAGGGGGGGAAAAATTTTGTGCACGTCCAAGATTTTGTACAGATTTTTGCTGTGAATGACAGATGCACACATTCTGATTTCATGTCTGTGTTTGCATATATTGGGATTCGGTGAGATTAGGAAGGGAAGAGGAATACAAAGAATAACAATAGCTATATATTTTCTTATATCTTATGAGTAAATGTTTAGAACAACCGAGGCAGGATATGAAAGTATGTCGATGACTGCTCTGGTTGCATGAAAAATCACTGGATCTTGTAAACTTACGTTCTCATAAGCTTATGCTCTTTTAAACTGTTACACAAGCAAGAAAAAATTACAGACTTTTCTATATTAATAGATAATATGGGGCTAATGTCTTGCAGTTGTTGTGCATCCTTTTAATCACCACTGTGTTCCCTGACACTGTTTTAGCTTGGACCCACCTGGTTATGTCCCAAACACTGCCTGACTGTGGTCCAGGAGAGGCCCATGAGGGCACAGCAGTGAGAGAAGGATTTACCCAGACTAAACCCAACATTGCCACAACACATCTTCAGAGCCAAAGAAGGGGCTGTGGGCCTGTTTGCTCTTCTGGTGCAGATGTAGACAGGGGTTCTGTTTGGGAAATCAGCCACCCATTTCTAGCCACAGCCCCCAGGTTCCCTAAAAGGACTCAAATGGGGTGTGCCTCAGTTTTGGCCAAATTGGGAAGCTGTGTAACGTCTTTCCATGATCCTGGTGTGATCCACAGCCTGTGTTAAGTCAACAGAGTCTCATGGTATGTACCTGTTCTTGGACTAGTTAGTTCTGGACAATGCTGCATTTCCACCCACAAGTATAAGAATTCTCAGGAAATTATCTTGCAAAGTACAGACAATTACAACAGGCAAACATCAATGGGAATGGTAGAACAGTTCTCAGTGTTATTTTATAACACTTAAAAAAGTATCATACAGAGGAAGGCAAAGCTACAGGCTGGATACCAGGTTTATTTTTCTATACCCTGTGACAATTAGATGCTGTCATTAAAGTGCTAAGAAAGTCTAATATTTCAGGTGGCCATTTCCTAGATAGTAAATAATGAAAAAAAAAGAAAAAAAAGAAAAAAAAGAAAAAGAACTTTTGCAATCTTTGTTTTATTCTGCCTCCTGCAAATTTTAGGAATTTCCTTTTTGTCCATTTTATCCATTAGTAATGTCAAAACATTTAAGGGGAGGGAGATATGAGGCTAATGACAATGAAATATGAACTGACAAAAAATTATATTTTCTTCTTGACTGGTAGTTTGAATTTTCATTTCACTAATCTGTTCTGCAGTACAAGGCTAGCATCCCAATCTTCATCTCTTTTAAAATGAAATGTTCCCTGCTTATATTTTTGAATCCATTACAGGAACATGGATGCATGGAAGGTGCAAAAATTTTTCCATTTAAAAAAACCCACACCACCCATGACATAGAAAACTTTTAGAGCTTCAGGTTTTAAATTTAAAATAAGAAGACCAGATAATATGCTATAATTATGTATGGCAAAAAATTGCATTTCTGTGTACCGTAATTTAAAACTGATCTAATTTTTTTTTCTATATTAGAATATATTTCCACCAGACTGTGACTTTGGTAGAAGAAACAGACAATGAGTAAAAAATTATATTGGCTAGGAAGAATGCAGGCTGAAACTGAGTAAACATGGATAAATGTGTTTAAATAACACTAGTCCTATCACAGTCAACCTCCTTTACAATTAGGACAAGAGTCTCGTCTTATTTATTACAAGAAGCAGATCATACTGATATCCTTGTAGAGCACTTAGACAATACAGTCTCATCTTGCACTTTGTACTGTGAAAAAAAAATATGTCTCCCAAAAGCTCTTAAAAGTCACTTCACCTCCTGTTTTACAAGAGGTTTCCCAAGTATTGGCTGCAGTGCTGCCTGCTCACTGCGGAGGTGGCTGTGGCCGTCCTGGACGAGGAGCCAATCGCCACATATAAAACGTGGGGCAAGCAGCTGCAGGTCTCACTAACTCCAGCAGACGCAGCAGGTGTTCAACACTTCTGAAAAATAGTGTTGAACACCTCTGTTTACACCCAAGCCGGCAATAAAGGAAGGAAAGGATCCACCACATTTGTTATCGAGAGTCACATTAGTCACCGGATGATGTTTCTCTCCTTTTTAAGGCTTTGACTCAATTTGGACAGAAACAATTTTTAAAAACAATTTTAGACATTGCAGCATTCTTCCTACTTGTGGAAGAAGGTTTAATCTAGAAGGTCCAACCTCAGCTGAAATAAATAAGATTTCTAAACAAACAAGGTGGGCAACAAGTCCATACTTTTGGAGTTTTTTTAAAGTCAATATGTCAAAGAATGCAGATGCATAATCCCTTACAATTCCCAGACAGAAAGAAGGCAGTAAGAGAACAAAGACCAATTCTTAGTCCAGCCCTATGAAAGGGAGCCCAAACCCTTACTATAATCAATTAAAAGAAAGAAAAATTGGATGTCTAATTGTTATTACCACCTTAGGCCATGCAACCTGTGGCTGGCACAAGAGAAAATGTTGTTATTAATTTGTAGTAAGACCAGAAATAGTCAAGTTCTAGTGCTGTTTAAAAATCCTGCCATAAATGTTTAAAACTTTTAATATTCTCAAGGGCACAACTCCGAAATGTCAAGACTAGAGCCTGCTGATGGAGAAGAAACAGTCAAGTGAGTATCACTGATTTCTCCAGGGCTTTGCAAAGTGAACAAGCATTTCTCTGGCTTGGCAGGATCAGGACTTATCTATTTGCTTTACATCCTCAAATGTAGGTATTTGATCCTCCAAACAGTGTCAGTCTCCATCGACTGACAAGTGACATCAGCTCCACAATTCATTTAAAACATCTGATCTCCAAGCAACTGGCTTCCCAGATGAAAAGCCCTACGTGTGGAATTTACACCTACCCACCTTTTAAGTAGAGAGTTTATTACCTAGTGGTTTTCAGCTGATATTTAGGAATGTCTTTTTAATACCCCTGTTAACAGAAGTTGAAAGAAGGTTTGACTATGTGGTTGGTCTTTAATGTCCACTGGCTACTTCAGCCAGAAGGAAAGGGCAAAGCTGGGGGAGGAAAGGGAGCCCAATAAAATTAATTTTGCTCAGAAATGAGAAGCAACAGATAATATCAAAGTAATAGAAGCTGTTTCTGCAGGAAAACTCTGTTATCCCTTAGTGAAGCTTAATTATATCAGTTTTCACATTTAGTTTTAAAAACTGTTGTCTGCTGTAATGGCATGGATATATCAGTTTTTCATGGGAGAGGTGGAGGGTTACCTGTTGCAAATACTTCAAGATCAGCAATGCCACATTTCCTGCCCAAAAGCATACATTCAAATTTAATAAATTGTGAAGTACAATATAACTTATCCCTAAGTGTTTCTTCTACTGTCCCATGAACATTGGGATGATTGCCTTTGCCATGTGTAACTGTGGCTTCACAGGCCTTATTAAAAAACTGGGATAGCACCTAAGGATTTGCACTCTTGCTTTCCTGCTATTGCAATGGGCTTTTATGCATTCATTTTGCAACATGATGAATTTTCCAAAACTAGGTAAACCTTACAAAAAATTCCAATAACCAGGAAAATTGCGTTATAAGCCCAGTTGCAACTGTTTGTAGTCAAGCTGCAGAGCTGAAGCTGGGTGTTTTGTGAAGGGAGCTATTTTTCAATTGCTGTGATTACATTTCAGCTCAGGCTGTTCACTTTTGTCCACTGAACCTCCTCATCAGTATCTGCTTATTTCTTCCTCCCCCATGTCCTAGCACTGATGTGCAGAATTGCTACGTGCTGCTGACAGAAACCATGTTTCATCTCCCTGCTAAATGAAGTTATGCTCTGGGCACAGCCAGTAGTGCAGTTTAATTATAAAAGGGATCAATAAGAGACAACATACAAGTGTTAGATTACAAATTTTATTTAGCACTTACATATTTCACATTCTGAAATAAAATGGTGTGTGTCTGAGCACCTTTCAGGCACGTGGTTAGCCCATGGGTGAAGACCATTGATTTCAAACTGCAATCATAAATTTCCTGGCAAGGTGCTAAATCTTAATTTTAATCACTTTCAATCCCACCAAAAACCCCAAATTTGTCCTTCAGGCTATTGACGAATCTGAATGGGATGTTAATTGGGGGATTTTTTTTTTCATTTGCTCAGAATGCTTCCATGAATTTTGCCTACCAAATTAAACTCAGTCTTAGAACAGTTCCGTGAAAATATTTGAGTAAAATTGTTGACACTTTTTATAGGTAATGCAGAGGTTTTCAAATAGTATCGAAATGTGGGTGATTTTAGTGATGCATTATAGGTTTTCTGCTGGTGATAGAAGACATAGATACCTTTCCTGCATGATTAGATTTTTGGACAGTTGTGTTTGGGTTACAAGGCCATAGTGCAGAGGTCTGTGTTCTCTACCACTGAAGACCCTGCTCCTTCTCTTTACCTCATGAACAACTTTTATTTTCTACCTCTTCTCAATTTCTCTACCTCTAGCTTGTCCCATCTATCACTAAATATTATTCCTTTTCCTCTTTTCTTTATAATTTAATTTCTCTCTCCTTTTCTTTAAGGTTTCATCTACTTGATTTTTTGTGTCTCAGTCTTTTTGGTGCTTCTTGGTACCAACAGTAGAAAATTATGTCATTTCTTGACATCCCCTGCTCATATAAATTGTACATCTCTATCTACTCAGTTGTATGGGTAAAGTTAAGATTAGAAGCAGGAAAAGATTATCCACTTGAAACAGACTTTTCAGGCAGTCCTAAGCACAGCTTATCAAATAGTTACATGGGGATAGGGACTCAGGGTTGTAAAGTTGCAAAAAAATAATTTACTTTAGGTCACTGCTATTTAGAAAACTTACTTTTAATTTATTTTTTTTTTTAAAACACAAAAGAGAGTAAAAAACCTAAACTTGTACCAGGAATACTTATGTATGGGCCAGTAAGTCAAATTTATGAATCTATCAGGTCAAACAAAGAGAAGGTAAAATATAGAACTAGAGGGAAAAAAGTATTACCAATCAACCCCTTCATTCTGAGAGCCCATTGAGCTGTGTGCTGCTGTCCCCATCACTCCGAGGAGACACAGACATCTGGTTTGCACCCTGCCTGAGTTCCTGCTTAGTTAATGGTAATTGGGATGTGTAAAAGCGGTGCATGCATGAATAAGCAGGTAGATCTTACAACAGCAGGTATGCAAATCCAGGAGGCAGCTGGTCCTGGCTACAGTTCCACTCTCTTAGGATCCAGTTTGCTGCAAGCCAGGGAAAACAGTAAAGCACTGTCTGTAGAGGCAGCCCAATCAGGTCACAATCAGGACGGGAAATCAGGTCACCAGTGTCCTGTTCTCAGCCCTGCCAGCGACCTGCAGGATCACAAAGAGACCCGGTCTTCTGCTCTTGCTCCCCCAAGTCTCTCCCTTCCTTGGATACAGGCTGCGTCAGGGGAGGGATTACCTCTCTGCAGAGATCTCCATAGTGCCCACCACAGCAGGTCAACTTAAAAGACTGTACAAAATGGAGACGGAAATAGAATGCAATTAAATCTCAGTTCTTCAGTTGATACTGCTTTAAGCCAGTCGAGATTCCAGAGAAGTGATTTTCTACAGTAAGTATTGGCAAATGGCTGTAGTAAAAATAAAAACCAAAAAGCCAAACACACCCCCCCCGCCACAAAAAAAAAAAAAAAAAAAAAAAAAAAAAAAAAAAAAAAAAAAAAAGAGAACGTTGATTTCCCTGACATTGACCTGCCGTCAGGCTGGGATGCGCATTCATCAGTCTCTCGCTCTTATCTGATATCTGACATTCTCTGATGAGTTGAAAGCGAAGTAACACAGATGGATGGCGTTCTCTTTTGAAGAACAAAATGTACGGGGAACTGAATTTTCAACTACATGCAACGTGAAGTTAACTCTTAATTGAAGGAGCATCCTTTAAAGCAGAGGAAGAAAAAAGAACTCAAGGACTCAAAATGCTGTTGGAGTTTCCCTCTTGATGTGCATCCAAAGTAAGCTAACATTTACACAGTCCCTGCTACTTTCAGTGTACTCCAGACAATGGCTAATCAATACTCATTACACAGCTTTAAAAAGGCTGAGTATTCTGGGGTGGTGAGCCACATCCTCCCAAATAAAACCCAGAGCCTGAGGCTATTTGGCCAGACACCTCTGTCCTTGGAGTTTTCCTGAGATCAGACTGGCTGTCCTCCTCCAAGGAACTTACCAGGCTTTATATTCTTTCAGAGGAAAAGCTCAATTTGTAGAAATATCATTTGCTAATGACACAGGAAGGAATCAGTGAACTCAGACTACTTTAGGAATCAAATCTGAGATGAGAATAAAATGAGGCACTGGCTCACACACCTGGAATTCATTATTATGATCCAGCAGAGGAATCAGCTTGTCACGTTAAATTTTAAAGACTCATGAGAGATAAAATAGTCCTGTTTCAAACACTCAGCTGAATCCTTACTACTGAATCCTTAGACTCCCTACTTTTTTGGGGTCAGATAATGAATACTAAGAACATCTTTTATATATACTAGGGTTTTGTGTTTGATTACTCTCGCACATGCTTACGGTGCCAGTAACACCTTGATTTTTTTTTCAAGGCTTCCTCTTCCAGCCCAAAGATAGCTCTCTTGCACAGAGAGTTAATTTTTTGGTTTTGCTTTTTTTATAGCAAAGCAAAAATTTAAAAAATATTTAATAAGTGGCTCCAAGGCTGCCACAGTCTTTTCTTGAGTTCACTTGGTGTCAAAATTCTTCAAGTGTCCTGCAGCAAGAACTTCCTTTCAATAATAAATCCATACCTATAGAAGAAGCCAACCTTTATAGCCAGTGGGCCATCAGACTGTATTCTTTAAAATTTTCCATGAGGACTTTCTCTGATTTAAAATAAACTCTAATAAAAGAGGTTTCAGTGTATTTATTTCTAGTGTTATATAAAGGCCACTCAAATTCAGAAATAAAATATTTCCTGGACACAAATAGTTTAGTTTTTTTTTTCTAGTGTACATCTTCAGGGTGACTCTCAGAGCTGCTTTTGCTCCTAAATCTTCCACCTGGTAAAATGTGCATGTAGGTGCCTGGCCAGGGGCACAAGCACTGAGGGGAAAAGATCAAAGGCCTATAAATGTGTCAAACTTTCAAATGCAAATCACCTGCCATAACGCTGCTGAGAACAAATCCTTCATTATCACCATTCTGTGAAAGGCTTAAATTAGCCTGAATTAGCTGAAAAGAACAAGAAAAAAAAGCCATCCATCTTCCTGTGAGTTTTATTACCTTTAGATTTATTTGGCTAATGGTTTGATAGCCCACTAATCTGAATATCTGCATAACAGATTCTTCAAATGATCCATAAATAAAATATGTGATCACATAATGTTGCTATTAAAGTTAAAGTGAGATCTGTGACAATAGATTAATAAAAGAGCACTTACAATAAGCCACTCCTTTTCATTGCCAAACTATGAGCTACTGTGATTGATGTAATAGCAATTATCAACTGGCTTCTTAGCTTGAATCACATTTAGGGAAATTTTTTAATGTGCACTTCCTAAATTGTGTGTTCTCCTAGTAGATGCTGTACCCATCTTTACTTTTGGCTGTCATTCTGCAAACATAATTACTTTCCTAAGAGGAACTATGTGTTGGGTTTTTTTTGTGGATAGTTTCAGTGATGTAATAGAATATTTGAACAATCTAATTGACTAGAAGAGTTATAAACCCCCACAATCACACTATACTTTATTTATAAGGGGAAATCCTAGGACTGTATTTTGTTAAAAGATCAACTGCAGAGAGGTTTTGTTAAGTGAACTCTATTTGGAACTTGAAAGAGGATAGGCTGCTGTCAGAAAGCTCTTGGTTGGGTTGGACAAGGCAGTGTCTGAGAGGAGCTGGCTGGGGACCCTGAGCTCTGCAAGCTTCTTCAGAAGGTGTCCTCAGGTGAATCTGGTGAGACTTCCCAGAACATCTGTGCTGCTAACTTCTATCTGTACCAGAGACACTTTGTACCTCACTGGCTCTTCTGTTGGTCAGATTTTTGATAAACTCCCCCTCTGAAACATTCATCCCACCACAGTCACTTAAATTGGGTTATCTTCTGAGTTATATCAGCAGTTAATCACAGTATACAAACTCGGGTCTTTTCCCCAGGGCGAGTAACAAGGTTGTAAGATTTCCACCCACGAGAGCTATAGAAGGTCATATCAATACCCACATGGATGAGGACGCTACAGCTTTGAAATCTCCTTTTCACTGTCATGCCAAAGCAGCTCCAAATCTTTGGCTTCTGTGATGAGAATGGCCTGGCCATTGGAAAATGCCAATGATTGTGGATAGCAATTTTTTTCTGAATTGGTAACTTATGGCTTCCCAGCACAAACTGTTTGGTTTTGTCATAGAAAAGAAAAAAATCCCACACTTGAATTGCTGCTATCTTACAAGGTAAATATATTATAACAAAGAAGTTTTTGCAAGATGCACACCACCATTATTGGTAGGAATATAATCTTGATGGATTTGTTCAGTTCTCTGTAAAAATTCAAACATTTTCAATGCCAGAGCCATATGCCCATTCTACACTGTTATATTCTTCAGCTTATCAGTGTGGGGAGAGGAATGTTCTCTCTGTAAGACCTCAGTGGTGAGCTATAGATAACAGAACAAGCAAAGAATTTGTGGCCTTTCAAAATTTTTTTATTAACTATGCTAGGTTGTTATACAGAAATCAATAGATTATAACAGGACAGTTTTCATCCCCCTTTCCAAACCACTAACACCAGAGACTACAATGTGGAAGGTGCTGGAATAGAAGGTTCTGGATAAAGGTTTGTTTGGTAAATAGAAACTTGGCCTTTGAAGCTCAAAAAACCCCACAACCAGTCCCAAAGAGAAAATGTCATTGTTCATCCTGCTTGCTTTCATTATTATATCTCAGAACCTCTTATCTATGTGATTATTGTAGTGGTTTTTTCTGGTATTGCTAAAAAGAATATTCTTAAAACAGAACAGCAGAATAACATATTCTATGAGTTTTTATCGTTACCGTACTAAAAACCGTAACAGTTAGCAACTGACTGTAATCCTAGGGGAAAATAAAATTATGCCATCAACTGAAAACAGTATTTCTTTAGAAATCACTAACAAAAATCATGAGGCCAAAACTTTTCCCAAATATCTTTCTTGCAAATTCTAAGCAATCTGCAAGCACTAAGATTAAGGATTTTTAGAAAGGGAAAGAAAGTGACATCCTCTTTGATGATGGCATTTCAGTAGACATCAGAACAAAGGTGTATTTCTGCTTGGGAATGTGTGAGCGCAAACACATCACCTTCCCTTGGATTTGATAGGAAGAACACCTACAAATCCTACTCATTTCATGATAAATAATAAATACATAGAGAACACAAATCACTACCTGAAACCATGCTGTAAAAGCTTGTATTTTTCAGGTTAAAAGGTAATAGAAAAGCAGTAGATGTTGGGCTGTGCATGCCTCACAAAATTATGGTAGGAGCCATACACAAGGAGGACAACAGTTTTTGCAGCAGATAAAACTTGGACCATTTCTAGGGTTGGGTCAATCTTGTTTGTCTGTTGTTATGTGGTGTCACTGCCAGGGCAACACTGGGACATTGGGATGGAGGAAGAAGACAGCATATAAGGGTTCCTCTACTTTGCCCATGAATTGATCTGAAAAAGACCATACTCACAGTTTCTTCTACCATGTCCCAAAGAATAACCACAGCTTGCCACAGATCCAAACTTTGTCAAAAGTATTTGGTGAGACAACTAACTGGGTTTCAAGCTTGGATGCGGAGGTGCTCTAGCAGAGCAAATTGCATTTAAAAATAAGATATTAAAATAACAAATACTAATGTAGAACTACTTCTACACTATGTTGGCATTAGAAATATTCAATTAACTTCTTTTTCTTCATTGAGTTTTTTTTCAGGCAGCTAATTAAATATCCATCAGAAATTTTAGCAGAGGTAGCTGTTTTTAATGAGCAAAATTTTTAAAGGTATGTTCCTTTCTCCAGTTGCGCTCAGTCTGTGAAGTCATAAAACCTCTACAACAGGGTCAAGGGAAATTGGGGCAGGGGTACACAGAAGGCTTGAGCTTAAAGGACCTTTAAAATTTCATATGTGACTAATCTTAAGTTCAGTACTGATAGTAGCTACAATGCAGGACACATGAGCAAGAGAACTGTGCAGAGCAGTTCTGTCACCCATGGTAATTTTGTTTTCTTGAAACAGTTAAAGTGTTTTGTTTCCTGAAGGAAAAAGCGCTAAATCTAGCGCCAGGTTTATGGTTTCGTCAGTAGCACTTGGGTTTACAACTACTTCCAGTAATATTCTAACTGCAGTTTCCTTTTATCTGCTGATATAACATGGCAGGGCCTGACACCTTTTTAGACATGAAAAGACTATCTTGTCTCAAGTAACAGCTGCCATTAGTCTCTTTCGCCACTCCACTTCCAAGCATCTTCTTTGACATAAGAGCAGAGAGCCAAGGCTGTGCAAATCCTCCAAGCTGTGAAGAACGAGACTTCACCTTGTAGAATTTAAACTACTTATTGTTAACAGAAAACAATTAACAATAGGGGATGCCCACATAGCAAAGCGACAGCGCCAGGTGCATTGCTGGACTGGCCAGAGGCACACCATCCAGAGCACGTGCAGCTCTTTTTATTCTCTTTGAGTGTCAGTCAAGACGTATGGATACATTTAGATACTTCGCACCAATCATGGGTGCAGACTTCCCTGGCCTGCCCCCTGCATCCACCCAACTGTCCTGGCCCTGCCCCACGGGGCATGCTTGGTGGTGGAGCTGGGCTGGACCTTACCTTGACAGACATCCTGACTGATATGCTCTGCAGAACTTTCCGGAAGTTCTGCCTCAGCGGCCATTTTGCCCTCAGTGAATTAAGAGAGTTATTTTAAAAACATTATTTAACATACATACAAGAGAAGGTACAAAGAGAAAAACAACCATCAGAACCGATTAACCATCAAACACATTACAAACATTTTATAATTAACCAATTAACACTCAACCCCTTGTAATTCATTTATTAAACAACCTCTAATATGAAAATCAACTTCCTTTTCAGTTCATTTATAACAAAGTTAAATAATCCCCTTCTCAAATTAGGAAATTTCTTAGCAAAAGCTTTATTGTGTTCATCAGTTTTTTTCTGTTTGTTAAGAAGGTTCACACAAGTGGGGAAGTATTTCAATAATCTCTACCAATTGAAAAATGACACTGCCATATACACATTGAGAGGTGGCGTTCTGAATTATATTTTTGAGTTCTCTTTGTATATATACCATGTAAGCAGCATTTATTATCCTTTCTTGTTGATTGTGGACCTGAAATAGTGAGTTAGAATCCTAAGAAATGCCAAGTAAATGCTTCCCTTTGTTAAGCTATGCTAAACAAAAGAGCTCCATTTAACTAACGTTTAATACTGTTTGTAAGTGGAAATAATGATATTTATACTGCTAAGACAGAACCTATGGCTCTGCTCTGCATCTCTGTGAGCATTATTCAAGCTAGAGGGATGCCAGCACGAGTAGTGATAGATCAGGTAAAGTACTCGGGCTAGGACAGTAGTTCTGCAGAAAACCTCTCAGAAAACTACTTTAAGAATGATGAACCACTTACCTGCCCCACTTCCATAGTAGGTACATTTTTATTACTTTGTATGAAGCACCCTGGTAGAGCCTGTTTGGATAGAGCAGGACAGATCATAAATGAAAATCTATTCAGGCTCATAAGGTTGATGCATCGATTTATTCTTACAGGCAGTTTAACATAATCCTGTAGAAACATTCTCTGCAGAAAAGTTACATTACACCCCCTCAATTTATTTAAACATCATTCTCACAAGTGTGAGAGGTTGCAAAGCAGTCAGCACAGTAGAAAGCTCCAAAGAAAAATCATCCCTAATCTTCAGATTGAGTAAATTACATAAAGATGAGAAACCAAAACACTTTAAAAACTGTAATTACCTTTCTCTAATGAATCACAAGTTTAATTCAAGGAACAGTCACCCCCAATGACAGATGTTTTTATTTGCTGCAATGAGCAGCTACAGCCTAAATAGAGGGAGCATCCTACACAGTTATTTTTTTCACATCTGTCATAAAAAAAAGACAATTTCATACTCGTGGGTTAGAGCAAAAGGTGTTTATTGCTGGACCCACGAGGTCCAGGATCTCCCGAGGGAGAAATGAAAGGAAAAAGAAAGAAAAAAAGCACAAAAAAAGGAAGGTCCCAGGACGGCAATAAGACTCTCCTGGCCACCGGTTGGTGGTCAAGGACAAGGAGATCCCTCAGGCCGGGTGGCGAACTTAAGCTAATCTTAAGTCCAAAAAAAAAGATTTTAAGTATAGCCCATAAAAATGGGCAAGAGGCCCAGCACCCGACCCAGTCTCTGACTCCCTGCTAGTCAGAGAGACAGAGACACCAGGCACCCTGCACAGACCAGAGTCTGCAGCTGTTGGAGGTAAAGGCACCTGGAAAAAAAAAACTCTCCGGCTCCTGAAGAGGGCCGAATTTATAAAGTTTTTGATGGGCTGGTCCGAATTAGCCTCTCCGCCCTCTCGCTCGCTGGTGATTGGGAATACTAATTAATGAGGTGGCCTTCCCCACCAATAGATGGATCGTTGTCTAGGGGTAATTTGCAAAGGCGGGAAAGGGCCTCATTAGTATTCCACTTGAGGTGGGCGGAGAGGTGCAAACCTTCTATTTTTAGCTCGGGTGCTGCAGGGTGCCTTTAATATTGGGATGGGTGATGGGCTTACAGATTTACAATACAACATAAAAACTGAGTTTTACATAAATAAAATTACAAAGATAAAGGATTTTCTTAAAAAAGTACATAACTTCTGAACTCAGGGTTACATGGGTTCAACTGCTTTTCCATCTAAAGTACCTTCAATCCCTTTTATTTTGCTCCAAACAACTTTAATATCCCAATGCTTTTACCCAGAAACATTACACTCTTAAAACATCTTTAAAACAGTCTCTTTTTAACTTTTCAATCTAGAACTTTATCAAAAATCCAAACTTTCAACTTTATTCAACAGGTATAACAATACAACAGTAATTATTAACTCCAACATGCGAAAAATCACTTTATTTTTATTTATAACAACATCTATTACTGTTTCTAAAGTAGTGGCAGAAAACTGGCACAAAATTTGGATGCATTACATATTAAAAAAATTGAAAATTTTCTGGTTTTCATGCTTGGATGGTACTTGTGAAACCAGATGAATTAGTAAGAAGAATCAGCAATACAGTATTTTTTCCTCTGCAGTTCTCAGTATCTTCTATCTCATTTCTGACTTTCATCATCCACAAAATATGAACTTGTCATAATTCTGACACAGTATTTTCATCTCCTCATCCAATAAAGCAGTCATCCCAAGTAGATTTGTCAAACAAAGAAAATTCCCTCCCAAAACCACTCTGGCCCCCCAGTTCTGAAGAAAGCTCTAAACCACAGAAATCCACACATTGTGGATAAATTGAATGATCCCCCAAAAGAGCACATTCCCATACGCTGGGAGGGAACAAAAGCAAATTTGTTCACGTGATGTTGGTGTTTTTATTAATGAAAATTTAAACTCTTGATTTCAACTTTCAGTATTCAAAATCCTCAGCAAGAGGAAAAAAAAAAAAAATCACACATAACCAAGGACAATGTTTTTCCACAAAAAAATCCCATTTGGATCTCTCCATTACTGACCACTCCATAAGGAATGGTTCCCTGCCCATGGCATGGGGGTTGGAACTAAATGATTTTAAGGTTCTTTTCCAAACCATTGTCATACTATGAATCTCTCTATTTACAGTCCCCAGGTGACTCAGGACACTCCTTGACAATACTATTCTTCCAGCTACCCTCTCACATCAGCCTTGTGCCTAAGAGCCTCTAGAAGACAAAGACCATCTTCAAAACTGAAAATAAGTTTCCAACATTTTTGATTTTTTTTTTGATTTTGTATTAGAACACATTTCTCATTTGGAAAACCAGACATAAATAAAATTTTTCCATCCACCCACAGAGTAAACTAAGAAACTACCATTTTGGCCAATTAGAGATTATTATCTATAGGCTACCTATGTCTTCCTTAAATACATTTAGAATTTAGTTTCTGAAGTTGGTCCTTGGCCATTATGAAGAACTGACATTTTCACTAAGGCACAGCCATTTTAAATTTCTATTGTTAACAATACATCTTGGCAAGAGTCACCTTCCTTCTTGCTGGTGCACAGAAAAAGTTACAAATGCAAATATAGACAAGGAGGCATTCCTTCAACAGGCAACTGTTGAAGACAACATTTTTTGGTGTATGAACAGAGACTACTTCTTATAATAAAGAGGTAGGAAGAGCACCTTCAAAACTGTAATTGTACTCAAGTTTCCCCTTTAAAAAAACCCCAAATATTTACATGGTATTATTCAAAGAATCTGCAACATCATAATTAGGTTTTCTGTAACTTAACTTGCACTCTATTATGAAATGAAGTGAATATTGGATGGGATTTCAACCTTCTTTAAGAAAAAATGCCCTAAACTATAACTGTTTAATTAAAACAGTCATCAAATTTCCTTAAATATTAGATATGACAGCTACAAAACCAGAGTATCTTTACATGGCTTATTCCACTCTTCGGAACACCCAAAGAACAGCTTATTATGGGGCACAGCAGATATAAATGCAGCTACCCTGCAAGGTACATCTGCTGTGTGTCTCTATCTGGACTTTCACAGATCATCAGCAAAACCAGAAATACAGGAATTCAAAACCCATTCCAAAACTTGCAAAATTAAGTTAGTGGAGCAGAATGGAGAATTTCAGTTTCAAAATGCTGCATCACTTTGTCTTATTAAGAGTATCCAACAGCACTGCAGACACTATTTTAGTAATTCTGTTTTTATAAGCAAGACTAATAGCTGTACACAAAATCCTCATAACTGGTTAGGAAAAAAACCTTTTTTCTTAAATAAATCTCCTTCATCCTTGCATACTGTATCCTGATGCTTATATATCAAGTTCAGGATGTAAACACACCCACAAACACTGGTACTTGCCTACAATCACCTGTTTAGTACTTTTGTTAACATTTTAGTTTCAAACTTCAGCTTCAGTGACAGCACTTCATATTCATCAAAACTGTGTCCACATAAAATTGATAGAGAATACTGCAGAAACTTTTAAAAAGAACTCTTCAAAAACTGACAGTTAAACAATAGTTAACTGATAATTAGTTGTTATCATAACCTACTTTATGGACAACCTAATTGATTTTGAATCTTCGTTTCAGTCTTTCAGACAGGGGAAGGGGACTGTCTGCCCATGCATCAGTCAGAACATCACTTTTGTCTTGCTGTGTGGGATCAGAACCCCATCTCCCAATTGGTTGCTCTGGACTTTGGGAACAATTAATTTCCTCTGCAGAGGATGGTTGTGGAGATACCTGCACTGAGAAACTATTAACAGCTTTCTTTAAATTGCTTGTTGTTTTCTTCCCTTTAATTGTAAGGGCTGAGTCACTGTTTGTCCTTTTGCTTGTAACAACACTACTCGTTTTCTTTGTAAAACATTTTTTAAACTGGTCAGGGTTCATTTGCCTTTTCTGCTGCTCATAAACCAGGATTTTATCCACGTGTTCATCATCACTATCTTCACTAGAAGAGCATCTGTTCTGACACACACTCTTTTTAAAAGAAGCTTTCCGAGTAGTAGTTTCGATACAAGCTTCTTCAATGCGACAGCCAGTCGCATCTGCTGCCTTTTGAGATGCTGGAAGCATTTCACACCCAGGAAAAACTGTCCCTGTTGTTTGCCCACTGAAGGCCAGAGATGTTGAGCCACTTATATAAGGGTCTTTTTGCACCATTTGAGCCCGGATATCAGCTTTTTTGTACTCATCTTGATAGATACGTATGCCGCATTCACTTGCGGATTTTTCTGATAGAACATTTTTACTTTCCTGCACTGGTTTATTTAACTGACGTGAGGAAGAGACATGATTTCTATCAGGATTCAATGTTTCTTTTGTTTGTTTAAAACATTTCAAAGACTCCAGTTGCATTACATCTTCAGACAAAGGCTGCGATGGAATGAGAGCCTTCTTAAGTATTCGCTCGCTTAAAGACCACTTGTGAAGTTGTGTCACAGCATCATTTGAAAACAAATCATCTTCACTATCAAAATGTGTATCAGACTGTGTAATATCAGAATATTCTGGGCTATTTCTTACTAGTTCATGACCTAGCGGATGTGAGTGTTTTACGCATGTGGTTAAGTCAGCTGCTGGATCATGGTCATCACCTCCATGGGCTGGTGAAGTGTTGGAGGAGGTTCCTTTCCCATCAGTACTGCTCAGTTGCAGACCAGCTCGTACAGAGGAAGAGGATGATATCCCTAAATACTTAGTGCAATGTGAGGGCATGGATGAGTCAGCAAGAGCAGCTGCTGATGCTGGCATGTGAACTGTTGATATGCAGGAAGCTGCAGCTAACACTACGTCTTCTGATCCAGTACTTCTCTGCTGTGTCTGATCTTCTGGGGAAGCTTTTGTACCTGACCTGGAGTGTTGCACAGGAAGAATTCTGTATGTAGGCTTTAAATTCATTTGAGACAGAAGATTGGTAACTTCATTATAAGCATTTGGTAATTCCTTCCCTTCTGGTCTGTCTTTCCTTTCTGAAAAAAAAAAAATAAAAAGTGCACTTCAAATAGCATATAAATCACAGTTCAGATGTCTTAGTGCTAGAGTATAAAATAGTAAGATTAAAGCAACAGTCCCTGCCAGGTATTATGAGCTCATCTTGTTTTGACATGATATTGTTCAAGAGTGGAAGAAATGTTTTTGCTTTTTTACATTCTGGCAAGACCCATAAATTCATAAGAAATAAGCTTCTGGACTTACTTTTCTGTTTCTTCTGAAGAACTTCTGACTTTTCCACTTGATAGAGGGCAACAACATCAGGATAAGCAGCCTGAAATAAAGACTCTTCTTCTACTGTGACTACAAACAACTCCACAGGCTCATCTTCTGGATCAACATAATGTTCTGAAAAAATGAATGTACTTTTGACATGGATATACACACATCAAAGTAGGGAATGAAAAACCAAACAGCAAAGATCTGAGTACAAAGAAGGTACGTAAAAAGTCAATAGTATGATATTTGAGATTTACCTACAAGTGAAGTCTCTTTCTTCCTGCCAGTCTCCTGGCACAAATGGACACACTACAAGGAGTCTGACAGCACAGAAAATTTTCTAGCTAGTAAATAGTCACAGCTTCAGGTACACAGTGAAATAAAGGATGACATACACAGTTCAAGTCTTATTAACATGTACCAGAAAAAGTAGCTGAAGACTGAATCCCTTGCTTTCTAGGGAAAATTTTTTTGTCTTCAAAGCATTTTTACTTTTAGGGTATGTGAAATTTGATGCACATTTTCTGTTGTTTCCACAGAACAGTTTCCAATCTCACCCACGTTTCATTGCCTCAGAGTGTTGTCAAACTCTTGTCCTCTTTAAAGCTTGATTTTATTTTTTTTCTATGAACTGTTTTGTTCCATAATGTACATAAAAAACAGACCCACCTGGTTTTTGCCATTCAATTTCAAAACAAGGAATTCCATTTTTAACACGTGTCTTAACAATCCTGTAGGAAGAGAAAAGTCCATTAAATGACTTAAGTCTGGACTTAAATCTAAAAATATTTTAATATTCTAACTTGGAAAGATTCAGAGAAAAAAAAATTCATAAAATTGAAATTACTCCACCTTTTAAAAAAATACGCTACTCTGTACACAGTAAAATTTGGAGTATAGATTTGAGCACTGAAACATTTTTATTTCTTTTAACACTCAGAAGACCATTTACACAAAACAAAAAAGCTCTTCTGTAACAGACAAACATAATGCAGACTCCTACAAACATCAGTTTGGTATCTTCAGCTGACCTGCCTGAAAGGGGCAGTCTCTTCTCCCAAGTAACATAAGACAAAGGAAATGGCCTCAAACTGTAGGGGAGGATTAGATTGGATATTGGGAAAAATTTCTTCAAGGAAAGGGTTGTGAAGCATTGGAACAAACTGCCCAGGGAGGTGGTTCAGCCACCATCCCTGGAGATATTTAATTAAAAAGATGTGTAGGATGTGGCCCTGAGGGACATGCTTTAGTGGTACACTTGTCAGTGTCAGGTTAATGGTTGGACCTCTCCAAACTAAACAATTCTATGATTTGAAGATACTAATACCAGAGAAGGCTGTTGCCCTGGACAGTATTTTTCTGAATGACCAGATAGGGTCATTTATATCTTTTGCATGAGAGCATGAAGGGAAATAGAACTTGAACTGAACAGGGATAATCAGTCACTGTGAGATTTTTTAAAAATCATTATCTACACCCCAATTTAGAAGGTTCCTACATGTGAAGAGTAGGATCATGCTGATCCTGCTGAACCCTTACTGCATTTTTAAACACTTGTTAACAAAAGAAATCTTCAAGAACACGTACTGTGTGTATTTTAAACTCTTGAAACAATAGAAAGCAAAATAAACAGAGAATGTCAATGAGTTCATTCACCAAGGTAAACACTGGTAATTTATCTTCCCAATCTATTTTAAAAGCATCCCCCAACCAGTCTCCCCATTCTTTAGAAAGTTAACACTGAATAGATCAGCATCTCTGGAAGTAATGATTTAGGACTATGACACATCAACTCAGAAGAGATAACATCACACTGCTATTGACTGTCCACCTGTGCCTCTGTTTAATGTCTAAAAATCTTGACCAGCATGGAAAAACTACTAACCTTCTTCCAATAAAAGCATTAGGGGGGCAGGGGCAATCTGGGTTTCATTTTGGAAATTAAACCATCAGATAAAGTTAAAATGAGTTACAATTCCCTTCACACAGTGAAGTCCAGATTTGCCAAGAGACAGTGTAGGTTCTAGAAATTTACTTAAGTTTAAGAAAAGATTAGATCATTAAAAAAATTAATTACATTGAGGGCTGACAGAGTAAGAAAATACTAATTCCAGCTCAGAAAATTCCTAAGTAACAGAAACCTGGATGGTGGGTAATTATTCTAGGAGAAAGTAATTACATGCTTATCTTGCTTTTTTAACCTGAATGTCCATTTTTAGTAACAGTATACTTGGCTATTTTTACATTCCTAAATCCAGCAGTGCTGAATGAAAAGTAACATTCCCAAATCCAGCAGTGCTGAATGAAAAGTAGTTTTGACACATAATACAATGACAGCTGGTAGGTTTGATAACCATAACGACTACAACTGAATCAGCAGATGCTCATTTCTAAGCCCGAGCTCTTATTTTGAGACACAGAATTTAATTAAACTTCTCCTAAGAACCTGAGCAGATGAACTAGGCAGATCCAATGAAACAAAACAAGAAGCAAGCATGGGAGAGCCCAAGCACTGCCAGTTAGAGTGAAAGGAAACTGCCCCATGTATTACTTTGTGCAGCAAGAGAAGAATTGCTGCACTGTTCTAAATTTTTACCTCTTCAAAACAAGCATAAAGCTTGAAACAAAGATGGAAGAAAACCATATTTCCTTTTTTAATGGAAAAACTCAGTGGTTTTCATCTGTCAGCAGAAGTAAACATATTAAGTTCAAAAAAATCAAACTACCTTACCGTATTGCCTGCAGTTGTTTGGAGTCAATGTATCCAGATTTTCTCTGGATCATATCATGGTGTGTCAAAAGTGCTAAGAGCTTCTTACAAGCATAATGTTTGGTCCATTCCATCTTCTCTGAAGCAAATATCTGTTCGTATTTTAAAAAAATCCCAAACTTTAGAACTTTCTTTATTCTGTTAGATATCATGCTTGGACAGTTATGTAGTTGGGATGCCAGACTAAATAATTTAAATATCTAGAGTGCTTTTATACATCAGTGTAATGCCCAACAACACCTCACTGCCAAGGGAGGGAACAGTCATCCCTACCAGGGCACATTCATCAGCTGCCAGTGACAAGCCAAGAGAACAGCTGTGTGGTAGCAACAGCAGGGATGAGACAGTTCTTAAACACCTTGTCAGATTCACATCAGCTCTGCAAGCAGCTGTGAAAGTTTTAGATTTCATATGTGAGAGGATGAACATGGATTCCCATTGTTTAACTGTGGTGTACTATAGAATCCATAATTCTTACACTATCATTATCAATCCCAAAAAAATAAACATTTTAAGAGATGTGATTTTGCCGATAAAAAACAAGCAAAAAGCCTTCCTACAAAATAATGCTAATGTGCATATATTAACATCCTCACTCCCATCGAGTAACACTGGACAATGAAAAACAAAACAATGACAAGTGATCTTTCTCTTTCTTCCACTTTTCTATAGACCTATTTACAGCAACTTTTTTTTTACAAAGTCTTCAATTCTAGGTTTTCAAAACTGAAGTATATTAAGATGTTTTACCAAGATTCTTTAATTCTTATTTCCAGTAAAATTACCAATGAAAATCAAAATTATCACAGATGCCTTCCTTAGTAATTAACAAAAGACTACAAAGCTGAATATCCAGTATTTTGTAATATACCTGAAAGGACAATAAATTTGGCCTTCGACATTCCTTTATGTTGATCAATTTATTCTTGTTTACAAGAAACTCTTGGATAACCTTGAGATAAAACATAAAAGAGACAGTTTAAGAGAGAGCAGAAAACTGAAATTTCAACCATTAAATAAATTAGGTAGGTTTGTTTGTTACCTCAGAGAATGGAAAGCCCTCACAGCTCTTGGCTTTTCTGCAGGTAAAACAAACATGTTAGGAACTGAGGACAAATGGGAAAAAATGCAGAATCTAAATGCTCACCCTGCACATGAAGGCAGGGAAAGGCAGTTAAATTTTCAGGCCATTCCTACTTTCTGATACTGTCCTCCACTGCATTTGCCTGTTTCACACGCTCCAAGCGATGCCATGCACAAGGGCAGCAGTGTTTGGAGTCGCTGGGTTTGCAGCATCTCACGCTTTCACAGAATTGACATCCACTCTGCTCATGTTCCTTGTAAGATCCTATAGTAGCAGACACACAAAGTGAGGAGAAAAGGGGTGTCCAAAATCTCCAAATCTATAAAGCCCATATTATAAATACAAAGCACATATGAACACATATGAATCTGATGTGAATAGCAGCTGTAAGCAGATCTGAGTGCCTTAGCTGCATTTATGGGTCTATAGTAAAACTGACAAAGACATGCAAGCTTCCATTTTTTTGAAGACTTTTTCCCTCAACAGTTTCAGATATTAAGCTGACAAATTTATTAAAAACTACGGAAGTAATGTGTGATAACCCGGAAAACACATATAAGTAGTATGTTTGAATCAGGCTTTGCCTTTGACAAATGATGGGTTTGAATGAGTTCACTGATCAAATATGATACCAAAATGAGGGTCCTTGGGATTAATTTCTTTTTAAGAAAACATTGCAGCAAACCCGATCAATGATAATGAGATTCAGTCCTCTTGATGCAGGACCCATTCAGGCAACCAAAGAAATAATTGCTGGGCAGTATAGAATATAACATACTGTCTTTACGGATCATATTAAAAAGGCAAATATCTGGGATCCCAGAACAGCATTGTGATAACATTCCATCTGCTGTCAACTAGTTTCACATTTGAAGAAAAGTAGCCCCAAGCCTTAAAAGTGTTTATATAAGATACATATACACAATATTGAAAATATTAAGACAGTCCAGAAGCTGAAAAACACTTTTAATGCTAATAGTAACCCCATAACCCAATCAAAACAAACAAAAATCATCACCCCTCACCCCATAATAAAAATTAATCAATTACGCTAAAAATACAATTCAGCACTTTTCACACTGACCTGGATGATGGCACTCTGTACAGTGAATTACCCTTTTAACAACCAAAGGTGGATTATCATCATACTGAAATTGTTCTTTCCATTGCTCAAACCTAAAAGGATGATGTTAAAAGGATCAAGAAATATTTTTAGCTTTCACACTTTAAACACTGAAAAATACTCTCTTTATACTTCTCAAGCATCTCTCCAAGAAACAGTTTTCCAACACATGAAACAGTGTTATTTTACCATATATCATGATGGATTTCTAGTATTGACACACACATTATGATAACCAACATAGAAAGCACGTGGTATCTCAAATCCTTATCCACAGCCCAATTAAAAATCAGCAAGTCTCTCATCAGTCCCTACAACTTTCACTCCAATATATCAACATATAGCTGCTAGTTCAAGACCTAGGAGCCAGCTAATGTTTAAAACAATTAAGAAGCTTGCCTAGCAAAACACCTAATTCCTTTAACAAACAGAAGATAAAGAATATGATAATATCCTCCCTAAATTAAAGTACTACAGATATTGTCTTGGAGCTGAAGTACATACTATTAAGTCTTTGAATAAAATCAAAGTACCTATGTAAATTTCCATTTTACCTTTGCAGTAAGTTTTGACCTTGCAGAGTCTCAATTAACTTTAAAGCTTGTTCCTTCCCAACTCCTGGAACCCCCTACAGAGAAATATGAAACATTATTAAATTACAAACAAAATATTCATATTCTCGCCAAAAACACCTTTGTATGACAAAAAGTGATTAGAGATGTTGAGAATAAATTGAGAAAAGTATTTTTGACCAAGTTCTAAGGGTAGAGCAGGTGACAGATTACGACTGTACTGCCAGTGTAACACACAAGCTGTTCTTATGCCCAACAGCACCTCAGATAAAACAAGGCAAAGAAAGAAGGAGAAAGCTATAACAAACTAAAAGAATTTACGTTCAGAATAGAGAAGTTACAATGAAGTGGTGAAACACAGGCACAGGTTGCCCAGAGAGTTTCTGAGTGATCTGGTCTAATTGAAGCTGTCCTTCACGGCAGAGAGGTTGGACTAAGTGAACTTCAGAGGCCCCTTCTGACCCAAACTATTTTATGAGTCTATGATTTAAAACACGAATACAGCTTTACAGTTCTTCTTTCCATCTTTACCTTATTTTTGCCAAGAATCAGTACAGCCAAATATAAAGATTGTATTGAGTGCACTTTCTACAGCATCATTACAAATCAATCTATATTTGTTCAGCTGTAATGGCAGAACTGAATACATGCAACCATATAAAATAAATCTACATTCCAAACCAAGTCCTCACTGGACTACAGCCAGACATTCAAATAGAGTCAGATATTCAGCATCTGCAAGAAAAGCATTATTTTGATGCATTTGCAGCAAAATAAGTGCAATTTTAGCATGGTATTCTTATTTATCTGTTCTGCCAATCCCCATTCCCTAAGCACTCCTGTAATTCAGATTTCATTACAAGTTTCTGCCTTCATCTACTTTGCTGAGCTGCAATAACTCAAAGGAGCTATTGGACATCACATAATTGTGACACTTTAGGGCTTTGTAAGAACCTGGCATTCCAGGAGCTGCTTTGGTAAAAATAACCACTGATTATCCACTATTTTTTTTACTCCCTCTCTTCACACAGTAGTAACAAACTATTTAAAGATTCTTAAAACAGAAGCAAAACCAAAAAAGAAAAAAACACACCCCAAAACCCAAACCAAAAATAATGAAAGGTTTGTGTTTCACCAGCAGTATCAGCTGTTTAAAAGACAGTTTTTTCAAACTGGGACACAATTATTTAAGAATAATTAGATATCCACTGTAAGCCTGAATGGGAGCAACCACTGCCTGAAGTCATTACATGATTAACTATATGGAAATCAAGTTTCATCCCACTTCTTTTCCCTTTCAAATAGCCATTACAACAGCTTCTGTTCAAAGTCTCAAAAAAGAATTCAAGAGCTTACAGGAAAAAAAAAAAAAAGTGAAGCAGTAATGAGTGAAATTCCTCTCAATTAATTAGGTAAACTTTCAAATAGATCACTTCTAATTCTTCATAAATTATGTGTTTATGAACAACGGAACAGGACTACATCCAAACTGCATCCAGAACTGCCTTTACTAATAACTACAGCTCAAAACCATCACTACAAGGTCTTCCAAACAGCACAGACAAAGCCTTTTTTTTTCATTTTCCACATCTACTCTGCCAGGGATGCACTTGTGTATGACTTGTTACAAACCATCCTCAAGAAGCATGGAGTTCACACACCTTGGCTCAATGTAATCAGCATCTAAACTTTAACCTTCACCTCCATTGTAGAAAAGGTTTGGAACAATACAAAACAATCTTAGACTAATCTTAATAAACCCTTTTGGTTATCTTTAGCCTTTCACAAATAAAATTTACAGTGGCTTACTAACGCATCTCCTACTGGATCTCAGTAATCATGCATTGCATACAGCTTTGCCAGCATGCACATCTCTCTTGATAGACTTAGTTGTTTTTCAAGACACTATAAGTGCCTAATAAAAATTATATTGCTTACCTTTGGAAGATAATCACAGCCCAGAAGAACTGCTAGCCCAATCAAAGACTCTCTGTCACAACCAAGTTTCTCCTTAATAGAGGACATTGTGTAACAGTCAAGATGTGGATCCTGCAAGAGAAATTTATTGCATATTATTTTTGTTTTATCAGGGAAGAAACTGCCCTGAGTCACGTTCAATCATGAACTGAACTCTTGTACTTACTCACCCTTGTTGACCCCCTCCTGCAGGAAAGGGGTCTACCCCGTAAGAAGGGTCTAATAAACAAAAAATAACCTGCCATTAAAATTTATAATGTAATGCATGGACACCACATGAACAACTACAATTCTGGAACTTCAAGTATGAGCATCAACCATTGAAAGAAGCTAAAATAAGCCAAGAGGTCCAGCTGACAGCTGGATAACCATGTTCACGATGTGAGCAACTGGCTCACAGGTCAGGCACAAAGAGTTACAGTGGATGGGGTTAAACCAGGCTGGCAACCCGTCACTAGTCAGGTTCCACAGGGCTCCCATCCCCAGCCCACTTCTCTTCAACATCTTCATTAACAACCTAAACTTGGTACCGAAAGCATTAATTCAATTTCAGGACTCAAAGGAATACTAAGTAAGTTTGCCAACAACACTGAATTGGGAGGAGCTGTTGACTCTTTCAAGGGCAGAGAGACAAATTAGAGTGATGAGCGTTCACCAACTGTATGGAGTTTAGCACGGGGAAGTGCTGGATTCTGCACGTGGGATGAGGTAACCCTGGCTGTGTGTATAGGCTGGGGAACGAGATGCTGGAGAGCAGCCCCATGGAAAGAGACCTGTGGGTCCTGGTCGATGGCAAGGTGAACACGAGTCAGCAGTGCCCTGGCAGCCAGGAGGGACAGCCCTGTCCTGGGGACATCAGGCACAGCCTCGCCAGCCGGGCAAGGAGGGGATTGTCCTGCTCTGCTCTGACCTGGGGCAGCCTCACCTTGAGTGCTGGGGGCAGTTTTGGGTGTCGCAATATAAAAAAGACATTAAACTATTAGAGAGCATCCAAAGGAGGCAAAAAAGAAGGATCTTGAGAGGAAGCCATGTGAGAAGCAGCTGAGGTCACTTGGTCTGCTCAGCCTGAAGAAGAGGAGACTGAGGGGAGACCTCACTACAGCCTTCAACATCCTCACAAGGGGAAGGAGGCAGACATCTATTCTCTTCACTCTGGTGACCAGTGACAGGACTCAAGGAAGCAGCATGAAGCTGAGACAGCGGAGGCTTGGGCTAAATATGAGGAAAAAGTGTGTGTTCCAGTACCCAGCCACACCCAGAGTGTGGCTGGGTACTGGAACAGGCTCCCCAGGGAAGTGGTCACAGCACCAAGACACACCTGACAGAGCTCAAGATGTGTTTGGACAATGCTCTCAGGCACATGGTGTGACTCTTGGGATGTCCTGTGCAGGGCCAGGAGTTGGACTCAGTGACCCTGATGGGTCCCTTCCAACTCAGTATATTCTACGATTCTAGGTGTTTTTATTTTTTATTACCTGTAGAAAAAAGTGTGGCAAAACTAACATTATCGAATACTAGTGGCTGTGCAAGTCATTTCAGGAAGCGAAGTTTTTAAAATGCATGAGAGCATTTTAATGTGCTACTTAAATAAAAAAAAAAAAAGAATAAAAATGTTACCTAGTACTAGGCATAAGTTAAAGGAATCTTTGAAGTGTAAAAGGACTCAAAACCAATATGAAATCAAGACTAACATGAATCAAAACATAGGCCACTGCCCTTTTCCTCAAAAATGACAAAAAAAATCCCCACACAAGCCAACAACCCAAAGTAATACATTTTTCTAGAACAGATGCCTCTGACAGACAGAAATTATTTTTTATGCTGACTTATGTATGCAACTAATTACACCTGAAAGACTGAGCTTGCCTGCATTTTTTGTGACATATGACAAGGAAGCCGAATTAAGTAACCAGGTCAAGGAAGAACTCAAACATGGTGTCACCAAAGAAAATAGCCTCCCATCAACTTTAAATATTTTTGAAAAGAGTTAATTGTTTGTAGTGAATTTCTTTTTTTCTATTGATTTTCTCATATCACCGAAGTATTTTCTCAACAAGTCTTTCAGATGAACATTACAAATTACAGAAATTTGGGGTAGCCTTTCACCAGTTCTGGAAAATTGTATTCTTAACAAATGAACAATTCAAGACCAAAAATAATTTGGGTTTTTGAATGATCACAATTAAGTATGATACAGATGTACAATCCCTACCCTATTCATGCTCAATTGGGACTAAGAGCATTAATTGCAACTATATTAATAATAAAATGAACCTGTAAGACATTTACAGGTTCACTTAAGAGTGTTCACACCCATGAACACTTATTAGACCCAGAATGCTGAGGACTGCCATATGACCTAAGGGTAAAATTTATAGGAAGCAATTACTTCACTCAACTTCTCCACTGTAAAGGAGGAAACAGGAAAAAAGTTTGCCATTTTAGTTTTATATGAGACATCACAGAGTACTACAAACACAGGCAGTATTACCCTGTTCTCAGTAGTTTTGCTCTCACAGACAATTACCAGTGAATTAAATAAAGTGGACCTGTCTTAAACATACTATTTTAAACAAACCCAACTACTACAAAGTAAGTTCGATAACATCTATGTATTTTTTCCAAGTCCCTTCTTTCTGTTTGCATTTCTATAAAGAGTCTATAGAGAGGATGGGAACAGGGTGAGGTACATTACCTTAGCATTCATGGCAAAGTTCCTATAAACTGTTTGAGCTCCGTACAAGAAAACATCTCCATCATTGGTAATGCAGCCATCAACATGACCTTTTGCATTTAGGTAGGCACACATCGCCTCTGCTTCTCCAGCTGCTTGAACCCAAGGGACACCTAAACACTCCAGCAGTTCAAGACACTAAAAGAAGGAACACAAAAGGAAAGAGATTGAATGCCGAGCTATTAAATTCACTTATTAGTATGCATTTTTTCAGATACAAGTGCATATAAAAACGTATTGCTGCACTGCCTACATAACAAGCTATCAATGAAAGCACTATTTTAGGAAAGCCAGTTTCCTGTAACCGTGAAGAGTGTATGTCCACGAACTTTAAACTTTAAATAGACATTTAGGATGTTTTCAAAACACTGACAAAGGAGTATTTTTCTTTGTGAAGCAATGCTGTTTACTCAAGCAATAATGCTGAGCTAGCACAGACATCTTCCAACAGGTGCCAAACTCCTTGAGAATATCAAGCACAAAAGTACAATGCTGTCATCCTACCAAGACTGGACCACTGCATAAGACACACCGATACATACTTACAAATTTCAGAGAAAATAATTTATTTTATAATTTAAGAATAAAACATGAATTCATATATACAATCTAATAAAGCCGTAAGTGTCCATAAATTCTACTTCATAAAGTTCTGAATAGACAAAAATGGTTAATAGGGGTGGGATGATACAAAGGAGTATTGATACAAAAACTAAAAAATAACGTTAAATTTTGTAATAAATGCTCAATTATGGTTGTCATTCACTACAGCACAACATGCACAGGAACATATCAAATGAGAGAATTATTCTGACACTGTTTCTCTTCCACAATGCTTAACAGATTGTGTAAGGCCTGACTTCAAAGGTGCCCACTCCTTCAAACCTCAAAATATTAAGTTTGTTGTGTGACAGATGGAAATGGGACAGGGGTTAATGACTCAAACAATTGGCCATTTGCAAAAAAGCAGCAGGTGCTTTGCTGAGGCTAGGTTTGTAACCCACAGCTGAAGAGGAGAGTTTTTGGGTGTGTGCTGGTGAAACCTCTAATCCATGTAAGACAGAGGGAGTGCACACTCATCACGGGAAGACGACCATGACAAAACAGCCTTTGTTTAGAAACAAGCTGGGTTTTGAGCTGGGAGAGGCTGATAATAAACAAATCCTATGAGGCGGGAATAATGCTTTTTATCTTGCCAATTTCATCCCTTACACAACTGGCTCAGGTGTAAAAGATATACACACCAGTCATTCCAGTGTCATTCCCCCCAGTCCACCGTGAGGGATCTAGTAACAAGAACCTCAGTAATCTCACCTTTGGGGGTGGGTGGTAACAAAAGTTATTAATTATTTCAAGTTCCTGTATTTAATTTGGTTAAGATTTCTTTCTATCACATTAAAAATACTGAAACACAGCCCTCAGTTACTCACCTCTTTTAACACAGCTTTAAATAAAGATCTCCCTGTTCTTGCAGCTCCAACTTTCTTTGGAGGTCCATAGCGCATCTCATTCCTCTTGCTCATGGTGTCTGCTTTCAACCTGGGGGCCTCTCCTTCCATGACAAACACTAGTTTAATTCCCATTGATGTTAAGAAAGAGATGCGAAAAAATAGGTTTCTGCAATAAAGTAAAGTGTTCCATAAGCTGTACTATTCGTGAAGCCTGATTTCTTCAGACATTTTCCTTATGTGCCTCATGCTTTCCTGAGCCTACCTCAGGAAAAATCCTAGCATTGTCTTGACCGCTAATGATTCTCTCACCCCCAAGCTAAACAAACCTTTGATATATATCCCTGTCTGTGGTTGAACTTGTCATATGATGAAATTGTAGCAGCTTTACAAAATTCCCAAGAAAATACAACATAAGGACAAGAAAGATCTTTTTTGGGTGTAAAGATGTAAGCAAACTTAAAAGGCTTAATAAAAAACCATTCAATATCCAAAATCTGCTTCCAAACACATATTTATATTGATTCTTTTATATCAAATATTAATCCCAAACCTATCAATACAGGTACATCTGAACTGACTGAATGCATACGATGCTGAAATCAACAGAACTCACAGGAGTGTATAACACCATCTCGTAACTGAATATTCTGCACTAATAACCAATAACGTGCACTGATGAAAATTTGTGTTTATTTTCATTTTTGTCAGCACTGTTTGCAGAAAACAGTGCTTGAAGTTATAGATGCCGAGACACGGTCATTCCTTAGGTTAAGTCATTTAAATTAAAAATATACATATTCTTCAAGGTTCTTCAAAAGCCTGAAGAATGATTTTGAAGTATTTAATTCAACATGGGGGTCTAATTAAAAGTAACTTCAAATCCTTTACATTTGTAGCATAAGCGGTAACTAAATCAAAACACCAGTGATATGAATTTCAGAGCTACTCTTAGAAGTCTTTTGAATAAGTAACATATCTAAATTATTCAGCTCCAAGACTTTTGGCAAAAGTAATTTATATGGATAGCATACCTGAGATGTGGCTTGGTAACTACTCCAACCATCTTTTTAACCATCTGTGCTTCACAAACCCACAAACTTAAATCAACAGCAAGTGTTTTCCCTTTGAGACTACTCAGGTTGACAGGTTGTCTCACAGGCTCAAGGATTTGCCACAGATAAGTCACTCCCATTGTTTTAGCTGCTTTATTGTCAGAAGGAAGATTTTAGCTGTGAAGACCAAACAAAATAAAACAGTCTCAGAATACAACATGAAGTGTTAACATATTACGAATGTGAGGTTCTGAAGATAAATATATTTGCTATTATCAGTTCTACTTTTATGATCCAAGAACATTTGCAACCAAGTCTTTTAAGTGTAGTGACTGCAGTTCACAGATGGTTTATTACTAAATACCTTCTTTGGACTGAATGATTGCATTACTAATTAGCTGAACATAAATAAAAACAAACTCAGTTGAGAAAAATTTTAAAAATAAGAAAAAAATATTTATTTTCCAGTCTCATGTGTCCCTTACATAAACACAATCCAAGTTTTATTAAAAAACCACAGGATTCTTGAGGGAATTACTTCCTGATCTGAGGTAGGCCTCACATTAAAATTTTCTGTTCAAATAGACACAGCTTAAAGCTACTTGAGGAATAATTACAATGACAACAGAATTTAAACTTTCCTTGCATTCCAACACGATATAAGAAGGCTCAACACACTGAGATTCTGGCATAGGAAATTCAAGTTGGAGTTCAGGAAAAAAAGTCAGATAGTATTGCAGCAGTAGTTGCTCACAGGTTGCAGAGATTCTTAACATCCAGCTGGCACTGTCCTACTGCTTTAATCCAATGCAGGTGGAAGTGTCTCTGAGCAGGGAATCAACAGTGATTGGCACAGAAATTTGGGAAGAGAACTCCAATGCAGTATTAAGAAGGCATTACTTTATTCTGGTCCTGGATGCCTGGGGAGCAGCTCCACCCAATATGCACACCTGTCTCAAGATGGTCCACCTGTTTCTTAGCCTGGGATACCCACATTCATCAGAACATTGTTACAGGTTTCTGAACAATCCCTTACTTAAGGGAGGCACAGAGCCCAAACTTACCACTTCAGGCAATCACAGAGCCCTTAAACAGGATTAGGCCAACTTGACTCGTTACTTAGCTCTCAACACAACATGACGACCTCTGAATGTCCCTTCCAACAAATGTCTTGACATCTGTAACCCTGTGACTGCAGAGACACACCAGTGAGTATGTTTCACTGTGCCACTTTCAGTATTGTGTGACTAGCAATACCCATGATGCATGCTAGTTGAAAACATACACCCATTAAGTGGTATATTTGTCTTATTTAGCTTTACTTATATGGCTCCACTCTCCACAGTACCCCGTTACTGGACTCATTTTCTTCAGTTTTTGCCAGCTTTTTACAAGGCCTCTAGCATATACTGTCCTTTTCCCCCTCACAATACCAATTTATTCCTGCTCTGTCTTATTGCACAAAGTTGGTCTCATGCTTATTTGTCTTCCCTCTTCTCCCCCAGCATTAGAATATAAAAATAAAATAAAATCTAGAATTTTTTTGTATTTCTTTATGATTTTGACACTACTGTACACTCAGATAAATTAAAATACTCCTCTGAATAAATCAGACTAGATGACCTACCTGTGCTCAAAGATCTGCTTAAGACACGTGAGGAGCTAAGGCACTGTGTGGTCTCTCACATTTAACACCACAGTCTGTCAGAACAGAAAGCCTGCTTTGGAGGGTGTCATCTTTGTACTCCAATTCCGTTTTAAAGCAAGGCAGCTATTCAATTCCAGGTTGTTTTTAAATCAAGTTCTCATGTTAAGATTTACTTTCAACAGAATTTAGGTCTCTAATCCATTTCTTTAACTACTACAATCACTCAGCCTCATTTTAGCTGTATGCATACATAGTATTGCTTTTGTTGTTATATGTCAAGGACATAAAATAAGTTAAAAACACAAATTAACCATACAAATATGTGGTACAATTTCTTGAAGTCCAGGATGATCAATTTCTCTGATGCACAAGGGCAAGTATCCAAACCTTCCCAAAAGACAAGCACAATAATTCAGCTTCAGTGAGAGAACACCTAACAAAGAGGGGATGTGCCTTTTGGTGCTATCATTTAGTTTCTGCCAGTCTGCATCAATACATTTTCTTAAAAAACAACTGTGCTAGTCAGTTTCTAAATACTGTTATAGCGTGTCACATGGTACCTAATTAATGGGAAAGACAAATACACTGCAAACACCCTAGATTACAAGCAATAAAAAAAATAAGTATAAAAGGCCGAATTTTTCATTGTAATAAAGTATAGCTATTTGGGGACTTAAGTTTTTCATATCCCATTGAATATGTATCTAGGGGTGAGTTATGAAAGCCTGCAAGACCAGCCAGTCTTTGCTTTCTTTTGCAGAATATTTAAATTTGGAACTGGAGATAGGAACTTTCAAAGAAGCAAGACTGAACTCAATATATTTTCATATACTTAGAAATCATTGACGATCATTAACAGCAAACATAAATACCCCCCTAACAAAACCTTCTCAATGTCTCTTTATGCCAGAATGTGGCAATGTTATAAAGCTTTTGTTTTATATCGTGTTTTAAGACTACCTTCTGCTCTAGTAGGTTTTGAACACAGCCAGTAAAGCAAGTTACTTAAAAATAACTACAGAAAGTAATTAATGCTGCAATTCAATTCATACAGAGACACTTTCACACACTACCAAGGTAACTTGCAAAGACAGACAAGCATATACTTTATGTCTCACCCAGAAACCTTTAAAAAGGAGGAAAAACACGGGGGAGGAAAAGCGCGGATGAGAAGAAAAAATACAGCGGAGGAAACACAAAAACCCAGACGTTTTTACAAATCTGCCCCTCACTTTCTGCGCTACCCCAGCACAGCTTTGCCAAAAAACCTGCGCACCCGAAGAAGAGCAGTGGCGTGCTCCAGCATTTGCAGATTCCTCCTCCAACGGATTTTTCCCGCTGGAAGAGCACAGCCCCGGGCAGCGAAGCGCCTGGACGAGAGGGCTCCTCGCACGCAGCGTTTGAAACTCCCGCCCCGCTGCGCAGCGCTCGGCGCGCACCGCGCCCACAGGAACAGGCGTGCCCGAGCTCCAGCGGGGCTCAGCCTCGGCCCGGGCGCGGGGCGGTGTCCGCGGGGAGCGGCAGGAACGCACGGCCGGGGGGAGCCCCGCCAGGCCCGCTCTGCCCCGCGCCACAGGAGCGCCGGCTCCGCCCCCCGACCCCCCCGAAAATGGCGCGCGCACGGAAACGGGCCCCGCGGAGCGCGCAGGCGCCGCGCTCTCGGCGGCCGCTCTTCCGCCCGTTCCGGCCCGGCCCGCCCCGTCCGCCCCGCCTTGCAGCGATCGGGAGCTGTCCCAGGTAACGCGGAGCGGTAGCAGGCTAGGGGCGAGGGGAGGGGAGAGAAGGGACGGGTGACTCGTGCTGGGCGAGGGTCCTGGCGGGCGCTGTCCGCGCGCGCACCCGCTCTCCGGACCGCTGGGAGGGCGGAGAGGGGGGGCGGCCTGGCGGCCGCAAGGCGGAGCGACGGCTGCCACCCGCTCCACCCGCCGCTCGCGCTCCTCCCGCTGGCCCCGGCCCGGCGTTGCTGGCGCAGGTGGCTCTGGGGGTCAGTTAGCAGCCGGAGCAGGCGTTTGTCACCCGCTGCCCAGCGTGGGCGCACCGCTGGTTGCGAGCGCTCCCCCCGGGTGCCCACCTCTGCTGGCGGAGAGCGGGAGCAGCGGCCGCCCGGACGTTCCAGCCGCCAAGAGACCGTGTCTCTTTTCTAGGAGGTGGGGGATCCTTCCGGGTCGTGTGGTCTTGGGAAAAGCAATAGGTAATCGTGGACTTGGGGGATTTCTGCCGCGCTTTCGCTGTCCGTAGAGGAGGCGGAGATGCCCTCTGTGTCGCAGTGCAGTTCTGAGCTCCTCAGTACAAGAGAGAGATGGAGCTCCTGGAGCGGGTCCAGTGGAGGGCTGTGAAGATGATTAAGGGACTGGAGCATCTCTCTTATGAGGAGAAGGCTGAGGGAATTGGGCCTGTTCAGCTTCGAGAAAAGACTTCTGAGAGTGGACTTCAATCTGTATGAATATCTGAAGGGAGGGTGTCAACGGGATGGACCAGGCTCTCCTTGGTGGTGCCGAGCAATAGGACAAGAGGCAACGGGCTGAAACTGATGTACAGGAAGTTCCACTTGAACGTGAGGAGGACCATCTTTACTGTGCAGGTGACTGTGAATTGGAACTGATTGCCCGGAGAGGCTGTGGTGTCTCCCTCACAGGAGGTATTCAAGAACCACCTGGATGCAATCCTGTGCCATGTGCTCTGGGATGACCCACTTTGTTCCCTTCCAACCATACCCATTCTGTGATTCTGTGGGTCAGGCAGTGCTTTTCCAGTGTCTAGATTAGATGGTATAGGCCTCTTATGCACTGGCTGCAAGTGTATTAGGAGAGGAGTTGTGAACATTAGACACGTAGTCTAACATGGAACATCTGGCTCAGACAGTCCCAAAAAATAGAAAGCACCCCTCTGCTGTGTATGAGGCTGGGCTTCTGGCTTCCAACCCTCTGAAATACCTCTCTTTAGGTAAAACAGATAGTGTTGTACTTGCTTCATTATTGTAAATGCTAGTGTTAATTTGTAATTTTATCGTTGTCTTTGTGACTGTTAAACATAATGTGCTATACATCAGCTAAAGACCTCAAGCATTTTCTTCTTCATCTGCTCTTTGCTTCTTCCCATATCTTGTGTTCATCCCACCATAGGTCTGTTCTGATGTCTTCTGTTTTGCCAGCTGGATGAAAAACATGGTTATAGCTGGGCTGGGTTCAGAGTGGTTAAAATGCATGTCCCACAAGACAGATGAGACACCTTCCTATCTTCGGGGGACACCAGGCCAGTGAGGGCTGCTAGAAAGCCAGTGGTGTGGGTTTGATGCCAGCCGGTTGGTTGTGTCAGCTCTGGTTGAGGCCAGCTGTGACCAGCCAGGCAGGGAAAAGGGAAACAATTGTGGAACTCCATTGCAGTGAATACTGTGGAAAGATAGGCTATTAATTAAGTTGGAACATGGGTGAACATCAGTGGATGCAGCCTCTGCCTTCCTATCCTTTGATGTGTACAGGTTTCTATTATGACATGTGGCAGTCCTAATAGTTTTGTACAGGACATTTGGGGCTTGCATTTTTCTTTCGTGCTCTCGTATGCTTAACAATTACTTGTCATAACTTGCAGTGATCCTTTGATTGTTTTTATAATTGAATCTGTCTTGTCTTTATTTGCTTCCAATTATAGGTCCAGTTTTTATTCCTAATTGTATGTTCTTACATTCCATGATAGTGAAGTTAATTTTCTTTATTAAATCAGTGCTCCTGATTTGTCTTTCTGAATGACTGTTGGATTCTTGTTTGAATGATTAACTTAACTCTGTCATCACAAGTTTCCATTAATATAGTCTTTATATTACAATATACTGAAGTATAATTTATATTTCAGTTTTTAAATATGCCTGATTGTCTTGGTTTGATAGACAGGCGTATGCCAAGGAAGGTGGGAACCTTCCTTAGAACAGAGAATGTGAACCCCCTTCCCTCCGAATTATTATAACTTTGGAATCAAGGGCTCTCAGGCAAAGGTATGGGAAAAGGAATAACAGTTCTTTACTAGTATCTAGAATGAGGTAAACAATCAGTAACAAAAACAGTAAACAAGGTAAAAAACAGTAAACAAAACCAAAAACTCAGTGGCAGATGTCCCTGGGCTGCCAGGCGCTTTCCCGTTTGGTGCAGTCACGGTCACGGCCAGCAGGGGCGCTGTTGGGCTCCTAGACCAGCAGGGCAGGTGCGATGGCTCCCGGGAAGCTGCAGATGGCGCTGTGGCGCGAGGTTGGGTCTGTGTCATGCGCGGAATGGCAGACGGGCTGGAGAAGCGTGGCGTGCAGCGGGGAGCCCAGAGCAGAGAGATGGAGCGGCCGGGTCAGCCCACCCGGGCCAGCCAAGCAGAGGAGGCGGCAGGAAACTCCGCAGTTGTAGCAGGCAGGGCGTGGGGTGGTGGCAGGCAGGGCATGGGGCGACAGCAAGCAGGTCCCGTTCTGCTGCAGCACAGCTGGGAAACCTGCCCTCCCGGAGGGTAGAAGGGGCTGGAATCCCCTGCCCCTTTTCCCCAAGTGAGAACTCACCCATCAGGTAGAGAGAAAACAATTGCAAAGCCGGGCTTTTTCTGCAGTTGCAGCCAAAAAAGCAGAGAGCTGCTTTTTCCCCTCTGCTCTCTCCTCCAAGACATGGGAGGGAGTGTGTCTATTATCAAATTCCCCAATCTCTTGTTCTGTTCCCGTGCCCTCCTAGCCAAAAGTCTTTGCCTCTTTTGTAAGAGTAGATGGCCCTTAAATATACGGTCCTTAGTTGGCTAGCAACAGAGTGGTAAAAATTCCACTCCTCCCCTCAACCTTCAACACTGATCCATTAAAAAAACATTTAGTTGACGTTTGTCAGTGTTGTCCATTGTTGGCTTTGCAGTAGTCTATTACATATTTTTAAATGTATTGATATATGTTTTTGCCAGTTTGTTTCCACTATAGTATTGCATACTTTAATAACCTTCAGATAGGTTGGATTGACTGCTTTTCATTTGCCTTGAATAGTTTTTCCCGAACTGTTGTTAAAGTTAGGGAAATTAGTGCTGAGACTTAAAGCAATGATTTTTTTCAATTAAAATCTTCATTAAGAAAATTAGGGGTGTCTTGGTGCAACAGTTTTGGGAGCAATTAATGTAACAAAAGGAACTTTTCCTGTCAAAAATATCAAGAATATGTGGAGATGTCTGAGGAACGTCTTTTTATCGCATCCCATCTTTGTTAGTTTTTTTTTTTCCTTTTGTTTTGTGTTTGGGATGGTTGCTGCTCACCCTTCACCCCCCCACCCTTCCTTGGCAGACACCTGTCTTTCAAACCAAGACAGAAGATAAAGTTCAAATATGTATCATTTTCTGCATATTTTTTTTTTTAAATGTTGGTTATTTCTTCCTGTACCTTTTAAAGCCTTGCTTCTTGTAAAATCTTATTAGTGGGTTCCTTGTGGCTGCAGTCAGTTTCTTTGTCCTTTTGGCTTTTTTGTACTGAGATAAGATGCTACATCCACTGATATTTGTCATAATTTCTGAGGCTACTTAATACAGTTTGCTTGCAGTTCCAGTTAAATTTTGTTTGCAGTACTAGCTCTTCAGTAGTTTTGAGGTGCAGACTGTTTTCTTTTGCCTTCCTCACAGATTACATGACATGATTTTGTTCTGTTTTCCACTGTTATAGTCTCTTATATGTTCAAGTAGTATAGTGATGGAACTCATAGCCCTCACCTTTAGTTTGGATGTTATAAATTACAACATTTAAAGCTTATGTTTTCCTTCTTTTTAGAGAAAGATTTCAATGGAACAGCAGATTCAATGAATACTTGTCTTCATGTTTGGGTGATGGATGCCAAGAACTTGCAAGTGACTGCTTCCTGGTCTGAGTAATTTGCGCGTGAAAGCATGTTTTTGTAGTAAACCAAGAGTAGCATAGCTAAAGGTATGTAAGCTGAATCATGAAGTGTATTTGCTCCTTGATTTTCATCAAGGATTAAATGTGGTATTAAACTACATAACATAAAGTAGATATGACAGTTTTGCTGTAATTACTTCATGGGGATCATCATTGTAATAACATTAATAATAGTAATAATAACCATCAGTAATAATCACCATCATTCTCCTCCTCTTCCTCCTCTAGTATTTGATAAAGAAATCCCTACCATATAGAATTATTGCAAGAGTTTCAGATGGGAAGTTTATTGCATTTCTGCATTTGCTTTGAATTTTGTTCATTGCACATAATGAAAGGGATTAATACTGTTTTTTCTTTATCATTTACATGCTGTGTCATAGAAAATTAATGAGGGGATCATAAGACACTGTATTTTATAAAGCAGTCAACAAATATATAGAATAGAAATTAGATATTCTTTGTAATGATGTAGGAAATTTTAATGTCTCTTATGTCTCTTATAATAAATGCTGTTCTCTGTGATGCTTGGTAGTATGAGCTGTGTGACCTCCTGTCAGCTGAAATCAGGCAATAGTTTGATGAGAACATTAGGCTGACCCAAGGAAACTTCTCAAAGAAGCATCTCTTTCTCCACGATGACCCAAGCATACAGATCTGCATGGGGTGAAGTGGTTAGGGAGCTCACCTTCTGCAAAAAGAAAGAAGTTCTTCCCTGCATTACTTTTTAGTAGAATCAGAGCCTTGAGTTGATTTATTATTTTGTTGTGTGAAGAGCTGCTTGGACTCAGGGGGATGAGATAGAATGAGGGGAGACAGAAGGAAGAAAGACTGCTCCTCTCCATTGCAGCACAAGTTCTTAGGATTGAAGTTGTACTTTCAGTAGTCTTTATTTCATTGAGTTCTCTGTGGATTCTCCAAGTAACTAATCTTAAGGCATTTACAGAGAGAATGTGGAGCAAGACCCGCTGAGAAGCTCTGGGAGAGCCTGAGGGCTTTAGCAAGGGGGCCCCATGGGGTTTTGAGGCTTTACACTGCACAGCTGGACCTGCTGTGCTGACCCACCCAACTTTCTCACAGACTGTGTCACCTCCCTCTGGGATGCAGATCATGTTAGGAACAGTTAGACTGACCTGTATGTCTTCTCTCCTGAATCATCCCACCTGTCCCATGGGACAAGGAAGTGCTCACTTGTTGTCATCACCTGTATCCATGACTAGGAGTCTTCTACAAGCCCCAGTGTGTTTAGACACGTGTTACCAACTTTGTGCATGCTATGTCTCTAATGCTGGTCATTCTTTCCTGCACCCCACACATTAAAAAAAAACAAACTTATTTTTATTAGTTTCTTTTTATAAATAAGCAGTCTGTTCTTAGGTCATGTGTCATGCAGTGATGTTTCTATAGCAGTGAATGTTAAGAACATTTAATGCCTCTGAATTTTGCTCAAACTGGTGATGTGCATTAAAGTTGGTTGCCATCTTTCTTAGAAGGGAGCTCTATATTAAATTCCAATAAACAAAGTTGAGTAGGAGAATATAATCCATTTCAGAAAAGTTTTGATGTTGGAAAACTGTGCAACGGATGTCAGATTTAGCCTGTTTTGGATACTTACCAGACTTAATTACTAACAAAAAGATTGTATATTGCGTTTGTGTTAATAGCACCTTGCTTCTCCTTTGGGCAAGTATGTCAGCTTCTGTGTTTTGTGTAGGGCTTTGGGCATCTAGGTATGAAGAACATAATTTTGAGGGAATGAAAGAACGTTTTGAGGGAATGAAAACCATACCATAAGCTTACAGTTACAGAAAATATGAGGTTTTTATATTTTTTTAGTAAAGCTGGTTACTTTTGCAACATTTGTTTCAGACCAGTCCTATTAGTGCTGAAAGTCTGTGTGTTATTTATTGTAGAGGAAATTTATATATATCCTATATATAGAGAGAATAGTTATCCTTTTTTAGGAGCATTTTGTTTACTGTGGTTATACTACCTTGTGTGTAAGAAACAGCACAGGAACAGTGCAATGAATCTAAATTTTCCTTTACTTTTATGTGTTCTGCATATTAATTTTCTTGGCTTTTGTCAACCACAAATAATAAATATACTTTCTTTTTGGCCATGCAACTGACTTTAATCAAATCTGCATTGATGCTGCTGATCATACTAATCTTCAACTCCATTGCTAACCAAATCCAATACTAGCAAGTATTCCAAAGTCTAATGTACTAAGGAAAATAGAATCAAGGTTGATTTTATTTTTCATCAATCAATTCAACTTGGTTAGAATAGTGAAGCTATGTTTCTTTTGTTTAGATGCATCTTTTTAATAGTAAGCTTGGCCTTAAATTACTGAGATTTCATTTCTGGAAAAGTATTTGTTGCGATGCTTGCTGTGATCTTAATATTTCTTTTACCAAAGTAAATAATTTGCTATATCTGTGCTATCACCTGTAGGTATGTTAGCACCTAGAAAACTAAAACATATAATATTTCATTACTTTCATTTTTCAGTACTCATGGGTAAGAGAAAGGAAGAAAGTGTTTCAAATCCTGGATCCCAGAAAAGGCAGAGAAAAGAATACACAGATGTACACAGTGATGAGTCTAATGAAGAAGAAAACTTAGAATTCTCAGCTAATAGTGCCTCTTCACCGTCGGTAAGTAGTTTAAAAAGTCATAGAGACAAGGATATAAGAAAAATTCTGTGCTTATTTGAAATAAATGTCTTGGATGTAGGCTTCAGTAGAACAAAGATAAACTAGTGGTACTGTCTGTGATGAGGACTTCTGCATGAGTTCGTTCTTGCCTTATTTCTTTTGGGTCCTCTAATTATAATAATCATAAAATAATAATATTCTGGTTTTATAGAAGGAATACTACTGAAGTTGTCAAGAAAATGAAGAAAGTGGATTTCGATATAACTATGATGTATTTAATTTATGGTTGTATTAAAAGCAGAGGAAATATTTAGAAAACTAATTATTTACTAAAAGAAGTGCCAAATACATGTTTGTTTTGCATAGCTGACACTTTCAGATGTCTAAAAAAAATCTAGTGTTTGAAATGAAAATTTTGATGGAAAAGAAACTTGAAAACAGGAATATTACGTTTTTTCTGCTCTTCTTTTAGTAGTTAAATTTTAATTTGAGGGAGGATTTTTAAAGAACAGTTTTTGAGATTACAAATACTGTTCTTTGTATTTGGACTGGACATTAGGAAACATTTCTTTACCAGTGGCAAGACACTGGACCAAGCTTCTCTGGGGGGTTGAACCTGTCTGGATGCCAGGTGTGCATCAAAACCACTCTGTCACTGGTCTCCACCTGGGCAGGGGAGAGAAAATATAACAAAAGGCTCATGGTTGAGATAAGGACAGGGAGAGCTCACTCCCCAGTGACTGTGATGGGCAAAACAGACTCAGCTTGGGGAAGTTAACTGAATTTATTAACAATAAAATCAGTATTTGAGAGATAATGAGAAATAAGCCCAAATCGTAAAACACCTTCCCTTCATCCCTCCTTGGCTCATCTTCACTCCCAATTTCTCTACCTCCTCCTCCAGTAGCACAGGAGGACTGGGAATGGGGGCTGCGGTCAGTTCATTGTGTTGTTTCTGCCACTCCTTCCTCTTCAGAGGGAGGGCTCACACTTGTTCCATGCTCCAGTGTGGATCCCTTCCTCAGGTTGCAGTCCCTCAGGAACAGCCTGCTCCAGCACGGGTCCCCTGTGGGATCGCAAGTCCTGCCAGCAAACCTGCTCCAGTGTGGGCTCTTCTCTCCATGGGCCACAGATCTTGCCAGGAGCCTGCTCCGGTGTAGGCTTCCCATAGAGTCACAGCCTCCTTTGGGCATCCCCCTGCTCCAGCATGGGGCTCTTCACAGGCTGCAGGTGGATCTCTGCTCTGATGCCTGGAGCACCTCCTGCCCCTCCTTCTTCACTGACCTTGGTGTCTTCGGAGCTGTTACTCTCACATATTCTCACTCGTCTTTTCTCTGGCTGCAGTTGCAGCAATTGCAATTTCCCTTTCCTAGCTCTTAGCCTGGAGGCACTATCACTGTTGCTGATGGGCTCAGCCTTGGCCAGCAATGGATCTGTCTTGGGGGTGGCTGGGATTGGCTCTGTCGGACTTGGGGAAGCTTCTGGCAGGTTCTCACAGAAACCACCTCTATAGCTTCCTGCCCCTGCTACCTCAACCTTGCCACCCAAAGCCAGTACAGCTTCCTAGAGATTGGTGCCCCAAGCCTGTCAGTATTTACAAGACATTTGGACAATGCCCTTAATAACATGCTTTAACTTGGTCAGCCAACCGTGTAGATCTATTGTCTTAATATTTTATGTTGTATTGATGATAAGTTACTAATAGGGAAAACTGAAACTTGCTGTGTGTGTGGGATCAGCTTTGGTAACTGTTCCTATTTCACTATGAAACTGCTCTACAACAACCAACTTTACACAGTGTCATTAAATCCTTCTGTTTCCTTGTGGCTTGTAATAACTCATGTTTTATATCATACCATCATTTTAATTCTCATTGCATTTAAAATATATAAACTTAATCTCATTAAAATGCATACATAACTTGAGTTTTAATTGTTCACTTTTTAGCCTGATGATGAAGTTGGGATAATTGAAAGTATTCAGCTGAAGAACTTCATGTGCCATTCAAATTTGGGGCCTTTTCAGTTTGGATCAAATCTCAATTTTGTGGTTGGAACCAATGGAAGTAAGTATTAATTGCATAGTGTCTTTGTCAAAGAGCACTTCTGTTAATAATGTAGAAGATGTATTTTTTATTTGAAAAAGAATTGGTAGCCATCTTTTATTACGCATGGACAATGATTCACTTTTGAAATGGGGTACTACAACTGGTTTGTCTCAATAGTTCAAGGCTGGTCAGTTAGGTCTTAAATTTGGAGATATTTGCAAAAGGTAATGTGAATATAAGTATTTTCATAGCTAAATAATACATCCATTTTTATTTGAACTAAATATACTTTTATGTTTATTATTAAATGCACAGTAATTGTCCACATGCCTGCAGTGCCCATCACTGAGTTTGGAGGAGCCAACAGTACTTGTAATGGGGGGTTGAATTACTGCTGATAGTTGCTTAATGCTAAACAAGGTCTGAACCACATTCAGCAACATCCTGATTCCTGATGGTTTCAGCTTTCCAAGGATATTAAAAATTTTCAAAAGCTGTTATAGTTAGCCGGGGCAAGAAGGGGAAGATGGCTCTTCTGTAGGTTGGCTCTTGAAGAAGGGTAAAAGGTGTAATTGTGAACAGTTGCCGCTAGATGGCTCCCGAGGCCCAGAGGTGGTGCTGAGTGTACGGCCCAGGCAAGTTTCACGGCCAGCAGTTATGTCATATCATATAATGTCATATGTCATATCATATCATGTTATATGCCATACCATGTCAGCCAACATTAGAGTACTTCAGAATAATAACCTTAGCCCAGGCCCCAAAGGTGATAAACACCAAAACGGGGAGCATGTATTACAAGGAAGTTGTTACATAATTCAGCTCTGAGAACCAGCACAATGACTCTGAGAGCAAATAAATCAGCATTGGGATCACCGATTGTTAAACTAATATCAAGAATTCTTCTAGCAAATTTGTTTTAATGTACTCTGGTCAGTTAATCTCAACCCTTCAAGCCCCACATTGGGTGTCAGAAAGGACTGTTAATCATTTAATCCATTTTTGGCAGCCCATGCGGCCACTCACTCACATCTCCATGTCCCCCAGTGGGATGGGAAGAAGAATCAGAAAAAGGTAAAACCTGTGGTTTAAGGTAAAAACAGTTTAATAATTGAAATAAAATAAAATAATAATTATAATGAAAAGCAGAAAGAAAGAGGAATAAAACCCAAGAGAAACAAGTGATGCATAATACAGTTGCTCACAGCCAGCCCGTCCCTGAGCAGAAATCAGTGGCTCCTGGACAATGTCCCCCAGTTTATGCACTGAGCATGACATTCTATTGTATGTAATATCCCTTTGGCTGGTTTGGGTCAGCTCTCCTAGCTGTGCTCCCTCCTGTCTTGTGCACCTCCTCACTGGCAGAGCATGAGACACTAAAAAGTTCTCAACTTCACTACTTAGCAACAGCCAAAACATGAGTGTGTTACCAGCATTATTGTCATGCTGAGCCCAAAACACAGCACTGTACAAGCCACTAGGAAGAAAAGGAGCTCTATCCCAGCTAAACTAGGACAGTATGGTACATAGAAACTATTGTAGGAAAATGAAGTGATACCTATTTATACAAGCTCACTTCTTCTGGAGAAAGTATCTAAAAAATTAAACATAACTTTTGAGAGAGCTTAAAACCATTCAGATAGACAAATAGTAATGTGTGTTTGATTTCTTTTGTTGTATACATGTTTTCAGTATGCTTTTAAGGAAGAGGAGGTTCCTTCCTTCTGACCTACGACATGTTGAATGCAAATTGCTAAATAGAAATAACAGAAGTTTGGCTCAACATGTTCGGTTTTTTAGGGAGAATGTAGAAAATGGCAGATATTGTTATTTTATGTGTCCAATAAGGACAGAATTTGACCTTCTAATGCATGAATATATAAGAAGTCAAAAAACTGTAATATGGGTCTATAGAGTAGAAGTTACAATAGCTTCTCTTTAAAACAAGTTCAATGCTTCAATTATAGGTGGAAAAAGTTCTGTATTAACTGCACTAATTGTTGGACTTGGTGGGAAAGCCACTACAACTAACAGAGGTTCCTCATTAAAAATGTTTATTCAAAAAGGAGAGACGTAAGTAAAACTTTTATTTTAAAGTTGCATATGTAGTTTAGTGACTGTCATTCAGGTTAGCTGATGAGTTTTCTGTTTACCCTAATTTTCTGCATCTTCTTATGGGATCCACCAGACTTGAGTAAAAAAGTATAACACTGAAGAGACCATATTTAAACAATACCTTCCCCCTACCCAAAAAATCCCAAACCCTGAAAATAAAAAATCTTAGAAGTTTTACCAGTAATATACCATTATTTCTGAATGTTGTGGTTTGAAACCAACTGGAAATTAAACTCCAAACAGCTGCTCTCTTTCCCCTCCAGTGAAAGAGGGATGGAGATTATGGGTTGAGATAAAAATTTGCTGAAAAAAGCCAGCAATGAGGTAAGGAAAGCAAGCAGTTACAGCAACAATACTAATAACAACAGTGTATAAAAGAGGGTGATTACATGCAAAAATGCTCAGAGTCTGACTCAAGGTGACTGCACCACAGCCCAAGCTATGCGGCTTCTGAGGCAAAGAAGAAAATTGCAAATAGAAGTGTCCGTGCCCATGCTGTGAAAAAAAGAAACAATGGTGGACAAACCGTCCGCACCCACACTCCCTCCGCAAGCCTGAGACAAGAAAAACAGTGATGGACAAACCCCATGGTAGGACTGGAGCCACCCCACTGCTTCACTCGCCACCTGCTTTTCTTGGAAGAAAGGAACAAAATGGTGGCAATTCCACTTTGCGTTCTCTTTCTCTTCCCGCTGAAACCATGCCCCCAGCAATGATGTGTGGGGCATAGAATGACAGTTCACACACCCACATGGCTCCAGGCTCCACCTCTCACAGTAATGGCAAGAAAATTAACTCTGTCCTACCTGAAACTGGGACACTGAACTAGCTAACACAGTGATATGCCCTCTGTATTGCCTGCTCTCGTGTATTACTTCTACTCTGTCATTGAATATTCTACAGAAAAATGGAGTTCACTCAGAAAAAAACATAGGTAATTAGTTATCATTGTTTTGCAAGCAGTGAGGTTAATTATTGTTCAGTCTTTCTGGTGACATTGAATGAGTATACGATCTAAAGACCTTGACTTCTAGCTGGATATCCAAACATACAGGAAGTGGATTCATGTCTGCTGTGAGAGTGCGGATAACATGTTTAGGAAAACCAATAAAAAGATGGAAGGTTTAGGAGTTCACATTTACATAAAGCTGTTATTCAGTGTCCCAGGTTTTTTGTTTCAGAGGTGCTTAGAGTAAAATTGTTGGCACTACTTGCCTTATATGTATTAAGTTAATGTTTCAGCACTCACTTGAGAAACAGCAAATACGAATTTGGAACTGAAATCACATCTCATCTTTTCTAGAATGCCTTAAGCATTCTGCTACAGATTACTTTGGTTAGGCTGTAGAAGCCAGGCAACTGTAGAAGCCAGTTTGAAAAAAGAACTACCAAAAAGCAACTTGATTCTGCAATGTAAAATGAGGGCACTCAGATGGGAAGGTGGAGGAAATCTTCTCTCACAAATATTTGCTTTTGACTCAGGGCTGGATTTTCTGGCAGTGTGTAATTCCATACTTCCCACATCAGGGCGGGGCCGTGGTGTGAGCAGGAGAAAGTTGGGACCAAAAGCAGAAGGGTCGCCAGCTTTGGCTTTTGCCGGGCTCAGGGGAGGGGGTGTGTAGGTTTCAGGGTCAGCCCAGCAGACCTTGCCCCTCTTCTTTGTTTTCTCATGCACCACATGGCCCGGCACGGGGATGGTTGCCATTTTGCCTTTGTCTGGGAAGCCATGCCAGGCACTGTCTTGAGGAAGCATTTTTGTTTGGTGGTGAATACCCTTCTATGGATAAAACACTCTGTTTTGTACACTCTTATTAATATTGTTGTGGTTTTGAGCTTTTACAGTAAATTGTGACTCCATTTTATAATCTCTCCTATTGTTTCCTCCACTATTGGAAGGGTTTGGAGGAAAGGGGGCAGTTTGCCAAATAAATACATGTTCTTCTGATTGGTACTATGAATGACTTGCAGTTGTGACCTGTAGGACACATGACAATTTGTGCAGAAAATTAGAATGTTCTGATTTTTTGTTGTTGTTTTTAGATTTAAAATTAATTTCAATTGTCTTTTTTATTATTTTTGGATTTTTTTTTTAGTTCTGCAGATATTTCCATAACTTTGAGAAACCAAGGTGAAGAGGCATTTAAACCAGAAATGTATGGTACCTCTATTACTGTGAATCAGCACATTAATCAGGATGGAAGCAGAACTTGCAAACTGAAAAACAAATCTGGTTGGTGGTAGTTTGCTTTGTTCTCAGTCTTAGATGTTCTCTAAACATGTTCATGGCTTTGAATGCCTTGATGTTAGTAAAGGATGATGTTTCTCATTTCTTAAAATCATTCAAGGGTGATAACGATGTCCATTTTTTTATGTTTATCCCAGTTTATCCCAGATTAAGAATATTTTAGTATGCCAAACGCATTATGTATCTATTGATATGTATTATTTAGTATGTCAGGTTTTACATTATGTACTTGTTTTGACAAAAATCTACTTTTGTGATGAGGTTGAACATAGTTTTAGTCTTTTTGAGGTTTTATTGAATTTGCTGATATATCTAAATTCTGTCACAGAGTGTTAATGAGACAAAGAAGGACTTGAATTACAAGTCTTTCTGTGCAAATGCAAGTATATTGAAAAAATAGTTAAAAAAACCCCTAACCAATGTTTCTCATTTAGGACTAACTCTGTTTTACAAAAAGACTATAATCTCTTTTTTTACATTTCCTACATTGAACAAATGACTGGGGCATTGTACCTAATGGTATTTTTCCTTTCTTTTTTTACTGCTAGGGACCATAATTTCGTCAAAGAAAGAGGAACTCATAGCGATACTGGATCACTTTAATATACAGGTAGTTGTTGTAGTGTTTAAATTCTGTGCAATTTAAGTCATTGGCATGTGATATTATAATTCTTCAGTTAAAAAGAAATGTACCATTCCTGAAAGGAGTTTCACCTCTTCCATGTTATTTAAAGATCAAATGCATCAGCCAACGGAAAATAGAAATGTATACATCATACAATGCAGAATAGGATTCTGTCCCAGACAGATAAGTATTTGCTGTCATCTGTTAGCTGTGAGCCATATGTCCTCTTGATAAAAGTCTTGACTTATGGGTTTCTTTTGTATCTGGAGAGTTTTTTCTGCTGATAATTTCAGTTCATGCTGTTTCAGAAATTTGAATGTGATTTTACTGCCTTATGAAAGATCAGATAGTACATATGAAGTTTAAAATATTCAACATATTTAGAATTTCAAATAATAGAAACTTCAGTTAGTACATATTGACTTTATTTTGTGACATCTGTAAGAATATATGGGTCAATTAATTGCATTTATTGCAATATTTTGATGAATTAGATAATGAGACATACCACAAGAATTTATAATGCTCATTTTGTTAAATAAATGAAACTTACAGGTACTGTCTTTATAGAAGTCACTTACCCTCTTGAAAGCAGTTCCTAATTGTCCTTGCTGTACTTCTATTTTGTAATTTGAATAGTTGTATTTTTTAATTTTCTGTTTTTTAATTGGTTTTGTTCATTATGTTTTTGTTTTTTTAAAGAGGTGAGAGGATTAGAAAGCTTAATTTCTGAACCTTAGCTTATTACTAAGTTGCAGGACTGGAACAGGGAGATGGCATGCTCACTTTCATGGATTTGCAGTAACATGGTAACTTGTATTTAAAATAAAACGAAAGTGATTTGTTTTTGCAGGTAGATAATCCCGTGTCTGTTTTAACCCAAGAGATGAGTAAGCAGTTTTTACAGACTAAAAATGAAGGTGACAAGTACAAGGTAAGAAAAATAATTTAACATAGTGATTACATTAAAATACTAATTTCAAATTTTTAGAGGTGATATTTGGAAAAAAAATTTCAAATTCCTTAATTTTAATAACTTGTTTTGGGCTAACTCAGGTAAGCAGCTAAATATCACATGACCACCACTCACTTCCCTTCTGTGCTGTCCCCAAGCTTGGGATGGGGGAAGGAGAAATGAAAAGTAAAAAAAAAATCAGAGGAATGAGATAAAAATTGTTTAAAAACTGACGGGAAAGCTGGAAGGGGAGAGAATAAAAGTGAAACAAATAAGAAACACAAAGGCAATCACTCACCACCTCCTATGGTAGACTGATGCCCAACCAGTTCCAGAGCAAAAGATGGCTAATCGCCCTAAACTGTCTCTTATCTGTTGTTATTGCTGAGCATGAGTGTGCTAGTTTGGGCTGGGGTAGAGTTAATGTTCTTCATGGCAGCTCACTATAGGGTTATACTGGATTTGTGCTGAAAGCAGTATTGATAATGTGGAGATGTTTTCGTTACTGCTGTTTTTGTAAATGCTGAGCAGGACTTACAAAGAGTCAAGGCTTTTTCTGCTTCTTTTTCCACCCTACCAGCAAGGAGACTGGGGGTGCACAAGGAGTTGGGAGGGGTCACATCCAGGACAGATGACCCCAGCTGACAAAAGGGATATCCCAGACCATATGGGATCATGCTCAGCATATAGAGCTGGGGGAAGGAAGAAAGAATTGGGGGATGTTTTGAGTGATGCATTTGTCTTCCCAAGTCGGTGTTAGGCATGGTGGAGCCCTGCTTTCCTGGGGATGGCTGAACACCTGCCTGCCCCAGGAAGTGATGAATGAATTCCTTGTTTTTCTTGGCTTGTGTGTGCAGCTTTGCTTTATTAAACTATTTTTATCTCAACCCCTGTGTTTTCTTGATTTTACTTTTCTGATTCTCTTCTCCATCATACCCCAAGGGAAAATGAGGGAGTGACTGTGTGTGGCTGTTTGAGTGGCTGGGGCTAAGCCATGACAATGATGTTTTATGGGGTAGCATATCTCTTTAGCTACTTGGGGTCATCTGCCTGGTTGTATCCCTTCCCAGCTTTTTGCACACCCTGCCACTATTTGCTGGGAGAGCAGAGTGAGAAACGGGAGGCCTCAGTGCAACAGTTAAAATATTAGTGTGTAGTCAGAACTGTTTTGATCACACGTCTAAAGAAAGGCACCCTAACAGTTGCTATGAAGAAACTTAACTCCATCCCACCAGAGCCAGTGCACTATATTGCACCAGTCTTCCACTTGCACAAACAATTTGTTTGAAGTTTGTTCTCTCTAAAGAGATTGATAAATTTAAATTTTAGGACACTGCTGAGTCAGTTAATTATTCAGAAACACCCCTGTCACAAATGAGTATTTTAAGTCACTCAAAGAACCACTGGCAAAAATATCAGTAAAAGCAGTTTTAATATTAAAGTGAAAGCGAGACTAAGTTCATTGGCAAGGTTCACTCTCCTACTTATATAGATAGCACACAGAGGAAAATTGGACTAAAATGTGAAATCAATCAATCTAAAACCAAGATCAACCTGAAGTGATTGTACTGGGCTGAATGTTCAGGGGAAAGGTTCCTTCTACACTTCATGCCACTGATGCTACATGGAGCAAGTGGATCACTCTGATCACTCAGCGAGCCCGGATAGGAAACTCTAATCACCCTGGGATTCTGGAAATCATTATAAACTGGCCCGAAGGTGAGACTTTTGGATTATCTTCTGAAGAAGAAGAGGAGAGAGTGACACGCACCTTGGAAGCCCCACCATATAACAAGCTACTGGAGAGTGAAAGACGATACACCCTCTTCACTGATGGTTCCTGCCAAATTGTAGGGGCAAATAGGAAATGGAAAGCTGCCGTATGGAGCCCCACACAGCAAGTTGCACCAGCCACTGAGGGACAAGGTGGATTGAGTTAGATTGCAGAGCTTAAAGCCATCCAGCTGGCGTTGGATATTGCTGAATAAGAGAAGTGGCTGAGGCTCTACCTCTACACCAGCTCATGGATGGTAGCTAATGGATGGCTGTGGGGATGGCTGGATCGTTGGAGAAAGGCCAGCCAGCAGCACAGAGGGAAGTCAGTCTGGGCCGCTGAGATTTGGCAGGATATCACCGCCCAAGTGGAGAGGCTGATGGTGAAGGTCTGACACACGTACCCAGGAGTGAGGCTAATGAAGAGCATTGTAACAATGAGCAGGTGGATTGAGCTGCCAAGGCTAAAGTACCACAGGTGGATCTGGGTTGGCAGCAGAAAGGAGAATTGTTTCTAGCTCATTGGACCCATGATGCCTCCAGTCATCAGGGAAGAGATGCAACATGCTGATGGACTCATGACTGGGGGGTGGACTTAACTATGGACAGTATCTTACAGGTCATCCACAGCTGCAAGACATGCTGAGGTCAAGCAGGCCAAGCGAGTGAAGCCTCCATGGTATGGTGGACAATGGTCAAAGTACAGGTATGGGGAAGCACAGCGAATTGACTACATCACCCTTCACCAAACCTGCCAAGGCAAGTGCTATGTGCTGACCATAGTAGAAGCAACCACTGGATAGTTGGAGACGTATCCTGTGCCTCTGTACAGCCCAGAACACTATCTTGGGCCTGGAAAAGCAAGTCCTGTGGAGACATGGCACCCCTAGGAGAATCGAGCCAGACAACGGGACTAATTTCAAAAACAGCCTTATAAACATCTGGGCAAGGCAACATGGCATCGATTTGGGTGTACCACATTCCTTATCATGCACCAGCTGCCGGGAAGCTTGAATGGTGCAATGGACTGCTGAAGACCACCTTGAAGGCGCTTGGCAGGGGAACCTTCAAGACCTGGGAATTACATTTAGCAGAGGCCACCTGGATGGTCAATACCTGAGGCTCCATCAATCGAACCTGGTCCTGCCCAGTCCGAACCTTTGCACACAGTAGATGGAGACAAAGTCCCTGTGGTGCACATGAGAGTTATTTTGGGAAAGACTGTTTGGATTAGTCCTACCTCAGGCAAAGGCAGACCTACCCATGGGATTGTTTCTGCTCAAGGACCTGGTTACACTTGGTGGGTAATGCAGAAAGATGGGCAAACCTGTTATGTGCCACAAAGAGACCTACTTTTAAGTGAAAACTGTGCAGTTGGGTATTATGTAGATGGTATAGAATAAGGAGTGGATAATGTCTTAGGTGACATGGAAGGTGTAACCAAAAGTATGTATTCTATTACCATCTTCATAAGCTGTTAAAAACAGGTGGGGCAGTGTTCTTTATGTTCAGCATGACTCAGCCCTGATAGCACCCTGCGAGGGGCCATCTCTGCTAATGCGCCATGGAGGTCTTTGGGAATGACTCATAGAATTACATCATCCCATTGTGATGATGGGATGGCCCAGAGAGGAGGAACTGAACATTCCTACCTGCAAATAAGCTGAGGTTTGGAACACCGGGACGCTACTTCCATTGGTTTCCCAGAGGAGAAGAGCTCAAGAACCACCATGGGACCTCCAGAGATGGACTAGACCTTTCTTCAGGATCACTACTTCAACAAGATCACATCCATCACTCCAACTGTTATTATAGCAGCACTATTTAACTGTACTGCTACCACCACCCTGACCAACACGTTGGCAGGTTGTGTTCTGACTTTCTCAGTTTAAGCCGTTTGTTTCTGTATTATTGCCTTTATTTTAATTTTTCCTATTAAACTGTAGTTCTAGCTTGGAATCTCTCGCAACATATTTATGTGGGGGTAATTCCTTGGCTGGTTTGCTTCCAAACTAGCACAGTAACCTGCATGGAGGTTGAGATGGGAAAAGGGTAAAGATAAAAAGGAGTAAGGGAGACCTTCCCATTAAGTCACAAGGTTCAGAGTAGACCCCCTTGCCAAACTTAGCACCAGACTTTGACCAATGTTTAGGCCTGAAGGTTTTGATAGTGCTTTAACTTAATAGTACTTAATCAGGAGCCTGATTTAAGCTATTTAATGAAAGATTCTTACAGAATTTATGATAGCACAATGGTAACTCACTTGTAGGCCTAATTTTCTTACAAATAAAAGTACTTAAGAAACATTCATAATACAATTGCTATATCATATGCACACTTACATGCAAACAGACCTAAAGAGTAACTATACCTGTGAAAAATTTGCCTCGAGCTCAGAGAAGTACTCATGTCAAATGCCTTTGTATCTTCTCAGGGGGTGAAGGGTTGATCCTGAGGAGTGAGGGTATCAGCCTCACTGTCAGCTTTAGGCAGTGGTCCTCCAAGTAAACTTGAGTTCTCTGGCTCACAGTGGTGTCTCACTCGGGGGGAGATGCTGTCACAGCCCACTGTGGTCCAGGAGAGCTCAGTGGGTCTCACTTGGAGCCATTGTTTATAGGGTCAGAAGAGAGTAGGCTTTAGTCAGAATAATCTTCCGTCCTGACCACAATTCAGGTCAGTAACTTTCTTTGAAAATTCAGTAACAAAAATATTGTTCCATTTGGCTTGTTATTCTGGCAAGAAAAACAAGTTTCCAAGGCTGTTCATTAGAAACAGGAGTAAGTTCCTGGGAGCAGAGAATGTTTCTTGTAAACTCAGGAGAAGCTCAGACAGATGCTCTTCATCAAGGCTGGGGCCTAACAAACATGTCAGTATCACATTGTGGCCCAAGGAGGGAGTGAAGTTGTGTCACCGCAACCCCACCATTTATTTCACTTTGATTATCATTCAGCAAGCAGAGAGGTTGGGATGTATGGTCTTTCTGTCATAATTATTGGAAGTCTGCTCAGATAAGGTGTTAATCTGACATCTGAATCTTTTTATTCCTTTTTAGTTTTTTATGAAGGCAACTCAGCTGGAACAAATGAAAGAAGATTATTCATTTATTGGGAAAACAAAAAAAAATACACTTGTTCAGATAGAACAAGGGGAAGAGGTATGTAAAAGTTAAAGTAATTATTAGGACAGATCTGAGCACTGAACAAACTATAGGAGTTAAACAGCCTAGTTTTGGTTTTATTAGGTCTCAGTGACATTAAATTTCAAAAAAACCAACTCTTTCCAAAATTTCGTGTTATATCACAGCTTTTTTCACTCATGATTGAACCCCTGGTTTTTTTTTTTAAGCGTCTTGAAGAACTTAAGCAGCTTTATTTGGAAAAAAAGGAAATTTTCAAAAGCATTGCATTTGTGAATGACATGAAAAGTCATCTCAAGGATTTGAAACATCAAATGGCATGGGCACAGGTAAATGTCTTGCTAAAATATGTGTGTTCATGTGAAATGTACTTTATTCCCAGTCTGTGGCTGACATGCTGATACATACTAATATAGGCTTCTCTTTAGGTGAGTGAGATGGAAAAAGGAATAGAGCTGCTCAAAGAAGGTGTCAAAGCTGAAGAACGAAATACAGAGTTCCTTCGGAAGGTAGAAGAATGCCAGGTACATACATAGGCTAAACCATATATCACTCTTGCAATTACCCCCCGAGTTAGAGATCTGTCATGTAGGTTTTCTTGGGTGTCATTGCCTTTAAAAAAGATCAGTGATTTCGGGATACCTCTGGAAGTTTTGGGATGGTTCTTATGACTTCTGTAGGTAGCAAGAAAGAATAATACTGTCATACATTCAGAGTCGCATATGAAACATATTTTTTGCAGACACATGGGCATCATTATTTTGAATCAAGTCATAAAACCATAGAAAAGTTTGGGTTGGAAAAAACCTTAAAGATCATCCAGTTCCAACCCCCCTTCCACTAGACCAGGCTGCTCCAAGCCCCATCCAACCTGACACTGAACAGTTCAGGGATGGAGCATCCACAGCTTCTCTGGGCAACCTGTTCCAATGCCTCATCACCCTCATAGTAAAGAATTAATTCCATATATCTAACCTAAATGTCCCCTCTTTCAGTTTAAACCCATTACTCCTTGTCCTGTCAATACAGATAATGAAGAGTCCCTCCCCATCTTCCTTGTAGGCCCCCCTTCAGATACTGGAAAGCTGCTATTAGGCCTTTATGACAGCTAGATTTCTCCAGGCTGAACAGCCCCAAAACTTATCAGTCTATTAAAAGTCCTCCAAACTTCCTTTATTAGCACTCATTGTCCTCTAAAAAAAAAGTTTTTATATTTTTTTTTCTTTCTTTTAGAAAGTATTTGTATTACAATTGAGGCGTTTTTGCTTTAAGGTCAACATGTCTATGTAGTGATGAAGGAACATTGTCCAGATGCTGGTTTCACTTGTTTTGATATCATGGTAATTGGCCTTACTGCATTAAGAGTCCTGTGTTTGAGTAAACCATTAGACAGAAAAAAAGGTTGCCATCTACTTCACAGATTTGTTAGTCTGTTGATTTCCTGAGAATGAACTTTTATGGGTTCTATCTTAGCATATCCATAGTGGCAATGACTTGCTTTATTTTTCTGAACCCAACAAAACTCAAACAATTGAGATGTGTTGGATGGATCCCTTTGAAAGATATTTGTCCTGTAACATTAAGAGGTTTTGAAGAAAATTTTGCTCCATTACTACTTGTGTATCATTCTGTTTTTTGACCAAAGGTAAAAGTGAATGAAGCAGAAAAGAAGTACAAAGCAATACAAGACAAATTAATAACAGTAAGTGAAGAAGCACAAGCCCTTCATCCTCAGTGTATCACTTTGAAGGCTGAAGTGCAGGCAAAAAGAAAAGCAGTCAATGAAACTGAGGTAGGCAAAAAAACCTTTCAAAGTTCATACTAATTTAAACTTGTCCAGGCTCTACCCATCTGTACTTCTACACCTGTGTCTAGGCTTTTTGAGTCCACAGTGGAGTTCAACAGGTGCAATTTCCTGCCTGACTGTCAAGTGGTGTCTGTTCAGGGGCCCTGGTGTTTATATCTTTACATAGTGTTAAGCTTTGGTTGAAATAAATAGATACAATTTTTAAAAATCAAATTATGTTTGTCTGGTTTGGTGCAGCTCAGTATTTACTCAAAATGGTAGTCCTTTTGGAAATTATTTCTTCTGTTTCTTAAACTGCTATATCCTATGTCCTTCACAGATTGTTTATAATCGTTCCAAAACGGAGTTAAAACGTCTGGAAAAAGACAATGAACAGCTACGTAAACGAATTGAAGAAATGAACAGCTGGTAAATACAGATACAGTGATTATGGTGTATGTTTATTAAGGTATAGGTAAAAAAGAAGGGTTATTTTCTGATTAATGGGAAAATCTGCAGTAATGGAAAATATTTTAGTCTTTAGCAGGGTCCAGTTAAATATTTCAATGCTTCTTTGCATACTGAGATTTTGACTAGAATGTGAGGAGGCAATAGGGTAGCAAAAATGCTTGCTTTTTTTTTTTTTTTTCTTTTGGTGATGATAGACATCCTCTAGCTTCCATGATACTGCAAAACAAATATGTCTTAAACTAAATGCAATAGGAATGTAACCAGGGAGTGTTACATGTGATTAGAAATTTTTAAAAAAAATTAAAATTGGCATTTTTGCTATGTAGCTCTTGGAAGTTAGCATAATCTTAAATGTAACTCATGCATATAAATCTTCTGTACTCTACAAGTAAAAAAGTTTATGTCACTCGTAAATCATCAGTATGATTTTAAAATATGGGAATATGTTCTTTTCTAGTGCTAATCAGGTTTCAGAGCCTGAAAAATTGGAAAGACAAAGGAGAATTGCATACTTAAGGGAACAGTTAAAGGCATTCCGTGATGAAGAAATAATGATTGGTCAGCAGGTGGATCAGTTTCAGCAGGCTATATTTAAGTGTAGGGAAGAACATTCTAGAATCAGGTAAGTTTTGCTTTTTTGAATGTGATAGTTTACCTCTGTTTTAAGTTAGAGAGAATCCCTTCTTTTAGGTATCCCTTCTTATGTACTGTCATCCCTGAAGTATTAGGCTCCAGTTTCTTTTTCACATTGTAAGAGAACAGATACACTTAGGAGTAATTATTGCTTCTGTAGTTAAGGCAGACCCATATAGGCTTTGAGGCGAAGTGATTCAAATACCAATTTAGCCAATACCCAAGACAGAAAAACAAAGCACTCTGGCTTTGATTTGGAAATCTGAACTTGAACAATGATTACTAGAGGGGATTATGGCAATGTCATTCATTGTCTTAATGGATTAGAGAATTGTTCCTTATTGTACCTGATGTATAACTTTAAATGCTTTTTGTCAATTATTGTAACCAATGCTTGCTTTGTGTTTTGTTGAAGATCTTTGAAGAAGATGGTGAAATTGAAGCATATAATTAGAAATAAAATTAATTTATTGTAACTTGTTAGAAATATAAGAGTTGTAGAACTGTTGCAAAGTAGTAATTTTCTCTTTTGTCTCATGTTTCTCAAAACTATAAAAATATTATTGCATGTGTGTACCTAGCTTTACATGGAACTACTGACATCTTGATGCACTATGCTATTACTACTTGAAATACAAGGCTTTATAATTATTTTAGTGCCCTTAAGGCTCTATAACTACTGAAAAAAAGTGTTATCTTAGGAGAGAAAATGGTGATATGCTACAAGCACTGGATGCCAAGCAGAAACAGCTGAGAGACCTTAAAGATAGTAAAACAAATACTTTGAAAAGATTTGGACCACAAACACCAGCATTTCTTGAAGCAATTGAAATAGCCCATAAGCAAGGACGCTTTAAAAAGAAACCTGTTGGACCTATAGGTAAGAATAATTGCTGAAACATACTTTTAATGGGATTTTTTTTATGGTTGCTAATGTAAATAGTAGTCTTTTAAGAAAAATCTTTGTTCTTAAGGAGCTTCAGATATCTCTTTTTCTTCTGTACTTTGTGGACTAAAAGTTTTATTTTGGTAGGTTATGTTTTGCTTCTGTCATGCACTCGCTAACAGCTACTGGCTTTCCTCATTTTCCAGCTGTTTTTGTTGAGGTATTTTACAATGGTGAACTTTCAGTGCACCCCTCTGACTCCCCCACACCCTCAAAGTATGAGACTATTGTGCTTTGACTGTTCCTCAGTGGATAGCACTGTCCAGGTCCTGGGCAGATTTCGTTCAGAGTGTCTGGTGGCTGACTTGTGGGTTTGTCAAACTTGAGATGTTTTGCGTGGAACAATTCAGACAGACCCAAATGACATTTTCTTGGAAGGCTTGCTTTTATTTGTCTTCTGTCCAGAGCAGCCTCTGACAGTGGCTGCTGTTTTCAGTTTGTGAATGCGAGGAAAGATTTCAGCATGTTCTGGATGTAAAGTACATGACATTTACTGCAGGGTAAGAATGTGCAAACACATATGCTGAAGACAGGTGATACAATGGAAATCTTCATGTTTGTTTAACTTGCAGTATAGTTGTTCCATTGCCTTCATCCTTAAAGCATTAAATTGTCGATAAGCTATCTTTGCCTTGATACATTTCTGCTAAGCTGCCATCAAATTGGTACCCTAATGGAAGAAAACATAGGCCTCCAACTATGTGTAGGTGTCTCTAGGCAGAGAAATTATATGTTTGTGTTCTCAAGGTAGCTTGTTTGTTGTAGAGTCTTAACTTTGAGTCAACTTCTTAATTTTTTTTCTACTTGTAAGAAAGGTTTATTTTAGACTCTTAAAAAAGACATGCAATACAGCAAAACAAAAACTTTGAGTGTTAGAAATGCTCTACTGAATGTTTTGTCATGGAACACAGCACCTAAAGCCTTGCCTCTTCTGTTTATTTAGGTGCTTTGATTCATCCAAAAGATCCTGAACTGATCTTGGCTATCGAATCCTGTTTAAAAAGCCTACTTCAGGCATTTTGCTGTGATAATCATAGCGATGAAAGAACTCTTCAGCTTCTGATGTCAAAATATTTTGCACATAGACAGAGACCTCAAATAATTGTAAATAAATTTCAGGATAAAATTTATGATACTAGTCACAGGTAAGTTGCATTTTGAATTTTTATTGCTTAGCCTTGATAGTTGAAAACTATTTGTGAATTTTCTTTTTTTTTTTGAAGAATCTCATGTGAGTTTTACAAATGGTGATTTTTTTCTCTTTTCTTCAGAGCTGTTCATCATCCAGAATTTCCATCAGTTCTGACAGCATTGGAAATAGATAATCCAGTGGTTGCCAATTGTTTGATCGATATGAGGGGTATAGAAACAATCCTGCTGATTAAAGTAAGGCTTTATGCTCCCTATTGATCTTTAAAGAAACATGTGGAGCATATATGACACCTTCACTGGTAGTCTCTGTAATGGATTAAAGAGGTAGAGTAAGTTTTGCTCCCCTCTCTGCCCCATGTATTTTCAGGACCTTCCCTGTTTGTTTCTGGGTTGTTTGCCACTACCTTTCTAGACCTCTAGGTGCTATAGTTTCCCAGTCTAAATAGTCCTTGTGTGTGTCTTATGTCTCTCTCTTAATTGGTGGATTCAGGATGTGTCAGGTTTGGGTAGTTACCAAAATTTGCAACCAGCCCCTGCCAATTTTACTTAGCAGCTGGTAGCTAAGTTTTCTGACACTATCTAATTTCTGATCTCAATTGATTTTTGATTTTCTGTTAATACTGAAAATACCAGCTCCTGCAGATAAGATTACAGGTAAAATGTTCAAAGATAAAAATAAGGCATGCATGTTTTTATTTAGAGAAGGCAGGGTATTCTTTAAGCTAGCAGAACTAATGATGCCTACTTCTTGTGAATTTTATTTTTCTCCAGAATCTTTTGTCCCAGTTTATTCTCTGATATTTCTGCTGGAAAGAGGCAGTTTGTGCTCTGTCTAATGCAGAGCTAACTGTTTATCAAGCATGGCTGTCACTGAATGGGTTACATAACAGCTGAACTCTGTAGGCTTTTCTCATGACAGGAATGTTGGGATTGTTTTTCCCTCTCTGCCTGAACTAAGTGGTGATTTTCATAATGTTATTATGTTTGCTGTCTACCAGAACAATTTCAACTGAATCTGAAAGAAGTATTCTGTGGAAAAATTGATACTTTGGAGTGGGTAACACGGTTGCCTTGGACAAAGGCACTTGTGACCACTTAGTCTGGCAGTGTCAGTGTTGGGGTTTTTTACCAACAGGTTTCCCTGAACTTTAATTGAATATCGTTTATGTACTTCATGCCTTACTTTCGTAACTTGGTTTCTGTATGTTTATTCCAGTTTTGACAGTTGAATATACCTGTGCATAGTGACCTTCTGGTTATTCATTTTTTTTCCCCTCAAGGCAAATTATAAGGGACTGATTAGACTACAGAATTCACAAATAAATGATCAACTAAACTTAGTGGTTTCTTTATGACATAAATATCTTACTCAACTAAGAAAAGTAGATTGTTGATGTTGTAGATAATTTTCACATTCTTTCATTACTGTATTTCTTAATTTTCTTTAAGAATTGAAATTATTTCTGGGTGAAAACATGTAGACAACTTCTAAATTCTTATATTTAATTATGGTTGCTTTTCTGCTGGTATTATAAGGCCATTGTGTTTTTCAGAATAACCGTAAGGCTCGTGAAGTAATGCAGTGCAATCGGCCCCCAAAAAACTGTAGAGAAGCTTTCACTGCTGAAGGTGATCAAGTATTTGAAAGACGGTATTACTCTTCCAGTTATGCGAGACCAAGGTTCCTAAGTCAAGATGTTGAAGCAGAAATCAGGTGAGCATCTTGTAATGTTGTGTTTGTAAACAGTGCACTTGATGACATGAATAGTGGAATTACATATTTGTCTATTTGCCTGTACACTACTCCTTAGTCTCTCCATTTTCTTGCTGAGATTTACACTTCCTTTTTGAGAATTCTAGAAAATCTCTTTATTTCAGTGCCTTTCTGTGATAGGGACAAACATGCATTGTATCTAGTTATCTTTCAGGTTGTGGCATATAGAGCTTACCCACCAGGTAGGGATTTTCTGTGCTAAATACTCCAGGAAATCTAGCTATCTTCTTTTTTAGTTCATGCTTGGTGAAAAGGAGTATGGAGTTTTGGTGGTGCATTACCCCCCCCAACAGTCAAAACTTCAAAACTGTTACTTTAAAAATATAATACTTGAACAGTGGTGTCATTGTTCACTGCAAGGGAAACCTGACTATTCAAACCAAAGCTGTTAGCACACATTCCCCTACTGGTTTCAAATTTTGCAGCTGTGTTTCCTCAGGCTGTTGACTTCATTCATGGTGTGTATCTCTGAGAATTCACTCACCTTTTATGTTTTTATGGTTTTTCGTCTCTCATTGTTTTCAAAATGGTAGTTAAAAAAGCAAAATGTACTTCAAAGACTGCAAACTTCAACTGTCACCAAGGAAATTCATGACAATAGAATACTTTCATTTTGAGGCTCAGATTATGTTAGAGATATATTAGGTAATTTTAGTATTAATAGCGGATAGTATAAACTGAATTGAATGTTAAAATTTATTTCTATAAACTCAAAAGGTTTAAATATGTCAGTTAACTGTACTTTGTTCATGTCAGTATATAATGAACTCCACTCAGAGATTATCTTAACTTACGAAGTGTTACAGGCATTCCATTGCCAATTTTGCTGTGGGGGAATGATGTAGGCTAGTTAAGAAGGAGTGCATTTTTACCCTTTGTCTTGTCATGCATGTAATTTTTATTCTTGTATTTCTGTATGTGTGTGTCAAATAAAATTTGTGTAGTATGTAATATCTCAATATCACTTTATTTATAAAGCCACTTGGATAAAGAAATTGAAAGCAAAAGGACACAATTGACAGCATCTCAGGAACATTTATATTCCATTGAAAATGAGATTAGGGAAAATGAAGATCATCTCTATGGTCATCAGCGACACCAAAAACAATTACAGGTAAAAATAGGTACAGTGTTAGTTTTTAGAAGCTCCTCAGTCTTTCCCTATTTCATTTTGACTTCTGCAATCTATTTGGAATGCCTGATAGTTTTTAATATTTATCCTTACTTTTTTTGTTTTCTTTCATGTTTTTTACTTTTGTAGTAGGCTTTTATAATTGAGGACAGAATGACAGAGGCTGCATCAATCCTAGCATATGCTGTTGTTTCTCTTTGGTATCTTGCCCCCTTGTGCTAAACCTTACAGATTTCTACTGCTTTTTTTGACACTAGTAGTAAGTTGTTGCACAGAAAAGACACTTGCATTAAATAATGCTTCTCACTCCTTTATTTTTGTTGAGCCTTGCCTCTTCATTCCCAGAATCTTGTTTATCTTCATGGTGTTCCTATATATTCTTAACCCATCTTGATATGCTGAATATTTATTCTTTATGTTTTCTTAATTTTAATTTCTTTATAAACCGTTTTATGACTGTTAACCTCCTTTCTGTGGTTCCTGCTACTTCTCAGTAGGATTTGTATTTGTGGTGACAGTGGTGCTCCACTGCTCCAGATGGGCAGTGTAAGCTAATGCATGCTATATAAGGTTATATTCAGTAAATTACAAGTAAAAGCAGCAAAAAAAACCCTGGCATGTGGTCTGAAATGCTGAAGATAAATACTTGAAGAAAAATAAAATATATTTTATTCAATTGTCATGTTGAATGGAAATACAATAACTCAATAAATTAAAGTGCATGACTCTCAGAACGAGTTATATCTTACGAAAATGAATTTCGTAGGCGGGTGTGAAGGGTTGTGTCTTTTGTTAGTCACTAACGAAACCAAAAAATACAAGTATCTTCTTTGCTGTGATGACTTAAATGAATAAATGTGAACTTTTCTCTTCAGTTAAACTTCAGAATATGTATTTTCTTTTTCTTTGCAGATGAAAGTAAAAACAGCAAATGCAGAAATAGCAGATCTTGAAAACATGGAAGAACATCAGTCAGTGGATGCCCATATATTAGTAAGAATAGATTATCAAATTATGTCTAATCAGCATGTGAAATAATATCTTTTAATATTGACAGTGTTTTGAAATAAGCAAGTTGGATAGTGAAGAATGTAACACTTGCCATATTGTAAACATTTCTTTACATGGAATGATTTTATTTAGTTTTGATGATTTTTAAAATCTTCTTCCCCAGGTTTTGCAATATTTGTCTTTCTGAATCAGAAAGTATGTATGATGATAGTTCATTAGGAATGGTGTCATTTTCTAGGAGACAACAATCCACTTACTCTTCCTGTATTCCATTGTATATTGGATGTGTATTGGCCACAGATCCAGAGAGAAGTTACCTTGTTCTTTTCAGTCTTTTCATCACAACTCCCAAATACAATCCTCCTAATTTTCAGTCACATAAATATCAAGTTCCGCTTTTATTTTGCAGTTTGATTTCGTGGTCTCCTACAGGGTCCCTCAGTCTCTCCTTTGGGTGTTATCGGCAATTACATTGATATGCTCCTATTCTTACTAGAGTTATAGAGTACCTCATGTAATACTGTGATAGTAAAATAAAAATCTGGTACAGTAGTTTACAAATGTGTCTCCTTTTATTATTCTTAACTTTAATACATTTTGACAGCAAGATGAAGCTGAAGAAAATAAGAGTAGAATGGAATCTGTAAAACAAGACATGAAGCTACAAAGCAGAAAAATGGAAGAACTGAGAAGTAGTCTCCAAGCAGCTGAAAAAAAATTAGAAGAAGTGAAAGAAAAAATTCATCAAGTAGAAGAAGTTGCTGGCCCGATTAAGGTAGTAATAATTTTATATTGTATTTTTGATTTTTTCCATTTGTGTGTCAAGGTGAATGAGATTAACAAGAGGTGAGGCAGGAGAAAAGAACTTGCTGTTTCCTGATGTACTTAAGGTCTACCTGTGAAATGGAAATGGAGCGTTCCGTCCAGAGCATGTTGGAAAGTAAGCTTGGCAATATTTTGAGGGTGATGTTGATTGTTAAGTGTAGTCACTCTAGTGTTTTATGTTTAAAGAGAGTTCATTTTAGGTATCTTTAGTCATGGAATGAAAAGGAAGGAAAAACGTTTTGCTTGACTTTACTTTTTCATGCATCACATTTGTTGTTTTTGCTTGTTTGTTTCTAAGAAACCTTGGCTAAGAATGTTCATAATTGTTCATTTCTCGAAATAGCATTTGAAGTTCCATACGAAGTGGTTGTTATTCTATGAAGTTACATAATCACAGAAGGTGCTAGTACATAGTTTTAATTATTCAAGACTACAGAAGGCACCTGGAAATGGCAGAGAAATATCAAGATTTAAGATAAATAGCAGAATTGTGGCATGCAAAATTTGATATTGGCAAATGGAAGGCAGTCTCAAGTTGGTAAGAAGAACTCATGGTTTGAAAATAGAAAACAGAAATAAGAGCCCTGGATGTTTATAGTATTGTGAACTTGTAGAAGGATGAAATGAAGAAAACTTAAAAGATCACTATGGAAATCTCTTACATGTCTCACTTAAACTGTATATTGCTCCATAGTCGTCCCAAATTAAAAGAGCCAGCAAAAAGAGTAAGGAACCCGGCCAGCAAAGCAACAGATAAATGTGTTAGTGCTAATGTATCGAATATGGAAATTCTAAGCATGTGATCTATTTTAAAAGAACCACTGTGCAAGGAAAGAGAATATATCAGAATATGAAAATATTTAGTACTAAACACTATCGAGATCAGCACTGAAATTCCTGAAAAGGTTTTAAATCAGATGTGTTGTTAAGTGTTCTATAGTTGTTTAATGAACTGTTGACAAGTTGTGGTTTTAAGATAGGTTTAGAAAAAAGTGAGATCATCTGTTATTGTTCATGATGGTCCATTTTCTTGTTTGTTGTTTTTGTGATGGTTTTTGTTACTTTTTTTCTGCTTGATTTTGTGGTTTTTATTTTTGTTTCTTAAGACAAGCCATCTAGTTGACAGGGATGAGGAAGAAAATGATGTCCTAATTTATGTCATTCTTTATACCTCTTTGCTTCTCTGGAAAGATATATCACTTCAACAGTATCAATACTTATATAGTATAGAGGCTCTGGTGAAGGGTCTGGAGCACAGTTCCTATGAGGAGCAGCTGAGGGAGCTGGGGCTGTTCAGCCTGAAGTGCAAGAGGCTCAAGGGGGACCTTACCAGTCCTCCTGAAAGGAGGTTAAAGTGGGGTGGGGCTCAGTCTCTTCTCCCATGTAACAAGTGGCAGGATGAGAGGGAATGGCCTCAAGTTGCACCAGAGGAAGTTTAGTTTAGATTTGGGGAAAAAAAAAATTCATAGGAAGGGATGTAAACCATTGGAACGAACTGCCCAGGCAAGTGGTGGAATCACCAACCCTGGAAACAGTCAAAAAATGTATGGATATTGCACTGGAGTAATTGTTTAGCATTGTATATGGTCGTGGTGTTGAGTTGATGGTTGCACTTAATGTTCTTAAAGGTCTTTTCCAACCTTAACTATGCTATGATTCTATAATTTTATATTATAAGCATAACAGGACACTGAATTTTCACACAGAAATGCAGTACTGGCTAATGTCACACAGGCATCAGAAGTTCTGGATAGAATGTGTAAAAAATAAATGCAGCTTTTGGAGCTTTAGGGGAAAGTATAGCTTTTTGTTAAAGATGAAAACATCACCTCAAGATACAATTACTAAAATCATTCCACGTCAATTTATTGATCAATTGATTGATAATTGATCAATTCATTATGTCCTTGTCAGAATTGAGCACAGACTTTCTCATAAGCTGCTGTTAAAGCTCCCGGACTCTAGGAGGAGTAGTGTTACTGAAAGCAAAATAAGTTAGAACAACCTGTGATAAGTCAGTAAACATTAGAGAGATTCTCAGGAATCTACCTCAAACAGCTCATATTGTGATTTATTCCAAACAGGCTGAATTAAACCAGGCTGAGTCAGAAGTGGAAAACAGTAGACGCCGTTTACAGCACTATGAAGACAAACAGAGAGAACACATGGTGTGCATAAATAAGCAAAAAGATTTACTAGCTGCCAAAGAAAAGGAATTAGAGGTATGTGTGGTGAGGTTTTTTTTTTAGCTATTGAAGTCAGATGGTCATGATTCTTCTAATATTTAATTATAAATCATTCCACTTGTATAACATACAGACCATATTAATATAATCAGCTACAGCTGAGAATTCTTTCAGCTATGTCCTAAGCTTACTATGTAGAGCAAGTAAAGTAATTTTGTGTAAGTGAATCAAGGCCTCTTTTTTTCTGACAGGACACCATTTCTGTCTTGACAGATAAGTTAGGGTTCATCCATCTAAGACCATTTCTTCTGTCTTTTGCAATGAGGAGATTAAAATTGCTTATGATTTGGGGCTTAAGTTAAATTGAATAATGTTGGTTTGGTTTCTTGGATGGTAGGTTTTTTCCTGTACAGGCCCCATATCTGATCTTTTGAAGGCTTACCTAATCAGGCTTTATTAACTAATGCTGAAATCACATCCGCAAAGACTTTTGGAAGACTGCCCTATTTAAATATGGTGATTTTGGTTCCTTATTTATCTGCATGAGCTAAATAACTGTGATTGTATTAAAAATCTTGGATGCAGTCCTTGGCACTGAAATAACTACCTATGTATAAATGCTATCAATAAAATTGTAAACTGGGTTTGCTGTAATGAAAACAGAAAGAACAACACAAAAATATTGTTATTTCTTGGAGTCCATATTTTTCTATAGCATAAAATATTTGTTGTGAAGACTAAACGGATTTTTGAAAAATATGACAGTTATTTGAGTTTCAAACATTCCTTTAGGAAAAAACGGCAAAAGCAAGGCAAATCTTCTCGGAGCGCATCAAGGTGAGCAGAACTGTTAAAAGTCTTGATGCAGAAATGAATCGCTTGAGAGAGAAGATAAATTCAGAAAGCAGTCACTATGGAAACAGAGAAGAATTAATACAGTAAGTCATCTTCACTGTCTAAAGCAGTTCAGGTAGGATGGAAAAGAGAGGGGAAAGAAGAGTTGTCTTTTTGACTTACTGTGAATTTATGTGTGTTTTTAGTACTTAAGCTATATGTGAATATGTGGAAATGCATTGTACTGATTCTCAGCCACCCAGTACTGAACAGATTTAGGAGTCCTGAAACACTTTGCAGTGATGTTAAGCAGCATCTGTGCTATAAATGTGATGTTACAAATAATCAGATATTATCTTAGTGTTTTGAAGTACCCCAGTTACAACTACATTAACATAACTTGCCATTGTTCTGTGATGCACTGAGTATTAAGCATAATTCTACTTTGAATAACTAATGCACAAATTAGGCAGTTCCCTGAGCTTTTGACTTCAGTGTATTTCAAGGAAGCATTCCCCGTCAGCATGCTCAGTTTCTTGAGCATGGGAAACCCAGTCATTCATTCTGCGTGGTGAAAGAGTTTATTTTCAAAAGAATTAAAAACAGAGTTAAGATTTAAGTTTTGTCCACATTTAATTTGTGAACAATGTGTTACTTGACTCATCAAATGCTTTAGCTTTAGCATAAATCCTCACAAGAAAGTTTTCATTGGAATATTTTGATTATCAAAATTATTTTCAGCATTTACAGCTGTAGCTTAGTTTTAATGTAATGCATATTGCTCCTAACCTTTCTGTTAATTAAAACAGGCAATTTTATTATGCAAAGGAAAGATATGAGGATGCAAGCAATAAAGTAAAGAATTTAAGGAGATTTATTGCAGTGCTGGATGAAGTAATGACAGAGAGGCTCAAAGTGTATCGGCAATTCTTAAGGTGAGTTCAAGGAAGTGTTCACAAAAATCTTTTTTAAACTAAGCTTCCTCCCGGTTTCAGTCCTGTGCCTGACAGTTTAGAGGCAGCCTGGACTGACAGCTGGAAGAGCAGTGTGATAGTGGAGCCTGTATTTTGCTTCATCCCAAAGGCCTCAGCTGTGGTGACTTTGTCCAAAGCATGTTGAGTGCTGATTTTGATTGGTGAAATATCAGCAACATACTAGGACTCAGAATAATCTGGGCTGTCACTCATTTTTATTGATTAGTGGTGCTGAACTTACATAATTTCATTGTGGGCCAAACACTTTTCCTCTGCCCTATGCTGAAAAGATTTGAAGATCTTGATTCAGATTCTGTAATTTAACAGCTTCTTCTCCATTACCGGGTGCACACTCCTTCTTTCTTGCTTCAATCCCTTAGTATTGTAAACCTATCCATGAAGATTTTGTTATTGCTTTCCTTCAAAGGGACTGGTCTCTTTTCCACTGCAGCACTTTATCATTCCCTTTAGCAGAAATTGAGGGATATTTTGATTGGCTCTCCTTTTTGTACTTTTTGATCTGGATTTGGGGGAGTTGCCAGTATGACCATGACAAATAGTGATGTTGAGGAGAATCCCAGCCTTTGTAGGTGGAAGTATAGAGATAATTAGTGGGCAAGATTTACCTGCCAAATCTGATGCTTACCTTTTGGCTCCTGCATATGTCACATTGAATCTTAGTCCTAGTGCCCAAGTTTGAGAATAAATCCCACCTTACAGCATGTTAAAGAGCCATAGTTCTGCCTTGGAGGAACTGTCGTGCTTTGTCTAGGATGTGTTAGAATTGAGGGGGAAGGGGTGGACAGAGAAATTAATACACAATACTCTTTAATTCTCAGAATCTAGCAAAGGCCATGTCAATTTGTTACTGTGCAGTCCTAGTACTAAATAGGGAAGCAGTGAAATGTGGTAATTTTCTCTTAAAGTTCACTAAAAAGCTCCCAGTTGTTACAATTCACCCCTGAAAGTGAGGGTAACCCAGGTTCTTGTTAATAGATCCCTTGGGGCAGATTGGAGTGAAGCAACACTGATTTGGTGTTTGTCTATGTATATATTTATGTAGCATTTATTTTAAACGGTTTGGTTGCATAGAAAAATAGGTATGTAGCCATTTTAGTTGTTGCTATCTGTAGTAATATGACAACATAAAAGCATAAAAAAATATTGCTTAAGAAAATGTTTGAGAAAGAGAAGGAAAGAAGTAGGAAGATCTCACAACCCATAGGCCTCACAACGGGTTTGGTTGAAGCTGCAGTTACGGTCTGGATCTGTCAGATGGTGAAAGAAATCCCCCGAATACAACCTGTGATGGGTTTATATTCACCCAGGATCAGCTGGGAATGCCCAGATACCTCCCCTGGGGTGGGGAGTTTACTGGATGATGTAATGTTGTGGATCAGGGACACTTTGGGAGTCTTTGACACCTTCTGAGATGATACAGCTGTCTGTGATGTCAGTGCAGCTGAGTCCCGTATGGCCCATCAGCAGAGATGAGCCACCTTCAGGCTGTGTGGGAATGTCCTTTCTGTGGGGAAGTGATCACAGCTGAGTTCCTTTGAGTTAGGACAAAGAGACAGGACCCACCTCCAGGGTTTGCCTCTTGTCTCCTACAACATCAGCTGCAGCCTGAGGTGGGCTGTGCTTGCCCTCCTCACCAGGGCTGGTATGTGGCACATCAGGAGCTTGGCCCCTGAATGTTTGAACCAACAGCATCCCAGTCTCTCTTCCAGTATTACTTGTGGAGAGCCCCAGACCTGGGATGACTGGACAATAGTATGCCCTTTATCTTACCTCAAGTTCCCATCACAGTTTGAGTTCCTGTTAGTAGGTATATTTAGGGTGGGGTGGGCTGTGGTGGTCGCACATGAACAGCTGTTTCTTTGCAGTTTGCTACCGTGGGCAAAAATCCTTCAATGATTTTAGCAATGTTTAAGCCATGAACCATTTCAGTCTCTCACACCAGTCTGTTAAAACAAAATTCAAGAAAATACAAAGCTGTACCATCTGGATTTCTTACCTTCCTGCTTTGTGTCAGTGATTCTCTCCAGTATGTCTGATGTCACCCACTTGAGAGCATAATTGATTTTGAGGGAATGTTATTAGTGGAGCAGGGCTTAATACTTAATAATGTGGGACTGTTGATAAAAATCCGTTGTCGCTTTTTCATATATTTTAAAACTTACTATCCTAATGTATGTTTACTTGATTTAAGGAGCCTTTCTATGCAATGCAAACTCCACTTTGAGCATTTATTACGTCTTCGAGGCTGTTCTGGAAATATAATTTTTGATCACAAGAATGAGACACTTTCCATAACAGTAAGTTATTTTATATTATTTCAATTATATTCCATTTCAATAGTAGGTAATTAATTATTTTTTTTTTTAGTCTCAGGTGCTAGAAATGCGTTGCAAATGATAGAATAAATTGGTTTTCCCTCTCCAAATTGTGATATGCTAAATTGTCCTGTCATAAATATTCTGATCAAGTAATTAATCATATGAAAGAGTTAGTTATGATTACAGGTAGAAAATTGTGAAGTGTAAGGTGTAGAAATGTTAGGAGTGTTGTGTTTGAAATATACAACCGTAGGATCCTCACCAAGAAGTTGCTGGACTTCCTATGTTTTGGTCACAAAACTGTGGAGACCATCATGCACACCAGTTATGCTGCCTGGAAACCTCCCTACCCCTCCATTTTGGATTCCAGTCCAAGGATTCCAATCAGTAGACCTCAGCAGAGATGACCAATGATTATTGTAGGATAAGAATGTTCATAAAGTTGAAAACTAACAATACCAATCATTGTAAAGATTAAATTTAAGAGCAGGCATATTCTGCGTAGTATGTAAAAGAACTTATGTAACAATGATTGAGCAGAAAAAGTATGTAAAAATGGCTGGATTTTGTCTGTTGAGCAGAACACATTGGAGGAATTTCCAAAAGCCTGAACAATGAAGAGTCTGCTTATTCACATCAAACTGATGTTGGATAAGTTTCTCTCATCCCATTTGGTAACAGGAGGATGTTGTTGAAAACAAGCAAGTAAGGACAGAAAACATTGACATTTTAAATGGGCAGGTTGCTAGATTACAAAGAATAAATGTGGATTGGTGTTTTATGCCAATTATAAGAATTCAGTAGTGAGTCATCCTAGTCAGTACTTCAAAATAACTCATTCCTGTTTCATTGATAGGAAGTTCACCAGTATTTATGTGATTGTATAATGGCTCTAGTTGTTATTTAAACAACTTAATACCTGAAAGCTTCAATAGGTTATTTTTCCATGTACCTTTTAACATACATCCCCAAAAGTTTTAGTCGTGTGTTTATTTTGTTTCTGTGGGAGACTTCAGTTTTAGGGGTTAAGGGGGAAAATGTGCAGCAGCAGCAACATAAATACATGTCGCAGTCCTAATTAGATGGGTGAAGCACACATATCTGATAAACTAAATTTAGTCCATAAAATATCAAGTCATTAATTTACTTCATCAGAATATTTTTTTTAATAGCTGATGTCTCATGTATCTCAAACAATTCCCTCCAAAAAAAGATCCCACTTCAAAATAATCCATATTCTCCTTGTTGAAGGTAATGCAATTAGCAGGGCAAGAAGATGCCCAAGTTTCATCTTACAGAATGAGTGCCACAAGATGTCATCATAGTCAATGTAACCAAATGGCTGTTCACAATGTTTCGTGTGTTCCGTGTAAAGAACCTCGTCCTCCTTTAAAATTCTGCTGTAAATCAATTACCTACTTTCCTAAGGTAGCTGGTAACCACTGGATTTTACTGTAATGTAACTACACTGATTGACATTTATTAAACGTTGTTTAGCAGTTATTAAAAATAGAGACTTGAATAAGAAAACACTGGTAGAGTCATTCAATCTGTTCAGTGTATATGATTGTGATAGGGGAAGTTGCAGTGATCCTAGAAATGTGTTTCTGAATGGTTAGGAGCCATCCTATTCCTGAATGGCAGTTGCAGTGAAGTGCAGAAAATTGTTTTCAAGCGATCTCTGTCCGTTCATGTATAATGTGTTTGCTGTTTAAAATATGATTCTGCTAGTATGTCCTCATCTCAGATTTAAAAATTGCTCCAATATTTTTATTTCAAGGTTCAGCCTCGAGAGGAAGAAAAAGCTTCCCGTAGTGATCTGAGATCCCTATCAGGAGGTGAACGTTCCTTCTCCACAGTTTGTTTCATTCTTTCTCTGTGGAACATTTCTGAATCTCCTTTCAGATGCATGGATGAATTTGACGTCTACATGGTATAGTTTAAACTTCAGCTACATCTCCCATTCTGATTTATATGAATTAGTCAAATAGTTGGGTTGCTACTTGTGTTTGGTTAGATTTAAAACCACTATAGGTAACTGTAAATTACAGAAAGCCCCCAAACCAAAACTGATATCCCCTGAAACAAAATTCGTTAGGGATCTTGTTCACTTTGTTTGGTGACTTTTGAAGCTTATTTTGTTTCTGAAGTTGGTATCCAGAAATATGAGCATTTCTGTTAATTTACATGCTCAAACCTTTGTTCAACACAAAAATAATAAATCAGCTATTACAGTGTTTGTCAGAGGTCGACTCGGCATATTGTTGTGACATTTATGGGCTTGGCACGTGCTTTATTTTCTGCCAATTTTGAGATCAGTGTGGGGTTTTCTTCGGAGTAAATGTAGCAATTGCGTTCACTGGTGCTATTCATTTTATAGAAACTCATTCTTCAGCTAGTAGCATGTTTCCAATATGCTGAAATGCAGAATAATGAACAATAAATACTAATGTTATCTAAAACTTATAAATCATATCTTTGTGTACAGCTTCCCTGAACAGGTCTTTAATCCATTTTGAAATTTATTTTCTTTTTTTTTTAAGTTTTATTTCCTCCTTATTTATATGCACTGTGGTACAAGTTTGAGAAAATATTTACTTCTGTGAGACAAAGATTTGATAACTGGCTTATTTAATTTTGCCTCAGTGTCCCTTCCTCATCAATCATTTATTTACTAGGAATCACAGACCTAGAGGAAACAAAGATAGTCTAGGTTATATTCAAGAATTTCAAAAAGGACAGTTTGCATCTAAGGTAGTGAAGCAGTCATTTTTCAGCCAACTTTCAAATCTTAGATCCTCCTTAAAAGTTACTTGTGCAGTTTATCCATCTTTCCAGAAAAGGGTGGATACTCAGAACAGCAGGCCCTGCAAAGAACTTGCATGTCATCTATTCCATAAATAATTCCACACAATTTGTGTTTCCACCACAGTGCCAGTAAGTGCAGCCTTACTGTCCACACGTTCTGTAGTTACTCTTGGTGTAATCACGGAGCCCCACCACGGGAGAACTCCACGGTGTATTTTTGTGGAAGATCCCTGGTTGCATGAGGAGCAGTGCACAGCAGTAAAGCTTTGTTAGTCCCTGCTGGTAGCAGCTTCCTATTGCACATCCTTTGCAGCAAGCCTAGTGCATAAAGTTGCATTCAAAATCGTAATAATGATAATAATAATAATCCTAGTAAAAACAGGCTCTATAATATCATAGGTTTCATGGAGTCCTTAAATCCTTTCAGGTGATTCTTGAGTCAGGACTATACAGGAAACATTATTCTGTTAAAATACTGTTCATCTCAGTGTACCAATAAAGAAAGAAGTACTTCTATGTACATCAAAGCTGATAGAAAAACATCATGAGGAGATGACTGTGTGTTTGTTCTGATAAAAGCTTTCCATTGCCCATGTATATTAAAAATTCTTAAAATAATTAAGAAATTCCCAGACTATAATTTGTAGCTTTTAGAACTTAACCCTAATGTTTCTCCAGTTTTGCTCTTAGTTTTTATTAGTCTTATCTTACTTAGATATTTTCTTTAGCTAACCTTCACTGTATAGCAGTTAATTCTGGTAGGTTTTCTAGAATAATGTTTTCTAGTGTATTTATTACTGTCAGTATCACTACCTGATAAATCTTTTGTCTTTAGGACATGGTGAACAGAAGAATTGCCGTCGATATGATTCTGGAGAGGGCTGACTTTCAGCGGCATCGACAGTTCATTTTGTTCACCCCCCAGAGCATGAGGTAATACTGCTGTGTTTTGTTTCGGGGTACAAAAACTGCAGGGGAGTTCTCTTGAAAAGAGTATAACTTGAAAAAATCAAGTATGAGGAGAAAAAAATTTTGCTGTTTGTAGCAGTAGAACATAAACAATTAAGCAGTTCATTGCTGATGGTTCTGTGAATTTAATGGGTTTTTTAACAGTTTTTTTTTACTCTTCCTTATGTAATGGTAATTCAGTGGAACTTGAATCAGTTTATCTGAAATAAATCAACTTTTTGAAATGTTCTACTTTGTCAAACAGGGTCTTCTTAGCTTAGAGCCCTGATTGTCCCTCTCCCCTCACAAAATTAACAAAAGACAGGATTTTTTCTATCAATGCTATGGTACTTTAAAAATGTTTGCCATTTGAGTTGATTTTATTTTATGGTTTTTAATATTGCTGATCTAGAAACTCATAACTTACACCATGTTTTGAATTTTTGATCTAGTGGTCCAAAATTCTTTCAAAACCTCCATATAAATCCCTGATAGAGCCATTCCCAGCTTAAGGGGCAGTCATGTCTCTAACCTTGTGCAGCCATCTCCTCTCTATTAACGCAATGTAAGCAGTGAAGCCTGAAGAGGGTAATTAAAGCAGTCTTCAAAACAAAGTTGATTTATTCTTAATTGTCTTCCCTCACTAAAGTATATAAAAAGTAGAGTAGTAGTATCTGTTGTTATTTCAGTGGAAATCTTTTGTGTAGACTTTCTGAAACTTATAAACATACAGGAATTTTTTGTATGGTTACTGTTTAAAAGTTTAATAATTCCAGTTCAGTTTAATTTTGTTATATTGTTACATGTTTCACGTTTAGCAAACATTAAATTTAACAAAAATATGTGGACAACTTCAGGAAAAATCCGTTTAGGATATTCAGGGGAGAAGCCTGTATAAATGTATGTTTAGTAACTTTGCTCATTCTCAGTATGATGTGTGCCACTTCAGGATCAGTATGGCAAATCCTTATTTGTATTCCATCACTAGTTCATTTGGAGGTCTTTGTAAAAGAACCTTTTCTCTAATTAAGGTAGTCGAATTGTTAGAAATCACATGATTGAAATGAGTGCTTGTCTTTACCTCAAGATTTTACTGAAGTCAGGATCCAGGATCAGTTCAGTGAAGCCCAAACTTCACCCCATGTTACTGTTTTTTAAGACTGTCAAAGAAAAAAGATGGAGTTATTTAGAGGAAAATATGTAATGGAAAGAATCAAATGGAAATACTAAAATTTGTGGAGAAGAAACACTGTTTAAATGATGCATACTTTATTTTTAGTTCTCTGCCTACGAGTCCCCATATTCGAATCCTCCGCATGCCAGACCCTCCAAGAGACCAAAGAACACTGAATTTCCAAAACAGGAAAGAGAGAGATGAAGATCAATAAGTATCTCTGTATGAATATGGCATAATATTGAAGACAAATGTTGAATAATATGTGTAAAATTATTGCTTCCTGATACTGAAAAATAGGATGTGTTGTTAGATACTCTCAGGAAGATATTTCTGTATTGTTATTAATTATTTTTTAAAGAATTACTGTGTGTGCACAGAACAAGAATAAGCACAGTTTGGATGATGAGAAAATTTTGAATGTTCTGTTGATATTTTTAGCTACCATCTATAGAATTTTTTTATCTGTTGTTCTGTTTTTTCTTCTGGAGAAGCTGAAATATATTTTGTATAACTATGAAATAATATTTTAATAAACCATTTGAACTGATACTTGTGGTAATGTTTTAGTGTCTCTATACACTTAAAATTAGCATTAAGTTAAAAATATATTTTGCTTCCTAGCTATGCTTTATTTTTTAAATGTGTGCTAATTAATACATGCAAAAAAAATTATTTCATTTATTTTCTAGTGAAATCACAGTAGCTGAACACGAGTAACCATTAGAACTTAACACTTTCATAATTAGAAAAGGGAAACATTTATTTGTAGTGTATTATCTTGGCAGGAAAAAAAGTCCTTTCATTCCTTTCCTAAAGAGTTTGAGTGTCTTTGGGCATGAGCTTACAAAACCTAGCTTGCTGTGTCTTTATAAACCTAAATTCCAGTAAATTAGTTTTTGCACACTCTGAGTTTCCAGGTATAGCGTATGTCTCTAAATGTTCATTACATTATAATAAACTAAAGTCTTTCCAATATGTAGGAATGAAGTAGAATAAGAATTTTGGGAAATAATGCAGTAACTTTTCTACAGCACTGTAGACCTGTGTTTTGTTGAGTCTCCCTGTCCTCCCTCCTCTCCCACGTTTTCCTGGGACTATACTAGAGTACTTAAACTTCATTAATTTAAATATTGCAAGCATTTATTGGGGATAAGAGGGAGAAAGAAGAACCATATTTTTCAAACTCCCCCAAATTAACATTTTTTTCTCTCCTGTTCTTTTTTTCTCCAGGAACTTGAAATTGTTGGCAGTTCTTCAAAAAAATGGCTTCTTAGAGTTGAGCTGTTTTTATTTTTTTATTGTTGTTTTGGGAGATTTTTTGTTGTTGTTTGGTGTTACACAGCTACAAAAGCCATTGAGACTACTCAGAGAACAACGCGGCACTTTTTTACTAAATCACAGCTCCTCAATAAAACCTTATTACAGTGTTAAGTTTTAACTTGACTTTGTAGCCTAATTTGTTTTCAGTCACTGCATGGTATTAAACTTGTAGGTTTCTTTAAAATATGGAAGCTAGGTAAGACTTGAAGGAATTACACTTCATAGAATCATATAACCATAAAAAATGCTGAGTTGGAAGGGACCCATCAGCTGTGTGATGTTCCCAGCTGATTTCTGGCAACTTCAAGTCCCTCATGAGGAGAAGGGCAGTTGGCCTGGAAGTGTTCCTTAGTTCCTCAAGGAATCATTCATTAGTGTCATCGTCCTGGCCAGGGGGTCTGTAGTAGACTCCCATGATGACATCTGCTTTATTTGTTTGTGCTTTGATTCTTACTAAGAGGCTCTCAACTGTGCCATTGCCAACCGTGAGCTCCATACATTACATTCCTTCTGTGACCTATAGTGCCACCCCTCCCACTTCTGCCCTGCCCATCCCTCCAAAAGAGCCTGTAACTGTCCAACAGGGGACTCCAATCACAGGACTTGTCCTGCCCAGTTTCACTTATGCCAGTGATACCAAATCTCTGGGGCTGGGCCAAACGCTTGAGAAGGCCTTGTTTGTTCCTCATGCTGTGTGCATTAGTGTAGAAACATTTCAGGTGTGGTGCTTTGCAGCCAAAAAACCTGAAGGAGATTGAGGGATCCCATTAGTGCTCATTTTCTCAAGTTTTACTCACCATCCCATTGGTCACCACTGGCAAGCCTGGTTCTGTCCCTTTCCCCCTTCCAAGCTGGTTTAAAGTTCTGTCAATGAGCCCCACTGGCTCCTGGGTTAGAGCTCTTTTTCCCTTCTGAGATAGGTGCATCTTGTCAGGTGTCAATAGAGCAAATGTTGAATAGGTTGTCCCATGGCAAAGGAAAACCAAACTTTTTTTGCTTACAGCAGCCTTGGAGGCATGCGTTGACCTGGTGGATCTGCGTATTCCTGTCAATATTATTATTATATATATTCCTTGTTACCGGAAGGGTTGTGGAAATCATTACATGTGCTTCTGATCCTTCAGCCCTCAACCCAAGGCCCTGAAGTCTCTTTTGATTGCCCTCAGAATTCTCTTTGTTTTTTCATCACTGCTGGCTTGAACAACAAATGTTGGATAATTATCAGAGTTTTCCAGTAATGTCTCTTATCTGTGCCCTTGGCAACCAGCAGAATTCCCCATGAGTTGGATCTGGTCTGACAACAGGCCCTCTGTCATCCCCCTCCCCTTAGAAGGGAGTTTCCTATTACAGCTACCCTTCTTTTCCTGTTAACAGAGGAGGTCTTCATGCAGGATACAGGAAGTGTTGGTTTAGGAGGCCCCTCTGTCCCAGAAGGACCTTTGCCACCTCATGAGTTGTCTGACCTTGTTCCAGACCCTCATATCTGTTGTAGAAGGTTCCAGTCCTACATGTTTTCAGAAGAAGGAACAACCTCCTGGTATGTGGAGTGACCTGCTTCCAGCCTTCATCGTGAGCAGACCCTTGACTAAAAATCCCTTGGCTAATTACACTGCAGGGTCCTGAGTCCACTTGCTTCTCCACTACAGTGGAGGTTTGAGACTCCTGAGAGTCTTGAGACTGTGGCATCTCTGTAAATAACCTATCTCTTGCTTTTTCACTGAAATGCTACACAGCCTGTTCACTTCCTCCTGTAGCTCCTTCACCTGCTGACAGCTCCTCAACCACAGCACATCTGCTGGGGCTGAAGGGATCTTTTTGTGTTCTTCACCAGATACTGAGTCTGTTTGCCTCTGCTGGAAGACCTGGAGAAGCTCAGGGTAATGGGCAGAGTCCCTGCAGCTGTGAGGAGGTTACTGACAAAAGAGGATGAGGCTTTTGTGTGGCGCAAGAGACAAACAGCGCTCATTGATTGAAGTGGGGAGGCTCTGGCTGAGTAAACCAAGGGAGGGATTGTTCATGATGAAGATAAGAGCCATTTGAGCATGTTGCACAAACAGGCTGTAAAATCTCTGTCCCTAGAGGTTTTTGGAGTCTACTGAATAGACTCCTGCATCTCCTTCAAGCAGGGAGCTGGGCAAGACATCTATGAAGGTCCTTACCAATCTGAACAATTCCATAATTCCATAATTAAAGGTATTTACACCTTTAGGATCATGTGAAGATACTGAGGAACACCTTGCAAGGTGCATACTTGGCAAAAGTTGTCTGGAACCAGCAGGTTGAAGGAGGTGATTCTACCTCTCTGCTCTGCTGCTGTGAGATCCCATCTGGAATTCTGTGTCCAGGTCTGGGGTCCTCGGCATAGGAAGAACGTGGACCTGTTGGAGCAGGTTCAGAGGAGGCCACAAAGATACTCAGAGGGCTGGAGGACCTCTGCTATGGAGACAAGCTGAGAGTTGGGTCTATTGAGCCTGGAGAAGGCTCCAGAAAGACCTCATAGCACCTTCCAGTAATTAAAGGGGCTACAAGAGAGATGAAAGGCTCTTATTACAAGAACATGGGGTGACAGGACAAAGGGGAGCAGCTTTAAACCGGCTGATAGTAGATTTAGAGTAGATATCAGGAATAAATTCTTTATTATGAGGGTGATGAGGCACTGGAATAGGTTACCCAAAGAAGTTGTGGACACCCCATTCCTGGAAGTGTTCAAGATCGGGCTGGATGGGGCCCTGGGCAACCTGTTTTAGTGGAAGGTGTCCCTGCAGGGGGTTGGAAGTGGATCATGTTTAAGGTCCCTTCCAACCCAAACCATTCGTTGATTCTAGGACATGAGCATGAGCCACATGTTTAGCTTGACTCGATTTTATGATGAAATTGGAGTATGTTTCAGACCCTCTTACACTATGAGATGATAGAATGGCATTGCATTATTTCCTCCTGATTTTCTTCAGCATCCAAAAAAAAAAAAATGGCAAGAATGCAGAGGCAGAAAAGAGTAAAGCATTTATCTTCATTAGTACTTCTATAATGAGTTGTGTGGAGAAAAGAGCTTAAGGAAAATTAGTGCTTTCCTACTGAGCTAACACTTCAGCTTTCTCCCAAGTTTTTTATAGACTTGAAATATTGAAGGAGGTGGCAACAATTCTGGTCTTTGGTTCAAATCAGTACATTGTATTTATTCTAATCTACCCCTGTACTTGATGAAGCTGTGTTCCTGACTGTATAATTATTATAAGCATATTTTCATGGTGGAGGATTAATTCTGAGTAAACGATTACTGAAGCCCTTGCATGGATGCACTTATTTTTGCAACGATCCTACTAAGGCCTCAAAACTATCATATTCTTGGTACTTTAAATAGTTTGCTATACTGGCTACCTAGAGAGAAGATTGCAGTGCTGATGTTACGTTTCTGAGTTCTACTGTGAGTTGTTGGCCATTTTGGATGGCAGTGCATCGCTTAATGCTACACTAAAGTAAATGGAGCCTGTCCAGCTACATAAATTCAAGGTGCAGGGAAACATAGAATGAGAGATTGCTTCTCATATATGTAAACCAGAGGCATAAAATCTGAGAAGTATTCAATGTGGGCATATCCTTCTCAGAAGTATGTTATTTCTAGAATGTGTGTTTTAATTTACAGCCAAATGCATGAAGTATACCCCTCTATAATTTCATAATTTCATAAGACCTGTGCAGTCCAAGTAGAATTCTGATATTAGAAAATGAAGTTGATATTTCTGCCTTTGCTGTTTGTTTGGAATACAAAGCAACTGAAAGGATGGCTGTGATTGTGGCAATTGATTCTGTGATCCCCCCAACAGTTCTTAGCAAGCTGTGTAAAATTGGTTTTTGTTGCTTGTTTTCCCTTTAAGATGAGCTTCACTTTTAAAATTTGAAAATACAGAGAATGATTTGGTTTGTGTCATGTTTTATTGTTCGATTTTTAGCTATTAAAAGTACGGTCTTGTTTCTTCATAAGGTAAAGAAGGAATATCAAACATGCAATTGTAAGATGTTCAGATTGCTTTTTTTTTCTTTTAATTCAGCAAGCAACCAACTGTTTAAAGCATCAGGGAAATGGGGCACAGGAAAGTTTTTATCTGCAATTTCTGCAGGCTGATAGTTCTTCATTCTTTCCCAAGGCTGTGCAGAACTTGTCACAGGGTAGAGAGAAACTTGATTTATGCACATGGAATTAAGGAGGAAGTTGGGTCACCTCTCTATCCCTCCTTTTATCATCATACTTCGTGGTTAATTTATCACTGGTGATTTTTAACATCATGCCTGTTTCTATTAAACACAGAGTAGTTTAGTATTATATGGTAAGAGGAAAGTCTCTTACTTCAGGAGGGAAAAACATTAAAAGACCAGGTTTAGGCCAAGCAAATAAATTGTATTTGACTTGCACAGCTTGAAAAGCAGCATAGGTCTAGTAGGTGTGCTGGTAAGTCTTAGCAGTAGCATCTTAGAGCATCAACAGCTGCTCCATCCCTAAACACAAGAACTACAACTTTTGGTTTTGTGTAATACGACTCTTTTAGTGGGTGAGGGCAAAGTAGTTTTCTTCATGCTTCAATAATGAAATATATATTTCCCAGTGTACAGTGACAGATAATTAAAGAGATTGAACTTTTCTTTTTTTTTATTACCATGCTGAAGACATGAAATAAGAATTAGGGGAAAAGGTCAAATGTTATAAATTTATTTTGGGACATATATATTGCAACCTCTGTGGAAGCTTTTGAAAATTCTGGCAAAGATCAATACACTTCCAATAAAACCTTTAAACTTGCAATAAAACAATATTTTAAACATTATATATATATATATATTTATATATTCTTAATTAAAGGGATAATTTTAGCAGGATTTTCTCTTTTTTTTGTTTTTAATATACTGCATTCCTCTGACATAGCTCTTTCCAGATTGAAGGGATGCAAATGAGGTAAGAATTAAGGCAAACCTAAAAGGCATGCAAATGAAGTACATTTATATCCACTGACAATACAAGCACGTGTGGATCAGACTTGGGAGCCGAGGAGCTCTTCCCTTCTGTCTGTCCAGTACTACTTTACAGCAGAATGGTGACATGATTTATAATAAACAGTTAACATTACCATGGGAATTCAGTGTCACTAACATTACTCAGTCTAGGAGACACAGAGCTAGCATCAGTAAAACATGAACAATAAATAATATAATTCACTGCAGCACAGGCCTGCTGCACAGGCTTCAGAGGAAGAGGGTTGTTATGAAATGACATTGCACACATCACGTTGTGGCAGTTTATTTTTATAATATATACTTTTAAAATTCTTTAGCAAATGACATTCTCATGCACACAAGTGTTTCAAACACAAGAAGCAAGTCCATTTATAGGTAGTCCAAGCAAATTTTTGTGTGTGTGGAAATAGCTGCAAACTGAATGGAACATTAAACTTCTGTGCAGTCTATGACGCGTCATACACCAGCTCATTTTTGAATGTCACACTGCAGGAGTAATACAATGGACGGATCACTCTTTGCAGCTTCTTTGAATTCATCCAGTGTGATCTGATCGTCTTTGTTCTTATCCATCTTACTGAAGATCTTGTCTACCCGTTGCTCAGGCGTCAGACCATCCTCATTCATTTTCATCATTATCACAGTGCCCACCATTTTGTAGATGGCCTTTGGAAAGAAACCAAATGGAAAATTCAACACGAAATTCAATATAATTTTTTGATGTGATCAAATTCTGGAAATATGTTCTAACAGTAAAGTGATTGCAAATTCTTCTAAAGATTTGTTTGTTTTTTGTTTTTTGTTTTTTTTTCCTAGAATTCAATGTCCAGATACTTATAACAAGGAAGTATTTATTTTACTTTCTTTAGATGTAGGTTTATTTTGATGGTTACATTTTACATCCTACAATGAATTTCTTTGGCTTTCTGTTTTGCAACAATGTAAAGCTCTTGTAACTTACTCTCTGGATCAACTGTTTAGTTGAAACATTTCACATAAATTCTGAATAATTATTTTTAGAAGTCATCACCTTTAAATAAGTTTCTGTGTGTACATGTGGGCACAATCTGGTATTAACTGCAGTGGCAAGTTGCAGACAGATGATGAAGGTGGTAAACTTTATCCTTCCTCTTATATGTTATGGTCATCTTAAGGCCCATCTGTGAGAGCTCACTTAAAATAGCGTGTTGTTATCCCTGTAAATTTCTGTAATCATCTGAAGTTAATCTCCAGTAAGGCTTCAGCTACTTGAGCTACAGTCCAATAATTTCATGGGTGTCAAGTGACTTTGAGATGGGCTTTGTAAATCCTGCGCTGGGCTGTTCTTATGGTTAATCCATTCATTAGAAAAAAAAAAACAACCCAACAATCTCTGGATATTTAAAAGCTTATATGCACATATGTACTCTGCAATTCTCCAAGATTACATCTATTAATGTGTCAGTGTGCTTGCACCATTTGGGCACCAGTCAGTGCAGGATGAATGTGTGTAATGTGCATTTAATGTACTGTACAGCCTCTGGTGTGCCTAAAATCTACAGTCTGTGTGAACAAGGAATCAGATTTTATTAATGTTGTGTTGTTTTTGAGTGTCACATTGATCTCACCTCTATAATTTCCAGCATTTCCACTCTTGTAATTTTACCATCACCATCCAAATCGTACATATTGAAGGCCCAGTTCAGCTTTTGCTCAAAACTGCCTCGTGAGGTGATGGACAGGGCACAAATGAACTCTCTGAAGTCGATGGTCCCATCTCCATTTTTATCAAAGGTTCGGAAGGCATGCTGGGCAAACTTTGAAGCATCTCCGTATGGAAAGAACTGCAAAATATAAAATATAGAATTGTGTTAAGGCAAAGGAGAGAGCTGTATATCTGCCTGCAAAACACCAATGTGAGGCATTTATGAAGAGTGGCTGGTGAGCTTTGTGGGAAACTGAGGATCTGCAGTGTAAGGTTCCCTAACAGCTACACCGGAATGATTATTAAACACTTATTTCTACAAAAATCTCTCAGGTCTCCACAAGCTATATTACAAATATATACGATGTTACTTTAAAGCTAAATTAACTAGATGAATCTTAAAATGAATTTGGGTGTAAATGGCAGATTGCGTGTAATTCTCTGACTAAGAAATAGAGCAGCCAGGGCACATTCTAAGAGAATTTTAACCAGCCCTTGACATGTTGCAACCAAGTATTTGTGTGGGATTTTTGTTATATAACTTCATTTATTTTAAAAAAAAGTAATCCACACATAACATAAAAAACCCCACTTGAACATATGTTCCACTCTGCCAACCAACATTCAAGTACGTAAGATGAGAACAGAGATTCAGTTAAACAATACAGTGCAATGTTTTTCATGTTTGATATCCTAACATCCTTCAGTGAACACTGCAACTGACTGTAGCATAACAGAATATTTTAAATGACCGTAACCTGTATATGATATATTTTCCTCTCAGGAAGTGTACAGTTTAAGACATTTGAGCTGGCAGTTGTTCTTTCTGTGGGCCAGACTCAAGAAAACACGCCCCTAAAGAAAGGGGGTTTTAACCCAGTGCTAAAGCCCTACTGCAGTGCAGGGACCGTACACAAACAATGTTTGTTTCTATATTCCCAGCACAATTTCATGGAGGTTTTCCTGCTTCTTAAATGTAAATATACATTACTCCCCATATGAGAGGCATCTCATTTTGTGCTTTTAAAAATTCCAAATCTTAGTAAGTACTGAATTTAATAATGTAAGTTTGAAGGAAAGACTTCAGTGGCAGCTGAAGTGGATGGAGCTGCGTTTTCCAATTTTCCATTTCCCCATCTAGAGCTGTGTCTTGCCTTAAAAATGCAAAACTTAGAGCTCAGCCAGCTGCTTGCACTATGTGGCCATGTGCATCATGCCAGGAGCCACTGCTGTGCTGCCACAGGGGTCCCAACCTGAAAGTTTCCTTTCAACTTTCTGTTTTCTCTGATACGAACTTTTCAGACACCATTGTACGTAAGTAACATTTGCATTGCTGAACAGGACTCCTACAATTGCCTGTTGTTCAAAGCTGAAAAGACAAATGTTTTGCTTTTTAAACCTGTACTGATGACTATCCTGTGATGTATGTGTTACATAACAAAATACTTCAAAATTTTACAGTCTTCCAAGCATTTTTGCTAGGAGCTGACTGTTGCTGAGGATGCTGCCTGATCTCTGTTCCTGTGACTGTCACTCTGCAGTCTCCATAAAATAAAGGTAAATAGCTGGAGGGAACTGGGACTGTTCTTTTCATTGCTCAGAAAACCAAAACACAGAAATGGTACAAACATACTGGTGAGACCAAAGAACTAAATTACAATGAAAAAGCACACCTACACAAAAGGCAAAGAAGTGTCAGACACCCAAAAACATGTAAGGGACCAAGAACAAAGCAGGAAATTAGGATGGGTCAGTGGCTGGAGATGCTGAAGACCATTTAAAAACTATTCTGGAACATATTATTCAGTGTCCCACTGGAGGACCATCAGCGAGCTGTGACTACCTTTTTGCTGGTCACACCATTAGCCTCATGTAGCAGAGAGGAAAACATCCTTCTAATTTTTTTATTGCAGACAAGACCATGATTTTTTCTCTTCTGAGGTGAAGAAGACAGTGGCACTGCTCAGAGCTAAGCCTTGGCCTCTACAGTCTCGTAAGGTGAAAAGATTGGAACTGTTACCTTTTAAATTTTTTTTCCTATTTGTCTTTCTGTAGGGAGCAAATGCAGTAAAAGGTCCTTTAGGGACTGAAGGCACTGTTTTCCAGTCTGTACCTGCTGATTTGTATTATTTTTAGCTCAGAACAACTCAAAAACATTGTCAAAACTTGTTTAAAAACCTACTTGAAGATTTCCATTGGCCTGTTTTGAAACTATTCATAAATAAGACATGAAGTAAAAGAAAACTAAAACAATTACAGAGCAAAAGAAGCCAGCTCTGGTAAAATATTATTTGATTATTAAAACACAGTGAGGCCTTATCAAAGTAAAAAGGCACAGGCTTTAACTGCTTTCGGAGCAGTCCAGGCCAAGTGGCAATGGGAGACAGGGATCTCTGGAGGACAAACACCCATTTTTTGTCAGAGGGAATATGAGGAGGGTGGTTTAATCTGCCTCTGGCATGAGCTCAATGAATGCTTCAGAAAAAAAGTAAAGAAACACAGCTGGGATTTTCAGATATGCCTTCAGCCTTTGTTCTCTGCAAACTCTTGACCAGGAGATCAATTTACATATGAAAGCAATGAGTTCCCTTCTACTGCACCCTACCACTGGAAGGGGCACTCAGTGCACCAACACTGTCTCCTGATTTACTCTTTTCATCCAAAAACCAAGACAAAACTATACCAGTCAGTTCCATGGGTGACCCAACCCTGCTCATTGCTGGGTTTCTGCTTCTCTAGTCTCATCTAGTGAAAGGTCTCCCTGGTCTAGAGAAAGGTGTCCCTTGCCTCCTGCCCATGCCAGGGGGTTGGAATTAGATGATTCTTATGGTCCCTTTCAACCCAAACCATTCTACGATTCATCTCTTGCCTGAATTGTGTATTTTCTAACTGGTTAAATCAACATGCTGGGGTGTGAACAAAGTCTTATCTCTACAGTCAACTGCCAATTAGGAAAGGAAAAACGAAGATAAAAAAAAATTCTCTTAATCTGCTTCTAAATTTTGTGCCAGAGGATTGTCTTGCAGATTCTTAGCTCCCAGCTGTATTTCTGAACACCCTTCTGGTGTATGAGGGGCATTCAAACAGTCCTGGAATCAGAATAGCTAGCAAATAACACCTACAAATTGTACATAACTCTCGGGGAAACTGATCAAATACCTGGAAATATTTATCTGCTTGGCTGCAGCTGCTTTAGCCTCTTTGAAGTGATGCTCTTCAAAGGCAACTCAGTAATCAATTCATTCAGATCATCTCTGGGAGGGAATTATTGCAAAAGCATAAAGCATATGCTAAAGCATATGGCTAAAATTCTACCATATGGCTAAAACATAAAGAAAAAAAATGCAAAATCAACTTCCCCAAATTCCCCAGTGATTAGGAGGGGTTGGGAAACAGAAGGGTCTCTCCATCCTTATTAGGATGGGGTGAAGTGAATCTATAGGCTGGCCTGAGTGGCGCTTTGTTTCCAATGTGATGTTTTATCATGGTTGAGATGCGTTCCTATTAAAAGGGAATTTCTGCTATAAAACAGAGAAAACTAGAATTAGGCTGAGGTACGAAAAGCAGGGCACTCTGCCTACACATGCCCAGGTGACGACTTGGTCACAGCTTCCAGAGATAGGGTGAGAGCTGGAGCACAGAACAGGAGGTGGGGAGCAGGAGATGGCACAGGGCTTCTGTGTCCCAGGCTGGGAGAAGATGGAAGAAGGAGCTGCTGATTCCCCTGTCCGAGGAGATGCCCCACTTGGGGCTCAGCACTACCAGCTGTACTGAGAGCTGAAGCAGAGAAGGGGATGGGGGGCACAGCCAGTGCAAGGAGCAGCATGAGCATTGTCAAGGGCCAGCACATAAAAACAAGCCAAGCAGTTGGCCCTTGTCAGAAAAACTTTTAAAAATTGATGCTGTTATATTTCCGGAAGGAGTTGCTTTCTTTTCTTTATTAGGGTTTCATTTTATAAATTTGCTAGGCATCCAGGTCACCTTTGTAAGTGGAGAACACGAGCACTTTCAGAATCAGAAAGTTTGGCAGCTTTTGGAAGCTCAGGCCGGTGTTTTATAATAGCAAAGCTCTTAAAGCTGAACCCAGATGCTGATAGCTGCTGGTCTAGCCTGGTCTTACAGCTCCTCGGAACCGAGGTCACTGGGGACGGTGCCTAAGATAATGGGGAGAAGGCTGCTCTTCGTTAATTTTCCAAGAGGATAAAGTTCTGGGTTCCTGCCAGCAGCACAAACACAGGAGTTTATAAGAAAAAATATTACTCCTTAGTTTTTGCCGTTAGAAAAAAATAATTGAAATTTACTACAATATACTGTACTCTTGCAACTTCATGTGTGAAGGCATAAGAAGGGAAGAGATGTCTGTGACTGTCAGGACCTGTTGGGAAGGCTGTGCCACTCTGGCACCAGGGTGACCTGCAGGGCTGCAGCCTGTCCCTGCCACCACCTCTTTGTAAAAAAATGAAAACTGATGCAACAAGGGCATAACCAGAGCAGCACAAAAAGACACAGCCATGCATCCGTCCTTGTTCTGGAAGAGATCTGGCTGCTGCACTCTCCAGCACATCTGCAGTGTAAGGTAGAAATATCCCAGCTAGGAAACCGCCACCAGGCTTCAGGCTGCCAGAGGGTCCGAGGAGTGGGTACCACCCACAGCTGTGGGTCTGTAGGTTTAGCAGCAGCTAAGCCACGGGGCTGAGCCTCTGGAAAAGATAGTCTTGTGGACCACCAAAGGCCAGAGTCTAAATGTCTCTTTAGACCCAGGAGTCAGTTCTCCGTGTGTAAATCTGCGAGCTGTCCCCACCTCAGAGGCGCACTGGGAGGATAAATGCAAAAAAGGGTTTGTGAGGATTTGAGGTGCTGCAGCAGTGGAAGTCGCAGAGCTGGCAAGAGCTGGGGAGAGCTGCCAAACCTTATGGACGTTTGCTCATGTCTCTGCTCAGCAGCTTTAATGCTGGGAACATGCATGCATGCACAGACACATGGGGAGGCTTATAAACAGCTGTCAGCTCTTTATATAAAGAAGAAATATTTAGATGAGCCAAGAAATGTAACTTCTGTTCACCTGGAAAATTCACAACTTGTACAAGCCGAAGTGGGATCAGCAAAGAGTTTGTGCCTCACCCAGACCTCCTTACATTACGGTTGAGGACTAAGCCTCTCTGTCTTGCAGGTGTTTTTAGCCACCATAGAAGTGCTCATTTGAAGAATATGGAGAAGAAATATTTGAGAATTTAGGAGCTGACCATGAATTATCGATACCGATTCCTTGCAATCATGTGAGACAGGAGTTAAGAGACCAGAAAATAAGCACAAACCACAGGCTAAGATAAAAGAAGACTCTGTAAAAAGCAAGAATATGTCAAGAGATTGGAAGAAGATGGATGGGAAAAAAGAAGCCATGCTTCTTCTTTACAAACATCCATCTGGCAGAGTCTACCTCTAAAAAAACATTCAACCTGAAAAGTTAATCTTTATTTTCACATTTGTGGGGAATTAGTCATTAACTAGCAGGAAATGAATCGATTTTCAATCCCAGCTTTTCTCTGATTAGATTTGGACAATAAGAAACTTAATTGAGCTGTGGTAGTGCTATAGGTCAATACACTAGCAGCTCAGTTATTACTCAGTGCTAATAAAAAAAAAATCTTCAGGGAGAACTCTCATCAAAACAATTAGTACTGCTAGTCCTTAACACCACAACTACCACTGATTAAATGCTATTTCTCTTTGATCTTCCTTAACTGAGCAGCAGCACTGGAACACTTTATTCATTTTAAGTTTGTCACAGTCTTTCACTACCCCAAGGTCAGTGACAGCACAGGGTTATCAGCATCCTGATGTATTGTGGCTATGTCCCAGCCGAATTACAGCTTTTTGTTTTGACACCATGCTATCTCTCTAGGAATCTGAGAACATACCAAATGGAGGATACACTGGGACATGCCCATTTTCTTCCCCCCTCCTTCTTTTTTCTCCCCCCAGTATAGATCATCTGACGCCTTTTCATTTCTGAAAGAGACTTTATTTTCCCAGTGAGTTCTAGTTCCAAAGGTTCAGAGTATTAACTTGAATGCTATGCCTGCTGTGTTGTGAAGCCCTTAGTGCAATTTTCCCAAAAGAACAGGTCTACAGAAGCATCACTAAGTGCCATTTCCAGCCAAAAAGGGATTTGAAACACGAGTCACTAAAGTCTGAGACAACCATCTCATGAATATACAGATGGAACAGCAGAAAAAATACTTGTGCCTGAAATATCTGACTGTCTCATATACTTATGTAATGTGTCCTCCTAAAATTCCTCTACATATGGAGTTGTTATAGCCCAGTACTGCAGAAAGGAAACTGCAGAAAGAGAAGGAAAATGGCTGTAGCTGGGCCTATCAGAGAACTGATATTTCCCAAAAGGGAGAAGGAGCAAGGGAATGGAACGGACCCCAAAGTCAAAGGGGAGAATTGGGAAGGATGGCAATAGCAATAGCAATAGCAGCAATAGTTGACATAATAGAGAAGAGGCAGGTGGGCAACATCTTGGCATGGTTGTTTTTCCCTGCTGTCCCTAGGAATATCCTATTGACTGTTACTTTCAGAACTGAGTTTGAAAGCAATCCAGCAACTCACAAAGGAACTGTACTGAAATGAGGTTTTGAATCATTTAAAATCGGGCGTGAATTTCTAAATGATGCAAGGTCTGTCTCAAAGCTTTTCTTCTGCAATGAAGCTGAGAGCAGATTGGTTTTCAGGCAGCTTTCCGAAAATTTTGTACAGCCTTACCTACGAGATTCATCCCTCTGTAACCCTTCCAATTCTGTTCTTATGGAGACTAATAATAATAATAAAAAACCCCCACTCTTTTAACAGAGTGCAGTTCTAAGAAGACAGCCTTCCAAGATAATGTATTTTTTCCATATCTATCCTTCTCAAATAACATAAACCCTTCCAAAGGTCAATGCCAAGACTTGAAAGCTCAACAAAATATAAAAACCTTGAAATACCATCATTCTGGTGCAAGGGATCATGCATCTATATATATATACCTAGAGAATCTCTATCTGTATACCTATAAATATATAGAGACACACATCAAGGGAGTGAACTAAATCAGTTCTTGTTTAGAAATGGGACAATGCTGTTGAACTCGTTGATGTCTTAAAAAACACAGCTTTATTTACATGAAGTGTTGTGCACATTTGTAGTTCCACATGGATAAGTATTATTATTGCTGTTATTGATAGTCACAGTGTCTAGGAATCTTGTCTGAGCAGCATTTGGATAACACCTAAAGCTCAACATGTAAGAAAGATGAAAAGACAGTGCAAGGGGGATGGAAGACTTTTATTTGTGACTTGAAAGGGTGTTCACAAGGGCGGGAAAGAAGACAGGAATGGCGCAACCCATTGTGTCAGCTTCTGGGAATTAAGAAGCTGTACAGGCAGGTCTAGAATAAACCACAGGTATTCAGGCAGCGACAGCTCCCAGGTTCACTGCCTCCTCGCCTTCAGACTCACACACCAGCTCCTCCAATGGGAAGGGGTCTTGAACAAAGACTTTCAAAGGATGCCTGGAATCATAAAAAGGAGCATCACACTTTTTTTCTTGTCTACAATGGTGCAAGAAGGGAAAATCCTCATCATATACAATTTATTCTTTCAATCAGTTGTGGTTTTTTTCTCTCTGTAGAAAGAGATGTAGAAAACCTCCCTGTGGGCCATACAGATAAGTGTTTTCACAGAGAGATGCCATCTCCCTGAACATGCTGTTGCTGTGCTGGTACTAGCTATATTCAGCCAATGGAGACAAAATGTGAATATTGAGATCAGTGATACTCAGTACTAGATGGTTTCCAGAGGTGTCTCCTTTTCAGGGAAGAGGCCAGCTAAAGAAGACAGCATCATCCCACAGAGTAGAGTTTCTCCCAGATTTTGTCCCAATCAAATCAACTCTAGGGGGATGCAGATTTATTCCATGAACTGGATTTTCTGAGAGGGAAAATTACCCACAGATTCTGTTTCCTTGATAGGGTAACTTTGTATTATCTCCTTCCAGTGGGTTTCTGTGGGGTTATCCACTCTTCCAGGTATCAGACACAATCACAAGGGCTCATTTTAGGGAAATCCATAAACCTATTACTATAAACTGGAACATGCTGTTTGTTGATTTAGAGCACTGCAAGTGACAGGCAAGATTGCTTCCTCTCCTGCATTTGCCTGCTGTTGTAACCTTAAATCATTCAGTGCATGGTAACTTTGAATTTCAGCTTTCTTTTGCCATGATTAAACTACTCCATGCAAAAAAAGCCTATGAGTAACCTCTTCTATTACAGAAAAGTCAACCAGCTATTATTCATATACTTAGTCTGCAGAAGACTTAACACTAGAATGCAGTTAGACCATAAAAAATTATAGTATAAAATAAATCGTAAAATCTGCAGAGAATGAGATTTTTAAATTAAAATTTATCTTTTTCTAAAAAGTGAGAAAAACTATACTCACAAAAAAAGCATCAATATGCATGTTTAAAAAAAAGCTACTATCCATGCCCATTCTTCCAACACCAGGATATCTCATTGCATGCAATATTTGACATCATTACAGTGACTGAGGTTTCAATAACATAATTAGAAGTCATCTGAAAGGAAGACACAACAAAAAGCACTTAAGCAATACAATTCCCTGACGTTGATTCTTTGCTGCTTTATTTATCACAGAAGCTTAGTGTAGCTACATGTTTTTCTTTGGATTAAGTTTCCCTCTGTGCACCAGACCAGCTGAAGATCCCTGCACCACATCAGTTGTGCATAAAATTCTGAGCCTGACAAACGTAAAACTGACATCTTCACTGGAGTGGTGAATGAAATTTCCTTTCAAAATCAGTTCTATATGAATTTTTCCCATCAGCTACAAAAAAAAAGCCCTAAAAAAACTGGAAGTCCAACTAAATTAAATTGCAAGTAGCAAAATGCAAGATCTATTTATAGACATGGCAAAGCATAACTACAGGGATGTATCATAATCAATGTTTCCAATTAACAAACATAACCCCAAAAACACACTCAAAAATGTAGTGATGCAATTTGAATGGCCCAGTACTATAGTTATGGTAACCATCTCACACTGGGGAGCAACTTTTACTTTTCCACACGGATTAATGAATATGAGTAATAGATTTGAGTCCCCCCCCCCCACCCCCAAGTATTGTGTGAAATACATTGTAGGGTTTAATGAACACACAGCAACAGCTATTCAGTCCTTAGCAAGAATACAATAACAATAATGATGGCAAAAAAGAGTTCAGTGTTGGGGTGAAATCTCAAAGGAGGTTTGATTGGTCATATGTGCATTCAGAGAAGTTTGCTTTCTTACCTTGTGAGAGCAGCACATCGTATCATCCTTAATATCCTTGTACCCCAGAGTCAATAAAGATGATTAAAAAGCTGTATAGACATTAATGGTTGAACAATAAACTGTGTAATCATGGCCAACCTATTACACTACCAACTGCTTTCCAAAAGATTTCTGGTTTATGCTTGCCAAGAGGGAGCCTCCCAGGAACACTGTTCTTGGAGAAGCCAGTTCCCAAAGCATCCTTTTAAAGTTTACACCTGGGGGATACAGCCCAGCTCCTGACATTCACAAGTTCTTTCACATCTCCTCCATGAGATGATGCATATAATGCTCTCTAAAGACAAGTTGTTTCTAGAGGCACAGTAACAACATATATTTTACACTTAACTGATGGACTCACGTTTCACAACAGATGTAATTAAGGATAAAATACAACGAGTTAATTCTAGTAAGACTTTAAATTCTCAAACAAAAGAAAAATATCAAAACCAAGGTCACAAGAAGATGAGGACTAAACAAGAAAGCATTCTCTCAATTGTTTCCTATTACCACAGAGGTAACTGGCAGGCCTTTTCTCCAGTATGGGGGCTTTTCTGAATTTACTTCTCTATTGCATTCCTTTCTCAACACACACAAGAAGAGTCTTAGATGGTAAAAGGATTTTAGAGGTCAAAAACTCTAAACATTCAATAAACCATTTGCAAGAGGCATTCAAGGAACAACCACTCTCAGACTGCAATGAGTTTCACAGAGACACCATGTGACATCTTATTTAAAAATATATGACAGGGCTGGCATTTCATCTGCTTTAGAGTTCATGTTCTTATAAAAATAGGGCAACCTCCCCCTTCTTATAGCATGAGATGTTTATGGAGAGGTGGCAACATCTTCATTACTAAAGTGACAACCAGACTTCCTCATAAAGAAATCTCGAAATTCTTTGCATTTTCCTCAGTGACATTCAAAAACCTAAGGGTGAAATATGCCCAAGAAATGACCCTCAACAAATCAACCAGGGAATTCAGCCTCTGAGGAAGTAACAAATACTTACTGAACAAGAAACACAGGAGGATTACACCTAGTCCCTGTTAAACAATGGGAAAGAAGAAGCTTGAAATATGGACAGGACATGTCTCAAGAGAAACAAGAGCCTACCAAGATAATGGGTGCCAATCCTTTTTGTGCTGTCAAAATACAGACAGGCTTATGTGCCAGGCTGGTGTCTAGGGTCCAGATAGAAATCACAACACTGGCATTTCTTGCTGCACCTGGGATGGAGCCCAGAGGATACCTAATCCAGCTGCCAGGGCAGATTTACCATCATCATCTGCTGTGACCATGGGAAGAGATAGTGCACGAGAAAGAAGGCAAAACTGTAAACCACAACTCCAGAGCTCTCAAATTCAACATTTTAAGCACTCACCCAAGAAGACACCATTAGCAGTTAGGAACAGTATTTTGGGTTGTTTAAGTGCATTGGAGAGAGAATTCTCTGAAATCTATGAATGCCAATCAGAGAGTGCTTTCTGAGGTAGCTCTGCTCTTCCTTTCTTATACAAGTGCTGGCAAGAGCCTGAACTTCCAATAGCTCACTCTCTCCAGTTAGAATGTGAGCAGACCGCCAACTCTTTGGAAGCTCCCAGAGCTGAATGATATTTTCACAAAAGTCTGCCAGCTGGAGACTCCTTGTGTCAAGGTTTTGGCTCTCATCATTTGGAAAACAGTGAGAGTATACTCAAAGCAAGCACTGAAAAAGGTAGATTTTTCACAGCTGTCTGGATTATTCATGAAGAAAATTGTCTAAATTCAATCTAAATAAAGCCCTGCTGGCAGACAGAGAAGGTCTCAAATTTAATCATTTCTACCTGCTGTCAGCATCAATACTTTTTCCAGCACTACCCCCAAAAATGTTTGTATCTGGCTTCTCTTATTCACTACATTTCTGACACCTTCTCAGCTGTGGAAAAGTCCTGATATCCAACTGGTGCCACAGGACCTGCATATCTCAACTGAGAATATACCATTTTTTTTCTGGTAGCGATGTTTGCTGAAAAAATATTTTTGTGAGGTGATGTGTTTAAATGGTTTGTCCCATTTAGCCCAACAAACACCAATTCAGCTCTGCTTGCCCAACGGAGAGAGATGCTGCAACCCCAAGGTGGGTTATAAAGCCCAACAGCAGGCATGACCCAAATCCCACTCCAGGTGAGAACTTTGTGGTTTCTTGGGGTTATGAAGGATTGCATGACCACAGGCTGAATACATGAATATCTCAGTGAAGAGTAAGATTTTAATTCTCAACTGAAATATAATGTGCTATTTTCTTATTCTGTCTTAAACTGATGATGTGCCTATAGCCCTTCCAGATTTGCAAACGAACAAGACAGTCCTGTTGCATGTCCAGTAACGTGCATAAATATCTGCAATCTGTAACTACCCATTCCAACAGGGAGAGAGAGATGGTGTGGTGCTGAAGCTTGAATGTGATGCAAATTTGAGGCCACAGTATCATGTTTGAGACCTGTCATGAAGCTGAAATACAAGTGAAGCTGTCACAGCAATACAATGACAGCACAGTTCAGCATGCTCGTGAAGTGACTAAAATCCAGGATGACTGCAGAGCCAACGGGGAAAAAAAACCTGTTTTTTTTCTTACCCTGTGTACATAAATAGGAAAAATCTGGTTGTGTTGTCCTGTGAGCACACTGAGATGTCAGTCTAAAGCAACAACTAACCTCAGCTATAATTATAGAGTGGTGGAATATGTTGACTTTTCAACTGAAATATATCCTTGGCTGTTTCTCTTGCTGCAGCAGAGCTGTGTTTTCACAAGAGGGCAATGTACATTTTCTAGTCACAGCAAAGCAGTTTGTGCTTTTCCCCTGACAGATATCAATGCTGCCATTGTCTCAGGAGAGACAACAATCTGTAGATGTAGCCAGCTATGCCAATTTGCAAGATGTGTACTTAATAACAGGTTTTCCATTTAAAAAAAAAAGTTATTTTCACACCTATAGAACTCTGAGTGATCCCAAGGTGCTTTGATGGCATCAATCTAATCCCACAACCTACACACACGGGTGGACACCAGAGAACCTGCAAAGCCAAGCAACAGAGCAAACGAGCTTGTGAGATCACACATAAATAAGCCATCTACCAACTTTTATACCTGACCTATCACCTTATTACTTTTTGAGTCCGTCTGCTTGGGACTATCAGGTGAAAACAGCGTGGAATTCATTTCGAGTACGCTTTAGCAAAACTCAAATTCCCAGATAAAGGACCATCCTGCCTTTGCAGACTGAGCCCCCAGCGAGGCGCAGCCTGGAGCACCAGAGTGGCTGCCCACGTGTTGCAGTCAAACAGCACATGGACAATACGCCCAGGACTGATGCCAGAAAGGGCAAAGCTCATTGTTTCAGTGCAAGTCAGTTATACAACATACAGAAATTACTTATACAACATACAGACATTTGGAGGAGCCACCTGTTATTCACACTGCTTGGTGCGGAAGCACATAGCTCTCCCTGGGAAGACTACCAAGAAGTCCAAACACAACTATGAGGAACAGCATTTTTTGAATTTGGATATCGGAAAGAATTATCACATCTGAATCATCTACAGCTCTCAAGCCATGAAAGAAAATAGCACACCACTGGGACGGCAGGCAAATTTCTGGCTGCTCTGCAAAGCCCAGGAATTACAGTTTCCATGTAAAGCAGGTGAGATCTTGGTTTCCAAATGCTTTGGATCATAAATCTGGTCTTCTTCCAATGGAAAGGTTGGTTTTTGGTTTTAGGCATTAGAAGCAAATGCCAAGGCCAACCGATGAGCTAAGAGGAGGCTTTTATGTCTGTGTTATGTTTCTGAACAAGTCCCAACCACTTATTTAGTCATTTACATTTGAATATTGTGCCACTCATTGTTTTTCCATTGCACTGTTTAAAGCCAGATTTCCAGCTTTAATTGAGGATTGTCTGAAGGTGAGGGAGAGTATGAAGTGTGAAGGACCTTCCAGGAGCTCCCATAGTGGGGGGCAGTTCCGCACTGTCTCAGTATCTGATTTTTCAATACTGCTGGGCTGCTGAGACCTAGGCAGCATCCCAAGGAGCTTCAGGGACCTGGCAGAGCTCTGGGACCTGGCAAATAGTGACCATTTTCACTGGCAACAGTTAGGACACTGGAAGGAAGATTGCCCCCATGTTCCATTAAGATCCTGTGGGCATGTCCTCCCCTGCCTGGCGAGCGGATGCAAGGAGGCTAAAGCACTGCTGTACCTTCAAAAGCCCCTTACACCATCATCTCTTTTCAGTTTAACTTGAAAAGATAAAAGCAATTTAATCTTTCCTGCCTTCAGCTTGAAGGTTTTGTTCTAAATATATTTTGACAGCAGAAATAAAGACAAAGTTTTAATAGAACTAACTGAACCACAAACTGAATTATGTATTTCCATTTCAGGAGACAATCTCGCTGCTAATAACATCACTCTCCTTCCAAAAGCATGCATGACAAAATTCAAAGCATTTCTCTGTTCCTTCACGGTATTTGGTGTCTGGCAGCAGCTATGCAGCACAGAGAGCTGCCTCTTACACGTGTATGTGTCATGTGTCTCACTCGCTTTGTCCAGGAGCTGGGGTGGGACCATCTGAATTGCTGAACCAGTCTGTCTGGAAAATTTGTATGCTAGGGGACTGAAACGCAGGCTGAACCCTGGCAACATCCCTGCTTTGGATCTCTGCCTAGAACCTTTATTTCTTCAGTGCTCTCTGGAAACATGCAGCAGCTGCAGGCTTTCTGTAGGACCCCCTACAGATACCCGCAATCTTCCCTCAGAATGGAAGCACATGGCAAGGCAGGGTCTAAACTGTACTGACAGCCTGGAGCATCTTAATTTTTCAACACTGGATTCTTTATGTGGTTCCCATCTTATGGAAACAATAACAGTCACCAAGCAGCTTAGTAAACCAGGGTCAAATCCTGAATAGATGCCTTGCTCACAAATTTGTTCTTAATTAGCCAAACACACTCTGAAGTTACCAAAAGTGCCAGTCAAACAAAAGTACATTTTATTTTGTGACCACAGAGAAGAGGATTGAAAGAATTTACATCGGCTGCTAAGCATATGCTCTAATGACCACCACTGGATTATTAGTAGTGACCTAGATGTAGAAAGCTCTGATCTTCTTACTCCTGGTTTATTATCCAGTTTCTAGATCTCTTAAGGTCAACCAGAGTGAATAAAAATTAGGATGGCTAGAAATTGTGTGTGATCCAAGAAAGAGGACCATGAAATATTGATCCCAGACATGTCACTGACTAAAGCAGGCAGACAGCAGTAAACATGATTCATAAGAGCAAGCCAGGAAACAGCATTACATTTCAAAGTAGTCTAGGGGTGAATAGCTTGAGGAAATGAGATACAAAGTCTTTCACATGTAGGTCACCAGTTTTAATCTCGCTCTGGTCATAGCAAACTCCAGTCATTAATATCTGACAGCTGTCTAGCAGCCACAGAGAATGAGATGGTGGTCTTTGTTTAATTGTTAGTGGTATCTGCAAAATATAACATATCAACAGAACTTCAGTGCTGTTAAAAGTCTAAGCAGGCAGGTCAAGGACTGACTGGGCATTGACAGAGGATCTCTACCCCCTTACCGAAAAGCTTCATTTCCTATTACTGTCAACCTGATATATCTCAAGGCTAATAAATCTTTGTGAGTAGACAGAGGATAAAGAGAGCACAAACCAGTTCAAAGAGAGCTGTGGTAACTCTGCTGTCTGAACTCAGACCAAGGGCCAGCTCCCCAGCTGGTGGTTCCACTGAAGTGCCAGCACAACACCAGTCCCCACTGGCCTGGGGCTGCTCCCTAATCCTTCCAACAAGAGCAGCACAAAGCCGGGAGCAGCAGATGTGAGGGCTGACACATGGAGCCATGGAGCCAGGGAAGGAAGGCAGAGAGCAGAGACACGGCCACCAAAATGCGACTGAGAAGGAAGAAGGCGCTCTGAGCAAGCCTAGGGGATGACAGTGCAGAAGATGACCTTGCAGTCTTCCCCCACATGGAGCTGGTTTTCACATCTTGGTTTCACATCTTAGAATTTAGGATGTGCACTGTTGGTCCCACTCTGTCTCTTAAGGGGGTCACAGAGGACACCAGGGGCTGCAGGAACAGCTTGGTCACACATCACTGACCCACCCCTCAGCCCTGGTCCCTCTCCAGAGTCACAGCAGCTTGGCCATCGAGAATTACAGTGTGGGGAGAGGTTGAAGTTAGAATTCATGATTGGAATAAAGGGTCCACCCAGAAATGATGAGTAAACCGAACTCCTTATTGCTGCCTTTTCAAAGCCTTTTCTTCACAATAAGAGAAAGGTCTGGATTTCCAAAGCCCATGTGAAATACCTTACATTCACCTCAGGATATAAGAGATTATTTTAAAGCTTGCAAGACAAATCCTCCCAATTGCACATCAGAACAGAAAGCTCTGATTTCTATGTTTAACGAAGTAAAAGCCCAGCTCAAAAATTCATAAAAGCAAATGGTGATTTTTTATTTTTCTTTTTCTCTAATAACTGTGCCTTTGTTTTTGGACAAAATTTATCTCACTTTATCTGTCCCAAACCCAGGTATTCCATCTAGGTTAGTTATCAAGTTTCCCTGAACAGCGACTGAAGAGAAGCAGTCACCTCCAATGGGAGATTGTTCTTAAACTAGGAGGATGTTTAGAATAGGTATGATGAATTCTCCTCTCAGGTGGTGCTGGAGGTGCCCAATGTATACTTAGTTTGGACTCCAACATGACAAAGTTAAGTAAGTTGAACACAATCTTTTTCAGCCTGGAGTGACTCTTCAAGCATTTTATGGACATTTTGCATGGATGTTTTGGGTTCTGCCTTGACCAGTGTGCTCACAATGCCATTATATAAAATACAATATTTTCATGTGTAATAGTCAAATTGGTTGAAGGTTATTTGTTTGTGAAAATGACAAATAAGATATGTGTCAAAAAAGAGTAGTATCGAGTTAAAAATGATGGGTTTAAATACTTCTTCAGAACTACCAGTGCTGTTTAAACTGCTCAGAATAAGAAACATGCCAAAAAGAGAGTCATGGGTTTTGTTTGGATTTTTTTAGAGTGTTTTCCTTTTAAAACTCCTCCACTTGCTTTTGGCACTGTGTACATGACATTCAAGAGTCACATTTGCAAGTATTTTGCATTCAGTGATATCTTACAAAAAACAGTGCTCTTTCATATCACATTTTAAATTCTATGATGATCATTCACGTGGCCTCTCCAGCTGTTGGGACAGACTTCCCAACAGAATTACATTTTTTCTTTGAATGTTTTCACTAAGTAAACAAATAAACAATGCAGAAATGTACTGAGGTAGAATAGCCCCAGGTGAGAATTTTCCCAGTTTCCAGGACAATTCCACATAGCACTTTCCAACAGCTATCCATCAGGCTGGAAGGTAACCACCACTAGATGGTGGTGGTGGATGCCACTCGCGGGGTACCTGGCACTTTTTGGTTGGCTTTGACACAAGAAACACTTGGGCACACCGTACAGACCTGCACTGTGCTGTGAGTCAAACGCTGCCCTGGATCCCTCCCAAGCAAGAGCCAAGTGCTTTAACTTTACAGACTTGTATCACTGTCAAAAGCTGCATAATGGAAAGTCTTAAAACTTTGGGAAAATGTCGTGCCCAGTGTGAGACAACTGAGCTCTGCAGGACATTGACGAAAACAAAAGTGAGGAATTCAAGAGTTTCTCTAGACTTCATTAAAAATAATCACACTCTGCCCCATCATGCTACAGCTGCCTTTGTCGAATTTAGTTCCATAATTGCCAGTGGAAACCTTTTGCTTTCTCTCTTATGGAATTTACATGTTCTGCTGCTATTCCTTCAAGCAATGTAATTAAAAAGCCTGCTTAGCATAATTAATTTGCAAACAGGTTGGATTAAATGGGATTGTATCCCAAAGGCTTTTTCAGCATTAAGTGGAACTACTTCTTCAAGTATCCTTTAATCTAGAGTCTCCTGTATATCAATTTCTTGCATTTTGCATTTTAAAAGCTCTTCATTTTGAAAGGTGCTACAATTGGCAGCCCAGTTCTGACTTGTGCTGCTGATATGGACTGAGATTATACAGCTCATGCTGCAAACCTTATCCCCAGAGCATCCAGTCCCTGAGCAGAGGGAGGCTGTGCAGTCAAGAGCTCCTCCATGTTGAAGAGTTTTTTCTGAAACCAACTAGTCTTCCTCAAAAATCCTCACTCTAACCTGATCTGAAACAGCAACATGGCATTTTAGATGTTAAAGGGAATATTACAATCATTCCTGCACAGCCAACCAGATGAAATGCTGAGGGAACAGGGGGGAGGAACACGTTCCCACAGGGAGCAGCTGGGACCTCTGCCCCTGTGCCACCGCTCGGATCAGTGGCCGTCATTCCCCACCAAGAGCTGCTCTGCCACCTGCACCAAGACTTGGCATTTATTCCTCCCTTATCTGTAGGCTTTCTTTTAGGTCGGGGTATTTTTGTTTGTTTTTTGTTTGTTTGGATTTTTGGTTGTTGTTTTGGTTTTTGTTTGTTTGTTTGTTTCTGGTTTTGGGGGGTTTTTGTTTGTTTGCTTGTTGGTTTTGTTTCCTTTTTTTTTTTTTTTTTTTTTTTTTTTAACTGAGAACCTGTGCCCATCCCTCTGCGATGGAGAGATTTCAGCTCCCTCCCAGGACAAACTCATTTCCAAAGAGTGATAACAAATCAGTCATTTATGGCATTAACAGCTTAACTCTAGAGACTTTTAATTCCGATACAATCACCAGTAGCTGGCAACAGCAGGCAAATGGAAAGCCCTACCCCCCCAAACCTCATTTAAAGCTTATCATCCCAGATTAGAAACAAAGAAGATTATTTCAGTGATCTAACCTGAGAAAAGATCATTTGGGTAGTTTTACAAAGAGGGAAGTACACTTGTGATGTGACAGTAATGGTTAAGTGATGCAGTAAACAGTCCAGTCTCCTTCAGCACAATCTTTCAACCACCTGAATTTACATGGAGACTAATGGAGTTGATGTCTGGCAGCACAAGGGTTAAGGATTATTACCTGCTAATAAAAACTGATACGCTGAAGTGAAGCACCTAATAAACTCAGCTGTCATGCAAACAAAAGTCATTTAGCAACCTCATGGTTTCTAGTGATTATTGATATTACCACCCAATATTATTTCTATTTAAGCCCTAATTATACTGCTTTTATAAGCAGTTATTTGCTAATACAAGCCATACAGTTCATCGAGTAGTGAACTGAGTGATGCTGCTCAAGATATCTTTAATGGAGAATATTGGGGAGAGAAGTCACTGGACTTCATCTGTTGCTTCATGATGCTGTCTGAGGCACAGAACTGGTCACTCCTCAGAAATCAGCCATGAATCCCAAATAAATGTCAATCTAACAATGATTCTAAGACATGGAGGCATTTGAACAAAATGGTTTATTAAAAGAGCTACTACTTTTATTAATGAAGTCCTCTTCCCCACATAATCACTGTATCACATCACTGGAGAGTTACAGGATATATCACAACTAAAAAGCCATGAAAATAGTTTGCAGTGCATACCTGAAGCCTTGAATTACAAACTTATAATAGACTTGGAGGTTTCTCAAGATATGTATGTAAGGCTACTAATCATAACCTACTACGGTTTAAGCAATACATTTAAAATCATAATGATAAGACAAAAATAATGCAATACATTTTATCTTGTTTTAAATTATTAAAAGAATGGGAGAGAAACAAGTACTTGATTGCTTCCGTAGACTTCATAGTCTTAATTGGTTAATATCAAATACTTTATTGATATAGTTAATAATTTAGTTTCATTATTAAGTACAATATTGAACAAGCTATTAAACTTGCTAACAGGGGAAGATAACCTCTTGAGCATCAAGCTCAGAGAAACTCATTGCATCTCACAATTGAGTGCCCATGTGAATTATCTGATACATCAGAAGCTTTCAGTGCATGGTGATGTCTTTCCTCCATGAGGGTATTATGGACTTATGTGGATTCTTTTATATAAAACTTACAAGAATATATATTAATTTTTTTTTTTTCATTTAGGCTTTTGTTCCTCTGTCTAAATCGTATGAATCAGGGACAGAGACTCAAAAGTCGTTAGGGGAAGCCAGAAGGACAGATTCAAACATTCACACAGCTCAATCACATCATCTTTATTTCCTTAATAAGTGAAACAGCAAATATTGCCCAGACAGATATGACAGACCAACAGTAGGACCAAGCAGTGCCCTTGGCCAGCAGCTGTGACACGGCACAGCCCAGCCCAGCACTGCTCCCTTTGCTCAGCATAACAGGGAAGAGGCTGTGGGAGACTGACAAAGCCACGTTAATACCAAGTGCCAAGGGGACCTTAATGGGAGCTTAGCAAATTGAGTTTAAATAATACTCTCCAGTTGAGGTAAGATTGCATCTCAACTCGCAGTGGTCTTCAAGGTACTACTTTGAGGGCTCTAGAGGAGACAGAAATACTGCTTTTGTGAAAAGGTTTGATTTTGCTTTGGTGGCCTGCTCCAGGAAGGGCTCTCCATCCTGGGAATCAAAAACTGACAGACACAGCCATCTTCAGCCGAGGTCATGGGATGCTGTGCTTCCTGGGAGCAGTGTTAAACTTAAAACCCCCTCCTGGACATTTTTCATTGGACAATCAGCTCTCCCCTGAAAGTATTGGCTCAAGTGATTCAGCTCACCCTCCCATTGAGCAGGTACCTAGAAACACATCTTGTGCGAAGAAAAAAGAAAAAGTATTTCCTCTTGAATCTGTCCATTTAGGTTAATTCTACATTTTTTGTTTTCTAATATCTCTATTATGCTGGTACACCCACGATCTCTATTATGCTGGTACACCCAGGATCTCTTGTGGACATGCTGTTTGCACAAAGTCTTCCCAAAAGTGCTCTTCATCTATACAGGCTGTTCATGCTCCTTTTCCCAAATTAGACCACTAGGGCAATTCACAGCTCTTGCAGTGGAATTGCCTCATTCCTTTGAGAGAGACTGTCAGCACCTGGATTTTACTCCCGAGTCTAACAGGGGGATGCTTAACTCATAGACCTTACCACTGAATCATTCATCCCGGGTCCCTCTTTCTTGGCAGACAAAGAATGATCTTCTCTCATGCTGCCATGGAGAAAAAGAGATCAAACCCAAGCAAGGATGTTGTTATAAACTGGACTCTGACTTGTAAAAAATAAGGCTTGCCATGACTGATAGCCACTGCTCACACAGTTTATTGATTACACACAGCATGTTGAGATCCCCACTAGCAGTGGGAGGGAAAACAACTCCATTTTCTTGGTTCACACCATGGTGGAGGGATAGCTCACTGACATCAGTAAGCTTTCTTGCCAGAGAAGTTATTTTACATACAAGAGGAAGATACCTTTTAAAGACTAAGCCAATGAGATGAAGACATCCTTAGTGAGTTAAAAATTGCCTCACAAGACCTGCCTATCATTTATTTATTCTTAATTTAGTGATGGTTGGTTCTTCAGAGGAATTAAAGACTGTTTTGGCAGCTGAAACCATCTCAGCTTTTGGGCTCTTTCCTCCAATCTGTCATTACCAGAACTGTCCATCTGTCTCTGACTTCTTGCACTTGTATATGGCTCCCATTTTACCAGAAGACTATTTTAGCAGGTGGTTGCTCCTGTTTTCTCTGTAGGTGAAACAGCATCAGCAGCTTCCTCACTCCTTCAACACAGAATAGCAATTTGCAAGGACACTTTTGGGTGACAGTTTGAAGAGAACAGGAATAAAGACTACCTGCTTATTCTGGATTTGCCCTACAGTCCCAAGTTCAAAAGCTGCAGGTTCAGGAGTGACCCCTGTCCCACAAGGAGTCCCAGCTGGGGTCAGGGTGAGCACAGCTGCCAGCACAACCACTGGCAAATACAACTTCCCATTGTCAGAGCAGGTGCAATAGAGGCTCTGCTCTCATCCAAAATCAGTGCGATTAACTGATTCATTCTCTTGGATGGTTAACCCAAGGACACAGTTCCTCCATTCTCAACAGTACTATTGGAAAGAATGATTAGTTATTGCCTTGACTGGTGTCATCCAGATCTGTTTTTTACGGAAGCATAGAATCATTTAGGTTGGGAAAAACCCTTAAGGTCATCAAGTTCAACTATTAAGCTGACTCGCAAGACCATGACTAAATCATGTCCCTAAGCACCACATCTACATGACTTCTTTTTCTCTTTTGGTTTTGGTTTTTTTTTTAACTTTCAAGTCTGTTATTTGCAACCCATAATCCTATTTATCCTCAGCCCCATCTTGTATTTCAACTTCTCCCTGGGTACATTAGCTCAAATTCCTTCAGTTAAGTTAAAACATGTGAGTGCAGGTGAAAATTTTCATTGGAAGTGAGAGCATGAGGAATAATCAAAACATGTATAGGTTTATTTTTCTTCCCATGGTTTTTCTTCACTGGTGCTGATGACACAATCTCTTTATTCCAGGAACTTCATGTTGGTGCCTTCAGGCACTGCCATTCAAGAAGTAATATGATTCTCCTTTATGAATCATAATACACACGAGAAAAGAAAAATGTGGCCATACGCTGTGAAATACCAATTGCTGCTCTGAGAACACCAGTAAGATTTTCAAATGAGGTAACCATTGCTTCTCCTTACAGCTTTAAATATATCCTCAGAAAAAAAAAATACACTTTAGGCTAAGAATACATTGCCCTCCAAAACAGCATTAACATATTATAGTCAACAAAAATAATAAAGTATTGTGAGGCACAGGAATCCAGAAATCCAGTTAAAGACCCTGTATGGATGTTAAAGCAAGCAGTTGAATGGCTGGGGTTATGTAAGGTTATCTCAAAGTTCCTCTGCACTCAATAGAGAGTATCCTTGTTCTTAGTGATTCTAGGGAGAATTCTTATCTCTTTTCAATAACTTTTCTACCAAAAAATCTAGGAGACACTAACTTCAATCTGGTGAAGGGCTTTCCGATATTCTTTGGAAAGTCAAGGAAATGGTATCAGCCAGGTTGTCTTTACACAGATGTCCACCTACTTCATCAGATACCTCTAAGAGGTAAGGAAAGAATACACAGTGTTTACTCTCACCCAGCTGACTGTAAATACATAATAAATAGCAATGGATACATTTCAGACTTCATAACAGTGATGCTGACAGGGGAAATAAAGCTGAATTGGACATAGTTACCTGAGTGCTGAAGAAAAAATTTGTGTTCAGTCAGATGGAATCATTGATTTAATCTAAGTTCTTGTTTGTCACTTTTTCCATGTTATTTGCCCATTTTTTTCTAAAAACACAGTGCAGTTTTATTACAAAAAGATGAACTGATCCTATTTTAAAAATTCTTTTATAAATCCAGTTGTTCTATTGCACAGCTATAAATGTGTATTTTCTTTTTTTCCATAGCATTTTGTTTCATTGTTTTTCACAGTCTAAATATTTTGCCCGAAATGTCACAACAGTTTTGTTGCATCATTTCAACAGTTTTGTTAGTAAAACAGTGTGTACCAAAGTACAAGCAATACGTGTGAAAATGCTTTGTCTCTTACAACATTATTGTTAAGGTGATGCATGTATATATGTTGGTTTCAAGAGAACCAAGGAAACAAAAGAATTAGGAATTTATTGTATAAACTGCCTGGCAAAAATGACATTTTATGATGTTATATTTTTATCCAACTTTGTCTTGAAGAGCAGGGAAGTGCAACCATTTTGTAGCTTCTATAAATGCTCCATAAACGCTCTAATAAAGATGGTTAAATGTGTTACTTAGCATATAGTGTTATTCTAGAGGAGGGAATGCCTTAAGGAATTATAAAATGCCTTAAGAACTAGGGAAATATATGAACAAATTTTAGAGGAGAATAAAGAAATTCTGCTTTTGTTGTACATAATGAAAATCTGTCATTTTCTCTTTCCAAACAGTTTGAACTTACTCATTGAAAACTTTCTCTGTCCTACAGAATTTGTCTTCCCACTGTTAACGCCATGTCAACACTGCTGCAGAATTCATTTGCCTCTCCTGTCAGCTGAACTGCAGCTGTCATGGTACCTCTTTCTTCACTGTACCAAGGCAAAAATGCAGACTGGGTCTTCACTTCAAGCAGTGGATGTTGCCTGTTACCAATTACAGTTTTACAGCAAGCAGCATTACACATTGTCCCCACTGCAGGATGGTTCCTCCTTTTCAAAATGTCTCCTTGAAGTCTGTCTGTCACTATCCAAGGCTAGGCAATTAGGCAGCGGGCACTTGGGTTGTGACTTCTGGGGCTCTTGGTGTTGTTTCACTCTTCACATTTATTTTCCTGGTCCATTCCCCTCCATGCACCTCTTCCTCCAATGCAGACTATGAGGTTTGCAGGATAATGACCATCTTTACGCCTTGTGTTGGTACAACACTACTGATCCTGCACCCTTAGACTTAAATGCTAATACCATTAACTGAAACTGCATTTCTAATATCTAAATCATTTCTCAGAAACTGTCTCACCCAAATGAGCCAAAGCCGAGACCAAAAAATCAATGGAAAAGAAAGCCAATCAAGCCTTTGAAAAGCACTTGAGACTGACTCATTTCTTATCCAAATATAAATTTGCCTCTAAAAGAAGAAGCAAAATTGCTCTGCAAAATACTATGAATCAAACTTGGTTGGAACTAGATGATCTTTAAGATCCCTTCCAACCCAGGCCATTCTATGATTCTATGATTCAGAAATACTATATGCATTCAACTAAATTTTCTTGTTGATGTTCCTTACTCCCCCTTATCCAACATTGCATATATACCTAACACTTCTTGGTAAGGTTTGGCAAAGCAAAATCAGCCTGACTACAATCTGTTTTCAAGAACAAATCACCAAAATATAATAAATTGATCGATTTTCTAAATTTTCTCTAACACACTATATCACCCTTATTCACATGTTTCTAGAATGGTAATTGTATTATTCTTATACCTCCACATTTCTACATAGTTCCAAAAACACATTCCTCACTTGTTATTTTAGGTATATTATACATCTGTATTTCTATCCATCCTCTTCACAGACCTGGGATTTAACTCCAAGCTTTGGCAGGTAACTCAGCCCTGTTGCTTAGCAGCAGCTGAGGCACATGTAAATGCAATCATGGAAATTCTCATGGTTACAAAAGTGGAAAACCTTCGCCTGCTAAAAGAGGATGTTTATAAATTGTCTGGGAGCACAGTAAGTGGCACTATTAGATTAGAAAAAATTCTTTCCAACAAAATGCAGTTTTGAATACAAATCCAACTGGCCTAACACAAGTAATAGAGACTGAGGCTAAAAAAGCAAGAGTCAATATTTAATTATGATTGCTTTTATATATTGATTACTCCAGTATTTTAACCATCATATGATTACCAGTAAAATAGGCCACTCTCCATTTCATTTAATGGGTGAAATAATGGATTCATGAAAGCCAGCCACAAAACTTTCACCGCATTTGTAGAACTGGGATTTTTTATTTTCTGAATCTCTTTTCATTAACTCTTATTTTAAAAAGCATTGATCCAAGTGTCAATGTGGATCGAAAGCCAACTGCTTAGCACTCCATCTTTGCTTAAAAAAATACTCATTTTAATCTGTGTTTGACAGATCCATATGCTCACAGAAGCATGCAGATTACAACTTAAATTTCTTAATTTTATGGTACCAGCAGCAGTAAGGAACCTAAAATGGTCTCCAAAATGAAACAAACGAACTTGAGAATGACCCAGTCAATGATGAGCACTGTCCTTTTCTCCAGGTACTTCAGTGTCCTCTGCACTGCTGGCATGAAACATGCTGAGGGGTGAGCCCATACTCCTCATGCCATTTATCTCATTTGCATTTGATTTGTCTAAGTCTAAAAGGCAGCTATGAAACATGAGAATCCCTCTAGAGTGAAAAGAGAATAATCCCATGGAACTGCCTTTGTTTTTCTGTTGACTCTAGCACAGCCTAAATAACAAACTAGACTTCAGATGGCAAAATTAATCCCAGCCCTTGGCTCTCTGCTGAAGCTCAATGGCAGAGATGAGGGAGACTAAATAATCAACAATCTATTGGAGAATGCCTTGGATTTTAACGGACAGATTCTGATTTAACTGACAGACTATCATTCCCAGAGGTGCAAATAATCCCCTGAAAATTAACTTATGTCTGTTTCCACCTCCAACCCAGACTGATTCTTACAGTCTGTGAAACACTTATTTTGATACACAGATCTTGTTCAGGACTTCTTTGACCAAAAGATAATTTAAAACTTCATATTTTGCTCCACAGTGCCACATTCCCTGAGTTCTAGCTCCATTTGTTGTTTATACATTGCATATTTATACATGGCACAATATTGTTTTTCTTCACTGAACTCTGCACAGGAAAAGGAAGAAATAACAGATTTTCCTATTCTAAATATTTGACAAAAGGTTTTATTTATTTCAACGGAATGCTATTTATTCGTGATTTTTTTCTCCCTTCTAAGTATGATGGTTCGTCAGCTTGTGACACTCATTTTCTATTCATTTTCATCAGCTGTGTCTCTGGCTCCCATGAGAACACTTTAATTTTGTTGCATGGCCCAGAAATATGATAATCAACAAATATTTCTAGGCCAAATCCATTGTCACAGTGTCAGCAGGCTCATGTGAAATACTGATGCAATTAAGCACTGATTTGCCACTCCATCTCTCAGCAAGACAGATATAAAATACAGTTTGGTTTACATAGATCTTTTTAAATTATCCCCTTTGAAAACCTTATGAAAGATAATTGGTTATAGTGAAGAACCGAAACAGGAAAAATGCTTAATACTTTTATGGTGTTTTGCATTTTACTGCTGTACAAACATTAACTAATTAAACCTCACAATACCCAAGTGAGGAATGGAAGGAAGCATTATTATGGTTATATATTATAATTATACTGTCTCATTTAGAATTTCCTGGGTTTTGACTTTTAAAGTAATTATTATAATTATCAAAAAACTAATAAAAAGTCAGAAACAATCTTTTTTTTCCAGTACAAATATGCTCTACACTAAGCAAATAAAGAGTTTACAAATGCCTAAAAGCACACTTTTTTCCATGTATCTCAGCTTGTTTTTCCTTTGTCCATCTGAGTCCATGGGATTTCATTTTGTTTCCACCAAAGGGGAATAAAGTCTTTTCAATGACCACAGTGGATCCTTGAATTTAACGATAAAATGATAAAGAATGTGTGAAGTAAGAATTATCTCTGTGATTTTTACCATTTCCTAAGAAAACATTATGAGATCTTGATATAAAATATGCCTGTATGTTCCAAACAGCATTATAAAATCTATATTATATTTTTCAATTAGGATTAATATTTAATTATTATTGTTGCTATGCAAAATTGCTTTTCTCTCAAAAACCTGTTATCAAGGTCTGGATTCCTCTTCCCAATTCAAGACATCTAACAACTCACTGGCACCCTTTAGATACAGGTAGATAGGTTATTTCCAAGAATGATTTCTACCATGTCTCTCATACATCTATCTCGTAATAAGATGATTTCCCTCTGAAACTGCCTTTCCTCTCCACTAGTAACCAAGTCCCATGCATTTCTCCTATAATACTGGAATTTTCAAGGTCTATAGGGACAAAACCCACTTTATTAACTATACAAAATTGTCATACAACATTTGAATGTTCAATTCGCTCCATCATAATAGCTTGTCACTGCAAATTCTTAGAAGTCAACCACAGCTTGATCATCCTCTGGGAGAATCTTCCTTATAAGGCCATAATCAACTGAATAATAATTTGGAAAAGGATCTCACATAGTTTCTTTTTAGCTGGAAAGATAGTTGCCTTCTTTTTTAATTATGTAGGATAGACATAATAATAATAATAATGTTTGCAGAGTGGATCCCGCAGGAGAGAAGAAAGAGAAGTAGTCTAATGAACCCAAAATACGCACAATACTCTTTTGTTGGCAAGTGCTGGAAAAATAACTATAACAAACAAATAAAGCTCGGATAATACATCAAGCCCATCAGGCCAAGATTAACAGAAGACACAACAGGATGATGGGATGCCATCCAGAGGGACCTGGACAAACTTGAGAAGTGGACCCAAAAGAACCTCGCGAAGTTCAAATGCAATGTGTTGCACATGGGTTGGGGCAATATGAACACAGATTGGGAGAAGCCCTGAGGAGAACTCAGGGGTTCTCGTGCATGAAAAACTGGACATGAGCCCACAGAGGGCTCACAGCCCAGAAAGCCAAACGTGTCCTGGGCTGCAGCAAAAGCCCCGTGGGCAGCAGGGGAGGGAGGGGAGTCTGCTCTGCTCTGGTGAGACCCACCTGCAGTGCTGCATCAGCTCTGGGGTCCTAGCACAGCAAGGACATGGACATGTTAACAACAAGTCCAGAGGAGGCCACAAGGGTGCTCAGAGTGCTGGAGAACCTCTCCAGTGGAGACAGGCTGAGAGAATTGGGGTTGTTCAGCCTGGAGAAGAGAAAGAGCTGGGGAGACCTTATAGCAACCTTTCAGTGCCTCATAACAGGCTTATCAAAAGGAAATAAGGATTTTTTTATATGGGCAGACAGTGACAGGACAGGGGCAATGGTTTCAAACTGAAAAAGGACAGATTTAGATTAGATGTTAAGAAGGAATGCTTTACTGTGAGGGTGGCAATGGTTTTAAACTGAAAAAGGACAGATTTAGATTGGATGTTAGGAAGGAATTCTTTTCTGTGAGGGTGGTGAAGCACTGGCACAGGTTGCCCAGCGATGGCCATGTCTCATCTCTGGAAGTGCTCTAGGGCAGGTTGGATGGGGCTTTGAGGAACCTGGTCTAGTGAATGGCATCCCTGCCCAGGACAGGCAGGCTGGAACTGGATGATCTTTAATATTACTTCCAATCCAACCAAATCTATGATTGTATGATTCTAATATTAATAGATTAGTGTTCCCAGTTTGCAATCTAGAAACTTACCATAGCTCTACTCAGTATGATAGGCATCCACCTACCCAAACTATGGCTGGAGACGGTGCTCAGTTCATTTTCCTGTTAGAAAAGCAAATTGCCATCAAATGCCATCAATAGGGGTTTTCTGTAATGTAATTCCTTTTCTGCGTCAAGTTGCCAATATAATCCTTGTGCTAGTTAGAGATAGTATTCTGACTGCACTTCCCTCATGATACTAGAAAGACCATCTGGCTAAACAGATGTGGCAATCTGATTTGTTTGGCCAATGAACTGAAAAAACAATGCCTTGAATGGAAGCTCCCAGGAGTGCCCAGCCCAGCATCTTCTCCTCGGTGCTTCCAGATACTATGTTTATCACTTCAGGAACAGCATGGTAATGGATTATTTGCTTGTGGGAGTTATCAAGAGAGAAGGAATTTTCATACAAGAGACAAAAAGAGGTGACGACATTTTCATCACAAAAAAAAAGAAAAAATTACTTGTAAGGCCATCTGTCATTCTTTTGCAGTGTTTCATATGTTATAAAACAAGTAACTGGTAAAATGGAAGCCAAAGCTTGGTCCCACAGAAGATGTCAGATCTCCCATGGATTTGAACAGGACCATTGGCTGTTCGATCTGTTTGTTTACAAGCTTATCTAAAGGCTGCAGTGAGGGTCTTCTCAGAACCATGTGTTTTATTATAGATGTATATCCTTAAATATGGAATGGCTTGTCTAGATAATATCCCCCTGCCAACATTATCTTCATCATCTTTCTTGATTTTTAAACTCTTTAGGTTTATAAAAATAAATGTAATTTTAAATCTTCCAAGGTCTATAGCAAGTTTACACTTAAACCAGCCTCAATTTCTTCTCTTTTAAATTTGCTTTCATTTCTCAAGCCCGTACTCTTTGACACCACCATGTATATAACTTCCATTACTGCAAAAAAAGATAAAAAAAAAATTAAAAATTACTAAGAATGCCCCCCCTAACCTCTGGCATTATAGCTTAGAAATTTATATGTTTAAAGATTAAGAGTAAGTAATTACAAAAATCTTTCTGGATGTATTTTATTTTAGTTCAAGTAAAAGAGTCTGGAGATCTCCTTTTCTTGAAGTGTTTCTCAGCACCATTAACAATGAATAACAAATACTTAATTATTCCCATTAATTTTGCTTTGTTATGCAGCAAATTGCCAGAGTTTGTGGTCTTATATTTTAGAAAAGCCTCCAGCTATAAGGCTCTCCTTTGCATAAAGGATCGGGCTGGCTTTCTGATATTTGACTGCCCTTGTCTTGAAGTAACAAGAGACAAATTAAAATAAAATGGCCAAGCCCCAGTCATAGGCTGAATGCACACAACTAACAGTAAGCTTCTCATTATGCTGAAGACACAAAGCCAAGTTTGCAGACACTCAAAAGCTGGAGAAGGACAGAGGTACAGACATCCCATCAAGCCTCACCACTCATCTAGCCAGTGCCCTAGGGGAGAAGAATACGAGTTAGCTGAGAAGAAAAGCACAATATGGTTAAGAAAAAGATGGGGATGTATTTCAGTATTCCACATGCCTGACAGCCAGGATTGTATAGGAGTTTGGAGATGACAAGGTTGCATCTTTTGGTGCACTCCAGGAAAAAGGAGGGCACTTTGTTCCTTGAGGATGAAAACATTTATTTTCTCATTGTATTACATCTTGTGAATTTAGGATAACAAGATAGCACGAATTGAGGCTTTAATGCAAAAAAAAAAAAAAGAGTTTAAGCAATTTTTAAAAAGTGCATTTTTAATCCATCATGGATTATATTAAAGAACTGTGCTCACATTGGTCAAACTCTTACCCTCCACCATAATGCTTCCACTTCACTGTACATGTGACATGCACTGTTTCCACTCCCTTTGGTTATACAGATCTGCACAGTAACTATGGACTGCATTTCTTGCAGAGTTTCTTTTTCCCTTGTTTTTCTTTTGGCTCCAAGACATCCTGTCTGCATAGCAACACGATTTCAGCTGTCCCTTGACCCAGCCATCACACCAACGTGCTGGCAATAAAACCTGTGTGAGATTTCTTCAGCCAGTGAGCTATGTGAACTCACTCACACCACCCACGTGCAGGACTGCAATGGAATTTTTATATCGTGTCTACATAAAAGGGATGGAGAAAAGATAAAAAGTATTCTCATCCACTGATGTACTTTGCAGTGACATGGGCCATTCCACAGAAGTCAGTGGTCCTCTTAGAACAGTGTACTGGCTTCCACAGCATTATATGTAGAACAGTACTTCTATGAATCTGGAAACGTAAATATAGTCCAAAGTACTCTGGCAACACGTAAGATGCACACGCACGAGCCCAGAATAGATGAGAGCAAAGAAAATGATTGAGATGAACAGTCACGTGGAAATTAAAACACTGGGGACACGTATAGGAAATGGAAACAAATAACTGAAAACTGCCTGAAGGCAAGTACTACTGGTGATAATCCAGGGATAATGTTTTTGTAGGGATTAACTGTTCTGGAGCACTTTTCCCATGTGTAAAGCACAACATACTTTCTATTCAGATAGGTTGATTTGGTAATCTCTTTATTTCTAGCAAAAACTATTTATTGTGCCTGTGCAGAAAAAAATTCCAGCCTTGAACAGCCAGAATACAGTTTTTTTCTCACCCGCAGATAATTGCCTGCTGGATAGAGCTCAAGAGCTAATTTCCCACAGATAGTTCACTTCTATAGGATTACCAGAAGCTTGTGTGCCAAATTAATAATTTTGAATCTTGTATATTTAATAAATTTGGCTACCAGTTAACGTAATTTTTATACTGAATGTGTTCAATTAATCCTTTGGAAACAGTTTTCATTTCTTCAGCAAAATGACATTCTTCTCACAGAGAACTAAAAAAGAGGTAGATCACTTTAAAAGAAACTGCTGAGTACAAAGACCAGCATTTACCTTTTGTTAGCAGTATTTTTTTACTCAGTTTTATTGCTGTGGACCTGCTGGTGATTTTCTGTATGGGAAACTGAATTTTCAGATAATGAAAATAGCATTTCCATTCAGGTCATTTCAGAGCATGTGTTCTTTCTCATGATTTTTCATATTTCAAAGATACCCCAGGGTAGTAGATACAGGAAGCAGAAATATCCTTATTCCTACAATTCTTGGCCATACATTAGAATAACCCCAGAATTTATGTCTCTGTGAAAATAATCTCAGGTCCATTAAACACCATTTTCCTGCTATACGGAAAAACTCCTGGGGAAAAGAATCTTAAAAATAAATGAGTGGATAGACCAATACACCATAGGGGCTAATTTGCGGCACTGAGTAAGCAATTCTAACACAAGGCCACTAATTTGTTTGGTTTCCTTTGTCATATACTGTATTTAATTGTGGCAAGAACTAATTGACAGATAAATAATTGCTTCTTCAAGCCAGGACTAATATAGCACCCTTACAATTAAATATGACTATTACTATTATAAACTACCATTTTCATCATCATGTTGTAGACTTTAACCTTAACTTTAAGTTTTCTTGCTGGGCTTTTAAGAACCACGATATAGTAGAACTCAGAAAATGTACCTTTCTCAGGCTAGGTGTTATCTGAAGTATTACTTTGTTTAAAAAAAACCCCACAATCAACCAAACATCATTATGTTATTTGAAATTATATTTAGAAATTATATTTAGAAATAAATAAATATCTAAAATATTTAAATATAAAATATTGTGAAGTTTGACTTCCAAGAGTAACAAATAGAGTGTTAAGATGTTCCTTGCTCTGCACAAACGTGTGGCAGAAGAGATGAGATGAAAACAGTTGTGCAATATCATTACTGTGAGGCTGGTGCACAGTACCTTTCTATAGCTCTAGATATACACGAGATGGTATGACTGTATTCCTCCAAGAAAACTGGGATTTGGTCACCACCAAGCAACTGTGAGCTCAGAAGTGACTGCCACCTAAATCACTTGTCCTAATCAAGGAACTTAATGTGTGTGTATAATGTCTGTACTGAGATTACTGACCCACATGTAATATAAGACTCAATGTGCCGAAGATGCTTTGTACTGAAATGTAGAAACTGGACCCTGAGGAAAGGAGACGTGTGTTCCTCCTGAATGAAATTAGGAGTGTTAATTGAGTGCAGGGGACAGCACCTGACCTGCCAAGGTGTGGGTGAGAGGGTAAATGGGAAGCACAGGGTAGGTGGGAAGCAGTGATTTCACAACTCCATCCTTTCCTGCCAGGGCTAAGGCATGTGTGTGTGGATTGAGAGGCTCAGAATAAGCTAAGGACATCTGCATTTCACCAGGACCACATCCAAAGAGCATCACCTTCCAGAGACCAGCATTTAGCAGCTGGCTCAAAAGCAGCTGGTGGGAGTTTATTCTGGTGAAAACAGATCCACACTAGGAGGAAGTACATTCCCTAAATTCATCTGCATACCTGTGATGTCCTGTGAGGCTTTCACAACAAAATTTCTTGTTTTAGTTGATCCATTCTTAAACAACTCCATCATTTCAGTTAAACATTTGAAGCTACAACTATCTGCACCAATACATAAATTTACGCACTGTAATTGCTGCATTAATAAATACCAACACAATTATAGTTTTTTCAGAACCAAAAAGGTATTTAGAAGAGGGACACAGATAAAGCCAACATGGACATGAGTAGTAGTAGCTGGGGCCTGCAAGCACAAAAATGAATTCAAGGACCGTTCCTCCTGATCAGTCCTTGTGTATCTGGAGTTAGCACCAGAGACAGGAATCACACGGCCAAAATTCATGTATCTTGGCATAGGGCTGTATTCATCACCTACCCTGATGTATTTGACAGGGAGGAGCCAACTAGAGAGTATCTGTCAAATAAAGCTGTGAGGAATCATAAGCATGGTTAGAAGTGTGCAATCTCCTAGGAAGGGGTAACAGCAATCCTAGCATATATCCTACCAAATGAAAGGGCATCTCTAGAGGCATCTAGAAATAACTTCATAATTGAATATACTTCTTCTGAAAGCTGCTGAAAAGGTCCATATACAATTTTGTTTCAATTAATAACATGACAAAATTTAATTCCTTTTTTTGTTAAGATGGAAATAATCCCCAATTGATATTCACTTTGAGGTGAACTGTGGTATTGATTTACACTTTCACATATACTGCTCTTTCTCTGGACTACAGGGAGATTTTATTTAGACCTGCATGTTCAATTCTGGGCTATTCATGAAATCAGACAGCCAACCTTCGTAACTCCTTAACATGGTGGATTTCACACCACACTTTTCTAAGAATGTTTCATACGTATTTGAGTAAAATGGCAAAACCTCCTCCTGTCTGATTTTCCTTGTGTTGACTGCTTTATCTTCCAAACCATATGTTTTTCTCATTTTGCTTTGTTTGTGATTGAATATAAAATTAAGATAGCTACCTAATTCTCATGCCAGCTAGTAGTAAGTCATCTCAATTCAGCAATCATTAGGTTTGTCTGTGCAAATAGTCTATTCCTGTGAGCCTTAATTAAACATGAAAAGATGGAAATTTACTCTCATTGAAGAAAAAGAAAGTTGATATCCCAAGGTACTGGAAACGTTCTACAATGAGTAGAACTCTGACTGGAATGTCAGCTAATGTCTACATGATAATAAAAACTGTGTTTAACTCGGTAACTAGCCAAGCTCCCAAATGTTTTCTGTATCACAGCACCCTGAAAAAGCACTTCTTGTTTCATTACCTGCATAGATACAGCTTCCCACAGCAGCCTGTGCTGCAGAGGTAACAGTGATTTGCCATCTCAGCACACCACAAGCAGCTGGAGCAGGCTGACACCAGCAATGCCTGGCTGTGAGTGCAATGCTCCACCCTAATGCATCCCCTTCAATTTTTGAGATGTTCACACCTAGCTACAGTGTCCCACAGCTGTCCATCAAGTACACATTAGTATGGCAAATTAATTTTCTGCAGGACTGATGAGTTTCCTGGGAGGAGAGAGGGAGGAGAAGCTGAGGCATGGAGTCAGAGATGGTGCAGGGAGTGAAGGGACTCGGTTCAGAGCACCAAGTTCCGGTCCACACCTTATGAAATAAGAATGCTCTTTTCAGCTCCATGCCTTGTGCACAAGTAAGATATTGAAAGAACACTTTGATACTAGAGGAAAACACTTCAATGTTTCAACTTTAAATCACTGTAATTCAGTCTGGTGCTGAAATGAAGTGCCCTGGTTTAAAGCCTCCTTCAGGAGCCCTGCAATACCAAACAGCTATTTTTTATCTATTAAATAAACAAAAATGTTTATAGTTCAAGAAATGTGACAAGAAGTCCCTGAAAAGCCCTTCGTTCACTTTGCCTCAAGTAACAAAAACACGTTTACTGGCCTTCAGAATAAGGCTAGTATCATCCTAAAAGGATGATCTGGATTTCAAAATCCAAGTTACTGAAGACCTAAAGTACAGGTTTACACTAGGACATGGTCACATTTTAACTGTAGAGCACAGAAACCAGTGTAGATCTAGAGAAGATATTTGATTAAAATGTGGCCAGAAGTGCCATACTGTTACATGCATGTATGACTCCAGGAAGACATTCCCAAGCCATTCTGTAGGAGAAAAAGAAGAAACCCTCACTCCAAAGACATGAAGTAAAGGACATTCATTGTTTGACCCATGGAGTGATTTCAACCCTGACTTTGCAAAAGACATCAAGAAAAAGATTTAGCCTTTTTGTATTTCAACTGCCCTTACATAATACAGAGACTTTATGTGCTTCATTCATGATGATTTTATTTGATTGCAAGAGAGGGGAAGATCTCTGAAAGAAGTACAGTCAATATTACCTCTCTCTCTCTCTCTCCTGCACATCCTCAATGATTTCCACTGGTTTTGGGAACACTCCTCCTTTTGACGAGAAGGAAAGCACCAAGGTGGGATGAAGGAAGGTAGGAAGCAGAAGTTTCAGGATGAAAAAGGTCTGAAGCACTTGACTTTTGCAACTGATTGTGTAAAGGCTGCGAACCACTGATCAGTCTTGAGAGCTGCTGTGAGGACTATGTAACAATGGCAAAATAAGCATTTTTACAACAAATAGTAGGTTTGAACACGGTAACAGCTATGGGACTTGGTGCTGACAGTTCACCGTTTTTTTTCTTTCAGCTCTTTTGTACTTTGTGTTAGCAATGGCTCTCTCCATCCAAGCTGCAGCACTCTTTTTTTATTACCCTTCAGATAACCTTATTAATGAATTCAGTGTTTTGCTTCAGAAATAATCACAGTATCCCAAATTCATTGTTTTGATCTCTCAGAGGAGTACAACACAGATCAAAGGTGAGCTGTAAAGGAACAAGGTCTCTTATAAAAATGCATGGCAATTTTGGGAACTGGTGAGCTTCCTTCAAAATAAAAGATGAAGTGAAAGTAATTTGCATGTTATTGTTGGAAAATTTACCCAGTCTGCATTCTTTTATCAGACTATGGTGGAAACTAGGGCATGCATGTAAATGGTGATATTTTTAAGCATTTAAGCATTCCAAGCTGGATCATCTTGTCATGTCTGGATGTACTCTCTTCAACGCATTGGACCTGAAGTTAGTTTTGACTGCCTCCAAGAACTACATAAAGCCACAGAATTACAGATCTATCTAATACTTGGTAATAATCAGAGGTTTGGACTAAACCTTTGCATTCCCACACATCTGCTGACTCTGTAAGCCCTGGAGATGCCTTTGGAAAGTCGGACTGCTTTACGGATTCATGTGACCATGATTCCTGCCTCTTCCAGACAGAGCGTCAGCATATGTTACTGATTTCTTCAAGCATTAGGAAGATTCATTCCACTAGCCTGGATACTCCACAAGCTACTATTTGGAGCAATTAAGATTTAGCTGTTTAGATTTCATCTCTTAAAATTGTCTGACTTCCTCATTTTCCAGATTTAGAGTCTCCAGAGGAGATTGTCTGGAGGATATGGGCCATTATATGGTACGCAACAGAAGCAAAAAAAAATTAAAAAAGTATTTTAGCCTTTAAAATTAGCCACTAGCCATAATACTGCAAGTAGAAAAGGACTTGTCCTTCTTTGCCTTTGAAACTTTTTTTACCAACTTCAGGACTTTTATTTTCACCCCTCCCAACCCCCAACTCTAGTTTTTAAGCCATTGCTGCCTTTAAATGACAGCTCTCAATGTGCACATTCTTCACAGGTGATGAGAGCTCTCCAGATTCTAGATCCAGCTTGTAGGACTGGACACTAATGGTTAATGGAGTTTGCACCACACTTCCCAGCACTCGGGTCTCACAGTGATAAACAATTTCAGGAGCTCAGTACAGTCCTAAGCGCTTAAGGAAGGATCAGGAATGAAAACTCCCATTAGCTTCTCTGAGATTAGTGTTTCAATCTAAACTGACTCCATTCCACGTTGTTAAAGGCTCTTAGCATCGTGTTGTGATTTACAGCCGTATTTTCAGAAATGCTTGCTATCCAGCATGCTGGTCCTCTTCTGGAAATTACTGTTTTCAATTTGCTTTGCAGCTTAAATGAGAATCCACGTTTATTTACTGCATTTTGTTTTTCAATATAGTTGCTGATCTTTAAAGCTCTGTTTACTAAAGACAGATTTTAAAATCTGTTCCGCAAAATGATGTTAAGTCCAGACGTTATTTTTCCTGGGATCAGCACAGAGACAGAAATGCAGCAGGAAGGCACATTACCAGTATCCTCCCCTTCCCTGAATTGCTCAAAGTCAGCTTCAAAGTTAACACTGCCTTTGGGGTTTGTTTGATTTTGGTTTTATATGTAAGAAGCATTCTGGCCTTTTGTTTTAAAATTCATGCAGCACAATCTCAGTTTCTGTTTGAAATATAAAATAGGCCTCTTATGTGGTTTTGTAGTAGACCTGCATTTTGGCACAGCACCTGCCTATTCACATCCATAAGGAGAAGAAAATGAATAATGGCAAAAGCAGTTTTTTATGGAAAACATCCAGGCAACAAGACCATGCCCTTTTTTTTTAGCCAAGTCCTGTATGAAAAGCAATTGCAATCTCTTTTGTTTTTAAAGTTATCAGAAACCAGTTTTAATACAGCTTTGGAGCACAAAGCACATTGCTCATCCTGAAAAGCACTCCCCAGTGATAGTGTTGGACCACAAGCACAGTTGCTTTTCAGCACATTGCTGAAAAATCCAATTTGGATTCTGCTATATTAATTTTCTTTTCATAGGAACTTCACTGAACTTCTAGTGAAAGAGAGAATTTCTTTCTAATGATTTACAGTAATTGTCTCAGATGTGCCGATTTGTATTTAGTGTTTAAGGAATGCATTAAGAATCTTTACCTCATCGACTGTTTTACACCCCCCGCAAGAAAAACTTCTACTGAGGCAAATAACATTACTGTCATTCCTCTCCAGCCTCTGTTTGCCTATCTACACATCCACTGCTCCTTATAGAGCCATCCTATAATGTCTACAGATCACAGCTATTTATTGCTTTATTTGTTTGCATCAAAAATTCCTACAATAATAATACTAGTTTTATTATTCCATATCAGTTTGAAAATTTCAATAACACAGCAGTAATATTAACCAGTTTAAGGATTTTTTAGAGTCATGTTTATAAATAAATACATATGATGTTTTCTGCATTGCAGTTAAATTTAGGTGGTACATCCAGCAAATATCCTGTCATGTTGTCTAGGAATACTGTTGGCACACCACATGTGATCTTCTGGAAGGCAGAAACAGCATGGACTAAAATCATTGTGTGGGTAGATAGATCAGTATTTTTTATAATCTGCATTATTTCAAGCCATGCTGTAGTTCTACAGCAACACAGGATTGGTAAAATATGCAAAATATATTAATTATATTAGGCATAATATACCTAACATTGGTATAACATACCTTAAAAGTATTCCTGTTATAGGCAGAACTTGAGTGGCCAAAGCACACCCATAAAACCAGCACAGCTCTACCAGTTAAAAGAGATGATCCCAGGAAACATCAGTTTCTGCCTGTACAACTGCATCTATGTTTGGGACATCTGTAAACACAGCTGTGCCATTCTGGAATCCTACTTTTTTGCATCCACTGAAAGCCTGAAATCCAGCCCTAACCTGATATTTTGAGGAGCTCTCTGCCATCTTTAGAAAGATGCTAGTCTGTCTCGAAAATCTGGATAAAGAAAAAGAGGCTGCAAATATACCCACTTAAATTTCAATAGATTTTTGAGATTCTTTTGTTCTACACATATTAAAATGAAGGACTAGAAATCAATTCCCTTCAAGGCCGGAAACGTGAAAAGCAAAAAATATGACAAACCATTTGATTCTAATTAATGAAATAGCACTATTTTTTTTTTCTTTTTTTTTTTTTTTTGTCATTTCAAAGTTATCTATAAAACTCCAAACATAGCTAAGTAATGTAAGTGCAATAACAAAGTGAGTTAATTTATTTAATGTTAGCATTATATCATGGTCACTCCTAACCCTACCCATCCAGTTAAAGGACCATTGGTGCTTGTTTCTATTAATGCAGAGATATGCTTCTCATGTTCAGTGACCCAGTTCCAAGAAGTATCACAATATAGAAGCCTATTTTCCACTTAATAAACATGCATAATTCCTGTGAATATTAGCAGTGATTATGCACACTTACACACTCTAGGGCATATTCATCTAAACCCAGTGAATTCAAAAGATCTGAAGGAAAATGTATTTGGCCCTCTAGATTGCAAGAAACCCTAAAGAATGATAGGAACACTCAAGAATTGGTTTGTTTTTTTTCTTTTTAATTGGTATATTTTATTTTAATGACAGTTTTGTATATTAATTCCTCAGTACTCTGCCCACAATGCGAATGAAGTTTTATGCAAGATAAAAGAATTAAGGATTTCTTAGGAGAGAAAAAAGGAAAATTAAGACAGCCAGTAAGGATTAAGCTTAACAGTTAGGATATTCTCTTTGAAGAACGGAATTCTAGGTTCCAGCTTGTCTGGTGCCATTTCCTATAGAAAAAGAGGTTAATTGGGATATTGCCAGCAGCCCAGAAGGTCATTATCTCATCACAGGTAGATAAATGAGAGGGCAAGCAGTGCAGATTCAAAGAGAGACATAATTCACAGAATGGGTAAAGTTGGAAGGCACCACAGTGGCTCATCTGGCCCAACCTCCCTGCTCAAGCAGGGTCAACCCAGAGCACATGGCACAGAAGTGCATCCAGAGGGTTCTGGAATATCTCCAGCGAGGGAGACTCCGCAGCCTCTCTGGGCAATCTGTTCCAGTGCTCATTCACTGCACAGTAAAGATGTTCCTCCTCATGTTCAGCTGAAGCTTCCTGTGCATCAGCTTCTGCCTCTTGTCCTATTGCACCCCAGAGCAGAGCCTGGAGCATCCTCTGACACCCTCCCCTCAGAAACTGATAGACCTTGATGAGATTCCCTCTCAATTATTTCTTCTCAAGGCTGGACAGGCCCACCTCCCTCAGCCTTTCCTCGTAACAGAGACAGTCCTTCATCCTTGTCACCATCTGCCAGGCCCACTCCAGCAGCTCCATGTCTCTCTTGTCCTGAGGAGCCCAGAAACGAACACAGCACTCCAGGGCTGAGTAGAGGGGCAGGATCAGCTCCCTCGACCTGCTGGCAGTGCTCTTCCTCTAATTGATTTAGAGTTTTCTACGGCTTAAGGAGTACTTAAACCATTGTGATAAAGGTAAGGCAATTACATTATTTTCATCACTTAAGAAAGAAAGCAAAAGGACTCCAGTCAGCTGATTTTGCTTTTTCTACTGTTCTAGAGAGTTCTCTGCCATAGAAAGATGCAATTCCCATAGGAAAACAGATGCATATACCCTGGAGAAACTTAGAATTTAGCACCAGCTCCTGTCCTGAGCAATATCCTGTGGTTTTGCACATTTGTTTATAAAATGCTGGCTGAAGTTTTAGCTTTCTCAGAACGTTATCCACAGATTTCTTCCCCTCCTATGCTCTGTGCAGACTGTCAGGACAGCTAACACAGTGGTTCAGCATTTAGGTCTCGTTGTGGCTCTGGGCTTGCAGTATATAACCAACTCTTCAATAAACTATTTCAAAAACTGCTGAAGCATTCACTTCGTGTAGCACCATGGAGGGAAACACGAGCCCTAACAGCTTGCCAGAGATTTCGGATCCCAAGAAGAATCTATCTACCCAAAAATGGACCAGTATTTTTAATCAACCTATTATATTGGAGAAAATGTTCAATTTGTAACAGTATAAAGTGTATTTCTGCTATTAGCTAATTAGCTATTAGCTGCTTATTTAAAAGAGGTATTCTTGACTAAATATTTTTACAGACACTTGCACTGAAAGTGCTGTTAATAACTTTTTGGTAAAGTCCATTTGTATAACTGCTATTTATTTTAAGCACTGGATGATTTGTATTCATAATGGAAACTTCAATAGCAAATGTTTCCAAGCCAAACTAGAGCAATTCCCCCTTTAGTCAATACAGTCTTCATCTACATCAGTAAACAGCACAGCACAATTGATGCAAATATGGAGAATTGGAAGGGTTTGTGTTGAGGACCTGACATCCACATCACACATGTTCTGGAGGCTCCATTTCAGCCCAACTCAAGCTTATTAGCAGCCAGTAACACACCAGGTGTGATCCCAGAACACATCTAGTTAGGTTTCATTAAAAAAAAAAAAAAGTTTCTGTGTCCCATGATTGTCTACCTCACTGCAATTCTCATAGAAGAGGAGATAACCAGGAAATCCACCTCAAATTATTGCTAATATAAAATGTTTTGGGTCTTTAAGCTGAGGATATTTTCTAGTGTGTGTGAGTAAAAAAAATAGGAGTTTTCTTTGCATCTAAGTTAGGTGACCAACACCTTTTTATCAACACACATGAAAATGCATCACACAGCTCTCACGAACAAAGAAACAATGTCATCTTAGGTAAATGTAAATTGGAAATGAAGGAAAGTCCTGTATTTCTTTTCAAAATATATTGATCTATGGAAATCTTCTTCAATAAAGTCCAGTTCAAACCAACAGATAAATGCCATCCCTCCCAGCTATAAGTTCATGCAGAGAAATTATGAATCAATACATGCTTTGTGCATTTATATATACTTTAAGTGAACTGAAATGCTATAAATGTAATCATAATGATTCGGGTCTCCTGCTGGTGACTCCTGGAAAGATCAAATTTCACATCTGGGGGTTTGTCTGCAGTCAGCAGCTGAGGCAGACAGAATGTCCTACACAGGAGAAGTCGCCACCACTGTCAACACTCAGACTATGAGCCCCTCAGAGACATTGTTTTATGAGCATTTCTGCAACAGAGAGAGAAGCAAAGCTCTGGATTTACTACAGCTGATCATATTTATCCTCTGCAAAATTAGTATTTTGCCCCACACAGACATTAAATATAGGATGACAACAAACTGGACTAAACATATGGCAGTGCCATTACAGAGCAAAAAAACAACTACCAAAGCAAGGGAGAGAATGGTATTTGATGTGCATTTCTAAAGATACATGAGGTCATAAAACTAAAAGCTGGATATTGCAGCTTAGTAAGATTACAAAGCTGTCTTCAAATTTCAAGAGCAAAATACTACTTGTGCTCTTCATGTTACTTTTTGCACTACCATCTCTGCAAACATATTGAATTTACTCTCTGATATGTTTCCATGAGTAAAGTATCTTGTGAAATATCTATGAACCCTTCAAACAGCCCTTTGAGGGAAGGAAGTCCTGGCAGCTCTGAGCTGTTTTCAAAAGATGTTTTTTCTCACAGCACACAAAATCATAAAAAAACCCCAAAACCCTTTACTGTGATTTTCCCAGAAGAAACAATGTTTTATGAAGAGTTGACACACTTTATTAAGAATTTTGTAAAGACTGTTTACTTTTCCCAGAAATATGTACAAGAAATGACTGGGTGTCTGCTCTTGCTGGATGTGCAGTGAACACTGTTTAAAATGGAAGTTATAAACTATGAGTCAATAACAAGCACAATACCTGAGGCTGTAAAAATTCTTTCATCTGAAAATATAATTCATTACTAACTCATTCGTTTATTAAGAAAAGGATTGTGAGGGAACATCTTCAGCCATAAATATTAAAATATGAAGACAGAAGCTTATTTATGTAAGCTGAGTTTGAAGTGTTTGCTAGACCATTCCTTAGAAAGAAAAAGGGTCTAGGTAATAATTTGCAAAGGGATCTAGTTCAAGGCTGAAGAAATTTAGGAAAGAACTGTAGCATATATCTGAGGGAAAAGACAGTCTCACTTGTTGGCAAAAATTGTCAGTGCGCTCAATATTAACTACCTACATTTGAAAGGCTTTTTTATTTTTATTCAGTCTCGCACTGTATTTATGAGCTGTTCTGATCCTACTGTTCATCATTGCCATTCAATATTTCTCCTAATTAACATTACTTTGAAGTCTCTGACCTTTAGGCAGACATTCAATTCTGAATTAAAATATAATTATCTTTGTAACATGAATACACTTTTTATGCTACCCCCACGTTCTTCTTGTTACAGAATAAATACATAATAAATGTAAGGAAAAAGCTGCACTGAACTTGATAAAGTAATGAAAAATAAGAAGAAAATAAACAGATCAGCCTGCTTTTCCTTTCCAAGAAAAACAAGGACAAATTGACAAGAGGGAAAAAATAAAGAAAATACTTAAAACTTATAGAAGAAATCCTTTGTGCACAGTGCATAAATTATCTGCAGCTCACACTGCCATGAAACTTCACCACTTTTATATAACTATGACCAGCAATCACATGGTTTATATTGAACAGGACCACAACCATCCTTTGAAGGTGAACGAAGGCCATGAATTTCAGAGCACAGAGAATATATTATATTCCTTATGAATGAATCACAGCTTTTTCTCTAAACTTTTGGTTCTGGTCACTATAGTTACATGAATCACTGGTGTGAAGAGGGTAACACTTCCCACTCATCTCATCTCCACCATTGTATCTCCCAGCAAAGTCATTCCTTAGTCTAAATGACCAACAGCTCTGGGCCATATGTTTGCTTTACATTACTTTGTAACTTTTTCTACAGTCAAATAATAGGAACTTAGTAAATAACTTACTTTTACGTAGAGCTGCTGAAACTCCTCAAGGTTCAGTCTACCACTTGGACAGTCCTTTAGAAATCCTTTGTACCACTGTTTTAGCTCATGTTCATTGAACTCCGTGCTCTTCACCAGATCCTCCATCACCTCAGGGGCCAGCTTACTATTTTGTTTCCCCATTTTGCCTTAAGAAGAAATAAATGAATACAATTAGCCAAATGTGAACATTTTAAACTGGAATTATCCATAAAACTTGAACTTGTTTTGTATTCACTGCTGCTTTCCGTCAAACACATCACAGATTTGCTAGTAAACATAAACCTAAATTATGCTTGAATATTGGAGGCTGAAAATAGTGAAAAAAGCAACATTCTTCTTCAATTTAGGAATCTTAAGACCTGGAGACAGACTTATCATTTGCCTTAAAATTAGGCAATTTACAGCTTTTCTTTATGGCAAGATTGAAAAAGATTATTAATTTTTTTCTTTGACTGTAACAAAAAATTTTCACAGATTCAGGGATGTCCACAGAATTCCTCTTTGTCTTGAAAATCTCTTCTGAAATGACAGCCACATTAGCAGCTATTCCTCACATGTCCAAGGCTGTGGACAGACAGGCTTGTAAAGTACAGCACTAGGTATTCCACTGGGAGGAAGCAACACAAGAGTCCATAAACTTGGTCTCAAAAAATTATGAAACCAAACCGGAAAAATAAATTTAATTCTTATATGTTTGTACATATACATGTATACATACACATATTTATAAATAAATGTATCTTTATATATTTAATGCATAGTTGATACACATTAGATGGTTTATATTTCATCACTGTTTACATTTCATCACCATTAACTCTGAAAACATTCACTGCATTTCTTATATACATTTTGCATACACTTAAAAATATTAAATATAAACCAGACAAAAATACAAAATTAGCATGTGTGTATAGATAAATACAGTAATTTCACTTACGTTGGTCCTTTGAGATACTTTCAGGTTCTTTGACATTTAATCAAAGATGTCCTTTGAGAGAACTTTAGAGAAAACCTCATCTTTAATTTTTTCCCATTTTGCTAAAGTTTTTTCTCATGACAGATGTCTTTCAGCTACTTTTTAATCAGATGACAGACAGCACTTAACTTGTCCTGTAGAGAACTGCAAAGTGATGAATAATTTCTTTCCAGAGCCTAGCTTTGCATTTCCATTTTTATCTCCAGTATAGCATCTGTGTCTAATGACTGCACCACACTGAATGCATTGATTTCTAGTCCATATCACCACCCATTCCTGATTTTAATCTATTGCTTTTGGCATCTTCCCCTGTTTGAAAGCGGAAGTTTCTTTCTTCTCGGAACGACATACTTTGTTCAGTTTCAACAGATCAATGTATTTATATAATTTCCTTTATGGGAACTTTCCTTGAACAGGTGCAAAGTTAATAATTCCTACTGGTCCATGTGTGGCCAACAGATTCCCTGGTGCCATAGTGCCAGCAGCACCAGGTCTGTTCCTAAAACACCTATGGCCCCTCTCCCCTTTGGCCATGGTCCTCCCTGATCTAAACTTGCTGCTTGCTCTAAACTTATTTTGAAGCTTTGTCAAGCTCCTGTCCACGCGTTTTGGTAAACTTAGCACAAATATGTGAGAGTTCAACCTTCTAGGAAATTGCCACAGGTGAAACTGTGCATGCAGATGTCCAGAAATCAGCAGTTTTGACTACACGATGAGTTTGCAATTCATGGTGTTTAGAACAACTGCCCCAGCCTTGTCTCTGAAGTTACTTCTGTAGCTCAAACTCAGATAGATTTTACATGAAACAATGGCTTTTAAAAATTTGTTTTATTCTTTATGGGGCACGTTTACTTCCCCGTTTTTCTTTTTTATATACATTCTGTTCCCTTTTGCAGTCATAAGGCTTTGCTTAGGACCCAGAATATCCCTAAAGATATTCAGCAGTTATAATAAGTATCCCAGGTAGATTCAAAAGGAATTTTTTTTCTCTCTTAATTTAGCCAAGTATGCTTTTACTTGATTCTTCACCTGGATTCCTATCCCCATAAGTCTTTAACTCGACAATACTTATAGATGAAGAAAAGCAACCCCAATGGGGAAAAAACAGGTGGTTTTGACTGACCATTTTTCTGTTATAGCAGCTTTTTTAACTTTATCCATGTTAGCATTACAGCCTTTGGACCTGGCTCTGCAGAGAGGTGGAACAGAACTGTGAATCTCAGCTCCATCTGCCAAAGTTGTCTATGTGTTTTCAATACAAATAATCTGCTCTAGAGCATCTACAGAACATGGGGTGGGTCTGCATGTGTGTGAGAATACACAAACACAGACATACACATCCACACATAACCTATCATCAGAATCAGAGAAACAGCTCATCAGCTTTCTGCCTCTGTGATTCAGGTCCCTAATTTTGGGCAGCTGCTTGTCTGCCACAAGCTGTCCAGTAAGGGCGAAACACCTTTCAGCCATTTCTGATGCCTCCCACCACACAATAACCTCTAGTAAAGGAAACCACGGCTGACAATTGGATAAACACTCTCAGAAACTATTTTTTTTTCCACAGAACCAAACCAGTATTTGAGAAAGGAATAATTTGTGACTGCTGGGCTCTGTACTCTTATTTTCTGCCCCAGCACAGCATGGTGCATAATCTGCTGGGCTCTGTTTGGGACAGAGCGAGCAAATTGACCAAGCTGGTTACAATGCCTTCCTGGAATTAGAAGCACTCATTCTTTCTTCATGTTTTAAAGCTCTTTTCTTATGGAATTGAATTATAATCTGCAAGAAAGCTCAAGAGTCTCATATAATTATCAAATATAAACTCACACTTCTGGCTCTGGGAGATCCATCTTATTTGGGAATAAAAACTCAAATACATAGATTATCTAGTTAATCATATCCTAACATCATCTAGAGATTCATTGACTCTCTTATTATTATTGAAAAAGTACAATCACCCATTAGCAATCAGTATGCTAGTGCCAACACATTTAGTTTTCTAAAATGAAAACTATTTTTAATTAACTTACAATCACAGTTTCCCAAACATACTTTTTCCTTGTGAAAATCTACAAATACGCCTTAACAAAAGACAGGAGAGAACAGCTCCTGAACAGAATCACAAGAGGAGGAAAGATCACTCTGCAAGCATTTCTTTGTTTATTAAATGCTATCATTTTCAACTATAAATTTGCTTCTAAGTGCCATATTTCCAACCATGCAATGTGACAATCCAAGCACTGCTATTCATATTTGGTTGTGTTTTCTGGCAAAAAATCATGAAAAGGGAAAAAAAAAAAAAAAAAGAAGCAACAGGCTTCAATTCCAAACCATTGCAGGGGACAGATTCGTGATAACCAAGGAACCAAATATGTGGGTGCCACACAGCATCGATACGGTGTCAAGTGTCCCCAGTGAGATTACTCTGGCAGGAGAATGCTTATTAACACTAGCAAGGGCAACACAATCCAAATTAGAGATCAAGAAAACCACTAAAACTCTACTGCTGTTCAAGAAGTAGCAAGAGCAATGAAGGCTGAGTTCAAAAACACATCACTTTTTCGAAACGCTTGAAGAGGCCATCAGTTACCCAGAGAAACTTGTTTTTCAGAAATACTCAGTAGGCTACTCCAGTACTTCATTAAGTAATACCTTAATTGCTGCTTTTACAGGTCCATAGGAAACTCAGATTTAAAAGATGGAATTTTATTAAACAGCCAATCCCCAACCTGAAGCAGTCCAGACTGCGCCAGTAGCTGGCAGGGGCAATATGAGGATGGATCTGCCTGCTCTTTGCCCGGCCAGACCTCAGGAGGCCCACACCAGACGCTTCCTCCAGTTTTAAGGCCTGGTATTGTTTGTTTGGTATCTTTCCTGCAATGCTATCACATGTCCCACACATGCTCGTGCTGTTTCTAAAGCTCTCCACTCGACCATGATCCAAACCTCCTGGCCAATGGCAAGGCTTTTTCCCCAGAATGTTTTACAGCAATTCCTGCACAGCTTTATCAAGTCTGCCTCTCCCACTTGGGCTTGCCAGTAGTAAACAGTGTGAGCACAATTTTACAAAACAACATTTAACTAAACACCTAAGAAATAAAAAGTTTAATTTCAATAGCAAAACGTGACTTACGGAATCTTGTTTGCTGTTTAACGATTTCAAAAGACCCCACAAAGTGTTGCTTACACAGCTCCATTCCCAGTCTCCTTCTTTCCCCTCCTCCCATTCCCTTTCAGCCTCCTTGGCATGTGCTCAGTGTTCAAAGGGACCAAGTGCAAACAAATGGAACTCTGGCTGCTCCTAAAGGAAGAATAAACTGAGTACTGCCACAGACATCCTATTTGTACTGAAAAAGAACCCAAATTCCATTGAGAAGACAGCATCAACAATGTTCCACAAAACCCTAAAGCTCTGTGTTGTTTTGATTATTGTCCTTAGACATATTTATATAAACCCATTTTCTTTCCAAGTTGCATTAGGAAAAGTGTTGCCAGCAGGTTGAGGGAGGTGATCATTCCCCTCTGCTCAGCCCTGGTGACACCTCTCACCATTCCCCAGGTCACTGGGTCCAGTGCTGGGCTCCCCATACCAGACAGATGTGGACTAACCGAAGTCTAGCAAAGGGCCACAAAGGTGATGGGCACTGATACCAAGGAAGTCTGAGAGGGCTGGGGCTGCTCAGCCTGGAGAAGAGAAGGCTCAGGGCATCTTGTCAGTGTGGGTCTAAATAACCAATGAGGGGAACAAAGTTAGCAGAGCCGGCCTCCTTTCAGAAAGACAAGAGGCAATGGGCACAAATTCAAATTCAAGAAATTCTGTCATTATGTAGAAAAACCACTTTTTTACTGTGCAGGTGGTCCAACATTGAAACAGGTTACTGAGAAAAATTGTGGAGTCTCAGTACCGGAAGATATTTAAAACCCAACTGGACACAGCTCTGAGCAATCATCTAGAGTTGACCATGGCTGAGCAGGGGCTTGGACTTGAGCATCTTTGGAGGCCCCCTCCAGTCTTGGTGATTCTGTCATTCTGTGAAACATGGGGAAATGGAGCAGTCACATCCCATATTTTTGATATCCACAGTAGCTGCCTAATTTCACTAAAGTCCCACATGGGTAGCTGAGGGAAAAAGTGCTCATCCAAGGCAACATTTGGAGAAGAGGTACTGGTGACTGAAACCACCTCCCTCCCCTCACTGACTCCAGGAGCGCAGAAAGATACACCTCACAACCCTGGGCACAAGCACCAAGCACAAGCACCAGAGATTTGGGCTACCCCAGCTTATTCCCATGAACTCTGGCTGCTTCCACACCTGTCCATGTTCCCACTCTTGCTTTCCCAGTAATTCTGCAGGAGCTGAAGTAGCTGGTAGTCAACCAACACCTCTGCAGCCTCATGAGGTTTGTGCACTAAATGAATTCCCTTGTATGGTGCATGTTTTTCTCGCTCTTCCCTGGTTTTGGGAAGTGGGAATGAGTCGTGTGGACTATGCCAGAAGCAAATGACAACACTCACTTTGCCAGCTCAGCTGTGCTGGCAGGCACTCATTAGGCTGGAAGGAAAACTGTGGTTCATCCCCACCCCTCTGCCCACTCCCAGCCCACAAGCTCCCACAGGAACGTGCTGACTCCTGGGGACGACATGTGAGATCCAGGCGTTGAGCAAGCAAGCCTGGTGGGCGTCTTTGCAATCTTTGACACAATGCAAATCTATAAACGGCACATCAAACAGTGTATAGACTCCAACATGCACATAGGGGTAACAATACCCCAAACAATTAATGCTGGGGAAAGCAGAGAACTGCATCTATAATCTACAACAGCAGAATAATTTTCACAAGATTTTTATGCAGGCTGTTTATCAAATTTCCAGCCGAGTTCTGATAAATGTAACCCCTAACAACTCCAAACATTGTTCCTTTCTCTTCAGGCTACTTCAGATACTGCCTTTTCTCTACTAATGTCAGCATGAAGGATAGACAGGAACAGGCTATCGAGCCACACAGATGCCTCATTCCTTCAAATACCTTTATTGTTTCACAGAGAAAGAAATTTGGAGCGATAGTCTGTCTTTCACACAAAACAAACAATGGCCTCATACCCAAAGCCCCATGGAAAGAAGTACCCAAAGAACTATATGTGTGGAAAATAAGAGGAATTTTCCCATCTCTATGGAGAGAGACTCTTCATTAGGGGCTGTAATCACAGGACAAAGGGCAATGGTTTTCAATTGAAAGAAGGTAGATTTACCCTGGATATAAGGAAGACATTTTTTTAAAAAAGGGTGCTGAGGCACTGGAACAATTTGTTCCAAGAAGTTGTGGATGTCCCATCCCTGAAAGTGTTCAAGGCCAGGTTTACTGGACCCTGAGCTACCTGGTCTAGTGGAAGGTTCCCTGCCCATGGCAGTGGGGGGTGGAACTGGATGATCTTTAAGTTCCCTTCCATCCAAAACAGTTATAAAATTATATTTTCCCTAGACAATTAGCGAAGAACCTCCTCACATCAGTTATCAACATAATTTCTAAGTCAGCTTGCATGAAACAGGGATGATGTTGAGCCCTGTCCTATACCTTGCATAATGGAACCACTCGGGAAAGCCCTTTTTTCTCCCAATACATTCAAGAGATGAAGATATTTTAGAGAAGGTTCTGGCACTGTGGCATGATACCAGCTCTTAAGATTCTGACAAGACATTAAGTCCTTCACTATGATTAAACCTTCTGAAAAAGGGGTTAGTCAGCTTAGAAGGGACTTTCTCCCTTCACTGTCTCTCCTGTAAGCCAGCCAACTCAATCCTCTTCAGTTTACCTCAGGAAGTCACAGCATCTGGGGCTCTCGAAACCCCCACAGGATAAGAACTCCTTCACTCAGCTCAGTCCCATCTTCCTACTCCTTTCTCAGAACCCCTGCATCCAAACACACAGCAGCTCCACACCTGCACTTTGCCCACAAGAAAGAAGGGCTGCAGCAACCTGTGGGAGTGGCAGATGAAAGCAATCCACCTCCAGGTGTCTGCTGTCAGGACAGAAAAGCCAGGCAAGGAGCACCATGCCAGACCCCGGCAGAGGTACCTGGGGCAGAAGGTCCCCGACACAGGGGCAGCCAAATGGGGCTGGCCCCGCTCTAGCTGACCCTGCTAAGCAGCACTGAGCACTACTCAGCCTGCAGAGGTCCCTGCCAACCCCCACAGGCCTGAGACTCAAGAACTGTAGACATCCTTTCAGCAGTAATTGTGGAAGAAAACTGATAAGCAGGTATAGGTATAGGTAGAGTCAATATAATTTGATATTGTTGTATTGCCCATCAGTGACCTCATGTTGCTCCCCCTACCCAGAAACAGAACTGACCTTGAACTAATAGCTTCCTCCTTCACACCAAACTTAAGGCTCTATTTTGAGTTTTTAACCAGCCATGACCCAAAAATAAGAATTTACAAGTACGCATGTACAAGGAAGAACTTCCTCAATGTGCAGGGGACCAAGCACTGGAACAGATTGCTGTTGGGAGTCCCGCTCACTGGAGATATTCAAGAACCATCTGGACACAATCCTGTGCCATGAGCTCTGAGATGACCCTGCTTGAGCAGGACCAGATGACCCACTATGGTCCCTTCCAGCCTGACCCATTCTGTGATTCTGCGTCTGTGTAACACCACACTGAAATTAGAAACAGTCATGATACACTGCTGATAACATGAACCTCAAAGAATGGGTGAAACAAAGAGGCTAGGTCCTGATTTATATGGCACTACAGCAAAAGGTGGAATAAATCCAGTGATTTCAGATTACTTTACTGGCTTTACCAAATATCAGATTCAGGCCTGTAATCTCCCTGTGTAAAAGAAATGGGGGAAAATAGAGTAATGGCATTAAGGAATGCAATTATCCAACCAAATTGAATAATGAATGGAGAAAAGAGGTTTAAGCAAAAGAAGAGAGATATATTTTAAAATTTTATTTGAAATGAGATGGATGTTCAATTAGATTCAAGCAATAAAAGAACCAAAACATTTGAAAGGGTAAAAACTGTGCAGGGGGATGCTCTAACATAACAATGACTGATATGTATGGGTTTTTTTTCTCTAGGTGACTAGAAAGCTAACACTGGATTTATTTCATTAAAAGCAAGTATATGTTTTCTTTTAAGTCTGGAATAAAGCAAAAGGGTGTTCTCTACATTTTCAACATGAAAATCAAGGGCAATATCAGACCCACAAGTAGCTCCATTGTTGATGACTCCCTGAGTACAGCAGGGTTCTATTCAAAGCCCCATTCTGAAGCCAGAAACTTAAGTAGAAACTAACCTTTTAGACCACAAGGAGGGGTGTCCACATTTCTGGAGAAAGTTTAGTCTCTGAATGATCAATTGTCTGTAAGAAAGTTTTTTTCTTCCTCCTTACCTCCATTATTTGGCTTTGATATATCATAATTCAAACCTGTTGTTTTTGGTTTACTTCCAAGTCTGCTTCTCTTCCAATATTTCAATAGCATTTAGTGATTTATATGTTCTACAGAATTTAGTGATTAATTTCTGAGGAGAAAAATCAGATTGTTAATGCTGAGTGTCAGACACATACGCGAGTACATCTGTTGCCAGAGTTTCATTTTGCTATTGGTCCAGTGTCTATCAACAGTGGTGATCAGTAAGTAACAAGAAGGTGTGGATTGACGAGGAAGACTAATTTTTCAACAGTGGAATAAATATGTTCTTCACTGGACTGTTGTCCAGTAAATTTTGTCCTTGTAAATAATAATCTTAAAATGCCTGCAGAACATTTACCTTTTTCTAATAATTCATATGATGAATACCATTGCAATCACCTAATTATCCAAAATGCTCCAACATCAGAGCCTTGATTCCTGTGACAAATGTGTTTTGTTCCTTACATGAAATATAAGAGTTTTTGATTGCTTTCTCTGAGGTTTTATTCTAGAATATGGTTTCCAATAGGCTTTCCTCATGAGGTGAGAAAACTGTAACCTCCTGGACATTACTACTTCAAAGTGGCCACTGGAACAAGTTACACATCAGCATTACACAAAGGTCACTTTCTGAGCCTTCCATTTCAAAAGAGTGGTTTATGAAATTTTAGACATTTCAGAGATCTATCCACTATTCAGTAATGCACCTTTTCTGGGATAGCTGCTGCAAACTCTTTTTTGGGGGAAGATTGAGAGGGCATGCCTAAACATTATAGTTTCCCGGAGTATGTTCCATTGCTCTGGAACCAGGGACAACATTTATGTGGATTGTAAACATCCATGTAGTACTGTTATGCCAAACTGTACCAACATTTCCTCTGCCTGAGATGGAGAATTGTCAATTTGTAGAGACAAGTGTCAATTCTACTGTCAATTAAAATGCTGCTTTTCTTTGGGATAAAGATTATTGAAGGTTCACGCTTGGGGATAAGGGTTTTAGATTTTAGCCATTGCCTTGACTTCATTTACATATGCACGCAATTTTTTTTTCTTTGTTTTCATTTGTTTGCAAATAAATATTCATTTATTCTGTCATAATGCTATAAAGAAGTAATATAACGCTATAAAAAGGTAACATGTGCTTTCATTCCACTTGTATTACAGGATATCTTCTTATTTGCTATCAGCTTGTTTTATCGTTAGTTTGAGATGCCACTGTATTCTTCTGTTTGATGTGTGCAAAGCCAAATTCCCTCTGCTGGCATGCTTACCAAGAAATACTTTTACTGTTCACCTTCTAGCCCCATTTTAATTTGAGTTTGAATCCATCAGGTGCCTTTTTAAGACCACATCTCTGACTCATAAATCATTGGCTTTACTTAATAGTACACGCTTCAGTCTTCATTTATATCCATATTCCTCATCACAACTCTTAAACAATACTGCTCTGCCTTCTGCAAAGGTGGATTAATCAAATCGTTGCTGTATAAAAAGTCAGTTGTCTTTGATCCCTCTGCAGTCAATGGAGATGGCCAGAAATTTCTGTGATTCACCCCGTGCAGAGAGAGATGTCTGAAAGAGGCAGGATGAATATATGCATGTGTATTGTAAGACAGAATGAATCAGCAAGTGTCTCCTTCTTTCTGCCACTTGTAGAGGCAGCCTTGTAAACCTTATTAGATCTGAAGCTGGATTTCTAAGTGCTTAAAGTGATGCAAGAAAAATCTCACCTTGCTCTTGACAGTGGATAACCTAACACGGCTCGTGATCACACTAGGAAAAACATACACTTCCCAAAGTTGATTGTTATTCCTATGCATCACAACACTTATTCAGGTGTGATTACTGTCACTGTAAGTGCAACATGCTGGTGTACCAAATGCAGTCCTTCCTAAAATGCTATTTACTTCCATCAGAGCAGTGGAAAAACTCTTTTCCACTCTTTTCCAGGCCCCCACAAATCAAAATAGTTTTAAATAGCTGATGTGCAGAGATCAAACTGTTCAGGATTGTTTCATTATGCTCTTGTCATTTCCTGCTTTTTCCTCAATATAGTTCATAACCAAGTACAGTACTGGCCTCTAAGAAAAATATTTTTTATTATAACTTAATATTATTTTGTAGTGAATTTCACTCCGACCTTCTATATGTTATATTAATTTCTCCAACTCATGTCTAATATTCAGCTCCCTCTTTACCCATCAGAGTCCCTTTAGCAGGCATGTCCAGTGGTGCAAGGCACTGTCTCACTGCTCTGGATTCACAGGGAGAAGCAGGTATGGTTAGCACTGTGTGGCCTTCCTCCAGTCTCTGCTGCGAGTAACAGCAGCCAGGATCAGTGCTCAGACTGGTTTTTCCCTGTTCCCAACTCACACAGCAGCGAGAGGGTCTCTTTTTCATCTAGTTTATGCTCCTGTGTCCTGTGATGACAACTGTGACTCACAAAGGATGGAGTAAAACTCTGGGTAGTGATATCAGCACATGGTCTATAAATAGTGTTGTGGTAACTGAAATAAATATAAGCTAACATATACAGACACGCTTTAAACCTTTGCTTCCATTCCATTTGTGCATGAAAAGGAGCACCCCAGACTCTGGTGTTAGCTTGCTTTTGGGCACCCACCCATGACTATTGTGCATGAGCTGATTTCAACAGATCATTTTGACCTATGGGCTAAACACTACATTACTAAAAACCACATGGCTGTATTATGGCTGATATTAACAGAAGTGGTTAGTGGGAAAGCAGATTACAGCTTTTTATTTTACTAAAAACCTTTCAAAATCAAAATAAAGTGTTTATATCATTGTGGCTAGTGATCCACTGGTGCAATGCTTGCCCCAAATTCATTATAAATGAATCGTCAGAACTGTCCCTTGTGACTGCCTCAGATGGAGCATGATTAAATGCAGAGGAAATACATTACTGAGAAGATGAATCATAATTCTGCAGAATGAAATCAATGGCTTTACACCTTTGAGTCGGACACTGAGGGTTGATCAAAAATGTTACTCATACAAACGAGTGAACAGATGAATCACGTACACAGCATGAACAGGAAAAATGTACTTAAAATTCGATCAGAAGTAGCACTGACTATGAAAGAAAGACAGAAGAAAACCTGAAAATGCTTTCCTAAGGTAGAAGTTTCAAATAAAAATTCTTTCTTTGCACTACTATGAAATGCAATGTTTTCCCATCACCTTTGATATTATAATTTGGAATAAATGTAAAAACTTTACTTAGAGTGATTGTATGGCTCATTTGAAATAACATTTTAGTTCCTTGAATCTAGCTCTAAGCAGGCAGGTTGGTAACAAGGATGAGATGCCCTAACAAGTACCCACTGGTGTGAATTAATCCACTCCAATCAACTCAGCTGCCGAGACACAGAGCGTCCCACGTGGATGTCTCAGACACCTTGGGCCCTTTCAGGTGGCACTAGACACCTCTGCTTGAGCAGCTGGATCAGCTGAATGAGATCTTGCCCTCCTGACTTACACAGCTAACTTCAAATCATAGAATCTTTAGCTTGGAAAAACTTCTGAGATCAATTCCAACCATTGCCCCAGCACCACTGTGTTCACCACTAAACCACATCCCCTAGTGACACATCCATGTGCCTTTAGAACATTTACAGGAATGGTGACACCACTACTTCCCTGGGCAGCCTATTCCAATGCCTGGCCACCCTCTGAGCGAAGAAATTTTTCCTAATATCCAATCTAATCTTCTCCTAATGCAACTTGAGGCCATTTCCTCTCATCCTGTCACTTGTTACCTGGGAGGAGAGATCAACCCCCAACACCAGCTTGAACCTACCAAATCAGTTAAATGCCACAGTGCCCTGTTTCTGTAGCAGACAAAAACCATTGTAGAGAAACCTTGCTCACTGAAATTAATTCATCAAGCTTATATCTATAGGCTCTCCCTCTGGAGTCCATGAAAAATGCCTGCCTTGCCTTAATCCCCACTTATGCTATGTGGGCAGCACCTGAAAGTTGGGAGGGAAATAAGGTGTTTCTGATCTGGCTTAGCACCAACATTGCCGTGCACTGCTGTGTTGGATGACAAGCTGTGAGCCTTCCTGCCATTCGAGCAAGCACACACACAGCCAGCAAAGAGGGCACACGGTCAGCTGCTGTGTCAGCAGCACCCAAAGCAGAGCTGCCAACTCACCTGCTCTCTGTGCCTGCGCATAGATCCAACCACAGAACCACTGAATTGTTCAGGCTGGAAAAGATCTTTAAGAACATCGAGTCCAACCATTAACCCAGCACCGCCAAATCTCCTTTGTTATTTCATAGAGTAATGCACAAGAGGTACAAATCACAGCTGATCTCCAAGACATTTTTCAACCTTGACTAGTATCCTTAATGGATATTGGAGCAAAAAGGTCAAAGCTGGAAATGTGTGAAACTGAGCTGGTCCCACCAGGACTGAATTTGGAAGTGTTCACTGACACCTGTGCTTCCTCCTCTAGGAGATTCCCTTTCCAAAGCTGCCAATCCCATTTCTGTCATAAAGCACATAATTGATTAAAATTTTTAATATGGCTTAAATGCAGACTGAGAACATGAGTTCTTTAGTACAGACCGTCTCTGTTACATGGGCAAGCCCAGCAACAAAAACCAATAATGCATACAACCATTACCTGGTGTTTCCTCATTCATTAGCACATGTTAGTAACACTGTCTGAAATCACTCATAGATAATATAGATGAGCCTCACAAACTCTTCTTCCTGGAAAAATGTAAGTATTTTTACAGATGACAGAGCTACTAGCAAGGTAATATACTGAGAGGAAAAAGGAATGCACTTTGACATTAATATTGATAGAAACTGCAAAATGAGCAAAAAGGACAAAGCAAAAGGAATGCTGGCTGTCTCAGAGGAGACTCTATGTCCCCAGTACAGGAACCTCATTATTATTTCATGACCTTAATGGCAGGGCCCTGAGCCTTGTGTATGTCCTTCATAACTAAAAATTACAAATACAACCCAGCAAATTTCAGTTATGTTGCTACTGAAAGCTGTTAGCTATTTCTTGTAGTTTTGACTTCATTTATACAGTACAATAGTTCTGCAAGACAGCAACGTAAAACATTCCATAGGTCCCAAATATGAATCACAGCATATGGTCTTTCTGTTAAAAGATATATCAGAGGGAGGCAGGGAGGGAGAGAGAGAAAGCCTCTCATGCTGAAGGACAGCACAATTTCATCATTTCATACATTAAAAGTAATTGGAACAATTTCTTCCAACTGTTTTTCAATGAGAGCTCTATTGGAATAAATTTTTATAAAAACTGACTACTGTCGCTGTGCTAATAAAACCAGTAAATTGCTCAGCTGAATCCATGTGTGTGCAAACATGCTTTTTTGGGGTGAAACAATGAAAGGTATACAAAAAGAAAAAAATAAAGAGAGAGAGTCTAAATTTCAGTAGCATTTACCATGGACAAGAATAACAAAACCTATGGTGAAGAAGACAGAAGAGACCAATACAACACACCACACATTTGTAGTACCACATCATCCGTCTTCATCCAACTTCCGTGCCTCATCCTGCAAAGGATAACAAGTTTATTGTGTTCTGGGTTTTTTTAGTTTAAAGAGATTCCTACTTTTCATATCACTTTCTAAAATGCTTGTTTTTCTAGGACACACAGTTCAGGAGTTATATTTTTGGTGATGACATAAAAAGGCAAGCAACATTTTTGATTTGGGTATATCAGTGCATGCAGAACTCCTTCAGCAAAGGACACGAAGAGCTGCTACAAAGGAATAGCTCTGGGACCTGTCATAGTAATATGTTCAACAAAACAGAAAAAAAGAAATGATGACATAAATAAAAATATGGAGGAAAACAAATGAAAGCGACATAAACATTTAAATTATTATGAAATTCACAAAAAATATTGTCTGAATTCCTTCAATTTAGCAACCGCCAGGATAAAGCAATTGATGGAGGTTGCTAAGCATAGACAAGCTGACTCAGAAATCTTTCCAAAGGTCTCACAATTGCAAATCTAAAATATCAGCCTGCAGTTCTATTAAATTGTCTAGGAAAATAAAATTTTGTTCTGATTCACTGTCCACATTTGGTAGATAAGGACCCAGTGAGGAAACTGTTTTAGAAAACGTAGCAAGAAAAAGACATTATTGTAGGCTATGAATCCTGGAAAGCATGACATATAACTCTAATTCTCAAGGGCAGGATGTTTTTCCTAACTTAGGGCTGTCTGTCACTGAATTGTCCATGGGAATAGTTGAGGTCTATGGAGCTGAACTACAAAGGTGCTGGATAAAAAAGAAAAAGTAACCATAAAAAGACAATTTCACTTTATAGCAGAGCTGCATTTGCAGATTCAACCTCGAGGCTCTTGCCAAAGCTGATCAAGGAGGATCTCTCCAAACTGAGGGGGAATTGTTGGAGGTACCAGGCAAGGACAAAGAGTCTGGACAGCCTTTACATGTCTGTGCCTTTCACAGCAATTGCTGCTCCCAGGTGACAGGAGACAGCACTGAGTGAAATATTTTTATTCCCAACTGTGATACTAAGCAGGAACTGCATTGGCAGCTACCCTGGACTCTTTAAGTCCGTAGAATCTGGAAAGCTAGAAATATCAGACACTGCCTTCCTTGGCATTACCTCATGATTACTTCACTCATCACTGGAGAATGTGGAGGCAAAAAGGTTTAAGATAAAAATGGGTGTTACTCTCTCTAACGATTCCAGTGGCTAGGAATGATATAATCTCTTTGGGGATGATATAATCTCTTTCATATTATTATACTTCTGCAGTAAAGCACACAAATTGAACTGATGCTAAGAAGGAACAAAAATATCTTGAATGACAAATAGAAAAATATCCTTTCTTTATAATCAAACACCCACTTCACCACTGAATTGTGTCCACAGCTTTCAATTGCAAAAATACTGCACATCATTAGTATAGGAAAATAACATCGACGGTGGGATTTAAATCAGTTCACTTTAATGCTCTCAAATTTTGGTGTCTGAACTAAGCCAGTAATTTAGAACAAGAGAGCGAAAGTCATCTCCAGGTAGCGACTCAGCAAGTTCATCTAAGACACTTCTAGGATGGGATGAGTCATCCTTTGGAGGTGCTGTTCCTCTCCATTGATTCTCCAGACTATCATGTCTAATAATCACTGATTAAATTAGCTTTCCTGAATTTGTCTGATCCCTTTTTGGCCACATTTATATCTTGGTCTCCACAACATCCTGTGGAAATCAGTTTTGTAATTTCATTAAATGTTACACACTAATTTCATTGGTGACCCTCTTTCTTGCACTGTGCGAAACAGTGACTATTTCTTATTCACCTGTTCCTCACCAGGCATGAAATAGCCAGACTCTGTCCAGCCTATATGCCACATTTCTGAAAAACTTTACTCCCTTTTTCTAGGCTTTTTACAAATCCACTAATTCTTTATCATACAATTGACTATAATTACAGATGGAATGCTCGACAGGCTGATAAAATAGAATGTCTTTCTACTGTCCTACTATTTCCTAGATATTTTAGCTGCTATTTGATATGAATTGGTAATTTCAGAAATCTATCCCCATTAATTTCCATTTCCTCTCCCTTCCATTTACACTCAAGTGTAGTCATCAATGTATTTTGTGCCATAGGCATTGCTTTCCTCTTGTTGCCAGTAAATCCATCTGACATTTTATACTCTTGATATTCAGTATTACATAATCATGCTGCAGCAATTTATAGTCTGATTAAAATCCAATTGTTATGGGTAATCTCAAATCATAGACAAACCTCATTTCACTAGTCAATCCCACAAATCATTTATGAATACTTTTAATTTTTTCTCCCATTCTCCACTTATTGTAAAAATGTGTGATAACTGTTTTTTTGTCTACTACCTTTTACCATATTATGGGTATACAACTACTACAAATACCTTGGAAAATTCAAAACTAGACAGAAAATGCCTTAAACGTTATCACTTAAGGCTAAAAACTTGATAAAATATTTCATAGAGACCTGTATTTTAACAACTTAGGAAGAAGTGTTGCAACCATTTAGAGCAGGAAAAGTACAATTTCACACACAAATTCCTGGTTCATCTCCAGTCTTTGTCACTGAACAAGAATACAGCATTTGGATAAACACCTGGTCTTGATTCAAAGCTTGAAAGCAACAGATAATTTTGTACCAGGTCTGTAATTGGATCAGGCTCTGCATATGTTAAATGCTGTGCTGGCAGAGCTGTTAATTCTCTCTGGTGTGACAACACTGGAGACAACTTAAAGGAAAATAAGGCTGCAGTTTAGGAATAAGATAAACAGTGGAATAAAATATAATCATAACAAAAAAATCCCCAAATCCCCAGAATCCAGCATCACAAAACACAGTAATGTTAAAACCTATGGTGGCACTTTCAGGAGTTTGGAACACCTACTAAATCAAATCAGAGGATAAGAAATGTTCCCTGCCAGAAGGCAAGGAACTGTTTGAGCTCGTTATAGTTGTAGCAGGGTTTGGGGTTTTTTTCTGTTTCTTTTTTTTTTTTTTTTTTTTTCTTTTCTTTTCCCTTTTTTTTTTTTTTCTTTTCTTTTTTTTCCCCCCTGAACTACTCCCAAAAGACTCAGTATAAAAAGAACCTGTTACAGAATGCCCTCTGGAACTTAACAAGGCTCCAAATGATGGGCTTCTGGTAGTGATATTTTTTGATCTCCAAGAAAGGGAATACAGAACAAATGGTATTCAGGAAACCTACTTTTTCACGATGAAAAACAATCTCTTTATCTTTCCTGATCAGAATAGCCCTGTTACTACGACCAAGCAAAAAGGGAGGGGAGCTAGTGTGCACCAAGAAATAGATTCAAGAAAAAGGATCAAAAATCTCTTTTCTCAGTTATAAAAATCTGTATTATTATTTTTTTGTGGGAAATGTGCATATCTTGGAAAGAAAAATTGTAGACTTCAAGGCAAGTGGTATAAGGAGCCAGCTTTGCAAAAACATATAAGTACTTCTATGGGTCTGGACTACTGGCTAATGCAGATACTGCTAATTGCCTTGGTTCATTTCTGTTCAAGTAAATCAAGGTGATGCTCAGTATAAATGTTTCAAGCATCCCTCTGGCAGCTTGAGTGCTCTTCAGAAATCTCACCAGGTACCTAAATAGCTATGCAAATCTCATCTCAAGTATTTAGTTGCTGTATTCCCTGCTCAAAATGTAACTTAAACTCTGTCACCTTTACTTTCTAAGAATACGGCACCAGCATACAAAGCAGGCCAGACACTGAACTTCACAAGACTGTGAGTCCATGCCTTGTCTTATGTGGTACCACTCCTTAACATTTTGAAGGTCCCAATTCCTCACATACTGCCACTGTGAACCTGTGAAAATTCAGACTGGCATTTGATTCTTCATAAAAATAGGCAGGCATGTGAATAATCTTACACCAATGTTAGTCCTGGGTAACTGTGAGTGCCCATTAACAGAGTGGGGTAGGACACGTGCCTGAGCAGCCTGGTGAAATGACTGCCTCTAAGTGTTGCTGAGAAACAACAACACATATAGAGATGTACACAATAAATATAGGCTAAGCTGGTTTTATTATGCAGGCGTGCTTAGCATTAAGAATGCCTACACAGCATTACCATGGCTCTGCTGGGAGACAGACACTTAGGTAACAGCAATCGATTGTAAATCTCAGGCCCATGGTGTCCCTCTTCTTCTTCCTTGTCCAGTCTTTACCCTGTACTTTTGGCTCCCTGGCTTTCCAAGCCAGTCCCACTAAATATGTGCCAGCTCATCCTGATTCTTTCTCCCACTTTCCTTCCCTCCTTCCTTCCTACCTGGTTCTTACTCCCTACCCAATGCCAATTTTCATCACCCCTGGTGTTTTTACCTGTACTTTGTCTTTTCTGACTTTCCATCAGCAAAAGCAGCAAGAGCAGTGATGTTCATAGCACGCAAGGTGGATGCACAAGGGAAAAAAACAGAGGTATGCTTGTTTAAGCTACAGTGGAATTCATCTGGGCAGCATCTTGTTGACATTTAACCAGTCTTGGCATCTTCAGGCACAAAGATAACATAACCACTCCCGAAGAGCAGAGAGGGATGCATGCCCAGGCTGCCAGCAGGGCTGTCAGCATTGTTTAGAAGCTGAATGGGAGGGATGGCAGCAGGACACAGCATGTTGAAACGTTGATGAAAATTATAAAATATTGGAGAGCATTTTATGTTAAAAAGCAGATTGTAAAGCTAAGTGAATTACGCAGCTTGTAATTATGTTTTGTAAAGCCTAAGAAACCCAAGACAGCCATGAAAGAAACACCATGATTTACAGGTGGGGGGTGCAGATGTGGTGGGGAGGACAAGACTGATACAAATGCTGCCCTCACGTATGGGCAAACAATCTCCAACTTCACTAGATCACCACAGACTGGTCAGAGGAGAAAACACTCAAAGAGAAAGCTGAGATTTATCAGTAGAGGATTAAACTGGTTTTGTTTTTCCCCGAACAAACACAGAAATGAACCTGACTGTTGCTGATGCCAGTCTGCCTCTGATCAAAGGATATAATGAAAATGGAAAAGGCATTGAGGCCAGAGATGTCATGCCACTAGCATTTGTACTTTCTCTTTTAAAAACCAGCTATACTTCTCAAAAAAACCCTTTTCAGAACATCTAGGATGAACCTTTTTTTTAGTGTTAAGAGGAACATTCAATTTATTTCTCTGCTTGGCTTGCCATATAGGTCTGTTCCCCACCCCCAAAAAGAAAATATAAAAAAAAGAAAAAAAGGAAAAAAATCTTAGATCTGACATGCATGGGAAAGACCTGGGGAGGTGCAATCTCCCGAATATCCAAATAATTACCATCTTGAAGTTTCCATCAAATTAGTGACTGCCTCCAAATAAAGCCATGTGACAGTCATCTTATTCTTTGCTAATGTCATGCTCCCACCTTATTCCAGTGCCTGTGCTCCAAACTTTCTTAGAAACATTTTTTCTTTAACTTGAAAAGAGTCACATTGATTTATGACTCCAAGCTGGCCAGAATCCAGAAAACCATCCAACTGCCAGCCTTTAACTTAATCTATTCCATCATGAAAATTAATTAAAGTGGGTTTTTTTTCAATATTACTAATGATTACAGTAAATAACAAAAATGTCACATTTTTTAAAACTTTCATATGACCAGGAACAACAGAAAACTGAGCAATTGTACTATTAATGACAAACCATTTGAAATTACTGAAAACAAAAACAACAGAAGACTCCTCTCCTCTGACACAGCATCCATAAATCATACACTGAATAATAACAGAGAAGTTATTATAGACAGTAGCAGGGAACTGGATTAATCCAGGTTATTTCTCCCTGGGTGGTAGCCATTAGAAGTTGGATATCTAATCTAAACTAGTCATCAAGACTCCAGTGCGCAACGGAGAGGAACAGGCATCCAATTCACCAAGAGGCAATGCATTCCATGCTAAAAGTATATATAAAAGGTGACTGGGATTAATTGCTCTCTGGAAATGCCTGCTTTTGTTTGACTACACAATTAGTTTAGACTAAACATTTAACTCCTAGACAGCTAGAATGGCATGAAAAAATAATCTACCCCCAGAGCTCAGACTGAGATGACTCTCCCAGTTTGGGGACAACTGCAGAGCCATTAGCCAAACTGTGCTTGAAGCCTCATGACCCAAACTTCAGCACTGCCTGGCTGGTGAAGCCCAGGAAGGAGGCAGTGGACCTTTGCTGAATTTGTGGGACAAAACACCAGCTCAACATTACAGCAGCCCCTGCAGAGACTCTTCCCAAGAAACTCTTTCTGCCAATACAGCCAATTACCAACCAGTTTCAAACAGCAGATTTACTAACAGAAATCACTGTTTCTGAACTAACAGAAATCAGTTCTCTGATTTGTCTGAACCATATCATATATTCATCCAGCTAATAAGCTTCTCTTAGATGGAAAATGGGGACTATGTTAACTTAATTTTTTTAAAGGTCTTTTTGACAGTCTTGACACATTAATACCATTGCTGACACTTCCATGGGGGATGACTTAGTATCAACAGGTTCCAGTCCTTGGTAATTAATCTACAGGAAAGAATACAACCATTTCTAAACTATTGTATTTCTGTAATTCTATAAAATAATTTTGTACTAATGCATCAGTAAAAGTTAACTTTAGAAAATAGCATCTGTCTGGTGTTACATAAAGAATTAGTTGCAACATCCCCACTGCATCTACAATGCTTAGTTTGGAGCACTGAGAGATAGGTAAGTATCCCAAAAGTCCTACTTCTCCAAACAGTACAGGTCATTTTGACATTTTTTAAGAGGACAAACCTACTAAGCATCTGAGCACAGTGTAAATTAATTAAATGGGTTGAAGCAAATCCAGTCACAGCCAAGGGTCCCAGTTCAGATACTGTGTAACTCTACTTCCAGGTCTCATGACATTTCTCTATATTCTTAGTTTTCTTAAAGAATTACCCTCTGAATATAGAGCTGGCATACAATCATCGCTAACTTCAGCCTTACTTAGGCTTCTTTGATTTGCTTTCAACCATGACATATACTCACTTTGTCCTTGCTTTTGTTCTCTAAAGCAGTTTATAAAACTTGAAAAAAAAAGGACTGCTTTGTATCATATGGAAAATAACTGTGCTGTAAGGAACAATACCAAGGCTGAAAAGCCTAAAATTAGACCTGTAAGCTTTGCTTTCATTGGCAGCGATGTGTGAACATTCGTATTGTCCCAATCCCACATTCTACCTCCTCTATTCTTGCTAAACACACTACTTTCTGGCAAACAGAGAAGTTTAAAATTAGCAAACCTGTCTGATTCAAGGGTATATTGACCTTGGTGATGGGCTATTTTGATCACCTTTAGGCCTTAACAGTGAATTACAAGATCAGTTATTTTCAAAAGAAGCAAAGAAAAAGCATTTGCAGAACAAAAAGCTGAACATCTCTGAAATGGTGCCTGGAATAATACTGTAATTTCTGGCTTGCTTTTTTTTTTTTTTTCCCTCCTAAGAAAACCCAAAAGCAAATCTAATAGCTGTATTTTTCTACTCTGAAAGCAAGCTAGTTAGGAGAAATGCACTGTATAAAGTTCCTCATGCTGGGCAACGGAGATAATTTAGTCATAACAGGTTAGCATCTATGATATACCCATTCCCTTCCCAGCTATGCTCATTCAGTTCCTACTGCAGTCAACAGGGGGAATAAATAAGAGCAAAATGTATTCAAAAGGTCAAACTTCGTGGATTTTCGTGAAAGCCACAGAGAGGCTAAAGTGAAACCGATGCTTGCTACCGCCTTAAGTATAACTCAAGCAGTTGCTAGAGTAGTGTTTATTTTGAGTGTCTCCTTGCGGAATTTCAGGATAAAATATGAGATTGGCAGTGAGCCTGAAGGGGGTATAGTCAGAGCAGTCCAATTTCAACAGACTATCAAGATGAACTGTGGGGAGTTATTTTACAGGTTTATGGCTATAGCTCACTCTGAAGCACAATGTTCTTAATATTTGTAGAGCACTATGATATAAATAGCAACACTACATCCACCACCTAAATACCTGCGGTACGCTCTGACAGAGCACTTTTTAGATAACCAAATACCATTAAATGTGCCACAAATGCTATGCGTGAGATAGGATATTAGATACAGATGTAATGCAACAGTTATTTATGCATCAAAAATGCTGATGTGGATCTCTAACGCAGCACTGACATTAGCAGCCTTAGGCACTAATTCAGGGGGGATTTTTCTGTCAGAAACCAGAATTAATTCTAACACTGGTATAGAACGAGGAGCCAAATAGTTTCTTGGAGTTAGGACCAGTGGAAGCCTAGATAAAGCTGGTCCTGAACTGTATTCAGTGTTTCCCACTGGAAAATCTGTGGCCATAAAAAGTAATGTTTTCAAAGTAAGATGAAGAGCAGCTGGAGAATACTATTTATTTCATCACACTGATCTTGTCAGTATTTCCCAATGTTTCCTACACCCTGGAAACAGCGTAGGCTGCCCGTCAAGCTTCGCTTACCAAGCAGCAAGCTCCATGGGTCACACGGTGGCATTTCGAGAACTGAGGCTGACTGTGCCACTGAGACAAAATGGAGATGTTAACCACCAAATAACCACCAATTGCCTCAGGAGCAGCAAGGGAACCCTGAGAAAGGTAAATACACCTTTCCCAGAATCAGGGAGTTTTGTCCTAATTCCAGCCTCAGGATGAAGTAATTTCTTCCTGGGACAGCCCTTCTTTTGTGTCTAATAAAGCCAGGTAATTGCATCCTGGATTTTGTGGGTAGGAACATGATGTGCAGTAAGACCATTTATGGAGCTGTGGTTTCAATCTCAGGCTTAGCTTTCTATTCTTACATACAGAGAACTACTTTTACTGCCTTGGTAAGTGGCGTTTTTCAAGTTTCTGTAATTCCTTCAAACCTTCTAATGATTCAATCACTATGAACATGCCTATACTTGAACAATAGTTCAAATTAAAATCAGTAGTGGATATGAACTACAAATGGCACTCCTGAGAAATTCAAGTTGACAATATTCTCATTCCTTCCTTATTCTTCAGAAAAGCACCCTATTAATACAGTTATGTTTCCAGTGAATAATAACTCCCTAGACTAAGAGTGCTTATACATCAAACTATTTTAGAATAGCATTTCCCAAAGAACATCAGGAACAGGAGAAATTCTCTTTGCTATTCACTTTATTACAAAAATGTGGGCTCTCATTTTACATAGAATCATAGAATTTGGCTTGGAAGGGACCTGAAAGATCATCCGGTTCCAACACTGCTGCCATGGGCAGGCACACCCTTCACTAGATGAGGTTGCTCAAAGCCCCATCCAACCTGGCCTGGAACATTTCCTGGGATGTAGCATCTACAACATCTTTGGGCAACTTATTACATTTTCTCTCCATGCTCATAGTGAAAAAATTCTTCCTAATATCTAATCTAAACCTGCCCTCTTTCAGTTTAAAGCCATTACCCCTTGTCCCATCACCCCATGCCCTTGTAAAAACCTCCCTCTCCAGCTTTACCCCTTTTGGTAGTGGAAGGCTGCTATAAGGTCTCCCTTATAGAAGGGATAAGATACATGGACCTAGATACTAACAGTCATAAATTTCTTATTATTTATTAATTCTTATAATGGATAATCAGTAGTAGAATTCTTTACTGTGAGGGTAGTGAAGCCCAAAACAGGTTGCTCAGAGAAGGTGTGGATGTCCCATCCCTAGAAGAGCTGAAGACCAGGCTGCATGGGGCTTTGAGCAACCTGGTCTAGTGGAAAGGTCCATTCCACTCCAAACCATTCCATACTGAAAGGATAATTACTACATTAAAATAATCAAAAGAGTTAAAGATTCTGCAGTGAGCTGTAGAATCCTTTTAAAAATATTTAAATTAAATTAAATTAAATTACTTTAAAAGAATCCCCACAGCTCCCTAAATCCCTGCACAAGCTATGCACACTGGTGCTGAATACTTTATAAACTTTATATACTCCACACTGTACCATATGGAGGTTCTGCACAGATGTAGGAAGTGGATTTGCAAATTCCTTCATGAATAGTGTAGGTAAACGTAAGGCTCTCCCAGATACAACTTACAGAGCAGAGGTGATGGCATAGTATCCTAAGTCTATGTATGACCCAGATGAGCATAAAGCTTTTCCCCCAAGGTTCACACAGACTTTAGGGAAAATGAAAGGTTAAACTTGTGGCCTGGGCATAACTGGTGTGGGACATTTATATCTTAGGAAAAAATGGGTCATCACTCAAGCTGTCTGTGTAGTCTTCAGGTTTCCATGCTCTTGGAGTGCCTTCATGACAGGAGCCAGATGTCACTAAATGGGGGATGCTGCGGTGAGCTGCACACTGCATTTCGGAACTGCCCCAGCTCCTGGCCTTGTCCCCAGGACAGCTCTCCTCAGCCTGCCCAAGGCAGACACCTGATGCTGGCTGTGCCCACACCAGATGCAGAAACAGGACCTCAGCAGCATCCTCTGTGCTTCACTCCACACCACCTACAGCCCAGCCACTAAATCTTTTTTTCCAGTCAAAAGCAGTCTAGACATAAGGTAATATATGCAATGCAGATGCACAGGAGATTATTACCTGACACAAAACTAGAAGAAATCACCTGATAAGAGAAAAAACTGAGACAGGTTGAGTAAGCTTCATGCTAGTGAATATATTCCAATCACAATCTTTTTGAACAGCTACTTCATCTGCTCACCATAGTAAGGGCTGCTTGCCGCTTCCCAACGGCCATATTCTGCCTTTCCACTACTTGCAGCTTGTTTTGATTTTGGCTGAGTGGAAAACAGATATGGAAAATCCTCACAGGAACGGCAGAGTGCAAGGAGCAGCCTCGCCTACTAATCGATGCAAGCTGCCCGGGAAGAGAGGCAGGATGATCATTTCCTCCCTGCTTGTTCATCTGCTCCCCTGGGAACAAGTTATACTGCAGTGACACATTAAGGCATGTGCTGTCAAAGAGCTTCTGGAAGAAAAAACAAGTGAAGTACCAAGTGACTGAGCCCTTTCCTCTAGCCATGGGATGCAGGGCTATCCCAGCCAAAGCAAAGTCCCACTACAGCTGAAGGATATGTTTTAATTTTTTCATTTTAAGTGACAAAAAGTCCCATTGAACAATCTGAAGCTACAGGAGCAGAAAAAAATTGGCAGGTCCTTTTGTTGAAAAACAACCAGATTTTGCAGTTCTACTTTTAGAATACACACCTGAGCTGGAAGATTTGCTGTATGAGCTCCTGAGTCTTGATGTCCTGAAAAACAATTGTACAACCAACCCTTACATGTGGCAGATTTTCTTCTTTTGTCTTCCATAACATGGACTTGGCTGACAGCATAGTAACAACTTGATGGAGCCTGATGGAGTTGAACTGGCTTATATCCAGCACGACTGGTGCTCAAATGACTCAATTTTTAAATATTTTGCCATAATAATAAATGGGAAGTAATGATCACCCACAGTTGGCCAAAGAAACACGGGATTTTTCTAAGGAAAAACAAGAAGCACACAACTTATGGACCATTCCACATAAAATACACACCTTTCATTTTCTTCTGCTCTAGTATTTTTAAAAATACTATTTTTACCACGTCTTGGGCTTTACATTGTCACACCCATGCCCCTCTGAAACAAGCAAGAGCAGATAATAACCTCTCCTGCCAACCCTTACTGCAGTGACAAATCTCGGGCACAACCCATGGATTAGCAGAATGTAACTGGTTACGCCTGTTCTCTGCACAGAACTGAGAAATCTTCACATTTCTGTTCATTTGCAGTCAAACTGATTTCCAGGTAATGCTTCATGTGTCCAAGGGGAAAAGCAACAAAGCTTGTCAGAAATGGAATTTGGCTGCACATTACAGGAAAGCTTTACCATTTAGTTGTATGGTACAAAGCACATGGGTCAGTCTCATGCTTCTTTCTAAAGGATCACTTCAAATCCAAATGAGAAACTGCTCCGACCTTATTTTTTCATAGTACTTTGACAACCTTGTGTGCATGTGCAATGAGCATGTCGACACCTGTATTTTTTAATGCAAAAGCCTAAGAAGGAAAACTATGTCAAGGACTATGGCTAAACTAATAATTAAAACTGACATAAGAATTGTATGTAAATGCAATATAATGATGCAATTAATCCAATGTAATTAAAACCCAGAGATAACGGAGAGGTGCACCTCCTCAATATCTACTTAAAGAGCCCAGTCCATGCTCTGCAGTTCACTCATCAGCTTTACCCCAAGTGGATCATCATCTCAACACCACCCAACAGATCTCACCAGCAAAAGCCAAAAAACTGGGAGACATGTAAATACCCACTTATTTCCACTTCATAAACATTCCAGAATTAGACTGGTGGTGACACTAATGATTTAAATTTAAGGTATAAAATGTTATTTTTATTACTCACTACTATTATTACTTAATACTTTTGTTAACGTTTTAGTTCATCAACTACACACAAGTGCTTGCTCCTGTAAGAATTTATAAGCTTTGCCAATATTACTAAAGTGCAATGTTTCACTTCCTACCAAGTACCTCAGAGAGCCAAGAGGAAAGACAAACCTCAGGAACAGGTCCCAAGCAGACAACGATCACAACTCTGTACTGCTCCCATCGCACCACGGGATGATTACACACTGATTTTAATCTGACACAATCCAGTTCTGCTGCCAAAAAAAGTTATTCTCTCCAAAGAATCATATTCATTTTTGGAAAGAACTTTTCGCCTAATGTCTTGTGTACATCCCAGGATTCATGTGGCCATGTGCAAGGTAGGCAAGAAAAAATTTGTCATGCCACTACACCCAGAAAAGGGAAAAAAAGGTCATTTGGGTGAGATAAACCACAAAAAAATAGGGAAGGGTAATAGGAAAGTGAGGCAAGAGAAAACTTCCCTTTCTAGCAGATGTGACCATAAACCCTGCCAGGAAAGGCTGGGTTGGGCTGGATGGAGAGCTCATCTCAAGCTGGTGCCACATTCCCCTTCCTATTGCCAGGAATGTGGATCACCTGGTGCTGGGGCAATCAGAAATCGCATTTCACTCAGGGCAGAGCAGTATCACACAAGCAGTCCAATGGGACACTGCCTTCATCCAAATTTCTAGCCCTGCATCTTCCTTCTTTCAAAACCCCAGATGTGGTCACTCCACCAGCAAAGCTTGTACTGCTTGTCTCACTGAGAGAAGACAATCATCAGTACGGCAATGATACCTAAACTGCATGAACAACTCTCTTGAGGTAGAGATTGGCCTTTACTGATGTATGGCACTGAAATACTTCAGAGATGAAAAATTTACACAGTTGCCAAATGTTTTTCCACTTTGACTTGTAACAACTAGAAAATTATGGGGGATTTGTACAGCCTCTTTCAATTTATCAGTGCTAACTGAGCTACTCCCATGACAGGAACTTCAATTATAGCATGGTGGTCATGGGTACATGGGTAAAAAATAGGGTCTACAATTCCCTGAGAATCAGGGCTTGGGATTCCATCCTCTGCTTTGCCATCAATTTTCTAAAAGCTCTTGAACAAGGTATGTTTTTGCCTTCTGCATCATCACGTAATGCTAAGTGAATGAACTTGTGTTAAATTCCATAAATTTGCCAATACTGTAGTTGTCATACCCCATTTAAAACTGACATCAGCAGTGAAAATTACATGGCACATAAATACAAATGCAAAACAATGAGCAACTTGTCACGTAAATACTTCAAAATCAGCTCTCCAAACAGGTTTTTACTTCAGAAAAGCAGAATTTTTTAAGAGCAGCTGTTCAGTCATAAGATCAATGAATCATATGATGAGAGAACATATAAAGTCTTATGCAAATACTTCACATTTTATTTTTCAGTCCTTCTCCCCACTTAGTTTCATGTCCCAAATGCCTTGGGATGAGCAAACTCCCCTGCACCCACACACTGCCAGAGAGAGCCTGCACTGGGGGTGTTTCTGTGGTCATTTTTAGGACTTGTATGTGACTTAAAACCATCTCAATTCTTCATTTTTTCCAACAGCTACATCCAGCACCCACCTGACACATAATATAAGTAAAGTTATCACAGCTCAGGTAGCTGTTGGAGCTCAGTAGGGGCTTCCTCTGAGCTCCTAACTCAGCTGCTTCTGCCCGAGTACAGTTCTGATATGGCTTGTCTGTCATTACATCTGAAGAAGCAGTTCAGAGAAAAGTGGCAAGAATCAGATGGATTTACCATTAAATTCAATGTTTCCTGCAAATTCACCTGCAAAGTTTTCTCACAACACCTAAAAATCATGAAAAGTGGTGAATCTGTTAGTATGTTTTGTATTAATCACCCTTTTCGTGAGAGACTTTCCACCGCTCAGTCTTTCCTAGATGTTGATACCTTTGCCTTCTGCTACTTCAAATGTTATCCTACTCCTTTTCCTCGCTCCCCCCTTCCTTTTTGATTCATTTAAAATTAATCTCCCTAGCACTGAAATCCTCGCAGATCTGATGCTGCCTACATCTCTGACATGATTCATGATCACACCTTCTCCTTTTCCCCAGTCTCATCTTCTTTAGGCTATGAGCTTGCTGAACACTTACACCTACATTTCTAGTCAACTCTCTGTGTTCAAAGCAACAGATTTCCCCATGCATTTAAATCCAGTCACTCACAGAAGTGTTTTGGTGGTTCAACATGTACTTTGCACTATTCAAATCCGTTCCTTGATTCAATTTTTTCCAGTAGGGATCAGACAGATCAGCTCACAGAATGAGTCCTTACATTTGTACAGCCTTGGACTTTGGTCCAACTGCTTCAGGATGGGATTCATCCAGGAATCTCCATTTCACATTAAACTGTATGGGAATTTTTAATAATGACCATCAAGCCATCCTTCCATGTCTTCCTAAAGATTTCCTGATGACAATGTTTGTCAACAGTGCTAATGCCACTGCCCACTGATGGCATTAATTTCTTTTCATTGTACAACTACGTCTAATTCACCTTTACTGTAATTTGAATTTTTGAAGCATGGCAAACTAGCACAACACAGTTGCCAGATGGTGACTTTGCTTCTGTGACTTGTATGAATTTGTTGGGTTGTTTCTCACAGATTCTGTTTGTATGGGAGTATATTAGTCAAGTGTCCATACTGATACCACTAACTTTGTTCATTCAGAACAAACCAAAAATGCTAATTTCTGCAGACTTCTTGAAGGTGTTTTCAAAGGAAAACAGAAGTACAAGACTGAAACGGCTGCAAGCTGCTGTCTAGGTCTTCACAGAATTGAGAATCTTGTAAGTTACTGAGTGACAAAATGCAGAATTGCAAAAATTAGGGAGTATGTTAGTTGTCTCACACAGCTTCAGATATTGAAGACCTTCTGAATATATCAGTGCTGTCAACAGTAAATGGTTGTGTTTACTGGGCAATAGTGAGAATTACAATCTCCAGCTATCTCTGTTACATATAACACCAGAACAACCTTGAACATTTCATGAACTCTTTCTTTTATCTGGAGACGAGCTGACATTGATATATTGTTATTGGTCTTCACTAATACACTCCTGTTGGCAACAGGGAGATGCTAGCAGCTGAAATGAGTCACATATTGCAAGACCTTGCAATTTATATGGAAGAAAGAGCAATTTTAAAAATATCTCTGTCTCCTCCTCAGACGACTATGCAATGCAAGACACCCACTAAAACTCAAGTCATAGTCAGACAGTTATTTTTCATATATTTGAAGCACATTAAGTCGCAGGGCTTTTTTTTTTTCAAATTTAAATTGGCTAGCTGTATTTCACCAACATTAAAACAGCAATATAATGTAATAATAGGACAGTTTGATACTGAAATAAAAATTACTCTTATATTTTATATTTACTATGGATTTTTCATGCAACAATTCAGAACCTTGTTACATTGTTTTCATTTATAGTTGCACATTAGGAAAAAATCTACAGTTGGTTACAAATATTTGAAGGAGGAAATAACCTAAAATAATGTATCTCACAAACAGTAGAAGTAACCAGTGAACAGCTTTCTGGCTCCTTCTCATCTAAAGCAAACTGCTTTGAACTGAAGGACTTGCATTGATATATTTTGTTATGCAAATTAACAACGTAGATTTTATGGCATTAGATGATATTTATAGCATTTTGCTGGAATAAAAACCATGAGTACGTTACGCTAAATTATTGTAACATTTTCAATCTCCTATATTGAATCTTCCTACCCCAACTCTCCCCAACCCAGGAAAAAAAAAAAAAAAAAAAAGGAAAAAAAAATAAATACATAGACTGTGTTTGTGTTTCTACGATGCTGATTTACCAGAACATCTTGGGTCTTGCACTATGACAGTTAAGGTACTGAAGAGGGCGATTCAACAGAAAAAGCAGAAAGAACACATCTGTACTCAACATCTGTTTACATTGTACTGTGACTTCTTACAGACTTCTCTTTGAAAATACCAGACACCTGGTACATATCTAGAGATATCTAGATACAAACCCAGCTGTTTAGGATATATTCTAGGGTGTATCTACACTACAGCCCAATAGCTGGAGAACAGTGTGTGCCTCAGCCAGCTTCCAACTCTTGGCTTTGCCACTGTGAACAGCCGCACTGGGGAGAAACAGAGCATGGATGAAGGGATCCTAATTAGCTCTGCAGGAGACATATCCAGTCACTGCTCTCAGGCATGGATTGGTTCAAAGTCACTCCATGAAATCCCTGTACATGCACCTTATCTTTCTGCACAGGTTGTAGGTACAGTAAATATCTTGTATGTTGTTAAAATGTTAAAAAAAAAATTATTCTTATAGCACTGTACATACAGCTGCACTTTCTAGAACATATCCAAAGGCCAGATCCTTGTTTCATAAAGCTCACAGTTTAAAAAGCAAACACAAAACCACAGCTAAAACGCATGATGAAGGAGGCATCCATGCTGGTTACACACACACAGCCTGTATCATCAGGGAGAGGGAGACGCTTGGACAAGAGGAGACCTTTGGAGCAGAATCAAAGACAGGAAGCAGAGCCAGAGAGGGAGGGGAAAAGGGATCAGTAAAAGTTAAGGATGAGATAAGACATGAGGCAGTTAGTACTTGTTGACACTTTAGGATTATATTCTTATATAACAGAGTGGGAAGCCTGATTGAGTAATGTTCACCTTTTAAACCACGTAGAAGTAAGTGTTACTTACTGATCTGTGTTTCAGTAGCACCTCTTTGTGGCAGACACTTGAGAAAAATTAAAAACATCATAACCACTTCCAACCAACCTTTTTCCCAAACAGGAATTAGAATGAAGAAACAATAGCCATTGAACTAAGTAGCTGAGAATTCACCCCATGCAGGGGACAACTCTTGAAAACAAAACCTATTTATGAAGAATGATCAAGGCTACTTTGTGGTTTTCTTACCATACCTGAGGAGGAAAACGGAGTCTTAGAAGCTACTTCTGTTAAGCACTTTGGCATTTCAATAATACAGCTGTGCTGTTAGGATTTCACCCTCAGAAGGAGGCAAGAATATTTTATATACTTTTATGAATGGAAAAAACAGTGATTATTTGACTCTCTTTATTTAAGGATGCATGATATAAAGTTTTAACAAGCTGAAACACGTAACATACTGATTTCATACTATTCTTCTAAATTTTCTCATTCTGCATGGATGGCAGGGACCAGATTCCAAGTTAAATGGAGCTCTTTGTAGAGCATTGTTCAGCCTTACAATGTGGTTGATGAGACATATCCAAGTCAGATTAAAAACAAACAAACAAACAAACAAACAAAAAACCTAACCCAACGAAACAACAACAAAAATCCAATTAAAAAAAAAAAAAAAAAAAAGGTAAAACTTTGTTAGACATTTGAAGATGCAGTCTTTTTGTATAAAATCAGTCTGGTTTGCAAAAATCATCAGATGTTACATGCATCAAACAAAAATCCCTTTTCAGGCTATCATTCTTCCAAACTGAAGCCTTTTATGCCATTCCAAACATGCATTTCAAGATGATTCATGAATGTTGGTACTCATTTGTATGGTTTAAAAAAATTATATTTAAAAGGAAAAATGACTGCTTAAAAAAATACAGTATATATTCTGGTGTAATGTAAGAACATTGACTATAATGAAATTGACTGGGTATGTGCTGGATGTTAACAATATTGGCACAAATAACTTTTTGCAGCATTATTCATTATATAAGCTCATTTTATTTTCAGTGCTAAAAACTTGTAAAAACATTCACTTTCACTAACTTTAGAAAACCTTAACTTTTTCTCTACATATACCAACTTCTACTAAAAAACAAAAGCATTTTAATTCTAACTACTAACTAATATCTCAGATTTCATTCTCTAAGAGTCTTCAGTTACTTTGCATTTCTAAATATAGCAGATAAGAGTACAGAGAAATATGCTGTATTGCAAGAGCTTTTATAAACAAGATTTTCTAATTTTAGACTACTCCATTCTGAATAAAGTCTAATTAAATCACATATACTCTCAAATGCAGTCCACAAAAAGGATAATATTCACGTCTCCTCGCTGCTATTTGATTCCATCTTACAGTGAATGATTTAATATCTACTTTTGAGTAAAAATGTTTTCTATGAAGTGGAACACTAAACTTTCATTTAAAAAAATAAATTTCAGTAATATATTATCTTTTTGAAATTATTTTTAGATATTAAAATCAAGCCATAGGCAGTCTACCCACACCTGGCTCAACAGCTAATCTATTTAAGATTTTTTTTTCAACTACTTTGGGGATTGTTGGGTTCAAGAACTTGTAATGAAGTCCAGAACAAAGATACTTTAAGGATAATTAATTACTAAAAAAGCTTAAAGAGAACAGAGATATATTTTCCATTCTCCATAGTCTTTAAATCAAGATTGATTTTTTTCCCCCCTCAAAATCTGAATGTGTTTCATGAACAGGAGAGTAAAGGCACTGCTGAGTCAAATGCTATGGACTCTACTAGACATGGTTAAAATGTTCATTAATCTCTCTTACGGAATTAAACATTTATGAATCTTAAAGCTTTCATCTCTAGAATATAACTTTCTATTTAGCCACAAGTTAAAACTAATAAAAGGAATTTTCATCAAAAGTTTTAGAGCCTTATATTTATTAGTCTAAAATTTCTGCAAATTACTGTTGGAACTTGTTTGCTTCCTGATTATACATTTTGACTTGTACAGTCAAAGTCTGAGCAACCAAGGTAACCCCATTGGTTGTTATTATATTGGTTGATTCAACTCATTAGGAGTTAAAATTATGCAATTTTTTTATGTCTAACTACTGTATGAAAATACCTCTATAGGTAAAAAAAAAAAATAAAGTTTCAACACCATTTGTAAGTCTTACCATTATGGATCTCAGTTTTTACATCTTTTCATAAATAAACATTGAGAAAGTCTAAGTTAGTGAACAAGAAATAAGTAAACCAATTTTTTCTAGTATTTAGAAGTGCTGCAAAAAACAATGATGCTTCTCTGAAATCATCAATTATTTAAAATTAAATCTGCTTTAAGCCTGAAGTGATTAAAGGTCATTTAAACCAAAAAGTTTAATATCTCATAATGTATTAGTGTAAAAGCTGTAAGAATCACCATTACATCTTGTTTTCTTCCTGCATATCAATTCAGACTTTTTAAATGTGGATTGCGTAGATAATCTTCCTCAAAGGGCTTTGTGGTGATAAAGTGATTCTAAAATTCTTTATCTTCCTATTAAGAAATTACTTTATTACAATTATCTTCAAAGATCCACTTGTTATCTCAAATTATCACTTCTCATTACTTTGAAATTCGTAAGTTGTTGACAAACTCGAGAATGTAGCAAACTCCTTCTTTTTCAAAACCGTGAAACTGGGAAAGTTAGAATACATTCCATTATATTTTTACACTCCTGGTTTGAAAATGTGACTTTCAGGGTTTATTTCAGGGAGAAAATCTCCAACAGTATCTGTAATGCTTATTCCTTTGCCCTTGATATAATGATTTTAGAATACATCATGCTTAGTTCAACAAAAGATGCAGTTGTCCTTTCACTCCCAAGGAGCACCATTTATTTCAATTATATGTGGTTTTACAAGTTATTTGACAGAACATATTCTGTTCCTTACTTTCCTCAGGGGAATAATCACAAAGAAAAAACAGCTTGATTCCTTTATAAACACATCATTGAATTTGACTATCAAGTGATTTTTATCTTTTTCTCCTTCAACTGTCTCCTTTAAACTACTTTTTAAAAATTTCATCTGTGAAACCATCTCTAATAATTTGCCTTAATTTCCTATATGGGTATTACTGTCCTTTGGGTCACATTCACATCCGAATGTGGAAAAGCTCTTGAAAGCAGAGACCCTGTGTATAACATCCACATAGTTAAAAAAGAAAAAAATACGTATATATTCTTAGCACTTTATAACTTAAAAAGCAATATGGATTTGTAGCACTACTACGAGATTTTGTATTTCATGAACAAGTATACTTTTTATCATCTGTTTAATCTTCTTTAAAAAGGTTTATAGCTATTTTTCTCAGACCAATAGTATAAAATTAAAAAAATAAGATTCTCTCTCCCTATGAATAAAGCCGAGTTGGAGCTGAGGTAAGAAAGCGCCGCCCTGTGATGGAAGCCGATCTGGATCCTTATATCTTCCAGCACTGCAAATACTCACAGCCTTCCCTGTTGGTGCTGTATTCCTGTACCACACAGTGCTTACAGCAATGCCATGGAGAGAAGCTATGGAGTAAACCATGGTCTTTCCCAATAAACAGCAAAGAAGATAATGGGTAAGGAGGAATGTGATCCAAAGATGCAATGAAAGCACACAAAAAGAAATAAAATTACACTCCAAAGGAAGAAAGAAGAAGTCCAAGAATGTAGAGAATGGCAAAAGGTGTGCAAATCCAGGTAATAGTGACCCAAAAGACAATGGGAACAGATGAAATGGTCTAGGCTCATTACAGAGTAGTCTGAGTCAAAATTAGGCGTATATAATGCAGGAAGACCACATGATTGCTTTTCTCTATTAATGTAAGACAAAGTTAAAGGAAAGGAAAGAATCCATGGGCAATCAAACCCACCCAGAAACAAGCTTCTTTACAGACCACTCAAATGATAACGGGTATTTAGCTCCAATGCACACTGGTAAAATAATATTTATTAAAAACAAAAGGATAAAGACCAGTGCTGACAATGTCTAACATCACAGACAAGGAGCACAGTTGCTCAGGGTAAATGCTATGTGTTTCAATTACTAGTACTTAAAAACCAAATTTGTCTACCACATTTTAAATTTTCTAACTCTATCTTCAATTAGTTTACATTGCTGTTTGATACACAATTAGAGGATGAGCCAGCACTTTTTGGCCAACTGACATAAAAGTCTGGAAATCTACAGGAATCGGCAAAAGTTGACAGAACCAAATGCCTAAAATAGGAGGATGAGGCACAGATATAATACAAAAAAGCTTAGGAATCCATTATGCAGACAGACATAATATTAGAATTCAAAAACTGAAAAACAGAACCAGGACAACATCTTGAAATGTAAGCAATTACAGAATCACCCACAAGGTTCACCACATTCATGTGTTTGTTAAGGGAACCTGTATTCTTAGATTTAGAGCCTTCCTGCAACTATACTGAGTATATAGACAGAGAGAAAAGTCAAGAGGCCTGTGGCACCACGACAGTGCTGCAGCCCTCGAGCAGGACCCTGCTGGAAGCCACATCGGGATCCCCCCAGAGCCCAGACATGCTGCAGTCAGCAGGATGTCGCACCCTGGGACACGTGGCGCCTTTTCCAAACAGCACCAAAGCCAGCGGCACTGCACCGCTTCCATCCTGCACAGCAGCCTGATTCCCTTTGCTCTTCCCTACCCTGCCCCATCACATCCCCGTTAGACTTTGCCCTATCATGCCGGCCAGAGCACAGTTTTCCTCCTGGCTGGTGCTGTAGTGGGGTATCAGCCATGACTCTTCTGGTACAATACACCAGGGGAAGGCACACAGGGAACCACACAACGAGACCAAGAGCGGCGGAGACATGTCTGGCATTTGCTCTGTGTTGTGAGTTACATAACACTGTGATACTCCGGAGTAGATGTCGCTTGACAACACAGCTGATGTGCTGGCAATAGCTGGACGTTCCAGAACATGAAGCACGTTGAAAAATCATTACTGCAATTCTGAGTGCAGGTATACTTTTGTATGGGGCAAGGAGACAGGACAACCTAGAAAACTGGTTAGATAATGCAGCCCTGTATCATAAAAGTTTGTGGATAAATAAGGATTCAGTCCTTATTTAAAAGGCAGAGATAACACATAACCAAGATGAAGAACATGTTTCCTTATTTTTCCCTGACAGCAACATTAGCCCAGACTACTTCATGCTTTGTTTGAATGGAGAAAAACATAATTGAAGTTTTAATTAGAATTGATCACAGTCCACAAACCTGAAATGGATTGTGCTGTTCGAACACTGTACTAGAAGATCTTTCAAGTAAACTGATGTTCTTAAATGAATGATGTTCTTTTAAAAGGAAAGGCATTCTGTCAAGTAATAGGGCAGTAGTGAAAACTAATGAGTCTGAAAATGTGTCACAGAAACAACTACTAGTAATCATGCATTCTGAAAGGGACAGCGATTATGTTTTACAAAGACTGTGTAATTTTTCTCTTATTTTTCTCTGTGATGAATCTGTTGCAGATCCTATTCTGGTTATCAAATATGTACATCTTTTTATTCTTCATAAAGAGATGGCGATACCTCTGAGATCTGAACTTTCCAATATATGAAGGAAGAGATTGTCCATCCACAGGCGCATTAATAACAAAACATTGTTAAAAATATTTTGCCAGCAGAATTGCTGGGAGAAGTACCTGTATTTCTTAAACCCATCTGTTACATTAACATCTTCTGTACAAGAACACGGAATTTATTAGTATATTTGGCCTTTTGATAATTGGCTATGGTTCTAATGCCCAAGTAATCACCGTTCAATATTAATGAAAAGGGCAGGTGTTTTCATCAACCTGTTATCTGCACGTTTCCTTGTCAGCCGAAAAGCTTGGCGGTGCAGAAAGCCCCCTCCCCGCCTTGCTGCACCGCTCCGGGTCGTGCGGGCTTTGGGAGCGCGGTACCTGCGCAGCAGCGGGAGCTCCGCCCGCTCCGGTTCCAGCTGCCCCTCGCCCGAGGAAGGCGGAGAGCCCCGTCCCACCTCCAAAAAGCCCCTGAACAGGCTCCTCCAGGGGCGGGGAAGTGGAGGGTCTGCAGTTGCGTAAGATCAACCCCCCCTTCCCCTCTCCCTCCCAATCTCCGACGGTTTCTCCGCATGCCGGAGGCGGGAGCAGCCAGCCCGGGCTGGGGAAGTCAGGGAGGTGCCGGCGGGACACTCAGCAGAGGAAAGGCTCATGGCATTGGGGACAGGATGCAAAGCTGGAGTGAGGGGAACCTTGCAGGTGGCTTCATGCAGGAAGGGGACCGCCCGGCTGGGGTGGGAGGAGGGAGGTTCCCTTGTGGGGGCAGTGGGGACAGCGGGGGACTCCGGAGGCGGGGGGCACCCCCGGGCGGGCGGGGGAAGCCTCGCACCGGGGGAGCCGGCGGCACGGGCAGCCCTGCAGAGGGCAGAGAGTGGCCGGGACGGAGGGACTAGCGGTGCCCGGGCACCGGGCTGTGCGGGAGAGCGGCAGTGCTGGGGTCCCTTCCAGCAGCCGCCGCTGGGAAGCCCGCAGGGCCCCGCACAGCGCTGAGCCTCCGTGTCCCGGCGCGGCACTCCGGGCGCCGGGGAAGCGTCCCCGCCGCAGCGACTAGCGCCGCGCTCCCCCCGCACAGGGCGGCCAGGATCCGGTCCTTCCCGGCGGGAGGCTGGAAGAGCAGGGAGAAGAAGCCCTCTGGGTAGAGGCAGGCGTTCCTCCCCTCGCCCCAGACACATGGCACGTCTCTTCGGGAGCGAGCAGCTTATTTCCAAGAGATGCTGGCGCGCAAAGTTGCTCCGGTCAGGCAGCCCCCGCCCGAGCTCCCTCCCTCCCTCCGCGGCCGCGCACATCCCGGTCCCCGCAGAGCCCCCGCACTCCGCTCCGCTCGGGTCAGCGCGGAAATCGCCTCCCTCGCTTTCCGCCCCGGCTGCTCACGATCTGCCTCAACCTGCTCCTCCTTTTGTTTTGATCTTTGGAAATGAAATTCTCTCTCCTGCCGTCTCCTTTCCCTCCTCCTTCTCACGCCTTCGTGTGGGAGATGCCCAGGATCGCACACCAGCTTTTGTTATCTCCTCCCACCTCCATCTTCACTCCGATTGATGCCCTAGTAAATAGCAGGAGCGCGGCACCTCCGCCCCGCACCTACCCCTCGCCCACCTGCAAACACCTCGCGTGCTAAATAAATTAAATGTTAAAATAAAAACATCCCTTACAGGCAGTAAGAAAAGCGATAGAGCGATCGCATGGATCGGGAGCACTTTTGCCTCTCCCGTGGTGTGATGACCTTGCGAGGGCTGCTCTGGAGCTTGGTTTCGCACGGTCTTTTCTCCCTTTTATTTTTTTTTTTCCTTTTCCTACTGGAAAAAAAATCATGCCCTTCTCGCTACCGCTTTTCAAACGAACACGAACGCCAAAGATTCCCACTTCCACCAAAGCGTTTCCAAGCGCAAATTGTTACGCGACAGCTCAGCTCTTCCTTTGGATGCTGTCGGTGTTTATATCCGGATCGATGAGGGATTCGGTCTCTCATCTCTCAACAGCAAATAACTGAGGGTACGATTCCCCTCCGTCTCGCCAGTGGAAGAACAGCTCCCGCACACCGACCGCGCACACCAACTTTCCCGGTGAGGATGTTCCCCGAGCACTGAGGAGCGCCGAGGCCGCGCAGCCCCCGCCTCAGCCCCGCCGCGCCTCCATCCCGCCGCCTTCCCGGGAGGAAAAGCCCCGCGCGGGGCAGCCCGGCGGACGGTTCTCGCCCGCATCCCGCGGGTGCGGAGCCTGGCTCCCCCCCCCGCCCTCCGGTCCCTCCCGCACTTACTGCGGGCGCGGGGTCTGTCCGCGGTGCGGAGGAGGGCGCAGGGCCCGGGGTCCCGCCGCGGTGCTGGGGCCGGAGGGACACGCGGCGCCGCCTCGGTGCGCGCCCGCCGCCGCTCGCGCCGCAGCTCCTGTGCGCGCCCCCGCTCCGCCCCGCGCGCCGCCCGCCGCCGCCCCGCACTGCAGGACCGCCGCCCCGCGCGCCGCCCCGCGCTCCGAGCATGCGCGCGGGGCCGGGGCAGCGCGGGAGGAGCGGGGGAAGCCCCGGGGCGGGCGGGGCGCGGGGCCGGGAGCGCGCGGGGAGAGGGCGCGCAGCCCCGCGGGGGTCGGCGCTGGAGCCGCGGCCGCCTCTGCCGGGTGGCCTCGGTGTCACTCACAGCGGAGCGCAGGCTCTTGTGCTCGGCGTGGTCCGTGCCTTGCCCGGCGGGTGCGCTTCTCTCGGCGGCTCCTTCGCTCCACGCGTGGAGCCGTGGTGCGCCCTGCGTGCGGGAACAGCGCCGGCGGCGCGGGCGGCTCGCGGTGGTCACAGAATCACATAATCAGTTAGGTTGGAAACGATCTCTGAGATCATCGATCCAACCTGTGACCAAACACCGCCTTGTCAACCGGACCATGGCACTGAGTGCCACGTCCAGTCTTTCCTTAAACACCTCCAGGCACGGTGACTCCACCGCTTCCCTGGGCAGTCCATTCTGAGATCTAATGACCCTTTGTGGGAAGATTTCCTTCCTAATGTCCAACATAAACCTCTCCTGGTGCAGTTTAGTACTATGTCCTTCTAACGCCAGTTGCCGGCGAGAAGAGGCCGATCCCCATCTGGCCCCTTTCACGTACAGGGTGATGGCACTGGCGTCCCATGCACGGAGCCACCTGTAGCTGTCACACGTATGTGTAGGCGTCATCTTCCATTGCAAGCCACACTTCCACCGTGGCTCTTGTCCACAAGCTTCTTAAACAACCATTAAGTTAATTTTAGATAATTCAGCTTTATAACATTGTTCGGCAAGTTGGTCCTGCCCTTCGGTATAAAACCCAGCTGATGCTGCCCTCCCTCGCTTTTGTCACTGTCACTGTAGTAGTTGCTATTGTGGCAGGAGTGAAAGATCAGGGCTCCTTCACAAGACGCTGCGCAGCATGAAACTGTAGGTCCTTTTTAAGGCAGAGACATACATCAATGTTTACTTTCATGCATGGCAAGTTCTGTCACTGGCTGTTTACATAAATTAAGCATATTTAGCATGTCCTAAGCACAGCACTGCAGAAAGCAGATGGATACAGCAAGGAGGTGAAAGGAAGGCAAAATAATGGCATATAAAAAAAGAGTAAATTACATCATGCCTCTTTTTAACTATCTGCTCATTATTTCAGGAAAAAAAGATGAAAGTGTGAAGATTGTGTAATATGTGATAGGTGGATTTAATTCTTTGTTTACTGCTGAAATGCCCAAAGAATTCAGGTATAACACCAGCTGATGTGTACAAATGTCCAGGAAGTGACAATATTTTCAGTTTGCTAATGTAGACAATTGAACACGTAAGTTATTTTTGTGTGATAGGCAAAAGTCACCAATTTTGCTCCCAGAATTACTTTTTTTGTGTAAGGCAACAATTTTATGATTTTATGCTTTTAAAAAAAATTCTGAGTGCACCCCTCTCTTCAGCTCATGTTTTGATTCTCTAGATGCATAAAAATGCAGCCTGGAAATGCTAAAAATTTAGGTCCATTCCAGGCTTAGCAAAAGAAACAGAATGTGATACACTCCACTGGATATTTCTGAAATTCATGTTTTATTTGTTCTGATTAATTTAAATTATTTTCTGTCATCTTCATATTTTGCTACCTCATTGCTTTCTTGGCCTGCCAGATCATTAATAATCATCTCTAGCATAATGAAACTTAGAGTGCTGTAGCATCTGCTTCTAAGTTTTAACTGCATTGTTCTCTCATATTTTCTCTCTTGCTCAGTTCTTTTTAAGTTTGTCTTTTACCATCACAGTGCGACATTAATTCTGTGTGACCTATTTTGATTGTGTCCATATTGCAGTTACTGCATGACTTCTTCTCATCTTCGTAAGTCTTCTAGTGGCAGCAGCGTAGCTATGGGTGTGCAGAGCTCTGCGGTGGCTCTAAACCCAGGTATTTACTTGCTACCTTAGCCAGGTTTTGCTGTGCTCTTCCACAACTGCCAAGGTAGCAATATCTCAGGCAGCTGGTAGAAAGCTACATTAGGCTTGATTGTCTGCTGGGTGACTGGGACCTAAAGATGATGCACCTTTCCATATCATTCAGGGTCATCTTTTGCAAAAAGCTGAACATTTGCTTACCCTCAAAAGGCAGAAATTTTAGGTTGAATTTTTTTAATAAAAGTGGCTAAAGTGAATTTAAATAGGACTTTTCCTATGTCATTGTATTTTGTTTTTAATCTTATTCAATGGCAGAATCCCCATTAGCTACAAAAAAGGTGTAGATTAAGCAGAAGATACTGTGTAGTGTGTTTTCATGTAAGACTTTCCCTGTCTACGTTTAGGTAATTCCACATAAAATCAGGTTACTTTGACTGTGTTTTCAAATGCATTTGAAAATGTGATGCTCATCAAAAAAAGAGGTCTTCTAGGATGTTATTCTAGAAAACTGGCTTAGTTTTACGTGTACTACATCACAGAAACCATGGAATACAAAATCCCATTTGAGAAGTGTATATATACCTCTGCCCGTATTATTAGTGCTTAGTCAAAAATGCCCATGAAGAAGCTTCATTTTGCTGTAAGTCAACAATTTAGTGTTACCTATTATTCTATACATGGGGTTGTCATTAGAAAAGTAATAATGGCATTACCAGTGAGTGTGCTGTTATGACATGTTTTACACTGTGCTGTCCTACACTGCATGCAGTTACTGAAGGCTTTTGTAAGTTAGGTGTAAAAGTTTACCAGTACAGATCGTTGGCATTTTCAGCTGCTTAGCGTTCATTTTTTATCTATGCAAATGATACTGTATTTTAGACTGTGGAGAATTGCATTCACTACACTTGCTTCTCAAGATAATGGTAGAATTTTCCATTTTCTTGCTATATAGTTCTTTGGATTTTGCAAATGAAACTAATTGTTGCCAACTAATTGTTGCAACTTCAGATGGTTTTTTAACCTGAATAACATGATACTCACAATGGAGCTACAACAACTTAGAAAAAAGTCCGGGTCTGACCCAAAGTTTCTATTGAAAGTGTGAATATCTATCTATCTATCTATCTATCTATCTATCTATCTATCTATCTATCTATCTATCTATCTATCTAAAATTTTGGCATCAGAATAAACAGTGTAAATATAAGAATTCTTAGCTTGTGAATGAATAGCATAACTATGTGAATACCTGCTCCTTTTACGGTCTTCCATGGCTTACATGGGTGTCCTTTAGGCTTTGAATCTCCTAAATGTTCTGCTTATACCTTTGAAGGCCAAGTGAGGCCCTAAGCCTCTAATCTTGTCAAGGGAGATAGATAGGCATCTCCAGAGGGAAATTCAAAATCTAATGAAATCAAGGATCCTCCTCTCCGTTTTTCTGTCCCTCCTATGCTCCAGAGTAGACAATTCAATATTAAAAGACATAGTAGTCTCTGAGAGGACTCACTATCTCAGCAGGTGGCTTACTGGTAATGAGATTTTTTTTTTTAATTTAGCATGATCTCCTGCTTTGCAGGCAACAATTTAAATGCAGAATACCATTTTGGGGTTTGCATTTTCCCTTCTCTCTTTTATGCTCAATTCTTGCTAAGAATATATTTGCGTGTATATTTTACGAGAATCAACAGCAGAAAAAATGTAGTTAGAAGGAATTTGAGTCTATATCTACATCTCTAGCTGTATGCTTTATGTTCAGCCAGGCCTTTTGAAGGAATGATTTCCTTTCTCCCTTCTGTGTTCCCTTGATGCAGTTTTTGCACACTGAGATGTACTTGCCTGTTAGGTGGGGAACTGAAAGCAGCAATGCGGCTGCAAGGATTGGCAGAAGGGAGCTGCTTCAAGGCTCTGTGATTAAATGAAGCTGCTGCAACACACTGCAGTTGGAAAAGGGTGAGATTCTTGATACTCAACAGCAAACAATGAGCGTGGTTGATTTTATCACTTTCAAAATGACTACAGATTGTCTTGCTTCTTTAATGTGCTATATATAATTATATGAAAATGACATTTTTATATATATATTATCTTTCACTTTCATCTCTCATTCATTTTTTAAATAATACCCCTAAGAATATAGATAAAACAAAATGTACTTACTTTACTAATAAATCCCATTTTTCCTCTTTTTGAAATGCAGTGATTTCTTGTGTGCAGATCACCTTTGTTTGTGTCAAACTAAGTAAATTATAATTCAGTCTTTTTATTAATGAGACCATTTATTAGTCTTCAATTTCTTAGGCTCATGGAATGAAATGCAAAGAAAATACCATTTATGTAACGTCATCTCCGATGTTGTATAATACAGTCACAACTGGGGAGTGTGTGCAATGCCTAACTTTAGATCCTACATTTGATAGCTAAATACTTGTCTATTTGCTTGCATTGCCTTTCATGTCAATGAAAATACAAAGAAGCTGTCATAGGGTGATTCAGGCTGGAAAACTGGCTAGTAAGAGTCAAGAAAAGAAATATTTAAGTTCAGGCATCTAAATGAAATGTCTGAAGCTAAATGGCACGAGCCAAGGTTTGACTCCAGTAGCCTGCTTCCCACAGAAGCTGTTCCAGTTGTTCTTCTTGAGGCATTTGCTCAAGCAGAAATAAAAAGTTGACATTCTGGACATGAGAAATATAATCTTCGAGTAAATAATGGGTGTTTAGAAGGATAGGAATGACAAAACTTAGAAGCATTTTATTTTCTACAAATGTCCTAAACATAGCTTTCCTTTGCCATTTAGCTCAAAGCAGAACTTTTACGTACACAAAATAATTCCTCTGAAGTCATGCAGGTCACGTGCTCTTGAGATGTTCCAACAGGACTTTGTTTGCTTATTTGATCTGAGAGTGATTGTTCTTAGCTAAAATAGCATAATGGTGACATGGAAAAATTGGAACACAACTGTAGAAATAATAGCAAATCATGAAATAAAAATAGAGGAAAAGGCCACAAATTGCAGCTAGGTTAGCAGATTTATTAATAATGAAATTCTTAGTTTTAGCAGCACACATCAAAGCAAACAAAATGCTACCTAACCTTTTTTTTGACACCAGATTATCTTACTCAGCTTGTCATTTGTGTCAATTTATTTTATTATTAATGTTTGTCATACAGATCTGTATGACTAATAATACACTTCAATGATGTGATATGAGTGTATTTTCTACTAAAAAATGGTTGGAAGGGTAGATGGAGAATAAAGGTTGCAGCAGATTGTTTACCTTCTTATGGACACAATGTACTCACAACTTGATGGATACGTAGGTAGTTATCTATGTGTAATTAAACTGCACTGTGAGACATGATGACTTTGTGTAATAGTCTTTATTTCAGAGGTAATACTTTTTAATATGATTTGGTTTGAGAAAACAGCAGTGAATCAGCACTCTTGGACCATAATCACAAGAGCAGGATGTACTGCTAAGAGCGGAGATGCAGCTCAGAAAGTGGGCTACTGGACATAAAATCAGTTCAGAACCAACAGACAGAAAAGAACCATCAGAGAAAGGAGATGTTAAAAAAATATTGAAAACTTATTTCATAATTCCATTTGCAGGGAAATCTCTTCATCTCTAATGCTAGGTAATCTTCTGCATCTGTTAACCTCTTACATAAGGGCAGTCCTCTGCCCACACCTTTCTAATTGCCAACATCTCTGTCAAAATCCTGCTGCTGCTGCTGCTTCTCTCTCCAAAATACATTGCACAACATCTGGTCTTGTACCTGGTATTAGACATGTCAGCTTAAGAAAATCTTATCAAAAACAAAGCAGTTACACAGTGTTTCTTTTACAAGAGCCCCTCTCTTTGTAGTAGTTTCAAGTTTAGGAGCAAGCAGAGCTGGAGTACACATTTGGATTAGGATGCTTAACAGGTACTGATGAACTACTTAGTAATGAGTTTGTCATGATTGCGGAATTTATATCTGTGATTTCTATAACTACCTGTTGCAGTGAGTTCTACCTTTAACTAAGTTTTAGATACATGAAAAAACTATTTACCCGTACCATTGATCTAGAACCCATTTTTCACATTCAGTGGCGAAAAATGAAAAACTGAAAAACTGAAAATGAAAAAATGAAACACTGAAAACCAGCTGTGCAACATCAGCATATCAATTTTAAGTAATGTTGAAATTGCTAATTTATATATATGTATTAAAATACATAATATTAAAAGATAAGATATTAATACTGAGCTAACTGTACTGATTCTTTTCTATCTAAAAAAAACCAGTTTAGCTTGGAAACAAGTGTTCTGTAGCATATCCTGTCACCATGTATATTTGCTGCAGAATTCATGGGCCTTTCCCCAAAGTCAGACCTCAGGGAGTGCCTGGAGATTTATTTCATGTGGGAGGACAAAGAGAGGAAGATGAGGAGGGGTGGTGTTCTCAGAGACAACCTCCTAAAACCCTGTGAGTTTGAAAATAATTTATTTATGAGGTGGTTCTGCCAAACATCAGACTCTATTCTGGAGTGTTTCTTCTTCCCTGGATCTCCCTGAATAATGTCCATTCTCTTTTGAAGCTCTGTGGGTAGCCCTTGTTAAATTTCCATCCATTCTAACTTTTGCCTCAGGTCCCTGTCTGACCATCCTCCATCACTGTTTACTCCTTCATTCCTGGAAGGTCCTCTGCTGCACTGTGCCCTCACCAGGGGCACAGGCCCTCTTCCAAAACAGCTGCTTCCTCCCAGAGGAGGGCTCTACCAAAAAGTAAGAAAGGGTAGTTGTGTAAATACTATATTTTAAATTTAAGATATGGCTTCCTGTCTTTTGTATGTATCTTATTCTGTAAGAGGAGAATTTTGATATTGTTACTTGCTCTTGTGACTTGTTCAGCATGGAAAAGTAAACAAAGCTAAAGGGAGGACAGTCTGGTGTGGCTGTCATGAGCAAATGAATATGTAGCAACCCAACATTTCAAAAAATGCAGCAGATACTTTGCAAAACTGTTGTCTCAAATAAGCATTCTAAACTTCTCTAGTTATATTTGTTAGTCTTTGGCTGCCTATCTATGTGTCTGGAGATTAATGAAAAATATTTATATACTTGCTAGCTTATCCAAATTAGGTATAATATAGCAATAATAAATGTTTGCTCTATGCATAAAATATTTTTTAAATTTTCAACAAGCATATTTATTTATTTTTTAAATTTTGGTAGTTTGTTTCATGCTTTACATCATTGTACACTGTATGAATAATTTTCCTCCAATTCCAGACTCTTTATGATCATGATTTTTGTCCTCATAATTATTTTCTATGTGATGTCTAACATTCTGGTCAGCATACATCAAGTCATTCTCAGGTTCTATTTAGTTCAATAATGAGGCCATCAGTGTCTGTGATTTGGGAGGTGAACCAAAGATCATGGAGTTAGTTACATTAGTTTAAAATCAACTCACTGTGAAAATAAGATTGCCCGTAGTTCTTTATTATATGACAGCAGGCTGCTGCTAACTGGGCAGTACATTGTAACACAATGCTGTATCACAGCAGGAACAGCAAAGAATTGAAAGCAGTATTGAGATGGCTGAATTTTAATAAATCCAGAAGCTAATAAAGGCTTTAGAGCAGATATTTCAATTTACTGTTATTTATAATATCTTTTAACCAGCTTTAACAAGGTCTTGGGAAATGCTGAATATATTTTATTTCACGTAATCATGGAATCACAGAAAGGTTTGGATTGGAAGGGACCTTACAAATCATCCAGCTCCAACCCCTCCCTCTGGAGGGACACCTTCCACTAGATGAGGTTTCTCGAAGCCCCATCCAACCTGGCCTTGAACACTTCCGGGAAAGGGGAGAGTCCACAGCCTCTCTGGGCAACCTGTTCCAGTGCCTTATCTTCTCTCCAGCCTTTTCTGAAGCAATACTTTACTAGTTTCTCAAATGATTACCATCTAATTGCAGATACCTTGGCTAAGATTCACTTAGCCAAGTTCAGACATTGGGGTAGCCCTCTGCATTTCAGTTAGACACACTATCTTGACAGCACAGTCAGTTGAAACAAACAGGCATTTTTCATCTTTTATCTCAGTCTTAACATTTAAATCACTTGATATTTAATGTCAGCCCAGAAATGCCTATTTTTTCCCACAGGCTATAAAGGCTATAAAGGTTGAGTGGTTAGCTCAGATGCAGATGTCCTAAATTAGGTTACATGAAAAGCACCCTGTAGTTTTCAGACTGACAAGAAATATTGTTAATTGTAAAAATGGCAATCCTGGTGCTCAAACCTGTGGGATCTACACCATTGACCCAGTTGCTTCACTGTTGAATTTGCATTAATTTAGATTATATTTCATCTTCTGCAGACAGTAATGTATTTTAGAACACATGGGGAGATCCACTCCATGTGCCAACATTTGAATCTAATACTCTCTTAATCAGTACTCTGGTTTTAATCTTAACTTTTAGAAAAACTCAGTAAGAAATGGATAATAGGTCAAATGAAGATTTACCTCTTGGACCTACAGCATGTTGGTATTTCAGAAGTTTAGGTGGAAATAATTGTAATTAATTTAATCTTTATTATAAAGATATTGCTATTACTGCAAGCCTTTTCTCTGTGCAGCTGGGGAGATATCACCACAAGGCAATGTATCTTTTCTGTCTTAGAGTCGTAGAGGAATCACCACTTAGATGAGAATCTCCCACATTGGACATTTAGCTTTTAAACTACAAAAGTGAGCTGATAATTAGCTACCCAGTGAAAGGGTCCAGAGTTTAGAGCTCATTTGCTTATTATGAGAATGAACCCTTTCAGAGGCAATATCGTAAGAAAGCAGTGAGTTAGGTTTTAATGTCATATGGTCTTCTAGATTATTTGTCTTTGCAAAACAGATGGTAATTCATATCCTTAACTCTGATGCCATTTCAAACCAGTGAAAGTCCTAGTAAGTGTTTAGTACCATTTAACTTAATATGAGCAGTAGTGTAACTGAGATGTTGTTATTCTCTTGAGAAATTTTTCTCGTGGTCTACATGAGTTCAGAGAATAACAGAATCACAAAATACACTGAGCCATTTAAATGTGTGTTAGTGTATGTACATAAATTGTGTGTGTATATACAACTACACACACAATGTTAAATCTATATTATTTACTGCCAAGTTTCATGTGGTTTAAATTATTTATTGTCTTCTTTACAAAATTTGTTTAGAAATTTTTTATGTGACTACTTACCTGCCTCTTAGTTGTTCTTTGGCACCTGAGTAATTTGGAATAGGCCTTCTTATAGGAATTAGCCTTCCTATGGATTGGTCTCTTTTATCAGTTTGTTGATGTTTAACAAAACACTGAGCTATTTCATAAATGCTTTACAGGACATCTGAGCTGTTTCATAGATATTTAATCAGCTTTCTTTCCTCATGTTGAGTCTATTTTTAATTTCTATCCACAGCTGAAATGGGGGTTGAATGTAGAAATTTTATAAAGACTTACTGAAGTGTCATTTTTAATGTATACCTGTGTTTACACATAAGAATGCCTCAAAATTGCATAAATGTACATAACTATGATATACAAAAATATATATGATAATTTCATACAGTTATAAAGCGAATATGTATGCAATTGGTCAATCTTTTATGTGAGACCAATGATGATCAGTTTACAAGATACTTTAGAATAAATGCCTGCAGTCTTTCTAATGTTGATAGTTGACCATGTTTAAGACTGAGCCAAGCAGAAACCAGAAAGTTTCTCATTTTGCAGTTGTTCAGCATGAACCCCAAGAAGAAGTTCCATGTTCTTAAAGAATTTTAACCCCCTAAGGCTTTTATTCAACACAAATTTCTGATTCACATTCCTGAAAAAGGGACATTAAGTTCTTCATGTGTTTCCTCCACCCACAATTTTTTTCCCCTAAGACAGTGAAAAACATTTAAAAGGGAGATTCTGTTTTAAATAATTAACTGATCCCTATTCATACCATGAGTATTAATGAAATTCCGTGTCTCTTTCAAACTAGCAGCACCTGAATAGATTAAAATAGATTAGAAAGAATAATTGCTGAATTTAAAAGTGAACCGCTTATTAAATCAAAGTAGTCTAGGCGTTGTTTTAGCGGGCAGTCAGTGTGGAAACCATTTACCAGTTGCTAGGATGTCTCATTTATAGTGTTGACCTTCAGCTATATCAAATCACTGCATGCTGTGAAAGAGTGGAGAGGAGCAGCCAAGCCACCTGTGTGCTCTGCCTGATTCCTGGGGCTTGCCGAAGACAGACACAGTGCTCTGGCAATTTACAGCAGGGCCAGCAATGCCCAGGATCACAGCAAAATATACTCCCATTGGAAACTATACTCCCATCCAGCCCACTCAACAGATGAGCAGAACTCAGTGGTGATGAGTGGACATTTTAGCCTTGTGTTTGTCTCCTTCAGTGATTTTTCCTGTCTTCCAGTGTTTTTCTGTATCTGTGGAGAAGACTTTTGTAAATAGATGTGTATAAATTAACACTGTATCTGTTCTGTGAATTCATGGGATATATCAGAAAGCATCTTCTGCATGAAAACACATGAACAAAAGGCTGTAATTTTTTCAAGATAATGAGAAAAAGGCAGTGATTTTCTTTATAATAACCTATTGTCTGGTTTTTGAAAGATTGTTTTAAAGAAATAAAACCAAAGAACCATGTATTCTTTTTTTTATGTTGAATAACCAGTATTCTACACTCTTCACTTCCTAAAAATGAAAATAGATTTATTTTTATTTATTTTGTATTTGCTTTTAACAGGTAAAAGATTGCTCATATTAATGGTCATACAGCAATTTTTATCATCATTCCCATTCCTTAATGTATCATGTTTCTAATTTTTCCTAGAGTTTTCAGTCTTGCATACTAACAAAATATGCATTTTGATCAAAAGTGTTTTATATATGTCATCATAATTAGAGAATCTTATTCATACCAAGATAACTTTAAAATATGCTAAGAGAAAAGTGCCATCCACTATGTTTAAAATTGATTTGGATAAAACATTTTAAACTCATTTGATTTCACCTTACTAATACTGTACAAGAGGTCAAAGTCATATTATGGACAGATAATTACAGACTACTTTGAATTGTGCTTTCACAGGCAAAAATATTTGAATTTTGTTTATAAGCCATTTACAGTATTTCCTCATTATAACCTACAGTTTTCTCAAATACTATCAACAGTATTCCTGCTTAAGGAAGTTAAGGGAGTTTCAACTTTTTCATCATTCATCTTTTAGTCATAATTTTAAATATAGAAGATAATTTATTCACAGTAAGCCATAATATACTTCCAACCATTCCATATTCATGAAAAGATGTACTTTGCTGAATGTGTTTTATGCTCACATTTTATGCCCACAACTAATACTCTGTATTAGATCAGGAGGATGAGGGAGAATAAAAAAGAAAAATAATGCATCTATCACTTAAAATGTGTTTGTTCCTTTACAGTGTAAGCACTGAATTAAATAATTCAGAAAATATTTATCATTGTTAATATATAGGAACAGAGGAACATGTGTTTAGAGGAGAGCTTTAGCCATGGACTGCATACGTGAATAACTGGGAGTAGGGATTTTGGTAAGAAATACAATTTCTTCAATTGTAGTCCCATTACAGGAAACAGTTTCTGAAGTCCAAATATGGCCTTTTAATTTTGAAGAACTAATGGGCTGTTACTATGTAATGAAAGCTCCCTCTGAAATATTTGCCATGGAGTAACGTGCTCTTCAAATTACAGTCAATTGTTCTCAAAGTCAAAACTTTCTATCGTGAGAAAAAAATGTACCATTATGCTGTTCTGTCTGCTGAAAGATCAACATATCCTTTTTTTGTCACTAACGAGATACATTTTTGAGAATATTTCAAACAGGGATGATCAAAAAAGCAAGAAAGAACTCATTCAAAAATCTTCAACAGATTTAAAGAGGGATGGATATTCAACCTGTATGATGGGCATTGAGTTTGTAAGGCCAGTGATATATTATTTCATAAATATTTAGGCTTGATTACCTTTCATTAGTAGCACATTTCATCATACAGTATCTTCTGAAAAGGTAAAAATACAGCACATTTTTGAAACATTAATGACAATCTGAAATATGTATTTAATTTTAAAAAAGTATAAAAATGGCCATACTGGATGAGTTGTTTGTGTTTGCCCTGGATATGTATGGCACAGAGTATTGTCTCCAACACGGACCAGTAGCTGTTGTTTAGAGAAAGTGTAAAAGAAATGATGCAAATATAAAGTAATCCTTCACTTAGTACCTTACAGCTTCTGACAATCATTTTGCAATTTTTTTAAAATCTCATTTTGCAGTCAAGTCATTGTGCTTAATGCATTATGGAGATCTCCTGAATTTATTTTAATTGGTTTTTAAACCTTTCATATCCTTGATCCTCATAACTGCATGCTACCATGTGTTCCACAATTTAACTATATATGAAAAATACTGTATTTTGGTTGTACTAAGCTTCTGGAACAGTAATTTTAATGATATGTCCCAGTTCTTGTCCTACCAGGAATACCTTACTTGATTCATCCAGAAATTATCTGGAAAGGGGAATGCATAGAAAGGTGATCAAGTTTGCTGATGAGACTGACCAACTTAGAGTAGTAAAAAAGAGAACCACAAGTGAAGAACTGAAGAAAAACCTTGTGAGATGGGGCAATAAACTGGGAGTTGAAATTTTGTTTGAAGTAATGTAAAATGCAGGAGAGAGGAAAAAATTGTCCTAGCTTCACCTTTAAAATGATGGGCCCTGAAATGACCCTTACTGCAGAGGAGCCAGCTCTTCGAGTTATGATGGATGGTTCAGCTAAAATGTCAGCCATCACCAGCAGTCAAGAAGCCAAACTAAAAGTTAAAAATTATTGGGAAAAGAATAAAACTCAAATAATATTAATATGCAGATGTTTAAATATGTGCAGCACAGAACCTGCAATTTTACCATTATATGCACTTCTGATCCCTCATCCTATAGATGATATGGTAGAATTAAAAAAGGCTCAGAGAAGGGCACCAAGGATGATCAGAAGTGTGGAATTTCTTTTGTAGTGGGATCAACCAAATAAGGCTCTACTTCAATCTGTAAATGGATGCCTGATCAGGATGTTATAGAGGTCTGAGAAACATGAATATCATGTCAGGGGTATGTAGGGATTGAGTGTTCACTGTGTATTTCAATGCAAGACAGTGAAGTATTAAAGCAGAGCACTGGTTCCACATAAATAAAAAAGGGATTTTTCATAAAATTATTCAGGCTAGATGTATAGTTCTTTGATTCTAAATGTTGTGGGTGTTAAAAGTTTATGTGGAATTAAAGTGAGACTGGAAAGAATCACAGAATCATAGAATGGTTTGGATTGGAAGGGACTAAAGATAATCTAGATCCACCCAACCTGCCATGGGCAGGCACACCTTCCACTAGACCAGGTCGCTCAAAGCCCCACCCAGCCTGGACCTTCAACACTTGCAGGACTGAGGTATGCTCAGCTTGTGTGGACAACCTATTCCTGTGCATCACCACTCTCACAGTAAAAATTTTCTTCCTAATATCTAATTTAAATGAACCCTCTTTCAGTTTAAAGCCGTTTCCTCTCGTCCTATCACCACATGCCCTTGTGAAAAGTCCCTCTCCATCTCTCTTGTAAGCTCTCTTCAGATACTGAAATGCCACAATTTGGTCAGCCCAGAGACTTCTTTTCTCCAGGCTGAATAATCACAACTCTCTATTTCTACCTCTATATCTCTCTATTGAATATAGAAAAGAAATCCATGGAAATCCTGACTGTGCAGACAGTGACTAAACTAGAAATGGTTGCAGACTGACACCTCTTAGGAGATGCGCATGCTTTACCCTGGTATGGTGGTTTTGCTTGGCCCACTCTTTGCTAGTGAGTAGGGTGGGGTACAAAGATGGCAGGATCTTGTGTGTCCTGTGTAAAGTTTCTGGAAGTTTTTCACCATGTCCAGCAGAGCCAATCTCTGATGGCTCTGAAAATGATGGACATGCTGCTGGCCAAGCCTGGGCCAATTAGAGAGGTTAATTATGCCTCCATGAAAACATATTTAAGAGGAAATCGAAACAATGTGAGCATGCACTTCTTTTTAGCCAGAGGAGGAGGAGGAGGAGGTAAAAATATGTGAGGGAGAACAACATGGAGGCACCAAGGTCAATGGAGAAGGTGGGGGAGGAGATGCTCCAGGTGCCGGAGCTGAAAACCCTCTGCCAGCCGTGGTGAAGACCGTGGGGGAGCAGGTAGTCCCCCTGCAGCCCATGGAGTCCAGGGGGTGCAGAGAACCACCCACAGCCTGTGGGGAGGTGCCCATGCCAGAGGAGCAGGTGGATGCCTGCAGGAAGCTGTGATCCAGTGGGAGTCCCAGAGACTGAGAGTTGCAAAGGCCTTGCAGGAGAGAGAGAGGCCTTGCTCCCGGGATGGAAACAGCCTGGCCTCGGCTCGGCCTGAGCTCGGGGGTCTGCACCCTATGGACAAGAACTCGTGCTGCAACCAAATTTGGGCAGATTGCTACTCGTGAGATTGGACCCACACCAAAGAAGCTCGCAGAGGATTGGCTCTTGTGGGAGGGACCCCATGGCTAAGTAGAGGACAATTCTCCCTGGTGAGCTGACCCTGACCAAAGAAAAGCCTCATACCCTGCCCCCTCCAGAGCTGTTGGTTGGAAGGAGGGAGGGGGTGAGCAGAGAAATGGTGTCTTAATAGAGAGAGGGGTGAGTAGAGAAACAGTGTTTGTAGCAGAAGAATTGTGGTGATGGACTGACTAAGAGAAAAAAAACCCATACCCTGCCCCTGCCCCAGAGCTGTTGGTTGGAAGGTGGGAGGGGGGTGAGCGGAGAAACAGTGCCTTAAAAGGGAAGGGGTGTGAGTGAAGAAACGGTGTCTTAAGAGCTTATTTTTACCTCTGATTTATCCTCCAACTGTGTTAGGTTAATAAATCACTTTGCAACTCTAAGTTTTCTACCTGTTTTTCGCCCTATTTCTGTGTGTTCTCCCACTAGTGGCTTATGTCAACTCATGAATCCAGTGTGTTTGTGTTAGTTTTTTTCTTCTCCTCTGCACAGCTGCTGCAGGAGAGAGTAGAGAGAGCAGACATCATAGGTGCCTGGAATTTAGCCAGGGTCAAACCTCGACACCTAGTCTTACCCTTTCTACATGGGCCTGAGTTTTTTGTTGCTGCCAGGATGCTGAGCTGGACTGACCCGACTGTCGTCCAATATGACTGCTCTTCAACTGCTATGAATACTCCTTTTTCTCTTCCCTGTTTTATACTACCAAAGACTTTATAGACTCATATCTTCTTCACCACTAATGATCTCCTTTCTTCAGTTAAAAGTTATATATGCAGTTAAAGTATATATTCTTTTTTCAATAGGAAATTTCTTTTAGATTGATTGTCACTATTGCTTTTTCTACATTTTCTAATTCTATTCATTTGGGGTTTTTTTTAAGGTGGGATGACTGGAGTGCAACTCACTATTGAGGGTTTGAACATACTGTGGGTTATAGAAATACAATTTTCCAATAATTTCTTACTTTTTCTCTCTTTTTTTTTTTTTTTTTTTTTTGATTGCTTGTGAATGTTGAACTACTGTTTCCAGAAATTTTCTGTAGAATGCCCCATACCATTTTTTCAGAGTGGTAATTAGCTAGTGAATATATACTAAATGTACCTATACAGACAGGGTTGTATTTCTTTTATATATTAAGTCTCGTTTATCAATAACTAAATTGGTCTATATTATAATTTTCAGTTGTTTAGCATTGCAGGATGATTCTGGGATTCTTTCCAACCAACTATATCTTTGAGAACGTCCAATACCTGTGATCTTTCTTATATAGTAAGTAATTTATGAGTATGTCAAATATCATAGTTCTCAGCACAGGCTTTTCAGAAATAAAAAGAGAACAAATAAAGGCTTTGTCAAGCTCATCAGTTTGTTTTTATATGATGTTTGTTGCTCAAAGGTAAGCTAAATACACACTCCTCGAAAGTGCACTTCAGTTTTTTATAATGTCCTTCAAAAGGCACTTTCATCTTGCACACTTAATTTTCTTCTGTTCTTGCCAACAAAGCAGGCATTATAATCTGGATAATTTTATGAAGCTAGATGGGAAGAGGCTGAACTTCAGAATTCCCCTCATAAGAGAACCAGAAGAGTTTAGTGTTTTCCTGTTTCTGATACAGCCCCAAACTATCATGAAATGATGCATAATACACTTTTGCCAAATACCTTTGTGTCAGAGTTCAGGGACCCAAGTCATTAACCTGCAATGCTTGCATTGCCTTAAGGCAGTAGAGTGTTTATGTTAGTTGTTCTTTTCTTATACAGGAACTGAGGTGCAATGGATGTGGGGAAAAGTACCTTGTGAAACTCCTCCGCTGTCCCATGGATATTTTGCACTGTGATTTTATGCCTTGGAGGAATGTTTTGTGGGTGCAGATCAAACTTAGCGTTTACATTGCAGACCTCCCAACATACACTGTACTTCCCGAGAGTTTCTACATTACTTCAGCACCTCTTAAACGGCTCCACTTGTCTGAGAAGCTGCTTGAGCAGCTAAACCCTGCAACTTCTACAATATACCTGGCTAGTAATGGCAGAAGTGGCACTGTGTTTGTTGTTAACCAAGCTTATTTCCAAGGGCATTAAAAACTACTGATAAGATATGGCTAACACTAAACTTTACTGTTTGATCCTGAAAGATAAGTTCTTAGCTGTAAACAGTATTCAAGACAAAAATAGAAAATCCAGATATTTTGCATCTTCATGATGTGTTTAAAGAAAAAGAGATGATTATTAAATGTAATGTGTTATTCTTGAATATTTTTTATCAGAAATATGTAATTCTATGACTGTGTGAAGAGCTACATGTGTTACTTATGTATTACACATGGTTTAGTGAGTCCATATGTGATCAGTATAGAGTAAAAGAGGACAGCAACAGTAGAAAAGGGAAGACAGATTCCTTAAAATGTAGCACTATAACCAGCTTTTTGTAGCAAGCACTCCAGAGTCGCTGGGGAATCTCTAACCCTAGAGATATTCAGATCTTGACTAGAAAAGCCCCGAGCAGCCTGATGAAGGTCTGAAGTTAGATGCAACTTGAAAGCTGGCTCTGCTCTGAGCAGAGTGGTCCAGATGATCTCCAGAGGTCCCTTCTAAACGAAATTTTTTTCTGTGGCTCTATGAACAAGCCTATACATTCTATGTAGTATCTAGAGCAAAAGTAAAATAAGATTAGGGATCATATGGACTGAGTTAATTGCCCTGCTAGCATGAAAAGAAGAACACTACATCTCAGTGCCTTTGGATGTGTGTGACCTGAATTCAGCATCACTGCAGACTTTCAACAAAGAGATTTTGAACTGTCTGGCAGGCAGAATTATTTTCACTGCCCTTTATGAAGAAGATGAATAGTAACAGATAAAATTTGATGCAGAACATTTGTATCTCTGTGTTTAGTGCAGTGTGTACAAATGGCCTTTTTTGCTGCTTCTGTTTTGGAATTAAACTACAAATAAGGTATTTCAGCTGGAAAATGAGAACATCTTTGAGATGTACAGGGACTCAATATAACAGAGAATGATATGGTGACAGCAATGAAGTGGTATAATCAAGCAGTGAATCAGGTGAAAGATAATGTGTCCAAAATATCAAGTCCAATAAAGAGCAGTTTTTATTCAACTTGACAGCTGTCAAATGAGTAGGACAAGGCAGTCAAGCAGTGACTTCATTGCACTGGACAAAATAAAGGGGTCATTGAGGGGTATGATTCACCCTACAGTTAAATGGGACAGGCTTAAGTTCCTAAACACTTTTTAAGCGTGTTCTTTTCATATCCCTCAAGAGGTAAAAGAACTTCCTTTGAAAGCAACACAAGAGTCTATTCCCAGTAGAAATCTGAGCTGGTCATTGTGGTAATCAGGCAATAGTGAAAACTGATGCAGGGAGAAGATGGTGTGGGGCCATCTCCCAAAAGTTGCAGAGGAGGCTTTGTCTTGTACTTCCCTGTTACTCTCAGCTTTAGACACAGAGCCTTCTGGATCTCTTCACACCCTTTGTTCCATAATTCAGTTATATAGCAAAAGTACTACACTTTGGTTGTGTCAAGCTTCTGGAACAGTAATTTTACTTGTATGTCCCAATTCTAGTCCAGAAAGGAATTCAACACATCCAAAAATTTTTTTGGAAAGGGGAATGTGTAGCAAGGTGACAAAGTTTGCTGATATGGACTTGGAGGAGTAAAAATGAGAAATACATGTGAAAAACTGTAGAAAGACCTTGTGAGATGGGGCAATAAACTGGGAGTTGAAATTCAATTGGAATAATGTAAAATGCTGCATCGGGGAAAATCTAGTCCTACCTTTACCTTAAAAATAGTATTTTACATAATTTTAAAACCCCTCTGTTTTACAGCAGTATTTTTCTTTCAATTTAGCTCTGTATGGGGCTACAAGAAAAAAAAATTATGGAACAGCTTCCTTTTTTTATGAGAGCTACTTTTTGTTGGTCGTAAAAGAGTTTATAAAGGCTGAACCAAAAACAAAAATGGGAGAAAATATTAAAATAATAGCATCTCAAAAAATGTTACTGAGCTGTTAGTAAATCTGTACTAAATAACTTTTCAGAGTCTGTGATTTTCAGGGCAATTTTATTCCAGACCCACATTGGAAGGACTAACATGTCATCACATTGCTCCAGGGCTGTTTCTTGCATACACATGGAAGCTGATCATAACACTGAGTACCTTCTACATGGTTGTTTTTTATTTCTTAATCAATACGGATAGTCTGTTAGAAACATGGAATTAATACATGCAATACATACAGAAAAAAAATTAGCTTCCTTATAATTTAAAGTATATAGGGTAAAGTTGAGGTTATATCTTTATTAATACCAAATAAAAAGTTTATTACCAATAAACAAATTTATCAGTATTAGTTATTTGGAACATTATGGAATACTCTGGGATAAAAGGAAGGACTGAAGCTTTTATTTAAGTTATTTCAAAATTACATGGATGCACAGGACATATGTGCATTATGGCTGCAGATAGAGCAGTTGTGATAGCAAATATTGGAATTATTTTCACACCCCAACTTTTTAATTAATGCTTTTAATAATTACTTAATAATAGTGGTGGCTGTGTGATGTATCAGTAAGATAACCAAAAAGGTAATTTGTAAAATGCAACTTCATAAGGTCAATGACCAATATCCTGTTCATAATATTAGTACCAAAATGAAACTTTTCCTAGTCAAACAGTAAATTCCCTTTCGAATAATTATTACGACCTTTGATGAATCAGTGTTAAAAGGTGAGCTACTTTCAGGATGGAAATTTTAGTATTACAGTGCATGATGTAAACATGATGGATTACAATAGTCTTTCAGCCTTGAAATTTTAGTTCTGAAAAGGCAGTTTACTCACAATGAATTCTAAGCACAAGGCTGCAGTCATTAAGCCAGCATAGCTAAATTGAGACAAAGGACTTGAGCCAAATTGCACTGTTTCACTTGACAAATCAAAATTGTCAGATTTTAGTGTCTTACAGATCACATTGAATAGCATAATTGGTTTTGGTGCTGTCTTTGTGGATATTTAACTTAGTTTAAACAAATTTATTCCTGACCTTTCTTTTTAAATATTTTGCAAGGCTTTTATTTTCTAGTTTTTAATAAAAAGAAAGAAAAAGAAAAAGAATGAGAGCTGCAAAACCTCTTGGAAGAATTTTAAATAATGGTTTGAAGGGAAGCAATATTTCTGAGAATTGGTTGCATCATCAGTACCCAAAACTTCTTTGATGACTTTGTCAAGAGACTGCTCTACAACCCACTTCGTCAACTTGCAAACACAGTATAATAGTTGAAAGTAACAGTTGGAAAATAGCAAAATTCTACAATGAAAGCATGGTGTTTACAAAATACTTAAATATTATTGAACTGAGTAACGGGGAAAGCAATTATGTCTTTTTTTCTACTCCATTACCAAAAATGTGCTATACCCAATTTGTACTATCAGTAAACAAGTGTTACAAATAAATCTTCTTCATGAGCTGCAAATTGGAAAGTGCAGAGCATGCAAGATATGCTCCAGTGGAAGTCTGTCAGTTTATGCTGGATGTCTAAGTTATATACAGCAAAGTAAGCCATGGATGTGGAACAGCTGAATGGGGTTTAATAAACAATCTCGATTTACAGCTGTGAAGATTCAAGAAAAAGCAGTTTTCTTTATTTTTCGTGTAATTCTGGTTGGTTTAGCTGGTCAAACACTTCGGTAATTTTAAATTGGCTCCTATTTACTTGCAACCCACCAAACATACGAAGGGACTGTAGGCAAGCAGGAGAGGGGGGAATATTCTGTTCAGAATATGTTAGAAACAGTGGTGAAACCTACAACATTTCTGTCCAGAAAAATACAATACTTTGTTTCAGGAATACTTCCTGGATGCTATTCCAACAGGGAGGAGTAGAAAACATAAGCACCATGGCAAATGTCTTTGACATGCCTTAAAATCCTATTTCTAGTTTATATTATGACCTTCATTCCATACAGTACTTTACATATTTTAAGATTTGGATGTAATCTTGATTTAATAGGAGCTATATCTTGCTAACTAAAGCTTGATTAATAGTATTTTTAAGTATTAGAAGCAGCTATTTGACCAGCTTTGCTTGCCAAGGCAGCAATATTGAAGAGAAAGCTATTTTAAGGTTCAGTTCTATACAATTCCAATGTGTAACATTCACTGCCATGAACAATGGATCTGTTGGGCTTCAGTGGATTTGTTCACTGTAGTATGGATGACAAACCTTAAAATATATATATATATTTGCAGCAACAGGCCCGCGGGATGTTTCTATTTTTATTGCCCATCTGTAATGGTATTACAGTGACCTGCTAGTTTGGCACAAACTTTGAAAAATAACATTTTGGGCACTTCAATGTTTGGAGACGAAATGTCTATTTCAAAGGCCCAGAGCTATACGGGTACTGTTTATTTAGGGGTTAAAGTCCTTGGCTGGATCAACACTTGCTATAGTGAAAAGAAAGATCAGGGAAGCAATGTCTGCTTTGGAAAGGAACGTGGGCATAACCTTTTGCTCACGCAGGACCTCATACTTTTGGAATCAGGGTATTTGGAAAACCACATCCCGCTTGTGGAAATTATCGGCGGCGGGATGCTCCGCTCTGCTCCGTGACACGCCTTGCCTAGGCAACAAATAAAGGATTTTCCAACCAAACTGCAGATTCTTGGCAGCAGGGCTCCTCGACCCGCGGCCTTTGGCGGGTGAATCCCGGATGGCCGCTCGGTGCACGGGGGGAGGAGAAGCCGCGGCCGCTTGTCCAGGCGCAGGGACAGCGGGACAGGGCCGCCCCTCACGGCGGGCGGGATTTTCCCGCCTCGGAGGCTGCTCCCGCCCCGGGCCGGCGGCAGCGGCGGGACCCCCTGAGGGAGGGGGAAGGCCCTGCCCCGCTCCTCCCGGTTTGCCTCACGGACACTCCGCTCCCGTGCTCTGAGGGCAGGGGGCTGGGCACTCCGAGCCCCGGGAGGAGACAGCCCCCGGAGAGGGCGGAGGAGCCGAGGGGAGGCAGCTTGGCTGCGGGGGAACCCCGGGCCCCTGAGGGATGCTCCCACAGGGCGGGATCGGGGCTCTCGGATAAGCAATCGCTGTGGGAGGCTCGAAAGGAAAAGCTTGCAAGAGGTTATCCAAACCGAGAGGGAGAGGCGGCTGCCCTAACACGTAATTCCCAGGGGAGGGTGGGTGTCTGCCGAGCGGGAAACCACCTCGGGTTTCAGCCGAGTCCTGTCACCTGCAGCGAGGGGGGAGCGCCTCAGGGAGGGTCAGAGCCGCCGAGAGGGAGGAGGAAAAGCCCCGATCGTGAGGATTCATTTTACAGGTATATCCACAGCAGTGTTCCTTGCCAAAGTGGATTTTCCTGTGCCGTTAAAAAATAAACTTGTTAAGTTAGGAACAGTACTTGATTGCTGAATCACGCAGTCCTGGTTAAGAAAATTAATTCTCTTAATTATGTAGTTAATGAGAGGTTTTGAACACGTTCCTGTCGGCTCTCAGATGTCAGCTCTGCATTGTGACTGGGTTGTTCAGAGACACTGGTGAACCAGGCTGCTACAAGTGCGATAAATCCCATCAATCAGTATATAGAATTTAATTTTATTCAAACTATGTTATTCACACGAGGTAGATCACTTTTTAAATGAAGCTGGTGAGTGCATTTAGCTGGAAAAAACATGCACTAAACATCACCAGACCAGCACATGTAACAACACAAATTTGTGCCTGCATCATTACTGTCTCCTTGTATAAGAGGATAAAACCTGATACAGTGTTTTGGCATACCTGAGGGCTTTTGATAAACTTTCCTACAGTTACACTTTACAATTTATCACACAGTGAAGACAAGACTGGCAATTTATTTTAACTATTAAAATTTTAATAGTTTTAAAGGATCTACTCTCAGAGATCAGTGGTCATTATTTTCTTGATATTTGTTCTCGGTATTCAGGGGGTTTTGGCAAAAGTACTGTGTAACAAATGCATTAAGAATGCAATTTATCTCCTTAACTTGTCAGCAAATCAAAAATATAATGCATTCTGTTTTTGCAAACAGCTGCAACTTTAGTAAACTACTTCTATCTTAAGTTTTAGATCTTGGCTTTAAATGTTCAGAGGTCCTGCCTTTCTCTCAGGTCTGTAATATATACAGAGCAAATATTAACATGGCAATGTGTAGGTGATAGAATTCCAGTTGTTTGTTTTTTTTCTCTTACACAGTTTGGAAATCATTAAGGGATCATTTATGGCTAAAACTTTAATATTTCTTTAATTTTCAGGAGTGTTTCAGCAAATATAGAACTTATTTTTGTGAGCATGGAAAGTACACGTTCCAAAAGATTTTTATCTGCATCACCAGATGAAACTGGGTGTTACTTTTGTGCAAAGAGAATTAAAACAGAAAGTGATCAAAAAAGCAGAGAGAAAGAGGAGCAGGAAAATTTAGAACAGAGCATACACTGTGGGAGCAAGTACCAAACATCATCACTCCTCTGCTTATCAGAAAGACAAAACAACTGGGCATTAGAAAAGCAGAGTTGTGATACAGCAAGAAAAACTCATATGAGAGAGTTTTTCTGTTCTAAAACTTGTAGTAATGAAGGATTGGCATGTAAAGTATCTGAAAATGAAGTGTCCACCAAAAAACGGAGTCCTGAAAATGAAGACCTAAGTCTTACAGAAGATGATATTTCCCTGAATGTGTGTGGACAGCCTCTTGAAACAGAGTTGCACAGTGTGTCGAGTGCTGCTGGCACACATCAAAATCTACAGGTACTAAACCCACCCCAAGTGCAGCAGAACAACAATATAGAACAAAATAATAAAAGAAATGGGGATAAAGAGCTCAAACAAAAATCTTCAGTTACATCCTTAAACAGACACTCGTTTCAGAATGACTTGTTAAGTCAAAAGTCTGTCTTCAGTAAAAAGTGGCAACAATACCAGTTTTTTCAAATTCCATTTTTGAGTGGTACCAGTTCTGTGTTTTCATGCATAGAAAATAAGAAAAGTAATTTTGTGAAAAATGTATGTTCTACAGAAGATAAAAATTATTCCAGTAACAATAAGAAAACTACTGCAGAAAAAGACAATAAAGAAAAAAATAATTCACTGTATAGAATTCCAACATTGAAACCTTTTAGAACTATACAACCACTGGAAATCCCTAATTTTCAATTCCCTAGGATTTCAAACAAAATTAATAGTAAACTATCATCAAGTAACTTTAGGGAGACAGATGGGAAGAATTTTGAAAGCAAATCATCTTTGATGCAATATGAACAGATACATGGGGTACAAAAAATGTCTGAGATAGGGAAACAAAAATTGCAAAATGATAAAAACAGTGTAAGAGTTTCAACTGTTGGTTCTGAATTTAAAGAAAAGAATAGGCCACCAATTAACAAACAGGAACACAATGCTTTGGCAGAAGGAGAAGTATCTGGAACTTATTTCAAATGCAACAGGACTGACACTAAATATAATAAAATATTTGCTGAAAATGACTACAAAGTTAAAATGACAGAGGATTCAGAGTCTGATGATGACCAGAAGTCAAAGATTCACATTTACATTAATGCTAAAAATGTTCAGAATGAGAAATGTGTCAGCTCTAATGACCTTTTGCAGAGAAGGAGGAGGAAGAGCACTAATGAGAATGTGGGAATATTTCATTTACAGATGAGTATTCCAGTAACAACAGAAACATTAGAAAAAAATAATTTAAACCTACACTGTGGTGTGCATGATTCCAACAGGGATATTAGTTTGTATGAAGCAGAATCAAAACTCTCCACAAAGGAAATACTTGATTTCCAAAGTTATGTAACAAAAAATATTACATATGAAAGTAATTGTCCTTGCATTATTATGCAGACTTTTCCAGATAAGAGAGCAAGCTGGAATATATTTAGGGGAAAGGAAATGTTCAAATTAACGTTTTCATTTCAAAACTTGTTTTTTGGATGGGTCAGGCCACCGATTGATTCTTTCCACGAAGATATGCCCACGTGTCAGGATGACAGTGTTACGCCTTGGTGTCATTGCTATGATACATTAAACGAGCAGTGTGATGCTCAAGAGTTGGTAAAGAGCACTATAAATAGGAACCACAATGATAAAATATTCATGTGTTTGCTGGCTGTTATTTCAAAGCATCTGAAGGTGGAGCTGCTAAAGACAATTCTTGCTTCCTTTTTCAGTAGCACAAATACTTTATTGACGACTAAGGATAAGTCTATGCAAGAGGAGAAACAGTCTTTATGTGGCAGAAACCAAAATCAGTTAAACTCATGTACAGAGGATCCTTTGAAGCAAACCGCAGGATTTCTTAAAGAAAATGAAACATATCTAGGCTTTGAAAGTTCTAAATTTGTGGAAAGCATTGATTTTGAGTTGCATAATGGATGCCAGAGAAGATGTTTTTCTAGAACTTTAGGTGAAGAAGGGTACACTTTCCTACAAAGAGGAGACCTCTTTCATAACCAAAAGAGCAGATTATGTAAGGGAAGACATGTCAGGAAACACCACCTCTTATCCAGAGGGAGTGAAGGGTTTAGCACTGATTTGAGGTCAGTCAGTCACAAAAGCAGTATGAAAAAGCAAATTTTAGCTCCTAAATGCCTGTACTTGCTGCAGGGCTCTTCTGATTTTTCTTCACTACTCAAGACCTATTCCTGCAATATCAGAACAGTACAGTATCTGATAAGAGCCAGTCTTAGATATCAGAGTTACTTTCCTGCTCATTCACAACTGAAATTTGAAAAGGTAAATAAGAAAAGTACAAATCAGGAAATATCAGTATCTACTGTAAAGCAGGAGAACAAGCCAATCATAATGCTTAATAGTTCTTTTCATGCAGAAATAGTTAAAATTTTCCCTTCAGTTCTATATGAAAATAAGAAACACAAAACAACTGGATACAGAAATAGCATAACTTCTGCAAATGAAGTAGCATATACAATGAAAAAATATTTTGGTACTTCTAGTTATATAAGTCCTGATGAAAAAGAATGTATTAATTCAAAAGAGTTACAAATAAATTGTAATCATTTTCTTTCTAACAAATCTTCTGCTATTTTTGACACATATGAAAAAATTCCCCTTGCTACTGATTCTGAAGACTTTGACCAGATCCCAGTTGTAAAGCAAGACAGCTTTATAAAAAAAGAGTTGTGTGAAGAAAGTGCAGTCACTGGTTCAAAAGAGATTCAGTGTTTGCCTGTTAAATCAAACAATGTCTTAATTCTACCTGAGCAGCCAAAAGCAACCACAGAAAAATATAATTCTCTGCTGTTGCTAGACAGACAAAAAAACAGACATGAGAATTGCAAAGACTTAGATACTTGTAGCCCACACTTAGCAAATAAAAAAGTAGAAGACCAAAATTCTTATTTAAATTCTGAAAAATTATTTCCTAGTTCCTCAAATATTTATCAAGCTGTCACTTTGCCATTGGATAGCAGCTCTTTTGTCAATAAAGGAATAAGTGAAGATGGGCACTGCAGGAGTTCCTCAAGTGTGGACAAACAAAAGCCAAATGAAACAATTCCTGCCAGGGTACAGTGTCCATCCATAGGAAGTTCTGCCGTGGCAGATACGTACTTGCAATTACAGGATGAAGAAATGCCACAGCTTTCTTTACAAGGACATGAACACAGGAATGAGACAGGCAGTTTAGAGCCAGCAACTTTGAAACATCTTGAATATGTAAAAGAACAGGAAGAGAGAAATTATGAGAAAATGCATGTAACTAATGAAAGTCAATGTGATACTGTAATGAATTACTTGATTATGTCATATTCAGAAGATAAATCTAAAACATTCATTGCTGCAGAAGAGGAATTAAAAATGCCTTTATCCTTAATGAACAATGGATGTCTTGAAGATGTAAAAGATAAGTATTTACCCTTAGAAAAGAAAATCACACATGAATTTGAACTGAAGAGAAAATTTGATTTAGTGCTAGAAGAGCTACGTATGTTTCATGAAATTAGCAAAGAAAATGTAAACAGTTTATCTAGTTTGGAAACAAACTTGCACAACAATTATTGGGAATTAAATAATTCCGAGGGAATAGTTGAAAATGTGGCAAGTGTTCCTCAAAAGAACATATGTATTTCTACTCCAATCCATGGTACAACAAAAAAAAAAACCATAACTGACATTAATGAAAATTCATTAAATGAAAATGAAGACCAGGAAGTATCAAAACAATATTCTATTTCAAGGCTGTCAAGAGAAGAATTGCTGCACTCACCTCTTGCAGAAGGTAAGCACATGGAATTACTATGTCCTATGTAATTCAGAAAATTTGTATTTTAGGCAATATTCAATTTGCTTGAAAGGTGTATTTCTCAACTCAAATAATTCCAAGATTCAAGATTTGTTGTATAAAGGGGCTTGCCTCTGAGCAGTGAAATGCAAAAACCCCTACACTGCTACATCTACCTGCACACTGCTGTAGCTCAGAATTCAGCTCCAGGCTTGCTCAAACGTGGCTTAATGCACATTCTGTTACAGATTATCCATTTTGTCTTTGATTTCATCAGAAGGAGCCCTAAACTCCCTAAAAGAGAATAAACTGCAATGAGATGCTCATTCACAGAGGGAAAAGGCTCAATTAAAACATGATAAAATGTTTACAAAGGAGGCAAATTCTGCTGATGCAATGGAATCACAATCATAGAATAGGTTGGGCTGGAAGGGGTATTTATAAGTCATCAAGTTCAACCCCATGCAATGAGCAGGGCCATCTGCAAGTACGTCAGGTTGCTCAAAGCCCTATCGAACCTGATCTTGAAGATAACTAAGTAACTTATATAACTATAGCTATTTTTATTCAAAGTTTAGATGCTGCTGGTTTTAACACTTTTAATTTTTTTCCTTAGAGAAGCACAATCCCCATTTCAAACAGGATGTGGGGAAATCTGATTTGTAAACTCTAAGACTCCTACCCCATTTGCTGCCTAATCAAGAGGTATTTAATGAGTAAAGGAAGGACATCAAGAAGAAAACCAGTTGAATGCTGTACCTTCTTTTACTAATAGCTCAAATGTGAGAAGTAAATTATTCAGGCACTCTTCAAACAGTGTATTTATCTGATTTTGGACCTGAAATTCAGTTTGCGGAAGTGATGAGTTCTCATAGCTGCAAATAAAATCAGTAAGGGATATGCTTTGGTCATATTTGCTAAATTATCTGATGAAAATGCAGCCATCTCAAAATTAGCATCAGAAATAAATTTCTCAGGGATTCGGCTCTAAATTTATAAGGTGAAGATTTCAGGGGGGTTATGAAGGTGATTATTCTTTGGGAATAAATTGCAAAAGTGTCACAGAAAAAACCCAGAAGGAATTCTGTTCAGTAGAGCTTTAACAGTATAACGTGCTGCAAGTTGCACTTGAATGCCTTGCAGAGGATGAATACCTAACAGATACTGGGTAAACGGCTCAGCAAGTGATCACTTTTCTGTCTAAACCTGGAATAAGATGATCCAAGTGAAGCAAATGATATATCACCAGAGGATTTAAAACTGCGTTATTGCACCTGTGCAAAGGAGAACTTCATGAGATGTAGAAGTAGCTTTTGCCAAACATCTGAGAATGAGACTTTGTAGCTTCATTAATATTAACTATAGTGTACACATACACATTTTAATCATGTAAACAAGAACCACGAATTAATAACTAGATGAAACAAACAGTTATTTGTTTATAGTAATCAAATTAAAAACTTAAATATGTATTTATGTTTTTGTTTTCACACTATTTAGGTGCAGCCTATAGAAATCCATACACATGGGATCCAGCTTTTTTACCCTACACACTTTTTAAGGAACAAAGCTGTAATTTACACAATGAAGGAGGTAATAGTTATATTATTCTGCAATTTATACCACAAATCCCAGTGCTAATAGATTATTTCTCAAACATTTGTATTTGTTTTCTTCCCTTTTTATTTCTATCTCTACAGAAATCACATTTGGTTTAATTCTAGGTTACTAGAAAAGTGTCCTGTCTTCAGCTTGGTTCACAGAACAAGTCATGCTGATGAGCATTTTTGCTCTTTAAAGAGAAGAAAAGAACTTTAACAACATGGGGTTCCCTTTGTTGTTTATTTTGGAACCATTTGGAACAAACATCTTTGGGCCTCCAATTATTGTGATATAGCCCAGATTTACTAAGGGGAGAACATGGTTTCTTATACTTTTTTTTTAAGATTTGCAGTTTTGTACACATTGTGGAAGGAAAATCAGAAAGATACTGTGATCTATTAGGATTTCAAAAAGCACGTTTTGGCAGTTTTTCCAACACATGGAAACATTTAGAAAAACAAGGCATTTCAATTATTCTGAAATGAAATACTAAAACTTTGTCAAGAAGAGGCTATAGATAAACTTCTGTTTTACTTAGTGAAATCATGTACTGCTGTTTTGACTTTTGTTCCCCATTGCATCTCTTAAAATTGTTGCACAATTTTCTGGTTTCAGAATTCAGAAAATCGTTTCCTTCATTCAGGCCATTCTGGGAAATAGTGAGACTGAAAAACTCAAACAGTTACAGATGACCTCTGGTGTTCTTTTCCCCCATATTTTATTGAAGTTATGTTGTTTGGTGAAAATATTTCATGTACCAAATGCAAAATATTGCAGAAAATTCTGCTCTAGTTCTTTGCTCTTTGTCAGTATTCTCTTAGACTATTTTTTTTTTGTGATGTGGATTCTAGTTTCTGACTTACATAGTAGGTATTGCTATTGCTTAGGGAAATTCAGATTCCAGAATGCTGTAGTGTGCATAACAAAACAAGGTGGTTGATATTAGCATCTTCTTGGGAGTTTTGTTCAGATGAGATTGAAGCTTACTAAATGGAACATGAACTGAACCTGGATAATTTTCCCTTCTTTCCCTGTTGTTTTAGGCTGCAGGACCAAGGGTGAAGGAAATCAGATATTGTTTCCATTGCCATTATGTCTATTTCCTTTACATTGCTTCCTAGTGTTCTCTGAGTTCCTATCTGAGTTTCTCCAGAAGTGTTTGGGAAGAGACCTTAGCCACAAGTGATTCCTTCCCACCCCCACCCCTCCCCGTGATTGCTAAGAAATTCTGCAGGTGGTTAGGGCAATGGCATATTTCTAGGGCATGTTATACCTTATTTCCAGGGTTTTGTCAGAATCAACAGGAACCTTACATTCTTCCAGGAGAAAAAGCTGAAAAAATTGAATGTTCCCCTCATCATCCTTCTCAGCTGATAGCAAATAGAAAACTGTTGAGTATCATGTTTCCTTAAGGAGGTACATTGGCAGAGACAGTTCTCTTCCATTTACACAATGTTGCCTTGCAGGTTATTCTGAAACCATGTTTTGTCAGTGGAAATACTGTATTTACTATACTGATAGGAGTTACTGTATTTACTGTACTGATAGGAGTTAATGTCAGAAGTTTTGCTGATATGTGACTGTCTCCCTCTATTTTTCAGTAGGCTTCTGAGCCATCACATCTTGTCACAGAAACTGTGACTGCTTTGGAAAGGAGATACCTAGGTGGGACACAAGAAGATTTATACTCCAGTAGTTTTACAATTTGCTATGACTAACAGCCATGCTTTCCTGGCTATGTATAAACCCATAACACTTGACTGACTTTCAGTGCATGCCATTCTTCTTCCAGCTGTCTCTTATGAGTCCTAGAAAAGGCATAGTATCACAGCTGTCTCATCATTGACTTAAGAATGGATGGAACTTTGGGATTTTTTCTCATCCCACCATTTAAAATTCTTGTAAAAGGCTTAGAGAATTTTTCCCCGCTTTAGTAGATTACCAGCTGAATACCTAAGGGTCTTATGCACTCACTATTCGATGTCCTGTCTAATTGCTCAGTGCTTCATCATTGATTAGAATAATGCAAAATAGAACTGGAAAAGATCTTGAGAAATTTGACATCTTCTTCCAGATGAGCCATTGTCCTAATCTCTAGTTCACCAGGTCATGGTCTTATACTTTTCCCCAGTGAATATTATTTTATGCAAAACAGAACAGCTTCTAAAGGATAACTGAATTGTGCTTCAGATTCCTACATGATGCATACCTTACCTAATAGAACATGGAACAGAAAATAGACATCCTTCTATCCTGCTTTATGTAAAATGAGTGGCACAGGGCAAGGCATCATGATTATTATCACCAGTAGAGCGGTGCCTGGCTCTATAATTTTGATTTTTGCATCTAAACCCCTTAGACTAATTGTAAGTATAAAAGAGTATCCACCTCAGCACCCCCACTCTGTCCTGAAATGTTAACTTGTATCAAATTGTAAGCCTTTGCCAAAGCAAAGGCCTTATGTTGTTGGGAAAGTTATGCAATGTTGGGTTGAGGATCATTCTAATCAGAAGGAATCTGACTATGACCAACCTGTGAGCATTTGCTTTTCAGCCCAAAAGGGTCCATTAGATGGTCTGCAGCTGAACAGAATGGATGTGGGATAGGATGTAGTAAAAGATTGCTTAATTATTACTGTTCTAATTTATTTATCTTGTCAGCATGTAATTCTTGTCTATGTCATACAGAATTCTGGGTTTGCTTTCATTTTTTATTTTTTCTTTTAAATATAGGATTCTTTTTGTCACGTGACATCATAAGAGTACAGCCTCTTAAAACATGCAAGGGCCCCATTAGGATTGGGCTGTCAAGAAAGGCTCGGCCAAAACATCTTCATCCTTATCTGAAATGAGTTACTGGATTCTTTTACCAGCCTTCACATCTGGGATCACTCTGCTTGAAAACTGTTGAAATGTTTTAATGCTAATTTATTTTTTCTATTTTGGTCCTTTGATCTTTGTGGCTTAAGGGTTTTTAGATATTAATATTGCAGTATTTGCTAGTGATTTATTTAGGAATACTCCTGTGAATACTTGATAGCAAAGGGATTTATAATGAATGTTTACTAGTAGAAGTTTTAATGGAAGGGTGAATTCCTTTTAAAGTTTATGTAATATTAATAAAATCTGTCATGTATATTTCATCTATTAAAATATACAGTTGAAATTTTCTGTCACATTCACACATCCTTAAAATCCTCTGTGTGTTTATGTAGTTTTAAAAACTCAGTAAGTATTTTTAAAGAGATTTGTTACAAATATTTAGAGTGATGTAAAAGAGAATTTCAGGAAGCTAAATTTAGATTCCTAAAAGGAAGATTATGTTTTAGGCTTCAGAGGTTGTTTCCTCTGTGGTACTTTCAGTTTTTCAGTTCCATGTACTTGTCCCATTAGACAAAGAGTTGGAAAGGAATAAAGCTATAAATGCTACAGCCAGATTGTCTCATTCTGAGGGTCCTGATTTGTTGCATACAACATGGAGGCAAAATAGCAGTACAAGAATACTGGATACTATGTATCTCAAGAAATGGGGACGTTTGGGTTGCTCTGAAGCATACAGACCTTGGTTAGGGACAACTGCTAGTTGTAATTCTACAGATATTTATGTTATAAAGAATAGGGACAGTTTCAACTGAATAAATGCACAACAAGAAACAAACATGAGTGAAGTCTGAAAAAAAATCCCTGAAGTGTCAGAACAAGAGTAACCTAATAAAAGGTATTCAGAGAAAGCTCTAAACCCTTTATGATTGCATAGAGTTTTTTAGAAAAAGCATATTTCACATTGCAGTGGGTGAGAGAGAATTCCAGTATAAAAAGTGTTACCGAGCAGTGATGGAATGATGATAAACCCCAATACAAATAATAATACATGGTTGCAGCTGACACAAGGAAACTGAGCAAGCGGAATTGATAGGCAAATACATCTGTAGCTAAATCATTCTATAGAATCTATAACAACAGTGCAAAGATTAAGTAATTGCACAGCTTAATTTCTTTAGCAGCAACATTCAGAATATGTCATATATAATAGAAAACATATCAGTATATTTCTGCTATAAGGATCTAAATAAGAAAAGCAAATTTAATCCCCAATATTGAGAGAAATCAATGAAATAATAAAATCTAAAAAAGAGTTATAATTTGGTTCATAATTCCTTTTACATGAAATAGTAAGAATATCAGATGAATTTTTTTTCTAGGAACAGTTGGTTCTAAAATAAGAATTTCTAAACTGATGTGCTGAGCATAGGTTGTCCAAAACGCATAGTAAATGGTGAGCATCTGCTCTAAAAATAATTTTAAACAATAAAACTTGCTTACTTTCCCACTACAAAATTGACGAAGCAAGTGTAAAACTGTCCTTGCTAAGGGAAAACATTGTTCTGGACAAGACATTATCCTTCCTTCATCAGTATACCTAATTTATGGAAAAGTTTGAAAGGGCTAAGCAAATGGATGACTCGAACACATGCTCAGAAGCAGCTTCTAGGAGGGCAGGGCTGTTAGTCAACTCCTTTGGGAATATGCAAATGAGACAGTAGCTGAACAGGGATGGATGGATGGATGGATGGATGGATGGATGGATGGATGGATGGATGGATGGATGGATGGATGCCTTTGTTACACCTTCACCATCAGCAGCAGCCATCTGTATCTCAGAGGGTAACTTGGCATGACAGGTTAGGGTGATAGTGTGAAGCAGCTTGAGTACCTGTGGACAGCAGCAAGCCCTTAAGAATAAACTGTTCCTTGAAATACCTAGGCAATTTTATTCTACCTTACACCAAAATTTGGGATGCTTGGGAACTCAGATTAGTCTAAAATCTGCAGGAATTAATACCATGGAAAGATTCAATTAAATTGGACCCCAGCATTTCTTATACGGCAAATCATCCTTCCACTGAAGAACATTTTTGCCATTTTTAAATCAATGAACTCACCTGTATTTAAAATACGACTCCTTATCTGAAGCTTTTATAAGAAAATACTACAATGCTCTTTTCTGCAGAAGACAGAGGTACACAAGATACTTTTTCAGGACAAGAAAGTCTTAATTCACTGAATTTATACTCAGTACCAAACTTCCTTGTGTTTAATGGTGCAGTTTGTGCAAGAATGTCTCCAGATATCCTGGAAAAGATCCTGGAAAATACCCAAACACAAACAGACAATGAGTCAAATGAAACAACAAAAAATGGACCATGCAGGGAAGCAGAATAGTCCAGCTGAGATATTATGTAAACTTGATGTCTGACTGCTCATTCAGCTGGAGAGAGCTCCTAACAACATGCCCTCATCTTAAATAGCAGAGGAAGTGTTGGCACTGGGAATGCTGCCTGGCCTTCTGCCAACTTCAGCTTCCCCAGCCACTGTCAGCTGGAAAAGCTCAGGTACCTCATTCTGCTGGGGAGCAGCACAAGAGCATTCAGCTGTGCAGAGCAGTGATGGAAGCTGGCGCCATTCCATGGACTTTGGGAGTTGCACAGGAAAATGCCAAGCAAAGATCCTGCCATATGTCTTTGCATATCTGATTGAAGCAATATGTATAGATTTTGAATTTTTTCATTGCAGACATGGTATCTGGTGATGTTTTTTGAGTTAGCTAAGCTTGCTAATGCTGACTGTAACAGAAATGCAGATGTTAAGTGTCATTATACTTTAATAATTATGCGGAAAAGCTTAAATATAATTTCTGAATCATTTTATATCAGCTGCTAGAATAATAGATGTAGCTGGGGCTTGTTTAATACAAAAGGATTCAATTATAGCCTACAGAAAGCCTTGAATTCCATTATATCTACCAATACATGTGATTTTTTAATAAATAGTAATTGAATGTATTTTTTTCGTCTGCCTTTTGATGACTAGATGCAAAGCAGTTTTAATTGTTCTTCTCAGTGTATTTTGGTTAAATGTGGGCGATTAATGAGTGAAGAAATGCAAGATTGTTAAAATACAGTTTAATAACAGCACCTGTATATAGAAATATAGCTATTTTCTCTATCAGGGAATTGCATTGAAACAGGTAATGAAGTCCTCTTACTCCTTCTACTGTTGGAAGACAGTTTCCAAACCAAAACAGATGACAATTTTCAGGGAAGGCTTTGGAGAAAGGATTGCAATGACTATATCAAACAAAAGGTTCTGCAATAAGGAAGACGGTGTCAAGGTATTTTCTGAATATGCTTTACCAAGAAGCTTCATGTGGTCAAGGAGGAGATCCACTTTTGCTCTTACAGCTCACATTTGATTTTGATTTTAATTGCTTTCTCCCAGCACGGACATCCCATCATGTTATTGCTGCAAACCACTGGAGAAAGTACTTGCTGTTATCCCCTAACCAAGCCACTGAGGTCACTTTATCTGCTGTGTTCCTGCTGAGCCAGTGGTGGAGCATTTCTACACAGAGTGCCAGGTAAGCTTGAAGTACATTTTAAAAAGTCTGGGAACATGAAAATTAATTTTGCTCAAAATTGTTTCTGTCAAGAATGGTTCAAGTGAAAATGTAAATAAGGGCACTGTTTTCAGCATTTGTCCTTTGACAGTCTGTGTGGTAGATGAAAGGCTGACAGTTGTTATGAAATGCAGCAATTTAAAAAGTTATGGTTAAATTAATGAGCAAAATATTTTTAGCTAGGAGCTATAATGAAAATTCAATATAAATTATATCCAGTGTATGCACTAAGATGCATAGAATAATTCTCTGTTAAAACACTTTTTGTCAAAGCTTAAATATGCAAAAATATGCAAAGCTTACCAAACAAATTGAAAAATAAGTGCATCAGCATGGAGATATATATATAGATATATATATATATATACGTATACATATATATACACGCACATGTATAACCTACCATGTTAAAGTAGAATCAAATATATTCTTACTACCAATGACATTTTGGAGCCTGTAACTCAACATACTGGCAACGTTAGATTTCAGAAATTGTAACAGAGGTTATGGCTGTGTGCGGAGAGATGGGAAACAGATTGAATTGACTTGGGAAACCCCAGTCAATAAAGTAAGGTAGGCCCTAAGGTGCCCTGAATTGCCTTTGGGACAGAACTGTCATCCTCCATTGATCAGTGAAGGGGAAGCTTGTGCCACAGTCAGTGTTCTCAATGGACTACAAGAGTCGAAAAATCTTTTTAATCTGTTACTTGGATCTAAGGGTAGAAGAGTAAACTGTTTAAAGTGCTCTCCTGCACTGAAATTTTATTCTTAGGTTTGTATTCAAACAGCATCCAGGATCTGCTCACGACTCACTGTTTACTGTAAAATCTTGCAACAAAGACTTGGTTTCTATCCCAGAGGTTTTGCAATTAATTTTTTTGAGTCTGTAAATGTACCTTTATTTATTGCTTGTTATTATGGTATTTAAAGAAGGAAAAATGAAAAGGATAAATCTTTTAGAGAGCTTTCTTTGGTTTATTTCTACATGATAGATAAAGGAATCTTTCAATTTAAAAATATTTCTGCTTATTTGGAGGAGGATGTTGATGGATTCATGAGCGAAGTGATGGATTATATGTATGCAACAGGCAGGGAACTGTCCATGGCAAAGGCAGTGTCCTATAGATCAGTCTGGAGATGGATCTTGAGTTATATCCTTCTCACCCATTCCAAACATTCTCACACTTTTTGGAGAAAACTTTTCCTTGAGAAAATGAATTATGTTTCATGTGCCAATTGAGACAACTCTTTGTTTGCCTTATCCTACATATCAACTTGTTATTTTTTGTGCCTCTCTTTCTTCCCACCTGTTTCTACCCTTTCCATAACTTCTTTAATGCAGGAATTTACTGAAGTTCTGCCAATATGGTGGAAAGCAAATAGAGCTGGACTTTCCCACAATCGGCCTAGCTCCAGCAAAACTTACCTCCTTGTGCTTGCCAAAGTTGTGCGCTGTAACTGAGTAGCCGTCATGAACTACTGGTCTTGTCCAATATTTTCATTGTGACAGAGGTTCCTTGGCCATGGATGGGTGTGGAATGGACTCACTGTTATTCCCTGGGCACATTTCTGTAAGCCTGTACTAACATTGGTGGTGCTGAGTTGCCCAACTTTGAGACAGTGATCAGGAATGGTTCTAAAGAGCAGTAGTGTTAGAAATCCTCATTTCCCAGGGACCTATGGAGTCTTATGGCCAAGGGAACTTGAACAAAGTATTGTTTTTGGAGCCATAGTCATAAGGACAGTGCTGTGAGAATTAAAATATAGTTCTGCTTTTGCTTCCTATGAAGTGAGAGTTTGTGAATATTTCTATGCTCATTTTCTTTTTTGTATGTATGTTTCTATTTTACATATATATTTTCTTACTTGTTTTTAAAAATCCCTGTCATTATAAATATATATGCAAAAAAAAATTGGGATGGAGGAAAGCTGTAGAAAATATGTTTTGACATATTTTCAGAAGAGGATCTCTATTGACATTTTTCAGAAAAGAATCTTTTTTAAAAGATGATGAAAGCTTGAATTATGTTTGTATGCCACACTACACTGCTCTTCTTTTATCCCATATATTTAGTACGCTATTGCTTGAAAATAATTATAGGGTACAAAGACTGGAGCCATGAGAAATGAACGTTTGAAAAAAAATTCAAGACTGTTCACCAAACTGAAGACACAGCGCATAACATGTTCATCCTCGTGAAAAATCTTCGTTTGTAAGTGCTGCCAAGGTCAACGTCAGCTTGAATTCTTTAATGCATACTGTAAGTGCAAGCCATGCAGATTAGATCTGCCCAAAGCTATTCCTATTTGTTCATCCAGCTTTTAAAAATACATGTTTGTGCTCTTCTATTAAAAAAATTTCCATTAAAAAAATCAGCAGTCCAAGCTTGTATCAGGTCTTTCATTATATTCATTCTTCACCTGCCTTTCATTTTGCCCCAGAAATATATACAAACAAGTTTCCATCTGCACACTGCTGAATGTATTTTCACATTCAATAACAGCAGCATAATGTATTTCCTGCATTTTCCAGATAAGTTAATGAAATTAGATTATGCAGGGAATAAAAATAGTTCAATGTTAGGACTCATTATGGGAATCTTAACATTTACTAAAATGCTGAACTAATAATATTGAACAGGGAATTGTATTTTAATTGTTTTTATCTCTAGAATGAATATTTACCTGCATGAATTATGTTATTAAGGGCACAAAATAATCCAAAGTATGGCAATATTTCATGCAGTCTCACTTATTTTATTAAAGCTCCCATTTTTCTGAAGCTTTCAAGGAAAGAGGTGGAGGCAAAAGAGGGGAAAGAGAGAGAAAGTAGTCCATTTTTTATATAATTTCTTATACAGTGAAATCAAATGTGAGGTTGTTTGGCTATTGACAGATTTTAGGGCCAAATCTTGTAGTATTTTTTTGTATCAAGCTCTTTTTCTCTATCAAAGAAAATACTGGGAAAAAAATCTAATTCTACCTGATTCCTAGGCATGATCCTTGAGAATGCCTGGAGATACTTGTCTATATGACAGGGAGGTATGTGGAGCTTCCTGGGCAATCTCAAACAGGAGCAGTAGGAGTCCGTGCTTGCACTAGAGTCTGTACAGAGTCATTTGCGGCTTTTCCCTTGGCAGTCTCTTCCAAAGAGCTCAGGAATGTCTCTGAAACAGCAGATAGACACTTTTGGACAATAGTGGTGTAGAAACCTGTCAGAAATATTAACAGCTTGCTCAGGATAGTCCAAAGTTGTGGTATCAGTTTTTTTTATCATCATCATGAATTATTTTGGACTACCAAAGGAGACGATATTTGGCTTCCAAATTTGATAACAATTGTTATTATTTTATTGGCCCTGAGACATCTGCAATTCAGGGAGGTGATAACCTTACAAATCTCCCTCTTAACTGACATGTTAGTAAGAAGCTCTCTGTCTTCTGGCTTTACTTGGGGAAAAAACTGGATTTTTAGAAGTTTAGACTGCTACTTTCTTCTCTTTCCTGCTCACTCCTCTATGCTTGCTGTGCTCATTGCTGCTGCTGGCTTGTCAAGCTGACCCTGCCATAGCCTGTTGACACTGCCAGGCTGTCTGTTGTGGCACTGACTTTGGATCCATGGCAAAGAGCCCAATCTGTTCGTCCCACACTTGTCTCCTGTGTACTGTTGCAGTTCTTACAGTGCTCCTGTGAGTTACTGACAGTTTATGTCACACTGGTTCCTTACAGGAAAAGTGATCTTTCCTAAGACTGTGCAATAGGTTATTTTTCGATTGGTGCCTGAGCCAAACATGAAAAGTATTGCCTGAATTGGAGGGTTTGGGGGGTTTTTTGCTGGTTTTTTTTGTTTGCTTTTTTGTTTGTTTTGTCTGTTTGTTTGTTTTTAAGGTTTTCTTTTTGTAGAAAATTTATGTATACAAAGTTTTTCTCATAGACATGAAAGACTGAAAAAGAGTCCTTCTGGATCAAGGAAATATTTAATTAAATGTCAAGCATAACATTTTTTTTCCAGTGTAGGTTGTTCTAACAAAAGTAAACAGTAGAAGTATGGCACGAAACATTAAGCATCAATTGCAAAACTGGCCAGGAATATTGCCCTCAGTGAGTAGTCAGGACATTTACACAATATGTGGTAGGCTTATATTCAAATCCTCCCTGAAGAAGCATCTCTTCTTCACCTTCTGCCTGGCTGATGCATGTTCTAGATGTCACATTGTGTGGGTGTATCTTTACTCAGTCCTTTGACTGCAGACATTCTACTTTGTGTAATTATTTTAATAGGAACTGACAGCTGCTTGTTCTACCTTCTCAATAAGTGTGTGTGTAACCTGTTACATCATTCTCAGATTATGAATCTTCCTCCCCCATGACTATTTGCACAAGATGAAAGAGCTTCAGAAGAAGAAATAGGAGCCACTTTATGCTAGAAAGCATTACAGCCACTGCAGTTGTCACATACCTTGTTCTGAGAAATGGTTTCTGAGACCCCTATTCTTAAACACACACTGTGAAACTACTGTTATCTCCACATGACCCTGTTGAACATAACTTTCTTTTTGTTTGTAATAAAATAGTTTTTATACTTCTATGTCACTGAGTCCTAAATTGTGGAGAGAGTACAGTGACCCCTGGAGCAGAAGTTGTGCATGTACCAAGGGAATTTGTTCTCCATCTTGATCTCATCAAGAGATCAGTTCTTGAAGGAGGTTAAGTTTCTGAGATGATGACATCAGTAATGAGTTGTGACTCCTGAAGACCAAATTGACTCCTTATTGACTGATCAGTTCTTTGACAAGTGTAAGCTGAAGTATGTGAAACTTAAGTACTCAGTCTCTGTTTCACTGAAATCCACTCCACAGAAAAAACAAATCCAAGTATGTCTTCTTAGAAAAGTTATAATTGTGGTGTCATAATGGTATATAACCTTCTGAAAAGCTTGTAATTGATTCTTACCTAATGAGAGTCTCCAAAACTTTCTCCTTGTTTCAGTCTGATTGTACAAAAAATGAATAAAAGCTCTTAAGCTTAGCTATAACTAAACTGGGGATGTTATTCTGAGCCATGCTATTTCTGCTCACTGTCATGATGCTCTGATATTTGCTGCTTGAGGTAATTTGCCCAAACTACTTCTTTTGACACCCCAAGCTGCAGGATAAATTAAATCTGGGTCCGACCCATTTTCATAGGCAACATTTTTTTGCTGCTCAAAGCACTTTCTTTCAGCACCATCTCACCCATCCAAATGGTTAGACTAAGATGACAAAGGGTCAGTTGAATAAATCCCATTATGAAGCATTATTTTTCCTTTCAGTGACAGGAAAAAAATTTAGTGTTGAAAGGTAAGTCCTCTAGACATGAATGTTTTGAAGCAGAAGTGCAACTCTCCTTTATGCTGCCCCTCTCATGAGGTGAGCTGTCCAAAGAAGTAAAGATCCTCTTTTTTATATTTAATCCAGCAATATCAGGTGATAAAACACAGTATTTGGGATTATATCCGTCTATGAAATCATACTAATGGAGTCTATTAGAAGCTTTCTCCCTCCCACTGCCTTCATATTAAATTAATTTAGAAAATTGTCTATAACTTCTCCCTTCCTTGTATTTCTTACTCCACGTTATCATTTTTGTCCAGAGGGATGTTATCTTTTCATCTCACTTTTATTGAAACGGTTTTAAACTTTTTAAAATTCTTTTGCCTGTATCAAATACCTTTGTATTCACAGATGAAAGCTGTACTGAATATGAACTGGTCTTTTGGAAACTGTTGAAATGAATATAATTTTTTTTTATCAGATGGAATGTCATGTCTCAGACCATTCATGTTATTACGAAGACTGGGATTGGAGTGATCTGATTGTCAAGATTCTTACTGTCAATACTATCAATGACTTGTAAACTTCTCTGTCATTTTCTCAGTTTAGTAAGCCCATTTCAGGAGGGTTGCCAGGCTATGAGCCAGGTGAAAGGGGCAGCAACTGCATCTCCTGCAGCACGTCCTAGCTATGCTGGAATGTCTTGGTAAGCACTTTCATAGTCTGGATCCTTCTATGAAACTGAGGGAGATGGACTGGTTTATTTATTTTCTCATTTATTTGTCATGTAGAGCATATGTTTGTGCTAATTTCCTGAATCTAAGAATCTAAGACATCTTGGTAGAAAGTGTTCTTTTTCATAAAGACAAGGAATTCTTGCTGTCCATTTAATGATCTCCAACTCATTGACAGTGGTTGTGTGTACTGATGTCCTCAGTCTCTCGTTGAAGCAGACTGAGGTGGATAATTCTGGACTTTGCCCCAGCAGTATTAGGCACCCTCCAAGGCCCTGTTCTGAACGATGATCATCCTTCCTTGGGGAGAAACACAAGACAATATGATACTGATAACATTTACATAACATTATCTCAGGAATCCACACCAAGGTGAGCTTTCAGAAGATGCACTCCTACTTGCATTTCTCAGGTGCTGAATTCCCTGTATTATTATCTGTTTCTTCATATCAGTTACAAGATTGCTGCAATGAATAAAGACATTGTATGAAAATCACGAGTAACAAGTTGATAAGATTATTCAACATAGATCTGGGAATCATATAAGCAGTCTGAAAAAAAGAAGGTGGACAAAATATCAGCCAAATATGATTTCAAAATACAGGCTCTTATTAATCTTACATGAAGAGTAAAACTCAACATATTTGCATAAACTTCCAAAAAATATCTGCCTTCTGTGAGTGTACTATTTGGACGAAGAGAGCAGTGTGTTGTGCTGCTTGACCATCAGGCTGTGATTCCTGACCGAGAGCAGATGCGAAGCTGCTTACGCTGTTTGGAATATTTTTTGCATAACACTGAAACCCAGCAAAACAGAGGAATATTCTGCAATTATTCATCTGTTCACAGATCTGCACTCCTCGCAGATCTGCAAACTGCAGATGTCAGCCACAGGAAACCACATGTTTAAAATAAGAAAATAATAGTATTTAGCAGATGAAGGTAGCTGGTATCATCCAGCATGTTATTTTATCAAAATTTTCACCTGAGATGTCATAAAGTGCTCTTGATTTTAAGATATTTTTATCTTTTCTTTATTTCCAAATTCATATATATTCATGAGTAGCTTACATGTTATTTTACAGTAGATTAAAAAGCTTGGTTTTGTTTTCAGCTATAATACTCTAATGCAATCTACTTGATAAGAATGAATTTGGTTCTGATCCTGCAAAGTAATATGGAGGTTGAGAACCTGAAATTGTTCTGAGAGTATCTGAGGATACATATGCAAATGCCATGAAAAAGGATCTTATCAGTACAGTCAGTATAAATCATTATTTTGTCTGCAGTACTACAACGTATCCACTGTTTCTAAACCCACAGCAATTTCAACACATTTCTTGTAAAATGGCTTTTAAATCCTATACTTTCTTTGTGAAGTGTAGGCAAATTTATTCCAATTTTAAAGGTTTTGTTTTTTCTAAAATCAGCAAAATGAAACAAACCAAAAGGTTTTTGGCTATCACAGGAACACAACTCATCAAAATGTTAATCTACCAAATTCCTTGGCATAGTTTGACTTTTCTGTAACCATCTAAGCATGTTTTAAATGCTATTTATTGATTCAGCAACTAATTTGGCTATTCCTTCCCAGTTCTGATTGATGCTATTGATTGGCTTCTCATGGCCTCTTGAAGTCAGTAGGACACCACTAATTTAGTCTGTTTATTTTGGATCAGTCCCGATGTTTAATCAGAATAACTGATGTCTCTTTCTAGACTGCTCTTCCCTGTCACTGATTTTGTAACAGAGTGAAATCAGCATTAGCTGCAATTAAACTATAAAGTCTTTGTTCTTCTAATTAAAACATTAAAAAATATATAATGAAAACATGACAGAAATTATTAATGATAATTCTTACTTAAACAACAAATTCATCTAATTATACTTTGAGAGGAAAATTATTTGAGGATACTATGATTTTGGTTTTATAAACAAGAAAAGGAAAGTAGTATTAGAAAGTATAAAGATCACAAGGTACAATATCTGTAAACCAAACTTAATGAAAATCTATATTGGGGTTGGCATTAAATTTTTCTAATTTCTCTTAAGTTTATTTCAATTTGAAGCTCCCAGTTTATTATGATCTGAAACAAAATCTCCACTAAAATGTTAACATTAAATGTCCATTTGTGCTCTCACTCTAAAATGTAGCAAATAAGTTTATTGGGTAACTAGGAAGTAGGTTTCCAGTGGCCAAAATACTGTGTTAAGTAAGTTCTTCTCATTAAATTACTTTTGTTCTGAAGCTTCATTAATATTCATTCTCCAAAATCTAGCAAAGGTCAGCCAAAAGGTAATTGTGTCAAGACTGAATACCTTTCCTTGGAACATTCTGCACATTTTAAAGCAATTTTTTTTCTTCTACTTCTGTAAAACTAATTTGCAGTAGGATTTACTGGCTCTGTCAGAACTCTCTTACTTCAAGACAACCTTTTAGAAGTTGTATCATCTGCAGACACACGTACACATTCCCACCAGAGTGTTGTAAATTTACACCGCTGTGAGGAATTACCAGCACCCCTGGAGAGCAGCTCGCTGTGAGCCGCAGTGGAGGGCACCACGCAGCAGCTGGAGGCAGCAAGGAATCACATCGTGTCACAGAGGAACTCCAGTGGAGCTGGGCAAAATTTTCCAAGCTCCAAATTGGTGTTTGGCCAGGAGACTGCAGCAAACACCTTACTTTTAAAGGAGTAGCACTTGAGCATTAAGGAATTAATGAATGAACCAAGGAATTGAAGAGCATTAGGGAGTTGTGCTGACTTCACACTTCAGCCAAAAAGTGAAACCTCTGCACATAAAGGGCATGTCAGCATTACATAATGAGGAATGGCCTCAATTTATGTTCAAAATAAGAGTAAATTGTTATTTATTGTAAACAACTAGCTCCTTTTAAGCTTGTCTTAAAAGTTCAAATTGAACCCTAGGGAACAGTTAATGATTGCTAACTCAAGCTTGTGTATCATCACTATTTCAACCCAAGAGCAATGGATAGTATTTAACTTTTTGTTGGTGTTTTACCCTAGGCATAGGTTTTGATGTGCTCTAGTGTCATGGCAATGTCTGGGCAGCCAGGGGACCTCAGCTCACCTTTGTGTGGCTCTCACCCTCAAGAGGAGCTCCCTAGACAGGTGAGATTGCTCTTTCCTGGGGAGATAGTGAGGGTTCATGGATGGGAAAAACTTCTGAAGCTGAGGGAGGAAGAGACAGAGACCCCACTGGGAGCAGTTCTGCCACAGGAGGAGAAGATGGGAGATTCCTCAGCAGAGCAAGCACATGATCAGGCTTCAAGGAGCTGGCAGGAAGATTTTCCTAAGACTGCACAGGGCTTTGTCAGACCAAATACACTGAAAACAAGGAAAGGAAAAGCAAAAAGAATCGGAGAAAAAATTGCTCTTATTTTAATCACTTTCACTGAGCAGGGCTATGTCCAGCACATAAAAAGTGGTTTTGTGATAATTTTCATTTGGATCAAACAGCATCTGAGGTTCAGAGCTTCTTGATATCTTTGGTCACTGACTTGAAGCTCACAAATAAGCTTATTCAGACTTACCCTTTTTCTGTAAGTGCTGTGGAATTCCTAACCAAACTAGTAAACTTCCAGGAGCTGCCAGCTGAACTGGCAATGATTCCTGAAATCTCACTGTGCCACAGGGACACTGGGTGTTGCTGAATCCATTCTCTCTCATAATGAAAGAAATTTAAAATGGGTAGGCAAAAGGTTTTGTAAGTTAGCAGTTACAGAGAATCATCATATTCTTGTGTCAAAACTGTTTTATTCAGGCTTGCAAATACCCTGGTCAAATGTTAAAACTCCCCCCAAAAGAGAGTTAGTTAATCTTTTTTTCAGAGAAAATCTAATTTCCTGTCAAAGGTCACATCAGAGCAAACCCAAAACAATTATGATGCTAAGGAAAACCACCTAGAGCAGGTGACAAAAAGCTGATAACAAGGACACCTCTTAGGTCTTGGTCCTCCTTTTTGGTTTCAGATATCTTACATAGCTTTACAGACCACCCTTGTCCTTTTTGTTCCACAGCCTTGGACTACGTGCTCACAATTTTTTGCTGGAATGAACTGTGCAGCAAATATTTTATCTGCACAGAGTAGCCAGCAGGGCTGAAGGAGAAAACGTACAGCTCACGACAACTGTCACTGACAGGATGCCAGAGACCAACTCTTACCTTCGTCCTAGCTCAATAAATGTACTTTGGAAAGCGGTGCTATGTAGCTTTGCATATATATACCTCCATAAATATAAAACTGAGACAATTAGAACATTCCTGTTTGGTTTTTGCCTTATATTTAAACCAAGTTTTCTCATCTCACCAGAAAATACCATAACAGTGAGGGTTTCCCAGCCCCAACGAGCAATTTTTTATGTGTAGGAACACAGCTCCCTCTCAAAGCTCACTGGGCCAGAAAGAAAGGGTTTGTAATGGTTATTATAATTTTTAAAATTAACTAGTAGGCACTCAACTCAAAGTGACCCATTGATGGTTTTGGGTCTAGTTTTGGTTCCTAGAATTGATTCATATTTAATTAAAAAATACACAATAGTTTTCACGTAGTAAACCAGGACAAAAGTCTCTGCGTTCAAGGGAATCCCCTAAACATAATTTTACTTAATGTTATTAACACTGTGGTCTATAGAAATTAGAGTAGGTTTCTTATGGTGAGACTTTCAGTGAGGAAGTCTAGGATATCAGCCTCCATCCTCGTTCTACCCTTAGGAATAGCTACCTGCTGTGGTTAGGAGATGGAGATTTGACCGTTTAAGTCTGAAAAGAGAATTCATCCCACTTCAAACAGAAATGGCAGCGTAAAAGGTAGATAGTACTGTAACAAATGTATCCTGCAGGGTGTTTGCTTCTGTCAGCATCCGATATAGTTTGAGAAACTTTGCAGATCAAATCCCAGAGGCCCCTCAGAGAAATGTGTGTTCATTCAGAGACCTTGGGCCTGAGCTGATGTCCACTTACTTACAGTATGGACAGAGGTACTTTTTTTAGCACTTAGAGACAAAAGACAAAAAAAAAAAAAGAAAAAAAAAAAAAAAGAAAAGAGATTAGGTTTAGCCAGCTGCTTAAAGTGGATTTTGAAAAGTGCATTCTGCCCCATATATCTGACATGAGTCACGTGCTAGTTACATTGAGTGTGGCAGAGATTTTTGTGGTCACTTAAGAGACAGATGTGTCTGAAAAAAAATAATGCATTTTGCACGGTCTACTGGGAAAGAAAATTAAAATGTATGTGTCTGCTCTTATGGAAAGAAATAGGCTGATCAGACTGATGGGGCCTCACATGCTGAGAGACATCATACTTCCCACATTGCTCATTTCTTCAAGGATGAACAGCACCTGAAATGAAGACTGTGAATAAACGAACCTGGTCTTTTGAGTGTAATTTAAGGTAAAGCAGATGTCCAGCACAAGTATATGTAGTATCTCTACCCTGAAAATAATTTGGCTGGGTTTGAAAAGATACTTTGCTATAGCTGTTATCAGTGGTTTTCCTAATTGAAGGTATGAGCAGTTGCACCAGACCCCCAAGAAAATTGCTAAAGCCAGTCTGATCAAAAGGCTGAAAGCATTAACATTTTAAAAAGCAGACTAATTGAAATGCAGACTTCTTCAGTGCTAGGCATGGCTTATCATATTAAGAAACTGTTTCATATGAAACTGGGTAAGAAGGATAACAAAAACTGAGACAACAACAAAAACACAATAAAGAAGAATAATGTGTTTTCTGATGTTACTGCTGATATAAAAGTTTCTCTTCCTGTATTTATGTATGTAGAGATGCTATGAAAAATACTTTGCAGGATGTGGGTGACATTTCTCTAATTTGTACTGGGAACTAAGGCAAACTAATCCACCAGGATCAGCTAAAATCAATAAGATCTACAGCAATTGCCTGCAATGCAGAGGATACAGGGGCGTGCACTTAAAAACAGCCAGGGTAAAGGAAATTATGCACTGATGCCTCGATACAGATTTTAAAAGCAAAAAAAACCCCAAAATAAACCCCATCTATGCCAAAGCTGTCCTCAGAGAGTATGTATTTTCAACATGTAGCAGATAGCAGTGACCAAGTGTCACTCCAGGAACAGCAGTAACATAAGAATTAGCAGCTATTAGACAAGCTTTGGATAGCAACAAGCACTTCCAAATGAAGTCATCATTTTATCTTGTTTCTCCTTCAGTTAATGTGTAAAGGGGTAATTTAAAAGGAAGATCCCACTCTACCAGTTATAATAGAGTTTTATTTTATCTGTTTCTCATTTTTACTAAAGAGAATTAAAAATGAAACACATAATGAACTCCCATTTGTCTCAGGGCCCATCACCGCAGTGAGGAATACCTTCTCCTGTGAACTGAAATCCAACAATTTAGCATCATGCATCATGCTGATATAAGGCAGACTCTTTTGCCTAGAGGACACGCTAATGATACACTCTCTGTAGTTAAAGCTGCAAATGATTTCTCTTTGAGCCTGGGTTTTAATCTTGCCATTTAAAATGACCAAAATGAAATTAATTGTGCAATTGATATATTTGTTTGTTCTAGAAAATTAAAAGCTTGGTGAGAAGCTGATAAGCAAATTGCATTAGTAAGATATGGAATTTTTAATAAATTTCCTTCAGTAAACTTCTGACTTCCTTTTTTAATGATGTCTCAAAGGTTCTGGGCTATAGTGGCACCGAACATCATTAATTTTTATTGATCTCAGAATTCAAAGTGAAACCTCTGGTATTTTAAGATTGTAAAGTAGTTAGTATTTAAATCATCCTAAACATATTTGTATAACATGAATGAATTTTCTTATGTATGGAATTTAAGCTACACTTTTTTATGGAATTTGCAGATTTACTCTACCATTTTTTTCCTGACATGAAAGAAGAGAGGCTGAACTAAGGAACTTCTCATCTAGCACTTATTAATGCTCCTATTAAGTATCCACGCCATGTCTAGGAATCCACCAGCATCAAATTGCCAGGAACTCAGCCACAGAAATGGAGCCATAGTCCAAGGAATGTTCCAGGTACCACCATGGTAAGAAAATCAGATGTAGGCTGAAGTGGTAGAGTTGCCCACAGGCGATAGAACTCAGATAAGACAATCTTTATCATCGTCATTCAGATGATGTCACTACAGACAAGTTTTAAGAAAAATAAATAAAAATTAGGCCAATATCTTGGTCTGACAATTTGGCCAATACCACTATTGACTTAGTTATGAGTTCTGAGTGATAGGTCCTACCTCTTCTGAACCAAATTTTTATATTCTTACTTATTTTGGGGACTTCTGTTGAGTACTTATGGGCTGGAAAACTCCAGATTAATCTAGAAGCTAATTAGGTTCAGAACCGTTCTTCAGATATCTAACCTTATTTCTGGTTTAAGGTATTTCTGGATTAAAGTATATAATTTCTTTTTTCATTGCCTCAAAATTAGTCCAAAACCTCACTCTTCAGTCCAGGCAAAAACCATCTTCATATATGTCAAAGCATTTAAGCCTCAGATTCCTTATTACTGTATGCTTTCGCTGCACATTTGCTGGAGTCTCTCATATCTATGTAGATTATAACATTGCACATGAATTATTTTTACTTCATTTTCTTAAACTGTTGCCATTCTTACAAGTTGTGATCATCCCCAAAAATAATAAGAAAAAAAGACCAATGGGTAGTAGCAAAAATGGTTAGTGCGGAAAGTTTAACTGAATATTCCTAAACTTTCCAGGAGTTAAGATATTTAGATGGAGCTTGATTCTGACTTCAAGTCCAAGTTAAGAAGAAATGCAAAGACCTTTATGAAATACAAGACAATTGAGACCTATCTATTTAATGAGCATCAATAAGTATACAGAAATTCCTCTGCCCATGTGTTAATTGAGTGTTGAAAGTCAAAAAGGAAACTCTTCCTATTTTACTAAGTGATTGTTTCCACAAGTTCAGAGATTCAGTAAGTCTACCCAGCAAAACTTCAGATTGATTTTGTAATTTTTATTCTTGTAATTTATCAAAATTTATTTATTGAGCTGAAGACTTTGGAGCTCTGGCTTTCAGCTACATTTATGAAAAGTACTACCATATACTAAAGTAATAGTAGCGTAGTAATTAGTAATGTAGTGTGGCAATGCTTAAGATCACAAATTTTTTGGCATCCTGTACAAATTCAGTGACATATTTCAGGCACATATTATGTTATTTAACTGTTAGACTTGAAATGCCTGGCACTAGACTTCAAGACTGCCGCAAGTAATAGCACAGGCAGGCCTCTCCAATTTGGCTGTGTTTAGTAAGTGATCCAGAAGGTCCTTTTAAAAAGATATTTTAAACCCATTAAAATCAATAGACCAAATGGCTTCTAATATCTCTACTGACTTCATAGGGCTCAGCCATGGTATCACTACTCTTCTGGTGCCAAAAAGATAAGCAGAATTACATTACTCCTTTTTTTTACTGGTCTGAGAACTGAATCAGAGCAAGAGTGCCTCACTTTCCTCAGCTGAGTGCAGGAAAACTTTCTAATTTAGTTAATGTAACCAAAATACCTTTGTAAATGCAAGAAATTTGTATAGACAATGACTGCTGCTCCTGTACTTTGAGCATTTATCTGGGTAAATTTGAAAGAAGTGCTCTGAGGGGGACAGGTGCACCTCTCACTTAGTGGCAGGATGCTGGGTCTGGGAGGAGCTCATTGCACCCCTGCTGCCAGGCTGTTCATCCAGGATATTTCATTCAGTTGTCAGGAGAATTTCACGTTTCACTGCCTGGATAAAACAAAGCTGTTGGCACAGGTCAAATTCCATCCAGGTGTAAGTCATCAGAGAAAAGTTTGAGCAGTTACAGGTGGGAATTTTCATTAGACAAATATATTGAACAGAAGAAGGAAGGAGTACATAACAAAGGGACCCAAACCCACTGTCTTGTTTGGCACTTAACAGTGACTTTATCCCTTTGCAAACATCAAAGATATTTCAATGGATGCGTATGTCCCATCACTACAAGCCCTGGTAAAAAGTAAAGTCTCTCTTTCTTATCAACCCCTTTTGTAGAGTGAAAGGCTGCAATAAAGTCTCCCTGCTACCATCTCTTTATGCTGAGCCACCCCAACTCACTCAGCCTGTCTTCCCAGGAGAAATGTTCAAGCCTTCTGATCACCTTTGTGGCCTCCTCTGGCTCAATTCCAGCAGCGATTATCTTTGAATTGGGGTTGTTCTGTGGGCTGCTGCACGACGCTTCATATCCGAAAACATGGTAAAGACGGGAGCTTCCCATCATCAAAACAATGTATCTTCTCTACAGGAAGTTACAAATGAGGATTAATGAACTTGTGAGGAAAGTGAATAAGCTGATGGTCCCTCTCTTCCTTGCTAAGAAAGCAAGGAAAGACTTTGAATTCCTCCCACCTCCCTTAATTTATTATACATGGCTCATAAAGATACTAGGATAATTTTTTAAAATCTCATTGTTATATGCATTGCAAATAGATTAATTTTTTTAGCTGATCCAGTCAACTTAGAAGTGTTGAGTATCATTAAACTTCATTTTATGAATCCAGTAAATGCTGTCTCACCACCAGGGACCCACTTAGGTGCTGGCATAGTAAATACCAAGGTACATGTTCATTCTGACATTAAAGTTGGCTCAGAAGAATTAATTGCTCTCAGGTGTCCTCAGCTCTGCCACGTAAGGGAACCTTTAGTTCCAAACTGCAACTTCATCCAATAAACTCTCAAATCTGAATTCAATCATGTCATCACTCTCATCAGATTTTGTAACTGCCTTTACAATAGCCAGTGGTGTTTGGGATAGAACCAAGATGGAGTTTTGTGGCATCAGGACAATTTAGCTTTGTTTTGATGAATGTATAAACTATACTTACATTTTCTGAGCACACAGCACAACCTTGTAGCTCTTTGCTGTCAGCCAACAGACCCCAGGGGTGCTTACATCCTACATTTCCCTGGGTGCAAATAGGATGATACAACTTTTCATGCCCTGGCACAGATAGCATTCTAAGCTTGTAAAATGGTGTCCCTTCCTAGGCAGGGTGTTGAAACCATAACTGGGTGCAGATGGAGTCAGTGTTGTACTTCTGTGTTATGTCATTATGATTCATATAGCTGGTTTATATTAATCTGTTTAACTTGAAATAGAACAGAGGAAGAAAAGTGTTCCTGCTGCCACACAGCACTACTGGCGTGGCAGTGGCAGCAGAGATAAGTCCTCCTGACTCTCCAGAGAGACCTGCTAACTGGGTTTCTCCTTTTTCCCTCTTCTACAGCTGAAACCTGTTTGACTTCCACCACCAGAACAAATGCATGTTTGCAGAACAAACTGTTGGGAATGACAAGTATTGGTGCTGCTTCTCTGCTGAAACCACTGTGATTTTAAATTAAATCAATTGCACTTTAATAGAGCAGGAAAAAAAAGTTCTGTCATTTGGGAAATTAGGATCTCACTTGAGAAATGTATTCTGATTTGGGCTCAGAGCCAAATCACACTCTGTAGAGTGCTGTGCTATTGCTGCTTACAACCACTTTTTTTGGTCCAAGCTCTTCTGCATAGTGTCACATTCATGACTCCAGGAATGACCAGAGCCTGAGTTGTGTGTGAGGTTCAGATTTCTAGGATAAAGTGGCAACTGACCTTATCTTACATGAGTGCTCCAAATACAATGAAGTCATTATGAGAAAAAGACAGACTCCAGCTTTTTCTTTGGATTTTGCTAAGTGTCCATACATCCGTTTTTGACACCCTAAATATTGAGCAGATGTGTTAAATGTGCTCTAAACAAGACATAATCATGTCTCCTGCGCTACAGCAGAGCGGAGCCAAATCTAGTTCTGAATCAGTCCTGGGTGGGAAATAGGACTTGCTTAGACTTGCGTGGTTTTGGATATGTGCAAAACTGTAAATAATTCTAACAAAGAAGGAGGATGTCTAGTATACTTTTTGTCTAGTTTGGGATAGGCTGCAGCTGACAAAGTCTGGTGAAGTATTTAAATTAGATACAATTTATTTTGAATATAAAATACATTAGACATATTATTCTCCCACAGAATTTTGTAGGCATAAAATTGATTTCTGTATTTGAGATCATCAATCCATTAGTGAAATAATAGAACTCTATTATTTATATAAATAATTCCATTATTTTTATGTCCTAACAGTTATTTTTCACAAGAATCAGCTGCTAACTTGTGCTTTTCTACTGTTTGTTTTTTTTAAATTGTGCCTTTTGCTTAGTCAGTCAGCAAGGTTTCATTGGGTCCCAAGGACTGACACAGATTTGTTCATCCTGTTCAGAAGTGAGGTGATTCAAGAACTGAGATAGAGGGACTCTAGTCTTTCATTTATTTATTTCACCAATAAACTTGTCAATTAGAGTATCAAACAGTCTCACAAATACAGATTCATCCTACCTTATTTAGGCGTTGAATTAGAAATGAGTTTCCAGAGGACAATCCAAACTGTAGTTGAGTTGATTTGCTTCCAGTGATGTCTATTTTTCCTTGTCTTCAGGAGATTTGTACAGCATCCAAACTCCTAACTAAACCACTGCAAGTGCCTACAGCCAGCTGAGATGAATATAATGTCTAACCCCTCCATATTATCAATTACTCGGATTTCTTAGGCAATGGCAGTGAGCTGCACAACACAGTGAGCACACATATAGATCCATTGCCTATATTGAGAAATAGAAAAGCTCTTGGAGAAGATTTATAGGACTTAGTTGAAAACTTTGTAATTGATGAGCTGATATTTATATGAATTAGGGTTTGGCAAGCTTTGCTATAAACAAAACTTTATTGCCAGGGTTTGAATGGAGAGTATGTCTCACTACCATTGATCATTTTTCCCAGGAACAGAGCACAGCATGGAAATAAGGGGCAGAAGAGGCAACAAGAAAATAAAACCTACTGGGTTTATTTACTATTTATTTACCTACTACATTAGATAGAGAGTAAAATGGGTCAGTGAGAAAAGAGCCGTAGAGGTTCAGTAGAGAAAGGCAATGGATACAATGCGATGCTAAATGAAGTTGAAGCTGTTAGAGATGAGCATTACAGCAAATAGGTCAAAGGATTATTTTTAAGGATGGGAAATGTCTGACATGGCAAGTGATTCACTCTTTAACCATGAAATTTGTGTTTTCACATTATGGACTTTCACTAAGCTGCTACAATTAAGCCGTCTCATTTTGCATGATGCCCTTGATATCTATGCATAGACATTTATCGTGAATTTGGTACCAAAAAAGATATCATGGGTATTAAAAGAATTACTCTTAACCTAGAATCTTGACTAAACTCTTTTTTAATAATAATATTTAATAAACAATATTTTTCCTTCTGAGAGATTAGTAAGTTTTAAGTTCTGAATGCCCTTGTGTCAGACACACAAACCTGCTTTTATTTTTAAAACAGTGTTCTGGAAGGGTGATTTAAAATTGAGAAGGAAAAAACATCCAACTGGTCACCAAAGAAATGGTAATGTGGCGAGTCACTCTTCCTGGAAAAGCTCTGATTCCTCCAGTGCAAAAACGAAGTAGAAAGTCTGGGTAGTGAATACACAGCACAGAAGTTACTGGCTGGGCAGGATTAAAAATTACATTTCCTGAAAAGGTCACCAGAAGTAGGTGGGGGTATCATAATAAACACTATAAAGATGTAGGCAGAAGGCAGAAGATAAAGGCAGAAGACCTTACTTTTGCTTTTGTCCTTGGAAAAGACCTTGAAAGAAATCAGCAGGTCCATCACCTTGTGTTTTGGATAAATGAAGTTCAAATGCTTGGAACAAAAGGAAAATTCCTAAGAATGCTGTGCTGTCTTTTGCAGATTACATTCACTGTGATTCATGCTGCTATCCTTCATTTTCTAGTACTGTACTCTTGGGACTGCTAGAATATTCTGAAGGGATGAATGAACATTACTTTGACGAAGAGGTGAAAGGCATATCTATCATACCCTGTTTTTTTATCAGGTAATTTCTGAAGAGGGTGCAAAGTAGTAGTAAGTGTTCTAGGTAGATAGATTTTTTTCCCCTTTTGAAGTTAAGAACAACCTGTTTTTATGCAATTATTTGTAAATAGTAGAAATCCCAATTCACCTGAAAGGACCTGTTCTGCTAATGTGACATGTAATGTAATCCGGTGGGCATTGAGTGAGGTCCTAGAGGGACAGACACATAAAAGCAGCACTTCTGTCAAAACTCTTTTTCCAAGAACTCTGACATGCATTTCCATGTAATAAAGGGATCCTAGAACATAAGACATGTCAATTACCCGTGAGTCAGGAAAGAGTTTAACAAGGTTAATGTGTGTGTAGGTGGCAGAAGTCTGTTCTCCCTCCTGGCTTCTGCTCAAATTGGTTTCTCTTCTGTTTCCCTACAGAGTTTTGGAGTAGAATCTAAACAAAAGCAGTGCTGACTGTCAAAGACCACTCATTGGCATGGAACAGTCACCCACTGGTGTTTTATTTTCACTATTAACAGAGATCCTGAGAATGACTGGGACACAGAAGTTACATCTATGCAAATAAAACAATGCTGTGGGTCTGGACATTGGTGTAGGGAGAATATGTATTTATATTTATATAGGTCTGTATTTATAGGGCTGTATGGCCCAGCAGCCATTACATGGTAATTCTTCACCCAGTTCAGTAAATAAAATGCACAGAAAAGATATATACCAATGCTGTTAGGGTGAAAACTGAGCTTAAACTAAACCCGTATTTTCCCATTTGATTTAGCTATACATTTAGTTTCTATAGTGGGGCAGCACAGGTACACAAAAAGTTGGTTGAATAATTATTCAGTTGTCTGTCTACTACAATTACTTGAATTTTAGACCTGAAAACGGAAAATAAAAATTTTTGGTTGAAGTTCTGCAAACATTTATACCAATGTAAGGGTGCTGAAATTCTGAGGCTACATTCCTAGGGCAAGCAACTTCCATATCTCACAGGTGAAAATCTCTGACTTGAAGATGCAGGAAAAACCTCATCAGTACTTGCCCGTCTCAAGCTGAAAGTATAGAATGTTCACCATTTCACTGTGAATATATGTAAAATATAGACTCCCAAGTCTAAAGCTATTGCTCCCATGATACATTTTAAACATTCACTAAAAGGGGAAAATCTCTAGAGTCGGCAAGAGTGGTGAGTTCCCAATTAGCTTACTATCCTCCATGGACAATAAACACACTACATGGGTGAAGGGAACGAGAAACTTATCCTCCCCCAATATACATGTTCCACATATTGATGTGTGTATTTTTGTAGTACCATTAATTTCCCCTTCAAAACTTTTCATGTTGCTTACTGGTCTCTGTGGAAAATAGTCTGGCAAAACATTGGCGTTTCAAAAAAGAGTCCTTTTCTGCACTGTGATTAAATCAAGGTTATTTTCATTCTGTGTTAAAGGAAAAAAAAGAGACCCCATGCCAAAATCCTCTTTCAAGTAGATGCAACATCAGTTGACTGAAGGAAATCTAGGTGGATTTTCTAACATTTCCAAAAAGTGTTCAAATAAATAAAAATTTAATTGTTGCATAAGTTTTTACCTTGTGAGCTGTGTAATGCAGGTCTTTATGAAATTTGTCCCGAAGAAAGGACAAAAAAAAACCTAGCAAAAAATAGTTTCATTTCCAAAAAACCGGTATTTTCTGGAAGAAAAGCACTAACTTTTAAAAACTGCTTTTTGATTCAATGGATGTTAAAATGCAAGAATAAACATGCCATTTACTTATATAATTGGATACATATTTTTTTCCATGATGTGAGTCCCTGTAATCACACCAAACTCTTCTAGCACTTGAAGATCAAAAGTAAATTAACCTTGAGTGAGCTTTTGGTGAATTAAGTTAAATTAGAACAGGCTTTAATTAGATTCTGTATATCTGTTGAAATTTCATATTTTACACAAAAATAAAATATTACATGAGACATTTAAAATGTGTCTTGCAACAATGGAAGAAACTGTCTTTGTATGTGAGAAATTATTTACTCAAGAAGTTTATTGGAATTACTGAGCCTGGTTTTTGGCTAACTCCACTGCAACCCAAAACTCACTAAACTCCAGGGAAATAACACTAATGCACAGGCAGTACAAGTGGAAAAGATAACCTTGATGGTCCTCTGAAAATAGAAAATAGAAGGGAAGTGTAGTAGAATTGTGTGTGTTTGGCAGGACGTCCCCCCAACACCTCTCTCTCCATGGCTGATGCATAGATAACTCAGATTGAGTCAAAAGCCCATCAGGAAGTTATGTCTTGGTGCCTGACAGTCTGAGATCTCCAGCCTTGAATCCACATCTTGGTATGGAGAGAGGATGTGGAGAGAGATGAAAGAAATGAGTACGTAACCAAAAGACAGACTTTTCCGCTATAAAAGACACACGAAACATTACAGAGGTAGAAGTTTTTCTACACGGACACTGAAGTGTGAAAAAGCTTCTCCCCAGGGTCTGGACGCAGCCCTGTGGTAACTTCCTTGAGGACTGAGTGAGGATTCTAATGTCACCAAATTGGAGTTTGGTAAGATATATTGGTTTCCTAAATTGTATTTTCTTAGCTAGCAATTACAATAATAATAGGTACCTGTATCGCGCGCTGCATTCTTAGCTATTCGTAGCTTTGCATTTGTTCTGTGTAGTATGTAGTTTTGTCCCAAGTCTAACATCTATTATTTACTGTGTCTAATAAATGATAATTTATGTCATATTAGACCTAATCAGCCATTATTAAAGAACTTACAAACAAGACCGGGTCTTGGGGTGCTGGCCACCCCAATAAGAGCTACTGCCTGCTGCCAAAGGCCTAGGCAAAGGCAGAGATTTAGCTAAACTCCTGTCCCCATTCGTAACAGTGTATGGACAATACTATTATCTATCTTGTAGAAGTAAAAGAGGAGCTGGAACCACAGAACCCGTCCTTAGGGATTTGCAGTTTGACAAGTGTGATTTGAAAAAAAGACTGATTCAGACAAATAAATTATGCTGATACATCCTGGTTATCCATGTATTGGGATCCCATTTGGTGAGGATAAATGTAAACATTCACTGCTCAAACTTCATACATGCCTTTGTGAAACTGAGGTAAGAGGTGAAGGGATATGAAACTTGAAAGTGTGTGTTTTAATGATTAGTACCATTTTCTTATTGAAAGATTGCTATCTTCAGCTCCATTATTGCTAACAATTTTTAAGTTCCCTTCTCCCAAATTAACATGAAAAGATGTGAAACCAGGCAGATTTTATAAAGGTTATGTTTTATACCTTTTCTTAACTTCTGTAGAGTTATCATTTGAATTACTATTGAATTACCTTATTCCCTCACTCCAGTTTTTCTGTAAGTAGTATTTTCCTGCTCTGAAACCTCAGTTTATACTCATCATATATTTGCACTTGTATTAAAACAGAAATGATATGTTGATCATTGTATGTTAAAAAGTAAAAAACTCAGCCAGGTGTTCGTTCTTCGTCCACGGTGAAAACTCAAAAGATGATAATGCTGGTCCTGCCTCATCAAATATAGCATTTCAAAGAACTCTTCCAGTTTAACATCAGGGAAAGCACTGGGAATGTCAAAACTCTTCTTGGTTTGCTTTTAGGTTTTTGTTAACTAGTGCTCAGGAAGGGTGTAAAAGACACACAGCATTGTTTATTTGCATCCCTATCTGAGATCCAGGTGCTTGGCATCTACAGTCCTTTGCCTGAATTTTGCAAGTTTCCTTTCTATTCCCTCTTGTCCCCCATACCCATTCTCCTTTCCCATACCCTGTAGCACAGGAAAAAGGGCGAGGCAGGTTAACCTGCAGGTTTTATTTTTAGTTCTGATTTTTTCTTAAATTGGTTTCCCTTATGCTAGTATGATGTGAAGCTCACAGCTTATTCTGATAATTTTTTCTCTTTTTTTTTTTTCACCATAGAAATTGCAAAAAATATTACCAAACAAGATTGGCATAGAAAAGCAAGAGATATTACAGATTTCCTTTTTTTAGGAAATACATATTTCAAATGGCCATAAGTCAGCCACAAGTTTGCAAAAGCTTTTTATTATAATAGATCACAGCAAGAAGCTCTTTACCTCATATTTTACAGATTTTCAAACTTTTAGAGAAAGAAATTAGAGAAAATTTGTACCTGGCTATCAAAATTTTTTTCCTATCTATGATATATCATTTCAAGTAATGCAGTCAATAACAATGTCCTAATTCCATTCTTCACATCCTAAAATTCAAGTAATTTTTATGTCTAGTAAAAGATTATGCAAAACCTCCAGGCTGACTGTAAGAATTTATTAGTCTTGTGGTTCGTTTTCTGACATTATTACCAGAAGAGAATGCCTTAGAAATATCACTGTGGCTCTTGAGCTTGCAGTTGCTTTCCAGCTCACCTGGAAAATCAGTAATTGCAGAACAAACTTCACCAACAATTAATGGAGGTGCTGGTAGTGATGGTGAGGCAGCTGCCAGATATCAATGGTAAGCATAATGTATGTAATTGAAACTATTATTGACTAATGTGTATAACTGGCAATCACTTTCTTAGGTTTAAATAATTCAGTGTTTTTATTCTTAAAGGAATTATCTGTGTTTGTGAAAGGCTGGCAGGCACTAGAAAATGAAAACCTCTCTTTCTGCAATGAATGGAGACATTTTTACATGGGCAGATAGTGATAGGACAAGGGGCAATGGTTTTAAACTAAAAAAGGAGTTATTTAGATTAGATGTTTGTTCAGAGAATGGTGAGGCACTGGCACAGGTTGCCCAGAGAAACTGGATTCACCATCCCTGGAAGCGTTCAAGGCCAGGTTGGATGTGACTCTGAGCAACCTGCTCTTGTGGAAGGTGTCCCTACCCATGGTGGGGAGGTTGGAACTGGATGATCTTTAAGGTTCATTCCAATCCAAACCAATCTATAATTCTGTGAATTCATATAGATATAAATAGTTTATCTTCTCTTGTCACAAAGCTTCAGCTCAACTCTTCCATTTGCAGATGTAGGTTTTGTTAGTGTCCGGAGGAATCTACATAGCTGGATTTTTACTATCTGGATTTACACCTCAGACAGCAAAACAAAGGCAAGTATGTGTTGCCTTAATTATTTCAATATTTTAAATTTTTTTGTGTGGAAAAACTCTTCTATGAAATTCTCTGAAACCTCTTTCTCTTTCTCTGAAATTTTAGGTGGAGAAATTCAGACTTGGAACAAATACACTCATTTTAACAGAGATTGTCTGTAAGTCACAGCTAGAACCATCTGCTAAGTATAAGATTATCTTTCACCATCAATGTAAGGTTTTTCCTAGAGTTTACCAACACAATAGAGTTTAGATCAATCAAATTCTCTTTCTTCTCTTTTGGAGCTTATTGAAATATTTATTGCATGAAACTCCCTTGTACAGCCTTTTAAATGGTTCTCAAATCTTGAAATATTTTTGTAGTTGATCTAGGCATACATTGTATTTTCTGAGTCCAGAAAATAACAAATGAGAAAAAAAATTATTAAATGTATTAGGGATTGCTTAATATGTAAATACTAATCTCATCTCTTATTGATAGCACAAGTATTATTAATGCTGTCGATGCATATTTATATTATAGTGTATTTTATTCAAATTAGATATAAAAAGAACATAACCTACTTTCAGTTTCATCTTGTTCTATGCAACTTTTACCCATAATCTGACTAATTTGCTCGGTGTCTCGAATGATACCATTCATGACAATAGCAATTGAGCTAATTTCCTTGCATTCTGGTTCATACTCATTTTGCTGTTTTAAGAAATCTCACCACAGTGTGATGAGTCCAGCTTTCAAGGCTGTTTTAAACAGGCAAGACACATTTTGACAACTTTCAGAAGGGATTTTGAATGAGGGGGAGGGAGTTAAATGTAAAGCAAAACAACCATCTAGCTAGTGAGCTGTGGAGGAGAGGGAGAGAAGCAGGTCTTGTGGCTACATCGTTAGTTAATTAGGAAATTAAACAATTGAGGACAACATAGAATAACCCATATCTGTACTATTAAATCATTTTATCCTTAAAAGCATTTTAGCAAAGCCATTGCATTAAATGGAAGAGGAATATGTTTCGGCAACTGGAGGGTAAAGAGTTTCCTTTACCTAATCTAACACCAACACGTGGCTGATTTGTTGGTGCCCATCCCCAGATTATAAAACCCTCCTTGTTAAGTAACGACTGCCAGTGTTCACTAATCCAGTGCTCCAGCTCTGGGCTAGAGTGTGACATCCCAAAGTGACCCAAGCTCCAGCGAGATGTGACTGCCTTTTCACACCCAATTACCCTCACAGTGTGTAGCTGTGTTCCAAAGTATGTGGTTGAGGATACCTGGATGACCAAATCTTCCCACTGAGCTTGAAAATCAAATTTCTTCCCTTGGTTTTTATAGGCAATTGGAAAGGTGTTCACACCTGGCTCTGGATGGATTACGGGGGAAATATCCCCTCAGACATTTCTCTTTATACCAGTCCTTGTTCTCTTGCTCTTTCTCTTTCTCCTCAATATTATTCATTTAAAAATGTATCTAAGATGCAGCTGCTGAAATGTTGCAATTCCCATTTATAGAGAAACAATTTTGGGATCAATATGAAAAGTAAGCACTGACTTTTATGCTGATAGGCATAAGTGTCCCTCAAAAAGTAAATAACAAAGAAACAAGCTAAATCTAAAGGTATACTGTTGCAGTGGTTGAAACCCTCTCGGAGAAGCCGAGAGGTCCCAAGACAGCAGAGGCACGCTGGTGGGACAGGTCTGAGGTGTGAAACACCCCCTGAGTGTTTATTGGATGCTCTGTCCCTAGATTATGTTAATCCTCCTATGTTGATTGGCCTTTACCTGGTCCCTCACTCCGCCCCTCCTTCTCCCCATTGGTTGTTGCATCCCTCCGCCTCTTCTGCCCAACCCTATTGGCCCTGGATCTCTGTATCCGTGCACACTCAGCGTCATTTGGCCTCTTTTGCTGTTGGACACCTTCGAGAATAAACCATCCTTGGAATTCTGCGCAACTGAGCCCTCTAAGTTCTTTGGTAACGCCCGAGCTATCCAAAGCTCTGGGGTGAGTGTGTGTTTGTGCCTTCCACCGGCATGGCTGAGAGAAGGCTCTGCCTGCACAGTACCAAAGCTGTACTGGCCACGGTGATCTCTTTGAGCCATAGAGACACTTTCGGAAAATGCAGAGGCCTGTTGTATTCCACCACCACTCTGCATTAGTATAATTCCACCTTTCAAATGGAGATGAGCAAATTCAATCAAAAAACATCTAAATATGCATTGAATGCCTTTATTTTGATTTAATTTAGAGGTTAAAGATATAATCTTGAATATAAAATCCATGAATACCAGAGAAATGGATTTTTTTCATAAAAGGTTCAAACTTTATGTGAGCCTCTTATGAAATTTCAGTCTGACTTTCAGCCTAGCTCTGTTCTGACTTTGATCTTACACATTATATTAATGCACTCCCAAGGCAAAACTTATTTCTACTTAGCACCTCTATTCTCCAATAAAGCAAATAAATAAATAAATAAATAAATAAATAAATAAATAAATATTTTAACGAAGTCTCTGGGTGGATATGTCTCTATTACTGACATTGTTGAACAAGGGCTTTCCTGTACTTGTAAGAAATGAACAAGACTGTCAGCATTCAAAGAACTACCAAGACCTTGTTCATCTCTTTACTCATCTTCTTGAGAAAGAAGATTAATGTTGAAATGAATGGAAGAACCTGTCAATGCATGAGAAACTTTCAGGAAGATGTGATGCTTGAGGAAAAGAGTTTGGTTATCAGCTAATCCAGGGCACCAAATTAGATATTTCAGGTTCAATTTCCACAAAAGTATTCCTGAGCTATATACACAAATCTGCAATTACAAAACTATGATAAGAATATGCCATAGAATTCAAGAGCATGTAATTCAATTATTTAAGCAATGACTCTTCTTCAAAATAACTCTAAAATAAAATAAACTATGAAAGCATACGTTTACAGAACAACACAAAGTACCATTTGAGATTTTTTGCAACCTTTTGTTGATTTAATTTCTTAGCCTGCTCTGAGAAGCACGATAAAATAAAATGCTTTTGAGCAAAAATAGCAGTGCCCTTGCTCACTATGTTTCTATTCCTTTTACTCATAATCAAAAAATGGAAACTTAGAAATTAATTTTAGCACTTAGTATGTAAATTACTCATAGCAAGAACCCCCTTTATCTTCTGTGTTATCTTTTGTCATGGCATTAGTGATGCTTACATAAAACAATCTTCATATTCAAGACAATTATTCTGAAAATAGCTGTTCTCCAGGATCTATCTCTAAATGGTATCATCAAAATATCATAGTATCCATATATGTTTTGCCTGTTTAACATTTATCACTGAACTCTTTCAATATGAATTTTCATCTGTAGTGCTGTTATTTTAATGACAACTTCTAATTAGGGTTGACATTTCACTAGCCTTATTTCCAAATTCATTTCATTCTGACCTCAGACAAGTTATTAAAAGCTGTTGAGCTTCAACTTCTATCAACAGTGGTGTGCAGAATCTTACTTTTCCAGACTTCCTTTTGAAGTCTGTCTTCATTTGAAATATATATAGGGTGCTTGTGCAAAGGTCTTATCTACATGAGTCATAGAATCATAGGATCACAGAGTGTCCTGAATTGGAAGGGATCCACAAGGATCATCAAGTCCAACTCCTGGCCCAGTGCAGGACAACCCAAGAGTCACACCGTGTGCCTGAAAGTGTTGTCCAAACACTTTTTGAACTCTGGCAGGCTTGGTGCTGTGACCACTTTCCTGGGGAGCCTGTTCCACCATCTGGATGAAGAACCAGAGTCAAGCAAGCTGGCACAAAAATGAAGAATGGATTTGCTCAGGCATGCATTTTGGCACCAGAATTTCTTGATCTGGAATGATGGAAATTTTGTACTTTGAAAGGAAGTATCGAAGTAATAAAAATCAATAAGGATAGCTGTCTGGGTTTTATTACATTGCTTTTATTATACATAAAAATGTAATTCTGAAAGGGCTAAATCTTTGTTATTCGCATGGATGGAAGGTAACAAAAACTTCCAGGGTTAGATAAAGTGGAAATGCTGTCAGTAAATATGTTGTTTACAGTTCTGCCTTTCATTGCAACATTGAGCTGTAGCAGCTTAAACAGCTTATGGACAAATATGTGCAAAGAAACTTCAAAGGTTAATTTAAACAGTTTAATGCTGTGAAAAGTGTAACAACTTATCTGCAGTGGAAATGTGGTGCCTACAGTAAGTTCCTCAGATCAGGGGTGATGCTTTTCCATCTCCATCAGCGTGACATAACTATTGTCCCACCTGACAAACTTATGGGAAAGAATTGTGCTGAAAATCTGTATTAAAATTAAGACATTCTTGTTTATTTCTCATGGGATTTGACAAGTATTTTTTTTGTATACGTTTCCATGCTTTTATGCAACGTGCATTCATACGTTTGATGTTAAATCAAAGGATTAGCTTTAGAAATGTGAGTACTATGACTACTTGTAGTAGTAAAACATTAATTCTGTGGCAGAAATATATAAAATTGAACACTAAAATCACCAAGTGGTACTCATTTCTGAAAAGATTTCATGCAGATCTATTTGTGATTTGTAAATCTTCACCTGCAACTGTCTTTGTAGCAAAACCCAAGCTGTTGTATAGCTCTTCTTGAGCACAAACACAGTTTATTTTGCCTTTTTTTTCCTGGTCTGTATTTTGAGTTTTTTCCCCATGTGCTGATTTTGGCTAGAATAGAGTTAATATTCTTCACAGTAGCTAGTACGGGGCTATGGTTTGGATTTGTGTTGAACACAGGGCTGATAACACAGAGATGCTTTTCTTATAGCTGAGTAGGTCTTGCACAGAGCCAAGGCCTTTCCTGCTTTTCATGTTGCCATGCTGGGGAGGAGGTTGGGGTGCATGGGACGGTGGGAGGAGACACAGCCGGGATAGGTGACCCAAACTGACCAGAGGAATATTCCAGACCATAGGGCATCATCCTCTGTATAAAATGTAGAGTGGGGTGGGTAAAGAAGGAAGGAAGGGACATTTGGAGTGACGGTGTTTGTCTTCCCAGGTCACTGTTAAGGGTGATGGGGCCCTGCTGTCCTGGAGAAGGCTGAACACCTATCTGCCCTTGGGAATTGATGAAAGAATCCCCTGTTTTGCTTTACTTGCACATGTTGCTTTTGCTTTTCCTATTAAACTGGTTTTATCTCATCCCAAAGGTTTCCCAGCTTTTATTCTTCTGATTCTTTCCTGAATCCTGCTGCTGGGGGAGTGAAAAAGTGGCTGCATTGTACTTAGTTGCTGGCTAGAGTTAAACCACAACACCCTGCAATTTTTTTAAGGTAGTATTCAGATTTCTTGTGTCCCCTCCAGCACAGTCATACTTGAAAGAGCAGAGAGTGAATGTCCCTAGTCTTCAGCACAATCTCAGAGAGATTAATGGGAAAATGAAAAATACCTTCTGCTAGAAAAAAAGAGTATGGAAGGGATGAGTTTAGGATGGGAGGTCTTGAGGAAATATTTTTGTCTGATTCTCCTTCCCTTCCATGAAATCGTCATTCTTTTTACCTTCATATTTTCTCATGGCTTTGGAAACAAACACAATGAGCATCTGTCCCCTAGAGCATTTATGTACATCTGTTGAGCTCCAGAAGTCTGGCTAGAGTCTGGGTTTTAGCAGGCAGAGCTTGTAGGAAGTCAAAGCTTTATTAAAGCATTGGAAGACAACTTCTGTCTGCTTCTTTTGCATCCACAGGTCTTGTGTGCCTTTTCGGCTTTTTCCGAGCATATCCGTTGGTCCAGTAAAAACAATTAGGTCTGTCTATAATTGTTTTATCCTGGAACATCACAGATGGAGCAACAGAATCAAAGAATGTTTTGGGTTGGAAGGGACCTTAAAGATCATCTGGTTCCAGCCCCCTGCCCTGGCCAGGGACATCTTTCTCTAGACCAGGCTGCTCAAAGCCCCATCCAGCCTCGAACACTTCCAGGGATGGGCATCCTCAGCTTCTCTGGGCAACCTATGCCAGTGCCTCCACCCTCACAGAAAAGAATCTCTCCCTAATAATTAATTGAAATCTCTCCTCTTTTTGTTTAAAGCCATTTCCCCTTGTCCTATCACTGCATGCCCTTGTCAAGAGTCCCTCTGTGGCACAGCTACACCACAGCTGTAACAGAGCTAAAGCTACCTGCAAAGGCAGATGTGCACACTCACCAACATGTTATTTCCTCTATTCTTATACTCCATATTTTTTCAGTATTTTTCTTTCTCAAACATAACATTTCTTCCTGGTTTATTTCTGCACTTAGAATTATTTCAGAAATATGAAAAGTTGAAGAATTATTATTATCTATTAGCAATAATGCTTCATCATTCCCATTTCCCGGTATAATTCAGTGGGGCTCCTTCATACAAAAGGAAGCCACATAATATAAACTTGATGTAGCACATTTTATGATCCCTAGTGCCCAGTATTTAACTTTTTATAAAAGAAATATGTAAAGGATTATATGTTAATTTTATCTCTTCACAAAAATAAAATGGACATCTTCTAGTATTGCAAAATTGAGAACTAAAAAGGCAAAATAAATCAAGAATATTAGTCAGCTCTTTTTAGAGTGATTAACTCTTTTGTCTGATCGAAACTGCATAATCTTTCAGTCCAAAAGAAAGAGTTCCTTTTGGGATTAAACACTGTATGAAGAGATATTAAACAGCCATTTCAGCTCCCCTGTTTCTGTGCCAAGTATGGTTTGTACATCTCTGATATATGCTCCTAGGTAATTTCTTTTCCAGGTTTGAAGATGCCCAGACTACTCCATTATTCTACGAATACTCTTTCACACTGCTGATCATCCTTTTTAAATTTTTCTGAAAATTTTTGATCTTCAATATGTCCTTCCTTGGACTAACAAGACAGAAATGCACATGGTGAGCGAGTAGTGGATTTGTATATTAGCATAGTTGTATTTGTGCTCTTGTTGTTCATTGTTCAAGTAACAATTCTTTACAGTTGGGGGAGGGATTTTTTTGGTCTGGTTTTTTTTTTTTTTTGACTGTTGCTAAGTCCCGAGCTGATGTTTTAATGGAAATATCTGCCATAATCCCAAGGTCTCACTCCTGAGCAGTAATGCTCAGCTCAAAGCCTGTTATTTTTTTCTGAGAATCTGGGATTGTTTTTCTCTGTGTTCAGAATTTATGTTTGTGTACACTGAATTTCATTTGTAAGTTTTTCAAGGCCTATGTAATTCTTCACAATTAGACCCTGTTCTTTCATGCGCGAATAACTTTGCAACTTCATAAAAATTTTCACGGCTCTGCTCACTTGTTTTTAAATTTTTTAAAATAAAACTAGTAAACAGCACATCCTTCTATTACTGTTGACCTCTCTTTATTGTCAAGAAACCTTAACTGTTTATTATCTTTTAGTGGACAATTTAACCATTCCAAATAGCTGGCACACTTTTTCTTCCCCTATCAACTGTTCACTTCTGTTGTGACTACTTAATTTCTCTAAAAGTTTTGGGGGATAGACTTTATCAAAAGGATTGGAGAAATACAGATAATTCATCTTTATCCATGTGCCAGGTCAGGTGACTCATTCAAAGATCAGCAAGAAGTTTTTCATGTCTGTTTTTATTATTTTTATTATTAGTAGTAGTAGTAGTATTAATATTGGAATTAGTATTAGTATTAGTATTTTAGCTTCTCCTGCTCTGTATTGTTCACTTCTCTTCTAATACGCCCATAGTTTTCCCAGTCTTCTCCAAAAATTCTAAAGATTGGCCACTTGTTTGCTCACCTCCATTTTCCGTTTTCAAGGAAGTCTTAGGTGAGAGCTTACACACAGCTCCCAGTAGTTCAGCTGCTCCATCCTTCAGATCTTTTTAAATACTTTAATGAATTCTCTGTGGTTTTGATGAATTATTTGAGTTCATTTGGTCTACTTATTCCATTTCACTTCCTCTGTTCCTTCAATTTCACAGAAATTCTCTGCTCCGTCCCTCCATCCCCCACAAAGTTTCCCAGGTGGGAATCTACCTAATTTCTTTTGTGGCAAAAACTGATGGGATGCTTTGCAATGGTGTTGCCATCTCTGAGTGTTCCTTTTATACCTTGGACATCAGAACTGTTCAGTCAAACAAAGGAACTTGATCACATTTCAACCATTAGTGTCTGATTGGTTTTAACAGACAGCAATTCCCACAGTTTCAGGCATCATTTGAGAAGTAACATGGAACTATTCCCCATATTTTAGAGGGAGTTACTCTGCTATAAATGGGAAGATACTGTATGGGGATGATCATGCTGGACCAGTAAGTTAAAGGACCAGGACACAGCTTTGTTTTTCAGACGAGATGTAAATGGTTCTGTGCTCCTGGTCCTGTGCTGGAACAAATCTGGCAGAGTTTACCTTTGATGTCTGACATTAAGCTTTTCTCCTTCTTCAGAATAACTGATGTGAGACAGATTTCTCTAGTTTTTATCCTGGGAAAATATTTTCTTCTTGCTTCCTTCAGTCAACTCTTCACTAATGTGAAGTGATTCCTGCTTTCAAAATTACATGAGAGAAATTAAATGAGAATACCAAAAATGTTTCTTTTTTTTCTAAAAGAAAACAGAAAAGCTGGAACAGAATTGCAAATATGGCTTAAAAACATATTTCACTGTGAAATAGAGACTAAGGGCAGGATGCAGGTGCTTAGATGTTGGAATCTAGGGCTGAGATTTTCTATGGTGTGTTACCTGTTTCCCATCTTGTGCTCAAGGATAAAAGGGGTATCTTGAAGGTACTTTGTCATATCTGAAAGCCTAATGACAATGTGTCCCATGTTCCTTAGGGCATCTAAAGCAGCACTCAGCACCTATGTTTTAGTCAGCTGAATTAAGCTTCCTGTCAGCTGAATTTCTCTCTAGGCTCCACTGACTGTACTAATTCAATTCATTGTCTATAATGGGAACTCAGACACCTACCTCATACCACCCCTGAGAAACAGATATTTAGGCAGGTTCTATTGACAACAATAATTTGATTTAAATGTTATTGGAATAAGATGGATTGGAGAGACCCTGGGATGAAATAGAAAGAAAAAGGCAGCGGGTATTTATAGTGCATTTAGGAACTTTGCAGGAGAAGGGGATAAGGAGGACATTCAGAGAGGCAGGCATAGCAAAGTGTGTTTGAATTGTCTTAAATATATATTTTTTGTGAGAAGGAATGCACTGATTAAAAAATAAAGGTTGGATTTTTATTCACTCTATGGCGCCTTTAATATGGCTGTATAAGGGGACCTGAGGCAGGTATGATATCTTAAACTTGTTGCATCAAGGTGAAAAGTAACTAAGAATTCAATCCCGGTGAGATAACTGACACTTCTGAGTTCAGATGTATTCTCTCTCAAGGTACCTGGCAAAGGACAAAAACCCCCACCCAGAAAACCTCAAGGTCTAAATAACATCTGAGAATAAAAGCTTTGTCTGGGATATGAGAATTATCTTGGATGTGTATCAGCTTGTTCAGTGTCATCAGTAATCAACAGTTAGTAGGAAAATTTCTGCATGCCTGCCCTACCCTTTGTAGCAGAAGAAATAATGAAAATGCTCATTAATATCTCTGCACAGCCTATTCCTACAGTTACCTCAATCAACATCTAAAGGTCAGTTTCTGCCTTTGATCTCAAGTATGTATGACAGTAAAAATCAGAAGAAACAGACTTTTGTAGAAAATATATCATCAACTTACAAATTGGAGATGCGTGGAAATAAACCTTCCATGAAGAGCTGTTTTATTCAAGTTCAGCTCATGGGAATTGAAATGGTTTGTTTTGTTCTGAAGGGTTTGAAGCCACAGGGTCCTTCTGGCCTTTTGGCTCTGCTGTGTTTCCTCACATCTGATGTTATTACAACAACATCTCTCTTGCAGCACAGAGTTTGGCCCCAGCATTTGTAGCACATAATGGTATCTGCTTGACTGCCAAAGGTGTTGTGATGAGGAGGACACTTGTGTGACTGGAGAGGCAGCTGGAACACAAGCAGAGGCTAAAGAGAGGACTGACACTCTAAAACCATGGCACAGACTTCTGACAGATTCTCTATTACAAACCGTCTACAGCCATCACAAGCCTTTCTGCTATAAAAACCTGAATCCATTGGACAGTTTCTCCCACATACATTAAGCACTTATATGTTTGTTTCAGACCTTCTGACTCTGACCTTTTTCACACTAGCTTTAATAAAATGCAGCTCCATTCCCCTTGAGTTATTCCTGGATTGCATCAAAAGAAATGCGAGGAAAAGCAAGTACTGGAATACTCACTTTAAGGCCTCCATTTTAATTTGAAATATTTTCTTTCAGGTTCTGAAGTATAGGTTTGAAAGCATTAAAAATTGAAGTGTAGCTCAAATGAAAGATTGTTCTTGATGTGCCTTAAAAATATGAAAACCTGGGATACAAAAAAGGGAGTGAAGGAGGCAAGATGGAAGGATTTTAGTTTGATTCATCTCTTTCATGGAAAAAAATATTGACAGAATAAAGTTCTGCAGAGGGGTGAATGAGCACACAAGCAGGGTGGAGGGAAGGCTCCAGGTCATGACCCCTCTATTTACCTCTCCTCTGTGTGCTCCCCATGAGCTGATGAAAATGAGTGGGGTCAGAGGGACCTCTGTGTCAAGCTGTTGCAACGCAGAAGGCAAATGCTTTGAAAAGTTATTTTAGCTTTGACTTGTGCATTGTTTCTGTCCAGTGCTGTCTGAAAGTAAAATGTATGTCTGTTTTGCTCAAGGTAGGCAAAAAAAGGCAATGCTCAAAGTTTTGGGAATCTCTTTTGGAAAGTAGCCAAAACTCACTGCAAAGAGATTTTCTGCATCTGCCTACTAGTGAGTATTTTGTTTTGAAATGAGAGTGGCTGGGGTTTCTTCTGAGGAAGAAGTATTTCCTTGCTTCCACCTGAAAGCCAAATCAGCAAAGCTGTGCAGCAGCCTGGGCTCTGTGCTCAGGAGAAGCAGGAGCAGTGCTTTTGTGTAGCATCAGCTAAAATCACAGTGCAGTCCCATCTGTTCTAGCTGATCACAGAGCTTGCTGGAAATTTTTTGTACTGTTATCACTAAAGAATCATTTGAGGAGGTGTATTTAAAGGCATGACTGTCTAGAACAGGGGATTGATACGTCCATATTCTACCACATCATTTTTGTGGTATTCCTTTTTCAGGTGTTTCTTACAGAAGACCATGACAAAGAAAAAACGTATTCAGAGTTTTGAAGAAAAAAGTTTTATTTGTATTGAGAGAATTTAAATCTTAACATTCTATGACTGTTTGGTTTTTGCGTCAGATTTATTTTTTAATGGTATTCCCATTCTATTCATATTTCCTCATGGCTCAGGTTTTAACACACAGCTTTTCTTGTTTATCAGAATCTCACAAACTGCATTTCCTTTACAGCCTTTTAGAAAAGGCTATAGGGAGCTCGAGTTCACTCTGCCTGAAGATAAATCTGCAAAACAACTTCAGCGCAACAGAGCTCAGTGCTGAAATGCTTAACCCTTGAGTGTTCTGCTCTGTGCAAATCTCAACGAGCATCTGATGCCTGATTCCTCACAGAAAAGTCTAGACAACATAAAAGCAACAAAATGAGTGAAAATTTGCAAGAATTGCTTAGTGCTGCTGTTTAAGATTCTTCTAGAGTTCAGTGTTCAAAGCAGGGAAAAGAAAAAACAACAGAAAACACAAAACCAAACCTTCCCTCAAGCAGAATCTGTGCACAGCTGGTGGTGAGGGAACTCAAGGGGGATGGGAGGAAACCTCTGCAGGTTAAGGACAGATTTTCTGAAGAGCTGGAAAGAGTATATATAAGGAAGTGCTGTAAGTGCAGACACTCACCGAACTCACAAACTCATGGAAATTGCTCTGCTTTGGATATTTCATTAAACCCTGCAACAGTGATTTGAATTGGACTATTTTTTTCTGTTCTCACTCTACATCCTAAACCAAGAGTCTTGAAAGCCAACTGTTGTCTCTGGCTCTATCAGTAATTAAAAAATTAACCAAAACAATGTAAAAATGAAAGATGCAGGGTTACTTTCACAGAAAAAACAAGAATTTGGAGATTTAGGAACCTGTTCTGATGTGTGTGGCCAAATCTCTGCTATGAAACCACCAGGGAGAAAAGGAATAAAAAACCTACCTGTCAGGTAAGTGATCTAGCAATTGGGTCAAATGGACACAGCTGTGGTCCTGAAGATCAATCATCAGGACCTTTTGCAAAAAGTTTAATCTGAGGAGTATTTTAAAATCCAACTGATCTGTCTTCTCAGGGGAATAGGACAGGAAAAACCCAGAATGAGGATTAATTAGGTCTATGATTATAGTATAGACATAGGCAGCAGCAGCAGCACTTGGGGAAGCTGCAAGTGGAAGATTACACTGAAGTGCAAATTTTGAAGTACATTTATTTCCATATCAGAAACTAAAATTCCTGTTGAACCTAACCCTTAGAGACTAATCCTGGTTATCCTACAGGTGTATTCTACTGACTTTAAAAACTTTGTCTTACTAGAGAATATTCTGATGACATCAAACTTTAGTTTAAAAGACTCTTTGCTCCTGAGGAAAAGTGAATTTACTTGGTGAGGAATTAGATGCAATTTCTATCCCTAGGAGTAACCACCAGACCAAATTAAGTACCTGTACTGCTGATGGTGCTGTAATGTTATGTGTGCAGTGAGCCTTCATTCCACAGTACTTCTGCATGGTCTGAGGACCAGCTCCTGTAACATGGGGCAAAAGGAGAAGTGACAGGTGCCACCACAGTTTGCCATTCTTGTACATGTACCCTCAAATTACCACATTCCGCACACCTCAGTGTTCAGCTTAGACTGGATTTCTCAAGGATATGTGAAAGATGTGCAAATCAAAGCCATATGCTGCAAAAAAAACCCCTAAATATGTTATGCCAGGCCTGCCCTTAAACCTCTGAGACAATAAATGTGTCTGGAAGGATCTCTCCAATGTTGAAAATGTCTGGTTAAAGGATGGGTAGCTGATATGGCACAAAATGCAGCTAATGTTCTTGCTGAGTTGTCTTTATGAAAATAATATGGCACAAATTAATCTTATCTGATGTTAAACACAGCAATGCATTACTTGAGCCAGAAGTGTGGTTATCTGTGTCTCCCTCTATAGTCAGTGGAAAGGAAAAGTCACTTCAAGATGGCATTTCACACCACATAAAATCCGATGCTTTGGAAATCTCTTTGCTGCATGTGGATTTTGATGAGGTGAAAAATACCTAGACATCTGCATGGAAAATCTTGTAAAGCATGAGGTGAGGAGACAGAGATCCTGAACAAAACTGGGAAGAGATTGTCAGCTTTTACAATGTCAGGCTTGTCCTTGCTGTACAAAAGTTTGGATCTCTGTTCTGCGGAGAGAACAAACACCTTTTGATGTTCAGCATGTGGTGGGAGAGTGGGATGGCCCACAGGAAAAAATACACTGAGACAGAGAGACCAGGGAACTTCTGAGAAGATCTGGGAGTGACCATAGGCAGACCACAGGGATTTTCCAAAGGCTACAGAATTGGCTGTGTCAAATTCGTTGCAGGTCAGGAAGCCTACAAAAATTGTTGTATTCAAAATAATACTGGAGAAACAGACACAACTTCCAAGGATGTAACGAAGAAGAGATTTATTTTCAACTTTTTTTTTTTTTTTAGTCTGTCCTACTTTGTTTTTTTCTCTGTTTAAAAAGTCATAAATCATGAACTAGCAATTGTATTTTTGGTGTTCAGTTGAAGAGAACAGCAAAACCGTTCAAAGTCCTGGCTGGTTTAAATGTCCTGGCTCCCCATGCTAGAGAGTTGTGAAGAGCTCTGTCCTGGTTACAGAAATTGAAGCTTCTGAAGAAGACAGATGCTATCTTTCTCATTTGCCTCTGGGCTCCTAATTTTCACTCGACTGAACAAAGAATAAGATTCTGGTTATCCAGTTCTGTGTAGCAATGAATTTTCTTCTTGCAATCTTTTTCAGCAAAGCTTAGGGACAGTTTGAAGGAACACCTTCCTGTCCTTTTTCCCTCTCCTTGCCTACCCCCGACTCAGTTTTTAGCAGGCAGAAGCACAGGGTCTGTCACACAGGCTTTGTCTCTTCTGCAGAAATATGAATCTTTCTGGTTGGAAGGGTTTCTGTGCCTCCTTTGAGCCCTGCAGAAATTCAGTGCAGCCATTCGGCTGCTGTTGTGCTTTAAGTGGTGCCAGAGGGCATTGACATCCTTGGGGACAATCCACCTGCCCAGACCAGCAGGAGCTCAGTGTGGCAAAGACCAGGAATAGCCAGGTTTTAACCTTTTGAGCATTTGGCATTGTTCATGGGAGAGGACACCAGGATAATCAGAAAGACCTTAAAATCAGCCAAAGTTTCCATAAGCAGAATTTTAGTCTGCCCCAATGCAGCAGCTATTATACATTTTAAAATTCTGCAGGAACATAATTGCAGAGACTGATTCATATCTTGGATTAATTAATGCCTGGGTCTTAAGGAAGTGATATACCAGTAGCAACTGGGCTCACTCAGCTCTTTTCTGTGGTTTCCTTTCATTTTCTGTTCTGTGACTGATTTTGATGGCAATTTCTAACACCCCTTTTTGTGCCTAATGCAACAAGCATGCTGCAAAATATTAATAAACTTTTTAAGTTTCTAAAAAACTCTTGAAAATATATTAATTTGTGGTTTTTTCCTAGAAAAAAGGAAGAAGCATTTTTCATTCCTTGGCTCTGCTATGAAATGTTGGCCATTCAAGTACGAGTGCCAAGTGGATTTCAGTCACGCACTTGCAAATGAATGTAGCCCTGAAGTGCAAATTAAGTTTGAGAGATCTTTGAAAAGATCTGTCTGAAATTTAAGGTATGGATCCCCTTCTCTTAATTCTAGGTCCTTCAGGTTCTAGTCTGTCATCACCTTCTTTCTCTGCCTCTCCAGTCAGTGGGAGGAGCAAGTGCCACAGGCTGCTCAGGAGAGCTTACCTGGGCTGGGTTGGTGCTTCTTTGGTTACATAAACTGAATAAAACCTAAGGAAGGTAATAGCTCTGTTGCACAGCTTCCTTGGCTCTTTTCAGGCAATCCAGGAAGCCATCTCAAGACTTTCCCTGAAAGCTCTTCTTAAAAACCAAGACCAGTGTTCTCTATCCTCACATTAGATGGGACCAAACTCCAGAACTGTTTCCTCTTTAATTCACATAAATTTTTGCAGAATAAGTAGTTACTGACTAGAAATATCAGGTGTCCAAACAGAGCTTCTAGATAAAAAGCCATCTGTGGTATGGTAAAAACTGCAGGCTCCCCAAATATATATTTCTGCTTATCTTGAGAGAAGAAAAAGCTTCAGTTCTTCTGATATTTAATGAATGACCTTTAGTGCTGGGACAGAGATCAAAGAGAACAAAAATCAAAGTGGAACACAAGCAGAACTGGCCACAATATATCCCTTTTTCCCAGTAGAACATTAAAAAACCAAAGTACCACCCAGCTCCCAGATGACTGATTCATCGAGTTACGAGAAGCTTTGTCATTCTTCCCCAAGTTCTGGATAGATGGCAAAGAGGGTCAGAAGACAACCACCAGTGCATCACTCATTGAACAGCCACACCACCCCCGTTACTGCTCTGATTTTGTTCAGCCTGTGCTTCACAGGGCTGTAGGATACACATTACTGAACAAGAACAGTTGGTCAGAGTAGAAACTGCAGTGTAGGAGGCAGAAGAGGAGATTAGATCACGTAACATCTGCAGAGCTATATAAATGCACACTGTGGCTTTGTAAGGCTGAGCCAAAAAGAATAAAAGGAGGACTCAAAACACACAGAGGGGAAAAATGCCCCACCTCACAGCATTATGCTGACCCAAAAAATGAGCACTAAGCAACATGTGAAATATGATTTAAACCATGACATAATTCCAGGGGGCACCTTCAGCAGCACAGGGCTTGCTAAAAACCTGCTGGAGCTGGCTGGCTTAGCACTGAGGGAAGCACATCATCTCGCTCAATCTGTGACAAGCTTTCCTGCAGAAAATGGGCTTCTCATTCTTTCACTGAGGTGGCTGATGATGCCTCACTTAGCTGGACTGAGAGCTTTTTTGGAGGGTTAGCTTTTGCATAAAAAAAAGGAATGAACCAGCAGCCTAACTGTCTTGGGGATGTACATCACTGGGCAGGAGTGGACTGGAAAGGCTGCATTTCTCACTATCTTTAGCATAGTTAACCTCAGTGATAGGAACCTGATGTTATTCTGATGTTTTAGACGGGAACTTAAGCCAACAAAGCCCATGGGCTATATTCAAACAGAGATGTAGGCATTGCTGTAGCAAAGCCTGCAGACTTGACAGCTAAGAGCTCTGGGAGCAGAGTTTGTACTGCTGAGGTAGCTACTGAAGCTAAAAGAGCTGACAGGCATTGCAGAACAGAGGTCTGTGGCCAGGCACCCAGCTGGCTGCTGGGCTCGGACACTGACCCAGCCTGGCAGTGGGGGCTTGGGAGAGCGTGGGATTCACAGCTTAAACTTCCACAGGTACCTATGAGGTGGTGACAGCCAGCAGGGGGTTGTGCAGCCTGCTATTGAAAACACTCACTGGAATGTGAGACCCCTTTTGAGTTCTGCCTGAGACAGAGAACTTGAAGGGTTTGAATTGAAAGTGACTATTACAGAGAGGAGCGCACTAACCACAAGGATAAGAATAGGCTGTTCTCTCTCCATCTGTTTCAAGTAGGTCACTGGCAACCCAAATGCAAACTCCTGTAAGCAACGGGCTCCTCTCCTCCAGCGAGGAGGCAGAACAAGGGAAGGAGAGAAAAGTGCAAGGAGAGATCCCAGTGTTCGGGGAATGCCCATATATTATGTGTCCTTTGAAGATATGTATCAGGAGATCACTAAACAGTCGTTGTGAATTCCCCTGGACACCACAGAAATGTTGTTTCATTAGCCAGTAATTGAACTTAGCTTCTCATCTTAAAAAGAGCTATTAGTAATTAGATAATTATTTTAATGATTCTGATCATATGATATTAAGCAGCACTCTCTGACGCTGACAAAGTACTGTGGGCTTTAACTCATCTAACACAATTTGGGGAAAAAACTACATTAAAAATTGAATGGCAGTATTGAGAATTTCTGCAAGATTTGCCCTTTAATTGGTTCTTTGCCCCATATGTAATTAAAGTAAGTTTTGACTACTTAAAAGAAAGCATGGATATCTTAAAGAGATTAAAAGTCTTCAGCAGTATCTCTGTATGTAATATTTTTTGTGAGTTGCCTAGGAAATAGTTTATCTGCATGTAGGAGAAATATCATTTTTAGTCTGAGACACAGAACATTTATCACAGCTTTTTAAGTATTTTTCTGCAGGAAGGCAAGAAACAAGCTCTTTAATCTTATCGATCAGGATCCAAGTCAATGCATATCCGAAAGACAGTCCAAGTCTGGATTAGGCTGTACCAAAAGGAACAGGTCTGGTTTATGTATGTAAATTGAAACGAACAAATCTCATACTATTAAGACACATTCACTGAATCCTCCAGGAAAGTAATTTTGAAGATATTATTTTGGAAATAACAGGAAATGGCAATCTTTGCAGGAGAGCCATTAACTTTTCATTTAGGATTAGGATCTGCCAGGTACTTGAGCGTGTTACAGAAATAGCAAAGCTGGGATGAATCCACTGTCCTTTCTAACTTACATAAGACAGGGAGACATTGCACATCCTGCAGCTGAGAGCACAGGATTACATCATCCCAGCCTCATGGCTTTTGGTGCCCTGAACAATGCAGGGAAAGGACATGGACCTGTGATGATACAGTCCCGTGTGAGCCTGCTCTGTTTCTAAAGCTTCAGGATAAATAATGAGTCAGACATACACAGGACATGGAAGGCAAAAAAGAAAAAAAAAACAAACCAACAAAACCAAACAAAACAGTTTCTGTTTAGCACATAAGCTTTCCAGCAGAGCTGCTCAGCTGTCGGAGGAAGCGTAGGAACATAAGGAATTACCTATGGTGTGACTTCAGTGCTGCATCTATCGTGCTCCTAAGAATGACTTTTGGAGATGCTGTTTGGGAAGAGAGCATGAGCAGCCCCATTCTCTACAGGACACCACCCTTGCTGTTTCCCAAAATTAGATTAGGAGTACTACAGGGTTCCTGCACCTTTTTAATCTGGCTGTGTCTCTGTTGTCTGTGAGCTTGCCTAACACCTTTTTGAACATGCTTAAATTATCAGCCTCCGAAACCCATTTTAACAGAAATTCCCATTACTCTCTATGTAAAAAAGGATTTTTAAAAATCTGTTTTAACTTACTGCCAATCAGTTTCGGTTCTCCTTGTTTGTAATATTGTTGGACTTCGTGAATGCCAGTTCCACATTCACTTAATCTACACAACCTTCCAAACTTAAAGTTGCCCTGCTTTGTGTAGGAAGTAAGACCAGTGACTTTCTGAGGTCAGAAAATGATCTCCTGAGGTCTCCATGCAGTTAATCTTCCATCTTAAGTTTTGTACTATTCATGGTTTTTGTAAATCCTAACCATATCACTCTCCAGTCTTCCCTTTGGAAATTGAAGTTTCAACATTTCTTGTCTCTCTTCCTAAGTCAGCTGCTTAAACATTTTTGATGCCCTTCTCTGTAGTGTCTATAATTCCACTTTGGTTTTCTTGAGGGGAAAGAAAAGGAAATAATCAGAACTGCACACCATAATCAAGATATGGGCATCCCAAAGTTTTATAGAGTATCTGTTTTCATCTGGATAGCCTTCCTTACACTGCTCACTGCTCTGTTGTCTCACTTCAGCTATTGCTGCACACAGATTCCTAGACCAGACACTGAGACCTCACTTCCTGAGTTGTGGATGCTTCATTCCCTAAAGCTACAGGACATGGCTTTCTGTAGTTCATGCCTATATGACAACCCAATTTTTACATCTTGGCTTTGACTAGTGTCCTTAATACACTTCAGATTTCCTGCTTGACATTTGTAATACAGCACAGAAACAGGAATATCATGCAACCATAGTGATTTAATGTGGTTTTCTCAGGGAAAAAAAAAAAAAAGAGTGAAAAGGTAGAGAAAAAGAATGGATAAAACAACACCAGCTCCAGGGCTTCAAAACGATCGAGCAATATGAAGTGACAAGTGTGCTGTGTTCCAGTAATTGTAATGCTGTCAGATTGTAACACACATCTATTCGTCTGATCAAATGTTATGCAATCTCTGCACTGTGTTTAGTATTATGGTGACTTTGCTTCTCTGTGTACAGGGTTGCTCTGATTTTTTTAAGCAAGAACAACATCCAATGCCTTTGTTATCCATGAAGAGTGCAGTAACATCCTCCAAATTACAACTTTTATTGTTTGAACAGAATAGAATTTTAGAGATTGTATGAGTGTGTTTGCTAATTAGTCCATGAATAAAATTTAATTAAAAATACCTCCTTAAAAGAATTAATAATGTACAGGACTCCTTTTATCTTGAACGATCTAGATAATTAACTAACATGGATTCTTCAAAGATTCCTGAGTTTCAGTAATTAGTTTCAATTAAGATGCTTGTGACTGCCATACACAATTGTCGTTACTGGTGAATAATAGATGAAATCAAGTCGGCAGGTCACATTTTCCAGAGCATGACATCGAGGCATGATCTCTTACATCATTCTGATATCAGAGATGGCACAAGTGTTTATTTTCCTTTCTCAGCACCTCATTTTTATCCTGTGCCTTTCTTTTTGAAAAGAATCCTCAATCAAAGTTGCTTCTCAAGAATTCATATAATTATTAGTAAATGAATATATTTAAGTGAAGTTACACCAGGTTTTTACCAACAGGTTCTCCCTTCCTGATCTAAAGCAACTTTAGTCTATTTCCATCATTCAGAGATCTAAATGAACAATGAATTATTGGTGAGATTGAAAGAGCAAACTGATATCGTTAAGCAGGTGGGTGATAGGGCATTTACAGCTTCTCCATGGGCAAGTGTTCTGGTGAAGGGTTAGACCTCACATACCTTTGCCTGCAGAGTCAGGAGGATGCTGCTTGGGGAGTGCTGAGGCAGGTTACAGGAACAGATGGCTTTCCCCAGCATGAGTCTCACCTGCTGCCAGCTATTTCTTGCTGCTCAGGGTGGTCCTTGTACAACATGTGCCATCAGGTTCTAAAAAAAGTACCTTCAAGGAACATGGTGAACACACATCCTATGGCATAACATATCACGTTACCAAGTCATAGAAAGAATTTTTTACCTGTTGAGACATTACAGACTGAGGTCATAACTCTAGTTTTTTAATTTCTAAGGAGTTGCTTTTATCCAGAGTTTTGCTAATTTTACTCTTATTCTTTCTGGATTCTGATCTCCTGGCTCTGCAATCTTTCTTGCTGAATTTTGCTTTGAGGACTTCAGCCAAAAATCCACAGGACCTTGGAACAAGCCAAGAATAAAACAGTGCTCAGGAGGAGGATGTTTGAAATGAGTGCTTACCAATACAAGTGAATCAGAAGATTGATGGCAAGTTTTACTAAGACTGCATCTGGTAATTTATTAAATTGAAAGTGGTATCACCATTGAAGTTTTCCAGCAGTTTACAGTAAAGATTACACTGCATGGCTAAGAGGGAAAAGGGTTGTTCTAGCTTGCCAGGCATGTTGTCTGTTTACTCCCTGAGAGATGGATGCATTAGTAGATGTTTGAAGACAAAATTCCTTTTAGGAAAATAAATAGCTTAAAAGCAATGTTTTATGTTGAACTTTAAATTCATCCAGTTTCATTTCTCCCTTCTGCCTGTATATAAATCAAGGAATAATTCTTATCTCATGCCACTTTAATTACAAAAAGAGAGAGTTACAAAATTTATTTTAAACACTATAGGAATATATAAAGATTTTCTCTAGAAATGTTTAGATATACTGGATAATGTAATTATGGTCAGCACTCTTCCCCTAATGATGTGATTATGACCTAAGAAGCAACATATATCGGGCTGCAAGAACTGTCCAGTTTATTTTCCGCTTTGAGAGAACAAAAATGAATTGACCCCACAGGAGCCAGTAATAATAAAAACATGAAATCTGTAAAAAGCTAATTAATGGAGGTTCCATGCTATTCCATGTAGTGGAGTCAGATTAGACAGATGACACAATGATATGGTCTAAAAAAGTTTGGTCTTTGTACACAGGTCTTTACTGCTGTCCTGCTCAGAGGGCTGTACTTGTCTCTTGAAAGACTTTTCAAAGCGCGATGAATCATCTACAGAGTTAATTTTTTAACCAGAAATTGCTTAATTTGGTTGCTATGAATTTTTCACTTTGAAGAGATAAAAACTCTGCAGCATCAGACTTAGAGAGGTTCTGCCTTGTAGAACCCATACCTTAATACACTGAGATCTTTCTACCCTATTCTTAACAGAATTTCTACAATTTAGCACTTTAATGCTTCATGATAGAAGATAACTGGGGGCTTTGTCATTGATGTAGAATATTGTTCCAGGTCCTGAATTTAAACAGTAAAGGCAAAATCCAAAGTGTTATTTTGGAGTTTTTTAGTTTTGCTTTTGCTTAAGTCTGATCAAAACATTCACACTTGCAGCTGCTGTGCTAAATGACGTATATCCCCACAGCAGATAATCTTGCAGGTCAACTGAAGAGATATTTATATCCCACTAATGATGCAGAAGTTTGCAGCTATATTGCCCAGAAATCAGAAGTTGTAAAGCAAGGGGCAGTATTCTTGAAGTTCCTTTCATAATACTTATTTCTCAAAACCTCCAATGCCACCTGGATCATTAAGTTTACTATTTTTATCTTTTTAAAGTTCATCGCCATTTCAAGCATTGCTGTGTAAAGTAAGAGCTTGCAGGAATGGATGCTTCATTACCTCAGCCCAGTTGTGCTTTTGTGAATTTGCCTTTTAGTAAGTTAGTTTGAAGGCAGAGAATGATTTTGCCCCTTAGCAATACTTTTCAACAAATTTAAGAAGCCTCGTTCAGAGCAGCTTTAAACATTGGCTTAAACACAATTGTCTGCACTGTGCTGCGAGGTTGTGTTGTGGTATTACTGGGAATCCTGGACTTCTTCTCAGCCAACTGGATCCTTGCTGGGTGAACTGCCTCTGGCTAACACTGTGAGTGCTCTTCCCAGTGTGTGAGGAGGACAAAGGGAAAGATGTCACAGGAGATGGAAATCAGGATTTCCCCATAACAGACATGAATGCAAATATTTCGGAGTTTAGGCATAGCTTTTCTGGAGCTGTTTGCATCCTGCTATACATTTCTTTAACTGTTGTATTCTGTATATTTAACTTCTGAAAGATTATCGTTTGTGAACTGGACATTCAGGAATTCAAATAATCATTATTTCCCAGGAGGGAATCAAAAGGAGTGGAAGAGCAACTGTGCTAAATGGTGTTGCTCTCACCTAGTGTGAGAGCAGACCTTGAGTTATTATTGTTTCCTGCCAGACTCCCAGAGGCTTTTCTCTGCTCTGCCCATTTGTATCATAGAGGCAACTGATGAGATGCCATCTAGGATTTTTTTCCAAATCAGCATGGAATTGGGTTGGACCAGGTCTAGTAGTGGGACCTGTCAGATGAACCTGCACTCATATTCTTCACAGAATTTTAAGGAATAGCCTCATGTCATTGTGTGAGTAATTATATTTATGGGAAATTATTGATGAATCAGTAGAATTAATTAACTTCTGAGAAGAAGTTCAGCTGGAGTTGAACTGAATGAGCTAGTTTAGCCTGGAATTTAATTAGCTTGACTTTATTCTCTGAAAGAACAAGCAGTTCCTATTGAACCATTCAGGTCTCTTGGGCAAATATGTAATACAGTATTTTTCTAATATGGCTCATTATTTAGCTGAGAAATCAGAATGAAGAAAACAAATTAGTAAAAAGTTGCATCCTTTTAAAAATATTTTCTCTGTCATAACAGAAAAAGTTTTCCCAATTAAAATTCATATTATCTACTGGCGTTCATAATAGCGCATAGTTTAAATATGCTAATACTGGGCTATTTTTAAATTACAATGTATTAAAAATTATATTATACAATTAGTGTTTTGTAATGTGCACTGTTTACCCCAAAGATTTAACCAGCTCCAAAATATTTAAGGTCGTTTCAGTACCACACAAATCTCTGAGAAACTCATGTGTGTCACCCCATTACCACCAGTAATGAGCACTCTGGATGGTGGAGAATAAGCTGAGATCCTTGGCCTTGTATGTGGACAATAAAATGCACACAACTGCTGCTGGTGCCTGTGCTTTGCTTAGTCGATATGGGTTCTTATATTGTCCTTCAGACCTATAACATCCAAGGACCCCCTGCTACTCTTTTAAAGGACTTGTCTAACCCTTGATATCCTGTTTTACTCTCTCCTCCAGGGACCCACAGCCAATGGCAGCTGGTGAAAACAAAGATTTGAGATGTCAAACATGATAAATTTGGTATAAGTATAAACACTTAAGGGAGAAACTAAGGGCCAGAGCTGAGTATATGTGGAAATAAATGGGCTCTGGTAGCCTGCAGCTTGTGGGCAGCAAGGCTGGGAAGTGAAGATGCTGGAGGAAAGGGGAAGAGGGGAAAAGGAAAGGGCTGACAGCAGACAGTCTGCTTAATTGGCTTTGTATTTACAGGACGGTGAATGTTACCAGAGCTGTACAATATGAACATACTGGGAAAAATTTTGTTTAATAAATCAACCAGAGAATCTTCCAAATGCTGGGAAAAAAAAAAAAAAGGGTGGAAAACATTCTTATTCCCTCTAAAGGAAAATTTAAACACATTTCTTTATGTTTGAGCATAATATTAGTCCCGTATTTTTCTGTTTTCTACAAAATTGGTGCAATTAGCAGCAGTGAGTGATACTGGACATGAATCACACATCCCAGTATGGAAAGAGAGAGACCCATTGATACAAAACCTCTAGCTTGGGGGTTCAACGCTGTGCAACAGCCCTCTTTTTCAGTCACATGCCAGTGGTTCTGAACCCCTGGAATATTAGTCTAGATGCCTGCTTTTCTGCAGGCTCTTGAGGATTTCACCAACAGCTGCAGATGGGTCACACCCCCAGCACCCCCATGGTGTGACAGCAGCACCACAGTGCAGCTTCAGGGTGTGCAGAAGCAGTCCCTGGATCAGTTGCAGCTGCATTTTCCTGGAATGTCCTTACAGCTCCTGGCGCCACAGGAGCACAGAGGTTCCTGCATTTCCCCAGGGTCATGGTGAATACATAATTCTGACACTGTACTGGCAGGAAATTTGTAGAGGTAGGTGCAGATTAGAGCAGGTGTTTTTACCTGCTTGTGATTATTTTTCCTTTTATAAACCTGCTGTAAATTAGGGGCACTTCTGCTGCTATTAATTACCCTTCTTGAAACAAAGATGAATATTTGTATAGATGGCTAATTTACCAATACTCAAAGCTGTGATCTGAACCAGAACATTCAAGAAACGACGAAAAGTGTATGAAATAACCCCTGAAGATAATTTTTATGGAGAATTTGGAAACAATTAAAATCTCTAAAAGGTCAATGTTCTCTAATAATGAATTTTACATTCATGGCTAGTATCCAGAGATGGAATTACTTTATCTGTAACAACTCATAACAACTCTTGATTTGCTGTACTGAAAAACAGAAAGGAAAACAATTATCATTCTTGCTGTGAAATTTCATGGGAAAATTATATTTGTCATATATCATCAACGTATAGTACCAAACACAGTCACAGTTAGGAGCAGATCTTGAAAAAGGTTCAGCTAAGTGGAGCATCATGATTAAACAAATGTTATAGAGAGAAAACAGTAAATTCAAACATTCATGTTAAATGCCTAAAATCCATGTGTGGAAACTAGATTTTTCTGGGTTCTCTGAATGAAGATACACAACTGTAGAGCAGGAGGATATTTAAGCCTACAAACTGTAAATTAAAAAAAGGAGAAGTGTTTCTGAAAGCCCTTTTCTCCTGCACTTCATAAGGGCTAAAGCCGTAGCCCAAAAAGTACAGAAACTGAGTTTTAGATTTGAGATTCAAAGGACTCAAATTCACATATTTTTATTCAGAAAAACAAAACCACTGTCATAAATGTTCAAAATCGGGCCATAAGCAAACTATAGGGCTCTAAGCTAAGCTGAAATATCAAGGTTCACCATCTGTCCTGGTGAATCTAGGCCTTTGCTCTGAAGGGCTGGGAGGAGGCACAGAGAGCCAAAATGGGAAGTTACCTGAGTTCAGAGCCTATTGGAAGGAAGAGCAGAGTTTTAACTATGGAAGTATAGTGGGATTTGCTAATGCAATCTAGATGGAAGATGAAGCACTTGGGGAAAAAGGATCAAAGAGAGCTAAGACTGTGTGTACTCAAAACTAGGCAGAAATCAAAGATGTTTTAACAACTAATTCAGAAACAAGTTTAATAGTACCAAGATGCTGGAAAAAATTTCATCAATATAAAATTTCATTCAATATGGGCAAAATTTTTAATAGGGTGGCGAAACTTGTCTTCCAAATAGATCTGCTTGAAGAATGAGAACTTCATTACAAATGCAATATGTGAAGTTTGCAGAAGAATTCTGTAATTTTGCAGAGGTTTGAATGGGAGATTGTAAGTTGAGAAAAATGGGTGGAATTTACACGGCAAGAACTTTTTCCACAGGTGTTATTTAACCCTAGGCAGCCCAGAAACTGCCTCAGTTCTTCCTTACTTTCATTTCACATACTCCTTCTGCGATCTTAGATTTCGCTTATGTTTAAGCCAAGAGAAACTAAGTAAGAAGTTGCAAAACTATGAAAAAAATCACTTGAGTATTTAATTAAACTCAAACTTCTATAAAAATAATAAAATTTTTCAGAAGTATTGAACTACGTTGTACTGGTGTCCTCCCCTTTTCAGTTCCTAGGTATGGTTTTTAGTGTCTTTCATTGGTTAGAGAGCCATAAAAACACATTTGGCATTTTTGCACATGTTCCAAGCTCTGTGGTGTTTCCCAGTGCCTGTGCTACCAAAGCAACAGGAAAGAATTCCAGCTGTCTCATGGTCATAACCAAATCTCTACTACTTGTTATCCACAAATGGTGTAAATGAATAACCATGTGGGGCTGAGCTGGACGAATGTCTGGTTGTTTTAACTTTCAACAGAACCACAGAATGTCTTGGGTTGGAAGGGATTTTAAAGATCATGCAGTTCCAGCCCCCGGCCACGGAGAGGATCACCTTTCACTAGACCAGGTTGCTCAAGGCCTTATCTAACCTGGCCCTGAACACTTGAAGCATCCACAATTTGTCTGAGCAACATTTCCAGTGTCTCACCACCCCCAGAGTAAAGGATTTCTTCCTAATATCTAATCTAAACCAGCCCTATTTCAGTTTAAAGCCATTCCCCCTTGTCCTGGCACTACATGCTCTTGTGTTAAGCCCCTCTTCATGTTTCTTGAAGACTCCCTTCAGGTACTGGAGGACCACATTCAGTTCAGCCCTAAGCCTTCTCTTTTCCAGGCTGAACCATTCTCCCAGCCTTTCCTCATATGAGAGGTGATCCATCCCTGAAATCATCTTTGTGGCCTCCTCTGGGCGCCCTCCAGCAGGTCCCTGTCCTTCCTGTGCTGGGACCCCAGAGCTGATGCAGCACTGCAGGTGGGGTCTCACCAGAGCAGAGCAGAGAAAAAGGGCAGAAAACCCTCCCTCCCCTGCTGCCCACGGGGCTTTGCATGCAGCCCAGGACGTTTGGCTTTCTGGGCTGCCAGGGCACATGGCTGGGTCATGTACAGCCCTTCATCCGCCAGCAACCCCAAATCCTTCTGGGCAGGGCTGCTCTGGATCTCTTCATCCCCAGCCTGTGTTGGTACCAAAGGCTGCCCTGCCCCAACTCAGCACTTTGTACTCAGCCTTGTTAAACTTCATGAGATTCCCTTGGGTCTGCTTGAGCTTGTCATGTCCTTCTGGATGGCATCCCATCCTTCAGGTGTGCCAACCCCGCCACCCAGACTGGTGTCACCAGGAGGTTCCAGGCCAGCTGCCTGTACCTTTGGCTAATGCACTGCCACAAGGCTGTGCCATTCCGTGAGTCTGTCTGGCAGGCAGGTTGAGTGCTGAGCTACACTGGTGCCTGTGTCTGAGCCATCGGCAGCACTGTGAAAATGTTTTGCAGTCCCAGAAGCAAGTGGGGTTGTTGCTGTGCTCCTAGGCCTTGGCAGACAACACCGAAATCCTCAAGAGAGATTGTCTGAAAACAGCAGTATCGATTTTAACTCCGCTTGATGTCCTCCTGAGGCCGGGGCCTTAATGCCACCCACAGCAAGACTGTTCCCGTGAGCAATAATTCAGATGTATTTCCCACTTGGTGCCAGCCAGTAACAGTTCGAAGGGAGAAATCATGTTATTTGTCAAGCATTCAAAACTAGATGATCCTCACAGATAAGAGCAGGAAAAAGACTAAGATCCCCCAGTCAAGTCAAGTCTGGAGGGATGCAAAGCTAATCAACAGCTTCCAAAGTTTGGATATGTGCTGGGAGTCTGCTGAACCCACAGGATTTGTGCAAAGCAAGCCCTACTTAGTAGTTTCTTCTTTATTTCTAAATAAAGTTTATTTCTCATGTGCCTTCTGTTGCGTGTTTTATTAGTCCCAGTTGCAATTGGGACATAAAGAGATCTATGCTGGTTCACTGTGAAAGGGAAAGGATTTGCTGCCAAAACAAGACTGTAAAGGTGTACCTGTTTATTTCTCAGTTCTAAAAATTGCATTTTTTTTTTCTGAACAAAGAGGAAGTCTTTCATGATTTTATACAGTCTGTGAGTGTCATTAAAGCTGTGTTCTACACTTAGTGAAATAGGCCAAACAAGGTCTTATAATATATCTTATGCTGTTATCTTTTTGCTAGAATGATAATCACAGGTGTCTTTTTTTCCTACCTTTATTTCCAAATCTGTTATTCACACATTTCTGTTGTACTTCACACTGGCATACGGCTTGGCAGCCACTCAGCTGTTGCTGGAGTTGTTCTTGTGTGGTTTTGGCTATCATACCCTGCCTCCCAAGATGCCTTTTTAATTGATTTCATTTTATTATTGAAAATTAATTTGAACATTATAGGCGCAACCTTTAAAACCATTTGCTCACGTTTGCCAAAGTGCTTTCATGGCCCAAAGTAGGGCATCATAATCACGTATACTTGACACAATTCCATTTTCCATTTTTTTTGGAATTCCATTTTACAATTTACCTTTTTCTTCTCATTCCAGTCTTTATGTAAATAATATAAAAGGATGTTAGCATGCATAAATAAAATGTTATATATGTATATATTTATGTGTGTATATAATTTATTAAAATTTTGATTTTGAAAGAAAGGTATGATGTATATTTGCCCCCAGTTACACAGAAAGTTGTCACTTTTGGGGAATTATATACAGTATTGTAGGATTCAAGAAACATGGATTCAGATCCTAACTCTATAATCAGGTTTCTGCACAATATTTTAATTTTCCTTCCTGACCGAGTTTTCCAGTTGCAAGGAGAAGATCACATTATCCACTTTGTTTGTGTAGCTTGTTCATTTTCTTGGCTTTTGTAGGGGAACAATCAGCTGATGTACATACGAAGGGTGCCTTAGAGTGCCTTATGCCTTTGAATCCAACAAATCTGTGTGCCACCACTAAGGAGTAAAGGAGCAGGACAGAGTTTACAGGTGTGTCCACTGGAAGCACTTTTATCATATTTGGCTTTTTGAAATCAGAAAATGCTGTTGATTTGCTTTCTGACTGCCTCTTGCTGGAAGCTTCCCACAAAAGTGTGTGATTTACATAAGTATTGAATTATTTATAATTAAATTGAAACATTAGTTTGAGACTGATGAAACATAACCTATTTCTTTATTTTGAATGGAAATTAATCATTAATTGACAGATAAGAGTAATACATTATTTATCCCCAATCTTCGTTGATGCAGCCTGCCTAAATTATGAGTACATAGAGATGAATAAACAACATTTTTCAAAGGGAAATGGGAAACCCACGGTCTTTGAACTTTAATATCTGCAGCTTTTGGAGTCTTTGCTGTAAATAAGGAATTAGAGTTCCAAGGAACAAAAGTTCCTTTGCTTATTCAGCCCAAACTGCTACTTTAAACACCTGTGCAGAGCATTTAAACCTTACTGTAGTCTTTAAACCCATTTATAGTAGCTTCCTATTCTTGTCAGTGTCAAAAAAACTGCATGGAACTTGACCTAAAAGCTCGCAGGTTCTCAGAGCGAGAACTATTTTCTCCCATTTTCTCTCAGACCCTGAGATCAGTTCAGCTGGGCAGAGCAGGGTGCTAACAATGCCAAGGTTTTGGGCTCAATCCCTGCATGGACTGTTCACTTAAGAGCTCGACTTGGAGATCCTCGTAGGTCCCTTCTAACTCACAATATTTTGTGGTTCCACCTGAAGGGCTCTGTGTGATAGGGATCTTCAGCCCCCAGCTGGCAAATCAGCCAACCAAACAGGTTGAAATAAGACTGGACAGTTTTTGGGTGTGTGTCATATTGGAAGTAGAAGGGTTGAAGGGATGAGGCTTTGGGTTGGGGAAGCTGATTTTTATATCTCTGTGCTTGGACTTGAATTTTATTTTATAAGCTCCTGCTACTGCACTGGCTTTAGAATTCCTGTCTTGCTACTTTTATAAGAAGGGTCAGATTTAACTCAGGCAACTAACACCAGGAGATCAGTGGCTAAAGTACGCCACCTCAGCCTACCATTCCTGCCTGAAAGAAATTAAACTCTAGCAAATACTCTAGAAAAGCAGCCCAGTTCTCTTTGGCAACAAATCTTCAGCAGAGCTTTAAAAGTGCATTCATTTTGTATTTCTCACAGTGTGCAAGGGAGACTATAAATGAAACCTGCTGGGCTACCCTTCTCTGCTGAGCATCTAATGAAATCCTTCAACATTAATGATAATACAGAGGACTCCAGAGGTTACCTCCAAAGATAGATTTCAAGTGTCTCACCTTCCTGACTTTCACATAAGCAGGGAGTCTGATCCCCATCCATGCCCGACTTGAAAGCCCAAGGCTTTAAAGCTGTCCCTTGCTCTAAGCTGTACTTGCTGTTCTATCACCAGCAGAGAGAAACATCAAACCCTTGCACTTGGGCTGTCTCCATCTCCTGACCTCTGAGATTTCTACTGCTGTCTGAAAATATTTCCAAAGCTAGCATGTTGAACCCCCTTCTCAGTTCCTACTCTGGTACAAAGTTTGCATCTGAGAATGTGTCTGTGAGCGTCAGAGTGATGCCCAGCTGTATGACCTGAACCCTGACTTCACAGCATCATTGGGGTCACAGCTGTTTCACAGCTAGGGCTGGGATTGGGGCAAAGCCCCAGTAAAGCACACCCACACTCTAACTGCTGTGTCCAGAAAGCTCAGCCAGGCAGCTGTTCCTCATGGTACAGTGGAATTGCAAACTTGCTACTTTCTTCTACTGTCTCTTCCCACAATAGTAAGGCAGAATCTCTAGATCTGCACTGTCCATTCAGCATTAGGAACAGATAATTTTCCTAACAGACATCTTAAAAAGTAGCTTTAATCACACATGCTCAAGGCATTGTTAAACACTTTATGATACCCTCGTAATATGTCATTTTGAATCTTACCATCTAGGATATATTTTATTTATATCTATAAATCTCTGCCAAGACCATGGGTTAGAAACCACCTGCTTTTTGGAAGGAGTCTGGTCCCAGGCCATCTGGACAACTTGCCACATAGCAAGATTAAAGGCATCTGGGAATGGAACAGAAATGAAGAATAATTCCTCCTGACTGATCCCTTTGGTGGCACAACAGGCATCAATGCAGTGACTTTCAAGTGCTAAAATAAAGACACAAGTGTGGGGCACATTTGAGCCAGGCATATGGTGAGTGATGGGGGATTGTGAATCCTGATTTATTCATTAATGGCATTTACATAATATACCGGACCTTCTCCCATTTGCAGTATTTGTTGCAAAGTGGTTTTTCAGCTGGCTGTTCATTTAGGGAGGAAGATGACCTCATGAGAAATTAACGATATTGCCATATCTTACATAAATTCTAATATGTTGCACAAAACCACCAAACCCATGGATACTAAATATACCAGCAGTGGAAGCACTGCAGCTCTTCTACACCTCAGTCCCACAGGGCATTGCTGGAAATTGTTCCTCACAAACATAACAAAGTGGGAGCGTAATTGAAAGCACCAAAGCTCACAAGTGTCTGTGGCCAATTTGGGTGTTTAACCCATGCCACACAGCACCCCAAGCAGACCTGCTGGGACTTAACTTCCCATTCAGAGTGGGAAGGATTGGTTTTCTGAGTCAGGTGTCTGAAAATGTGAGGTGGAAAGAAGATATGAAAATACCTAGTAAATTGAAAGTGTTTTTTAAGAAGATTAAAGAATAGAAAAATTTCATAAAGGAAAATTCTTTTAATATCCAGAAAATTTTAAAAAGCAAAGCGATTTTTTTGTAACAGTATGTCTAGAGATTTTACCTGTGAGATACAATTAGGAGGTAATATTATGCTGAACATGTGCAAATATCAACATTAGTTTAACTCTGGTATTAGATCTGTCTATTGTCTCTAGAAGAAAAAGGAGTTCTTTTGGCTTTTAAATTGTTGAGTATTTTGGTGTGTAGCAAATAAAGTCTAATCTGTTCTTTAGCTTTGCCTGCACAGCAATCATAAATACTTCACATTTTAAGCCATATAATATATTCACTTCTTCTATCATGTTCATGACATTAATTATATTATTATTTTTGTATATTAATTATATTATTTTCTTATTAAAAACCCCTATTATTGTATTATTCTGTTTTTCTTTCTATGTTTAGGATAAAAACCCTTTCCCCCAACCCCCTAAATTGTAACTTACCTTTACATAGGTGTATAAGCTGTATTTCTTATGAAACCAAGGATATGACTGTTCTCTCACTGAAAGCTGAATTCTCATGTGCTGTGTACTGAGTGTGAGATTGAGGAAGACGAGGCTGAAAAACATAAGAATATGTGAGCATGATAAAATGTATGAAGCACCCTGTAGACTGTACCAGAGCTAGTTTTAAAGGTTGAATTCCTATCCCCCAGGTAAAATTGGTATTTAAAATAGTCTGCAACACAACAGTTTTGACTTTGAACAAATGCTTTGTTTTTAGACATTTATAACATGTAACAGAAATTCTAGAAAGTTCTGATTTTGAAAATAAACTGTTTCATTTCTGTATGAATAGAGATGATCTTCTTGTGAAAGTATTTGTTTCCAGATAGGAAATTATAATGTTAACCTTGGGTAATTTTTTCAGATGTACAAACCTACACTCTAAGTCTGCTTCAATCCCATGTTATCTGCAAGTGGTACCAACAAATATCAGCCCAAGATAATTCATTTTGATTAGATATTTAATTTCTAAGGAGCTAGAATTGGAAGAATTGAGTCCTTTACAAAGTGTTTTGATGCTGTGGGATGAATCAGGAATGTTGAAATACATCCATTGAAAACATCAGAAAACTTACTATAGATCTAAAAAATCTTTTATCTTTGTTAAACGTATTTTCAGTCTAAGATTCTTCTACTGATTTTTAACTGATATTGGTCTCTTTTAAAACAAAAAACCAGCATACACTTTCATTTAGTCCTGTGTAGGAACATTTTTTTGTTCTGCTTTTAATTTGATTATGTAGTTAGATATTTAAGGAAATTTCTCTCCAGCCATTCATTTAAGAATGAAACCTTGATCAATATTGAGCTTAGAAAATTTTACCTATCATTTCACTATTGTAATAAGTGAATTCAAAGTGAAGTCTAATAATTTACCAACAGTGAAATCAAATAAGTACAATTCTAGTCCCTGAAAATAAGTTACAGGTTTTTTGCATTTTAAAATTAATTTCTTATTTTAGAAGTGTCCCTCTCTATTTTTCCCTTTTTCTGGGGTGAAATGTTCCACACATAAAGAGAAGTTTGTTTGAGTGGTATAAATGGCCTTGAGCATATAGGAAATTCTATGAATGGAGTATTACAAAATATGAAAACAGAGAACAATTATTGTGCTTTTTTTTTGTTGTTTGTTCATTTGTTTTTGTAGGTTTGCGGTTTTTTAAAGTAAAAACTTACAGCTAAGAGTGCTTTACACTTTAGGGCCTATCATGGTCCTCAAGAGATCTTCCAGTCCAAGTTCCATGGTGGAGGAATACTGAGGATATTTTCACTGAATATTTATCAAAACTCTAGTTAAAAATTACCCATGATAATATTCTATAACCTGACTCAATAATCTGTTCTACATCTTAATTATGTTTATCATTATGGTAAATAGAAAGTGGAATTTAGACTTCCCTTTTGAAAAAAAGGAAAAAACATTTGTTCATGGTAACAATCTACTTGTATTTGAGGACTGTGATCTTATTGGATAAGATGGGTATTGTATAAATAGAAAAAAATCTGTTATTCCATTTTGACTAATGAGCTGCCTGAGTCCCTAACAAAATACAGTGCAGACCTATTTATATAATAAAATACAGTACAGCTCCATTGACCCAAAATTTGTTTAGGAAACTGATAAGTGAAAGACCCACTGCTGAGAAACATCATGAAGGAAAAAAGTATGTTGTTTTATACCATTTTTTTCAGCAGCTAATTAATGCAAATTCAGTTTTACAGATCTATTAGAACTGAGATGAAATGAAAATAAACAAAAACCCCTGCTTATATTGGAAATCTATTTTCTGCAACTTCATCTGCATTGAAATGTCCAGGAAAATTTTTTGCAGAAATTCAATCAACTCTAACCCTCTGTTATCTTACTGGAAATTCTATGTGCAACTTGCAGTTATTTGTATTTAAACATGATGATTCAAATTATTTAACTCTTTAAAATAATCAGCAATTCTGTATATTGTTTTACTTCTACAGAAAAGAATAAAGCTGTAGGCTGAACACTCTGCATCCTCTCTTTCACTTGGTTTTCTCTGCCCAGGGGGGCAAGTGACATGAGCAGTTTGCCCTCCTGACAAAGGGGATGGATTTTTCCAGCTTGTTAGCAGCTGTCCTCCCAGCACAATGGTTCACTCTGCACTGCCGACACCCCATTCTCAGCACTCACAGCAATTAGAGATGGTGTTTAAAAAGTCATGTATTTAAAAATAATATCTGTGTTTTCTTGGTTTTGAGTTGAGATCATTCATTTGTTCTGCCTGTACAAGACTTTTTGATTAACACTCAGTGTTTTTCTACTTAAAGCCCATTTTGGAAATGAACACTCAGATGTCGCCTGAGATATCCCAACAGGGATCCAGGAGCTGGTGCTGTGAGAAACCCAAAACGCACTGTGACATGCACAGGAGTCCTGGGAATGGTAACACTATGTGCAGTGTGTTTTCCAGGGTTTTCCAATCTGATTTGTGGGTAGAATATTCTGGTCTATCACTTCTCAGCTTGTTCCCTGATAGACAGCCTACGATTTCCTTCCACCCTAATTATAGCCCCACACATCACCCCAAGTAATCTCCCCAGTTAGCAACAACTTACGTTTTACATCTCTCCCTTTTAACTTCGGAGTCCATTTAGCTCTCTGCCTGGAGTGACTAAGATATATAAGTCTCCCTCAGGTTCCACATTTGGAATGGAAAATAAACTATCAATATCAAATCTGAAGGCAGCCTGGGTTATCTTGTCCACCAATGGTCCTTTTTGGCTTTACCACTCTCCTCACCTGAACTGAACCCACTCTGTTCCCAGGGTATCTTAGGGAAAAGAGTGTTGCAGCATCCAAACCTATTAAAGATCAAAAAACATGCAGTATGGATAATTTGTGTGGATTCATGACACAGCCTTTCCAGAGGACAACCTTTCCCTGTCCTCCTTACTGATGGAGCCTTGTTGTGTCGGTCAGAAATGAGAACATGATAGACCCAGGAGGAAAGGGTTCATTATTTTTCTTCCTTGATAATTTTTACCACTGTCCATTTAAGCATCTTGAATTTTTTTTTTTTTTTAAATCTGTCAGTGACAGATTTTAGAAAGCATCTGGCAATAATTTATATCTCTTCAGAGGAAAATTCTTGCTTGAGGCTTGGGATTTTTGCTTGAGATTTAAAAAAAAAAGTCTTCTATTTCTCACAGAAGAGATGCATTTTTTAAAGGTTATGTAGATTATTCTATGACTATAAAGTTGAGACTTTTGCTGAATCTCCTGAAATAAGGAGTTTGGCCAGAGGGGAGTTTGTGTCGATCCATGTGTACGGGAAGCATGTAAAACAGAATACAGCTCAAGCTGTTAGACTTCCATTCATTGTCTTCCTGGGAAATAAAAATCTGAGGAACTAGATCTTAAATTATGAGGATAGATAAAATGTCTGTTTCTTCCTCCCTGTAATTACTTGCCATGTCTTTATTCCTGAAACTCTTTTCTTGTCTACCTGAAAACTCTTTATACCAACTTGAGAAAGCGCTGCTGTCTCTCTGTCTCCGTTCTAGCAATGCAACAGCCCCAGACCCCAATCTACCTCTCCAATATAATTTGCCCCGGCGTGTGGGGGCTGCTCAAGCTGCGAGGAGGGATTGAACAAGACTGCAGGGTGAGCACTTTGCGCCTTTTAAAATATTGAAATTTCTTGGCAAAGCATCCAAGGCAAGTCTTGGTCTAGTTATATGGCTTTGTGAATGCTCACTTCTAGTACTTCACCAGAAATATGTTTCCTGCAGCACAACATGCATTATCCACAGTACTGCAGAGCAGATAAATGAGTTGCTAGCTCTCCAGCTTTCTAGCGGTTGAAAAACAAACATAGCAAGAAATTTCCTTCCAAAGCAGAAAAAGGAGCTATGGGAAAATGGTAAAATATTTGGAGATTCTTTCCCTGCTTTGTTATGGATCTTCCTAGAACCTATTAGTGTCCTCTATCCTAATTTCTTTCAGTGATTCTGGGGAAATAGCACCTTTTGTGGAGTTTATTGGGGAAATCCCCAGATGCCATTAGAGATAAATATATCTTGACCCCTCCAGTGCTGTTTAATTTCTGCTGTTTTAAAGTTTCTCTTTCATTTTTTATACAACAGAAATGAAAGACACTTCTGTGACACCTGCATTTGATACAGACATTAAGAACTAGGGAAAGGAAGAGTTAAACTCGTCACACTCTTTTTACACCACTTCACTGAAGCATCTAATTTATTCCTAATTCTTATATGCCTGGTAAAATAATCCTTCTGAAGTACCTCACTTTCTTATGTTGGAAGAGAAAGTCTCTTCAGGGGCAACTAAACTTAGGCAAGATAATTTCCTCTATTACAAAAGAACAACCTCTTTTCATGGACTACCAGGGTAAAATGACTTTAAGGAGTTTGTTAAGAAAATATCTGACCCTGAAAGGGGCAGAGGGAATCTCATCTCCTGTATTTCTCTGGGGAACTTTCAAAAAGAATCCTCACTGTGAATGGATCTTCCATATTAAATTGTGAGTATGCAGAACAAAAGAGAGGAAATTATTTCCCAGATGAGAGAAAGAATTCTATCTCAGGACATTATAGATGAAAACCATGCAAAATTGTAGTTCTTACAGGGAATTATAAAAATTTCTTATAAATTATAAAAAATCCGTATTTTTTGACATCAATAGAATGTAAATAATTTTCACTTTAAATATTTTGAAACTGAAGAATCCTTTTAGCTTATAACATAAAGAATACCTTTTCAAAAGAAGCCATGACAGACAAAATAATAACGATTAACAATTGTAACTTCAAACCAAACACCACTTCATTGCCATTTCCTTATTTATCATGATTAATCTCCTCTTTCCAGGAACATAGAAAACACCCTATCTGGTGCTAATGAGGAAGGCTGCTGGTATTTTAAATGTCAATAGCATTTCAACAACTCCTTAAAATTATTGCAGGGAAACCTGAAATCTGGACTGCTGGTGGTGCTTTTGCAAAATCCATTTGCCAAGGTTAAGCAAAGCTCGATAGAACAAGGCAGTGCTGAGCTGTAACACCACTGCTGAGCATCGAGTTCTGCAGCTTGTTCCTCCTGGCGTGTTGCTTGTTTTACGTGGTTTTGTGACAGTATTGGATTCTTAGCAGAGGTGTTGGGAGCATGGGCTGAGCAGGCAGGTTGCTGCTGCTCCTACTTTTTAGCTGGAGGAGCTGCATATGGCCCTGTGTGACCACACTGATTACATCTCTTTAAGTGATTTGGTTTTAGATGCTGGCTGTTGTTGACTGAAATTGAATAAACAGCTCTGTGGGATGTTCTTTTGTGTATTCATGGCCTGCATATTCAATTTGTTTATGCACACAGAGCTGGGTTGTAATTGCTTTTGCCCTTGTGCTAGGAAACCTTGCACCATTATCCTTATGGTTAGTTTTAACTTGTTATGCAATCCTTTTCCTCAGGTGTCTTCTCAGTCCTTGGAGAGAGAAAAAGAAACTGAAATTCTGTTTCAAATGTAACTAAATTCAAAGCAGCAAAATGTGTCAAGACAGAAAAAGCTTATGTTGCTCTCAAACAAAACTCTAAATATTTAGGAAACTATCTTAAGTGACACCTGTGAACATTTATTGTACAACTGTTATACCTAATTCTTCAAATGGCAGCAGTATTACATGAAGCTTTGAGTATTTAATTTTCCAAGATGCATTTCTAGTGATTTTAATAATAGCCAGTGATCTGTTCATGTAATATTTTTGTAGCAAAATTTTTTACTTGGTCCCATACAGAAAGCAGATGCATGGACTTGGAAAATATAAGCACAAAATATTTCGCTTCTAGCTACATGGAAAATGTTCTTAACAGAACCCAGCAGTCACGGTTTTCCTATATGTCTACCTCTATGACTCTGATTCTTCCTGAGGATCTCATGCTTAATCAGTTCTGGAAAGCCTCTGTACTAATTTCAGGAAAAAACTCCAACTATTTAATTGTCAACTAATATTGCTCAATTCAGATTTTTCAAGAGAAAATTATTTCCCAAGTGAAATGCAAGCGCATTAATCCAGAGCCCTTTCTTGAAGAATAACATTTCCCTGAGGAAGCTGATGTGCAAGTAAAGCTCCAAAAATCAATATAAGATGATTTGTTTGGAATTTTAATTCCCTTTGTTAATTATAATTATTATTTATTATAAATTGATTAAATGTAAGTATATCGATTATTTCCCCACAATTATTCCCAATGAGATTCCTTCACATAGTACCTATGAGAAGCTTATTATTTTGTATGTATTAACTAGATGTAAGGTAGCTGTGAAAAACAGACCAGTGAATGTCTTCTATTTTTTTATTACTATATTCTTATATTTGTAACTATCTGCTTTTCTGTGTACGATACTTTTCTGAAGGAACTTGAGAGGGAGGAAAAAATAGCAGAAAGGGAGGAATGGCAGTTAACAATATGGCTTAGGGATGAGGGCAGTTGCTTGGAGACTGTATGAGAATCTCGTTTCTTTAAGGAGGGATTGAGTGCAAATCTCCCTTTACATCTCAGTTGTCTACTGCATCATCCTAATATTATATGAGAAGAATAGGTTTGTTCTATGGACTTGTTGAAAAAAAAAATTCTGTAACAGTATTCTTGGAAATTTTCATGTGCAATGAACAGAGTTTATTCCATGGATTACATTGCTGTCTTCAGATTTCTTCATTTTTTAATCTTCTTTGGGTTTATAAGACCTAGACATGAACAGGACTGAAACAGTGCTGAGGAGCATTTCAAGTTCGACTGGGTTTTACCTGGTGAATTTAAGTAATCTCTAAATTATTCAAGAAATGAGCAAGCATTTTCTGGATCATGACTCTGGACAGAAGTAATCAAACTTTATCTTACATTCTTTTTTGCCAGCTGAACTTTTTTTCTTCCCCCACCACATTGTTTTCTTCCCCCACCATTATGTTAGTGAAACATCTAGCACCAAATCCCTAAATTTAGGTGCTATTAAGATGGAAGATGAAGCTGCCTGTATGGTCCAGAGAGGTCTCTGGAAGGCACATCAGAGTACCTCAATTTGACAGTAGCTAGGTCTCTAATTTAGGTGCCCTAATTCCTGTGTGGAAGCACACACTTCTCTCTGCTGACTGTAGAGGGAACCTGGGCACCAAAGGTAGGTGCTTGCAGAGGTGGTGTCAGTATTCTCCATTGTCTGCAAGCTTTCCATGCCGGAATGGCAATTAAAACCGATGGTGTGTGTTCATCTGCTGGGTTATTCCAAAGTACACAACAATAAGATCTCCCCTGTACTTTTCCCTCTCAATTTACTTTGGAAGTAGAATTTGCATTGCACACAAACCTTGCTCACAGGTGGGCTCATCATTTGCAGCATTTAACATGAAACATTCATCTTTGATGTTAATTATTAGATTTATGTTGTAATACTAGAAATTTGTATACCCTCTCTGTCTGCAAGGTTGTTTGGAAGGTATAGCCCTTTCTATATAGCCCTTTCTATAAGTAGTACTAGAAAACATATTTTTCTTATTTTTTGTATTTTCAATACCTGTATACAGACTAAAACTGTGCAAAACTAAAAAAAAAAAAATTAAAATCATAATATTGAAAAAAATTGACCTGATATTCTTTATTTATTGTTACAGCTACTAAAATTTTCCATTATATATATATGTCATTAATAGGACTGTGGTGAAGAAGCAGAGAAACAGTAATTTTTCTCTTTACCACTGAAGAGGGAATTTATTTATTGGCTGCATGAGAATGTGGATTCGCCAGGATTTTTTCTACAGGTTTTTTTTTTTCCAGTTTACACCTATTCCTTCCTATCTTGCGCTTTATGTATACAATACTTCATGGAAATGGGTAAATCTGAGCTCATTCCCCCAGGTTTTGTTAGATTCGTAGCTTTAGGACAGCTCTTCCCAGCTTATTTTCTTTGGCTCCAGCAGTATTTTCCAGGTCAATGTTAGGTTGCTTCACTCATTCTTTGAGCCAGCCAGAGTCTGTGGAACATCAGTAGTGCTCCACTGAGCTGGAGCTAAGAAACCCCACATCTCAGCAGGATTTATTTGGTCTGAGGAGTTTTGCTCCCCACTAATGCAGCTGCAGTTTTGGACAAGCCAGCAGGAGGGAACCAGAAAAAGAATAAGCCTGTGGACCTTCAGACACCTTTGCTGAATCTTGTGCAGCAACATGTGAGCTGCCGTAGTGTCTTTGCCCTGGGATCAGATACGTGAGGAGATATGAAAAAGCCATCGAGACACGGTCCTGAGCAACCAGGTGTAGGTGGCCCTGCTTGAATGGGGAGATAGGACACAATGACCTTCAAAAGTCCCTTCCAACCTCAGCCATTCTGTGATTCTGTGATTCCATGATTCCATGGAGTTCATGCCAGTGCATTTAGGGCTTTCATAGCATGAAAATCCATTTTCTTGATAGGTCAAGTGTAACAGTAACAAAAAAGGTGGTTTAATTATTTGCTAGGGAAATTAATTACTCCTGATACCTATATCTTGACCTTTGCTTTGAGCTAAAGCAGCTTGTATGTGGGGCAAAAGGAAATTTACATTTAGCATTGCAAGTAACAGCCTCAAATAAAATGGAGAAATAAGTTTTAACAATACTTCAAATAATTAAGATCACGAACTTGTTTGCTGCTATTAGTTCTTTCATATTTGCTAAAGAGCCACCTGAGAAACCTCCAGGTTCCCAGTTGTCTCTAGATAACTGATGGAACATAAAATGATTGGAATAAAAACTCACACTTGTCATACCCAATTAATTGGACATGGCTAATATACAATGTAACACAAGACAAAAACATTTGAAGGCTCTGCCAGATAGTCACCTAAAAAAGGCACTTTACATGAAACTTCTTGGAGACATGACATTTTGGCATTCCTATTGTACAATCTTGCCAATCTGCTTGTTTCAAAGCACAGGTCTAAGTGGACCTGGATGTGACATATTTGATGGGTAGAGCAAAGAGCTTTCTCAACCACCAAGAATATGCTAGGATCATTTGAATTTTAGGCAGCCACAAAAAATGGTTTCATGAAGGGAAGGTGAAACCTTTCACATTCAGAAGGGGTAAGAAAGACTTGTGTTACTTTTCTCCCGATTCAAGAGAGCAGCTGATGCAGAAGCAGCAAAGGAATGAGAAAACTACCCAGGGAAGTGGAGGGGTTGAACGAGCAGTAACCTACAATGAGTTAGTCAGGTGCATTGTCTTTCTGCCCTATAACTGCAGGACACTTTGGGTGAGATTCAGCTCCAGATTCAGACAGTTAAATGCAGAGGTTGAGATCACAGAATCACAGAATCAAAGAATATGTTGAGTTGGAAGGGACCCACAAGAATCATCAAGCACAACCTGCACAGAACCATCCCCGAGTCACACCATGTGCCCAAATGCTTCTGGAACTCTGTCAGCCTTGGTGCTGTGACCAGTTCCCTGGGGAGCTGTTCCAGTGCCCAGCCACCCTCTGGGTGAAGAGCCTTTTCAAAATATCCAATTTAAACCTCCCCTGACGCAACTTCAAGTCATTTGCTTGGGTCCTGTCCCTGTTTCTCATGTAAACTTCTCATTTGCCTGCAGTGGCAGGTGAATTGAATCTTTTCTGGATCTCCAGACTGCACCAGTGTGCTCACAGATACATATGTTCCGTTCCAAACGTGGAACTGGACTATTGCCCTTTGGGATGCAGTGGCCCAGTGCTGGGAGAGGACACATGCATTCTGTGGTTGCTAAGACTGTCCTCATGCATCAGGCACCTGTTGGTCATTTCTGCAGCAGGTGCATGTGTAACCTGACATGGGGAGCACAGGGCTGGCTGCAAGAGTGGATAGCAGCACCCTGTGAAGAGCTGACTGCCACAGCTTCTCTGTTTCTGGCATTCCAGTCAATCTCATCTTTCCAAAATGAAGCAGGAGTTGAGGCAGGACCAAGCCAGATGCACCAGTAATGGCCAAGACCATGCAGAAGTGTCTTTGGGATTCAACTGTGCAAACAAGCATATAAGTTAATTCAGCATTTTCTATCCAATTTTTGAGAGGCTTCACCACCTCACTCTGAACTCATTCTGTAAAATAGTTTTATTTATTTATTTTTTTAAACAGAGTGAGTGAAAGCCACTTTTTTATTACAGAAAGGAGCAAATCTAATACAATTTTGATTGATTTCTTCATCTCCTTCCTTTGGGCTGCTAGTACTGCGGCTGTACCAAGAAAGGGAGGGTCCATGAGACTTGCTGCTCCCAGTTTGAGGTCAGGACTGGAGGAAGGCACTTGTCCCATTGACGTGTTTGCTCCTTGGCTGATTTCTTTAGGCTAGCACCTTGAACCTCACTTGGTGCCACATATTGGGACAGCTGTTAAGCAGGTTGCTATTAAAAGGACAGAAGATTATTTATCTGGATTTTGTTTTGGAATGACCACTGTGTTATGGTCCATTGATTCTCACACTGCTCACCGACATCAAAATGCAAAGTGCACTTGTGAGATGCAGTTCTCCTTCCATTGTTACTGAATCTAAAGATAAAAATTTTATTGGCTCTGTTGGAAAAGATTTGGAACATCTAAAATTTTAACTCTTCAAACATATATTATTCATATAACTCCACATCTTACATAGACCAAAGTCACATTACAGGTTTATAGTCTGAATGTGAAGATGAGTTCATCTGATACTGAGAGGAGTATTTTCTGTATGTTATAAAATATTTGAATGTGTGGACAGCATGTGTTTCAATATGTGGTTAATTGGGTAGAAAAAAATTCCAAATAGCAAACAACCATAACTTGTTGCAGTTTTCACTCACTGTGCCTGGATGATGCCCAAACTGATGCACAGCTCTGTATGAGCAAAGGCTGGAAATTCATCACAATGCCAAAGACCTCATATCTAACAGTGTTTGGGACAGTTCCTGCAAGGAGAGCTGAATAGTGAACTTGTTCCATCTTTAGGGAAAGCTAAACCAGTCTGTGCGAGGTCTGTTTAAGAAAATGTTTCATTTTTTTCCTGTGCTCCAGTTTCCAATTAAGGCTTTTGTGCAGAGGGAATCTCTTTTTCCTGCTCTAAAAGATTCAATATTTAATTTCTGAAGTGTTGCTCTGCTGCTTCAAGAGGCTGTAGTTTTCGCTGTTGACCTCTTCAGGAGTTAATTCCAGGGGCAGTGACTTGTGCCCTGACCAGCCCTGGCGCTGCACAGAAAGGGCTCGGGGTGGCAGTTTCACCACCCCTGCCTGGCCAGGGTCTGAGCTAAACTGCACCAAGGTATCACTTCAGAAATACCTAATTCAATTTTCAACTCACTTTTAATTTGTAAAATAAAAAAATATTATTCGGGGTTTTGTGCTTTTTGGTTTTGTTTTTTTTCTCTTCTAGAAAAGATTATTTGGAAAAGACCTGTAATTTGGTGGAAAATTTCCAACAGTCTTTGCACAAACTCTCATGACATCAGGCCTGAATTATTTCCAGTGCTGTCTTTTCCTTACCTTCTGAGCAACCAGATTTACTAAATTGCTGTATTTTTAGGTGCATAATAGCAGGTTACTAGTGATTCAACTGCTCTGTGAATTATGTAAGTAAGAATAACACAAATTAATCCTGAAACTCCATCTCACAGCCCACCTGTTTCTGATCTTTCAGAGATGGCATCCTTTTCCTCAGAAGTCCTTGTTCTTTGGGAGCATTATGTACAAAGTTTGACCTGACTATATCTCTGACTAATCCTGTCTTGTCTCAGGTGCTGACTTTATGCTGATCGGATGATATGAACCAAGTGAGTATTAATATTCCATTCTTAGTATTTTTAAAACAATATGCATTTTGTAGTGCAGGTTGTACACAGAATGACATAACAGCATTGTGTCTATTAATGGAATGAAACTGATGGTCTAATGAAAAATTAAAGATTGACTCAATACAACAGAACATTTATTTAATCTTACTTTTATTGCCTTTTATATAAAAATATTTCTAATCATATGATGGAAGTAAAATACCAAAGGAAGAACACAATGTAAGGGAGAGAAATGAAGATGTAAAGAAGAGGGAAGGATGGATTTTTGAGAAGAGAGCTAACAAATCAATGAACCTGTGGGATAAAGGAAGGCAGCTCCAAATGTCAGGAGCTGCACTGACCTGTTTGAATGATGAATTGCAGCACAGAGAACATTATGACACAGGGCATGTAACAATATGCCAGTGCAAGAAAGGTTGCAGAAATGTCACCTGTCAACAACTCGCACTGCACACCTTTATTACTGGAGTCACCCAGCATAATGACCTTTTTCCACGCAAATTTAGCCCCTGTGATGTGAGCACACACTTAACATATATGTTCTGTTAATATCCACCTCCTGAAAACATTATTTTAACACCACAAATACAGTGACAAAATTACACAACAAATGATCTTGAAGCATCTGAGCAAATTTAGGGAGTGTGACATGGCAGTTGTGAAAAATCATGGTTTTGTTCAAGTGTTCTTCAAAATCTAAGAAAACTCTCAGTTTAGGCATTTGGCTCCACTGAAAGCATCTTTTTATTTTTTAAATAATGTTTTGGTAACCTTAGCATTGCATGGCATTTCAAGGTGGAAGCATTTCACCTGAGTGAAGCTTGTTCAGGTGTGACCCAGCCTGAGGAAGGGGACAGGTAACCCCCTGCCCTCCCCAGGTTACCCTGGGGCAGGTAACACATGTACACAGAGCTCCAGGAACCCATTTGCACAGGTGTCTTCTTGTCACCAGCACAATCACAAAGTTATTTTGAGAAATGGTCCAAGTTTCACCAGGAAAAGCCTCAGAAGTCTCACTGGAAAGCTTGTGCCAAATTTCCAGTTAATTTTTCCATGTAAGTGAAGCAGAAAGTCAATAATAATCAGTTAGTAGAAAAAAAACAACAACCTGACACTTAAACAAATTGACAATTTTTATTCATCTATGTAGTGACCATGGGACCCACTGGGGGTTTTTGTGAACAGGCAAGCCTCTCTGATTGCAAGTGAAGGGCATAAGAGTTTTCTGCTTCCTTTACCCTCTTTCTCCTTTGTTATCTTTTCAAATCTTATAGTAGAGGTAGTCTGTGAAAAGTTCTGGGCTAGAAATATAAAGCTGTTGGCATCTCCTAATAATCCCAGTAATTCGTCAGGCAGCAGGAGTATGAGCAGTTGTGTGGGGAGATGTCAGGCGAACATTCCCTTGGACGAGCGACAGAGAGGGAACAGGTGGACATGAGTGAACTCATGGAGCAACGCTCCATGAAAAGCAGAGGGTCAACCCAAGAAAGCATTTTACAGACAATGGCCTTACAGCAGCCAAGGATTTTATTTTGTTGTTTTATACTGAATACCCACCTAGGGAAAGGCAGTAAATATTTACACTTCTGCTCCACTGATGGATGAAAAATATCAAGTAACCAACTTTGAAGCAAATTGCCTTCACAGCTGAGTACCCTTTTCTGCCTTGCTTGCAGTTTCTCCCATTCTTCTGCAGGTAATGATGAAAAATTCAGCCTCATGATACCAGATGTGGGAGGCATCCACAACTATTACATGGGAAGATGCACAAAATTTGATTAAAGAGACAAAGATTTCTTGATCAACGTAGAGACATGCAGACAAGATGTCTGAAAAGGCCAGCGACTTTCCTCTTTGCCCATAGCAGTTTCTAAACTGCCACCAATTCCATCTCTCAGACAGCAGTTTATGATATTGCTTAGACCCCTGTCTGAGGTAGAGCTCCTGAAAAGTAATAGAGTGGAGAGTGCCGATGTCTTTAGGGACCATGGTGTTATTACTTACAGAGCTGCATAAGCTGGCAAGTCGGAGAACTTGGCACTGCAGGTACCTCTGCAGAGCGCTTTAAATACAGCTGTGAGCATAAATAACACAGCCTCAAGAATACTCCTGGGAAGCATAACTCAGAAAATAGGTGACATTATATGAAAGGGTAGTTTCTGTGAGTCCTTTCTTGCTTTTAAAGGGTAATGTTATACTTGTGTAGCAGAAAAAATTGCTAAACAACAATTCCAGTCAAATGTACTATATTGCACTTGTCCAGCCATTCCTTGCTTTCTGCCTTAGGGGTCTGTTCCTGGCAAACTGTAACAGGGATCAGAACAAAGATCCAGGTAATACAATTGGATGTGTAAGCAGCATGGTTGCTTCCCTGTGCAGGCAAAGAAGATCAGGGGGTAGGAGATTTCATTCTGACATGCTAAAGCTTTCTCAGGAAAGGAAAGTAGCCACACATCTGATGAAAAATCCACAAAATATTTTACCTCCTTTTTTTAATCTCTGAATTTCAGAAAAAGAGGCTTACTTAGAAATGGAAGCAGCAATCTTGAATAAAGAAAAATACTCCAAAATATTCTTGTCTTTCCATTTTCATTTAGCTAGAACAAAAGCAGATCTTTGTCCATACTTGCTGTCCATTTCTATCCTTTCCATCTGCACCAACCTCTGCTTAAGCTTTACTTCTTATTTTAAAACAGAAATTCTATTCAGAATGTGATAACGAGAAATTTATCCGTTGTATAAGACCTCTGCTTCTTAAGACTCGATGACAGCCAACTTCAGGAAGCTTTTATTCACTGCCAGCTAACCCTGTATGCCTTATTTGCAGTGTCTTAATTTGTGACTTTTTGGTCAGAATATACAATTATCAGGTCCAGGCTTGTGAAAAAGAGTAAACTTCAAAACCAAATTGTGAGAAGGTATTATTCTTTCAGATCTTGTCTCCTAATGTGATCTGCGGATTAGCAAGGTTTTGAGGGTATGCAATTGAAATCTTTGCTAGTGAGGATAAAAAGAAAGAAGGTCAGATATTGTAAGCTTTTACATCAACCTCCCCTCGAATTCAGTAGACATTGGCACATTAAACCCTTGGATATCTATACCAGGGACTGCTGCAGAGGTTCCCATTCAGTGTTTGCAAATAAACTTGTATTTCTGTACGTATGGAACTTGTGTCCCACAGGGCCAGGGCTGGTTTGGAGCTGAAGATGAGCAGGTTTGTTTGGTGAGGGGAACAGCTCTGTCCCTAAGACCTTGGTTTTAATTTGAGAAGAATGTGAACTTCCTGTGACTCTTTCATGTTTCCATGTACCATTTTCAAGTGTTGGCTAACTTCAAACCAAAGTCTTTAACATAAGAAAACAATACCAAAATGTAATCTTTGGTCAGACCTGTGGTTTGATAATCCAGCAGTCGCTGGATTCCCACAATGACTGGATAACCCTACAGGGACTAGGTACAGCACCTCATCAAATTTGGTACCACTAGAAACTTAACGAAGAGGAAAAAGACAAATTATATTCTATTTAATTTTATCATAAATATTATGGAGACTACACAGCATGATGCCAGAACAACAAAATATAAATAATTTATCTCCAAAGGAGTTGTTTCATAAGAACAGACATGTTGCATTATGCAAGAGAATGGGTGAACTTAGTAAAGTACCCAGTATTGACGGAATATATTGCTTCTAATAAGCATGGAGAGGAGCATTTTGTGTAAAAATCAAGTAGTAACTAAGAGAGAAGCCTGTGAAATAGCTGCACATTATCTGAGCTGCTACTGAGTGCTAATATTACAGCCTGGATGCTACTCTGATCTTTCAAACCTGCAAGACAATAAAGAGGTACTGAAAGCCCAGGGCTGCAAGCAGATGAAGCTTTGCTAAGAACTCATTCTCCTTTATATATGATGCTGCAGACTCTGGCAATCCTTGGAAGAAATGTAGCTGATGGAAGAAAAGGAGAGCATGAGACAGCTACAGCCTGCAAAGTGACAGGAAACACACAGAATAGACATTTTTGTATTAAATAAACTTTCCCAAGCATCCCTGAGAGGAGAGCAGGGGTTTGTTTCCTAGGCTTTCTACTTCACTTTTTGTGAAGGTATTTGGCTTATGCAATCTACAATATTGAAATTGCAGTGTTAACATCACATTTGCAAATGCCTACCCTCAAAGTAAGTTTTAAAGGCTTGAATCCTGGGTGAAGAGGGAAGGTGGGATTTCTTCACTGATGCAGCAAAGAGGGGTGGTCAGAGGAAGAAAACCCATCTTGAATGAACACTGGTGTTTGGATACATCATCACCTGCTGGGTTTCCACAACATTACATTTGTTTTTGCTGGCAGCTATGGAAGAGCAGAGTCCCTGCCAATCCGCAGGACAGAGGTGCTGCTTGCCAGGACCTGCACCAGCTCAACTCCTATTGCCTAAAGCCCCTGGCATTCCTCTACCTGCTTCCTGTCTGACTCCTTTCTTCTGGGATAAGGCTGGAGCCCCGGGACATCTATTTAGAAAATGCTGCTAATGCTTGTGAACCCATCTGGATATTACTGACCAGGATTCCGACATTCCCAAGAGCTATTGCCAGACACAGTTAAGGCAATGTAATGTCCTTCCTCTAAGAAAGAATTTGCCCAACAATTGCATGACATACTAACTCAAATTGAACCTTTTTTTAATGGAGAAAGGGAGACAAGAAGGGGTTGTGGGGAATATATTTCTTTTCTTGATCAGAAAGCAAAGAGTTGCTCAAGAAGAACCTTGTAAAAAGAATGAAGAAATTTCATAAGAGTGTTTTCCTTTATTCTCATGGAGCTCCATGTTTGGTACTAGGGGAAACCACTACTCTCTCTGATTTGTTTCTTACAGTTACCACATATGTAAAAAAAGATGATGACAGACATCTGAGCTGAGAAGAGCACAGTTCCTATAATTAGTATTTGTGAAAACATCACTCTGGTGTCCTTGATAAAGGCTGTCCCAGCCATATTAGCATCTAAAACCTTGCAGAGCTAACAACTCATTTCTTTGCTACTACTCTTTGAGACCAAAAAAATACTATTATTTCTGCAACTCAAAGATTAGCTGATGACTATTAAAGTCTTTCTATACCTTTCAGCAGAATGTTTTTTGATTGATGCTCATTCTGAATGCAGGCAAATGATCTGGCAGAGGGCAAAATTATTCAGTGACCTAATGTCCTGTCACTGATATACAAATAATTATATGAGCACTGATCCACATAACATCCGTTATGTGAATTTGAATGCCCATCTGTTCACTCCAGATTAATTGTGACACTGATAGCTCCACATTATGAAACTGTTATTTTTTAAAGCCTTCCATGAAAAGCAAACCCCCCTTTCAATCCCTCCCCCAATTCCAAACACAACAAAACCCCACACTCAAACTAAACCAAAAAGTGACCAGTTTTCAAAAAAAAAAAAAAAAAAAAAAGCAGGTTCATAAGTTCAAATACTCTCTTCACTGCAGATAAAGCACATCAGGACCCAAGGGAATAGGTCACAGCATAAAACATGCTTAGAAGTTAGAAAGAAGACATTATTCTTCACCCAACCTTTTGATCCTAAGTAAGGTTTAAGCCAATACTGAAAGGTCCAACTAATCTTGTTTAACGTTAGATATCAACAATGTGGATGTCTGTATCTGAGCTAATCACCCTTTAAGGGAAGAGCTCCTTTGACCTAATTTGGACATCTAAGACAAGACAAATTTGCACCAGAATTTATTTCTCTCAGCTTCCCTAGCTCCCTAAGGGACCTTAGTAGCTGAGATCTGCTATGGATGTTATATTGTAGATGTCTATATTTGGTGTGATCAATTGCACCCCCAACTAATTTGCAGGTAAATGGATTAATTTTTCATGTCACATCTACATTAAACTCATTTTATATTTGTTCAATTAAAATTCTTCTCAAATATTTTGATTCTTTGATATTTTGAAAATTTCTCACTAATCTATGGAACTAAAAGCTTTGCTCTGTCCTTCTATTGAGCCAGAGAAATAACCCAAAAATTAGAATTATTAAGCATTTGTATCGCTATAAGTGATCCTATTTGCAACATATGTCTCAAGATCATTTTTAGCAGACTCCACTAGAAATTGTCTCCCAGATATTAGAGATGTACTCTTAAATACAAATTTAATTTTCTATTTTGAAGCATAGTCATTAAGTTTGTGTAATGAACTTTTAAAATAGTGTCATTAATTTTTGCATGCATGTAAATATATATGTAGTAGTGTTTTAAATGTCTTTCATTTAGCAAATTCAATGACATGTTTTGATCCACTGGTGGCTTGTGTGAAGTGTATTAGTTATAGAGGCCTTAATGCCATTTTGCTGCCATTGCTAAATTTCATTAACAGGTGCTTAAAATGATGGTTGAAATCAGTGGAGTCATATCAAGGATGTACCTTAGTTTTGATAAGAATAAGACCAGAAACTGCATTGTTTCATAAGAATAATTCGAAGTGCTATTTATTATTGCTATTATTTCAAGTTATCCACAATGATCCTATTATTTACATATGAGATTTCTGTTCCCTAGGCTATAATGCACAATTCGTTATTTTCGCACCATGTTTTAATATGGGCACAAATGGGAAAACTTTAATTCTTTCTGGTTTTTGCAAGAAAAAAGGTCAATGATATCACACTTGGGAGTAAGATGTTATGATGGCTGGACATAAACTTATAATAACGTCCTTACATAGAGGTTTATATTTTAGTTACAATTTCATACTCCAGCAATTTTGAGTGCTCTTTTACATATTAAGTTTAGAATTCAATTTGACTACTTTAAGAATTTTACCAAATTTTAGTATTCTTGTATGTGTCCCCCTTAATACAGATGCTTAAAATGCAGATTTTTTTCCTGTCCGGCCTGGTCGCTCCCTTTTAAGAACTCCCTTCATGATTATATTAAGGTGCCAGGCATTATGGATGCAATGATTCTCATCTGTCTTGTGTAATAAACATGCACAATGTTGAAAGGTGAGACATAATCTAGGTTGTCTTTGTAATTTCTGAGGGAGGAAGGCAGTTCTCTGCATAACTTAGCTTCTCTGCAATTCTTGGGTCCTCTTTAAATACCTATCTTAGCATGACACAAGCCATTCTCTAGAAACCCATTTACTTCCTGTGCATCTCAGACACAGAGGTTTACATTAGTGACATTTAAACTATATGCAGTGAATCCCACAACAATTAATTCCTGGAAAAAGATGTTTCAGCTTGCAAAGAATGTTCAATTTTACTTTTGTTCAAAAAATCCGAACTACACTAAAGAAGAAATGAAGTGTGCCTGGGAAACTACAATAGAACTGCATTGACTCCAGAATTGAAAAAAGAAGTTGGCCCAAAATAACCTAAGGCACATCATTTCCTGCACTCACTCAGATTTTCATGGTGTAATCAGATTCATCACTCTATTCACAAAATAATTCCATTTGCTGAAATGTGATATCATTTTGAAAATAGCTGGAAATCTTAGCACATAGCTTGTTTTTAGCCTAAATTGCTGGAACAGATCTCAGTTTGACTTTCATAGTTTGTGTAGACCATATGGTCTCATGACGTTGCCTGTCATATTGCCTCTGTTTTTCCTTTAGACATCTATATTCTTTGACAAGGGGAAATAACAGCAAATCTATACCCAAATTAGATTATTTCACAGATAAGGACCTGCATACTAACATTTTTTTTTCCACAATCAGGCACTAGAATGACAGGTTATGGCCATATTTTTTTCAGAAAACTTGAGTGTTGGAAGCCTTAGTATTGCTGCAATATTAAATGATAAATGTGTACTTCCTTTCAAGTGTACCTTGTATCATTTTTGAGTTCTACGATATGATGTATCTACACATTTTTTTGGTCCGTGGTTTCTTTTTTTCTTAATATTTTTCAGACATTTTTGCTAGAGAAATAACCAGTATTTATATATAATAAGTATATTTGATTCAATGAGGGTGTTTCTTAACAACTGTTGAGATTAGCTATCTACTATTATAAATTGTTGGCAATAAAGTGAATCAGCCATTGATAAAAGAGATTAAACTGGGAAAATTAAAGTAGGCATTGTATTTTTTCATGGTATTTTCTGAAAAAAAAACCCCACCCCAAAGAAAGAAGATAATGAAGATAATTTTTTCCATGTTTATGACTCCATTAAATATAAAACAACCTACTCGCTATTAGCAAACAATTTAACATTTCTTAATGAATTTCTACAGTCATAATTTATTATTGTAGAAAATAATAGTGCTTAATTTCTTACAGAAATGAAGATTCACATTTAATAGTGCTTCCTTTTCTGTCTTTGAACAATTATTCTATTTACACATAGAGCTCAACACTTCAGCAGGAAATCTGATGATTGTGGAACACAAATTAAAACAGCAATTTTAGGGCATTAAACAGTAAGTAGACAAAGCTAGTAGCTTATGCTGTTGTATTTCAAGTTACAAAATTTAAGAACTGTTTTTAAAAGAATTAAAAGGAATAATAAAAACTATTAACACAACATTTTTAAAAATCACTCTTTATTGGAATCTCATGGGCAAAGAAAGGAAACCCCTCTGTTTAAGCAAGATGTAGTTTAAGTGACAATATTAATTAGTCTTGAAATTTGCATATTGAAACATGCAAACAAAATTACTGATTAGAAGGCTCTTATTCAATATGAAGTTGATGAGGAAAATGTTTTTTTCAGTAAATTTCACAGAGTGCATATGTTGGGTGAAAAACAATTTGATTGCTAATAAAATCCAGCAATATCTTTTCTGATATATAAATAACTAGTGCACTGCAACTATTAAATCAAAAATCTCTGAAAGTGAAAAGCAGTATAAAAATGTAATAGATGTTGCTATAATTAAATTTTGACATTTCCAATAAAAATGGTGAATTTTTATTGTGATCATTTTCTCAGCCAACCTGGAAAATTATGCTATTAAAATTTTGTGGATTGGCCTGCAGTCATCTTGTGTCTTGAGCTGATTATTTTTATTATACTGTGCAGTATGTCAGTAAATGCAAGGCTGAAATTTTCATATAGAAGGGTATAAAGGTGAAAAGAAGAAAGCTACCTTTAGCCTTCCTACAAGGCTTTGGCAATGTGTCTGTCAACTGCTCACAAGATATCAGATCAGTTAGACAGCAATGTAACCTTTATGTTTACTTAATTTAAATGAAATAAATTTAATTTAAAAAAGATTGAACTCCAAAAGTAAGAACTGTATTTTGGTTTCAATTAAATATGTAACTGAAGAAATAGTAACAAAAAAAGTGAAAAGCATATCTTACATGTTAGATCTGCTTCACTCAGTCATAATTGGAACCAGATTAGTTTTAATGTTTCTTACTTTCAATAGAATTTCAACAATTATTTTTAATCAATACTTAGGATAATGCCTCTCTTACAAAACAATAAATGTTCATGGTTTTGTGGTGTCATGAATGGCTTAGCAAAATCTGACAAATTCAATTAGTACTTCTGAATTATTTACTAAAACTAGTTCCTTCTGTGTGTAGGAGTTTATGAATAACTAAGTCGAGAGTTAAAATACAATATAAAATAAAATCATGGAACGGAAACCTGATGCACCAATCAAATGAATGAGAATGATGATAAGAAAAGAGAGATATTTAAAAATATCCCTGCATACTCAGAAAACATTAATCCAAGGAAGTATTTAACGGGCTGTGCTTGTGATGGAAAGGACACAGTCACTAAAGTGTTAAGCAGCTCATTGTTTCCTTTGGGCAATATTGTCATACAATCATATCTCTAATCTCAATTTTTTCTAGTTAAAAGTGTGTCAGATTTTCTTCATCTCATGAAGCTAGGTAAGCAAGACCCAAGTCTTTGTCATGATTATTTTTAAATGCAGGATTACTGCCAGGAAACACAAAACTTTATATATAAAATTCTGTCCTAAACCCTTCTAGAAAACTCTTCAGCTTTTGAAGCTCTTTGTGAGTACCTCACCTGTCACATCTCTAGGCCAAAAGATGTCATTTGTATTCACTAATATCTTGGGGAAAATAAAAAGGAAACCTGTACTCCTCAAGTATGGCACACTACAATACCTATCACAGTATATCAACGAGTGAGATCATTCTGCAAAAGATAAATTGTATTAATTTTTTTATTTTAATCTACCAACTGATTACAACTTGGGTCATCTACTTGAGTTACATTGTTTACAAGACTATCAAGCTGCAAGTGCAATCACTGTTTGTTTTCTATACCATTTGGGTAGACAAGAGAAAAGTGCTTTAACCAGGAGATAAAAATGAAAGTGTTTGGTAGTGCTGATCACAACTTTTCCAGTCATGTATTTCAGGCAGACAAGCCCAGTTTTCCCAGATCCCTCTACATAGCAGAAGATGGTGGAAAAGAGGGAGAGAGACAACAACTGAAGAGAAGGAGTTTGGGGACCACCTAGAGAAGTTGTTTGCATTGAAATCCATGGCTACAGGGGATTTCCTAAAACCTGCTGGAACACTGGCTGTCATGAGTGCTCCACCTTTGATTATGATCTCTGCAAAATCATTGAGATTGATTGAAGTCCCTTGAGGGCTGTGACATGAGCAAGGGAATACTCAGCTTTAGCTGAGCTTTTGACATTTGGCACCCTCCTCCTCCCCCTCCACTGTGTTCACTTTTGGAATCTGAGGAACTTGCTGGATTGATAGATGGTTAAAAATTGTCTAAACAGCTGGACTCAGATGATATTAATCCTTGACTTGACATCTCTTTGAAGTTGATAACAAGAGGAGCATCCCAATGGCTTGCACTGAGGTCGATGTTGTTCAATAGCTTCATAAATTGTCTGTATGATGAGACAGGTTAACCCTCAGTAGATCACAGAGGGTGAATTTCACATCAGAGAGTAGACCTTCAATTCAGAAATTCTTTGAGAAACCTCAGGAATGGCTTCAAGAGGAAAGAGTACGAAGTTTTTCACGTGTGAGGAATAGCTGCATACATTAAAAACTGGGGTGGGTAGGTAGCATCCTGCTGAAAAGCACCTGGAGGGTACTATGGAGCTACAATGAAGTTAAACATGAGCTAAAAGCACACTTTCACCACCAAGAAATCAAACTACATATTGGGATTTATCAGGAAGACTGCAAAAGGTAGGCCAGGAGAAGATACTCTATTACATGAAGTGCTGGTGAAATCATAGCTGGAAATCTGTTTCTGCTTTCTGGTCACCACAGTTCAGGAGAGAATGGGGGAAAAGGGAGGAGTCCAGATGTGAGGTTCACCTGGGAGATGAAGTCTAGTGAAACATGACTTACCAGGCTGGGGGAGTTGCCTGTGTCTGGCCAGGTGAGGACAAGGTGAAGACGAGAGCTATTATCAGCCAGCAGCAAGCTGAAGGGTGCTCGTTTCTTGGTAGTTGCAGATCACACACCATCCCCTATATGTAGTTAGCCTGGAACTTGTAAACTCCTGGACTTGCCACTGAATCCCTTCACTGGAAAATGTTTGTCAGTATTTATTGTCATTCTCCAGCCCTTCCAATTTTCTTCTCACTTGGCTAAGATTTCTCTCTTGAGAGGAGTTAACATTAGGTCAGCAAAATTGTAATTGAAAACATGATATGCATTGTAGCAATGATAGTAATTTCACAATGAGAGTAAATAATCATTTGTGCATATTCTCAAAGGCATATATTTGATTTGCAGTCTTTATGATTCAATACCTGTCTATTAAAAAATACTCTAGTTTAATTAGGAGCAGCAGGTCAAATTCAGAGATTACACAACTGAAGTCTATGACTTTTTCTATAGTCATGTTAAATGGTTGTTGTCATTCCAGCTGGCCCCAAAATAAAAAGATTGATTCAACTTTAAAAAAGTCCTTTTTCAGCACTGCCATTGTGCAAAGTAGTCTTAAAATGCTGGCATATGGCTCTGAACATAAGCAAATAAGAAGCATATATAGAAAATCAGCATTTTTAGGCTTTCAGGTTTTAAAATTTTTTATAGTGTTTCAGTCTGAGGTTCAATGTGCAGTGTTTCATATTCTTCTGGGAAATTAAAGAGATCATTAGGAAAAGCAGAATATGAAAAAATAATTAGAGACTTTGAAAAAAAATTTTGTTTAGAAGAGAGAAGAAGTATTATTAAGTAAAGCAAAACATGTAAGAAAACACACAAATTAAACCTAAGAAATGAAGAATGTAAATGACAGACAGTCCAAAACCACCTATTTCCCTTGTGGCTAGTCTTCCAATGTTTTGAGGAATCATAAAGAATAGTTATGAGAGGTTAATTTTCTTCAGCCTGGAGAAAGGAAGGAAAATGCTGTCAAATTAGATATGATAAATATCTGGTAAAAAAGCAGTGTCCAATATTGGTATAGATTGGGAAAAGCACATTGATTGTTTCCCTAAAAATGCAGCTCAGCGTAAACAGTCTGGCTATGCAAAAATGTCATGATGTCTGGCAGGGTCATGAACAATTAAAGTCCCCAGCAAAAATCCCTGATGTCTTTCCCCAAAGGGTTCTTTGAATCTAACTAAAATGACACATGGGTGCAGGAGCATTTCTGGGGGCATTCATAATGTGCTGCCACTGGTGCAGATGAGGGCATTTCAGTGAAAGGGTGTCCTGAGAACACAAGAGCATTAAGTCGGCCCAGATCAAACACCACCCCTGCAAACCCCAAGCTGTGAGAACGACTAATTATGCCATAAATATCTGGGATTACAGATAATCTTCTGAAATCACATGAGGAGACTGTAATCATACTATCTGCTTATATGTACATCTGAACATATTAGCATATATGCAGCTAATTGATCTGCAACAAAGATACTGCCAATCAAAATCTTTGTTTCCCAAGTCCTTTGAGACTGTGATGGAGAAATAAGAGCCAGTGTTGTGTGAAATTAATTACTATTAGTGGGTTTTTTTAATTAGCATTTTTATTTTCTGAAATTATTTACTAATAATTATTATTTATTAATAATAAGTATAAACAATTACTATAAATTTATAAATAATATTTGTTAATAATTTATTATTAATAATAATATTTTATTAGCTTTTTTCCCCTGAAATACAATTTAAAAGAGATAACCTGAAATTTTGCAGCAGTTATTTACTTTAGATGATGAAATGAATCTTTGAAGTTTGACTTAAGTGCGTGAAAAATACAAAATTCTCCTAAAATTGTTTTCAGAAAATGCAGTCCCCTGATGTATTCTGTGAGTGCAAACACTGGGCAAAGGGGGAAAACCATCTTTTAGGGTTAGATACTGTCCTTTCTGAGCAACACAGAATCTGAGAGTCACAGAATGATGCTGAGAAACATTTCCTTTTTTTCAGTATCTGACTGCAATTTTAGACAATATAGGTGGAAAGTGGAAATTACCATAAAAATGACACAATTTCTATCTGTCTCCCATTCCAGTAGACCACTGCCTTTTTTTTTCTGTTTTGTTTTGTTTGTTTGTTACAGAAAGAGCCCAAGGCACTACATGAGGGGTGTAGGATGATTGACAGAAAACTTTCATACTGATACTTTCTCTAGGACCTGGTCTTCAAGAATTGGGACTCTTCCACATTTCTTGTGTTCAAATGGAAAAATATAGGTCTTTTACGCTGTAAGATGCTGTAAGATATCTCTAGGATATATAAAACTGAGGTATGAATTCACACCCAGTCAATGGAAGGAATTTCTGTGTATGAATTTGAAATTTTAGACTCAGTTTTATGTTGCAATTTGTAATACGTCAGTTAACTAGAGGATTGTTTTCAAGCAACATAGACTGTAAAACCTAAAGAATAAAAAACTTCTACTGCACTTGCATAAAAGCCTGATACAATGATGTGTTTTAAAGGATGACTATACTGAACAATCTATTTATTTTAACTTTAAGTAGTTTTAATTTTTTATAATGTGTTGATTAGAACAGATGATCCAAATCTGCATCTGCTTGTCACTTCTGTATTATAAATACTGTAAGCATTTCAAAGATTTATAGAGTTTCTCTGACTTGCCTCATCACATTAATTTCTTGCACAACTCTTCTCTCCCCTCCCTAGAGCCTTTTAATCAGAGTTAGAATGACACCTAACAAAAAGTGAATAAATTCAAATGGCGGTTAGAGTCTGCAAAAGGTGGCATCTGTAGGCAGAAAGGCTATGAATTGTGGCTTGTTTTATTCAAAATGAGAATCTGCAGTGGCTCCCTTCATTGATATAACCTCCTGATGAGAACGCATAATATGATTTCATTTCTCTCCTTTGCTTTTGTGATTAAACTAACAGGCACAAGGAAAGGAGGAGGGAGTTGGGGTTGTTCATCCTGGAGAACCAAAGGCTCCAGTGAAACCTTACTGAGACCTTTCAATATGTAAAAGGGCCCATAATAAAGATGGGAGCAAATCTTTTAGCAGAGCCTGTTGCTACTGGTCAAGGAGTAATGGTTTTACAAAAAGTATAAATCAGGTATGTTCATAAAAATGGTGGGGTTTTATTAATTCATGTTCTTTTGCAATACATCTGTAGTTTTACTATCAACTTGCAAAAGGAGTAAGGGCTAGGTTAATGACAGAAAAAGATTTCTAGCTTTTAACACCTACAGTTTTTAGGTTAATAACAGAATTTAAGCATTTCTAGCTTCTAACACCTACAGTTTTTCATTCAGAGTCATACCAATGAGCAGAGATTCCCCATCTTATCTAAATGTATTCTTGTCAGACTTCACCTTCCTTGAAAGACCGACTTCAGATGGGTGAACATATTGTAAGGGCTGTACATAATTTCGACTCTTGGCATAGTTCCTACTTTTGTAAGCATATATATTTATGTGATTCCATAAGTCATTCTAGCTATCAATATAGTTATAAATGGATCTAAGAAGCCCTGGTCCATTTTAAAATTTATCATCTGGAAGACCTTTTCCAGAGCAGATGGTGTGTTTCTTTTAAATTAACATTTTAATTCCTGTGTGATCAACAAACTGTCCTGGAAAACAAAATAATGAAGTATTTCTATGATTCCAAAATGTTGTTATATAGTGTTATTGCCTTTTATATACAGCCATCCACTCTATTGATTTTAATTCATAGTCCATTTCCATTTTGTTTAACTTTTTATTGTTACACTTTCAAGGGTTTTGTTCAAGGTGAATTTGTTTTCCATATCTTTTATCTCATTGATTGGCTCTCTGCAAAGCACTTCAAGAGAACAAATCAAAGGCTTACAAAGAACTTCCCACAGCACATATTCCTTCTGTTCAATGGGTATTTTCTTTCCATTTTAAAATGAAGCAAGAATGAATTGTTCATTATCTGAATACGATATTTTTGTGCTTGTTGGAATGAGCATCTGACTAGTTCTGAAGTCATGTAGGTCCCAAACCCCCCTTCCTGAAATGAAGGCATAATGCTAATTTAATATTCACTGCAGTGCAATGTCTATAAACAGGCACGACCTTCACTGAGCTCAGTCACCCTCACCATGGGTACAAATCTCCCAGTAACAAGTCTTTCCCAAGAGGATCAGTTATCAGACAGGGCAAGTTGGAAATCTTACTGATTGCAGCTTGCTTCATGGGCAGACTCAGCACAGCGTTGCCAAGCAATAATGACCAGAAATTAACTATCAAGCCATCATGACATAATTATTATTCCTTTTGGATCTTGAACCCAAGGGAGGTGAATACTTACATTTTCTCCATGGTCATGATAAGCTAAAAAAAATCTATGTGAAACATCTCTTGCATGTGGTTTGGTGGCGTTTTTCTTGTTTGCTTGTTTGGGCTTTGTGCTAACTTGACCCAAGAACTGTGAACTGGAAAGAAAATACCAGCTACCCTAAAATTATGATTAAACTTTGACTAGTGGAAATAATAGTACAGGGATTAGGAAGCTTTTCTACAAGGACGTGATAAAGTCAGAAAGAGATTGCAAATGGCCCCAGCATCTATGGAAGTATGTGTTGGTTTTGCTTGGCCCAGTCTTTGCTAGTGAGTAGGGTGGGGTACAAAGATGGCAGGATCCTGTGTGTCCTGTGTAAAGATTCTGGAAGTTTTTCACCATGTCCAGCAGAGCCAATCTCTGATGGCTCTGAAAATGATGGACATGCTGCTGGCCAAGCCTGGGCCAATTAGAGATGTTAGTTATGCCTCCGTGAAAATATATTTAAGAAGAAATCAAAGCAATGTGAGCACGCACTTCTTTTTAGCCAGAGGAGGAAAAAATATGTGAGGGAGAACAACATGGAGGCACCAAGGTCAGTGGAGAAGGTGGGGGAGGAGATGCTCCAGGCGCTGGAGCTGAAAACCCTCTGCTGGCCGTGGTGAAGACCGTGGGGGAGCAGGTGGTTCCCCTACAGCTCCTGGAGCCCAGGGGGATGCAGAGAACCACCCACAGCCCATGGGGAATTGCCCACACCAGAGGAGCAGGTGGATGCCTGCAGGAAGCTGTGATCCAGTGGGAGTCCCAGAGACCGAGAGTTGCAAAGGCCTTGCAGGAGAGAGAGAGGCTTTGCTCCCGGGATGGAAACAGCCTGGCCTTGGCTCGGCCTCAGCTCGGGGGTCTGCACCTTATGGACAAGAACTCATGCTGCAACAAAATTTGGGCAGATTGCTGCTCGTGAGATTGGACCCACGCCAAAGAAGTTTGCAGAGGACTGGCTCTTGTGGGAGGGACCCCATGGCTAAGTAGAGGACAATTCTCCCTGGTGGACTGACCCTGACCAAAGAAAAGCCGCATACGCTGCCCCCCTCCAGAGCTGTTGGTTGGAAGGAGGGAGGGGGTGAGCAGAGAAATGGTGTCTTAATAGAGAGAGGGGTGAGTAGAGAAACAGTGTTTGTAGCAGAAGAATTGTGGTGATGGACTGACTAAGAGAAAAAAAACCCATACCCTGCCCCTGCCCCAGAGCTGTTGGTTGGAAGGAGGGAGGAGGGTGACCAAGAAATGGTGCCTTAAGAGGGAAGGGGTATGAGTGAAGAAACACTATATAAGAGCTTATTTTTACCTCTGATTTATCCTCTGGCTCTGTTAGGTTAATGTCACTTTGAAATTTTAAGTTTTCAGTCAGTTTTCCCTTTTTCTGTGTGTCCTCTCACCAATTCCTTATCTCAACTCATGAGTCCAGTGTGTTTGTGTTAGTTTTTTTCTTCTTCTCTGCACAGCAGCGGCAGGAGAGAGTAGAGAGAGCAGACATCATAGGTGCCGGGCATTTAGCCAGGGTCAAACCTCGACAGGCAAGTATAGTCAAAGGAAGACAGACTGATGGAGAAATGTGTAAAAAGTTCTTTTCAACACATAGAATCATAGAATCATTAAAATTGGAAAAGACTTCCAAGGTCATTGAGTCCAACCATTGAGAACAGCACCGTGTCAAATAAACCACGGCACCAAGTGACATATCCAGTCATATCTTGAACACTTCCAGGGACAGTGGCTCAAACACTTCCCTGGGCAGCCCTTCCAGTGCTTGACAAGCCTTTCAGTGCAGAAATTCTTCTTGGTGTCCAATCTGAACATTCCCTGGCAAAACTTGAGGCAATGTCCTTTTGTCCTGTCACTCGTTGCCTGGTAGAAGAGGCCAAGACCCACCTTCTACAACAGGCCTGAGAGAGCTCCAGCATGATATGGATTGTCTGATTTCAAATGTATTTAGTTTCACAGAACTGGGTGATGAATTCAGGGCATGTATTTTAATTTTAATAGGTGTTTATCAAGAAATGTCTTGCACGTGAGAGAGGTGTGGATGATGGTTCTGTCCCTTGGTACGTGCTGTGGGAATTTGAGAGGACACCAATTTGATTTTTCTGGTGTTGCCACTGCCCTAGTGTATTTCCTTATTTGATTCTCAAATTCCAGAGGTAAATTCAGATGCACTATTTACTAGAAGATTAAAAAGGTTATCCAATAATTGGGCAAGCTAGGATCAGGATTTCCATCATCCTTATACAGATGGAGTAAATAAATAGAATCTGTTCAGCCAAAAGTCTTTTGTTGCAGCATTTATGCATAAATGAACATTTTTGAATAAATAAAAGTTGCAGAAATGAATGATTTAATAAAAGCTTTTGCTGTCACACATAGATTTCCCAACCCTTTGAGGGCACAGACATTACTCTATGGAAAGCCACTGGCTCTACTGTTTTCCAGCAGTACAGAGAAAACCTTCCTAGAGTAGCTGTTCTTCCCACTGTCTGAGATGAAGAAATACTGTCACTGTCAAGTTTGGAACAAAATCTTTTTACAGTCAATCAGGAAAGGATCCAAAACCTTCTGGCCATTTCACTCCTCTTGGCTTCTGATAGTGTATTTTCAAGGTCTCTGGATACATCCCAGCCTTTCCATCCTCAGATCCTACATAGTACTTGTGTCCCTGTTACAATAAAGCAGGGATAAAGTCCAGGTGGAAGTTCTCCAAGCCCTGTTATGTTATTTTTGCAGGCTGTTGCAGAGAGGATTTGTAGCTAAATGTCACTTCTGTTCAAAACTACCAAGGGGTTAACACTGGTATTAAAAATGTCATTTTCAGGGGAAGCATGCCAGAGAAATACTAATCTGCTCCTTAAGCACTTTCCAGTGATTTTCTGTAAGAGCTCTTCAAAGAGTAAAAAATAAAAATATCCTGGTACAATGTAGGAATTACAGTGCAGACACTCTTCAGCCAGTGTGGTTGAAAACCTTCTGGCCCGAAGCTATGAAAAGCAAGGGAGTCCCTGCCACTATCTATGGATAAACAGAAGAAAGGAGAGATTCTGGGAGTTTTATTTCTACCTACAAATCCTCCAAGCAACATTTTGAGAAGCTGACAAATTGTTATGTAAGCATGGAAATAGTGACGTATCTCAAGTAAAGAGAGTGAGAGACTTAGGCAGAAAGGATGGTTTAGTCCCTTTCACTGAGATTTCACAGAAATATGCAATAGACATATTTTGTCTTGAAGAGAGTTCTCATGTGGCTCTTTACTGAAGCTAGAGATGGCAGCTAAATAGAAGCCAGGGATCTCAGATGAGGTCTCCTTCACAGCAGGGCCCCGTGAGAGAAAAGTTAACCGTGTAGCTGATTTATGGATGCAGCAAAAGCTGAAGTTTTCAGAATACAGCAGAAACTGTTTCCCACAAGGGAAGACACATCAGCATTCAACTGTACCAGAGGACTATGACTTTTTATTGCTCACTAACAATTTTATGTTCAATTAAGTACTTGTTTGAAGGCCCTGTCCTGCTTTTTCCTGTGCAATATCTGTAGCCAACACATCAAAACAGGACAGGGAATTTGGACAATTGTACCTGGAAATAAAAGGAAGCTTTGAGGGGTTCCTTGCATGCCACAGCTCTCTAAACACCTGCTCCTCCCAATTCCTAAGGTGCTTTTCCTGTTATAAATAAATTCAATGAAAACGTGAGAGGTGGTGACAGGATGCTGCTGAGGGTCTGTGTGCTGCACCACAGCTGTGATCCTCCAGCAGTCAATGGGAAAATATCTTCTTTTGTTGCAGAGCCCAGGACAACCCTCCTTGTCCCAGGTGCATGTCCCACGTCATCTCCGTGTCCCTCAGAAGTCCCACAGTACAATCACAACAGTCCAGCACACCAAGCAGTTGTGTGCCACGAGACTCCAGAGGAGGAACAGAAACTGCATTGCTTCTCAAGACCCAAGAACTGCCACTCTGAAGTCCAGTCTTGGTAAAGTCCTTCTAGAAGTTGTTGAGTCACCATTCCTGGAAATGTTTGAGAAACAAGTAGAGGTGGCACTTTGTGACATGGCTTAGTGGCAGAGAGGTATTTGCTCCAAGGTTGGATTTGATGATCCTGAAGGTCTTTTCCAACCCTAATGATTCCATGATTCTGTGATTCTAAACCACGCATCCCTTGGCTTAAGCCTTGTGCCACAGAGCCGTGATGTTTACAATGCGAACTGTTGCTCTGTCATATAATATGATGTAAGCACCCCTGCTCATCATATGGTGGACTACTATGTCATTTCACAATGAAAAAGGATAAATAGGACAAATGTTGAAAGAGCACTTGGCAACCACTGGTTCTTATGAACAGACTTGGAGTAGACAGACTTCTGTCTTCAAATTGCCTTAAATGCTACTCCATCACTCATTATGAAATGGTGGTGCAGTTGTCAAAGTCACAGCTTTAATGGAGGGAAAGTGTTGTTTCCTCAAAACTGCCTGGACTTTTAGGGAGAGTTTTGTGCTAGAGGAGTCTGTGAATATTCACAGATACTTTCACTTTTTGAACCAAGTTTTTGTCACAGCTGAGATCACCTACTTTCTGCAATAACAAGAGCAAGAAATCATGGCTGAAGACAAAACATAAATGATACATTTTGTTTAACTACCTGCCCACTCCTGTAACCTCCATTAACCTAAATCTCCTTTGAGGACAATTGGATTTATCAGTCTGTTGTGATGTTACTTTCATTATAGTATCAGATGTCTGCTGCTTTCCTGCCATGCCTAGATGAGTCTTGACCCTGCCTGATCCCAAACCAAAGCACTGATTTTGCATAGAAGAACTACAATAATCCATCATATCCACCTCAGAAAACATAATTCCATTAGTCACTGGCAGGATATTGTTCACCAGTAGTTCTGTACCCCAGCCAGCACCAAAGAGTAAAATCCTGAAACGCTTATAAGCAAGGACAACTGAAGGCCTATTTAGATGAAGGTGACATTATCTCCTCTTTATAAAAGTGAAGTATCTAGTTATATAAAGCTGATTGACAAGATTTTCTGAACAAGCAAAAGAAAAAAAAGGTGTATTTCCAAAAAAGGCAATTCACCTCAAAGACAGAATTTAAACCAGACACACAACTTCTAGACAAGCAAAAACTTCTTCATGTAACTGAAGAAGTTAAAATTCATGGAGGTACACAAGTTTTTGCTTCTTTTTTCTTGACTACAGAATGATTTGGTGGTAACTTGCGCGTAAATGACTTATTAACTTGTATTAGCCCTACCTATCTGAAAATGCAAGGATACTTTCTCAAATTAGTTTACTGTTTTTAAAATCTGTCAATTTCTTTGACCGTTTTGTCTTTTTGAAATTTTTGTCTCATGATGTTTATATGAATTCTAAGAATTTTTAAGTTAATAGGAAGTGTTCCTATGCTGAAGTAAGACAAAAGATAAAATCTTCAGAAGTGTTCATGAGAGAAAACAGGAGAATTTGTGATGCTCAGTCAAAACATTTTGTTTTGATTGTTTTGAACAACCCCATTTTGATTTTTAGTTTTTGATTTTTTAAAAATTTTTTTATTATTTTGTGCTATTTTAAATTGAAAATCAATTTAAGAGTAAAACCTCTTTTTTTTTTTTTATTTTCAAAGTGTATATGCAGGCTGTTTGGAGAGTTTAAAGCTTTTAAAATGATTGGGTTTCAGAGTTTTTTAGAAGGTTGTTCTAACTGCTCATAGAAAACAGCACTTTCTTATGAAGAGGTTTTTTCTGATGAATCCCTCTTTTTGAACAGAAAATAATTTAATATTTAAAAGCAATATGTTAATATGTTTATATAAAGTTTATTTTTTGTATATGCATCTTAATTTTGTAAGTTTTATTTCGTTTTGGATTTTGCATCAATCTTTATATAAGTGTTTTGATCTATAAATTGATTGAGAAAAATATTCCTTAAAGGGGAAAATTTTATTGAAAAAAAGATATTAAGTTAGAATTATTGTTCTTTTAAAAAATATTTTATTAACTTAAAATATTTTTTAAATTTCAAAATATCTGTGGTAACTAAAACCGTTGCCAACATAAGCAGTACAAAAAATCTGCAATTATGTTCATGAAAAAAGGTAATGAGTAAAGAAAATGAGAAAAGAAATTAGAACAAATGAATTTTTTTTAAAAAATAGCCTATTGCTTGTTAATTGTACAAATAGCTCTTGGAAGCTTATTCATGGCTAAAGATAGATTCCAGCCAATTAAAAAAAGAAACTAGAAGGTATAAAAAGTAACTCTGCAAGGAAACATATTTAATTAATCTTTAAAAGTTTACTGCTTGTTCAAGAGTAACAATTAAAAATCCAAAGTCTTATGTTGAAACCCCCCCATAAACAATTCTTTCAACTCACAGAATTAATGGATTTTATAACCACAAGCAATACAATTTTACTGAGGATTTTCATGCCATCTTGCCTAGGGTAAGCCAGTCACATGATCAGGCAAACAGGGTAACAGAGCAGAACCAGCTGGGATTATTTCACTAAAACTAAGGTGTTTGAAAGACCGTAATATAAAGTATCTTTATTACCTTTTCATTATATTCCAGACATATTTCCATGGCTTCAAACAGTGGATAGTCATTTGCATGTAAGGGAACATCAGTACTGTGTGGCATCTGCTCCTCAAGAGACAAGTGGGAAGAGGAGGTAGATGAAAACATGGGAAGTCCTTTATCTGGGCCTGGAGCCTACTAACGATGAGTAATTATGATTAATTAGTAAAAGATTCTGAAAAATGAGCAGCACTCCAAGGATCTGGTTTTTATTACATGAAAAAATTATACTGGTCTGGTCTCACTTCAGAGTCATGTAGAGTAACTACATATACCTTCAGTGGTATGTAGGCTGTCTTCGTGGTCAGTAATAAGAACTACAACAATTTGTGGCATATTTCACTGTAATTCTCCATTTCAGACATCTCCTTCAAGACGGGATGAAGTAGTTTTTGGAGAGTGTTTCCTCTCCATTTAGGGGAACTAAGGACAACTAGCTCAGGTATAAAACTCTTTGATTAGATGTATCCAACCCAAAGCAGGTGGTGACCCTTAACTTTTTGAAAAAATCAAAATAAATTTGAACTTTCATATGGAAATAATAACTTTTTTCATTTAAAGGAATATTCATGTACACATACATTATTTATGCACCATCCAGTGCTCTGAGTCATTCACTGGTGGCTCTTGCTGACTTTTTGGTCAAATTAGAAAAATTTCCTCATTCTGAGTGCTTTGATTTGTGCTGTGGGTGACAGGCTAAGGCAGGCTAAAGGAGTCAGGGTGTGGTTTTGTGAGTGTATAACTGTCCTCAGACTTCAATCCATGTGTGATAGGTGAGGTTTCCAAAGAAACCCTTCCTTATTCCTTACATTTTCCTCTCGATGTTTTCACGTTGATGGGAGTAAATGAGATGAAGTGCTATCTTAAACTAGTGTCTATAATGATATTTCTTTTTTGTGTAAGTCAGCACAGATAGTGATTTTCTTATATAAACCTGCTACTAAAAATATTCTCAGTATTCTTCATTTATATCTCCACTGCAAATGAACAAAGGAAGATAAAGATGAAGGAAAAAAATCCAAAGAGAAGATCTCATAAAGAGCTTGCAAATAACATTGGGCAAACAAAGAGTTTGGGAAAAAAAGGGAGAGCAAGGAAGCAAAAAAGGGAACAAGGAAGAGATTTCACTCAAAACTTCGCTGAATTCATAATATCCCATTATAAGCTAGAAGCAGAACTGTACCAACTCATATGTGTGTAATAAAGAAATAGGCACAAAGTCTCCATAAAACTCCTACCCAACTGGAGACAACTGTAATTAAGAGTGACTTCTTTTCTTTAGCTGTTACCTCTCACAGTTTCTTCACCATTTGTTTTTCCAAATGTGTTTACATACATCATATCTCCTAATTTGTGAAATAGAACACAGCAGAGAACAGAGTCTCATGGAGCACACTGATGTATGAATAATAATAAAATAATATATGCAAATCAGACCTGGTCAGACTGTTTTTTTCCCCTACAGGGGGAAGCAAAGAGCTTCTGTTCCTGTACTGCTTTGGGGTTTGCACATACCCTGCTTCCCGTCATTTTGGGCACCCCCTTGCTGTCTTCCTCTTCTCTGTGTTTGGCTATTGACCATCTATAGACTGTTTTTGTACTTAACTCTTTCAGACATATGTTTGCACATTTGCCTGTAAATGTTTAGCAGAATGTATCTTCTATAAATAAATTGGGTGATTTTTTCGTTGAAAAGTAGATCTGCTTGAGACTTCAGGCCATCAGCTGATCATATCCCCACTGCATGCCTGGGAGATGGCAAAGCATGCAAATAACAGCAAAATGTTATCAGCAACTGACTCCCCGTGTGGGTGTCTGTGTTGGACCTGGTATAACATATAAAACTTCTATTTCTTGATATTTACCTGTGCACATGTGTACATTATAAACACCATGTGCACATGATAATGTGTACCTAGTAAGTAATTAAAGCACTAATTTATTTCCTGTACAGCATCAATACACTAATAATTAAAAAATCAGGTAACTCTGAGCAGTGAAAAAGCACTGCAAAACCCTTCTCAGCTGCTATTATTAGTCTAAAATCCCAAAAGTAGCAACTTAAATAACTGATAAGTAGCTTTTATTCTTTATGTAATCCCCATGCCTTATATTAGCATTGGTGTTGCCACCTACTTTACTGTCCCTTTCCTTTACAAAGGAATTAGAATGACTAATTTCTCTATTCTCCCTTGTGAAGCTTAAACGCTATTTTACATCTCCAACCGTGCTATTTTTTCGCTAAACCTTTCTAAATCTTCTTTTCAAAGTACAGGGAACCTTAAAAAAACAAAACATGAGCGATCACAAACGTTTGGACTGTTTGCTGCAGTCTCTGGTTCTGTAGCAACTTAGCACTGTCCTTCATTTCTAGGAGAGTAAACAAAATACTGCATTGCAGCAAATCTAATTTAAAGAGACACAATAGGGCAGAGGTCTGGATAAGTAAGGCTCAGTTTTGTTTGCCTCCTAGCAAAATATTAAAAGAAACAGGAGACACACAGAGAAGCAGCCTATTTGTTCTTTATTTTCTTTTTTAGTTATCAAAACTTAAATGGAGCCTGTTAGACACATTGTATTTCAACTGAGGGAGTCAGCAATATGCATTGTTGGAGGAATACCACAATGCTGCCATGTAATATTGCTATAGTGAATACCGAAGGTATGAAAAACAGAGATATCTATTAAAAAGATAGTAATTTGTAACCGGTGCTTCGAGGTTATTTTCTTTTAAAAATCAGATGACTTTAATAACTAAGAAGTAAGCAATATTTTCCACTTCAATAAAGAACACTGGAAATTAGGTGGATCATAGTTATCATATGTGAACTCCAGACAAATGAACAGCCAGTACTTTAAAACTGAGGGGTTTATTGCATTTTATGTAGAATTCAGAGGCAGCGCACACATTACCAGGGGAGTGAAAAGACACTGAGAAATAAGTTAAATGAGAATTATCTCTGCTTCAAATTTGCAAGAGTTGAGGTCCAGTGGAGAGGGGTGTAATGTGGTCCCAACACAGGAGTCCCTTTCACATGGAGCTTAGCTCTGTCTTATTTCCTGCCTCTTTTCCCAGCAGCAACATGCAGAAAATGAGCTTTGGGCTGATGGCTTCTCCACAGAGGCAACTGTCCTTCTGCTGTATGCCGTGATGGAGATCTCCCCCCAAGACCTGCTACTGTTACTGGGTCACACAAGGCAAGTTTTGGGGCCAGGAAAGGACACCATTTTGAAACTCACACAAAGACCAAAAGAGATATCTCGAGCTGTGCTTCTCCAATGTGGTCTCCAGACAACAAAGCTTGGAGCAGCTGAGCCATTAGAGTCCCTTGGAGGACAGATCTGTGGAGAGCTGAGCCCTCCCCTCCCATGGAAGTAGGTTGAGAACAAGATGGAAGTTGCCCAATTTATTATCTTTTCACATGGCAGTTATGTTTCTTGAAAAGCACTCTGTACTTTGCGCAGCTGATGATTTAATCTAAATCCTGATCTGTAAATACAGCCTACTCACTGTACTGGCAGCTATGCTGCTGTTTTGGTAGGGACTAAATAAAATTCTCTTTGGTGTTAGTATGTTGAATATCAGCCTTTCAAGCAGCCCAAATGTAAAAATAATTAAATTCCTTTATGTAATAGGGGTTTATGAGACTATAAGGAAAGCTGCCCAAAATGCAGACTGGAGTGGGAGTTAAGCCAAGTGTTGTCTCTGGAGTCTGAAGCCAAACGAGTGTTTATTCTTTCAGTAATATATTCTACAATATATTTGCTTTAAATTGGGGGACATAAAGTAATGTTCATATGCCACATCACCACTGTGACTGGTAAGAGTCTCCTCATCCTCCAGGAAGCAGATGGGGCCACTAAGGTCATGTCAAACCTGTGGGTATCAGGTCCCAGCATGAAATCAGCCTGATTGTTGTTTATACCTCCCTCACATCAACCAAGTTTCTTGTTTCCTCATAGAGCACAGAAAGAACTTTGTCTCTTCTTGTACACTTTTAGACAGACACATACTTTCTGTTCTGGAAAAAAATGTATCCTAGCATGATTCCTGTGATGTGCTCTGGATTTTGCTTCCCTATTGACACACACAGAACTTCATATGAACAAATGAACAAAAAAATATTGAAACCCCCAAATATGATTCTCTTGAAATCATGTGTAAACTTCTGCAACAGCACAAAGATATGGCCAAACAAATGTTTTCAATAGCAAAATGAAAGTAATTTGCACAGAAACATATAAATAAGATGCAGTAAAAAAGACAAAATTTCCAATTGCTTACACTTACGATTAGAAGGGAACTGTCTCTTCAAATGGACAACTCGGAGCTTGAGGCCACTGAGATTCAAATTGTATTTAGGAATATCTTGATGTTTTCTACTAGATTGGGAATAGCTTTCTCAGTTTAATGCTTGGAAAGCTCAGTCTTAACTGAGCTTTTATGTACTGAATTTTCTCACAACAGTTGTTACAACTTTTTGATGTAATTCTTGTTACAGATGATTCAAAACCTTTTTAATATACTTTGTAAGTCTAAAATAATAAAAATATTTTTAATTTCAGAGTAAAGGAGAAAAGGAAATTGGTTAAATGGGGGATGATAAACTGGGTTGACTATGTGAAATTACAATAAGTTCTTTCATTCTAAGGTGTAACAACAACAGGATTTGTAATGAAAGGTTTCTTTTTATAGTTACTTTTTAATCTCTTTTTGTTGTTTATTGTTTTGTCTTATGAATGCTTCGAAATTGTATGTATTTGTGCAGGGAGGAAAAGATAACATATCACAAGAGAAGCTGCAACTCAGTAGACAATAAAAGCCCAATGATGAAGATGCTTTCTTGGGACTAAGATAACCCAGAAACAATTCCCTCTTCTGCAACAAATTCAGTGTACTGTGACTTTGAGCAAGACATTTCAGGCTATGTTAATAAAATAGTTTCTGTTGCCATTGATTGTTGCTTAAATCCAAAATATTGGTCTTCAAAATCCTCTTGATGACTAGCAGCAGATCTACCTCAATTTTATTGGCCCCTGTAAATTATATTAGTGAATTCCAAAGGCACACACCTTTCCTCTGCCTTCAAAGCTGATCTACACTGCTGAATATTGAAATAATCTCTGAGCCAGATGGTGAGCTGCAGACAGATTCTGCAGTCTGATGGTTACAGCGCTCAGCTGAGATGTAAATAGACCTTGATTTTAGTCTCCATAGTCATGGGTTTATTATTTACAGGAACTAGAACAGCTTTCATAGCAAATGGAGGGAGTTACTCTTCATCACCAATAAGATTTCATGGTCTGAAGGTAGGAAAAGTCATGTGGGACATGAGGAAGAAAGAGAAATTTAAAGTGTTTTCACAGGCCCAGCTGGTATGGAAGTAACGTGCTTATCATGAGAGCTGAAGGGAACAGAAGAGAGAGGGTGTTCTGTGATGTCTCTGAGAGGGGACAAATTGATCCCTGACAGCTCCAGTTTCACCTCCTAAGTAGAAAAGGGTGAGGTTAGCCCAGGAACCTCAGTTTTGGATGGATGACATTAGGCAACTCAACCCCTTTTCCTCACTCTAGGAAACCATATGCTTTGCGAGTTGCACGCTAAGATACTCCCAGTTTCTCACTGTGAGGTAATGTGGGGTTTTTTAACAAGCACATCAATGGGTTTGGTATAAATTTATGTCAAACCTCATCTCTCCTATATATATGACTTGTTATGCTACTGTGACAGTACAAGCAAGCCTAGATACCTCTTGTACAGGGAAGCAGCCTACCTAAACCGGGGTTGGGGATTCCTCAAGATGGCTGAGCAATTAGAAATTTGGTGTTTCAATGTCAAATATATGCACTTAGATCCTTGGTTATTCATCTGAGAAATGTGAGTAGTGACATTCCTCTAAAGGATGATGTGGCCTATGGGAATAAGTATTTTAATGACTGTGAGACACTCTCCTATTAGGGCAATGTGAGCCAGGTGGGTGTGTTTAGAATAGAAATGTTACTGATTCAAGACATTGGCTTTTATCATTTTGTAGAGAGATTCATGCATTGTTAGAGTGGTTCTTATCACATTCTATTATTTTTTTCTTGGATAAAATATGCATTAAATTATAGAAGCTGGTTACATCTTGAGTTCGAAAAGAGAAAAGTTACTTGAAGCAGAAAATATTTAAGGTAATGTGTGGGGTTCAGAAAGTGCAGTTAGACTACAGAATTGGTAAGTAACACTTTGCTTTATTCTTAAAATGCATTTGAAGTGGACTGTTTGAGGACGAAAGATCTTACAAAGACCTTCTAAACCCAGAAATTCAGCTTTTTACTGCTTGTAAACTGATCTGCCATGAAATTACCATCGAGAGCTATAGTCAATAAATTTTTTGACAGCTATTTTTAAATGAGAAGTTTTATGCTGCCTCTGGTTTAGGATGGATTTTAAACCTTCATTTATATTTGTTAAGGTGAAAGAGTAATAAAAGAACACAAAGCCTATTTGGGATTGGCTAAAGATACTCAGTTGTGTCACATGTTTGAGAGATGCATATGAGATTTCTGAGAACTTTAATCCTGATTTCCATGAGAGGAAACTTTTAAGGTTCTGTTTTACATACAGTTATGTATACAATATAAACCATACTGTCATTGTTACTGTTTTCATAGTGTCAGGGAGCACCACAATCCAGGGTGTTTAAGCGATAATGGGCTGTCTCCACAAAATCTGTATCAATCTCAATATGCACATTTGCCATTTCTCATTGCTCCTCTTCCAGCAAGGTAGCTGATGTCATGGTCCTTACTGGTGTGATTTCTGGTGCAGCAAGTTGAAGTGTGAAGATGGGGTATTCTAAGCAGCTTGTAACGGCAGCCATAAAATTGCTCCCTGAACAATAAGTTTCTTACTGGAATCCTAACTAGAATGAATGTCTGCATCTCAGAGAAATCACAGAAAAAGGGACTGGAAGGGGCTCAGAGAGTCTTGCTCCTCTCCTCTGTCCCAGTGAGTTCCACCCTAATCTATTTCACTCACTGAGACACAAGGGAACTTCTATGCTGTCCCGAAAGGTATCAAGAACATTTCATAATTTCCCCCTTTCTAGCAACAATTGATATCTTTGGATTACACAATCACAGAAAGGCTGGGGTTAGAAGGGACCTCTGGAGATCATCTAGTCCAACCCAGCTACTAAGACAGATTCACCTAGGGCAGCTTGCACAGGCTTGTGTCCAGGCAGGTTTTGAATATCTCCAGAGAAGGTGACTCCATAACCTCACTGGGCAGCCTTTCCTCATCTTTCCTCTTCATCTGATTTTTTACACTGCAATATTTTCAGGATTTCTTCTCACTTTTGTTTTGTTTTGTTTTTTTTCTGGATTCTCCTGTGCCTGATTAGCTGTTCCCTAGTATACATGCTATTTCATTCAATTGCCTTGAGCTACACCATATATTTCTTTTATATTTTTCAGCTTTGTGAGATGGCTTTGAAATAAAGTCCTGCCTTCCAAAGTGGTGACCCTCACTCCAAACTCAAAAATTCAATATCAGGAAGCTTATTAAGCCAAATACTTTGTAGTACTGGATCTAGGACAGACCCATGTTATATCCCTCTTGCCTCCTTCTTCCATTTCATCAATTAACAAATGATACCTTGTTAAGTAGCATTTTCAAACCAGATGGATGCTGACCTTAGCGCTGTCTTACTCACACTCCAGTGCTTTTGTTCTCTTATGCAAATATCATGTCAGACAGTGTCAAAAGCTTTATTGAAGTCATGATATGTGACATCCTCTGCTCTTCTCCCATTCATGAGGCCTCTTACCCTGTCATAGAAAGAAATTAGGTTGTTTTGACATGGTTTGTTCCTGACAATTTCATGTTAGCTTTTAGCAGATCCTTACAAATAGACTGTTTGATAACTCTGTGGAGTCATCCGGGCTGCATGAATTAACTTTAATCAAGGAGAGCAGGAAGAAGATTTCTCACACAGGCTATCCATCCAGAAATCGTGTAATGAAATGGGGGCACTCCTTTGTGGCCCCAAACTTTACATCTCGTCACTCTGAGTGATAGATTTTGAAGGGCTACAGGAAGGATACAAGTTGAGGCTGTCCCTGTGTGGTTATCTGCTTTATCACATCCCTTCAAGCATATCAGAAAAACAGGCAGCACAGAGACAAAAGTGATTTCTGGACTATCTTAAGGATAACTAGAAAATGTGTGGTTTGCTGCTAGTTAAGAACTGTGCATACGATCTAGTCTAGACCGTATTCTTATTTCTCTTCCTCTTCGACTGTTCTAGGTTCTTGGAGGGCAGGGTCTTACCTAGTATGTATTTGACAATTGCTTTTCCAGTGCATACCCAGCCCTAGGGCTAGATACTCTTCCTTTTTTTTTTTTTTTTAGTAGAGAGCTGCCAGTATCAAGAACTCTAAACAGTTTTCAAAATTAAGAAAAAAATCTACAATTTGTGGGATTTATATATAACATAAAATGTATATATTTTTAACATATATTCATATATAAAATTATTCTGAGATTGTTTTTTAAAATTTTTAATGTTCTTCAAACATCAGGACTTCATCTTTTCCAACTTTATTTTCTAGTTAACTGAATGCTGAAAGAAGAATTTTCCAGCCCTGGAAGTTTATGGAAGATTCTGTGTGTGATTAAGCCGTGATAACTTGAAACTTGGTTGAGATGCTACAGCAGGAAATGGCTTTGCTCTTACCTCAGGCACTTTTGTTCACAAAACATCTAAAAATGATAGATTTTAATTCATTAAGGAAACAAATATAAATTTTTAGTTAATGTATGCACGCAGGATTTTGGATGGCCACCCTCCAAGCACAAGCTGCTGTTTTTGGGATCCGGAGAACAGATGAAAAAACATGAGGAAAATATTTATTTCATGCATATTTCAAGGGATATTTAGTGCCTTCCCAAATGTAAATGAGTATTTACAGCACCTACAGTCTGTTCAGAAGCCCATATCTCTAGCTCATGGACTGGGAATGTTGCCCAGTTATGATATTATAAATTGGAAACCTTCATCTCCTCCTTTCATAACAGTGTGTTTGACTCCTTTCTCTGATGTGAGGATGAGTGAGATATTGGACTTTATCAAACAATGTAACAAAAGAAAGAATAAATCTTATGATGCAATTATTCCATGGGGAGAAGCAAATCAATAAATTAAGTAAATGTGAAGGTTTTGAGCTGTGCATTGGAAAAGTCTTCTCTTACTGTCAGCAAACCAAGTGGAGAGCAGAGTAAATACCCCTTAAATTTACTCCTAAAATTGGGATCCCCTAAAAATGGGATCTTAAACTGACCCTTCCTAAGATAAAGAAATACATATTCAAAAATAGATTTGTTATTTTTGGAATGTTCTACCAAAAATATTGACTCCCTTTCCAGTGTTATTAAATAAATGCCTTTTGCTGATCCCCAGATCTGCACTGTCCTGTGTACACAACATTGTCCCTTCCTAGAATCCCAAAAACCTTAGAAAGAAAGAAAGATTGCAATCCTTTCTTGTGATCACAGACTGTAAGGATCAGAAACTGCCTTATCATCTTTAATACCCACCTTTCTCTTAAAATAGTCATTCACATTTCAGAAGAAGAACAATATTTTTGCTTCCCTTCCTAAAAAAACCCAAATCCAATGAAGAAAAACCAAGTCCCATTACCTTCTCCTAAATCTCCACTAGTCTTAAATAGTCTTTCCGCTCCCTCTGCAGAAACAAACTTTTAGTTTTTCAACTGAACAGCATCAAGGCAATATTTGAAAATTCTGAAGTTCTTGATGTTTTGTTGAAAAAGTTTAAAATGTCTTTAATTTCATTACCCACATCCCTAAAAACTTGATCCTGAGAAATCCCTGATGTACAATAACATAAATATCCAATAACATAAACTGTTATGTCTGTAAAGTTGTAACAAATTATCTTTAGCAGATATGTGACTATGCAATCCCTACACAGGAATTTAATAAAATATGTCCCAATTAAACACACAAGTTTGAGGAAAAAATCCTGTCTCAAAATGAACACTGAAAAGAGAAACATGAGGAGATTTTTGTTTGTGAATTACTAGACTTGCACTCAGTTCAACAGAAAATAAGTTCATCTGAATTCTTTCGGCAGAGGTTTGCAAATAGGCTTTTTATCACTTATGGTAGTAAAGGCAACTTCATTGCTCTAACAAAGAGGTCTGGCAATACAGTACATCAGATTTTATGAGCTTGGCCTTACAATTTCAGAAACAACAAATGAGAAATGAGACTAAACAGCAAAAACTACCAAAACTCCATGTTCTTCTTGGTTCTGCAGCAGAGGCTGAACCTGGCTGAACCTTTACCTTTAGATGCCTCCTGCTTAGAGCTGGGGTGCCAGGTTAAATGCATGATGCATGATTGGGGTTTTTCAGCTATGATTTAGGTGCATTACCTGTACTACCATTTCTGTGGATTCAGTATTGACTAATTTCCAAAGCCACGTTGAATGGATTTTTTAAAAATCAATCTACTATGCTGAAAAACTGCAACAACCCTTTACAGAACCAAGCAAATTTCAGAGAGATTTAACAGTGATTGCTGGAGACAAAATAGCTAAATCTATCATTCATTGCAGAGGCCATTTCTTAAAACTTTACTAAAAATTCAGGAAGTATGAAAGGTCAGGAAGAACTTTGTACTGAGAAAAGGGAGTAACAGATTGCACTGCAAAGCCGGGCAAACTGGGACACTCAGTCTTTTTATGCCCTTGAACTGGGACAGTGTGTTTCAAATAAAGATTTGTCATCAGTGGCAATCCACAGGTTTTCTATTGTATGTCATCTCTATTTAAGAAAGATATTGGAATAAAGGTTTTGGTTTGTTTTATATTTTAAAAAATGGGAGCAGTCAAACTGCATTAAAAGTGTAGGTAACAAACACATGAAACACTGTAATGATATGTTTGGGTCCACTGATCACAACCTTATGAAATTTTAATACATATGGGATTTAAACTGCTCAACAACTTGTTTGCACGATTCTATAACAATATTATAACATTTAATAGTATATATTATCGTCTATTCTTCTGTGAAGAATCTCCTATATTACATAACACTAATGTGTGTAACTTGAGTTACATATAACTATTTAACAAACTGCAAAATTGCCATTAAAAAAGAAGATGTGTGTGCATACAAAGTTAGAAGAATGAGGTAGGAGACTGAAGCCAGACTACCTGAAAATGCTCTGTCATGAATTTCTACCACTATAAATTATTTTTAACATTTCTAAAACAAAATATATTTTTGGAACTGTGAAGGACTATGCAGATGTAAAGGAATTTTATGCTGTATTTCTCCAGAAAGCTGGAACTTTACAAACATATTGGATGGCCTAGGGGTACCCAAACCCAAAAGGCAATCTTTATTACCCAGGAGCTGGGGATACGTTGAATTCTGTTGGAGATATAAAGAAGAAAACCAGGGCTGGTGCTGAAAGTAAAGTGGTGTCATACTCAAAGTTAAGAGGTGGTCGGTGAAATGAGCATTGTATAACATGTGGTGCACAGAAAACCTCTGCCAAGAGGTTGCTGTCTTGGTTGAAGACACTGTGGGAGAAGAATTGTGGCAAAACCCCAGCAGGAGATTCTGGGGCAACTGCAATTTGCAAAAGTTGCTGTGAAAAGGGCAACAAGTTTTTCCACACACAGGGGGCTAGAGAGGAGCATTGTGAATCATCTTCAGTACACCCATGTTCATAATTCCATGCAGGAGTTGTCAAGCTATGTTTCCGACAGCTTGTGGGATGAAGCTGGCATAAAAATTGTTCCAGCAGGACTGGCTGTGTTTCCCTGGAGACATGGGTCTCAGCCCTGGGGACAGAGACAAGAGTAGCCTTAGTGCGTGCAGACCTGCTGTCTGAGAGATGAAGTTCAGACACGAACAGTGCTTTGAAACAAATTTAGAAAGCAGACTAATAAAAGCTTTGTGGAAGGGAGGCCTAAGAAGAAAGAAAGGCTTGGTCACTGGTTCTGGAGGAACCAAGAGCTCTGTTCTCATCAGCTCTCTTCATCCCATCATATTAAAAACTCTCAGCCATTCCCTGAATTCCAGGAGACTGCTAGCAAAGAGGGTGAGAGGCATTCACAGCTGACAGCATGCAAACTGTGGAGCCCTGTGAAGCATAAAAATGTGAGCAAAGACCAAAGCTTTTTTTACGAGACCTTTTTTTTCCTCAATAGAACCCCTCCCTTAGAAGAGCAGTGAGATCTTGCTCCTTATCCCATGTGTTGTAAGTGATAAAAGAGAATGAAAAATATGAGAAAACAGATTTTTTCAGGGTTTTAGTTATGAAATGGATATTAGTATTTTTTGTGGTGGTACTTTTTCTTCCGGGATTACTTCTTTCTATGTATTTATAGGCCACCTGACAAAATTATTTTCTTACAGCATAAAAAGTAAGATGACTCTACCTATGCTGGGCTGAACAAGTTTGATTGCAGTACCTCTGTGCCGAAAAGGCTTTTCCTTCTGGGTATTTCTAATGCAAAAACAGTACAAAGTTTATATTGCTACTACGTAACTTAATTGCTTAACAGAAAATATCGGCAGAAAATCTCTAGGAAGGTTGTGTAAGATACAGCTTTATGGTCTATTAAGCCTTCACACTCAGGTGCTTCGATTTTTTTCTATAGAACCTAAAAAGAACAGAAGTGGACCAAATTCTTTCATCATCTCCTTCCGGATTAGGATTGACAGGATTCCTTATAAAACTGGACTTGTCACTTTATGACTTTTTTTCCCTCTTTTTGAGTGAGCTCAGAGGTCCTTTAAGAGGGATAAAAAAGAAGATGGGAGAAATAATAAAACTATAGATATTATATATATCTATAAACCATTTTTCAACATTAAAGGAAGTGAGGTCCCTTTCAATAGGTTGTTTAGAGGTTTGCTCTGGTGGGAAAGCACCTTTTGTACCAAGTGAAAACATTTTCTCCAGTCTCCAGAAGAGTTCAAAAATAATTTGTTTTCTATAGAACCAGAATTCATCAGGTAAGAGGAGGCAGGAGTGGTTAGAGCACTTACTTCAAAATAATATAGGTTCAATGTACATCTAGCTATAGCTTAGGACTACAGCTAAATATTGCAATTAAATATAGAAAAAGAAATAGACTGTTCTCTGCATCTGACTGACTCTGGGTGGAAAAGCAGAGAAGAGGCTCTGGCAGCAGCACCCTTGAGGCCATTTTCACAGGGATCCTGAAGGAAATCTGTGGGAAAACCTTCCTGGGTGTCGTGGGTTTGACCCTGGCTAAATGCCAGGCACCTACGACGTTTGCTCTCTATGCTCTCTCCTGCTGCAGCTATGCAGAGGAGAGGGAAAATTAACACAAAACACTGGACTTATGAGTTGAGATAAGACCACTGATAAGGTGACGCACTAGATTCAGGGCAAAAGCAGGCGGGGAAACTTAAAGTTGCAAAAAAAGGTGATTTATTAGTCTAACAGAGTCGGAGGATAAATCAGAGGTAAAAATAAGCTCTCAAGACACCGTTTCTTCACTGACCCCCCTTCCCTCTTAAGGCACCGCTTCCCAGCTCACCCCCTCCCTCCTTTCCAACTAACCAACAACTCCCAGGCAGGGGCAGGGTGTGGGGTTTTTTCCTTAAGTCAGTCCATCACAATTCTTCTACTGCAGACACTGTTTCTCTATTCGCCCCCTCCTTCCATTCAACCAACAGATCCGGGCTGGGGCCAGATATGTGGCTTTTCTTAGTCAGTCCAACGCCACAATTCTTCTGCTACAAACGCTGTTTCTCTACTCACCCCTCTCCCTATTAAGGCCGTTTCTCAGCTCACCCCCTCCCTCCTTCCTTCTAACCAACAGCTCCGGGGTGGGGGCAGGGCATGGGGGTTTCCTTTGGTCAGGGTCAGTCCATCAGGAGAAAAGAATCCTCTACTTAGCCATGGGGTCCCTCCCACGAGAGACAGTCCTCTGTGAACTTCTTTGGCGTGGGTCCAATCTCACGAGCAGCCCCGCCCGATTGCTGCTGTCCGAGATTCTCTCCAGGTTGCAGAATTCCAAGCCGAGGCCAGGCTGTTTCCATCCCGGGAGCAAGGCCTTTCTCCCTCCTGCAAGGCCTTTGCAACTCTCAGTCTCTGGGACTCCCACTGGATCACAGCTTCCTGCAGGCTTCCACCTGCTCCTCTGGCGTGGGCACCTCCCCACAGGCTGTGGGGGGTTTCTCTGCACCCCCTGGACTCCATGGGCTGCAGGGGGACCACCTGCTCCCCCATGGTCTTCACCACGGCTGGCAGAGGGTTTTCAGCTCCGGCGCCTGGAGCATCTCCTCCCCCACCTTCTCCACTGACCTTGGTGCCTCCAGGTTGTTCTCCCTCACATATTTTTACCTCCTCCTCCTCCTTCCCTGGCTACAAAGAAGTGCGTGCTTACCCTGTTTTGATTTCTTCTTAAATGTGTTTTCACAGAGGCGTAACTAACATCTCTAATTGGCCCAGGTTTGGCCAGCAGCATGTCCATCATCTTCAGAGCCATCAGAGATTGGCTCTGCTGGACATGATGGAGAAATTTCCAGAATCTTTACTCAGGACATGCAGGAGCCATCTTTGTACCCCACCCTATCCACTGGCAAAACTGGGCCAGGCAAAACTACCACACTGGGACCATCAATGCAGCCTGTGACTGAGTGCTTGGTATTGCCTTTGTCTTTTCAGCTTCTCTTCTCCGTGCTGTAGTTGCCTTTACTGCCCTCTTTGAGAGGACAGGAAGGAAGTGTTTTTATCCACTTCCTGGCCTTATATTTTATGGAGCATTATGCTTGTGGCAGCTTTTCCCTGGACTGTAAATAATTATCGTTTTGGTGGAGGTGCTCTTCAAGGTCAGCTGTATTAAAGAGGTCTGAGACTCTGGAAATTGCAAACTCAGAACAGGCACCAGCAAGAGCTGTGACTGTTCACAAGTGGAGGACAATATTTTTGCTTACAACTGTGTTTCAGGGTTTTACAAAAAACCTCATGGTTTGTGGTGGCACTGTGACAAAGAAAATTAAAAATATTCATGGTGCTTCACTTCTTTACGATGAAAGCTTTGTGCCCAAGGTGTGATGAAATGTAACTGTGGGCGTGCATGGCACAGCTCTCTGAGCACACCGCGGCACGTACCGGCGAGGGAATGGCGTTCCACTTGCTTTGGGCAACGGGTGGAACAAGAAGAAAACACAACATCTCACTTGTGACTGTAATAATTCTTAGGGGGCATCATTTCAGTTTTTAGAACTCCCTCCTGAACAAACGGGCAAAGGCAGCCTGGGACAGTAAGCCCTGTTCCCAGCAGATGGACTCTGGCGATGGTGGTGATCCCCGTGCTGCCATCACTCTTCGTGGATGTGTTCCCACATGCTGAGCTGGCTTCAGTAGCTGGTACAGAAGAGAGGTCAGCCCTGGAATTTGGGAAAGGGTGCTCAGTAATATCTGCAATTTGCTTTCATGTTTTATGACAGTGGCTATACATGGCTCTGACACAATGCCCATATGGGATAGGGACAGTGTATAAAAATGTCTTCCAACCCTTGCTTTTCAGATTTCGACACTAATACTAGATTAAGCAGTGGCAGGGAGGGTTTTTCTGGTACTTTTTCAACTCTGCAAGGAACCATTGCATTCTTGGAACTTATTGCCATCTTTCTTCACTTATTCCAGATCAGCTCATTTATACTTACAAATTCTGTTACTTAGCTTCTTGATGACTGTGTTATTGATGGTGAAATTGATTTGTGGAACTGTTTGGCTCAAGGCAAAACAAATGAACAAAAAGAAAATAAATCTTATTTCTGGAAACTTTCTTTGTTGATGATTATTTTCCATAAGTCTGCTGGGTTTATACTCATTTAATAATACATAATAAAAGCGAGCTCATATTTCCATAATTTTTTTGAGTTTTTGTCTGGCAGAGAGACACTAAGACAGAATTATTTCATTCTAGACTCCACAGAAGCATCAGCCAGAGCGACATCTGTCTGGAAAGAGTCACACAGTGCTAAACTTTGGGGTGTTGCTTATAAAATATTAATAAATAGAAGTAAAGTATTCCCAGTCAAATTTCAGAGACAGAACACCATACAATTTCTGAGTAAAACAAATATGTGATGCATGCAAATGTAGTAACACTTAGGTTTTAATGAATAGTTTTTAAACAAAAAACTATCACTGGAAATTTGCTAGCCTACCTTTTGCGGGTTTTCTCACATTTTTGCTGCTAATATGTAATGAGAACATCATGTTTCACCTTCTCTGTAATGTGCATTTATTAAGACCTCCCCCTTAATTTTCTCATAGAGATCTGTCATTGTGACTACAACTACCAGTTCATATTTCTGACCTCTCTAGAACATGACCAGTAATTTATTTTTTCTCCACGATTTCCACGGCTTCTGTCAGTGAAGACCTAATGTTTCTCTATAGTTACCAACAGTTCAGTCTTTGACAGAAGATTGGTTTCAGGACATGGCAAAATTCAGTCCCATTCTGTGGAGTGGGTATTTAATTTAGGCCTTGAATTTTGTAATGGTCTGCAGTTATACAATAAGCTCTTGATGGAATGAAGAATTGCTTCAAAGCATCATTTTCCCTGTGCGAGAGGCACCTCTCCAGCTAAAAATAAACACAGGCAGTTTTAAATAATCCAAAAATAACATCCTTCCATTTCTCCCAAGCAGAAAAATTATGTAAGTGCATTCCAATAAAGCAAGGTAGCCGTATCATATAATAGGGACCTGAGAAGTACTCAGATGTGACATTGATAAGGGCTGTGTAAGAATATAAATAGAACATTACAGAGACTATTCTAAGGCTCTGGAAGAAGTGTTCCCTAGCTTCCTCATATTTGAATATGGCAACATGCTGAACTAGTGATAGGGTAATGCTTTTGTAAAACTTTTCATTGCACTTTCCAATTACCCAGGAAAATTAATGGAGAGGTTTGTAATATAAAAATTATTCAAAAAATGGGGATTGTTTAGAGCTGTGTGACTGATTTAACATGTCAAAATTAATAAAATGTATACTTTACTACAGATGAAAGATATATATTAAGAAACCATAAAAATAAAATTCTGTGGTCTCCAAAAAGAAAATTATGGGTTTGAAAATTATAAAACTGACCTAGAACCAACTTTCTGCTCTGCTACAACATCTGATACTGTAGTCTCCACCTTAAGTGCTGTATCCACACTGGTCAGGTTTTCTGATCAAAATACTGCTTTCAAACAGATTCCCTCATAGTTGCTTTATATCATGGCAGTATCACAACATAAACCAAAGCTCACAGCTTCCCTCTCAGGTGTAATGCACCCCGATTCACTTTCTTAATGTTCCTGTAAGGATACAAGGATGTGACATTTCTGCAGTGTTTTCCTATCTGAAAACCCTTTTTTCTGTTGTCTCCCAGCTTGCAGCAGAGATTGAGCACAGCTCTCGCAAATGTTGCTGTCACGTTCCTTGCCTGACATCCACATGGGAGCTCAAGGCTTTAATTAACTCATAGAACTTAAATTGCTTGTGATGCCACCTTATTTCATTCTGCTGTGCTCTCGTCCAAGCTGAGCACGTCCCATGTAATTAGAAGTTAAACTGTTACACACACCAAGATGTCACAATTGGTGCATTGCACAGGTGGCAAGTAGATGTTTATTTTACATTTCTCCTGAAAATAAATCTTCAAAATGGCTGCAATATTGCACTTAACATATTCAGTGAAGGCACTATTTTATTTTCAATATCTGATTAACAATTTCACAATGTCAAAACCAGTAGACTGAAATGAAATACACACTATATTACTACGGGATACAATTTAGTTTATGAACCTGCTGTATTCTATTTATTTTCTTCTACTTAAATTCCTTGAAAGTATTTAAATGATTATTTAAATGGTTTGCTTCTTTTCTGCCAAGTGTCATATTAAGTCAGCTGTATCTCAGAAAATCTGTGTATCAGATGGGAATTGTGCAGCAGCTGTCCGATGCATTACTATAGGATTTTTTCACATGAAGGTCTACTTAAATGACAGTTTGAATTTCCTCTATTTACTGTTTAAAGCAATTTGTCATTAAAATTCCATTTCCTCATGTGCCTCACTGCACAGAATGAATAAATGCTTTAAGGCATTTTCCTGTAGCCACATTGATTCAGTTGATGTACAAGTATTTAAACATGGACAGCCTACATCAATAAGTATCACATTATATCAAGCATTTTCTTTAAAATAAACTGATTTTTGAGCTTACCTTATTGTAAATAAGGTGCTCCTTAAGAGACAGAAAGAGATAGGGGCTAATGCAGATAGCAGATATTTAAGATGTAGTAATGATTTTAAAAAAAATAGGAGCCACTGGGAGTTCCATAAACAAATTTCATTCCTCTCCTCATTTGGTTAAATGCTGAAGAGGAGACCTTTACAAAAGCGGAAAACACAGAACAATTCTACACAGTCACTATTCAGAAATGCCTGCCAGAATCACAGGTAAACTTTGACATTTTCTTTGGTTGAGTTAGATTCATCAGAAAAACTGATTTGCCTTCATTATTGCAGAAATAATATCTCCTGTGAGTAATGTTGTTTTGCCTTTCTTGCCCAACCATTTCTACAAAAGTGGGAAGGGCAAAATTGCTTCATTTGCTGTTTAGATGAGAAGGAGCCTTCTGCCTGTGGGGAAAAAAAAAAAAAAGAGAGAGAGAGAGTGAAAAAAAAAAGAAATTTGGAGCTTTTTAATAAGATGTCATCTGGTTGTTTTCAGAACAGTCCAATTTTATCTTCAAGTTTTTTTTCACATGATTTTTATGGATTCTATGGTTTCTAGAAATTTATAATCAATAGGCTATGTTCTCAGTGGTTTTGTGTTCCTTTCTATATTTTCTTAAAGATCTTGTTGTTTTCCATTTTCTTTGGCAGTGTCCTTGCATGACCTCCCAGAGCAAGGAAGATATATCCGTCTTTTAGATCTGCCTACTCGCAGTTGTGCTGTCAATGCACATCTCGAGTTCCTCCAGCCGCAGTTTGATTTTCCTTTCCTTGTGTTAGCTACTGAATTTTCATTTGCACTCTGACTCTGCACAGCTTGAGTGAGTTATGTATTCTTTTCCCCTGTAAGGTTTTTTTCACCTGTGCCCACTTGTATTAATTACCAGTATTGTGTTTTCATGCTCCAGTTACTTGATTTTTCCCCCAGAACCTTTCATCTTCTTTATTGCACTATCCAATTTCTTCCTTCTGGCATTTGTTTGTACATTTTTCACGAGCTAAAGCACTAACTACAGAGTTATTTCTTTTTCTCCATCGCACCTGATATGTTGTTGATCTTTTTATTTTGTTTTTAAAATCTGTGTCCTTATGGACTGTCTTTTCCTATATTTGATTTTATTAGAGATAACAAACACACCACAATCTGCATTTCAGTCCTTAAAAAGCTGCTTACCATAAATAGTACATAATAACTGCTAGCAATAAAATTGTTGCTTCCAGCCACTTGAGACAGCTATGTAAGTTTTATTGCAGAACCCAACTTCTAAGATGTTTCAGATTTACATGTTGCAGAACCACTGCCTCCCCTATCACCAAAATCTGCATGCAAATGGGACATTTTCCTTCCTGGGCCTTCAGGTCTGGAACACCCCCACAGAGAAGAATTCTTTTCTAATATCCAATCTAAATATACATTCTCCAATATAAACCTGCCCTCTTTCAGTTTAAAGCTATTCCCCCTTGTTCTATCACTACATTCCTTGTAAAAAGTCCCTCTCCAGCTCTCTTGTAGCACCTTTTCAGTACTGGAAGAATTCTCTTCTCCAGGCTGAACAGTCCCAAGGCTCTCAGCCAGTCTTCAGAGAGAGAAGCCCTATAGGAGAGGTGTTTCATCCTCTGATCGTCTTGGTGGCCTCTTCTACACTTGTTCCAATGGGTTCACATCTTTCCTGTGAAGAGACCTCAGAGCTGACTCAGCACTGCAGGTGGGTTGTCACCAGAGCAGAGGGACAGAATCCCCTTCCTCCCTCCCTCCCTCCCTCCCCTGCTGCCCACGGGGCTTTGGATGCAGCCCAGGACACGTTTGGCTTTCTGGGCTGTAAGGGTCATGGCTGGATCATGTTGAGATGCTCACCCACCAGCCCTTCTGCCCTGGGCTGCTCTCAGTCCATTCTCTGCCCAGCCTTTATCTGTGCTTGGGACTGCCCCAAACCAGGTGCAGGACCTTGCACTTGGCCTTGTTGAAGTCCAGGACATTTGCACAGGCGCGGTTCTCAAGCCTGTCAGGGCCCCTCTGGATGGCATCCCTTCCCTCCAGTGTGCTGATCACACCACACAGCCTGGTGTCATTGGCAAACTGGCTGAGGCTGCACTCAATCCTACTGTCCCTGTCACTGACAAAGCTATTAAACAGCACCAGTCCTAGTAACAGCCCCTGAGCAATGCCATTTGTCATTGGTGTCCACTTGGACATTGAGCCATTGACCTCACGTCTTTGAGTGCCACCAGTTCCAGCCAATTCTTTATCCACCAAGTGGTTCATCTATCAGATCCGTGTCTCTCTGGTTTAGAGACAAGGATTTCATGCAGGACAGTATCAAATGCTATGGAAGAAGGAATTATTGTAAATACATATTTTTATAATATCTCTGATTATAAAGAAACTTAAGGTAGACCACTGGAGTAGAAAACTTCTAGAAAGTTAAAAATTACCATTGAAATTATCAGGGTATTAATGTCATGCAAATGATGTATTAACTATCACAAATAAAAAATTACTACAAAGATAAACACAGTGATGTGTAACAACAGGGTATTGTGACATTTGATATCTCACTATGTCTCATTGTCACTTAAATAGGCCATTAAGAGAGAACAGGGACTGCTCTGCCAGGTGGCTCCAAAGCTGGCAGATGTGCTTTATTTAATAAGTAGGAAAAATAACTTTTGCTGCTCAGAGAATTTGGAAGGCAAAAATGAGACTTTTTGCCACTAGAGGTGAGATATTTCTGTATTACCGTGTCCACTAAAGACAAGGAAGAAAGTACTTGTCAATGCAAAGCAGAGGTACTTGGGTTTTGGCTGCAGGGCATGTGTGTGTGCTAGTCATGGGAGACAGTTCACTTGAAAGAACAGTCAGAAATGTTGAAACAGAAGGAAAGGGAGAACAGCAGACAGAGGAGGTGAGGAAAAGCGACTGCAGTGATTTATCAGAGGAAGAGTAAAAAGTGAAGCCAGGGAGGGGAATTCACATTATACCATCTTCCAAGCCCAGAAATGTAGCTTAATGCCTTAGATGTCTTTCCCTTTGCAATTCTAGGGCATTTATAGCTGCAGTTCTGTTGCCTGCCTTTGCCTTGAAACTCTGCAGTGTTTCACCCAGGCCTCTGTGGCTGCGATTGTCCCGTGCTGCTCTCATGATGTTATTCTCATATTTTTATTCTCAAAAAACATTCTTATTCCTCCCAGCCCTGACAGCACTGTTATGGTGACTTTTCTTGAGAAACAAATTTCTCCCAGAGTCAAATAATTATTTTCCTTTTCCTTTCCCCACACTTTGGTTGTAGCCTTTGAGTTATGCTGTGGAGACCCGACAGCACACAAGTGCCTACCTTTTCAATGGAGTAATCTGCAGGAGCAGCCCCAGGTGAAAGCAAGCCCCAGCCATCAGTAACAGCAACACAAGCAAACACCACTAGGAAGGTTGAGTGGATTCTGATGAAGATTATATAGTTCTGTGGAAAAGGGGTGATGGGATTTGCCTGCTGTGCTGGAGAGGAGCACATGGAAGATGCTTTTTGAGGATGCCAATTTCTTCTCTTTCCAGATGGTCACTGGGGAGAGTTTTGTTTTTTTCTTGTTTTCTTTCTGTCTCCCCTCAGTTTTTTGGGGTTTTTTTGGTTTTTTGGTTTTTTTTTGCTGGAAACAAAAAATTTACTATAGAATTGATATAAGCCATTATTTAAACACCCTGTTGATAAACATTTGTGCATGCAAGGCCAACATACTTCTAAAGCTTTTCAGAGGTACACAGCATTGCTGTATTTTTAAATACAAACCCCAAGATGTTTCAAACTACCATTAAAAGTCTTTCTGAATAGGAACGTCATCTACCAAGGCAAGCAAAAGGGTCTTTCAGTGCTCCTTTTAATCTGAAACTTTTAGCAGCCTTTGTTTCCATCTAGCTTTAATATCTGTACTGGATGGGTACAGACTTTTGGGAAACCTGAGACTAGGTGTGATGGGGAAGATGGATTCAGTTCAGGTAAATAATGGGAAAGGAAATGTTTCTGAAGAAGCCAGAATCTAGCAGATGTAATTGGCTGTGAAACAAGATGCAGCATCATTAATGGAAATGCTTATGAATAAGGAGCAACCACCAGGAGAAAAGCTGCCTTCAGGAGGTTTTGCAGCTTCTGCTAAATAACTTGCTTGAGAAATGCAGAGTATCTGGCATGGAACTGGAGTTAGGCTGCCCCTGATGTCTCAGATGAAACACTAGCAGCCTGTTATTGATGAGAAGTTGCTGGCTGAATGATGAGATGATGTGGAGCCCTGCCCCACCTCTAGCTGGAGACTGCTGTGAAGCAGTGAGGGAAAAAGTTCTCTCCAAGTTTTCTCTACTTATACTTTTCTTCCAACCTTGTGTAGACCCTGTCTGAGGAGCATGTCAAGCGCTATGTGCCTACGCGTGTCAGAAAAGGCATGCTAGAGTCCTGTGCTTAGTGAGCCCATAGCCCCCTCAGGGGAGGAAAATGCCCCAACAACGGCACTGGGTAGAGGAGTGGGAAATCCCTAGTGACACACAGCCACCTCCTGCACTGGTCTGGACAGCAGCTACTGCTGTAATTGATTCCAAGCCAGCCTAACTCCTGTGTATTCCAGGGTGACATTTTGGAAGTGTAACTTACGGCAGTGGGTCTGGCTTTGGTGAAGATGCCAGAAGCTGATGGCCAGGTCAGTGTCCACGCTTGGATAGGAAGGCCAAGGTGCTTGGCCAGGTGCTGCCAGCTTCGGGGCCATCCGGCTTCTGTCTGAATTTCACCTTTGCCTCCCTCCCTTGCTGCTATCTTGGGAGACGCTGTCTCACCACTTGAATGAAATCAAGACCTGGCATATTTCTCATGCTTATTCAGAGCTGTTTTCAGTCACAGCACTTAAAATATCTTCCATATTATATGAGTCACATATTGAAATAATTCAGTTTTAAAGATGAATTCAACAACATAATTTATTCTTTACTCAGCAATGTATGTCTAGGATAAACCACTATATATAAAGAAGCTTGTAAAAATTTCTTCCTTTTCAGCCATTTCTGTGAGGAAGGCCAGACTTCCACTGCCTTACTGAAGAGGGAAAGATCAAATGACATTTCTGAAGTTCTTCCTACTTCCAGTTTCTAATTCTCTTAATCATCTCTCATGGGTTCAAAAGTAACCCCAGAGCTGAGGTCGTGGTATATATTCTGAATTTTCATCATTTCTCCTACAATCAAAGTTCTGTGTCTTGTTTTGGTAAGAGTCTCATGTTATTCTAGGAGCTAGGTTGTTAAGAAAATAATAGAAAAAATTTCTTTACTTTGGAACTTTGCAAAGTTTTCTATGGTTCACTTAAACCAAAATACATTAAACTGTCAGTGATGACAGAAGTCTCATAATTTTCTTCATAAGAATAAAATATGAATAAGAGAAAAAAAATATTTCCCATTATACAGTTGAAGTGCAAGATGTGAAAAACCCAGCAGATGCTGAACAGTTCAATAAAATTATTGAATAACTGCTGAAAAATAGGTCTGAAAAACAAAAGTAAATATGTGCAATCATGTAAGATAGAGATCCATAAAATGAAAATTAAGTATATATGCATTAGTTCCATCACATAAAAAGCAATTTTAGTTATATCATTAAGCAGAAACATCAAACTTCATTCCAATGACAGAAAATTGTATATAAGACACACTGTTAGCAGTTGAGAAATAATGTATTTTACAGCAAAAATTATCAATTTTTCATGTTTGCTTCTCTTTAATAAATTATGTGTCAGAGGATCTTAATGTGACTTTTAGTAGGCATCCCTTGGAATCCTTTACCTGTTATGAACTCCAGCAGTAGTTGGTGAAAGCTGAGGGTCCAATGCACCTTTTAGCTTTTTTATCAGCCAGCTTGGTCATTCCCAATCTTTGTATTGACAGCAAATTAAAGAACTGCTGTAGAAGAACAATAACTTTGTGTCTCATATCTGGGACTGCCTGCTTATAATCTGACTTTCTGACATTAATGAGTTGCTGATTCTGTCTGTGCTGCACCTCTACCACTGCCAAATGGAGAAAAACCTGTACTGGTGCTAATGATAGATTTATTCTTCTTAGGTGTATATAAAGCACAGGTACGAAAAACATTGCCCATATTCAAAGAATGAGCTTGAAATAAAATTTAATCCTTGTATCTTCATGGGAGAGTTAATAAAGGTCACTCAATAGTTTTTACATGATCCCTTTGAGGCTGGCATTAGAATCATAGAACCAGCACAGGATTTGAGGTGTGGCCTCGCCTGTGCCAAGTGCAGGGGGACGATCCCTGCCTGATCCTGCTGGCCTCACAATTTCTGTAGGGGTGCCATTGGCCCTCCTGGCCGTGTGGGCACACTCTGACTCATGTTCTGCTGCTGTTGACCAACACCCCCAGGTCCTTTTCCTCTTGACCACTTTCCAGCCACTCTTCCCCAGCCTGTGGCACTGCCTGGGGTTGTTGTGACCCAAGTGCAGGACTTCGCCCTTGGCCTTGTTGACCTCAGCATCAATCCAGCCCATCCAGATCCCTTTGCGGAGCTTTCCTTTCCTCCAGCAGATCAACACTCCTGCCCATCTTGTGTCATCTGCAAACTTCTGAAGGTGCACTTGATCCCATTGTCCAGATCACAGATTAAGGACATTAGACAGGACTGGCCCCAACTCTGATCCCAGGGGAGCACCGCTGGTGAGCAGCCTCCAGCCAGATGTAACTCCACTCATCACCACTCTCTGGGCCTGGCCATCCAAACAGTTTTTAACCCAGAGAAGAGTGTACCAGTCCAAGCGTGGGCTGACAGCTTCTCCAAGAGAATTCTGTGGGAGACAGTATCAGAGACTTTACTGAAGTACAGGTAAAGGGAAGTCCTTTGCAGGTAAAGCAGGTAGGATGATAAAATTCACACATGCTACACAAAATGAGAGCCTCTGAAAGATTAATTTTTGCATTCTGCATTCTTAAACCTCTGATTTAAACCAACTGACAAATGTGTTTATCCAGAACACTTTAGTGAGGAGTAGGTTTTGGCAACGTTGCCTCTGACATTGTTTTTTAAAATTCCGTTGCTTCCATTCAGTAGGTTGAAAAGCAGTAAACCACAGAAGCTCAGGTGGCATTCCTATAAGTTATCAGCTCTCTGCATGTCAACTTCTCACTGCATCCTCCAGGCTTTATATCTAAAGGTATCAGTGAAAATAAAATCTCATGGAGGGAGGGTATGTATTCATCACATTTCCAGCTCTGAAAATGAAATGTCAGAGGGAGTTCAGTGGAAATGCCAAGAACACATGAGAAAAATTTCAGTGTGCTAACATCTTGCATTCATTTGTCTTAATTTATTTGAGTAGCTCAAATTTGAATATTATGCCTGGAACTCAGGCCCTATTTCTGTTGGTGGGAATAGAGGAATTTCTATGGTAAAACCCTTAAACCATGAACACAAGCCTGGGAATAGCCACAAGGAAGTCAATGTTTCTTCTACAAGTGTGCACTGGTAATAAGTGATCAGTAATTGAACACATGCTGAAGCCCAGTGAAAATCTTTGCAAAAATTCTTCAAAACAGGCTTTGAATCAGGAAGAAAGTACATTAATGGTTTCACTATTTTAGTGATATGTCATAATTTTTAAAAAGTCATGAAATAAGGCAATCTGTCAATTAATGAACTTGGTATGCATTCAGGAATCTGAAAGGATATTTTATGCCTGTTAAGTTGAAGTTAATACAGATATAACTATGTCAACAGTACAAAGAGTCATAACCAAAAGAAAATGAAAAAACCCAACAACAGAGCTCTGGTTGAACAATTTTGTCTTGAAGAGACTAAAAAGCACCTTAAAATCTTCTATTGCCGAAAAGACAGGATAATTAATGAGAAATTTGTGACATCATTCTAGTAGCAAATGGAAATTCCTTCTTAGCTATAAGAAGGGTCATAAAACACATCCATTCCTAAAGAGAACATACAGAAAATGAATGTGCTTTAAGGATATGAGAATGGTTTTCACGGTTATCAGGTGAATTGGCTCTTAAATTTCTCTTTCTCCAGAGGTGCACTCCTCAGGACAGGGAACAAAGCTCTAGCACTTTCTTCCCAATGTTTATATCCAGATGATCTAATCACCCTATCTTGACTTGGTGAATACATGAGCGCATCTTGAGTCCTGCTTCCACCTAAAGGGAGCATGACCTTTCTGCCACATGCTCTCTCATGTACAGGGGTGTGACACCCAGATGGGAACCAAAGTGTCTGGGAGGTTCAGATGATCAGTGACCAAGAATCTCAGCTAAGGTCTATCATGTATCTTCACTGAAGGAATGATCAGACATTGGAACAAGCTGCCCACAGAAGTGGTGGAATTGTCATCCCTGGAAGTGTTAAAAAATTGTGTGGATGTAGCACTCGGGGATGTGGTTTAACGGTAACATTGTGGTGCTGAGCTGAGAGTTGGACTTGATGATCTTAAAGGTCTTTTCCAACATCAAGGATTCTGTGATTCGGTGATTCTATGTATGCAGGTCAGATAAAGATTTGGCTCCAGGTCTCAGGCCTCCCAAGGTACATTAGAATTAACCCAGTGGTCCCCAAACTAATTTATTCACAAGACTTTGCATAAAAAAACCCCCACAAATAAAGAATAATTATCCTCCAATTTATAGTTTTACAGTGTGTACACAAAAGAATAACTAGAATGAAAATACTAGGCTCTTGTTTACTAAACAATCTTGATCTAGCCTGTAAACATGTGTAAGATCCTGTTTACCAAAATAAATAGAAGTTTTGGCTTGAGAAGGCAGGATTTAATAACCAGAAAAAGCTCTGGTTTGGGGTTTATTTGACCTACACACATTTTAACTTCCTATGTACCAACACTTCTTTCCAGCATCAGAACGAAGGTTAAGGATTCGCCCTCATCTTGTTTTTCTCAAGTCTGAAAACTTACATCATATTAGCTTGGTGGGACTTCAGTTGGGACTTTTTACAGCTATGTTTCCCTGTTTAGTTCCCTAAGGAAACCCATTGGTTTGCCTTTTCCAGTAATCACCTCTAACAGGTTCTGGGATTTAGGCAGTACACTAGAACATGAGTATCAGGAGGGTTTTACAGAAATGCTCTCCTTTTTCACAAGGACAAATAAATGCTTTTCCTTAGGGATAATCTTAACCGTCTCATACAAGCATCACAAGCTGTGATAAAGAACATACTTTAATATGGGTATTGGAGTTGTGTGATTAGAAGAAGAGAGGAAAAACATGTTTATTTATGGTGCAGTGTAGCAGTCAAGTGATAGAGTTTAGATGAAGAAGAAAGAACCACTAAGGAAAAAAATATTCTGGGTTTTCCAAAGGACAGTGCCAACCAATGGCATGGAAGCAAAACACACAGGAATAAATACAGATGAAAAACTTGCTTGAACCTCAAATGGAACAATTTCAATTATACCACTGACTCTCAGAGATCCAGCCTTTGAGGAAGCACAGGCAGAAAACCGACCTTGGACAACCAATTACTCCCAATAGGGTGAGGGTAAAATGTTATCTGATAAGAGGATGATATGTGATACTCATTCCCTTACAAAACTATCTATTCTAAACCTAGCAAAAGGCAATGGAAGTCTTTATAGTGATTGTAATTTTGATATGTCCTCAGGCTCCAGTTCAACAAAATGCATAATCACATGCCAAACCGCCATTAACATCAGTGCAGATTTTAGTCTCTAAGCTTGAGAATAGATTGAAACAACTCACTGAGGTAAAGCTTAAACTCCCTGACTCCAAGAGGGCAGAAGACTGTTTTTGTCTACCTTTAACACATTCCCACCGAAAATTGAATACTTTTATTATCTAAAAAATACTTGATCTCATGCAGTGCAGTTCAGATCACAATCTTCAGAAGCCACGGTATGAGAATAATAAGCCAGATTCAGTGCTCTGTTCCAAATTATTCCCAATTTGAAGAAAAATTATAATAATGAGGGAAGAGTGAATTCAGCTATCCTCCACTTTATTAAGGATTCATTCTTTTTTACAGGTGTAGGAACAATCCCAGAAAAATCCATCAAATTGACTGCCTGCTAACGATTGCATTAGATTCAATATCTGTTTTGATTTTCTAATTTTATGGGAAGGGTTTTGGATTTAACTTTCTCTGGGTACTTAAGAAAAAGTTCAGTGATGTTGGGTAGTAAAAACTTTTAAAATTACTTATTAATGTCTACAAGTGTTTTCTCGTATCATTGTTATTCACCCCTCTAAGGCTCTGACACTTTATTTGTACTGGGCTCTGAGCAGCTGATGTTTCCAATGTTTTGCTTCTCTCTAGCTGGGGAGGTCAAACAGACCAACATTTACCCAGAGCACTGAGGTGCAAACCTTATGGAAGAAACTCCCTCTCCTTCAGTTTTATGTCACCCTACTCTGCACATTTTACATTTTCTTGTAGAAGTGATGTATCTTCCACCTCTCTTACTTCCTCAAGAACACTTCTGAGCAGTTCTAGAGAAATTCTTGCATCTACAGCAGTGAAAAAGGCAGAAGAGTAGAGGTGATTTGAGACAGTCTGGGAAGAGCTAGGAATATCTTTTCTTGTCTCTGAAAATAGATGTTCTGTCTTGGGTAGAATAACACAGTGGTGTAATCCTCGTCTGTGCAAGGTCACTCCTTGTCCAGATCTATTTTAAGGATCATTTGGCCCTTTAGGTGTTTATTTGCTTTTTTCCCTTGGGTACAGTATGATCAGACATAATCTGACCTCTCCAGAAACCCATTCCTTAATGTATTGATAAGCAGTCTTATTAGTATGTTGCTTTTACATTTCTTGGGGAAAAAAATTGTCATCATATCTCACCAACATAATCAGTAGAGAAGGAACAAACAAGCGATATTTAGACAGACATTTTCTACTCAACTTCAATGGGAACAACTTTAAATGTTGTTCTAGAAAGACCTTAAAATATCACTTTTCTCTTTTTATTCCCTTTCGTGTTTTGCATTACTCAAGTTACTACTTCTAAGCTTTTGTTTACTGTTGTACAAGGGGAAAAAAAAATCAGGAAATAATCTGTTAACACCCTGGTTCTCATTTGAGATGATTTGCTGGCCAGAGAGTCAGCAAAAGAACTGGCTGTGTTCATTCTTCCTTTCTTTGAAAGTGTAATTTCTCTCTCCCACCCCAGTATGACTTAAGTGTTTTTTCCAGGCTGGTAGCCATTCAGACATTTTGATGGAGTAACACAGAAATCTCTGCAAAAAAAGGAAATTAGAAGATGTCACTGGCATTTAATGATGAGCCAAAAAAAAAAAAGAAATCAGTGGTCCTATACTGCACTCCACATAGCCTTCCTGACCACAAAATAAGTACATGGTGAGGAAAAAGAAAAAAGTTAAAAGGCAAGTGCGTGGACCTTTTTATTATGATGACTGAAAATTACTATAAATAGTCAAAATACACATATGAGGGTTACAAAACTAAAGGAAAGCTCTTGAACTTCATAACATTTTCTTCTATATACATACAGACTATCTCACTGAACTTTAAAATTTTTATTGAATGTCTAATTTATTTTTATTTGGCACTTAGGTCCACAGTCAGTGTTCCAGATAACACTCAGATACTTGAAACTCTTGTTTTGTTTATTTGTTAGTTGGTTTCATCTTGTTTTTTCTTCCTTTTTTTTGGTTGCTGTTTTGGGTTTTTTGTTGCTGGGTGGGTTTTTTTTGGTTTTTTTTTTGTTTGTTTTTTAATTAAAAGGCACAAAGTAGAAATTAATTACAAAAAACAGTACCAAAATTCCCCCACTATTTTCACCCAAGGAACTGGATAAGGAGGTAACCAACCAGCCCACTTATTTGTATGCCTATTTTTCTAATATTCCAGCCCTTCAGTGAAGAGAGAGAGAATCTGTCAGAAAGACCACAAAGATGAGCAGAACATGGTGTTTTCAATCAGTTGTTGCTTATGTTGAATTTTTTTTACATGGAATATTTCAATTATTCTATCTTTTCATGTTTCTGGAAAAAAATGTTCCGTTGAAAAAAAAGAGTTAAAAAAACTTTTGTCAGCATCTGTAAATAAACTAGCAATTTGCACCATGCAGGAAATTAGCACCTTTCACAGCTCTAAATTATGAACCAGGAGAACAGCATTTGCTATATTTGTAGAATGATATAATTTTAGTGGTTTTTTTTTTACATTTAGATGGTCAGTGAGAAGGCCAACAGAAATATAGCCCACAAGCTGTAGAAAATGTTTGTGCAAAGGCAAACGCTGTTCTGTTTGACTCCAAACACCAGTGTTCACTAAGCAAAGCTGTGTTTTCAGTTAAAAAGAAAAAAAAAAAAGAAAAGGGGATTTCTGTTATTGTGGATAGGGGCAATTTTTAACTTTATTGTGAACATTTCCAGTGGTTTCAATTCAGAAGGCCAAAGAATGAGTCCCTGCTGCACTTCCAGAAAAGATGAGAACCTCTGATTATAAAGTTGCCTTATTCCAAGCTGACTGACCCAAAACCACCCTCTGGCACGGTCTTTAGTTGAACCTGGAGAACAAGGTAGGGCCACACACCTGAAGTGTGGACAGGGGTGCACAGCCATGGGCACCTGCCTTTGACCTCCTCTGAGATGTCCCATGCAGCCTTGAGGCAGCAGAGGGGTTGGCTGGGACCCTTCCTTGAAGAGGTCAGCTCCTGTGCAGAAAGGAAGTTTGAAGGCTAATCTCCTGTCTACCATTGGCTGTCAAGCATCAGCTCAGTAATGACCCACAGGAGATTTTGCCTTCACCCTCTCCCTCGCATAGGTTCCTTTGAAAAGAACGGCTGCAACCGCAGCATGAACTGAAATTGCTTTTTTCTTCTTTCTCCATCAGATCCCTTCATCCAAGGAGCCTTGCTGGACTTAATGGGACCCACTCATTTAGTATGACACTGCAGCGTAAGGGAATGAGAGCACTGTAAACAGGAGTAACCAAATCATCTGGCTGTTCCGAATTAGCGAGTACATGAAACAGTGCTGTGGTTTGACTTAGCTGGTGCCATCACGTGCCCACCAAATCACTCTATCCCTCACCCTCCTCAAGAGAACAGTGGAAGAAGATACCATGAAAAACTTGTGGGTCAAGATAAGGACAGGGAGAACCCTTACCAGTCATGAGCAAAACAAGCTCAACTTAGGGAAATTAATTTAATTTGTTGACAATTAAACAGCATAGACCAGTGAGAAAAAAGAAGGTGTTTTTACGTGCCTTACCCCTACCCCTCCCAGGCTCAACTTCACCTCTGACTCTTCCACCTCTTGCTCTCCAGAAGCGAATGGATGATAACTGAAGTTTGATTACCTCTTGAAGGGGTTAAATTTGTCATCTGAAACATTTTCTTTAGATAAAATACTTATTTGGGTTGATTTAAACAACCTCTCAATTAATTTAAGTATTCCAATTTTTAAAAAAAATTCATGTCAAAACATGTTAGTTTAAAAATTTTTTTTAAATATTTCAATATCAAATATACATAAACTTGATTTTAATAGAGACAAGAAAACCCCCAAAACTTGTATTCTTTTGATGGAAACCATTCTGTACAAGCAAATTAAATAACTAACTGTGCCCCAGCCGAAACCAGCACACACACAGTCACACACTCTCCAACATGGTTTTCTGATATCCCTTAAGAGCCAATATTACCAAAGTCTACAATAACTTGCTGGAAGACAGAAGGCAGCATTTCAATGAGTTCTGTTCTCACATTTACAAATCAGTCCAGTTCACAGAATTTTTAAAAAGCCATAACAGGTATAATCAAGATCACTGTAGGTAAATAAAAAGCCTCCTGATTGTGTTGGACTGTGTAAGAGTTCATATACTAAAAGCATTCACCAAAATGATATATTAGCTCTTGGTCCTTTGCATAATTATTTTTGTCCATTTTATCTGTCTTCCTCACTTTCTGTTTCTCTTCTACAGTGTCTTCACCCATGTGAATTAAGGTGATATCACAAAACTTTAATAAAGACATGGTCGGTTTTATCATTATTATTCTCTTTGTATTTATAAATATCTTTGCATGTTTCATGCATTCCAAGACATCATTTGAGGTCTTTAACAAAGAAAAGCTACTCTTGTGTCTTCACTAAACCAGTTTGTTGATAACAAACAGATTTTAACTAACATTTGGACTATCCATGATTTCAAACACACAGATGGAATCAATAACTGTTTGCTGTGTAACAGAATATGTCTAACACAACAAATATGCCCAGAGTGTAAAACAAGAAGAGAAAGTAAAGAATGCAGAAAATGAACTTGAACGAGTCAGATAATAATGTTTACATACCACTTTGTGGTTGTCTTACTCCTTGTAATCAATAAAAACATTTCCATGAGAAAAGAATTCCACATAAATGAAATAAACTAATTTTCAAAGTCAGCTAAAAAAAGAGTCACAATAACATATGCATAATACTTTATAAGTAAACATCTCTAGATACTGTTCAACTTAAGACAAACAAACAAAGCCCAAACCACAAAACCACCTGGTTTTGTGCAAAAATCTGTTAGATACACAGCCCAACAGCAAGTTTACATCAAAATTCCGCAGCTTTGGAACTTTGTTCAAGCTTCTTATTATACTTGGGTACATTTTTTTGGTAAGGTGATCACATCCTCTTGATCCCAGACTAGTCTACATATTTAGAATGTCTGAACCCTCTGGAGTCTGATTTCAGTGTTGAAGGAACTCTTGACTTTGACCTTTTAGTGGGCAAAATTCAACTGCATTAATCTGAACTCGTCACATCACTTGAAAGCTCTTGGATTGAAGCGTTCTGATTTCACCAACGTGTACCAACTGATATAGTTCATACAGGGACTTGGGAATTTTTCTTCTAGTCTATTTGTATAAATTAGTATTTCACAACTACAATGTATTCAAGAATTTGATTTTTGTTTGCTGATGAATTCATATAAAAGAGTATAAAAAAGGTAATTAAGCATTTATAAAAGTCTTTTCCACAGATGGAACTATCATCTTTACAGTTTAATGTAACAGCTCTGCAGCCTAATATATCCTAGGAAAAGCAATGGCAATGCAGTATGAAATATGTATTTCCAGTGTCCAGTTTTTCAGGCGTAAGAAGTCATGCTTGTCTTATACTGATTATGGTAAGCAGAAAAAAAATTTGAAAATGAGCTCTTAAAGGCATTGAAAATGCATTTTAATGGTTTCATCTTGAAAGAGTGCTCACATTTAATTCCTACAAAGAAGGAAGTTGGGTTTTTATGATGCATTTCTCCGCAACAAGTAGTCTCTATTGGCACAATTTTCTAGTGAAAAAAAAAAAGTAAAATAATAAATATATAACATTCATAAAGCTGTAGAAAGGCATATGTTTCAAATTCAAAGTAGCCTTTAAATTTTGGAGACCGGCTATAGCTGAATTTAGTTTTCACTTTCAGATTTAAATATCTACTGAACTGAAGGATCTAACTTTGCCATCATTTACTAGAAGATAGTCAAATAGGAAAATTCCAGGAACCTCTTTCTTTTACTTTTCTATCCTCTTTTAGCAATTTCAAGTATAAATAATTAATATATGCATGAGGGTTAAAAATAACTTAGGACTGAATCCATTCATATAGTAATCATGTACAATAATTTGTAGTACTATTTAATTTGTAGTACTATTCATTATATTAAAATTTAGTCCGATTTGTCATGGGGTAATTTTCTTTGCTCCCAGAGTAATTTGAAAACTCCTCCATCTTCTTGGCCTAGGGGAGAAAAAAATTTATTTACTCTCTGTCTTTAAAACAGCAGCATCCTTTATCTGTTTCACCAATAAATATGGTACATATCAAAATATGTAGAATTAAAATATTAGAAATTATCCAAAAAACCTTGATTTTTTTAGAGCATATTCTGTACAAGACCTGAAGGATTGCATCCCTCCTCTCTTTCTAAACATGAGAATTCATTTTCTTGCTCTTTTCTGTTTAGGGATATAGGAACACATGTTTTCTATTTAGACACTTCAGCAGTTACTGAAGTCTGGAAAAAAATTTCATAAGCATTAATTATCTCCTTCAGATCCTGAGCTCATCAGTGTTACAGTCAGTGCCGGGGCTAAAGGCAAGACATGAGCTTTAAAAGAAGCACAGCTGAAACACAAACCTGGATGTAGCTCGGTGCAACAGGAGCCAAACCCTCACCTGAATACCACCTACAATGTCAGATAAACCTTACAATCTCCAGAGAACCCCAGGTATCCCTTGCACAGCATTTCTGCAGCACCAAGAAGCGATTACTTGTTTAACCAAGACAGGCCCTAAGAATCAGCTTCATTTTTAAGAGCTCAGCTTTGCTTTTTAAGAGCCAGAGGTTTAAATTAAACAGTGTTGTAAGGCAGACCAAGGGAATGGCACATTTTTTGGTTTTGAAGTTCAGTGTATGTTTCAATATATTGATGGACTGAAGGCTAATGAGAGATGGTCTCTTCCCATTGCAAATTGCTTGAAATTGCTTCTTATTCTTTTTTCTTCGGTATCTCAGAAAATATACTTCTGGTCTCTTTAAAGAGTTTCAGGACTTAGAAGGATAAAAGAAGCTACAGGAAAGAAAACTGTAGGGTTGGGGGTTTTGTCATATGTTTTTTTCTCTCCTTAACAGAGACCCAAAAAAACACTGATTTTTTTTTTTTTTTTTTTTTTTTTTTACTTTAAAGTGTCATTAGCCTGCAAAACAGGTTTTTAAACTTAAACTTGAGATTACTAAAATTGACCTTTGACTTTTTGATATTAAATTTATGATTAGTTTAATTGTACTAAAAATCCATACAAAAGGCCATAAGGTTATGCTAATTTAGCAGGTACCTCTCCTGTTAGTCTTAATTATGCTATTTTTCTATTCCAATGTAATATTTTAAGCTTGTGTAACATTAAAAAATGTTAAGGAACTATTTTCAGATGTCACAATGACCTTTTAAAATACCTAATCTAGCTATTTAGAAGCTGTATAACTCATGGGCTTATTTTAAAAGGAGTGTGGGAGGATAATCAAATAAAGTATTTTCGTACTGAGCAAAAAGAGAAGTGCACTAATTCAACATTAGTGAGCACTTCCTATAGAAAGTTGTCCTTCAGTGCAATTGAATGCCACTGAATATTGTGGTACCACAATACCACTTGTGTGTCCTTCAAGGTACCTTTGTTCGAGGTTAGACATCCATTTAAAATTCCTTCCATCAGATTTTTATTTTTTGAGTTATTTTTATGATCCACATACATGCTTCCATCTGCAATCTTATTTTTCTGATTATGTGAAATATATGGCTGGTCTCAGTAGATTTTTCTGCATGCATACAACAAAAGACAGCCATCAGACAGTGCATGAAGCCTGGACAAATGCTTTTGAGTTATATCCATGGGACCCACATAGCTGCATGACTCACAGAAATACACACAGGTGTCATGTGTAAAACATTTGTGCCTCATGGACTTCAGATCAGAATAGGAAATGTGTTGATTTAATAATAACATAATAAATTGGAAATTAGTGAACCATGCATTCAGGATCTGCTTGATGTAAAACCAGATAAACCACACCATGAGACACAAGACAGACAAAGAGCTGCAAATTTTGAAATACTTGCTGTAACTGATCACCCAACATTTAAATCACACACCCATCCTTTCACAGGCTGTATGGTTTCAGGCACAAATAGCTCTTTGGGCACTCCCTACTTGCATCTTCCTCCCACAGGAGACATGGGTGCTCCAGTGCTGTGTGTGCCCAGGATGTTCCCCGCTGCACCCAAGCACATGCAGGGCAGAAACCTTCCTTGAGGGAGCACCTGGGGGTCCCTCCTGGTTCCCCAGCTGTCCCTGGGAACCAAGTGGGTGTCTGCTGCCTGTGCTCTCCCAGGGGAGAATGGTCAAGCCAGCCCAGGCATGTTGTTGCTACTAATTTTCATGCTGCCATCTATCTGTTGCTGGAAGTTTTCACTGTCTGAAGTCCAACTAAGAACCACTCTAAGATGGATCCCCTGAGTATGAACTCTATTCTCCCTGCACAGGTTCACAAAGGGTAAGAAGAAGTCCAGAGAAGCTCAAATATTGGAAGCTCTTAGTTTTTACCTTATTACTGCCTGTACACTTTGACAACCTGAATTTGAAAAAAAGGTCACACTGGACCAAGAGTTAAATAATCTTGATGTGAAGACATCAAGGGGTGAAGAGCTGTCATCTCTTCAAATATTTGTTTCCACTAGGAGGTTCCTACATGTTTGTAAACATATATATATGCAAGTGTATATACAAATATGTATAGAGGTAGATGTATGTGGTTGCAGTGTTTTGAAATTCTTTCTGCTCTTTCTCAGGGAGAACATAGATAAGTTGCATTCTTTTACTTTCTTAATCTCTGTGTTTGGTATCAGGTGTTACTTGGCTGTGACCAATGGTTTTAGGAGGTGGATTTCTTTTCTGACCAATAGTTGCTAGAATATTAATGGTATAAAAACCTTTCTGTAAATAAACTTTTCCCTTTCGCCATCTTGACGTCGTCTGCCTGCCTTCTTCTCTCAGCCAGCTCCTGCAGCCTCGGGGAAACTAAGCCATAGATGTATATATATACATTCCTTCCCATAAAACAACATTTTATTTAAAAAAACCTCAGTCTCTAGCATTAGGTGGTATATTCTTCAGCACTTGAATGTTTTAGCATTACAAAGGCATTCATCAGTGGCAAACTGAGCTCTCTAAGTATCACAATAGGAGGTAGTTTCTTCTATCACCCAATCATTTTCACACTTTTTTTTTTTCAGTACTCTTTCCTAGTTTTGTTTTTATCTATGCTATAAAAAGAAGAGATTGCCTCCTGGACCTTGTCTGGTTTTCTGTTGGTTTTGTATGATTGCTCTATACATTTAAATCACAAAAGTACAGTGCAGGCTCGTTCTGAATTGTCCACTAAACATAAAAAATCATTTTCCTAGTAGCTGTTTTCCAAAGTATCACAGGTAAGACAAAGCCACAACTTGAAGTGGGCCTGAATGCTGGCATTAATTTAAAAATCAATGAGATAAAAGGTTTTAATATGTTTTAGGTCGTCCTGAAAGGAGGGAATTGGACTTGGTGGTTCCTATGGGTCCTTTCCAACTCGAGATATTCTATGATTCTGCAAATTATTTCATATGTTCACTTGTTCCCTCACACAGCACTATGCTCACAGGTCTTGACTTCACAGGGAGATCACTGTTGGTCTGGGGAGATCAGGCAGAAAATATTATTGATTCCTGAAGTACAGCTGCTCAGATTTACCTCTTGGAGGTGTCATTGGCTAAAATCCTTGGGCATCCTCAGCAGTTGACTGCGTACCTCTCTGTGACTCTTCCTCCAGCTGGCACCTTCCCCTTCTTTCATGGCTTTCTAATACCACCTCTTCTCTTCAGGAACCGCTTCAGTACCTTTTCAGTATTGTCCCTTCCTTTCAGGCTCCAAATCCCTAAGTCTATATGGAAAAAAACTTTGCATAAGGAAATGTCTGATCAGCTTCATAATTAATCAGCAGTTCTGTCCCCTGTCTCTCAGTTAGCTCAAAAATTTGGTTTTGGAGATTCACCCCATTACACATATACATCCAACTATATACTGACTGCATGTGGTATTCAAATTTCAGCTATTTTTATAACTACAAAAGAAAGCAGTGCTGTACGGATGGTGCAATGTGTATGGCTGGTGTTCCTATCAGGTATCTAAATTTGTTATTGGCTGCCTTTAAATTTCATTTTGTTTAAATAAGTGAGTTTCCCAAAGCTATTGCATTCACCTTATGTGATCCATCTCACCTAGTTTTAGCCCTTTAAGTAGGGGTTCTGTCTGAGACTGTATCTTCTATGTGTCTATGTAAATCATGTGCCTAAGATCTTGTAAATGAGGTTTTTGGAAATCAGACAAATATTCCCTCACGTTGCTGTTGACACCTTCACTTGGGCAGCTGAATTTTTTCTAGAACATCATGTCTCTGTTGATTATATCTTCATCCACAATAATCAGAGCCTAGACAACTTTCATACTTTCGGAAAAATAAATTTTGTCTGGCAGATTAATTTATGTTTACATATAAATTTAAATGTCTTGAATCAAATCCTGACCCACCAGCCTGGTGTATGTTTATTATATCTTGTCCTTCTCTAGTTTGGATAGGAAGAGGTGCCTCCAGAGAATGATTCATTCTGCTTGCTTGAGTATGAAGACACCATTCCCTCTCCCTTTCTTCTAATTGCAGAGAATCTAAAATAATAGTCTGAAGCTGTTCAGTAAATTCTTAGATAATTAAAATTAGGTGAGATGGGTTCCTCTCTGCTCCAAAAACACTGTCGTTTCAATGATTTACTGATATATTTTTTTTATTATTATCAAATTAGCTGGCCATAATTTACATATATATATGTATGTATATTTTTGTATATTTGAGGTTCTGTATTTCCAATATGTTTTTTTGCTCTTATTCAGACAGTTCTAGTTTCTGATAAAAAAACGTAATCGTAGGCAGACAGGTAGGTTACGTAGACTCAGAAGACTTCCTAATGAAAGAGATTCATACTGCAGGTTATTTATACATAGTTTGCCCAAGGGGGTTTTATCAGGGAATCTGCAAATCATTACAGTTCAAATACATAGCTGTTTTTTCCATCTTGTATGATATCCTGATACTAGAAGCCAGGTGGATTGCAATTCATAGGACTGGGAAAATTTATACTTGAAAATGTCCCTAATATAAATCCTGCATTACATGGAACAAAATTATAGTAATTATGACAATTTTTGTTTGTTCTGGATTTGTTTTCAATGCTGATAAATAAGGATATTAAGTTTGATGTTTTATACTATAACTCTTTCCTTAATAGGCTATCCAGTGGGCAACTTTATTATTTAGAGCAACTGTCGTAATAAAACAGGATATAGATAAGAAATAAAGCCAAATATAAAATAGTCAAAGAAGATGAACAATAGTCCTTAAATAGGCATTTCTAAAATGTGAGAGTTTGTGTCTTTAAACTCAGACTGAAATTTAGTTTGACTGTTGGTCTTACAGAAGTAAGCAATGTCATCTTAGTTTCTGCTTCAGATTTGTCTAGGACTTTAAGTTGACATATTTCATTTTAATTAGGTATTCTATATCTGCTCTTCTTACTTAAAGAAACATCAGTCCTCTACATACCCAGACAACCTCTTCAGGTTACCTTGAGGTCAGCACCACAAATACAGTGAGGGAAGAGCCACGACCTACATACGGAGCAGGCTTGCTGCTGACAGCACTGCAAGAAAAACTGAACATTGCAAAACTAAATCATGTTTCTCCAGAGATGAGGATCCAGGGATGAGCTGGGCCTTCCTCCCACACAAGCTAAAGAAGAGGAATCATACATAACTGGGGGAAGAATAAGGCTGAGGGAAGAAGGAAGGTCCTGGAGAGGCTTAGTTCTTTCTTTGGGTGGGCAAATTGAGACAGTTGTGGACAGAATATTTCTGTGGGATGTCACCAACTCTTACCCCACTCTGAACAGCAGCAGTTAAACTCATCTAAGTCACATTGCAGCCCTGGTTTTTTTTGGTGTACACCATAACCTGCTGATCCAGGTGATTGTTTATTCCTCTGTCAACATCTACAGACTGAGCAGCTATCACAAGGACTATCCGTCTTATATGTCACAAAAAAAATGCTATCTTTTTTTCATAACTTCAATTATTCAATGCCACATTGTACAGTGAAAATGAAAATTTAAAGCAAAATATTTCCCGAGGAGATGAGTATTTTATTTTGCTGGCAGGTTCTAGTTAGGATGAAACAAGTATTTTTGGTTTTCCATGCCTGTAGCTAAGTGGCCTATAACTGAAAGTGAAACCCAAAGTCAAAAATCAGTTTGCTGCTTTGCAAAATAATTTCTAGAATAAAAAAATGAAGAATGCTATTAACTGTTTTCCAGAAATTAAATATTCAGAAATGCAGAATTATCATTGCCCTTTTAAAATTATCCAGTCTATAGCAATCAAACCCTCATATGACATTGAACAGTGAAAAAGAAATGAAGATTACACCATGAATCTAAGAATATAATACATTTTCAGGACGAGACACCGAATGGAGATTGAGAAACCATGGGCATAGTTTGAACCATGAGGGGTTCATGCTTTTAAAGCAAAATCAAAAATAGAAACTTTTTGCCCCAGAGGAGTGTCAAGCCGTGGAGCAAGTTTTCCAAAGAGGTTTTGGCATCAGTATCTTTGAGGTAGGTATGAAACCTGGAGTACCCTAGTCTGACCTCATAGCTGACATGGTGCAACATATCCAAATCTCCAATAAACACAGTGCTGGAAGAGGAGGATGAAACTCTTTGCTTATTTTGTATGATAGTTTTCAGTATTTCCACCCAAAGGACCTGAGATGGGATAAAATGTAGTCCAAATTTTCCAAATATAAATAAGGATAGATTCCAACAGTTTTCACTTGTTCTAGAGGAGATGGAGTATTTTCCTGGAGTTCCAGGAAATTCATTGTGTTTACTAAATACATGGAAACCACCTCCATTTTGTTAAAATCCCTGTGCTATATAAGCAGACTGGGAAAACATTAGGGAAAAGTACCCTGTGTGCTTGGTTCATATTTATACTCAACATGAGTATGCCTTAGCCAACTTTTGGACTCAGGATAGACCTTTAGTTTGAATCAGGCCATTCTAACAATCATGTTCTAAATAATGAGTGGCGATCCTAAAGGAAATTCAGCAACACACAGGCTGAAACACACAAGTAGAAAGGGTACTGCGGTTCAACATTAATTCTCTTTGAGCTTGTTTACTTTCATTCTGAATATTATGTACAGAATCCAGATCAGAGTATTCAGCATTCCCAGCTTGATTATTTAAAATCCCAAACTGAATACCTACTTCCCCAAATTCTAATATATTTGGATGTAATTAAGTATAGTAAATTAATACTAAGCAAACCCTATGGCATGTAAGAGTATCATAGTTAAACTTCACTTGCAAAAAAATTGCTGTGAGATATGGAAAGCAAGAAAATTAAAAGGCAACCATCTAAAACAAAGGAGGTATTAATCATTTGTTCTTTTGGTTTTAGCTGGGCAGCTGCTAGGAAAAGACTTCAGCCAAAGAGAAAAGGTTGTTACATCCTCCAGCACTAAAACTCTAAGTATAAACTGCAGAGTGTTCAGATACCATTGGATTATTGGGATTGCGATGGTTCACAAATTGGTCATTATGACAGGAGAATAAAAGGAAAAGAGATTTTCAGCACAGAATGTACAAATGGTGAAGAGAACTGCAGAATTAATTTTACATTAATGAGACAAGTTCTCCAAAGCTAACAGGGCAGACTGTTGAAGCTAGGTTTACATTAGATATGTCAACTAACTTTCATCTGTGAATATGCTATGGGGCATAAACAAAGCTCTCTTTTTAAGGGATACTGCTTTTAATTCTGTATAATGTGCACTGACTTTCTTAAAGATTTTGATTCAAAAAATCATTATTTTATTCGTGATATATTTTGCATATTACTTGGGAACAATGTTAATGAGGCTCACAGGCCTATTTTAAGGCACCAGCAGGCAGCTGGTTTTCAGTTCTGCAATGCAGAAATCCAGACAGCAATGGACTCAATAATAGTCCCTCACTAATTAGGAACAATTTAAAAAAACTTTATCAGCAAAATAAGTACAGTTCAGTCCTTCAAGAGAAGGCTTTTTTTGTTTTGATGGGTGGGGCTTTTTTGTTTGTTTGTTTTGTTGTTTGTGTTTTTTTGAGAATATACCTCTGAAGTATATATAAAGTAATAAACAATAGAGATTTGTTTACTGGTTGATGTTTATCCCTTTTGTCTCTTTACATTTCACCATGGAGACGTAGACTGTTCAGGTTGGAAATGTAGATCAGATTTTTGCTCTGACACTTGTATCTCCAACATGGACTGTATATAGTTTCCTATTAAGGTATCTTACCCAAAAGCCTATAATTTTCAGCATCTTTAAGCGTGTGTTGAATATGTTGACTGTACTTCCTTTATAGGTGTAGCTTCATTCAATTCTGCTAGCTGCCTTAAACCTTGGATTGTTAGGTATTTTTCTTTTGGGAATGGACTACTTTCCTGGAAGGAAAAGATGCTCTGGACTGAAGTGGAATATTGAAGAGGAACAAATTATCTCGCTGTGCCACACACCTGAATAATCTCCAAATAATACCAGAAATAGATACAGTCCTGGATATCACATCTTGTACCTGTCTTCGAGAACGACCTTAGGGCCTGTTTGAGTTCTTGTGGATTTGCAACTCATCTCTGCAGGGGTTGATATTATGGAATTGGATTAAGGTCTTCCTTATTTGGAACTGAATGTCTGAGTTAATCTCAGTTAACTTTTTCTGTCTTAAAATTGCATGCCTAGACTAAGGTTGTTACCTATGTTCTGTAGAGCTCTATGAACTCATGGATTTCTGAGCATGTCTAGTAGGTCTAGTGAAAGGTATCCCTGGCCATGGCAGGGAAGTTGGAACTAGATGATCTTTAAGGTCCCTTCCAACCCAGGCCATTCTATCATTCCATGATCTGCTGTCTATGAAAGGATGAGGGGACTTTGAAAGTATGAACCAAGGTTTTTCAAGAGAGATAGGATGAATTACTATGTACAAGTTCCATCTTCCAAAGCACCCAGATGAAATGTATCTTAAACCAGACACCTAATTTTTTAGGTGTTTAAAGCTAAATGAAGTGAACATGACTGTAAGGTTCCTTATTCTCTGAAGAACTTTTGACAGTTGTGTTTAAAATATTAAAGGTTCCTAGGTATTCCATTTTATTTTGTAATTTGTCTAATGAGGACATCCACTTGAGGTTGAAATAAAAAATTTTCCTGCTGTTTAGGAAGATTGAAGTATGCTTTAATGTGTTAAGTGGGGACTGGGAAATGAGTGGAGTTGTTTGGGGTTTTTAAAAATCATATAATATTTCTTAGACCAGAGGGAATAAAAAACATTATGAATATAATCTCTTAGTTGAGAAACTAAGCCCCCCACCAGAGCCTTATCCTGTCTAAGGGGCTGATTCCAGTCAGAGACCAATTTTGCTGTTAATCTCATGGTATTACTGCTCATAAACCTGTGCAGTAAAACTCAAAGTACCATACTGTATGTCTTCACAAACCTGAATGTCAGTTTGCAAATTATGTATATAAATTCTACACCAGCTGAAAAATGCATAGTCTGCTTATTATATGTTCAGTTAATCAAAAGGAGGCAAGGATCACCATGGGGTGTCACCATCTTTGAACTTGGAAATTCAGACAGATTTTGTTGAATATGTTGCAGAAGGTTTACCCTGGCTGGATACCAGGCATCCACCAAAGCCTCTCTATTGCTCCAGCTGGACGGGGGAGAGAAAATATAACAAATGGTTCATGGGTTGATATGAGGACTGGGAAAAATAACTCACCAAATACCATCATGAGCAAAACAGGCTCCAATTAGAGATATGAATTGAATTTATTACTAACAAAATGAGAGCAGGGTAATGAGAAGTAAAATAAGACCTTAAAAAAACCCCCACCTTCTCCTCACCCTTGCCTCCATCCCAGCTCTACCTCCTACCCCAGTGGGGCAGGGAGACAGGGAATGGAGGTAATGGTCAGTTCATCACCTGTGGCTTCTCCTGCTGCTCAGAGGGACGAGTTGTTCCCTTGCTGCACCGTGGAGTCCCTCCCATGGGCAGACAGTCCAAAACTTCTGCAGCGTGGGTCACTCATCTACAGGGGACAGTCCTTCAAGGAAAGGTTGCTCCTGTATGGGATCATGGCCCCTCTCTCCACAGGTCTCCCATGGTGTCACAGCCTCCTCTCAGGCGACCACCTGCTCCAGCCTGGGTCTCCTCCAGAGGCCGCAGGTGGATCTCTGCTTTGGACCTGGAGCACCTCCTCCCCCTCCTTCTGCACTGACCTTGGTGTCTGCAGAGTTGTTCCTCTCACATGTTCTCATCCCGCTCTTGTCTGGCTGCAATTACAAGAGGGCAATAACTTTTTTTCTTCTTCTTTTTCTTCAGTATGTTATCACAGAGGCATTACTACTATTTCTAATTGGCCCAGCCTTGGCCAGGGGCATGTCTCTCTTTGGAGTTGGCTGGCATTGGTTTTGCCAGACATGTAATGCAGAGTGGTGGTGAGGTGAGATGTGGTCTCCTGCGAGTACCGAGAGGGTCCCGATTCCCAGACAGACCCTCCGAGTCGCTGCACTGCACAACGTGCAGGTGAGACTTCTTCTATCACCTGTGCTGATGGATAGCACAGCCACACACACACACACCCCAGAGCTTCTAATAAGCTCTAGCACTACCAGGAACAAGGAACTCGGAGGGCTCAGTCATCTGGATATGTTCCAAAAGCATTCATTCCTTGAAGGGATCCAGGGATGAGAGAGAAGGGAGGTGAGTGGCCATTCTTATATGGGTCAAGGGCCAATAGGGTTGACAAGAAGGCAGGGAAACACAATGACAACCAATCAATATAGGAAGATTAACATAACCTTAGGGAGAAACCATTTAGCACCCAGGGGGTATTTCTGCTGTCTTGGGACCTTTTGGCTCCCCAGTACTCTCAAGATAGTTGAGACCACCACAACAGGCATGGAGGAAGTTTCTGGCAGCTTCTCACAGAAACCACCCTTGTAGCCCCACCACGACCAAAAACAGGCCAAGCAAACCCAATACAATGAATAGTGCCAAAGAACTCCTCGGGGGGGCTCAGGGCACATGAGGGTCTTTTTGGACATCTATTGGCCATTATTCATATCTTTCTCAACACAGGGAATGAACAATTAAGAATCCCTTCTGCAGCACTCACAGAGGATGATTCACTGCATGCAGAGATGATTCACTTGAGCTAAAGACATTCACAGTACCAAGTAAGAATTGTAGAAACAGGCCTGAAAAAGCTCATTTTGCTCAGCAGGCAAATGAATAGTGAGTCTTCTGTCTGCAACTCTTGGGACACTTGTATTTCTGTGCCACAAATACCTTCATTAAAGATTAATTGTATCTTGTAGCAAAACTGCAGGTCTCTGGCTCTTATCGCAGGAAAATTTCCCAGTGGCATTAAAGGAAATCGTGCTGTAAATATGTGCATAATTTCTAGAAGATATTTTTCAAGTATTTTCAGTTATTTTACGTCTTGATATTTTCAGCCTAAAACTGGTTTGTGTGTTTTATGTACAAAGTTTCTTATGCCTTTAAATATCTGGAAACAATAAAGTAATTTAGTATAAGGCAGCTTAATAAGAAGGAGAGCCTATACCCACTGCAAATGTTTTAATTTCACCTATATTCTTTTATTAACAAACATTACTTACATCTTCCCTGAACCTACTGAGGTCAGAGGAATGAATGTTGTTGCCTCTGGTGGACTGTGACTAAACAAATACAGTATAATGCAGATGAAGACACTGTTAACATACCCAAATCCTTTGAATCATGTAAAAGGACTTCTCAGTAAAGAAATTCGCAGAATGCAAAGTCTCTAAATGAGTCACTTGCACCTTCAAAATGTGAAGATGCTTTATTTGGATACCTCAGCCTCCCTATGTTTGTAGCTTTCCATCTGCTTTAATCCTCTATGTCGTAGTATTTATTCTGCAAGTGCGTAGCTGCTCTAGCCATCCCAGTTCTGCTCATATTGCTGTAGGAAATCCAGTGGTGACTGAGGTGGGAAAGAGGTTACTGAATATTTTTGGAGGGAACATGTCTAAGTCAGACCCAATTTATATACCAACTTAATCTTACCACTCAGGAGTGCAAAGTCAGCTCTAGAAGATTATTTCAGCACACACGAGCTCTACAGAAAAAGGGAGGTTCTCCTGAAGAGCAGATATCTATATCTCTGGAAGCTGCCTGCTTTTCCCAATTGAATCAGTATGCACAGTGCATCTATTGATCTTGGGGGTAATGTAACACTTGGAAATGAAGATTATAAGCTGTTCCAAAAGCTGAGACTTAAACAGAAAATTACCTTGATCTTGTTATTTCTGTATTTCAGATGTCAGTGATTTTATTACCAGATAATTAAAAATACAACCCAAGAACCTCTGTGGTTAAGTGCCCTGCTGCAATTACCAACACACTTTAAGAGGATGGATCAGACAACCCACTACCAAGACCTTGTATTGCAGTAGGCTCCAAGTTATCTTGATATACATGGAGTTAAATTAGACACACAGAAGTATTTTCGCTTTATATAATATTTTTCAAGATTACTATATGAGTAATGTTTACAGCAAGGCACAATCCTATTTGAACCTTCACTAATTAACAACTTGGGAGTCGTTAAATATTTTAATGAGACATAATCAACTGCTATCTGCAGAATGGACACAGATGGCAAGGTTGTGTGAAGAAGGGGTGTGGAAGAAGTAGTATTGTGTAGCCATGGAAACAATGTCTCTGTCTTTCTTCCTCCCTTCTCTCTTTTAGGTTCAGCATTGCTGCACATCATTAGGGCGTCTGGCTCTCCTGACAATGGCAACTTTGCAGTGTCAGTAAATCTTTGTATCCATTCATGCTGTCAGCACTAAGTGATAGAAAGCCTGGGGAAGATGTGAGATGCATACCAAACAGGCTCCTGCTCTGTGACAGTCTAGTCACATATTCTTATGCAACTGTCAATTTTGAGGCTCAATTCAATAAGAAAGAACAAAATGGAACAGGCCTGGCTAGACAGTGTTCTGTTAGTGTAGCTTCTAAAGTTCATTTCAGTGCTCATGTAAGTAAAAATGCTGAAAAATGAGACTTGACTGTGGGACAAACAGAATAAAGCTGTGGCTGAGCTCTGGTTAGAAGCAGTTTTGTTAATCCACTGCAGTCAGACCTTAATGCTGGTGTTTAATTGTGCTAAACTGGATAGTCATGTGCTTTTGAATTGGAAGCAAAAAAGAAAATGTTAAAACCCTTGAATGTCAGTTATTCACGTAGAGTTGTTCCCATGTGTACCAAGAGCACCTATTTATGCCTAGCAAAAAACCTTACAATTATAAGAAGCTGAAGCAGAAAAAAAAAAAAAAAAGATGAGTAAAAATAGAGTAGAAATTCAGTCTAAATGCACTGAAAAAAAATTCAACATGAGCTGTATCCTCACCACTTTTCTCTCATTTTTAGCAATACTTAAACCAATTCTAAATGCCTTGTTTAACCCATTTGGGGTTAGAGACTCCATAAGGGGATGGAAAAACATGAATTTGTGGATCTACCAAGTCGAAGGAATAAATTTCGTGCTCTTACCACGGATTTGTGTTTCTTAAAGCTTTTAGACCCACAAGACTGTGAGGCACGAAAGATGGCATCATAAGAGGCAACCATCAGAGTAATTACTAACTATTCTAACAGAAGAAAGGGAATGAAAACAACTTGGGGCTTAATTGGCACAGGCAAAAGGCTAAATTCATCCCCTCCATTGATTGTATGGACTGCCTACATTGTGCATTTGGGAAACATGATTTCTGCAGACCTTGTCTCTACATCTTCCCCTCTGCATAGGAAATGGTCCTGTTAGGAAGAGAGGTGCTCCTGTGGGAAGTGTTCCTCAGACCCAGGAGGATGCTGATGAGACAATGTCTGAGTCACTGTCTGCTTCCTGATTGACTTCTGGGTCAGCACTAAACCACACAACCTAACAACCCCAAAGGCACTGATTTATCCCAAACCATAAACCTAAATAAGGCACAGGACACTTCCCATAGATCAGACTACCCTGCTTTTCTGACCCAATGAGTCACAGGTCAGTATCTTATCTACACTGGCTGGACTCGATGATCTTAGAGGTGTTTTCCAACATGAACAATTCCACGATTCTATGATCCTCTCCTGGCCAGGGGCCAATGGAAATGGTACATACTATGGGTCTTCAGCCATGATCCAGGAGCAGGTCCTGCCAGGCAATGACAGAAAGCAGCTCCACAGGTAGGGAGCTCTGGCTGGTGCTGGAATTGACATGTGTATTCTGGTATGATCACTGATGTGTGCCTGAGCATTCTCTGCTGATGTTCCCTGAGAGATCTGGGTTTCACAATGGGAGAGCAACTCACATGGAGCTGTACTTCGGGATGCTTGCTCAAAAAGAATACTTAATGGGGTAACATGCAGCTCACAAAGGGATCCCTCCATCTAGACTTGGCTATTGAGCACTAAGATTGGGTCAGAAAATGTGAACCACCAGACAAATTGTGAGGATGTCCTCCATTCAAAAGGACTTTTTTGTTGTCCTGGACTGAAAAAAAACCCCAGTCAACCTACAGCTTAATACATTTGCATTTTCCTTAGTATATTTAAACCTTAGTGCATTAAAACAGAAGACAAAAAAATGCAGAATTTAGAAACTGTTGGCTGTTACATACTTAGTTTATACGAGTACACATGCTTCCAGCTTATTTTAATTCTTCAAATACTCTGATTGGTTGTCTTTGGGCATCACATTTATCCCTGCTGTGCTAGTGCCAATTGCAATGGACTTTTTATATTTAGAATACCCTATGTTCATGCCTGTTTTTAACTCAAGAGATGCTTCACCTACCTATCAAAACATAATTTAATTAACAAATGGTTTTGACAATTGAAATACAGACTCTAGATACTACATTTTGATTGAGTCCTCTTTTATATTTCAGAATTTGGGAGGTCTATCATGTCGCACTATTTTCATGCCTGGTCAAACTTTGAGAATTGACAAATAACAGGGCATATGAACAGCTGGCCAAACTGCAATTTAGAAGAACCAGATTAGAACCCAGAGCTTTCTCTTTTAATAAAAAAATCGGAAATGTTGCTGAAAACTAAACCCCTTGTCAACTAACTAAGAGGACATTGTTTTCATTTTTGTTTTTCAGTTCAAATATTGTGTGTTGGGGTTGTTTATTTGGATTGTTTGTTTGTTTTGGTTGGTTTGGGGCTTTTGCTTATTTGTTTGGGTATTTTTTGGTTGTTTTTTTAATTTCCTGGGAGAAAAGGCTTACCCCCACTTGGTTATAACCTCCTTTCAGGTAGCTGTAGAAGGCAATCAGGCCATCCCTGAATGTCCTTTTCTTCAGGCTAAACAACCCCAGCCTCAACTCTCTCCGCTGCTCCTCATGACTTACTCTCCAGATCCTTCTCCAGGTTAGCTTTGGACCATAAAAAAACCCAACCCAACCAACCCTAAAAAATTACTTTGCAAATGAATATTTAGATTGTAAATGCATCCCGTGATGGTTCAGAAATTTTTCACATAAAAAATTAAAGTTACTTGTAATCTGAACATGATGACCTTGCAAGGCAGTCACCATGTCAGGAAGGAAGGACAGCCTTGTGATTAAACTTTTGAGAAATGGGTTCAACTCTTGCATCTCTTGGTGTCGTTCTTCTTAATTTGTTTATATTAATGAAGATTACACAGACTGGGATTGTGCAGGTAACAAGGCAAAATATGTTGGGGAGCCAAGCATGCCAACTATTTTCAAGTATGTAGAAACTACCAATAAAAAGAAGGTGCATAATTTGTTTTCCAAGTGCACAATGGAAATAATAGATATGAATTTGGCAGTGACTTGGTTTATGGGTTACAAAAATAGGGACAATAACAGAAAGCAGGAATAAGACAAGCTCATGGAAAACTGTGGAGTTGTTAGAAATATATTGAATGCATTCTGCCAGAAATCACCTAGATGTAGTTGGTCCTGCTCTAAAGGAAAGAATGACTTAGACAATGTTTCGAATGATCCCAGAATCACCTCTGGCTATGTCTACAGTAGGAATTGCTTTGGTACAATAGGAGCAGATCAGAAGAGTGAGGCAGCAGGACCCTACATCTACACTAAATATAGCATGTGGGATTTAATTCAGGATTAATTTAATTGGAACCAAACATTCTCACAGGCACATGGATGAGAGCTGACTCAACTTACCAAGCACTAGTTCAAATCCTTATATTTTCTTTGGGATTTAGAGCTTATCTGATGTGTAACTGAAGTAGAGTCTGTGGTATAGTAGCCTTCAAAATCAGCCTAGTCAGAATAGATCAAAACTGCTATGCTAACTGAATTAAAATGATATAAAGGTGGTTGGCTTTCTGACCTTGCTATTATTCCAAGCCAAATGCTAATTCGCTTGCTGCCTGTTATCTGGAAGGAGATTATCTGGACTGTACATTAGTCAGAAGTTTCCTTCACTCAATACTCTGGATAAGGCACAGAGCCAGAGAGGGTGTGCTGCAATGCACACACTGCTCACATCATGGCTGGCTGTGCACAGAGATGATTAAAAGACTTCTACAAAATCTCTTTGTCTTTTTTTCCAAGGTTGAATATACTAAACAAATGCTTATAGCATGATATGCATTTGAATTAACCATATTTTTGCCTTTTTCTGAGTTTTCTTTTTTTCTTCCGAGAGTTAGTTACATCTGCCATCTCCCGAGAGTTAGGTACATATGCCATCTCTTTGCTCTGTATTCAATACTGAGAATATAAACTCTTCAGATTTTATTCTTGTATTAATGCAAGCAAAGGATAGTCATAGAATTATAGAAATATTAAGGCTGGATAAAAGCCTCCAAGGTCATCAAGTCCAACATTTGGATGAATACCACCATGCCCACTAAACCATATTATGTAGTGACACGTCTGCTTATTTTTTGAACACTTCCAGGAATGGCTACTCCACTGTTTTGCTGGGTAGCCTGTTCCAATGCTTAACCACTCTTTCACAGAAAAAATTTTCCTTATATCCAACCTAAACTTCTCCTGGTCCAGCTTGAGGCCATTTTCTCTCATCCTGTCACCTGTCAGTTCGGAGAAGAGACTGAGTTTCACCTGGTCACACCCTCCTTTCAGGCAGTTGTGGAGAGTGATAAGGTCCCTGCTGCGACTCCTTTTCTCCATGTTAAACACCCCCACCCCCCTCAGCAGATCCTCATCAGATCTGTGCTCTTGACCCTTCCCCAGCTCTGCTGTCCTTCTCTCCGCATGCTCCAGCCCCTCAATGTCCTTATTGTAGTGACGGGCCCAGAACTGGACACAGCAGGTGAGGTGCAGCCTCCATAGTCCCCATGGAGAGCTTGACTGGGATTTTTGGGTCCTCATATTCACATGATAGACCATAATACATGATCAGTTAACATATATCTTACCTAACTCCCACACTATAAAATGCAGCTGTCTAAAATTAAATTAGCCTCTGGGTAATCTTTTTTATCACCTAAGACCAATGCCTCAAGGGCATAGGCTTATAGGATCATTTAGGTAGGAAAAAACCTTTAAGATCATCAAGTTCAACCATTAACCCAGCATTGCATCCTATGGTAGCCATCTAGAGTGGGTGAGATGGATGCAGAATGTGCCACTGTCTGCGCTGGCTGCAGAAGGAACCTTGAAAAATAGCTTAAACTAGGAAGACAAGCTTCTACTGAGGGGTAGAGAAGGCAGGGACTTGGTCTGTCTTTCTGGAGGGCAATGCAGCCATGGGGCTCAGAACTTTGAGTGAACACACTTAGGCATGCTTAGCTTTCCTGCCTTATATTTATTTTTAACATCATATTAATAAAAGCACCGCTACTTTTTTTTTCTGTCAATAAATTCACTTTCCAAGCACACATGCCTAATCAGTTACATTTATATAAGTATTATATGTATATATAGACATGTATATATTCTATATTTTATTTCATAGTATATTTTATTTGTTAGATTTATTGTTATAGTAATTGTATTATATTAATATATTATCTTTATTTTCATTTGGTTTTATTTTTATATTTTATATTTTAAATATATTTTATATACGTATTTTGCATTTACTTTTCCAAATTTACCTGCAGTATTGGAAGTTTACATAAGTTGCAAATATTTTTTTCTCAATTCCCTTCCTCTTTACATAATTTCAGATTTTACTTTTAAATAGCAGCTTTTCTTATAGCATTCAAAATAACAAAACTGACCAGTTCATCTCCCTGAAGGATACTCTCCTAATTTCATCTGTCATAGGAATTACTACACAAAACATAAAATAAATGATAACCAGTCTGAATATTTTGCAAGGAAATGGGATTATTTGGATTTTTCTCTCACTAATTAAGTAATAGTCAGCACATAATTCATTGACCGGTTACAAAACTGTCTAGATTTTTTTCTTGTCTGGCCCTGGCAGCCTTGGGAACCTTGCACACAGTGCAAGGGTCTGGAATTCCAGTTTGCAGCAAAGAAAACATGCTCCTGTCCTTTAAGGCAAAGCTCTGAAAGGGCTGAAAGCCAAGCAGAGCAAGAGCCTGGAGGGACAGTCCTTGTCCCTAGCCTGCACCTGGACATGGAGCCACTGCCCACAGGTCCTTGGCTGCATCCACCTGGCCAGTGGCTCGTGCCTCACACAGCCCACCCTCCAAAGCCAGGGCTCTGCAGAGTGGGGCTCGGGCTGCTGTGTGTGACCGTGTCCAAAGCCTCACAGGGCTCTGGGCACATCAGGGGCTTCAAGTGCTTGAGTCTGAGGAGTGCTCCATGCCACTTCCAGTGTGTTTGGCTGTTGAAGGGATGTTGGTGTGGCCCCTTGTGACACAGGTGCATTGTATCAGGACCCTCGGTGATGCAGGATGTTGTGGAGCATCCATGGTTCTGTCAGCTGCTTGCTTCCCTTTTCTTTTTGCCTCTGCTTCGAGGTGGGAATGTGCTTGAAAATGTCCAGCAAAGAAGCTTTTGCTGTCTGCTCTGGGAGCGCCCGCAGCTTCAGCACCTTGTCACCTGCACCTGCACAGCTCCTTGCGAGGCACTGCAGACCCCTTGTCTAGCTTTTGTTCCTGTTGTGGCCAGGATCTCTGAGCTGAATACATGGAGCCCAGAGAAATAAAATGGCACCATTATTTAAATAGTTCTTTCCTCTAATTTCTGGGTTAGGGATGTTGCAAACCTTGAAATTCAGGACACCACACTATGAATACCGCCTCTGGTGTCAACAGAAGTCCCTAGAAGTTATTTCTCTGTCTACTGACTAGTTTTTCCATTTTTCAACAGATTTATGCAGGTAGGACTGCATCCTTTGTATCCCTTGGGCATGCTTTAGGTTTTCCAGTAGATGATGGCCTGTGAAGGTGTCCCAGAGCCTCAATTTGTAGAGCCACTACACTATTATGTGGGAAATATATTGTTGCATGGAGAACTTGAATTATACATAATTTAAAACATCATAAGAAAATAAGAAGGTCAAAAATAGTGTCACAAATGAAACAAAACCAACATCTAATCTCACTATGCTCAAGTGCCTGGAGAGAGACCCCTCTCTCTCCCTACTTCCTTGTGCTGCAGAGATGGGTCCTGATTTGGTATTAGATGGGATCTGTGCTTCATGCTGTCTGAAGGCTTTGTCACAGAACATACATGTAAGACAGAGTTCTGTTACACTCTGCTTATCAGCAGACCTCAGAATTCACTTCCAGATGGGTTCAGGTCTGGCATTGCCATTCTCTTTTATTCCTTCTTGTTATCAGACATTTGCTCTTTTAGCTAATCTCTCCTTTGAAACATTTCAAAGGCTCTAGAGAAACTTAGTATTTTCAGCGTGAAATTCATTCTGCTCCCTCTCTAATCTGAAGGCAGTCCAGCACTCCTAAATTAAAATGAAATATGATTTTTTAAACAGTATTTAAGTATCTTTCTGCAAGACCAGTCATGTTCTCTTTATCATATTCACTTTATTACATTGAATGTCAAAAATATCCTTCCCTATGGTGATGGCTGCTCAGTATATAATTTTCATTTTAATTTATAGTTATGTGAATCTCAGTATTAAAGACATGTAAGGTTTTAACATCCAAACACTGTGAAGTGTATGTAGTTCATCGTTGATTTCTGGCTGAGAATGCACATGAAGGATATCTGGAATGCTGGCCAGAGCATAAAGCACTGTGACATTAAAGTCATTAAAGAACAAGTACCAGAAGAGCAGGTGTGCCATAGACTAGGTCACAAGTTTAAGATAAGGCATCATCAGCTTCCCAATTTCCTCTGGATTTGTGGGAACAGTGTGTTCAAATATGCCCAAAATGTCAGGTCACTCTCAAGTTTTCTGCTAAAGGCTCTCAAACCCGTGAATTTTTAGAAAAGAATGCTTTCCTCCCTGAATAGCCTGAAGGGCATGATTTGAGACAGGTTGGGCTGGGTTGAAATTGAGTTCTTCAGACACAAGGGTGTTCTCTGAGTCCGAAAGAGCTTTAAAAACCCAAATGGTCACTCAGCCTTCAAGCTTTAGAGAAGCTTGCACATCAGCTGTACATTTAGACATTATTCCTTGAAGCCAAAATTGTGCGTAGTGCATCTAACAATTGATTTTTCTTTGCTTTCCTGAATACATATAGCTCTCAAAATACATTGAACTGATTTCATATTCCTCATTGGTTTCTGATTTCTCAAAGTTCTGTTCAATGTCTAATTCAGTGCTAATGTTTCTTAGCTGTCCTTAAAATTGATCCCCTGGCTTCTGTCTAGCAGATCCCAATTGAAGAAAGGTGGGGAATAATTATTCAACCTGTAGTGGGAATGGGAATGGGGAGGAAGTTCCTTTGCCACATCATTCATAGACCTGATCCAAAACGGATTAAGGCATTTCACCTTTGTTTTCAACACACCCTTTTATGTATAAAGACACTATTTTTCTGAAATACACGAGATCTGGATGTAATAAAACACCAGGACTCCCAACATTTCTCCATGTCTATGAACATTTATTCATGTCATGAAGCTGCAATAATGAGGTTGAAGGGAGAAGAAAGAAGTAAAGCATTCTATGAGCAGAGTTATTGTAACAAGTAAATACCTTTGGCCTTAGATCAAAATAAAATTTCAAGAAACTACTTGTAATGAAATAATATTGTTTTAATACATCTAAACTTTTCTGGAATCTATTTTTTCACTAAGAAATTCTGGTTTCTGGTTTTCTTCATGATCCAAAAAAAAAATTGTTTTGGATGTGAAAATATCCCTGGGGATATGCTTTGCTTTTGGAGAATTCTAAGTCATGAGGGTTACCTTTTCCAGATCAGAGATAGCTTTTGTTTTTTTATGCAATAATATTAAATATTAGATTACAGGGGGAAATATCATTTTGAAAGTTTAAATTGTCCAGTATTTTATATTTTATGCTAGAAGTGCCCATAAACCTTTTTTTTAGGATTTTCCAGAATGTGGAAAAGTATAGTGACAAGAGGTATAGCAAATCCATCTAGAAATTTTCTCTGCATAGGAAAGCCATTTGGTACATAGTACACTTAAATGCCCAGAATAAAACAACACAGAAGTAAGGATCACTACACAGAAGAAGCAGAAATGGTTTTGCAGAATCATGCCAGTTCATTGGGACTTAACAAATGACAAAACTCTGTCCAGTCTCTGTTTTGTCACATTACACTATCACTTCTCTCTACAACAATATTTTCTTTGAGAGAGGTGAGATGGGAAAATGTGATAGATTCTGAGAAGCAAATATGCTTTGTTCTGAGCTGTACATGCCAAACCACAGGTGATGGCAAGATGAGAATTTCTCAGGGTATCTAATGCATGAACATTCCACTGATTCTTGTTTCTGCATAATCCATGAACCCATCACCTGTACTACATTGTATGTTTATTCTTTGTCATCTAACTCCAGAACTTTTTCCACAGTATTAGGAAACTAAATTTCTAAGTACAAAGCAGTTCATGCCAACACGTATCTAGCGGGCACCATCCTATGGAATGTGAATCTTGGAAAAGCAGATTTTTTGCAGGTTGATGTAGTGATAACAGTATGAAATTAAAAACTGAAAGAGAAAAACTGACTGAAAAGTGTCTGGCTGCAGGAGAGTGCCTGTCAGTGCAGATGGAAACAATACCTCAGATGATCTCCAACTAGTGGTAACCAGGAATGGAGGGATGGGGTGGGAGAGGGAGGTACCAGGAGGAAGGAATAAAGTGTTTCAGAGAAAATGCTGCACCTGGATCTTGTAGTCTTATGATAATGCAAACTAGGGATACCAGTGAATTCTGAGGTCAGCATCAGCATGTAATTGTCCTCTTGTAAGAGAACTGAAAACTAGCCTCAGTTTGTGGGGGCCTTGGGACACCTCTCAGCCGCCCTGCTCTAAGCTCTCCTGCTTTGCTACCTCTCTCACTTCTCAGGATGTTTCTGTCTGCAGAGAAGAGGGGAGAACCTGCTGCTGCTAAGGCACCCTTGTAGTTGAATTGGATTTATGCAGTAAGCAAAGACAAAGAACAATGGACACCACATCTCCAGCTCTCAATGAAAATGTAGCCTGAGGTATCATCATTTCAAGGTTCTCTGTTCTAGGGCTGAAAGGTGCATGAACATTTCACTTATCAATACAAATTAATAGCATTAGATGGGTGATTCAAGCAACAATTCGTAAATCTGTATGCTGCTAAATGCCATCATAAATCATCAAATCAAAGGCAAATGGAAAATAACTAACATTTGAGTTCCAGCTCACTGTACCTCTGGCAAAGGTGAGACTGTCTCCTAAGGCTTCTGAGAGCTTAAACATACAGATCTGTATTTAAGTCAGCACCTTCTCTGATACTATTGATTAACGGGCTGTACAAACTGTGGTTATCCTCTCATCCAAACAAAACATTGGGCATTTAAAAATCAATGGAGAATGCACACTGTTTTTTTCCCGAATGCTGCTTGATTTCTCATCCTTCTGACAGCAAAGGGATTGACTGGGCACCAGCGCAAGGCTGATACACAATCAGCCCTGGGTGTCTCAGGAGTGTGTTGCTCAGTACTGTACTGCAGACAGTCAGGAACAAGAAGCAGAACTGTTTGTACAGCATCATATGTCTAAAACTAAACCGCCTCTCTAGCGTGGCTCCTGACATGATCACAAGGAGCTGTGTAACCATGTCTTAACTGAGGGATTGAGTACTCAAGCAAGGGGTCAGGAAAGAAGCAAGATTAGCTAGGGTGAAGCTACTGGCATGCCAAGACAGCTCATATTTCAATAAAATGAGGATTACTAATTCATAATTTTTGGGGGGCAGAATTGAGTACAGAAGAGATTATGGTTTAGAAGAAAGTTATGGCCTTTCAAAGGCTGATCTCCTTTTCCTCAATCTGTAAGAATCCTGTTTTAAGACCTTGGGATCTTTGGTCTTTAGCTGACTGCAGGATGCCCTGCACTCGCTGGTTACCTTTAGCTGTGATGCTTGGAAATTTTAGTTTTTCAAAAGCAGCAAGTACATAAATGAATGGACCCCCTATGATTTCTGAGAGTGATAAAAATATTGTACTGCACAGAAATCAAAGTGCAAGATGTATTAAGTGGAGGATAACAGTTTTTTTGTTGCACTGATGTAATTCCAGAGGGATTAAACTGAATTCAATAAAGCCACAAACAGTTTACACTGGTGACAATGAGAGAAAAATTGTATACTAGTAGTTACAGTAGCAGAAAAGATGACTTTGTCTCCAGTTTGAATGCAAGTAATTTTTAGTATTTGTTGGCTACTTTTTCCACGTCCCTGTGGAATAACATGAAATAGCATTTGTGAAACAGGAGCTTCTGGCAAACAATGCACAGTCTTGTAAAAGAAGGTGGAAAATAACACTGAGAATGCTACACTCCCAAAAAAAGGTGTATGGCTTAAATACAACCAGTGGAAAACTGATCAGAAAGTGTTTCTGACAAGGTGGGTGATCAGCAAAAGTCTTTGAATTGCTATGCTGAAATAAATTCTTTTATCTTTTCTTTTTCTAATATTTGGAAGTAATTGAGAAACAAATTATAAATTGAAAACAATATCAAGACTTTTCTTTATTAATCCCAATTAGGAACAAATATGAGCAGCCTGATTTTCTGAATTACCTTTTATATGTTACAAGCTACAAAGCAAAGGGTATTTCAGCCCAGAGGGAAAGTTCCTGAGCAAGCCAATATAAGCTACAGTTCCTTGTTTCATCTTGATTTTCTATTGCTTTTCTTTCTTTCCTTTTTTTACTTCTAATTCAGATATCATACTTGCTTACCTAATTTTGCCTGACTGAAAAGAAATTAAATATCCTGTTTGCTTCAGCTGATGCTCTGTTCACCTTCTCCTGAAATATTGTCCAATGATTTCATAAGGAACTCATCCAATCCAGAGATGCTGTTACCATCCTCTCCATCCCTGCTGTGTGTGTTATGCTGTCTCCTGCAAAGTGTTGTATCCACTGGGTTCTTGCAGCTTTTTCCAATGCCAGGAATCAAACTGAGTTGCGATATTTGTTGTTGTTTTCAAACTGACAGTGAATCTATTTTCTAACATCTTAAAAATCTCAACTATAAACCTACAGATATTTCATAACCGACATAGTGTCAGGCAGATGCTTTTTCCTTTTAAGCATCACTTGCTAATTTTTCTGCTAAAGAAGTTCTAAGCTTGCTGGCGTTGTGTTGAGTATTTTATTTTTTTGTTAATTGAATATACTATGTCTCTAACTGTTTTTAAGTTCTCTTTGCAAATCTCAGTTACAACATTTACATCAAGAGGTCTGGGCTCACATATGACTGGAGAATTCTAGTTAAAATGAAAAAGCCAATATCAGCCTAAATGAGCCACTCTGATCCTTGTTCCTTCATTATATGCTCTTTCCTCTAGTGATTATTTTATCTGTTTTTAAAGACTCGGTTACTTGTTTCATTGCTAACCATCATAACAATCAAGGACTCAATAAATCCTACCAAGCTGCAAAATCTATATTATAAGAATTTCAATACAAGACCTCTTGTGGTCTTTTCTATCTTCTCTCTTTTTAACCTTTAGGAAAAAAAAGGAATGAATCGTTTTTCTCACAACTGTCATATTAACTTGTAGACAACCAGTGTTCAAATGTCTCTAATATCATTTCTAAACCATGGCCTGAATTAACAAAAATAAATGGAAAGCAGCTGAATACTTAAGGAAGATTTTTTTTCCCTCTTTTTATTATTTAGAGTTATGGAATGAAATACAATTACAACTTTGACTGCTTCTTCACATTTTCAAATAAGTTAATTACTGTATTCTTTTCTTGAGTGTACCAACATGACTTATTTTACCTTTAGTACCATGTGCTCTTCAGAAACCATTCAGAAAGTGGTCAGTCTTCTGGGCAGTAACCCTTAGTTTTCACATACTAATATCTTTATGCAAAAGACCAGTAAATTCAACCTCCTTAAGGAACCACTTTCCTAACTCCCAGCGCTTCCAAATAACCCTTTAGGAAGTGTGAGGAATAAAGAGAACATGGATGATACCGATCTGAGAGGACTTAGCCCAGGCGCCTTTCCAGGATGCAGAGCTTTTTGTCTGTGAGGCTGAATGTAGTGTGTAAATCTGCCAGCCAGCCTCACCATCAGAGAATTGCCTCTATCTTATTTTGTCCAAGAGCAGTGAAGCTGGAAAACTGGCTGCCATGGCACAGTACTTAACCCAAAAGACTGGCTGCATAATGCCCGCAGTAACCTCCAAAATAACTATGCTTTTCATGACTTCTGACAGAAAGCGAAAATGTTATTGAAAGCTATTTGAATATGTGCTAAAAGACATCACAATTTCTTCACAGGAGTGACAGATTTAGGCCAAAATAATATTTTGGAGCATGAAGTCCTTGATGAGTGCGAAAACTCCTAATAATACGGCAGATATGTAATATGAACCTCTTTCCTAGCCATCCTGCAAGTAACCCACAGTATTTTTATAATAATGATATTTTGTCCCACGAGCACATTTTCATTCTGTTTTTCTGTCTTTTGGCTCAATCTCATAGAATCACAGAATCATGGAATGGTTTGGATTGAAAGAGACCTTAAAGATCATCTGTTCCAACACCCTGCCACAGGCAGGGATGCCTTCTACTAGACCAGATTGCTCAGAGCCCCATCCAATCTGGCCTTGAACAATTCCAGGGATGGGGCATCCACAGCTTCTCTGGAAAACCTGTTCCATTGCCTCACCATTCTGACAGTCAATAATTTCTTCCTTATATTTAATGTAAATTGATCCACTCAGTTTGTAGCCATTCCTCCTTGTCCTTGTCCTCTTTGTCCTGTAACTCCATACCCTTACAAAAAGTCCCTCTCCAGCTCTCCTGTAATCCTTTAGGTACTGGAAGGTGCTTTAAGCTCTCCCCGGAGCCTTCTCTTCCCCAGGCTGAACAACCACAACTCTTTCAGCCTGTCTTTGTGGAACCAGCAGATCTGACAATCATCAACATCCACCAGACTTGTTCCCACAAGTTCATATATTTCTTGTGTTGGGGGCCGCAGACCTGGGCACAGCACTCCAGGAGGGGTGTCTTGGAAACAAAGTAGAGGTTGTTATTCTCCTCATGGTATTTGACCCCTCCTTATCCATTATAAGTGGAATTGGCATTCCTTCATATATTTTTATTCTTCTGATTCTGTTTCTCACCTACGACTTTTAGAAATACAGAATTATTGCCTTGAGTTGGATTATTTGGTATTGCATAATTTCATTTAAAATAGGCATAATTTCATTTAAAATAGACAACAGTGAGGCTTATGCTGTGGGAAATAATTTTAAGATCTGGGGTCAGTGTCAGACAGATTTCTCATGCAGGGTCAGATTCTGGTTCAGAAGTAAGAATTCAAGACATTGATCATTATTGCCAAGGACCTCAGAATATGAAAGTATCATATTTTTTCTGCCCTTTACAGTTTATTTAATTTTTAAGCTGCTTTGGGTTTTTTAATAGTTGGTGTTGAGAATGAATTGTGATAGAATACAAATGGAAAGAGGGGTTGTTAAATGTCCAGCACTATAAACTATTTATTCATATGCTGGAGATTCACCCGAGCTATCATACTCAAATTTCTGCTATTAGTAGACCTGCCACAACTACAAATTGATGTTTTTTACTAATAATTATGTTTATCTACAGGGTTTGAGTGTGAGATTCCTTCTGGTTTTACTTTTTTACGGTATTAAGCTTGTAGATACTGATGAAATTCCTAGATATTCACAAAAATACTGTATATGGGAAAAGGAAGACCCCATCTGATTAAATCAATCTCCATTAATTTCTGAATTGGCAGATTCCAAGGGATAAGTGTTTTGATGACATTTCTTGAAGAATGAAATAAAAAAATGGAGACTTTCCCTAGTACAGTAGAAATGACTCTTTCTCAGTGTTGCCGATATTAGAGAGAAACATTTGAAAAAGCCATATTTTAAATGAGCTATTTCACATCAACAGTTTTCAACATTTTAGAGGCAGGTGAATAAAACTGTTTGGAATTCAAATAGTTATAAATTCTGAGGATGTTCACCTCAGCAGGGAGCTGAGATGAATTTCTGTGTATCAAAAAGCAGTAACAGAGCAGTTTCATTCCTATCTTGCCATGTATTTAAAGTAGTCCTATGAGACACAGAGGTTTAATCTTGGAGGCCAAATGTGATTAACCATGGTACATTTACGGTTACAAATGTACTGACATTTGTGCTGCAGAACATTGTTAGGTGCTGCTGCTGAACTGCTGATTATGAATTGAAATTCAGGAACATAGTGTCCCTTCACTGATTTTTTTTTTATGGCATTTGTCTTATTGCATGTCAGTCATCAGTGTTTTCCATTTAATTTAAATTACCATAACAATTGTCTTTCATTCATTCTTTTATTAAGACAATGCCTTCTAGATGTTCGACCCACCTAAACCCACATTCTTATTTATTTAGGTTTACATACTCACATTGTCTAGTAGTCTGTTTTGCAAACAAGACTACCATTAGCTTGTATTAAAATACAGTTTAAAAAGATAATTTCTATCTCAAAGAGAAGACAACTGGAAGTACCAACCCACAGTACTTGAAATCTAACAGATTTTGTAAGAACTCTCTAACCTCAGGATTTGCACTATATGATTTCTAAATAGTCAATGTGGAAGGATGGCTGGAGGTAAAATTCAAGGAAACTGAGAAGTTATATTCATGTCATAGTAGAAGTTATAATGGTACAGAAATTATGTGGTAAAATGCAGTTCCTGCTCCCTGGATGGAATACGATTTGCACACAGGAAACCTATTCCAGGATGGCTCCCCTCACCCACAGTCTGCTTCTATAGCATCTGCTGAGGGAGGTGGAACGGAGAGTGGAGTGGATGCCATGACCAGGCTCTGCTGAAAACCTGTCAGGGAGGGGAACTCAATGGTGCCTTGCAACTGGAAAACACCACTGTCAGCCTGGGGAGAGATGATGTCCTGCTGCTGAGCCAACAGCTGTGGTGAAATAGCTCTCTTCAGATGAACTTGGTTCATTATAACCTAACTGTAATTTTAACACACAGCTCTATCCCAAAGGTACCCCCTCCAAGGTATGAAAGCCCCTCACTGAGCATGTGCTCTAGATTTTTTGACTGCATCTTTAAAATCGAAGCAAGAGAATTTTACACCAATCAGTAACAGGTGTGGATGTCTAGAGTCATTCATGCTCCACCTAAACACAAAGAAATAGTATAAAAGTAAGTAAAGAATGGGAAGAATTTAGGGAAGACTCCATTCTAACTCCTGGGATCAGTTGATGAGTTGTCTTCTCCCCCATGGGGACACCCATAGGGTAAGAACCACATTCTGGGTGTGCTGAATGCCTTTATTGTCACAGTTTTATGTTAATAAATTGTTATTCCATAAACTGTTGGTGGGAGTCCTTCACAGTTGCTGGCAGAGGGGACCACACTCAAATGAAAAGAAAGACTACTGAGGGGTCATAAAGTTGAGGGAACCTGCTGAGAGCTCACGCTGTTGGTGTGTCCCTGAACAAGTCAGTCATGCTGCCCTCTGATTCCAGCAGGACTGTTCAGTGAAGGGTCCCCATAACGGGACACTGACAGACTGGGAGGACACAAGGGCTTGGCTTTCCTGGGGCACTAACAGACAAGTCAAACACTGTGGGTTGAAGACATCTAACTTTTTCATGTGGCAGTGAATACAGTGTATTCCAGTAAAAGTGAGAAGAAATAGATTCAGTTGTTTTGGTTTCTTCATATGATTTAAATATTTGTTACTTCTTGACTGGATTTTAGTACTTGATGCTCCATGCAGACCAAAAAGTTATAGGAATACATTCTAATTTATGCTGCTACAGGGATCTTATTTTAGGCTTTATTTTTGTTGAGTCTTGCCTGTCAGCCTAAATATGGGGATAATAGATCATGTTGACCAAAACATGCTCAGTGTTTGAGCAAGGAGAATTTCTGATGACTGTGATGATGTGAGGTGGGACTCAATTGCAGAAGATCAGTCAATGTCAAAGACAAAGCAACTTTTAGAGACTAGTGTTAGAGAATTCTTTCTATAAGAACAAGTAAAGGTGCACAGATGCTGGGAGAAATATGGTGGTTGTGTGCTTCTATTACTCACGAAAGCAGGTTTATTTTGGTAATAGAAAAGCTGGGGTTTGTTGCTGAGAAACAAACAAGTTTATGAATATGTGCAAACCTGAGGTGACAAAGAGCAAATTCTGTTGTCATATTGCACTGCAGACTCGATCTGCATATATAAAACAAGGCAGGTGATGACAAAATGCAAATAGAGGAGGATAAGGAAACAAACCGATACTATTAGCATGGAAATGGGATGGTAAATATACTTGCAATCTTAATTCTGTCAAGTTTTTGGAAATACAAGAGAGAAGAGGCTTTCAGGGAATATGTGTATTGTTTTTATGGTGAATTAGAAATTCCACCTGAACACAAAAACTGTCATGGGAAAGTTTCCTTGAAAATTCAGCAAGTAGAGAATGTTGATGTTAAAAGCACACTGCATACTTGATAAGAACTTGAGAAAATTTAACTGTCTAATTAAAAGAACAAGAGATGCTCATGAAATGTAAACCCAGCAGAGGGATTTACAGTAAAGCTCACTAGGCAAAATTGTGAATTTATTCTAGTTTTCTAGGACTGTACTTTCTGGAGAAAAAATAAGGAAAATGTATGCATTTATAGAATGTTGATTAGATAATTACATTTTTTTTAAAGTTTACTATTTTTGCTGGTTCTGAAGTTTATACCTTTTATGTCACATAGATTTCTGTTATGAACAGACTCTTCTGAGTGGTTGGGAGGGTTGGAAATTTTGTAAAAGCAAGTTTTTTGTCAGTGGTGAAAATTTCATAAATTGGAGTCTAGAGATTATCTGTTGCAGAGGTGAGCCACAAAGAATTACATATTTAATATTGAATCTTCCAGTTATGCAAAACCATAATTTGGGTTATGCTTGAGTCAAAGAAAATGCTTTTAACATTGACAGTGTCTGACAGCATTCATACCTCAGTTTTGGTATTTGTGGCTGAGTTTTGTTTGTTTGTTTGTGGTTTCTTTTTGTTTACTTGTTTTGCTTTTGTTTTTCTTTTTGTCTTTTAGAAACCTCTGTCCAGTGAAAAAAAAAGAGATGAACAAAATGTCACAGAAGAACATGATATAAAATTTTTATCTAATAAAACATACTGAAAGTTTCTGATGTCAAGTTTTTCAGCCTAATTCTCATAAAGAAACAACCACGATGATGAACATCAAAAGTCAAGGACCAAGTCAAACTCTTTATCTCTTTTTCAGTTTTAAGAAAGCAACAGCTTCACCTGTGAGGGTGTGAGGGTTTATGGGGAGAGCACATTTAATAGCATCCTGATAGCTTTGGGAAATCTGTCTTCACTTTAGGTATTTGATTCTTCTGAGTTAAAGTTTTTCAGAAAGTGCTATGTTGTCTGAATGTAAATCTTAATCATTTTACCATCGGTGTTTAGTGTGTGTTAAATGAAGACGTCAAATAAGAACAACAAATAATACTTGGCAACAATAAGATGTAGAGGAAACATTTAACTGGATTCATTGTAGGTACTCAGATTGCTCTGCATCCTGTAGCAAAGTCAAGCTGTGATTATCACCTGTTTGGGTGATTTAGCTTCACTAGCAAAATCAGCAGATTATTTTGACGCTTTGTGTTTTTCTGGTTTTCATGAAGTCAACAGAAGCACTACAGTAATATAGTGTGTACTTGGCTGAGCACATATTTCATCTTGGTTATGCACCTTTTTACCTCTTATTCTTTATTTGAATGAAGAAAATGAGCTCCAAAGATTCTACCTTTTCTCATTACACCAAAGGTTCCCTAATGTAGAATGCAAGTCTTGGTTCATAAAGTGTCATTGCCACCAAGACCCCTTGCAGGGCAAGCTGCTACAGAATGCAAATGAAATGTTTCAGTGCTTTTTCTGGATTTTCTCACTCCTGGACAAATTTGCATTTACAGACAAAAGATGTTGTTAAGAATTTCTCATCAGCTAAAATACTAGGAATTTTTTTTAATGTAGGTGTATTTTACCAAGTGTATTTGAATAAAGGGGATTTTCCCCCAGGGTTCTTGGATGTAGCAAATGTCAGCCTCCATGTATTCTGAGGAGGTTTTGACCAAATTCACAGGTGCCAGGTTTATTTAGAAATTTTTTACACAAAACTGTACTTAAAATGACTGAAATTTTCACTTGTCAACAGGTTCTGAGATCTGAAGTACAACAAAACTCTCAGGCAAAGCAGAAAATCTTGTGAAAATATGGGAATTAGTAGCTACAGTGACACTGAAATATTAGTGCCATTATAGACAGTGTACTGTGTGTTGCCCGTCAAACAGATTTTATATAAAATGAGAGAACTTCATGTGCTAGTTTAGATGACCTTGCAAAAGGTGTTTCTGAACCTTAATTGGATATACATACTAGTCTGCAACCTCTAAAGTGAATAGGTAAACTAGTCCAGAAATATCAGTTCCATGTGGTCAATTTTTGGGAATCATCTTTTTTGGTTTTTTTCTTTAAGCGTATAAAGAAGGATTTTAAAAAAAATTAAATATTTTTATTACTTTAAAAGTACATTTTTTCATCTTTTTAAAGTTCAAGAATAAAGGAATTTTGTAAATCTTGCTTCTTGTAGACTTAACAGCAAAAAAAGAATATGTGACATTTATAATAGAAAAATAAGTATGTTGATGTTCAGAAGGATTTAGGCCTTGAAGAGGATGGAAGAGAAGGAAACCCACTGATTTTAGAGCTCAATAAATTTTTTCATCTAGAAAAAAATACTGCCCTTTCTCCTTATATAAAATATTTCAGTTTTTCAGGTCAGTTTATATGTGTATGTAAAATAAGCTATTAACAAGGGTAGCTTATTTGCTTTGAATGCAAGACTAACCTCTTCAGACTACTCATTTGTGTTCTAATTAGCTGATTAGAATTGCAGGCATTAACTCCTCAGCTTGGAAGCAGTGGAAGGCAGGAGGGGATCATGTCCAGCCTTCCGTCTTGTCTCAGTTCTTGAGATTTAATAATGATAGCAGAGAAGATGAACTCAGAGGAATCAATAAGCAAAGATTATTTGTTATTGTCTTTTCAGATATATTCCTCCTAGTTTTGATTTTGTCTAGTTATGCTCTAAATATCATAACTGGGACTACTAAACTAAATATGTGTTGGTAAATTAAACAGGGCATGTGCACAGGTTTGAGCATTGGTAGATTTATCTGACCTATAAGTTTTTCAGCATGTTTCTTGATAGATTTTAACCTCTGCTTGACACAGCTCAAGCCCATGGGGATAGCATAGACTGTGGACCATTCCTACAAAGTAATTTAAATTTAGTTAGTCTGGTACTCAGGGATGAGGTGAGAAAATTAAGCTGTGAGAAACAAGCTGCTGATGAGCTAAAATTACTTGAAATGGATTGGAATTATTTTAAAATGTATGCTGAAGACTAGCAAACCTTTGAAGTCTTGATTTTATTCTACTTCTCCCAGACTTAAATAATGTTTGGTAATTCTTACATATCTCTGACACTTCAGATATTCTTTATTCACTATTTTATTAGGAAATGGTTATAATGGAGATACAGAAAAACAAGTCTCCAGAGACAGACGTTGACTGTTTAGATAACATTAGAAAAATGGAGTTTGATTGTGTTATTGTGAAGAATAAATTTAGACAACAGTATCTGCTTTGTTTTGTATACTTTTTCCTTTTAAAATTAAGGAATAGAACAGAAAGTATCCAGCTGATATTTATTATAAAAGAAAAACTTAATTTGGAAAGGACCTTTAAAGGTTACCTGGTCCAAGCCTCTGATGAGAGCAATGCCAAATTTGCAGTTAGATCAAGCTCTAAACTTAGATCTAGCTGCCCAGGGAATTGTGAAATCGAGTTTTGAATATCACCGAGGATGGAGATCCCTGCAAAAACATTACATAGCTGCTCTTCCTCCTTTTTCCTTTAGGACAAGTGTTCAAGAAGTGCCTAGAGTGTTCTACAGCACCCCAGTGAGCTTCTGAAGGAAAGGCAGCATCCATTTGGGTTATTGCCATTGAGGCCGTGACAGTCGCTGCCTGAAGGGGACTATTATGATATTCTGATACTTCCAGACGAAGTATGACTTGTCTTGTAATAGCTGCACTATGGCTGTGATAGGCAAAGACCACAAGAGAGGGAAGGTTTGCACAAAGAGAGGGTCTAATAGATCACCTGATGGACTTGGTGTATGTGGGGGAAATAAAAAAGGATGCAAACCCAAAAATCTTTCTTATAGATTTGCTGAACTCACAAAAACCTGGTTTCACTGACATGGGGATATGTCAGCCAATAAGTGTGTTCTGGTAAAGTTGGAAAGCATAGAAGAAAACTTAATTGTGAAAGTCTCATAAAAAATAGCAGTTATTTAAAAATAAACAAAAATAAAATCAAAAGGAAAAAAAAGTCCTAAGTGCAATATATTATAACCTAAAAAACTGTGTGAGCTTTATCAAGTAAGAAGTTTCCATATTTAGAAATGTGCAAGTTTTCCAGTGTGCCTTCACTGTCCTACCAGGAACACACTTCAGAAATTGGACCATCTGAAATGGAAATGAGTCTTGGCACAGAAAAAAATGATTGATGTCCTGTGCATTTTCAGGTTTTTTTGATAGTTAAAGACTGAATCTGTACTGTATAGAATAAATTTAAATGAATCATCCATTAGGAAAATGTCACATGAACTCCTGTAGAGCTCTATGAAGGACTCAGTAAAGGCTGAACTGAATTTTACAAAGCTGTTCCATTTCAGATACAGTTTTTCTCTGTGTGTCCTATACGTATGAATTAGAAAAAAATCTTCATATAAATTGCTGATAAGCTAAAGTTATGTATTTCTGTTTTCCTCAAATATTTCTAAGGAAAGTTTTGAGCTTTATTCCTACTAATAAACACTTACAGGCCAGTGAAATGAAGTCTAGCTGACAGCTTTGTTGGTAACATCAACAAGAAAACAGGGATATACCCACAGCAGTCTTCAGTAGCAAATTCCAGTTTGTTCAATTAAGCTCAGTGACCATATATTATATTTTGCTTAACCATTTACTTATTAGTTTTATTCTTTTTTTCTTCTTATTCCTCTGTATTGAGAAACAAAATTAATAGGAGTTTTCTTTCCAATTCCATTTAATACTTAATTTTTTCCTCTCTGGTTGGCCTTTCTCATAAAATATAATTTGACCCAAATTTATATTTGGATCCCAATGGATATATTCAAGTTCATGCAATTTAAATCAGTTTTGTCTTGACTACATATTTTCTTGAAATTATGTAGACTTTTGAGTCACAAACTATAAGTGATGGAAGATTTACCTACAACTCTTAGTGTCTCAAAATGTGCAGCATCCTATTTCCATATGTGCTAGAACTGGCAGACCAAATCCTGACATTAATGATATCATGCTGTCAGAAGAAAAGAATAAGCCAAGCCTCATTAACAAGTTTTTAAATGTTAACCTAATTCTTTCCAAAAAAAAACCCCTCTGAATTTGTGAGAACTTTCCAATGTGATATGTGCTGCAGTTCTGCATTGAAACGAAAGGCTGACTTTGCACTAGAACAACCAAACTGGTTGGAAAAAAGTAGGACAGATGAAATCATTGCCTTTTTGGCTGCACTGTTGTCCTTTTGTCATCTTTAAAAAATAAAAATGAAAAGCTAACAAACTGTCTTCTTTAAAAGAGAAATGAATTGTATTTTACCCTATTTTTCTTAATTGTCAATTGAATTTTAAAAAATACAGCAAAGTGATAAAATTTACATGAATATTTTCTAGACAAATCTCTTGTCTGGATAACCCCCCTTGTCTGAATGGTGATACTGTTTTCGAGTGATGTTGTCCAGTGATGTGAAGTCACTCTGTCACGTTTGAGGGTGAAGATTAATTTCAAGGGATACTTCTAGAGACTGAGAGAACAAACATCCAGTGTTCTTTTGGTGCAGGGAAATTAGTCAGTAATGATATGGGAGGGCTAAATGCTTAACAGCTGCACTGTGTTATTCACAGTGCAAATGTCGACATTAGAGGTAGTCCTTCCAGTCTCCACGGAAGTTCTTTGTCTCATCTGGTCTAGATGTCTACCTTTTAAATTGATGAACCGTATTTTGAGTAATGAATCTCTTTGAAATGGTTGTTATTTACAAGTTTAATATGACTTAATGGAGTCAGGGGGACAATGCCAACATGAAGCTGTGTGTGCCCCATCCCTGGCAGCGTTCAAGGCCAGGCTGGATGGGGCTTCAAGCAACCTGGCCTAGTGAAAGGTGTTCTAGTCCATGGGAAGGGGATTGGAGCAAGATTGGAACAATAATCTTTAAGGTCCCCTCCCACCCAAAGCATTCTATGATTCTATGATCTCTCCAAGTAGGTAGCAGACCAACAAGTTATGTCATGTCTGCCACCTGTGAAAGGATCTTCTCAATCCTGCAAGATTCTGTGAAGAGCAAATAAGAGCTGACATTAATATGCAGATAACTAAATCAAGTACATTGAGTAAGGATGGGATCTAGTTAATTCAGCACATCTCCAGGTGATTTTGTGCTACCTAGTGTAATTTACCCCGCCTCCAGCTCCCATTTCGGAAACACATGAATTTCTTGGGACAACAAAGTGCTGAAGCATGTCACCAAGAAGGGTGATGAAGCAGTGAAGGGTCTAGAGAACATATCTTATGAGGAGCAGCTGAGGGAACTGGGATTGTGTAGTCTGGAGAAAAGGAGGCTCAGGAGAGACTTTATCACTCCCTACAGCTGTCTGAAAGGTGGTTGTATCAAGATGCCTGTCTTTCCTTCCAAATAACAACTGATACAATGAGAGGAAACAGCCTCAAGTTGTCCAGGGAAAGTTTAGATTGGATATTAGGAAAAAATTCTTCACTGAGAAAGTTGTCAAGCATTGAAACAAGATGGCCAGTGGTGTGGTTAAGTCACCATCCATGGAGGTATTTAAAAGATGTGTAGATGTGGTGCTTAGGGCCATGGTTAATGTTGGGCTAGCATGGCAGTACCCAGTGGCTGGGATCAATGATTTTTAGGGTCTTTACCACCCTAAATGACTTTATGAATTTTAAAAGTAGCTTGACAAGTCTGCCAACCCTTAAAGTCTTTTCTTTCTTTCTCTTAATTTTCTGTAGGGGTATTGCTCTAGCATGACAGTCAATACACACATTCTATGGATACTCTCTTCCTTTCCTTTGGCTAACATAACAGGGTTTTATAAATTACTGTGCTTAGCTGAATTTAGTTGCCCTTGTATCACCTGGGACAAGGCTTCCTAAAAGCTAAGTGTGCACTGACTATTTCAGTTGGAAGGGACTGTGCCTGGGTGATCCCTCACTCCCCTTTCTGCTTGAGCGAGAGCCACCAGTGGTGATCACGATGGCTACACCTGGCTTAAGATAGCAACATGAGAGTTAAGGGCCATAAATCTTGGTCAGCAGCTGAGGGCTTGCTGAGCATGTGCCAACTCAAAACAAGTCAATCACCTTTACTCAATAGTGGCCAAAAAGGGCCTCTTGAGCTCCCCTGCACAGCAGCATTTTGTGTGCCAGGATCTCCCCTTGAGCAGGGAAGCCTCTCCAGTTATTCCTCAAGGATGAGCAGTTCCTTGCTGCGGCAGATTCTCAGTAAGTGACTAATAGCACACTAGACATTGAAACCTTAGCAAGGTGGTGTAAAGGATTGGTTGTGCACACATCATCCTTCAGATATAAACTGCAAATCAAGTGCAGGACTAAGTCTGGATCCAGCCACACCTAAACCCCCCTTGGAAAGGAGTTTGGAAAACAGGGTTCTTTCTAAATCTCATGACTCAGCAGGAGGATCTCCCTGACAAATTTACCTCACCCTGTCCTCTATGCAGAAAATAATCACGTTGATGTGACAAGGGGTAGAAAAAACATCTTGGTCTGGGTGACATCCGTGTTGTGTGAAAGTCCCATGAAACCTGGGTTGCTGTGCTAAGGGGGAAGTGTGGGTTTCACAATAACCTCTGCCACAGGCATAAATAATTTCTCGGAAGCAATAATTGCTGTTTCTTTTACTGTAAAAAGAGTCCAGACTTCATCCTAAAGGTGTCAAAATTCAATTATCCTTGCAGAGTTGACAAAACAGAGGTAGTTTAGAACAATTCATAGAAAGCCAAGCAAAATAACTCCTTATCAGAGAGATTTTCTCTTAACACTCTTTCTGTGTACTGTCTCAGCTGTGGCCCTTTAAGTGAATCAGTCTGCTCTGGGGGAAAGTGCAGAGTGAAAATAAATAGATAAGAAATGGGCATAATGGGCATAATGGTACCAAAATACAAAGTGAAGTTTAAAGTTCCTTATACTGATGTTGTAGGTTTTTTTTCTTATTGTTTTGCCTTATCAAGAAAGGAATTCTTTTGCTGTTACACTTATTTCACCTCCTTAACAAGTTGCCAGAGAAACTAAAATTTTAAGGGACATAGTATTGCAATGATGTATTTTCCAATAAAAATGGTGTGGAAAATTGTTGGATTTTTAAAATTATAGTTGCATGTTTTGAACTGAATATTTCAGGATATTTAGAGGAGTTGTGAAAGTTTGTCTACGGGAATGATTTATAAAACTTGTGATAAAACAATTTCTTGGAATATTTGAACTCAATGAGATTGTTTGGAAAGCCAGTGTTTTCCCACATGATTTAGTTCTCTAGTTTTATGAAACCCAGATTTAGTTTTATTAAACCATTTTTTCTGAGGAAACTGTGCATCTGCTTTGAAATGCTTAGAAGCCTCAGCTCCAAGGAAGACAACTGTTGAGGTGAGAGGGTCTGCCCCAGGCTGCTCCCGCCTCCCGGCCCCGGCTCCGCCTGCCATGGGAGGACCTTTGGGGTAGAAGCTTCCAGGCCCACCCCTGGCTTGTGGGCATAAGGTGTGGCCGGAGCTCAAGACCCATCCCTCCTTCCTGAACCTTCTTGGCCGTTGGTTGTGCCATTGGCCCTTTTGAATTGTACCCCTCCCCTTTGATTGGTTCGCGTATGCTTGTACCGCCCTCTCCCTCTTTCCTCATTGGCTGTTCCTTTCCCTATTTAACCAGCTGCTCTCAGGCAGTTGGGGCCATTTTGTCGCTACACCAACACTGCAGACATGGCCCTCCTTCCCCTGCTCTCCCTCCTGACCACCATGAACCCTCTACCTCAATAAAGGAGAGCTTGGGAAGGAGCAATCCTCCCACCACCCTTCGTCTCGTCGTCGTCTTCTTTCATTTTCGTCTACAACAGACAACCTCATGCAGACGGCCAGTGTCCAGAACAACGTGTAAGTGAAGCCTTCCTAGAAATTAAGGTACAGTTGTTGGTGACAAGCATTGCTACTGTTTGCCGTGAGGCACTTCAGTTTTAAAAAGAGTGTTATAAGATCACTTAACAGTTTTGAAGCTTATCTAAATCCCTAGGTAGGAAATAAGCCATTTCCAGCTGCTTCAGTTGATTCAATGTCAGGTGTTGATTTCTGTGACAAGCAGAAGAACTACATAACAGTGCTGCCTGGTTCAGTCAACTAAAGGATGTTTTGAGGTTGGTAAATCTCCCACTAAAGAAACAAGCTGTGGACCTAGGCTATCTCATAAGAAAAGGATTTTCTTCACCCCTACCAAGGCTATTAGTAGACTCATTAGAATACAAAAGACCCCAACTGTTCTTTAAATTAAAACTCTTTACACTTGCTTTAGGGATGGCAGGACTGATATCAGATAAAGGGATCTGTGGTAACATGCAGAAAGAGTGTTGGAAGGTTTCATCTTACTTAGGATAAGATAGCTAAAAATTATACATTTATGTTAAGCCCTTAACTCCTCTTGTCATCAGTAGAAAGAGCTGGTGGCTCCGGAGATTCATGTCAGCTGTCCTTGACATGTTTCATGGTGACATGAACTGCATTCTGAATGTACCTGTTCTCTCCTGTGACTACAAATGAATCAAAATGTGGCTAAATCAGACTTAAAATCTTGCTGTTAAAACTTATTTTTTTGATACCTAAGTGGGAGTAGATGAATTCCACTTCAAGTGTCTTTTTGTTTTAACCTTTTTTTCAATATAAAGAAAATAAACCATATCAATCCAATCATTAGAATAGATATAAGACTTTTCTGTGGCATAATATATATTTTCTGTTGTTTCTGTCAAAGCTTGGAGTTGATCTTGGAGGTAGTTTCTTATCTTAATGGTTCTATGATTCTATAATGGAAAATTAATACAAAGAATAAAGCTTGTAAGTTATTAATTGCTGTGCATTTTCAGCTTAATGTACCACAATCTATTTCCTGCTGTTCTCATGGTTAAATTAATCACATTTGACTTTACCAAAACTAAAAGTTACCTGACTAGAAGTTCGAAACCTCTAAGATAAACTATTTATGTAGACCCTAGGGAGAGCCACTGTTGAATAAAAAGCACCTCCAGGTGATTTATCATGCCGTTCTAACAAACATATCCATTGCAAGCAGAATAAGTTTTCTTTTCTAATGACAACTCCAGAGAGACTTTAAAAACTAGATTAGGATGGATTATCAGGAAGAGGAGGTAGCTGAAGAAAAACCCTCATAACCACTGATCTTGACATTTGTCGGCATCTTTAACCACACCAACACCTGCTGGAAGAGAAGAAAGGTCTGAGCACAAACAGTGCAGAAGACATTTGAAATATAGTAACACAATTTCCTGATAAAGGTATTCAATGAACTAGACAGTGAGGGTACTCAGGAGGACCCTGCTTAGCAGGGAGGCGTTGTAAGTTTGAACACCTTGACATTTTCATCCCCCAATAAAACATGACTGCAATGGGATCACACTGCTTTGAAAGTTTTTGCCTTGTTTGCTTTCAGTTGTTATTACATGGGACCTACTTGATAGTCTTCTCATGTAAGCTAACATAATTTTAGGGAAACCTCCAGAAATTTCTGACCATATAGGCTATGCACTGTTCCCCCCACTTCTGTCTCATTGGTGATCAATATCAGAAATTCAGATTTTACTCCTTTCTGATCTCTCTAGAATTTTTGCTCTTCTTAAAAAATCTTTAGCTTTAGCTGTACCTTTAGAAATACTTCTTTTAATGAAAAGAATCTTCATTTCTACTCAGACTTATGTTCAGCTGGGTTTTGAATATCAGCAAGAATGAAAACTTCACAATCTCCCAGAGCACCTGTTTCAGTGCCTGACAAGCTCCACAGCAAGTTGGTTTGTTTTTTTTTGTCTAAATGGAATTTCTTGTGTTTCAGTTTGTGCCCATTGGCTGTTTTCCTGCCACTGGGCATCGCTGAGAAAAGTCCAGGCTCCTCCCATGTAGTCTATACATTGATAGGATTTTCTCTGAGCCTTCACTTCTCCAGCTGGAAGCTGTGACTCCTCAGCCAGTCACCCTATGATGGACACTTCAATTTGCTGCTCACTTTCACAGTCCTTAGCTGGTCTCACTTCAGTGTGTCTCTCTTGTACTTGACCCCAGGTGTGTCTCACCAGTGATGAGCAGAGAGGAAGGATCACATCCCCTAATCTGCTGATGGCACTCTTCCTAATGAAGCCCAGGACTGATTCATGATTTTTTTTTCTTTTCTCCCCACAGGGGTGCACAGCAGGCTCCTGTTCATGTTCTTGACCATAAGGTCATTCTCTGTGTAGGTCCCTGTTTGATCCCCAGCTTGTACAAGTACATGGGACCATTCCTGCCCAGATACAGGACTTCGTATTGCCCTTTATTCAATTCAATGAGATTCCTGTCAACTCTTTTCTCCAACCTGTTGAGGCACATCCACATGATATATACGTGATATACCATGGCATATGTTATATCAACCACACCTCCCAGTTTTGTATTGCCTGTAAAATTGCTGAGGGTGCACTTTGTTGCAGTTGTCCATTCATCTAACACAGTTTTTCTGTGAGAGAGACAGTCTTAAAAGCCTTGTTAAAGTTGAGATAAACAATGTCTACTGCTCTCCATTGATCCACTAAGTCACCAATCTTGTTTTAGAAGGCTATCATGTTGATCAGAAATGATTTCTCCTTTGTAAATCCATTCTGACTACTCCCAATCCCCTTTTTGTCTGTCCTTCATAGGTTTTGAAATTGTTTGCAGGATAATTTATTCCATCTGCCTCCTAGGGCTTGTTTCCTTTAACCCTGATTTATGGTTTTCAAAATTTTCTCTCTCTACATCACCTCATGTCCTTTGCTTGCCAGCTTGGTCTTCTACTTCCTCACTTGACTTTGCGTCATCATGTCTCTCCTGCACTATTCCTGGTTTAAAACTCTCTTTAGCAGGCTGGGCACATTTTGAGTGCCTTTCTAATACGAGGATTAGCTTTCTTTCCAAGAAGAGACTTCACAGTAAAAAAGAAATAAACACGAGGGAGTTTTATTCTTGTAACTGGGAATTGACATCAGCTGGGTAATATTTCTTGGAAATTCATGAGACTCTCCCAGAGGTCAATGGTCCTTTAGTACAAAAAAGAAAAGAAAGAAAAAAATAATCTTTAAAAGCCAAACTAGCAAGACTATGCTTCCCACTGGGCTTGTGAATTCTTTGCTTGCTGTACCTTGTTAAATGTAAATTTAAAAAGTCAGTACCTGCTGAAAAACATGTAGTTTCACTAACTGGGTCATATCCAAATCTGAAACTAAGGGCATAATGGTTGAATAATGTAAAAATTATGTTCATGATCAATCCTCTTTTTATAAATATACTTCTTCGCCCCTAAATTTCCCAGCATAGCCCCACCATAGGGTTTAGAAGGCATCAGAGAGACTGGGTTCAACCTTTACAAAAAAGGGAAGGGATTTTTTCTCTGATGATAATATTTATCTCACTGAAATTTAGAGGGAGAACTCAGCTGAAGATTAAGATACCTTCATTTTGATACCTGTATCTAGTTGTCTTTATTAGATTATAGGTGTCTAAACACTTTGCCAAAGGAAACTATAGCTGTACTATCAGTGGATTTAGGGGATGATTCAGCTAACCAACAGCCTAACAAATTATTCAGTTTCCTCAGGCTGTGCAGTTACCTAATCCACTCAGGGCTGCCTAACCAGAGGGACCAAACACAGAGGCTTGGCAGTTATGGCACAGCAAATACACAAGAGCTTTTTCCTGCAATGGCACTGTAAGCTGGGACTGCCACACAGAGGTATCCTGGGAGTATGATGAGGTTAAGGAGAGAAGGTGGCTGATTTTCCTGCCCAAACTTGCGTAGGGTGAATACTTGCCAGTATATGGTTTCACTGATAACATATTTTATTTCTTTCTTACCAAATTTTTGTTTCTATTGGCACCACACACCTGCAATGATCCAACCTTTTTTTCCTGTCATATAGCAGAAATTGTTTGCAAGAACCAACACTAAGAAGAAAACTACAGCCTTCTCCTCAGTCCTGTAAATCTCCCTTTGCTGAGCATGCATGAATGGTTAAAAGGAGGACTCAGTATTTCATTTTGTACTGGTAGCTTTCAAGCTCTGCAAACCTTCATCCATTGTTAAGGTTGTTAATAACTATATAGTGTATATCATTATTATTATTATTATTATTATTATTACCAAGGGCACATTCAGATATTTCCATTGCATAGGCACTGCAGTATGAGAGTTACTGGGTTTATTCTGAACAGTGTAGAACAAACCAAATTGCAGTTTTTGTCAAATGTGGTCTGCTTCAGCAATTCCTTATTGACATTCCCGAAAGGAATGATTGCGGGATTCACAATCATAAGAAGACAATATATCTATTTGAATATGGAAATCACTGGTATTGCAATGACTTTCCTTATGTAAAATCATGATCAAGCAAAAGATTTGCATCTATTCAGCAATGTGAAATTTCAGATAACAGTAATTCTTACATTTGTCTGCTGCTTCACATCAGTTGTTTCAAGTAAGCCTTGCCATCTAGTGTGTGTAGTCCTAATAATAACATTATTCAGTTAATGAAATTTAGGAAGAAATTATTTCATTTGGCACAGCTACAAATGGAGTTACTTTAAAACCAGGGGTTCTCAAAGAGCTAAATAAATAATTATATGAATGAGGAAGTACAGCAACTATAATATGTTTACTAATGGGTATATATGCCAAATGCTCCTAGTGCACTTTAGTTTTGGCTAAAAAGTATTCAGAAATCTTTTTTGAAGTACTCAAATTTAACTATATTTTTGCAAGTACGTAAAATACTCAGGACACCTACACATTATTTTGGTTTTTCCTTTCCTTTTCTTTTTTCCTTTTTTCTAAATTCCATCCGACCATGGAATTTTTCCTTCACTTATATTAACTGACAGACTGAATACATGGAGTGTCTGTCTTTCAGGTGACTGATATAAGCAAAATGATTAGGGTGACATAAATGTCTTCATTGATCTGTTCTGCACCAAACACATAAACCTCTACTGTTCACAGAGGCAGAACTGTTGAGTTTATCAGTCACGCACATATGGTGTTAAAACACAGATTTCTTAAAAGCAAAGGGATGTATTTGACAAATCAGCAGTTTTCAGCCCGCCACTGCAACTGTCAGCTCCTACTTGTTTGTTATATTTTACATTGTCCTTCCTGTCCAGTGAACTGCTCCAGTCTGTTCAAAGGAAAAATAGACATACTTTGACTTGCTAAATAGTAATTTAGTTTTGTAATGTGGCATATTGCACAGATTATGAGTTTTATCCTTCCCCCATTAAGGCAACTGTAGGTTAGGGTGTAATCACTGGGTAGTTCTAAATTCAGTTGAATAGTAAACCAGTTCCAGATCAAAATTTTGAGAATGACTACTAACAAAAAAGTGGGAGTGCCTGACACATGTGCCTCCACTTGGTCGATTTTCTAAGCTCCCTGGAGGTGTCCTGGGTTCTTTAGGGTGTGTCAAATGGCAACAGTCTCCTTTCTTCAAAGGACATTATTATTTCTTAGACACCTGAATTCTGCTTTCCTGTGTAGTGATGGGTTTTGATCCCTCTGGACACCTCTGACTACAGGCATTCAATGCCAGTTGATCTCACTGGAGATTTAAAAACATGGACTGCTAAATGTCTTAGTCTTTTCCTCGAGGTGAATCTTACTTTCTTCACCCTCACTGCTGATTGAGGGTATAAAAAGTCTAGAGAAATATGGTTGTAAAAGATCATACTCCGGAGACGTCTGGGTGAGGTGACTGTCAGAGGTGGCATGGGCAATAAAATCTGTCAGAGCTGCAGCTACCTGAGGTCAAGCAGTTTGTCATTGTCGTAGGCAACCTGAGACAGCATGATGCCCTTGCAGTCCCCACATGGAGAACCCACCACAAAGTCACCTGTCCTCTCAAATGAAAACACAGGTTAGAAGCATAATTAATTAGCAAAGAAAAAAGTTGGCTGCTAAAAGATATGGAAAGTTGTTATCCTTCTATTTTCAAATGGCAGTGGGAAGCGGCTGGGGGATGTCTTCCTGGCAGCTGAAATCATTCAGGCAAATTCTTCTCCATCTGGCAAACAGAGCATGCAAATTCAGTTCCTGAAATATGGAAAAATGGCAGTGACTCAAAAAAAGAATTTTCTTACTTCCAGAGACAGGTGTTTCTGGTGTGGCTGTAATTACAGAAGATCACAAGGGAAACTTCCATGCAACCCCTTTTCAAGGAAAACAGTACATTTAGATGATACAATATGCATTCTAGCAATATTTAATATGAAAGAAAAATGAAGTCTTTTTTTTATAATTAGATATTTAGGAAACATATATTAAATACATAAATTCTAGGCTTATTTTACGCTACTGCGAACTAAAGGAAAAGCCTGAATTGGCACAATATTAATCGTGTTTACAAAATATTAATCAGATGAATTATCTTTACCATTTTTGCATTTTATTTCAATGCAGGCTTTTGCTAACTTAGTGACTTTTTTTTTTTACCAGTAGACTTTTAAAGAAAATAATTAACCAATAGCTACATGTATCTTGCTCTATGTTTTGTTATTATATATTGTCCATTGATGTATATTCTGAGCTCAAGTTATGTGGTATAACTGAACTAATTTCTAACTTCATTTTGATGTCAGGTTTTCAAACTCTGTTGTTTTGCTCAAATCCAGTATTCTTGTATCCATGGCAACAAGAAGATGTGCATACTCTGTCTTAAATATTGTCTCACCAAAAAGTCAAGCGATTGAAATGGAAAGTACTTGGCATGTCAGAACTTCACTGTATCTCAGACAGACAATTATGAACAAGAAATCAAATGTGTATTGACTTTGCTGCTGGATGTACTGTAATTACATCTCTGCTTCACAATATACCTTTCAGGCTCAAGGTTCTTCAAAATGAAAAAGAGTGCTGCATTTTTATTTATTAAATGATAATGCATTCCTAACAGAAAGGCTTAAATCTACAAATGTTTAAAAATTATGTAGAATGTACTAAAGTGCTCTCAGCTTAATCAGTTTGTTTTCATCTTTTTTATCTTAATTCTCACTGAAATTCAACAACAAGAGATTGGTTTTAATAAAAATACAGGAGTAGGAGTCAGCACATTTTGTAAAGACTCCAACTCACCTCCAAGTTTTGTTGAGCCGGAAGAGTATAGACCAGCATAGCCAGTGAAAAATTCTTCTTCAATGTGATCTTCCCACCCAAAATAAGTCCCTAAATTTAGTTAAACAAAAACAGATTTAGGAACAAGTTCTGACATATAGCAAATAATTAAAAACAATCTTGAGAACTTTCTTGGTGAGTGTTGGCTTCCTGGGACTCTAAAAAATGTTTGGAAGATAGGTATACAAAATAAAGGTGTTAGAGCAAATGTTGGAATCCAGACAGCTAAAACTTCAAGAGAAGCAAATTTTATATCAGGGGCTAATGTTCCAGAAGACTTAGGAAAATCACTTAGTCAACAAAGCTGAAAATCTCTAGATTTTTTCCTAGAAGCTTAGGCTGAAATAAATACTTATTCATCCCTTGTTTAATCCTTTCTTTAACACCATTTGAAACATCACTGCAGTAATTTTAATTATTCCTTGGGCTAAAGCACCCATACTCCCTATGTCTTTCATCTTAACTTACTCATTCAATGTTTTTTTATGTAACCCGGTAAATATTTTTCTAAAATACGAAAATGTAAGACCTTGGTATCATGGCTTGAAGGTAATATGCTCCTTTTAAAGATCTTTTCCAGTCTCTGAAACATAGTCTTTTGAAAAGACAAGGTTGTGGCTCCATACATTTTTGAGTGATGATCTGTTCTAGTGCTGCTCTGAAGAAGGCTGACATCTGGGGAAAAAAAAAAAAAAAAAAAAAGATGTTATACTCAGTTAGATGCTGCAAGTGATAAAAAATACAAAAGATTTTTTAAAAGGGCAGGAGGACAGGTAGGAGGACAGCCACACTGATTTCCAGATTTCAGTCCTGCAGAAACTCTTTCATATTTTGTGGAGCTTGTGCTTTCTGCGAACAAACATTTTTCGCCTGTTTCTTCTCTGCAAACATTAATGCTTAACAAAAATCTTTCAGCTTAATGAGGGTTATGGGAAGTAGAGGTACCAAGAATTTCCATGCATGTACAAATAAGAGAAACAAAATAATAATGGGTCTGAAACATTCAAAAGTGCTCCCTGGTGGATGAGCAGCAGGAGCACCAGGAAAGCTGGATGCAGACAGAGGATTTGGACCCTTGGGAAGAGGAGATTCCTGCTCCCTGGACTCATTTTTTATTTTGCTCTGGTGATCTGATAAAGATCCAGACACAGCCTGAAGTGTCAAAACAAGGTTTTGCCTCATCCAGATAGACATTATCTAAGTAACTGGGGATAGAGATCTGAAATACAGATACACCTGCACCTCATCTAAACTTAATCCATACTTCTGTCCTTGGGGCAAAAAGTGCAGGTGTAGGCTAATATATTGAGAGAGTATAATTACATAATAACTATTAGACTTTCTAGTTGGCATATTTTATTCATTGGCTGTTTTGTTTCCACGCTTGATTTCCGAACACCTCTATATTAATATATTTGTTAACAAGAAAGCCATTGGAAATCTACATTGCATGATGCATATCTGTCATATCTGCATTTTCATACAGATAGTGTGCATTCAATCGTGAGTAATAAGTTAAAAAAAGCCCAAAACAAACCAAAACAACTTTCTCTGTTCTCCATACGTGGTAGGAAGAGATACTCTTTTCTTTTCCTTTTTCTGTGAAGGTACTTCCATCTCTGATTTTGCAATAGCAATATTCTCACTTGTCTTCTGGAAACTAAAGATTGCTGTCTGCATGTGAATAATAGAAGAAATACATTGCTTTTATTGCATTGTAACACTGGTATCACAGTTTGCTTTTGGATCTCAAATATTCTTCACATTGAATTTACAGTGGTTTATGATTTTTTTTCCCTGATATATAAGGCAAGAAAGAATACTAGAAATAAGACCGAAATTCAGTTTAAGTGACTACAAAGATTCCCATTATTTTGTAGCTTGTTATATTATTCTTGTCTGTAACTAGCTGTAATACTGTTCATAGTACAGAACATTGTCTTGCAGATACAAACATAAAACATTAGCAATGGCATAAGTCAGCCTGGTCTGATATTTAATATCTGAGGTATTTGTGCATTTCTTGGGATTTACTTGATTCAGTCTTTCTTATCCAAATCCATTTCATATCTGGTAAATACCAAGTATATTATAGATTCTCAAATGCTTTTCTCATATTATTTTAATGGTTATTACCAGTTAGGCAAAAAACCCCAAAAACATAGAAATGGAAATTATTAATTAAGAAGAGACTCACTGACCAAACTGCATTGAAATGAAACTTTTTTACAGCCCATTGCTTTGGCCACAGATTAATTGTTTTTTTAATGGAGTTTAGTCAATGGAGGAAAATATTCTGAAAAATCAGAAGCTAGGATTAATCCCTACTGATTTTACCCACTTGAAATGTTAGCTTCTGATCCAGGACAAACCTCCAGGTTCTCTGAAGTCAGTGAAGAGGGTCAGACCCTGCCTTTGGCTGTGTAGAGGTGACTGGAGACAATTAAAGTGTTTCTCTTTGAATGAGCTAAATTGTTCCCTCAAAGATGATTCTGAGGCTAGATGGTTAACTTCAGATTATTCTTTGCCAGTATGTTCAAAAAGCTGTAATAATCTGAAAAATCTCAAGTTTTTATAGACTTCCAAAGTGTTTACTGTACGGGGACAGCTCACAGGCTCCATGGATGTCTGACCTCTGATCTGTGCTGTTCAACAATCTATGAATATTTGAATATATAAATATCTATGAATATCTATGAATATATAAAAATTTGCTTGTGAGACTTGATTAATGGGGATAACAAAACTGATGGTTAATGGTAGAGAACTGCAGATGTTTGTGGTATTGATTCACTGGGCAACAGATTGCTGACAAAACTCAAGTGTAATGTCACACAGGAAAAATAAAACCACTTTTTCGGTTTTTATTTGCAGGGATGAGTTCTGACTTAACTATTACTACCCAGAGATGAGATTTTTCAGTCATAAATCATCATTGCATAGAAAAATCATCTCAATACTCAGCAATAGTCAAAAATCAAGAGAAACCATGAATTAATAGGAAAGGATTAGACAGTATGCCAGAAAGTCTCCCAGCAGTTGTGTATAGCTCCGTGGTGCACCTACGTTTGGAGAGAGGTGTATGATCCCTGCTCCTGAGAGGAAGCACAGCCCTACTGGAATGACGACAAGGAGGACCAAAAATGCAGGTGGGTCTTTCCCTGGCCCAATGCTAGTTGGACTAGGACACTTTAGCTCCACTGAGACAGCTGAGAAAGAATTTGATACTCAAAACAAGCAGAAAGAGAAACTTCTCATGTTTGCATTGCAAAACTTCCCTTGATGTGCAGAGGTTTAAAGCTTAATATTGTTTCAAACCGTGTTTACAAATGATAGAGGGAAAAGACATGAGAGGGCATTAATTAAAAATACAAAAGCTGAGGATTGGGCAGCTCTTGAGGCACAGTCTGCTGCATGAGGAGAGAATGTGCAAGGAAGTCTCATGTGGTGCTTTCTTGGTTGTAATCCTTCTCAGCATCTGCTACTTGTCCAGTGCCAGGAACAAGACACTTTTCTAGATATTCTGTTATTTCTATTATTTTGGCTACTTCTGTGTCCTTTCCTGCACAATCCTTTCCCTACCATGATTGTCTAGAGAGTATTTTGAGTCCTGAAAGTTTCCATAATTTCATTAAATATTACTACTGACATTTAAAAAGAAAATAAAAATTTTCTTTTAGCTGAAAAATTAATTCTCTTCCCATTTTATTTCTCTTCTTGCTGTTTTACATTTATGTGTTTTACAGAATACTCAGCTTAAAGATTAAAATTGTTGCCATTTTTGTTTGAGTTGAAGTTCGTACCTAACTATGGAATGACGTTTGACTTTCCAAACTCTCCACATGTTGTACTTGTACAGGATTCTGTACATTAGTAGATTTATTTGACTTCAGAAAATTGACTACTGCATTTAATTTTTTTAATTAAAATTGGACTATCAGGTCAAGTTGCAAATATTGCTGAAGCCACTAGAAAAAGAGCAAAAAGTTGTACATTTCGTACCTGTGCATGATTTCTTTTAATATTTTGCCTATTACAATATTATCTTTGTCTAGCTTTTAAATGTTTATATACATTTTGCTATTTGATTTCTTCTGTTGTTGGTCCAATAGTGCTTTGGAGCAACTGTAGTATTTCCTACATATTTCTGGCTTTATGGGGAAGTAGAAACTCTGACTTTAGATTTTTTGTGTTTTACATTGCCTTTGGGATCATGTGTATATGCAAATATCTCACATTAAAGAATTTTTTCCTATTAATACCTTAGAAGTACATTCAAGTGATAAATTATTTCTTTCTTTCATAGAGCAAGCAACACATTTTTTGTCTGCTTTGAATAGTGCAATGCATTTGTTATGTTTTCACCTGAGTTTGCCATATTTACATATTTTATAAATAAATTTTAGATATAATTGGGTCAATATCAGGTGAGGTGTAGAGTCACGTAATGCAGTCGCTTATATGCTTTATTTCTCAAACTTATAGCAGATTGGCATGAATGAACCAATAGGAGTTGGGTGATACAATACCAAGTATTCTTTCAATTTTCACCACATAATGTAATTTTAAATTCAGTTTCAAATTTAATTTCCACTTGATTTCAAGTGAACTAAATCTCTAACGCTCTAACTCTCATTATCTGTCAGTCCTGCTTAATCATCATCCTTTATTGTGGAAAATAAATTAACTCCACAAATAATCCCTCAAGATCTCTTGTTTCTAAAGGAATCCTCTCTATTTCTCCATGTATTATTCTCCCATCTGTTCGTTCACCCTTTTGCACAATAATAAGTCACATTTGCAGGAAACAAGTGTAATCCTTCAGTGTGAAATATATAAAGAAGCTACACCGACAAATCCCTACTGAAGGGTACAGTGTCCTATTTAGAAGTGGTGTCAGGCTTTGTGGGAACAAATTAAGGAATTTTATTGCAATAACTTCACTTGGGGAGTGCATAGGGAAAACAAAGTCAATAAAAGCCTTCCTTAAAATTGTTCATATCCTCTCCTTCCTGGCTCATTGCCCTACCTACTAGGTTGTGTCCACAGTTTCTTATTTACTTCTGTGCTGTGATTCTTGCATTCTTGGTTGCAAAGTCCCTTAGGCTTAGAGAGAAGGATGAAGAATACCTTTCCTGTCCCTTCCACCTTTATATAACAGGCTTTGAAAAATAGGTGAACAGGGATTTGAATGTCTTTTGATTGGAGATGTATCTGATCCATAGTAGATGAGCGCAGCTGGCCTTGAGGTGACAAACTTTCACAAACTATTCTGCTTCTCCCTGTCTGTGCATGCATGTGCTTTTTGAACAGGACCTGGCACTGAAGCCTCAGAGGAAGGAGACCAACTCTTATGTGGCCATTTTTTTCTCTCTTTAAAGAGAGGAAGTGATGTGACACATTGCTATATATCTATCATCAGGTTTTACACACTGTTCCTAAAGTTCAAGATTATCGGTCTGAAACTAAAGTGTTTCCAAGGATTGTGCAGGAAACTTAAATGGTCACTTAGGTAATTCACTTTGAACCACCATGCTAGTCTGGATACCTGTTTTTGGTTCACGTCATCATCCAGGTTGGTTGATTGCAAAAGGTGGTCTGACCCTCCCCCTAACCTCTGTGCTTGCTGCACTCACTTCACGGTGATAGAATACGACACAATTTTATTGAAGTGTCCCGTAGCCAAAAGAATCACACTATTTAGTGAACAGTTGAGCATCTGTGAAAAGCGAAAATAGTTGTGTTGAGAGGTATCCTGAATTAACTGCTCATCTAATGCCTCCCCTAGGTGTAAAATTGTGTCTCATTCTCCAGCACATTCCTCTTCTGAATGTCATTGAATCCTCAACTGGATTGTAAGCTTAAAGCACTCTAGAGGCTTCACTCGATGTATGTAAACAGAAATAATTGCTTCATTGAATTACTTCATTCTGGTAACTTTTTTTGTTAATATTTAGCTCTTAGAGTATAATCTAGTTGGAGCAAATGCATGGTCTTGTGTTTTTCTTTTTTTCTAAAGCAATGGAAATGACTACATCCTCAGGAAAGAAACAATCTATCACCTTTTACCATAGTGCTATATTTTAATCTGAGTCAGCATATTCCATAAATTGACAGAACAGAGAGACTTTCATTATTTATGTTTGTAAATCATTTACATTTCAACAGTACAGCAGACTGGTGGGGTTTCCACACCATGATATAACAGCTTTGCATCATTTGGGGGCAAGAACTACTTTGCATTCTGTGCCATCAGAAAGCTCATTACAATGGTTCATTCGAGGGCATGATATGAATAATATGAATATCAAAACTGCTCTGTGTCTTCAGTGGATTCTTTCTGTCAAAAGCGATTATCCGATCCATTTAGATCCATTTACTAACCTTTTTAATATCCCTAGATACATTATTTATTAACAATTAATACCTCTAAACTGTACTCTCGAGAGAATGTTAGAAACATTTTCTCCATATATGTGGAGAGAAATGTGTTAGGATTTAAAACAAACATCAAGAAAATTGCAGTGAAGTGAAAATGACTCTTACTGCATTGCAGATCCTAAGCAACTACTTAATGAAAAACAGCAGACTGCAATGAGCAGCACAGAGACAGGCAGCATCCAAACATTAACCAGCGCTGTTAAATTGGATTTCATAAATGATCCCTGCCTGCTATGGTTTGTGTGCTTTACATGCAGGCCACTATACATCTTCATCTGTTTTGGGACTGCAGTGTGCAAATATTCAAAGAAGATCATCCAAGGAAACCCACTAGATGCATGGCATAATAACTGAGGTAAATTAAATGAGGAATATAACAGGGACAGATGCTGGTGCTTGAAGAAAATGTATCCGGTTTTTCAGACTGTAGAGTATTATGTCCAAATGATGCTATCAACAAGAAAAAAACATATTTGAAAGAAAAATATGAGAATAGATGTTTCTTTCTTATTGTACAGGATAGGCAGAACAATATGCCTGGGATGTTTCAGAGGAATTAGCTGGGCTTTCATCTCTGTGAGCTATTATTTGATTACAAAAATCAACCTCATACACTAAACTTATCTGAAATTCTGATACCTTATTTTGTAGAGATGGAAAAATTTCTATTTCATTCACATTCATATGGAAACTTTATATGTACATCCTCAGAATGCAGCTATTTTTCTGTCCTGGAAGTTTTTTTGTAACATTGCCAGTGACAAGTAATGTTATCAAAGTTACAGTAACAAACCAATATTTAACTGTGAGTGGATGTTTTCTCTTATAGGTTCTTCCAAAACTGTCCTTCACTCATCGCAATGGGGTGTAGCCAATGCAGGAATTTCCCTCAGGAGCTGCCATTGGAAAGTTCCCGTCCCTTGTTCTCCTTAGGAGCCAAGCCCTCCTGGAGCTCAGAGCAGCAAGTGGGGAGTTCTGCTGTTGCTCCACCTTCAGCACATGTTAGCTCTGTGTGTTATTTATTCTGATCACTTTTAGCTAAATCAGTTAAGGACTCTTCTTGTTGAGGACAATATATGTGGAATGGGCCAGTGGAGACTAAATGTTTTGATGGCTGTAGAGTGCAAATCAAATCTGATATAGTGTAAAAAAGATATCACAGGCCTGTAGCTGGTCAATAGTGAGAGTTTCTACTTTATCATTACTCAAGTTGCTCTAGGATAGCTTCCCTTCCTCCCACTACCTTCCTAAGGCAGGTGTCCCATGTAGGTTTTGTGTCAGGCCCCATAAACTGATCCAGATAGCCTAGGTCACCTTGAAATACAAGGACTGCAATGCTCAGGCTGCAAAATCCCATTTATGGTGTTGCTCTTGCTTCTAGAAATGTCTGTGAATATTATAGCAGCTTTTCTTATGTGGAAAGAGTAAGGAGAAAAAGCACAACATGAGAGTCTGAAGGTTTTCCATTTTTCCAGAGTAAAGGTCAGATGTTGATGTTTCATCCCTCTAATTGAAATATCAGAGGTACAGGATGCCTCACAGAAATGACATATCATATCTGGGAAAGTGAATTAATTCTCATTTTTTGAATAACCATTGAACAATCTGGACAGGGCAAAGTGTCAGGAGCTGGCAGGTGTGATAGGAAATGAAGTAGCCAGAGGGATTGTTTTCCAATACAGTTGTTCTCTGTGAACTGTAGAAATTCACTTGTTTGATTAAACAAAAGACAGATACAACTCACCAGTGCTTCACAGCTATAATTGCCTTTTCTCTGGTATGTTTGAGAGCTTCAGCAAAGACAAACTGAAAACAACCAGTGAAAACAATCTCCATGGCTTTGCAAGTCTGCCAGAAGAAAACATTCTCAGTGAGTCCCCATGTGTCTTCCAGCTCCACTGGGAGAAATTGAACAATTTTACAGCAAGGGACATTGATTCCACACAAATCTTGTACTTGCCGAGGAAGTGTGAAAATAAATTGAAATAGCATTTTAGATCTTGGCATTCTCAGGGATTAAAGAGAAACATCCATAATAATAGCACTTTGGGACACTGTTGAACCAAGGAAAAGCATAAATTGCTTGTTGGGAGATTGCTGATGATAGAGGACGAGAGTTTTGCTTACACTTTGGAAGGTCTCTTTCCGAAAGTGCTGACTCTGTGGAAGAGAACCTTTATGTTAGCTCTGCCAGTTCAAAATTGACTGGTACTGTATATCAGCAGCAGTTTGTTACAGAAAACAACCTTTCTGGAAATTTGATACATTTGTTTACAGCTGCCAGTCAAACCCTAAACAAAGAAAATTCCTTCTGTCACAATTTTAAAGGGAATTTGCACCTGAGTATCAGCCGATAAAGGCCAAGTACATTTCAGAAACATTTATATAGACAGTCCAAGTCCCAAATGGGCCGTCACATATCCACGAGTTCATGACCATCTCCTACATTACTGGCTATCAAGATGAATTTAAACGTGGTAATTAATCTAACTAGAGGTCTACATCTGAAAAAGTCATCTGTTCTCTCTTGATAATCAAGGCACAAACATTTTACTCATCTGTAAAGAGATAGTATGCTCTAAGATGAGTTTTTTGATGCCTGTAATAAGTTTCAAACTCATAATGGTTTAATTGTGCTTACTTATAACTACATATATCTACATTGTAAATGTATGGCACAACTGAGCACCTTTAAAAGCACAGCATAAATGGAATCTCCTCTAGTTCCGTCCCCTTTGGGATCACTCAGAACACACAAAAAGAATGTCTGGGCTTGTGTTAAAGTAGCGGTCTGAGCATCTGAGGCTTTCCTCTGTCACTGTTTCAGAATCTGCCTATTCCCAGTAAACCTGTTTGGGGCTTACAGGGCTAGGATTTGGGAGCAGAGGCAGGGGCTGCACACGTGGCCTCTCTGAGGAGACATCAGGGACTGCCCCTGTGTCAGACAGAGTCATTTCCAGCTGGATTCTCCCATGAGGGGCCACACTGGAGCTCTGGAGCATCCACACTGAAAGCAAGGAGGGCCCCACACTGGAGAAAGTGAGTGTGCCCTGATGGAAGCTGCAGCCCTTGGCAAAGCTGTGGCCTGTGGATAGGAGCCTGCAGAGCAACAGCTGTTTGGAAACCCACAACCTGCTCCTGATGGACTGTACCCCATGGAAAAGATCCACGCTGGAGCACTTCTTGAAGAACTGAAGCCTGTGGGAAGCACCCACACTGCAAAGGACTGTGAATCACGAAGGGCACCCACTGATGGAACTGAGGAAAAGCGTAAGGAGGAAGGAGCAGCTCACATGAAGTGTTGGGCTGACCACAACTCCCCTTCCCCAGCCATCTGAGCTGCTTGGAGGGAAAGAGACAGAAGAATTAGGAGGGAGGCTGAGTTTGGGAAGGAGGGATTGTGGGGAGAAGGTTTTTAGTTCAATTTTAGCCATCCATTTTAGTCAAGAGTCTAGAATACAGGTGGGATGTCTAATGTAGATAGTGGCTACTGTTTATAGTTATGGTGCATCTTTACACAGGATGTCTGTACAGCTATGCTTATTTGTAGGGCAAAAAATGAAGAAATAAAGTATGGAAAGGTCACTGCAGTAGCAGATCTGGGAATAACACCCAAATGTCCTCACTTCCTTGGTTTTATCTACTTTGAAAATATATTTATGCATAGTGAAAAAAAATAATGCTAATAAAAATTACAGTGAAGGTTATTTCTCAACATTGTAAGGGGGACACCTTTAGCCTAAAATGCTGTAATACTGGATTGTATTTGCCTGATTAAAAATACACTTTATGGTAAAACTGGCCGGCAGGAATAGGATCCAGACATGAAAAGGAAAATCACAGAGAGATACTGAAGGGATTTTGGATTCCTTATTGACCAAACCCAGTTTGTTCATCCTCATAAAATATAATGGGAGAAGCCCAAAAGAAGTGATGAATCATTTTATCACAAAGCTTTTGCAGGCGGAGCCTGCCTGTGCTCAGCACAGCTCTCAGCTCTCACACACCGCTGGCATTCTGCAGTGCAGGTCTGGAGAGAGCTCTCAGCAGTGCTGCAAGCCATTACACACATCAGAAAACTAAACCAAGCAGAGCTTAAAGTGGAGGCAAATCATCCAAAATATTCAGAGGGAAAACACATATTTTTATTTATTTTTCATGATCTATTTCAGAAGAGAACTTTTAGCTGCTTAACTTAGGTGCTTAATTGTACCATTAGAGCCAGAAGAAAGCTCTGGGAGGGAAAAGAAAGCCCCAGTGTGGACTTACAAGACACCTTTTGAACTGGAAGCAACCATAGCTTTCCTTCCTGCAGATCCAGAAGTGTAGAAAACAGCCAGATGTTAGACTGAGTTAGATCCTTTGCAGTCCTCAGTAACCATAACTACAATCTCTGTAAGATTTAATATGCATTTAGCACATTGCAGTACCAAACAATGCCCTTAAATAAACATTTTCTTATTTTAAGTGATATATTAAAAATAAAGTTGAGGATTTCTTTCTCTCCAAAGAGATGACTACATTTGGCCAGGAAATGGAAATTTTTGAATTTAGAACATTTTGAAACAATATATTAATTACTGTAAGTTTTCTGTGGTGGCAAAGGGATTTCGTTCAGAATAAAATTCCCTGATTTTACAGTAATTTCCATTTCTCTCATATTAAGGTCAGAAAATAATTCCTGTTAAATAAAAAACCGCAAGAATAGGCCTATATAGTCATGACAATTATCTGTGTGCTTAAAACTTTTGTGCAAAAGTGAAGTGACTTGAGACATGCAATACTGGAGGAAATGATCATGTTTTTGAGATATCAAAGCTTTAAAGAAGCGTGATGTCAGTTACCTGTAAAAATTATCTCTTTGCTTTTCCTTTGAAAATGAGCTCTTAATAAAGGCACGAGAAGAATTTGCTGTAGGAGGTAACCTAAAGAAAATACATCTTTTGTGCCCTTAAAGAGTCCTTTACATTAATGTTATTGTAAACTGGAGAACCAGACATAAACATTCAGAGAAATAGCACATTGCTCATGCTCCTTTACATTAAAGACTTCCTTTGATCTCTGTGTCTCAGCTTTGATAGCTTCCCCACAGAACAAATCATTGTATAACATGCACAGCATTCAAAATTAATAAATTAGTGTGAAAGATAAGCCACTGGCATCAAACATGTCTAGAGCTTTGATGCTGGATTTGTGCTGCTAAGGCCCTTGTTGGAGTTTTGCTAATCGCTTTATTTTCCTTTTCCCCTCTCTCACTTTTTTTTTTTTTTTTTTTTTTTTTTTTTAATAGAACGTGCTATTTTTCCATGGAGAGAAACAACATCCTCCAAATCTGGGCTGCTGGAAAATTTTGGAGAGGCTTGAATCCCAAATTGAGATCTGGGATGTTACTTGTGCTTTGCCTCCTTCTGCTTCTCTGGCTGATATGCTGGGTAGTTGAGGAACTGATAGGCAGGACCAGAGATCTGCTTTTCAGACCTGCCTCGAAGTTCAGGAGGGTGGACTGTGTGTCCACTTTGCATCCTTCAGATCTCAGAATCATCTACACAGCAGATCTTCACTTTCCAAAAACCACTGGACTAATTCTGTGCATAAAAACAGGTTTTGACTGTGGAAATTTGAAATTCCTGTTCACGTTCATGACAACTAATCTAAATTTCATGAATATTTGCAGGGAATAAACAAGGATACAAGGAAGACCACAGAAATTTACACCTTATGGAAATGAAGAGGGAACCTTCAGTGTGGTATTTGCCTTTTGGTGATTTTATTATTTTAATCCAAAGACCAGTGCTGTGGAAAGGTTGTTATTGAATTTCTGTCCTTGTAGATTAAACTTATCTAAATTTTTATAGCACATAATTATTCCTATGCATAAGTATAAATAATTTCAATTCATAAAAAATAATAAAGGTATTCTATCCCTATAATTTCTCCTGGTTTTTTTTAATGATGATATATGCCTCAAGATTGTACTGAAAGGTCCTATTGTTCTATATCACTTTGGATATGGCTTTTCTCAACTAACTTGAATCATTTAACTTCAATTGACCAATGAGAATCCCTCAAAGAACAACAGCAAGAGGTGGGACCAGCTTTGGAAGTGGGTGTCAAAATAAGTGCAAGAAGTCACTGTGCAGAGGCTTAGCTGTCCATGTGTGAAAGTTGAGACATCCTGGGATTTGCAAGGTACCCACATGTGACCACAGGATCTGGAAACATTTCCCTGGGTCAGTCCAGTCATCCAACCACCCAAGTAGTATTAGATATAAGTATTTAATCAGCTGAAATGAGTCCTATTTCTACATCTGTGCATATTGACTATCTTCCACACCCTCAGTCTCAAAACAAGAGACTATACAATTTTTTACACTTCTTCTTGATCTTAATAAAACATAAAAATTAATCTCTGCACACTTTGAAGAACAAGTGCTGCTTTACAAGTGGTACTCACCTGTTCCTTGTCACAGAATCATCAGATGGAACTGCAGATAACCTTCCTGTCTTCTATATTGGCAAAAAAACATTTTTTTAATATGTCTCACATCTTTGACTACAAGAATTTAATATTTTAGCATACTACAGCTGTAATATTGACTGTGAGGAAAGTCTGACTCTCATCCCAGAGTTTCCACCAAATTTTTAACTTCTTAAATAATGTAGCTTTGAATTTCGCTGCTGACCTCTTCCTGAACCCTTTGCTCACCCAAGTGGCACAAAGTTCTTGTTGCAGGACAGCTTTGCCTTCTGTGTAAATGACAAAATTTACTGCAAATAAATAAAAGTGAACATTCTTTCACAGTAATACAATGAATAAGGGAAAAGCAGTTGTCACTGTAGGTGTGATTTTTCCACTTAGCTGTTCCATATAGTTATTTAATAATAAAAAGATGCTGAACATATTTTTGAATAAATTATAAGCCAACTGGGGAAAAACATACATGCATAACATAAAAAGGGATATATGTAAACTATACGTTAATTGAACAGCAAAATAATTGTTTCAACATATTTGAAGCTTACAATTTTTGCAGTCTTTTAATGGTGTATTTTATCCCTTTAGATGTATTTGTATGATGAAGGTAACTAAAAATTAACATTCACAAACACTGACTAGCACTGATGGGCTGATGTGGCATATGCAAACTTCCACAGTGGCATTGAAAACTGAATGAGTAGACTGTCTCAGAGAGGTTTTGATATGACCAAAGGTGCAGTGCTTGTAGAAACTGATTAACATTACAAATTTCATAAGCTGAAATTTAGTGTTCATTAATATTTTCCACTATGACTGAATATTCTATTTATGATTTAAGCAACTACCTTGAATAATTCTAAAATAAGAATTTTTAAAAGGAAATCTTTGCTTCTTAACTAAAATGAGAGATTTCCTTCAGCCATGATATCACTAGGGCAGAAACACAGAAGAGTTGAGTTTGTGCTATGCAGTCCTCTGCAAGAATAGGTAATTAAAATAAGGTGTCTCTTAAGCTCTCAACCTAAGTTTTCTCTGTAGTTTGTGGGAGAGAGAGGCATCTTCAGTGAGTAACTCCTGCTCCAGAGAAGTCTGTCATCAGAGCGCAAGAATTGTCTCTCATGAGGTTTTGTCTGTTCATTGAGTCAGAACAGCTAATTGCCAAAGCCCTGAGTCTGGTGATTAGGGGGAGGACACTTTTCCACACTGAAAATTACTGAATGTCACTGGAGTGTTGTGCTGCCAACAAGACAGGACTGTGGTCTAAGAAAAGGTAACAAAAATTCAGTGGTACTTGGGTAAAAACTGGAGACTCTTATCTGACTTCTGATTAAGACTAACACAGAAGTAGCCATGAAAAAACTTTTATCAGCCCACAGGTATCACAAGTCTACTCTTGGCAAAAGCTGTGTAATTGAAAATATCAGGGGGTGAATGCAGCTGCAATTTGACCTTTGAAGATGACTGTTTTACATTATCCCATGAAATGGTTTCTCAAATGTTAATAGGATTAAATATTCTGGATTCCTTCCTTTGGAAAATTTTTTGGTAATGATCTGGTAAACAGTTACTTTTAGAAAAGATGGTCTTATCCTCATGAAGTTTCATAAAATAACACCATTAAACTTCACCTGTTTTTTGTTTATTTTTATTTTCAAGGCATTTCATGCAGTTTAATTATTTTCTCTCTTTCTACTTAGGCTATTATAACATGAAAAATTACATCTCAAAAGGCAGAAGAAGAATTCAGTATCACTTTTGTTGTAATTTTTAAAACTAATTTTGTAAATAACTTTTGTTTATTTAAAATTATAATTTTCCAGGCATTTTCTCTCTGTTGAAAATGTTGATGACTCTCCTGCCATTTTTGGACATTTATGGACCCTTGTATGGCCTAGAAAATTGTAGAAGAACATTTTAAAATAGATTGATGGTGGAGGGAGCAACTGAAATGCAAGATATTGTATCGTTACTTTATATAAGGGCTTTAGTTAATGTAATTATGAGATAACCATTAAGGGATAAATGAAGTGCTGAAATGAATGTAAAGGTAAGTGACAGAATGCAAGTTAGTCAATGATAGAGCTGGTTAAATAGCACCCAATGAATAATAGATATGACTTGAACTCTCTTGAATGTATAATGCAGAGAATATTCTATTGAATTATTTATCCTGTCAGAAAGAAGGTACATGTGCCAAATTTGCAGCAGTTCTCTGAAAGGATTCAGACTCCTGGGGTATGAGGTGATTTCTCACTGGAAAACCAGAGAGCAGCCTATCAAGAAGTTGATGTTCTGATGTGATTTAGGGAGGAAAGTCTCGTATATGCACCATTGGAGGTAAAATCTGAGGGCAATGGCCTAAAAGATAACATAAGGCCAAGTATCCTCCCATCCATTACAATGTGCATTTGGGCTAGAGGCCACATAACCTAGACCTGCCTTCAATCTCAGAGGAAAGGCTTCTGCAGTAAAATTTGTTTCAGTATTGAAGCATTAAATACATATGAAAACCTGACTTCCTTTTATTATGTGAACAAAGGCATATGACAATATTGAAAAATATGCAAACTTATAATTAGCTTGAAATTTTTAGATAAATATGTTCCTTTTTAGCTTACTTCAAATTCTGATGAAATTTGGATTCTTCCATCCCATAACATTTACAGAAATCTTTTACTTCCCAAATTAGGATTAGAGTCCATTAGGCATCTGAAAAATAGCATGATCCTTTGAAATCCCAGTTCCAGAGTGATTTCATTAGGCACTGCTGAATGTTTGGTTGCTATTGCAGATGTCTGAAAGCCAATGAGATTTGGGGTCTACAGAGCCCATTCAGAAACTCCCCCTGATACACAATTTTGGCTTACTTTCTATCACATGACCCTCCTGCATAGGAAAATCTATAAATATTTTTAATCATCAGAAGAATAATTACTTTGCTCTACTAAGACTGTAAGACTTAAAGCAATGTCTATGTAAACTGCTTCAAGGTTTGGTCTATCAAGCTAAGCTCAAATCTGGGTCAGCAACTAAAAGGCCAAAAGCTGTGGCACAGTGGCCTGGGAAGGATGGCAGGAAAGCCATTGCTCTTGCATGGCAAGTAAACAAAGGCTAAATAAATATTACCTCTTACACAGAAAAATAATTTTCAGTTAAACACAGCTTTTCAGAGGCAAAAATATTACTAGCACTTGAGATTGTTTATAGTAGTTTGAATACGAAAATGTTTAACATGAAATTGAATATATTGCCATCATCTATCTATTGCATTGTTTCTTTTTTTTTAACAAGTAAAAAATGTCAGTATGAAGTGTAATGTTTTACTTTATTTTAAAATGCTATTCAGTAAAAATAACCACATTTGTAGAAAGGTTATCATCCATAAGACTCTCCTGAGAACAGAAGGAGGAGTCTGACTTAAAACTCTGGATGCTAATTACACTTTGCAATAATTGAAGAAAAATTTAAATGCAACTGCTCTAATTTAGCTCTGCTTCTACTACCTTTAATTTTCTAGGGGAATGATGATAAAAGGAAAAATACTCAATATATAATTGAAAATAATCTGTTAAATCCTAAAGCCAGCTCATTTTTGCATTATTAATCTCATGGCAGAAATGTCTGTCTTAGATTTGGACTATCCTCCAAACTAAATCAAATGACTAGAAGAAATGTCATTGATGATTCCTGAGATAACAATTGCATCACAAAATTAAGTATTTCATTTACAGCCACCTTGGTGTTGGAAAATCACAGACATTTGGGATTTGCTACTGGCACTGGAATAGTTTTGGAATAGCATTGGAATAAAAATTGCAAAATTCAAGGCAATTGTTTTATTCACAGAGGTGCTTATTGCAACCATAAATAAATAGATTTAGATTTAGATTTAGATTTAGATTTAGATTTAGATTTAGATTTAGATTTGGAATCCTGAATTGACATATAGAATCAGGAAAACTTTCAGACCCACTGTGCTGGAGGGTCCTACAATTCAGCCCTTGTAGGATTAATCTTTGTTGTATATTTTCCTGATTTTTGTCCAGCAGCTCCCATTCATCCGAGTTATGACTGTGGAGAAAAGGAACTGACACAGTTCAGAAGTGGAGAGGTTCAGTAAAACCCTGAAAAGGGGCCAGATTTGGCTCAACACTTTTGTTTTAATTGAGGCAAGATAGGGTTCGGATTCATGAGATGTTACTTCCACTTCATTAGTTTGCTGTGTAACTACCTTTCCTCAATAACAAATGGAATTGTATTTATTTAATTTTTTTGGCTGAAGTTTAAGCTACCCTTTACTTGACATAGTTTAATAGTGTGACTTTAAACTAAAATGGCCTTGAATCTGGTGCTTTTCAATGCTATAGGGTTAGATAAACCCCAAAACATTAATTGGTACAATCTGATACTGGATAAAGACTGGGAAACATATTAGAGGGAGGGAAATAAGTATTTCAAGGCAACGTTTTGGTTTTTGCTTTTTTTTAATTTTTATTTTAGCATGGTTCTGAAAGACTAAGCCAGCTCTGATTTGGTTGATTGCAGAAGTAGTTAATACAGTGCCTCTCAGCATTATTAAATAGTCAGCCTGAGAGAAGTCTCTTGGAAACATTCTTTCAAGGTGTTTCACACTACAAATGTCCTGGGTTTTATCTTATTAGCACAGACAACAAAATAAGGGAATTGAGATTGTTATGGGAGCGATGGAAAGAACTAGGGGATAATGAAAATTTGTTGATGAATTCATATCGTGAAAAGAAACTAAAACATGAACATAATTAAAACATTCTAGCCTTTCCTCAAACCAGCTATAGGCTGAATTTGTTTGCCAAGCACATAAAGGTTTCCATCCGGATTTTGTACAATAAACAGGGATCAGCTGCTAGCCATGTCTCAGCAGTGCATTTCCCACTGAAGTCCATGCCTGTCTGCAGTCCCCAAAAGGGCAGTCTCTGGAGCAGCATGGGTACAGCCTGTGCTGTCTGTCTGGTGACAAATCCTCAACAGTGAAACACCTCAAGGTCTCAATGAGTCAGTCTAGAAATGAGGTGTGTTTTTATTCCCTGTTAATGCCAGGCAACAGAAAACGAGGGCAGAATAACAGTTTTTATGACATGAGAAATCATTCTCCACACAGAAAATATCCATTGCAGAAGGATATTCCTAAATACAATGCGATGATTTTTTTCTTCGTGCTTTCTGAACAAAAGTAGGATGCCTCCAGTAAATGTTAAAATGAAATGTCAGTTGAGTTGAGTTGTTCCTCACATTCATTTCTCTTTTTAATTATGGATCTTTTTTATTTTTTTTTTTAATTGCAAGGAAAAGCAAGGAGGACGACATTTATAAAAGTTTCCAAACCTTTTGAGCAAGCATGAGGGAAAGTATAATTTTTGGTTTCCAGTTTTTGGTTTTGGTTCTAGATTATGTTTTCCTTCATTTCACTTGATCACCAAACAGATCACATGTGCCTACACCAATGGGACACAGGGATGTGAGGGCAGGGCTTCAGTTTGCTGTGACACGTTGTCATCTGCACTGTGGGTGTGTCTTTGCCAGCACTGATGTTCTTTCCAGTCCTCAGAGAAAGGGAATTGTTCCCAAGGGGCTGCACTGCCAGTGAAAACAGAAAGCCTCTGACAGTACTTCAGTGCATGAGCTCATCTGTGGTTTCACCAAGAGAGAAGAGCCACACCACAAGACTGAGCATCAGGCAAAGTCACACCTCAGCTCTACACTTTCAGGGCACCAAACAAGAAATACAGGAATGCACAAGGTTTCCTGAAACAGTACCATCCTGAACTGTCATGAAATGCTTTTTCATGATGTTAGACCAACTGAGCATGCCACTGAAATTTAAAATTCTCCAAAAGGCATACCAAGGTACATTGATTATGATTAGATAGACTGGAATCGGTCTTTCTAGACTCTATGCGACAGCTATAGCTTATTCCTACCTAAGTGCATGCTATCTAATTGTGGTAATTCACCTTTTGATGGAGACAATGAAGAAGTTGTGAGACCATTTTGCAGATTGATTTGAAAGACAGAACATTGCTTGGGATAAAATTTGGAGCAGCAGCACTGATGTTGACTGAATTTCCTCCGCACCCTTTTTGGTAAGGCAGCATGGCTGGCAGGGTTAGAATAGGTTGCTAGGGAATATCACGTTGTAGTGAAATTAAGTAGGCTATTCAAACTAATTAGACTAAGGAAGAATGTGTGTTTTTTAAAATTCATAAGATGGCAGTTACAAATAAAAATATGGCAATCAGTTATACTTTAAAAGATCTAATGTTCAGACAGGTGGGTCAGATTCTCTCCAAATAAAAAGTGCTTTGAAAATGATTTGAACTGAAAATGAGCTTAATTTCTTTGAAACAGAATAAAAAAGGTAAATCAGTCTTGCCTAACTTTAGCAACTTACTTAGAGGCCATGAGTAAGTTTTCTGTCTGGGTTGCTTGCATAGTCTGTGGAGACAAAGAGGTATCTTCACAGGATATAGAACCATAAAATGGCTTGGTTTGGAAGGGACCTTAAAGATCATTAAGTTTCAACCCCAGAGCTGATGCAGCACTGCAGGTGGGGTGTCACCAAAGCAGAGCAGAGAAAAAGGGCAGAATCCCCTCCCTCCCCTGCTGCCCATGGGACTTTGGATGCAGCCCAGGACACGTTTGGCTTTCTGGGCTGCAAGGGCACATGGCTGGGTCATGTCCAGCCTCCCACCCACCAGCAACCCCAAATCCTTCTGGGCAGGGCTGTTCTGGATCTCTTCATACCCAGCCTGGACTGATACCAGGAGTTGCCCTAACCCCAGTGCAGCACCAGCACTTGGTCTTGTTAAATCTCGTGAGATTCTCATGGGCCCAATTCACGAGTTTGTCCAGGTCCCTGTGGATGGCATCCTCTCCTTCAGGTATATCAACCATACCATTCAGTTTGGTGTCATCTGCAATTTTGCTGAGAGTGCACTTGATCCCTTTGTCTATGTCATTAAGGAAGATATTAAGTAGCACTCCATTTCAGAAAGCCACTGGGCTGGTCAGGCTGGGCTTGCTCTTGTTAAAGCTGTTCTGGCTGTCTCAAATCACCTCTCTGTCCTCCAGATGCCTTAGCACATCTTCAGGGAGGGGCTGTTCCATGATCTTCCCATGCACAGAGGTGAGGCTGACAGGCTGCAATGCCCCAGCGTCTTCCTTTCTACCTTTTCTTAATGACAGATACACTGTTACCCATTTGCAGTCACCTGACTTCACCTGACTGCCATGAATTTTCAAATATCATGAAGGGTGTCTTGGCAACTACATCAGCCAATTCCTTCAGGATTCTGGGATGAATCTTATCTGGTCCCATAGATGTAAGTACATTCAGGTTCCTCAGATGATCATGAACCTTCCAAAGGGGCAATATTTACTATCTCCCTGAAGAGCAGGAAGTTTGCTTTCCTAATGTCCAGGGGCCAAACTTTCCTCCTTACCTGAGTCATACCCTCAGGACTGCAAACTCCACCAGTACATGATTCCTGCAGTCCAGGCTGCCCCTAATCCTGATGCTCCCCGTTAGCTCACTTACACTGGTGACCATGGATGATTCATTCCATTTTATCTTATTTATTTAAGGATGTCAGCATCTTTGTAAAGTTAGGTTATGGGAATACTCAGAGGAAGTCTTCTAAGAAAAAAGATGCATCCATACCTATCTGTAGAACTTCTACACTTTTATCTTTTGTCACTTATGGGTATGCTACTGCTGTTCTGCTTGGGAAATTCAGAAATTAATTTTTCGCTTGTTGTCATTCTTTTCACAGATTCAACATTTCTTCTGAACTGAGGCCTTTTTTTTCGTTATTGGCTGTTAACCCTGGCTATCAGAAAAGATGGACAGTAAGCTTTGCTCCTTTGAGCTGCTTCTGCTTCCCTATGTCCCTTTTAATCTGTTGGACTGAAATGTCTTCAATAGGGAGACCATGTTCGTGAAGCTGTCACCATAAAGCGCACAGCAAAATTGATGTGGCTTGGGTACATGTGCATTAAGGATGCTCTAATGATAAATAGTGATTGGTTCAGAAGACTCTTATAGTAGCATGTGATGGATGCAGATGTTGAGTTGATGCCTCCAATGAAATGAGAATCCTCAATGCAGAATTTTCATTCCTCTCATGAGGAGTATTTCAATTGATTTTTTATGTAAACAGTAAAATCTTTATGGTATTAAATGATTCCATTGTGCATAAACTAAACGGAAAATACAAAAGATGCTAAGCCACAGAAAAGGAGAAATAATGGTTCCATAATGTTTTTGTGTTGTCATTTAGTGTTTGCATCTATCTGTCTTATTTTAACTAAGCTGTATGTTTTGGAGAGATAAAACAATAATGACACTATGAAAAGAAATGCAAATAAAAAAAAATAAAGAAGGATGCGTAAATAAGCAAGGAGTAGAGATTTCACTTTTTAAAAGGATTGACATCTTCATTAAATGCCTCATCACATATTCCATTAACATTTGCACTCTTTCCATTTGTACAGTCTGATGCGTAGGGTAAAGCACTGGTAATTCTTGGGTTTTGCCCAGAGCTCAGATATATTTTTCTCCATTTGTGCTGTTGCCATCTCTCATTAGTTTGGCTGGCTATGCTCTCGTGCCCTTTTCTCTTCCTGTTCTGTCTCTAACAGCAGCTGCTGTAAAGAGTTAAACTTGGCAGCTGCCCATTCCAGAGGCTAAATTCTTGGCTTTCAATCTCACTAGTAGTTTTTGTTTTTAAATCTGGCTTCACATGTAGGTCAACTTCTCTGCAAAGTAGCTGTGGAGGTCAGAATGGTACCTATGAAACTGTCAAATTTTACCTTTTAAGTAATCACACTTGAAAATTGATATTTCATGACTACTCTTCAGTAGCTGTGAATTACTTCACAGGACAGAAGAGCTGAAAGTAAATAGAGCTGCTTCTCAAGAAAATGGTGAAAGAGTTCACATCCAGATAAGAAGAATTCACTTCCAGATAAAAAAAAAAAATGTAAGGTGAAATTCAGAGATGCTCAGCAATGATTTTTAATCCTCTTTTTAAAATTAATGAGAGCAGACATGTTTATACTGCACTAAACAATCCATGCAATAAACAAAATTTACTCAGTGTATCTTTTTTTTCTCCTTTCTCAAAAAAAAAAAACCAAACAAAAAATCACTTACAAAACTGATGAACAAAAACCACAGAAGTAATGATATAAATGTTGCTGCTGAGTATCACTGAGGGTAACAGCCTAACAGAATGGCTGTTTAGCCTGGCAATGACCACATGCACGATTAAAATAGAAAGGCACATTTTACAAAGGAATAAAAATGTTTGTTCTTTGGAGATTTAATCAATGGTACTGATTAAAAGGAAACTTGCCTTTGGACAGGATATTCTGTAAGTGCTAACTGTGACCTTTCTTTCACCTCATTCTTGTACTGAATTTTGTCTCCTGTGTGAGTATTGAACTGGTCTATCAATTTGTATGTGAATGACCTCCAGCTGAATTTTACAGTTGCACCCTGTTGTTAGCACTAGGAATTACATTTCCTTTTTTTTTTTTCTTGCAAGGAAATGTATCTCATGTAAATTTCTTTATACATTTCACATATATGACAATCTTCAGAACAGACCAAACAGACTATGTTACTAGATAAGAATTGCTGCATTTTGCTTTTGATAAATATTTTTTTTCTTTATCTCCTACCAGGTACTTTCTCATAAGTTTCTTTTTGAACTATGAATCAATCTTCACAAATCCAATTTTCGACCATAGGAAAAGGGGTACTGGTTTTAACCAAAGAGAGGTTAGATTCAGATGACATAGAAGGAAGAAATTTTGTGCAGTGATGGTGGTGAAACACTGAAACAAGTAGCCCACAGACGTGGTAGATGCTCCATTTCTGAGAACATTCCAGGTCATGTTGGGCTCTGAGTAATCTAATTTAGCTGGAGATGTCCCTGCTCATTGCAGGGTGGGTTGGTGACCTTTAGTCATCCCTTCCAACCCAAACTATTCTGTGGTTCTGTGATAATAACTAGTAAAAATTCAAAAGTGGTAGTGAAACTGAAGATCATTTAAGTAGCTGATTATGAAATGTGACCCAATAATTATAATAATTACTCTAAAATCACAAGTTCTGTCAGGCAAATTCTGCTTTCAGTTGGGAATGATGAACTCAAATAAGACCCTTTGACTCATCATTGAAATAATTTGAAATGGAAAAGAAAGGGGAGGGAACTTCTCAGAACAATCTTGGAACCTTACTCATTTAGGGAAAAAAGAGTAGCAGCAGGTGAAACAGCAGAGTTGGGGGATTTTTCTTGTTAGAGAGTTGAGAACAAATACAAAGGCTGATCGTAGAATTAGTGGGAACACATTCAGAGTAAGCTGCCATACAAATAAAACCATTTCATCACAGTTTCACAGTTTACGTAAACCTAATTTGTCTTCTGTGTGATTGTTTGGTTGGCTATTTTGAGGTGTGGAGAAGTCCTTGAAAAGTTATTTTCCTTGTTCCCACTTGGATTATAATGTACCTCCTTCTCTTCGGGGGCTCACTGCTTTTTCTGTCCTCCTACATTAGGTGATAAAGGAAACCACTCTTTGTTCCTGGGACCAAATCACAAATGTCATCATGCCTGTGTTGCTAAACTCTCATAGGTTTCTACTTTTGGGTTTTTTGGTTTTTTTTTAAAATGAAATGCATACTTATAAAGTGTGTCCTTACTTGATGGCTGAGATGCCAGTCAAGAAGAATGAAAAAGATGTTTTAAGAAAGGTTGTCAGAGGTTAGGGTTGCACTGATTACAAAGGCAGTTTGCTTAAATGTATTTCAGTAAAAAGTTCAAAGCTGTCCTCAAGTTTAGAGCAAAGGAAAATACAGAAAGATTTTTTAATAAAAGTTGAACTTTTTTTCATGAAACCCAACATGAAAAAAATGAGAAAAATCTCATAAAACCTTGATGTTACAATACAGCTGTATTTATTTATTTCATGGGGGGTGGATGGGGTGCTGCATGATTCAGGAAACTAATGATTTAGGGATCCTGAAGAAGGAAGGGGATAGGACAAAAGAAAGAAGGGAAGATAGCTCTGTGAGAGCTGGATGAGTGACAGGATGGGTAGAGGCAAGAATTAGAAAAATATGTTTGTCGAGCACATGGTGTGACTCTTGGGGATGGTGCTGTGCAGGGCCAGGTGTTGGATTCAATGATCCCCATGGGTTCCTTCCAACTCAGCATATTCTGTGATTCTGTGATTGCCACTTTGGTATGAAATCCCTGGTACTGAAGCTGTAAACAACATGAGCACTGGAAGTGAAAACTATCTTCGCTTTATCATTGTCTTGAAGCGATAAAGGACACTTTATTGGTAAAGAAAAGAGTGACTTGGCTTTCAATTACACACCAAAATAAAATATCCTGTAGCCAGCAGGTCCAGGAAGGTCAGCTTTCCCCTCTCTGTTTGGGAGTGCTGAGGCAGATCTGGAGTGCTGAATTTAGATTTAGGCTCTCCAGCACAAAGAAAAGATTGATATTCTGCAATGAGTCCAGTGGAGGCCATGCTGACCAGGGAGTGGGACAGAGCACAAAATGTACAGGGAGAGGCTGAAAGAGCTGGGTCAGTTCTCCCTGGAGAAGGGAAGGCTCAGGAGAGACCTTAGTGCTCTCTGCAATTACCTGCTGGGAGGACACAAAGAGATATTATTTTCTCGTTAGACAGAAGGAAAAATATTCTTACCATGAAAGGCATCAAATTCTGGAGACCAGAGAGTGTGTGGAAGGAACCACCCTGGGAAATGTTCAGCACTCAGTGAAATACAGGCCTGAGAAAAGTGGTCTGGTTAGCTCTGCTTTGAGCAGTGGGTTGGAACAGGTGACCCCTGGGGGTTCTTTTCAAACTAAGTTATTCCATGACTGTGTTATAAGTAGAATCACAGTGCTCTTGCTAGCAATGTAAGGTCTGCCAAGGCAGACAACCAGCACTCAAAGGAAGGGAAGGAAGTAAAGCAAGAAGTATGTGAGAGCTGCAAACCCCTGCCTAACAGAGAGACAAGCTGCCCCATGCAAAAGAACATCTTCCTCCCACTAGCAGAACTGAGTGAGGTTTGGGTTCTGTTACCTCATACAGGAGGAAAAGGAGTACATATTCCCTAGGACAGAGTAGCTCTGTTCTTTTGCTGCAGGGCAAAGTGCCTGTGACAGAACAAAGCCTTCCTGCATGCGAGCAGCAGCTGCTGAGCCAGCGGCTCTGCGGCACCCGCTGGATGTCGGAGTTGCCTCCCTCAGGGAATCCCAAGGCTTTGTCACGAGGCAGCAGCTCCTGCTGAGGAGTACACCCACAGGTCACCAAAATGCGCCACACCAATAACAGACAAGTGTGTGTATGCTACGAAGTGTCAGCTGGCTTTGGATACCCCATCTCAGACATCTGTGAAGTGGGATTCATGTAATCACAAAGAACCAGTAGGTACTCGCCTACAGCTTGGTTGGTCACTTGGATACCTTTTGTACTCAATGAGAAGAAATAGGGATGGGAAGGTGTTTTGGTGGGGGTTGATTTTTTAGGGTTTTTTATGTGTGTGTTTTGGTTTTTATTTCTTTTGGGGGGGTTGGCTTGATGTTGTTTTTTGGGGGGATTTTGGTTTAGTTTTATTGTTATTGTTTGGTTCAGTTTTATTCTAGTGTCCAATTTTCCTCACTGATTTTAATATCAGTTTCACAGTAGAATGAATTTCTCATTCTGAAGTTTGTTTCTCTTCATTTATATAGTGACTTATTCAGCTGTGAGTCTCTATACTGTAGCTGTCTGGATACGATCAGAAAAATCTCACCAAAAGGGCTATAATGTGCCCACAGTTCTACTGGAATGGCTGGGAGTTTCTGGTGTTTAGCATCCTTGAAAACCACATTCAAAAACTCACAAGAGGGCATGAATATGGATTGGATGACTTACAGCACAACAAATAAAGGATATGCAGTACATCAAGAATGGGTGCATAAATATGTGAGGGATATCGGGACTCTGTGAGCCACTCTCTGTTGGCACCTCTGTAGTTCGGCCTCATATGGCAAAAGCGCTAGAATAATTGGAAATATACTTACAAAGTGGGGATTAGAGGTTGGGTTTTTTCTTTCCTGTTTGATTTTAAACTACATAGTTTTTTATCTTATAACAGCATGATATGGAAATTCATGCTACAGAGGATTGAATGAAGTCTGCATCCCACTACTATTGTTGCTGGCTTCATAGTGCTAAAATATTCCCTGTGATTCTGATAGCTCTGCAGATTGGTGCAGTGTTCTTCGTGGCCAGTATACAAAGCACTGCTGCAAAAAAAAGTCTCTCCAAAAAGAGAGAGCTCCTTTTAATAGGTGCGGCAAAGATATCCACACTAACGGCATTGCTCCTTTATCATTTTGTTGTGAGCTGAACCTGTATCTGAGAGGCTATTTCAGTCCTATAGGTTTCAAAAAGTTTTAAAGCACCGTGTCCTTGAAAAGTCCTCAGTCTTGTCTGTGTGATGGAAAACTTACAGCTCTCCTGAAAGCAGTTAGTGGTGTAGCACACCTGCACATTAACATCCAGCCTGGTCGGCAGCCAACAGTCTGCGCCAGCGAGGTGCTGGGTGTCCTTTGATCCCAGTTAGTTTCTATGGGAACTGAAGGGACTCAGCACATTGCAAGATGTACCCAGCAGCCTTCTAGATAAGAGTATATGATTCTTAATTGTAAATTCTTTCTTCTTCACAGCTGGTGCATGAAGTTGCCAGAAATGGTTCCTTTCCTTCTGCTTGAACATGGAATCTCAGGCAAGATCAGGGTTAAAAAATAAAGAAGCTGGTTATTCTTTTAGGATCTCTTTTTCTTATACCTCATTGTGATTAAAATGCAAAGAGAAATTGTCACAACTAACTTTAGTCTTGAACCATGTGCAGGGTACTTTCACAGAAGACAATAATAATTAATCCTTATGATCCTAAAGCAATACAAGCCTTTTGATGCATTTCAGCAGGACTGGACAATCTTTGCAAATAAAAAAAACAAGACAACAAAAATGCCAATCTGCTGTTATGAAGCTGCCTCATCCACCGGGACAGTAAATGTAACATGCTGTGAAAAACCAGCAGACCCAGCACCCTTTCAGGAAAGGAGAAACAAGTTTGAAGTAGCACACAAGAACAACTGCCTTATTTTCTTGCCATACTGCAAAAATCTTCAGCATTCAAACTTTTTCCTGAATATTGTGTTAGGTATCTAACTGGGAATATCAAAATATTTGTTAATACCTTGTGGCAATCCCCCGAACAGGATGATGTGCAATTCACATATTCTAAAATTCAGTCCTTATTTTGAACTTTGGGGAACTCTCTGATTTCATTGGGGTGATTTTTGACAGTTTCTTTGTCTTCTGAAAGACAGTAGGATGTGCTTCTGCACACACAGTGTCTCAAAAACTCTGGTTTGTAAAAACTCTGGTTTCCTAACATTATTTGCCAGAAAAAATATCTAGAAAATTTGACCCCAAGATTCAAATCTCTTCCTGAAGAAGATACTGAACTGTATGAGAAATTTTTACCTTATGAGACTTGGTGTGAATATTCATGTCCAGGTTTCACTCAGTGCTTGTGTTGATTTGAGTTTAGCTATTCCTCAGTGATCTCTTTTCAGAATTTTGTATCCAAAACTTGCTGCTTCATGAAGAACCCACAAGAAATAAAAGTGCAGACAGAAGCTAGTAGTCAGGTATGGAAATTCAATTCGAGTATGATCCTCAGGCTTAAATCGGATAATCACAGATATTGTGAAACTGCAGAAAAGGCAATTTCCAGATATACCCTTTTCAGCAGGATGAGCTGCCAAAAAATTTTAAGAGGGAATTACAGTAGCTGCAAGAATTAACTGCAGAGTCATGCAGGTTTCTAAGCGGGGTGCAGTAGACTGAGGGGGAAGCAGACTCTTACATAATTTAAATGCAGCAAAGGAGTGAGAAATAGCAGATGATGAAGCTTTTCCCACTTTCTCACCACACTATGGGTTCTTTTCCTTATCAGAGCTGCAAAAGCAACACAATTCAAGAACTCAAATGTGTTTTTCTAATAAAAAAAAATCAGCTAAACATATCTGTCTCTTGGTAGCTGATTTATCTATATAAAAAGGAGTGTGGGGATGAAAGAGAGCCAAGGGAAACAACCCACAATAGATATAAAAACATCAATAATTGTTAGAAATGAAAAGCTATGAAAAAGTCAAATAAAGGCATTTTGTGGATGCTTAAAAATTATGGGAGAGAAAATAATTTTAAGGAGCTGGTGGCAGATTCCCTGGTGCACAAGTCTTGAGGCCAGCTGAGGAGCACCAGATCACAGGAAGACAGAGCAACTCCTGCCAGCTGGTCAAAGCAGAAGAGTTGTCCTATGATTTGGACTTCAAATAGGCCTTGCACAACATCACATCATGGAAGAGCGCAAGAGGAAAGGCAAAGACAACTGGGGGTGTTCAGTACTGCGTTCCAATTTGTCCATGAAAGAAAATTTTTAAAAAAACAATATCCAAATCAAATACCTCAGCCACCCTGAAGGTGCTTGCAGTTAATCTGATCTGTGGATGCTGTCCCTTTTTGTGTGACACATTTCTTTTCATCCTGTGGAAATGGCTGCACATTCAGTTGCACTCCTGGGCATCACAACCTTGTCATATTCCTGAAAACAGGATGTAACAAATACATGGTTTGCACTTGGAGGGTCTCACCTGAGTATAAGGCCTGAAGTTTTCTTCGGGGAAAGCTTTAGATAGTTAGGCAATCAGGAGCCTCTTCAGAAGCCCTGCAACCTAGAAAAGGGTCGAATTATTTCAGAAAAAAACATGCTTCAGAATGGGTGCAGATACAGTCCCAACTGGCTCCATTAATTCTTCTCCCACTCTTTGTAGGCTAGACCATGTAAGACCATTCATTTTGGAAAATGTTTGTCTTTTTGTGAGATTCTGGATTTAGATTCAAACAAGGGAGGCAGAGTGGTAATACTCAAAAGTATATGAATGCTTCCCCTTGTAATGCCATATACAAATTAGATATAAGGTAACATTAAGGAGTGGGGGAGTGCTGGCCACAGTTCAGCAGTGTTATCTGTGAAGTCATAAACCTTATTTGAGGACAAGAAGAATAAAAATCCTCCAAGATTTTTTTCCTGGACTCAGTGTTTTCCTGTTTACTAAACACACTTGTACAAAACATAGATAACAACACCTGTTGCAAAACTCCAGGCAAAAAAAAAAAAAAAAAATTCTTTCAATACTATGCTTAAGAGATTTTCAGTATATTTTTGTCAGCTAAGGTTAATGTCACCATGTTCCCAAGGTTAGTGTTGCTGTGGTCCATGTCTTCTAAGGACACACAGAGCAAATGTCATCTGCCTGACCTTCTCCGTGTGTCCCCCCTGAGGATGTCACTTGGTCTCCAGTCACTGCAGTAGCAACGCTCACTCTCTAGAAAGGGGAGGTGGCAGCAGTGCTGGGCAAGGACCCACCACCAAGCTCATCTACTCAAGAGCAGATGAAGGTGACACCGCCACTTTCATCACCACCTCTCAGTTCCCAGCTTCTTAACACAGTTCCCAGTGCAGGGATATGACTGTTGCTTCTGCCTGCTCCTTTCCTACTACTTCCTCAGCAATATGCTGCATGATATTTTTAGGGTGGATGTGAATGAACTGTATCCAACCCAGTCGTAATATTGGCATGTGTTCAAACTGCCTTCCACAAGGCACAAGGTGACTTCTGTGTGATACTTCAGGGTCTCTGCTTCTTGGATAGCTTCATTTTGACACACATGGCACATCAGTTAATTCCCTAGGCATCAGATCAATTCTGCTTTGTTTTCACCTGATCCTTTTTAGGAAGCCCTCTGTGTAGATGAAGGGTTATGTCATAGATATGCCTGTAAGTAATCCTCTCTCTGCACATTGCAGGTTTTTCGGAGTAAAAAGTCAAGTGGCAGTGAATCCACACAATAAAAGCTGTTTCCAAATCCTGTTGATTTCAAAACACAAATCCACATTATTTAATGCTGGTAAAAAAATCTTGGCTATGGGTTTTAAGTATCATTCAACTGAAGAAGAGGGATTTTATTCTTGTGTACAGCAGCATGTTCCTTTCTCAACTCCTAATTTATGCAGGAACTTTAATGATAGAGTGTGGCATGAACTGGCTTACTTCAAAATCTGGCCATCTTCCTGTCAGTCAAAGACTGGACACATATTTTAGCATGTGAAGGGTATTTTCCACTAAAACTCCCTTCTCTTTTTATTTTTTTTGTCTCCTATTACATTTTCTTTGAGAAGCTCGAAGATCCCTCTTTTGTTAATTAGGTGTATCCTCTTACCTCTGTCACCACAAGCAGCCTGCATGAGTATTGGCCAAAACTTACAGTGGGAAAATTGTTTCTACTAATGTCTGAAAAATAAGTTTTAAAATGATTCAGCTCCTAGTAAATGGGAATCCACAGAAAGATAATCAAGCCCATTAATTAGCTGTTTTTATCCACTCCGCATGTAAAGCGAGGACATGACACATGAACGTTTCAAGAGAGCTGTAAATGGTTTTAGTGGTGGAGGGCAGATGCACTCTGGGGAACCAGCCTCAAAGGAAGATGCAACACTGCTCATGGTTCTGACAGGACAAAGATTACAGGAATCAGCTAAAACAATTTTTTAAATGCAGTTTGATTTATTTTTGTGGCATTACCAAAATTTTTTGTGTCATCAAGTTATGTCAGAAACACCAGTCTGTGGTGAAGACAAAAAAGGTGATGCATATATTAACAATGGATTTGGCCTGTAATCCATTAAGAAATCTATTTTAAATTTTAAATTTTTTTTAGAGTTCCTTAATTGCACAGAATCCCAAGTGTTGGAAAAGGCATTTAGGAGATTTTGTCAGAAGCATTCTGGAGGTTTTGATAACTTATTAAGGAGGATTTTAATCCATTTTACTTCATATTGTAGGCACATTTTTCATCCTCTGAGTGGGGAGGAGGGAAATTCCTCATTTTTATTTAATTTCCTAAAGGTCAGAAGATTGTGCTTCAGGAGATTAATCTTTTGGATGGAAAAAAATGGAAGAGAAGAAGAAGAGGATGTGACATATGGTTGCTTTAGCAATTATTTTATAATTTATTTATTCTGTTTTCCTAAGACAGAATGTTGCTCTTTTAAAACACAAGTAACCTTAGAAATCAACATCAGTTAACCATAAAATAATGCACTGTGACAGAGCAAGCCTTTCTAGCACATGATGATATGTCTCCTAAACGACCCCTTAAATGACTTTCTGATGCATACAGACATAAAGGCATAAAATAATTCTGGGAAAAAAAGAGGAGGAGATGGTCAAAGCTTAAATTTTGTGACATATTTTATATGTTTTATTTTTGTAACACAGAAGTGAGCATGAGTTCCTTAAGATTGCTTTCCTAAAAGGAATATTGGAACATCTTGGCTTCATCCAACTGTAGTGAGTGCAACTGATTTGAAAAATCCGTAATTTAATATCTCAGAAACATTAATAAAACTGGTAGCAACGATGGTAATTTTAGCTCAACTTTGATGTTTTTTCCGGAAGAAAAGTTGTTTTAATTTACTAATATTAACTAATATGATCTCTATAGCCACAACTGTTTTTTTCATTGAGGTAATTTTAATTAGAGGAATCTTGAAATTTTTTTTTTTAAAATTGATCAGTCCTTTAGTCTCTCGAGCATTAAGAAAGGCAGGGAAAACTGTCAAGACTTTTCAGAACTGAGTAATCTATTCAGGCTAATATTAATATTGTTGCTTATGCTAGAAAATTCATAATTTCCTACATTTTCCCATATATTATTCCATACCAAGAATTTATTGTAACTAGAAGTTTCATATCAGGTCATTCTAAAAATCAAGAGCAGCCAGCTGTCAAAAGGATTATTATGTGGTTTACATCTATGATAAAAACTAATTCTTCCCATGTGAAAAGAAACACAATATGTAATAGCCTACAAACTGCAGCTTTAAAACTATTCAGCAATATATTTCCAAACCAAATACTCAGTGGAAATAAAATGGAATTTCTGTAGTCCATGGCAGACTCTACCATTTTGTTCTTAACTGGCTTTCTGCAGCTGGACCCTGGGCCTCCCTGTTCAGTATGATCATTACAAACCTTAGAAAGTCGATTGAACTTTGCCTGTGAAATGGGACAACATGAGAAGACATATCACTACCATGTTGAACATATCAAAATGACAAAGTTTCAATTCTGCAATGAGGTGATGTACATACTAATATCAGAAATACTGAGCTGCAGCTGCAAAGGAGGGAGAGCCAGCTGCACAGAGTTTCATGCCTATTTTAAAGCCACTCACATGAGAATAAATTATCATATTAAAATAAAAGCTCATCACACCATTGTCCAGCTCCTTACTGAGCCATTTTGCAAATTAATTAATGAGGGTGGATATATAACAAAAGAGAAAAGAACTGACTCAGAAAATGTCATCAAACTGAGACAAAAGGATGTGAGAATTACTCATAAATAGTCCATATGGCATAAAACTGTAAGAAGAAATATGGAGTTCCCCTAATACATTTCTAGCCTGTGAAACTCTTTGTCCTGCTACCCTGTTTAGAGAAGAAAAAAAAAACCAAACATTTTTACTACTGAAGAGTAGCAAGAGATGAGTCTTTAAGAATCAGGAAATTAAGCACTCACACTCTCAGCTCCCAGCAAGAACATACAAAATTAGATATTCCAAAAAATTTGCCTAACCTTCCTGTACTATATCCCTTCACAGTTCATGTAGATGCAATTCTTTGGCTGCCTTAAAGTGATGCGCCTAGGGCAATTTTCTCCTTAGATATCTAAAGCAATGGATAAGTCACTGGTTCGGTGTGCCCTGCTCTTCCATTTAATTCAAGATGGAGAAAATTTTTACATAATTCGTGGAGGGGGGTGGGCTAGATGACCTTTAAAATCCCATCCAATCCAAATTATTCTAACATTCTGTGATTCTATGATAATGTCTCAAGTTTTTCACTTGGATATCCCTCTTTTCCAGGCACTGATGCTTTTCTACTCTTTTAAACTTCCCCTACTATCTTGTAGCTCTCTACCCATAATGAATAAATAAAAAATACAAGGGACAAGTAAAGATCTTGAATTAGACTTATGTCTCCCACCTTCCTGCATTTAGCTCTCTTAATCCTGAGTCTTCCTGAGGAATGTAGATTTCTCTGAGTACCTGATTCAAGGGGATTTTGATGTTGTCAGCAGTCTGCAGGACACCTCACAATAAAATTGTTTTTTGACAAGAACACCTCTGGGAGGAGTTAGTTTATGATTTTCAACCACTTTTTTCTGGGATAACTATCTCTATCTATTAAATGAACAACAACAGCAAGAAGTTGCATAGCTACCAGTTTTATTAATTCAGTAGAGTTGTTCTGGGATTGCACTTCTTTATCATCCTCCTTCATTTTCCTTTCCAAGGAGAGCACAGAGCAGATAAAATATACTGTCCTCTAGTAAGGTTTTAATGTTGTCAGGCATTTGTGTTATCCAAATCCACCTTAAAAGATGTTTGCCCCACTTATTTTATCTTTCTGTACTAAACCTGTCACAAGCAACAATCATATAAATCCCAAGCACTCTTTTGAGATCCATATGTAAATCACACATTTGCTCCCAGGCAAGCTTCACTTGGTCTGGCAGAGTTCGACCAAAGAAATGGGGTCTTTCTCTTACCATTTAAATTAAGTGATAACAATTCTAGTTAGACTCTTGAAGTTGAAAAATATTACCTAGTTTCCAAAAAATCCCTAAAACTTCCCTTCTTCAGCTTGCATATATAACTTCAGAAATTTAGGTCATGAACATTCACAGGAAGATTTTTAAAGCAGCCCACAGAATTCAAGGACAAGTAATTCCATTGACTTTACTGAGATTTATGGTTTTTCCTTTAATTTTTTTGATAATGCCTAACTAAAGACACTTGCTCAGTCTTGCAGATATGGTACACTCCACGTTTCTAGTCTTGTTGCTTTCCATCCATATAAAAAACCTGTTTCAGTTTGGTGATGTAGTGGCCACGTTCATCTGCCGTCTGAGGGAGGGAGAGGGGAGGACAACTCTGTGGCCTGGAAAATATATTTCCTATGGATGAGTAGGAAACAGCCCCTTTTGCCATCTCCCAGGAAAAGTGGACCTGTTGGCACAGGAGACGCATTGCTTTGAGATAATCCCATAATTTTCTCACATAGCTTCCTCAGCACTCTGATGAAGTTATTCAAGCCCATTTGAACAAGTTTTCTTCACTTTCCTGGAATTGCACCTGCCTGCTGATTCACAAAGGATGCATTGTTTGATAAATAAAAGTCTACCACTGGTCACCTATCCTATCCAGATCCTAACACCACCCTTTCAATCTGTTCTACTTGTTTTAGAAACCCAAAGGATTAAATGTGAACAGCTGCAATTATTTCTCTGTAAAATTGATCATAAAATTTTTTTAGTCGAACTTTACTTCCTGGCATATTAATTAAACTGTCATTGGGAAGATCTTTAGTGACATTTTTGTCAGGTTTATGCTGACATGAGTTCATTTTTAGTTTGATTAAGACTGGCTTATGATAATCCTGATATAATTGAGTTGCTTATCTGAGAAGCTTCTGCCGCTGTGTTAATACCTGTCACTTTGGCTGCAGAAAAAGGTCTGGTTTGAATCCATTTGAGTTCTCTGCATCCAAGAAGGGATTTCAGGACATTGTTCTAGTCTTTTATCTATTTATTTCCTACATATCATTTGGCTTACAAAATTTCAGTATCTAGTTGTATTTTTTAAATAAGAAATGGATTCCTTTTAAGGGTTCAAAATTACTTGATCCAAAGTATGAATAAACTCTACCCCAAGTCTTTTATAAAGTTTCATTTCCACTCAGGAAAGTTAACTTCTGCTCAGCTCTACCTTCCACTGGCACAAACACACAGGATAATGTCTGTAACACTATGCCTCTCAGGAAACATAAGTGGGCAAATGGTTTATAAAAAGCCAAGTGAATACCGCTTGTGCTCATGGAACTGTGCTAACTTACAGGCTGGGCTTTTCCATTGTGTTGAAGTTTCTTTTCTGTGGTTGTGATAACACTTTAGAGAATTGAGAGAAGTCTGCCTGCATCTCTTTCTAAAAGAGCGAAAGCACTAAAAGCATTTTCAAAGAGCAAAGCTAAATTTTATTAAAAAATGTAATTTTCAAATAGAAAAATGCCCATATTTTCTGTGTGAGAGAATACATCTGGTCTTAAACAGCACTCCATGCTTCCCAGACAGCTGCATCTCCTAAGGTATCTTCCACTCTTGAGTCCTGCTCTCTAAAAGTCCCCTCAAAGTTTGTCTGTTTATTTCTGAATTCAAGTTCCATATTCTTCTTTACACAGATAAAGTTTTATCTTTTTATCTCAAGCATCTCCCAGTGTCTTCTCATGCTCCAGATTCCCTACTTGCTCTAATTCTCTCTCTGCACTGCAGGACCACCCTTCCTGTTTCATTCCCCAGGCTTTCCTCCTGGAAAATATAATCTACACCTCCCTCTGCAGGGTCTGCATGGTTCGGTGAAACAGGCAGAAAAAGGGGACTCCTTCCTACCTTGGCAGCCCTTCAGCCAAAACAAATGCAGAACCACATTCAACATATCAACAAACCAATAAAACAAATTCCAGGCACAACAACTGTGAACATTACCTATAACAATCCAGGATACATTTTGAGGAGGAAACCTCACTTTCGTAGAATCATAGTCAGAACTTCCCCAACACTTTCCCTTACAGACTACTTCAGCTTTGGCCATAGTATGGAATGGGTTCCAGTATTCTGGAATAAATTGATTTTTAAAAAAATCCATCCCAAAAAACAAAGCCCATCAAAATGAGAATTGTCTGGTTCCTACTAAAATACAGAGTCTAGATAATATAACTATTATTTTTCAACCTATATAACTATTATATAACTATAACTAACCTGTATAACTATTATATTTCAACCACCAGTGCCTGCTTTCCTATGCCTTGTGTTTGTCTTATGAAAGAGATGCATATTCCATATTTTTCCTACCAAATGGTGGATTCACTGTGCATATGCAATAAGACAGATTTCAAGAAGTGCAATGTATCCCTACGACTTTCACAGATGCTGTAGTATTAATGTATGTATAAGACAGAACTCCAGAGCAAGCCTTGCGCATCCAGTGTCCTCAAGAAGTAGATTTGAAATGCCTGTTCAGCATCCAACTGCTGTACAGGAAATCTGGTGTACAAAAGCGACAGATTTCCTTCCCAGAGCCACAGTCTTACATTCTACTCGTGTTTGTGGGGGGTGCAGCAGGGAAAGGCCACCAAGGAGGAAGAGGGCCCAAAAATGATGCTGCTGTTCTTAAGACATCTCCTCTGGATTTTTCACAACCATTCTTCTGTTGCACCCAGAAAGCAGATTGCCAGGGCAGGACAAGAGGTACACTGCTTCAGCACTGGATTGCCAGCTCAGGCTCTCTATCCTAAACTATAGCACAAAAAAAAAGTCATCTAAAGCCACTGGATATAATTCTTTTTTCTGCTATTTTTGGATGAAACTTGATGGAGATGCTTCAGTACTATAATGCCAGATGCAATAACAGAAGCTGTGATAATGGCCCATTTTTTTTTCTCTTGAGGAAAATTCCAAGTACCCAAAAGAATGTGAAAACAAACCTCATGGCAGTAATAACTGAGATGTGCCACCATCTAACAACAACGCTGACAAGCAATCACTCTACATTACATTCAGTAAAATTCCAGTGTACAGCAGCTTTCTTTTCAGATAGAAAAAGAGCCACATAAATGACTACAGAAATCAGAAGAAAACTGGAAATGATGGATAGATTTCTGGGAGTTTCCCAATATTCCTTCAAACTGGTATGAATATAACTAATCAGATTTAACCAGTCCATTATTTGTCATGCTTAATTGGGCCAGGGTACAAAGCTCATCACTCTTAAGTTTGTCATTCTAATGTACCCCAGTGAAGTTTTGAGACTGGGTGATATATGTTGGATAAAATTTTAATTTCCTTCTTTGTAATTGCATTTCTCATTTTAGTTTCCTCAGATTATCTCCTGTCTGTTACTCTCTATTTTCTTCCTTCATGTTGATGTATGTAAAAACAAAGTTAGGTGGTGTCTCAGACTTCTGGATTCGGAAAATAAACTACAAAACTTCAGAGGAAGTATGAAAATAGTAAGCTAAATTCTTTATTTCATATCTACATTGTGACTGCAAATGCATTTAGCATTATGGGATATGACTAATTGGTGTGACAGAATGTTAGAATTACTTCACTGAAGTACTTTTGATAGAAAGGATCCTTGAACCTACATTAAACAAAAAAAAAAAACAATACATTTTTGAGACAAAAAGCTCCATAATAAAGCTTTAAGAAAAAGTCTGGTTTTACCAGGTTTTGGTGGATTTTTTTTGTTTTTCTTTTTTTAAAGTTTTTAAATGTCATGATGTGTTTGAACATTTTGAGTCTTTAAATCTATTTCATGTCATTGACAAATGCACAAGACATATACTTTATTGGATTTTTGAAAAATGTTAACAAATCTTTCACTGATTCTTAAAAAAATGACACATTTATTGTCATGGGGAGTTTAGAAAGAAACAAAAAAAGTGTTTTGAAGTCTTCTTGAGAAATAAAATGTAGTCAGGACTAGTTGTATTATATAAACTAGGGTAAATTACCTGTAAATAATACGTGTCTGTTCTGAACACAATAGCAAAATTAGAGAAGTGCAAGCTAAGAATTTATGGTAATAAGAAATAATCCTTCTTAAAAAAAATATTATGTTTTATGCATTCATTATTTGGTTATGACCAGGAGAGGGAGGGTAAGAGAGAAGCAAGGGAGGGAGGGAGGGAAGCAGACTAATAGGATTTTTACAGTATTTTATTGCATAAACATTACCAGCTCACATCACACTGAGCTCCCTCTGGAAACTCTAAGCTATGTATCTTAATTCCCACCTTCATTTCTGAGTGGCTAATTCTTAGTGGGTTTTTTTTCACTGAAGTCTGTGGCATCAGGCCTGAACTGGTGGGAAGATATTAGTACAAGCGCCCTCTTCATATATCCTTAAAATGCGGGTTAAAGTCAACACTGCATTTTTTTAATCATTCATTTTGGTTTTGTTTTTGGTTTTGGTTTTTTTAACTGCTTTACACTGTTAGGGACTGCTGAATCTGGCAGCCTGTAAACGTGAGCCTCCATGCTCCAACCAGCAGTGAAGGTGAGGTGGCATTCCCAAAAAGCACACAGACTCATGTATACATCATGTGTGACACAGAGAACCACTCTTTCCAACTCAGATGGCAGCAGTGGTCTTGTTCACTGGGTCCACAGGTCACCCCCTATGACAGCCCTGGTTAATACAATTGCCCGGTTTGTCACTGGGTTTTTGTACACTTCTGTGTTTGTGGAAATGAATCTTAAGTCACAAGCCCAAATGAATATTTTTTAAGACACCAGTTAAATTTTTTTAGGTGGTAGAGAATCCACTGTAGAAGCTCTTACAACTGGTGTGTAGGTCATTTACACTCACAGGTAACATGGACAGCTTTCTATCTCATACCTATCTAGCTTTTTCCTTATTAAGCATGTCCAATTTTAATTTCCAGCCACTGGATATACTACCTTGGTGAATTATACATTAGAAACACCTGCTTTCAAATGATTTGTCCACAAGCAGCTACTTGCAAAGGCATCAAGCTATTTTATGTTTTTGTTTATCTAAACACACCAAATATGTTTTAATTGACACAGTGCAGTTTTGAAGGAAATCAGCTCTCATCCCCACTTTACTACTCCTGGCTTTTCCTCATGACACAGCATTTAATTGCACAAACTGGACTCTAGATGGATCCAAATCTGGAGGATACAATCTTCAAGAGAATTTTGGCTTTGATGCTGTCACTTACGAGCGTGCAAAAGGCAGGACCAGACTGGAAGTAGCATGAGATAAAACTGACATCCATATCTAGTGCAGATGCTTGGTGCTCAGTACTTGCTGTATTATTCTGCAGATTCATTGCTACAACTTACATATTTCTACTTGTCAATGCAAACTCGGACAGGTCTAAGTGTCTCAATTGAAGATGCTGGCACCTCATCCCCATTGGTCTCTTCCAAAATAATTTCTAATTTTTGCTGCTCGTGAAATGAGTAAATTTTTTTTCCAGTGATACCTACATCAAAGAAAATGCCTTGTGCTTTACAAAGAGCTCACTCCTCTCTCTTTCAGTCAAAAATGTTGTCCTAACTGATGATATGCATATCCAGATTCCCTGGACTTTCAAATTGTTCTCTAAGATTTTTCTTTCCAGAATGGTTTTCCATCCTTTAAATGGAATGATTTTGCAGATGACAAATTTAAGCAATCTATTTGCATATATTAAATAAAGCATTGCTTTTAACTGTTGATCCAAAGTAATCCATCACCTTCATTATGTATTACAACCTTGACCTCTGTGTCATCTCCAACTCTTTACCAAAAAGTGCTTTTCCAATCTAATCCAAGTCACTGATAGAGATACCAAATAACATAGAATGAGCTGAGAAAGATGTACTAATTGCAGCTGATTAGCAGAGTAGAAGTAAAACTTAGGGGTTTATGAATTGAACACTAGGCAATTCTATGTTTTCAGTTTTATATATGAATTATTAACACAAGACAAGTTCTTAACTGAGTTATGAAGAGACATCTGCGGCTGTAACACCAGTACTTGTGCCTGCGTGCAGATTTGCCTGCGGGACAGCTTCACAGGACAGACAATGGCATATTCTGTCTGTGGGTTACAACTTGGTGACCGTGCTTTGTGCTTTTTTGTTAGAAAATAATTTTTCTTTATTTCTCTTGTGTCTCAAGCTTTTTGTGTTGAGCTTGTTATTCAAAGTTTGCAGCAATGTAACTGGTTTTCCATTTTTAAAAAAAGTTCTCAATCATCTTGAAAAATCCTAACAAGATATTAGATGGTTAATAGGATTTTTCCAGTTGAAATTATTTGACTTTTCTCTTAGGGTAGATGTGTGCATATACTTTTGTTTCCTTTAGATTTCAATAGCACATCAACCTGAAAAACTATTGACAGGAGGAATGTGAGCTGTTGCTGAGTTACAGTTGCATGATAAGGGCTGTAATGATAAGGGCTCATCTCCTATCTGTGATTGGATAAATCTCACCACCACCACCTCCTACTGAATCTGACAGGAAGGTGAATGCACCTTTAAGTCAGGTGTCTTGTTGAAAATCTTACTTGGGATCAGAAAGAAATGGAAAGGAAAGCAAATTAAGGAATTCTCCACTCCTCTGTTTTGGGATCTAATAAGCTTTAGTCAGCCTGAAAATATTTTGTACTGTGCACAGAAATAACTCAATATTTAGGGTTGGATTTTTTTAAACAATTGAAAAAATTAATTGTAAAAGGGATCCAAATTATGAAGGACCAGACCCATCCTGTGCTATCAGTGGGTTGCTGTAAGAACTTTAGGGATACAATCCCTTGGCATAATAATAGCAACTCTTATCCATACAAAACATGTCATTACTGCTTGGTTTCTATGAGCATTCAGGAAGATAAAACAAAAATTAGTGGAGACAAAACACAAAAAGTCTAGATGTCAAAAAATTCAAGCAAAGAGTTTCATGTGACAGATTCATTTGCTTTAGTTTTCATCCATGCCTATTCTTCAAATAAAACAAATTTTAACTGCAGAGAGACGAAGGGTTGAAGTTTCAAAACATAAGCACATAAATATTCAACAATATAAATATTGTTTTTCTGGCATGATGAGTGAAAGTTAAAATAATTTCTCTCAGTTTCTGTTATCTACAAGACATGCTGTGCAAGTTAGTGCTGTAGCAGACCAGGGAAGAGTGATAAGCACATTGGAAAGGATTTCATCCCACTCTTAAGATATGTGAGAAGGACAGATGGGATGAATCAACCTCTGGTATACCCTTTTTTCTCCACTGATTTTAGGGGGAACCCCAATGCTTAACTGGACAATTATCTTGGCTTAAATTTGTTGAGGTGAATTCCCCCCCTCAATTTACCAATTTCGTTTAACAATTATATTTTCAAGCTGTGCACATGATATAAATTAAATCTATATTGTGAACTATATTAATAGTTTGTGGTTCTGACAATCAGTGCTTGTAACACTGAAGAAGTGACAGCTGACAGCCTAAGATTTTATTCTGAGTTCCTATCATTTCCCTAGGGAAATAAACCCATCATAAAAGCTTTCTCAGGGACGTGGCTAAGAAACACAGGAGTTAGAAACTTTTTATATTTAAGAATTTATTTACTTTGTAGAACAAGAGAGATTTTAAAGTGGATGTTCTAAGCACAACTCTGATTTTTTTTTTTTTTTTTAATTGAAAAGGCCCTGTTTGACTCTGGATAGCAAGTGGGCTCACATTACCTCTCATAATGTGGATACAAAAACAAATATATAATTTTATGAATTTTTAATTTAGACATGACTATATTAAAACCAGGAGTTATCTAAGTTGAAATTGGAAAATTGAAATAAATAGTAACATTAGTATATTCAATGGAGGAATGAGGTAAATTGGGATTAAGCACATATCCACATGGGAATGTTGAATTTTTTTTACAGGGGAATTAACACACTCCTGATCCATTTCTACTTATACTTTGTTTCCAAGTCTGTTCCTCTGAAGAAATTATACAAGGACAATCAAACTGGGTGACAACCAGTTGCAAATTTCTCATAGAGCCAGAATAAAACAATTTCAGAAAACCTGAAGAAATTACATCTAGGCAGAGACCGATCAATGTTCATGGTTTAGTTCAAGAAGTTTTCACTGTTGCTATTTATGCTATGTTGACTCTGTTGATGAATAAATCAATTTCATCTTCATCTCACTTTTCCAGTGAATACTAACTTCATAAGAAAATATTTTTAGACCTCTCATACAGAAATATTTTACAAAATGGTATGTACATCTTTTTCCCTTAGGTTATAAAACCAATCTTATTTGAATGAAATAAAGGTAATATTCCAGAAGGATGATGAAACTAGAGAGAATATGAGAATATGGCACGGCCCCACAAAGAGAGGCGTTTTGCATTAAGCCATGTGAAAAAAGGAACCAGCAGGAGAATAGATACAGACTACGGCATTTCCAAGTACTGACACACACAAAATATCCCTTCTGCTCAGTTAATCAATCATATTCTGCTAGATGAACATATTATCCTTCCAGGAAAAGAATGTAAATAACAGATGCCAAGGAGAAGGCTGAAATGCTTACTAAGATATTTTTCTGTGATCTCTTTCACTCACTGTCTATATATACAGATACACATTTTCAAACACTGGCAGAACACTTTGTGTAACAATTTCTAAGAAAGCTAAAAAGAGAAGGGAGTGGTCAAGACAAAGAGAATTGAAAGCGAAGCGTAGGCATAAGTGTTGCGAACAACATCAAATGCAGTATCTTGTGCAGCTATGAGGAGTGACTTTATTCCTCCTAAAATAACTGTGAAAAGTTATAGCGCAAGAAGAAGCTATCTAAAGTAGTTCATTAATTGTCAGAGGTTTTCAAAAGTATGGGGGAGAGGTATCAATAGAATATTTAGCAGGTATTTTTAAGAAAAATTAATATAAAAATAATGGTAGTGTTGGAGACCAATTGGCTCATTAGTAATAACAGAGTTCATGTAATTAAGGTAAAGATACTTAATGACAGTGCATTTAAATGCAATACCCCCTGAGCAGGGAGCTTTTTTATAGATCAAGGAAAATGAGGAATTATTAATACAAAGCCAACATTTAAAACTACTTTGATTCAGTCAAAGCCAGGTTAGTTGCAGTAAAACCTTGCTCTTTCCATTTTTATGTATGTAAATTTCCTCAGAAAAGATTGAAAATGTGAGTATACAAAGAGCATAGGATTGATCTTTGTCAATTTGTTTCCATCTGAAAGCTAATGAAGATTGGATACTGAAACAGATAAAAATCCTGAGCATGGAATTATCATGGTTCATAATTAACATGGCAAATTCTTTCAAGTTATTATTTAAAAAAAAAAAACAGTAATAAAGATTTCCTCCAATTTTTAATGTCAATACTGATCACAACTGTGTGAAGTGATATGAAGTCAAGAGACAATGCCCATCAGATTAGTCTTGTAAACCTCAATGTATCATAAAAATGGTAGAAAATAGGATTCAGTGAAGACAAAATGTGTTATACAAGTAACAGCTCTACTCCTCTGCTTATCACATTAACCCAATTTTTACATGCTTACCCAGATGTCATTCTTATTCATAATTTTGGCCTAATATGTTTCTCTAAGGCTGAGAAATTTAAAAAAAACTTACAAGCATTTTGTAAAGTAAACTTTATGGCATAGAAGTGGAAAATGCATAAGGGTGAGGAAGAAAACTACGCTTCCACAGTCAATCAAATTTTCCTCTTAAAATCAGTGACAGTTTTATCATTGATCAATAATCAGCTTCCTAATATCACACCACGTCCACATTTTCCTAAGCTTTTCCTTTTAGATCTAGAATACAAAATCAGATGTGTTTCTCACAGTGAAACCAGGTAATCGTGCATCTCGGTGGGCATTTTAATTTGTCCAGATTGTCATCTGAATTATTTAACTGATGCTACTTGCCACCTCAGATGCTATTCACCAGCACACGTTCTGTACCTATGCATCAGCAAAGCACAGTAGAGCAGATATCCTCCAGAGCCCATGCCACTTTGTGAACTTGGGATGTCCCATGCAAGCTTTTTACAGTTTGTGTTTTCCAGTGGAGCATTTTCTCTGGCAGAGTTTAATCTAAATTCTAAATATAACATTAAATTAATCTTAAAAATTAATTAAAATTATTAAACAAATTAATGAAAATTAATTAAGCTAATCTATATAAGAAAGAAAATAAATTCTTAGCATGATTTCATGCTACAATTTAATGGAAATGTTAGAATTTTAGTTCAATCCCATGTATTAACCCCCATGATATTTTTGCAAGTTATGACATCTAATGCCTGACAAACTAGTAGAGAAGAAATGTAACCAAAATTTAACCACAGTGAAATTGTTGGTGGTGTTTATTATCCTTGCAAAGGTAGAAGTTTAAAACGATCAGGAATTACTCTTACCCCATCTCCTCTGTGGCAAGGAGAGTCACATCCTAAAATTACTGTTGCTGGCTCTAGACAACTTTTCATTACCAGGGTCCCTTCAGCTTAACACAGGTAAAGTAGTTTAACAATGAGAAACATGACAGTATTTAATAAAAATGAGAAATTATTTACTTAGTCAGCATTTCTTACACAACTGACAACTCACAAAAGTAGAATTTACTTCTAAAAAACTAGAAATAGTTAGGCTTGGCTCCAGCTTGTGGGGTTGAGTTCAACACACAAAATGTGAGGCATTCCCTGGTGGAATAACTTTCATCATTGTGACTTGACAATAAATGTTTGTGAAATATGAATATGAAAGCTTCACTCATTCTGCTGTAAAGATCAAAGGATTATAAAAGTTCAGAATTTTGCAGACTTTCTTTCTGATGAGGCTAAATTTCCAGAAGAAATGGTCTTCCACTACTGCTCCCCTGGTTGTTAGGAGGGACTGCATAGGAACCCTATAATTTCTTCCTGTTTGACAGAAGTACAGCCTTCTTAAAGGCCAGCTCTGGAGCAAGCTCTTTTTAAAAAATGTCATTTGTGTTTGTGTTCTGCATCAAAGTCATGTTTGGGATAAAACAGTGACACTGTCCAACTCAGATCCCTCCAGTACACCCCACCCCCAATTTTTATGTAAGTACAATTCATACAAAGAGTACTTTAAAAACAAGAGTAAAGACTAAAATCTCCTACGCATAGGGAAGAGGTGAAGGTGATGTGATTCATGGTTTTCAGTGTTAATCTTAGCTGCTGCAGAGGCTCTGAAAAGTGATGGGAAGAGGTAAAAGCTTAACCACAATAGATATGCTTCAGGTATCTTCTCCTGTCCTGCTGTAACAACAATGCAGCTTTATAAGAAATTAGACTGTTTTATTAAATTCTTCTCAGAAGGTAAACAATTCATACGTCTTCATCTTGTATCTGACCTTTTCTTGAGAGCAGGTCTGATTATATGCCTCCTGTGCTACAGCTAAATTTTTGCTGGGGGTTTCTGTTTTATCAAATTCACTTCTGTATTTATCTCTTATAGACGTGTCTTCTGTGCAGCTGTGCCTGCCAGAAAAGATATGTAACAAAATTTTAACTTCTGCAAATGCAAGCAGCAGAGGTATTACGTGATGGAAATAAAATCTTACGCCTTCTCTTTAATAATTTTTATTTTTTACCTGTTAAAAAGAAGACTGGCTTGCAGCTCTTTTGAGGAGCTACTGGTTGCTTCCTAACCTGATATCATCAAATGCATTTTTCAATGCAATTTTACATTTCTACTGATTTTTAATTGCAAAATCTTCAAAGACCATATTGCTAACATATCACTTGATATCTGCCTTTTACAGTTGGTTTCTTAAGATGAGTTCTTGTGCTGCCTCAAGAATGGTTTCTGCTGACTGATCATGCATCAATGTGCAAAAGAGATTTAAACTGTTTAATCTATCTGAATAACATAACAGAACTAATTGCCTTTAGTTTGAAAATTCAAAATGCATATTGCCTATGAAAGCCACTAAAGCCAAAATATAGCTTGGGACGGGGGAACGGGTGGTGGGGCAACTGTACTCAACAAATTTCAGAAATGAAATGGGAACGGAAGGTGCTCTGGAGTTTATTATTATAGGAAAGTGGTTCTGTTTTGTAAATGATGTTAATTGAATAAAATAGTGAAAAGTGAAATGTCATTGTAAGATCTTTTCTACTTGGGTTTTGGCCCTTTCAGAGCTTTGCCTAAAAGGACAGGAACATCGTTTCCTTGCTGCAAACTGGAATTGCAGACCCTTGCACTGCCTGCCATGGATCACAGAGGGAAATTCCCGCAGCTCCCGGGACACTGGTTCTGCAGTGCCACACAAGGAGCTGTTCAGGTGCAGGTGACAAGGTGCTGAAGCCATGGGGGCTCCCAGAGCAGACAGCAAAGGCTTCTTTGCTGGACATTTCCAAGCACGTTCCCAGTTCAAAGCAGAGGCAAAAAGAAAAGGGAAGCAAGCAGCTGAGAACCATGGAATGCTTGTGGCTGGAAGGGACTCTGCCCATGTGTTACAATCCCATGAGGGAGAGATGCCTCTGCCTGAATGAAGGTGCAAAGGAGAGCATATGACAACATCACATGGATTTGATTTAACACGGATTTTATTTCACAAGAAAGGGTAGGTAGAGCGATAGAAAGAAAGAAATAGGTCTCAGAGAGAGACACACAGAGAGTGAGAGCAGAAGAGAATCTGTTGGAACTTTGAGGACCTTCCCTTCATTCTGGGATACTAGAAGATGTGTGGATGTGTATTTTAACTTGATAATATTATTTACTATTACTACTATTTCATCATCTTGTTCTTCACTACTACTACTACTACTTCTTTTTCTTCATCTTAGTCATACCTATTTTTCTTATTCTTCTTATTAGTTATCTCATTCTATTTCTTATTCTGAATTACTACTATGATTTCTTCTTATTTTTCTTATTTTTATTTTTATTCTTGTTCTTATTATTATTGTTCTTGTTGTTCTTATAATTTTTATTCAATTTATTATTCTATCTCATAATTTTATTCTTATTCTTCTTATTCTTCTTATTTACCACTATTATTTCTTCATCTTCATCATAATTTCCTTCTTCTTCTTCATTTACTACTACTACGATTTTTTCTTCATCTTCTTCTTCTTCTTCTTAGTCTTATTCAGCTTACTATTTTTATTGTTATTCATTCCCTTACTATTTACTACTACTATTTCTTCATCATCTTATTCTTAGGCCTGTTCTTATTATTTTGGGGGGGTTTTTTGTTTTGTTTTGTGTTTGGGTTTTTTGGGGGTTTTTTTGTGTGTGTGTGTCTGTGTTTTTTATGTGGGTTTTTTTTTCTTACTGCTACAGTTTCCTAAAGCAAACTTTCACTGGAATGGAAGCTTTGTGCCACACTGTTTGTGCAGCAGACCTGCTGAGGCTGGACGGACACTTGCAGGCAAAGGCAGCCCGTGTGCCCTTCAGGACACCGGGCAGGCTCCGGGCCAGCAGCACCCGCGGGGCCTGGCCTGGCACGGGCGGTGGGCGCTGCTCATCGCTGTGCCGCCAGCCAGGAGCAGCAGCACAGGCTGTGCAGGGCCCGCAGTGCCTGCCTGAAAGGGACGGACGCTTTTTGGGGCAGCTGGCTGCTGCCCGAAGGCCTCGGGTCCCAGCTGGGGAGCTGAGGGGCTGGGGGAGTGCTGCAGGAGCTGTGGGTATTTGGGGCTCTCCCAGATGGTGCAGATGGTGATCTCTTCCCAGTCCTCCTGCAGCTCCTCTTTGTCACTGTCATCTGTCTTGGGACAGCAATGGCTCTAGTGTGACTTCCCCTCTGAGAGTCCACCTAGGGAAAGCACTTGGCCGCTGTCATCTTCTGGGGAGAGATCTTGATCTGCCTGGTCTTGTCACTGGAACAACTCCTGGTCCGTGGAATGTTCCCACTCTCCCTTCTTCACGGCCAAGTGCCACTGCACAGTCTGTGGCCCTGGCAGCTCTGTCCCCTCGGCTGTCCCTTGCCACTGCTCGCTGAGGGCTCCCAGCTGGGAGCTGAGGGCCTGGGGGCAGCAGGGGCTGTGTGGGGCAGAGCCCTGGCTCTGGGCCCTGCTGCCTTCAGCTGCTCAGCCAAGGCAGGAGGAGCTGCTGCCTTGGCCGAGTCCTGGGGAGCGGCGTCAGGGTCCTGCAGGAGCTGGGGGTACTCCCAGATGGTGCGGATGATTAATTTTAATTGATCCTGAGCAGGTGCAGGGCCTGCCACTCCCTGAGGTGGGGATGCAGCACCCCGTGCAGTATTTGACTACGTACAGAACCTTTTTGGATTTGCTGCTGGTAACAAACAGGCTAACAGCTTTCCAAGTGTCCACCTCTCATGTACCCTGGCACTCTGCAGGGCACATCTTGCCACATTATCACTTCAGTTATCAATTTTCATCACCAAGTAGTGGCAGTGCGTGGTCTACCAGCTTCTCCTGAGCAATCTTTTAGGTGCTGCTGTCTCTGACCCAGATACTGAGGCAAGAATTTCAGGGTGTATGAACAGGCATGTCCTGTCCCAAGGCTACTCCAAAGGTGTCTGAGTCTTCATCAGTTTGGGTTCTTTATACTATCAAATAAAAGGATAAAGCAGATAATAGGTGCATGCTGGCAAGAACAACTTCCTTTGTGCTTTCAATTGCCCACCCTTTCCAAATCTCCCAAATCCACACATTTACCCAAAATACAATGCCACAAAAAATATGGTTTATTGGACTAGCTTAAATGATGTAAAGCTTAGACGTGTATTTGTATTGACAATGCTCTTGCAGGTTGCTTGGGAGGACATTTGTTCCCAGATTCAGCTGCCCTTTGTGAGATCACCTCACCTGCATGGATGTCCTGATGGAAGAGATGGTGCTTCTGGCTCTCCTGCAGAACACTGCCTTTGAGAGAGTTGATTTTTCAAATTTTACAAAATCACTTCCTGGTTTTGCTTTCTTTTTCTTTAATGGCGACAGAGCAGCACTGCTTTCCTGTGAAGGAGGGAAAGAGAAAAATGCTTCAGTACAAATTACTGTAATTAATGATACCTGGTGCAGTGATCAGTGCTGACCACACATATCAGCTAACCATCAAGGTTAACTCTCAGCAGGTAATTTTGCAATCAGTGTGACTGAAAGCAGAAGTTTGAAGCAAGTTCTGTGCAGAAATAGGAAAGTCATTGCAAAGAGCAGAAGGAAGAACTTGTAATAGATTTGGCAAGCCCATCAGAGTGCAAACAAACACATTTTCTCCATGTGCATGAGGATATGTTGCAAGTGATTCAGTTCTCCTGCACACAAGGGACCATTTTTTTTACTTCATCATAAGCAAGAACTCTTCTGTGGTACCTCTGGATGAATACGATAAATAACTACTGAACAAACACAGCTTTGGGCTAAGATAGAGACTTTGGGGAGAAAAATGGAGTATGAAATCTGACTATACTTTCAGAAATCCAGCTATTGTGTATTGCTACTAGTTTTCTGCCTCAAATTCTTACTTTTATGGCATTTTAAAGCAATTCTTTTCTCCAGCACAAGGCAATTCTTAGGACCTGCACTGGCCGAGCTTTCTAACCTGCTGTCTGTGGACTGGGGACTAGTCAGATACCTGTGGTCTCTGGTGAGAGAAAGTTCCGTTATGCTTTTCATCAACCTCCAGACATGGAATTCTGAAGGCATTTACCAACAAGCTGTGAAAAATGTCCAGGGGATATGGCCTCTTTTGATCTGAAAACCATTTGTGCTTTAAATAAAGGGAAAAACCACAAGACTTTTAGCTTTCTGAATTGTGGAGACAATTCTGAAATAATGCTGATCTTGCCTTTTTTTCCCCTTCTCCTTCTCCTCCTTCCTCTCAATATTTGAAGCTAATTCTCTGGAGGTATGTGTTGTCCTTGAAATCAAGAATCAAAACATGCCCCTCATTTCTGGACACAGGGCCAGGATTGCATAACTAAAATCAGGAGATAAAACAACATGTTATTTCTTAAGCAATGAAAACAAAATTAGCAAAGCCTTATTTCCTCTGCATTTGCGCATTTTAACTTTACCCTGCCGCCTTCTTTCTTATCTCAATATTCCCCCTCACTGCCTGACTCAACTTCCAAGCATCCCTCCTTGTGTCCATCCCTCTCCTCCCTCTCAACACACATATACACACAACTACCTGGACTGGGCAAGAAGCAGAAAATGCCATAATTTCGTTGGAATTCAACATGTGAAGAGTGACCCACTAGCCCATGCCTTGACAGCCAACAGGTCAGTGCTGGGGTTGCGCTGCTGCCTTTCCCTGAGTGCCTACACTAATTTGTGCCAGCAACTCATTTCCCTGAACTCTGAAGGAACTTTGTATCTTGATTCTGTCACAGGCCTTGGAACCTGTTGGTCACCTGCAGCAAAGTTTTACAGAAAGAGAGGGGGGTGGCATAACCATATTTTCTTAGAAACTAAACTTTTATAGTCAAAGAAAGACAAGATATGTAACATGGAGTACTGAGACAAAAATAAAAGAAAAGCCAATGGTTCCTACTTCGAAAGCTCTGCAGTGAGAGAAATGCAGTTTGAATAGCGGGGAGAGAAAAACTTTTTGGCTCTTCCCTCTCAGCACTTTATCATCAACAAATAGAAAATGTTGAAGTTATTTCATTACTATTTAAACAACATTTCAAGATGCATTTTTTCTCCCATGAAAGACTAAGTAGCTATATCAAGTTCATATACAAGGTTGAACTACTTAATTGTACAATTTTAAACTTAAGTCAGAGGTGAGCTCACAGGCTCATTATATGCACTTTTAACTCTTTTTTATACTCATAATCTCATTTGTGCTTTATGAATTTTTTTTCCACCAAAGTGAGAATATCGGCAAGACTTCCAAGAATATAACTGAACCTCTGAATGTGTTAGGGTGAATATGCATATGGGAAGGGTGAATATGCACATGGGAAATCAGCAGTTTGAAAGAATTTCAGCAGCTGGAGAGGGAAGAACCCCTGCACTCTCTCTTAGCCACACTATCAAAACTATAGAGTGCAAAATACTTTTTGACTCTCAAATCACTGAGAAAAATCAATCCTTTTTTACTTATTGCCAACAAGAAAATGGGGGAGAAAGGTGGTGGGGAATAAATAGGTTGTTCCCAATCTACAAGGCATACATTTTTGAAGAAGACTACAATCAGACCTTCCTAGTGAAAAAACATTTAAATAACTGAGATCCACCTGTTTGTGTAACTTACCCAGCTCAAAACGTTTTCTGTCTCTCTGGGCATTTTGGTTGCTCTACTAGTGAAACAACTGGTATCTCTTGTAAAATTTTATTCCTGAAGGAGATTTCTTGACATTTTTTGACATATTTCTTGACATATTTCTTGACTTTTTGTTTGTGGCTTTATGGCTGGATATATGTTTAAAATACTGTGCTTTTAGAAAAACTAAGTTGTCCATCCTCTTTTCCAAAAGAGCCAACACTTTTAGAGGTTGTCCATGTATTTTGAAGTTTCTTCCTTTCTTTTGTGTTGATTTTCCCCTTGAATATTTACTCTTTTGAAGAGGTGCATTTGGATGGTTCTCTAGACCACATCCATGCCCAGGTCCCACTTTCTCTTTGCAAGGCTGGGAAAGCATTTGGGGGAAGAACTGGATGACATTTGTCCCTTTCCTTCATTTATCTGTGATGAAGAACTCGGCTGAAGTCGATGTCATGCATAATGTGCTTCATGCTGGCCATTTCTTCTAATGCATTCTGCTCTGCTGTGTGTACTTGGATTTAATCTTGCAAGTATTTTTCTTCCCAAAGATGAAATTCTGAATACTGTTCTCAGGCAGAATAAAATGTGAAAAACGAAATTAAATGCTACCTCACAAACATCATGTCTGATCATATTTCTAGTCAGAAGAACTAAGATAAATGTAGTAAAAGAAATAAAAGAGTTTAGATTTGATGGGGAAATAGAATATTATTTTCTATTATATTTGAAGGCCCATATTTTGAGCCTTGTGTTTAAAAATAAATACTGGGGTTGCATCAGGCACTGAATGTTGTCTTGTGACATTTCAAGAATGACATAACTACTGCCTTTTTCAAAGGACCAAGACTTTTTTGTCCATAATTGAACATATTCAAAAGGAAGTTAATACATGGAATAAAAATAGAATGATTGCCAGAAAATATAAGGTAATAATAAATTCTAGTATCTGTCACCTGAGAGTATTTTAAGGAAAAATTAAACACGTTTAGATCTGCCAACAATGTCTGTGTTTATACTGCTCAAAAATGTTTTATAAACCTTTTTCCCCATAAAACTGTTCTAGAGTGTTTTTCATGGAGTTAGGAAGAAATATGCCCACAGAGGATCTGTTGCATAATTTCCTGCTATGGGGATTCCTTATTTGTTTGTACAGAATACTGGGTGTCCAGATTCAATATAACTATTTATTTTTCATTTATTTTCATGCCTATTTGTCTGTCCCAGAATTCTGTTTTTCCCAGAATTCTCCCAGCCATAGCTGCATATAGGATTCCATGTACCTATGCCTTTAAGGGACTATCAGACTTTTTCTCTTGCACATTATGTATCTTTGCTATGGTTTTCTCATGTCTTATCTTACTGAAGTGTATTTTCTCTGGACAGTGTTGGAAACATCCATTGCAGTCTTGTTGCATTCTCTGAAAATCTTCCTGTTTACTCTTCTCTTATCAGTCTGTGAACAGCTCTGTTTTGTGTTGAGGAATATCTTCCAGCTACATGTGATTGTCTTAATTATGCTGGGGAATTTAAAATTGTTCTAGCTGCCTATGAATAAGGTTTCAGGTGGCTGTAAGAAAAAGCAGTAAGATGCCAAATGATTTACATTCAAAGTGAAAAGTCTATAATCACCAGCCCACAGAAAAGTACCTGATAACATTCATGGGTGTAGATGGTCAAGTTTCCGCAGGGCAAGAGGAGCAGCTGCAGGGGTGGCCTCACAGAGCAGTTTCTTCCATGTTCAGCTATCCAGCTGTCAAGCTGAAAGGAACTTACTGCAAGTCAAAGCTGAGCCTGTCAGTGAGGTTTGTGTGATGTATGTGAAAACATGTTTTAAAAAGGAAAAAAAAATCCAAAACCAACAACAGAGAAAAGAGGAGAGAGTGAAAGAGTGAAAAATAACAGAGATCACTGAGATCAGAGAAGGAGGAGGAGAAAGCATTCCAGGAGCTGGGCAGATATTCCCTGCAGCCCATGGAGAACCCATGCTGGAGCAGATTTCCTACAGGGCTGTGGCCTGCAGAGAGCCCATGCCACAGCAAGAGAAGTGACAAAGAGAAATCGCTATGCACTGACCATAATGTTTTCTTCATGCTGTCACTGCTGGCTGGGGTGGGGATAGAGCAGTCTGGAGTGAAGGAATGAATCCACTTTAATCATTGGTAAATTAAGTTTATTTTCCCCAAGTCTGGTTTGCCAGTGACAGTAATTACTAAGCAACCCCTCTGTGTTTATCTTAACCCATGAGCTTTCTCCCTCCTGTTTTTTCTTAATGTCTCCCCCTGTTCTGCCAAGTAGAGGGAGTGAGTGAGTGGCTGGGTGGGAGTTTAACTGTTAGACCCACACAGAAACATATAATTTATATAAAGACAGAGTGAAAAGGTGAAGGGTGCTCATTTCATACAGTCTGGGGTAAAGATGAGGAAAAGAAGGATCTACAGGGAGTTTGAATTATTTGATTTTATATTTGTTTATTTTCAAAACTAAAAAAATTAAACCAAAACAAATATGATTCAAACAAATAAAAACCTAAATAAAGATTCAATACCACTGACAGGAATACTTAAGGTTATAAGAAGAATGTACCCTAACACTGTAAAATCAACTTTTAGAACTCATTGCTGTGAATGCAGATAATACTAAGACTTAAGCAGGTTTGTAAGAAAACTTAAGGATTTGCATAGATGTTGAGAATGTCCACATTTCAACTGCAAAGGATTAAGAGAAAATCAGAAGAAAGATGGCTGAAAGCTTGTCTTCATGCCAGCTCTCTACAAGATTTCTTGCACTTCCCTTTGAAGAAGATTATACTGGTGCCAGCATGAGACAGGCTAATATCTCTGTCAATGCTCTGGTTTGCTCCAGTTTTTTCTGTATTCTTACTTGCTTGGTGAATAGTTAAAAATTCACTAGCAATAACAGGATTGAGTTCCAAGTGGCTCACCAGGCTGATTATCTAATGAGGACAATTATTCTTTAATCAGCATGATGCAGTTTTAAGTGTGAGACTTTGGAAAAGCAAGTATGGAAAAGGAATCTGGCAGAATTTAGCAGGAGCTTATCACTAATGGTAAGAACTAGCTGCTTCACAGAATCAGAGCAAAGGATGGGTAAAAAGGCTCAAAAATTATCATTCTCATTCATTCAGGACCAAAATCCACCCAGAAAAGACATGACTTGTTCCCTGTTTGTGTGTTTCACCACCCTTAGCATGTCAAATGACAGGCCCCCAATCATGTCCTAATATCAAACTTAACTTCCTTATGTCCTGCCTTTGGTGAGTGAGGAGAAAAAATGTTTATCAGCCTCTATCTAGAGATGTTTTATGTACTGCAAGATAACTCAGATTGTTCTTTTATAATCTACAACAGCCAGATCCTTCAGCATTTTCTCATGGGTTGTGTCTTCTCTATCTGTTATTTTTGTGCTGTCTAAACTCTCCCTGATTTACTTGAATTTTATTTTAAAATGCAGTGCCCAGACTGAGCAGATTTTTTCAGATGAGTGTTCTACCAGAGTAAAGTAAATGGAAAAGATTACCTCTTTTATTATATGTATAATATTTGTAATATTCCAAATTAGCCTAAATTAAGATATATTCATTCTTGTTACAGAGTTCACAAACATGAAGGACAGTTCCATTCATAGTGCAGCTTTTACAAATTTAGTAACCAATTTTAATCTTTCTTTTTTAAAAAATGGCATCTTACCTTATTGTGTTGGTCAACAACACTGAAAATTATTAGTTTTGTGTGTCTAAAAAAGTCAACATGGTTTACTGACAGAACTTGATTTAAAAAAAAAAAATATAACCAGAGTTTTAACTGAAGGTTTTAATTAGGTGAGCTTATTATATGATAATATGCTAAGAAAGCATATGTATGAGAGAAAAAATTATTTAAAACTTTCAGCATCACCAAGCTTTTGGTATTTTTAAGCAATTTTTATAAAATTTACTTCATTCAGCTAAACATATGAATCCAAACATACTCCCTTTTGAAATTAAAAAAAACTACCAAATTTTCAACAATTTTTCTGAAAAAAAATACCCTGCTTAGTAAAAATCTTTCCCTTGCAATTTCTTCTTTTTTGTCTCACAGGGCTCAGATGTGGGAAGAGGTGAAAATTGTGTTCCACAGAAACGGTTTGTATTATCCAGGTTACAGTTCTTGCCTCTGACTTTCACACCAATGGAAGCAGGAGTTAGAATAAATTCCAATAGTTAAAAAAAGGGAGCAAGAATTTTACACCTAAATATTTATCCAATACAGTCAGTGTACAAGAGACAGCAAGAGCATGGACACATGAAAATATCGGGGACTGTTGTTATGCAGACACAAGACAACCATGAATTAAGAAAAGTTTTCTGCCTTCCTTCAGATTGAATCTGTAGTAGGAATATTTCTGTATAGTTGTCCTCTGTCGGGACCACCATGAGCCTGAGTGACAGAGAATCAAGGTTATCCTATCATTTACTGTAACAATTTAGCCTTTGTGTTTATTTTTATTATGAGATTGATTTCCTAGGGAAAGTAAGCAAATATGATCATATGACTGGGTATATGTTGGTGTTCATTTCCTGAAGTTCCTGGGAAATGAGTAGCTGGAAAGAAGACAGAGAGCTCCTGAACATCACCTGTAATGGAAAAGCTGCAGCATGACCAGGGAACATGACCGACAGGCGAAGCTGTCAATTCACTAACTAAACTGCCTTGATTCTGCATCTGTGCTGTAGCCTAGCTCTGGGTCTGTGGTTATCATGAATGACAGCATAAGGGAAAGCAGAACAAATTGTCCATCTCCAATGACACAGAACTCTTTTACAGCTCTGCAGTATCACAAATGTGTTTTGGGGAAGATTAGTGCAACAGGAATCTGTGATTGGACTAGGACATACCTCTGAATATCCAGCCTCTTGCCTGTCTTTTGAGGACATAAGATAATTTCTCACAGAGAGGCTCCTGATGGCCTCGTATCCTACTGTGCTGCTTAATGGATTATCTGCTATACTACATAGAAGAACAGTGATTTCCTGCTATTCAGTCTACAATAAATTAGGTGGTAATTAGCTTTATAAGGAGCTTGATGAATGAGCGATGTGAGAAAATACTATGTATAACTATGGGTTTATCCATTGTTCTTAGCTTAAACAGCCTCAATTACAATTGGATGTAATATTTCTCTAGTACCTTATTAAAATATGTCATTTTAACTTTTTAAATTTTTTATCAGTGAATTTATCTGTCCTATTTCCTATTTCCAGTGAGAAAAAATCTGTTAAATCCAGTTCCAACCCTCTCAGCCTGTTTCCATGGCAGAGGTGCTCCAACCCTCTGATCAACTTTGCGGCAATTTTTTTAGAAGAAAACATATCACAATATGCAATCTTGAGAATGCAATACTGAAAGCTAAAGGCAAACAGAAAGTACCAGAAAATTCTGAATGAGATTCAGATATTAAATTACAACTGGTCACAGATTACAAACATTCAAATTATAGAACATATTAACACTATAAAGCATAGCTGAAAGGAGAATGAATTACTTCACTAGAGAAAAAAAATCGGGTCTTGAAGGAATGGAGAAACTAGTTACAAAAGAACTGCCCTCACTTGTGTAACAAGGTGAATATACAAATTAATTTCTGAGCACATCATATTAGTACTGCTCCTCTATCAGTCAGATAAGGGATACAGAGTATGTTACAGACAAGGCTTAAATTGTGCTGTGAAACAAGGTAATTTACACTGAGAAACAGTACACAGATTACACTACTTATCTTAATGTAACAGAGTCAGTGATACAGATAACAAACAAAATGATAATTCCTGTCTCCAGCTCCTAGGCTGTAATTACTAGCAAAATGAATTCCCAGCTTTGTAAAACTCTGATGAAACTATATGGCATCTGAAACCAAATAATTTTACTATCTTTATTTCGTTAATAAAATTGAAAATCCAGGCAACCTCCCAATTTGTGTGTGTGATATGTCTCATCTTCTGTTACCTTTAGAAGTACACACTGGATTTTCATATTATTTCCATAAGAAATATAGGAAAGGCCCTTACATATGAAAGTGAGAAATCCCTAACTGTCAAAAGAGCTGCTATGGCAACAAAAAAAGAATGTGAAGTACATCAAATGGTGGAAAAATAATTGCATGAAAATATAAATAAACTACACGGGTTGTGTGTATTTTTGTATTCATTAGTTGTGTCCTCAGTATGTTCCATGATAGGGATTTCCAAAGCAAGTTCTGTAATGGTTTTAATGAAAATTTAATACAGCCATAGTGAGAATAACACAAGCCTGTAAAAGACTGCAGTGCAGGTTTTCTGTGTTTCATGATGAAAAAATCATCCAGAACCCCAAGATACAAGTAACCAACCGAAAATAATTAGTCATCTTGGTGATTCTTGGTGTCATCTTTTTAATTTCTAAATATTTTGAATTATCATATAGAGTCATTTCCTTTGGGAACAGCAGAAAGAAATTTTTCTAATGACATCATTATGCTGCTATTTGCCTATAATAGTGCTGAGCATGTTCTTACTCCACCTTCTTTTTCTTTCACATTTTCAGTTACAGGATTTTTTTCTTTTACTAGGTAGGAATGGGAAGACTGTTTTAATCTTCACATTTTTCACAGAAACAAAAAGAGTTCCTTTAAGTTTCTTCCCCTCCATCAAGACCCTATGTATTGCTATCTCCACTTCAAAATAAGAAAAACTTACTGTAATATTACAGTAAAGCAACCACTTATTTTCTTTCACGTTTCAGATCTGCTTGCAGGGCACAATGCAAAAAGTGTAAGTAACTAAAGAATCTCTGACTAGCTACCTTGTTCTCACTGAATTATTCAGTGGATGGACATGCCAATACTGCTAATAAAGCTCAATCCAGATCTGAGCACCAGCTGATATATTGGAATTAGCCTGTATCAGGCTCTGCATTATTAAATTGCTACAAGAGAAATATATTCTTTCTTGATCTCCTCAAATATTGCTGCCAATCAAATGCAGTCTAATAAAAATAGCGCATTTTTCCTGTAGATGTAGTTGCAACAGCAAAAACATAGGCTTAACATGAAAGTCCCTAGGAAACTGTGTTTATGCTGTCAAATATCTTTGCCAGGATCAGGTACCCTTTCATCCATTTTGAGAATCTACCACACTCATTTCATCACCTGGAAGTATTTCTCTTTTTCCATTATTATAATTATGAAAGAACCATTCACAAATTTCATGTCACCTTATTAATGATATTTTTTATAAATCCTTCTTCTTTAAGTTTTACAAAGCAATTTCTTTCAAATGTCTGATTGCTTAGAATAGGTGAAAAATAAATGGCAAGTTGCAGCAGAATTCATTTCTTAACCACGCCAGATATTTTAATTATTTAAAGAGCTTCTCTCTGAGGACTTCCTTTCATTAGTGTACTGTTTTTGTAGGCAGAACTCTCTGCATTTGTGAAAGATTGAATTCTGTATATTGTATTTCTCACAGAAAATTTATCCTGACACAGTCAATAAAAATAAATATATAAAAAAGCTAATAAAAACTCCTCCAGACATTCCTATTGCTGAATCTCATCTTCCTTTCCTCAGCACTATGGCGATCATACCACTTTTAATCCTCATATTGGACTGTTTTCTTTTATGCTTCCCCTGTTTTTGATGGGTTTATGGCAACTGCTATTATTCTAGCTTTGTGAAGGGCTCACAGGATCTCTGAATATGGATAGGGACAGTTAATGTTTCTGTCTATTCCTCTGGGCTCAGTTAAAAAGAAATCCTGGGTTCAGCAGTTTTAGAAACAAGACTCACCCATGAGGGAGTCCTACATGGCCTTTCCCCAGCACCTCCATGGTTACACACAAGCAGCAGCTTCCTCCCCTTGCACCCCACAGCTGAGGGAGCACCCCCTGCACAGCTCCCCTCCCATAAAGCCTAAGACAGATCAAATCTTAGGGCTGGGAGAAGCTCCACTGCCCTAGCTTCACTGATCAACAACTCCTGTTTCAGCCTTCCAAGCTGCAAACACTTCCAGTTTGTCACAAATCAAGACCTAGTCTCAGAACTGCCCTTTGAGATGTCATTGGCACCTGTTAACCCTGAAGACTCTGTCAGAGACTTCCACTCTGTGGGAGAAGAAATTTTCAAAAGTAACCTGTCAAAGTTTCCTTTTTTGACAGACTATGGAGCATAGCAAAAAAATTACCTTTTATGAAGTTAGCAATTATTTTAGTCTTCATTGCCCTTTACCCTGGAGAATAAAGACAGCTAATTTTCAATGTAAGGTCCTCAAAAATACCCGTAGCAGATCTTGATATCTATTTCAATACAAGAACTACAGGATCCATGTTCAGAAATGATGACACCAATAAAGACACTGAATTTCTGAAAAGAAACACTTTTGGAGAAGCAGCGGAGCGAGAATAAACGTTATGGGAAACTCTTGTAGCATTTTTTCAAGGGAATCCTTGCAATTCAGTATAGGCTTAAAAGAAGCCCATTGAAACGCAGCACTCTGCCCCATAAATGGCAAGACTCAAACTGCCACACAAAATTTGTCACTAAGGACCCTTATGTAGGGAAAATTATGGATCTGACTAGAATCCTTGTAACTGTTTGGTTCAAGGACAAAAGTTATGAATGTAAACCAGCCCGGACTATGATCACCCCTTGCTCATGATAAACTGGGAACTCACTCATTTGCTCATCATTTTTCAGTCTTGTTCATCACTTTTTTCAGAAATGACCCAAAGAAGCATCGGGGGCTTGGGGTGCTGCTTGGCTGAGGTCATGTGTTGCAGCTTCACCTTCTGTTTCACAGGGCAGCACAGAAAAAAAGCAGAGGACGTGGGAAGAATGGACATCCAATTCGTGTAAAGGCAGCCTTGCATCCCCTCTAGAGTTTTTTACACCAGTACTTGAAAGCTTATGTATGCTTTTGTTTAGAACTCATAGACTTGATCAACAGCATTGATCATTCATCCATTGAGTCTGAAAATAAAAATATTTCAGGCCACATGAAGAGACTCTAGCCAAACAGGGGTTTATGACATGGAAGGGAGCAGTTAATTTATTTTACATTTGAGATATTCTGAAGTTTTCTGTACAGATCAAAGGAACCTTGAATTAAAAATGGTCTCTCCTGAGCCTCAACTTTCAGGTGTGGAAGTCCAGCAGTATATCAGTTCTGAGACAGAAAGTAATAAGATCAGAGGATGAAAAAAATAATTCATTCTTTATATTTCTCTTGAAAAGAAGAAAACCACTGTGAGTTATTGTGAGGATATACGGCCAACTTCAAGCATGACTTGCTTACTTTTTGCAAATTATCAACTGTGTATTTAAAAATTTTTTATCATGTTCTAAAGATCTCAGTGTCTTTTTCACATTCACTGAGAATTAAGGAAAGCCTCTTTTTCATACGGATGTCATTATACTTGAGCAAGTGGAGATGGATAATTTTTTTGACAAATTCATCCAGCAAGCTGGTGGGAGCTTGGACTTTTGTTCTTCCTCTTAGGGCATTCTAAGTATAATTAAAAACTATTACAGTCTTATAAGTAATCTGTGACCCTTTTTCTCCCTGAGAAGGATCAAAATTTATAAAAGGGATCTTGGTTTTGTTTGTTTGTGTAGTAACATCTGTTTTTGTTTGGTCAACATTGTAGAATAACAAGTGCATTCTGCTATGGAGATGCTCTGAGATTTTCTGTAGGGAAGACAGTGATCTCCATTTCCCATCTACAAATCCTAAACTGATTCTACCTGTCAGTACTTCATAGTTAATGCAAACAAATCCAGACTTCATTAGCAGTCCCTGGTCTCCTCCTGACTGTTGAGGTAGGATTTATGGTTAATTTAGCATTAAAACTTCAGTTGGGTTCCATTTCAACACATATAGTCCATCAAAGGAAAGTGCAGCTGGAACACTGTGGTTATTACATAGAAATGCTTGTTGAGTGTTGGTGTATTTTTGTTCATCTTTCTTGAAGAAACTTGTCTAGTTGGCACAGTATTGCAGAGACTTTTTTTGTGCAAACTGGAGCTGCAGAGACATTTTTTGTGCAAACTGAAGCTCCTCAAGAAATACTCAGTTTTCTGACCTCAAGAAGGCAATGTTATTTTTGAAATGCAGTGTTAAAAATCTAAATGCAACAATGTAACCCGAGTTAGTCACAACACTGCCGATTTTTGCTTGCTTTCGTTTGTCAAAACTTAATGAAAACCTTAACTTGCAGGTTCAACTTCTTTTGTCACAAACGGGACACCAATGGACTTGGACTACTGATGGGGGTGTTTGATTGTAGGAAATTTATATATAACAGACTGAACTCACGCATGAAACATTGCTGCATGTGAGTCAAAGGCCTTTTTCCATGTGTTCTCAAATATTCTGCTAGTTTTTTACGTGTGGCTCATTTGACAGTTCAACTCTCAAAGAATAGAAAAAGAATTCTGTTTGGCTAGCTGTTTTTAATAGCAAGGTTTTAATGAACTTAAAAATTCAGAATTAAAAGTATGTTTTGCAGTACATTATTTTTTGTTTGCTTATTGGTTAAACTTCTTACGTTTAAGTTATTTCATTATACTTGACTAAATTTCAAAATGAGAGAACATAGTATTAAGAATCCTATGTTTGATTTTACTTTCTTATAATTAATTTCTTTCTGGTGAAATGAAGCTTGCTGCATCCTGGCTGCTTATCCTTTCAAGCAGGAACATGGTCATGCTCCTGCTCCATGACTGGAATATGCATTTGGCAGACTCCTGATAGATGCCCCTTCATGTACAGTGGTATTCCTGTGGTACATTATCTGGAGACAAGCTTTGAAAATACACAACAATTTAAAATTACTCTTACCATGAAAGAATTTCTGGGTTAATATGTTGTGAGATGAATTCACTAATCAAATAGTGAGTGTGCTGTGTGGCTTTTATATTTGTGAAGGATGCTTTGAAAAAGCTAAACCTATATGCATTTGCCTGTTTATCTGGACTAGATATAAATTAGCCAAGTATTTAAGGATGCTATGTGCATTAAAAAGATATTATTGAAATATATAGAGAATAAATAAAATCCGGTATAATAAAGACTCAATAATGATAATAACAATTACAGTTGTGAGGACAGTATTGATTGAATATTTATTTTTTCTGCTTGAAAAAGAGCAGGTTTGTGCCATTGAATCATCCATAAAATGAGGAAATTCTTCTTAATTACTGAGCACATAAAGTTTGTTAAATATCAACTATCACAATTTTTAAAAATACCATTAGATCGGAGAGACTGAATCGACCGGACTGACTTTTCCAAGGCTAAATAATGTCTTCCCTAATGAAAAAGGCATATCACATGCATAGAATGCTAAAGTATAAATTGTACCTTATTTTTTGTAGCATAGTGTGTGTTGTGTTTAGGGAGAGAATTCAGTGAGTAACAAACAGAACAATTATTTACTGTAACAACTCATTGGTCACCTAATTGGAATAACTGTCATGGGATATGGCAGATTCTTCATCACTTGAAAGATTTCCATCAAAATAATACTTTGTTTTAAAGTGTTTCTTGCTCAAATCATTGTCCTATGATTTTAGTTATGCTTAATGTTTCTTTAGATTACCTAAGTATTTGGGGTTTTTTTTCTAGATTTCATGATAAATGCTCAATGAACAAACAAACATGTAATGGAATAAATGCACATGTCATGAAGTGATATGGATAACCTCCATATGAAAGTAGCTTTGGGTAGCAAACAAAATATATGGCATTCTTCTAAGAAGTGCAAAATTAGCTGTCCATAAGTCTGGACTGCTATCTGTTCTTACTTAATATGGGCAGTTTTTGGGTTTCAGGCTAGTTTTATGAATAAATATTCAATATAAGGTCATCGAAGGATAAGTTGGCATTTTAACTGATAAATTAAAGCAAATTTGACAGTAGATATGTAAACATGACAGGATCATAGTAACAGTACTGATTTCAGTAAAGCAGGCCTTAAAGATATTTCTGCTGCTTAGAATTAGAGAAATGGCCCCAAATTCATTGTCTGTTGTATGTTGTGTTTCCTATTTAAAATGTTTTCAAAATATCCATGCTTAAAAGAAAAAAAAATCTATTATCTACATTTTTTTTACCCCCAGGGAGTTATGAATTACCATCTGAATCTAGCACAGAACCTCTACTACAGGACTATCTTTAGAATGTCAGATGTTGAATCTTGAACTTTATCACATACCTTTCAATGGAGTGGCACTAACTTGCATTTTTTCTGGGGTAAATCTGGTTTTAGTGTGAGTTTTGTCATGTGTTTGATCAATGGCCTTGAACATACCTCAGCCTATTGGACTATATACTCTGGTTATCTTAGCAGTTTAAAACATATGTTCCTACCAGCACAAATTCCCTTTTTTTTTGCGGTACCTGATGCTCTACAAGCATATCTGATCTACAGAAGTAGTATTGCATTTTGTCTGACATGTTTCGTGTACTTCACCTCTATTCCTTGCTTTAGTTTTCTGGATTAAGTAATATTTGAAAAAGGTAAACTGATGCAACAGGAGAAAGGAAAAAAAAAAAGTAAGAGAAAAAAACTTGTCTGAAATTAATGTACTTTAAAATATTGACAGTGAGAATCCCAAGAGTAATTTATTTTACTTTTTGAGAGACAGTTTACCTTTGCATTGTTGCAAGTCCAAGAAGTCTCTCCTCAGACTGAAAGGAAATAGGTCAAAAGAGCCAGACAAGCTGGTAACAGCACATGCATTCCCAAATGCTAGTTTCCACCCTCCTTCAAAGACATCTGAGAGATTGAGTGTGTTCCTTTCTCTCTCCTTTAGGATAAATATCATCAATCACACCAACAGGGAAACAAACTTAGAAATCCAAGTGTTTGAGCTGTCTCCCAGCAAATATCCAGTGTTTCTTTTAAACTGACCGGAAATGAGTTGGAAGAAATTGTTGGTTAGCTCTAGGGCAGTGAAAGAGCAGGAGGTTTGTCAAGTATTAATGAATTCCATGTTCTTTTGGAATGGCAGAGCATAAAAATCGATTTCTAGATGAAGGTGCAAAATTGAAAAATATGTACTGCTGAAAGCCTGGAAAAATTATTGCACCTTCTATGACATCATTCAAAGTATTTATTAATCAGCAGTAACAATATTCACCTTTTAAGTTAAAAATCATGTTTTCTTAGATTTCATTATAAATATGCCATAAACAGATGAACACATCATGAAGTTACATAATTAGTTTTCCCAACTATTTTATTTATAATTGGTAGTCTAGTTATTATTACTTCAAAAATTATACATGGTTTCTGCTTTACAAATGGAATATTAGGCAGTTCTTGGCTGGAGATGGAAGAGGTGTTGAGGGAGCTGAAATGAGCTGATTAGGAACTCCCAGCGAGGCTGGAAAAGGGAAAGTTGAGTCATATCTTCTACAAACTGTTCCACTGTATGAAGAGAAATCATTTTACCAAACTGTCAGTAGCTAAAAGTCTGTTGTTTAGGTCCAAGTTAATTATCCCAAACCCCATAAAAAGGATTTTCTAAAATTCATTGCTGACCTGTTTTGGATCCTCTTCTAACATGAATTCTTCTATTTTCTTCTCAAGAGACAAATTTATTCAGATCAGACAGTGACCTCCCAGATGAATCTTGATTCATGCTTTCCTAGCAATTTACTAAATTGTGAAGAAGTTCTCATGGCAAAGATCAGAATTAAAACTGAGATGTTTCAGTATGTATTACATTTGGCACTCTGCCAAAAATGGCAATAGGTATTTACCTTACATCACAGTATTTATTTACATTACATTCCATGCAAAGACATCTGACTTTTTTATACCACCTGCCACTGAACCATTTTGAGGTCTCTTTTTTTTTTTAATAAAGCTCCAAGGAACCCTGAAAGGCTTAGTGACTTGTCATGTAATGAAAAATACTGGAGAATTCAGATGTTCATGGAAGTCTGCCTTGAGAAAACTCTACTCTACTCTGGGGTCTAAGCCATACCTGAGTCCCAAGGAGAAATACAGCAAGGACAGACACAGAGAGATTTCTGTCACAAGTGATTACTGAATGTGAATGCAAATGAAAAATAAAAAATAATAGTCCTGTTAGTTGCTCTTGAGGCTCAGGACTAGTAATTTTAGGTCGAGCCTGAAGAATAGAGAAGAGGGTACATAAACAAAAAGGTGTGACCAAGGCCTCAAATGCTCCAAGTGGATGGGGAAGCTTTTACCAGCTCTATTCTCATCCTGCTCTAATCAAGTGATTCATCAAGTGATCGAAGATCAGATTCTTCTAAAAGAGAAAATTTGGAAGTAAAGGGACAGATATTTCTCAAATTCTAACGTATGTAATTTGAAATTATTTTTTAAAATCTTAGAAGCTGAGAAAAAATACTAATCAGGAAGAGTTCAATCTCAGATTTTCTTTCATACAGAGTTTTGAGTAATAGTTGCATTTAATTCATTGGCATAATTGAGAAGATTTGTAGGGATTAGCTGCTTCACTTCTATGTGCAACTTGATTTTTGTCAGAAATGTCTCACAACATAAATGAGAAAACATATTCAGTTTAGTTTTTCAAAGCTTGTATTCCTTACGGAATTTGATCAATGTGTTGGTAGAGAGTTCATTTCGATCAGCACTATAATACATTATGAGAGATAGCAAGTAGGAAATCTCTTAATGAGTTCTCTGAATTTCCCATTTGTGAGGCAGAAAATGGTCCAGAGGTTAGGACTTCTCAAGTGGTATGTGGTATTTACTTATTTTATTCCCACTTATAACTAACATAAATGGATTTTTAAAAAGGCTCATGTATTTTATGCCCCCTTCTATTTAAGGCTTTGGGAGCATATATTGCTAAGGTTTCTGGTTCAAACCCATTGAAAATTGATTAAATCATTTTGCTTCCAATAAACCTAGACAGGGTAGAATTAGTTGTTCAATAATCATAATAAACTATTATTTGTATATCAAGTGGGGTGAACAGCAAGAGGTATCACAGGTGCATTAACCAGGTAATCCCCACTCACTAGTTCTAAAGAAAGCCCACAGAGATAGTAGAAAACCCAATATAAATTGCTGATGTAAAGAGGCTCAAGGCACAAAACATGCTGTCCCTTAATTAGGGTCCTAAGAAGCTGTGATGTCAGGTTTTAACAGTGAGAGTGAAAAGGCTATTGGTTTCTGTGTACTGTATCTGCAGGCACCAGCAGCAGTGCAGTGAGAATATCCAGGAGAGTCTGGAATTGCATGGCCATGAATCAAGCAGGCACAGAGCAGGGGGTTCCTCTTTTTCTGCTTGACTGGTACCAAAAAGGGTGCTCCAGGGTCTAAGGACACACTCAGGAGCCAGAAGAAATTTGCCATTCAGAAGCAGACAGGGATGTTACTGCCCAAAGGGTTAGACTTGATGGCTTTTATTTCCACAAATAATGCTGACTCTCTGGATTGACTGGGCTTTCCTGGTTTCAGGCTATGGGCATGGTCAGGACAGCACACAAGCCCTGTGGGAGCACAAAGGACAGAGAGGTGGAAAACAAAAGATAGGCTCTTCTGCCCTGCTCAGCACAGATGCCACCACAGGGATACTTCCTGAGCCGGTGCGACCAGAGATGTTCAGGTACTGAATTTCCACCTGGTACTGTGCACACCTGAATTCAAGCATGCAGAAAATTTTCAGGATTCACCTGTACATCAACAAGCTGATGGATTTATGATATTTCATACCATCTTAAGTAAATTCTGGTTACTAAAACAATAATGATCTTTCCCTTTTTCACACTAATACAGTCTTGCTATATCCCTTCATCAATTTGATAAAAGGCAATTTTCATTGGGTTTTTTTAGTGCAAAAACTGAATTACATTAAACTCTTAGACAGCAGAGCTGCCACAATGTTCATTTTTCCTTTTAGGACTGAAAAAAATATTTCTGTCTTCTACAGCAAGTTCCTGAAGCAATGGAAAGCTTAGCCTTGTTTCTTTCTTTTCTCTTTAAAGCCATTAGTTTTTGACAAAGAGAGAGAACTTGTGTACATATACAGTGCCCCTAGAGTTAACAAATCTTCTGTATTAGATATATTTTTATTGTTTATGTGTTTTAACTAAACATTTCAGATGCCCTCCACAGATTGCTCTTGATCTCATGAATAGATTAAAGATTAAATTATTTTACCCATATCTTTTCTCTTTTCTGTCTAAACCTTTTTAGCATTTGTGCACCTACTTATTCTCCTATAGGCAACACCTAAAAATGTGAAATGTCCCTTTCCCTCATACAAAACAGTGTCTGAATTTTTATTGTATGTGCTAAATGTCAGAAAACTGGAAACCTGTTTATCCTTATGGAACAGCTATTTTTGAATGGCTTTGCAGACTTAAGTGTATAAAAAGGGTTTTGTCACATGTTGGGGATGAGGTCTGGTACTAAACCAGCTTCCTTGGAAAGGGACAGCAAAGGTAGCATTCAAAAATCAATTCAGCCCTCTGTCTCCTGGGTTGTTCTCAAATCTTATTAATTCCTACAACCTTTTGAGTCAATGGACCTGCTCAAAACAGCAGGCTGCTTTCTGGGTTGCTTGGAAATGCTACAACAGTCTGCCTTGCTACCTGGCTAACCTCAGTCAACCCTCTCCCTCTTCTGGGAGTTGCAAGTTAACCTTAAAAATCAGCCCTATCTCCTGCAGTGTTTACTCTGTATAGGCCTTGTCCCAGGGAGACACAAGTCCATTTTCCAGACTTCACCGCTGGGAAGTCTTAGTTCACTTCTTGTTTCTGATATCTAATTTTTAAAAAAGCAAACAAAACAAACAAAAAAACCCCCAAAACAACCAAACCAAAAACAAAAAAACAAACAAAAAACCCCAAAGCTGAAAAAAACAAACAACCCCCCCAAAAAAAAACCCCAAAAAACTAAGAAAAAATAGAGAATGCACTGGGAAGGAGACTCAAAGAATACATGCATGCAGTCCAGTTGACAATAAAATACACATTTCTTTGAAAGGAAGTCTCCAACCTCTCTTTAAATAAGTGACAGATGATCAAATCTACTGGGACATAAAACTTTCCTAACTTATAGATTAGTTCAACTGGCCTTGTATAGCGCATCTAGATATAGAATGCTGTCCCTGGTGTCCTGTTGCCCCTCAACAATAACTATACTGTTCAACAAGTCCCATAGTACACCTGTTAGCAGCTTGTGGATACTTCTGTCTATCTCAAATCATGTGGATGCCTGTCTGTGGGCAGATGAATGTAGCTCTGCAAGTGGACTCCAGCTCTGGAGGAAGAAGTTTAAAGAAAGGTGGACAGCAGAAGTAATGGAGATCTGGCAATCAGTTGGACCTAGAAAGCAATTGGATGACCTGCTCTGCTAGAGGCTGAATCAGTTTCCTAAATTTAGGTGTCCAGTGCCATTTTGCATACTCTTCTGTATTTGAAAATTTTGCACAAAGCTGAGAGATGTGCCATACAACCCACAAGAAGCCAATACCTTTCCAGAACAGTAGATGTCAACACAATGTGCTTACATGTATCATAAGGCACTAAACATCTGAATTGAGTCTGCTGTTGGCTACAGAGCAGTGAATCCTCCACTAGCTTCAATGAACTGTATTGACTTAATAACCTTAGTAATACAATTTATAAAAAAATTACACACTTAAATCACATGTAGAAACGCAGAACATATCTTGTACCTACATCCTAGTATAGACACTCTGTTAAGATCTTCTGGCTTCTGAAAAGAGAAATGTGAATATAAGTTAAATGGAAATAATATTTCCATTATTTAAAATTCATTCATTTACCTCTTATGCTTGTTTGTTGCAGTTCACAAGTCCATTTTCCAGACATCACTGCTGGGAAGTCTTAGTTTACTTCTTGTTTCTGATATCGATTTTTTGTGCAGTTTTTTTCTTTTATTTTTTGCTAGCCTGACTTTGTCCATGTGAAGAGAAAATAAAGCCTGTCTTAACTAGAATTGTATTCTTTATATATTCCTTTGTAAAAAATTAACAAAATATCATCCTTAGGTTTGTTAGAATAGACCAAAACTTTAAAGGGCTTGGAACATAAAGGGAAAAGAATAATAAGGAAATAAGACTAGCCTGAAACTTGTAAAGTATATTTCTTCCAAAATAAAAAGTAAGATGGGTTATTCTGAAAGCTCAAGAATGTCATGCCCTGGAGCATCCACTAAGAAGGCTTATAAAAAAAAGATCACCTTTGGACACTTCAGACCATAAAGCTACTCATAGCTTAACACTATATCACAGGTTCTGCTAAACCTTGAAAAAAGACAGGAATTTGTGCACTGTAAAAGATGACAGAGGATGAAGATACCAGTGGGTTTCCTAATTGACTTACCGTGAGGATCATTTCAAATAAAAGAGCAAGATGACAATTTTTATCTGTCAAAATTTCAGATACACAATCTCATCAAATCCATGAGCAGAAGTCTAGCACCCAAAGCATTCCAAGCTCAATGTCATTGGAGGCAAGATTTCATCAATATGAAAACACAGAATAAAACTTTCTTCTTGCTTAGGTCTTGCTTTTATTAACAACCAAGTACAGACAATAAAATATCTTCCAGTAAGACTGTCCACAATAAGTATTTATTAAAATTATAATTGACATTTTACAGATACCTTTTCCAATATTCTTTTTTTTTTCTTTTAAATTGACTGCAACAGCTCCCTGTGGTACTGGTCATGGTCTTGAATTATATTACGAAAAATAATTGACATAGAATACCAATATACTCCATTCCACAATCAATTATTCAATATGAAAAACTTAGTAATGACTGTAAATAAAGACAAGTAAACATAACAGAACGCAGGTATCCTGGGATTTTTTTTTTTTAATGTAGTGTTGAAAGAGATAAGAAAACTACTTCTAGGCACAATATGACTGTGTTTCATGGGTCAGTTGTTGCACAAGTGATACCATTTTCCCAGCCTGCTTGTTGTGCCTGCAAATCATTATCCTATACATGAAAAATCCTCATGTGGAAGATGTAGAAACATTTCTTTTTCTGTTTGCCACTGCCTTCTGTAAAAGAACAAGTGATACTAAACAGAAACAATACTTGCATAGCGACAGATATGTACAGAAGGAGACAAGAGCTGAGAGTAATATGGACCAGCGTGAATTAATTTGTGTTTCTTCTTAAATATTTCCACTAAATCCTATTAATAGTGTCATTCTTCAGTCGTTAAACAATAGTTTCTTTTATTTTTGTTAGTTACAGAGAAGCCTGTTATGCCATGTTATTAAAATGTACCACAGTAAGACAAACTTTACCAGTTAGTGCTGAGCTTCCTGGAGGAGATCCAGGCTTGAGAAACTTCCTTTCTGTTATTATCAGTGCCAAAAAAAGAGAGGTGGAACAGGAACAGATTGAGAAATACAGTACTGAGTATAATGCATTTTTTCTAGAGATAAGCACAAGATTTCCATCTGAGTCTCCTCAAAGGTACTCAGAGTAACCAGACACCAAAGTTGGCAGTGAGGCAGTTTCCACTGCAAAAAAAAAGAAAGGACAAAAGAAGATAAAATGCAGTAGAAAGTTTTCAAGAATATTCTTCATGATAAAAATAGCTCTTGCTGATAGGATGCTTATATCCTGTTTTCATTTATAAGCATGAAAAATATTTTAAGGAGCTAAATTTATTAACACTGATTATTTCCTTACAAAGATTGTGACTGTGTTAAATTTCTTCCTGGAAATCCTTTTGTTGCCATTTCAGATTATGTTTTGCATTCATTGATTTCAGATTCTTTTTTTTTTTTGTACAAGTTGGCAGTTTGCATGCAAGCAGTAACTGTAAGAAAATGGTGTGACCAATATATCAAGTATATGCTTAGGGAAATGAGGGATAAGGAAAGAAAAGAAATAGAAAATTCTAAGAAAGGATTTGTAAGATGTGCATCTTCAAATAAAGAATATGATTTAGTGTACCCCAAACAGAAGGCAAGGAAATGTAGGGCTATCTCCAAGGAATTTGGGTTCATTTGCAGTTTGATACAGCTGGGTGCACTTGAAGAGCTGAAGTTTTCCCTTTTGATGCCTGTTTGTCTATTTTCTCAGATTACTGTACAAGGGAACATGTACTTCAGTTCTCTTCCTGACAGCAATGAAACACTTCAAGAATATCAAACCCAACTGTCTTCTGATCAGCAAAGGGAAGCAGGAGGGACTGGCTTGATGCAAACAAGAAAAGATGCAAAAAGCCACCAGTATATTTTATGTGCTGAAAAAAAAAAAAATCTAACAAAATATTAATTAGCAGGGGAAGAAGTCAAGGCAATTGCTGGGTGAATATTTCACAGTATCTCTCCCCTTTCCATTCTGAAAAGTACAGACAGTTTTGAACAGAAGTAAAAATGACCAATGTTAAACTGGAAATGATAATTATTTTCTTTGTATCCTGTTTTTTAGTCATGAGAACAACAAAACTTGCACTATGGTGGGATTAAAAGAATTTGTCTTGCTAAATCAATGACTGGAACACTGAAATGTGATATGCAAGCATAAGCTATGAGTCTCAAGTTTCATTTCCCTTCTAATTTGAATAAATTTACTGCAAAGACCAAATGGTCTTTATCAGTGGATTGGCACTTGGGGTTTTACTCCATGGGATCTGCCCATGATATGCTGAAAATTTCTGAGAAGCTGAATTCTGGAGCACCCATTCTATAATCTGGGATTGTCAAAATATACAGGTAATGCTGACCATGTCTTTCATGAAACACTGCTACTGTTAGCACGTGAAATCACACTATTTTGGAAATTTTAAAACCAAGAAATGTTAGAAATTGAAATCAATTAATATAATAACACTATTGGAAGCATAAGTATCTCCTGACACAAATTATATTTAAATTCAGTTTTGAAGTGTTGAATATGGACCAGCAAAGCAAAAGGGCCTCTGAACTTAACATTAGGTAACAAACAGCTTAAAAGAACGTTAACCTTTTGAATCACAGAAAAAGTATTTTCTTCCAATCTTAATTTTATTAATTATCTTTCTTTTTCCTTTTTTTTTTTTTTCTTCTTCCCCTCTTCTTTTTCCTGATTTAATTTTCACTTTTAAGAACATAGAACTAGGATTTTAATCTTGGCTTGCAAATCTATAGTATGAAGTAGATTAAAAAATCAGGCATCACACTTCTCCTTGAAGTGATCGCACTGTGCAAGTAAGTCTAGTGGAGGATCACGGGGCAAGACTTGCAAAGACTGACTTCCCTTTTACTAAGTGTACGATAAGCCTGATCAAAATGAGACTTTGTAGCTTGCTGGAAAGAACATTCCAATCTCAGTGTTTCCCAGACTTGTTTTGGATTTAATTTACAAGTTATCTGAAAAGCTGTTCTGGAAACACCTTACTGATAATTGTTACTTTCTGAAAGGAATACGCTTTGTTGTCATCAGATTTGATTAAGATCATCACAAAATAGACAAGTCACAATTAAAAAAACCCAACAAGTTAACACAGTGAGGATTTAAGTTCTCAGCTGTAAGGTAGGAAACCAATATAAGAAAGACACATGAAAAAGAGACTGTATATTTCAATGTCTGAACCAAATGTCTCCCACCTGTCATTTAGTCTCTGAGTAACTTCCCAGAGTTGACTTAGTTTTAGCTGCCATTACTCTTATCATTGTTCAGGGCTATTAGAGTGCCATTGTTACTAATTAACGCTTAAGAAGTTCCTGTTCCTTCCAGTTTTTCTTTCTTCCCTACTAGATTAAATTAATAAAACTTGCAGATCTAGTAGTTAGTATTTACAATCAAAAAAAAAATAAAATTCCAATTAAATATAGTGTCTACTGGAGCAGAAATATAAACAGAGCATCTGGGATAAGTTTTCTTACACTAAAGTCTTCTTCCTTGCAGGGAAAGCTGATGTGCATGAAATCTTTCTGGCTGCTTTATTTCCAGACAATTTGTCTTAATCTATAAAATTGTTGGAGGCCTCTACTAATATTACAAAAAAAATTATGCTATATACAATTTTCATGCCTTCATGATACAAGATATTTTCATTTCTAGAGAGATCTCATAAAGTATAATGATACAAATGAGAACTTGACTGCCAGCTTAAATGCCTCACTTCTCTTCCTTTGTGATTTGGAGAGAGTAAGGCCCTCACACATTCCCTCTGATGCCATGCAGCAGTTCTGCTGCACACTGCTCTTAAGCCTTGATTTGCTTTCAAGTCCTCTTACCTGTAAGCTGTTGACACTGTACCTTTGTGCCATCCAAGACAGTGATGACATATTCTTCACCTGGTAAAGTCTAGTTCAACAGATTTGAATTAGTGGTTTTATTTTTCTATAAACATTTCGGTAGAGAGTATAGCTAAACAAGTAAAACTTCTCTATTGTCGGATCCTTACAGTAACATAATGTCCCCATTATGTAACAAAACCTGTAGCTTGCTAAAGGTTTACATTTTTACTAAAAGCAAAGAAAAAGAATGCAAAACCCTCATCCTATTTCCTCCCTCCCTCCCTCCCTCCCTCCCTCCCTCCCTCCCTCCCTCCCTTCCTTCCTTCCTTCCTTCCTTCCTTCCTTCCTTCCTTCCTTCCTTCCTTCCTTCCTTCCTTCCTTCCTTCCTTCCCTATTTGAATAATCCTCTCTAAACATGCCACCTGGTGCACTGATGCAAAATTCAAATATGCTGTCAAAATTGGATGAGCTTCTTTTACCTGTTCAGAATGTTGATTTCCTGGATGCTTGCTTGAGGGGGTCTGTAATGCAGAAATCCTTATTTTTATAATGACACTTAGAATGCTGCTGAAACCTGAGGCAATAGTTTGTCAATCCTGTTAATAAAATGCTAGCCCTAGACACTGGCCAGTTAATTGCAGCATCACATATAGGAGAGCATGTTGTGTTCCTTGGTATTTCTTCTCGAGTTATACTCTTACATGAACTGCTTCACCTGCTCCTCTTGGCCATTTGGATGCTTTAACATTCAGACTCATCTCTCTCAGTTTTTCTGAAAGAAAATTTCCATGGGTCTTTACATGTTGCTGAAAGTAGGTATATTGAATATAGACAGGAGTACACACTAATTTGATTGGTCTACGGAATATACTTCCTATCTCAGTTAATACAAAATAGAAGAAATTGAATCAGAAGAAGTTCTATATTTGTCCTAAACCCTCTCTGTCCTTCAACATTGTGACCACAGAGGATCTGGCACTATCTCTTGCTCAAATCCAAGGTGTGAAATATGCAACATACTAGAGCACAAGACCTATATTTGCATGACTTTGCGAGATTTTCCAGGTGTTTTGTCTTCAGTTCTCCTAGATTTAGGGACAACACCTAAGCACAGACAATGTTTTAGAGTTAAATCTCCATTTTATTTGCCACAGGCATCCATTCACTCCTTATGGGATGCTGAGATGAGACTTGCATTGCTGAGTTCACAGTATTGCAAAAAGCTTTATCTGCACAGTCTTAATAGTTTCAGTATCCAAGATTTTTCATTGTTTTTTGGTTTGGTTTTTTTCTTTTAAAAAACACTATGTTCTATGTACATCAATCCAAAGTCAATTATTAGGAAAGTACAGGTTTCTCCTTCTGCCTGTTATCACAGTTGCCTCTAATTAAACCCACACTGTTTGAACCTACTGAGCACTCTCCTGGATCATTTGATCACCTAAACTCTTATACCTTTTCATTACTTTTGTGGTCACATGCTTTCCTGATCTGCTGCTCCTCTTAACCTTTTCCAGGCTAAAAGATGCAAGGATAGCTAATTTATATCCCAATTAAGACTAGCTTCCTTCAATTCCTGTGGAGTACTGATCCCTCATTAATCTCTTTTTCATCTTGGCCTTTTTATCTCCCTGAGGTGTTGACCAAGGAAAGGGATCTTTGGGCAGAGATGCTCAGACCTGTATAAATTCTTCAGTGAAAGGGTGCAAATATTATTCCTCTGGAGCAAGAGTGCTAGAACAGTATGGTATGCACAGGTACTTGCAGAAAAGGCTGAACCACTAAAATAATAATGGAGACAATGTTCTCTCAAGGAAAAGAATAGCTATGAAGAAAGTTCATTGGGCAGCATAGTAGGAAATATTCCTAATGGTGATTTTTTTTCATCAGTGCCCATATGTTGTTTTAAAAACTCTTGGAATAAACTCAGTGATTCGGTAACACGTTATGAAGTTGTGCTTCATGTCATACAGAATTATTCAAAATCATAAACATAGCACTTGATTTCTGTCTGAATGACACAAAACCATGAAATTGTTTCTGCCATATAATGAAGATTTATGGGCCCTTTCAGAGCTTTACCTTAAAGGACAGGAACATCTTTTATTTGCTGTAGACTGGAATTGCAGACCCTTGCACTGCCTGCCATGGATCACAGAGGGAAATTCCCGCAGCTCCCGGGGCACTGGTTCTGCAGTGCCGCACAAGGAGCTGTGCAGGTGTGGGTGACAAGGTGCTGAAGCCGTGGGGGCTCCCAGAGCAGACAGCAAAGGCTTCTTTGGTGGACATTTTCAAGCACATTCCCAGCTCAAAGCAGAGGCAAAAAGAAAAGGGAAGCAAGCAGCTGAGAACCATGGAATGCTTGTGGCTGGAAGGGACCCTGCCCATGTGTTACAATCCCATGAGGCAGAGATGCCTCTGCCTGAATGAAGGTGCAAAGGAGAGCATATGACAACAGCACACAGATTTGATTTAACACGGATTTTATGTCACAAGAAAGGGTAGGTAGAGCAATAGAAAGAAATAAGAAAGAGGTCTCAGAGAGAGAGAGACACACAGAGAGAGTGAGAGAAGAAGAGAATCTGTTGGAACTCTGAGGACCTTCCCTTCATTCTGGGATTCTAGAAGGTGTGTGAATGTGTATTTTAACTTGATAATATTATTTACTATTACTACTATTTCATCATCATCTTCTTCTTCTTCTTCTTCTTCTTCTTCACCACTACTACTACTACTTCTTTTTCTTCATCTTAGTCATTCCTATTTTTCTTATTCTTCTTATTGTTTTTCTTATTCCATTTCTTATTCTTAATCACTACTTTGATTTCTTCTTATTCTTCTTATTCTTATTCTTGTTGTTCTTAATATCCTTATTCAACTTATTACTTCTATTATTATTATTATTATTATTATTATTATTTACCACTATTATTTCTTTCTCTTCATCATCATCTTCTTCTTCATTTACTACTACTGAGTTTTTCTTTTTCAACTTCTTATTCTTATTCAACTTCCTCTTTTTATTGTTATTCTTTTTCTTCTTATTATTATTTACTACTACTATTTCTTCATCATCTTTTTATTCTTAGGCCTATTCTTATAATTCTTTTTTTTTGTTTTTTGGCGGGATTTTTTTTTTTTTTTTGGTGGGTTTTTTATGTGGGTTCTTTTCTTATTATTACTGTTTCCTAAACCCAACTTTCACTGTTGGATGGAAGAATGGTTTCTGTGGCAGACCTGCTGAGGCTGGACGGACACTTGCAGGCAAAGGCAGCCCATGTGCCCTTCAGGACACCGGGCAGGCTCCGGGCCAGCAGCACCCGCGGGGCCTGGCCTGGCATGGGCAGTGGGCGCTGCTCATCGCTGTGCCACCAGCCAGGAGCAGCAGCACAGGCTGTGCAGGGCTCACAGTGCCTGCCTGAAAGGGACGGACGCTTTTTGGGGCAGCTGGCTGCTGCCCGAGGGCCTCTGGTCCCAGCTGGGGAGCTGAGGGGCTGGGGGAGTGCTGCAGGAGCTGTGGGTATTTGGGGCTCACTCAGATGGTGCAGATGGTGATCTCTTCCCAGTCCTCCTGCAGCTCCTCTTTGTCACTGTCATCTGTCTTGAGACAGCAATAGCTCTAGTGTGACTTCCCCTCTGAGAGTCCCCCTAGGGAAAGCACTTGGCCACTGTCACCTTCTTGGGAGAGATCTTCATCCGTCTGGTCTTGCCACTGGAACGGCTCCTGGTCCGTGGAGTGTTCCCACTCTCCCTTCTCCACGGCCAAGTGCCACTGCACAGTCTGTGGCCCTGGCAGCTCTGTCCCCTCGGCTGTCCCCTGCCACTGCTCGCTGAGGGCTCCCAGCTGGGAGCTGAGGGCCTGGGGGCAGCAGGGGCTGTGTGGGGCAGGGCCCTGGCTCTGGGCCCTGCTGCCTTCAGCTGCTCAGCCAAGACAGGAGAAGCTGCTGCCTTGGCCAAGTCCTGGGGAGCGGCGTCGGGGTCCTGCAGGAGCTGGGGGTACTTGGGGTTGACCCAGATGGTGTGGATGGTGATGCACTCCCAGTCCCCCTGTGACTCCTCTGTGTCACTGACACCTCCCCTTTGGGCCAGTTCTGAGTCTTTTCTGACTTCCCCTTCACACAGCTCTTGGTCTGTGGAGTGTTCCCCTTGCGGAAGCACTTTGTCGCTGTCATCTCCCTCACCTCTCGGGGTCTGTCAAATACTCACGGGCACAGATTCCTCCACTAGGGCACTTCCTGGCCCATGGAAGGTTCCCCCTGTCCCTCCCCCAAGGCCCAGTGCCAATCTGGCAGCTCCAGCCGCTCCCACTGCCCTATGAGCTCCTGCAGCCCCCAAGGGTCTGGGGGGCAGCAGGGGCTGTGCGGGGCAGGGACTCTGAAAGGATATGATGGAAGGAGCATAACACACCTCTTTCAAAACCAGGTATGCTCAAGAAAACACTAATTTTCTGGATATGCCAAAATACCTGCTGATGCCTGATATCTTTGCGATATAATATGGCTTCAAATTATTTCTCAAAAATGAAGTAATTATTTTCGAACTGTCGTGCAAAAATGTTGCCTGTTCATGTTTTGAGAAAACACCAAATATCTGGAAAAACCGAACAGTTCCTCAGAGGGAAAGGACATTTTTTCAGAAAATTCAATTTGCCCTCATACTCAGCTTTTAACAAGCAATTGTTAGGTAAAATATATTAATTAAAAACATATAATGAAACAATGATAGTTGTACATGCTGATGACTCTGAACTATTTTTGATCTAAAATTTACAAACTATCTTTTAAATATTGGCCCTGATGACAGGGAATAATTCTATCTGATAGGAAGCTTGGCATGGTATACAGTCAGTCCTTAAATAAATTTAATTTTTAAAAAATTTAACTACTAATTTCAAATGAAGGACATCTGAGCTAAGAAGCTAATGTGTGGTTAGGCAGAGTAGTTTAAACCAATCTGATCACAGACATTTTCTAAATTAATCAGTCCTGGACTTAAAAGCCATTATACAGTGAGTTTGGACAGTAATACAAATATATATAGTATTGTTTATGTTAGTATTCAGAATACGATTAGTGACTCTAGTTAATGAACACCAACGAACAACAAAGATGTCCAGTTAATCAGTACAGACAACACATTGCAATGACTGGGACACAATTTTCTGTCAGTCTCTCATTTCAAATTTAATTTGATATGTAAAACTGTGTTTCAAATTGTTTGTTTTACTCAAAGTCAAGGAAGTAACACCTCAGTTTCAGACAGCATCTTCTACTTGCAAGAGATCAAACAACTTTTAAAGTATTCATTGTCTAATTAATTTTCAGACAGAAGTACTAAGGCTTGTAGCATCTAGCTTCATGGTCTGTCTGGAGTCCATATCACAAAACTGTATTTCTAGAAGGAGTAGAATCAAATTCTTTCCAAAAGTCTTTATTCATAAAGATAGCAAACATGATGCTATCCACTGCCAGCAAAAAGCTGGTTGCATTTTCCTGGTTAGGTGAAACTGATCTTTGTAAGGAATTAAACAGTCTAATCCAGTCTGTTATCATACAAGATACTGGGCTAAAAAGGACTTCTTCACTCATACACGGTGCTGCACATAAAAATAAATAACATAAGCTAGATAGGTTCACACCATCCTGTTATAGTCAGGGAAGGGAATAATAGGGAATAGTTGCTGTTCATCTGTTTCAAGTAACATCAAGTACTATTTGGGCGATAATTTCTGGCTTATTGGAATCATTCAGCACATTGCAAGTGTAGGTGGACCTAGACAGGGTTCTATAATAATTTTAATAATCTCATTGAAAAATGTTTAATTGCTATATAAATCTGAGGAAAAAAATGCGTGATTAGACTAACAATGGATGGGTCAATGGATAAATAGCAAAGTGGAATTGGAGTGTTTGATCACTAATGTGCACTTGTAATAGCTGTTTTCCTTGACGCTTAAATTTTTGTTTAGCACTAACAAATGTCCTCCTATACATCTGAAGGTTCTATGGCATGATGAAGTAAGGCATTGTCCATCAGTTTTGCCAGATAGTACAAAATTTCAAAAGCAGTTCAGCTGTTTTTTTAAAAAACTGTTTTGAATGTAAATCCAACTGCCTTTAAAGTTCTAAACAGATTGGAGGCTATATTGAGAATATCTTGTTGTGAAATTTTTTTTATTTCTCAGAGACTCTAGAATCTTGAGATCTGCTTGAGAGACTCAGAGTGTTCTGAAATGAATGCCTCTCTTTCTCTTATATTATCTTGCTACCTGAAAACTAAACTTCACGTTTAAACAATAAAAATAGATGGGAGCTAGGGGAACCGCCTTTTCTGGAGCCATATGAGATTCAAAGTCAGAAGTTGAAATACGAACATTGCAATTGCTTCCATTAATTACTAGTTAGAAGTGCCTTTATTAAACAAAAATCATTGTAGTTCAGTGTCTAATGAAATAAAAAGTTATTGTAGAAAATACTAGAAAAAGTCATCTAGGAAAAAAAAAAGCATATTCCTTACTGATGTGACTATAAAATAGCTTCAATATACCAAAGATATATTTGAATGATTAACTGTAAAATACTTCAAGTCAGGATTGGATCTACCTTTCTTCTTTACCTTCAATTTTCCATCCATCATTCACAGATGTTTTCATCTCCCTCTGGTCATGCTGCATGCTAAAAATTTCAATTATTTTATTACCTTCTTCCCGTGATTTCACGTGTCTGATGTGACCCTCCCCAACACTTTTGAGTACGATAGTTTTAAATTATTATCAAGCTGTTAATTTGCCATTTTCTCAGAATCTTCTATATGCCTGTTGCATTATTGCAGAAGTGAATTTCTGTGTCCTTGGGACTTGCACGGCTTTGCTTAAGCTTCCAGATCAAGTTGTCTAGATTTCTTTCATTGCTTACTATTGGAGTGCTTCTAGATGAATGAGAGAGTTAAGATTTTCTTTGGTGAGCTGATATACCACAGATATTCCTACAACTCTCAGGGGTCACCGAGATTCTTTCTGTGAGCAGATGATAGCCAGAATAGCTTAGATTTCTGATGTAGCTTCTCTAGATCTATTGACCTTGGCTACAGAACAAAGAATTTATCTGTTTGGGTGTTGGTCTTCTATTGCTTCTGTGAAGACTTGTAAGAGTCCTCAGTTTCTTACAAAAAATTGATATTGTTAGCTTTAATGGCAGAAATATATTGATTCAGTAGTAATTTGGATACTCAATAAATAGCCTAGAATTTCTAGGTTGCTGCTTTCAAGGTGGGGGGGGGGGGGGGGGGGGCGGGGTGTCCCGGTGTGCTGCAGCCTCCTTGGAGGAAGCGTCCCCTCAAGAACAGCTTCTCCAGAGGCTTCGGCCACCCCCCAAGAACAGGGTGATTTCAGCAAGTGCAGCAGCTTTCTCTGCTACAAGTGATTTGAGCAGCTCTTGTGAAAACACCCAAAGGGCAACTCGGGACCGAGAGAGGAGAGGCGGGCGCCGTATAGCAGTTCCACAAGATAACCTTTATTGTCAGCAGCTCTTGCGAACAGGATGCCAGGGACAGCAGAGACATCCTGCCTGAAGGCCGAGGCGGGGGCTTTTTTTATGGAGAAGGCAGGGGGTGGGACAAGAGTTGGTTGACCAATTGGGTACAAGGCATTACCATAGAAAAGCAGGGTACACTGGGTAGTACACTGGGCGGTCACCCTGACCCAGTGGTTCCTTACCTCTGAGTCCTTTTGCCCTCAGGCTAAGGCAGTGCAGAAGGCTGAGTCAAAGGCTCACAGTTCTCCACACTAGGTTAATTTCAGATTCAGTATTTGTAATGACAGTCTCACACAGATGGCTTTATTTTCACGGGAGGATTTCAGCTTCTTACTGAAGTTAGTCACAGAGCTCTGACTATTTTAATACTTTAATTTCTTCTCTTGGTTTTATTTCTCACCTCACTAATATAATGTGACCTTTAAGACACTGAGAAAGTAAACAATATTGGTTTAATTAGGCACTCAGAAGAGCTTCTGCAGTTCTTCTGCTCTTGTATCTCCCAGTTAAAGGCTTCCTGAAGGTACTAACTTGAGCAGAGTGCAGATAAGATCCCAAATATAGGCTGCCCCAACCATTCTCACATTCCTACATTCCTATCCAGAGATGATGAGCTAGATTGACTGGACTTACATAAACTTTATGGCTATATTTGTTTACAAAGATGTTTCTGAGTGTACAAGCAAGATGTTTTCCATGTTCACCCCAGTGAAAATACAAATGATTTAGAAAACATTGAACTCTGTGAAAATAGTTGTTCTCTGGGCTTAGATTAAATCGTGTGATCACTATACATTGCACAGGTCTTGCGACCTATGGAGCTACTTGTATTTTCCAACCTTGTTCCCAGCATAGGAAAATAATAGTTACAACATCAAGACAAGAGGTTGTAACCTTCTTAAGCAGCTGAAACAGGCAGGAGGAAAAGTGAAGGAAGCAGAATGATGATTGCTGTTGATGTGTATAAAGGATAAAGAAAACTTAGAGGAGAGATAATGCAGTTTCTAAGAAGACCTTTGTATTAATTCCTTTTAGTAGAAATTTTCCAAATTCGCAGTGAAGTGTGAACTTTCCAGAGTATATGGAAACCCTCTACCAAAAAAATCCCCAACCAAACCAAACCAAACCAAAAAAATCCACCAGACCTGATTTCAAAAGCTCCATACCTTGATTTCAAAAGCTATTTTAAGAATAAGGACATACTCTATCAAAAATAAAAACTTTGAAAATAAAAACACAACTATATGAAGTCAAGGGAAAATCTGAGGAGAGATGAAGAAGAAATTACCATTCCATTTTGCTTTACTGTCTACCACTTGCTGCTAGAGCTCTTTCTTTTTTTTTTTTTTTGGCTTCTTCAAGTGTTTTTAAACTTCTGATTAACAGAGTTTTTTGGGGGAAAAAAAGGTGTTTTGGAAGAAATTCTTTGGAATCTACTAGATCAACTGAGCTAAAAATGCAAATACACTTCTATGAAGCTGGAAAATTTAATTAGTTGAATATTTTTAATTAAAGAATGTTGTGCATCTACAATGACAGTCACAATAAGGATGTCAAAGAAAAAGCATAAAAAGTTGCTCATTTATACTGATACAGATTTCTTGCTTGTCTTGAAGAGATAATGAGAAGACAGGAAAAAAACATCCAGGACATGGTTTAAATACTTGGTTTCATTAAGCTAAGCAACCAGTAAGTTTAACATTATTATAGTGCTGAATTCACAGATAAATGTTCTCTACATCATATAAATACACCCCTTGTTAGCTGTGATAATTGTAATTTGACTTATTTTAGAATCCCAGATGGTTTGAGTTAGAAGAAATCCTAAAGAGCATCCAGTTCTAACCCCTTTGCCATGGGCAGGGACACCTTCCATTAGACAGGTGGGAAGAGTTCCTTCTAGCCTGACATAGTGTCTTCACAGTTCTTGTCAAACATAAATGAACCTACCTGGGTTTCATTCCCTCTTATTAAGTTTCTCTGCATGCTGCTCATTATTAATTATAATGCATAATCAATCACATTGTTATGTCTTCTTCCTGCATCATATTTTTTTCTGTCAGAAGTCTATGTGTGCGATGCATGCATTTATTATAGCCACTGGCAGAAAATATATCATGCAAGAGTGGAAAAATACTGAGTTATGTGACCTGTTAGTTGATATACTTATCCCACCTTTCATCCTCTCTACATCTTTATTCAGGCTCTTACAGAACAATGTAGTCACAAACTGTCCCTTGTCTCTTGCTGGCAGGGGCCTACTATCTCACTGTTGGGGGCCACATATCCTCACTTCTAATGGACCAAAGTGATCTACAGCAATATTCCCTTAACTAGCAGCCTGAAAAGTGGCACACCTGCTCTGCTGGAGAGCTGCCAGGAAACAGATGCAGAGCTGTGCATTTCAGTGACACTGAGCAGGGTGATACCAGCACATATAGTCTGTTCTCTCAAGTCAGACAGGTGTTGTATGCAGGTTTAGCCACCATCATTAGAGAATGTGAACTTGTGTTTTTCTGGTATAAATGTCATGACTTTTATTATCACTCATCAAAACAAGCCCTGGTCTTGATTTGTTATGATGGTTGAGAGCTCACCCAATGCTTACTGGCAATCAGCCCATCTCTGCTGTTCTGAAAGAGATGGGGGTGTACAAGAAATACAGTATTAGTCCAGAAAGAAGTAACTTAATTACAAGCCTGAATTCTACAGGATTGATTTTAAACAAAACTCACGCTGAAACAGAAGTTATTTAACGGAAATAAACCATCATTTCATGGTCAAAAAAAACCATTAGAGGACAAGACTCCTGTTTTGGCCTTCTCACTACAAGAAAGGCACTGAGATTCTGGAGCTCATCAAAAGAAGGACAATGAAGCTGGCGAAGCATCTGGAGCACAGGTCTTATGAAGAACAGCTGAGGGAACTGAGGGTATTTTTCCTGGAGAAGAGGACGCTCAGGGGTGACTTTATCACTCTCTACAACTGCCTGGAAGTTGGGGGTCAGTCTCTTCTCCCACGTAGCAAGTAACAGAACAAGAGAAAATGGCCTGAAGTTGTGCCAGGGGAGGCTTAGATTGGATAATCGAAAAAAAATTATTGAAAGGGTGGTCAGGCATTAAAACAGGCTGCCCAGCGAAGTGGTTGTGTCACCCATTGCTTGATGTCTTCAAAAGACACATGGATGTGTCACCTGGGGATATTGTTTAGCAGTGAACACAGTGGTGCTGGGCTAATGATTGCCTTGATGATTTTAGAGGTCTTTATGTTAAAAAAAACTGGATGTGGCACTGAGTGCCATGGTTTAGTTGATAAGGTGGTATTAAGTCATAGGTCAAAGGTTTTTTCCAGCCTAAGTGATTCTGTGATTCTGTAATGATTCTATGATTCTGAGACCTCTGTTCTGGCACTAAGTTTTCACCATATTCCTCACATAGCCCACCAGCTGTGCTCAGTAGGTACTGGGCTTTATGTGTAGATCCAGCACAGCCAAGGATGACTCAAATTACTTTCTCTCCCAGGCATCCAGACTGCATCCCAAGACTTCAGGTACAGGGAAAGAAAAAAGATGAAGTCTGGTCCATCTAGGCATTCAAGTGGCTGCGTATATGAATGATGTGACATATGCACCTCAGAGCATGATCTGCATCTGTTTGCAGAGGCTATGCAGCAGATGAGACTGCTGCACTCCAGGCATGGCACTGAAATTGTGAGGGGCTGCACTGGCTGACATGAAGATAATTGTAATTAAGGGATAACTTTGCTCAATAAATATATCTTCCATGTTGTGGCTCAGAGAATTCCTCTCTGAAAGTGTCTATGTGTGCCTCATGGGCAAAGCCTCCTCCATCCTTTCCACTGTCCTTGTGTACTAGCAGCTGATCTGTGTCGTGCCTAGAGATCAACAGGACACACAGCACCTGGGCTGTCAAGGGGTCATGCATGGTGCAGACAGGTGGAATGTGGCACCAGCTGCTAGAAGGAATGACTACTGGGCAATGGAAATTTGGAAAGGCAATAAATCTGGTTTGGAGTTGAATGGAACTGGGGTCCCTTAGAGATGCCTTTGAATACAAAAAGGATGCTCCAGTATGGATAGTCCTCCCCTACTGAGCAGGACAGAGGTGGCCACTGATTTCATGTTCAAAGCAACTTGAGATATGCAAATGGAACTGAATAAAGATTAATTTCAATGTCTTTTTATCTTTTTACAGTGGTACAAACCACTTATTTTTCAGACAGAAAGACTATAATAGTGGAGAATGGCAGCCTGACTTCAGATTACAAAAAATGCACTATGTTATCCTGATTAATCATGAAAAGAAAGAAAGAAATCTGGATTTTATCTGTGTTTCTTAAAAAAAACCAAACAAGTTTACCAAGTGTATAAAATGTCCTCATTTACAATTCCTCACTCCTTAGATTTTCCCTAAGAACTTTGATTGCTCAGAAGTTTCCATTTTACTGCTGAAACAGTGTTCATTAAAAACATTAAGAGCTAACTATAGATTAATTTTGACCATACGGTTTTAAAGTTTCTGACCTCTGTGATAAGTAATCATCAAGGCTTTTATTTTTTCTTAATCAAATATGAAAAGGAATATCCAACTCAAAGTCACGACATTTCATTCAATGTATAAGGCTGAAAATTCTCTGAATTAAGGAAATATGATTCAAAACTAATTAGAGCGAATAGAAAAATGAAGAGGGACACAAAGAGCTTCTCAATAGATGGATGGAAAAATACTGTTTGAGAAGAATAATGTAACAGTCAGAAAGGAATTAATGAATAGGACAGGTACATACATGCCTAGAAATAGCTGTTAATACCACAGAATTATGCACTACTCAGTCATTAACATCACACTGCACCTGGCAGTTTAACAGGCAGATTTTAGTTCTTTGTGAAAAGAAATTAAGGGCTCAATTATGGATCTGAGCATGCTGAGAAGGGAGAAAGATAAATACTCTCTCATGGTGTGCTGGGGAGACATATGCCTGTGGAAAGTACAAGGCAGAGGACCATCATTACACCTGCTGCACATAAACCGCACCGATGGCCCAGCCCATTCATGGAAAAACATTTTCTCTAGAGAAACTCATTAAACCTCATCCTGAGTGTAAGGAAACAACCTTAGATATAAGGGAAGTTGGGTTTGCCCCTCCTCTGATGACTCTAATATTGCACTACGAGACTTAATGATACTTCCAAACAAAGTTTCACTGTAAATCTATCTAAAAAGATTAGGAGCTGAGGATTCAGGTGGGCATCCCTGGAGCCCTACAGGAGGCAGATCTATGTCTGATTTTAGTCCAATGGTTTCTGAGCTGGACCTTTGAGGCATTGGTTTGCCTCAAAGGACTGTTTTCAAAACAGGAAGCTTTGGTGATTTTATGGGACCACATGATTCTATTATCTTCAAATTAATCTTCTTAGGCTGGTCACACAGAAAATATGTCCCTGATTCCAGTGAAAAGAGCACATTGCATGCTCTGTCCTTGAGCTTTGCACTGCTACATCTAGCTATGATTGTTTTAGCTCTGCCCTGTGAGTTGCAAGCAATTCCTGATACATCTTTAACTTCCTTCCTTCTTATAATAAAGAATGTATTTGTCTGATCGAATGATGATTCACACTGCTCCTGTTCTTGGTATGGGCAAAACATTCCCTCTTACGGATCTTTTCCCTTCTCAGTAAATTTGCATGAGTACATTTTTACCTCTGTATTACTCATCCACATATCAACTTCCATTGTTAATGAACTTATTTTTCTATTTACTTCTTATAAACCTTTGTACTGATACTTTCATTTCAATTATTAATCATTAGAGCTTTTTCATTATTAAAAAATTACAGATATTATGTATGCAATGAAGCACTATTTAAGAAATTTGGCATTATCTTAATAATTTAATTTTTTCCTCCTACTGTCTTTTGCTCATGTTTACAGTTTTGTGAAATTTCCCTTTCTGAAGTACTAAGAAAACACATATTTATATTTTTGCACATAATAAAAACAATTTTATCATGATCATATACAATCTCAGAATTATTATTATCACAATAATCACTTGATTTTATGTCTTGGAAATGGATCTTTAATATGTAAAATGCTTCTAAGGTATAAAATCTTTTTATTTATATGGTACTCTCTGGTTTGTACTTATACTTTTTTTTTAGCAAGTCAGGGACACTTTAGTAGTGATGACACAGAACTTCAAAATACATTTTTCATTTTATGCTTTGGAAAGGGTTGATCCTGTTGTTATTTCCTTGTGCCTGATCCGTATTAGTCACCCATGCTGAAACACATCAGTTGCACAATCAATCCATAAATATTCCAAGGTCTAGCTTTCCGAAATACCAATAACTAAGGAAGTCAGCTACAACATTTTTTCATGTGGAGCACAGCCTCCCCATTTCCAAAGTAGGACATGTCCATGACATAGCAGTATAGTGAGCGAACCTGACAAATTATGACTGATTTCTAAACCTAATTATTTCATTTCCTGATGCATAAATGATATAGCAATCCCCAGGCTAATCTAAAACAGTGATTTTAATATTTATTCCAGAATTATAAGTGTGCTACCATTTCTCTTCCTAGGTTACATTAGAAATCAGATTTCCTGATGTAAAAATCTTTTCCATTATGAAGCCCTCTAGAGCCTTGGTTCCAGCATCATACTGATTTTCAGTTGTACTACAAAGTATACTTTTTGAATGAGTGGCTTTTCCATTGTAGAAAATATGGCATAAAATCTTTAGGATGACAAACATTCAGACTTTGCCATGAGTTTATCATCCCCTCCCTATAGGTGTCAAAATCAGAATCCTCAAAACCCTTGTTCAGTCGTCATATAATGATGGATATACCCTCCCAAAACAATAGCAAAAGTTTGTAAACTTCCAGTATTTGCTTTTTGACATGCTGAGGACTGCTCAGATACTCACAATATTGAGAAGCAAGATGTGCAAAGCATTCACCTGTGCAGGTCTGACTGCAGTCCTGAGGCACAGCCACTGGATCAGCCCCTGTACAAAGGAATCCTGTATCCACACACCTTTAATCCAGAAAACCCATGGTTTTGAGCATTTCTTTAGGATATAAGGACCCACATTTTTCTCCTGTCTTTAAAAAAAAAAAAAGACAAGCTCCATCTCTGACTCCTCACATGGATTTTACATAATATAGGAACAACTGTTTTGGGGTTCTCCAAATTCCACGTTGGCATTCCTGGTATCTTAAAGTCATTAAGATTGGAAAAGCTCTCTAAGATCATTGAGTCTAGCCATTAACCTAATACTGCCAGGACCACCACTACACCATGTCCCTAAGCACCACATCTACATGTTTTTTGAACATTTCCAGGGACAGCGATTCCACCACTTCCCTGGGCAGCCTGTTCCAATGCTTGTCCACTCTTTCCATGAAGAAATTTCTCCTGGTATCTAATTTAAACCTTCCCAGGCACGTTGACTGACTTGCTCTTAACACTTCTCTGTTTTATGAAAAAGACTTGTATATTCTTGAGCCAGATGAAGAGGAAGGTGAGTCTATAATGTAGCTGATATCACACTTAATCTGGAATGTCCATATCCTGTTTCTCTTGTCAACAAAGATTTATATGTGGAGCTCCTGAATGACAGGTGTGCTGTGTGCTATGTGTCAAGAGAAAGGTGTTATTCTTCTTCCTGAGAAAAAGTTATTTGGATATTTTGCTTCAGAGGAAGGTTCAGGACAATGAGTACAGATTGGAAATAAACTGCTTTGTTTTTATTTTTCTGAGAAAGACACTGAAGTGACAGCAATGGCCACATTTTCTCTGAAGATTTGTTTCAGCAGTTTCTGTCAGTGAGCTTTTATATGTGGTCCTCTAGTTGTTCTGGTGATTTACTGTCCATGTACACTGCGTACAAAATGAAAAGCAATGTGATTTTAGAAGTATTCAAGTCTTTCCATATGAGAAGGCGTGACTGTACAAGATCCAAGAGAGGTGCTAGCTCAGGGTACCCTCTAGCAGTGTAACCATTCCGTATGGTGCTGTATTCAGGCAAAATAACCATATTGACACTGCCTTTAGATTTCGAGCTTGAACAGCTTTGCACTGCAAGGGAAAACCTACCCTAAATCACCCCACGCATCATTCACAGAATGCAGTCACCTAATGAGGCCTGAAGGTTGCACTGGGGAAAAACTACCTAAAAATCTGCACAGCAATTTTGAGAGATTAAGGTAACTTTCCTCTGCTATGGGTCATGATTCAAACTGTCTTCAGAGTGGCAGTTGAAACTGTTAGAAATATAGTTGAGGTGGGTGGGAAGCTGGAGAAAGTGGAATTTTTTTCTCTCAAAGATTTCAAGACATAGCTCTGGACATCAGACTACATTGCAAGGATCACAATTTGTAAGTCCTTACTGAGGAAAAAAGTCTTTCCAAGAATGTGATTAGTAAGTAAGTAATTAAGATGTATAATTTAAAAGCTTCACTGGAGTTGGCAAATTCTAACAAAAGACATCTAAGTCTTGCAAAAAGATTTTGGTTACTGAGAAATTCAGTCCTAGCTAGAAATAATTCTAATAATGGTGCTAATTTGTGTATATTTGCTAGATATTTTTAATGAATCATTATAAATATTATACAAAAACTTATGTAGGAGTCAGTTAAACCAAGTAAGTGAATCCATAGTCTACAGGCCAGTCTTAAATTCAAGTACTAGAAAATATCTAAAATGGTTAGACACAGTGACTTCAACTGATTGCATGACACTGACAATTAAAAATTGCCATTAATGTAATTTACTTGTTGAGAGGATGTCCTATTTCTCAATGTCGAAAGAATATTTTATGTTGTAGTCCTGTCTCCAAACTTTTGTTGTACAAGATTTTGTTCTTTAAGATAAACTAATTTTCCATTTTTCTTTTCTAGGGAATGGAGAGAGAATCTTTGTCTCATGGGATGATTTATCTTTTCCTAAAATAATATTCCTGCAGGTGCATCATCCCCTATAGGATGCAGATTTTTCTTCTTTGACTATAACAGTTGTCTAAAAGAAAAATTTTTGTCTTCAGTGGTCGAAACAGCTGCATACAGAACATCTTTTGGGGCTTTGTGGAGGATGATGAGTTGCCTATCGTAGACTTCTGCTGTGTTGTGTGTTACACCGTTCACCTTTTGGTGTTTAGGCTATTCAGTGAGTAGAGGTTCAAATGGTAAACATGATGCTCAAAAAAAGCAGTACTTTACTGGATACAACAGTATTTGGTCTGTCTGCACATCTTTCTGTGAACATGAAGTGATTTGCCCTATATCACATTTGCCACTTGCTTAAAGGTAACTGAATCCCTGCCATGGAAGCATAAGGCAATTATTCATAGTTGCAGCATCCCTAAGCTACTGAAGCATACAAGTTATTACAAACACACATGATCTAGTAGTTCCAATCCTAGTCCACGTGCCTTGAATGGGAAAATCAGTAACAGAATGAATAAATTTTCCACTGACATGATCAGCAAACCTATGACTGAGATAACAAAAGACCTTTAAAGACCTGTTTTGATTAGTACACTTTTATTTTCTGGGCTTCATTTGAGCCAAAATTAAGTGGACCTACACACACTATCTTCACCTGTCAGATGCACTAATTCATTTATTTGGCAAGTGATCTCATTCCTGGTTAAAAATGTTGTACCATGACGGAATTAAAGGAGTATAATATAGTACATAAGGCAGCAAGAAGAACAGAGGAGGCAGAGGAGGAAAGCAATTTTTAAACTCTGTATGTTTCTGGTCTGCTCAGCTTCTACAAACAGGCATAACTCAACAGGGGTGCATATATATGAAGAAATTTCCAATATTAGCTGAGTTGAGAGCTCACATTTGTGGTTGACCTAAAAAAACCCTATTAATTTAAAATATCCTTTTCATAGGGACTGCAAACATTTTTGTCCCATGGAACCTCCCATGTCCATCTGATTGGCATTTGCAGGCATTGAAAATGACCTATTATAGCTATTTTGTAGTATCTGCTACAGTCTACCAAGTCAGTCTTACATTAAATACTCCCCAACATCAGATGACCACAACCCAAGGCAGATATTACTATTTATTGCTATCCATGACCTAGTGTCAAACCCAGAACACTAAAAAACATAAGCTTTGCTATCTAACCAGATCCCTTATCTCTTATCTTAACCTCTGTTTGGGAATAATGCGCTACCAGTTACTATTAAGTGTGAATGAACCTCAGAACCTTTCTATTACTCACCCAGAAAAGTGCTCCAGCCCTCTCTCTGTGCATGGTAGCCCAATGCCTCAGTGAAAGGAACAAGTTATTTCTGAGTTGCTGAGAAACGAGTGTTTGAACACTGGAAGTTACCAGGGGAACCAGCGTACTGAAAACCTTTAGTTGATTGTACATTAAGTCATCTAACTATTTCTAGAACAAAAATAAAAATAACAGCACACTCTTCAGGTCACTTGCCTCTGCAAAGTAACCCTTCATGTTTCTGCTCTGACTCTTGCTGTCTTGTAAGATCAGCACTATCTTGGTCTCTTCACCTTTGATCTTTTTGCCACTTCGGTAGGGTGTACAATTCCAGTTATTCATGCTCACAAAAAGGAAAATTAGATTCAAAGAGATATAAGGATATGCAGGGATTGTTATTTCTTTTCCCCTCATAATCTGCTTACACAGGAGCATCAAAAAGAGTCTTTTTGCTCTTTTCTCTCCAATTTCTCTGTGGATGGGCCAATCAGCCATCAGATGGGAGCCCCTGATTTCAATCCCAGAGGCAATTTTATCGACTAAACTTTACCCACAAAGTTAAAGTAAGATGAGTTTTTCCCAATACTCCTCTTTACTGGTATTTTGTTAACAAAATAGCCATTTTTCCTCTACTCCCCAACTCACTTTCCTTGCTTTAAACCTGCTTTCATTTGATGTAACCTAAATTAACATTTTCAAAATATGTAAAGATCAGACCAATTCTTCCCAATTGCTTCCAGCATTATGTTCTTTCCTTCTCTAGGGAAAGGCAACAAGGATAAAAAGCTGTGCTACTTCTCCATAAGCAATATCCTATTCTAATAAACCAGTGCCTTCTTACCTAATCTGTTTTCTAATGCCTCATTCTTAGTGAGGAAAATATCCATCCTATGATGTTATTCCTTATACATCCCTTTATGCAGACTATTCTCCACATTACTTTTCTGTTTCTTGAGTTTTCACATCTCCAAAGAGTAATGAGTCACTTTGTCAAGGGAAGAAAATAAAAAGTCACTCTGAAATCTTTCTTTTTTATGCTTTAATAGTCTTCACTATTCAAAATTTTTTTATTCAAATATATTTCAGCTGCTGGCTTTTGTGTTCATCTCTGCTTCATCTATTTTGCTTTTAACACTTGCTTTCTACTTCAAGCTTTCATCCCAGGCACAGTGAATTGAAAAAGGCACCCTGCAAAATAACTCCACCCCCGTAGCTAGGAATAAATACTGCTCTGAATACTAGCTAAGTAGCTGACAGGGCTTGACCATTGCTTTTTATGCTATTTACAAATTCTCCCTTCTGTTCTGCCCCTCATGTGATATCTATTTGCTGCTTTTGTATGCTGAGTGTCAGGCCCTGGGGTCAGGCACCACTTTTCATTGTGTGCAGAGAGGGTATGAGTGAGATTGTGTGCTGCCAGTGACTGCACCTTGATGGGAGTGTGGGAAGCAGAGCCTCAGCTCCTCCTGGGAGGAAAGCTGCTGCTGTGGCCCTGATTTACACAGTCACATCCCACACTGCTGTCTTTGGAAGCAGTCCACCCTCAAGTGTTTGTTTTGTTTAAAGATGAGATCTAGAGCTGAGCTCAGTGCAGCAAAAAACTATTTTATTACCCAATTTATTGTCTTTAAAAGACCAGGACAGAAGCATAAGTACCATTTCACAGTGAAAAAGATCATTTGTTCTGAAAAATGGAGCTCTGATGTTTTGTCTTTGTTTTTGGCAAGGTTTCAGCCTAAAAGATTAGATGCTCTTCATCAGGAGCTGCCCTTTCACAGGCTCTGAGAGGCTTCTCTCCTATATTTATTGACTGGGAGAGCTATGTGCAGTGTTTTCTGTAAAATATAAAAAAATCCTATTTTCTTAGACAAGTGTAGGAAGATGAATCCCATCCTATTATTCACACTTCTGCTGGTCTTAAGATCCTATGCAGCTATTCAGTTAATGGACCCTTTTGACATCAGATATTAGAGTGGTTAAATTTTTCTAGCAGAACTTATCAAGTATGAACAAATACAAGGCTTATCTACATAGCGTCGATAATATATAAATTATAACAGAAAACTTATTCATTGTTGGGCTATAAAGCTAAACAATTAGAAGCTAAATTTTTTTTCCCATAGTTGGTGATTTTTTTTTTTCCAGTAGTAGGTTCAAAGGATCAAAGAAATCTAAGTGTGTAATACCGCATTGAGTCTATTATCATCTGCTCTTCCAAGGCTTGTAAACATAACAATGAAGATCAAGCAAAGTTAACAGATTCAGCAAAAAGAATTGATATGGCTATAGAGAAATGAATTTTTTTTTAAAGTTATCTTTACCTTTTTAATGCAAGTTTTAGAAAAAATATAATCTCATTAGGTTTATAAGTATTTCCTCTACCATTTCCTATCATGAATAAATGGAATATATCAACATCTTTATATGGATTTTTTTCTCTTTAGAAAGATGAGCAGACCGCATATTAGAGAGGGGGAAAAGAAATGTTAAAAGTACAGCTTGGGAGCATTTAGCATTCATGGTGAGATGTGGGTGAATGTATTCCACATTGCTATATTCATGCTCTGATAGGAAGAATTGGATGATAGCAAGGAGAGGCTCTGGAAGAAGTTCCATGGATGCTTTGTAGCAGGATCAGTCACCTGTTAATGTTCATACCTGCCTGTCATGAAGACCTCCAGGATGTGATCTGAGGAAGACAATGTTTTCCTGTCATATTCAGAAGGGACTGTCATTTCTAGGAGATCCTCCCCACTACACTTCTGGGAAGGAGACTGTACATGATTAAACTGGGTTAAAGTAATTTCTTCACTTGATTCAGACTAGGGGCTTGAACCATGGTTTCCTATGCTCCCAGGAGCAGACAAGAGACAAAGGAATAATTTTGTTAATACCAATCTTTACTCTCCTACAAATACATTAATATTAAAATTGCATTGAACCTCCAAAATTCAAATGCTCCATGTTCCTAATGCCAATTATTTTTTTTCCAATCCCACTTCTTTTTCATTTTTTCTCAGTTTTCTACTCACTTTCTTGCTGTATTTAATACTGTTTTAAATATCCCTTGTCTTGCCACGACTGCTCTGCAGAATCCTGCTGTGCAAATTGGCACTTTAAGTGGAAGCACTTCATACAAGCGACTAACAACTACTCCTGGGGAGATACTTAGAGGAACAATTGCACTAAACTGTACCTCTTGCTTTGAAGAAAAATTAGATAGAAGAGAAAGAACTCAAGCTAACAGGAGATAATGATTCAAGCTTTATATAAAATATGAAACTATGTAAAGCCTTTAAGACCTCTAAAACTGCAAGAGGCTTTTCAGTTAAAGGAAAAGATTAAATCTCTACTTGGGCACCAGGGCTCAAAGTCAGTGAAGCCCCAAAGTGTCATTAAAATTTTGCAGCTCCTAAGATGTCTGCCTTGTCATTGTAAAAGCTGTTCTGTACTCACTGAATTACTACCCTGGTCTATTTTACTTGGAGTGGCCCTTAAAGTCAACTTATTTTTTATATTTTTATGCCTTAATCCCTCAGGATAGACAACAAAACTGTTATATAATTCAGGATTATTCATAGTTGCCTGTGATGTTTTTGACAAAACTATTTTTCATTGGCAAAGATCAGTTTGACACACTTCAGACTGAAGGAAATGTTTTAAATTTAATTTCCATTAAGACTAGATCCTTACGGACAATTTATTTTTAAGGTCAAAATGAAGAGGTATCTTGTAGATCATTAAGCGGGATCATTGCCCCAAATATTAAGTAGTTGATGACCAAATCCATAACCTGAAACCAATTAGTGGATTAATTGTTACTTTGTGATGAACTGATGCCTGGGCTTTTCTTTTCTTTTTATTTTCTGAGTAACCTTAAATTTTCCCTGCTGTGGAATTTAATAGTTTTCTTTATAAACAGCTTAGAAATTAGAGTATTGTGCTAAACAAATTGCATTTTCTCATTTTATCTTGTGATTCCTAAATGGAAAATTTAGGAATCCCACCATCCCCACATCAGAAGCATGTGCATGGACCGGCTGCCAGGGAAGAAAATCAGTTATTACTGGGAGAGTGAAAAATCTCCTTTTTTTCTCAGGTGTTCTTATGTGCTCCATCCCCCTTTTTACTTAGCATTTTGGACCCTTAGTAGAAGGAAGAACAGACTTTGCAGCTTCTGATATTTCTTTAAGATAGGCAGAGTATGGTCATCTTCTTGAGTTTTTATGGATACCAGGATTTCTATTTATTAACTACTTGAATTCATGAACATTAAGAGTCCAAGTGTAATACTATTGAAATGTCAATTTATTATCCTTGAGGTTAATTCACTTATCTAATTAAAGACATCCAGTAAGGATGGCAATGAAGTTTACCTCCTCTGAAGTAAAATACAGGTTCCATTGAAATCTGTGGAAAAATCTTCTACAGGCTTCAGCAGAGCTATGATTTCACATATAATTAGAAAGTGTTATTTTAAAACTACATATTAGGGCCTGGGGGAGGGGGAAAGAGAAATGTAGGAAATTTCCCTGACCAGAATTACTGTCCAGTAGCCTCTTTTGCAAACTGGGGAAATAGTTCTTTTTTATTGACAAATATATATTTTAACATGAATACTATAAATGATAAATTATATAATTTGTAATATGAAAATAAATTTGTTTTACCCTCAATTTTTCAAAGCAGTGGAACAAATATTTCTCTCTACAGCTTTGTGTGCCAACTAATCATCAATTGACAATCTGTTTACAATGTTTTCTGAATATATAGTTCATATCATTTTTCTATTTCATTCCTAGTATTAAAAAAATAAGGAAAAATACAGCAATATGAAAATAGATCAAGGGAGAAAAGAAAGATTCATACTAATTATGAGCAACTTGCTAGCAATATAGCAAAAAGACTGATTTATGTGGTTGAAGGTAAGGCACAATTTCAATGTTTCTCATAGTATTATGAGGATGATGAATGACCTGTTTTGCTGTTGCAATTTTAGTAATTGCACAGAGCTGGGGTAAAATTTGTTCCTCTGACTCACTCTGGAGATAAAGGAAGGAATAGCTGTGGCCATTTTGACATCATGTAAGAAGGGCTGTTTTACCCTTTCTTTATAAACAGGAAAGCCCAAACTCATTTTTGTTCAGACACCCGTTTTCTGGCTAAACTAATCCAAGATTCTACACAACTTTCAAAATTAACATCCAGGTAGTGCACAGTAGGCAGACCACAGTCCATAAGAAAAAGAGCTATTTTACATATTTTTACTTTATTTATCTGACAAGAATATTATATAGCAATATAGAATATTATATAGCAATATTAGCAAATATAGCAATATTTCACTGTATTTTGGAGGTTGCCTTTTAAAGGAGGGAAGGCAGCATTTATTTAAGCTTATTGTTTTATGCTGAATTACTTGCTTATTTTTAAGGTTTGTTGATCTGAACTTGAAAATTAGAAAAAATATGCTCTCCATTCTTTATGGTAAAAATGCGTTTATTACGGTAGAAACTTAGGTGGAAAATCTAATTATGTTAAAATTGGGTCATATTAAAATTTGCAAGTTGTTTTCTAGTATTTGGCTGACATAATTGAAGCCTGGAGTAAAAACAAATATGCAACTAGAGAAAAGCAAAGCAAATAAGCATGCCACCAATGATTTGTAATAATGATATTAAAAAACTTGAAAAGGAAGAAACTTGGACAATATTTCAAATTTTCTTTCTTTTTATGTCAAGGTTAAAAACTTTTATTTCGGAAGAATGATAAAATAAATCATGTCCTAAAGATCATGGAAGTACAAATATTCGCTAAAAAGAATTCTGATGACATTCTGAAATGTAATATCAAAGATCAGTTTGACAAAAGTGAATAAAACTCCAGTCAAAAGACTGTGACTCCATTGAAAGTTCTACAATATTTGTTTCAAAGTTGCCACCAATCAAAATTTAAAAAGGCTCAAAAATGAGAGTGCCAGAACACAGGTGACCTTTCGAAGGTAGAAGGGGGAGCACTGAGGACCAAGACCCACTTAGCATTATTAATTTCAGGATGGGATGTACTCCAAGCCAACTCCATCAGCTGGGTGCTGTACTGCTAATGTGTGTGCAATCTATTAAGCTTTTAAATATTTATTGCATTTGGAGGATACTTGGCAAGCTGCTGACAGTCCATAATCTGTGAAAATACGGACATGTGATTTTCCTCTGAGGTGGGTGTTTCTAAAACATCATTTCTAATTACAGGCATTTTGAAAGTTTTCCACCTTCTTAGCATGTTCTGTAGTTTAGAAGCAGCCCATGTGAGCCAATTTCTTAGAATCAGTTCATATTTAAAAGAGGATTTAAAGAGTCATAGGTATCCTTCCCTGGTGTAAGGTTCATTGACAAATGCCAAGCTTGTTAAGAAGCCAAGGCGAATTATTATGCATTAATCATATCTAATAATTTCTTGGAAACTCCTGTGAATGTCAGGAGCCCTTGGTATCCTGTTAATTCACAGAGCTGTCTGTCATTACATCGAACTCCTAGAGACCTGAATGACAGAGCAGAGCATTCCAAAGGGCAGGACCTCTGTTTCTCAACAGATGGAGAGCTGATTAACAAAGCTCTGGAGATTCGCTGCTGGTATTCACCAGGGCTGGGACAAAGATCCAGACCCAGAAACCTCTGACTGCCTCTTGATTCACTGGAACTCCTGAAATGTGGGGTGGTGGTGGGAGGAGAGGAGAATAGAGGAAAGAGTCAAGACTGGGATTTAGTCTGTGTGAGTGTGACAAAGACTTCGGGGAACCTGAGTTTTGGTGAGCCTGAGTGGTGCAGTGCCTGGTAAGTGCAACATGCCCTATAATCAGGTTTTGTTGCAGAACAGATCTGGGATCCATGGTAGCCAAAAAACTGGTACTGAGGTGTGGTGCTGTGCATGCTTGAGTGTGGGAAAGGGGCAGCCAGGTCAGGAGTCTGTGATCTGTGCTCCAAGGACTCCTCATTGAAATAGGCTCCCCTTGTCTCTTCTAAAGTCTGCTAAGGAGGTTAAAACTGTTTTTAGAGACCTGAGATCAAGCCCTAAACTTTAGGCAATATGAAAGCATTGACTCAACGAATTGTTGACATTTAAAACAGAAATTTAGACATTTTTTTGCAATAAAAATATGCCATAAGTCTCTTGGCATTGCTGCTGCAATGAGCTTTTATGATTGGATGTTCCAGGTGCTTTCAAAATCAAGTAACTCAAAGAGAGTTCAAACTGTGTACTCTGTTTTCTATTTCTTTTCATCCTAAATTTGAGTTTTTTTTAAAAATTGCTTCTGAAAAGTTCCATAAATGCTATGAATGTTTATGGATAAATTGCAGAAGAGGGCAGAATGAAAAGCAGTGAATATTAGCAGTAGCAAATAGCAGCAGAAAAATTGATGGAATTTCCCAGTCAGATCAGATAGAAAAGGCAGAATGGGTGTGATTTTCTCCTACATCTAGGAAACAAATGTAATCCAGCTAAGTTGATCTTGAAGCATTTTTTTAAGCTTAAAAAAGAAAAAAAAATCAGGTCTGTGTACTTTTTCATTTGCTCCTAGAATATGTATTCTGTTGCAGGCAGTGTGTGCCAGGTACTAAAATGTCAAATATGGGGACAGCAATTCCTTCACTAGAGCTGCCTGGTGAGCCCTATTCTCCTGGTCAGATGGTGGGCAAGCTTCTATTCTTTCTGCAGGCATACAGGGACTTTGTCTAGCCCTGTGAAAAAAAAAAAAAAGAAAAAGAATAGAGAGATAGATATGTGCCATATCTATTACTATGTATGGAATTATATAAACTCAGACAGCTGAAGAGTTAACTGTAGAAGGATTTCTTTCAGCTGTGTATTTTTTTAATATCTGAGCTCTAAAATCTCTTAGAAATTGAGCTTTCTTGTTAGATGTTTAATTGCAAGAAAAATATACTTTCTCTGAATAATATGTAATATATGCTACTGAGGAAAAATCCCTCTGAAGTAAATATTACTTTTTTTTTAGTTCAATTGCAAACAGAGAGTATCATGTCTCAGTCAAGTCAAGTGCAAATCAGTAAATTATAGCAGAGCATGACTAATTTTTTTTTCTGTAGATGGAAATCATTTGTTGGATAATAATAATTATGAATAGATTTGTGTTTAACAGCTCTATTAAGGCACTATCAATCCTCTCAATTTGTCTCCTATGCAGTGTGTAAGTACTGGTGGAAGATTGTAGTTCAGAAAAAAGAGAGAGAGCAGTTCATAAGTAAAGCCATGGCAGCAGCATTCTAGCACAAAGACAAAAACTGAGGATAGCTTTGTCTTCTTGGCCAATTTTGATTTCTTATTCACTGAGTTTGGAATTTGAAAACAGCCATTGCCAGCTAAAATACAACAGGTTGCAAACATTTTCAACAGAAGCCTGAATGTGGGTCTAAAATCTCAGGAATATGAATGGGAGGAGATAATCACCCAAAAATGTCATAAATGGCAGGCAACAAAAGTGGTTAGTGACAGAAGTCTTCTAAGTGGCAGAAACAATGGGAAAAAGCCATAAGCTATTTTCAAAAAGACTTTTCCCTCTCTTTTAGGGGTTGTGGCCCTGTTTGTCAAACCCCTACATTTCCAGTTAGTGGAAGAAGACTTAGTGGTGATTGTCACTTTACCTGGTGGCTCAGGAGTTAAAAGCTGCACAGGGTTAAGGTATGTGTTCTTATAAGAGTATAAAATAAGTACAACAATATCTGTGGGACAGCTTAGGAATTGCAGATTTTCTGTTTGCTATTTCCAGCTCAAAAGCCATTGATCATCAGCTCTCTCTCTGTTCAGCTTAGTTGTCTATGTTTAAATAAACAAGAGACTTTCAAAAGCACCTGCTTTTTGCTAGAGATTATATAAGCATTTTAGGCATTTGCTTTAAGGAGATTTGTATGTTAGGAATCTAAAATTTAAGCATATCCTGGATTCATGGAAATTTTACCTTCTCTAGAATAGGCAACAGCTGATCAGATATTACAAGAGGAACAGTTTTAGCCCTAAACTCCTAAAGTGTGGGTGGAAAAAAAAAAAAAGGCAGTTTTGCGCTGTCTTTTATAGCTGGATAGAGCTGACATTTTTAGCACTTACTTCAAAGACCTCTCTAAATCTCTGCACTTCACACCAGCTGCAGACATAACTGAGCAGGGCTGAACAGAGCTGGAAATTATTTCAGTGATGACAATTGCCTTACAATCAAAGCAGTTTTCCTTCAGTTACTTAAATGCCTTCTCCAATTTTAAATTTCTGTGGGAATTAGAGAAAACTTTAGGTTTACAACGTGATTCTAGCCTAGAACCCTCCATTTTGGTTGCTTCTCCTTCATGGTAAGTACTAGCACTTTGGTTTTTTCCTCCTCATGCTGTATCTTTCTCCCAGTCTGTCAGGAGTCTGTAGCTTGAATTACAGATGACCAGAACTGACTGTATTCAGTGGGTTTTATATGATTTCACTCCTGCACAAAGTCCACATATTAGCCTCACTCAATATGTTCCCCAACCCACTAATTCTGCAGTATTCAACACCCCATGAATATGAGAAAGCAAAGAGTACTGACTCAAGGGGTAAGCAAAACATTTGTTTTTCTTACTAAAACTTTCCTAAGTAAGTTTTCAAAGAGAAGAGATTTCAAAAATGTCTTGGAATAGGATCTCAGAGAAAAGATGTTACTTTTGCAGTCATGAGTTCCACACACTGCATCACTTTGAAATGACTCGCACCGCATCTGCTGCCCTGGCAGAGGCTGTGAATCAGATGCTTTCAATCAAACATATGCTGATAGAAAAACCCACACCTGCAAGAAGACACTCATGATTTCACTAGGTTAACCCCAGGGACACTGAAAAGGTGTTGAACTCTACGCAGGTGTTAACAAAGTGTAATTATCAACTGGAGCTAAACTAATGCCCATTATTCCTAAGAACACAACTTGACAAACTTGTCTTTATTTTGGCTAAATTCAGGATGGCAGTGGGCGTTCCTTATAGTCAACTGAAACCAAAATAATAAAAAATTTCCACGTTGAAGAGCAAAGTGATTTTAAATAAGAAAGCAAGTTTCCACTTCTGCCTGAAGACCTAATCTAACTGGAATCAGAGTATAAAAGAGTGATAGATAATTAAGAGCTCTGAAAAAGGTCCTCTGTTTTGGGGAATATGAAATAAATTAGAGGAAATTGAAACAAAAGGAGTCTTCCTGATGAGAAAAAAAATTACAGCAATAGCCAAACAAATTTGATATTCATGAATATGAGTAATTTGAAGAATTCGAGGATTTGAATCAGCATGTCCTAGAGAGATTCAGATTTCTGTCTTTGATATATGTTAGGCATTTCACAGTTTCACTCTTGCAGACAGTCAGTTTTCTGCATGTGTAATTTGCACAGTTACTTCCATGGTATATAAATTTTATTGAAGATGTATAGTGAAATATCACTTTTTGCAGAGAATCGCCTAGGGTCATAGCTTCTATTTTTTTAATAATTTTAACTTCTTGCTTATATTCTTGTCTGAATAGTGATGTATTCTGTGGGACTTAATTTTAGCAAGACATGGTGGTATTAGCTATCAAAATTTAGAGAATTTCCTCTTATTCTGGCAGTAAATAAAAAAAATTCTGAAACCTTTGCCTCATCTGTCACAGAGTTTTGCCAAAAATGGAAGCAATCTATATATCCTTTAATTTTTAGGACTTCAGGGGGGATGACAGTAATCAAAAGGGGTCAGTGAGATGTGTAAAATGAGCAGAGTCTAATTTCCAGCAGTAAAATAATATTACATTGTATTTTTTCTCTTAAGATAAGAATGCTATTGTGTGCTAAGGCTTCAACACTGTGCTGAAATTTTTGTCAGATTGACCAAGCAGCTCCCTCCTACATATCAGCATGACATGACAAATTGTGCTAAGATGCTGTTTTTAGCCCAATGCTTCAAACTGATTTTCCATTCTTTTGTGTTACACCTCAAAATCAGGCCTTTACAGTTAAAGCCCTTGCTTTTTAGTTAGAATTTACCTTCAGTTTTTAAATATACTTTGTCTTCTGCCAATTCCCTCAAAAAAGTGCTTTTATTTAGTCACTGGCAGCCCAGTGATGGGCACGGACGCATTGCAGTGCAGAGCAGCACCCCAGGGGCTCGTGCCACTGCCTCCCAGCAGAGAAAGTCCAGAACACACAGACTGAGGTGTTGTTCACAATCCAAACAAGACAACAAGGGGTAGAACTGCGTGCTACCAACACATGGTGAGCATTTATTCCACTGTTATCTCCTATTGAAAATTAACTTGACTAATAACGAGTTTGCTGTATTTCTTCTGTTCAGTCTGCCTGCAATGGAGAGTCAGGAATTTTAGAGAGAAACTTCCATCTAAATAAGAGCTTCTGACAGGACTCTTTTCACAAAGTTCCCCTTGCTTTAGCACTTTTTTCAAAGTGTTCCCTGCAATAACTCTGCTTTTCATGCTAATTGTGGCTTGCAGCTCATTATTTTCAGGGGTGTTTAAAAGAGGCTGCTGTTACAGAAAAGGGTCATTTTGAAGGAGGTGCCATTTTCTATGCTCTCTGCCTTACTGTTCCCAATTATTTTGTTGTCATTCTAATTGGTTACAACTCAGAGATAGAAAATTTGCTGCTGTTTGATCTTTTGCTTGTTTGAGGATATTCTAGTGTTTTGGGTTCTCTAAAAATGGTTTAAAGCATCTACAGATCAGGAGTGACATCCTGTTCTGTGTGCTGCTGCTCAGAGCTGTGTAAATCACAGGCAGTCACTTCCCAGGTTTGGAGACCACTTGTGCCTTCTCCACCACAGCAGCAGCTGTCATTTCCCGCCAGTTCGCTTAATCTGCTCAGGAATGGTTTTTTGACTCTCTCCAGCTTCCTAGATGAGAGTGTGAGGAGAAAAGTCTTTCTGCTTTGTTCAGTTACTGCCTAAACACTGTGTGCAGGATTTCAGATGCTGTATCCTTCTGCATTCTCAGCCTCCTGAGAGTGGCATAACAGGGAAAATGGGTGGGCATTTAGTGTCGACAAAGGGAATTAACTGAGCATAGAGACATTCTGCAGCAAATCATCAGCCTTTGGGAACAACACAGGGTGCGAGTAACTTTCCAGAAAGGGACTTTGACCATGAGATAAGCTCTTTCAAGGCAGTCTTTCCCAAGGTATACAGGAAAAATTTGTTTCTTATTGTGGTCTTTTCCACTCCTCATATTTGGTTTAAACTTCAGTGATGTGGACACAGTGAAATGCTTTGCCATCCAGCCACTCTTTGCCAGTAATAACACTGTACTACAACATTATAATCCTGAATTTTCTGACAGTTAACTGCTTAAAACAGGACATCAGATTTCAAAATTGAGTTAAGTCAGAAATGGCTTACACTGGTAGTCAGTTTTTCACTCATTAAAGTGTGCACGGGCAGCAGGAGTAGAAGAGACATGAGTGGTACAAAACAGAAATGGGAGGAACTGCAGAGGTTGATAGAGAGGGATCTGCAAGAGAGTGCTTATTGACAAGGCTTTACAGGACTGGCTCTTGCAGCCCTCCCACGGACATAAGTGGACCTGGCTGGCAGTAGCCAATAATAAATGCACCTATTAAGACAGAGTGGGAGTGGACCACCTACATGTCTTTTATAGTGGCACAGTGGTGAGAGCAAAGTTAAGGCTTCAAAAATAAATTGGTAATTCTATCTTTAAAATTAGCCATATTATTCTCCATTAAGAAAGAAAATTGAGTATCTTGGGGAAGGTAAGACAACAGGAAGGTTTTTTTTATGAGGAAAATATTCTGGGTAACTTGTAACAGAATCAGAAGAATACTGGATCAGGCAAAAGCATGGGAAAATCTATGGTGGCTCCTGTTGTCTTCAAGGAAAAGATATATTGTTGAAGAAAGGAGTAGAAGTATTCAAGGCATTTTCTGAACAAGACCGTCCAACCATCCCTCCTTTCTGAGTGAGGTAAAAAGGAACTAGAAAGTGAATATACAATTTTGGTCTTACTACCATAAAGGCACTTTGGGACTTTAGGCCTCTTTACAGAAGCAAGGACAATGAATTTTGCAAACATAGTCAATCACCAAATGTTTAAGCCAATTTCATGATGTCAAGTGATGCAGAATGCAATGGTAAATCAAACAAACTGGGACTCCCTCCCGCCCTTGTAGGTGTATGTGAAACACTCATTTTCTCTATTTAAATGCCCGACAGCTACCCAATGTCACCATATATTTCTAAACACATTTTCCAAATGATTTCTCAGTAATATCTTGTAAATGTGTATTGTAAACTAGAATGGAGAATTTAAAAAAAAAAATTAAGGAACTCCTACTTTCAGAATTGCAAGAAAACTAAGTTGGCAGGAAAGGGCCATTTCATACTGGCCTTTTGGTGTGATGCTTCTTAATCCTGGATCTTTCAAGGTCTCCTCTTTTTTTTTAATCACAGGCAGCATGCTTTTTCCTTTGGGAAGTCACATTATAAGCATGCCAAAGATTTCCTTTTTCCTGACCCAAATATCAGCACAAGATAATACCCTTAGAAATGGATAGTTACTCTTTAAAAAGCATGAAACGTGCTGTTCCCAAAGAGCTAATCTCTGTTGCATATTAGAACACAAAATACACATTACCTATATACATGTAAAATTATAATGTAAATTTATTGAGAAGGAAAAAAAGGCATCCAATTCTTTAACAATGAAATAGTGAATAAAAGCTTGAGAGATAACATTTTTTTAAAGAAGCAATGCATACTCTTCTAAAATGGGGACTGCAAACAAAAATATGTTGTTAGGGTTATGCTTTTACATGTATTAGAGGAGTCACACTGTTCACTTGCTTAAGGAAGGATTGTACGGCTTTAGAAGAGGCAGCATAACTTCCAGCTATCACTTACACTCAGAAAATAACTACTGAGATTCACCTTCAACCCAGTGTGTTGCTGGATCCCCTCCTTGTTCATCACTGAAATCCTCCTTCATGAACAGTCGCTGCCAGCCCCCTCCACCCCAGCAGTAACTCATGTCAATCTCTGCTTCAGCCATTTCTGAATCGCTCTCCCTCTTCTCCCATTTGCATCATCTTAGATCTCTTTGTAAGGTCCTGGTGATTTAAAATGCAGATAATTAGTGTCATTAAAAAAGAGTTCTCAGGAACAATATTGAAGTGATTTAGCATGGTGTGTCTATGGCATGGCAACAATATATCTGATTCCATTTACCTCTATCCCTTGAGGCCCCTGTTAAAATTTATCCTAAAGTTTAGTTTAGATAGGCAAACTGCTTGTGTGACATGTTTTCTCTTTCTTGCATAAAGGTATTTTCTATTCTTTAGTTAACTTTTTTATTCAAAACATATGACTCTCATCTTAGAGCTTTTGATACCTTATGAAGGCTTATTTGTGTTGTGTCTTTATGTAAGGAAAATAAGAAATAAACCCACCAATTAATCTTCCTCCATTTAATGTGATGAAGGTTTTTCAAATTTAATTGATGTTACGTGCTTCTCATAAAACCAAATATCTTCACTTTTGTAGTGCATGAAAGAAACCTTAATTTCTTTCAGAAAAAAACCCTATTTTGATCAGTATTAGGCTCATAGACCTACTGAGAGTCTTTAAATAGATATCCCTGATTCTGTGTCTTTATTCCTCTGTCCCCAGAACTTTTGGTCAAATGTCTTAAAATCTGGTTTACTTAGGCTTGGTGGAGAAATATTGATCCAACAGTCAACCCATCCAAAACTGATTAAATGCTGGTAGAATTCACCAAGCTTTTAGAAGACTCAGGTCAGAGAGGGCTAACATAGTGAGGTTGTTTCAAACATTGGGACAGGGCACATACAACAGCTGTTTGCAATAAACCAAACATGAAAGAAAAGGATTTAATTGGCATCATGTTAAAAATGCTGCATTTTCTTCAAATCCCAAACAAGTTTCTAGGTAGTCAAGTGTGCTATTAACATTTTTCAAGTGTCTGAAAAGTTATTTGATTTAGAAAAGTGTACTTCCCATGAAAACATAATGTGGCACAAAAATACATATTCAGCTGCCCTGAAATGGATATCAGCTTTATGTGAAGATGGTTTTGTGACTGTGTCCCTGAAAGTATAGAAGCAAGTCTGTCTTTTGAATACCACTGCTTTTGAACACCTCCTCTGTGACCTGCTTTGCTCCATGTGAAAAGACGTGAATTCACTTCTGACACTTTCAACAGCTATTCTGTATTAATTTAATAGTTATTTGAACTTTTTTATGGGCAAAGATCTGAACTGAAGCCTCCCACCCATCAAGGAATTCTCCAGTCACCAGAGATTGGGATATGTTCAGGTTTGTGTCCTTGACTACCATTCCTTCACACCTGTTGAAAATGTTTCTCATTCTAAGCATCTCTGAGCAGTTAAGTCTTCAAACTTGAAATGCTTTCAATCCCTGCTGCAGACAATGAGGGGTCTTTAAATAAACCAGAATAGCACCAACCAAAGGTTCCAGATCATCAGGAGTATGGTAGGAGACCTTGGTTCATTCTCATCAGGCAGACAAGGAATTTTAGCCAGGATTTCCAATACAACTGCTTTAATGTCTAAGCTTTTTCAGCTCCATTCTTGGTGAAACTGTCCCCTTCATTCCTGTCTTCTGTTTGGCTATGTGTCAATTGACACTTTCTGTTCACAAAATTCTGTTTGGGAATTCAATTTCATAAATAACAAAGTATAATCTAGCAAAAAAAAAAAAAAAATTTCTCTGTTTGCATGTTTGGTTTCACTTCTTGGCCAACTGTGTCTTTGAGTGCATCAGGCACAGCACCGCCAGCCAGGCAAGGGAGGGGATTGTCCCACTCTCCTCTGACCTGGGGCAGCCTTGCCTCGAGTGCTGGAGGGAGTTCTGGGTGTCATGATATTAGAAATACTTTGAGCTATTAGAGAGCATCCAAAGGAGGCAAAAAAGAAAAGTGAAGGGCCTTGAGGGGAAGCTGTGTGAGGAGCAGCTGAGGTCACTTGTTCTGTTCAGCCTGGAGGAGACTGAGGGGACACCTCACTGCAGTTACAACTTCCTGGTGAGAGGAAGAGGAGGGGCAAGCACTGATCTCTTCTCTGTGGTGACAGTGACAGGACCTGCGAGAATGGCCTGAAGCTGAGTCAGGAGGGGTTCAGGTTGGATATCAGGAGTTCTTCACCCAGAGAGTAAAGTTGAGCACTCACTCAACAGGGTCCCCAGGGAAATGGTCACAGCCCCAAGTCTGTCTGAGTTTGATGAGTATTTGGACAATGCTCTCAGGCACATGGTGTGACTCTTGGGGTGTCCTGCACAGGTCCAGGAGTTGGACCCAATGATCCTGATGTTTCCCTTCCAACTCAGCACGTTCTGTGATTCTGTGATTCACTACCTGATCTCACCTAATCAACCAACCCAAAAACCAGCTAATATTTTCCTGCAATATTTGCTGTAACCATTTATCCCAACTAATTAAGAATACCATACTGTACTGAGTGATTAAGCAGCCCAGTAATTTAACATTATATTCAGCCTGAATTTAATGTTTTTGGGTTCAAACTCTAATTGAATTTTGCATATTTTCTATACAAAACATTTCTTAGATGCAGTTTTTCATCTCCATCTATGCATATATCTAAGCATATTCTCACATTTTTTTAGAACAGCCTTTTCTCTGAACTTAGCAGATGCTATACTGTGGCTACAGCCATCCTCCTCGTACCCAGCTCATTTGAGCTTGTTATCACTTTCTTTAAATTACTACTCTATATCTCTCTCACACTTCACACGCGATTTCAGAAACTGCCTTTTCAAGGCATCCCTGTCACACCCATCATCTTCTTATCACAATCAGAAAGCAGAATCTTGCCTCTGGTCATTCTGTGGTGTCAGGCTCCTCTGCCCATGTAGTACATTTTCAGACGGGTGTCATCTGACTTTTTATCACTTTCACAGCTGGGAGGATCTCTTTGTAAGCATCAACAGAGCTGGCTACCTTCAGAGATGTGGTTGGAAAAAACGTCCAGTGCTGCGAAGCCTACAAAAATATACAACAGTGAGGGGCTGCTATGCCTACTGATATTATCTCATGGTTTCTTTGTGCTTCTTGTGTCTGTGCTTGCTCATAAATATCACCTCTTTACAGTAGGCACCATCCCCTTGCATTCTGCAACTAAAGTCCCATGCCACAGTAACACTATTCTTATACAAATCCATGAATCTGTGTGTCTTAGAGATATTCCAAACCTTCCTCTGTCCTTATGATGAACTATAGCAAATTGCAATGTGTTTCCCTGCTGCCAGGTATCGGTGGTTGTGCTGGAATATGAGTAAAATGCTGTTTAGAAATCTGGTGCATCCAGGGATCTAGCAGTGGAATGTTATCCAGGCAATTATTTTAATTGGAGATAATCACTTGGGAAATGGATGGATGAATTAATCAATTCCAGTTAATTGGGATAATGACATTATTTATGCTGTTCACCTTTTTTACCATCATCTGTAGGAAGATTTCCAAGTGCAAGGCCAAATTCTTCCATGATACAGATCCACTGAGGGTACTGCAATTAAAGGAGGAATGAATCTAGTGCATTGTAAGTATGGAATAAATTGCCTCACTTACTTATTTTGGAGAAACCATGTGTGCAGTTGACCTGGGAATACTACAAATTACTCTCTTTATTCCACTGTTGCTATCCTGTCATTAGTAGTGTTGCAACAGGAGGTGTTCTTGGCACTTGTTCTAACAGAAATATATAACTTTTGTTTTGTTTACATACTTATGCAGCTCATTACTATGTGAAAAACAATCTGCAGCTTAGCATTTGTTAATGGAATACGGAACAAGGAAACAACAGATGGAGTATTGGGATACTGAATGCATAATAAGTTTGATCCTGGAAGCCCTTGTGTAATTTTTCAGCTCAAGATGGTTGCTAAATTCCACTGCAAAGCTGAGCAGAAACCATGCCTGTGTTCAAGCAGTGAAGGCACAGTTCCTCCACACTAAACAGACACAAGGGTCAGGCACTCCCTGTACCTGATCACCTCTTGAAGGGAAGCAAAAGACACAATTTTGCTTGTGATTAATTCTTTGGTTTCTTTTACTGTTCAGAGAGAAGCTCTGAAAATAGGATGGTGTTGTGGTTTGAGCTCAGCTGGCAACCAAGTCCCACAGAGCCACTCGTTCCCTTCCCCTGCATCAGGATGGGGAGAAAATCAGAAAAACAAAAATTGAAAAGTGAAGGAGAACAGGGAATTCATTCACCACTTTTCAAGGACAGTGAGGAGTTCAACCCAGGGCTCCATCATGCCTTACACTGATTAACAGCAAGTGCCATGACTCTGAACCTGCTCCTGGTTTATACACTGAGCATGGTGATGGCCGGCCTGACTCCCTTTGGTCAGTGCTTTGCTCAGCTGAGGTCAGCTGTCCCAGCTGTGTCCCCTCCCAACTTCTCGTGATCCCCCTGCTGACTCGCCGGGGAACTGGGGTGAGAAGCTGAAAAGTCCCTGATTTAGTGTAAACACTGCTTACAAACAACTAAAACATCAGTGTGTTTTCATTATTCTCACACCAAAACCTAAACAGCACTATACCAGTTACTAGAAAGAAAAGTAGCTCTATCCCAACCAAAGTCAGGACAGATATTTCAATCTCCTACAAGTGACTGAAGATCACCTTTGCTGTGATATTGTCCCACCTATTTCTGTCTTCATTTGACAAGAAATAAAGTCCTGAATTTCACCTTCAGCTCAGCCATATGTCCAATGCAGACTGGTGCCCACAAAGTTCAACGATCTGAGAACAAATAAGCAGGGATATAACCACATTGTACTAAGAGACATCTTCATTTAATGTGTTATAGAACCTTTGCAAGCCTTGGAATAACATCTTGGGTCAAAATGATTCCTGTAATCTGTTTGTCCATCTTCATCTCTGTGTCAGACTGAGAGGCTCTTTAAGTCTGATGGAATAGATCCAGACCAGTTGTCTTGCAAAGATAAAGATCAAATCCTTCTGTGGCACTTGGATCAGGATATATTGAGACCTGGGTACGTCTCTGACTGCAGCATGGATTAGACATATTTGCCAGGCTGCAGCAAGCTAACTCTGGTTTTAAGAGCTTTTTCTGCAGCAGAATGACTCTCCAATTCATATAACACAGACTTGTTTAATATATCACAACCTTTCATACTTCTGGGAAATGTCAAGGCCTGGCAAATAAATGTTGACAATCTTAGTATCTTTACAGCTGAATCCTAAGTAGCTGAAATACAGTTTTCTGCAAGTACTACATGAGACAAGAGCATGACGGATGAGAAATCTTGATGTTTTCAACTGCAAGAGAAAATCCTGCTCCAGCAAACTACGGGTTTTTTGGGGTGGGGAAAGAAAGGCTGATAAAGGTTAGGACAGGCATCAAACCTGGAATTTCTCATGGGCTCATGGTTTTCATGGTTCCTTCATTTCCAGAACTCCTGGAATTTGAGCATGGTATCTTGTGCGACCACAAAGGGGAAAGCATCACTTGCAAAAAGTCAGTGCTTTGGGGTTCTCCTATTTTTGCCCTAGGCTGAATTCAATTCTCCTGCCTCCCTTGGAGACATTCCAGCAAAGACAAGATCTGTGATGCACAGCATGAGCAGCTCTGGATGGAGGTAATGTTTTCAGTTAAATGGGACCCAACAGGCTGCTGTGAATGTGACTTTTGTTTTCATAGTCACAGTGATCCTCCAGCCAGCAGGGCACAGTGGCAGGGCACTGCAAGAGCCACTGAGCCACTGCATGCAGGCCCTGACTGTGCTGACACACAAAGAGCAGCTGGGTCAGGGGAACCTCACACCCTCACCCCACAGATCTGCAAACGCCAGGGGACAGGAAATGCTTCCTGACGCACCAAAGGACAATGACATGCCACAGGAAGGAAACAGGAGGAAGTGAGAGCATTATCTGCCTACCAGATTGCTGGACCTTTGTCAAGAAAATTCCCAGATGGTGATGATGATGATCCAGGCTACAAGAAAAGAAAATTTTCCCTCTGCACAAATTCTTCCTAATTAGGAGTAAAAATTCCTCTGGACCCCATATTTGATAACTGGTTTAACACATTGAGCTGGATAAGCAGCTGAACACCTGTAATGCCACTGTAAAGGTTTTTAATGTCACTAAATTTTAAGTAGCACTAAGTCCTACAAATGCCTGTGGCTTTGAAATTATTGAAAATTATTGAAGTTTTTAATTATAAAGAATCAGTATATCTCATCTTCAACTTTGCTTCATCAAATTAAACAAATCAAACATATTCAGTGTCTAATAGTATTTCTCCAAAATCATTTTATCACTCAGTTGGAATCTTCAGTTTTAGCTCATTTCAATGTTGGTGACTAGAAAAGTCTGAACTATTGAAAATTAATTTTTATTGGTATTTTCTATAGAAGTACTAATACTTTCTTGGGTTTTTTTCTAAAAAACACCTTACAGAAGCAAAGATATAGTTTTATCACTGATTTCACTGAATCCGATGGTCAGGATTTCTTTTCCACATTTATAAAAAAATGACTTTTTTTTTTTTTTTTTTGCCTACCTGTGGTATAGGAAGCACATCCTAAGGTTTATTGCCAATGTCTTTCTCCTAGGAGCAGTTTGTTCCAGCAAGTGCTGTGGAATGAAACATGGTTCAAATACCACAACTGAACAGCAAACTGAATTCCTGCATCTTAATTCATATTTTCTTGGGTGCAAATCATCTCATGCTGAAGAAAACAGTGTTTGTTTGATTTAATATCTAGCACTAAATCTGACACAAAAATGAAGCACAAACAAAAAAAGGGATCTCAACTACACAGAGCTTCCAAGTTTCTGCAAGCATCATTGGAACACTGAAATTTGTGTGAAATGCTTATACACTTGTTTGGTTGTTCCTCCTCTATGTAGTTTACAGAGCTTTAAGGTTTCTTTAGGAAATGAGTGTTTGACTCATAGCAAAATGGGATTTCTAAAGAAGGGACATGCTTTTGCTGTGCACTCCATCAGTTCCACACATAACCACAGACCCCACAGAGGGCCTGGAAGGTGCATCTTTGCTGCTGTGCTCAGCTCTGCCCGGTCTCCATGGGAACATTCAGCAGACGTGGTACCCACTGGCGACCGAACAAAGATTTCCCTATTGCTCTGCAGAAAAGGCAAAATGTAAGCTGCACTGAATACAGCATCTCTCCTTGACCCTGAATCTGTAAGCATTGGCAGGCCAAGACATCACATCTTTCCTTCCTTTTTATTTTTCTCCCTGAAAAAGAAGTAGCAAACGGGGAAGAAAGGAAATGGGTATTATTTTAACAATAAGAAATCTATTTAGAGCAAGACGAAAAATTTTGAAGTCAAAGACAAAGTTCTTCTTTATAAATGAAGAAAAGCCCTCAAATCAAAGACGCTCATAATTCAGAGAAAGGTGTTTTAAATTGCCGTGGTGTACTTGCTGAAATTAAGATTGTAAAACAAAGAAATAAGAATATCGAATATACCATGATATGAAAGAACAATAACCTCCACTTTCATTTCAGCGACATTGAGCTGCGTTGTATAGCGAAGAGAAGGTATTTTCCCAACACTGAAGTGACAGGAGTGGTTAGTGCTTTTGAATAGAGTGTGCAGTTGTAGACAGCATAGAGCTAAATTAGGGGAGTAGGAAAAAAATTCTGTATTAGATCAGGAAAAATATAGGGAGAAAGAAACCGACAAAAAGAATCTTGCCTTCTGTTCCAAGTTAGCAAACAAAGAAAACACACTTAAAGCATACTTACTTTAGCCTTTGGGGAAACTCCTTTAGGGACTTACAAGTTTGAATGAGATGAAACTAATTAATAACTGTGATTTGCTATGTATTCCTCTCAAAACCCAGTGCTCATCACATGGGGTGGAGCATTAATTCTCATTTCTCTCCATAGCTTCTATTCATATATGAAAAGCATATCCAATCAAAAAAGCAATTCAAAATTTACACTGATAAGTAAGGGAGGGCCAAGTATCTCTACCTTCTTTTCAGTTTCTGAGTGTCTTTTGAATAGGGAATGGTGACCAAATAAAATTTTCCCAACAGTCTTATCCTTCTGTGTAGGAAGGATATCAGCTTCATCTGTACTCTGACACAAATGCCAGTAGCATGCCTACTTTATGTTTTCACTACGCAAAATAAACCTTGCTAAGTGGCAAGGACAAGTTTGATTACTACCAGGAGTCTGCAACCCCGGCATATAAAAAACATCCTGCAATTAAATTTGTCAAGCATGACAGAACATGATTTATTTATTTTTTAAAATAATTATCACACTGATATTGTCAGCTTTGTTTACCACAACATTGATGATTATATTTCCTTCTAATTAGAATGAGGTTTTATTTAAAGTTCTCTGCTCAAATGGTTTGGAGCAAAAGCTCATGTAGACTTCAGGTGATATTAGATTGTTCTCACCCACAAACTTAAAATTATAGAGCTGATATTCTTTCTGAAGAACCTGTGTTTTGTTCTTTTTTCTTAGGAGGCCAGAATAATTTCAGACTTCCAGAACTGAAGGATGATAACTGAAGAATATAGTGATAGCCAAAAGTGGATGTGCCTGTGCTATGTCCTGGGCAGGCAGCAGCCATCTCCAAGCTGCACTGGGGGTGGTGGTACATCTTGGACTGTTGAAGGCTTCTTATCTGCAAATTAATGCCATGGATGTTGTGACTTTGCATCAAACCTGTGTCCACCTCTGTCCTGTGCTAACGCACGGGCAGTGGTAGAGTGAGATGTGGTCCCCTGCGTGATCCGAGAGTGTCCCAATTCCCAGACAGACCCTTCCGGCCACTGCATTTGGCAACATGCAGATAAAACCTTTTCTATCACTCGTGCTGATGGGTAGCACAGACACTCACACACCCCAGAGCTTATAATTAGCTCAGCGTTACCAGGAATACAGAACTCCAGAGGGCTCAGTCATTTGGATATATTCCAAAGGTGCTTATTCCTCGAAGGGATCCAGGGGCGAAAGAGGCAGAGGCACTCTGCGTGACTACGGATATAGGGGTGAAGGGCCAATAGGGTTGGGGAGGAGGCAGGGAAATACAATGACAACCAATGGGAAGCAGGGAGGGGTGGAGTGTGTGATGCAATGAGAACCAATGAGGGGAAGGGAAGGGCAGAGTCAGGGATACAGCAACAACCAATCAACATAGAAGGATTAGCATAACCAGGGAGAGACCCTCAACCAGCCTCAGTGGGTATTTCACACCTCAGAGCTGTCCCACCAGTTTGCTGCTGCTGTGGGAACCTCTTGGCTTCTCCAAGATGGCTTCAGCCACCGCAACGCTGTGCCATCCTGGACAGCAGGGATTTGTGAGCATCTGCTTGCAGACGAGCAGGTGAATGGAGCTGGGTGCAAGAGCACAGTCAGCTGCTTCTCACACCCACACAGCGAAACGAAACCCTTTGAAATTCCAATTCTAAGCATGTTTTCTTAGTATGCCCCACCTTAGTGATTTGGCTAAGGCAGGAGCTAGAGATGATGCTCACATTTGTCTGTTAAGGAAAGGTAATGATAATGTTCAGCTTTTTAATGTGAAAGGATGCAATTATTTTATAAAATAACTTCCAGGTGTGTTTAGCTGTATCTCTGTTTGGAAGACATTTCCTTCAAGAATGACTTTGTTGGGCCTTCTGACCTCATGGTGGATTTGTTGCTGCCTTCATGACCTGGAAAATAAATTGCATTAACTCCCCTGACCAAGCAAGATGGTCGCTAGTTCCTACCTTCTGTAGACTATGAAAGGCAGAAATTAATTAAAAAACCTTCTGCTTAAAGCAATCTTGTAAACAATGACATGGCATAAATACTTATTTCTAAGAGTAGGATAACTGTTTTCATTAAGATTGCACTCCTTTTTGTGGCTACAAAACAGTTTCCAATTATTTGTTCCTTTGTAATCTCCCCCCACATTTGGTATAATTCTTTAAAATGTTATGTCTGTTGTTATCATTATATGAATAATTTTAAATCCCTATATTTTGTTGTCATCCAATGAAGAGAAAGTGAGGAAAAAAAGGAGTCTCCTGCTCCTAATTTTGGAAAGGAAACCAAAATATTCGATTTAATTTCTGAATTGCAAAATTATCTTCAAGGCATTTAAAACACTATCAAAAGGGAGATATACATGCAGAATATGTATCCAAAGGAAGAAAAGAAAAAGTATTTGAATTTCTTTACTATTCCATGGTTAGTACTGAAATTTGAAAATCTATTTTTTACTTATATTCCAGATAGTTTTTCACAGACAGAAGAAAACTTTTCTTTTTCAAACCTTTATGTATATCAAAACTTGAGACTTTTTAAATGTAGTAATATTTGGAAAAAAATAGACAATTTTTCTTTTATTTTTGAAAAATAAAAGCCATTTTGCATTTCCTTTTCAATATTTTCTTTTTTTTTTTTTTTTTTTCCACGGTAGAATGGAAAAAAAAAGCAAGAAAAAGTGCAGGAAAGACCAAAAAAACTTGAAAGCAAAGTGGAATTAAAAATTAAAATTATGGAAAATTTATGTTCATTTGAAACCTCTGTATGTTATTGAGTTTTATTTTGCCAATTAAATTACTTTGAAAAAAATGTTATTACTTTCTTTCCAAAAAAGTTGATTTTGATAGAGATACTTCTTTATAGAACTGCTTTAAAATCAAAATTCTTTGACAGTTTTTAATTCTGCTGGAACTTACCATAACCTGTTATAAAGAGAAAATAATTTAAGTAGCATTAAAAACTATTGAGTAACCTCCTCTTTCCATAAAAAAAGCTTATTCATATCCATTCAGATTATTTTCCCCCCTAAATGCAACAGTTATTGGACCACTAATGTAGAAATATCCTTTCTATACACCACACAATATGTTCATTAGATAGAATTTACATGAAACCAGTTAACTCAATAACTCTTTGCTGAAAATATTTTTTTTAATTGTCATTATTTGATTAGCCCTAAAAAGTATGCATTTCCTTGAGAGTAACATATTCTGTTGGAGGACAGGAGACATTTTAAATGCTGTTCTGCTAAAAGAAAGCAATCACCAAAAACACTATGCTACTTAAATATTTAAATTCTGTTTCTTATTTAAAACAAGCAAATGAACAAAAAAAACAAAACAAAACAAAAAAGCCCCACAAACAAACCCACAAAACTTTAAAACAATAAGTAAACTTAAACATATATAAAAAACATCCATTGCGTAACAGGTCAAACAGTAAGAAGTCCAGCCTTGAACTTCCATCAAGTCACAATGATTTTTTAAATTCAGGTTTAAACTTTCCTACAGAAGGAAGAGGACAACTGTCATCAGGTTCGGAAATTAGCATATGCACATTAGCTTACCTAAATCCTTACATAGCTGAGAGATTTGGAATATGAATTTTCTAAGATTTCTTAAAAATAAATCACAAAAATTTGTTAACTGTAGGTTTCTCTCTGTGCTATGGAGAAGCTGCTACTTTTTTAATTTCCCTTATCTTTCACCTTGCTTTACTAGCAGCTAGAACAACTAGTATTTCTGTGATTATACACAATAATTCCCAGTTTTCATTCATGTGCTCATCTCTTCACCTGCCGCGCTTCCTTCCTCTCTGAATTCTTCAGGAGTCTTTCATGAGTGCAGGATAAGATTCTTCTATTTGGGTGTCAATTTCCTAGGTTTTGAAAACCAGAAACCAAAAAGCTTTTCTTCCCTCTATAAAATCCATTCTTATTTAACTCAAATAACTACTCATATGCCTGCAGCATTCATACTTTATTTCAGCTCAAGGCAGAAAAATCTTTAAAAGCATTTTTTTTCTAAAAGATTTCACACTGAAGTGATTCATCTTCTGGTGAAATGTTGTGATATTTTCTCAGGAATTTTATATGGCATTGATTAGAAAGCTAAAATACCGTTCAATGCTCAATGTATTAAATTCAGGTTTCCAATGAACATGCATACATGAAAGTATAAATTGCCAGCATCTAATGGCATCTGAATGGAGACGACACCAAAGATCTGAAGGTCCTTGAAGGGCAGAGAAAGCTCTTTTCTGGCCCCTTGCTGTAGATGAAGCTATCATTTTGTTTTCCTGTAAATATGTTTAGCCATTCACAATGAGCACTGCTATTTTTTTTTTTTTTTAATTTGTCTTAACTCCTAGTGACAAACACTTTTTCGTATGAAAGCATTCTGCACATACAAGTTTAACTGGTTGGTTAGTGTCATCATTAATTTATGACCAAACTCAGAAAGGTGATTTGGAAAAGATATACAGGACATTTCTGGCTGATGGGAAGCTAGAACATATATAAATACTGCATATGATACTTTGAACAACGTTGAAGTACCAAAAGCAGGTTTAAAGCCTTTTCCTAAAAATGCATCAAACAGAAAATGTTTAATTTATGCATTGTGTTTCAGAGATGCTGTACCTGAGTTGTGAGAAAAATGTTAGTCTAGACTCAAGTAACCTTGTAGAACTCTACAGACTTTCAGAACACCTCGACTACATATCTTAGGCTTCTCTAGGGTTTTAGGTGTTTATTCTCTGCTATGGAAAGATTTAACTTTTTCCATTATTAATCCATTGTCACTGAGCCATTAGAAAATCACAGAAAACCTCAGTGTTCAAAAATTATTTGCTAATAGGAAAGGAAGTTGCTATCTGCTAATAATCTGGAATTTAACTTAACTAAAAATGTTCCACCACTACTCTTTTTTTTTTGTTTGTTCTTTGTTTTTTTAATTTGCAGACAAATATAATCATATTTCCTGGGTTTCGAAGTTTTTTTTCTATAGTTCTTCTAAAGTGTACTGAAAGTTAATTTCCTCTCCCATTTTCTATTTCAGAATTTCTTTTGAAATGAAGCTTTGTACATTTTATCTTTTCATCTACATCCTGAGCTGAAGAAATTTGAGGCAGAATTGAGAACCATCCTAAAATAAACAAGTGTTCTTCTGAAGATGTTTTGTTCTCTATTTCGCTGGGGCTGGAAACAACTATGTGTGAGTGAGATACAGTCTAATGAACCTGTATTTTTTAGCAGCTAGAAGTAAAAAGGAAAATTACTAGTGAAGGCAGTGCTTAGTTCAGAATTGAGACTGAGACATACACTGTAGATTAGCAAAGACTGTTTTCTTTATTTTTTGTGGAGTATTTGCTCGGTTGAAAAAATTTCAAGAACAGGTTGGTTAAATCCCAGAACTATTTTATGGAAATTCTTTCATTACATTATTCATATTTGTTATCTGAACAGTTATTTATCTTTTTTCCTCCTCTGACCAATTACTCCGGTAAGAATTTGTGGTTGATCTGTCCTGGATTGTCTAATTTAACCTTTATCAAATGGAGCCACCTTCAGGAAAGCCTGCAGATCAGTGAATATTTGTCATTGCACATGTCCAGAGAAGCTCCCTGACATCTCCTGTTGTGAGAAATATTCAGAGACATAAGACCAAAAAACAATGAGAGACAATTTCTAATTCAGAACTGTATTTCATTTATCTGTGTACATCTGAATATATTTCATATATTCATATTTCATATAACTCTGTGTTTATCTACATTACAGTAATTTTAAATTAAAATTACACACACTTTGTTATTCCTTATTTTGCAGGCTTTGCTTTTACAGCCATAAATATAATTTCTTGAAGTAAATGGGATATAATACTGGGTTTACACAATAGGAAATTTAAAAATGTAAATTTTCAGATGACATGCCAGGATTGCAGTAATACCTTTTAGGCTTTTATAAGCAGAAATAGGGAAATGGCATTCCATCACTGCATAAGGAATATACAGAAAATACTATGTTGATGCAGACACAGTTCTTAATTATTTAATAGATTAATTTCTTCATACAGTCTACCTCCTCCTGCATTTCATAGAACAACCTCAATATTTAGATAAATGCCAAAAGAATGATTTTTATTAGCTCTTCCTTAGCAGTTAGCTGTGAATGGCTTCTTGTGCCACTGAGTATCATCACTGGATAGTGACTAAGAGCTATCTATCAACTAAAAATTTTCCCTGTTCACCGTTGATTTCCTTGAAACAAATTATTACTTCATATGAAAACCTTTCATATTTTTCTTCCAAAGTACAGATAATTAAAACTAAGAAAAATATTGTTTCACCACAACGGAGTGGAGAGACATTGATGGGATAATACATGGTGCCTCTCCTTAACTACTGGAATTTCTCTTTTTCCCTCTAACTAAAGAAAAAGATTTTTTTTATTCATTTTTAGCCAAAAAAGACTGTGACTGCCTTCCTGTAGCTCTAAGTTTAAACAAGAAAAACATATGTCTTCCAATACCGTTAATCCTGTGTTTGATATCTGTGTGCTGCAAATTGGCACAAGTTGGCGTAATACCAGAAGAGCTGAAAGAGACAGAAAGAACAAAAATGGGGAAAATGGGGATCTACCCTTAAATATGGAAAAGCAGCATCTCAGTCATTGCAAATGTGGCAAAAAAATGGAATTAGTGGGGGACTTACAGCAATTCTCTGCTTAGGTGACAACAGCATAGGTTGATTTCTTATACCCACAGGGAAATGGAGAAAGCAACTTGATTAGGAATTTCTTAGTATTGTAAAACTGGCAGAATTAAGAATACAGGAATATGGGAAAAAATTTCTTGATTTAGCAGAATGTGGACTAGGTCATACAGAGGAAGTTTTGAGTGATTTTGCAGAAAACATGGCCAAAAGGACAATTTGCATAATACCTCTGTTTTTCTTTGTGTTTCTGTTTTATATAGGGATGCTACACTGGATCCCCATAGAAAGAAAACAAAAGGTTTCATATCCCTCAGTGCTTAAAAACACAATGTAGCTGAAAAAAAAAGTACAAGTAAAAAGGAAGATGAGTCCAGTGAAATACTGAAATAAAATTAACCAGAAATAGACAAGAAAATAGATGGTGACCAAAGCAGGATGAGGTGTGCTTGTCGCTGTGTGACCTGGGCACAAATTCTCTGCAGAGCTGTATTGCACAAAGGCTCATAGAGGCTTAATGGAGGTGGTCAAACTTAAAGGAAAACCCATTAATGTCAACACTCTCTGCTTTCCATTTCAATTTAAAATAATTGAGAAGGAGAAAAGAAGCCATCAAAATCTTTCTTTAACTGATCAAAGAAGAATAGATAGGTCTAAAAGCAACAGTTCCTTCCAAAGTCAAGAGGATACGAGGAAACAGAAAACCTGAACAAGTGGGAACACTGTCATCAGTAGCAGAATCAGAGAATGATAAACAAAACATTTCATGAGCATTTTGCTATTAGACTGAAATGCTCATACAGTGCCAATTTAAGATACTGGATCTGAAGCAGCTACAAATATAAATGCATCTTTAATACCTAAGTAGTTCAGAAAGTTAGTATCTATCTGTACAAGCACCAATCAGAAATTTTTTGTCATCTGCTATGCAGTATGAAAAATATTCTGAAGATTTTGGAACAAGGAGCAATAAAAGCCTCTTCATTCTTTAAGTATCACAGAACCACAGAATTTTTTAGTTTGGAAGGGATCTTAAAGATCATTTAGTTGCAATCTTCCTGCCATAGGGGCCTGTGTTGCAGGTTTCATAGACCTCTTGAAATGGTTATGAGCAATATTGCTGGTTTTAATGACTCATTTGCATACCTGTTTCCCTAACCTGAGAAAATAAGTAATAGCAAATGTTTCCCATCAGTTCCATTAAATACAACAAACTGTTCAGCAGAGGTCATGATGATAAAGTGAGCATGGATGCAATCCAATCCAGAAAGTAAGAAAAAAATTCAAGCAAAAAGTGTCTCAAATATCAGTCTAAAATGGACAGTGAATTAGTGTGTCTTGCATATATTCTGTGTCTTGTTAAGTATTTAATTTTGTATTACAATGTTTTTTAGCTTTCTTCCTGAGATACGCTATCAAACTACTTTATTCTGTTGCAGAACATGACTTTCTCCTCTTGTTTGCGCTTGAACTTTGTTAGTGTCTTAATTAACCTCTTGTTAAGAAAAGATGCTTTCATTGCCTGATCAAGATTTATCTCCTATTCGACAACAGAAAAATGAAAATTCTGAGTTTAAAAACTGATGAGCTGATTACAGCTAGCTAAAAAAATATTATCTACTTTTAGGGTTTTTTGCAGTTCAGCATGAAAATATTTTGTGAATCCAGCCCAGGTGTGCTGTTTGATATACCTGTCAGTACTTCAGCTGGAAGGCAACTGAAATTTTGAAATGACGGAAAATGTGATGAAATTAATTTTTCAGCTAACCAGCTTATAAATTCATCAATTTCCCACAAAAACAGACCCATACAATTTTCAATGCATCATTTACAGTTAAATAGGAAATACAGGAGTTATGGAAAATTGGCCAACTGAAAATTGTATAAACAATACTAAATGTGAGCCCTGCTGCTTTCAAAACAGGCGTAACTGCTTGCCTTGACTGGGTAGCCTGCAATTATTAAGGAGCTAGTGAGGTGAAGCACAGTAAGCTCAAGACAAGTAAAGTAGCATCCTCCTTTATGGATGGTGGAAATTTCTTTTACAGCTGAAGATACACAATACCTACCTTCTACTTCCACATCTTTCTGCCTTTGTTGCCTTTGTTGAGAGTCTAAAGAAAGAGAAGGGTATACAAAGTAATGATTTATAAGGTGCCTAATTTGGACAGACTAAATCCATTCCATGCTCATATCTGAAATTTTGACCTAAATTCTGAGGATTAATTAAATAATAAATCTAAATAACTGATTTTTTTCTTAGTTAAATTCTTAGCGAAGATGTCACAGGATTCCAGAGGTTTATTTTTTTTAGTGACAAAAGCTTAGAAATAATGTGGCATGCAGTTCTCACAGAACTCTTATTTCAAACAAGGTTTCTGCTTTCTTTAAGATACTGGTCATATTCCCTGAGTTTTTTCATCTTAGTCCTTCATAAAATTTGACATTCTTTCCTGCACTCCTACATTTGCTGTTCCCCAGCCTTAGGCATACCATGTCCTTCATCTCACTCTCTGCATGTATATTTACTCTACACTAATCAATCAAGGAATCAAGTAAAAACATCTTTCATAAGCTCCCAGAATGTCAGTACAAAAGGCCACTAAAAAATCTCACTAGGCAAAATGAATAGGTGCAATTTCTCTATCTGACAAACTATTTAACTGGCCTAACCTTTATTAGAAGTAAATGATCCTGACATCTAAAGGCAACCCAGAAAAAAAAAAGTAATTAAAAAAATCTAATAGAGTGTGTAAGAAAGTAATAGGTGAACACCATCTCTGCTGAATTAATCCGCACTTCCAAACATGTTTTTCTTTTTTTGAAATGAAGATGTACAGGAAAACACACTATTCAGCAGATAACAAAAGATTAAAACAGTTCCAAAAATTCAATATTTTGCAGTTTTATATGTTGTACTCTGGCAAGAAGACCCATTTCAAATAGGATTGCTAATACTTATCACCCACAACCATGAGTACAAAAGCAATTATATTTCTTATGATGATCTTCATAAAGTCCTGGGGTGTGGGAGGGTGCTGGTGGAGATCCTGAATAAGATATTATATTACATAAACCTGAATATTTTTTATAGTTCATTCAAAAATATACATGAAATAATATTAAGAACTATGTACAACACCAGACACTTTTCTAATTATTTTCCTCTATACAAAAGGGAGTGACTATCCATAGGCTTTCCATTTTTTACTTTTATGATTGGAAGAAAGATGGGTTTCATTACATTAGTTAGGTTTCATTATACTAGCTTTATTTCCTTTGCTGCTTTAGTTTGAGCTTTTTTGAGTGAAAACTTGAGAAAAGGAAGCTAAGTAAACTTGCAATTTAAGGTATGACAGTTTTCTGTTACAAGAGATTGGATAGGAAATCTCCAAAGAAAAAACTCATTAACAATACATAAGCTTTGAAGAAGTGGGAGTTTTTCTGAAAAATGGGTACCAGTTAAACCTACAGTTAACTTCTGAGTTAGGAGCAGATGAATATTATGATGTCTAATGAATGAATGGCTGTTTTGAAATAAATGACTACATTAAACTAACATTGTTGTATGTCTTTTCTAATCCATGTGGTAAAAATACAAAATTTCTCCTAGAAAATGGACCCAAACTTTTTATTCTGCCAAAGGCCCTCTTCCTTTCAATGAAACATTTCTCTGAATAGTTATTAACAGGTGAAAGGAATGAGCAAATCAAATGACAGACATAGCAAAGTAGAGACCTCACTACAAGGGCTGGAAGTGAGGCCCTTCACAATGGCCCCAAACCAGATAAATTGCATGTTTCAAAGAGAATTCACTGAAGTTATCTAGTCAGAATGTAGATGGAGTCCCTCCAAAGTTGATTTTCTCATTTATATTTGGTCCTTTTCCTTTCCTTAGAGAAGGATAGAAGATCCAATAAAACTAATTGCTTTCTAACTACCAAAGACTATCGTTCTGTTAATTTTGAAAAGAACAATTAGAAATAAGACAAGCACATTTTGCTAAAATTATGACTAGTGGTTAATTTTGTCCTCAGGAATAAAAAAGTCCATTTCAAAATCATGGCATTGTTCTCAATAGAGGAACAAAAAATTAATTTCAAATTTCTATATGGTTAACTGGAAAAACAGTTTTTCTGAGTAGTGTGTATAAAAGCAGATCAAACTCTGCACAGCTGAGTCATATAGCATCATGTGCAAAACTTCAGGCCAATATGCAGGAGATGGGAAAGAAAGGATAACACAAACTCAAGAAAGGTGATTTGCAGATATTTTTCCATAAAAATGTGAAAAGGCTCACATTGTCAGAGTGGCATCTCCCAGGCAACCGCACCGTAGACAGAAATGGCAACAAATATAAGATATGACTGCTGTGACATATTTATAATATCCTACTTCTTTACTCATTTGCTTGGCTAGAATACATATTCCTGCTTGAAATATGGCATACTCATATTGCTCAATATTTAGTATCTGCATATAGAAAACAAATAGCGCTGAACCAGCTGTATACAATTTGCATCTTTTTATTATAACTCCCTTAGAAAACTGCTATCCAGTTCAAAATGCAAATGGGAGAAAACAGTATAGTTCATATATACATATACATATGTATATATATGGAACAATGAATATAATGTGTATATATAAATATGTACTTGTGTAAGCCTATATCTACAATATAGCTATGTCTGAGATACAGATTTATATACACATATATATTTTCACTTAGGTATATGCTCATTTATGTTAGCCATGCCTGTGCATATACACATACATACACACATCCCTATGTATGTATTTACCACATAAACACAAAAGATTGAAGTTGGAATGATGATCATCCTTTACGATCCTCTCCCTCAAGCAGAAGAACAGCCATTTGATCAGGATCATGTCCAGTTGCCTTTTGAATACCTCCAAGGATGGAGATTCCACCACCTCCCTGAGCAATCTGTGCCACTGCTCAGTCACCTTCACAATGACCAAGTCTTTCCTGATGCTCATACAGGAGTTCCTATGTTTCAGTTTGTGCGCGTTGCCTTGGGTCCTGTCTGTGGGTACCACTGAAAAGAGCCTGGCTCTGCCTTCTCTGCTTCCTCCTTTCAGGTATCTGTGTGCATTCACAAGATCCCCCGGAGATCTCTCTTCTCCAGGCCGAACAGCCCCAGCTCTCTCAGCCTTTCCTCACAGGAGAGATTCTCCAGTCCTTAATCACCTCTGCTGTCTTTCACCAGATTCCCCCCAGTGTGTCCATGTCTCCTCTTGCACTGAGGAGCCCAGAACTGGACACAGCACTCCACAGGGATCTCACTGGGGCTTAGCAGTGGGGAAGCATTGACTCCTTCAGCCTGCTGAAAATGCTTTGCCTAATGCAGCCCAGGCTTCCATTTGCCTTCTTTACTCCAAGGACGCACTGCTGGCTCCTGTAAATCTATACAAACTTACATACATATGTTCTGACTTACCCTGTTCTTGATAGAAAGGATTAAAAGAGGATTAAAAATAATCTTACATGGAATAATGTGCAGTATTTTCCTCTTTGTGAGATATAGGATTGTTTAGTACGCCCCAATTTTTTTCAAAGCACCAGTTCTTGTATAGAGATACATACACTCTGTTTTTATTTCACCAAATTTTTACTCACTGACAGTCTGAAGTTAAATAGCAGCTTTAATATTACAGGATAAAACACCCTTTGGGAAATAGAAATCTAAAGGGAATAGTACGTATCTATCAATTTTTCAACCTTGCTGGATCTTGGAACTCAGCCCAGATTTATAGTCATTAATTCTCTGAATCCAAAAGTGCCTAAGCTTCACTTTAAATAAAATTAAGGATTCAGATTCTCAGTGGCACTCAGGAGTTTTCATCCAGTTTAAATTAAACCTAAATGGAAGCTAGTGACTTTGTGAACCTGTTTGTCGGTACAGAACATAAAGACCAAGCAGGTGAAATCCCTGCCTTCCTGCCTAAATACCCCAGCACCAAAGATGATGTATTTATATTGGGAGATTTCACAGACTAGAGTTCTATTACCCCTTATATTTTGAGACATATCAACACCTCAGTTTATTCAAGGTTTAAAAACCTGAATGTTTGACTATCAAAATTCCCCACTTGGATTATCCCCGTGCATGCCATCAGTGCAATACCACTGAGTCTGGTGAGTGAAGCATGAATGAAGGAGCAAAAGACCTAGATTTTAGACTCTCCACAGCAGGAGGGCTTTGAAGGATCTTCTTTCTGCTCCCTGAGAAAGTTCACCATGATTGTGGGTAGAGAGTGGTTAGTATGAAAAAAAAAGCTTGATTCAAAAGTGGTGTCAAAAGGGACAGTTTGGGATTTTTATATAATGTTTGAGTAGAGGAGCCTGGATTTTTAAGTTTTTTGTACATTTGGACTTTTCACCTCCACTGCCCCTGGAAGCCAGGATACTGTCAGAATTCACCCTGTATGGGACCTCTGCAGCCCTGTTGGGACACTCATGCAGAAAGAAATGAGACATCTGGGGTCAGGAAGAGACTAGGGAAGGGTTTCCAAGCTCTACAGCAAAGGGTGGCAGTACATCTCATCTTGGAACTCTGTGTTGCAATGTCTCTTTAAAGAAGAGAACCTAAAACTTTCTCATCACCAATCTCTTAGTAACTGCAACTGAATTTGACACCAGACTTATTCCCTTTCTTAAGGAGCCTAATCTCACAGTTCGTGGTAACTCACAGCCTCTAAGGATCTGTCAGGAAATGTCCTAATCTTAGCGTTTCCGAAAGTCTGATAGTTGATGTTATGACAAACTCCACAGGGGAAGTTATAGATTCACAAATCCCAGGCTGTTATATTTTAAAATATAATAATAAAGCCGCCTGGCTGTCCTCACCCAGGACACGAGCCTCCAGGCCACCACAGCCTACTGTGGGGATGACTTCCACCGAGGTGGGGCTGCTCCTGGCGAGTGATCAACGAGGTGCCGCTGGTAAAGGAGGTGAGACGAGACAAAGGGTGCAGGAGGGGGTCTCCTCCGTGATCTCCTTTATTGTAGGGTCAGGGTGCAGGGTGCTTGGGAAGGAGAGCGAAGGAGAAATCCCGAGGACTGTCCCTGGGGTGGCTGGTTATAAGGGAAAAGGGACAACCAGCCGGTTATAAGGGAAAAGGGGTAACCAATAGCAGAAGGGACAAGGGGAGGGTACAGGGGTCCGGGGTGCAATTAGAACATATAAAGGGAGGGTACAAGGAACAACAACCAATAACATAGCAAACCCAACAGGAGGTTCGGGAACAGGGGGTCGGTCCAGAGCCCTGGGCACGCCTCCATTCCAGAACAGGGGCAGGTCTCATGGCCCCAGGTCCTCTCCTAATGGGGAGTCACCCTCCGAGGAGGTGGAGCTGGATCGGGAGACAGCTGCCACCAGGGATGGACCTCCCACACCAGGCTAAGGTGAATTTCCTCTGCTTTTTGCATGGGTTTCCTAACAAGAGGATTTTTATGTAAAAAAATAGCATCTGATGCTAAAAGTACATAGACAACTAAGTGTTAAGGTGGTTTCAAACTGATTTATTTCTTTGGTGTGTTTCTTTGCATCTCAGGTAAACACACATATCTAAGCAAGCAGTGGATTTCCAGATACAACCTTACTGTCTATTCTTATTCCACACCTATCTACTTAGTATATAGGTCCTATATGTCATCTTCAATAAATGTTTAACTTTCCCCACTGGCTACAGAATAATTGAAAACCTGACACAACATTTTTATATCAGTTCTAAAGCCAGATGTTTTATTTTCAGCTGTGGTAATACTCAGTGGGTGAAAACCTGCACTGAAAAGCTTTTACTCTATGTGGAAACTTCCTCATATGTGACAGGAGATGATGAACTTAGCTCAGCTCCTGGAAAATACACCTGCTCAAAAGTAACAGCATTTGTATTCCCCTTCTTCATTACTCAGTAAGATAGGCCTATTCATTTTGCAAGTGTCAAAGAAAGATCATGGGTGAATTGGACTTACCAGATATTTTTCATTCAAAAATGCCCAGAAACTAACAGTTTCAAACTGGAACCATTCAAAACCAGAAAGCTTCCTTATTAGCTCCTTTGGTAGTTCAGGTTTTTTGTTTAATTCAGCTGAGTACAAGGTGAATGCTCCTGTCTTTTCTTTTGACCTTTATGTTTTCAATAAATGGGAATCAGTCATGTGTTTTCCCAGCCAAACACAGCACTCACGGTGTAGTGGTGTGTAAGTTAATTAGCATTCATGGTTAAAGTCAGGTGAACCTGAATATCTGCTTTATTTCTATTTGTCGTTCTACAAAGCATTCAGGAGTGACCAGCTGTATCTCATGCCAGGTTTTTCTTTCAAGCGGCCTCATGGAGTTTGTTCTGGGTGAGTGCGTGATGAAGGAAGGACACAGAATCAGGGTGGTTGCAGTAGAGCCGGAGATAATGTCCATGGTTGTCCAAATAAAACTGACAAGTAAACAAATTCACAAAATTTTGCCCTCCTTTCGGGCTGAAAACTCTCTAATATGACAATTTCCAGCAGGACGGATATGCTGATTTTTATTTAATTCAAGGTACAGCTCAACTGAGATTCATGGCAGCAATTGAAGCTGAAGTAAACTAGGTAGTCAGAGAGAAAGTATCAGTATAAAATTCCACTAGGCTGCCCACAGCACAAGTGTGGAAGACAAATGAATTCCGTCATCACAGACTATTGGATTTGGCTGAGGCTCTGCATTCCCTAAAGACCATGTGTATGTATTTCACAGGAATACAATATGTGTTTCACAGGACAGGTAACATGCCAGAACTCTGGCTATTATCATTACTATCTTTGTGTAGATATGGGCAAGAAAAAAGCCTCTTGAATAAATGTTACCTATTCAAGATGCAAGGTGAGAGGGAACATCAAAAGCTCAGTGGGACACCCCAGCCTGGTTTAGTGCTCCTGAGCATGCACATGGGTGTGCCAGTTCTTGTAGACAGGAACTGGAAATGAATGCAGAGATGTCTAACATAGCCTTTTTATTCAGCTCTTAAATGAGGTGTAGGAGTTTCAGTATCTGAAATACCCTTGGTGAGTCACAGGATTAAATCTACTCACAGTCAGTAACCGAAGACACAACAGTGAAAAGGCAGCAGACTGACATAGATGTTCAGTTCTGTGTTTCCCAGGATCTCCTGTGCCAGTGCTGTTATCCTGGGCAGCAAGGTCCTGCTGCTGGGGACAATATAGACCTGCGACTATCTCTGACCTTGGGCCATAAAGAGAATTCAGTCTCCATCCATTCAGTTCTGTAATGGCATTAATTACTGGCTATTTCTATAGCACTGATCCTCCCTTTACCCAGACAGATCAGTCCTGTCTGGGTTCTTGCTCTTCAGAGCAGCAAAATTCTTGGTCTGCAGTGCTGAGAAGCTGAAACTGCTGGTGAGCACTTTTTTCACCCCACTGAGTCTGATAATACTTTTATTCACTGCACAACATTTCTCTCTCTTTATTTTTTTCTTTCAGTCTTAAAGTGCAGCAGCTTTGACAGCTACATAATATCCCTAAGTGTTTAAAAGTGCTCATTATAGTCTTGCTTTGGGAATTGCGAAGTTTTATACTTACTAGTCATCTACCGCCTTTAAACATTCAATATCTTTTGATGAAAAGAGATTCTTTGAGGTAATGGGAAGGAAAATATTCTCTCCAGCCTACTTTGTAACTTTCTTCAAGTCTTCAAGACATCTTTACAACTTTTCACTTCAAGTGCTTGAAATCAGTTCTTTTTGCCACCAGAATGAAAAAGGAGCTAAACTTTACTAATATGTTCAAGAGTTCTACAACAGGACCTTTATTTTTTAGATCAAGCTAAGGAGACTTAGAAAAACCTGCTCCTCATAAGTCCAATGCTTCTTCCCCAGTCATTTTTCTCGCCTTTTACTGGACTCTCCAGTTTCTCAACACCTTTTTTTTGTACTCAGAGAGGAGAGGACCAACCTGGACTCTTCCAGATGCTACCACTTGTGTATAAAATAAAGGGGAAAAATTATGTCCTCCAACCATCTGTCTGCCTATGCAATTGGTAATTCAGCTCACCACATATTTAGACTTTACTACTGCCAGGGCACAGAGCTGATCCCATCTACCAGGTCCCCACAGCCTTTTCTGTGGATTTGTCACTGAAAAGGGTGAGCCAGTCAGCTCACAGCCTCTACCACAGCACAAGATGGCCCCAAGTGCAGGATTTAACCTCTGGTGCTGTTGAACTTTATATCATTCTTGCTGGCCACTCCTCCAGCTTTCTGGGGTTCCTTTGGTTAAGTCAATGTGACCCTAAAACACTTCCATAAAATATTTGGAAAGTCATTGTGATATTTTTATATTTTAAATACATGAAAACATAAGGTAGTTGAAGTTTATGCTGACAAAAAAGAAGACAAATTGTATTGCATGGCATGTAAACATGCACAAGCTGCATAAATGCATGTATTGGAGGTCTTGTAATATCAACAGGAATTTTTGACAAATGGTTCTTTAATATTTTTAGCAGATATAGTTTGGAATATTTACATTTAACACCTGTTAGTCATTTTATTTTTCTGTCTTAAAGAAATGATAAGTGTAAACCAGAAAAAAAGCAGGCAGTAGTGCTTTGTTTGTCAGGAGCAATAAAAATTATTATCTTTGCCACTGATTCTTTGAAAGCAATTTTGTAGCTTGGATTCATAAATATTATTCCCAGTAACTAAAGAGAAGTGGTACTCATGAACTTTAATATAATTTAGAAAATGCTTTTGTTTCATTATGTTTTTTCTGTTCATACCGGTTAATTATCAAAATTTTGCTAATGGAGTTTATTTAGGTTGTCCAAGCAAAATCCCTAATTCTTTAGCAAGACACTTAAAAAAAAAAAGAAACAGAGAAGAACCAGGAAATTGATTAATTAAAACCATTAACAACTCAACACTATTTGGATAAATAGCAAAGGGATTTAGCACATGAAAATAACTTTAACACAGCATCTTAACGCAACTCAACAGTAATGCATATATTGTTGCCTCATTCTTGTTCCTCACGGACCATTCAGGGATCTCAGCATCCTGACAGGGAGCAGCCTTCACTGAATTATGTTTTAGGAATCGTACAGAGCAAAATACAATCAACACTTTTGTCTATAGTGTCACTTAATAAAATACAAGTTTATTTCAAGCTCCATTTTCTAGAGTGGAGCTTGTCAGTCATGTTAGGTTATGGTACTCTGGAAAATGTCAAACAGAAATTTGAATATGCCAGAGGCAGGTCACATGCTTAAATGTCCCAATTATGAGACTTTCATAGTAGCTGGGGTTGAGTTTTTTAGAACAAAATTTAGCTAATTCTCTAAGATTTCAAAATACCCTTTTAAATCCTGACATTATAGATAGTCAGCTGCGCCATAGCTGCACATTCCTCCCCCCCTTATGAGAATTAAAATAAACATATATTCTATAATCCTATTTATCTATTTCTATGAAAATACTGTGTATTTCTTAATGTGAAATTATTGGCACTTCAGATTATCTGACATTTATTGACTCATGTGGTGTATGATATCCACCATCTGTGAAGATATTATATTTATTTTAAATGCTTCTTACTCTCCATTTTCATCCAGGAAATATATTCCTTCTATTGTCAATACATCTTGACAGTTGTACAAATAAGACATATGAGTTTTGGGATCATTTTGTTCAACCACTTTGCTTTTGCAGAATCTTTGAAACCTCTTGGGTGTCTAGATTTTAGGAACCAAACCTCTCGGCTGTATTTAATACAGGAAAGTTCAGCTATTAGCAAAGCCTGCTGGAATTTTCATGTTCTCATGAACTCAGGACTAGAGTGCAGGTGTTTAGATCCAGATTATTGTAGCTATGAGAGCTAGAAAAGTGTCCCAGAGCATCTGGTAAAAAAGCACACACACACACCAAAAAAAAAAAAAGAAAAATTTGCACTGCCTGACAACATCGCCACTCCTAGAGTGATGTCACCAAGACTGTGCTCCTCCAAGAGCAGTGGTGGCCTCTCCACACCCCCTCTTTCAGACAGGATTCATTGTTTTGCAGAGCAGCTCAGCAGTAACTCAACCAATGGGGCAGGAAGGTCTTTCGTAGTGAGTAAATATCAAAAGAGACAGAATTTTACATGTTATAATTTCGCATACTGATTAAGCATACATATAACTACCAGCATGTGAGGATCATGAGGGCTTCAGTGTAGATACCAAAATGGAAATTTTGTTGCTTAATTCCTTGGAGCTTTTCTTCTTTGTTCAAACTTTGTGGTTCTCTTGTTGTTTTCTAGTAGTTGACAGATCTGAATTACAGTGAATTACAGTAAGTGCCTAAGAACCAATTGTTGATCTGTCACTGCGATGAGTAGTTGTTATCACTATCAGTGGTGTCATACACCTGCATTTTAAAGCCAAATCCCTCATCTAGGTTTTCAGTCGAGGTGATATCTGCTAATCTATTCACTGAAAATAAACAATTCCTCATTTTCATCTGAGGTCTCATTATTTTCTTGTATTATCAAATGGCCTCACTTTTTGTTTCTTCTAGGGGAATACTGTACCTGCTTTCCCCATCTTTCCAGGTTTTATGTTTCTGATATAAAAATTTATAAGGTAGAAACAAAACTAAAAAACCAACATAACATTCCTGAGCATTTGACTAGTAAAAAGAAATTGGGGCCTTATGTATGCTTGTGTTAAAGAAGTGCATAGAATTCTTCAAACACTGTGTATTCTGTTTCATCTTTCAGAAGAATATTATGACAAGAAAATCTACCCTTTTGACAATGTTCATTAATTTTCTTAACTTCTTGCCTAAACTGCCACCCTGGGCAAAGAGAAAACAACCAGTGGGCGTTCTGATCTACACATAAATCCAGCAGATGCTTACAAGGAGGGAAGAGGATGTTTTGGATACACTGAAATTTAGTGCATTGTCTCTTGGAGCCTCAGGATTGTTCACAAATAAGTATTGGCAAAATGTTGTCTGAGCCTAGAAAGACTTTTTTAATATCACTTTATATATCACTTTATACATCCTTTGGTTGTATTAAGATCTGTAATGGACCTCTACTCTGTAGAACAGCATTCCTTCTTTTCACAATAAAAAAGTAGATTCTTTGTCACAGTATTTCTATGTTATACATTCCTGTAGCTTTTTCTTTCTTCTTCATCCACAGCACTGAAGTTAACAGAATGAAAGCTAGTCTTTATATTTATATCTCCCAGCATGAAAAGTAGTCTTCATTTTCTTTATGTTTTTCATTTTTTCACTCAGTCAGCTACATTTATTTTCTTGTGCTTTAGTCATGGAGGGAAACATCTGTCTTAAAATTGAAGTGTGTCTTGGTCACAATTCTGATCCTTAAATCAAGTTTAAGAGAGAGACAGTATTTTGGTAGGAAGGTTAAATTTGTAGAGTTGTCCTGAATGAAGGTAAGGAAAAGTATGCTGTGTAATTGTTCAAGTTGGGAGATGGCATAACTCTGACCATACCAGGTTTAGGGATTTTTTTTGTACCAATAAGAAGATACAGAGGGGAAAAAAAGTTTAGTTGGAGACGCAAATATCCAGGGAGTCTCCAATCCAGAGTCTAATTATGAGCATGAAAAGATGAACTTCATTTTAAAAATAAAAAAACCCCAGAGATTATGTACCTCCTTAGAAAATTTAAAAATGTCACTTGTGGAAAAGAGACAAGAAAGCAAAAGTTTACCCTTGAGGTTCTGTATTTCAAAAATCTTTACCAAAAATATTTTTTAAAAATTTTTAAGGCAAGACACATACATACACACACAAACACACACACGCAAACAAAGTCCTTATCCCTAGAGGAAATGTTTGATACTATATGGTATGAGTTAAGAGTATTTGGAAAACAATTTGGATTTAAGATGATAGGCTCATTTTGAGAAAATAACCTGAGCTCAGTGTACATATGCATAAAAAGTATGATAATAAATTTTCCCTTTAAGAAAAATGAAAAATTCAAAGCATTTTTAAGAGTTTCTATCTTTTAAGCCTTTAATATCTCAGCAAGACTGTTAAGCAAACTGATAGATCAAAATAGTGATCAGTAATTCAAAAGGTTCTATTTTAATTTTGTTCTTTCTCAGACGGTAGTTTCATATTCACCTCTTCAAGCTTCTCCATAATTAATATTAAACACCATCAGAGCATGGACTTTTATCTTCCCTCTGCACTACTGTAACAAAAAAATTTGGAGTCAGACAGATCCAGAAAGAAAGGAGTATAGTTTTCTCTGAAGGCTCTTGGTGTATTTCATGCCTTGTGATTGATATTTGAGCTCTTGCTCCTGAGGTTGATATCCTTGGATTCTGGAGATTCTGCACTGTACGTATCAGCATCCAGGGGAACGACCACAGCTTCTTATCATACAGTAAATTAATATTTTGAAAGTACCCTTCTAGAGAAATTGTAACTATATCTTAATTTTATGTTTTTTATCCGTTTGTCAGACAAGTAATATTAATCATTTTGTTCCTATATGCCTGCATTGGCTGCAGAAAGGGCCCAGATGACTTAAGGCAGAGGACTCTTTTTAGAGTTAAAGATCCAACCTGTACAGTTTGATATTTATTCAAGAAGGAAGATATTCAGCTCCTCACTTGAATCCCACTTTCATCTACAAAATAGGTAGAAGAGTGCAGGGTTTTTAAAATACATTAAATTCCTACAATGAAAAGTGCTATAGAAGTGCAAAGCTGTTATCATCCCTGACTACATGTCTGCAGCTCCTTATAACATATTTGCTGTGTTATTGTTTCTAATGTCACTGCTCTTTTAGTGTCAGATGACATCTTTGATGCTCACATGATTTACTGCCAATGTTGTTTTATTTATTATGCATGTTTTTGTGCTACCTTTTTGAAACAACTGATTGATTTCATTGTGTTCTTTGATCAGTGCTCTTTTCTCAATAGTTAAACTTTTAACTTCCACAAACCAATTAGTTTTACAATAGTTTTAAATTCTTTCTTAATGCCTGTCTCCGTTGACCTATTAAAATGCTCTATATTATCATCAAAGTATATTTTGAAAAGTCTGTCATGCCTTCAGGCTAGAAGGGATAGACATTACAGTGTGCAGAAACAATCTTTCACTGCATTTTCAACTAAATATTATGGCTTGTTTTGAAACTGAGTTTATGCCAGATAAGAAAAAGGGCTGAACATCTTGAAATGCTTTCAGTGCACAAAGAATGTTCTGTAAGGACAGAGTACTCACTTCTTTGTTTTGTCCTGGCATTCATTTCTCATAGCATTTATTGGGTTTTATGTAATGTTTAAAATATTCTCACAGTAACTGATATTTGAACGTTAAAAGAGTAATGGTTTCATTCAAACATATCATTAATTTCCAATATTTTTAATGTATGGGACTATAACTCCTTTCAGGCAAGTGACAAGTATTTATAGAGGCTCCATGTACACAAGACTTAATATAGAATATTTTTATTTTTTCCATTTGATGTTAGTTCTGAACTCCATAAAAATATTTTACAAACTGTCAGGGATATAGAAAACTAAAACTGTAAATGAAGAAGTTCATCATCATTGCCCAGTAGTGGATACAATTGTTTTAGACAGCTATTTGAGAGTTAAGTAATGAGACTTTTTTATGTATTTACTTTATTGTTGACAAGGATGCTACATTGCTGCTGTTTAATATAGTGCTGAGTTTTAGCATAGCTTGCTAGAATGTGCTGTAATATAAAACTTCTAATCTTCAGAATAAGTGGACATTAATTTTTAATGACCTGTGTCTCTAAATTGGGAGAAAAGGTCAAAATAAATTTTAAAAAAACACCAAAAACAAAAACCAAAAGCAAACAAAACCGCACACAAACAAACCCCCACAAACAAACAAAAAAACCAAAACAAAACTAAAAAACAAAAATGCAAACCAGCAAATAAAACCAAACCAAAACAAAAAACCCCATTGAGAGAATTCCAGTTCTGCAAACTTAATTTTTCTTTTGGCTTGAGTTTGCCTTCCAGGGCGTCAACCTTAAGACACTTGAAAAGGCAGGAACTGATGCCTCTTCAGTCCTAGAATCACAAGTCAAACAAGATTAAAACAATCAGAAGTAGTTACTGTTTATTGAAGGTCCTTCAGGTGCATTTATGGTGGAATGTATGCGTGATATATGGCTTCAGCATTTTTATAAGTTTAACAAATTAGCATAATTGACAAGAATCAATTAGAAGTGCAGTTAATGAAGTAATTCCCCTCTTGGTTCATCCCCCTACTGATGCCTCCCCGCTTGCTTCTAGCCCCATACTATTTATGTGTAAATACCTGGGAAAGTGCCATGGCCATGGTTCACTGAAGAAGCAAGATAATGATAGGATTCCAGGAAGGTGTTTGTCTAACAAAGTACTGAAGTTAGCTAAGAAACTATATAATAGTACAATAATAGTCTATACAGCTACAAATACATGAAAAATACATAAAAAGCACAAATCTTTTGGCATCATTCCCCCCCTTAGAGACTAGAAAAGGGAAAAGAAACATGGACCCATGGAGGTTTGAAGTGCCAGGAGATTCCTGAGGGGGCTCCTGCACGCTGTTTCATTCCCAAAGGTCTGGAAGCTCGTCAATGAGGTAGTGCCTGCGGGGAGATATTTCCATGATGCCTAAGGAAAAGCAGCAGAAGGCAAATCAACCCACTAACCTGCTTTCAAACAAGTTCCAGCAATATATTGTGTCTTTGTAGGACCCTTAATTCCATCATATTATTATGCTATGGTGGGAAATAATCAGTGAGTACTGAGTTTTGATATTTGAAAGCTGAAGAACTTCATGATTTCTGAAGCAAGAGGGACAGATTCCATCCTTTTTCCATCATGAAGTCTTTTAGCAGCTATGCAGACATGTAAATACTTACCACTCACAAAGTACTATCTAATCTATAAGTTGTTACCAAATTTGACATCCAAACTTAAGCCTGAAGACACAATACTCACATTTCATATGTGAAATGAACAAGGTAAAGCAGTGGACTTCTGGTTATGCTTCCATTGCAGCATTTATTGCCCTATCAGTTGAAATAGTTACAGATAAGTTATGACTGGACAGGTGAATGCTGAGATGTCTTGGTGATATTTGAGCATCGGTTGAGCTCAAAAATCACTATTATTTATTGTAAGAAAACAAACAAGAAAAACCCACCAAAAAAAAAAAAAAAAAAAAAAAAAGAAAAAAAAAACCAAAACCACCCAATACAGAAAGATTGTACCCAGGAAAAACAACTAAGCAAAGCAAAAATGCAATATTGCTGGTACTGCTTATGACCTCAAATAAAGCAGTATCCAATACCTTGCCTTCAGAGAAACAAGTCAAAAGTTAGATCAGCCAATGAGCAATCTTTCATTTGGCTTTAATTCTCCAGATTACTGACAAGGTCAGGCATGCTCACTTGCTCATGTTTCCAAAAGCACTGAGTGGTGGGAGATTTTTTATGGTGGACATATTCATTGGCTTATTTTCAATGTGGAAAGAGGTAAATGCAGCTCTCATTATGAAACATTGCATCAATTTGTAGAGGCATTGGGACCTGGAGTCATTTGCAGGTTGACATAGCAGTCATTTCACCTTGCTAATATTTTGAGAAAACATATAAGAAAATGATATTGCACAGTTTGGAAGTAGTGCAGTGCAGAAGTCAGTTGCTTAGGTCTTTAAATTAGAATCAATAATTAATTTCCAGGCATGAGGGTCTGATTCCATACACCTAAATGTACAGTTTTAAAATAGTGCCTATTAAGCATTGTAATTTCTTACAGACTACCCTAAAAATGGCAAAAGAGGAACAATTTCAACTACCGTCTGGATATTACCACCCTGCTTTTTCTATAAGCATAGGGTCATCCTAATTTAGGATGCTAAACAAGCTTTCTCATGACAGAGTGTAACGCTGGGTAGATTAATCCAGGCTTTTGTTTCCACTATGAATCTCATACCTACATGTCACACAGCCACCTATGCTTCAGATACAGCACCCAGAAAGAGATAATGTCTCAGAATGGCTGTTCAAAAACATCAGAAGATATGTGAGGAACTGACAAACAATGAAGGAGAGGAAACCCCCACTGGAGGAGATGGCGATGGTGTCACCATCACACAAAGATGAGAGTGTCTCCATATCTGTGTTTCCAGCTTGAGAAGACTCAAGCCCATGGCATCTGCGGCATCCGTCAGGGTGCAGAAAAGACAGGGGCACTGGGGAAAGGAACCTTTGCACAGATTCTCATGGCTTGGAGTAAATGGAAAGCTAAGCCAGGAAAAGCTGGATGCCAGGAAAGCAAAACCAAACCAAAGACTCTATACCTTAGATACTGCACTGCAGCTCCTTCAGAGGGAAAGGGCTTCTCCTTCCTCCAGAATTTTGTATAATTTTATTAATTTAACTGGAGTACAAAAAAGACCTGCAATGCAGAATTATGCTAATAGCATAGAGACACAGGGACCTCCTCCTACTTTTGGTATGCAATAGCCATTTTTCAGTACTCTCAAACCACTGGGTGCTGAGTTCTGAGAAACTGAAGACTGGCACAATTTGCCAGCACGGTACCATAATTTTGATTTATGTTTCCTTCACTCTGGAAATAAAGGGAATTTAAAAGTGATAAATGGTTGCAATATATCAAGGTCTGATTTTATTTTCTGGAATTCTCTTTGTTCTGTAGAATATTGTGAGAAAAATTACAATTATACAGGCTTTAAACCTTGCCTGCAGTGAACAGCCTTTTTGAATATTAATGAGAACATACACACAAAATAAAATTTCAGGCAGAAGTTATGACTGGGCTAAAATGAAGGGAAACAATTATTTTCCTACCAACAATGAACAAGCTAATTATCTTTCATGACTTATAATAAATAAATCAAATATGTAAATGTAATAAATGACTGATTTTAGAAATATTATTTAGGCATAAGTAAAAAACACAGGTAAATAAGATTATGTTATAAAAAGTGATATATTACTCCTGCCAGAAAAATGAACCATGAGAAAGAGTTTACTGAAAAATAAACAGGTTCATACAGTAGAAATAGTGACATTGAATGAGGACAGCAATGGCATATTGCACATTGTAGCAAACTTGCTTGTGGTAGTGTCACAGGTTAGGGCATCTCATTTAGTCTCTTTGCTTTTCCTACAGATATAGATACAGCCTGAGATTCCAAATTGTATTTGGTGAAACTACAAAGAATATCAATTTCATGGAGCAGCTGCAGAGAGCCCTGGAGTTACATTTCCTGTCAGAAGTGCTGAAATTACTTTTTTGTGAAATTTCATAAATTTTCATTTCAGTCTGATTTGGACTGGACAGGTAGTCCTGCTTTCTTGCCAGTTATAATCTGTGATGGCATTCCAGAATATATCCATATTTTCTTTGCTTTTTACCAGTAGAGCTAACATGGGCTTTTCAATCATATGAAAGATAATGCAGGTTAAACAGAATATTCCCGTGCCATTTACTGAATGATATCCCGTAAAAGATATGATTTATCATAGAGATACTGTGTGGTCTGATCCATTTATTTTATTCATACAATTGTGTACCAATTTGCTAATCCTTGGATACTGTGGATAAACACAAAGGTAGTTTGGGCATCTGCATTTTTATGTTGACGTGATTATATGTGACTACCATGAGTAAAGTCAAGGAAAAAAATGTTGGTATTAAACAAAAGAGAAATTCCTCTAGCAACATCTGGGATAAAGTGAATATTGCATAACTTACAGTTGCCCATGGTCACATTGAATTTTCATTCTGTCTTCTAAATACATTTGATCGCCCCATAGTGAAACTTGTGAATCCTGCTCTGTAGAGTTTTTATAGAAATAATTATACATTTTTCAGCACATTTCATGAAGCCAAAGATCTAAATCCAACAGAGACCCCCCACACCGTGATTAGCATCTTCTGTAACTCATTCTAATACAGACAACCAGATATTTTTTATTACTTCATGTTGCTTTAATAATGCAGTTTCATAACTCTGAAGATGTCAACAGCTGCAGTGAAAATTGGCTTTCCAGAGCACACTCATATTTTGCAATGTTAAGAGATAGTTTGCTGGCTTTGGACCAGTAAGCTGTGTTTTTGTAGGGAAAATTCCATTTTCCTGTTTGTTTTCTTTTTCATTTCTGAACCATTTTTTTAATGTACACAGTTTCTAATAATAGTACTGTACCACAAAATTAAAAGAAAGGGAAAAGTATCATGGAGGGAAAGATAAACATTTCATGTGATGAAAACATGTTGAATTTTGAATCAAGACTCTTGGCTTTGAAGAAAGACCCTGAAAATAAATCTGGGAGAAGTATTTTTGGTGTAAATCCAGGCACTTTATTGTTGTTATTAAAATAATTTTTCCATGGTACTTGGTTGATGACCTAATTTAATTCTTTCTAGGGAATGACAAACAATAGAGTAGAAAGGAAGGATGGAGAGGGACAAAATTCAGGGATACAAACATGGTGTGCATAATGCTTTGTGTTTTGATGGCTTGTGTACCTTGGCAATTCATGGCATGAGGGCAAAACTGAATCCCTCGGCAGACGCTGGAGAGAGGTTGCTCCTTTTACATATCATAGAATCATAAAATGGTTTGTGTTGGAAAGAACATTAAAAATCATCGAATTCCAAGCCCCCACCATGGGAAGGGACGCTATCCACTAGACCAGGTTGCTGAGAGCTCCATCCAGCCTGGCCTTGAACAATTCCAGGGATAAGGCATCCACAGCTTCTCTGGGCAATCTGTTCCAGTGTCTCACCACTCTCACAGTAAAGACTTTCTTCCCAACATCTAATCTAAACCAACCGTCTTTCAATTGAAAAACATTATCCCTTTTCCTCTCATTATCTGCCCATATAACAGGTCTCTCTCCAGCCTTCTTGTAGGCTTCCTTTAGATAGTGGAAGGAATGAAGTGTCCCCAGGGACTTCTTCAGACTGAACAAGCTCAACTCTCTCAGCCTATCTTCAGAGGAGGTGCCCACGGAAAAACCCCTTGGAAGAAAAAACCCAGAGGTATTCCAAGGGTCACTAGTTTATATTGAGAACTGTGTGAACAGTCAGTCTGCTCCAATGAATCTGTGCCAGACTAACTCTTAAACTTTTGGGCCCCACTAAATCTGGAAAAAACAGATCTATTGCACTTCTGCATGGGAGCTGACAGCTGTATGAAGGAGGAGCCTCACATTGTTACTCTTTCCCTCACATCAGTGAAGAGGAGATGGAGAGCCTTTGCAATGACTAAAGGTGCAAAGAGGCATCATATTTACACAGTGAGGAAGGAAAGAAGTCCTGGGAGTCATATTTGCTGGGTGGTTTTACTTATGGGGTAGTGTGGTTTTAGATTTCCTGAGATTCGCAGAAGCTGGCAGAGGAAGCAGGCAGATGGAACCAAGATGGCGAAAGGAGAAACTTTATTTACAGAAACTTCTTTATATATCCATTAATAATCTGGCAACTATTGGTCAGCAGGCAATCCACCTCCTAAAACCATTGGTCACAGCTATACAACATCTAGTACCAAACACAGATATTAAGAAAGTACAAAAATGCAGCTTATCTCTACTCTCCCTGAGAAAGAAGAGAAAGATTTCTAAAACAGTGCAACTACAGGGCGGTCTTTCTTTAACATGAAAATGAGATAGTCAAGGCTGGAGGTGATTCTGCAAAAAAATGTTTGTATTAAAGGAACAAAAAAACTAGTAGCAATTGTAGTCAGTGATGTAATATTTTCATAGTTAATCAGTTTTCTCCCCATTTCTCATAAAACATGCCAAAATTGACTTTTTATGTGTGTGGACGTGTATGAAAAACATTAAACCTGCTGAAGTCTAGTTATATATCCTAGAGTCTGGGAAATATCCAATAACAGGTAGCTTAGGGGTAAGCTAACAGGAACGTTTCCTAAAATAACCTGTTGCTTGATTTCTTCAGCATTTACTCATAATCCAGGAGCCAGCTTTGTGCAGTGCCTGATCAGCAATGCACAGCCCTATTCCTGTGTGTTACATGGAAGAGAGTTTCTCCCTGGTCCCAAATGCTCAGAGCCCTTAGGTACTCTTCTGGTGGCTACAGAGGAGGGCTAGGAGCAGGGGGGGATAAATCACAGTACTGTTTTTAGATGGAAGAGGAAAAGATTAGAGTCAGGCTCACTGGGGAGGGAGATGTCCTAACTCACACAGTCACAGGAGCTGTGGAGCACCTGAACCAGCCCTCAGTGCCTTCATGCAGAACCAACCTCCTCTCCAGACATTTGGTATATTTACAAACACCTCCATTTGGACACTTCTGCTTAGCTGCCTAAACCTAAACTCCCTCCTTCAACAGAGGAGCTAAGGCCACTGCAAATATTTGACAGCATCTCTCCAGGCCTCCAGCAGCTTCCAGGTGGATTCAGGACCTCCATACATCCAGCCCCAGGGATGTGTCTGTGTTGCAGCGCTTGAATTGAGCCTTTTGTCACTGATTGTCTGAAATACACATTGGCCTCATTAACTGCATTGATAACTGACTGATAGCTTGGGAATGTTGACGTCTGTTTCTAGTTGTCCACACACACATCTGTAATATCATGTGAAACACTTTAGGATGTGAAAGCTCTCTGGGTGAGACTCAGATGTACAACACAGGACTTGTGGGAAGTCAGCTGAAGGCAGATGAGCATCCGGACACAGAGCAAGTGACACAATGGGACAGCATGGGCTGCCCAGCCATGCTTCCAGGTGGCTTCATGGGCAGTTAAATCCTACAAGACTTGACAAGAAAAAGGCGATTATATTATTCATATATCCTTTTGTGTCTTTTCATGGTAATTGAAAAATTAGATTTCCATCAGCAGTGTCTAAAAGCATCCTCATTTTAGATGCTTAATTTGCTACCAAAGACTGGTACTTTTGAGTAGCAAAGAATTTTTGTAAGGAACTACATGATTTTCTATTTGAAATTTTTAGTCCATTTTGGTATCAATATGAAGGGATTCTGTCTACATACATATTTCAAAGTTTCTGGTACGGTTTATTCAGAATAGCAAAATTAATGAGATCAGCAGTACATACTGCAGGACAGAAAATCTTTAACTGAAATGAAGATCAGTATTTTGTGTATGAGAAAATCTTTGGCTCCTTTTGTATACGTCAAAATCATCAGAAAGCAGAAAAATTTTTGGTCAAAAACTCTGGGTCAAATCCTACTCAGAGTGTTGTATAAAAAAGTAATCCTCACTTATTCCCTCTTTCTTCTGTTGTTCACTTACAGTTGCCTAGAGGTCTGATCTCAAATTATTTGGTCTTTTGCATTTTGAACAGATTAATCTATTATGATGAGGGCAGGTTTATTTACTTTGAACTAACAAGCATTGTTCAGATAAATTGAGTTGTTTTCCTATTTAACATTTTAGGATTTTTGTTTTAGTGTTCTCAGAGCCCTCTAGGCAATGGAACAAATTGATGGAAAGTAAATTATTAACGTACATTCAGTCAGGCATATCTAATCAGCCCAATTTAAAGTCATTATGTCTTATATAAACTAGTACTGTATATATTTAAATATTTATCATAACAATTTATGGAGTGGCTAGGATGCAGAATACCCAAACTCTTTTAAAGAGATTTAAAATGTTATGTACAACTTCAGCAGCTCTAAGCATAAAATCTCTAGAAAGGGAACAGTAAATAGGTGGAGAACCAATTTGTTTACGGTGAATTGTTGTGGTGGCTGACGAAGGACATAATGATTGGTTCTGATGATGAGACTCAAAAGTTTATTCCTCTTCATATGTTTAATTTCTAATTTGAATCTTATTGACCCTTTTTTCCAAAATGTCATTAATGACTGGGTGAGAAGTTAGAGAGGATGTAGGGCTTTCTCTTCATTTTAATAAAGTTTACTTTTGGCTAACACTGGGTCAAATAAATGGAAAGAAAGTAATTGAGTGAAATAATTGTGAAGAGATGCCCATATTTTAAATTTGGCAGAAATTTCTCATTAATATATTCCAGGAAAGCATATCAGTTCCAAAATTTTGTCCTTAGAAAGATATTGCAAGGAAATATGAATGCAGTTGCATGAGTAGTAAAACTTTCTTTGAGGTCTTCAGAAAACATATTTTTCAGAAACCAAACTTTTTCAGAAGAGGTTTAAACCTTTAGTAGAAAGTATTTTATGCCACTAATATGCCAAGGAAGGAAACAAAAGTAAATAGAAGCAAAAACTTCTGGAATGCTGGAATTTCACAGAATCACAGAATATTCTGAGCTGGAAGGGAACCATCAGGATGATCAAAGTCCAGATCCTGGCCCTGTACAGGACACCCCAAGAATCAAACCATGTGCCTGAGAGCATTGTCCAACCACTTCTTGAACTCTGTCAGTCTTTCTGCTCTGACCACTTCCCTGAGGAGCTGTTCCAGTGCCCATCCGTGCTCTAGGTGAAAAATCTTTTTCTGATGTCTAACTTAAACCTATCCTGATTCAGCTTCAGGTTGTTCCCTCAAGTCCTGTCACTGTCACCAGAGAGAAGAGTTCAGTGTCTGCCCCTCCTCTTCCCCTCAGGAGGAAGTTGTAACTGCACTGAGATCTCCCCTCAGTCTCCTCCAGGCTGAGCAGACCAAGTGACCTCAGCTGCTCCTCACACGGCTTCCCCTCAAGATCCTTCTTTTTTGCCTCCTTTGGATGCTCTCTAATAGCTTAATGTCTTTTTTATATCATGACACCCAAAACTGCCCCCAGCACTCGAGGTGAGGCTGCCCCAGCTCAGAGCAGAGCAGGACAATCCCCTCCCTTGCCCGGCTGGCGATGCTGTGCCTGATGTCCCCAGGACAGGGTTGTCCCTCCTGGCTGCCAGGGCACTGCTGACTCGTGTTCACCTTGCCATTGACCAGGACCCACAGGTCCCTTTCCATGGGGCTGCTCTCCAGCATCTCGTTCCCCAGCCTATGCACGCAGCCAGGGTTACCTCATCCCAGGTGCAGAATCCAGCACTTCCCCATGTTAAACTCCATACGGTTGGTGAACGCTCATTGCTCTGCTTTGACCAGGTCTCTCTGAAAGGCCTCTCTGCCTCTTCTATTTCTCTCTGTGAAATTCACTAATTCAAAAATATTTTTGAAAATGTTGGTCAAATTTTAATTTTCATATTTCAGCTTTAAAACTGAAACAGAAATAAGAAATATTTGTTTTGTGGTTTGGGAGAACCTGTCTTGCATCCCTCTTTTCCCTACCATTTTGATCTTTCTTTTCTCTACCTGATTTTTCTCCTAAATAAAGGATGGAAAAGAAAGAAAGGTAAGGAAATTCACAGCAAGCTTAGAAATAATTTTAATACACTTCAAACTGACAAAAAGCTGAAAATTATTGAAGTAGAATAACTGATTTATAAAATTATTTCTTCAATAAAAATATAGATTTTAAGGTTTTTTCTTTTTTTTTTCTACAATCATTTTCCTCTTGAAATACCTGAGAGTTTACCATTTTTTAAATACTTTTAACTCAAAATCTAACATGGAGACAGAATGAGAAATCATTATTCAATATAAACTTTTACACTGCTCTCAAAATGAAGCTTTAAAAGCCTCACTTCAAAATGTTTATAAACATGAGAAAGACAGATATTCATGGAATATTGCTAATACCTCTGCAGCCATAAGTTTTATGTATAAAATAGTAAAAACTGATGAGAACCTTCAGGTTATAAGATATTGCTAACATGAAGGAGCTGAAAGGCTGGCAAAACTTCAACAGCTATCCTTTGCCTTCCAAGGGCTATCAAAAAGATAGAGCAAATGACATGATTAAATAAATCCAGCACACACCAGAAGGAAGACCTCTACAACTCAGGATATGATTCTGATGACTTGGATGACTTTGCTCAGTCAATAATGATAAAGCTTTTAACTCTGAAATGTGGCATCAGCTAATCAAAATATTGGCAAGCTCTCAGACTAAAGTATCAACTTTACATGGAAATTGTAGGAAAGTATAATTATTAAAAGACATTTTTGAAGATACTGATGACAATAATACTCCTATATGTCTGTTCTTATTAATGGAACATGGCATACATTTATTTAAATGTCTTCAAACTTTAGTTGGGATTCTGTGGCAGCACATTTAGGTTCTAATCTTGTACTTTCTCTTCCCTGTATTTTAATATCCAGGTACTTGATTTTAATGTTTAACTACTCAACTTGTAAGTTATTGTTAGTAACTAGTATTCAAATTAAAGAAAATACTTTTATAATCATTTAACATCAGCAGATCATACGCTAGTGTTTTAAATTCTAAATTCCTTTCCATTCTTTTCAGGTCCTTTGTACCATTTTCCTGCTAAAAAAGAATAAAACTTGACAGTTTTGACACAATATGTGTGAACACAGTTTACGTATTACAGCATATACAAGATGTAATATTTTACCATAGAAGAAAATAAGCTGTCTTTGGATTTCTTGTTATAAGAAAAAAAAAAACCAAAACACCCTTGAGATTTTAGAGTGGTTGTGAAGACTCTTCTCACCTGAAAAGTCTAAGAATTGTCTTTCTAGGATAATAAAGCCTTTCCTATGGAACATGGAAAAACAGATAAACAGATATAGTCCTGGAACAAGATTCATGACATTTGTTTTCACTACCTATTTAATCTTCTAGAAATGTCCATCCTTCTATAGAAAGCTCCCAAATTATGTGGCTTAGACTTGGTTATCTGAAATTACTTTATTTATTGTTTTTTATGGTGTTTTGTTGGATTTTTAAAGCAAGAACTAAGTAAAGTTGGCCTTGAGATAGAAAGGTGACAGTGTTTTTCCTTTGCAAAATAAATAAACAACATTACTAAGGTTTGGCCCATGTTGGTAACTAAATGGTTGTAGTCACTGGCAGTTTATGGAATTAGAAGGAATTCTAAACATCACATATATTATATATACACACACACATATTTAGTGGATGCCTTGTCAAATTCCAAATCTACATGCAAGAAAATTTTAAATTAATGCTTCAGTGATGATAAAAATCGTTGATATTATATTTATAGAAGAGTAGTTATGAAACCTAAAGAGGTTAATTATTTCCTTGACCAAGCAGAGTTTAAAAAAATCTTGTGTTCTGCCACACACACAAGAGATTTGACACTTGAAAGGAGATACTTGGAAGGTGAAATAAAAATTGCTTGTGAAGCCAGACCAGATAACAGGAAAGCAGAAATGGAGACAGGCTTTGGAGATGTCTTTGAAGTCTCATAATGATAAAATTTCCTCATTAGCCTAGAAAGATCAACTTGAGCAAGTAAACAAAAGCTGTCAAAGATGACCATATCTCTTGAACAACAACAAAAAGTTTTAAAACAGTTCTCTCAGGAGAACTCTTTGACCAGGCACCAAAAGTTAACACAAATATTAGAGAGCTGTGGAAGGTGACTGGGAGGTGACACTTGTCATTTTCTGTAAACTCATGAGGGTCCCAAGCTATCCAGAAATCACGGTTCAGAAGCAGAATAAGTCCTAGGTCTGTTTGTTCTCTAAATGAGAGACACATATCCCATAAGGCTTTACACGAAACATTTCAGAGTGAATAAGTAATTTCTGCTGCACTGAGTAGACTATGTGCCCGTGAAATAATAAAAGCTGCTGCAGTTTCTCTCTTCTTATTTCTGGTTCTTTTTTATTAACAAAACATGAGAGAGAATTAAATAGTAGATTGGCAAAACTGAGTTTATAATTGCCTTGAGAGTTTGTGCATCAATATTTTACCAAGAGTCTTATAATCTCAGTCAATTCTTTCAGATTGCTTGGACAGGACATTTAAGGTCTTAAAACAAGTCACTCTGACAAACCTTGCAAAATTAAACATGATGCAAAATTAAGAAATGCTGCTGAGGGGCAAAATGTAATTTCATAATTTCAAATTTAAAAGTACATTCCATTCCCCTGGAAAAAGAGAGATCTATGGGTCCTTAATGAGTGAAACAAACGACAACAAAAAATTCTGATATTGCAAATACTTTGGTAGGCTAAAGGCCAATTTGGATTAACCCCAAAAGCTTTATTGTTTCAGAAAGGACCCAAGAAAATATGATCTATGTAAGCCTCATTTTAAAAAGATATTCTTGTCATATTTGCTCTCCTAGAACAAACTATTATGCCTACCCTTAACCTAACTACTGAGAGCCCACATGCTGAAAATATTTGAGCAAATCTGACAGGAGAGGTAAGAAAGGTTGTTTACTTGTGGGTTATGCTGAGTTTTTGCTCCGTCTTCAGTACTGAAAGGAATGTTTGGAAGTTCTGCCTTGGAAGATCAGAAAGCTGACAGAGAAGGGTAGGTAGTGCATTCATTATCATATTTTGTGAGGTTGTTTGCTCCTGTGTTCTTCCTGCAGTTCTTGAAGTGCACAGATGAAACACTGATATGATTCTCTGCTCATCCACAGCTTTTTGCAGCGTCAGCCCTAGAGGAATATGGAAACAAAATGAAACCTCCCCCCCACAAAAAACAACCTGATAATGTTTCACAGTCCTTGTTATACGTACCAGGTTGCAGTAGCTCTGCTTTTTTTCTGAGACCTTATTTTATACCACTGACAAAAGCTGTGGGAATGGAAAAGACATATTCCCTTTAATACACATTGTAAACTTGCATAAAAGCAGGGGAAAATTAGGTCTAGGTAGTAATTCTTCTATCGATAAAGAGAAAAAAAATAATCCAGTGTCTGGGCTGTGAAAGGATTACCTGCAAGTTTCATACATTTAACCTGGCAATTATTAAACTTTTAGCTCACTTTCCCAGGGCAACAGATCTCCATTCCAAAAACTAATTTTAGGGAATAGCTCTCTGGGGTCTCTGACAACCTTCCAGTGCAGGACAGCAGATTGTAAGTAGCTCATTCAAAGCCTGGACTTTCCTGTCAGGAAAGGGAGGTGATTGACAAGGGTAAAACTAATAAATATCAAGTGGTGATTGTTCAAAGAATATAAGCTTCTCTAAACAGAATTGTGAACTAACATCAATGGTTTCTCCCTCCTCCTGCCCACCTGATATTTCCCCTAGAAATGTCTTATATTGTTGCATTCAAAATTTTCTACTAAAAAAGTCTTAGCAGATTATCCAAAAGAAATATTTCCCTTTCTTTTTTTAATTTCTCTTTTGTTTTCAGACAACTATTCTGTAGCTGTGCTCCCTTCTCCAAATACTTCAATATCTGCACTTAGAGCAGGATTTGTATGGTATTAGTTGAAGGAAAAAAATAATCGTTCAACCTGCCTTGCTGGTTCTAATACAGAAGGATTTACATGTTCCACCAGCAAAAATGGCTATAACCTCCAAACACAAGAATTGAGATCAATTTCTCTCCACTTTTTTTCTATTACAGCCACTAAACTTCCTAAATTTGGTAGAACTGATTAATAGTCCTCTTTTAATTGAAAAGGGCTACTTAAAATGTTTTTTACTTGCTGCGGAAGTTTTTCCCATGATAACTTGCATTTGATTGTGAGGAAACAATCAGTCAAAAATTAATCCCTAGCAGCAACAAATTAGTGGAAATAAATTAAATGAAAACAAGTTGACTTATGAGTAAAGAAAATTACTAAAAATGCAGCTTTTCAGATGGAACAAGAAACAGTATTAGGCAAGCAGTATTCCCATTTTAAGATTACATATTTTGTAAAATGTTTAAGACTAGCAATTATTATTTTCCATATTAACAAAGCAATATATGCTACAGGATGCAATGCAATGGTAATGCCTGGGTAATCCATAATCACTGTCAGAATTTGGCATAAATGTGAATGTCAGAGGTTTGTCTCCTTTGCAATTATTATTATGACAAAATTCCAATACAAAATTCTGCATATATTTGGAAAAATATATACTAATTCTACTTCCTAGGTATAATTCTTTTCAAGGATTTTTATCTTTCCTCAACACCATGCAAGATAGTCATTGATTTCCTGATGAGGTAGAGAGTAGTTCAACATTTAAAACAAATAGTCATACTTCCAGATTCAGTTTATAAATAGTTTATAATAAATACCTTCTTAGAATGCATAGACAAATAAATTCCTTATAAATAATAAGACATGTTAAAAAAATGTAGCATACATCTGCATGGTGAATAAAAAGGGAAAGCCGAGCCTCTTTTTTCATTCTTTAAATTCTCTGTTGCCCCTCCCGGTTGCTCTAGCTGATGTGGTAACTTTAAGACAGATTTTCAGGCTGTCCTGAAGTATTGTATGGGGTCTTTTACCTCAGTCTTTAATAATACAGATAAACTTGGGCTGCTCAGTCTTCCAAGGACCACAACTACAGGAGCAGGGATTTTTCATTTTTGGATGCTGAAATTGTAAGGGAACAGTTTTCTCAGTTAAAAGCCTGATGGAATTCATCCCAGAGTACCGAGGTAGCAAGCAGAAGTTACAGCAGAGCCTCTCAGTCATCTGCCAAAAGCCTTGGGTGTCTGGGAGGTCTGAAAATGCATTCTGAGGTGCATCAAACACAGCATAACCAGCCAGAGAAAAAAGAGGTGATTTTACATGTGTGTTTAGTATTTGTGTGACCTTACCTCGAGCACTCCACAATTCTGGCCCTCACAAGTTAAGTAAAATATGAAGGTCCTTGAATGCATCCAGAGGAGGACAAAAAAGCTGGTCAAGGGCTGGAAGGAATGTCTTGTGAGGAGCAACTGAGGGCTCTGGCCTTGTCTGGTGTGGAGAAAAGAAACCAAAGGGCAACCTCATTGCTCTGTGCAGTTTCCTGAGGAGGGGAGGTGGGCAGGGAGACACTGAGCTCTTCTCCCTTGAACCTGGTGACAGGATGGGTGGGGATGGCTCAGCGCTGCACCGGGGCAGGGTTAGAGTGGACATTAGGAAACATTTCTGTACCGAGAGGGTGTGCAAACACTGGGACAGGCTTCCTAGAGAGGTCATCAATGTTCCAAGCCTGTCAGTGTTTTAAGTCCTTAAAGACACGGTTCAGCTTTTGGTCAGGGAGTCAGACTGGATGATTTTTGTAGGCCATGTACAGCTGAAACAGCCTACTCTTATCTATTCTACCCTACTCTGTTCACTCACATTTGCCAATTGGTGTTTGACAGAAGCTATCTGACAGTAAAAATTCTTTCTTTGGAACATGCGCACTTCTAATTACACACTAGTGTCAGAAAAGGAGGATCTTCTTTGGTGTTTGGGACAGAGCTGCCATTCTGCAGTTCTGATGCATGCTGAATTACATGTAATTTTAGGGAAAGATCAAGGTTGTTAATTTCTTCTCATAAAATATTATACCATGGAAAAAACTGTATTTTATCAATACATACAAACCATGCAGGTAGTAAAAATGGTCTTCTCTTGGTAATATCAGAATTATGATACCGCATAGGAAGCCAGGTAGAAATCAGCAGTCTCTCTTTATTTTGCATCATGCTTTGAAAAGAATTCGTAGTATTCTGTACAAGACCTGGATTCTCTAGAGAATATCTCGATCCAGCCAAAAAACCTCCCAGTATCTGCCATCAGGCAGAGCTTGAAGGGTTCCCACAGACTTGATGGCAAAATGCTCTGGGTTTAGAATCAGCTGCCTGAGGAAATGTGACATCTGTTGCTACTAATGTTGACAGTGTTTGTCCATATACATCCATCTATAACGGGTATATAGTTTGTTTAGTTTTTAAGTCAACAATACCAATTCATAGTTATTAGATTAGAAAAGCAGCATTAAGTTCATTATTCATGCATGGTCGTAAGTTTATAAATTGGTAGAAAACAGCACTTCCTTGACGCAGTACTGGAAAACAATTTTTTCTGGGAAATGTTTTACCTGTAGAAACTTCAAGACCCAAGAAGCAGAACTTCAAAGATAATTAGGTACTTAATCAACCAGTCAGCTGCCTAAGAGAGGCAGGAGCTCCTAAGATTTTCCTCTCACTGAAAGATTAGTGACTAAATGTTAGCATCCTGTTTAAGCAAGGCATGATAGATCTTTCCCTTGCCAATGGAGGTAATGAGGCACTGCTGGAGGGCTCTTTGTCTTACTTTTTGGACAGATATTTCTCAGTATGGGGGGAATCTTCCTGTGCAGTATTTTATTTATTTTTTCCCTTCATTGTCTAGAAAGGAAACCTTTTAGCAGATTGACTAATTGACTCAAGCCTTGAACTAGTATAATTAATGCCAGATCTCACCAAATTCAATGTTTTATCCAATTCTTAGAGGTCTTGGAGAAGCAAAGCAAACTCCTTTATTTTCCTGTTGATATGCAAGCAGTGTATGGAAACTATTAACTACAAAAAACAAGTTTCCTTAGGGAGAGAGGTTGGCATTCCCAATACAAATAAGGAATGAAATGAAGTGCAAAATTGTACAACTTTGGTAAATGTGCAGCCAGTCAGGTCTGAAATATTACGCTTTCTTTTGGCTTTCATCCACAATGTTTTGCTTTTTGTCACTGCCCCAGTGAGTGTAAGATGTGTTCAGCACTCTGCTCTAAACAAGAAACAACAAAGCCATTATCACAACTCTGTCCAGACAGCTGGAAAGGCTTTATCTAGTTCTGGCAAGACCTGTGCAAAGCTAGAAGTTCCACAGTTTAAAATTTTCACAATTAATTGATTCATTACCTTGTTTTTATCATTGTTTTCTAAAAATAAATAATTATTTCTTACTTTCTTTGTTTTCTGCATATGATCTCAAATTTTATTGAGGGACCAATTTAATCAAAAGCCTATCTTTCAAAGTTCTAGATAAGAACTAGAAAATAGGAAGTATGTCAAATATATTCAAGACATGAGAATCTTACTGAAACTAATTTCTTCTTGAACAGCAAGAGATTTTTTCATGAAAACATATTTTTCACATATATAGATGTAAAATATACATTAATTGTTCTGCATTACATCCAGAAAAATACATCTTATTGCATCTTTGATAAAATTCCTGCTAACTTTCAGAGTGTTGTCATTGTAAACATCACAGACATACAGTGCAGCCTATGCAACATTCAAAAAATATCAATATGAGATTGAACAAATGAATAAGTGAATCATAGAGAGATCTGACCTCCAATTAGTGAAAATTAATATAATATCTACAGTTATTTGGAACCGTGTGTCTTTACAAATGATTGGTGTAGTTAATGATCTTTTTATTGACAGTACTGATGGTGTAAGATTATATTTATTTCTGTGTGACGATTATACATTGTTATTAGGGTTAACCCTGGTGGTCAGCTGAGCTGCTTGTTCACTTCTCCCCCATCAGCCCCAATGGAACAGGGGAAGAGAAAAGAACAGAAGCAAGAAATGTTGGAAGGTTGAGAAGAAAAAAACTAAAAGAAAAGTTGTTTAATAAGTGAAGGTTAAGTGGAAGAAGAGAAAAGAAAACAAAACAAGTGAGGAAAAGGCAATCACTCACCATATCCTATGGGTAGACTCTTGCACAGACAGGTCCTGAGCAAAAGATATCTTATCATCCTAAACCCTCCCTTCTCCTTTTCATGGCTCATTAGGATGCTATGTGGTATGGAATATGTCTTTGGTCAGTTCAGGTTCTGCTCAGCTGTGCTTCCTCCCAACCAATTGTGCACCCCCAGTCTGATCATGGCAGGGCAGAGAGAGAATCAAAGGACTTGATGCTGAATGAGAACAAGATCTGTCTGTTGGAACTTAATGACTAAATAAAACAGGTATAAATAATTTTTCTTCTCTTTCAGCACAGGTTTTCAATTTTGAAAATATGTAATGTTTTGGCATTTGTATTAAAATTTAAAAAGTGACTCTGTGACTAAGTAAGTTGAATAGCCAACCTGACATAAATGTAATAACCCTCTTGTGGTTGTTATCAGGTTGGGAAAAGTACAATTTATAATCTCGGCAAAGATATCAACACAAGGTCTTTCATCTTCAGTAAAAAGGTGGCAAAAATAACAGGGGCTATGATCAATGTACTGAAATAATAATTACTTTGTTATGTTAAAGTCAACCTAAGTGATCATATTATTTCATTTTACACATCTATAACTGATAAGGGAAGTCACAGGACTGGAAGTGCAATTTCAGATCAGGCGATAAAATGACTGATGATTAAGAATAAAGTATATCAGCTTTGAATAACTGCATAGTGCATAATATGAAGTTAGAGTCAGAAAGAAAAGATTAAATAAACAGTCTACATTTGTAAGTACTTCTCTGATCAGAGAGTGAAAAATTTGTCATGAGACCCTTAGGCTTTCAGAGCTGAATGTGAGACATAAGAAAAATTTATTTAAACAGGTACAACACCTGGCAATAGACAAAACTGGTGTGTTACCTCTTAATTGTTGCCCCACATAACACAGCCTGGCAAAGCGGATATCCTACTTAGCGTATGCATTCATTCATTTATCCAAAATTTCTCTGAAACTAGAGTATTGAGTACATATGTCCTGTGCTGGGGAGTTGGACTAGACTATCTCTAGAGGTCTCCTCCCACCCAATTCATTCTATGATTCTATTTTAGATCAACTTATTTATTTATTTACTGCTTCTTAATATTCTGCTGGAGGAGCAAAATGACTTTGCAAGTAACCTTGTTTTACAAAACTAAAAGCATTTCTAGAAAAAGACCAAACCTCCTAATTTAATTAATCCTTCTGTTCTAACCAGCAAAATTTTTGTCCAGTGTAGGAATATGACTTTTAACATCTGCATACAAATACACTAATCTTCTTATTTAAAAAAACCTTTTCCTCCTTCTACAAAACTGAAGTGTCAAAAGCATCAACAATAGCAGATAACATTCTAGGGCACCTTTGCATGTTTTGCCAAAGGTAATTAAACTGTCCTGCTTTAGCCTGTATTTCCTAGTGACAATGTTCCACTTGATTTTCCACAGAAAAATGTATCTGACAAGTGGCTTGGAGGAGGCAGCATTCCCTTAGGTGTAGCACTCGTCTCTGTCCCCATAAACCCAGAGGAAAAACAGCAGAAACCATGAGGACCCTGGAGATGCATCTGGATATTTGTTTTACAGATTACATATGCTGATGGCCAAAAAAATTCAAGTAACCCCATACTTTCTTAGGTATAGATCTTCAGACTAAATAAGAAATCCTTCAGGTTTGCCCTTGACCTTGAGCAGGGAGGCAGAAACATCCAAATTAAGTTCCTATTTTCTCATAACTCTGTGTTTTTCTTTCTTATCATTCATAGCAAAATCAAGGAGATCATTTGACTTCCTATTTTAAGCAATATCTTCTGATGTTGGCATGTGCTATTCATGTGCTATTATCAGAAAAAAAACAATTTACTGAGTATGAAAAACTACAAAATGGAAAAAAAGAAACCCCCTAATCTATGAAAGAAAGGGTAAATTAGGTCTCATCCTGGAAATTTTATCTGGCAAACAAACTTTTTTTATCTTTATAATCCTTTAGAGATGTAGAGATAGTTTTCTTAGGCTTTAAATCTGATAAACAGTGTTCACAGTCTGCTGATGAAATGAAACTGCTGACAGTCATTAAAATGCAGGAGAGACAAAGATTTCTGATTCAATTAGATTGTTTTGCACACTCAAATTTCAATACAGGGGTGCACACTGTTTTGTAATACACACTGATTAGGGTTAAAAATTAACACCTAATTCAATATATTTGGGTATAAACACATAGAAGTCTTTTTATATACATGAGTGGAAACTATAAATATACATATAAACTATTACACAATTCGAAGTGGAATAAGAGGCTGTTATGAAATATTGGCCCTTCTTCTGACAGCTAATGATTCCTTTTGAATGGTAAAAGAATTAAATTAATTGTTTGAGTGCACTTGGTATCACAGATATTTTTATAAGCTACATGGCTGTTGGATACTAAATAAAAATTGAAAATGTATTGATCAAATAATTTGGCATGCACTCAGGGGTTTTGTTTTGCCCCTTTTTGTCTTTGAGACTGCTCTGAGTGTGAGCAGCATTGGGGTTCCTCCTCTAATAAACTGTTTCTAGAATTCCTTCGATGGATGCTGCCATTTCCACTGAGACAGTGTTAATTACCAGTGTTAAATGAAGTGTGCTGTCATCCCAGAAGTTGCAGCTACTGCAGCAGAAGGACAGCAAACACTTTGGAAGACCTTCACAATTAAGATCTTGGCTACTTTCAGCCCTACATGTCCCATGACATTTTCCAAAGCACAGAGAGGCCTTAGCTTGGTTGTCCAGCTGAACTGTAAACTTGTAATGAAATTTGGCCTAATTTAAATTCTTCTGTAGCAACAGTCTGCCATGTACAACATTATCTTTGTCTGAAGTGAATAAAAATAGCAAAAATGTTCAGCTTTAAATCTGGTATTTTGCATAAAGCTTTAGGATATGTAAGGTGTTTTTGTTAGCAAGGGAATCACTGCGTATATTTAAAATATTGTCAATATTCTCTGTTAATTCAACAGCAGTTTTGAAGTTTATAATGTGATCCCTCATTCAACTTACTTCCTTACTCAGGAAAATACTTGGACATGTGGCAAGGTACAACCAGCTTAAACATAGCTAACAGCATTTAAGCGCTGTTCAGAAATATATTTGCATTGAAGCTATAAGCAGAAGAACAATGGGGAAAAACGCATATTGTGGTAATTTTTTTCATCCAAAATAAGTGCAAAAAATAAATACTGCACTGACTTTAAACGAAACAAAAATCTCTGAGAAAATGTGCATATACTATAAAATATTTGAAGGAGGCAGACTAAGTAGCAATAAGGAATTAACACTTGATTTTAATTACACCTATTTGAGTTTTACTTGGAGCACTTCACCTTCCCCTGTCCCAGGCTACACAAAAAGAGTGTTTGAATTTGCCTCATCATTAACTTGATTTTTGGAGAGAATGTGATTGCCTTGGAGCTTTTTTGGTTGGTGTATAATGAAACAGGAATTTTGCACTCGTGTTTGTAAAAGGCAGAGTGCTAGCTGAGCACAAGACAAATTCACATTTATCAATGGTTCTAAATATAGGTTATTGACAATATGTTCTCTGCATGATCCTCCAGCAACCCCAGAGGCCAACAGAAGCTGCTGTTGATAAAGCCAAAATATGTTTATGCAGAGTGAGGTCAGATGTTGCTGGCAGCATATTTCTCCTCAGGTAATGTTGCCAGAAAGCTAGAAGAAGTTGGAAACCACTGACTGAAACAGAAAACTTTCCTTTTTTAGTGTAAGTTCTTCTGCTTCTGTACCTATTTCAGTATCCCTTTCAGATAATGGGCAATCAAAACAGAGAAAGTCAAAGTTTAAGGTCTCAGACCCTAGTTACAAGACAAGTCTTCTGCTGATTAAATATGATCCAGTTTTGTAATCATAACCTAGGCCAGTATTTTCTGTCTAGTAGTTTGGAAGCACAATCAGGACATTATAAAACTAATGACCAAAGGATGTTTGGTGAAATTCAAGATAATGGTACACAGCTGGTGTTTGGCAGAGACAGATGTTTTGTTCTGGCTGATCATATATAATATAACACACAGTATGTAGAGGAAAAACGCCCAAACTTTACATTTTTAAGCCATGATACTGATATTTGGTATACAGGGAAGTAGTTTTTATGCTTGCTATACAATTTCAATCATAACTAAAATGCAGTCTTTACCTTTTCTCCTTCACATCATAACAGGCAAATTAAGAACAGTATCTCATTTATATGCCATAACAAAGGTAAGCAAGCCTTTGTGCTGGCTCAGAACAACAGGAAAGAGAAACTTCACTGCTGTGATCACAATAGAAAAGCAACAGGTTTATAGCTGGTCTAATGTCATAGTACCCATCAATATAATATTCCACAGAATTTAGATGCCTGTGCTGCTGTAGGGTGCTATTAAAACCTTTTCATTACTGCTGACTGCATTCAGAAAATCACCTCATTAAAGCGCAGACAAGGACTACAGACATTTGTGAGATGGATAAACAGGAGCCACAGGTTTTAAAAAAAAAGTAAAGTTTTGGATGACATGGGTAACACAAGTTTTATAATAGCAACTGAAGAGAATAAGAACTCATCTGAAATAAAAATATAGTACTGTTTTCAGTATTGTGAAGGAGTGTACAAAAGAGATGTATTTTTTTTCCTTTTTCCTTATTAACCTACAATACAGATCTTTTTTTTCCTCCCATCCTAATAAAGAATATAAATTACCCAGATACATGTGAAGATGGATTTAAGCTCAGCTTTGGGAAGGCTGCTGTTTTGTGTGCACGTATAACTAATCCATGCTAGGATTTTAGGTGGGATGCACCACTGTGCACATAAAAATTAAGGCAATCTAAGCCCTCACTGAGGTATCATTAGCGTATTTATGAAATTGTTGTCTGTTTAGCTTCCTGCCCTGTTTGCCACTCGTGTGCAATGTTGTAGAGACCTCTCTGCCCTGCCCTCTGCCTCCACACAAGACTGATCTGTGCCCCTGCACAAACTCTCATCCAAGTGCACTGTGCTTTGTCACTTTATTCTAACAGGACAAGTCAGATGAAGGGGAGAGAAAAAATTCTTATTCTTCTACACAGGAGGCAAACTAAAGAAATATTAAGTAGCTAATGTCAGTTTTCACAAGAAAACTTTGGCTAGCAGAAACTAAATATAGATCACAAAACCTTAATACCTTCTCTCCCTCACAGGGCTGTCTCCACTGGTACCTGTAAGTTCTAAGATGTTTTGGTGTTCTGTTCTTGATAAGGAAAATAAAAAAACAGCATTAAATATACATTGAACAAGTGTACTCTAGATTCAGTAGGGTTCGGGCATGAAATGAACTTCCACAGTAGTTTAGATCTGGATCCAATATGGCTTTTATTCAATGCTATAAGGACCAACCAGAAAAAAAAAAAATGCTTTTGATACTAGAATAACTGGCCTGTTCAAATCTTTTTTTTTTCTCCTATTTGCATGGCTTCCCAGAAGTGGTATGGTGAAGTCTCTGATCAAAGTAATTAAAGCTTCTAATTAATAGGGGAAAATCACATTTACATATGGTATCACTCCAAATTTCAATTAATTGCTCTAGACAAGAATTTATTCCAAATTCTCTTCCTGACAAGCTGCAAAAGTCATTAGTAATTAATTAGTTTTTTACAAACATGATATCCTGACAGAAGAGTAGAATTGTCATTATTCTAGCACCAGTTAACAATCAAAGTTTAAATGAAAGGATGTGCATATGACAAATCTTTCATGCGTTTGAGTGAGTTTAGTGATCACTAGTGGTTTGGTCATTTTTTCAGATAACTTTTGAATGGAGAATCTGGATCCACTACTGGAAATCACATTTTTACTTGAGAGTTAAAATAAATAATTAATCATTTGTATTTATACAGTTACTTCTATCATCACATTTCTTTACTTACCATAAGATCCCTACAAACTTTCCAAAACCATTTCACAACAAAATAGGGTCAGCTCACTGCACCTGTGGACAAGTTGCCTTTACAGGAAGTTGTTTGTAAATAAGACATGCTCAGATATTCAGGGATCATCCTTTCTGCTTAACAAAATGAACGTGTGACATATGAAGATGAATTTGTCATTGGTTTTGTTTGGGGTTTTTAGCAAGAAGACTGAAATTAATCCCTTGTTAATTATAACCCCCCCTTCATATTCAGATAATCCTTATTCATGGATGGTATTTGAGGCAGACCAATGTAATAAATACCCTTTTCTGTCACTGCTTATGTAAGTCTAACAGACTCATTCACTTAATTTAATTTCTGGGCCTGCAATTAATCGAACTTGATTGAAGTCCCATTATTTTCTAGCAGTGTAGTTTCTGAATGAAACACTGATTAATGGTGATCCATGATGTGTTTTTCCTTCTGATTCATGTTCAGCCCAGGATACAATTCACTAGAAGTTGTTTCTAAGCAATGATTATAAAAGACTGGGTAGATGTGGATCCTTCTGGGTAGAAGGATCTGTCTGCTCTTAAAGCACTCACAAACCACCTATCACATCTCTGACACCTGAATATTCTTCGACAATCTGCCCCTAAGCATGTGATGTTTCCCTGATTAAAAGACTACAGCTAGATTTCTGATCTAAGATAATCACTGTAAATCACCCTAAATTGCACCACAGTCAGCAGTGAGAACAGGATGTCACCTAAAATTAGATTAATCTACCACTTCCCCTTTTAGGTTAAAGGGGATTCTTGTGGTCAGTTTAGGCTTTGGTCTTGAAATTACGTAAGATAATTTATTTGAGACTACATCTGTTCCACTGCTGTACCCATAAAGTAAATAGTGCCAACCATCTGGACTGTTTAATTATTGCAACAGTCCCTGGCACAGCATTGTCTGTGGGCAAATCACACTGTCCCAAATGGTTTCTGGAAAGATTATGGGCTATGATGGGCAAGGAACCATTCTTAATAGAAATCCTGCATGCAGCATATCTTTTTCAGGAGGTTAAAGGAGTTTAGCAGCATGGCTGTGGCCTGCCTATGCCAGCTGGCCCAGGGAATGGGTCCCAGCTCTGCTGAGTTCACTAGGGTAGGTGTAGGCTCAGCCTCAGGCCAGTGCTAAAGAAGGGCTCAAACAGCACCCCAGGCTGAGTGCCATGGCAATAACCTCCCTGATGCTTTTCCTCCACAGCCGAAGATGCTGCTGATTGTCTTTGCCATGAGATCACACTCTTGGGCACCATGTTGGCAATCACAATCCCCAAGTCCTTTTCTAAAAATCTGTTTTCCAACAGATCTGCCTCCAGCTTGACCTGGTGCCTGGGGTTATTTCTTTCTATTATTTAATGAGATTCTAATTTGTCAAGGTCCCTCTAAAGAGCAACAAAACCCTCCTGTGTGTATCATCAACTCCTCAGAGTTTTGCATCATTTGTAAAACTACTGAAATACGTTCTGTCCCACCCTCCAAATCATTAACGAAGGTCTTTAATTGTACTGGCTCCACTGCTAGCCCCTCAGGAGCATCTCCAGTGACTAGATTCCAGCTGGACTTTGTGCTGGTGATCACAAACCTTTAAGCCCAGCAGCTGAGTCCACCTGACTGCTCCCTCCCCCTGACTGCTCACTTCCCTAACCTGCATTTGAACAGCTTCTCTGTGAGGATGTTGTGGGAAAAAATGTCAAAAGCCTTAATAGAGCAGAGACAAAGCATCAATTTCTCCTCTGTCCTCCACCAAAACAAACATATCAACATAGAGAGCTATCAGTTTGGTTAAGCAAGATTTGTCTTTCATATACCCATGCTGAGTACTGCAAATCACCTCCTGCATGTAAATCAGCTCTGCCAATGTCTTTGTTTTAAGAATTGCTACTAAAGCTGGTAGAACCTGTCCTGCCAGGGAGGACGTTGTGACCAAAGTAGTCCAAAGTAGTTATGGTATATGCCAAAAAACGTCAGGCAGCAAGCCAAAGCAGGTAAGCAGCAAATAAGAGGGAGAAAGGTAAATTATGAGCAAAAATTATAGGAAATAGTTTGTCATTAGGATTACAACATTCAGTTACAGCAGTGAGGAATACAGAGTACACAGGAGACATCTCCTGTGCATATGGGGGCTGTCAGGCACCACTAGCTCTGCTTCTCACGGAAAAAGTTGTTCTGATAAAAGTGGATGCCGCTGAAGTTTTGGGGCTGCAGTGAATGTTAGTACTTACTCAACAGAGACTCTGCAGCAGGCAAAGGCGTCACATGGCTTAATTTCTCAATCTCTGTTTGCTGCCTTACTGCAGAGCTGGGTGCCTTTGAGTGGAGCTAGATGTAAAACCACAAATGAAAAGTGGTCTTTCCACAGACTCAGTGGGACACTTTGAGAGTTCATATATATTCAAGTCTAGGAATTCGCATTATGAAAATGTTATGGAATACAACTTTGGATGTGGAAATGTAACATTCACATAAATTTTACTGTATATGCCTTTGTCTTCTCTCTCTTTTTTTTTTATATTCTCACCTTGACATTTTCACTCATATTAGATTGATAATTTGACTTAAAATGTCAATTAAATAGATTTGGAAGTGGACTTCCTAAACCTCAATACAGAGACATCTAATTTTAAAGTGGTGTCAGGGCTGAGTAATGCCACACCACAAAGCCTTTGGGGGGCAGGTGGTCAGGTGGGGCAAGAGGCTGTATTATATCTTCATATCTTCTGCTCTATTAAGCATCTACTTTTTCCCCAGCTTGTACAGTTCCATTTCTGCACTGGAAATTCTCAGCATGTAAAATTGCTGCTGCAATCCAAGAAAGTTCTGCTTATGAAAAGCCTGATCAAACCCTTCACACAAGGATAATAAGACAACGTAATATGTTTCATACATAACAGTGTGTAGGCATAATATAATACTAAGAGCCAGTAATTCAGGCCATATTTAAACCAGACTCAGAAACAAGGACTAAAGTGTAATTTTGAACGTGACCAAGTTCTTGGCATGCAGTTCCATGGTACTTTGGAACTGTCAAGCTCATATACAACAAATAATTTTAAAATTCCGGCACTTACTTTCTCTGATGTCCAGAACTTTCAGAAAAAGAGAAGGAAGAAAACAACCTTTTCTTTTCAGCAATTTTCTCTGTCTCATTTAGTTCTCTGTTTCATTTCATACATTCTTGCTGGCCTTTTAGACCTGGTTGACTGCGCCTTACAATGTTCCTCAGAGTAACTGATGTCAGGACGATGCTGTCAGCTGGGGGAAACAAATAGGCTAGGAGGTGAATCCAAACAAATCATATTTGATTGTATGGCTAGTAAAATGTGAATGATCTTTTCCTTGTCTTACTTGTATGGCTTGGAAAACAAAAGCAAAGGTATGTGTGGCAATGGAAAGGAGAAAAAATATTGTAAGTACACGTGCAACTGATCAAAGAGCCTGTGTGCTGCTGACACCAAGTCCCAATAAAAGCAGAAATACTGTTTAAAGCACTAAAGATTCTGAAATAATTAGGCAGGTGTGCAGGTTAGTTCTTAGCAGTTGTAGAACATTTTTGACTCACAACAGCAATTCATACCTAACCAGTGGTGTGACAACCAAAAGATGTCAGGAGACAAACTGACACTGTGGAGGGTATGAAAATGTCTCTATATATGGATGCAGTGTCGAGGCCAGAGGCAAATAACAGCCTGTTATCAGAGGATGCAGAACAGTTTATCTCAAACCCCCAGATTTTTTTAATAAATTATAATAGAACATCTGTCCTAGGATTTATTTATTCCCAGACTGAGGATGTGTTTTGTCCAGCAACAGGAAGCACCAGCTCTTACATTTGTTTTACAATGTTTAACTAAAGTAATTGGAAAATATTATCCACCATATGCTACTTTGTGTCAGTGAATTATAAAATGTACAGAAGCACAGGCATAGAAATGATTAATAGTTAGCCCCATTTAAATGAATGCAGATCCTGGCATGCTAAAATAGAATGATATCAATGCTGCCTGGCTAGGATTCCTTACATCATTAGTGGAGGAGTAGGATGGTATTAACACTTCAGAGGAGGAACCAGATTTCTCTTTTGGTTGTAGAGGCAATCCTTAAATAACATCTCCTTATTTACCAGCATATGTAAAACCAGCTCTTTATCTTGTGTTATGGCCTTTGTTTCACACTGTTCAATTATTATCTGCCATGCCCTCTGCACTGCAGCTTTGTAACCTGCCCTTTTATTTCAACATGACTGTTCTGAGGCATTTGACTTCAATTGGCCTCCAACTGATAAAATCTGCCTTTATGTCTGTGGGTCTTCAAATCGTGATTCAGTGGCCCAACAGTCCTGTCTTCATTAGGCATTGTCCTACATTCCCTTTCAATTCATTTGTAAAAAGAGGATTTGAGCAGCAACTATTCCCTGTACTGTCTCTGGGCAGCACATAATGTGGATGCAGAGGAGTTTCATTCCCATTATATTTTGAGCTCTACTAATTAGCCCGTAATTTTTCAGTTTAAGATTTATATATCTGCTTTCATAAGGGGCTAACCTGATTTGAATGTTGTGGAAGTGTCTAGCAGAAATGCAGGACTGTCTCACCATCTCCACTCCTCATCCCATGTGATCGGTGGGGACACTGTTCCTGTGAGACTTGTTTTATTAATGAAGTCAACACAAATACTTACTAGCAAAGATGTGAATCAGTGTTTACATCTAAACATAATTGGAAAGTATAGATTAATTAAAAAAAAAAACCCCTCTGTTTATATGCAGAAAAGCAATGGTAGTCCATCATTTGCCCAGCCACAACTGGGAGCTGGAGCATCTGGCACCTATTTGTAATGTGATGCAAATTAAATTAGATTCTAAATTGGAAGTGAAGGAATCCAGCGTAATTCAATTGTATTGTCAAATATCTATTTTAGCACTGCATATAAATAATTATATGTATTTTTGTATTTATATATATGACACATAATTTTAAAAATCTGCACTTTTCAAAAATACTGGTCTATATTATTGTCTGTAAAAACATACAACTGCTGCATCAGCATTTTTGCAATATTTTTATTTTTCTTCCACAGATTCATCAAAGAACAGAACAGAACAGATCTTTCTGATGCTTTGCTCCTGCTATCCATTTCAAGCCAGATACATTATTTACCCTTTACCTAAGAAGCTTTTACAACCTTGTCTCCCATAATAAAGTGAAACAAAAGACATTATCAGGGCTAACTGCAAAGACTGAGCAGTGGGGATGACATCTGGCTACTGTCTAATTTTCATGCAGCTGTACCAGCAATTTTTCCTGTTGCAGCTGACATTCTTTGTGTCGGGTTGCAGTGAAAAGCTAACAGAAGGAAAGTGGGAGACAAAAGGTGAGAAATAGCCAGACACAGATAGAGGAAAAATAGTTCCATTCATCAGGATCCAAACAAGCAAAATGCTTCTATCTAGATTTAAACACACACAAAAATGAAACAGGAACCTTGCTTATTCCTCTTTTATGGAACTACAAATCAATATGCTCTTTGTAATTGCTTTAAAAATATTCTGTGTCATTTTGTTAGTTTGAGACAATAAATTGCCTTAGAGCTCTCTGCCCTCTTACTTTTGTAGTCCGTTCTTTTATTTTTTCACCTTTGGCTGCAAACTTCAATTGATGTGAAATACGTGACTCTGAAAGTGGCAGGGGATTAATTTTTTTAGTGATTGGCTTAAAGAGAAAAGAAAGCAGGAGCACAGAGAGTCAAAGCTAGCTCCCTGTTTCAGGGGACTACTTTTCCCTGTAGTACAAGAAGAATTTCTATGAGCTTTATTTCTTTTCCAAGAGAGTACAAAGGGGTCAGCAGAAATCAGTAGCTAATATTAAATTGCATTTCAAAACCTTAAGCATCCTGTGCTAAAGATTCATCATTTCTGTGGAAAATTTGGTTCCTTCTGGCAACATTATACATCATTCTGAATACTACTGCAGCAAACTGCCAACGGTACGGAAAAAATGAAGCATTAAAGGTGCTGTATATTCACATCTTTTGCTATGGGGAAAATCAATGATAACAATTCTTCTTTCAGAGGCCAGAAATTCCTCTGAAAACACTTTTCTAAGACCATGCAATTGCATATATCTTTGAAAGATTTGGGAGTGATGCCTGCTTGTGCTAGCGGGGAGGAGAGGAAGCAATGCAGTATTTTCCAGGGTGAATGCATTTTCCAGGCAGTGCGCTGATTGCTTCTGACTGCAGGAAGAGAGAGACCTGACCTGTGACACTATTTAGCAACAAAAAAAATGATATGACAAAGTATTGTTGGAAAAGTAAAGGCTTTAATTCTCCCCACTCACACAAGTCCACTCCCTTCCCATTTTGGATCTCAGGGATAAAGAGATGATTAAGATGAGAACAGGAGGTAGGAGCTGATCCTGATGGATTTGGATGGATTGTGGATTTGGATTGTGTGTTTCAGCTGATCATTCGCTCTTTTGTGATTTCTAAGTAACATTTATCTTCACATCCCTTTGGCAATCACAAAATGGGTAAATCCTGTTCTTGCTATCCAGTGGGATTTTACGTGGGTTTGTACAAGCATATGGTCTTCTACATCGGATCTTTGATGATTAATCATGGCTTCATTTACATTTTACTCATATTAGGATGATGTGTGAATTTCTACTCTGTCCAAATAAGATTACGAAACTGTGCAGGACCAGAGAGACCATGTAGTTATATTAATGACATAAATGTGTTGGGAGTGGGGAGGGTATTAATTCTCCCTGCGGAAAAGAGATCATAATTGTGAAGACTCTTTTTGACCTCTGATTGCTGTTTTTTCTTCTTGTCTCCCTTTGCTTGGCTAGAGGTGGCAAAATCAGAAACACAGAACATTTATTACTCTCTTGAAGTTTCTGGTGGAAATTGACAAATTTAGGAGAGATAAATCGCCTCATTTTGGTATTCCACTGGAGACTTAGACTACTCAGCAGGCCTTTTACTGTGCTGAGAGAACTTTAGACCATTCTGAATGAGGGGAAAATGGAGGAAACAATACAGGGAATAAATGCATATTATATGGTGCATGTATTTTATATACATGTAGAGAGAAAAGCATTAAAAATTTTGAGTTGTTTCTCATATCCTGGCCTTTCTGTCTTAGTTGGTCTGGGAGATGTTGACAATACTGCCTACTGCAGAATTTATTGGAAAATAGCCTGGTTTAAGTTGATGCTGTTTTTTTCCAAGAGTACAAGCATCTATGATTTAATGAATAAATGCTACTTCTCAGGTCATTATCACCATGTCTTCTTAATTACTGAGACTTGGCTCAGTCATGCTTATTTGCCCATGTGCATGATCTTCATAAAAGTCAAATCCAGTCTTGTCAAATGCCCTTGGGATTTTGCCAGCTTTCTGTTCTGTTCTCATTCCGTCACTCTCAGATATGAAGGATGAAGATGATTTGGAAGATACAGGTGCTTCCCTAGTGGCACCTATTATTGAGCTGCTGTGCTCCCTGGAGCTGCATTTTCTTTTTCCCTGATGGACAAGAAGAGCCTTGGCCTGCTCTAAACTCTTGGTTCCTTGATCCTAAATATGAGAAGGCATCATGGGCACTGACACTTGCAAGAACATATATTCACCTAGAAAGGCTGAGCACATGCAGAATTGCACAACATATGCAAGGAATAATTGGAAGAAGTTTCCAGTAACTGGTTATAGCTGTCTTATTGTTTTCTCTCCTCCCACTCTTCAGCCTGTAGCATAAGTTTACCCATATTCCAGACAAATAACAAACATTGTGAAAATAATTCAACTGGAAGAGAGCACCTTTTTTAACTTAATCTTTTTTTTTAATTAAAGAGTGTTACTCAGCTTCTTTTCCCTGGCAGTCACTTGCAATGTTGCTATGTGTGCATATTATTTACACCCCTTTTATTCAAGAAAATTTATATTGCTCTACAAGTATACCCCAAGACACTCAGTGCTATTTGTCACAAATATGTGCTGCCAAGGAAGGCATCCCAACACAAAGGAACAGGGGCAGTCGTGCTAAATCTTTTGTGGTACATGCACATCTTGTCATTTTTCATGGATAAATGATAAGGGCACAAAAGTGCAGCTCTGGAAGACAGCGATGAGCTGTCAGGGCTGGAGACGCTGAGGATGAATGAACGAGCTGCTTGTTTTCTGAGGTTACTTCTGTGTTCTGTGTGTGCTGTTAGAGCAGCTCAGCTGAACAAGACTGACATTAAGATTGATAAAACCTCCTGGCTCTGGAGCTTCTCTGAGAGCTGTTCTCAGTCTCTTTCAGGAGGAAGGTTGCAGTGAACTCCATGTGCTTGGTGAGGTGTGCCATACACTTTAATGGGGTCTGATGTGCATCTGCATGTTTCTCCAGATTCATCTTAGCAATGCCTTATTTCAAAATGCCACCCTTTTATTTGTTGCTCAAAGTCCCAGAGAAGACTACAGCAGTGTAAGGCGGGTTCCTCAAGAATGTGCTTGTTTTAAGAATGAGAATAATTTTCCCTGCCTTCAATGTCACTATTCTTGTATCTAACATTAAATGTACTCTTGCTCGTCTAGACCTTTTTGTGAGCATTCCTCAATTTTCACTGAAGTTGGTGTGAACTTTTACATTACATTTGATAAAGCCTTAGATATACATACAGGGGAAATTAATGCCTACTAATTGCAAAGCTTTCAAAGTACCATAAAGGCTCATAGTGCTCTTACAGCTGATCTACTTTGAGTTAATTATCGGCCTTGGTAAATTTATGTTAAAAGCTTAGTACAAATAATGTGTGCAACAATAGAACTTTTACAATGAGCATGTGGAATTAAGTCCAAATTTAGATTCCCCATCTCAGGGAGAAAGATAAACATATGTCTCAAACTGCCTGAAAAGCTGGTGAAATTTAAACTGGGTCCCATTTGTCAAATCTGAAAAGAGATGAAGTCTTATTAAGTTTTGATTTATATTACACTATTCAGTTCATCTTAGATTAGCTTGTCTGAGAGAGAAAACTCACACTTTGTAACTTGATTTTTTTATCAGTACAACACCACAGGGCAGTCATTTTTTATACTGCTATTATTTAAAAAATGAATGTGATGAAATATGTCCAGAACATTATGACTAGGAATTAAAAAAAAAAAAAAGTTTTTTTATTGTTTCATTAATTAAATCAACCATAACTCAGATATCTGCATGCAATTTTTTTAAAGGTAGATACGTCTACTAATTAAGTCAGTATTAGAGATTTTTAGACCAAATTTTGGTTAAAGATAAATTGGAAACCATTAATTTTGGGTTGTAGTATGTATTTTTCAGTCTAAACACAACTTCGGTTACAAATAAAATTTACTTGATCTGTTGAGCATTTATTTTACTTATAAAGGATTCAGGTGAGGACTTTTCTGTGTATCTCCTGGGAAAAAATTTTCTATTTTATGTAAAATTAACCTTTCATTTTGAGTTTCAAGATAGTAAAAACCATATTTTTCTCATAAAATATGATAAATAACATAGTTAAAGTAATAGAATTATTTTTCTTTTGAAGAATATATAGTAACATTTTTATCCAGTTTGACTTTTTAGTTTATAGCATCTTGGAAAAATCTGATTTGTCTAAGCTGTACAGCACTCTTGAAATCTCTTAAAATGTCAGCTTGTAATATTGTGTTTCTGCATTCAGTCACATGAGGAAGCTGGAACTAGATATAACATAACAGTGTAAAATAAGGCAGTAATAAAATTATTACAATTCTTTAAAAAAGTATTTATAAGTATTTTTCCTGATTTTATATTTACAATGACAACATTACTAAAAATCCATTAGTACACAATTTACTCTTTGAGTTTTCAAATATTTTTAATCAAGTTTCTTTCTTAACAGTATAGTTGTGAAACTGTAATATTTTCAAATATTATTAGCACATTTCTGTTTGACTTGAAGAATTGTGAAGTAATGTGAATTTGTAATTACTTTGATTTATTGGAATCCATTTCTCTGAACCTACCTAGCTACTTGAGGAATTCTCTATCAGTCAGGTACGTGAGCACAGAAATATACAGAAAATATTGAGATAAATGATAAACAAAAATCTGAAAAGGAGACCTGGCAAAGATATGCATTGCAACAGTTTAGAGTTGCTTACGCCTTGAAACAGGCCATTTATAATGGACAAGATTTCTATTTGCTTGAAGAGATATAAGAGAAACCCAGTACTTTATGAAAATATGCTACAAGCATAATAATTTCTTAATATTATATTAAATAGATGACAAGAAGACAATAAGTCGTTGAAATAAACAAGTCAGCTCTATGTAAGGGGAGCCGGCAAAGGACTCCTTAGGAAAAGGCAAACAATGTCAAACATTCCATAGCAGGAAAATCCCGCGCAGTAATCAGTGCTCACTAAAAACTCCCAGTTATTATGTCTTCACAACACACTTGGAAATAAAATACAAGCCAAAAGCTCTTTTAATAAGGTTAACCTATTTTAGCAACACATTTTGTTTCTGAATCCACAAATGTCTTCAATCATGAAGGGCCCATTTTAGACATATTACTGTTGTGAAATTTTAGCATTTAGGCAGTAATGCTGAAATGCAGGCATTTGTTATTATAGACACTTAATGTTCTGTCTCAAAAGTTTTAAATATATGCATGCTGCTCCTTCGAATTAGCAGTGAAGAATGAAAAATAATGTTTAATGTGGATAGGAAATCTGACAGGTTTTTATTAATTCTCATATAGTTTTTTTCATACAACCCAAAAAAGTGGTTTTTTAGCAACATTTCTACATTTCTCCATTTTAGCAACAATTCTCCATTTCACTTCTCTACACGATAAAAATGGAGATAAATTACTGCAAGCACCAGACACAGCAATATGAAACTGTCTGTATGTGAATCATTTCCCGTCAAATGCTGCATCACCTGATCAATATTTTTGTCCTTTTTTTTCCTGACAGTTTGAATCTTCTGGCATCATGAATTCAGCTTTCAGCAACTGGCCTTTCTATTCAGATTTAGGTAAATATGTTCCCTAGTGTGCTTGCCACTACTGTGGCACACTCATTGATCAGTCAGTTTGGTTTTTTTTTTATTCTAAAAGGAATAATTACAGCTTAAATATTGTAAATCCTAGCTAAAATCTTCCTGGGATTAAGTTAGATACTTATCTAGTACATGCACTGGGCGTCCCATGTTAGTCACACGGTGTCAATTTTGCCTTTCACACATCAGTCTTTCTTCACATGTGTGTATAAATACACATGCAAGAGCTTGTGTATTTGAAGAAATATGCAAATGACAGGACAAAATGGCCAATTGTCCCCAGAGAACATCAGTGCAACAGAGAGGTGAGGATTTTGCAATCCCCATTTTGCCCCTCAGAGTAAGCAGAAGGGCCATAAAACCCCTTTGTCACAGGCTTGTTCTTCAGCAGGGGTTTTGTTGAAAAGAGCGTGGACTGAAATGCCCTTGTATTTCTTGATACATTTCCTGAATGCTACACCTCAGATAGATTATATATATGTAGATATAGATATAGATAGATATAGACATAGACATAGACATAGATATAGATATAGATATAGATATAGATATAGATATAGATATAGATATAGATATAGATATAGATATAGATATAGATTAGATATAGATTAGATATAGATATAGATGTAGATATAGATATAGATGTAGATATAGATATAGATAGATAGAGATATATAGATATAGATATAGATATAGATATATAGATATAGATACAGATATAGATATAGATGATATAGATGATATAGATGATATAGATATAGATATAGATATAGATGATATAGATGATATAGATAGATATAGGTAGATATGGAAACTCTAATTATAGTATAAGGACTTAGGAAAAGTATAATGCTTTCGATTTCAGTTATGACCTTCAGTAAGCTATTTAAGATGGTAAGGCATATATTCAACAGAAAAAAAATGGATGTTTCATGAACTAACAAGTATTTTAAATACTACAGTGAAGGAACAGAATAAATACGTAAGGCTTAAATAGAAACTTAATTTTTGCCTTATGTATTTTTTTTCTCAAAATACCAGCATGCTGAAATAAATTTGATATTTTTATAAGCTCTACTGTGAAGAAGATGTTTATAGGCAGGGTTTAAATATTTTGGCTCCACAAAGTGGCGCAAAAAAAGCTACACATGTCAGGTAAGGTAAAAAGATTTTGTATCTTGACCATATAACTCCATATGCATGCTTTCAGGTTTACAAACTGCTGGTGGAACGTCTTAACCAGTGAAGCACAGAGTTGCATAATTGCCTTGATCTTTTTTCAGTCTTCTGCAATTTGGAGTCATCTCTAGGCCCATCTTTCAACATCTGGTTTACCTTCTGATATTCGATCTTAATGACACACTTTGTAGTTTCTGTATGAACTGTGTGAGCCTTTCTTACACAAACATTACACTATTATCATAGTGTGGAAAATTTGGAATGAAGTAATGAATAGCTTAGCGCCAAATTTACGTTCAAGTGTTAAAGAAACAGCCAGCTTCTAGATAGTAAGTTAAAATAGACTGCTTCTGTAAAAAACATTTAATATGCTTTGTCTGTTTTAATGTACTAGAGAAATGTCCTAGCCATCGTATTTGATTTCTTACAAACCTAATGCATAAGCTCTGAATAATACAAAGATCCCATAAAATTCAATAATTAACTTCTTTACACAGGACAGTTTTATAAAATGCTTATTTAAATCATAGAAACTGGATAACCATTCTAGCAGGGACTGTCATAAATGTGCTCACCAAAATGTAAAATGGGCAATCCAAGAGAAAGGCAGTAAAGAATGAACCTACTGAGACTGGAGAAGATGTATTTGACAGTCAAAAGATGCATAGTTACTTGAAGTGAATGACCTACAGTTGCCATTTTTCATAACAGACATCGCAATTAGATCATATGCCCCAGGAAGAAAAGTTAAAAAAAAAAAAATTAAAAGCATGATATTAGCAAGAAAAGAGGTCCTGTAAGATTGCCAATTCATTATACAAATATTAAGCAGAGGGAAAAAGTTTGAAAACTTACAAAATATAAGACTTCTGGAACACATAACTCAGGCATGTGAAAAATTATGAAGGAGACAAAAAATGGAAAAAATTGAATCTCTCAAACCCAGTGTACAAAGAGGAGATATGACAGTGAGGGGAAATGAAGTCACCAAATTAATGAAGCAAATGATGCACCTAAAAAGTTAATGTTAAAAGTAACAGAAGCATCAAAACCTTCATAGATGGCAAAAGAAAATGACCATTGCCATCAAAAGGAATAGGACAATATGCTTACACTGGTGATTAATGCATAAAATTGGTATATTTTTCAAGAGATTCTGAAAAGATCAGGATATTCTTCCCATTGCTTCCAAAATATTTTTATCTGCAAAGAATAACAAAGGTAACTGCAAAGTCTACTCAAAAGTTCAATTTACCAGGTATCAATAAAGTGTTACAAACTTCTAAAGGTGACCAAAATATGACTGTCTACACCATTTCTGAAACAATGTTTGAAAAGAGAAAGCAGGAGCTCTGGTGGTTTTAAATGTCTAACTGCTGAAGCAAAATACTTGCCAAACTGCAATTGCTGTCTCAGCAGAGCTTTGCTGACAGATTATTGTCTACAGTGTAAAAAGACAAGAAACAAAAATTAAAAGTATGAAGTTTCAGAGTGTGAAGATTATATATTTGAATGAATATCGAACTTGGGAATAAATTGCTAGTCATCATTAACTGTACTTTGATGCTTTGATGCTACTCAGCAGAATATTTTATGGCAGGATAATGGGTGACTAGAGAAGGAAGAAGAGGGTTTTTTTTAATATAAAAGACAGCAGAGTGCTCACATGTTGTATTTGTTATTCCATGAATGGCATAGAAGGGTTTTACAAATAAATTGTACCCTGGATTGAAATAACAATAGAAGATGAGTAGTAATGACAAGTGCACTCCTGCTGCTGAGACCAACGTTAGATTGACTCACAGGAGCAGAGAACCTGTGGGGTTTGGAGTGACAATAAAAAGCCGAAGGTTTGTGGACAGTGTATCTCCTCCCTTAGTTGCTATGTGCAGTAAATACACAAAATCCTAACAAGAAAGAAGACTGGCTATGTCCAATAAACAAGCATGAAAAGTTTCAAATTAAAAAAGAATAAAGAAACAAAGAAACCCCTAAATAGGCCTATTAGAAAAGATAAACCAAAACAGATGCTGAAGAAAATTTTGCAGGAAGAAGTATTAGATTGTATGGATTACAATTACTGATAAATCTGAAAATAAGTTAACAAACTACTAGCAAATAAATCTTTGTAAAATTTAGTTTATTTATATGGATTATTTCTACCACCATGTCATGGCAGAACTGCTGAAATGGAATTTTATCAAGAATGGCAGAAAATAGGTACCATGTTTAAGTCTGAAGTTTTTTAAATATAACAGTAAGAACACAAGTAAGAATGCATAACTTCATCAAACACTGTGAATTGCACAAAATAATAGCAAAACTAGATTTTTTTTTACCTAGTGCTGGTCAAAAATTTGGAGCAGTGACATTCACTGGTGAGAAAAGAGAATGCTGAAGAGAGAGCTGGTTCCATTTGTTCCAGTCACAAAGAAGCCATGAAGGATATCAGAGTAAAGCATGAACTAATGGTGACAAAGACCAACTAAATTATGACAGTATGTCTTTAGCAAAGTTGTAACAGAATTAATGATTATTTCACAAACACAGAAGAATGTTGGCTGAATGATATTTTTGAGCTGGATTGACAGCTGATGACCTTAAAGACTTTTTCCAACCTTAACAGTTCTGTGGTTCTATGTGGCACTTTGGGACATGGCTTAGTGGTAGATGTGGCAGTGATATGTGAACTGTTGTACTCACTGATCTTCTTATAGACATTTTCCAAACAAAATTATTCTATGATGTCTTTATTTCATAAAATTAACAGGTTTTATTTTAATCTCACCTATAGATTTTCTATATTTGTTTTTTGTTAGCAAAGCCAAACCCAGCTGTAATTATGACCCAATGTATATCAGGCATTCAGACATATTTCAGTGGAAGCTGAATCAAGCTCACTCTTGAGTTTTTCTGTGATATCAGTCCAGCCCTTCAGACTGAATTTGTATGGATCTAAAGGAGCTATCTTCTTTTCAACTCTCCTAACTCAAGTGCTAAGCTTCTAAGAGGAATCTTTTCAATTTTCGTGTGCCCTTACAAATACATCTGTATTTGCAATATGTATTCATGAAAAGTCAGGAGCCATGTGGAACTCCTGATTCTCTTTCTATGTACATTTGTGACAAGGAACAGTCAAAGACATTATTCACATCCCTTCTGAATTTTTAGAACTATTATGGGAGTGATGACTGCAAAAAATAGATAACCAATATTTTCCCTCCCTCCCATCAGTTGACATGCTCTTTTCCAGAATGAGTTTTACTAGTCATTGAATGTATTTTCTCAAATAGAGGGATTTGTCTATTTCTTGGATGCTGATTAAAGAAAATTAGAAACATTTTACATGTAACATTAATGCCCTTCAAATTTATTTGAGATGTATTTCAATAATTTAGTCTTAGTTTAATAAATGTGCAACCATTAGTATATTGAAAGGGTCACCAATATGCTGTTCAAGCACAGAATGACTTAAACACTTTCTCTCTTTTACTTCATGACATCAGTAAAAACTAGTTTTTGACTTGAGAAAATGCTTCTGAATACAGCAGTTGCTCATTCTTAATTTTTTTCATTTTAATTCTACCATGCTCAGCATTGCAAGAGGGAAAAAACAGCTAAAAAGGATTATAGACTAAAATCAAGCTTGTAAATAATTGATCTGTGAAGAATTTAAACTAGTTTCATTTGCAAAAAAAAGGTAATACTCTTAAGAAAACCCAATCTAGTTGTGTTCCTGTGCATCCTCTGTATAAAACCACAGGCATATTTCCAAGATATGCAAAGAAGTATATGTAGTTCATTAGAAGTTTTTTCTCAACTAGCATGAAAATTTAAATTAGAAAAGTTATTTCATTTTAATCCTTCAGTTCTAGATATGTAAATACTATTCAGAATATTTTTCATGAAAGGATAGTTAGGCATATTGGAATGAATCAATTTAACAAGTATAACAAAAGAATATATAATTTATAGCTGGAAATGCACTGTGAAGTGCTCAATAGGGAATAATGGTGCACTGCTCTGGGGAGGCAACAGGGTGCTAAATGGCTTTTTCAGTGTTTAATTTCTTGGACATAAGAATTCTGAAACAAACTGAGCTATGTAATTTATCTATCTACAAAACAAATTTGTGGGAAGATACAAGAAGAGATATTTATTCTGTGCAATAGTGACTACTGCAAAACCTCACTAATTCACAGAAACTCTAAGGGGAGAGTCACCTAAGAGCAGGGCCACTTTCCAGCACTGGAAACAGGGAATGATCTCAACAGGATTCAATAGATGTTTGGCAACTTCAGTACCAGGATTCAAGCACCTTCTCTGACGTTTCTAGAGGAAACAGGGATTTGTTATACTATAGAAACATGAGAAGGGGCTTGACTCCCTGTAGGCTCAAGACAGGAATGAAGCAGGACCTCTGACATTCTTTTAATCACTGAGTATATTGAATAAAATACATCACCTTCATTCCAGTCGTGTATAGACTGATAGGCGTGGAAGCTCTAAGAACCTTTCTGCACTGAGTGTGTCAGCAGATTTGGGCGGAAAATATATTGATGTTTGTAATTTTGAAGAGGTGGGCATGAAGTTGATGCACACCGTCAAGAGGAAAGCGTTTATGTGACTTCTATGTAATATTTTGGAATCTGGAGACCTTCTTCTGCTTCTAGAATTGAATGGTAGATGGAAATGATTTTGTGAATCTAAACTATGGACACAGGGGCTTAAAATAGCAGATGAAAAATTCAACATAACCTCGTGAATTTGGTTTCACAGACACTTGTTTGATGGTGAGTTCTAACTATATTGAATTCTATTATTTTTATACAGTTCAAGATATCAAAAATAAATGGATACAGTATGAGCAGAAAACTTTATAGGAAGTTCTGTCAGAAGAACTAACTGCATTAAACTAAATTTAGACATTTTAATTTTGAACTGAATTCTGTCATTTAAGTCTGACACTGAACGTAAGTGTAAAGGGCAGTATTTATATATCACTTTGCCGATGAAATCTTTTCTTTTTAATAAAAATGTTGCTATAACCCTTTGGGTTTTTTTTCCCTCTAGGCCTCTGAAGACTGTACTTATCCAGCGGAAGCCACAACAGATGCATCAGACAGAAATAATAAGCATGAAATGCAAAAGATACGTCTATGAAAAGAAGAAAATCATATTTAAAATGCCTGTGTTCATTTATATCTGATGTAGGAATAAAAAGGAATACTGAACGAAGTGATGACTCAGCTAAATTTAGTCAATGTTTTTTACACCAGCATAAATTCTAAAAAGCATTCATTGACCTAAATGCATGTGAGCATATCAGTTATTCACTGGGGATTGCACTGCAGCCTTTTTTCTGTCTCTGAATCCTGAAGCACTGCATAAATTTAAAAAAAAAGAAGTGCTGAAGGATTTTTGAATTAAGACTCTCTTAAAAACAAGTTGATTGATTTGTCAGGCTTGCAAGATAAAATAAGACTGCCTTTCCATCGTAACCAAAGTTTGCTGTTATTGCATAATTAGTGTGTAAGGAAAAGAGAGCTTCAAGAGGATGTACAGCAGTCATGAGAAGAGTGTTTTGATATATGGCAGTCATTTGTGCTGCTATCTTCTGCTTGACTGTCTAAATTCATACATTATTCCACCCTTTCATGTTGAAATTATGCAGTCACAGTCTTGCATTTTTATTGCATTTTATCAGACTTATGAAAAATTTTAGAAGGGGCATGAACAATTTTATCTTTTTAACTTTTTGAAGCAATTAATTTTTATTCTATCATCTTATCTTCTTTGATACAAAGGAGATATAAGTATTTTACAGCCATAGATGCATTTAATATCCATTTTAATTATAAATGAACTTATTCAGATAGGAGATTGTATTGATAAATAAAAATAACATGAATTAAACTCAAAATTGAAAATGCATGAATTTTACAATTGCTATTTCTGAAGACTTGGAAGAGATCACGAATGAAAGTAGTGATTATCAGAATGTCTTTCTACACTGACAAACACTTTCATATGAACAAGATTTTCAAAATGTCTTCAACATTTCAAGACTGAGAGTTCTTGGAAAATCGTGTGTGAAAAGTGGTAAAAACAATGTTGACAACAGCTTGGTTTTGTTCCCTCTAATACAACATATAAATTGTATATTTAAATGTATTTGTGTGATGACAGATGAGACCACCTGCCCTTATTAGGTTGTGCTTAAAAAGCTAAACACAGTGAAAACAAAGACTCAGCAAGCATCCAAGGAACTATGGAAGGCCAAGACACCCAACAAGTAACCTGATCAATGAATGTGGAGTACACCAAAGCAGATCCTCTTAGCATTGTCAAAGAAGAACTATTAGACAATTATCCCTTGTCCCACCTGTCAGTGATTACTCAAGGAAAGCTTGAAGTTCTCTTCCTGGAACACCATACAACCCAAGGGGGATGATTTTCCAAAGGGGTGCAGTACTCATTTTGAGATGCAGGCAGAAGAGGGTTTTGAGGTGGAGTAGGGAGAATTTGAAGATGGAATAAAAATATGGGGTGCCTTCAAGGGGACTGTAAGAACATGTGAAACATTTAGAGGAAAGAACAAAAGTAGGGGAAGAGAGGGATCAAGTTGAGTCAGCAAGAAAAAAATTGAATAAAAAGGAAAAGTAGGCAAATCAGATGATTGATTACCACAGCCTTTCATAACTTCTTATTACATGCATTCTAATTATTTTCTGTTTGGGTCACTCCCTAAGCCTCTGGGTGAAAATTGCTCATGAATTTCAGATTAGACCAGTGTTAGGTAGGAAGAGATCCATATGGGGAATCACCCAAGGCTGCAGTCTGTATGTGTGATGGATTTAAAATGTATGCTAGGATTCAAGAAGCCCACAGATGTGTGTTTGTGATTCCAGAGAGTGTCTCCGTATACCCTGATTCCGATCCCAGCCATCCTGGAAGGAGGAGCAGACGAGGCCTTCTCTGATCTCCATGTCAGAGTGAGTGTTTTGGGTGTTTCTGCGGGTGCCAAACCCTCTCTCTGTGCTGCTCTGTGTGTTTGGCCATGCGTGTGAGTGTGTGCACATGCCCCAGCTGGGAATACATGCTCAGACCCATGGGGCACAGGGAACACAGGCCCACAGCAGCTTCCTTTCTCTCCCTGGGATGAGAGGGACCCCAGAAGGATTCATATAACCATATAATTACAAAGTATGACCAAATACCATATATTTCTAGTCTGCTGCCACAAGGTTCTGTGCAGATGCAACTCCACGAGCTCATTCTGAAGCACAACATTTAAATCCTCCTAGTAAGGAAATGAAAACATTAACTGAAAGCTAACTTGCCTCAAACGGAAGGTATTATTCCTTTCCATTTCTGAGAAGGGTATGATAAAAACTTGGTGAATTGGTACATCTCATTGTCGAAAGTGTTGGCAATGAACAGGCTTTGAAGCAAGAAGAAGGTGGTGATGTGGATCCCATAGTCACCCAGGGTGCGATTGTGCATTGGTTACGCAGATCAGGAACACAATCTGCTGCAGAGCAAAGGACCTCAGCGGCAGTTTGTGTAAGAGAATGTGCTCCCCTGCAGATATCTCTTGTGATGGCTCTCCATTTGATTTTTAAATCATGGTTCTTTTTCATGCTGCAGGGAGGTTGGGGATTAAAATAATGAGGGTGCTTCCGTCATTGCATCTCTGAAACAAGACTGCAGAGGGATATTTTGTGCACAGATTGACCAGGCAGAATGAACCCTGCTATTTCATTGCACATCTGTTACTGCCTCCAAATAAAGAATATCTAAGCAGCTCACACCACTGAGTTGAAGGCTCTAAATTCTTTATTAAAAGTCTGTCATTAAAGCACTGTCTTATACTGTCCCTGTTTAACTGGGAGGAGCAGATGGGATGATACGATGTGTTTCAGATATTCCCAGCACATGCCGCGCTGCCAGAATTAACAAGTGTGTGTCATTCCTGTAGTTACTCTGTTGACAGAACACTGACACTCTTGCTAGTGACATAGCAGAAAGTGCTTTGGAATTAACTTATTGACAGAAATCTATCAATTAAAAGCAGTAACAACAATGTGTCAGAAAGTGATGTGATGCCGACAGTCTACTGTTAGAGGTTTAATTGAGAGAAGAACTCCATAAAGCTCTGTAGTGTACATACTTCACATGTTAGAAGGAGCCATGGAAAGCAATCCTCTTCCATTGATCTATTTATCCACTCCTGTGCCTTTCTGTGGTCTGGGAGGAGTTGCTGAGTTTAATGTGGATTACTTCTACTCCATAAAGGCCACATGTTATTTATTTTCTCTCCTCAGAATTAATCTTCTCTACCTGACTTTTAACATACCTCCTGCAAACCTGATATGGTAGTTTTGCCTGGCCCAGTTTTTGCCAGTGGATAGGGTGGGGTACAAAGATGGCTCCTGCATGTCCTGAGTAAAGATTCTGGAAATTTCTCCACCATGTCCAGCAGAGCCAATCTCTGATGGCTCTGAAGATGATGGACATGCTGCTGGCCAAACCTGGGCCAATTAAAGATGTTAGTTACGCCTCTGTGAAAACATATTTAATAAGAAATCAAAACAACGTGAGCATGCACTTCTTTTTAGCCAGAGGAGGAGGAGGAGGTAAAAATATGTGAGGGAAAACAACATGGAGGCACCAAGGTCAGTGGAGAAGGTGGGGGAGGAGGTGCTCCAGGCGCCGGAGCTGAAAACCCTCTGCCAGCCGTGGTGAAGACCATGGGGGAGCAGGTGGTCTCCCTGCAGCCCATGGAGTCCAGGGGGATGCAGAGAACCCCCCACAGCCCATGGAGAATTGCCCACGCCAGAGGAGCAGTGGATGCCTGCAGGAAGCTGTGATCCAGTGGGAGTCCCAGAGACTGAGAGTTGCAAAAGCCTTGCAGGAGAGAGAAAGGCCTTGCTCCCGGGATGGAAACAGCCTGGCCTCAGCTTGGAAATCTGCAACCTGGAGAGAATCTCGGACAGCAGCAATCGGGCAGGTGCTGCTCATGAGATTAGACCTACACCAAAGAAGTTCGCAGAGGACTGTCTCTCGTGGGAGGGACCCCAAGTAGAGGACTCTACCCCAAGTAGAGTACTCTTTTTCCCCTGATGGACTGACCCTGACCAAAGGAAACCCCCATACCCTGCCCCCACCCCGGAGCTGTTGGTTAGAAGGAAGGAGGGAGGGGGTGAGATGAGAAATGGCCTTAACAGGGAGAGGGGTGAGTAGAGAAACAGCGTTTGCAGCAGAAGAATTGTGACATTGGACTGACTAAGAAAAGCCTTAGTTGGACTGACTAAGAAAAACCTTGCCCCAGCCCCAATCTGTTGGTTGAATGAAGGGAGGGGGGCAAATAGAGAAACAGTGTCTGTAGTAGAAGAATTGTGACAGACTGACTAAAGAAAAAAACTCCTCACACCCTGCCCCTGCCCAGGAGTTGTTGGTTAGTTGGAAAGGAGGGAAGGGGTGAGCTGGGAAGCGGTGCTTTAAGAGGGAAGGGGGGTCAGTGAAGAAACAGTGTCTTGAGAGCTTATTTTTACCTCTGATTTATCCTCCGACTCTGTTAGATTAATAAATCACTTTTTTTTTCAACTTTAAGTTTCCCGCCTGCTTTTGCCATGAATCTCATGCGTCCCCTTATCAGTGATCTTATCTCAACTCATAAGTCCAGTGTTTTGTGTTAATTTTCCCTCTCCTCTGCATAGCTGCAGCAGCAGAGAGCATAGAGAGCAAACGTCGTAGGTGCCTGGCATTTAGCCAGGGTCAAACCCACAACACCTGGAAATTAACTGTTGATCATTCTGAGTTAGTAAATTTTAGGATGTGTTATTGAACACCTACCACGTTGTGGTTTTTTCCCTCAGACTTTAACACTCCATCAGATTCTTTCATCTCTGTTTCCCACTTCATGAAATTATGATTTTGAAACTCTTCAAAATTATGTTATCATGCCTCTAATAGCCCACCCTGATTTGTCCATTTATCTGCTTTCTTTCCTAATTTGTCTTGATTTGCAGGTTTCTTTTCCAGTTTCAATACTAGTGCTCTATTGCTGTAGCAAAATTATGGAGCCTAATTCTAAGGACATGGTTATATATTCTCTAGGATCACATTAGCATGGGGAAAACTTGAGTAGGTCACCTCAAGCGACTGAGCAAGGTGGGAGGAAAATCCTGTGTGTTATAGAGAATCAGGGATTTTGTTTCTGTGCAGGAAATACCAGTGGTAGGCTACAGGTTTGTTTTCTGAATGCAATCACAGAATTGAGAGGCCATAAAGGCTGATGGAGTAAGCAGAGGCACAGCTCCCTCAGGATCCTGATCCCTGTTTGTGGAGCACAAAGCAGCTGCAAGGCTGTGCTGGAAATACAAAGCACGTCCATCACTACACTACGAAGCAAGACAGGATTTCTTTTTCTTTCATTCCCATGCATCTCTTGGCTATTTGGGTCACCAAGACAAACACTTATGAGCCCAGTTTCAGATACTCATGAAGTCCTGTGAAATGCAATTGCTTAACGAAAGTTTCTGCAAGCAAGACAGAAGTCACTATGGAGAATACAGCACAGTGCCTGCACAGAAGAACGAGGAAGAGAAAAGAAAAATACCACAGAATGCTAACTGACATTCAAGACATTTTGAAATAAATTAAGATTTAAGAAAAGCTGTGCAGTAATTCACCACACACAGATGAAAGATTTAAATTTAAAAATAAAGTTGGTAATGCTCTCTGCAATAACTCCATGCATCAGCATTTAATCTTGGAAATAGGCTCTCTCTCCCAGATAACAGCAACATAAATAATATCCTACAGCTGTTAGCAGCAAAATGACTCCCTATTCTCTCAGGTCAGTGGAAGTTTCAATTCTCCTGCATAAATCTAAATCAGAACCTTGAAAGTTTTAGGACAAATTTGGTGCATCAGTGGGGCCATTTACTAGTTTTAATATAGAGAAGCTTTGACCAAAAAAAAAAAAAAAATAAGTTAAAGTTAACCAAAAATTACTCTTTCTGTTGCTAAGAACACTAATACTGGTAGAATTATGCATTATCATGAATTGCAGATTTCCAGGTTTAGATGAAAAGCCCTATCCACCAGGAGTGAATATTAGAATTAATGCAATTGAAAAACATATTCTCTTAATTCTTTACTATTACAAAAATCTTTCAAGTGTCTGACTTTGAAGATAGACAAAGAATATCACTCCATCAAATATCCTTTACCTTCCCAATGCATCCCACAGACAAAATGAGCAATATTGGGATAATGTTTATCTATCATTAATACATGCAAGAGAAACCCAAATTCAGAATCTGATATACACTGTGGGTACACTGGATATTGAAAAACTACATCTGAGTCCGTAAAAATATTCCTGGCGTTTCACTACCCAAGTTCTACTGACATGATAGTGAGCTTGACTAAATCTTGAACAGATTGAACTCATCAGGAAATTTAGGTGTATGCAGGTATATCTCAAATTACTTGCTGGTCAAGAAGGTGGAGCAGGGAACAATCAAGTATCAATAGCTGTTAAAAGAGTCCACCCACAGAAGAAGAAGTCAAGGAGTTGGTGAATCATTGTTGATATGCAAGAGTCTTGGTAACCAAATCATGACTCACACAGTCCTTCTCGTCTCCCACATAGATTTGGGTTTTCAAGCAATTTTCACTACAATTAGAGACAGTCAGAGAAAAAGTAAAAAAGTCAGAGAAAAGTAAGTCAGATCTCTCTAGAGGGAAGAAAACACCGAAACAGATCAAGAAAAATGTAATCTTTTTTTTTTCCCCAAGCTCACTCTGAGGATATGGAAGACTGGTAAAACCTTTATCAACGTGCACTGGCATTGCCAACTCCACAGTAGGATTCATAGCAGGTAATAATTCTGAAAGCCACAATGTGCATCCAAATTAAACACCCAGCACAGGGAAGAATGCCATCTTCCTCTGATGAAAAGATCAATTTTCTAGAATGAAGTACACTTTCATCCACATTTCCTTGGCCTAGAGAGAATCAGAGAGAAATATGCATGGCAAACAGTAGTTAGGCTTCTTAGAGAGCAACTGGCAGAACTTAGATGCTGCTGGTGAGTACAGAAGTGCAAGAAATACAGACATGGCAACAAAACTAATCCTCATTACACGGCCTATCCGTGACAGGAAAGGGGAAAAAGGGCACTGTGTAAATTAATTTCATGATTAATGGGATTCAGTATCCATTTTGCTTTTGTTCTGTTTGAGCTGATTAATGCTATCAAATCTTTCTCTTCAAATGCAGTGGCCGGATTCTCCCTGTGCACAGTTAAATCACAGAAGGGCCCATGCTCACTTTAGTCCTGTGTCTTGCAGTGTGGCACAAATGATAGTGAAAATGGTGCTAGAGGTTGCTTCATTGGTATTTTAATTGCAGTAATATACTTCTGCTGTCATAAAATTTTAGATACAATTTAAACTCGGTGGAGTCATGAGACATAAACTAGATAAAGGGGGAGATTTATGAGTAAATTCAGCACTGAACTGGAGGATTAATGAAAAATGAAGCATTCTGTTTGCAACATTAGTCTCTGAAATGGCATTAATAACATTATAGAGGAAAAAATGATATTTTATATTACAATCAAAATTTCATTAACATTTCAATAAACTGAAAGTCAGTGTTTAGAATACCAGCAAAACTAATCATTTTTAAAGTCCACAGTAGGTCTGCAGGCGACTTGGTTCATTTATTCTAAATGTGCATTTTAATGGTCCATTTTGCCTTTGGAAAAACAAAATCTTTGATAATTTCAAGACTGATCTTTGCAATTGAGGGTGCTGTATATACAGAAGAAAATGCAACAGCATAAAATGTCCATCTCCCACTTCTCCTTCTCCCTTCTCAATCCCCCTGCCGGGAACTACACTCGAAAATAAGACCCCATTTTATTTCTAAGGTAAAGTGCCTGCACATATTTGAGAAAAAAGAGTAAAAGAAATAATCCTTACTGATAAATCACTCAAATAAGTGGTCCAGCATTATTGGGTTACTTTTTAGTGTGTGTTGGACTGACCCTGTTTGGCTGGCAGCTGCCCACCAAAGCTGCTCTGTCATTGCCCTCCTCAGCTGGGCAGGGGAGAGAAAATTCAACCAAAGGCTCATGGTTGAGACAAGGGCAGGGAGAGATCACTCAGCAGTGACAGTCATGGACAATACAGACTTGACTTTACAATGTTTAAAAACCAAATGCCATGTTTAACTCTGTTTTAGTTACCCATTTCATTCTTCAAATCACCAGCTAACCCACAAACCAATCAAGGTCTTACCAACAAAAAAAACCACCTGTTATTGAATATTGAAGTCCAAACAGATTCACCTTTCAATTTAGTAGAGAGAAACAGACATTTCTGTTGATGATTCATCTAATCTAACAGATATCTCAAATGAGAAAAAACACATTCCTGGACTCATACCATGTAATTTGAGACACCAGAGTATTGATGACCACATAGAGAAAATCCTGTTTAAAAGGTGGCTACTGACCCTGAGGTAATCATCTTTCCTCTCTCACCTGGCTGAGGATATTCACACTAAGAGCCTCCATCAGATATCTGCCCTCCCCTATCACTCCCTGCAAATCCTCCTGCGTAAATGTCCCTGTGAGTTCCTGTGTGCTTCCCTTCCATCCCTCCTTAATGCAGAGGGTCCTTTGGCAGACATGAGAGATTTCCAACAGCTGAACAGCCCAAATGAATGTACTGATGGGAAAAAAAGGGGGAAAAACGGGGAAAAAAGGATGCATACAACTGCCATGAACGCTTGATTGAGAAAGGAAAAGGCTCACCAGGACTCATTCAGGTAATATCCCCAATCAGGAAACTGCTGAAGGATGTGATTTGAGTGATTTGAGTCAGAGGCCTGACATACTGAAGTTCATCAAACTAGGACCAGCATGTTTCAGATTGTTTTTTCCCTAGATTAAGTATACTTTATGGAAAATATGAAAGTGGTGTGTATCACGAAATTATTTGCAGAACAAAATGCATTTAGGATACCTCTGGTCTCCAGCATGATCATAGTGAGAGGATAACACTGAAAGACACATCAATCAATTGGCTGTGTAGGAATCCTCCTCTCCCCCCTGCTTTCTTCCACATTTTTCTTGTCATTCCCGTATCTCATAACACATATTACTAAATTAAAAATAAAATTAAGGGCATTTATCCTATCTCTTTTTTTTTTCATGCTTCCCCTTTGCCTATAGTATATAAAGCCTGTTAATCTGATTTATGTTTCTTCTCTTTTTCTCCTGTTTTAATCGTTTGCAGTTTCCCCCAAGCCAGAGAAGTTACAAGGTCGTAGGGATCAAATGAGTCCTAGTTTATTTATGTAGAAGAAATAAAATACGTACTTCCATAACTGTAATTTTTCTCTTGCAGCTCTATGAACCCCTGAAGAGTCACATCACTCAAGTTAATAGTTTTCAGTAAACAAGCAGCTGGATTTTGCTGTATTTATTCCTTCCCGATAATTCGGTCTCATCTACTATAATGATGTAGAAGAAAAAAAAATCTTGGGTAGTATATTTTTAACAGAAAATCTCATGTAAGAGACCTCTGAAACCATGCTTAGTGTCAACTTTATAGTATTTTCCAGGATTTAGTTATGGAAACATCCATATTATCTATAGAAAATTATCCTGATTTACAAAAGTGGAGCTGCTGGATGTTGAATGTTTTCACACAGGTAATTTGCAATGAACAAATATTTTTTCTGGAAATTTCTAGGGCAAAAGCAAGCTATTTTTTTAATTTCTTTGTTAAATAAAAAAATAAAATAAGAAAGGACAGAGGAAGTAAAAGATGTCTTTTTCTTGCATGTCTGAACCTTGCTCCAGACAAGACACTTCAGCCTTTGAGGAGTGAGCCCAAGTCATTGCCTGCTGGGTGAAGACCCCAATTAGTCCCAGCAGCTTGACAAGCTCCTGCCTTCACCCAGAGCCTGTGAAAATCCCCTCCCTATCCTATGAATGGCTCCTCCTCAGCTGCAGTCACCATGAGCTGAGCTAGCACAGATCTGTTTATTTTCCCAGCCTCTTCAAGCGCAGCACTTGCTCAGGTCACAGAGGTGACACTGAGGAGGAGGAGAGGGCAGCAGCAATCAGCAAGGGAAGGCTCGGGGCTGCAGCGTCTGATGGTGACATATGTGCAACCCCAGGAGTTTTCTCTTTAGAGGAGTAGCCACCTCTAACCCCTGCTCCCTGCGTGACTGCAAGTGTAATCTGTAGTCTCGCGCTGTGCAGTTTTCTGCCGCTGACTAAGACGGTGTGAATTAATCAGTTACCATCTATTTCCCACTCGAGAGGCATGTAAAGCTGGCTTCTCTTCTCATTAAATTGAAGCCCAAAACTATGTCCTCTGCTGCTAGATGTATAAAACTACTTTCTTCCCTCCAAACTAAGTGTGGCAACTAAAAATGCCTTTAATTACCTCACCTACTGACCTCTAATTGCTATCTCCATGAATTTACAATCAAGCAAGCATTTAATTTAATTAAATGGAGAGGTGCATGCTTACTTCAGAAATCTGAATATATTATAGGTTACCAGATGATAAATTTGATAACACAGCTGCTGTGTTCTGCTCAAATGAGAGAAGAAAACCGCCATGAGGGTTTTCACTCACTGATTTCTCCTGGTATCAGATGGCTCTATGGAAACAATTTTCATTTCAGTCACACAAACAGTTTATTTGATCCGGCTTATTAATAAAAATTGAAAATCTTTCTTATTATTTCTGGGTTTAGTCAGGCTTCATTTCACTCTACTGGCAGATTTAAATTTTCCCTAATCCTTGTTTTCTAATGGTCCATGATATTCCTAAAACTTTTGATCTACCATGCTTTTCAGATATTTCTGGTTTACACTTGGAAAATACCTGAAGAGACACATTTTATCTTAAAACTGGGTCTAGGCTCACAAAAAAGCAACACAGCCTGCAGGATGCCACCTCAAGCTGTTAAGAGGTTTTTTCTAAAACCGTGTCTTATTTTTAGAAGGGGTTGGCTTTCAGCTGCTTTCTCCACATTTTGCACCAACCTCTGACTCTTGCAAAGCCAAGCCTTTCCACAGCACTCCACAGGAGCTTGGCGCGCCAGGTGACGAGACAAGGGATTTCGGGATTTCTCACTCTTCAGAACAGGCTGTTCTGTCTTCATGGCAGACCTGGCTGGGACAGGGCAATGTGATCACACTCAGGAGCTCGGTCGGTGTTAGAAAAGAGCAGTGCCAGGAGCAGATTGAACATATGTCACCACGGCAGCTCCAGAGCCATGCGTGGCACGGGAACCTTCTGAGGGTTGCGGGTGGCAGAAATGGGGAATGAGAGGAAAGGGTTTGTTTGCTGCTTCAACACTTCAGTAAAGCCACCACATCCCTGTGTCTGCCCTGTGTGTGGTGGGGATCACACTGAAAATCAGAGCCTATTGCTATTTCAGTGACGTGAGCTGGTATTTTTCCAGTTTTGAGTTCAAACTTCTGACAATTCTTTGGTTTGGGGTAGGTTTCTCCTGCTGTGTGGATGAAAAGCCCATGGGGTAACCTCTGCAACTGCCTGTAAATGCAGGCAATTAATATCTGAGTTAATTGTTAGTCTCTTGCTTTAGATCTATCACTTTATATATTGTTTTAGCAATTTTCCCTTACATATAAAATAAATGCAACTCAAACACAGCCGTGCATCTGCTGAATTATGTTTTTTGGAAGTAAATTATAATATTGGATGTACATTATTAGCATTTTCAGTAATGAGACAATATCATTTTTTCACTTGCTTTATATTTTACCAATTAAATCTTGGGGTTTTTAACACTTGAACTTTTTGTTCACACAGGCTGTGTAAACTTGCATCAAATACTTAGTCTGAATCACCATGCAAGAGCTACACTTTTAAAAATAGCTATCTGAAATATAGTCAAGAAAATGCATTGCTTTAATTAGAGAAAAACAGAGCTTAATGCTCACGGCGTGCAGATTGTATTGAAGTCACAACAGAATTGTTTCTTACCATTATGAAATTCTTTTGGGATAATTTAGGGAAAATTGTACTTTGTGCAGAGACTGTAGAACTAATTCTGATCAATTCTCTTTCTCTGTTTTTTCTCCACTGGAGCTCTAACTTTCTCTGATGATTTCTCTTTTTAGCAATAGTTTTGGCATGTGCTGCATCTTGAAGACAATTGCTCACATCCTAATGAAAGAGTCTGTCTGGACAGACTGTGACACTAAATTTATAGCTTCTAAACTAAATACACAGGCTATAATTTTTCCTGAGTTTTGTATAAGTATCCCAGTTTCTGAGTACTCAACCTAAACAGTCTGTGAACCCTTTGACATGAATTGACCTTCTGACCATGTACTTGAGTAAAATCTGTTGAATAATTCACCGTGGGTAGTACCCAGTGTGACTTTTGACATTTTATTGCAACAGACATACCCTAAGTAATTCTATTATTGGATATTTTAATAATTAGTCTGGGCTTTGACTTTTAATTTTCATTTAATTCTTTGGCCAGAGTGAGGACAGGGATGTTCCTTCCAGGACAGGAGGGTGCCACAAGTTTAACAAGTGTTTCATGACTGAAGGATCAGCTGCAACTGCAGCTTTTTCTGGATAATTTGATTGCACTAACTGAGGGCTTTATCTTTGCCGGTATATTTATTCTATATCAAAATAATATATGGAGCAAGAAGACTTCCTCAGAAACTCTGAATATAGAAAAGGCTGGTGATAATATGTGTTGTCTTTTAGTGCACCTTAGGCTCAAAATACCTCCTCCATGAATCATAGCTCACAGTTCTCAGTCCCTCAGCTCTTAATTTGGTATTAAACTCAATTTTTCCTGCTTTTACTGCAGAACTGCTTAGGTATTTGTAAAGAAACTCCAGTTCCACGGGAAACAACTGAGGCTTCTATTCCCTGAAAGACCTCAGATGTAATATTCTTAGTAATACTATGTTAAATGTTATTAATACCCATTAGATAGATGAGGACTCTGATATCAAGAATTTTGGTACTTGGCAAAGAAAGATGCTTTATTACAAATCAAAGAACTGAAAAAAAACCCCCCACCATAATCTTTATTCTGAACCCCTGTGCTTTTGGCTATGACAATTATTTTTTCTAGCGCCTCCTGCTAACATATGAATACATGATTCTGGAGTTTCTTCCTAATGTTAAGCTGAGACAATGCTAGTTCTGGCCAAAGATACTCAGAACATAGAAAATAAAAATTTTGACAAATTTTTTATATCTTTCTTCTTTTAATCTTTCTTCTCTCTACTTTTCTTTCTCATCTACTTCAACTTAGAGTACATAGTTAATAACTATGACTGTTACTGTTCTGGTCAGCACAGCAGTCCCCAAAATGAGGACAGAATAATCACTGGTGTCCTGAGGAAAGTTACTGGATTGCATAACTCTGATATTGTTGCTCCTCTGAACAATTTTTGTGCCTGGTCCAGGTGCTCTCACATCACAAGGAGGGGGGAGAAGGGAGAAATGGCGCACACCGAAGCTGTTACAGAATCATAAGATTTCAGGCATGTAAGTGTGAATTATGTCCTGAAGTACAATTGTGTAGCACCATTAAAATAATAAGCAATCATGAAGAAATTTGAAAGAATATGTAGCAACATTGTGTGCAGTATCATGTTCTGTTTATTTGTTGTTTAGCAGTATTAAAGATGAAAATATTTTCTGTAGAAACTATTCACATCTAAGCAGCATTAAAACATTATTGTTTGCACTTACGAGAAAATCTCAGGGGTTCAGAAATTGGCCCTGGTTTCTTCTGAGCTACAGAACTTATCCAAATGTTCATGTAGTGACACCTCTGGGGAGCTGGCTAAACAGTATGACTCTGCAAGGGCTTTGACCTTGGTGAGGCAGACCTCTAGATGAAAAATAATAATAAAAGTTGTAAATTGCTAGTAATTGGAGAGGAGCTAGCTTTGCAGAACTCTAATGAATGTAAACATAATTAAACCGCTTAAGATATCATCACTGGCTGCAAATTTCTAATAAGTATAAACATAATAAAGTCTCTTTAGATAGCGTCACTCCTAACAGTCTCATGTGAATAGCATGGATATAAGGAACATTTGTGCAGATGAGATTGTTCACATAACCTGTTACAAAGTCTGTTAAGATCCCAAAATGTAGTTGGTGTAATGATCTATTTATCAAAACAGAACGGGAACGTGAAGCTTATTAAATAAGAACTCATCTGTGATTTAAACCTGGAAATCACAAACTCTGAATTCTATTAGGCATTCCAATAATAAGGTCTCCATACATAATCTTATTAATTATTTGTGTGGTGTGCGGGTGTGGGGTTATTGTATCCTATGCATCCTGCAGCACCACAAAATTAGAATACATGGATCAGTGTTAACTGAATTTCTTAAGAACTTTAATGGAAGAAATTAAGGTCACTATAAGGACCATGGTCAAGGTTATTTTTGTTTTACGAGGAGGAACTTACATACATTTTAGAGGAGAATAGCAAATTAGGACGCAGGTTCACAAAAACTGTATTTTTGTTTTATATTCTCACATGAAGGGTTAGAATGAAGACAACCTCTTTTTATTAGAATCTTGAAACATAATTCAATAAAGTTCAGAGAGACAAGAATATTGTCACTGCATTTGCTGCTGTGCATCTGCACTGTGAAAGAATTGCTCCTGTTAACCATAAGGTTTGACTTGGCAACTCACCCTTTATTTTACCGAAATTAAAAGATACATCCTTCCTGATCTTTAACATGCATAAAATAAGAAAGATGAAGAAAAATCACCTTTCTATAAACTTTCTATTCTTAATGGGACATAGCAAATCGTTTTTATTTTATGATTGAAGGAAGTAGGACAGTTTATACCTCTACAATTTCTACTCGATCTGAGCGTTTAAATGAGCTAGTTGCTGGGATCTAAATGAACATTCATTTGGTGCAGTATTTCTTTAATTAAAATACAGTCCTGCCAGATTTTAAATGGAAAGGCTCTTTGTTGCAGCGGCACAGGTCCGGGTGGACCCAGAGGGGCAACCGCCGGAAGGAGAAACCATGATTCCCTGCGGCCCCTACCCTCTTTTCTCCTTATTTGGTAAAGTTTCAGGAAAGTTCGCCTTACTGTAATGTTTAGTAAGCCCCCGGGTTTCGGTCCCTCCCCCTGTAAACCCCTATTCGTTGTATCCCCTTGGTACCGCCCCGTCCCCTCTCCCTGATTGGTTCCCGATGCTGGCCACTCCCATTCCCTGCTTCCTCTTAACCCCTTGCCAGCTGGTGTTTGTGACTTGGAATCTCGGTCTTTGTTCCCATCCTCGTGTTCCCGTCTCATCTGTGTTTCTTTCAATAAATCTTCTCCGAAGACCCATCGTCGAAGTCCACCTGCTCTTTCCCGTTCCGGTTCCCAGCTCATCCTACCTCCCAGAGTCTCTTTGCTGCGCTGCTCTGCGGACTCTGAGCGATCACGCGCTTGGTGTTTTATCGCTGCTGAGCGACGCTTGAGCTAGCTGTGTGGCCGTGGCGTGGGGTTCGGAGCTAAGCTCATGGGCAGCGATAGCTTTTCCATGGAATATGTTTATTTCAGCATTTGACGAGAAAAGTAAAAAATTTCCATCTCTTGTTTAGCTTTGAAATCATGGGGGGCAGGAGGGGTAGATGAAAAATTTTCTATTCTATAAAAGATACTAACTTTATATATATGTATCAGTAATGTAAATTTTTATTCAAAATTACAAAGTACATTATCCAAATTAAACATTTCAAATAAGTGGGAGCAAAATTCTCTTTCTAAAGCAGATCTTAGTCTTCCTTTATTGTGTGACCCACCTCATCTGTTGGGTTTGCCAAGTGCAGGACACTGTTGCCCACTCCATATGTAGCACAGGAATATGCAGCCAGGCCTTCTATCATCTCTGTGTGAACTGCTTGATGGCAGAATAGCTACAAATTGTGCTCTGACTATTCTAGATCTTCAAAGACTGTCAAGATCATATTTAGTTTGTCTAGGAGATAAAATGCATATGGTGTTTTTCATATCAAAGCAAGTCTTAATTGTTCCCTTTAATTTCCAAACTAAATATATGTATACACATATTTGCATATTGTATATTTTTCATTAAAAATAAACCATTATCAGCTAGTTAGTCTCAGTTTTGACCTCTGTGAAGTCAAAAATCATATGTTTTCCTTAGAAATAATTCCTGTGTATATTTTATGGAAGCATTGAATCCTTATGGAACTGATAAACTGAGTGTACAAAAACAGCTTTGAAATAAATTTAGTAAGGAGCTATCTGTTTATTACTGCATAGATTACTTGCTGACAGTAAGGAAGTTTTTAGATAAAAGAACTTCCAGTGAGGGTTAAAACTAATTGACTGTTGTTTGTTTGGTTTTTCATTGTAAATCCTTAGGAAGCTTGAAAAGATTGCTTTAGTCAATTTGCTGAAGCAGGCTTTCATTAGAGATACATTGAGCAGTGCTTTAATCAGTACATAAATCCACCAATTTCAGATAATTGGTGCTAATCATCATTTCTCAACATAAAAGGACTTGAGCAAGGATTTTTGTCAACAGCAAAGTTGAATGATGTATGAAAGTACAAGGCCTTTCAGTCACCTTGAAATCTCACCCTCTCTGGTGGAACAGAGCTGTTCACTGTGCTGAACCTGTGCTAGATGTGCCAAAGGCCACAGACTAATAAAAATTACCTGCCTGGAATTATGAATCTTGCCACCTTGCAGGAATCTGTTGTCCAGGTGTAGGTGCCCACCTGAATTTCCATAACAGGAAAACAGGACAGGTAACACCTCTGTCCATCCAGCAGGCACAGAATGGATTGCGTTCAGGCAGCGGTGCTTGCTCCCTCCTTACCAAAACAGGATAATTGCATCCACTCTGCTTTCTTTTGGATGCTCCTCAGTCCCTCCCAACCCTTGAGCAGTGACCAAGCATTGTTTGGAAAGCACATGAGTTTAGACATGCCAAAATTTTGCCATGAACTCTGCCAGGACTTCAGCACCATGTTTTGTGTTCTATTACAGATGTGGCCACCATTCACAAAGGCTGAGGTGCCTGAAAAATACTGTCCAAGATACTCCACCCATTTAAAAAGCGTGGGGACTGGGGAGAAACTGAAATCTGTTCTCTTCTACCATATAGAAATGAGATAAAAGGATGAGAAAGTCTTTGCTTTTTTTAAGAAGTGTTGGCTATCATGTTTGAAGACATAGTTATTATTTCTTAGATCATTTACTTGAAAAGAAAACTGGTGAGTCCAACACCTTCGTTCGCCCTGAAAAAACTCGAAGGCCCAATTCCTATCTGCTAAAGACTAGGCTTCCCTCAGGTCATTCTGGAATGAAAAAAACCAAAGAGGATTATCTTGCCTTGCTCTCACTAAAAATGGTCAGTTGTACAGCAAAAAGAATTACTCATATGTGACTGAGGAGAAAAAATTGTGTTAGTGCACAGTGGGACATCAGATTGCAATAGGACAGCTGTGAAGTAACCAACTGTTCTGGAATTCAGCCTCACTCCCACTCACACCGAGAGCCAGAATGGGAGGCTCCAAGCACACCTTGTACCTTGCTGCAGACCTTGCTTAGAAGGTTTGGGCTATAATTATCCAAATGGTTCTCCTCACCCAAACAGGCTTTTGGTTAGGATTGTTACCAGCCATGGAAGTATTCTGGGTTTGAATCCCTTCAAGGCTGGAAAGGGAATTTAACTTGTTTCTTTGCTTCAGAATAAGTGCTTTAAATCATAGTTTATTATATAAAAGTTGGGAATAGTTTTATTATTATTAACAGTTTATAACATTTATAGCACTTATGAACAGTTATTTTATCATAAATAGCATAAATATTTATGTTGCTTTAAAGTTAGATCCATGCAGTGCATTTTTTAACCAACTGAATCAAATGTGAGTTTTCTAGAACAGGTAGAAGATGTCTCAGCAGACTTGGGAAAATAAATGCCTTGTTTCTAGACATGTCTAGTCCATGAAACTGGGTTATTGAAAGCAGGATTTTGGAAATAATTACGTTAGCATTTAAAAATACAAGTAATTTTTTACATGTTTGAGATTTAAATTATTTAACTTTGGCATTATACCCCTCAGATGGCTTCTGTGAGAAACAGATGGCGTAAGTCTAACAATAATGTACAGGACATGGACTCCCTTGTTAAGTAATTTTTAAAATTTCAATCACAATATTCAAAGATTGGCAAATGTTGGACCACAATGTTTCTAGATGCTGTTCCACATGACAAGTATTCTGCATCCAGACATCTGATTTTAAGACATTTTTTAATGTTAAGAATATAAAAATCACCTTCTTGGAACAGATCAGTACCCCATGCTGTCTGCCAGGGACCAGTGTTAGAGGCATAATGTCATAATGTTGTATCTGACAAATCAATGCAAAATCATTATCAATGCAAAATCGCAAATATTTTGGCTCTATAGTAATCTTTCTAAAATCATATTCCTCTTTTTAATCATGTTATGCATGCTTCATTTTTAATTATCCACTTTGTAAAATATATATTACGTTTCGGAGCAAAATTCCATCTTCCCCAGAATCAGCTTTTCTTCTGTAAGATGAAGTAACGATCTCTTCATTGCAAAAATGTCTGAAATGTTGTGGTCAGGAAAAAGAAGGATCAGAATAGATGGCCATTGTGGTGTTTTCTGGCATAAAAACTATGCTACATACTACTGTAACAATGCATTGTATGATCTTAAACTACCTGAAATCCATGTGGGTTTATCTAAATTAATGCACTGGTTTTACAGTCTATGTCATCTTCCATTTTGCAAAGTTCAGCTGGCAAAATATAACAGGATGAATTTAGGGCTTTGTTGGGCATATCTGAATGGAGAGAACATAATGTTTTTGAAGTAGAATGTGGAGTTTTAGCCACCTGTCTCCAATTATACTCAGTGTGACTGCAAGATTAAAATGCCATCTAGCTCACTGTGAAAATATGTCCCATAGCATCTCCTTTTAGCTCAGGAGCATTAATGCTAATAACAGCCCAATAGAGAATCAATTTTATTTTGATACTCTCAGTGATTAAATATTTTATACAGAGCTCTGGCAACACTTTTAAAAACTCTCAAACACAAAATTGGAGTTGGAAACATATACTGGCACTGGGAAAAACTGCATGTGAAAGAGTTTTTGGTAATTGAATGACTAGAACAAATGGCAGCCAAGAGAAGTACATTCACCTGAAAAACTCATCGGAAGGAGAATATGGACTCAAAAATGCTGTGAAATAACTATGCTAACAAGTATTGATTTCAAGTTAAATTATCAGACTGGAATGATCTTATTATTACTGTTGCTGCTGTTGTTGCTGTTTATTATTATTACAATTATTATTATTATTGTTATTATTGTTATTATTATTATTATTATTTTGAGTGCATGTCTACTTTGCCCTTTAAAAAATCTATGTAAAACTGGCCAGTACTTTGGTTAATACTGTACATAAAATTCTATAACTGGAATTGATGCCAGATTTACTTTCTAGACTTCCTCTATTCTTGTTCTGAGCTACAAGGCTCCAAGGTTGTAACACCCTTGAGAAATCAAGTGCAAGTCATAACCAAAGTTATGCACAGTCTTTCCAGTGGATAGTTAAGTGTTATTTCTGCCAAATTTACACCTTGAAGATAAGAAGACAAGCAAACCTGAGCCATGCCAACAGAAATGTTAACTGTGGAGATACTGCTGAAGGTATCGTTATTATATTTAGTGTTTAAATATGAATTTTCCATGTTAAGTTTCAGGTGTTTCATTTCAATGTAAAAATAGGTCCATTTTCATTAACTGTAGCTATCTAAGGTTTTCTGTGTTGTTTAAAAAGTGCTCATTTAAATTCCTTTCTAGAGAAAAAGGCCAAAACAGACTCTGAAAGAGAGTAGCCATTGAATCTGACTCAGAAATTTTTACCTCACATTTTTCATGCAAGATTCTGATCCTAAACAGGACAGTGAGGACTGTCTTTACTACCACATACATAATATACTTAAGACATGCTAATTCTGGTGAGGGTTAACAAGCCAAGCACTAGACTTTTTCACAGCAGAGATCTTTGAATTATCTTTACATCAATGTTTGGGGTTTTTTAGGATAATATTAATTCATAATCAGTACATGGAAGAAATCTAAGAAATCTAATCTGCATTTGACATACAAAGGACTAGAAATGTTAATTTTATAGAAGCATTTATATTAGAAAAAAGTTGTTGCCCTTTCTGCTCCTTAGTGCTAAAGCATTTAATCTGTTACTGCCTTTGGAAAATTAACGTCTCCTGTTTTCAAATGGGGCAGATCAGACATGCAGATTTGAATCCCTGAGTGTCTACAAAGTACAAATTCAGTTTCAGCTCTCGTGATGCCCTGTTCCAGTTCTGGAAACAGCAAAGACCATAAGCTACATGATATGTTGAGAGTTACAATAGATAACCTCCCCGGGTGGTACAAAAACACTGCGGCAGAGATAGAAACACACTTCACATCTTTTCTACACCTTTACATCATGTTTCATCCTTCAGCACTGTACTCTACATAAAAGAATGAATTTCAAAAAGAAAGGGCATAAATGGTTTATTTGTATTACCATGATGTTGCAGAGCAACATAACCGCAATGCCATTCCTTGTTAAAAAGAAAGTCTATCATATAAGCCAGGAGAGTATTCAAACAAATGAATCCAAATGATCCAGTGTATTATATATAATTCATTGCAGCACAATTTAAGTCATTGAAAACACCAAAATGTCGAGGACCCTGTACAGATGACTAGCACAGCTGTTTTTCCACCCTGATGAATAAAGAAGTTTTCCCTATTTTCTAAAAGTTAGTGGGGCTGTAGAGTTACTCTTAGAGCACTCCTTGGCATTTCCTTTCAATATGCCTTTGTGTTCGTGGTACTTGTCATGCCAGCCCACTGCCATCTCCTCTGATCACTCAGGCAGCTTTGCTCTTGTCACTCATCACCTGAATTTTCTGCAGAATCATCAGTACTTGAGAGATCCTGATACTGCTGTCGAGGCACAGCAAAGGAACTGTTTATTCTTCTGCACCTGCTGCACATTTACTTGCCTTTCTTTACAGGAGATTTATATAAACTCTGGAGAATTCTGACACACTCCAATTTAACTACATAGGGTCATAGAACATCCTTAGTTGGAAGGGACACAGAAGGATCATCGACTACACCTCCTGGCCCTGCACTGGATACCCCAAGGGTCACACCGTGTGCCTGAGAGCATTGTCCAAACACTTCTTGAACTCTGTCAGGCTGTGACCACTTCCCTGGGGAGTTGTTCTAGTACCCAACCACACTCTGGGTGAAAAACTTTTTTTCCTGATATCCAGCCTAAACCTACCCTTCAAACTTCATCAGTCTACTCGTGGAGTGTCGGCTGCAGACATGGCAGAAATGTGTGCAGTCCAGAGACTTCAAAAGAGTTACAGGACAGCTGGCTCTGGGAAAAGGAAACAAAGGGTTTATAATAACATGGCAGCACATCCAAGGGAAATTTGTAAAAACTAATTCCAGCACCATGGCACTGTGTGGATGTCAAAGTGTGTTGGTCTGATCTTGTTGCAGCAACACTCCATTGTGCACTGTAGACATATTTCATTCTAAAAGAGTGGTCGGACCATTTTTTACCTTAAATTAGAAGGAAGTACAAAAACAGAGAAAAAGTTGATATTTTTAGCTTCTTCAATATTATACATTTTCAGAGCCCTCCTATCATGAATAAAAATCGTTCCCCATTGCTATCTAGCAGTTACAACCAGTCATTCAGAGTATTTTCACACAAGGAAAAAGGGTAAAAAAATAGTAACCTTTTCAGTAACAGAGAGAGCACTCTGACACAGGCTCATTTTGGTAATGCCATAACCCTAACAGACTTGTCTCATTTAGAAATAATTTTAAAACCAAATAGGAGGCAATCTCTGGAAAATATATTAACTGCCCAATGGATATTTATAAAATAGACAAGCAATGACAATTTTGGGGGTGTTTTTCTGACTTTCTGGGCTTTTAGTCATTTGTTTCTTGTAATTTTCCCTGCCTCTTGCTGTGAAGTTAAATGTGTCTCAAAGTCAGGAAGGACTGGAAGGTGCACTGACAAGAGCTGTGTCTGCTGGTTTTGAACCTGAAGCTAAACTAAGGATTTTTTTTCCCTCAGCAAGTGAAATGGTAGTAATGATACAGTTGTTTTCTCAAATCTAAAAGTGAGAAAGAAAGATAGCAAAACCTACTGTTGTATGTTTTGACGACAATAAACCCTCATGTAATTAAAGAGGAAACCTCACTGCTGCAGGTGTCAGCATTAACAGCTCTCAGGTAAATTCACATATGAAAGGAAACCATCAGGTCAGAGTTGGCCACTCTGTGTGGAAGATCACTAGATGTGTTGACAATAGAATAGGAACAGTTCTTTTTTTTGTCCTTAATTCAGCCTGACTTGCATCAATAAATTCAGTTGTACTGTTAAGATTTTGTGTCCCATTGCTTCAAATAAAATAAATGTTGTGCTTCATGAAACACTTCTGTATGATTTTAAATGCAGAGATTTCCTTATTTCCTAGGCTCAGCCACTGACCCAGGATAGAATTGCAAAATGAATTACATAATTTCTATGTCAAGGGATCAGGAACAACAAAATCCAGTGTCATTTACTTAATTTTTCTCTGAAATTGAAAGAGAGATAAAAAGCATACAAAATTATAGACAAGTGAAAATACCTTCCATAAGCAAATACATATCATAATAAAATACACAAAGCAAGCTGAGTTAAATAGGTAGATGACTAGAATCACCAACTCCTTTTATTTTGTCTAGACAATTTCCAATTTGCAATTAGACTCTTCCTCTATATTTAGTGGGTGATCTGCACTGGTGCCTTAGCAAGTAAAATCTTGCTATTTCACTCCTTTTGTGTTCTTTTATCAAGAATAATTTATGATTTGTAAGATCTTTTTGAAAATACAACGTAATTGAGTAATTAAGTATTTCCAGCCTCTTAAAAAAAAAAAAAAATGGGCAGCTTTTGCTGCATTGCATTTTCAAGTTCTATAGTTTGCAAACATGAAGGGGACCTTTATACATGGAATTGAAAATTAATGCTATTGAATGAACTGGACGACATAGCATCTCAAGAAAGGGAGATTTATAATAATGGTTAATACTCCAACAGAAAAAGCTGTAATGGAATCTAATGTTTGAAAAATGAAGCTGCAGGGATTCAGATTAATATTGAAACATAAAAGTTTAATCAAATACAATTAATTGCACAAACTAGCCCTAAACCATTTGTTGTAGTTTTAAATCAAAACTGAACATCTTTCAAAAGTCTACCACATAGATGCCATTTCAATTATGTGCCTGAGACACATATTCATCAGTTCTTCTATCTTGAAAAATCTAAGAAACAGCCACTATTATTTACAGTGTTTTACAATTTAAGTAATTAAAACTGTCATTGATATTTTGATTGATGGGGATTTTAAAATTCCATTAATGAAGTGGCATTGTTACACATTCAAATGCTCAAAGTTTCAAAATATCAAAACCCAGTCTGCCATCCTAGACATTTATAAATTGGGGAAATCCAGCTATATTTTTGTGTCAGTAGTCAATGACATACGTAAGGCTAACTGCAACAATGGAATATTATATAGATTTTCCTAAAGAAGACAATAGGGATTTATTAAAAATGTCTTGACATATATATATATATGGAGGATGGAATATAATTTTGAAAGTTTAATTTTAGACAGTCAATTATTTTTTGGTTGAAACTTCAAAAATATTCATGAGAAATTTCAGCTTACACCATTAAGATGGACTAAGTTGGAAGGGGGTGAAAATGCTTTCTTACAGAGGAAAATCTTGATCAGTCATACCTTTAGATAAACTCAGCTGCAAGGTTATGCTTTTTTACGTCTATAGAAATTTGTCTTAATTCATACTGAAAAAAAGACTATGTATTTTAGCCCTCCATGTTTGCTCATTTTGAGAGGGATTGGTCTTACCCACCATCCTCTCTCAAACAGTCTGTGAACGCAAGTCATGCGACCTCCCTCAGCAGGCAGTGATAAGATGTAAATGTCCCCAGTGACTGATCTGTCCTGTCCAAGTCTAGAGATCAGAATGGCAAATACACAGCTTCTAGAAGTGCTTTTCCCTTGTTGACTGTAAAAACAGCGTCAGGGATGAGCTTAAACCGAACTCTCAGCTTTTAAATTGAAAAAGTGATATGTGAAATTCCAACAGTTTATGATCTTTCTTGACAAACCATTCACAAGAAATATTTGGCTGATCTCAACCCAGTCCTCCAACATATATTTATGTGAATAAATTCTAATTCATGCAAAAGCTTGTGTACATGAGTGTTTGCAATGGAGCTGTTCCTTCCACAGTCGATTGACACTGGTGGGTGGCAGAGCCAGGACTGTAGCACCAACCAGTCCTTATCTGTCCTCTCAGAGCCAACAGCAAGTCCTCTGACACAGATCAGTGTCTTCTTACATGAAACTTAAGATTTTATGTGCATACTTCTCTATGAAACAAAGTGGTGATACAGCATTAAGCCTATTTTATATTCAGTTCAACAATAATGACCAGCATCAGTTTCACAGTGGGTTATTAGTTTGCTTGTAATATAGTGAACCAGATGCCCTTCTAAAGTCAAAGTAATTATTCTACAGTGTTTTTAATCTACCTGTGTTGCTTTGAGTTATCCTGCAATTTTTCTGATAAAATAAATATTAGTTGTTCCCTAATTGGATTGGAAAAATAATTAATGGAGTCCTTCATTATTGTACTAGCAGCTGCATATACAAACGTGCATTTGTGTAAGTTGCCATCCAAACTTTTTACAGCACTAAATAGAAACTAATCGCCATCTAAATTCCCAATTGACAGCTGCTTTATAGTGCCAATTCACCTATTAGGATCCTCAATTATGCATGAACAGAGTAACAGGTGGAACACCGCAAATGTTAGTTGAAGAAATATCTAAAATGTTTTGTAAATGAAAAATACTGCTGTGATTGAAGCCATTCACTGATTAGATGATGAAGGAAAAGGTGAGAGGCATGTTAACCTTGGTACCTCAAAAGTATTATTTCCCTTACTGAAGGTGAATCCAAAACATCCATAAAATACTGTCCCCACTGAAAGCAATGGTAAATCTGTCAGATCCTAAAGGGAAAAGGAATTAGCTTTCATTTGTATCAAATATCTGTCAGCAAATGAACTAAAAATTATAATTCAAGCCAATCAGTAAAGTACAGAAAAATAAAGGAGTAAGGTGCATTTTTTTCAATAAGTTTCGATCAGGAATTACCACTCTGAAATTTAGCCAACTACAAATTTGAGATTTAACGTAGTCATTTAGTTTTTTTCTCTAATCAATGTATGGAAATAGGCATTTACAAAGTACAAGTCACCTACTTTAACAGGAGGCCAGAGAAACTTCTCTGCCTGTGTTGACTTAGAAGCGTCTAACAAGCTGAACACATGACTTTGAGATGGCTACTTCATTTCCTCAGAGTTCTTTTTATTGATGAGACAGGATCTTTCAACCATGTATAATGTACAGTCTGAACTTCTCATCACTCTCTTGTTTTTAGATCTTGCCGTAATTACCAGAGTTTTAGGTGCCATGGCTAACTCCTGGTCAGGGTCGCTGCTCTGCAGCTGCATTCAGCCCAGCCTGATGTGCACAGAAGGTGTTTGCCATGGGTGACCTGCTGGAAATTTGGCAATGATAGGCAGTCTCAGGGCTTGCAACACTGCACTAAACAACAGAGTAAGACAATTACAGCTTCTTCCCTTCAAACTGTTTTTTCTTCATGTTAAGTGTCAGATAAGCTTGAGATTTCTCAAGAAGTAATGGGAATAACTGTGGGGGTTTGCTTTGATTTCTTGGTCAGCATTCAATACAGTATCTACTGATATTCTTAGAAGCTCTGAAAATGAAGTATGACTACTTTTCCTTTCCTCTGCTAGCATATTTTTGGTAACTACTAAATTAACCTTTTTTTTTCTTAAATCTTTTTTTTTTTTTTTTAAGTTTAATTTTACATTGTAAGTGTATTTTTCTGTCCTAAATGTCAAAAGTCTGAGAATCCACCCGCCTCAGACAGTTGTCCAAAGGGTGACAAAACCTCAAAGTATGTGCTGTCCTACAACATCAGCTGAAAATAAAAACTATCATCCATGATCATTCCTGGGCTCTGGCCGTCAGTGATTGCATCACTTTTTTGATGTTCCCCCAGGGAACATCAAAGAATATGCTATTCCCTTTTCATTCATGTTAAACTTAGTGAAGAGCATTTATACTTCAGATGCATCTGCAGTTCTTGTATGTATATACAATATGCCTGTACCTGATTGCTTTTTTTTTCCTGAAGAATATGTTGACATTGTTTTTCTAAAAAAAAATTTTCTCCTGTATGAACTGAGGTGAGATGATGCGTGAGTGATCACACAGAGGGAAATACTGACATGTGAAGTAGCAAATATGTATTTGGCAACAAAAATAATTCAGAATTAAAAATATTTACTTTATCCTGTGTTGTTGTGAGTGAAGGACTTATAGAAACAGATTCAGGGATGAAAAAATGAGGAAGTGAGTAATTTATATGTATTTAGGGGGGATGATGAAAGGGGTGATGTGCATTACTTTGATGAACTGGTAGTCACCTTAGCAGATCTGTTGAGTCATCTGTGTGGTACTGTGTTGAGTCATAATGTATTGTTAGCTGCCACTGCAATTGCAGAAAGACTTATTGAGCAGAAGTAGATTACGTAAGAAAAGTAACTAAATCCCCATTAGAATTCTGCCTGAGACAGAGCAAATTCAGCTTGCGTGCTCACTGTTTGGAAGAGTCTCGAGTGGCTGACAGCCTTGGTGCGATATTTGGGGTGCCTCAGGGCTCCCCTGTAGGGATGACACCGCTGCAGGAGCTCAGCTGCTCTGTGCCACAGCCTGAAGTGTGAGCTGCTGGAGCAGGGAATGCTGCCCTCCTGGAAATCCCCTCTGCTCCACACACAGCTCAGCAGAGCCACAGGCAGGAGTGATGTTCACTTGTAAGTGTGAGAGGACAAAATACAGAAACAGGACAATTTATGGCATGTGCTGTAACCCAGTATAACGCACTACCACATTGTCTATGAAAAGAGAAAGCACAGTTTATCTTTTGTTTATTATGAAATGTGGATTATGGGTTAACTGAGATGAAACATGAAAGCCAGTGGTTGAATTTGGACTAATTTTCAGTGGGAACAGAAGCACAGAAGGAAACAAGCTGTATGAAAACTGTAAGCATAACTGCAGCCTATTATTCCAGGAAATCAAGGATTCCTGTTGAATTCAAATGTTTTTATTATTCTCCTTTGAGCAAAAAATTTTGTAGGAGATTAAATAGAGACGTAGGCATTGCCTCAACTTCTTTGATGATAAATTTGAACTGTGACAGTACAGTTAGAATAGTCAAGACAATTAACCTGGTCTAAGGACAAGACCCCAAGTCAGTATTAAATTCAAGACCCTTTGTCTGGAAAAAGCAAAGAATTATTTCAGTGGAGGCAGCCCCTGATTCTTAAATGAAACAGGTCAACAGTATCAGGCTTTTCTGTTCTTTGGTTCCAAAATAACTTTGCACAGGGTCTCTGAATAAAATCTTTAAAATTTTAACCACAATTCAGTGAGATCAGAAATCAAAAGGAGTTTTGTCTGAGTAAGAGTTTAGGCTTTAACATATATATATTTATTCCCTGTATTATATTACTTTCCTTCTTTTTTAGGTTCGGATTCACTGTTGCTTGATTGCTGAACAAAACTACCCTAAAGGTTTTGTACATTGAGAAAAAAAATAATTAGCTTTTTCTGGCTTTTCTACTCACTGAGTTCAGTTGCTATGCCAACCAAAATTGTACCACTTTCTTAACATCAGTCCTTTTGATTTCTGCAGTTTAAAAAAAGAAAACAAAAACGCCAAACATTTAAACTGTTAAAAAATTTCCATAATTTCATATATTTAGAAAACACAGTTCACCTGCATTAATAATGACCATGCTTACTAACTTTCTTGATGTTTTCTAAGAGTCAAAGAGGTCTTATAAAAGTCAAAGAGTTCTCCTAAAGGCTACTGATGGCTCCATGAAAGAGGTATCTGTAACTCACCACTGATCCTACAAGCTCATTTATCGAGGGATACTACAGACATTACAGCTGAAATAAATAATTGCTGTAGTTCTGATGTTGGAAGATGAAATGCAGCACATCCCAGTTTGGCAAACAGGGTGGTTTTATTATTATTTTGATTGCACTTGGGAAATACAGGTAATGAGGCATTTTTGTGTCAGGGTGATGTGATGCACATTTTTTTAGATAAAGCTTTTCCTGGCTGGGAAACTTTCAATTTGCTTCCAGCAGTTCTTCACGCTATTGTAAAAACCAGTTTTATTTCCTATTTGAAAAAACCTCCTTTTAGGAATAATATACCCTGTGAGCTTTCACTGAAAGAGGATAAAACATTTATCTGCCAAAGGCTAGAAAACAGAGGACTGTATTGCTCATCATTGTAGATATGTGTAAGATTTTGTAGATTTGTGAGGTACAGAAAAAAAAATAGAATGAGCATCATTCCACTCTTCTAGTAGTTACATGGAGAGTAAACCATGATGATTCCAAACCTGCATTCCCTGAACATGGTCTGGACAAAATTAGGTACTTCAAAATACAGCTCCATTAAAGCACATAGAATCATAAAATAATTGAAGTTGGAAAAGACCTTTAATGTCATCAAATCCAAGCATTACCCCAGCACTGCCAAGTCCTCCACTTAACCACACACAGGGGCATTGCAACCAGGGCTTGAAGTCCCTCCACTAGAGAAATGTCCATGAGATATATCTTTTAAAAAACAAAGACGTTTTATTCTTGTTTTGAAATGTGGTAACCCAAAAAGGGTGAAGATTTGGCAGAACTGGAATTGTTGTTCTGTCTCCTCCAGTTTCCTTTCTGGAGGAGATGGAAACATTTCAGAAGGAACTTTATGCAAGGCAGCTCTTTGTAACTTTTTAACTATATTGCACTAAATTGGATTCAAGTCTAGAGCTACACTAAATGAAGCAAGGGGCACACTCAAACACAAACACAATTGTCCGAATTGCTTAATTTTCACTCTGTTCCTGTCGCAGTTTTGGCCTTTGAATGGTTTCCGCTATTGTGTTTTAATCACAGCAATCACAGAGAACACAGTTACTTCTTCACTCATCTTTCATTTTATCTTCTTTCTGCCTCCTATACATGGTTTCTCAAGCTGAAGGCTGTGATATTTAGTGAACAGCCTCACTGCTTTGCTGACAGAGAGCTCAGACTCACTCCAACCTTTCCAAAAGCTTTGCTTCTTCATTTGTATGCACCACAGCCACTTCTTTCTCTGCAGACTAGATCAATCTCAGTATTAGGGAGATTATACCGCTGTCAGTAAGCCCTCAGCTTTTGCCTCACATTGCTCCAGCATGAGGCTACATATTGAAGACTAGATGAGCTTGTCATTTCATTTAACATGTTCGATATATGAAAAAGGAATTTTGCTGGAGGAAAAAGTGATTCCAAAAGAACATTTTGTAGTTTGTAGGAAATAGTCCCTCTTCTTTGTGATCTAGCTAAAGATGAAGGTCCTCCTTAAGTACAGGTAACCAAGAACTCATTTAGTATTTAGCCAAAAACCACCTGCAAATGTTATAAAGTCCCGTAGGCAACATTGGATAGAGCAATGAAAAAAATGGGGAAATACAATCAAGCTTTGTGAGTTCTGATCCTAGCTCTGACTCACTCTATGATGTGGCTTAACCTGTCACAAAATAATTCTTTCTCTTTGCTTCTAAACCTTTTGAGAAACTTGAAAGCCTTTTATTGACTTTTGATGAAAACTTTCCAAGTAGTTTGATATCAATGGTGTTCTAAAAAATACAAAGTTACATAAACTTACCTAATTTGTCTGCCCAGCAAAGCTGCATAAACACTTCCAGCTTTGAGATTTCTGGTGCATATGGTTTGGAATGGATGATACAAATAACAAATTTCAAAAGAAACTTCAGATTTGAAAAAAGTACTTTTTACAAAATAAATCACTCATTTATTCAAGAATTGCATACTAGATAATAATGTAGCTCTGTTCTTAGTAATGGCTTTATGGTTGCTGGAATTTTTTTGTTTGGCTGGGTTTTTTTTTGCTTGGTTTGGGGTTTTTTTTGTTGTTTTTTGTTGTTGTTGGGGGTTTTTTGTCTGTTTGTTTTGGGTTTGGTTTTTGTTTGTTTGTTTGTTTTGTTTCTCTATTGTAAATCTTTCACTCCTGAGGGAAAAAAAAACCTCTAAACTTTAATAATCTCAGCTATGTATTTAGGGGGGAAAAAAGTAAAAGAATAGAGAAAGAGCAATGAGAAGATATGCCCAAGGTAATAAATGGACTGGATCATTTCCAGTGTGGCTAAAAGAGAATTTAGGAAGTAATCAGAAGGGAGAACAGCAATTAATTTAGATATATTTATTCTGTAATGCCAGATTCTTCTATCTTTCACTGTCTAACAGCATTCCTAAATGCCTTAATTTTCCCAATTGGCTTTATCATTGTGTTCTTTTCTTTTGGAAAGTAGAAGTTAGAGAGAAAAACTGACATGCCTACAGCCTCTCAGAGGATTTTTGGCTGCATCTCCTGAAATCATATGTAGTCTTTGTTTATGTGAATAGCTCAATTGCTGATTTTAATGTGTCCATTTGGATGTGTAAGAATTGCCAAAGTGGATTCCAGTTACCAGATCTGGCACTAAATTTTGCATTCTTGGTTACTTTGGGTGACTGTGCATGGATGTGAAATACTTCCAGAAATCTGGAGCAAGTCAGGGTGCCATGTGAACTGGGGAGCACAAACATACAGTTAGAATTGCCCTAAACTCAGAGGATGCCAGGAGGGAGTTCAGGAAAAGTTGTGATGGACAGAGTCCCTGGCCTTGTGTAACTGATGGTGCTGTTTGATGAGTTATTTTGTTATGTTGAGATTAATATTAATAAATGTCTTTACATTTCTTACCCAAAGGGTTGCTAGGAAGAGGAAGCATATATCTACAGTCAGACCTATGGTGAGGAATATTGGCTTTTGTTTTATTGTCCTTTGTGAGGTGGGATGATTTTTTCCCCCTTCTTCCTATCACATATTCTGTTTCACAGCTTCTGTTATTCCTCTCACGCCAGCACTTCCTTTTCTAGAGCAATTTTTTCAGCTTTTTGGATATTGCTCCTGCTTCTTGTTGATTTGTGTAAGGGCAGCATTTTAGTAATGGTTGATAGTGAAATTCATTGCTTTTCACAGAAATTTGTTGGCCAAATGTCTGACCTCCAGAGCACCTGTCACGTGAAGGGGTTTGGGATTTATTTTTCAGTTTTGCTGCATTAAGAAGGTTTTAATTTGTGAGGAAAGTGCTGAAAGAAAAGGGAAAATTTACTCTTATCTTCTCCAGTGGTATTTCTGGCAAGTATGAATGGGAGGAGGGGCCTGTGATAACAAGGAAATTACCCTTCCTGTGACTTTGCCCACATCTGAGGGTGAAATAAGGAATGAAGCAGAGCAGCAAGAGCATGGAGATTCAGGCACAGCCCTGGAAGGCTGGTTTAGCACAGGAATGCAAAGTGTGGGCTGTTCCTTTTGGCACAGCAACAAAACCCAAGCCAGTTTTTTTTGGTACAAGCCAGTTATACCCAACAAGCACAAAGCAAGAAGCTCATCCAAGTGGAGACTGGGTTGAGTTGACAGGGGGTGAACTCTCTTCTTGTGCACTTGGCCTTACCTGCCAGGCACATCACTTCTTTGTCCTTGCCTTGTCCTTGCATGTGATGAGTGTATTTTTAATTTTATTTAGAAATATCTGCAGAATTATGTGATTTTTACTTATGTAAAGCTGCATATTTGTTGTCATTTTTGAAATTACCTTTACTTTATATGTGGAAAAAACTGTTCATTTCTCCACAATTTTTTCCTAAGTGTTTATGAAACATAAATAGATTAAATACTCCTGTGAGCTCATGAAAGAGGAAAAAAGATTCAAAACTGAAACTGTAGACATTAGGAAACAGAGTTTGTCAGGAAATTTTGGAATAGTTTGGTTTCTGTGCCAACCTGTGCTTTTTTCCTGTTTTTGTAGATTAGAATTTGATCTAAGAACAGCTGACTGAGTACTGGGTATTTATTCTTTAATTACACACACCTATTTCCTTGAAAATAGAACTGCTTGCCATTTCTCCTTTCTACCTGCAAGATATTCACAAAAGCATTTGCCGCAGTCACATTTCTTCCAAATCTGCAGCACTTTTCAGAAGCCTGGCTTCACCATCAGGAATTTCAGATGAATTCTCAATTCGCATGAGTTGGAATGTCAGAGATTCTAAACCAGGATTTGCTCTTTAGATTGATGATTACCTGAGGTGCGAGGAACCTGGGGAAATCTGACCAGTCATTGTCTGAATTCAATTAATTCCATGTGGACTAAATTCTGTCAGTTAAACGATTTTTTTTTTTATTGCAAGGTTTTCTTAATATTGACATTATGATAATAAAGTTACTTATAACAGATAGAAAAAATGTCAGAAAGCAAAAAAAAAAAAAAAAAAATTAAAGAAATATTATCAAGTTAAGAAGACCTCTGAATTAAATGTGTTGCATAGGTCTGACTTTCAGAAATATAGGGGAGCAGTGGTTGTTTTCCACAGTGCACAGCTGCAACAGTGATGGGAATTTAGAGAACAGTCAGTCTGTTGAACTTTTACTCACATTAGTGACTTTGTACTTGCATGACAGTTCCCATCCAAATGAACAGAACACATCTAAAGTTGCCTGTTACCAGTATTTAATAATAGCACTTGAGATTTGACTTGAGCTTTGTTTTTCTTTCTTTCTACAAGCATTCAGCTCTTCCCCAGATTTCATTCAGAGCATGATCCTTTAAAAGTAGTGATGCCAAATGCCTTCTCCTGTTCCTCTTTTAAACCATGGCTACTGAGCACGTGAGCATTTGCATAAGCTATTACACAAATACAACTAGGACATTTTCAATTTAAGTGTACATAATACATTTGGCTTATATGAGCCATTTCAATAAACCAGAAGAATTGATGGAGTTGCAGCCTGTCAATAAAGCCATTAGCTTCAGGGGAATTAGTCACTGAAGCAGGGTGTGTTTTGGATTCCACAGAGGAAGGGAAGATATGAGCAGCTTGTTTTTCACTGAAACAGCCCTCCTGATACTCACACTCTCTAAGCTGCTCATATTAAACTTGTGTTTTGAAGCACTTCAAAGCTGCAGGGCTACTTTGAGGAAAGCACATGCTTGGGATCAATAAGTTATACGACAGTTAATAATGTGGTTTAAGTTTTGAATATATACCGGAGATATTAAATCATACAAAGTCTCTTTCTTTTCTGACAGACTGTGCTCCCACAACTAAGCAGTGATGCTCTAGCCTGTGGTCCAAACATAGTTGTTTTCCTTAATTTCTTTAACATAATTACGTGCTAGTCGGTATAAGAACAATTCAGAAATTTGAGTCTGCTGGTTTTGGAGAAGAGCACAAAAGGTCTTGTTTTGCTTGAAAATGAAAGAAAATTTATATCCAGAGGCCCACCCTACCCCCTTCCCAGCTTTGATTAATTTATTTACATATTAACTTACAGGTTATCCCTGAGTGTGTCTGTAATGTCAGTAGCTGTTGCAAATACTAATCCCTGCGCTGATGGATCTGACTGCCACATGACATTGTGGCCCGAATTCTTTTCCATAAAAATCTGGGCATAGGATATGGCTCACCTCAGACCTCCATGTGGAACAGGATGGATGCTAAGCAGCACCAGCCATGCTCTGCAGGGGCCACACTGAGGGCACTGCTGTCGCATTTTCAGTTTTGTCAAGCTGTATTTTGGAGATGGCTGTAAAGCTGCAGGCTCATTAAACTTCTTCCGGTGATACAGCACAGGACAACAATGCTCCTTCCTTACCAGAGGGGGAAAAGGAAACTGGAACATTAATTAGTGCCTGGGAGTATGTTTGCATGGTGATGATAGATTTGTAAGCAGCAAGCTTTACCGTGTCACTACATAAGATCATCACAATACAAACTCTCTCTATCTGTAAATACTAAAACAATATTTGTTGTAACACAGCTCCTCCTAGGCAGAAGTAGAGCAATTGTATGTTTGGGGATAGATACGTTACAATTTCCAGAAACTTCCAGTATTGTGAAAGGAAAAAGAAGTTTTGTAAAAATGGAATAAAAAATTAATAAAACCACCCCAACTTATTACTGTTGCTGCTATGGAAACTGAACAAAGAACAATAACTACTCACCAATTTCTTCTGGCTCCTACACTGAATAAGCCTAAAATGCTGAGATTTCAAGGACAAGAATTGCTGTCAATAACTAAATATTTTGCTATTCTGGGATTTATCAGCACATTACCTTGGAGGTGTTTAGTTTCTAAAACTTTGTGAAATTCCCTTTTTTTTTTTTTTTTCTGAAGTACAAGACATGATAGGCACATAAAGCATGTTGTTATGAAACGGCAAGCAATTTTTACATGGAGAAATCAATTAAAGGGTCAATCTAGTCCTGAAATTAGGATTTATTCACTGCATGTTATTTATATTTATAAAGGACAATGCTTTTATAAAAAGAAGAAACAGATTAAATTTACAGGTGTGTCTAGCCCTGCACAGCACCTGGGAGTTCGTAAGGAAAGAAACATCCTTGTTTAGATGTTTATTGCCACTCAGTTATAATATGCTCAGCGCAGCTGTATCTGTACGAGAGGCTACTGTTCAGACTCTCTTCTTCTGACTCACAGGTGGTTTTCCTCTGTATGGGAGAAGCAGCCAAAGCACTTCTGCCCAATAATAACATAAGGTTTACAATATATTTTTAATAGTCTGCACTTTGGACTTCATCTGGAAACAAAGGTGCAGTTATTTTAGGGCACAGAATAAGACTTTCAGTATGCTTTCATCATGTTTTCCCACTTTGAAAACAATAACTGAATCCTAAACTTACTGGAATCCAATGGCAGCATTTATTGCTTGGCTTGGCAAAACTATTTACTTGTTAAAATTTAGAATAGCATAGGCAAAATTTTGTGTCTGTGGGGAAAAAGGTATCTAGACGACTCTTCTGGCAAGTAAAAGGTGAGAGAATTCACTTCTGTTCTCTCTGCCTAGATTTACAGTGGGAGTTCTTGTTGAAAAATGTCTCTTCAGTAAGTGATGGACATTCCTTTATTGAAGTTCCTCAAAATATTCTCCATCTTTATCTTTCTCAGTCTGTCTTTAAGGCATATGGTATTCTTCCAAGTAATTCTCTCTGCCAGATGTTGAGTATCCTCCTATGTGCAACAAAAAGAGATATAACTGAAATACCTCTCAACTATAATTTATCCTACAACATCTCAGTGACATGAATATTCTTGATGTGGGTTGGAGGGAAAGAAAAGTGATGGGACAGAATGGGTGCTGAAGGACTTTAAAACCTGAAGGTTTTAACCCTTAATTATGAACTCCAAGAAATTTTACACAGTTGTCCAATACCATTTTTAAGGATCTTTTCAAGCAGAATGGATTTAAAAAAAAAAAAAAAAAAGTCTGAATTATGAAGAAATGAAATAAAAAGTAGACATGGAAACCACGGATGATAGAGAAGGACACTTACCATCTGCAACATTCCCTAGAAAGAGTTGGTGATTTTCCTATAGTATAATTTCTAAATGGTTTTGCAAGTGCACTTCAGTCATAACAGGTGTGATAATCTGGAGGAGGAGGTGTTATCATTTGGAATACTACCAGCTACAAATAAAAAAGCCCCTCAGAGTTAACACCTAAATTCCCAAGCATTTCAGCCATTTACAGGAGCCTCTGGAGTTTCTAATATGTCCTTTAATGCAAAGCTTTCCTGAATATAAGCACAATACAGCATTGCCAGTTGTTGCTCTGTGCTTTTATTGCATACTTATTTTTAAGATAGACAACTTTAAAACGTTTTCCTGTCAAGAGTGCATAATTCTGGAAATCCCTTGCTACTACAGCATATAGCATCAGAAGCCTATGCATTGAATTAGGAGGAGTTTCCAGTTGTATTCTTTTTCATCATTTTCCTAGTATAGCGGTGAATGCAAATGACATTTCTGCCTGGGGCTTTTCAGTGTGCAAGCGTGACACAAACCTGCCTCTCATTCGTCACTCTATCTCCATAGACACTAGTCAGCCCATCAAATGTGGAAATTTAAATTATCCATAAAATCTGAAAAGTATCTGTCTATCATGCATAAAGTTATAATTTTTAAAAAATTGCTTGTATAGCTTGAATTTGTCTTGTATTCCTTAGTAACTTCAATTCAATCATTTTGACAGGATGCAAGAAATAGTAGATTTAGTGCACTAAATAAAGATTCTTTCTTGGCTCTGCTCCAATAAATAGGCTACTTTTAAAATTCCTGATAATTGATTTACAAGTTAAATGGAGAGACAGTTAAGAAGAGATATTTGTAACTCAAATCACCTGAGTTTTGCCATACCATGAGTGGAGGGGAATAGATAAACTCTGCAATCCTAAATAAAGGTCCACTAAATTTGTCTGCAGTTATATTAAGACTAATCATAATTTTGTCTACTGCAAAACTTGTTCATCACTCACTCCAACACTGACAAAATAACAGGTGGATTTTTGGCTGTATGAAACTGATGGGTAAAATGCTTGTTATTTATCAAGAAGCCAGGATTACACTCCGCATTTTTAGGCGTTTGCAGAATAAAGACTTCAGAAACGTCCATCTGCAGGAAGTGATTTCCCTTACACCAGATTTCCTTTAAAAATATGTCATAGCTTGAAGTGAAGTCACAGCTTACCCTGGTAAAGTCGTGTTATTTAAGGAATTGTTAGTACCAGACTTCCTGGTCTGTAAAATGGGTTCAAGACTATGTCACAAGTTGGTGTCAACAATTTTGAATGCATTTGAAAATTGGTCCCCTTCCTACCTACCCACACACAAAACCAAGATTTGTACACTATAATATCCTAGAATGGTCATTCCTTGCCCCCAAAGCAGAAGTAATACGAAATGAAGCAATGACACTTTCAGTTAGAAGTGCTCAATAGTTTAAATGTCACTCCCATTTGCTGGATGATCCCTCCTTCCCTCTGTAGCAGATATAGTGGAACCATGGAAGAAACACTGAAATAGAAGCCTTAAGAGGGTTAATGAAAACTTACCAAATAATTTTCCAATGAAACACGGGGAGCTTTTGCATAAATGTTTCCATTTCTATTCTTCTAGAGAAAATGAGCAATACAGATAATTTTAGGGTTTTTTCTGACAAAAATCATAGTTGAGCTTGTTGCTTCTACACTCATAAACTGAGCAGGGAATGGGGCTGAGCTCTGTCACTCATTCACGTGATTATTTCAGCTCTTAAATCAGTAGGATCTATGGCAGGGGTCTGGCTCCAGCTCACTAATGCTCCCTCAGACAATGCCTGGATGTGCTGCAAGGTCAGCACCTGCCAGGACCATGAGCAACAGAAAGTTTTGGGTTTGAACCCTCTGTTTTGGGGGAGTAAGGAAGAACAGCTGTAAAGACACAGACTGCATCATGATCATGATTGTGCCTGATCTATTTCATTTGCACAGACACAGCCAATGAGAAGAGAGCGAAAACCTACTCCTGGAAATGTTTTTGTAGAAGAATATTCACTAGGTGAAAATTGTACTTCTGTTACAAGACTTGCAAATATTTCATTGACAGCAATGAGAGTTTATGTAAGATTAAACTAGAGCAGCTTCTGCTTTCACGCCACATTCCCTTGCTGGGGCCTGAAAGAAAAAAGGAATATTTGAGCTACCGGCTAGTGGGATCAGAAGAAGACACTCGGTCTTCTGTTTGTATGTGAAGCCAAAAAAGCAGAATGGCAGGATGGATATGTGTGCTGCTAGAGGATTGATTTGTCACATCAAATAGGTAAGAGAAAAGAGTACTCAAGAACAAAAGGACATTGTTGTGTTTTAAGTAATTATCTATATCTTGTGTTTTGTTTTGCTTGGCTGGTTTTTATTAGTTCTTCCTACGTACTAATCTTTCAGCTCTATTTCTTTTTTCTTTTTTATTTTTTTTTCTCTCTCATTTCTCCTTTCTCCTACCTGTTGATTTTATCGTTTCGAGGGAAGTTACAAAATTGTTGGTTTCTTATTGGCAAGCATGAAAGCTTGGTATTTTTTCATCAGTATTCACTGCACCATTCAGATAAGAATTCACTCTGAATATAACCCTGTGTGAGGAGATTTACTGCAAATTACTGCTCTCTGTGCAAGGTTACAAATGCCAATGAGATACTGGGGGCTCAGAGATAATGCTCAGCCAACATGTGAGGGTCAGCTAGATAAGTGAAAGGCAGATTGCTTTCCATCACACTGATAATTTCTATTTCGTTTGGCATTTTGTCCTTGCTTAATTATGTACTTTATCAAAATCAAGTAGAATCTGAGAAACTTTTTCATTAAGATTTTTGCATCTAAATAAAAAGTAATTAAAATCATTTCTATGCAAAAGAGTGGAAAATTTTGAGTTTGTATTGAACAGATCATGCTAATGCAAGCAGCCACATGAAAAGATCTCTCTAAATTGTCTTTTCTTCCCCTCAAAGTGCAAGCACAGTGTCAGCACATTTCACTTGCAGATTCCTCACTCAGATCTCAGTGTTTTTCAATAGTATTCAGCTCCAAAAAGGATCAAAGTGGTGCATAACCATCCATTTCCATTCTCTAAGCTCCTGAAGGTTGCAGTTGTATTAGATCTGCTGCCACAGACTCCTTTTTCCCAAGTACATCTAACCCTACAAATGTCAAACATCAACACAAGGAAGAGTAAACATACTTGGATGTTGTAGCACTTAAATCCCAGATATTTGCAGTTTTGTTAATGATATGATTTCCTTCTGCAGTGCAGGAGAGAAGCCAGTTGGGTTAACACAGATACACAGCCTCTTTTTTCCATGTGAGGGATGGTGTGGTCCTGCTGGGAGGCTTGGTAGTGACAGAGGGTCCTGCTGGGAGGCTTTCATGGGCTCTTCCCTGCTCCAGGAGTCCCCCAGATGGACAGACGATGCCCAGTCCTGGAGCATGCTTGGGGAACTTTCCTCCCTAGAGCTGTTTTCGGCCACTTTTGATTATCCCAATACTCCAACACACTTGAGTGTCCTCATCTTTAGTACAGGCTAAAGAAAATCTTGCTGATGATCAGATTATTTCAGTTTTGATTTTCTGTTGGTTTCTGATTTGCTTCACTATTGCTGGTGCCTGTGATCTGCTTGTTCTGAACACTATGAATGGGACTTCTTGAAGATCTACAAGTTGTTTTGCCAATTTGGCTCTTTCCTTGGTCACAGCAAAACTATCCTGCTGTCTGAGACAGGGGGATGATCATGTTTTCATCAGGGGGCTGATCATAGAATCAAAGAACGCTTTGTGTTGGAAGGGACACTAAAGACCCTCCAGTTCCAGGCCCCCTGCCATGGACAGGGACACCTCCACTAAGTCCCATTGGAGTCCCATCCAACCTGGCCTTGAACACTTCCAGGGATGAGGGATCCACAACTCCTCCAGCCCACCTCACAATAAAGAATTCCTCCCTAATATCTAATCTAAATCTACCCTCCTTCAGCTTAAAGCCATTATATTTTCAGCTACTTTTGCCACAACAAAGAGTTGATCAAAGTGCACATTGGAACAGCTGTATTACAAGTGGGACCCTCTGGGAACAATGGTGAACCCCAGAGCTCAAGGAAAAAACATCTGAAAAACAGAAAAATAATCCATCAAGGCAGAAAGCCTTGGTTGCTTCATTTCTATATTCTTGACCCTAATTTTATGTCTTAGACCCCCGATTTGTGAAGAATAAGGATCTCACTGACTGGGATTCAACCTGAACATATATTTTATCCTTCTCTAAAAGATCCAGAAATTCAGCCTGGGCTATATTAACCCGTACACTTTTACTCTGCACTTGACCTTCAAATTCTAGTGTCGTAAGTAGAGAAATTTGTAACCAAGGAAACATGAATTATTTCCCTTATTATTCAGTAAATTTGACACAAACTGCAGAAAGCATCCATCCATTAGCACTCTAAAGCTAGAATGTTGTCCTACTTCCTTTCCTCTAACTTCTCTCTGTCTTTGATAGATGACTTATAGCTTCAATGTTAGATATCATGGATATACAGACCGTGGTAGAAAAAATAAAAAGAAAAAAGCAATTATGTTCCTTGACATATATGAAGAAAGATTTATGATTTCTCTTTCCTCTGCAGATGAAATGTTTCTTGCAAAACTACAGCACATTGCCTAGCAGTTCCCTCTGAAAAGGGTTGTAATGGGAGGGGGAGCGGTTGAGTCAAAGATTCCAGACTGTTATGATTATCTCTGGTTTTAATTAACAGTTTTGACACCTTTCAGACAGAGCTAATTCTGAGAAAGTGCTGATAAGAATAGTGATAATGTTATGATTAATGCACATAATCAGGACTAAAAAGACCAAAGCTAATTCTGTAGTTTGGCTACAGAATTCTCTGCTCTGTTTAAAACAATGTTCAAGATTTCCTAAGCTTAGTTTGACCCCAGCCAGGCTGCGTATTGGAGAAAATATGAATATGGCGTTTTAGTCAAAGAGAGAAGGTTATTAGAAAGAATTAATTAATGCCAAATGAACTCTTTTGTTTCTACTGCAGTAGAAAAAATACCATTCCGCATTACTTTTAGAGATAATACTGAATTTTACATCCTTTGGGGTAATATTTTCTGGGTTTCTTCTTTCTCTGTCCACAGCCATCTGAAGTGTACCAAATAAACAAATACATGCACAAAGCAGAAGAATTTCCCATGTTGCTGTGTATGCAGTCTTGTTGCAAGCAGGAGCCATCCAACTGAAAACTTGCAAAGAAAGTTCCTGTGAAATTTCTTAACAATCTGAGTTGAAAATCAAGGTATTAAATTGTGAAGGTGCAAACAGCAATGAAATTGTTCAGTCTTTCCCTGTAAGTGCATGATTTATTATTATCTGTTATAGTACCAAAACAATTGGTGACTGGGGAAAGTGAAGGAAATTTGACTTAGTGTGCATAGAAATTGAGATTAGTTCAAAGCCTTCTGGTGTAACTATATCAGATTGGCCAAATTATATGATTTATGGACTGTTAATTAAATCTCCCTTCTCTGTGTCATCATAAATATCTTTATCCAGACAACCAAGCCATAACTGATCTGATACATAACTGAACTGATCAGTACATAGCATACTGATGAAAAACTAGATTCAAAAAACTCCAAACTTTGCAAATATGATGATAAAAGACAGCCACAAGCAGAATACTTGTCAACTATTTACAAATAAAATTGAATGCACAATCAGTAAATAGTCCTTGCATTTACTGTAATTATGTAATGAAAATACATTTGTAAACATACTGAGGGCACCCTCAGCCAGTTTGCCAATGACACCAGGCTGTGTGGTGTGATCAGCACACTGGAGGGAAGGGATGCCATCCAGAGGGGCCCTGACAGGCTGAGAACTGCGCCTGTGCAAATGTCCTGGACTTCAACAAGGCCAAGTGCAAGGTCCTGCACCTGGTTTGGGGCAGTCCCAAGCACAGATAAAGGTTGGGTGGAGAATGGATTGAGAGCAGCCCGGAGGAAAAGGACTTGGGAGTGTTTGTGGATGAAAAGCTGGACATGTGCACTCACATCATAGAAAGCCAACCTCTTCCTGGGCTGTATCAAAAGAGTAGATGGTTAAGATCAGGCAGCAGGAAAAAAAAATCATTAAGAGAGGGGTTAGACACTGGAATAAGTGCCCAGGGAGACGGTGGAGTCACCATCTCTGGAAGTGTTCAAGAGGTATCTGGATGTGACATTTGGGGATATGGTTTAGGGATGATTATGGTGGTGCTGGGTTGACAGTGGGACTAGATGATCTTGAGTATCTCTTCCAGCCTCGATGATTCTGCAATGAGCAGTGTGACCAGTGGGTCAAGGCATTCATGAGACATCACCCGGGGTACTGTATCCTGCTCTGGAGTCCTTAACATGGACATGGATCTGTTGGAGCAAGTCCAGAGGAGGCCATAAAGATGATCAGAGGGCTGGAGCATGTCTCCTATGAAGACAGGCTGAGAGAGCTGGGGTTGTTCTGGAGAATAGGAGAAAAGAAGGCTCCAGGGACACCTTATGGCACCTTTCAGTACCCAAAGAGCTGGAGAGGGACTTTTTAAAAACACAGGTAGTGAAAGGATAAGAGGGAATAGCTTCAAACTGAAAGAGGGCAGGTTCACATCAGATATAAGAAAGAAATTCTTCATCATGGAGTTGATCAGACCCTGGAACAGGTTGTCCAGAGAAGTTGTGAATTCCCCATTCCTGGCAGTGCTCAAGGCCAGGCTGGATGGAGCTTTGAGCAACCTGGTCTGGTGAACAGTGTCCCTGCCCATGGCAGGGGGGTGAAACTCAATGGTCTTTACTGTCCTTTTCAACCAGATCTATTCTACAGTTCTATGATTCCACATTCAAAATATTTTATTAAGGTAAAACTACCTATGATAATTGCTATAATATGAATTCCTTGATTCTAACTGGCTGGTAAAGTTACCAAAGGTGATTTTTTTTACTTGAGAATAATTTTAAAACTATAAAATGGCTAGGTTTTGTTACTGTATTATGATTGATCTAATGACAATTATATGGGAATTAGCTTTGCCCAGCAAATGAAAGCTATATCTGTGACATCCAATTCTATGTATTATAAATGTAAGTAATCTCTTTCATAAAATGAGTTGTGCAAGGATGCTTTTCTCATCACTTGATCCATAAAAGAAAAATATTTTCATTAAATAGCTTTGAGCTCTAGCAGCTCCAGATAAAAATTCAGTCATCTTACAACAAAGTTGGGGGTTTTTCTATATAGTCTCATCATCCGGTCCATAACTTCTAGTAGACATAGCATTATTGGATTCCATTACAAGAAGCACTAAAATGGAGCAGTAAAATACTGTAACAGTTAACATGCAGAAGAATATTATAAAAAATTAGACTTTTGTAACTCTGTAAATGCTCACTAAATCATTATTTTCATATTTGCTTGAGTAAATAAAGATTAATTATTATGAGAGTTCAGACAGCTAAGATGACTTCTTTTTGCTGTAGTATTCTGTATTTGCATAACAGCTCTCTTCTAAAAGAGGGACTCTAAAATGTGACAGGTAAGTCTTTTTTATATTTCTCTCTTTCCTTTACCCTTCAGCCACACCATCTCGGCCTCTATTTCTTATTATTCTTAGTAGAACAGGGTCTACTATGTTACACCCTGTTCAGCATTATGGAAGGCCTCACGCTGATGGCATTGCAACTGTACTATTTATCAACAGAGAATAATAGTGAAATGGGGAAGGATAATTACTAAATGTCAGAAAAGGGGACAGGTGGAAGCATTCTACATTTATGATATTACTGACATTACATTTCTGTGGAAAAAATTGAAGAAAACTCAAATTTTTATTCTTCACAATATTCACTGATTCCAGTGTTATCCCATTTTGTAATAAAAGACAAGTAATTACCTTAAAGTAATCAGATAATTAATTCTGAGAAAAGTATATGGGATAGAAAGGAGAGTTTTTGACTATGGTACAAAACTTTTATCCCATCTGCACAACATCGTTATCCATCACACCAATTTCACTTGATTCTGTGTGCAATAATTGGATTTATTTTTCCTGACTTGTATCTCTTGCTGTGGTGGTTTGAATGCCCACCAAAGTGACTGAGGAGGGCACCACTGCTGTCCTCAGCTGCTCAGGGGAGAGAAAATATAACAAAAGGCTCATGGTTGAGATAACAGCAGAGAGAGATCACTCCCTGGTGACTGCCATGGACAGACCCAGCTTGAGAAAATTAGTTTAACTTATTACCAATCAAAATCAGAGCAGGATAATAAGAAGTAAACAAATCTTAAAAACACCTTCCCCCCACCCCTCTCTCCTTCCCTGGCTTAACTTTATTCAGAAATTTTTACTTCCTCCCAGCAGCTCAGGGAAATGTGGAATGAGGGTTATGGTCAGCTCATCACATGTTTCTCCTGTTGCTTCGTCCTCAGGGAGAGGAGTCCTTCCTCTGCTCCAGTGTGAGGTTCCTCCCACAGGACACAGGCTCCCAAGACCTTCTCCAAAAGGAGTCCTTCCCATGGCCTGCAGCACCTCATGAACTGCCCTGGAGTGGGTCCCTCCCATGGGATGCGGTCCTTAGGAACAGGCTGCTCCAGCGCTGGTGCCCCACGGGGTCACAAGTCCTGCCAGCTAACCTGCTCCAGTGTGGGCTCCTCTCTCCATCGGCCACAGGTCCTGCCAGGAGCCTGCTCCAGCACAGGCTTCTCACAGAGTCACAGCCTCCTCCAGGCATCCACCAGCTCAGGTGTGGGGTCCCCCTGGGCTGTGGGTGGATCTCTGCTCCCCCGTGAGCCTCCATGGGCTCAGGGCCACAGCTGCCTCACCAGGGGCTGCCGGGGAATCTCTGCTCCAGTGTCTGGAGCACCTCCTGCCCCTCCTTCTGCACTGCCCTTGGGTCTGCAGGATTGTTGCTCTCACTTATTCTCACCCTGCTCTTCCCTGGCCACAGCTACTTCTACCTAATAATTTGTTTTCCTTCTTAAATATGTTATCACAGAGCTGTTGCCACCACTGCTGATTAGCTTGGCCTTGGCCAGCAGTGGGTCTGTCTTGGAGCCAGGTAGCCTTGGCTCTGTTCCATGTGAGGAAGATTCTGGCAACTTCTCAGAGAAGCTCTCCCTATTGCACCCTTTGCTGTGAGGACGTTGCCACGCAAGTCCAAAACATTTGCTGCCTCTCCAAAACAGAGAGACAACAGAAAATTCGGTTGTCTGAACATGAGCATTCCTGTCTATTTGAGTTAGCCTAGAGATGCTTCCAGCTGCTGCTACAGGAAGGTGCAAGACTTGCCAAAGCGTGTGTTGCATTTGTCAGCCCGATGCAGGTGTTTGGACAGAGTGGGCTATCCCAAATCATGTGTTTAAGGGTCTGAATTGAGAACACACATATGGACATTTTCAGGATACAACTCATCCTCTTTGAATCATAACTCACAGGGATGAAGAATATTAAGAGCAGGTACCTACCCTTTCTCTGCATTTAGCAGAGGGAGTTCAGGAATTTCATTCAGTTCATTTCTGTGGCTATGCTTGCCACTAAATTTGTGTTCATCATAACAGACAAAAATGAAAAAAGTTTATTCAAACAGTAATATTTCATGCTATCAAATTTGAAAACTGAACCCAAACCAGAAGCACCACCACCACCCAGTCTCCCCAAAAGTGTGAGTCGATGTTAAGGTTATCCTCCCATCGTAAAACTTACTCTTCCACTAGGAAAAAGCCATTGGAGATAAATTAGGAGGAATGACCTATGAGGGAGTCTTTAAAAAGAAGACTGGTATACTTTTTCTGTTGCTGTTGCTATTGTCGGATATGCTAACACAGAAGATAATGAACCTTTGGGGAAGAAACCTCTATTGGATATTTTTGCAAATATCTTACAATGCTACACAAAATGCTTTTCTCCATGAAAAACTGTGGCACTGAAGACCCTGCAAATTAGTAGTTCAAAAGCTAGAAAGTTAAACAGAGTTTAATTTCTACCTCCAGTTTAGGACTTTTTTTTTTTTAATTTGCAATAATATCTTGTCTACTATTATACAATATCCTTTTAATCTTTACTGACTGATCTCTTCAGGTTTATATAAACATACCTTCATAGTCTTTGAAGCACAGATTAGAAAGCAGGTGTTTGACATCTTTGGAGACTGTCCTAACCCCCAGGGCTGGTCAGATGCACCATCACAGGCTGTGGCTGCTTCCACTGAAGCTCCAGCATCAGGCAAGGCTCCAGCACAGTAACTGGAGGTAAATCCTATAATTATTCCTTTAGGTAGTATGAAAAAATGCAAAAGATTTTAAAAAATTCATCTCTATGCTGAATCCAAAGCAATTACTCAAGCAGCTAATAATGCATTGCTTATTAGTACATGGTTTTTTTTCAAGCATCTGGATGTGGGTGTTAAATCCCTAACAGCTGTTAGTGATTCCCTGCTGTATTCCTCTATTTTCATTATTGTAATCCATGTATCTCTAGAATATTAGAAGTGTTCTAACACATAGAGTTACCAAGCAACTGCTCAAGACAGCTTTATTATATTCACATTTCTTGCATGCTTCATGAGGCTGATCTGTGAACAGAATTATCAAAGCACAAGAACAGAAGACTAAGCTGGAGAAAGAGACCAGCTAAAGGAGATAGCAATTTTAGAGGGCTAATTCTATGAAACTCACTCTAATAAACTTCAAAGACTCAAAGAGCATAGAGGCTGTTAACTTTCTACAGCTCCAGGCTTCACACTCTGACATGTGAGGCTGGCTGCAAGCTTCTTGCCACAAACAGGATTTTAAGGGCTTAAGTCTTTCTGTCTTGGCCCTAGAATTATACTTGTGTAGAACATATTCTCAAACATTCAACCTTGAGTACAAACTTAATGACCCTGACATAAATGAGCAGCTCAATATGACAGTGTTTATATATGACAGTAGTACTCCTACAATGCAGCATCAATATTCCTCATTTTATTTAGTCTGGGTTTTGCATCCTTTAGGTGCACCTCATTATATTTTTAGGCCTTTTCTCCAAAAGCAAGAGAGCTCAGATCCTACATCTTCTATAAAAGCCAGATATTTCCAATAATCACATAATTTTGCAAAGTTGCAGTGCTTGAAAATAAGAAACTACTTATTTATTTTATATATTTTGGTCAACATTCTTTGACTATGGTTAGATTCTAAGAAATTGTCATGCCATGGTGATTTTAGAAAACTGCAATTTATATACACATTAATGTTTAAACTGTAACAAATATACAATTTAATTAGAGATATGAGGAGAAGATGGTAATAATATTCCCTTCTGGAAGATGAAGTGTTTCTGAGAATGACAATACCAAACAGGACTAGAGCATAAAAAGAAGGGAATATATGAGACATGAAATATTGTTCATTGAAAGGATTTTGGTTTTAAGGCTAAGTACTTTATGAGAAAACATGATTTTGTTCAGTCTGAAAAATACAACGTGTTTTTCTTTCCTTCTGTACTTCTAACTCCAAGTGTGCTATAGAATTGTAGAATGAATTTTCTGTATATTTTTTCTAGCAATAACACCCACAAGAGGATCTGCAGGAGTTAGCACATCTCCTGCAGAGCTTGTGTTCAGGCAAAATTAAGAAATCTTTCTGGAGAGCAGCTGACATGGAATAGAGCTATTTGTCTTTTCCCTGTAACCTTGAGACCTCCAGCTTCCAGGAACACAGCTTACTGCTATGCTAACAGGTCTGTTACTGACAGGCACTTGTCTTAGGCTTTGCTGCTTGCCTTGGAAGCAAAATAAATGCATTTACTGCCTACTAAGGTTGGACTCATATTGATAGTTCAAGCAGAGCAAGCACCAGTGTCTGATCTACAAGCAGATAAACTGCTTCTCTATAAATGAGAATTTTCCTGTAGAAATGTAGTATGCTTTCACATAGCTAATCAAACAGAATGAAAACATGCTGAAAAGCTCTAGCATCCATATTTCCCATTAAAAGGATGCTCAGAGTTTAAGAAAGCGAAAAGCTCTTCGCGATAACTTGAAATAAATAGTTGCATGTTATTAGCAGGGCAGATGTGATAGTTTTTTCCAAAGTATACTCTGGGTCAAATTGATTTCATATTATTTGGAATGTTAATTCACATCAAAAAACTTTGGCAATCCTTACTTGAGCAAGTCACATACGAGCACTGCCCTCGTGGTTGCCATAAATTGCCAGCAGGGAGAGGGAGGACTGAAGAAGTGACAGGATGACTTTCTCTCCCCCACCTAAAACCATAGTGGGAACCATAGCAACAGCTGAGCATGAGACCACAGCATGTTTCATAAGATATAAAGAACGTAGTAAATCAGGTGGACTCACACTTGGAGCTTTTAATTTTTAAGTGGTTTATCACAATATGCAAAGCCTAGTTTTATGTTCAAGGGCACAAGGAGGATTTGCTTATGGGATGCCTTATGGGGTCCATTAGTAACTGGCCACACAATTTCAGACACGAACACCCTGCTTCTCTTCCGCCAAGCAGCTGCACAGTTAAACCTGCAATTGTGGATCATAAAGCATTAACCCCTCAAGCACTGTTTGAAAGACTCATTGGAGGTACCTATAAACAGGTACACTGATTTTGGAAGACAGACTAACAAAAGTTAGTTAGAATGGCACAAAGCATTATAATGGTCATGCTGTTGCAGACATCTTCTCTGGAAATACTCACCAGCCTTTCCCCACTCACCTGAGGAGTTATGCAGGATAATGAAGATCATTTAAACTTCATTTCTTCAGACTACTCCAATTTAGCTGTAGAAGGAACGCGGCATTGTAGATCGAATACGCTTCTAACAAACTGCTTTTTCGTGTAATATCTGGAAAAAGAAACCAGCTTTGTGTTTCCTTTTGCATAATACATTAATACCCTGTCACCTATAAGTACACAGACTCAACCTCCTGTCAGATTCCGTTTGTATTTCTATTTAATATTTTCTTTCCCTCCTTTCAGCACACTCTTTGATACTCTTTGCCTTTTTACTGGCTTCTTGGGAGCTTGTCTGCACATGAAATTAATTTAGCAACTCTTTTGAATATTCCTGTTTTGAAATCTTACTTACTTTAGGTTGATTAAATTTCTGAAGGGATCTAAATAGGTGATAAAATACCCTAATGAAGATTCTAAATACATTGGTATTCAGGAAAAAATACTGCAGATTGTAATCATTTTCTACCTTAATCTAAAACAACATTTTATTTCTCTTCTTAAAATAAAGTCTAATGCTACTAAGACTCTCCCTAGCGAAGAGAGACAATGATGGATTTTGAAAATATAATTAAATGAATAATATAATACAATGTAATTTGTAATTGTAACATAGTTCTACCACAGCAATCTTTTTAAATTCTACTTTAATCATATTTGATATAGTTCCCAGAAGCTATGAATGATTCTGGGTATAGAAGACTTCTCATCTGATAAACTTTCTACTTTCTGCATGACCATGGAAATACAGAAGTGTCCAAAGATCTTCTACAGAGAACACTTTTAATTTGATTCATATGGTCCATTTAATTAATTTTGTTTCATCTATTTTTTGTACCTCTCATCACTTTGAGCCACTAACATGGGTGTCCCCACATCATTCCATGGACTATGGATAGAATCTGGAGGGTTTGAATAAGAAAAAATTGTCTCTCAGTTTCCTTCTTCTTTTATCATGCAAGCTGCCTCATCTGTACACCTTCTCAGCTCTGGTGGATTGACCTCATTATTGGAATATTGAATCCACAACCTCTTCATTCTTGTCCTTCTCTTCCTCCTCCTCCTCCACAGAGTGTTCATACTTCTGCACTGCAGAATGAGACATGTCCCAGGAGGGACACTCAGCACTGAGACCCTTTCCCTTCAGCACTGTTCTTTTCCCTGCCTCTTTCTGGAAATCTCCAATATGTCTCCAAGACAAATCCTAGGGCAATCTTGGGCAGCAGTTTACCTGCTAGGAGGCAATATCTTTAAATCTATCCATTTCCCAAATGCAGGCATCCTTAACTCTCACTCATGCTGGGGTGGCAGGCAGGTTGCACCATACCTGCAGAAAAACTACAAAAATATTGTTTCTGGGCCACAGGGTTATCAAATGTGGACACATGGCTTAGTGTTGTGCTATGTGGTCACATCCAGTCTGCCACAGAAGGAGATAGATCAAGACTGTGGGTTATTTTAAGTTGAATTTACTCTTTATTCTTACTCCTTTGCCTCACCCCTCCCCCCAAAACAACGAAAAAAATTATTATTATCCACTTCTACCAATGAAACATTTCTTAGAATTGTACTTTAAGAGACAGAAAAATACCTCAGTGCAATGTTATAAATTGCTGATGCCAGTCCTGGAAATCTTGACATTACTTTTTTTTTTAAGTACATATGTGCTTGTATACATATATTGCAACTAAGAAAAGCTACTGCTTAGCAAATAAAAGCGTACTGTCAATGGAAAATTTGTCAAAATCCCAATTTTCTACAGGCTCTTACAATGGTACATTTTTCTAGCAGCTTTTATATGTCAGCAGTGCACTAGCTGAGAGTAGACAGATTTTTGGGGTTTACACAGGTTAAATTACCTATGACATTGTATGATTGTTTTGGAACACAGCAATATATCTCCTACATCCAGTGTTTAGATCCTAGGCACTAGCAACATTATTTAAAGCGAGGAGCTGTCATGAAGATTCTGCACTCAGTCTTTGCCCGTATGCAATTCAAGAGGAGGATACAGCTGCTTCACGCTTCCAAAGATTTTACCAAAAGAAATCACATTTTTTGTTCCACACTTTTTATTCTGCTTCTGCTATTTACATAGTTAGGATGCAGACCATAATAAAGTCTTCTTGCATTTTAAATGTAGTGAGATCTAAGCTCTCACTGAAGGAAGAACATTGAGGAGCTGTAGTTTTATTATCAGTAACTTTGGGCATCTGCCCCTGATCTTTCCCTGGGCCTGGGATCTTAACAGTTATTTTCAGCACTGATGGAGGAAGAAAAGAAAAAGAGGAACAAATGTCAACACTGTGATGTGTTTAAAAGGTCAAAATTAAACATGAAGTTCGAGCTGCCATGGGACAGGACAGTAATGCACTAAAAAGGGAATGACCATCCCTGGGGAGGTGTCCTGGCAGCTCTGCACCAGGGCAACAGCCAGGAGTTTGCACTGTGTTTGCCAGCAAGGACACAGCTCCGACACAGGGTCACCGGGGACAGGGAAAAACCAGTCCCTGCCCTCTACATGGGCTCTGCCCAGCTGCCAGTGGCTCTGCACTGTCCCTCAGGCATGGAGATGTCACAGGTCCAGCCTCCTGCGAATCTGTGCAGCGATTTCCAAGCCATTGTCAGATCCCACTGACAACAGGCCTCAAGGCTCTTCTTTCTTGCACAAAACCAAAACAAATAGCTGATATTTCCCTGGTCTTCCTTTATAACATCTAATATGGCTAGAAACGAGTCACTTGTAAATATGGACAATATTTGACTTATTTTTAATTTTTATTTTAATCAATACCCCAAGGCATATTCCCAAGGTTTTTTGTTTACACTGACTTTAAGCAATTAACAGATGTGATTCTTCTGCCAAATGTTGTCTAAGGTAGTGCAGTGAACCATCTGTACTAGGACTAGATCTCAAAAGGATGTGCAGAAATTCTCCTTAAAAATCTAGTGCTTTTCCACAGCATTTAACAATCCTTTCCACTCATGTTATGATGAAGTATATAGGAATTTATGGGAATCTTGAAGAAGTCCGGAACCCAGAGAATGCCATTAAGGAGCTTGCAGAAGATCTGTTGACAGCTAATCAATGCTCCCTCTCACCTATCCATCACCTAAAACACATTATGAACAATTGTCAATGACATTATAATATTTGCTGCAGGATGATAAACCACAAAATTCCCTCCTCAAAAAAAAAAACCAAAAAAAAAAAAAACCCAACAAAACACAAAAAACCCCAACCCCCCCAAATTTAAAAAAACAACCAAAAAAAAGAAAAACCCCAAAAAAACCCCAACCCCCCCAAAAAAAACCCAAAAATACACCAAAAAACCCAAGAAAAAAAGGCCCAAAACAATCAAATAAAAAACCCCCAAAAAACAAAAAAACCCACGACCACCAAAAAAACCCCATAAAACACACTGAAGTAGCTGTTAGTCACAAGGAAATATAAACAACAACAGAAAGCTTTCCCTGGTGCTGCATCTCTTCTTCTTTTTCTTTTTTTTTTCCTTAATACATTTCATTTTGTTTGTTCTGAGCACCATCTGCTGGCTGTTTCCAGCTTGCACTAATATCCCTCCCTGAAGTGAGAACAGGTTATTCACGCACACAAGCTGAGGCAGGTCCTACTCCCATATACAAAGACAACACCTTTTGTGTAAATATCTTCCTAATCCTCAGAAAACATGGGCAACTGACATGTTTTATCCTTTGTTTCTAAACACTTTGGAGGTGGTCATCAGTGTTGGAACTGCTAAAATAAATCAGTGGTCAGTGGAACAGCTGAGTGCTCCTGTATCAGATGCTAAATCCGCTCTTACCTCCAGGCAAGCACTGGCCAGAGTGTGCCTGGGGAAGGACAAGCTCTAATCCTAATTATCAGACTCATGTTTACTTGGTGTTGGAAGGTGTAAAAAGAGGGGTTTAACCTTCCACTTTTGGTTTAGGTTTACTACCCTGCCTTGTAATGTAGCGGCCACACTCATGTGTTTGCTCCTTAGAAAATCCCCACTGAGTTTCTCCAAAAGGTCTGGTTTCACTGACTCTGGTAATTCCCCATTAGAGCATATTAGACTTGTATAAGGAAAACACAATCTCATCTCATCTTGGAATCCCCAAGACACCTACTTTAGAAGTCTTTCAAACTAGGTGCATGTAAGATGTGACATTAAACTGTCCACACTGGTCTTTAGTAGCTGCTGCTTCAGGATTTTTTTACAATAATTTTGCAAAAGTTAGGAGGTTTTGGAAGTCATTTCATGAAAATCTTGGGGAAAAAATAGCAATATATATTTATTGCCTGTGCTGAGTCACTAACATACAATTATTATCTGTGTAGAGCTGAGTACAGTTATGAAGAGAATTGCACCAAACACTTTTGAGCAGAAAAGTATCCTTGACTGAGCTATACTTTGAAGAGGGAATGAGATAAAGAAGGAACCTTCTCTTCCGGAATTGCCTTTAATTTTGTGTCGCAAACTCCCTGATTTCCTCCTGAAAACTGAGGCAAAGTTGCGATGTTGCTAAGGGCAAAGGCAAAACTAACTAGTGCAGAGAGAAGGAGCAAAATAGAACAAGTCTAGAACCACGTTTGAGAGTGATTCTACCCATGTGCCCCAAAATTCAAGCCATTTTCTCCATCAAGGACATGTCAAACAGAAACCACTTCAGGACAATTTCCACTTGTTATTTATCCTTTGGTAGCACAGGATATATTGACCAAATTTAGTATACAATCTACAATGTTTACAATAAAAAAAATTCCTTCTACTTTGGATTTTATCGTGAATATATGAAGAATGTAGGAGTCTGTATAATAGCATGTGTCTGCAAAGGGTAGATCAAGAACTATTGTGAATGTTCAAACACCCTCATAATTTCCTTAGAGGCTTTCTTTACTGAAATGAAAAAAATTATGAAAAAGTTGCTTTTTTTTTCTTCTTAGTCCCAGTGTGATTGCACTAGCATCCCAAAAAATAATATTCAGAGATTTATAAGCAATGAAATAGATTGCTGGAGGACAGAATAAAAAAGTGAGAAATCATTTTAAGTCATTGATGTTTGAAAGATGAAATCAGCAGCACTATTGTCATTAATTTATTCCAGGTGGCACAGCACTCTTGCCACTGTGATCCAATTGAAGTAGTAACAAAAATACTTAAGATTTATGGAAAGGTGGAGGGAGCTGATGTTCTTACTGTCTGAGAACTTTCTTGCAATATCTGATAATATTAAAATGCATTTACTGAGGTAGAATCAGAGAGTTGTGCCATAACATAGGTTGGAATAGATCTTTAGAAGTCACATGTCCAACTCCCCACTCAAAGTAGAGCCATTCGCAAAGTTGAATCCAACTTGGAAACCATAAGGTGGTCAGAGCTTTGTCAAGCCAAATTTTGTATCCAAGGATCAAGATCCAACAGCCTCTCTGGGCAACCCATTCCAGTAATTTATCACCCTCATTATAGTAATTGGCTTAGTCTTACTTCTTAATTGGGATTTTAACTGTCTGCAGCTTGTGCCCGTTTCCCCCAGCACTAGAGGTTGTGCATCTCTAAGCGGAATCTGGCTCCATCATCACTATAAACACTCACTAAACGGGAAAAAAAGCAGGTTTTTTGCTCTTCTTTGGGCTGGACAAACCCATCTCTCTACAACTGTCTCCATGTCACGTGTGCCAGTCCCCAGTCATCTTCATAGCCCTCTGCCATACTCAGCTCAATTAATCACTGTCTCATTTGTACTGAGAAGCACAAAATTAGGCGTAGTACTTTCAATGCAATCTTAGGACTGTCACACTGAATAGATAGCAGCAATCACATCCCTCTTCCTGTGCCTGCAGTCTTACTAGTACAGTCCTTGATGGTCTTAGGCTTCACTGCAATACATACAAGCCAGTTGCACATAAACCAAACACTGCTGGGTATTGTGTTGCTCTAATATAATTATAATGCTGTTATGTTGGATTGTAAGTGAATTTCCAGAGAAAACATGTCATTAACTGCAGTTGTTATTTAATTAATAACCATATAATGTAAGCCATGTTATCTATTTTGAAGATAATGTCTTAATGAAGTTCTGTAAGCTGGAGAATCTCTCCTATGGGTTTTACAGCAAAATACCATGTGGGAAGACACAGCAAATGCAGCTGCAGTAGAGGCACACACCACTTTGCACTGCTGCAGACAGTTTTATCCAACACTAATGAAGCTTTGTAGAACTCCTACAGAGCAGATAATTATTACATTATGCGGAGGGGAGGAACTGAAGCATAAATAAGCAACTGAACTAATTTTGAAGTCCGCAGTTATGGCCTAAATGACCTCTTACTGAGTGGGAGTTTTAGGAATGATTTAATTAGAGGAGAACTGGGTCAAGGCTAAATGCTTTTGAAAATCTCAAGCTACCTTTTCTGACTCAAGGTCGAGCAGAGAACAGAAGTCAAAAGAAAGCTCTCCTCCTAATAATTTAATTTATTTATGCATATCATACTCATAAACAGTGAATCAGATTCCTCTTGCCCAGGTTCTAACATTCCCGTTGGGAACAACACAGATAAAAAAATGAGGAAAATTGATTAGTTCCACAGTTCTGGGGAATAAAAATAGTGGATAATGGATGGATTTTTTTAAACTATTTAGTAATTCAGATATTTAGTGTTTATGTACAATATATTGATATCCAGAAGACTTTTCACACATTGCAAATAAATTATATCCCATGAACACCATTTTTATCTGGGAAAACCATCCAGTTACCTTCTTGACAGCATATTTTCATAACATGATAAGAGAGTTTGCTTACCTTGAAATCCAGAAATGTCTTTTAGAAGATGTAAGGACTTTTTCTTTCTATTTAATGGTATGAAATTTTTTTTTAGAAGTGAAATAAAAGATCTCAACAATGTTCCTGGGTGAACAGGGATATTTTGTTTAATTGTTTTCTTGGACAACATTTCAAGAATAATCTTAAAGACCTTAAACTTAGGGGTGCTTACTGTATCACAACAAAAATTAACACTCTTGAAAATATTGACTTTATAAAGTAATAGAGCAGAAAAATCAGGAGCTAGCCATGCAAGTGAAGAGTGCCACAAGATGGCACTGCTTCATGCCACCGGCTCTATTCTAAATGTCCTAAAACTACTAATACGTTAATAGAGATGATAAAACCAGTAAAAGATACATGTATAGGTTTATATATATATAATTAATAGCAATAAATGAACATAAAATATTTAAAAGTTAGCTAAATTGTAGATTCCATAGAAATAGGGTAGAACTCATTCAGGAATAACATATTTGCCTCAATGTTATCCAGAGGTGGAAAGTGCCTGGAAGTAAAGAACTCATCATTAGGAATGTATAGTATTAAAACTTCCATTGTAAGACTTAAGGTTCAGGAAATATTAGTCCCCACAGCATTCCTCAACCTTTTTCTTTTTCTTTTTTTTGAAAGATAATGTTCATCTTCACCAGTTTCTACGGTCAGAAAAAGTATTTTGCAGAAGAAAGGAGTTCTGTAGCATGGGCACTTACACATTTGTGCAGAATGTATTAACATTATTCACAGGCCTAAGGATTGTACCCAAGCTTCCCAGAACAGCAGCATGATGCAAAACACCATGTTTTGATCCTGGAGAACAGGAATTTGTTTCAAGTTGGGAGAAAGGTGGATCAAAAGAACCTCTTGGGCACACCCAATACATTCAGTTTGGTATTGTTGGTTGAAACTTAAGACAGGTGATGCTTATTCAGACCTAAAAAGTTGTGTCTCTTCTATTAGTGGGTTGCTCCATAAAGCTCAGGTAGCTTTATTCCCCACATTCCTGCATGAACATCATGATCAATTTTACCTGGAAGGTCTTGTCCTACACCTTCTTTGCATTTCTCAGGGAACATTTTGCTCCCAGAGGCCTATGAAGAAGGCATTCATTCCCACTGACTTCACTGGTAAAATGTGGACCATTAAATCTTTGCCTGGTTAGCAGTTTTAAGTTCTATGTACGAGTCCTGCTGGGGAGCATCTCACACAATTAATGTACAGCCTGTCTTTATGACAATACAAGTGAGGGTAACTCTCTCTCTTGTGGGAAAATGTCCAATTTGCAATATTTTTCAGGCATGCCTTAGAAAAACAGGCCTGGGACATTTGACTGAGTTTTGAGTTGCAACGCATCATAAGTAGACCTGTGTCTTTAAATAAAGCCAAAGATAAAAGAAAAATCTTTGCTGAATTTAAAGGGGTGTCTGGAATTCTTTCCTTTTTTGATTATTTAAATATTACCTTTATTTTTTCTACCTCTGTATTTGGAATATGCAGGAAAAGAAAATATTTAGCTACGAAATGTGCATGTCTCTGTGCAACAACACTACATCAAGCAAGAAACATCAAATTTAATAAGCATTGCTAGAAGCCTTTCTAAAAAGTATTAATTTGCTATTCTAAAACATTTTCCAACCTTTTCTTAATAGCAAAATCATTTAGGTCAGGAAAGACCTTAAGACTAGGTTCAACCCCTAACCCAGCACTGCCAAGGCCAGCACTAAACCCTGTCCCTGAGCACCACATCTACAGCCTGCAGGGACAGTGACTCACTTCCCTGTCCCAACACTTGACAACTCTTCTGGTGAACAGATTTTTCCTAGTATCCAATCTAAACTTACCCTGATGCAACCTGAGGCCATTTCCTGTCATCCAGTTGCTTGTTACTTGGGCAAAGAGATTGACACCCACACCACCACCCACCATGGTGAAGCACACCAGAATTGTCTGTGTTGGAAAGCTACGAGTTCATTGATAAAAGATTCATTCACCTTTCTATTGGAAAAAAAGATTTGCAGGCATTATTGTAGCAGCCTTCATGGAGAAGGAAAGCAGAAAAAAAAGAGGGAGTAGGATGAGGGATTTGGGATATTTTAATCTAGTCAAGACAGGAAAGGAATAATAAGTGTGAATCTTGGCAAAGGGTTTCTCAGCTCAGATCTTTATGTGTTTGCTGGGAAGGGAGGAGAGACAGGAGGGGGGGAAACAGACATAGTGTTTGGAAGATTGGCTCAGGACCCTGAAATATGTGTTTGCAGAGAGTTCCTATTCTGCAGATAGTCCAGCCTTGTCATGTCTCTAAGCAACAAGATCTATAATATGCACTTGCACTGACAGAGAGTAAATTGCCTCAAATGTGCATAAATTTTAAGCCAGGTCTGAATCTTTATTTAGTGATTGCTTTTTTATCACAGTAAGTAGGGGAATAAATATTTTCATGGCTTAAAAACCATCATTAAGCTTATTATTTTTCAGTATTCATATAATATCTAGCAATTATTTATATTTAGAGTTCTGAGTAATGCTCAAAATTGCTGTGTGAGCAAGGCCCTTCACCTGCAAAATTCACCTCTATATTTTTCAGAGGATAGTGATGACAGAATGTAGAAATCTCTAGAATATGGAATATTCATTTGTGTTACACCTTTATGTAAAATACATATTTCTTCCAGTGCTTGTGATCAATATGACACTAAAGGTTTACACAAATAGTAATAAATGCATACTCTAAATCTAGAAATAAATTGAGTTGAATTATGAAAAAAAAAATCATAATTCTATTAGAAGTGCACTTCTAAATCACCACATGAAAATATGAAGTATGGTACGTCTATTCCAGGTAAATGTATCTATTTACATAATTATATTTATTTTTTATTAAAAATGTCACAAATTATATTAAAATCTTTCTGATAATTCAAAATATTCTTTAAAAACTGTACAAGAAACAAAATAATATTTTAAAATGGAAAACCAATGTTTTGAAGATTAGAAAAACACCAGTATTTATGGGACTTGAAAATTGGACTTTTTTTTCTTTTTTTATACCCTCATTAAGGTAACTAGAAACATTTCAATATGACTAAGTCTACTGTAAATCATTAAATTTTACAGCACAGAAAAAAATTCTAGAGCAAAAAAAGGATAAAGATAAGATAGTAACAGCTTAAATGACATTAAAAGGTGTGAATTTGGGCCTCATGATAACATTGGTGCTATTAAAGATATGGGAGTTTTATTTATTTATTAAATATGCCAAAGTAGGTGTATAGCAAAAGCAATCTGACTGGTAACATTGGAGGTCAATATGTAGTCAGTGCAAATTGCTATATAACTCTAAACAGAGCAATAGAAATCAGTTATGTTGGACAGGAACCTGGAGAGTGTTCGGTGTCTGTACCTCACTTGATAAAGTCCCTTTCATTGAAAACATTCTCTGAACTTGTCAAATAAAAATAAACACCAAGCTCACACACAGACTCATACAGGTAGAAGCATAAGCACAGGTGCCTCCATCTCGAGCTGAATTCCATCCTAGATGTATTTCTAGAAGACCACTAGAGAGCTGAGGTGATTGTCCACACCTTGACTTCTTGGATTGTTAGATACGTATTAATGTCACTGCAGAATGGCCTGGATCACCTTTGTATTTGACACATCTCTTCAAGGCTTCCAAATATGCAAGGCATCTCAAAAGGCTGTGAGTGCTTATGTGTGAGCAAGTGAAGAGAGGATATTTTGGGTTTATGTATCCCTTTACAACACAAAAATGGCTCAGCAAGCACCCAACATCTATAATTTTCCTGGCACCGAGTAGCTTTAGTATACTTTTTTTTTTCTCTTTCTTTTGTAGAATGTCCTACATAGTCTGGTCTCTGCTTTCAGATAGTCTAAATGGTATTCATCTGTCCTATTTTAGACATTTTTATATGATCAGATCTTGAAGAATAATTTTCTGGTCAAGGAGGCTATGACACATTTTTAGACTGCAATTAAACTCATCCTAAAGTACATGGTTAAATTAGGTCAGGTGAATCACATGCCCATTTCTCCTCATTGTCTATACACTATGGCTAACTCAGGTGTACACATCTAAAGGCAGGTCAGATGAATCATGCCATGTGGTATCCCTCAAGGACAGATTTGGAGGGAGGAGCTGCATTCCTTCCAAAGTGACTTGTTACTGAAGTGTCTGGGGTTGTCAGAAGGCAGAAAGATTAATTCTACTTACATATTTGTATGAAGTATGATTGTCATTTTGCATGTTATTGTTTGTAATTCTCAACAAGTGAAAAGTTTCACCGTGGGAAAATATGTATATCATTATCAATTTTCAACTGAGCATTTTAAAATGGTTTGGTTTAAAAAGAAGCAGATAATCATGCTTTCACAGCATTAGTCTCAAACATATGGCACAGAATGTGTTGGCTTTATGTCTTTCTGCCATGCTGAACACAGGAGAACAGCAAGTATTTTATGCAGCACAAGGGGGACCAGATAGACAATGACTTACTATGCACAAAACCTAGCAGTGCAAGGTCCATGCCTCACAGAAATTAATCATTAAAAGAGACTTGAATTTACACAGCTGGTTTATACCAGAATAATTATTACTATCATGTGCTTATTTTGTTCTGGTGCTAGGAGTCCTAGACCTAAACTTACTCTGTCCTCTAAACAAAGACTGAGAGTTGAATGAGGCCTTGCTGGGATGAATACTTTACAAAATGCTTTCTTCAGCAGAGAATAATCCTCCTCACTTTTGATTCAATTCATCAAATCTTCCTTTATGCAAGTACAATTCCTAGTGAAACTGGATTGTACACAGATCAGTGAAATTATGGAAGTTAGAATTAACTGGCAGCATCTAAAAATCCAGCAAACAGGAGCAGAAGAAAGAATAGAAAGCAGGAATGAGGAGGATGAGGGAGCTTCTCTGTCAAACTGGTTTTAGTATCAAGAAAATGCCCCATGTTTACGGCTAGGCAATAAATAACTGCATATGGCCATGACATATGCATATGAAAGCTGCTAAAGCTCAAGGGGCTGAGCAAATATGAAATGACAGGAAAGTTGAAGCACTGATGGAGTTGAGGACCAAGACATCCTTAAAGAAGGAAAAGACAGGGAGGACTAAACTTGAATATCCTTCAATGGCAGTTCTGAAGAAGTGTATGTGTACCAGCTCTTGTGCAGCCTGGAGATTTAACATTAAAGAAGGTACACACATATCCTTAGCCTGAGGACTGTGAAGCATCTACAAGTTAGAAGAAGGATGAGAGAAACCTTTAGAATGTAAATATTACATAAATGCATATGTTACTAGTATTTACATTAAAACTGCGTTTTCTAAGCCTTTATGGCAGTATTGTTTACCTTTGCTCATATGCCTCCTTAATGCAAAGACTGCTGTCTTTAGCAGCTCCCAGCTGGATGACCTGGTTCCACATCCCCAAAGCCTGCAACTTGCAAGAGCCGGATAGCACAGTAATGGAGCAAAGTAATGTTCAACACCTTGCTATTTCACATGAATAGAAAACAGAGAGACCCAGAAAAAGAAGCTTTGTAGAAAGGAAAAAGAGGTAGCAAAAATAACCTGGGGTTTGCAGTAGTCAGGGAGATCTGGATCTTTATTCAAAGAGATGTTATGTGCCTTAGGAATTTATTTTTGCTCTACTTTTAAAGCACAGTAATGATTATTATAATGTGGCTTTTTTTTTTTTTTTGTAATACCTCCATGCATTCTACATTATCTATAACTATTGTGTCTCTGGGAAAGTTATGAATATTGAAGTTATTTTGCTGTCTTGAATTTTGCATCCTGGCTTTTTCACCCAAAAAAAAGAAAGGGAGCAAAGGTTAAAAAAAACGCATTAAACATGCATTCAAATGAAAGATAGTCTCTATAAAAAAGATCATCTTGAAATAAGCCAGTAGACCTCCCAGGAATGTTCTATTACAAATATTGTCGCAGTTGGAATGAATACCTCCTGCAGCCTAAGCCTGCTACCATAACTGGTCTGACTCTGTTACGAGGAGTCCCAACAGGGGGAAAAAAAAAAGGAAAAAAAGTAGCGACATTTTAACGACGTGCGATGACTCTTAAGGGCTGTCCTCATTGACTATGACACAAACATCTAATGTTCCTAGTGTCACTTTCTACAATCAGCACTTTAGTATGTGCAGTAATTTATTTTTTTTTAAAAGGAGATCCTATTTCAGTAGATCTTTTGTAAGGCCTTTTTAGAACTGGTTTCACAGAAGCTGCCAAGACCCGTATTTGCCAGTTCTTTGAACAGTTAAGCCTTCTCTCAAGTGACCTCTCTGGTTGCAGTTGGGCCACCAGCCCTACACTTTGTTCCTTTTCTTTTAGCAGCCTTATAAACAAAAGTAGCTGCGAGTGTGTATCTATAGAGAAGAAAAGCCATACAAGGTCTGATCAAGAACCAACATGTACCTTTCAACTGCCTACAAACATTTGCCTTGTGACAGACCCCACATTACAGCCGAAAGTCTGTAGTACCACATATGGATCTCTGAGGCCAAAAAGAAATGCTCCAGCAGGCATCTGCAGGTCTGACAGATATGCTGGCCTCTGATGAAGATTCAGAACAGACATGTATGAAAAAGGGCCATTGTATTTTTAAATAACTGTTAAGAAAAGTAATTACTAATTTCTGACACAACCAGTGAGAAGGCAGAAGTTAGGAGCTTTGTTTTTCTCAGAAAACCTTTTGCTCGAGCCTACGATACACTAAATTCCATTAAAAGTCATGGTTCTTACAGAAATATATGGTTAAATAATTATAACAAGACTGCATTTTGCTGGCCTTGGCCTCATGGCATCATGGCAAGGGCCATGATTTGCCCTATTCCCCATCCTGGGCTCTGGTGCCCGGGAGCAGTGCTCCCCAAACCGACCCTTGCCCTGCATCCTGCTGCTCCACCGCACTTCATGTGAAACACAGAGACCTCCAGCCCTTCCCAAGGTGGCTTCCGCAGAAAATGAATGGAAGAAGCCCAACATGCCATGTCCTTTGCAGGGGACCTCCAAGGGCAGCTTTGATCCCAAGGAGAGGCCAGGCTGGCAGGCAGAGCATTGCTCCTACCCTCAGTGGGCACAGGAATGTGCTCAGTTTGTGCTCATTACCTGGCTGGAGCAGAGGGCCTGCTCCTGATTCCTGGAATGGGCTTCATTTGTGAAAGCAGCATGTAAATGCTTGCTCTAAAATGACAGTAATTTTGTGGAAAGGATCAAATCAAGGCTATAGGAAACACAGCGGATGAAATATTGAGGTATCTGTAAAATAAAGTGGGGATTTTGAGAACTGCTTTCCAGATTAAGATGCCTAATTTCAGGCTCAGCCACCAATACCACAACTTGCACTCATCACTACAGGCATTACCTACATGTTTTGAGGTGACAGCTGCTACAGAAAAAAAGGATTTCTATAATCACAATACGTTTTTGTGAAATACATTGTGAGATTCCTTCTTTTTCTTTCTGTCACAGCATGTATCACTGTTTTATTGCTGTTCTTAGCAACTTATCCAGGCCACAATAGCCATTATGAGTTGCTGAGATGCACATAGCACAGCACAATATTAATGCTCCAGCTGTGAATGGGAGATCAGGGATGGAGTCACATTTTTCCTTACTGCATGCAGGTAGTAATTAAAGCTACCAGAGATTTTCTTCACTGGATTCTCCCATGGCTCCCTGAAGTTCCACTCCCAAACTTCATTACAATACAATCTGTGCAATGTTTTTCTGTGCAAGGTATAAAGTCCCCTTGAGAACAATTGCTTGTGAAGTGATGGGCTTTTGTTGTGCTTTAAAGTAGTTCTAATATTTCTGTATATACAGGAACACACAGCACTGTACACATGCAAGCACTTTGTTTGCAGTTTGAGTTTTATCAGCCTACACTAACATAAACCTGCCCCTGACAGTTATGGGACTATGTAGATACAGTATCATAACACTGTAAGACTTCAAAGATGAATTCTCACTACTAGAGGGTTTTTGGGGTTCTATTATATGCACAAGAAATTATTACAGCCAGAAGGAAAGAAAATCAGAATGCTCAGGTTTATTTAAGAAAATCTAATAAATATCACTGCTCCTTTTCAGCTCTTTACAACTTCACGCTTCATGTTTTCTATATAAAACTCCTCTTGGTATATTTGTGACTTTTCCAAACACTGCAGACTAAAAGTTCAGTGCCAGCTAACTTTGCCTTCTATCAATTTTTTCAATGACAAGAACGTGTGCACATGTGTTTCCTGCTTGAGGTGAGATTCATATTTACAGGATATGGAAAGTTAGCATGACAAAAGTAATGACTGTGTAGAAGGAAACTCACTTTCGTTAGCAGGCATCCTATTTACTCTACTGTCACCTCCCATGATATGCCACATACCATTTCAGACACCAAAGTTCTTTCGGTGAAAACTTCCTGCACAGAAAATGGAAACTTTGACAAAAAAACACAATCAAGCAAAGCTGAGTTCAGCCTGGGAAAAAATGTATCAGTAAGATCCTTTCCTCAGATATACCCACCCAGCTTCTACTGAGTCCACTGATCACATATGAGCTTGAGCACATAAGATTATAAAGAATTATTGCGTTTAATAAAAAAAAAACCACAAAAAAATTCTTTTTTTTTTTCTTTTTTTTTTTTTTTTTTCTTTTAACCCACTGCATTCTACTCAGTGAGAGGCCTGGCTGCCTGGCTGTCTTCAAAACAGTTTTTCCAAAACCTTTTAATTATGACTGAAGATTAATTTTTCTGGCAGTGCCTGAAAAAAGATTCCTGGTCTGAGGAATAACATCCAGTGAGATTGGACAATGATCCTCAGCAGCTATCTATGGGATTAGTGTGGGATTAAAAAGGACAGGAGTAAGTTTGAATTCATAAATCCTCACAAGATGGGCCCAGAGACCCAGCCACTGTGTTGGAATTGCCACATTCAAGCCAGTGGCTGGATTCACAGCAATGGGGGAACTGCAGGACTCACTGTTACTTTGCCTACAGATGGGCACCACAAGAACTGGAAATTTGAGGGAAATCATTTTCCATGCACTTAAATCTTCTGCAAGCCCTCTGGACTTAAAAATGGGATTCCATGTCATTGCAATGCAAAGCACTGAAATTAATATAAAACCAGGAGAAATTCCCATGAACTGGTGTGAAAACTAGTTTTGTTTAATTTTTTTTAGGGTTTCTAAAAAATTATGAGAAAATGACTATTAATTTGGGTGTTGCAAGAAATGGCAAGTTTTGCATTTTTGTTTTAAAAATAAAAGTTTTGGATGCTGATTTCACCCCAGATTATAATCACCTGCAACTGTTCTTTTGCAAAGGCTATAACACTAAAATTTAAAAGAATGTAATTTACCCACATGATAAATTATCTTCTGTGAAGCAAGATTTGGCCATAAGTCAGCTCATATGAATGACTGAATTTAGAATCATGGAATAATATTCTTCTTTGCTCTGTGATGCATGAATTTAATTTTGCGCAGTGATACGGATCACTGAAAATGACCATTTCCAGGTTTATGGAAGAGCTTGTCACTGATTAGAAACCATTGAGTGCAGCTGAATTTAGGAACAAAAAGGCTGAGAACCAGTATCAAGATCTGAAGTTTTAGCTTCTGAGAAAAAAAATGTGTGAATGGTTCACTAGTTACTAAAATAAATCTAGTGTTACAACAGCAAGAGAGTGTAGACGTTACTTGTGTAATAAAAATATGGGTGGTAGCAAATTATATTGCTGTGAAGAGCAGATGAGGAGAGACGCCTACTGAAACCTGATGCTGCCTTTGAACTTTAAAATTTTGACTTAATAAGCTTTGCAGTGGCGCTGCTTAGCAAAGAGCTGTCACGAAGGGCAGATTCGTTTCACAGCAGAGTTGCTTTATTAAAAATCCTCAGCATTTCCATAAAGTCCTGATTCAGAAACAGAAGGAGGAGTTACACTGAACTTGACTGCTGACCTGACAGTGAGAATGGAGCTATTGTACCCAGGACTGAATATGCATATCTGTGCTTCTCGCCGAGCTTCACAGGGCAGTTCCCCTCCAAGAGACAGGAACCCTTTAGAGATCTGAGAGCTGCTACTGCCAGACACTAAAACCCCAAATCGGATCCTAAAGTCTGTAGGTTTCATAGCCATTAAGAGGTTAAAATACAACTTTTAACCTTCTCCCTTTTTCTCCTCTGTTTGCTGTAGGGTAATCAATGGATGGCAAGCCATGTGCAGCAGCGTGGCTCATGGCATCATCTTTGTGCTATTCAGCAAACTGCAAGCTAGATGTGCTCAATTAATAGTAAAGATTGTCAGGGAAGCAGAGCTGGAAATGCTTATTTGGTATTGCATGAATTGAACCTGCTTGTTTGAATAAAACACTAATTACCTCACTGACTCTTTTGCATTAAGCCTTCTCTTTATACTGTGCTTTACTTGGTGGGAAGGATTTAGTACAATTCAGCACAAAATGTGATACAAACTAATGCTTGGGAAGGAAAAACTCTAATGGCACATTAAGTGTTGTCAATTGCATGGCTTTCACTATTATTGCTTAACATTCGCGATAAAGAAAATACCATCTGTAATCATTGGTTGCACAAATAGAACACACAGAAAGGAAATTCATTCCCTCATCTTCTAAACCTCAGAAAAAGACAGGGCTCCTTTCTGCTCTGCATGTGTTACTAGGAAGACTAGTGTCCACCTAAATCACATTTTTTTCCCAGATTTTAACTGAGTTTCAAACTCTGTAATGCAGATCGATTTGGTTGTGATTTGATCTACCAATGATGACAAGAAAAGGTATTTTAGTTGACTTCTGTGCCATCCTTGAGACATAGAGGCTGTCTCCTCTAGGAAATTTTTTAATCCTTTTTCAATCTTCATCTGTGGTTTTCTTCTGTCTTCATCCTGATGGAAGCTGTGGTGCAGTTAAGCATTTTCTTGTTAAGGCTGCACTGAGACAGAGCTCTTGGTTCACTCTAACAGCTCCTTCTAAAAGTGATACAAACAGAAGTAACCACTTCTTTTAAGCAAAGACACATAGAAAATACACTGAAAGATGCAGAGAATATGCTTCATTCCTGTTTTGAGATGTTAAGGAGTCAACAGAAGGCTTTTTATGTTTCATTTGTTTTACGCAAAATTAATTGTTCTACAATTCAGTGCTCAGTTGCTCCTCTAACTGAAGCCTTATCCAGGCTCACCTGAAACAGAGGCCAGACAAAATTAGGAGAATAAAAATGGACAAATTTATTAAAGGCCTTTAGGTACATTCAGGACAGACAAAGTCCCCTCATGAGACTATACCCAAAATGGACCCCAAGTCACAAGGTCTTTACCTTTTTTAAGTTCTGACTTACTAACATATCAGTCCCCAATTCTCCAATTACACCTTCATGAGATGATGTCAACCACCCCAAGCTTGTTCCCCACCAATTCACTGTTGTTTACATATTTTGGGGCCCTGAGGCACTGAAGTGTCCTTGGATTTTTCAGTCAAGGACAATGTTTTGTCTAAAACACTGGGAATAGAGGTTTTTAGCACTTTATGAAGCCTAGAACTACATACCAAGCTACAGATACATGAAGAACAGAAGCTAAAAATCCTTAAGGCATCATTACAACTGAATTAATTTTTGTCATAGGAAAAATAGTTTCCTATTGCCACCTATTAATGAGCTAGAAAAGACTGCTGACATATCCTGTTGTCTGAGAAATACTTTGTTTTGCAGTAGAGCGACAAATTGAAATCAGAAATACAAGGTAGAGCTGCAGGATGTCTAACTAGGACCGTTGCAAGAAGCAATGCCCATGCAATGACACCCTCGACTTTGTGTCACTGATGGTGAGAATCTCCTTTTCCTAGAATGAAAGCTCAAGGCAACATCACAATGGAAGATGGCTTGGTGGGCTTTAGGATGAATGGATCTCAAAAGACACAACAGGGAGGGGGATGAGATTAGGAAAGGTGATGTTATTGGGTAAATAGAAGAAAGTGAGGTGGAACAAGATATTTATTTCCTAATCATAACATTTGATGGGAAAAATGAGGCAAAAGTTTACTATCTGTTGCTTATCTCTGCCAGGTGGGAACCAACAGCAGCTTTCTATGGCCCTTGAGAAGGCTATCAAGGAGACCCAACCCTCCTGCATCCCTGAAAGTTTTCAAGACCAGGTTGTATTGGGCCCTGAGCAACATGGCCTAGTGGAACAAGATGGTTTTTAAGGTCCCTTCCAACCCAAACCATTCTGTGATTGATTCCACGAGAGGGAGGGGCAGGCTCTCCTGAGTAGTCCATGGCAGGTGGAGGAGTTTCAACTCATGTATGTTGAAAAAAGGAGTTCAGACTGGGTGTAAGGCAGCGTCCTCAACACCAGGACAGTCATGAGCAGAACAGCTTTCACACAGAGGCTGTGCAGTTTGCTTTCTTGGGGGTTTTCAAGCTCCAACTGGATAAACACTGAAGCAACATGGTCTGATCTCACAGTTGAACCTATTTGGAGCAGGATGTTGGACTAGAAACTGCCTGAGGTCCCTTCCAACATGAATTATTCTATGATCCTGTGAGCCTATGATTTTCCAATTTTTTGTGGCACAGGTCTTTTTCCACACATATAAATGAACCTTCCATTTATCCTTACAATTGACTCGGAATTAATTTCTGTTCATTAAGAACATCTGTTTGACTGCTGACTATTGACTTTCCATAATTACCGCTGTATTTATCTTTCAGATTAATGATATTTTATTTCATTTACATATAGACTCAATGCTTGTAAGAAGAGATGTAAGGTTATTTAGACAACTCAGGAGAACATGTTTAGCTTTTCTAGTTCAGATGCCAGAAAAGGCCAAAATAGTTTACTAAGAATAAGGATATTTACTTTTTTTTAAAGTAGTTTTAACATCATCTAGCTGGAGGATAGTATATGGGATATAATTATTCCAATTCTAATAAGACAGAAAAAAGAATAATACACTTTCGGGAAGTGAGGAAAGCATTATCTCAATGTTCCTAACACTTCTATTGCTGTGCTGTTTGTATTACATGCTAGAAAAAAGATAGTCGAGGCTTGGAATGTCTGAACTGTAGAGGGCTTAATTTGTTTTCATGTTGGCCACATCTCAAATGGAATCTAACAGTACTGATATGCTTACATTTTCTTTGAATTTTTGCCTAAAAGAAAGAAGCACTCCTTTTTAAAGAGGTAGCATTCTTGATGTTTCTGATTTTAGGTTTAAAAAAAGTATTGGAATGTGGGGATTTTTTTGTCAAATGACATCTAAGACAGTGTTAAACTTATTTATCTTCCTTGTTCTCAAATTTAAAAAAAAAAAAATAGAGAGAGTCCAGTCTCCTACTGGCTTGCATGTAGGATAGATGTTCTATAGTTTGTGAAACATGAATAAAGAGAAAAAAGAGCCCTGCAGAAAAAACCCCCAAAAACTAATTGGACTTACACCGAGTAGTTTTTTATATATATTCTGATATTTGTTTTGACACAGCAAACAACAGATAAATCCAAGCGACTTTAATAAAAATTATAGCATGTGATTTAAGTTATTTGCTATAGCAGAAGAGCCAAATAATTGTAGGAAAACTCAGTTTCTTTAATTCCTTGAGTTTGCTGGGTGCTAAGCAGATGCCCACTCCAGCAACAACCAGCCCATCTCTCTCCATGCCGTGCTGGAGGCTGTCACATCTGCTCATATCTTCTCCTAGAGCTGACAGGGTGAGCACATCTTAATATGGTTCAGTCAAAATGAGGTGACCCAGAAGAGACCGACTATTTAAACTGTTTAATCTAACCTGTCTCATTTTAACTGTAGTAGCAAAGCATCCCAGCAAATCTTTGGGGATAATAAGGACAGGCGATCTGGGAGTGGTGATGTTGTGGTACCAACACAATGGAAGTAAGAAGATGACATCCATTCGCAGCTTAATGCTCCTGCAAAGGAGGGTCTGGATCCTCTGTTGGGAAAATCCTTTCCAAACAGTCTATGCAAGACAGGGTATTAGATCATATTTGGTTTGATGTATTCTTTAAACACTGGTGCTGCATGCACAAAGCATTTGCTAAAAACAGTATTTAAAGCTGCAAAGTTAAGATTTCAAGAATTAAGAAGTATCGGAATCAAGATTTTCATGTACATTTCCCATAATCCAGCTGGGCACCTACCCTGCTTTCTGGTTGAGAAGCAGAGGCTTTGTGTATTGGTTTATAAACAATGGACAGTCATGGATACGGATTTTGCAAAAGTGTACGTATTTGATCCCCACTGAGATAATATGGGAAATTCAAACCCTGGCTTTTCCTATTACAAAAGATAAGAATCTAATTTAGCAACCCAACTGTTAGTTCAAAGCACTTGTGTAATTTCCTATAACAACTGCTCATCACCTCATACATCTTTGAATTGGAGTCCTGGCCTTTTAACTTACTAACAAAGATTTCCGCTCAGTTGAAGTTGTTGTTTACCATGTTGCAGTGGGGCAAAATTAGAAGGCTGAAATTTCCATTTCCATCAGCTCTGTCCTCCTCCCCTTTGACAGAGACTGCTGTACTCAAGGAAAGCTCTACTGCTTTCCTGAAGCATATTCCAAATATTGTGTTGGTCAGTAGCTGTATGAAGGTAAATTGAAAGGAGGATCCTAGGCCACCTGAAAACTTCAAGTGGCTCAGGAGTTGCTTCAGAAACTGTTCTCTTGCTATATGTACATTTAACTCTGATACGAGTACAGGAAAAGTGACTGAGGACCATTTCAGTTGTCTGATTTGAATTTATTCTGGGTATAACTGAGTCCTACTGGTCAGAAGGGGAAAATAATTTTGTTAAGAGTGGAACAAGAACAGCTATCATGTTCACTGAGGAGTAGCTGTAGAGTTGAGGTTCAGCCTACCAGCCAAGCTGCTACGGAAGGCTTCATTTATTGTTGTTGCTTTGGAAAGAACTACATAGACCTGGCTGTTAAGAATATTCAGTCTCTGTGGTTTTGATCCAGGCTGAGAGATCTTGAGGAACACATATTAAAAAAAGAGGTAAGAATAATCTACTTTTATAAATGTTCTGCATTTACAGGGTATTATACATGGTACATTTCTATAAACAAGCTTTGTCCCAGCTGAACTCCATGGATATTACCAGAAATTTTTAAAAAAAGGTTTGATAATACTAGAATATACCAGGGATACCCAGGTTTCTGCAAACCATCTTCTATAGCAAATGCACTGATGCATACTCACCAAAACCAGAAGACAGCTCTCTGAAAAATGTCCTTTCAATGACATTCACACACGATATGATAACACATACACATAGCACTTCAACTTCGTGTTTGCGGTACATGCTGTGTTAGCTTCTCAAGCTTTCAAGTCAGCATTCCTAGGTGTGGTAATGTTGGGAGCCTTTGCTCCTCTTCTCTCTGTAAGTTCTATGTAAGTTTGGTGAAAAATATAGGATTTTCAGCATAGAAAATAACAGAGCAGAAGCAGGGCTGTGGTTTGGGATAATCACGACTTCACAGGACACAGGTTGGGTTGCTGCTTGCTTTCCATGGTTGAGTAAAAGTATGTGAATCATGCCAGATAAACACTTAAGCTGGATATATACACTGAAGAAAATGTTTAACAGATTATTTTTTTTAAAAAATCAAACTCACATAGATTCTTAATCATCTATCTATAGCTCTGAACGATGGAAGTTATCCATCTTGTATTCTCGTGATTCCTGCAGTATTGGTTACCTCATTTGCATAAAATGAATAGAATAAATTGTTACGAATCCAAAAATATACGGTTGCCAGGATACATCTTGCTAGATGCAAATGAAAATGGGTTTGTGCCGACCAGCTTAAAGTAGTTTGAAACTTAGACATTTTCTTATTAATAGTGATAAATGAAACATTACATATCCAGCAAGTTATTGAAATTACTAATATTTGTTCTGCAAAAGGAATGTTATTTCAAGCAAATCAGAACTAATGGTTGTACAATGTAATTCTTCTAAAATATCCTGCAGTTTTATTGTAGAAGCAGCATCCAGAATGAATATTCCATGCTTGTTCATTTATAAACTTTTGAATTTAAAAGGTAAGTTTCCTGTTAATTTTATGATTTTCAGTGCTGCAGCCTTAAAAACAAGCATCTACCAGTGTATAGAAACAATATTATTATGCTTTGTCCATGCACAATACATGGGTAAGGTAGTTATAGTTGAGAACCATATCTAAAAAAATTCCTAGGGTCTAACCACATTTCTATACAATGACATAGTAATGTATATTATTCTGACTTGCTAAAAAAGACAAAAATATAATTTATTTTTATTTTATGCAATATAATTTATAAATCTCAAGTTTTTTAAGCTGTACACATGCATATCAATATTTTTAAAAGTCTATACTAGAAGTTAGACCCTTCTATCACATTTTTGAGTAAATTTGTTTAATTTGCATTGATTACCTAATGAAGATAATGAATGCGTAAAATAATTACATTTTTATTGTTCGTCATTCAAAGTGCATACATGTCTTTAAAAGGGGATTATATATCCTATATATTGACTTCCAAACAGGTAGATAAACAGCGATCGGATTTCCAGCTGCATTCAGATGAGACTCCAGTGTTTTTTGGTGAGTGGTGTAGCTGCTCTAATCTGCCATGGCTGGCCCCTCGTCAGCAAAGGGCTGCTGCCCATGCCTCTGCCAATGTCATGTTCCAGTTGATACAAGCGATAAACCGGGGGGTTACTACAGTAAGGGCTCAATAGGCTCTGAGAAAGAAAGCTCTTCAAGCAGAAGATACCTGAGACAGTTGAGATGAGCACATTTTCTCTGCCTTCTAACTTATGGTTGGTTCTTTGAGACGAGAGAAAAATACAAAGACACAGCAGCACTGTTCTTTCATAGGAAATTATTTCAGACACAATTCAGAGTTGTAAAATTCTAGATTAACTCCCTCCTCTCCTCTTTTCATTTGTTGTGTCTCAGAAATTACTGGCTTCACTCCTAATTTTCAGTCATATAACTGAAAAAGAAGATTATGTTGCTAAATTATCAAATAGCACTGAGGTTCCTCTTCACAAGTTACCATTACAAGCAATACCAGTGGTACTGTGAATTATACCAGTGATGACAGGATCGTACTGAATATTCATATAATTCACTTCATAGAATATATAATTACCCTTTTTCTGAATTAACCACAAAAACAAAGGGCTTCTAAACTGAGGAAATGATTAAGGGGCTGATGGAATGAGCACTGAAATTGAAGACACTCTCCTTTGAATTTGATAATTTCTGAACAAAGCTCTAAACCTTTCTTTTCCTGAGAATGTTCTTTGTACTAACCTTCTCCCTTTCAGTCTGCAAAGAGCTAAAATGAGCAATAAGGAAGATGTCCTTTTATTCTACAAATAAACTCCCACATGTCACACTGGAAAAAACTGCTAGATAAATACATTAGTTCTGCTTAGCAAGTTAAACATCAAAAACTGAAAACTCATGTGCCCATCTGTTCTGAGACCGCTGGTTGCATCCAGGTGATTTTGAATGCAATTCTGCATAAAGACGTGAGTTTCAAGACTTGCAAGGCACCATACTCTACAAAAGACTAAACAACACTGTTCCAGGTAGATAAAAATACAAGTGTTTGCCAGTATTGCAGATGACTTTATGAATCCTTCCTGTTTAAAAAAAGAATCTATGTCACCATTCAAATTTCAGCAGATGTTTTAAGGCCAGCACCTACAAAAATCCAGAGATTGCTGCTATGCTGCTATGTCCCAGTTGAGCCGCGGCAACTGGTTGTGTATACATTGTCATAACTGTGAAATAAAATGTGTTAAAAGCCCCTCCAATTTCAGATTGCAAATCTATTTGGATGGGATTCAGTGTGAGTTTAGACTCCTGAATTTTAGATATCTGTCAGCAGGTGTCTTAGGCTAAGTGACTTAAATTTCCACTGCAGTGATGACAGATTCCCTTAGGTAGCAATGGGCATTCTGAGCTACATCTACAGGTCACAGGACCTACAGATGCTTCTGGAAAACCAGTAGAAAATAAGGCAAGATACCCAAAGGTAACTTAGAAATCTCTGGATGTTTCTGCTTATCCTACCCATGGATCAGGATTGGGGTAGCTTCAAGCTGTGGTAACACAGACTGCTACTGGCTGGTCCATTGCATTGCTCACCAGAGAACTGATTGTAGGTGTCTACCTGCTTCTTGTGATGTGTGAAACAACTTCACGAATGCACCAGACCCGGATTTTAGTACTGCCTGTAATGGGAGATTAGACACCTTATTAATGTCTAAGAAATGGGAGGTGTCTGTATACTCAAATTTAGGGGCACAATTCACCTGTGTAAATGCAAGCACATCCTTTCACCTGAGAAAGTTTAGGGTGCTTGAGGTATTGGGATGGGGCTGGTAGAGATGAGACAGAAATTTATGGGTATCCTGCATCTCTTCAAAGAAAAGAATTGGTGATATGTGAGATCACTCATAGAGTCTAAGTGATAAGAAATTACTTTATTGAGGAATCTGATCCCTACCCAATGTGCTGCAAACTGAATTTGTCTCACACAAGCACTAAGATAAGAGTTTCACACAGACAGTTGTGGCTTGGCTAATATGCCAGTAGCCAGTTAAATAATTGTTTCCTGGTCTCTAACATCATTGTCCAAAGTTGAGGATCTGAAATCTATCGCTTGCCATTTCTCCTACAGGCTGTTCAACTTCACTCTTATGGTAGTATATGACACTCCATGCAGGCGTTCTACAGATTATTTAATCAATATAGAGCAGTCCCTTTGTTTTTGCAGGATTTAAAAGCTGGGTTTTCCTAACTCCTAAATATTATCTGGATGCAGAATAAAAATATTTTTCTGGCTAAGTCCTTGATGTATTCAGTGCAGGCAACTTGAGAGCATACATAGCACGCACTCATAGAGTCAGAGTATTTCCAAAAGATGGGTGACAGCTGCCTCTCCTTTTGTAAAAGCATCCAGTTAAAGACTCGACCATTATAAAGCAGAATGCATGCCCCAGAAAAATAATTAAAAGGGGACATTACGTTGCTAGCTGGGACTCTGAGGTTCAGTTCTTTCTCCTGGTTCAAGTTTTCCATGTGACTGTTCTTCCCGCTTGAAAGTGGAGCAATGCCATTTACTTCTTTTAAAAGGTACTTTGAGACTTGTGGGTAAAAAATGCAAGCCAGCAGCTCAGTGTTCTACTAAGCTGGGTGCTGTAAGGGTAGCTATACTAAATATGTGCTACAGCAACAGACACACAGCCTTTTAATAGACTAAGTATGTCACTTGAATTATTTTCTAACTAGACAATTTGGAATTTTCAGATCAAAAAAAGAACAATTCAAGGACATCTGGATCCAGCCTGGGTAAAGGCAAGAAATCAAAGCATGGAAATGATGCTGCTCTGGGGTGCTTGCTCAGAGGGAGTGACAGGCCAGAGGGTCAAGTCAGCAGCAAGCCCTACATGCTCACAGCTCCACCAAACCACTCCGCTTCACAGCACTCCAAAACTTGCTTTATTCATGAGAATCACACTTCTCGGAGCACACAGCTCTCCTCAACACATTTGCCTGAGGCAGGACGCAGCTGTGAACTCTCAGGTTCACTGGCACAGCGCTGTGATGTCTTTGTGGTCAGCATCACAGCTTCTCACACTTACAGAGCTCAGCAAGCAAAGCCCAGGTATGAACAAATAAGCAGGTATTTCTGTACTGTACTTCCAATATTGTCACTTGTAGGCTTTTTCTGGTTTTGTTTTTCTTTTCTTGCTTTCTTTCTTGCTATAAATGAGGCACAGACTGGCTTTTGGGGAAGAGGGAAACCAAGCGCTGCACAGCCATTCTGGCGACTTTAACCTCATTTAACCCTCAGCACAGCAAGAGGAAGTAGAAAGTATTTTCACGAGCTGTGAATGGGCTCAGATCTGGTTTTGACGTCTTGAGGAAGCTCTACCTTCTGCAAAGCCAAAAATACAAAAAAAAAAATTATATGTGAAGTCCCGAACTCCAGCGTTTACACACGGACACCGTCCCGTCCCACTTCCCCCATCCCAAAACAGAGCCCACCGGAGAGAGGGGGATGGGATCTCTGCGAAACGGGGCGGGCTTGGGTCAGCGCCGATGTCCCCGGGCGGGGCGCAGCGCGGGTGACAGCCGCACGCACCCCTGCCCTTGTTCCCAAGCGGACACCCCAGCGCCCCAACCCGCCAGCTAGGGAGCCTGGGGGGTCCCCCCGTACGGTCTGCACGGGGCCGGAGGACCCATCGCCATCCTCATCCCCATCGGAGGGCGCCGCGCCCCGCGGCGGCGGGAGGCGGGTCCGGGGGAGCCGCGCCCGGGGCGGCCGCCGGCGGGAGCCGCACGCAGCCACCGCGGGGCGGGGCGGGGCTGCCAGCGTCGCGCTGGGCCGGGCGGGCTGGGCCGCGCCGCAGCGCTGGCGGCTGACTCGGAGGCAGCGGCGGGGCATGGACCAGGGTACCTGCGGCGGCCAGCGGCGACGGGCGGCTCAGGTACGAGCGGGCAGGCACGGCGGGGCCGGGGGCCGCTGCCCGCCCGGGCTGCGCGGGGTGGGGGCTGAGCCGCCTCTGCCGCTCCTGCTCTCGGCGCCCCCGCATCGCGGCGGGGCGGGGACGGCGCGCTGCAGCCCCGGAGTTTCTCCGCTCACTCGCCTCCGCAGCCGCCTTTGTGCCCGCTGCCCGGCCCCGGGTCACCCACCCCGCGGTGCCCGTGCCCCTCGCACGGCGGGGGGGATCCGGAGGGACACAGTCAACTGTTGCCTGGGAAGCGCCGACCCCGGAGCGGTGCCGGCGGCCCCGGGGCGGAGAGCGCCCGGGGGCTGCATTCACCCCCAGCCCCGCTCGGAGAGGCATCGGGTGCGGTGCGAGCCCGAGCGGAGGTTCCCAGTTAGCCGCGCCTAGCCGGGGAGACGCTTCCCCGGCCACTGGCCCGGCCGGGTGGAGGTGTCCGGGTTTTCGCTGCCGGCCGGGGCATGCCGGAGCCGCAGGGACGAGCAGCGGCGGTGCGGAGCGGCTGTGCCCGCGGCAGGGCCCGGGGGAGCTCCGGCGCTGGCCCGGCTGTCGGTCCGACAGCGCGTCGCTGTGCCGGGCTGGGCTGGGTGCGTTGTGGGGGGCAAAGGGAGATTAAGCTTCAAACTTTGATTATACCCAAAACTTTCTGTTCCAGCTGCTGGTGGTTGCTGGATGCGGGGTGCCCTAAGCGTGGTGTTTCCAGAGGGATGTACCTAGACAGGAGATGAAAGGCAGGCACTGTAATGCTGCATTCATCTCGTTTGAATCGCTGTCCATGTTGGGAGGTGTTACAGCGAACAGATAGCACACTTGCATCTATACTTCCCGTTATTATTTTTCTCCTAATTTGATTCCAAGGCCATTTAGCTTTTTTTTTTTTTTTTTAAATCTGGGGTTTGTTTTGCTGATGTCTCAGTAATACATTGCGCCACTGTGTAAAATCGAACGCTCCATAATTCACTGCTAGCACAGAGAGGCTCTTAACTGCACAGGCTTTCAGTGGTTCCACTAATAACTTGCCGAGGGTGGTGATGTGAGTTGGTTTCCAGTGTGTTCCTGGTCTCTGATTGTCATACAACCCATCTTCACACTCTGTTTTTGTTACCAGTTTTAAAGGAAGTTTATATGTTTTTGGGGAAAGGCAAGGTTAAGGGGGACAGAGATGTGTTTGCTTTGCTTCTGCTGTTTTGACCATCTGCAAGGCCAGAAAAAAAAAGAAAATTACTTTGCCAGTGAACTCTTAGGTGGGGAGATCTGGAACAAATGCTGTCGCGACATGAGGTTGCCTTGTGGGCAAAGATTTTCACATGCTCAGCACAGCTCTACAAAAATACCCCAACTCCTATTACACAGGGAAGAACTGAGCTGATACTTCCCTTTTCTCTGTTATGGTAACTTTCATATTTCTGTAACATGTAAGGAAGACTGTTACAACAGCAATTGTCCTTTTAAAAGTAATTTTAGAAAAGAAACCGTCTAATTTCCCGTGCTTAAATCTCCTTTCTACTCTCCATTAATACCCCCACTCCCTCATCTCACCAGGCCCAAAATAAAAACTAGTGATAAAGTCCTACTACTAGCTAGGGTAGACTTTAAAAAAATGTTTTAATGAAATTTCAGGTTATGGGAACATCATGAAAGGTTTGACTTAAGTTTATAAAAGCATAATGTAGCAACTAAGAATAAAATTCTTCAGCTTGAACTGCTGTAGTATAATTTAACTGCTGATCTTTAAAGTTTCACTTTATGTAAACTATGGCAAGTATAAGCAAGGCTTTCTGAGTTACTTATATGGTTTCTCAAAGACTGTGCAATATTTTCTTGTATTCTGCTCTGTATTTTTTCAGTACCCTCCTGTGCTGCTTCTGCAGTGATGCTTTGTTTTTTCCCCCATGAACTTCTGCTCGTTATTAAAAACTGAAAATAAACCACAAGTGATTAAAAAGACAATGTATGCTAGTAATTACAATAAAACCCTCTTGATTAAGTCAGAAAGGAAAAATGGTGATCATCATGGATACTGCTGCATGATTACTGTCGTCAGATGTCATTTTGCCATGACAGTGAGTCTAGTAGTGAATTTTACAGTGCTGTGAAGATAATTCATTGTTGGTGTGCTTAGCTTGTCCCCATGACATCATTTTTGACTCTGTTTTGTCAGGCTGAAATATCTTGTCCTCAGCAGTATGGTAGCCTTACAAAGACATTGAGGATTTGCATGTGCAGTATGTTGCAGGTTTCCACATTATGTGATATACCAAATGAGCTTAAAATGTCTGTCAGAAATACTAGATGTTATTTGGATGAATAAAAATTCCTGTACTTTGACAGAAATAATATTTTTAGGTGTACAGATACTATAAGTAAGACCTCTTTATCATGTTTCTATCTACTTCCAAATGCCCTTTCAATTAGAATTTTTGGAGAAACTGTAAAATACTTTTGTGTAATTACTGGCATTCTTTAGCACTAGATGGATATTACATGCAGCAGCACATGAACTTAATCATTCAGTTCACATTTTATACAAACCAGAAAAATACTATTCTATATCCAAACCCTGTATATGATCCAGACATCACTAAGTCTCCTTTTAAAATCCCTGGAGAGAAACAATGTGTTACTGGGACCTATAGCATCAGTGGATAGGGGTGTATGGGTGCTAACAATATATGTTAATTTGAAGCAGCCAAGCCTCTTAGTGTTTCCTCTGTACTGAATTTAGTATGTATTTGGATCCATTTCAATGTTATCAATCATTCTTTTAGCAGTGCTTTCTACTTATGTTATCTAGGAATGCAAAACAGTAACACTAAATCAGAGAAAACAGTTTGAGAGGCATGAATTAAAATATTTAATATATGGGGCAGTTTGAGAGCTGCAAAAAATGCAGTCATAAATTTGAATTTTGTTGTTTAAATTAAAATTATAATAGAAGCTGCTATGCACTCGTGAATGATGAAGAAAGAGAGCAATGTATTGAAGAGAGATTTGTGTTGTACAGGTCCTAATTCTTATGAAGTACCAAGAATTTGCCATTCTTCTACTTACACAAAATTCCAATTCCCGCTTTCAATACAAGTTCTTGATTTAAACTGGTAGCAGTAGTTGATTGTATAGAAAAAATAACATTAATAGATATAGGACAAGAACCCTTCAGGACTGATGTGACCCAGTGCAGCACTGACACACAAGTGCTTGAAAGATTTTTATTTAATGTGGATTTAAGATGTTTAAAAATCATGCCGACAGAAGATACCAACCATGAGATTTAATTAAACATCAGTCAGCCTTACCTTAACTCCGGAATGGTTACTTTTGCATGCTAACAACTGAAATACTCTTGTCTAATTTATGAACTTGTCAATATACTAGAAAACCAGTGCTCTGAGGGACTTCTTTGTGCATATTACCCTTTTAATTTTTCCTCCTGTCTGTGACAGTACTTCTGTAGTGCTTTTCATCATGGACAGGTTGACTTCTAACAATGGTTTAGATGACCAGCTGTGCAAAAGGTGAAGCTAATGCCTAAGTCCCAGGCTTATCTTTGAGTAAATCTATGTAAGGAATTTTCAGAGACTGTAATAGTTCATGCCTCAAACAGGAATTTATGATGTTTGTAACATGTGAAAAGTTAATTTTGAAGGTTCCAGTAGCAGTGCGGCTTGTGGTGTTAGATGTGCCTATCATAAGTACTAGTCTGGTTTGGTTCAAGTCTTTGGTTAATAAATGTGATCCACGAACATGTGTTTCTCAGGCCTGGTGAAGAGCATCCATACAGCATGGGAATTGTTGTGTCTAGAATATGGCATATATTCTATGTCTAGAATATATACCGGAATCATGAGTTTGGTCCTATTTGTCTGTGGTGAGCTCTGGATGATAGAGTGCAAGTTTGCACAGCATGGTAACACCATGGAGGTGGTTTGGTGTTTTAAAGGGAATATGTAGATTCAAACTGACATTTGAGATAAAAGTCATTCTGTACTGTTCTGTATCTCTCTGGTACATATAGGTTTAACTTAAAATTTAAATAGTTGTTAGAAGCTTTCTTATATATAATTTATGAGATTTGGGCAGGGGGGGAATCCTTCTCTCTACTGTATTGCTGCCTGAATTCATAAATTATTTGAGTGGCCTATTTTACAATTAGGTGCCTCAAAGCTGGGGTTGATGGTCCTAAAACCCCCGTCTGAAAGCACACTTTTCTACTTTTTTTACTGTAAAGAAAATGAGGTGCACAGAGCTTCCATTCTGCATCCATCCATAGCTGTTACCACCAAGACTGTTCCTGAGACCGGAATCTCTCTCTTGCCTCACTGCCTTTGGCATCCAGAGATGGGGATGTTCCCTCTGGATTAGAATAGCTTGTTTTGCTAAGAAATAAGTGTAAGCTATTTACTCAAACTTGAGTAGAAGCATTTGCAATGATGTTAATCTCTCTTCTCTTCGTATTTTATGGTGCATTAGTTGCATCCCATATTCATTAAGTGTGACACTTCATTCTCTGTCCTGTTCAGCTTTTAGTAGCTTGAGCTCACATCACCCTCTTCCCAAGAGAATGAAGCAAGCAGAGTGTCATAAGCTGTCCTTTATTTCACCTGCAACCTTTGGAAAAAAAAACCAAAACAAAACAGTAATTAGGCCAGAAGGAGAGTGACTCCTGCCCTGTGATTAAGGCATTCAGGTGAGGGGAATCTGGTTTCTATAGGTGTTTCATTCTTTCATCCAGTAAATATTTTTCCATTTCATAACTTCAGCAGGAATAGTCTTAGGACAGACAATAGCCTGTGGTTTAGGGCACTGCCCTGGTGTGCAGAGATGTGGTTGGGAGCCAGTCTCTCAACCTGAAAAGAGCCTACCACCCACTTCTACTTCCTCTGTGGTTGCTTTCCTGATGCTCTTAAATAACTCAGTGGTGCTTGAGGGCATGCTCCTACCCTCTCATCCGAAACTTCAAAATTGCATGACTCCTTTCCTCAGGAACTTGTGAAAGGAATGACTTTGTATCTTGCTTCTGGGGAAGCCTGAGGGTTTTACAACCCTTTTTAATAACATAGGTACCTCTTGAGCTTCCAGGAATAGGTGGCATCAGTTTAAGGTACAGCCTTCACAACTTTCTTACCTATTAGGTTAGATGGCTTCCTGCTTGCTATCCCAGTTATCTTACTTTCTCTTATATACCCAAATTTGTTGCAGCTGTGTTCAAAATTCTCCTGTGAGTCCAATTTGGGTTTCTAGACTTACATGGATTAGGAAATCTAAGAAGAGTATAAATTTTTAAGGGACAAAGGCCAGAATTTGGCAAGATAGAGGACTTCTGGAGAAAGTCTTTCTCTTGGGTTTAGGACACAATTTGAGTCTGGTTTGATTCAGTTGTCCAGTGTAAATGTTTTGTCCTTGATGAAATGCTTTACAGCATCTGTTGGATCTATGCTTGGTAGGCAGATGCAAGGAGGCCAGAAGACCCATGTCCTGCATAGACCCATGTCCTGTAGTGCCTACTGGTAAGGTGGGTTATTTTAAAACAGCTCAGTACTATTTGCCTATGCAACTGAGCTGAGCCCAGTAGTGTCCTAAGACTATTGTTGCCTAGGCTGAAAGTGGTTATGCTGAGAAGTGGGAGAGAGGGGTTGTTTTCATGTTTTCAAAGATATTTCAAAGCAAACCTGCTTTCTGTTTTATTTTCTTTATTGTGAGTGTATTTAATACCTAGCTTGATCATTATAATTTTCATTTTGCAGCTGCCCTGGATAAAATCTGGAAAGTTAGCTTGAGTTAATGGCTTTCTGGGAAGAGGGGAGAAAGTTCATCTTCTGGTTTCTGTCATGCATGTTAATAGTGGTGTGGAGCTGTGGGGCAAAAATTCATTACTGTTTTTAGCTGGTATGGAAATGCTGAGTGATGGTGCCACTTACAGAGCAGAATTGGTTTTGGAAAAGAAGGAAAATTATCTCTGGTAACTGATCCTTATTATTCTATCTCCAGTAAATTGATTCCAGAATTGTGTTTAAATAGCCTCCATGAGAAATGTACAGTAGTATTTATTTAGTATGGGTGATCTGTTGGTCCTAATTTTTCAGAGGGGATTGCTATAATGCTGTGGAAGCTGGGGAGGGAAGAAGGGGAAAATTCTATAATAACATTTCTCAGAGTTGTTGAGATCCCTTTAGATTTGAGAAGGCTAGATTGTTAAATTTGTTACATTTTATTTCCAGGAACAGTCTAATTTTGTCTCAGTTATACTTTGTCCCACCCACATACACACGGTTTGACTCCCTGTACTGTACTCAATTGCTCTGTAATTGCAGTGTTTTGCTTCAAGGATCATCTGTAGGCAGTTGGTGACTTCTTCAGATGAAGATTTCATTATGGATATTGGCATCTTTAGAAGCTTCTGGAAATAAGTCTGGAATCCTCTCCCTAATAATTGATGGTGGCAGAGGAAATGGGATCTGATATTTTGTAACCATTTTCCCTGTTTTTATAATTAAACCATAAAGCCCTGTAGGACTGACTGGAGCACTTGCCTCACCCTCTCACAAGGCTGTGCTGCAGCAGGGCTCTGTGATACCAATTACTGCAGGGATGGTTTTGCTGTTCCAGATGAGATCATGATGGGGGTGCTGGAGAACGAGTCTCCCTCAAAACGTGTTTTATGTTCTGAATACATGACAGATTGAGTTATTATAGTGCAATACTTACATCTATGGGGTTTATGTTTTTAGTTAGTGAAGGTGTTAAAAAATCCACTTAGAATTTTTTGTCAAGTCTCTTGTATTCAACAGGAAAATAGAAAATAATTTCTGATCTTGAAGTATTTTGGGACTGTTGCCTGTAGAAATTATTTGTATTTCTACAACTAGATAATCTTACTGCTTTTATTTATTTTATTTTTCCCCGAAAGACAAGGACAGAGCACACATATTAGAGGTCTGAGATGTATAGGTAGTATGTTTGTCCATTTTTATAATGTGAGACAGAAAATGAAAGTATGACTACTTATGCCTTTGTTTTACAGAGGTTTTGATTCATTAAGGCACAGACAGTATCATGTTGTCCTTTACTGAACTAAAAGTAAAACTGCCAAAAAAAATCCCCTTTTGTTCTGCTGCTGAGGAACACTGTGGGCTGCCAAATCCTGACAGTCTGAGTCACCACAATTGTAATAAAGTGTTTGTACTTTGGAGGTTGCTGTTATTCAGTGTCTTCTAATTTATTCATAAGGCAAAAGGACACCTACAGGTTTAAAATACTACTTTTTAAATAAATAGTCCATGTTTATAAAGAAATAATATTTGTCAATAGAGAATTAAATACTCTGTGGTAACACTTCAAAGCTTCTAAGGAGTAAATGGTTAATCTTTAACAGTAAGAAATATGCTTATATATTTAACAAATTCCATGTTTTGTGTAAGAGCAATGCTAGACTTCAAAAAAGTGATGGGATTATTTTAATCTTCTTACTGAACTCTGCTGTTTTGGCCATCTGATCTGACCTGATAATAATCTGATAACCAGGGAGACTGTTTCCTTCCTGAAAAAAAAACCCAAGAAAACCCCCAAAAAAAGTTTTAAGGACAGGGCCTCTGACCCTGGAAATGCTTATCTGCGTTTTAGCTTTGAAGTGTGGGCTGTGACCCAGCAAGCATAGCTCATGTAATTGAATTCAGTTGTTTTCAGCATCACTTCCAAACAAAGGAGTCAAGTTTAAGTTCTAGTAGTCAAAGTAAGTTATAATAGTCAAAACTCAGAATGAGTGCACATAAAGAGCTGGAGGAGAGCACGGAGGCTCTGACTCAGTGATGGTACCTGTTAGGCTGACAGGTGTGTTCCCAGATCCACAGCAGGTGTACTGCCTGTGGCCATGTGCACACTGTGGTGGTCTGGCTGACGGATCCTGCTGCCTGTGCTTGGGTGGGAGATGGGAGTACGTACAAATTCTTGATCCCATCACTTGTGCATGGAGTGGAGGTGGTTTTCTTTATAATTTCTCAATACTGTAGCCATTTATGGGTATGAGTCCTCATATTGTCTAGTATCAGTTATTGAGGCAGAAACAATGATTCCTTTCTTTGCATTGATAAAATAACAATAAGGCTTTTATTCTTCATACATAGGGAATTTTGTGTGTCATTTACCTTTCCCTAACATTGAGCTAATGAAATTTCCACAGTTCTCTCTCTCAAAGAAAGCGCCAAATTTGCTAAACTGGATTATTAATAACTTTGCCTGATTCCGTCTTGTAGAGCTGCTGACAAAAAGGACTGAGGTGGGTGTGGGTACTAGGCACTGGGGACACATGGAAATTCTTGCAACAGAAAGTACTATAATTTTAATTGCTGCTCAGTGTCATGCTATCAGTACAGCTGTTTCCCAAAGAAGAGGTTTGCCTGCTGTTGACAGGACATTCACACAAAGGGAGGAGATGGTAGATAAGCAAATGCAAATATATTACATGCCTTCTATCCTTTGGTTTTTAATACGTGCTCTAGTGACGAGTTCAGCGTGAAACACTCAGTGACGTGTAATTATATATGCATTAAGTGGAAGTTGATTCATAGTGTCCCTCTTTGAGAGTACCTATCCATAATGCACTGAGGTAGGGATGCGAGAGGAGTAGCACAGCTCTGAGCTGCTTAATTCATGTGGCACTGCAGTCCCGCTCGGCTGCTGACTTCCTTTCTCCTTTTTTTTTGCCCATAAAAGGAGAAAAGTGCTGCCATATGACTCGCTTTAGAGAGAATCACAAGATGAGGTTGGGGCCAGGAGGAGGGGGGGCGGGGGGGGAAGTTATTCAGGTAGCTTTGTTTCTTGTACATGGTACAAAACATTCTGCTCCCTGTGTTTAATGTGGTATTACTAGCAAAGTATGTGGTAGTATTTCCTTCAACTGACATTGAAATCAAACATTTCATTCTTATAATAACTTCTTTTTTCTTTTTTTCTTTTTTCTGCATGGATGAGAGATTCTGAAGGGAAGGGATATAAATGAATTTGGAAAGGAGATAACTTTAGTTTTTAGGGATTAGGCTATCCTCCAAACCTGCAGACACTTTCCTGCTGGTTGTTAAGGAATGACTGTATGTGGTATTCTCCCATCTTGTGCCAGTGACTGTAGGTAGGCATGCCTGAATTCATTGCTTGATTTTGCACTGTTAAAAACCTTCGTCTCCAGTTTTTTCCAGAAAACAGACTAGCTGGGTGATTCTCTGAAGACTTGCTCAGAGATCAAATCTGGACAGCTCTGTGCCTTTTCATGAGCTCCTTGAGCTCTCTTACTCTGCAGTCTCACAGTGACTCTCAGTGTACAATAAAGCATGAGTTGCTGACTTCCTTTGACATATTCTGACAAAAAGCACTGCCCTCCCACTGACAAAAGTCACAGTTTCTCCACAGAGCAAAGGCAATTAGCAGCTTTAAATGACTTCCACCCAGTTTCTGGCATGGGTTACTAGGTGGTGTTTGATGGGCTCTTGATTCTGCATCAGGGTGCGCAGCAAGCACCAGGATGGTCAACTCAAATCATGCTGCTGGCTGAAGTCCTGTGTGTGTGTTCAAAGCCATCTCTGAGTCGATGATTCACAGTATTGATCAGCTTGGGCTTAGTCAGCCTTGTGTGTTCCCTTTATTTACTGATGCTGTGAAGCGATTTGACATGGGGGGATATAAATCAGCTATCTCTCTTCTTGCTCAGTCCAACACAAGATGTTTTAGAAATCACAGCAAAATGGATGTGTACGTGCAAATCAGACATTTTTCTTTGACAACTATGAAAAATGGAGGTCTTCGACCCAATCATTTACTTTTATATGAAATGAAGCATTTTGTCCAGGAGTCCAAAGGGAGCTGGAGAAAATTAAGATTTTAGTAATAACAGTCATTTCCTACATTTCCTAGCATCACCCTTTTCTAGTGTCACTGTAGGTATCCTGGGAACAGAGTGAAAGGACCATACTAATTATGGATCTAAAGTAATTTTTTCTTTTTTCTTCCTAGCTGTTGGTTTTTGGTGGTTTTTTTTTACTTCAGAACTAGGATGTAGGCCAAAATCTGTGAAAAACAGATGTCTGTCTCATGCCTGCAGTGTTATCATCACTGGGATTTAATAAATTTGTTACTTCACATATGTGGGTGGGTTTTTGTTGTGTTCTAGGCTTTTGGTTGCTTTTCTTGAAAGATTTGATGGTTTTATGGTTTATTGGAGTGATGGTCTTTAGGTGAGTGTTGATGTCACTGTTGAGATACATTTGTCATCTTTTCATCTCTTTGGAAGACTGAAATTGTACCTGTACTACAATTAAGGTATTCACAGGTAAATCAGAGTGTGGGAATTCATCACCTGGGACTATTAGGTTGGAGCACATGGTTATTAGGTGGATTATTAGTTGGACTCACCAGACCAGATTGGCAGCTGGTATTCCAACAGTTACAAATGGGTGCTCAAGATTTACAGAGTAATAAGCACTTTTGTCAATACTAAAGTGGGCTGAGCCTGTTTGGATGGCATGTGCCCACCAAAGGTGCCCTGACATTGCCCTGCTCAGCTGGGCAAGGAAAAGAAGACATAATGAAAAGCTTGTGGATTGAGATAAGGACAGAGAGGATCACTCACCAGTGACTGTCATGGACAAAACAGGCTCCTCTTGGGGAAAATAGTTTAACTTATGACCAATCATATCAGAGTAGGATAATGAGAAATAAACCCAAATCTTTAAGCACTTTCTCCCACCCCACTCTTCTTCCTGTGCTTAATTTCACTCTCAACTTCTCTACTTCTTTCCCTCAAGCAACACAGAGGGATGGAGAATGGAAGTTGCAGTCAGTTCAGCATGCCTCTGCTCACATTCTTCCTCTTCTCCAGCATGGGTTCCCTCCCACAGGAGACAGTCCTTCATGAACTTTTCTAATGTGAGTCCTTCCCGTGGCCTGCAGTTAGTTCTTCATAAAGTGCTCCAATGTGATCCCTTCCCACAGGGTGCAGTCCCTCAGGAACAGTCTGGTCCACTGCAGGTTCCCCACGGGGTCACAAGTCCTGCCAGCTAACCTGCTCCAGTGTGGGCTCCTCTCTTCACGGGCCCCAGGTCCTGCCAGGAGCCTACTCCAGCACAGGCTTCCCACAGAGTCACAGCCTCCTCCAGGCATCCACCAGCTCGGGTGTGGGGTCCCCCTGGGCTGTGGGTGGATCTCTGCTCTCCCGTGAGCCTCCATGGGCTCAGGGGCACAGCTGCCTCACCAGGGGCTGCAGGAGAATCTCTGCTCCAGCGCCTGGAGCACCTCCTGCCCCTCCTTCTGCACTGCCCTTGGGTCTGCAGGATTGTTGCTCTGATGCTCTCACTTCCCTCTTCAGCTGCTGTTCGGCAGCAGCTTTTCCCCCCATCTTAGCTCAGTTATCACAGAGGTGCTGCACCATTGCTGATAGGCTCTGCCTTGGCCAGTGGCGAGCTGTGTCATCTCATCCTGTTCCCCCTCACTGCCCCACTACCCAAACCTTGCCACGGAAACCCAATGCACAGCGCCATGGTACTTAAGACTACAAGGTAAGGAGCTGGGACTGAAGATGGTGATCTCTGGGTCAGCAGTTGTGAAACGGTTGTATGTTTTTGTACTGTCAGGATGATTTTTCAGTCCCCTATGACACTGCATAATCACATCTATACAAAGTTTTACACATGGTAATTCTTGCCAAGTACAATATTTACATCCAGATTTGCACCACGGTAGTTGTGTTTTCCTTTGGAAAGTTTTATGTGCCTCTCTTGTGTTTATAAGAACTTCTTGCTTGTGTTCCATTTTGTGCAAAATAAGGGTGAATGTTTTCAGATTAGGTTTGCATGAACTTTTAAAAGTAATTAAATTGCGATTTCTGACTTAGACAAAAGAAACAAATTTTTATAGACATATGTAACTTTGCGAATTATTGAAAAAGTCCACAGATTTGTTCCTAAAATGCTGATCTTGTAGGATGAATTTCTTCCTTGCCCATCACCCCTATGTGAGTGAAGTTTGGAGAAGCAGAGTCTCAGCTGTGCATTGGGATGCTGTTGATAGAACTATGCCCACTTTATACCAGCTGACAGGTTCTACTGGCAGCAGTCAAGGCTTGCCAAAATTAAGAAATCAGATGCTCATGTTCAGTCCGTCTGAACACACTAAAAAGCTCCAAAACCTAGAGAGTGCAGATTTTCGCATGTGCTGCATATACTCGTGGAAGCACCAAATGCTCAGCTGTTACATGATTATGTGGTTCTATTCCCCTGATCTGAAAGCAGCAACCACCTAGGTGAGGGTGACCTGTTAATTCTGAAATGCATTTGGCTGGTTATAGAATTATCTTCTAAAAATTATGTTCTCCAGAAGCAACTGGGTACTGTATTTTTGATGCATGTTCATAGTAGGAACTAAATAAGGAGTGGATATGGCATGCGACTCTACTGTTACATTTTTAGTACTGCTCATGACATAGTTTTGTTCTATGCCAGCTAACACTCTCCCAGATAATGCCCAAGCATAGTTCTGGGGTTAGGAGAGACAATGGACCGATTCCAAAAGGCTCTTTGGATCTGGCAAGGCTGTATGGAGGAATAGGATTTTAGTTGTCCAGATACAAGCTGTAACATGTTTGCTGGTTCCAAGCCCAGATCGTGGCTGTGTGCCCTGGTCTCTTTTATTTTCTGACATGTATGTGGCCACTGATCCTGCTTTCCAGGAAGCTGGGATTCAGCAGCTCCTTTAGGAAGGCAATGGCAGAATTGTCTTTATGAGCTTAGGAAGGTAGAAGAAAAAATTCTTTCAAACTTGGAAGTGAGAAGCTGTCTGGAAAGCAGGAAAAATAAGCAAGAGCAACTTAAAATCATAGAATAATTGAGTTTCATATTTTTTTTTATAAGACAAGCCCCAGGGAATACACAATTATAATCAGCTATTTTGAAAGCACTTAAAAAAAGAAAAAAAGAATATATTTCAAGAATTATGGCCTGGCATTTTAAATCAAAATGAATAAACTGAATGTAAGCAGATGACATTTACAGTGTCCTCAACCAGAGGATGTATATCCTGGCAGTAGAGTAAAATTTATCCCTGACCTAAGCTTTGCCTTCTGTTAGCTAAAGGAGCAGTAGCAACATGGTAGTGCAAACCTGAGTTGGCATGATCCTTAGCTTTTCCCTGGGGAATCCCTGTCTTAAGCAGATGTCTCAGCCCTCTTCTTCTAATTGTCTGTTTGCCTCCTGTCAAGGAGGTGCAAGTCTAACCTTATATTTAGCAAAAACTGTAGGGCGTGAAGTTTTGTGTGTGGGTGTTTTTTTCTTTAAGCAGTGTTAAAGCTATTAGCATCCTAATGACTTAACAGTGTCTGGTCCAACAGACAACTCACAGGTTGACTCTAGTCCGTGGAGCACAGCCATCTGTCTCAGCACCTTGCCTCTGCAGGACATGAGGAGTAGCTACTGCGATGGCATAGGCTTCATGGTAAACTTGTCATGGGCTTCTCCAGCTGGAAATGGTCCAGCGATCAGAAACTGAGCTCCCAGTCCCCACCCCAACAGTGACAGGCTAAGTGCCACTCCAGGGCTGGGAATTCCCCGTTTGTGCTTTGAGGGTTGTGTGGGGAGACAATCAGCAGCTCAGGATGTTCTAAGGATGAGCTGCCCTGAATTACCTGTATTGCCATGAACATCTCTTGCATTTTTCTGCATAAGATTTAAATAGTACCAGCTTGGTAGAAGAGGTTTTAATGAGTCTGTGCTTTTTCAGTTTATACATTGATAAGTGTGTTCAGCTGCTGCTCCTTTTTTGGTATTTTTTTTTTGTATTTTGAATTAAAATAGAATTCATTGCTTCATTTTGGAACTTGTACTTTCTATTTCTTGAGTAAAAGACTTCTAAAACATGAAATAATGTTGTGGTTGCAGTTAGGATTGAGAGTTTGGCCCCTGATGCACACTTCATCTCATTTAACTCTTTTGCCTTTGAACTACAACCTTATGTAGTCTATTGTGTAATGCAGCTTCACTTAACTCTTTATTTGCAAATAGAATTAATTTAGCATCTTTGCTATTTATGCTTTGTTGAATACTGATCGTACAGCCTTAATTATTTCTTACACAGCAGGGAACTTTCAAAATAGCAGCTGTGTTTTTCCTTAAGTCAAATTGGTTGTGAACTACGACTGCTCAAATCCCTGTGTGGATAATAAGCTTTACTCCCAGCAGGTACCCCAGACTACTACACTGAGACAACCAAACTGACTCCCGTGTTTCATTGTATGAATTCATTATAGCTAGGGATAAATTGACTTGCTGGATCTTACCAAAGGAGTAAAAGCGAATTTTCTCTTCTGCGTTAATATGTGATGGTTTGCCTCCTTGTTAATATCCTTTCCTTAAACCAGCATTAAGGTTTTTACTAAAGTTTCCAGTGTGCCTTATTATATATACTTCAGTCCATTTTTATCAGGCTGGTATGTAAGAAATGATCACTTTCTTTCTGACTCACAAATTCTCCCAAGGACATGTTTCTTCACCCTGTGATTAAGTCAGAGTGTTGTAAGAAGTACCTTGATATTTAGTTATTTTCTATACATGCTAAAATGTTGTTTCTCTTCGTTCCCCTCAGCTTTTCTGTGGAAGACTTTGATATTAATCTTGGGATGTTTATCTCCAGTTTTAAAGGAATATTTTAAAGACACAAAACTGGAAACTTTTCAGAGTGGTTTATTGTCTTTCCATCCCATCCCATTGGCTTTCCCACTTGATGGCATATCCCTCAATCCAAATGTGATACCTCAGTGAACTTGCCTTGCAGCCCATTCCATGCAATTGTTGCTCACAAACAAGAAGTGCTTCCCAGCATCTGTCTGTAGTCTTTTTTTAATGCCCATTTCATACCTGCTAATCACATTAACCCTGTGAATTACACTGACTTTTTTTTACATCCCATTTGATTTTGTGTTTGATTTTATTTTATCCTGAAAGAAATTTAGATATCTGAGATAATTTTTAAAAGGTTAAAAAGCAGAATTCCAGAATGTTGTGTGTATTTGATTAAAAATCTAATTCAGTTGTAGGTACTACTTAAGTTGTCCTGAGGAATAGCTATTCAGTATAAGTTACAAAGGTTTTGTAGTTTTATAATTCAGCTGAACAGGAGGTTCTCCTTGATAGTTGCTGGGTTTTTGTTTCCAAAATTTAGTTTCTCTATATAAATGTAATTAGTCCTGGAATTCCAGACCTGTCATTTTTGTTGCTGTTCACTCAATAGGGACGGGGACATGTTTTCTTACGTCTTCAACCAGTGAGTGCTGTAAAAACCAATGGTATTTAGAGCTGGTTTTTGCAGACCTGTAGCACTGGAGGGTCAGAAGTTGTCTCTTACTACATCGCTGCTCTGTGGGAAAGGGTGGGTTTTTGAGTTCTGTGAGGTGCTGCCAGTCCTTTCCCTGTCCTGCGGTGTTCCTGCAATCATAGTTCACTCTGCTGGTGTGCGGTAGTATGAGAGTAATTGACCTTTGGCTGTGGGAGTAATGCACAGTAGAAGACAGCTTGCAGGAGTACTTCTTGCTTTTGAAAACAGGGAAGTTATTCTCTATTACAGGCATTTAAGTAACTTCTGTGATTTTTACTCAGTAATAAAAACAGTTTCATTAATAACAATCCTTTTAAATAAATTTTAAAATCCACAGATTGCATCCTCTGTTTAAGTAGCGGGAAGGCTCTGGATCATCTTCAACAAGGTAAGAGTCAACTCTGGTACTTTCAGACTTGCACAGAACAGCTGTCGAGCAGATTTGAACATCATCAATGATAAATGAACACTCAGTCCCCCTTGAATACCATCCTTTGTGTAGTTTTACTGTTGCACCTCACTGATGCTTTCAAAATGCTATCTGGGCATAATATTCTCTCCTTGAGGTTTTTATTTGTTTGCTTTTCTTATTATAGAACAACAATTGAGAATTCTTCTTCCCATGTACTTTTTTCATTTACTCCACTGTTTGTTTTGAGTCGTTTCACTGTTATTGTTCTGGTCTGTGTAAACCCTTGGGACAGAATTGGCTTAGGCAGAGAATAGGATTTTTCTCATCCCTTTTGAAGTCCTGGTTCTATGATTTTTATGGGTCTTCTACTTCATTTTTTTTTCTAAATCTTGTCTGAGTTCCCATCAAACTCTCTGAAATATAAGTTGTAAATACCATGCATTGCTACAGAACTGGAGAGAATTTGCTGCCAGCAACAAAATAAAAAAAATGCTAAAAAAATGTTTTTCCCCTAGAGAAAGGGAGTTCCCTGACTTGACCAGCTACTAATTGGTACAAAGATTTGTTTACACAGAGGAGTTATTGCTAATTAGTTCCCTGTGTGGGTGTTCTACTTGGGAAATTAGTGTTACATTTTGTTATAATTTAATCTGTTTTTATAATGAATTGTTACAATTTGCAGTAAGAAACTTATGTTAAAAAAAAAACAAAACAAACCAATCTGCACTGTACCATCCCTGAGTTTCAAAAGATAATTCCTCTTTAGGCAGCAATCAAGCTTACTATTTTGAAATTAAATTAATTAGATTATACCCAATTTTTAGTCACATATTTATAAATATAGCTGCAGAAACACAACTGTGTGTTTTTCAAAGCCAAAACTTAATTAAGCTGGTTTATGGACTGGGGGACTTGACCTCTGAGGTTGTGAGGACAGTGAAACTGAATATTTGGGAAGAGTGTTTGTGGAGTTATGTTAGCATTATTGAGGTTATGGTTAAAGTAAGTACTTCCAAGTTTTTCTGTAGTGGATTTATTTTCCTTGTTACCTTCACCTTTATTCTGTTCGCAAGCTTGCATCTCTTCAAGTTATTTTATTTAGAGAGTTGAAAAAAGTAACATTAAAAAGTTGTGCATATAAAACCTTATAAAGGACCTGGTCCCCTCATTTTTCTAGCGGCCTCCCCTGCCCCAACACTTACAAAATTACATGATTACTACTGGGCATTTAAATTACATTCTTTATTTCAATAATTTCAAAAGATTGGAAAATTAATTTCTAAACTTAGAACTGCTTTAACTGGACTTTTTTCAAAATAAATATTGTTTTAAATAAATATAGCCTTTATAATAAATTGCTACAAGTTTTGGAAATTTATTCCCATTTCTATTATTTCTTTATTATATCTTTTAATCCTTAATATACTGCATGCCATTACAAGTGAACATTATTTTCCTTTGGCTGTACCAGTCTTGCCAACAGCTCGTTATGAAATCCAAGTTAAATTGAATCTGTTCAGCAGAATTACATGGGATAAAATTTAGTTTGAGTACCTGATCATTTCAACCCGGCTACATTTTTTAATGGTATTACTACAAAAATTTTTGGATGTTAAAAATTTCACTTTGAATAGAATAATTTCCATTTTTCATGGCAATTTCTTTTTTAAACTAGAAAATTTCATTACAAAATTGAGATAGGGAAAAGCACAGTGACCCCAAGTGTAATCTTGAATGTTTTTCATGACAGACGGACGTTGAATGTTTAGCATCACCTCTTTGGATTTTTGAATGTGAATTGGAACCACTGTATTTCTAGGTAAGACATAACTAAGTGTGTTAAATACCCCCTTCCTTTTAGATGTGAATTGCGAGAAAGCTAAAGAGTGCAGTATGCTGGACTTTGCTTTGTGCAGTGTTAATGTATTTGTTGAATGAGTCCAATATTATTTGAAATTTTAAGTACTAATAGTTCATTTGCCCTAAATTTCTATGTTCCCTGAGAGAAACCGCATCAGCCACTCCATATGGTCAATATGTGTAGAGGACTTAATTTTGTGATCAGGTGTGTAATTGTTCTATTAGCTCATTGCCATCTAGAGGGGTAGGTGAGTGCTGTCTGCCCCTTCTCTTTCACCAACACCTTCACTCAGCAGGATATGCTGGTTTAGGGCATTTGCTGCTGAAAATCTGTGGGATTGCAAAGGCTTCCCAGAGGATTACTTTTCTGTCAGTTTAGATCCGTGCATCGACTCACTGCAGATTGACACAAGTACTGGTGTCAACTCAAGGGGATCAGTGCCTGTACCTGCAGCAACAAATTATTTCATTGGCTTTAAACTTCTTATTTCTCTGTGCTCCAGTAAAAGGCTTGATATGTGAGGACAGCTATGGAGGGGTTGTGAACAGCTGCAGACTTCAATAGCTGAGGAGGAAGCAGAGGGTGACAGAGAAGAACTAGACAGTTTTGATCAGTATATGTAATTAGAAGAAAATTTGGCACTGAAGATTACCACCTTCTTAGTGAAATAGTAGAGGTTGTGTCAATCTGGCTTCTTCTGTTTTCTGCATAGATTAGAGGAGCCAGAAGGGAGATCTCTGTCACACTTCACACACAGCCGAGCTGTGGTCAGCACTGTGCTGGGACTGCAGGGCTGAGAGTCACAGACATCAGTTCTGGTGGTTGTGACCCAAATAGTGCTGTTTGCCAGCCCTTCCTGGACTCCTGGGAAATGTGAAGCAGACAGGACATTTGACCTGGAGCACCTGCAGCATGTAACACCTAAAACCTGAAAGGCAATAGTATCTTAACTGTATTGTGGGTAGTAAGGGTGTGCAAGATGGTAGCTCTGATCCAGTGGTTTCTTGGAGAGATGGCAGCCATTGAGTATAGAAAGGATTCTTTAAGCTAACCCTGCTTTAATAACAGTGAATGCTCTCATTAATTTAACTTGCTGTGAGAGGGATCCAGCAAGTGGTGCTGTGGGCGAAAGACCACAAAATCTTCCATTTGTTGCAGGTGAGAACAAGCCCAACATGGCAGCAGCCTGACTGGGTTTCTATCAAAGCTGGTTCACCATGCCCAGATGAAGCCAGGGCAGTCTGTCAAAATAAAGGTGTTTGCTGGTCTTGTGGAGGTTTGATCAAATGAAATAAAGCCACTTGCAGAGGTGGAAGGTGTAGAGATTCATCACTTTAAGGTCACAAAGGATGTGGACGTGGAACCAGTGTAGCTGAAAGACAGCAATATTCCTGTTTCAATTTGCTGGATGAGTGAACAATCCCAGGTCCAGGGGAGGACGTGGCTGGGAGGGGTGGCAGGAGAGATTTAAGATGAAAGGCTTCAGTCAGAGCTTTGACAATTTCTGCAGTGTAGTAAATTATTCTCTGTGTTTTAAACTATTGATAAGAACTTGTAAGGACTGTATACCCAACCAGCAAAATGATTTTGCATATTTTATTTTTAGGTTTTATTTTATCCTTTGGAAGGGCTTTCAGCCTTCTATTTTTTTACAGTCATATGGAATTTGAAACAGGAATTATGTATATGGCATACTTACTAAATTTTATAATAACATTTCAGTTAAAATTAATGGCCCAGGACGATCCTTCTGAGCCAGAGAGGAGAGAATCTCAAAAATGAGTGCTCAGCATGGACTTATCCACTCCAGTGGAGGAGACTGAGTTGAAGGGAGATCTTAGGGACAGGACAAGTAGAATGAAAAGGAAGAATAAAAGGAAAAACGGTAGGAGTGGAGATGAATACTCTTGACATGTCAGAAGAAACAGGAAATGAGGAGAAAAAAAGGGGAGTGAAATGAGGAAATAGAGATTTGCTAAGTTACGGGCTATTTTATATTTATTCCATAGAAAGTTAATATGACTACAGCGTGGTTCACTGTTTTTATTGTCAGTAGGAAATAATAAACTGATAGGAACTATACCTGGTAAGAAAATTAGTTAGTATTTTTTTTACCTGATGTATTTTTGAAGTCCTAACTTTTTGCTATTAGAGACTTTTTATAGTTAAGACTTTTTTTTTTCAAAATGAAACCCTTAAATATGACTGTACTGACCTTAAAGACTGATTTTTTTTCAGACAGACAAAATACAAGCTGTGGGAACATCTGAAGATTTTTTTTGTAAAAGGAAAGGTTCTGAAAATCAGATCATAGTATAAAAGTGACAAGCCAATAATTAATTTTAAATACTAATACAGCAGAAGCAATTCTTTGTACTCTTAGCTGTGAGCTGTTTGAGCTGTGCTGGGAGTTTTACGTGATAAGGTTTTCATTTCTGTCAGTGCAAAGAGAAAGAGAAAGATTGAATCTTGTAGACCATTTTTAAAATGATCAGTATCCCTTACAACTTTTGAAAAGCGTAGCATGACTTATTGCTTTAGTTGTCCAAAGTTTGAATGTTCTTATCATAATAAATAATTGTATAACTGTTTTCAGAAGTGTTTTGCGTGCACTTGTACATGGTGATCTATTACTGTTGTTTTTTCAATGACCTTGGGAGTAGGAGAATATGGGGTGGGAAGAGAGTAAATTAGTTTTCATTTTCAATTTCCTTTTTTCTAAGAATACATTGGAAAGTTTCTTAATTAAATAATATAATAATAGACATAAGTTGGAAGATGAACTATGATGATTATATTCAGCTCTTCAGATGGTAAGTATATTCTTAAAATAGTGACTGCTTGACAAGAATTAGGCATCATTTTAATATCAAAAGTAGTGTGAACTGTTAAGATGAAGTTAGCATTGCCGGGAGAGCAAGATCAAACATTTAACCTAATCCAGACAATTAAGTTGGATGCCTGAAGTATGCTTCACTAGCTGCTTAAGGATTGATGCTTAAGTGCCAGAACTAATATCTAAAGCTGAATCTCTGGAGTGAATTTGTACTTCACACACAAATGTGTCCTTAGTTTACCTTAGGCCATGGTAATTTACTAACATCCCAGCTGCCTTGATAAAATGAGGAGCATTGTGGTTGTAGAACTTCAGAATGCGTTTCAGGCATTTTTTTAGAAAGTAGTTAGAAGTTTATAAACAAGATGATAACGTCTCATGCCTCTTGCTGTAGAGTTTTTGATACTTTTTTTAATCTCACAGAGGATCTTGTACAGGCGTGTTCTATTCGGTTGTGAGGAGTACCATGTAATGAAGGTTTCGACACAGATCACTTGCTAATTCATTGCCAGGTATTTTGCAGATATAATGCATAAATGTGTTTCAGGGAGAACTGGGAAGGAAAGTACTGTGGTAACTATAGGGGGTTGCCTTGTATTGTTGGCCAGATGTGTTTTCCCAAGAGCTGGGCACACTCTCCATCTGGAATTCAGCTTAATGCCAGATTTTGGTCTGTAGTGCTAGACTGTGACTCAGTCAGAGCCTAAAATTAAAATACTTTTCCTGAGTTTTACATCCTCAAAGAAAGATGGTTTTCCAGCAGGTGTTAATGATGAGGTGTCTGCTAATTCACAGCGGTGAAACTTCATGAAGTTTTTGAAATTAAGGGTAAAATGTTTCAAAAGTAGCAAAAGACAGAAACTTGGTGACTTTTGAAACAAAGGCTCTAATTTTTCACCAATAGGAAAAAATAAGGCCTTGTATTATCTCTTTTTTAATAAAAAAACTCTTGCAAATGCATTCTTATTTCATGGAAAAAAATGCAAGCCCTCTTTTTGCAATGTTCACCTTCATTAACACAACTTGCTGACTTCCTTCCTCAGCTGCAGTTCTTCCTACACTCAGAGGTCAGAAAAGAGCATGATCAACAAGCCACACATCTGGCTGTCTCTCTTTCCAACTGGAACAAAGAAACAATTTTTTAATGGCTTTTTGAGTTAATTGTAAACAATTTGGTTTTGGAGTCGCTGACTTGCAGCAAATGTTTGTCGTAGGCGGATGTTGGGAAAAAGGACTATGTCCTAATGCAATTCCTCTGTGGCCAGCGAGGGGAAAAGAAAAATCACTTAAAAAAAGAAAAGGAATGTCTTGCTCCTTGTAGCATTGAAGTATGCTGAGAATTTTGAGTGCATATATAGGACATTTCACAAGCTTAAAATATATGCTTTGATGAGGCAGAGAGGCAGAAGTACTTGCTCATTTAATTTTTCTGTAATATTATATACAATAATACTGATTTTTCCACCCTCCTTTATTTTCAGGAGCTGTTTTTGTATGAACAAACTGACAGTGACAAAAGACTAGGGACAAACAACAGGAATAGGGAAAACTATTTAAAATGAGAGTTCTGTTCTAATACTTTTTTCTGGTATTTATATTGTTCCTAAAGGCATTTTTCCAGTAAACAATTGTCAAAACCCTATATTTACAGTCGTTAATCCTTAATTAATATTTTGAAAACAAACCCTTAAATAATTAGTGAAGTGTAGTATTCTTATTTTCCCAATTGTAGTAATCTTTAATACTTTCTAGAATTAGGTAGTGTTAGTATATCTAAATTATTAGAATTATCTTTTTTTTTTTAAGTTTTTTATCTAAAGTAAACATCTGGTGTGACTTTTATACTTTTACACTTCACAACAGGAAATACGAGACGTTGATTTACAACACTTCTGAAACCCTGGCTACTTTTAAAATACCTTGCTGTAGTTTTATGTGTCTTAATTTGAACTCCTATTGCTCCCATATTTTGGTTGCTTTGTTTAATAGGTTTGTCATGATGGTTTTATTAATGATCTGACCATCCTGCTAAATATTTGCAAATATCTTGATCTGAAAAGTAAATTGCTAATGCTGTTTGGAATGATGCCAAAGCTGATGACAAAATTGAGTAAAATTAATCCCTCAAAGAAAATATTTTCTATGAATTTGTTTGTAGGAGGTAAAGTGTTCTGTATTATGATTATTTTTTGTCAAAATTAGGTGTTTGGGTTGATAATGCCACTTAGTGGATATCTGCCTTAACTGCAGCCTGTTCCAAAGCCAAATCAGGTGCCAGACAGCTCTCTTGATTTGTACATTGGAGTTTTCCTCCTGCCTAAAATATGTTGACCATAGCATGTTGTCAAGAAACTTTTAATTATCAGGCATATATTAGGAAGCTTATTATAGCTAGTTCAGTTTCTGAATTAAATGTATTAAAATATGGGAATTATTTAGTACAGAATTTTAAACTTGGAGGAAAATAAGGATCTTATTTTCATATTTAATTTGCACTAAGACATTAAACATTAAACAACAATCTTGGTCACTTTGCACTGATTCTTTAGGTTAATGAAATATTAATTGATAGTAAGGCAATAGTTTTGGTGGTTTAGGCAATGCTTTGTTTTAACCCTAAGAGTTGGAAGATCAGTGGCTGGGCAAATGCTGACCTGGAAGAAGCTGATAGTTCAAGAATTGAAGAATTGAAAGTAGTGAGTGCCTTTTGTTGGGTGTGTCCAAAATGGGAGTGTAGGTCTGGGATAGTCCATGCTGTAGTTGGACTTTTTCAGACTTACAATAACTGCTAATAATGCCAGGGTTTGATCCCCATATGGGCCATTCACTTCAGAGCTGGACTCGATGATCCCTGTGGGTCCCTGCCAAGTCCAAATATTCTGTGACTCTGTAGTTCTCCTTTGGAAGATCAGAAAGGGCAGATAGACACCAAATGTCTGTTTTACCACTGTCATTGAAAGTTATCATTTCCTAAATATGCTTTTTTTAATAAAGGCTCTTTCTTGCTAAGTGGTTTGGATGATGGTATTAATAACTTGGTGTATTTGATACAACATTTAAATATATAAAAAATTCAGCTTTTATCTGATATATATATATACTCACATATACTCTATATTGTATTTTTTTTTCTAATATTAGTGTTTAAAAAAAGAGTCTAGTCTATAATAAAAGAATATTGTCTTTTTTGCAATTTAAAGGCTTTTTTCTTACGGGAAAGTTTTTTTTCACTATGAAATACATATTGATTCAGGTCTTTCAATTTCTTTTCAGTCTGTAAACTCTGTTCTTTGGACTTTTTTTGACCTCAGTAAATTTCCATTACTTTCCATCATACCTGATAATTTTCAATCACTGAGTATTTTTTACCTAATCTCTCAGGCTTTTCTGAAGTTTTCATTTATGCTGTTTTTATTTGTAAGTCGGTTGAATAATTTGCAACTAAAATAGTAATTACTAAGATAGTAATAATAGTAATATTCAGAGGAGAATAAATCAAAAATAGGTTTCCAGGCATGTTTCAAGGCTGTGTTATAGGCTGGTTAAATTAACAATGAAGATTGAAAGACAGTACAAAGACTTTTGTTGGCTTGAGTAACAATATTTCTCAGAAAATTTCTTATCTTCCACTTGTTTGCAATAAATTAGGAATAATTGCAGGGTGTTATCTGCCTTCTGCCATCCTGCAGAGAACTCATGCAATCTTAAGTCATGAGCTGAGAGGAACCTGAGCTGTAGGACTCTTTTTAGTGCAGCTGAAGTCACCCAGGCGTTCCTCCTGCCCATAGATGGCTTTCAGTCACCAAACAGAATGCTTTGGTTAAGTAAATGAGTTTAATCTTTTGATTTTGGTACAGTTTTAATCTTGATGTATCTACCATTTTTGTTTTGTAATAAGCAGCTAGTTCTCAATTCTTGGTTAAACAAGCTCATTTGCAACTCCTTGTGTACATGTACATGGTATGTGTTTGCATGTAGTTTTTACAAAATTTAGGTTTTTCAACAATTCTTTAAACTGTTTTTACATTTCCTATTTAAATAGTTGTTTATAATTTGAAATTTTCTCAGGAATTAATGAATGTTGCCTTTTCAAGGTGTTTCTTTTAGAGGTGACTTCTGTCACCTTTAAGTGTGAATGGCAAATAAGTTACAAGTGAAAATGAAACAAGGTTATGCAAAAGTAAAATTTTAAATTTTGTTTTAAACCTGAGTATAGTGTGTTTTCTATAGTTCCTAGTTCTAAAAGGCATGATTATCCTGTGTACCTGGCTTTTAGTCAGACTACAAAACTATTTCTTGTTTCTCAACTTCTAGGCTGCTTCTTAACTTCGAAAGAAATAATGTTAGTCCAAACGGCTTGAAAAAGTGTTGATAAAAACAGTGTTTCTGTACAGAGGGAGAAGAGAGAACTGGTGCCAGAGCTGATGTAGCAGGAGTCAGATGCCAGGGGGAGATGCCCTGCTGAGAACCCTCACCAGCCTCGGGACTTCACTATGCCAAGCCTGAGCAGCCTCCACGTGCTGTTCAACCTTTGAGTGGAAATTGCACTGCTGATAATTTTAAATGCAGTCACAGTTACTTTTAAGCTAAATTCTGAGTTTCAGCGAGAAGAAAGGGAAAGCGATATAATCTGGTTTTTAATACTGGTATTAGTTCTGAAATGTGGTGATTAAGGGTTTTGGGTTTTGTTTGAGTTGTAAGAGTAGAGAAGGTCATCCACTGGTAAAGGAGCTGGAGCCCATGCAGAAATGCAGGCTGACCCTGCACAGGGAGCTTGGTACTGTCAGGCTGATCTCAACTGGTGTGAGGGCTCCATGGCCTTTACTTAGGTGGGAAGGTGGGCTGTGGAAATGCTCGGAGAACTGGAGCACCTCATTTGTAAGGAAAGGCTAAGGGAGCTGGGCCTGTTTAACCTGGAGAGGGCAAAACTGAGAGGAGACTCCCATCAATGTGTGTAAAAGGGAGGGTGTCAAGAGGATGCTCCAGGCTCTGCTTGGTGGTGCCCAGCAACAGGACACGAGGCAGAAACTGAAGCACAGGAAGCTTCACCTGAGCATGAGGAAGAACTTTCTTGTGCGGGTGCCTGGGCGCTGGAACAGATTGCCTGGAGGGGCTGTGGATTGCCCAGGGGGGCTGTGGATTGCCCAGGGGGCTGTGGATGCCCAGGAGGAGCTGTGGATTGCCCAGAGGGGCTGTGGATGGCCCGCAGGGGCTGTGGATGGCCCAGGGGGCTGTGGATGGCCTGCAGGGGCTGTGGATGGCCCGCAGGGGCCGTGGATGGCCCGCAGGGGCCGTGGATGGCCCAGGGGGCTGTGGATGGCCCGCAGGGGCTGTGGATGGCCCTCGGGGGCTGTGGATGGCCCAGGGGGCTGTGGATGGCCCTCGGGGGCTGTGGATGGCCCAGGGGGCTGTGGATGGCCCAGGGGGCTGTGGATGGCCCTCGGGGGCTGTGGATGGCCCAGGGGGCTGTGGATGGCCCAGGGGGCTGTGGATGGCCCTCGGGGGCTGTGGATGGCCCGCAGGGGCTGTGGATGGCCCGCAAGGGCTGTGGATGGCCCAGGGGGCTGTGGATGGCCCGCAGGGGCTGTGGATGGCCCAGGGGGCTGTGGATGGCCCGCAGGGGCTGTGGGTGGCCCGCAGGGGCTGTGGATGGCCCAGGGGGCTGTGGATGGCCCGCAGGGGCTGTGGATGCCCCGCAGGGGCTGTGGATGGCCCGCAAGGGCTGCGGGTTTCTCTCCCTCGTTGAAGCTGTTCCAGGGCCCGGGGCCTGGCGCTGGCGGCCGTGCGGCAGCAGGGGGCGCTCCCGCGCTGTCCCGTCCCTGCGCTCCCGGAGCAGCGCTCCGCTCTCCCTGGGTCATGGATGATGGATAATGGATAATGAGCCTCTGCAGGCCTGAGCATCCCCCAGGGGAGGGAGCAAACTGGCATAAATGGGCCTGGGACCGACCACCATCCGCGCTGGTCACTCAGCAAAAAGTACATACACACAGGAAAGCGGGAGCAGGGTATAAAGTCACTACCGTGCATCAATTTTATTGTCTTAATAAAATGTTATTGTGCAAATTTCATTACTGTACTAGGAATAGCTTCCAGGAGTGATTAGAATTAATTACTGCAGAGCCTGCCAGGGTCAGTACATGCTTTCAATTTTCATTTACACTTACAAGAAATCTAATTTTTAATTAAAAGGAGGGTTTTAATTCTGCACCATCCATAGTAGTCCTTCCCTGTTCATCATCTTAGGCAAATAGCAGACTTGTTAATATACCCCCAAAAGTTGCAATGGTTTTAGCAGCTCATGTTGAGGCACAAGGCTTGTTTGGCAGTCAGTGCAACTAAAACACTTTATTTGAAAATAGATTTACTAGGGAATGTGCTTCTTAAAGTATTAGGCACGATGCAAAATTAAGAATCTCTTTGTGTTTGCATCATTAAGAGGGCTAATGTGCTTGTCTATTAACACAATTTTCAAGGCAGGCTCTTTTGCAGAAAAATGCCACACAGCCATTCTGCCCTGTATGGCCTAATGAATTGAGTCTTTAACTGGAGAGAATGTGTACTAACAAAATACTATCAGAAGGATTAAAAAAATTACACAAAGTTAATGAAGAAAAAAGGAGGAGTTTTATTGGAATTTATACTTTTCAGTTACTCCTGCATACATACAGGTTAGGCTAGTGTTTTGGAGAAAACCTGTTATTTTTCTGTATTAAGTCCCCTCATCCCTTGACTGTGGGAGCAGACATTGAAAAATTCCAGAGTTTAGCAACTTTCTAACCTCCCTTATGTTTAATTTATAGTCCAGTATAATGATTAAATATTTTTTCTTCAGTCTTTCTGCTTACCAGTCAATCTGCATTTGTGGGATTGATTTGGTTTTTTCCTTGAGTGGAATAATTTACATTTGTATTTATGGAATGTCTTCTGGATGGTATCTCCAGTTTATTAAAGTATTGTGAATTATGAACTATTTTCCAGAATATTTTAATTCCCTTCTAGCTTAGTGCATATTTTAAAAGAGTATTTTCTTCTTCTCTGCCTGTCACTAATTAAAAGTATTAAACAAAACCAGACCTATACAATAGATACTCTTTAAAAATACCGTCATCTTTTTTTTAGCAGTAAACTGCTGACAGCTACTTTTTCAGATTTTCAGTGTTTTAGCAAATCTATGGTAGTAAATAATATTTTCTCTTTGCTCATCTCTATTGCTTTGTCAAAGCTCCCTCTGTATATTTCTTCAATTCTGCCCTGTGCTTACACAGGTGTATTGGTTTCTGAGCCTCCGTTTTGTCTCTTTTCTCCATCAGAATAACTTGTTGCATGTTGTCTTAACTGGTGAGTTTCCTGCACTCCCTTATCCCTTGAATCAACTTGCCAAGAGACCTGTCCTTCCAGGTACCTGAGATTACTGAAACTGCTTTTGATAAATCAGTTACCTGTTCTTTCTTCCTTTACCCTCACCCAGACACACATAGAAGTTTTTCTTTTACCCTTTTCTGAAATTTTAAATACATTTTAGAAGTGTACGTTATCCTTCAGTTTATTTACAGTGGGTTTTGATTTTTTTTTCCTAGTGGAACTCCTGCTATTTCTATCAGCAGCCTTGTAATAGGGCAGCAAGTTTTCTTATTTTTGTAATGAGATATTAAATAAACCTCTATGACACACATGGAAGTATTTTAAACTAAAAGCAGCAAATCCCTAGAAGGATCTACATTTCATCTTTAATTCCTCAAATCTTGAGCTATTGGTAAATATTGTCAGCCACAGCTGTCTTAATTCCACTAATGACAATATCTTTGATTGAATTAATTGTCTGCTTAGTATTTTAAAATGTTCTTTAACTTCTCTCCCATTTTCTAAGAAACAATATTTGCACAGACTGTTTCAGATCTTTATTTTATAGATTATTACCCTCCAAACCAGAAATACAAAATGGCAAAGTGCATTATATCCTACATACTGACGCATTCAGAGCAGATCACTAAGAAATGCGCACTAAGAAATTCAGTCCCTGTAGGATTTATGTTTGACTTACTGAGATTAGATGTACTGTTTTGGCATTTATGTATTAAAATGAGGTGTAAAATAGAGAAGAAAGCTAGCATGCAAAGACTTACTGCTGTTATCAACTGGCACAAGAAATAACTGGAAAATAAAATCACTTGGAGGAAAGTTTTTACCATAGTTGCCCAGAGAACTAGAATATGATGGGTTTTTTCTTGTTTTTCAGACACTTGTGTTGGATTTTCTGTGAGTATAATAAAAATACTCTGTGTGGCATACTCAGAAGGCTGAAGAATCATCAGTTATTTACAGGCAGAAAGGACCAGGAATATTTTTTTTTTCTGATTTTTCACCCATGGGTCCTGTTTCTGGTTCTGATTCTTATCTGATGTAGCATAGATTTTTCACTCATTATATTCCCAAATGCTGAAATCAGATACCTTCTCAAATGTTCCAATCATTATATTTCCAAAACTGAGTGTGTTCCAAGATGCCTTATTTCCTTTTTCACTATGATTTTGGTGAGAGATGATGAGGACAAGAAAACTTTGAAGAGGAAGATGATGGTGTGGCTGTCTTTCTCTTACAAGAGTTTGGAGGAACTAAGTCAAACTCCACTTGGAATGAAATACGATGGCTTTAGTTTGAAGGAAGAAACACTCAAACTAGCCAAACCTGTCCTCTGTCTTTTAGAGGTGTCTCCCTGCTGTGAATCAGTTTGGTAAGCTTTGGTATCCTGCTTTGCTTACCTGTCTTCATCAATGGAAAGAGGCTCTGCTTATTGTGTACAGCGGAATTGTGTCCCTGGTTTGTGTAAAGCATCTCTGCAGACACCACCACATTCAGACTAGGTTACTGTAGTTACTCTGTGCTCAGGCAGAAGGATCAAAGTGCAACAGTGCTTTCTTAAATTCAGATATAATTTTAATCTAATTACTTAATTGGATTCCATTCTACATTTTTGTTGGTGGTTTTTTTGTTTGTCTGGTTTGTGTTTTATTTTTTATTACAACCTACCTATGAATCAAAATCTAGATATTTTGGTTGCCTGGTTTTGTTTCTTGCATGATGGCTACTCTGACGTTGTATACTTTGAAAATACACAGGAGTTCTGTTCAAAGTAAATTCAGGTGTGAGAGCTGGCATATAGAAAAATCCCCCCGCTGGGTAAGTTTTAGGTTCATCTGAGGTAATTTTTTCTTTTTTACCTTTTAATTTTAGAGAAACCACAAGGCAAGCTCTGTTATCCTTGGGGCTACAGGTACTAATGTTGGCCAACTCTTTAAACATTTTATGATTAGTGAAAAACATATTTGTCATTACAAACCATTTATTAATTCCCTTTGACTTGCGTCACTTTTTTTGTATGTTTTAATTGTGTCCTGCAATCTGCATATCAGTTAACAGCAAAAGCTCTTGGCTGGAAGTGTTGCTTAACTAGGAATTTTAATAAAATGGTTGTTCAAAGAAGGAATGATTCTTTTATCTTCAATTAGGTTTGCCTTGAGTGACTTTTTTTCTCTTATTCCACTTTTCACTTCTTTATAGCTGTTTTCTGGCTTTGAGTTTTGTTGGGGTTTCTTCTTGTCTGTTTTTACTTCACCTGCCTAAGGAATGTGTGGCACTGATTTTTCTTTGCTCGCATACAGGTTGCCACTTGGTGTGCTTTCTGTATGTTATTTGTATTATGAAAACCTTATAAATACAGTGTTTAGAGGCCAGCATTGGGGATCATTTCTTTTTTCTGGAAAATGAGTATAGCTTTCTTTGTTTTTCCCTTATCTGTACCTTTCTAGAGAATACTGTACATATTTCATTATCAAATATCTTTGGGGGTTTTGTGCAATTAGCACCTCAAACAAAAATGTACATCTCTTTTTATGTTTTTCTTAGTATAACAATACAGTTTTTAACTTATTTCTAGAATAATTTCATAGAGGAATAATACCATTTTTGAAAACTAACTGTATTTGCACAACTGAGACTATTCAATATTAGTTATATTTTCTTCATCAATGCAACTACAGTTTATAAGATTTAAACACTTAGCAGTAAAAAAACTGGAAATAATAATACCATATCCATGCAAATACTCTCAACTATAAGAAAGTTGAAGAGATGATTAAAAAGACACCTTCTATGGAATTTAATGGGAATAAATAATAGAATCGTAGAATAATTCAGGTTGGAAAAGATCTCAAAGTTCATTGAGTGCAGCTGGTCCTGATCCTACCAAATCCACCATGTCCCTAAGCATGACATCTACAAGTGTTTTAAATACCTCCAGAGATGGTGACTCACCCACTCCCCCAGGCAGCTTGTGCCAGTGCTTGACAGCCCTCTCAGAGAAGAAATTTTTCCTCATATCCAATCTAAACCACCCTGGTGCAACTTGATGCCATTTCCTCTTATTGCTCATTGCCACTTCCCTGGTCCTGCTGGCCACACCATTGCTGATACAGCCAGGATGCCATTGGCTTTCTTGGCCACCTGGGCACTCCTGGCTCACATTCAGCTGCTGTTGACTAACACCTCCAGATCCTTTTGCTCTTGGCCACTTTCCAGCCACTCTGCCCCAGCCTGTGGCACTGCAGGGGTTATTGTGACTCAAGTGCAGGACCCCGCCCTTGGCCTTGTTGACCCTCCTACAACTGGCCTCAGCCCATTGATACAGCTGTCCAGATCCCTCTGCAGAGCCTTCCTGCCCTCCAGCAGATCAGCACTGCCACCCAACTTAGTGTCATCTGTGAACTGACTGAGAGTGCAATCAATCACAGAACCATTTAGGTTGGAAAAGAGCTCCAAGATTGAGTCCAGCGTTTGATTGAACACCATCATGCCAACTAGAGCATGGCACTAAGTGCCCTCTCCAGTTGTTTATTGAACACTTACAGTGGTGTCCACCACCTCCCTGGCCAGTCTGTTCCTATGTTTAACCACTCTTTCCATGAAGAAATCCTTCCTGGTGTCCAACCTGAACCTCCACTGGTGCAGCTTGGAGCCATGTCCTCTTGCCCAGTCACCTGGGAGAAGAGACCAAGCCCAATGTGGCTACAGCCTCCTTTCAGGCAATAGTACAATGCAATGAGGTCTGCCCTTGAACCTCCTTTTCTCCAGACAGAACACTCCCAGCTCCCTCAGCAGCTGCTCCTCAATAGACCTGTGCTCCAGACCCTTCCCAGCTCCATTGCCCTTCTCTGGACATGCTCCAGCCCCTCAATGTCCTTCCTGAAGTGAGGGGCTCAGAACTGGACACAGCACTTGAGGTGCAGCCTCTCCACTGCAAATCCCCTTGTCCAGATCACTGGTAAATATATTAAATGGGACTGGCCCCAGTACTGAGCCCTGGGGAACACCACTGGTGTCCAGCCACCATCTGGATCTAACTCCATTCACCACCACTCTCTGGTCCAGCCAGTTTTTTACCCAGTGCACCTGTCCAAGCCATGAGCAGCCAGTTTCCCCAAGATAACTTTTTGAATCTTGCACTTCTGCTGTGTCCTTGCCAGTGAGTGAATATCACAGTGATTTGGAATCATGCTTTTGATCTGAGAGATCTTGAGTTTGTTCAGATGCTGGTATATTTTTGAAACCACAATCAATTATTCATGCAGTAAGGTTGGTTCCAGTGTTTGAATTATGCTGATGTGCTTAGTACATTTCCCTTGGACTGTGGACTGGATACCTCCTGTCTCTACCCACGTAGTTGTGCCCCTAGAAGTTAAAATTCTGAATCATCTGTTGCCACTCTTGAGCTTGGGAACCTCTGTTTCTCCTGAAACTCCCAGTGGATTTTTCATGAGAACACGCACAGCCCTGCTTTGGTTAGGATGATCTAAATGAGGTTAAGCAGTAGGTATTTGCTGATCCAGCTCATTCTGACAAAAGCCTTTTAGACCATGTTTATGTGAGCAGGCAGATTTAGGAAATGTTATCTGGCAAAGGAGCGCTGATGAGCTGCAAAGGCTTGAGCTGGTGAATGTGTCCTTTTTCACTAACACAAAGTCTAAAAGCTTTGTCTGTTACATCTTCAGTGTACTGCAGTGCTGCTGATGGTGTTGAATTGGTACTGATTAAATTAGTCCTATAAGAGAAGAAATCAATCAGTACTTCTGTAGCAATTTGTATGGTACTGTAGCTGCCATTTGAAAGTGGTGCAAGACTCCACACTTGAAAATTGTGTAGTTGCTTAAAACTGTGCAAACAAAGATTTCAAAGAAAAGTTGAATTACCTGATATTTAGCTTTGGACATTCAGTGTTCAGTTAATAATACTCAGTTTGTGAACAGTTACTAAATTTTCAGTAGTGGATTTAAGTATATAATAAATACATTTGAGTATACTTTCAGTATATGTATGTAAAATCCATGGCAGATTTGTAGAGCTGTATTCTGATTTGTTTTGGGAGGGATAATATTTTATATATCACAATCCAAAAGTAAACTGCTTGCTTTTGTGAGGTAGAAGGAATTTATTTTCCCATACAAGGTAATTCCTCTAAATGTTGAAACTAAATCAGTGAAATTTTAGGAACACAGTTATGTGTTGGAAAACCAGGCTGTGATATTTTGTTCAAAGCTCAAATTTTTAAACATGCTACTGGATAATGGTAAATAAAATGCAAAATGCTAAATGTACCTTCCTTTTCATTGCTGGGTTATGATCTATTTATGTCGGTGTACTACTAATTTAATGTTGAGCATCAAAAATCAAGCAATGAGCTTTAAAATGTCAGCAGTAGCTTAAAAACTATTTTCTATATGCTTATGTAATATCTTAGGGTAAGCTTTAATGGTTTGGCAAACAATAGAGAAGAATAAAATGCAAATATCTTTGTCAACATGTCATAATTTTTAAAGCATAGTTAGGAGTTGGAATTTTAAGGGATTTACACACTAAAGAGAAGCTACTAGCATTTAGTAGTGCAGCATCAGCAATATTTTTATATAAGCATTTAGTCTCATTTCAACATTTAAACTGATTTTACAGTAAGTAAAATAAAATGCTTTCCAGTTTAATGAAAAAGAATTTTATGCTCTTACATTAAACCTTTATGATTTGCCTCTGTACATCAGCTGTTATTTGCATTTCTCTGGCAACCACAGTATATATATTGACCTGCTCGGAATGTGTGCCATTAGTTACTTTGAAATCTCATTAAAATTATCCTGGAGGTGACTTTCTGTTCCTTAGGTTTGGAAGGTGTTATTAGAGGTTTTAAGGAAAGACAGTTTGAAAGAGCCAACTACTGGGAAGCAGCAAGCTATGCAGAATAAAATAATTCAGTTTGAGGCCAAGATTTGTGTTTATTAGCTTATCCTTTAAGGTGAAGGTTGGCCTTTTAATTCAGAATTAAAAATTTAGTGTTGAATGATGAGTTACACTTGAAAGTTTCTTGGAACCTGATGTTGCTATTAGTTTTGGTTTTTAGGGAACCATAAAGAAATTATATAAAATCATAAATAATTAAAACACGTTTAACAGCTATTTGAACCATATTTTCTGAATGTTGATGTTGAATGTGACTATTTTGGGGTTGATGTACTTTGAAAATAGATGGTGTCAAACCAGAGCCTTCAGGATCATTGGAAAATGCCACCTGCATGGTCACGTGTATGTAAGTTTGTGGTAGAGTTCTGTTTCGTACTTGTGACCTGAATAGCTGGATCAGTTTCTACACAGGGATTGAAGGAGAGGGAATAAAGTGAAAAACAAGCTAGGAAATAGAACAAAAATTCCGGAAAAAATACTCAGAAATCTCCCAAGCCGAGATGTGCTGTACTTGTGTAAGAAGGATCAGAAGGCAGAGCTTGGGCACATGACCTCAAGCTACTCAATGCAAATGAGGGAGTGTATCCTCAGGTTTTTGGCACAAAGGGTTCCTCGCTGTTCGAAGCATGCTATCAGCTAAACCAGTTCTGGATGCAGTGCAAGCTTTGGCAGTAGAAGAAATGCTTGGATACTCTCTGAAGATTGAAGGCGATGAGGTAAGATATGGCTTAAAAAGAGTTGAAAGTAAAGAATCCAAGCTGAGTCAGTCATTTAGATTGTGATACTATTACATAATATAATTTTTTCTTTCAAGGTTATGAAAAGGAAAATGTGTACACATTATCTTGTTTCTCCTAGCTGATGCTGATAAAATGTATTATACCAGTGTGATGAAAATGTTAAATTATTGAAGATGCAAGTTTTAACACTATATAAAATCTATTTTGCACTGTTTACATGATTTTCCCTCTTTCTAGGCTAATCAGAAAGTCAAACTCAGTTTATAAGGTGCTGATCTTGTTCTGAAAGTAAAAGTGTAAATATTTTTCCTTCATATAAATGAATGTAACTTTACGAATAATGGAAAATGTTTCTTTATGTTTCAATTTTGTATCTGCAAGATGTTGCTAATTACAAAGGGCTTGACAGTCTGCTCACTGGATTTGTTCTGGAGAGAAAATTTTTAAGAAGTATTTAATGCAAAACAGAGCTATTTATTTAACAAAAGCCTTGCTTACATGAAACTGCATGCTCTGAAGTGATTATTGATTAAATTTATACAATTTTATTGTATGACTGTGGCTGCTTTGAAATCTGCAAGCCTCACATTACTTTCCTAGGTTTTCCTGATATAGAAATATATCCTTTATATGCACATAGAAATTAGGGTTGATTATATTTTTCCTACTGTAATGCTTGTGGGAAAACTTGAAAAAAGCTTTGTCTCCTCATGTGGAGTATCAGCCATGTACATGTTTAGAATAATTTTTTGTGGTCTGATTTCTTAAGTGGGAAAAGAGTTAAACTGAATCACAGATGAACATCAGATGTGAGCCCCAAGAGCCGTGGTTTAATGTAATGAGAATGTTTCTCTTTGAGGCAAAAATCAGTTTTCAATCTGTGTTTTAAATCTAAAATCACATTTTTCTACAACCCTCCAGGCAGATCTCTTTATCCTGATATGTGCTTTTCATGGTTTAATTTTTCTCTTTTCTGAGAAGAAGTTTAAGTTTGACCAAGAAAGCTCTACTTTTATATGGTTTTAGAATAATTTCTCTTCCTAACGACTGTACTGGTAAAAAACATTTCTTCAAATCTCCTTCTTTTTATCTTCCATAGAGACTTGCTTTTTTGAGAACTGGTCACTTTTCCTTTTGGAAATTTTTCATAACTTGAAATGCAAAGAATTCAAAGATTATAAAAGATAGGAATAGCAGATAAAAAGATAGAGTTCAAATCTCCCCTTTTTTCTCCTTTTTTTTAATGCATACATACATTTTTAAAAGTTAAAAAACTTTTTAGCTGTCCTTTTTTATAGAATTTTATAGTAATATTTTATAAAATCTTACTGATTGGAAACAACTACATTTTTTTCCTTATAATGAGTTATTTTCTTAAAATTATGTGGATTTTTGCTGAAGATTCTAGGACAAGTATTAAGACCTGTTTTTACTTTGAAATGCTATTTAGTAATCTGGAGTCCAGCAATTCAGAGAATTTACAAATAGAGATGTAGCTCTGAGTTTGTTTCTCCTGCTAGTAAATGAACTCGTAAATATCTGTTTATACACTGGGATGTTATTCTGATGTTTAAATTCCAATTTGTTGAATAGAATTATTTCTGTGTTTATCTGAGGTCTTCCTCTTTCTGCCCCCATGCATAAATATCACAGAATTGACCATCAAAATGTTTCTCATGCTCCAGAACTTGCCAAAACATTGAATATATGATGCAGACTGTGTCAAGCCCTTAGCTGTAGTATTCTGAGTTTACATGTATAACTGTTTATGATTTTGTTGCATTTACTAGGTTTGCTGGGATGGGTAATCTTCTTAAGGTCCTTACCAGGGAAATTGAAAACTATCCACATTTTTTCCTGGATTTTGAAAGTAAGTTCAAACAATTACAAGACAATGAGAGAATCTTTTCCCTGACTTAACAGCAAACTGAGGAAAAACTTTTAAAATCTGATTGCTTACAGTGTGTATTTTCCAGCACAACCAATCTGTCCAAGTCCTTGTCTCTAAAATCATTTGTTCACTCAGGACTCCTTTTCTCTTCCTTTTCTATTTTTCAGGAACCAAATGGGAAATCTTTTAAAAGTTCTCACTTGCACAGAGCTTGATCAGGGGCCAAATTTTTTCCTTGACTTTGAAAGTGAGCAAAGCTTCTTGCCTGGCTTGCCTTCTTTGCTTATTATTTCCTAATAAACTGCATGTGCTTATGCATCATAAAGCAATTCAAAAGGGATTTGCAAACAAATCAAATTACACTTCAGTAGAATATTGCTTTTTGATATTTATAAAACCATACAAAATTACTTCAATTCATTCTGAGCAGAGAAAGGGGCAGAAAGGTAGATATGCAAGTAAAACCTTTTCGTCAATTAAATTCAAAACGTTTATGAGCCATTGTTAAATTTACTTATTAATGAGTCCAACTTTCTTTAACAAATCAGGGTTAAAAACAGTTATGATTTTTCCTTGAATGGAAATACATATGGGAAATAAAAAGCTGAAGAAAAAAAAATGTTTAGGTAGAACTAGTTTTGCTTGGTTCAGTAATGATTTAGCTGGGTTTATAGTTTCTAAAAAGTAGTGAAGTGGTCAAAGTGTATGTGCTTGATTGCATCTTTCTTAATTGCATGGTTATCAGTTTGCAGAACAGTTTCCCATTTCAGTTTTCTTGTCACATCTATATTTGATTCAAAGCGGTTTTCACTTTTGCTGACTTTAGTTTCTCTGCATATACTTCTAGACACTGTCATCAGATCCTTTAATACGGGTTTCATCTGTCTTCACTACATAAGTTAAATGCTTTTTATTTGAAACACTAACAGTGTGTGATGTTTTCTCTCTTAATACCTCTATTCTATTAAAAAAAAAACCCCAACAAAAAGCTTTTGAGAAAATCCAGTGTTTTTAAAATACCTTCCTCTTGTAGCATGGTTTAAAAGAACATTTCAGGTGATTAGATATATATTTTATCAACTTGAAATAGTTTTGTTCTTTAAAAATTAATTCCAGAATTATTTTTCTGAAAAAAGTAACTGACATGCTATGAGAATGTATGTGTCTGTGCACTTGGAAGCTTTGCTTCAAAAAGTCATTTAAACGCATACTTAAATCTCATGTAACTGTTCAAACTTGCTTTCTTGGATGAGAGCTAGAATGTATGACTGGGACTGTGCACAATACCTTAATCTTCTCATCTAGAGCTTAATTACCTCATTGTGAAAAATCAGTTTTAAATTATGGGAAAAAGGTTAATTGGTTAGTGTGGGTTTAGGAGAACCCATGTATCCCTTCTTCTCTGTTTATATAAGTGGAAACCTTTACTCTTATCCCAGGATGTCAAACTTGTATGCAAACCACCACTTAATTTTTTTCTACCAAACTTTTGAGGGCCTTGGCAGTGCTCTGTGGCTTTGCCAGCTATTATGAAAGTTTTCAGCTGCTCTGAGCTTCCAGGTTTAATCAGCCCCATTGTGTCCTTGTTGGCAAGAAAGCATTCCTGACCCAGGCTGCAGGCTTGGCAGGAAACAGGTGCTCTGGCAGTGGGGAGCCTTGGTAGAGGTGGTGCTGAGAGGAGGAAATACCGAATTTGTTGCCTTGGCAGTAGAGGTTGGTTGTTTGTTTTTTTTTTCCCAAAAGCACCTGGCCAAGAACTGAATGAAGTATGCTCTCCCGCAAGAGGTGCCAGTGGTTGGAGCACACTAGTCAGGCACATCTGCCTGGAGAGGAACAAAACCGTCATCTCCAAATTTCAGGGAGTTTCATGCTTGTAAATGAGAGTTTAAAAGTTTTTTTCATGAAATACAGTCCCAGAGGATTTTAGTGGCACAAAATCTATATTGGGTCGAAGGGATGTGACTGAAAAGGGCTGTGATTTTATGCTTTGGTCTCCTTTAATTGGCCATTGTACAGTGCAAAAGGACACTGAGTGAGTGGGCATAGGTCAGTCTGGTGTGGGCTTGCTGGACATGTGGTTTTGTGTGACCTGAGCTGTCAGTTCGAGCTCAGGGGTGAGCATGGTCACTACAGTGGCCATTTGGAGGATGAGGGGTAGGCTGAGCTGATGTGTTTATTCTATTCGTTATTTGCATCCGCATATTGCTTTCTAGTATGTACTTTTTCATTAGCTGGCTACAATGAGAGAAAGAAAAAAAAAGTTTGAAATCATCTCTTCTCCCCTGCTTTCCTGCAGCTGTCCACATTGTCAGTTGCAATTCTTTTTGCCACCTAACATTACCCTTCAATCCAAACTGGAAACCAAGTTTTGTAACTCCATGGTCATAGCTGAAAAATCTTGAATCCAGCATTAATTTCAGTTAATGCTATATACCAAAAGCAGTTCCATTTGCTCCCCAGTACTCATTTTAGAGTTGGGCAGTTACACTGGGTCTCTGCGGAGAATAACATTCTCTATGCAGGTAGAAAGGCCTTTTCTTTGAGGGGTGTTGCAGACTAAATGCATTCAACCAAATTACTCTTTTTTAAGGTCTGCTGAAGTGTTTACATAAAGTAATTTCATCCTTCTTAGAAATTGCACCATATTGCTGTTTTACACTTGGATCTTGATGGTATTTTTAATCAAACTGCTACCTCTTGGGTTTGATTATATACCACTTACTTTACCTTAATTCCTTCTTAGCTCTCAGCTTGAAAACAATGTTAGGAAAAGTGAGTGCTTGGCAAGTCTTGAAAGTCTGTGGATTTCTGGATTTCACAGCAAATTCTCTTGCATGGATTTTGTCAGTTCAAGAACTGTTTTCTTCTTTAAATGTTGACCTTATTTAAATTAGTTGGAGATAAATTAATTCTGGGTATTTGAGCTCTTTCCATACCATTTTAAAATTGCTCTTTTTTGCAGAAAATCTATTGTCAAATTACCGCTGCCTTTTTCAGGCAAAGTAAACAAATAATTCCACATGAATTCTTGGAAATAATTTGAAAGTTGAGGCAACAACATACTTTGAATCTAAAAGACTAGAGCTTATAGATTATTGGGAGGAGATGACCTTAAGTGACACCTACAGTTTCATCCTCCCCTCAAATACTTTTTGTAAGACCTCTCTAACTGTAATGTGAGCAGATTCTTTTTTTTTTTAATGTTAGCTAGGTGGACTTGATCCTAGTTAAATCCCTCTCATCCCCTGCAAAAATCTTATTTTCTAGGATTTCCCCCAAACCCCCAGAAAGATCCGTGAAATTTTCAGTTATTATGCATGTATGATTAAAAGGATCTATTATTAGAACGTGTCTGGCAGCAGAGCAACTGCTCACTTTCCGCATAATAGGCTATTAATTAATACCCTTGCTGCACAGACAGCAAGGCTGGGGATATAATCTGGGTCCAGCCTGCAGGAAGTTACCCTCAATTCCCAAACTGCACAGTGCCCTGAGCCAGAAACTGCAGCGCAGTCAGAGAGGTGCTGTGGGGCCATCCACTGTCCATCATGGAGCTGAAGCTGGGCACTGATCTCCCTGGCACAGCACCCTGCCTGGAGCCACTATTAACAATTTAGTGAGCTTCACTTTATTCTAGCTAGTTTAGAAAGAATGAAATTCACAAATCCCTTGTAGCCTGGATAGGAGCCTGTTTCTATCCAACACTGGGGGTTCTTTAATATATAGAGTCTAGTAGGTTCTGGTACCCTCTAAAGTGCATTACTCCCTATAGATGTAATGCCTTTGCTCATTTCTAAGAGCTTTTCTATTAATTTAGTCCCAAATTGGCATGGAAAAAAGTCATTGTCATGGTGACAAATCTGAAATAGGACTTTAGCATTATGCTGTTAAATATGTGTACTGCTCTCTAACTTACTGGCTGATGGAATTATTTTCCACATTCAGCAGTGAGCATGACAAGAAAAGCTGAAAGCAGAGCCCATGAAAACTCTTGTTTAACTTGCTTTCTTTTGATATGCTGTCGAGGCCAGAAGGCTATGGTATTTTTGTGACAAATATGATTCTACATTCACTGAAATGGAAGAACTAACCAGCCTCAGTGGAAATCTTCTTAACCATCTAAGGATGGAATAAAGTTCTGAGCTTTTGGTCTGCATTTCAGAATCAGAAAGGGTGTGTGAGTTGGAAGTGCTTCTTTTAGTACTGTCTTTAGTACTGTTCTTTCTTCATTAAAATTAATTACTGAGATATTGTTACACTTCATTTGGTATTAGTAAAGGCAGCACATCCCTTCTGTATTTAGTCTTTATTTAGTCTATATTTAGTCTAATGTTTTACCTACGTAGCAGTTTTTTATGAAATCTTAAGTTTGAAGTTTCAGCCAAAACATGGCATAGACCACGTGTAAAGGTGAAAGAGAGCATGTGTTCATGGAATTACCATATCCTGGTTATTTCTGATGAAGCCAGTGGAAGTGTAGTTCTCTCGAGAGCTAAAATTTTCAAATTTTGCTGGTAGAATCTATATGGAAGATTCAAGCCTCATCTGACTCTTTTACTAATTTGATACAAGATTCATATAGTTGTTTGGTTTAGGGTTCATATTAGAAACATTTATCCAAAGGGAGGTAAAAGTGTTCTCTATTTTGTCTTATTAAAGACAGAATGCTCTGAATGCTAATCATGAGTACTCTAAAAGCTCAGACTTGAAATGCAGTGAGTCTGGCCATTATGGTAGCTTGTTCCTGAGAGGGCTTGCATTCCTCATGGGTTAGTCAGTGGCGCTGGTTTCATTTATAAATGTTGCTGAAGCCCGTGCTGGTTCTCTGGTGGTGTGGGGAGAAGAGGTGAGCACAGCCAAGCAGTGATTCCACACTGTGATTCAGGATTGGCATTTTTTAATTCAGTGCAGAGAAACAAGCTTTGGTTTTGTTGGGGTAGGAAGCCAGTTTTAAAAGTCAAAATCTGTCATGAAGAAGTCTCTATTCCTTTTAGTTGTTGTTGCTATTATTGTTTTTGACAGTAAGATGAACTTCTTTACAAAGTGATCCATTACAGTTATTTTAGCTGACCATTTTTGGCAGGATCTTCTTGTAAAATCCCTTTTGAAACATGGCCATGGTCTTATCAGAACATCTGCTTGTATAGCTTCTATTTCATAAATAAGATGCATGTTAAAAAAAAAAAAAAAAAAAAGCCTGAATCATCCTCCTTACCTTTATTTTTAAGCTTAACACTTCCAATATAAATACAAACTGCTTCTGCAAATGCAAGCTAAGCCTGTTGCTCTGGAGCCTTTGCAGCCCTCTTCCTCTCCCTTCCCTTTCTTTCCCTCTTCCACACACCTACCTGCCTCTTACTCCTACTCCCCAGGTGCTGGGATACTGGAAAGCTCAATGAGTTTCAATTATTCCTCCTTCCACCAACTTCCAAAAGATGAATTGGGAAATTTTGAAAAATACTTAAAGGGTGTTACTAAAGGCCATTTTGAAATCCCAAAGTGCTGAGCAGTCTATAGCATTTACATCCCCCTCAAGCACTAGTACTTTTAAAGCAAATAAATTGTAAAAATTAACATAGAAGTACCTTGTTAACCAACAAGGTTAGCGACATGCTTCAGGTGACCTGCACGTGCAAATTTTACTCTCATGAATTTCACTAACAAATTATTTATTCTCTTTTGTATTAGTATTCACTGAAAATGTTATTTTTATTAATTTATTTAACTGTTAAAATATAGATACTGATTTTTATGTGACTCCTACCTTCCCCTACTCTGTTGTTGTATGGTATGTAACTGTTTTGCAGAATCACTGCTTTTTTCGTAAAAGTCCAGAAGGGTTTTCTGTTTTGCTTCTTTATCACAAGGCGGCAAACCCCTTATGGTGTGTACCTGAGATTTCTTGCAGCCTGAGGAAAGAACCAGATTGGAACACTGTAAATTTAATGTAACTGATGGGTCAGTTCAACAACCATGTCCCAGCTGGGGTTTTTCTGTAGGGACAGTTTTCCCCTTTGGAGCTCCTTTCCCTCACATTTTTGAAGGATAGTGGAATTTTTTAGTTACATGAAGTATTTTGGCTATAAAACTCAGCTAAGTAAGCCCAGTTTATGTTTATTTTCACTTTTTAAATAAGATAAAGGAAAACTTCCAGAATAAAAGGAAAGTCCAAGCAGTATTATGTGCCCAGACTCATGGGGCCATAGAAATATAGAAAAGGTTTTAAGTATGAATTGCTTTGGAGCTACAGAGATGTAAATCTCAGCCAGCTGTGTCCCATTCATGCAAGGTCCATAGATGATAACTTGAAACATTTAAACAAATTATCTGAACCTGAAACATCAAGGAGAGAATGCCTGTTTTCCATACACTCCAGTGTGAACCAGTTTATTTGTTTCTAATGGGGACTGGATAAATGGATCCCATACTAATACATAGGTAGAAAACTCTGTCAGTTTTCTTAAGGAGAGTGAGACAAATAAATAGAAAAACTGTTTTTAATATCTCTTGTCTATTAATGTAGAGATGAACACAGTTGCTCATCCTAATCTGTGAGTTTTGAACTGAAGTTATCTCATTGCTTTTAATTCAAGCAAGTAGTCCTTAAGTTCTAAGATTCAACTTCAAAGTAATTTTTTTCTTTCATCAAAATTAACATTCTATCTTTACAAGCTAATACAAATCTAAGGGCAAAAAAATAGTTGTGTCTCTAGAAATCTGCTGGGACAGTGTCATTGTTCCTATACGTACTGACTGCAATCCCATATCTAGGTCATCCAGTCTTTGGCAAGTGCCTGTCATCTTTATGTTTTAAAGCAAAAAAAAGACAGAAGATCTCTACCTTGTCTAATGTGTCAGTGTTCTGGGGATAACATCACTCCCTGGTGTGTAAATCCCATAGGGGGAGATTTGAATAGGAAAATTGATCTACTTTCACATGTCATTTCTCTCAACAATTAAGGTCTACAGGTCACTCACACCCTGAAAACTGATTACTGACAGAGCTGGATTTATTTTAGTGGCAGGAATGATCCGTGACATATGTGGCAAAAAATTTATTTTTAATAGTACTGTATCTGTGTTTTACAAAAAGGGAAATAAATTACCCTGGTTAAGGAAGCCTGGAGGAAAGTCAAAGTGGAGCAATATCCCACTGCTCCATCCATTGAAAGGCCTGATTTTATCCCCAAGCTGCAAGAAAAGTGAGCAATTCTTTGTAATTGAGCCATGGAGCTCATGAAAGAGAGGAACTGATGCATTATCCTATTTTCTAATAACATTGCTTTATGATACTGCTGCTCTTTCAAATGCTGCATTTTGAGAAGAGGCATTATGAGCCAGAGCGTACAAAAACTGTACTGTTTTTCCTTCCTTGCTATAAAAAGCAGAACCTTGGATGTTAGCAGAATGGCAGTATAATTGTATATTTTTAAAAAACCTACATCAAAATGGAGTTACACATAGTCAAGCTGGATATGGTATTGTTAAGTAGAACTGAGTAATCTTGCCATTTGTACTGCCGCTTCCTTTTGACTTTGTGCATTTTGCTTTTCTCTTTCTTAGATGCACAGCCCACAGATGGAGAAAGGGAGGTATGGAACCAGATCAGTGCAGTGTTGCAGGACTCGGAAAGCATGCTTGCAGACCTTCAGGCTTACAAGGGAGCTGGGCAAGAAATTAGAGATGTATGTTTGTTAATGACAGTTCTTTGGAAGCAAAATCAGGCAAAACTCAATGTGTTCCTTGCTTCTGTTCTCTGTCCAAGCACATTGTATGAATTCATATTAAATTCTCCTTAAAATTGTATTTTTAAAATGTGTAATAGATTATCCATAGCATTCAATAGAAAGCCGTAATGCGAAATCATTAAATGATGGCTGTTGGAACTTCTTTCAGGTTTTCTGTTAGTAATTACTAATTATTTTTCACTTCAAGAAACACCATTTCATGCACCTTGTTTCATGTATCTCATGGTAGAAGTCAAAGTTGAGGATGTGGAAGAAGTAATAGGTGTCAGAAATACATGACACAGGTAGCTGTTCTTATGTGTAAGTGGAATAATGCACCACAGTAAATTATAACTTCACATTCACTTAGGAGGCATCTTTTTTCTGTGGAACTGATCCTGAAGTACGATTTTGAACTGTAACTTAGAATTTTTTCTCAGGTGACCAAAACTTTTGCTGCAACAGATTTGCAGATACTCTTAGTGTGAGGTGTTGGTTACTTAAAAACCTCAACATGTTGAAGATTTCAAAAGCATGAAAACCTGAAAAAACAGGCTACTTTCTCAACCAGTAGTCATACAAAAGATTTTACTTCATGCTTTTACAATTATTTTTCTCCCAAGAGAATATGCAAGAACATATTTCTGTATGTCACCATATTTCTATATGGTTCACTGTAATGAATGATTTTAAATCAGTATGTTACAAGGGGAGAGGGAAGGTAAAAAACACAGTATTTTTTGGAATCCTATGCAATGTAATTTCTCTGAATTCTTCTATGTTTTACAATACTTACTTTTTAAAATAATCTAGAAAACTCCCAAACCACCTTTTGCTTGTTATTCATTTATCACAGGTCTTTACAGTAATATTTTCATTTCAGGCAATACAAAATCCCAATGATATCCAGCTGCAAGAAAAAGCATGGAATTCAGTCTGTCCCTTGGTTGTAAGGCTAAAGCGCTTTTATGAGTTTTCACTCAGATTAGGTGAGCCCTGTTTTAGTATGTCTTACTGGCTTTTTATGTATAATGAAAGAGGAAGTTTTGTCTTTCCACGGACTTTTGAAAAGAATTAATATTATTTTTGTTTGATATCAACAGAAATTTAGCTGCAATTGCATTTATCAAGGTATCTCTTTAATCTTAATTTCATAGTTTGTTAGTTTGTTTCTATTACCTAAATATTGTACACACGAAAAACATGATAAAACTACAAAGTTTTTCTCTGTTTCCTGCCACTTTTCTCCACTTCACTGGTCCATGTTGGACTAATGCAATTTATTTTTTGTAATTTGGATCCTTTGGACTTTTAAAGGGAATGTAAGCCAGTAATATTTTGACACTTTTTAAAAGCAGGGATAATGGGGAAAGAGTATCAATAAACTCTCTCACAGGGTGAAAATCCAAAGTTGGATGAGTTTGACTGACTTTATCGGCCCAACAAACACAAAAGGTGTTGCAATTGCGCTTTGAATTAGGACTCTGGAATGCAAATGTATGGATGGACTGAGAGGGCTTCCAGTGCAAGGGAATTCTTCTACAATGTTCTCTGTCTTTCACTTTTTGAGTTATGCTAGTAATTACAGGCACAAGAGCTAATTTATATTGCTATCAGTGCCGAAGAGTACACTTTTAGTAACAGATATGCCAGAATAATCTCTATACTGAGCTGATGGCTAATTGAGGAAGATAAAAGTGTTGAATAACTGAATGCAAGAAAAATGCTTCCTCTAGAATTTTTGATAGGGATCCCAGATAGAGGGTGACAAAAATGGAAAAGAATTCAGTGATACAAAATGGAGAGAAAATGGCAGAGCCTGAAGAGGCAGGTGTCTTTAATTAATGCTTCTCACTTTGGAATAGTAAGAAAAACCACTTCTGTTAGGGCTGTGCATGTTCAGAGGGTTCCTTGCCTTCAAATGCAGTATATTTAGACACACAATTAAAACTGTCTTTGTGTGGACTGACTGTAATTTATTCTTCTGATTTTTATTCAGAGAAAGCCCTGCAGAGTTTACTGGAATCCTTGACATGCCCTCCCTACACTCCAACTCAGCACCTGGAACGGGAACAAGCTCTAGCAAAAGAGTTTGCAGAAATCTTACATTTTACTCTTCGTTTTGATGAACTTAAGGTTAATAAAGTTGTTTAATACATATTGATTTTTGCCATGTATTTTGAACCAAAACTGATTATTTCCTGTTTGTCTTCCTGGAAGATGAGAAACCCAGCAATTCAGAACGACTTCAGTTATTACAGACGGACAATAAGTCGCAACAGAATAAACAACATGCATGTAAGTAAATAAACTCTGATGTGCTGCACACAGTGAGGTATTTATTTATCAGGATGCATTTATGCCATTTGTGGTAGAGTTTTTGCTTTTGATTCAGTAGCTGTCATGTTCTCTCCTTCACACCGAGAGTTAATCAGCAGTCCGGATGAAGTGATTAAAGAGGACTATTCATGCAGCAATCTGCTTGCTGACATAAAAATGTACTGTATCTTTTTCTTGCTGCTGGCAAGATTTTAAAGAGCTTTACTGACTATTTTTTGTCCTGTTTTCATCAGCTAGACATTGAGAATGAAGTGAACAATGAAATGGCCAATAGGATGTCCCTGTTCTATGCAGAGGCCACACCAATGCTGAAAACGCTCAGTAACGCAACGACACATTTTGTATCAGAAGTAGGTAAAGGGAGAGAAAGGTCTAACACAGACATTCTTGATTTTAATTTTACAGGATAGTTTGCTGAACATTGATTTTGTCTTTCCCTTCCAGAACAAAACATTACCAATTGAAAATACAACGGACTGTCTAAGTACTATGGCCAGCGTATGTAAAGTCATGTTGGAAACACCGTAAGTTTTATTCTAAGTCTTGGAGGGTTTGTATGAGAGGACTTGTACTTTAATTAGCCACCTGGGATAACACGGCTTTTTCTAAGTGAATTCCTGTATCTTTGCCTTAAGTTGTTACTACTCTTGAGTACAAAAGCATGACCTGGTATTGGAAAGCCTTGCCTCCTGTTCTAACCACCTTATGATCTCTTCCATGAATCAGTGTTGAGTTCTGTTGGGGAGAGCTTACATGGTCAGCCTGCATTTCAACAAAAGGTTAAAATATGAGTGTAATCATGCCCTCACAGGCTTCAGTATCTGTGTCTTGTCTAACCAGGACGAAAGGCGGACTGCTGCCTCCTGCTTGCCTGTGCTGCTCAATTATTAGCACACAGAGGGGCAAGATTTTGGCTCTTCCAAGAGGCACTTTACCAAATACACAAGGACTGTTTTAAGGACCATATAAGTAGGTCTTTATTGGATGCAGCCATCTTATTCTAGATATGAAAAAATTCAGCTGTCTGAATTTTCATTCATATGAATGTATTCAGATGTACAATTGTGATCCTATCTGCTAATGTAGGTAATAATAGCCAGTGAGGTTCTTTATTATTACTTTGCTATGCAATTAGTGGAGTATATTTTAGGTTAGATGTGTCTTTGACTGGAAACATATACAAGATAGAGGCAAAGTAGTCTTTCTGCCTATGAGTCATTTGTTCATGGTGGCATATAAAGGATAGCATTCCTGAGGTTTTTGTTTGTTTGTTGAAAATTGTGGAGAAGTGTGTGTAGGGGCAGGACTCATCTCACAATCCTGAGACATCACAGAAGTAGTAACTGAAAAGTGGCCTTATGAGTCAGCTCTTTTTTTGGCAAAAGTAGAGAAAAAAGTTGTGAGTCATCTAGAAGATTATCTGATATTTAATTCTAATTGTGGGATAATCAAGCATTTTCACATAAAAATTTCTGTAACCTTTAAATCTGCTCATGTTATGATGCTGTGGAAGAATAAAAGCTGAAGTTGCTGTAAATTGAGAGGTACTACAGTACAGAGAGAGAGAACAATGACTATTACAATCCACCCTGGTATAGCCTTGAACTTCCCAGCTGCTGAACTGAGATCCTACTTAACAGTTTCAAAGTAGGAATTTAAGCAAAAACAGTAGCTTTCCTTTGAGGTCCCAGCATGTCATGTTTCTGAGATTAAACAGAAGTATGATCAGTCTCCATCACATTTCATGAAGTTTTCTATGAAGCCATCATCACATACATTTTGAGGATCTCAACTGAGCATGGGTATGACAAGAGGTTTACATCTCTATCTAGTTTCTAACCATTCTTTTAAATTGGCAAGGGCTTACAGAATTCACAGATATTTAAAGTCTTACTAATCTGCAACCTTAAAATATACTTTTAGTTCAGATTTCACACACTCACAGTCTAGTTTTTAAAACTGTCTAGTAAAAGGTCTAGAATGTTTATTTCTTCTGTTCTGTTTTCCAGGGAGTACAGGAGTAGATTCACCAGTGAAGAGACCCTTATGTTCTGCATGCGAGTAATGGTGGGAGTTATTATTCTGTACGATCACGTTCACCCTGTGGGAGCCTTCTCAAAGACATCAAAGATTGATGTAAGAGAGACCTTTTTTAATACTCTTTAATAAGCTTTGAGAATACTAGTCTGCAGGTTTTTTTCAGCACAAGCTTATGGCTTGGTATAAATAATTTTAATTACTTTTGAATGGCAAAATTTAGAATTTGTCTTCACTTCTGCACTTTAATACATCCATTTGTTGGACAGTAAAATAAGGTCCAGCTTTTTTCCTTTGTATTTTCTTCCAGGCGCAGATAATAATTTTTCCTTGTTACCTCTGCTTTCTTGCATGCTGTATCATTAGGCTAAAATAAATTTGTATTACACCTAGCCTGGAATATGTTCTGGGGTCATAGTTTTTTTAATCATGTAATTTATTGTTGCTGAAATGCTCATCTTTGGCAGTAGTTGTGTTGTAAATAAGTAGATATTCAATGTTGTCTCTGCTTTGTCTGAGATCTGAACTAGCAGAACTGAAATGTTACTGTTGTAATGTTAATGGCCCTTCAGTTTTATCTTTGGCATGGCCAATCACAGAGAAATCAACCTTATTTTTCCATTTGAGAAATTGCAGGCACACATAAAAAGAGTACTTTTTTTTTAATGTTTTTTACAAACCTAAATCTCGTGCACCACTTCTTTCAGCAGAAATAAGCTGTTATTAATGAAAAAGATGCCAAGTCTTTCCCTTTACAAGAGAGACTACTTCAAAAGAAAAGAAAAAACATACATTATTGCCCTCCATGCTACTGGGTCTTAGTTAGCATTTTGCATCTGCAGATAGCAGAATTTTGCCACATCTCCTCTTTGTAGAGAGTGAAAGATTTGTCACAAAGAGGTGAATAGATTTGCTCAAGGTCATGAAGCAGATAGAGCCTGGGACTTGAATGCAGATTTCTTGACTGCTAGTTCAGTCTCTTGCCTACAGAGGCAGCGCAAATGAAATTCTGATAGGACCAAATATACATTGTGCATACTTTGTTTCTCACATTTATCCTAAAGCCCTGTAATCATACAGGAAATTTAGCTAGATATAAATGGGAGGCAGGAGATGTATGACGCAGTTTTAAAAAATTAGTACATGGTCCCAAATCTTGATTTGCTTAGTTTAGTGATTTTTCTGTAATTAAAAAGTCTTCTAGTATTTCAGATTATGAGGTTTTTTTTACTGTGGAAAACAATTCTTTTCTCCAAACTACTCACTTCAGCCATTTAAGCCATTTCAAGAAATTTTCAAGAGCAGTGAAGTATATTACCCTTTCCTTACTCTTTCAAGACTGGAGGCAGTATTTCAAGCTATTAATTACAGTCTCCTAGCTTAGACATCCTAATTGTTTTAGGGATTCTGATTCTAACAAAAATGAAAAATAATTGCTCAAATTTTTATCGTCTTTGACTTGGTCTGGTCTGATCAGATCTGTTCAGGCATGTAAACCTGTACTGAGTGATGGGCGCATAGACTTGAGTTTCTTTAATTTAGGAAAAATAATTGTGTCACTTCAAAAGATGTGGTGCTGGCCTGAGAATCTCATCTGATCTGTTATTTGTAAAGTTAGTTACACCTTCCAGGTAGAAATGAGCCAGCTGTGCAGTGAGCAGTGTCTTGGGCTGGACACTGTCGAGGACACTGAGCTACGTTTTCTGATTAATTTTTGCTGGCAAATAAATGGACACTGACGCCAATTACATGTTTCATCATCCACTTCCTTAATAAGGCAGAGGTTTTCTTTAGCTGCAAAGAAGATTCTGACATGTAGATTTAGCACTCCAATGTGACTTGGAAAATTAAAGGATTCAGATCTTGACTCGGCCATGTCTTTATCTCTCATTTTGAATAAAATGAAATTAATCTAGGCTTATTTCTGGATAGCTAGATTAGATGTCTTCATAGCAGTGGGAAGAAATAGGTACTTCTGGGGCACAATTCATTACATATGAAAATATATTCTGAATAGGTTAGAAGAATTTCATGTTTCTCTCTGTTGACTAACTAGGGAGTCTGTACAGTAGGTCAAATGAGTTCTACTCCTGCTTTCTCTGCTTCATTTCCCCTTTTGTAAATTTAGACAGTTTCAGCCTGTTTTTTACAGTCTCCACAAAGATGTTCATTCAGTGTGGTGTTAAAATCAACACCATGGACTTCTTAAATTAAATTTTTAATCACTAGTTATGAAACAAATTTTAAGTTGTCACTGGTTAGATTTTCAACTAAAAACTGAATACTGACAATTTCTTCCTTGTATGCAAACACAAAAATAAAAGTCAAAGTTGAAACATCTCTTCTTAGAGTTGTTAATAGCAATGACATGGAACTTCCAAAATCTCTATTTTTTTTAGCTTATATCAGCAGGTTTTGATTTTTATATTTTTAATTTGGAATTGGAGAAATCATATGCAAGTTAAAATATAAACCCTTGATATATAATTTCCTTTCTACAAATTAAAGTAGATGTTTTCTCCAAAGTTAAGTTTTTAACTTTGAGATAATTTTAATAAGTTACAATGCTTTTATTGTGTCATGTTTACATTAACAGTAAGAAAAGAAACCTGCCTGTATAGTGAAAATTTTCCTTGTTTTCAGCTAGTGCAATTCATATATTATTGTTCAATAGTGGCATGCTTCTGTTCCCAGATGAAGGGATGCATAAAAGTTTTAAAGGAACAACCACCTGACTCTGTGGAAGGACTTCTGAATGCTCTCAGGTATGTGTGATTCAGCCTTAGAAAATTCCTCTTTATTTTTCTTCCCATATCTTTATATTGAAGACTCTTCACTTTAGAAACTTGATTTAATAAGATTATCTTTTCAGGTTTGCCTTCATCACCTGGGGTTTTCTTAATATTAATTTATTTCCATTTCATTTCACTTGAATAAACAACAGCTATTAATATTGTAAATAATATATCCTAGCTAAGATTTGCTATATAAAATACCCCAACATCTAGAACATTTTAGAAATGAAGTATCAGATTTGTATTTCTCAAACCCTTAGTACTTCCCTTCTCCCTTTCCATCTTAGTAAGACTTTTTTCTTTTTTTTTTAACCTTGCTGAATTCTATGGCTTCAAGAAAATTGCATCCTAAATCTCAATCCTGTAGCTAAGTGTTTATGGTGCTGTCTTGGGAAGGAAGACACATCAGGGTCTGGCACTTCTCTGAAGCTGAGAAGGGAGTTGGTACCAAGTTTTTCAGAGCTGTTTTGAGTTCTCTAGCTGTTGAATGCTTGGATAGAGTGAGAACTGCACCTCGGTATTTGCTTATCATGTCTTTTGAATTAAATTCGATGTGGAGTTAAATCCTACAGGTATCAAGTGTGTTTTGAGCTTATGTAATTATCAATCTCCCTGTGAGCATAGGCAGTGGAGGATGTTTGGGTTTAAATGGAAAAACCACACTAAAGCTCTTCAGTGGTCTCAGAATGTTTAAGAAAACTGCTTAAAGTCATAGATTATGCCAAAGTTCAGTCTAGATTCCTAAGTGCTTTTAGTATTTACCATATTTCTTACGTCTTTCCACAATTTTTCTTCTTTTGAGGCTTTTAACTGGAAAAAAATGAGAGATAAGTTTGACCCAAGGTTATGACAATGTCATAGATAGCAAACAGGATTTAGCCACAGTTCTCCACCTTTTAGCAGGGAATAATGTATTGCATAGGGTATTTAGAAGATAAAGAGCACCCAACTCTTACCAGTTAAATTCCAGTGATCAGAAGAGGAACATGTAAATTCCTCCTTTGTGTAACTGAGCTGTGCTGATTTCAAAAACAGGCTCAAGTGTTCAGACTTTTCCTATCCCTGTTCATTTTCTAAATTATTGTTTTAATTTGTAATTTCTAGGTTTACTACAAAACACCTGAATGATGAATCTACTTCAAAACAAATTCGAGCTATGCTGCAGTAATATCCAGAGACAAGTAGATGTTTGTATTGATCACAGAAGATGTGTATGTTTACATAATTTAATACAGTTTGATGTTAATACTTGTGTGTATTTACATAACCATTTTCTTCACATTGCTAAAATATATGAATCTGTTCATAACCTGACTGACTTTATATAGTGCAACCTAAGTTTTTATGCTAGCCTTTATCTTTTGACTTTTAAAATACTTTTTTACTTAGATACTTCAGTTATGACAGTTTATCTGTGCATTTTAATCCTTAAACACCTTCTCTATCAGAGAAGTAAGTAGTAGTGAAGACAAAATGGAAATCAAACTGAAATGTCAAAGGTACCACAGAAAAGGAACATTAAAGAAGAAGAAAGTAATATAAGAGAAAGTAAAATTTATTGGGTATGTTTTAAAGAACATGTGCACATGTTTTGGTCAGTTTTAGGATCTTGTCAAGCTAGTATGAATAAGAGAATACCTGAATGTTCATCACTCTCATAAAATGCATTGTCTTTCCTGTAATAAGTGGAGATCCACCTAATTTTAAGGATTATGTGCTGTCTGGCATTGCAAATATATTTCAAACAGGTAATTTTACCTTTTTAATTAAGTATAACCTGTACCTTTCAACAGTTGAGGAAATGAATATCCTTTTTCAGATTCAGTATAAATAAACAGAAAATATGCTTAAAGATCATTGATAGATTTTGAAAATTCTGTATAATTTTATTAGATTTAGAAAGGAAAGGGAAAATACTAATGCCTTGACTTAACTGGAAAAGGTTTGTCAGTGTAAATATATCACAATGAACATTAACTCCCAGACAGCTCTAGTTGGTAAGGAATTTTTTTGCTGATCTAAACTAGTACACTCTTCTGTAGCAACAAGCTTCCCTAGTGTCAAATCAGCCTCATCAAACTAGGGATGGTTTAAATTTAAGAGCTGATCTGTTCTTAGGAACTCCATCAAGTTCCTGATAATGTTATTCTTTAGATGATTCAGCATCAACACAGAAGTATTTATCAGCTGACTGCTCTTCATTGGCTCTTGAGATGTGATTGATACTTAAAGGAGTTAAGTTCCTTGCTGAGTTGTTTGTTCTTACTTTCTGGTAAATTTTCCAGTAAATGGAATAGAAATACTTTGCCAAAAGCAGCAAAGTGCTCATGCTCTGTTAAGTGTGTCTACTGGGTGGTCTGCAGTTGCTGTACATATTCTTGCAGAGGTCACGTTCTGAAAATGTGTTTGATTTTGTGTACTTTGCTTGCATGTATGTGTGGAAACTCCAGTGCTTGTGCACAGATTCAGATTTGTATTTGCTTTTTCCTGTGTAGATAAATCAGGGTTTGTGTGCTTTCACTGGAATTTTCATGCACATCTCTTCTAAAAACATTACCTTAACACTTTGAAGGTGCATTTGGTCTGCTGCAACTCGGCTGCACTGTGACAAACTGTCACTGAACTCAGTCCTTAAACAGTATTAATGTCACAAGTTCTCTGGAGTAGGGATTGGCATAAGAGTTAATTTCTGAGCAGAGCAACCACTGTGAGGTTTCTCAGGCCTGATCAGAACCCACAGGTGCCAATGTCATACATGTCATGATACTGGACAGCACCACAGCTCCAGCATTGGTGCCACACCTCTGCAGGTGCAGCAGCCGAGTACTATGTTGTTGTCGGGGGCAGAATTAGAACTCACTCACATTAGACTTTTTTTTTTTTTTTCTGAAAACAATGATCACACTTTTTTCACAGTAGTAAATCCACTGTTTACAAGCTCCATTTTTAGTGGGGGGACATCTAAAAATGTATATTAGGGAAAATCCTGCTTTGTTCATAGTCACTTCCAGTTAGGTAAATTAGGTGGATGACAGGCCATTCTGTTGAGCTTTGGTAACTGAAGTTAATATATGCTTATGTGCAATTTTTTGTCAAACAATAAAGTCTTATCTTTAAGTAGCCCAGAGAAAAGCTATTTGTCACTTGTATAATAAAAATGTAAACCTTAAAGCATACTGTGAGTTGTCATGTGCTGTTTGTTGAAGTCACGGGATTTCTTTGCCTGCTTTGATGTTTTTGTACAGATTTGTTTGAAATAATAAAACATTTGGTACCATAAGCTTTGGGACTCCCTATATTTAGAGATAACATATTATTTTGTCTCATCATTATGTAAGAATACATGTTTGTGATATGATAAATATTTAAGCCTCATAATGACAGCACTTCAGAATGCTCATAAATTGCCATCAATAGTTTGGGTCAGAAGAGCCCTAAAAATTTGCTAATTTTGTGGTAGAAGAAAATGCTGTTTTAAGGTTTTTGAAAGCATGAATTTGAAAGACTTAAGGTTTGTCACTTTGAACAATTGAATGTGTTTGAAACATAATTTATAACTTCTAAGCTTTCTGCTGCTACTAAGCGGCTGTCATGAAAGATAGCTTCTGAGATTGCATTTACTGGTATCTGGTAGACCACATCACTCAGATAAATTATCTTATGTTTTCCTTGTCTTCTAAAATTTACAAACCAACCAGAAGTCCTCTCTATGTTGCTTTCTGTGTTGTATTTCATCTAAATCTAAACTGGAAGTAAGACATAAATATATGAAATTGCTTGCATTCTTACATTTATTCTGAATTAAACAATGTAGGACATAAATTCTTCATATGAAATGAGCTGTCCTCCTCCTCCCCCATTTACTTCTTGAGCAGTTCAATGTAATCAATATATTCCTGTGACAATACAGTGCCACTTCAGTAGATTCCCATCTGGGAAAATGGTGCATCAGTTTTTCATGCCGCATCTGAACCAAAACAGTACAGGTGTCCAATTCTCAGCCTGTCAAGGTCCCTCTGAATGGCAGCACAACCATCTGGTGTATCAACAACTCCTCCCACTCTTCTATCATCTGCAAAACTCCTGAGGATACATTCTGCCCCACGCTCTGGGTCATTATTGAAGATGTTAAACAGCATTGATCCCAGTGCCAACCTCAGGGGAGCACCACTAGTGAGTGTCCTCAAGATGCATTTTGTGCTGCTGATGACATCCCCTTTGAGCTTGGTGCTCAGCCAGTTCTCAGTGTACCCCACTGCCAGTTTAGCTCATCCAGAGTTCACCAGTTTGCCTATGAGGAAGTTACAGTGCCACAAGCCTTGCTAAAGTCAAGATAAAGAAGACATCGGCCAGCTCACTCCACATTTATGGTGTATCCCATCAGGTCTCACTGATTGTGTAGGGCCAGATTGTTTAAGTGTTCCCACCTAATCCCTGCCCAGTCTTTCTTGCTCCAGACTTTCTGGTTTCAGAGGCCTGGGATTCCTGAAGGAAAATCCTACCCTTAAAAGACTAAGGCTAAGTGGACACTGAATTTCTTGATCTTATCTATGTTCTTTGTCACAGGTCCCACACGCCACTTAGCAGCAGGCAGACATTTTCCATAACTTTCCTGTTGCTGCTGATATACAAGCCCTTTTTATTGACCTTCACCAAAATTCACTTCAGAAGGGCTTTGGCTTTCCTAAGTCCCACCATGCCGTCTTTGCTTGGTTTCATGCTTGTCAGGGAGGACTGTTCTTGAGCTTGGAGGAGGTGGTCCTTGAAATTAAGCCAGGTCTCCTGGACAAGTCTCTCAGGGGCTGTATCCCATGCAGTGCTTCCAACCAGATCCCTGAACAATCTAAATTAAAATTCCCAAGTTAAATCGTATTTGTATATCATCTTGTGGCTCTGAAGTCAGAAATATGCTTTTAAAATTGCATGTTTTCTGGGACTGTTAGAAGTGTGTGGTTCTGTGAACATCAAAAGTCAAGAAATACGAAATCTTGCGTGTCCCTAAAGTTTGCTAGTAGTTGCAAATAGTTGGAAGATGTGGGGTTTTGGCTTTTTTCTTTAAAATGTAGGACACTAATTACCGTTTTTTGCCTTAGATGAATTCTCTAATCCAAAATTACAGAATCTATTACTTCATATTTCGAAGCACATTAGGTAACGCAATGCAAGTGAGCAGGCTGAAGCAGTGACATGAATTTGAATTGCCAATAGGAGAATAAAACCCACTGTTGGTTTAAAAGCCGGTATAGCGAACTAGCATTTTAACTTAGCAGTCTGTAGTGCTTCCTGCTTTAGACTAATAAATGTGAATTCCTGGCTGCCACATAATCCATATTCGGCAAACACAGAAATCTTTCATACAGATTTGAGGCAAATATGACTCAATGGATTTCAGTAGAGCTGTTTCTGATTGACACAGGTGTAAACAATGCCCTTTGTCTTCTCTCAGTCGTGGCCTTTGACCCAGGTTGCTTATTACTGAGCAGATTGAGTCTTCTCCTCGTGAGGATCAATGGCGTAACATAATAATCTTGCAGAGATCTCCTGTGCTTGACTGCTTTGAAAATAAAGCTAAAATGAACAATGCAGTAGGTGTTCTAGAAAATGAGTATATAGTTAAAATACAGGCAACCAAGCACTACGCCCTAGTTTAAAAGGAAGAAACATCATGATTTTCCAACACATCTTAATTTGGGGCGGAGCTGGAATTAATATAACTCTCTTGTCTTAGGTATCTGGGCTGTTGGCAAATATGTAGACTTTGGTATTAAGGACTTGACATACCTCTTGACGTTTTAAAATTGCTCACAGAACTTGAAGGTCAGAATATTTGTATGCGGCTTGGATCAAAACTACTACTACAGCTCATGATAATTCTCATTCTGTGAGGATCCATTTAATGTAAGGTGGAGATTTTTTTGGTTTTTCTTTTTGTTTGGTTTTGGGTTTGGTTGATATGGGGTTTTGTTTGTATTGCATACAAGGCTGTGGTTAATTATAGGCACTTTCATTATTAAACTCAGGCTTAAATAACATGCAGCATCAGAGCTCAAAGGCTCTTTAATAGAAACCTTCCCAAACAAGATTCCTTACAGGGGACTTGAATTAGGTTTCTTAGATGAATTTACTGAACAGGTAAATGTGGCCCCAGTTGGTGGGATAGTGAATATATCAATATAAGACTGAAGGAGCTATTACATCTCTCTGGAAATTTTTCGTTTGGGGAAAGAAAAGTTGTGGTATATAGCCAACCTAATTAAAGGATTTTGTGGAGGTTTTTGCTATGTGTGTCAAATGAAATGGACATATTTGTTCTGATTAATTTTGAATTACCCGTATTCAGGTATACATTCATAATAATATCTATGTTACTTATACAATGAGAGATTTTTTTGTAACCACTGGCCTAGCCAATTCTTTGCAGCTGTGTTTTAAATCTAGAGTGAATGCCAGATTTGTTTTACACAGCCTGTCAGACTGACAGGCTTTATTAAATTTGGAGCTTAAGATTCCTTTTGTTCAGTGGTTTCAGATTCACATTGAGACCCACTGCTCTGATTATGTGTTGTACGACTGTAATTAATTTGAGATACACAGATAAGACGAATTTTTTTTCTTTATTCTTGTCATTTGCTATATAATTGGCCAGAGTTTTAAATAATACAAGGTTACGTTAAATAAAATCAGCAAAAGTACTCAAATGCATGCTACCTGAAAATTACTTTAAATCATTTTGTTGAAAAATATTACTTCTGAGACAAGATTATTTTTCAAACAAGTAGCAGTATTTTTGTGTTTCTCAAATAGAACCTGAGGGTTTACTGTTACAGATATTGCCTGAGTATGTGAGTAGTTTGAATCAAGTGATGCAGTGTAACTGAGCTGAGTTTAACACAGGTGCCCAAGACACTGATCACTGTTCATTTTGGAAAGTTAGAGCTTCCTCAGTTCTTTCATACTGATGAAATTAGAGGAAAAAAAGAAAAAAGTTAATTTGTCTTTGACCCCAAGAACAATTTGAAATGCCATACTTAATAAAAATTAGCCAGTCTAACAAGCAAACATTGTGGGTTTTAGCTTTGAAAGATAAAGGCTTCAATTTAACTCAGATTCTTTTCATGCCAGGTTGTAGTGGGGCCATTACCATGTAAAACAAAAGGCCCAGGAAACACCAGAGATCTGCCCTCACCAAAGTCAGTCTGGGATCTTGCATGTATGTGGAAAGTTCAGTTCTCCTAGGGAGTTCGTTCAGTTGTATCACAGTTGTATTGGAAACTTCTGCTGGAAGAATTCTGGGACATCTTGTAATGACTTTGTTAGTCAAAAAGCAAAAAAAAATGAAAGATAGCCTTCTTGACTTGGCAGTATCAGGTCATTTACCTCCCTGATCTTAAAAGCAAAATGAAAATAATTAATGGTCAGAATACTGGTATCAGGGTTCCTAAAATGTCATCTTCCCACCTTCTTTTTAATTTTAATTTTTTAATTTCTTTTTATAATCTCTTTTCAAAATTAGAAATTTTTTTAGCCTCCATTTGAAGTAGATTAATTCTTCTACAGCTTTGTTCATATTAACTTGATATGCTGTTTGAAGCACAGAATTTTATGTCCTGCCTGACACAAACATCTTGAAAATACACAACAGGTGTTACAAACATTCATATGACATTTCAAGGGAGAGCCCTTGGAACAGCCGTAAGTTTTGCTTGAGGTAGCAAATTATGCTGTATGTGCAGTTGTCCAAAGAGTGTGGAGAGACAGGCCTCTAAAGACCCCTGTTCTTTGTGTTAGGATGGGCTAAATTGTCCCCAGAAATCATAGAATTGTTTGAGTTGGAAGGGACATTAAAGTCCATCCAGTTCCGACCCCCCGGCAGTGGGCAGGGACAGCTCTCACTAGACCAGGCTGCTCAGAGCCCCATCCAACCTGGCCCTGAACATTCCCTGGGGCATCCACAACTTCTTTGGACAACCTGTTCCAGTGTCTCACCACCCTCACAGTAAAGAGTTTCTTCCTAACATCTAAACTAAGCCTACTCTCTTTCAGTTTGAAGCCATTCCCTCTTGTCCTGTCCCTACAAGCTCTTGTAGAAAGTCCTTCTCCATCTATCTTGGTGGCTCCCTTCAGCTGCTGGAAGGCCACAATTAGGTCATCCCAGAGCCTTCTCTTTTCCAGGCTGAGCAATCCCAACTCTCTCAGCCTTTCCTCCCAGGAGAGGTGTTCCAACCCTCAAATCATCTCTGTGGCCTCCTCTGGACTCACTCCAACAGCTCCATATCCTTCCTGTGCTGGGGATCTCGGGGCTGGATGCAGCACTGCAGGTGGGGTCTCAGCAGAGCAGAGCAGAGCAGAGCAGAGCAGAGCAGAGCAGAGCAGAGCAGAGGGGCAGAATCCCCTCCCTTATGAGATTCCCATGGGCCCTATTCTCTGTGGAGATCCTGGGTTATTACCTTGGATAAAATGCTAGCTCCATGCTCCAGTCATCTTCAGGAGAGGCAACAAGGCATCTAAGTGTTCTCAGGATCTGAAAGCTTTTGCTTTGAGCAGTGTCTGTTGCTATCCTGTTCTGGGATTTCTGCAACAGCAAGAGGGAGGCAACACAAGCAGCATTATAAAATAAATGACATGGTTTTCATTCTAATTTAGTTTATCTTTGAGGATCTGATTCAAAGCCTGTTTGACTCATTAGCTTTCAAATTGCCAAGCTGAAAATAAACCGAAAAAAGGCCAAGCAAAACTTCTTCACTCTTACAAGTTGTACCTTTTTCTTCATGCGTGCTTATAAATCATCTTCTCTGTCTAGTAGCACTCAAGTACCTGACAGCATCACCAGCAATGCTAATTTCCTCAACAGGGTTCAGCAGTTCAACCTTACTGGGTTACTAGGAACTCCTTTGACTTACTCTCTCTGGTCTCTTCCATCTGTATCCACTTAGAATAAATGTCCTCTAAATACCACGTTTTAAGACATGTTACCTTACATTTGCCAAAACACGAGTTTTGTGCTCTGCCACAGTAGTGGAGAGTTACCCAACATTTCTTAAGTAATGTCTGGGTGCAATTCTGCACTCATTGTATGTCTTAATTACAAGAATCTTAGTTGTAATTACAAGTAATTTTTAATTCTAATTACAAATAATTGTTCAAATGGAACTATTCAATAGATACTCAAAGCATTTACATCGACAACAGTATGCAACAACTCATAAAATCACAGCTTTTTTATCACAGAGATTCTAGAAAAAGTCTCTACTTATGAAAATGCAGCATTTACTAAAATAAAGCTAAACAATAAATATAATTAATATCTATTTATATTATTATATTCTGAGGGTTTGCTTGCATTTTAAAATATTTCCCATTTTATGCCTATTACTGCGTTTGTTTTCCTTGAGATATAAGAAGTGTTTGCTGATAGAATAAGGTCTAGGTGTGGTTTCTAGAGCACACAGAGGAAAGATATGCTCCTGAAACCACTCCAAAAGTTTGGCTTATCCTAACAAAGAATAGTGAGCATTCATCTCAGGTGGAGATCTCAGCATCAGAACAAACCCCTGTGCAATAACAGCTTTCAGAAAAACGTTGAAATTTTTCATTGGAATCCAGTGAAGAAAATTAAAAACTGCTGATGGGAAAAAACTAACAAAGGAGTTCAAATTTGATCTTCAATTTGAATTGCATTCAGTAGAAAAACTGCATGAATCTTGTCTGACTTTGGACCAGGTTTCAGCTGACTTTTAATGATTACCTTTATTTTGATCAGATCAGGTGCAACTAAACATACAGCTCATTCTCAAATTTATTGTGATGATCTGAGTGAGAATTTTTCTGAGTAAAGTTGAGGCACTGGGATGTTTAATGAGAGTGAATTTGCTTTTATTGTTTGTATTTTTCCCTGAGTTAAACTTGATTACCATAAACCGCAAACATTCTGCCGGCCATGGGCAAAGAAATCTCTGCTGGGATAACCCTATTAATATAAGTGTCCTATACAAAAAACAGTCTTTAGCACACATGGGGTGTGTTGCATGAGGCAAAGGCTTTCATGTGCTCTTTATAGATCATGAAATGCAGCACAGCATAGGGAAGGACAGAATTTTGCCCTTAGTTTAATCCTATTAAGCATTTATTTTTTCTTGGTTTTCATTGTGAGACAGATTTCTCCCTTATTACCAGTCCTACTCTGGCAACTTCTTTTTTCCTATACTTGTATTTCATAGAACTTTTTAATTTTACTTCTAGTCAGATCTGTTTTTGTCTTATAAGGAAAGAAAATTAAGAGACTGGTCTGTTATCTCACATTTCAGTTAAGTCTAACATATATTTGCTTAGGGGTAAAAAAGGTTGAGGAAAAAAGGGAAATGTCAAAAATGAATAATAAATGGCATATAAACAGAAGCAGATTTTCTGTGATATGTTACCCCTGATAAACTTGATAATGTTTCCCAAATGTGTTGCCTTGGTTCAAATCCAAATCTACTGGTCAGGTTTTACGTGCTATTTTTAATTTTACTGCTTAAAAAACTTTACATCATCTTGTAGGAATTCCCTCCTACTGCATAGCTGTATCTAGTTATTTGTAGGTTAATATTCATCTTAATATAGATTCATATAAAACATGTGTCACCACAGAGGCAGCAAAAAGGCAGATCTGGGTGGGTAAAACAAGCTGGATTTGCAAGGAAACTCTTTTTTTCTTTTTAATGAAATATGTTTTCCTTTGAGGTCACTCTGCTGTTTGATATTGTAGACTCCAAGGTCTTTCCATTCAGTAAACTTTCCTTGCCCTTTAAACAGTGAAATCAGAATGTGAGAGGCGAATACAAACAACCAGGGACAGGGAGACCTGGAAACGTTTAGGATCCACAAAAAGCCTCTAGAACGAGGCAGTGAACTTGAGACATTGCAAAGCAGTTCAGCTTTTTGAATGCTTAAAAACAGAAATTGTCTCCTATAAGCATTGACTTGGTAGAGTTACTCTATTTCTACGTTGATAGTAGCAGTGATATTTATAGAGAAAGAAACTTTCTCAACATAAAATATTAAAGATACGGAATCATTAAAATGGCTGGAGGAAGGAATTATGCTTCCTGTGGCACAGCACTGAGATAAGAAGACAGAACCCTAGTAACAGGAGAGCTTTGCAGCATTACTTGCTGCTCAGTCCATTAGCTTGTGCTTTTCTACCATTACTCCACAGCAACTATTAAATATCACAGAATCACAGAATATTCAGACTTGGAAGGGACCTGCACGGATCATCAAGTGCAGCTCTTAAGTGAATGGCCCATATGGGGATCAAACCCATGATCTTGGCATTATTAGCGCCTTGTTCTGACCAACTGAGCTGATCTCATATGCTGCAAGTAATATCCTTAAATACCGAGTCTGTGCTTCAGTGCCCCAACCTTAGATAACTGCATATTTTGGAGTAGGTTGGGCCTGATGAACTTCATCATGATGAATTTGATGAACAGGGTTAGCACAGTGTGGATACTTTTAAAAGGGAGGTGAGCCATGTGCTTGCCCTTAGAAATCAGGTCGGGGTGTGAAAATAAGCCTGCATAGATAACAGACGGTGTCAGACCATGTCACAGCAGGATAGTTTCCTCAACAGAAAGAAGCAGCATAGAAAAAGCAGCAATAGCAGGTTAAGTTGCCTCCGTGAGACTTTGGATACTACCCCACCCAGATGGCTTGTAAGCAGCGAAAGCAATGTGGTCTAGATGAACCTGTCACAGGGCAAATAAAACCCTTTTCTGGAATGTAGCCACTCCAGCTGTACAGGGCACAGGGTGAGGACCAAGAGCCTCTTTCAGTCCCACCCTGTGCCCCAAGAACCCACAAAGGTCCATGGACAGCTTCAGCCTTTGCTCTGTCAGTTGTGGCAGGGTTGTTTTGCAGGCAGAGACAGAGCAAAAACATGGCTGTAGCCTCATCCTGCCATTCAGCCACTGGCCAGAGGCTGCACATGTTCAATTTATTAGTAGCCATGGAGCCTCTTTGTGCAGACACTTGGGATCTTACTCCAGATAACTGTGGTTCAAGAAGACAGAGGTGTTGGGTGGGGAAAAAAAGTGATTCACTGGCCATGTTTTGTATTCCATTATACCTTTTTTGTAGTTATTCTTTCAAACAAACACCAAAATCGGTTCATTTGTATTAAGGAAAATGTTCAAATAAGTGGTTAATTATTAAGTGGTATTATATAAAAATGTAAGTAGCTGATGAAATACAGCCTCTGCCATGCAGTCTTAAAATGTGAAGGACTTAGATGCCATCTCTCATACCTTGCTGAAACACCATAATTGATTTAAAATGTAAGAGTTTATCCTGACTGAATTCTGTGAACATTTTGGCAAAATACTAACATTCTAACAATAATATTTTTAAAGCTTTAGTAGAAATTAATGGATAAGATATGCTTGTGCTGGCTTTCACTAGGAAAGCCACATTTTTGCCTTTATTTACCAGTTCAGAGAACAGGAAAAATTATGCAAGGCTAGATCATTTAATCAGTGGGTTAACAGGGCTTTCATGAGTACCCTGGAGTCCGAGATCACATTTGTTTTTCTTCCTTATTTGAGTGCTCTTTAACTATGAGTGGTTTGCAAAAGCTGTGAATTATAATTAATATAATCTGAGAAAGGTGACGTGTAGCATAACTGAATATGGGTAAAATGTTACTCTCTCTTATTCCTGCTATATAATTATTATCAGCAGATAGTTAAGTAAGACAAGAATAAATGAAAATATAATTGTTATAATGATGGATTTAATAAACATGTGTGCCAAACAACAGCAAAATTTTGTGAACTGTTCTTTATCTCACATCCATCAGTCCTTGATCTTACCTGGGGATGAAATTTCCAGCATAAACTGTTGAGAACAATGTTTTGGCAGCAAACTTAAATCAAGTATTACACATTTTATGTTTTCTTCTTCTTTTTTTTTTTTTTTTTTTTTTTTTTAAATTTTTTAATTTTTTCTCTTCAGTATGGCTGTAGAGTAAAACCAGGGGCACTGTGAGTTACAGCTGACAGCAGCTAAGTGCTGAGCCATGGAGTTGCCCAGCCTGTGGCTCACTTTGCTGCCACAGCCGAAGGTCTCAGGCTCTGCTCAGAGGAGCTCCCTGTCGCTGGCCAGGGCTGATCCTGCGGTGTGCTCATGTGCTCTGCAGGCTGCTTTGGAGAGAGACACTCTTTGGGCTGAAAGGCAGGAATCCAAACTCTCTAACATCCTGCAAGGCCAAAGAAGGAAGCAGGACACAGCAACACTAAGAATAAAAGGAGCAAAACGGGCTGTGTACAGGACTGGAGGAAAGCAGCAAAAAACACAAAAAGGTCTGTGAGTGAGTTGGAAGAGGGAACAATAGAGCTTTATACAAACCACAGTCCGTGGAGAATGATGTGTGTGCAGCTCAGAACAAGGGTTTCCTCACTCAGACGCCTGTGTAAACATGTCTGAGGAACCCGAGTCTCTTCTTTTGCATATTTTTTATATGTTAATGTCATTCCATTAGTTTAAATCCCATCAGAAGGCAATTCTCCAAAAAAAAAGACCCAAACCAACAAACCTTTCCTTTAATCTAAAAGTTAAGAAAATAAATTAGTATACCTCTGGTAGAAGCCTAAGAAGAGAAATCTCATCTGTTAGAAACACATAATATTGCACCATTAATAGTGGGAAGGTAACAAGGGCAGGGCAGTATAGAAATTATATATGCTTTGTGCCCTTTTGAAGCATAGAAGGGTGCAGGTACAGTTTTTGAGTCCCTGTCAATGAAAACAATTTAATATAAAGATAAAATGATATCTAGAGAAGGCAGCTGAGATCTCTGGTGAGCTGAACCCTTCCACAAGGTTTCCACCTGAGTAAGATCTCCTTGAAAACTGAGGAGAGGTCAGTGTTGGGTTTAATTCTGGATATACAACAGGAGAGATATGAAGCCACCTAACCATGTTATTCAGGTTGTGATTGTTGTTTGTGAGAGCAGATTTTGTGCTTGTTTTGTCTCCTGCCTTGTTTGAAAAGGCAGAAACTGGAGGTTGTAGGTGAAACAATAATAAAACGCAGGGATTACTACAGGTGTTATCTGCAGTAAGCATTGGCAGCAGGTTTAGTATTGGCTCACTGATTTGTGGGACAGCCTTCTCTCTGTTTTTCCCTGCTACTTAATCATAACCAAACTGGAAAGACAACCCAAAACCCACATAGGTAGCACAGAAGCACAGGATCAAGATGGTGCAATCAGAAGTCAGCATGGGCATTAAAAAAAAAAAAAAAACCTTCAAAGGGGAAACTACAATCTTGTAATCTACCTACAATGGAAATTTATATTTCTGAAGTACAGTACTTTACTCCGATTGTATTTAATCCTATTTCCAATGAATTTCCCACTTGTCAAGACTCTGAGCTCTGTTTCTGGTTTCCAGTGTTCATTAGGGTGCAATTGCAAGGTGCCTTTGCAAACTCTATGGCTGAAAGGACACACTATTCTGAGCCAGCTGTCATGGCACTTTCCCATACACCATGTGCAGTGTCAACTCCTGCATGAATGGGTAGGAGAGAAAGCAGAGGAAAATGCCACAATTTTTCAGTAGCAAGATGTACCTGAGTCTTTTTGTTGCATTCTTAGTCCTTCCTGCATTGGTATTACCTACAGATGTTTTGGAAGTATTCTCTAGTCCATTGACACCTGGCAATGAACTACTGACTACTCTAAGTATGTTTTTCTTCTTTTATGAGATTCATTTAAGTTAATTATTTTGGATTGATCTGGATTTTTTTGTTTGTTTTGGGTTTTTTGGTTTTGGGGTTTTTTTTTTTTCATTTTTGTAGGCAGATTTGTCTACAACAATGTTCATACTAAGCTGGTAGTCTCTAAGGACAAGTATTGATGTGCGCTTTTAGGGTATCCTTGGACAGGAGCTTTATATGTGTAGAGATGTTAAATCAAAAAACTGTCCCTGCCAACTATGAGGAATATATTCCTTCATCAGTCTTCAAGGATGTGTCTAATTTCTTCAAGCTGTGTCTAATTTTTAGGAACTTTTTCTTCATATCAAAATATCTCCCAATTTGGCACAAATCAGAATAGCTCTATTTAATGAGTGTCTCTAATTAATCCAAGTAGAGGATGTGACCTTACCAAGCACTGCCTTCTGAGGCAAAATATGGAGAGTTTACACTTGAACCCTGTGGAACTACATTGTCTGTGTAGAAATACAGGCTCCTATTTTTGGTGTTCAGTTGTATAACAATTTTTTTTTTTAATGGAAAACAGGGAAAATTTCAGTGTGAGCTGAGGATAAAATGTAATTTTTTTCCCTAATAGGCCACAGTACCTACAGAACTACCAACACTAAAAATGATGATGAGTGGGATCCCTGGGCATCAGCAGCATCTTCATCAGTGCCAAGAAAGCTACACACTTACACAGAATCTGCAGAATGAGTTTTAGCTGTGCTAGTTTTGTGCAAAGCATGGAGGATTTTGGATGCATTGGTCTCTGAGGTCAGGTGCTGCAGACTTAGAGTGTGCTCATCACTCTGCATTCTGCTCCTCAGATATGGTAAAATAAATGATGGGTACACCATGCTGACTTCCCAAACAGGACTACCATTTCAACATCACATCCTCTTTCAGCAGTCTTTGCCAGAGTGTACAACAAATCCAGAAAGCTTTGTCATTCCCATGAAAAAAGCTCCAGTGCCACTGTTTTGAAGAGAGAGATTTATCTGACTGATAAAACCTTTTATTCAACTCTCAAAAACATTAAACAAGAAAAATCAGGAGGCGAATGTAAGGTATGTGCAACTTCACTAACAAGGCTTTTACCTGAGGAGACCCTGGTTTTGGAGGGAAGAGATCGTACATGTATGGGTGTGACCCAAGCTGTGATCTTTGGCACGGTTTATTTTCAAGCACAGACATAGCCTGAGGTCATCAGACACATATTTCCCACTTCTTTAATGTCCAATCTGCAGATCAAGTTGAAGAAGTGTGAGTTGCATTTACTCCTCCAGAGAATGAAATGTGTATGATGGGGACAGGACTGTTGTGGCTTATTTTGCAAAGGCAATAGCCCAAGGCTGGATCTGAGATGAGGGAGAGTGATGTGGCAGAGTTTGCATCCGTATACAGCGGGCCCATGGTCATAATTAATCATTTGGTGCATCTGCCTTAATTTTTTAATTTATATCAGTGGAATGGAGTTTTTTTAAGCAGGTCTCTGACGCATGTGGTGGAACTGTCTTGGAACACACAAAACAACTGCTTTGCCCTGATAATAAACTGGGTGATGTGCTCCAAAAGTTCACTTCACAGCCTGGGCTTCTAATGAGCATTCAGTTCATGTCACCAGAATAAATCTAGCCTTAAGTAAAACCTCCAAAATGTGCATAACAGGGGACATCGTGTTAGCATAATGAATTTTGCTCTACAGATTCACTCCTTTTTGGCCACAAAAGTAAATTGGGCCAAATACATTGTCATTTAACACTAGTCAGAGCTTTAGTGTGCACTTATTGCAGTGCTTTTTACTACAATTAACTGGACATGGGGGTAAAAGGCTCAGCCTCTTCCCTGATCTCCCAGCAATTGCAGGAAGATTTAACTGGCATCAATATTCACCTTTAGAAAAAAATTATACCAAGCTGACCAGAGCTGTAGCATCTCAAACAGGAACCACTACCAAAAAAATAGAGAAAAAAGTCCTCCCAGAGAATTATACCAAAAGCTAGCAAAGCCCACCTTCCCTATAACCAGTAAAGCACAAGCAAAGCACACTACTATACAGTAGCTTACTTCCAAAGTAATTTGATAAAATTGAACTTCCTGTTAAAATTCTGCTGTTGCAGTGTTGTGTAATAAAACATAGTCCCAATATTCTGTAAAACTTAGAATTCCTAGGAAACCAGTCTGAATTTTTGCCCATGTCTGTGCTTCACTGGAGGCAATTTCACCCAGATGACTGAGCTGGAATCCAGTTTAGGATAATCATCCCAAGGGGCCAAAACCCAGATTCTCTCTCCACTTTTCCCTATGTTCATCTTCTTGGTCCTAGCAGTTGCTTGTAATAATTTCCAAGTGTGGAAGCCTGATAGGGTGAAACAATGGAGAACTTTTTGCTGTCAATGGCAACCTGAACTAATTCTGCTTTATTAGCCTTCTGCAGGATAATTTCTTGCCAAACTGTAAAGGCTTCCTTGGGAATGTTTGTAACAAAATCTTCTAGAAGTTTCATCATGATAAAGATGTTTTCCAAATTCTGTATTGTGTATTTTCTGTCAGAAATATTTAATAGATTATTATAATCTCATTCGGCAATCTCAGTAATCCAAAACTAATGTATGTGTGTAGAAAATTGCTCAACAATGTTTTTCATTAGTAAGAACAGTAAGGAACAAGTTGGAGTTTCAACACGCGGACAGGGACTGTACAGAGAAGGATCAGATACTATAATTTATGGGAGCATATTATAGTATCTGGTTGATTAAAAAGAAATACTGTGACACAACAAACTTTTATCAGTGCAGGTAGCCAAACATTAATGGCATGATGTTATACCATATGGTGGTGTTCCTCAGAAAATGGGATAAATGTTTCACAATTCCCCAACATCAATAGTTTCATTAAAATCATCAGGAACACATGAATGACAAAGCAAGCAGGTTTTTAATTGTAATTTAATATTTTGAGTATGCCCAGCAGTGCTTCTCTGAGTCATTGTGAAGAGAGGTATTCCCAGGGTTTCTGTTCAGCTGTATTCACTCATCCAAGTCAAATTCTTTGGACTGAATCCAGCAACTTTACACAAGTGAAAGCGCTGCCTGCTAGAAATGTCAAGATCACCTGTGATTTCAAAGCAAAACTTATGTGCTTGCACATAGTTGTGCTCCAGCACCCCAACAGCCTTATTAAAGCTGGTCTCAGGAATGCAGAAACCCAGCACCAGAAAGTGAGCAAGTTAAAGGGGGACACAGGAGGAATCTGCAACGCAACAGTTAGGGAACTTCACCAGAGTCTCAAAACGATCTCTATTAGCTAATCACAGTAAAATACAGATTGTTTAAACCACTTATTAATTAATTAGGACTACTTCCACTTTCTGCGAAGTCTCAGAGAAAATTATTCATAGATATCACCAGTTCATGCCTTAAACTGAGCACAGGAGAGTGTTTGCACCAACCAAATTCATCGAACAGCATGGAAATACCAGCAGCGGTTTGAGAACGAGCAGTCTAAAATAATCTATTGCAAGTTATAGAAATAAAGGAATTAGGGTTTTTATTTTTTTTCATGTAAATCCATATAGCTTGCAGCTAGTTTATTCAATAAGAAGGGTAGCATTTGGTATACAATGCCAATCAGAGCTTGAATTTTTTGAAAGTCTCTTTAATACTGTATTGAATTATTTTTTTAAAGTAAAATATCACTGCCTAAAATGACTTTACTGCACTTCTTCTAAATGGCCTGTTTATATGCTGACAAAATGTAAATAAAATCTGACCATCAGCAGCATGAAGTGCTTTATGAAATTGGTAAGAGCAGCTCTGTGTGTTTTGTGAGGTTAGGAAATTGCCAGACTTATGACCTGAAAGCTCATACCAGGTTTACCTTTTACCTTTGAAAGCCAGAGCAGTTCACTTCAGCTTTCTTTTTGCTTCCCCAAGCTTCTTTCTATGTCTCTGAATCATCATCTAGAGGTGCAACTACTCCACCCTATGTGCACATCGAAGACGAGCATTTAATCCTCTCTGTGATTTATCCCTAAAGCACAATATCCCACACACCAAATTAGCTATGTTCAATAACTGTTTGCAGGGAAAGCACACCCCTGTGCTGGTGCATTTAAAAGGCCATGGACGTGGTATTTCTAGACTTGTGTTAATGACAACAGCTAGACATATTCTCAATTTTATACACATAACCCTCCATTAAACACAACTCTTTTTAAAGATCACTTCTTTTCCATTCAGTCCTCATCCTCTCCCGAGATGAATTAATTACATTATCTCTTTTATAATATTTGTACTTAATCCTTCATGACCCTTTTTGTCTCATTATCTGAAATATAATAGAAAGTGAGTGAAAAAATACAGGTTAAACGGCAGGGTAGCTCCTGCTTCCTAATCAGAGATCTTTTTTAGCTTAAAAGTGGCACTACTGCTGTGCTAACAGAATTTTTTAAGCTTCATTTTTTTTTCTTAGTAACTATGAGTTTGAAGTACATATCCAAGAGAACTTTAGATACTTCACAGCATCAATTGGGCTACAATCATCAGGGAGGGGAACATCTCTCTTAGAAGGAACAGCTGAGAGAGCTGCACCAGTTCAGCTTGGAGAGAAGACTGAGAGGAGATCCCATCAATGTCTGTAATTATCTGACGGGAGGGTGTCAAGAGGGTGGTCCAGGCTCTGCTGGGGGTTGCCCAGCAATAGGACAAGAGGCAGAAACTGATGCACAGAAGTTCCATCTGAACATGAGGAAGAAATTCTTTACTATGCAGGTGACCATGAACTGGAACAGATTGTTCAGAGAGGCTGCAGATCTCGCTCACCAGAGATATTCAAAGCTACCAGGGCACAACTCTGAGTCATATGCTCTAACAAACCCTTCTTGAGCAGAGAGGTTGGAGGACATTACCTCCAGTGGTCCCTTTCAGCCTTAACTCTTCTGTGATTCTGTGACCTTAGACAGTTTTGAGGGAAGTGATTGAATCACAGTTAAATATTTCTGTCACTGGAGAGCTAAACAAGCTGCTGTAGAGGTGTGGATATTGACTCATATGGAACTAGCCTGAAAATCTTGACCTGCCAAGAAGGTTAGATAGTTTCAGTCTTTTTGGACAAGAATCATGTACGTTCAAAGGCTGAAATCTTCCTGAACTGGGACTTGCGAAAGACTGGCTTCAGCTGTCCAATGAAGGATGGAGCAGGAGGAATATACCTCTTGTGCTCCTGTTCCTCTCCATACGCCTCCCTCCGGGGAATGTAGTCCATAGAATTTATGCAATAGTCACATCTGATGGCAATTACAACCGCAAAGCCCAGAGCACCTAACGGATGAGAAGGCCATCCAGGGACTACAAGTGTGAGAGGAGGTGATGGCAGCCAACACCCAGGATCATGATCAACAAAAGCTGCATGAAAGGCTGGGTGCCCTCAGCACACACAGAACACTGTGACACCCAGACAGCAGTGTCACCCCCCAGCAACGTCACACCCACAGCAGTGCCACATACCCCAGCAGTGTCACCCCCCTGCACTGTCACACCCACAGCAGTGCCACATAACCCAGCTGTGTCACCCCCAGCAACGTCACACCCACAGCAGTGCCACATACCCCAGCAGTGTCACCCAGAGCAACATCACACCCACAGCAGTGCCACATACCCCGGCTGTGTCACCCCCTGCACTGTCACACCCACAGCAGTGCCACATACTCCAGCAGTGTCACCCCCAGCAACGTCACACCCACAGCAGTGCCACATCCCCCAGCAGTGTCACCCCCTGCACTGTCACCCCCCAGCCGTGTCCCCGCGGGCGCAGTGCCGGCTGTGGCCGCTGGCGGCGCTGCGGGCCGTGCAGTGCGTGCCGTGCCGGGCGGGGATCGGGAGGGGATCGATGGGGGATCGAGCCGGGATCGGGAGGAGATCGAGCTGGGATCGGGAGGGGATCGGGCCGGGATCGGGAGGGGATCGGGCCGGGGCCGGGATCGGGAGGGGATCGGGCTGGGATCGGGAGGGGATTGGGCCGGGGCCAGGAGGGGATCGGGCCGGGATCGGAAGGGGATCGCGCCGGGATCCGTCTCTCCGCTCCGTGCCGGCCGCGGCCCCGCAGCGCCGGGAGCGCCGGCAGAGCGGTGTCGGCTCTGCTCATCCATCACCCGCCGGGGCCCTGCCGCAGCCCGGGGTGAAAGGGCCCCGCTTTGTCTATTGTCTCCCTCGCCGGCCGGGCTGGAGCTGCGCCCGCCCGCAGCGCTGGTGCGAGTCCCGGGGAGCCGGGGCTGCCCGGCCGCCGAGTCGGTGAGAAACCATTTCGGAGCAGTTGTTCTGTTGCGGTGCCTTCTCTGCCATTCCCTCCCTGTCGTGCGGCTCTGGACCTTCGCCAGACGCGCCGAGCGTTTTCCCGTATCGCCAGGGCTCCGGCTCTGGCTGGGCTGTGCCCGCAGTCCGCACCCCCGGCGGTGCCATCAATGACATATGGACAGTGCAGAGCCGCACGCAACTCTCTGAAACCTTTTTGTTATCTGTTAAGCACATAAAGAATTTTAAAAATATCTATTAGACATGTACTAGTAGAGTGTAAGGAGTGGGGTCTCAACACTGAACTACAGGGACAAGAGTCTGCCCGAGGCATCTCCGATTCTGCAAGGAACACCTTGTCCCAGTAGCAATTTGAACATGGGCAACTTGTTCTGGAAGCACCAAGAGTGGTGACGAGTGATGTCCCCCACAAGTGTCCGTGTTGGGACCACTGCTGTTTGATATCTTCATCAGTAACATTGGGATCAAGTGCACCATCAGTGGGGACTGGGAGAGCTCACTGAGGGCAGCCCTGTGGAGAAAGATTTGGGATTGCTGGTGGGTGAGAGACTGGACATGACCCAGCCATGTGCCCTTGCAGCCCAGAAAGCCAAACGTGACCTGGGCTGCATCCAAAGCCCCGTGGGCAGCAGGGGAGGGAGGGGATTCTGCCCTTTGCTCTGCTCTGCTCTGGTGAGACCTCACCTGCCATGCTGCATCAGCTCTGGGGTCCCGGCATAGGAAGGACATGGAGCTGCTGGAGTGAGTCCACAGAAGGACACCAAGATGATCAGAGAGATGGAACACCTCTCCTATGAGGACAGGCTGAGAGAGTTGGGATTGCTCAGTCTGGAGAAGATAAGGTTTTGGGGTGACCTTGATGCAGCCTTTCAATACTTAAAGGGGGCTGATAAGAAAGATGGTGACAAGACTTTTTAGTAGGGTCTGTAGCAATAGAACAAGGGGTAATGATTTTAAACTTTAAAAGATGTAGATTCAGGCTAGCTAGAACCATGAAGATGGTGAAATAATGAAAAAAGTTGCTCATAGAGATTGTAGATGCCCCATCCCTGGAAACATTCAAGGTCATGTGGGACAGGGCTCTGAGCTTTCCTGATCTCATGGAGGATGCCCATTTGCAGGGGGGTTGGACTATTAAAGGTCCCTTCCAACTCAAACTATTCAAGGATGCTAAGAGCTCAATACTGTGGATACGATTAGCTCATGCTGGTTGACCTGGGAGCCCAAGGACAGGACTTTGGCTCCTTTGTGCTCCCAGGATTCCTGTCTCTGAGGAACTCACACGAAGAGGAGAAAGTGAGGCTGCAAAAGGTCCATTGATATAACAATGTACAAAAAGTGAAGGCTATTTTCAAAAATCATGCCTTCTTATAAGGTCTTGAATTATCTTGCATGGAAAAGCATAAAGTTTTCAGAGTGCTAAGGGTTCTGGAAATAAAATGCAATTATTGTTTCAATAAATATTAATCCTGCATATCACTGATGTGGTATGGTAACAAAACTGGAATTTAAATGCTATGAAAAGAAAGAAATGTCTTTTTCACATTAACATTAGCCTCTTACTATTATTTATTCACCAGTCAATGATGAACCAGGGTGGTTCTGTCTCACTTTAAGTTATTTTGCACTAATAGACAAAGGAGTTCTTGGTTAGTGATTCTTTGGATTGATTTTTGATTTTTTTTGGTTTTTTAATTTTATTTCTGAATATCTGCTACTTTTGCTACCTCTGCTCTTTCTGGAGTTTTTCCAGTGACTTTGGTTTGCACAAAATTCACTTAATGACATGCTTTTTGAAATCCCACCTTAGAATTTTCATTTAGAAGCTGTTGGAAAAATCAGATTTTAGTGGGAAACAATCAATAAGGTTGACAGAATGCAGGTCATGCATATGTAATAAGGGAATATGATGCATTTTCAATCCGTTTTTACAAGAACTAGGGAAGAATGGACTTGCAAAGAGACTTCTACACTGCAGGTTTTCTCAGTGCAACCAAACCGACCAAAGGTAATGGTGATTAGTGCACAGGAGGTCTGGGTGCACAGGTGTCACAAACACACGCACTGTACTCTTGTATGCTGCTACCTTGAATTTAGCTCAAGGTGAGATTTTGCCCATAAGAATACTCAATTCCCCTAGAACAGTGAGGCCGAATTGCAGCTGCACAATACCAAAATAAGAACAAATATCAACAACTGCAAGTTGTATTAAAGTGCCACCCGTGAAATGCATTTCAGGGAAGGAATTTCGAAAGCAAGGATCCAACATTTCTTACACCTGGTGACCCCTAGAAATTTCTCCTCTGCTAGCATTTGTGTTCGTAAACTTTTGATGATCATTGTTGCATAGCATATTTTCCTCCTTAGCAATTCCATTTTAAATGTGTTCAGTGGCTTCTGCCCCCTGACATCACACCAAATGACAAAATGCTGATTACCTAATAGTGTTCCCACTCCCTGCTCCCAATTGTCTGGTATTATCTAAAATCAAAGTATTTCTTGTGGATAGACACCATGTGCCATTTTCTACAACAGAAAAAAAAAAGCCCCAACAAATCCAAGTCATCTCCTAAATCTGGAAAAGCCACTTTTCAAGACTTGTTTGTGTGCATAAAGGTGATATAGTTTAAAAGCTGTGCTGTTCTGCATATTGAATAGGAGAGGACCAGACTGAGACATCTTACTGAGATGGGGCTGCACTGGTCAGCAAATAATCTCTTAATTTTCTTGGAAAGAGCATGGTGGCCATGCAAAGATGTTCTGGTGAGAAACAAAGTCTTTTGGTGTGATATACAAGCTCCTTGGGTGGAGGGAGAGCTTAGGAACAGAGCTACTGAAAGTAATGCTCAGCATTTACTAAGGCTGTTCTCTTGAAAGCTGAAGGATGACTTTTTTAACTCAGGAGATATTTGCTAGGGCTTTTTCTACCAAACTGACATTTGACATTGCATTTCAGAAGTGCATGAGCAACCTTGATGAACCTGACTCCTGGTTTCCCTGTATCCCCTGTGAGCAGAGTTTCATGGCTTAGTGCCTGTCAGCTGAGTGGCAGTGGCTGGCTTTGTGTGTGTGCATTTACTTTGTAAATGTGGATGGAAGGAATCACACCAGACCTCGGTGAAAAAGGTAATACTTGTGTGTTATCCTTGGTGGCAGCAATGGGCTGCGATTAAGCATGCAGGAGCTGCTGTGGCTCAGCTGATGCAAGGTAACTCATTAATATTCAATAACTTGATCATGTGTCGGAGACCTCCGTTTTCTTTAGCTCCTTTAAAAATTCATAGGCAAGGATTATACCTTGGGAAGGACCTTCCACCTTGGACAGGTATGATTTTCCCCGGAGTTTAAGCCTGCAGCAGCTGGAGGGTGTTCTGCCCTTGAGATTCTGCTGCGAATCACATCTAAGTAAGAAAAAAACCTCAAATCCTACCCTGGCCTATGGCTGCTACAGTAAATCTGTAAAAATCACTCCTGCTGAGCTGTATGGATCCACATAGGCCTATGCAGAATGTAAATCTCATAATCCTGAGAAAACTGCCAGGGCCTCATAGGAGAGAAACTGCAGCATGCACAGAATGTGTAAGAGTGTCGAAAGGCAGACTCTTCCCCCCACAGATGATTTGTGAGAGTTAATATTTGGGTTGTGAGATGTTTAACCAATGCCTTTTCTTCCCTCAGATTGTTTGGTGAGGGCTAGAGGGGAAGATGCAAGCAGCCCCTTGCAGCATAAAAAAACCCCTGAGCTGGGGGGCCCAGGCAAAAATAAGTTTTACAAAGCAGATTTTTAAAAGCAGGCAATTAAACTCAGGATATTATACCCCTTCTGTCAGCTAAAGTGGATTTTTATGGGCATCAGCTCATGGCTCTTGACTGAAGGCATGCTAGGAATGCTGGATAGGTCTGCTGGGCGATGAACTGACATGTCCTAAAGGAGTGAGAGATGATGCAAGAGCAATACCACCCTTGACACATGTGTCAGGGTATGTCAGGACAGAAAATTATCAACACCTACTTTTAATAGTCCTTCATCTGCACGGCAGCAATGAGTGGAGCATGAGGTGTTTTATTGATGATACTTTGGATGATGAGACAAATTCCATAAATAAAGATTTTCAGGTTTGCTTCATGGCCTTTCCAATAAGGAGTAATCTTTTTTCAATAAGATAAGAATTATCGGCAATCCTTTAAATTATAACAGATGCCTGAAATACACCTTTAGCTTTAATAGCATTAATAGGAAGATAATTACAAAGCCAATGCATACCTATTGATTGCTACAATCGTGTTTACAATCGTGACCTTCATCATCTATCTACTCTTACATGCACGCAATCTGCCAGACCTTTCAATTCATATTTTAAAGTCTTAGAGGGGGACCGATAATAAGGTTATTATTAAGGTTATTAGGTATTAAGGTTCAAGGAATTTCTGCATATAGGAGTCTAATTTCAGTTGTTTAGAAGTTTTCCTATTTTCTTGACTATTTTTTTTTAATCCAAGAGTCTGTTTTTTATGGAATTCTGTGCAGATGCACAGAAAATTTTATCAAAAATACTTCAGCTGTTTCAGAAAACTAATACATGAGTTTTTAGAAAAGTATATGATTTTATAGATGTTGCAGAGGTGATTAAGTAATCCAGTTACCCACATGCCATGAGACTTTAAATTTGGCAGGGGGGGGAGATTGAGCTTTTTACATCTTGGTCTTTGTTTTCTCACAGCAGCACAATATGTCAGCACATTCCTCCTGTAAAGTCATTCCTTTTCTCATTTTGTTGTCTGCACTTTTACAGACCCAGGTGTTCTCAGGTCATGGCTTTTTTTGTGCATGAGTGGGAGCTTGGAGAGAGACCTCCCAAAGCCCCTGCCCAGGCAGCTGGTTTGACCTCTGTTTCTCTGTCCAGCTTTAGCTCTTCACATCCTGCTCACAATTTCCTCCCAGTCTACTGCCACAAGCTGCTATATTATTATTATTATTGTTATTATTATTATTATTATGTTGTTGCGGTTGTTGTTGTTGTTTTGTTCTTTGAGTATTTTCACAAAAACACAGCTTCAAGTTCAAACCCTCATTTCATATTCCCAAAGCTTTGCTGTTTATGAAATATATTGTGGATTCCTTTTCGATACTTTTTTTTTCCTTCAGTTTTCCTGGGATCTTTTCCTTTTCTGAGGTGCATTTAACCCTGTCTGGATACTTCTAAATTCCTGTAGCACCATGCTGAAACTGCAGCCTTTTCTCTGCAGGGGACCAAAAATATTAGAAAGAGTGGCGAACTTGAAATTTCACCTGCACACCTGCACAAGGTGGGGCTCCATTTGCTTGCTCGGGGCTCACTCACTCCTCATGACCTCATTCAAAATCCTCACCCAGGTAAAACTCCCCTTGAAATCAGTGGCTATAGAGACTAACTAAGAACTTCTGGACTGGAACCAGACATCTTGTTGGAAGCTAGCTGGAGATAATTCAAAGTGGATTGCCTACAGCAAATAAAATAGGCATTCTTGGTTTTCTTTTCTGGGAAGGCTGAGAGTGGCTGCAGGAAAAATGTTTGTGTTGATGTTGTACTTCATGTGTGGCTGTATGTAGGTGGCTTCCCTTTGTGACTGTTCAATACTACAAAACGTCTTGCTAAAAGAAAGAAACAAATGATAATAAAATTTTTAAAAGGTGCTAACATTCACAGCATTCATTCAATGACTGTGTCTGGGCTGTGTACAATATGATGTAGTTCCTGTAGACACCAGAATTCCATATCTAGAGCTGAGATTATTATTTAAGAAAACATGTTCTCTAGTAACAACAAAATAAACTAGTTTGTACTTAGGATGATGTTGTAGAAGCCTGGGTGCTGATGCCAGGCAAGTTGGCTTGAGCGTTTACACTGCAGACTGAGATATGTAGTTTGTGTGAGAAATTTTCAATGAACAATACCAAAACGCTAAAAATTGTGATTTATAACTTTACTTTTTCCCTCAGTGACCTGTAGAATTTCATTCATGCTGACATTCATGGACAGCTGGTTTCAAAAATTTAGCACAGAATAGTAGGTTTTGGTGCAGTATATTTCAGATGTGGCAATCTTTCTCTGACTCCATTTCTTTCCTTGACCAAGTGGGGGTGTTCTTGGTATGATATTTCTCAAGAATACAATCCACAAATATATGACAATTCTCTGCTGACACCTGAGAAGAGTTGGTCAGTCTATGTTCCAGCTCTGACAACAACCAGATCACCACTTTGACTGGATCTTAGAAATGGTCTTGTTCTGTGAGTCCTATTGCAAAAAAATCCACAGCAATGGTTCTGGAGCCATGCATTAAAATTAATATAATCATTGGAAACAATGTGAAATAATTTCCCTGACAAAAATGTTCTGTTTAATGTTTAAATCTCTAGCTAAAGGAAGATTTGGGGGGGGGGGGGTGGGGGGGGGAAGGGTTGTTTATTTGTTTGGTTTGCTTTAAATAATGAAGCAAAATAAGAATTCTGCAAATAGTTTCCTGTATTCTATAAAACGTTAGCCTTTTTTCTGAGTTCTGCTTTTATCCTACCTCTGTGAGTGACTAAGTAGCTCTGGAATTATATTAATCTTGACTTAATGTTTACATGGATGTATATAGACTTTTATGTTTTAGTACCCTTATACCTAAAAAGAGGAAGGAGCAGTAGTTTGAAAGGACCTTGTTAGACAGGGTGAAAAATTGTACAAGATTTTAAGTCACAAAGAAAGGCTGTGACCAAGTCAGGAAGTGAAGTCAGGGTAGTGCCAAATAAAACACCATCTTTTCTATTTTCTTGTCACTTTTAATGTTTACTAAAAATAAGAGTTAAGTAAGTTGCTCAGAAAACTGATCCACTTGTCTCACTGCCAAGAAGAACTGAGCATGAAAAAGATTCACTCTAATTTTGCAGACCTTTACATTAGAACTGTGGACTTTCTGGAAGATGATTTCCGGGTTCCCAAAAATGGAAGTGCTGTCACCTGAAATATCTGCTCCCTGGTCACATAGGTGGGATAACCAGCAATCAACAGTCATGGCCATCATCATCATATAAGGTGAGAATTCCTCAGCTTACAGGGACCCTGAAAATGTGATGTGAAAGTAATGAAGAGGATAACAATGTGGATTGAAGGGATGACTATTTCCTGTTACAAACAGGAGCTGTAGCTGCAGCTGCTTTTCCAAATAAAGCATAAAGTTAGATTTCATGTTTCTTTTGTGCCACACAGTGCTCTACCCATAAGCCTGGACTGACTCAAGCCGAAAGGTGTGAATCTTCAAGAACACATCTGCACTTACTGTCATCTCAGCAAACATCATCACCTGTACCCAAGGCAGGTTTCAGCTTTTGTTATTTAAATCACAAGCCAGCATTACCCAGGAGATAAGATCCTAGGTCCATATGATGGTCCCTGCACTGAGCAGTGAGAGATTACACTCCACTTGTGCGTATCCAGGAGTCTGTGCAGGTGGGTCTGCCATACTGTCCATCTACATCCCAATAACTCTGAATCACTTGACTAATTTCAACCCAGGATAGCAAAAGTTAGCAGGAATTAAATATCCAGTTTTGTAGGAATAGGTGGCTGAGCAGGAACAAGAGATGTCATTAGTGGTCTAATCGAGTCAGACCTTCTCTGATCACAAGGTTGAAGTGTGTTCTCCACCCACTGGAGAATTCACACAGAAGACAACTATTATGACTGCCCCAGCCACAGGAAGAGTTTTAATTGGTACTCACACCAAAGAATCAATCCACAAGGCACAAATCCATTAAAAAACACAAGCTTCATTAGATCTGTTGCAGATGGAGCTGCTTGTCTCTCCAGGAGCCACTCTTTATTTTATTTGTGGCAATTTCTCCAGACTTTTCATGTTCCATTTCATTTGAGCTAATCTCTCTCCATCACAGCTGGCCTGCTGAGCTCTGAGGAACAGATGTATGTTGTCCCTGACTGCTGCTTGGCAAACCTGACTTGTGCCATTTCAGAGCTGTGTGATTCTGCCACATCTGCTCCCTTTCTGATCTCTGAGCACTTTGAGCTATCGCAGTGCAGCTGTGGATCAGTGAAGGTTTCACAGAGAGCCCTCTTATATTTACAGGAAAATGTCTGCAACTCCTTTGTTTGTCATCTTTTTCGAAAAAGACCACCTCCAATATCCCAGTGTTTGCTAATGGAGCCAGGGAGTTGGTTTTGGAGCATATGTATTTCATCCCTAAACTAAATCCAGTTGTCTGAGCAAGCTTGGTGCGACCTCCTTTTAGCCATAAAGTGTTTTTTCCTGTCTCTGTAAGTACAGATTTTCCTCTCTGTGTGAATTGCTTAAAGGACCACTGTCTACAGAGAAAGACAGGTACCTCTGCAGAGAGACATTCAGGCCAGCTGATTTTAGGACATATTATAGGCACTCCTTCACAGTGCCTATAATGTGCAGGAGGGGCACGTCTTCATGAGTAGCTTTGGTTAGGTATCTAAACTTGAACATGGCTGAAAATGTTCCAAAATATTACTCAAAATATATGGGCTATAACCTGTCACATACGTCACAGAATTTCCAATTGAGAAAGGAGATTTGAGAATTAAGTGATTTTTTTGGTGACAGCCCAATCCTCATTTGAAACAAACTGGCACCAGCAGCCATCAAAATCAGTAAGATCATGCAATAAAACAGCAGATAATGACATGGACTTAAAATAACACTATTTTATTTTCACTAGGTATAAAATGTTAAGGTTGGCTTGGCCTTGAGAAGAGCCAAGCAAAGCCATTCTTTCTCTATGCGCATCTCTATCAGCAGGGAAGAAACGCTGGCACAAAAAGAAGTGTCAACTCAAATGGACAAGAGGCCAGTGAAGTAAGTCTATTTCCACCCCAGATGGGAGCTCCATATTCTCTTTGCCAAGAGTGGACAACAAGGTACAATTCCACATGATCACAATGGGCCCACTGAGATATTAGCTTGTCCTTCATGTTTGATTTGTAGTGCCCTCTGCCTATGGAAGAAGGAAGACCTTTAAGCTGTCATCCCTAGGTTTAAATTAGATGAGCTACTTTAACTACCACATTCTTGAAGTCCTCCAAATGCTCAGTCCCTTTATATATGTTATAAGGAAAAGGAAATGCAATAGTTAATGCTTATTCAAAGTCATATATTACCCTTATGGGATCTAATAAATCCTTTATATCTCTAATTAAAATAAATCCTATTTTATATTAACATATAAGGCTTTTTGATTCAGATTACTTTCCTAATTATTATAAAAATTATTAACATCTTTATCCATTTTTAATGTAAAATTCTGCAGTATATTGGAACTACATGATAGTACCACTCTAGATTTTAAGACAGGCTAGAGGAGAACCAGCTGTAACTTACTGAGATAGCTGAGAAATTTCAGAAAACTATCTATCTGCAATCAAGTTTGGCTGCAGATTAATATCCTTTTGCCTTGGAACATATGCACTGCAATATGCAAAGGTCTCCATCGCATTTTTATGTCACCTAGGGGCAACAGCATAGAGGGCATTAACACAATTTAAGGAAAAAAATCATCAGAATTTTTTAAAATAATTCTTCTCTAGGTGCAGTTCTAGAAGTCCTTGATTTGTGTTAGATCTGACAGGTTTGGTGACTACAGAGGAGCATGTTCCATTGTGTGTGATGCGTGATATTCTTTCAAAAACTCAGCTAAATGGAAAGATGGGACCACAGTAGCCCTATTACCTTTTAGTGTTTTGAAACCTCAGGATACCAGAATTTCTTACTTTAACATCTTCATGTGAATATGGAAAGAAATGACCACTACTGACAGATGTGCATATTCTTGGTAAGATGCCAGGCGTTCCTGTTCAGTTACATTGCAGCCCTGGCACAAATCCAAGGAATCAGCAGTTTTGCTTTCCATGAGGAAAATATTCTTCCCAGAGAATTTCTGTGTGATGGGGTTTTAATGTGATCCAGGATGTTTCTGAGGTCTGCAAGTCTTTTCTATGTGGTGAAAGGAAGCGTTATGAGGAGGAAGGCCCTAAAACCTGGCAGTCTGGGTGTTTTTGGAGGTAACCCTACCCCTGCTCTTGGCATGCTGCCCCTCACTGCATTCAGGGAAACTGTGTTCAGTTAATGATATCCATAACTGGGGACTTCAGAGAGCTGTGACAAATGCAGCTGATTGATTGCTTTTCTCAGGCGTTGCTTGCTCTGTTTTTCAAGTGCAGACCAGCTGCTGGAAGATGTTACATCAATTCTTGCTGTAAGCCACAGCTCTTAGTCTGAGGTGCTAACTTCAGCCTTTTCTGGAAACGTTAGTTCCCCCAAACTGAAACCATGGACCCTGTACAGAAGCATTTGATTAATTTTCCTTTTGTATTTTAAGCAATATCTGTTAACATTCAAATTATTCTCTGCTTCCTGCAATGCTCCCTAAGATAAGAGTGGTTCAAGAATGTACGTTTGTGGTAATTAAACCGTCCTGAAAGGGCAATGTCAGGAAATGTATGGTTCTCTACTTTTTTTCCTCTTCTCTTTTTTTTTCCCCTGTCTTGCCAGCTACTAGTCTATTTCTAGAAATACGCCTCACCATTTACTTCAGAGCAGTGACATGGAGAAGAAGATATTTAGAGGAAGTCCATTCCCTTGACAAAAACATCCATTACCTTTCTCACCACTGGAGACCAAAAAAGAATCAATTACAATACTTCGCTTGACTAATTGAATTGTGAAATATACTGACACTCTGAAGTCACTGTGGTGAGCTAAATACTGGCACTTGCAAAAGGCAGGAAATGTAGATAAGATGCTGATTCAATTGATTTGAGGTTAGAATGCATTTTCAGTTTGTGTTGATGCTCTAAGCTTGTCTAATTTCCACCGAGTCTTATTAATCAAGGGTCAGGGAATTAGTTCAGAAGAGAGAACTGCAGAGGATTTGCACCTCCTTGGTTCAACTATGAAATTAGCTCTGAGTGCTAAATACACTGCATCCCATCCTGCAGTCAGGGATCAGCTGTCACCTCCTTGTTTAATCACAGAACCACCTAAATTAGTCATTTCGCTGGCTCTATCTAGTGGAGCATCTATCATGTATGTCCTCTGTTATCCTCCTCCACACTTGCTAGCACCTTCAGATCCAGCAGGTGAAGTGGAGAACAGAGGTAAAGGACATTCCTGGGTGGCCTCAGCTGGATGTGCTCCAATCCTGCTGCTGTTTGGCTCTGTCACATATTACTGGACATTCAAAAACTCCACTGGACATTCCTGGAGACTGGGATTTCATCCATCACCTGGGATGTTAAATTCTTAGGAAGATCCTTGGCACAAGTTTAGCTGGAGCCATCCTCCCTATCCCAAATGCCTCAGAAATGGTTCAGAAGCTATCACAGGGCATATACCATTTCCAGGAGGCACTTTGTGTGAATGGCCTCCATTTGGGCATTCATCCTGGGTGCAATCTTCTCAATACAGGTTTTACTGTGTCGTTCGACCTCAGTGGCAGAGACTGATATGGTTCAAATTTAATTTACTGGTCCAAACATTGTTACCATGCTGCAATAAATAGCTGCTCAACATAAAATACTGAAACTCAGGAAGTCTAGCCAAAAAAATTGAGGTTTTTCTATATACTGCAAAATTAATCAAATAATATGTTAATAAAACTGATTTAATTCAAATATAAGAAGCTGCAGATGGATATAATATAATTATTATGCTTGCTTAGTAACAAGCATGTGGGTTCATTACTGAAGGAGACTTGCATGTGCTCAGGGGATCCTCTCTTTCCCATTCCCTGGAGCTCCAGGAAGGAAGAAGGGGTGACCTTCCTGCCCCAGCGGAATCCACCCTACAGACACATCCAAATCAAAAGGTAGCTTTTATTTCTAGGGCTTTCTGAAGAGCTTCTGAAGAGGAAAATGCTTTGGTCTTTGCAATGTCCTAGGGGCCTGATCCTAGCACTTTGCAAGCAAAGAGAATTGCTGAGTTTGCTACAGAAGGTGAAATCTCAGTGCCATTGAAATAAATGCTGTCATCCCCTTGATCCACTGAAGTTAGGATTTATGTTCATTTCTTCTTCAATTCATCATATTGAAGAATTCTATCTCCATATCTCTCAGCTTTAACACTTTGAAATAACAATAGTTCAGCAACATGCTTCAGTGTAGTCAAAGCTTCTTTTGCCTACAAAGGAAATAAAAGAACATTCTACAGGCATACTTAATTAAAACTGGTTCTAATTAATTTTTTCTAATATATTTGTTTTAAACACTAGAAGGGCTGGTCTTGTTTACAAGATGAAGTGTTAGATTCTCTGGATTCTCTCCCTGAAATTGACTCAGTCTCCTTTGTATCTAAGGGATTTGTGATTCATCATGGTGTCAGGAAGGAATGTTTCTGTTAGAACTGATCAGGTTATTCACTACAGCAGAAGAAAAGAATTCAAGAAAGAAATGTGTGTTTATGACCTGTGAGCTGAAGAATAGAGGCTTTGAAGAGTAGAAAGTAAGAGAATGTGTCTATTACTAAGCTCCAGGTGGAGGCAAAGGGAAGGGAGAAAGAGAAGGAGAGATAAAAAAGGTAATTTGCTGCATATTTTTAGTCCATATTTACATTGCAAGATGCTTCGATGCTGGACATCTTATGAGAAATGGTATTTTAGGCACATTCTACCAGTGTGGAATAACTGTCACAAGCACCTTTCCATTTTCAGGCAGGACCAAGTTGTAATTTTATATTAAATAGCATGCACATGGCCCACTGGATGACATAATTTTATCTGTGTCAAACTTTTGAAGAGAGCAGTATCCAAACTTAGATGGACAAATATGAGGGGAAGAAACATCTGAAGTTGAAGTAACTTGCCTGTGAACAGACAATAGCAAGCTGGCAGGACTGGAGGTTAAACTTGGTTTTCTAACTTCTTAACCCCATGCCCTGCTTGTTCAGTGATAACAGGCAGAAGTGTAAAACAAAACAGAAATTGCAACACACTCCTCCCTTCCCTTCCCTTCCCTTCCCTTCCCTTCCCTTCCCTTCCCTTCCCTTCCCTTCCCTTCCCTTCCCTTCCCTTCCCTTCCCTTCCCTTCCCTTCCCTTCCCTTCCCTTCCCTTCCCTTCCCTTCCCTTCCCTTCCCTTCCCTTCCCTTCCCTTCCCTTCCCTCCACAGTGGCTTAATGTAAAGCTTTTACTTAAAACATGACTTTCTAGCCAAACTGTTTCCTTAAACCTCATTAAAATAAGCTTTGAATCAACAAGGATATGATTTTGTGACAGATAATTTTCAATCAGTTATTTCTGCTTGTGAATAAGAGGCAATGTGTTTATTAATATAGAGACAGAGCTAAGAGTCCAAAATATAGTTTCAGAAAAAGAACTTAAAGAACACAGACTTGTTAAATAGAGATGCCAGGTCATTTCTGTGTTCAAACACAGGGGACATAGCAATTCTCTATTTTAGAAACAGGTTTTCACATATGGTGTGAATGCCTAAATGAACATGTCCTAGATCTCTTAAATCCAACAAGTATAGAAAATTGTGATGTCAATCTGAAAAATCAGATTTTTTTACAAGGAAGCTCTCAAAGTGTATACAAGAACAAGTACACATTTTTTTCAGTTGTGTCACATGCAAAAAAAATTATGCTCACTCCAGTATCATTGCCAAGGGTTTACACCACAAATTTTCAGTGCACCTGTTATGCAAGTAAAAATTGCACTGTCAACTGAAATTTCATCTGACCATGTCCACATTCTGTAGTAAAAATTGGCTTGCAACTGAAAAGTGAAACACTAGAGCCTGAGGATGGGACTGAAGAAATGCTAACACAGATCCTCACTTTTCCCATGTTTTCAATTAAGTAGAGGATGAGCTTCTCAGATGAACTTAATTTTGTATATAAAGGCAGTCATGAATATAGATGTACTGTGGGAAAATGAGTCTGACCAATGAACTGGAATGAGATGGACAGGAATGCAAGCTGTAAGTCTTGCAAAGTCCTTTGGCAAGATCTAGTTAGGTTTATCACAGTGTAAGAATGATATTTGACACAGTAAAGTCTTTGTGTTCTCTTCCTGTAAATCTTTACACTAGCACCAAGTCACAGCATTTCCATTTCCTGAAAAATTACCTTTAGTAATCCCTTACGGGAATTATACCCATGTTGCTGTCAATATATTTTACATTGTCCTTAAATGATGACCAGTGTGCAGAGACCCCAGCAACTGGTTAGAGCCTTGACAACTGCAAAACAAAGATGTTCTGTGCTGGCCTAAGCTTGTGAGAATGAGAGAAGTGCTGGAGCCAGCCACATATTTTGGGAGTTTTCCAGCTCTGTCAGAAAACCCTTTTTTTTCTTGTTTGGCAACAAATGGCACTAATGAGAACAATGAATTTCAGTAATTAGGTTAAGAGGCTTAAACAAACAACCTAACTAGAACAATGAAAGATGAAGATGGGAATATAGATTATTGTGAGCTTATTGTCATTGTAGACTGATGACAGCTTAGTGAGCTAGCTGGCATTACTATTATTCATTTCATCACAAATTTCATTCCAGACATGCCCATTTCTCTATCTGCTTCTTGTATTTAGGAGCAAAAAAGCTGCATAACAGAACTGGAAGAAAGTAAATCTGAGAGATGCTGGGGGGTGAATTTGGGAAGTGCATTCCTTGTTCAGCCAAAGAACAGCTGCAGTCTTTTTCAGAAAGGAAGCTCAGTCCATGAGTTAATGTCTCATAAGATTTTGGAGAATAGGGTTCAAATCCCTGCTTTTCTGCACATTTTTATGATCTTGAACAATTCACTTGAAGTTTCCCATTAGGTAAAAATGGCACTTAAATATGGAAACAATTCTGTCTTGCAGGAGTGCTGCAAAGCTTATGACATGCTCAGATAACAATTAGTTCTTTTAAACATCTTACAAAACACTGTAATATTTTGCAATTACCCTACTCATTGGCTTTGGCTGAAACCTGAAGCTGATGTTTTTGATGTTCTTTCTCTGTGACATTTCTTCAATGGCTCTTTACCTGTGAAGTTGTTATACATTTTCCAAATTTGCTATTTTTTTTGGCTGTGTAGTCAGTCATGGCAAACAGGTTTGCAAAGAGGGTTCATATTTAGAGCAATTAGTAGAGAAACGAGGACAGACACTTCCCTGGAGTGGGGACAACTTCATTTTAATCTTCAGGACAGAAACTGATGTGGTCATAAAAGTCAGGTTTGATGACAAATTTCGTCAGGAACAAGTGAGGCTTCTTTCCATGCTTTGAAGCTTCCATAGTGGTGTAACAGGATGTGTTAAGTGATGGATAAAGGTAAGAATCATCTTGAACTGGAAACATGCTGCTTAAAGAGCGCTGATTGCAATATTTAAGGTGAAGAATATATATCTCAAATATTAATTATTTAGTATTTATCTCAAAGTGTCTTCAAAAGGATTCAATTTATAAAGGCAAAACCAATTTGATGGTGAGGAGGATTTGGACTGGAAATTTAGGCTGATAGTGCATTTTGCTTTAATGTATGTTTGCTACATACCTAAACATTCTAATAATTCACATCCAAACTTCTCAATTTCTTATAAGTAACATTTCATTACATTAAGAAGTAAGACAGCAGTTAAGGAAAAAAACAAAACACAATGATATACAATATGTAACTTGCATGCTAAAAAATACTGAAAAAAATAATGTGAGAAACTAAAAATATGGACGGGAAGCATTAACATGATAAAATGTAGCTTTTTAATGTTTGTTGGAATGAAACTATATCTGAAGATAAAATTATGTTGTAAAACATCAGTGTCCTGATGTTGGAAACAAAGAAATTCTTTCTAGAAGATATAGAGTAGTTAAAATTCATAAAAATAGCTGGATTCTTAGAAATAAAATACAGATGCTGTACTCCTACCATATAAGAACAACAAATTTCTTTCTGGCTTGTCATAGTCTGAGGAAAATACAAAGCAACTTTAAGTAGAATTAAACACTTCTAATTCAGTGGAAACAGATGTTTTGCACACAAATTGCTCTAGGAAATCTTTAATCTTTAATCCTTATTTTTAACAAATTCTGGAATACCAGGAAAATTCCAGAAGACTGAAATTGAGTTTGCAGTAAGCCAATATTAAAATAAAATCTGACAAGATGACTGAAGTCAGTGTAGGTCAATTAGTCTGACATCTGTTCCAGAAAATATAACAGAAAAGTTGGGAAGAGAATCAGCTGAGAAATAATTAAAGGATAGAAATAAAATTAATTCCAGACAACATGGTTTTATGAAAAGCAGATCATGTCAAAGAAATCTTACTTTATTCTTTGATGAAATTGCAAGCTTGTTTGAGTAATCTGATTTTTGTAAAATATTTGAATTTGGCAGCACAACATGTTCTGATTTAAACATTGGCATCATATACTATTAATAAAGCAAATGTTTTATGAATTAAGAACTGGTTAAGTGATAGATCTTAGAAAGAGATTGTCTCCAGGAAATTATCAACAGCTGAACATACTTATAACGGAGTTTCATGGGGATCAGTAGCAGACCTGATACCATGCAATGACTTCACTGATTATTTTTGAAAGTAAATAATAAATCACTTATGATAACATTTGTAATTAAAACTGAAAAAAGAAAAACAACTTGATAAAATAGTACATAAGGATAAGACAATGAAGCAAGATGATCTTTTCATAAACAGGACCCTGAAAAAGACCTAGGAATCAAAATGAAGGAGGGACCTAATGTGAGGTCTCAGCATGGTAAAAGTGCTGATAATTAGCTCTAATTGCAGTCTACCTGCAAATGCAGCCACGCTGTTCTCTGGGTTCTGGCTCTTCAGTGTGCAATCAGCGCTGGGGTGTCTGCACTGCACTTCTCTGCACTTCCCCTGGTGCTGGTTTGTATAAACTGGGACAACTCAGATGCCTTGGATGCCTCTGCCAGCATGATGTAGTTTTGCCCTTGATCACAATCACACTGCTTTCACAGGGAGAATGTAATGGGTATTAAATAACCCTTCAATCTAGGAGGAAGGAAGTAACAAGAACCAAAGTCTGGAAGTTGAAGACATGCACATTTGAGTTAAAACGTATTATTGTTCATATATACACATAACTGGGAGAAACTATCAGGGGAATGTCCTGCTTTAGTCAAGTCTGTGCCTCTGGAAGCATGTAATTTTGTGAAAGGGGGTGGCACTTTCCATGAGGCCTAGGTGAAAAAATCACAGTATAACTTTCTCATTATTGTTTCTAAGAGCAGTGACCTGGTTACAAGTTCTGTTTACTGGTCAGAACAATTAGCTTGCTTACACTGATTTTGAAAGGGAAAGGGTTCAAATCTCATAGTCAAAGCACATAGTATGTACAGAAGAATGTGTAAAGAAAAAGAAAGCTCATAAAGCACTAAAAGTCAAATCTGAATCTCTGCTCCCAGGCAGCAAGACTGCCAATTGAAAAAAGAAGTCTTAGATTGCCCATGGTTAATGCTTTTCAGATGACAGAAAGGGTATGACCTTGTGAGGTCATCCCCTATCTTAAGTCAAGATCAACTCCACTGAAAGCTGATTAAGAGAAAAATGAAATGCCAGTAATGTTAACCTCACAGGTATAAAAAAATGTCCTTATTGCAACAGCATAAATGACTTCTAATCCAACTGAGCACCCCTCTATCCCAGGCACTGCAGGGAAATAATAGCAGATTCTCATACCAGCTGTGAATGTGTGGACCCTTCCAGAAGAATCCTTAAATTCCCCAAACGTGTAGCTCTCTCAGAGACTCCAGGCTACAAATCTGTGTGTTGTAACTAGTCTGAGTCAAGGATTAAAGAGTGCCCTGACCCTGAGTAAGTCCAGCTAGTGTGGAAGTGCTGAACAGGTTGTATTTCAACAGCAGAATGAGAACAATGAGATCAACTACAAGTGGCCAAACATCTCAACATAGAAAAGGCTCCTTATTCAAGAATATACTCTTTTAAATTCAATTTTATAGAAAGATTCTGTAGTTAGTACCCTAACTTGCCTGTAACTCTCATTCTGCCCACTGTTGAAACTAATCCTTCTGGACTTCGCTTCCTCTGGAATCACTTATCCTATCTGACAATAATATCCTTAGGGATCTTTAAATTAAAGATTATTGATTTGGAAAACCACAGTAGTTTGCAATGAAAGAGTGATATTGAAATATTTTCGTGGTAAAATGACCTTAAAAATCACAACTTATTCAGTATTTTTTAGATGGTGTATAGTTCTACATCTTCAGTACAATTTCATTTAGGAAATGTTGTCATAAGATGTGCTGACTGGGGGAGCATGCTGCTGGCAGTGTTCATTTTTCATTATGAAATTTTGGAGATGTCACTAGTCACCACAGAAACCTATGGTTTTGAATTCACAGAGAGTAAGAAATTGAAATTACTTTTTTACATTTTATATTTATTTTAAGTGTCTCAAAACAAATTTTGAGACAAGAAATGTAGGTTCTATCATAAAGATATTGCACCTCTGTGAGAACCTGTACTAATTGGGAAGAAGCTGGGTTAAGAAGAGAGCAGGATTAGCCATTCATCAGAAGGGTAGGTGAGCTCAAGGCAGCTGTGAAACCCCACCTGAACTCTCTCTTGTCAGGTTAGCCTGGAGCCCAAACTCCCTGAGGAGCCAGCTCTTGTCCAAGGCAAGTGGAGCAGCTCTCCAGCCAGGGGTTCTGTTTTACACAGGAGCTCTGGCCACACATCTGGACAGCAGGGCTGGCTCAGGCCTTGACTTCATCTTGCACTGATCTAGCAAGTGGCACAGACATCACAGTGCTTCACAGACTCTCTTATGCTGTGTGTGATGCACACACACAAGGAAAAGGTTGTGCCTGACCCAGTTTTAAAGATCTTAGAAGACAAGTCTAAAGTGAAAGTTAGGAGGTGGCAGAAACCAACAGATGCAACAGAGAGAGATGTGTGGGAATTACCACAGGAACACCATATCAGTTCAGTTGTCCTTCCATTAAGCGGCTATTTATACACAAGATGAGAATCTAGCTTTAACCCTCAACACACAGAATATAAACCACTTCTCAAACTCAGATCACACAGATGACATTGCCATTTTCTCCCAATACCGAAGTCAGTATAACACCAGATTGTGTCTCCTAGTGTTTTCTCTGATGGACATCACAAGCATTCTCCTTTGGGATAATGTCCACATCTCCTATCTTTGCTTTGCAGTGCCAACCCCAACTAATTTGCTCACTAACAACTCTGCGGTCACAGGCTGGAGGAACTGCTTGATGAGAAATATCAAGGGGATTATGTGTCTACTATTCAAATTCCAAGGCTTGATCAGGAGGATGGAAAGCAGCCAAAATAACCTCTCCCACAACAGTGGGGAATTACTTCTGCTTCTTTGTGGGCTTACCAGTCTGTCTTCCCCAGGTTAGTAAACACAAGTGGAGAAGACACCTGTGTTACTCCATCCCTGGAAGTGTTCAAGGCCAGGATGGATGGGGTCCTGAGCAACCTTGTCTAGTGGAAGTGGACCCTGCCTGTGACAGGGAGGTTGGAACTGGATGATCTCTAAGGTCCCTTCCAAACCAAACCATTCTATAATTCTGTGAGTCAATGATTCAGTGATTCTATGGGTCTATGAGTCTATGAGATGATATTGATAAAGACAGAGGAGAGGAATTTAAATTGTTTCTCTAAAGGAGGTCACACATTGCTTTTGCTAGAGTAAACCAAACCGTGGAACCTAATGTATCAGAGGAGAGGAATATGCAAAGGACTTCATGTAGAAGACAGAAGCATTCTCATAGACTTAGTTTATATTAACCCTTGTTACATTGTGTTACATGCAGGCAGTAAATTACTCTTTGCTTTAAGAAAGAGTATGTGTTGTCTAAAAGGTTTGCCTTAAAGGAAAACCTTTAAGCTGCCTCAGGATGTTCAGCAAATGTATTTCTCAGTCCCTGCAGCATGGATTGGATTTACTGCTCTGCTCCTTGTCTCAGAGGTTATCTAAAAGAGAATCCTTAATAATTCTGTTGGAACACTACTCATGTTTTACCATAAGCACAAGCTTATATTGCTGTAACTTTCTAAGGAGTTATTCTGGCAAAATCTCACATACAGATCCAATCACACGAGTGAACAATATCAGCATATTCCTGTATCCATGCTGGCTACCCTCATCTGAACACCTCTGTACAAGCACTTCCTCATTGCCTGGAACTGCACTCACACTGGGCTCAATAAAGCACTGTATGCTATTCTGCTGTCTTTCTTGCCTGGGGCAAGAGTTAACCCTGAATTTTTAACTTGAACCAGTAAAAGCCAAAGGTGGTGTAACTGCAAAATGACAGCTTTTCCCCTGTACCTGCAGCTGCCCTCATCACACTCAGCTTTACAGAACTCTTTGAACTTATGAGTTCTTTTTGGTGCAAAGCACAAATACAAGGAGTAGAGGCTTCAGCTGTGAGGTTTTCGTACATCTGCAGACTTCAGCAGCCCTGAATGCATAAACTTTACCAAAAGTGATGCGGCTGATTCATTTAATATTTATTTAAACACTGTAATAATATTTTGTCACAGAACATTCCTATTTCGGGTGTTATCTTCGGGCTTTGCTGCTCAGATGTGACTATTGCAGAACCAAAGAAGAACTTCCAGCTCAGAAGATGAAGGAGTGGATGTCAAGCAAGGGGCCACTGGCCAGCAGAACATGAGAAAAGAATTAACACATTTTGAGAGGACAGCGGCTGGTCTCTGAAGGATGGAATACAGTTCAGTGTTTCTGTCACTGCTCCAGCTGGCTGACCTACAGATTGGCTCCAGACCTGGGAACAGCTTGACCAGTTATCAGCCCAGAAACAAATGCTTTAGCAACTGAGCATGTCAAACAGAAAAGGAAGGAAGAAAGAAAAGTGCTAATGAGATTTTATATAGAATTTTGTGAGTGAAATATAGAAAGAACTAAATAACCCATCAACAGTGGGAGTCCTTGGGAGGGGAAAACACAAAGAGATTTTTGTCTGCATTTGGAAAGTGCCAAATTCAAGAATTTAGAAAGTAGCAGACATTAAATAAATAAATAATGAGGCCCACATAAATGGATAAACTTTACAGACTTTCATTACCAAGGGTACTAAAAAGAGTGTTAGCAATTATTAAATATACTTTCTAATTAACTAGTGGCCTGTTTAGGTGTGTTTCTTGTGGAAATGCAGAATTTCATTCTAAATTGGAATAAGGTAGCATAGCCACCTGGGGAATGTGCAGCCCATGAAGAGGGGTTGCCTCAGTCTGCAACTGTGTAATTACATCAGTTCATGGTGCAAGTAAGTGAGTTCCCTATGGGAGGAGTAATTAGCCATTGGATAAAGGCGGAGCATAAGTTCATGCACTGTGTGCTCCAAGACTGAGAGAAAAGGCATAAACATCCTTATTTCTACACACAGTTTGTACACCTTTATTAGCTATGTAAAAATCTGTGGAAGCTCTGTTTTCCTCCATTGCCTGAGTCACTGAAAAAGGAAATGCTTAGAAATAAAATGATGCAGAATGTTTCTCAGCTATTTGGAGAAGTGAAGAACGCAGGAGAAAAGTGAAGTGTAGACTGATGAATGAAAAATGCTGAAAGGTTGAATATGATGGGAATGTATGAAAGGCAGAATGTGCCAATCCTGTGGGCACAGGGAGGACTGAACACCAGTTTCTTTAGTGAGTGGAGGTGCTGCAGTGATGTGTCATGGATGTGGGTTGGCCATTGCAGCAACGTCAGAACTTCATTCAGTAGTAAGATGAAGGATTGCTGTGCTCAGTAAATGGATCCTGGATGATTTTTCCTCAGCCTTTTCAGACTGCATTGGCGTCTCCAGGTCTTCTTTTGTGTCACCCCAACTTCTACTGAAGTTGTCACAGATTTGTTTCCTCAGGTGCTGCAGTCAGTGCTGCAATGGCCTGTTTTGGTACCCAGAGAGTGCTGATTAGAGGATGGAGCATAAATCTGCTTTTTCTGTGAGCAATGACACAGCAAGCCCAGCCACATATCCAGGGCAGCAAAGCATGAAGCTGGATTTCATTTTTGGAACCTTATCCTCCTCCCCTCCTCCCTGCATTTTCAGGAGAGACTCAACTTTAGAGAGATGGACTCTCTAGCTTACCTTTAGGCTATCTTTTCCCTCTGGGTTTCTGCAATACCACAATAAACATAAACAGGAATAAGGAGAAGAAAATACGAAAATTCTGAGCACAAAACCAAAGCAATTCTTCAGGGTGCATAAAATATGAATGTGTAAGCAAAGCAAAAGGATTTGAACACCTGCAGAAATAAAGGCTCTTCTGCAAAAATATGTTTCAATATTTAAAACACCATCTCTGGTGGCCTTTTGGGTAACTATATAGCTTCATTGCTGGCTGTTTCCTACAATAGAAACTAAGGGACATCCAGTATAATTTTACTCTAATAAATAGACTCTGAAAAAAGCAAACTGTAAGGCTGCAAAGCAGACTGTTTTTCTGAACTGCTTTTCCCTCTGAAATATTTTGTTGGCATGACATACACTGTTTATTGTTTTACATGTCTTTATAGCCTTCAGCCTCTCTCTCTGTCAACACATTACTCTTCAGCTTCATTGTGCTCGTCTGTCTTCTCTGGTGCCGTGGGAACATAAAGCAAATGATTCTACTGTTCTCAGCTAGAAATTGTTTTTCATTATAATTTCAAGAGGGACTTTGAAGTATCTACTTAGGCTCTCACAGCTAATAAGAGACAAGGCAGTTGCTATGCTGCTTGTTGATTAAATGAAAACCAGACCTGATAACATGTGAAATCTTCCTGAGGGAGGTGTTTCTCTTATGGAGATGAGTACTGAACAGTTAAGATCTGAAGTTGTATGTCTAAGGTTAAATGCCTAAATGGTCATTTAAAGCTCTGAAAGCAATGAGCTGGCTATCTGGAGCCAGAGTGCCAGCAGGTGTAAAACATCACTGACACTTCCTGAGCATTTGGGCATGAGGGGCTTTGAAGAAAAAATGTCCATTTTATATTCCAAGCATTAAAAATCTTAAATTTTCATTTAGGAGCTAAATTTTTTTAAAAAATCCTTTTCTGATGTGCAATGTGACAGAAAATTATAATGACACACAGGAGAAGATCCTCAGCTGTGCCAAAACCAAGATATCATATATAAGGCCATAAATAACGTGTAGTTTCATTCTTGTAAGTCACAGTTTGAAAATGAGTTTGTACTGAAGGCCCCAAAACACAATTTACATTTCTGAAACAGAGTATAGACCTCTAAATTCAAGACATCAGTCTAATTTGAAGCCCTGAATCTATTAGGACATTGGAAATTTCTTAAGTATGTTGTACCCCTTAAGTCATGTTTAACACATTCTGAGAGCATTGAGTTCAGAATAAAATAAAAGTTGCAATGACTTCCACAGTGAAACACAACAAAAAGAGGTGCCAGAGCATTAATGGTTTTGTATACTTAATTTAAAATACCATGCTTAAAACTGCAATTCTCCTTTCCTTTGCTGTTGGAAATGGGTAACTCTGCAGCAAAGAATGTGAGTCATGAGACCAAAGAAAGAACAGGCAAGAGAAAGCATAATTTTATAGTCCAGTGATTTAAGCACTGTTGGAAGAGAACAGAACTGGTTCTGCTCTGTACATGTTTTCCTTTTATGTGTGTTTGTCTGTTTCAATTGAAATGCAGAAGTAATCCACAGCAGCAGAATAAAAAATGATATTACACATTGTCTCACTTGCTGTATTTTTGGTCCCACACTGTGGTTACCATGTGAACTGCTTGAGGAGTGGTGAATGTACCCATAAGCTTGTGGTTATCCTCTTAGAGTAGAGATCTGAGTTTAGTTCCCTTAAGCTAAGAAGGGCTTTCTTCTGTTCCAGTTACTGGCAGCAAAACACCTGATTTTGTAGCTGCTCACAAAACAACAGGATCTGCATTCTGGCTTAACTGATTAGCAAACATCAATTATATGTAGACATTGGATGGCAAAATTCACGACAGAAAGAGATGCACATTTTTTAGATGCATTTCAATCTCCAGCTGGAAGAATCAGCCAGCTGCTGTCAGCACCCTCGTCTCCCATGTGTGTTTTCCACCCTTACTCCAGATTGTCGAGATTTGAGGTGATACATTACTGTCTGTTGCAGCATAGGACTTTCTTGGAATGGGGCTCTATTCAGGGGTCATCAAGGTGTGTTATCTACCAATGTATTTCTCATATATGGTGTGTTAAAATTTCAATTATTGCCTTAATGCCTTCCCCTGTATACTAGGGGAAGAAGTAACAGTTCACTATCAATGTGTTGTTAGACAGTAACACTGGATTTTTTCTGAAAATACCAGTGTCTGAAAGAAAAAAGTACTTTAGATGTTACAATAACAGCACATTTGTTCTATTAATTTGTGCTTTCTGAAAAGGATTTGAAAGGAGGGAGATTATCCTAGAGTAGCAGTGTCCACAGACATTTCCCATTTTATACCTTTATTTCACCTTCCTAAAAGGAAATTATGTGCTGGGATAATTTTTTGTTTATTGTGTCAGATTTCCTTTATTACACTTGGCAATTTCATCCAATCTGTGCACAGAAAAAAGAAATCTTGTATTTCCAAAACAAACAAAAGTTCCAGTTGCATGGTAACCAGCCCACATACTAAGCCCTAGAAATATCACATCCAGAGGGCTCAGGACTTTGCCAAAGAAACAGAGTGCATTAAACCGATTTCTTCATATGATAATAACAGGGATTTTAACCACTACATCATACAAAATGATGCTGCAGCCAAATTCTTTGCTGTTACTGAAGTCAAGGGAGTTGCATCATTGGTGAAGGGGATTCCAGTTGTTCCCAAGCAGTTTGTCCTTGTGCAGCCTGCAGAGGGGAGTTTGTCTCCATCAGAGAGGGGAGGTCTCACTGGGCCATATGCCTGTTCTGCCAAAAAGGAACTTTACTTAAAAGACACCGTGAACTTTTAGATCCACAGAGTAAGAGGGCATAAGAATAAAGGTCATGGGGGGGTTGAAGAAAGGCTGCTCAGTGTTTGCCATCCTTCTCATATTACAGAGATAAAAAGACACGGTTGCATGATTTTCTCTGGGCGTTTCACATTAACTGTTTCAAAGGCTGTAGTTACTTCAGCTCCCCCGATGAGGTGGAATCACTGCAGACAAGTTTCAAGAAGCTGGAGGGAACCATGAAACTGGTGGAAGTGCCTTGCTAAGGATCACAAGATAGGATATCGTGGTTTAACCCCAGCCAGCAACTCAGTACTGTGCAGGCATTCACTCACTCTTTCCCCCTTCCCCAGTGGGATGAGAAGGAAAACCAGAAAAAAGAGTAAAACTCAGGGGCTGAGATACAGACAGTGTAATAATTGATACAAAATTAAATACACTAATACTACTAATAAAAATGAGATTAAAAGAGAGATAAAATCCTAGAAAAGCAAGTGATGCATGACACCACCTCCTGACCAATGCCCAACCCAACCCTGAGCACCAATTGTTTCCTCCCAGTCAACTCTCCCCCAGTTTATGTACTGCTCTCTTAGGCAAGCGAAAAAAAGGTCCTAAACAAAAAAATTATTCACCGCTCAGCTTGTAATGCATCTTCATGGATAACAAGCTAACAAAATTCCTTATTCATAATGTGTGGTTTCTCCATAATCACGAACTAAAGCATACGAGCTGACGTCAAAGTAGCTATTGAGATATTCTTGATTTTCTGCCTAACATTGAATGCACCTTGGGCTATAGTTTTCACATCGATGTTTCATTCAATTATAGTTTTTGATTCACTTAAATCCTCACGCAACCTTTAATCCACAAACCATGGTTGGTGGGACTTTGGAGTAAAAGAGTAGTGTCCGTGGCAATGTAGGTATTGCACATTGAAATTTGTATTGGATATTCAACAGAGGGAGCTGGAAATACATGCCATAGTACAAAATTTCAAATAAGATAAAGATCACCATCATTGCTAAATTCAGGTTTGAGGGGAAGGGTACACCTGACTCTCACTAGCAAAGTTCGGAGACTGTTTTGATTCCACAGTTGATTAATTTTGAACAATGGAGTGGAAGTGCCATTTTTCAGCTGTGTGCTCAGCCTGAACATAAACAGATGCACACAGAGGCATGTGGTACTTCAGGGATATGATTCCTCACAAGTGTATGAACTCCAGGAGAGAACTGTTAATATTTGGAAGAGCTGGCGATCCAGCACATTGACAGTGGTGACTCTCTGCTGAAATGAGCCATATTTCATTCCCAGATGTTGGTTTGCTCTCTATATGCCCCCAGCTCTGTGAGCAACACTTGGTCCTCACATTTGCCACAGTTCCGTCTGATAGAGCTGCTTGTGGCAGCCCAACCCATGTGGTCTTTTTCATTACCCCTCCATCTCTCCTTCTTGCCCCAAGTCCTTTATTCACTGTGTTTTTGACTCTGTGGATGTGTCAGAAAGCATTGTTTTTCACATTTTCAGTTCTATAAGTTTGTCTGTTTATTTAGGTGCTCTGTCTCTTGCTAACCACAAAAGCACCAACCAGCCCCAGCCCCAGTAACACACCTAGGCTTGTCCAGTCTGTCTGGACCCAAATCTGGACTGCACAAGGGCAATTCTGACCTGCTCTGTGGTTGTCACTGAAGGATCTATGCTACCCGTGCTCTCCAGGGCGAACTGACAGAATTCTAATGGTCTTGTTTCAACTGGTGTGGTTGATTGACCTGAAAAATAAATGGATGAAACTCAGACTCTTTGATTTAGGTATGGTGCTCTTGCAGCAGATTTGCTGTTGGAATGAGACAGGATTCAAGAGAACCAGCTGGAGTCTGGTATGTAGGATTTTCTGGACTAAAGCCAGGGAGCTTAGTTAATAACTCAGCAAGACAGGCTGCTCGATCTTCTAATTGGCTGACAACTCAGGCTCTGAGTGCCCAGTTATTCATGCAGGGACCAGCACAACTGAAAAAGATCTGTACTGTTGCCGCTTTCATAGTTGGTTTATTCTGTCAAAAGTGGTTGAATTAATCTGTCTCTTTGTAGATAAAACACAGGTTGCAAGTGGCTTGTGGGCTGCAGAACCTCTGAATCAAACCATGCTCTTGTCTCCATTTGAGCGTCACCATCCTTATAAAGACCTGGTGTGAAGTTCTGAGTTGTTTCCTCAAGACCATGCCAGACTTGAGGCTCAGAAAGCCTTCTGCATTGTCTCTCTTTAAACCTGAGCTGGAGATAAAGAGTCTAAGTGATATCAGGCAAGAACATTCTGTTCCACAGAAGTGTTTACACTGTCAATAGCTGTGAGTGACAAACCTGTTGTAATGGGGAATGATATCTGATTGCAAGAGGTCCTTCTCTAAGACCTGTCTAACTTGAGTCTTCACCTTTGGACATTTTGTTTCAGAATTACGGTCTGAGCTGAACCTCACAACCAGGAGCCTATAAGAATTTTTTAAGCAAAATGAAATTAAACACCTTGGAGCAGGTGGCCAAATCTGTAGAAAACTTCCTGTAAAGTACATGCATCAAAACCAGTGCCCTTGTGATGTTCAGGCTGATAAAGAATTCGGGGGAATGCTGCCTTAGGAGAGATGTATGTGTGCCCACTGAGGAGGGAAAAGCACTGAGGAGAAAAACACTGGTCACTTTCCAAACAAGTGTTGAAATTCTGGTTCTCAAAACAAACAAAAGAGAGCTTATCAAGAATGACTTTTTGGGTGCTAAAGTGCTGGCTGAAAAATGCATGAAACTGTTTTAACAGGAATAAATCTTCTCTTGTTTGCTTCCTCCTAAATTCGGTTGAACAGAACTTTGTATAGTCTGTAAATAAAAGTGATTGGTGAGACACCTGAGTTGGGCACTCATACCCCCTGCAAACTGAAACAAGCTTCAAGGCTCAATTGTTTTCTAATCAGGAATATCAAAGGAGGCACAGCAGAGAGTCCCTTACGGAACGGAATTCAGGAGAGGCACAAAATCCTTGAGAATCAAACAGAAAAAGGTATAGCTGAATTATCCCTGTGGAAAATCATGGCATTGCAGAAAAGAGAAATGAAAGAGCAGGAAAGCCACCACAGCAGTGGCAAGACAGGCAGAAAATATATACAGCTGTATATGAAATTATGTGGAAAATAAGGGAAAAAGGGAGGTCATGTAGTCTAGAAGAGAAATTATGCCAAGCAAGCAATATGTCTGGGCAGCAGGGATGTCGAGGACGAGACTGATTTTGTTGGTATTGTGGAAAATGGAGCAGCAGGACATTAGGGTGGGAAAAGGGGTGAAAGAAATGAAAGGTGACATGAAGGTTGAAAGCCTGAAAAGAGAAAGAAAATGTTTCAACCTCCAAAGATCCAACTGTGATTATGCAGCTGTCAGCCCTGCCCCTTTAATTAAGTAATTGATTAATTAAAATAAAGTACTTAATCTCTCCATTTACATATTATGCCTCCCACTAACCAACACTGACTGCAGGGTCCTCATCAGAAAGCTCCTTCTTATTTGAATTCGTGTTGGTTCCCAAACATATTACTTTGTAAATAGGAAATGACAACATTGGCTCGGTGCCCCAGTATCGTCGCAGCATTGCCATATGTCAGTATCATGCTAAACATAGTAAGCAGAAGACCCAACAATATAATTATTGAGGACATCTGTCAGCAGCACAGGCTACATCTGGGATTAGTAGCTGTAATACTGGAAAGACCTGTAAGAGGCAGAGAGGAAAGTCCTTTTGTGTTGGCTTGGATTTTCAAGAATAGGAGCCAGATCCTCAGCTGGTGTAAATTTAAGCCATTCAAAGAGGCTAATGAATCCAGCATCAGCTGATACTAGCTAAGGATCTGACACCGAAAACGAGGCCAATGTCATTAAGTATGAGGTTTAATATTTTCTGGGTAAAGGTAGAATGCCTCAAAACAATTGGAGTTTACAATATGGAAGATAATTTATTAGTGGAGCCAGCAGGTACAGACTGTCTTTTATCTCAGATCTGAAGGATTGTGGACAAGTTTGGAAAGCTCCTGAAGAATATTAAAAATTCTCTTTAATGTTCTTTGTACATCAAGAATGTGGTAGTGTAATTTTATATTTCAAATAATTATAGGTAGAAAAAAAAAATATTTTGAGTTCATTTAACACTTGCTAAATTTTCTTCATCCACAGCAGAGTTCATCTTGTAGTCTGCACAGGCACACTGTCCTGTGAAACCAGTGACACATACAAATTATACCTATTTATTAATCTGAGGGCAAGCTCCTGTTGGGAAGCCAAGTAGCTGCATTAATGGAATGCTCCTTTAGAGTTAATATCCCCTGTAGAAATCTTATAGCTATGTCTGTACCATGCTGTGCTCATTCTAACACACTCTAGTTCTCAGCAAGCCTTAATATTTCAGACACCAGGTTGAACTAATATTGGTTATATGGCATCTGGGATGGAGGCTATCTGTGTTTAAGTGCGTGGCAGAAAGGCTTCACTCCGTGGATCTGCAGAAAAGCCCTGAGGATTTCCAGTCAGTTCCCAGCCCTGTTTGAGCACCAAGCACGTGATGGTGAGCTGCACCGCTGCCTTCAATAGAGAAGCCGAAGGGATTACGCCTAAGAAATGCTAACAGGCAGATTTTGAGCAATACCAAAAAAAGTTGCTTCCTGAAGAAAGTGCCTAGTAATGTATTAGATGAGAAATAAAGGAGAAGAAAGGTTAATCTCCCCAGATAAAAGCTCTTCCTTCATGTGTCACAGGAAACTTTTCACTCTTTTGCACTCTGTTTTGATGGATAAGGGCATCTTTGCCCCTGAGTCAGGCTTGTAATAAAGAGAAAATGAGCTCATGTACTGATCTCTCTTCACTTTTAAATTTTTTTTGCTTTTCAAGATTTCTTTGAGCCCTAAATCCATAACCTAAATGTAACAAAGGATTACAATAAAACAGTAGATTACAGAATTGACACAATATAGATTTCTTTTTTCCTTAAACTGAGAAAAATCTTTCCTTATGTCAATACACTGCAACTTTGGGGGGATCTCAGACAGGTATGCCCCTTCACCTCACTCATTCAGCAGGAGATTCACCAAGACACTTTTTCTTATGGGTGTGTATCTGTGTTCCTGCACACGAGCTCAATATTTAAACTACTGCAGTCAGCAAAGACACATCCCAGGAAGTCTGTGGGTCTGCAGAGAGACCCAGCTGACTAAAGGGTGTACTTTAACTCTGATGCTTTGAATTGCCTTGCTGAGGTGTTTATTGCTCTCTCGTGACTCTAGAGGAAGCATATGGTGCCTAAAGCCACAACTGAGTGCCTCTGTACATCCCCCACAACAGCATACCCTGTTCAGGCTGGCAAACAAGGGAGCCAATTAAACGAGGTTAGAAATATTGGTTATTGTGATGAGACATGAAAAAATAATCTGATACAAACCTATGGCAACACCCAAACCATCAATGTATTTTCATTTGCATAACACAGAGAGAACGTTTTCTTTCCAAAATTCAATTGTGCCTTTCCTAGACAGGAGAGGAGAGAAAAGAGTTGTGAGCCCTGAAATGCAGAGGGCTCTGTCTTGCTCTTGGTGGTGCTTTTCAGTGGTCTGGGCACTGCTTGAACTTTATGTGAATGTGATGGATGAAAACATCTGATTGTTCATTGACTGCATGGGGCTTTTTTTGTTGGTTTTTTTTTTTTTTCCAAAGGCAGGTCTGAATGAGCAGTAGCTTTGTTTAATTCCATTTTCTTAATAAAACAGAAAAAAAGCTCCCCTAAGATTGTTTCAGTCCTCTGGTCTCAAACCAATACATCCTTTCGTCTTCACATCACTGAATAGCTGAGAAAATGTTTCCCTTAGGTTGAAAAATAACAAAAAAACAGCCAAGCAAACAAGAAAAACAAAACAAAACAAAACAAAACAAAACAAAACAAAACAAAACAAAACAAAACCAAACCACAAATAAAACCTCTAACTTATCCCCCTACCAAAAGGACTCACCCAGCCACACACCAAACCAACCAACCAACCAAACCCTTGCAAAACAAAAACAAACAAAGAAACAAACAAAACTTGACAAGTTATTTAGATAGCAATGGAAAATTAAAAAAAAAAAAAAGGAAATTTCTTGTTTGATTTTCAGGAATTTTTTTCCTCAGAAAAGTGGGGATAGGTATTTTTTATTTTCTTATTAAAATGCAAGACAATCCAAATGGCTTGAGCCCATGGTCTGACCCTGAAAACATAAATTTTTCTGCATCAGTAAACCTGTCCACCTCATTGACATTATTTACATTTGGAAATCCCTGTCTTGAATAATAGTTTGTAGACTTGTTCCAAGTGGGGCTAAAGTGAGACTCAGGTACACATCTTTAGCTTGGGGGTAGATTTCACTGTTTCTGATGAGGGAAAACACCCAGTTCAGAAAACTACTCTATTTCTTTCTAAAAATAGAAGACGGTTTCAGGAACACAGACATACAGAATGAATAACTAATTCTTGTCTGATTGCAGATCTGGAGTGAATTTTGACGGTCGAGTTGAAAACAAGGCTTGGAGGAAAAGGAGTCTATAATGGAAACCATGCAGGAATTTTAACACCAGCAGCAGAGCCAGAGAGCGCTCGTGAGAATATCAGTCATATGGGGAACTGTGCGCCTATTGGACGTGTTCACCAAAAGATTAACTTCAAAATCTATAGCCTCAATTTCCTGAGTTTAACTGTGTTTGAATGATCTGTGAATTTTAGGGTAATGTGTATTTAACATGCATCTCTATAGGAACTAAGGACCCATACAGTGTGTCTTTATTTACAGTGCTACGGACCTTACAAGCATTCATTTAGGTGTAGCTTATTTAATTTTTTAATGGGCTATTCCTTGTTCTTTCAGGAGAGTTTTTCTATATACAAAGCAATTACTTAAACTAGTGTTTGTTTAGCTCACCTAACCAGAGCAGTCGCATAATCTTTGGGCTTTTTCATATCTTGCCACCAATTTTATTAATGGAATTGGGCTGTTCCTGTCTGAAATATTCTTTTGCAAATGTTTTTAGGCAGAACAAGAATGTGAATAACCTAGTGTTCAACAGTGAGTTTTAAACAGATTCTTATTCTCCTGTCTGATTTTGATAAGGTAAATGCAGTAACCATCACATAGACCACATTTATACCATTGCAATTGATTTTTGTTTATGGAAGTTAGTTAATATTTGTGTTCTTGTAGGAAGAATTCGAGAGAGATATGGAGGATGAAGTTAGGAGTTTTCTTTGTTCACATTTCCAAATCACCCCATAGCACTATTCTTATTTTCCTTTTGGTATCATGCTGCAAGGCCTGGCTGAAATTTTGACTTCCATTTTCTCAATGTCCTGCTGTATTGTTTTTCTGCTCAGATTTCTACCTCTCTTCCCCCTCATGAGGACACATCCAGACACACACATCAAACAACAAAGAGAACTTCGATTCCAGCCTTCGATTCCATGTCAAAACCCAAACTGTACGTCCTAGCCATTGCAACAGCTGCTTTTTTGGCCTCTGGTTTCACAAAGGCATTTCATGACTCCTTATGGCAGCTCTTTCTTTACGGAATTAATTCAGTTTCATACAACCCTCAGGATAATGGCATTTACTAAAAATAAATGAATAAATACCATCATTATTATATTTTTGTATTTGCAAGAACCAGAGACTGACTCTCATTTTGGTCAAAATCATAAAAATTCTCCTGACATCAAAGCAACTACCTTCATGTCAAAGTGATGTTAGCTATAAAGAATTTGGCCAGGCCATTTCCTATTGTATGGGAAACATGTCAATTGTGATTAAGCCTGTAAAAGTGAAGCAGCCACAGCCCCTTCTCTACTGCACATTCAGCAGGCTCACTATTGCTGCATCTAAGGCCCTGCCAGGGTGCACTAGGGCATGACTAACATCTATTATATATTTGTTTATTCCTCTCTTTCCCAGGCAATAATCATGTGCCACAACCAATGGAGTACTTAGGATACACCTATGTGCTTGCGCTACTCAAGGTAAGGTCAGCGAAGTGCAGATTGCTTTTCCAGCAGGAGGTGGTGAGGTTTGTTGTAACTCTTTGTTCCCGTGGGAATTTATTTCCCACTTTGGGTCCACTCTGAGAGAACTCTGTCTTGTGCACTGACATCCTTAACAAATGTTTTACCAAAACAGCTTCTTCCTTTGGCTGGGAAAATTTTGATGTGCCAACTCTATGTGTGCTTTCCTCTGAGGATGCTACCAGTGGGCTCACTTTGCCTTTACTTTTTTCTCCTTCACAAAGAAAGAGGTCTTGCTTAACTTTGCACTTCCCACTTTTAAAGTAAACTTATACCCTTCAATGGGAAATGTCTTCATTTAATACTGCACCACACTGAAAGAAGCCCCTCCAAAGTACTGCTGGTTTCTACCTCATCAGTGGGGAGGATATCCTCAAAAAGGACCAACTTGTAGCTTACAGTTGCTGCAAGCTAACCATCCAAAGGAATTAAATGAAGATGAATGTAAAAATATTTCACAGCAGGAAAACAGGGAGAAGAAAAGCGGTCAGTGAAGAAAACGAAATATATGGGGGAAATTCATCATAATGGAAGAAATACATTGAAAAAAGGCTATTTAAAAATAGAAGAAAATTCCACATTTGAAAAATATATTAATTGTGATTAAAATGCATAAAAAATAAAATATAATTTCAAGGTACAGGATTTGAACAAAAGATATGCCTGAATGGTTAACATGCTGGCTTTGCTCACTGCCAGTATCTTTGCTTCAAAGTGGTGTTGAATAGTGTTACAGTCAAGACTAGGAGGCAGATAACAAACTATTAGAGCATTACCTGCTACACAGAACATTATTTGCCCGCAGACTGGTCCCAGGGTCTTAATTTAAAAATAGCATTTGCATAGCTATGAACATGCTTAAATTTTATTGCAACACATTTCCTTCAAATTGAATTGAATTATTGCAGTGTTTTAAAAACTTGTGATCTGATTCTGCAACTAAAAAATAATTACATGTTGCTGCTCTAAGTACAGCAGATTCATTTTCTTCTACAATGAAACACTACTGTACAATGGGCTCTGAAGACAATTTTTAATGCTGACTCCTCTGCATTCTGGCTTCATTTGTGGAGATACACAAGCAGCCACAATAACAGCCTCAAACATAACTTTCAAAACACATTGCTTTTGTACTTCAAAAGGGATATGTCCCCATTTCTTTCTCATATGTTTTTTCTCAAGCCTTTTATTCTTCACAAAGAAATACAGAGCTGACCTGACAAAAACATTTTTCTTGACAAAGTAGTCAGAATTATCCTGCCTGAGTAAGTCTGAGAACTCTTTTCCTGATAGAGCTACCTGGGAGCATAAAGACATATATTTCACTTGCATCTCTTGGAAAAAAGTGTGGGCTGGCATGTAAAAGAACATATTTATAACTAGACCAAGAATCTTAACAGTCCCTGATCTTCAAGAGACAGATAGCTCTCATCTCAAATGGAGACCCACTGAATTCACTGAACTAATAACTAATAAGGGTCTCGAGGGCTATAATTGTATTGGGAACCTAGATGCTGACCTGCTTCACCCAAAACATCCCTACCCTGGAAGCTACACACTCCCTGGGTTTTGACACCCTCCGGCTGTCCATACTGCTTGCAGGCTCAAAGCTGGGGAGTGTGCTATGAAAGGATTTCCCAGAGTATCCCCAGAAAGAAAGAAAAACCAGTGTAGTTCCTTTTTTTCACTTATTCACCTGGAATGAAGAACATGCTCTGTGATATAGAGGGCTTGCTCTCATCTGCTTTGTTGCATTCCTGTTACTAGATAAAGGCATTAAAAGGCAATCCTTTAGAATGGCCTCTTTCCACCAGCCCACAGCTAAAGTTGTAACTACAGAAAATAGAGAAAAGATTCAGCACAAGAAGGGCAGATAGACATTTCTGAGGGAATGTAACTACAAGTCTTTAAACCAAAAAAAAAGAAACCCCCAAAGATAAAGCCTCCCTTACCAAGAAAGGCAAGTCCTGTGTCTTTGCAGTACCATGTCTGAATTTATGTTGCACCCTTACCCCTTCATCCTGGTCCTGTGTTCATCCATATTGTACTTGGGTGATGCTGGTCCTGCCTGGATCAGTACACCTGTGTTTTCTTTGCATGGAAACCAAGGATAGGAGGGAAGAACAATTGACTTTCAGCAAGGCCAAGGCACACACTTGAGATGGGGATCAGACAAAGTCTAGACAGATTCCTTAGCTGTTTGGTTATTTTTTAAAGATTCTTTAATACTAACCATTTGGTCTTTATAAAACATTCAAAATGTTGTATGTATTAATACTCTTTGGGTGAAGTATTAAAAAAATCTTTTGCTGTTCTGTTCTGAGACTGTTATTTTAATAAATGCAACATCTCCTGTTTCTTATATGATTTAAATGCCAACATAAAAAACATTCAAAAAGACTAATTGGAAAAATGCATGTCTGAAATAAATGTTTTAAACTCATTTGAAGGAGGATTGAGAGTAATGCTATGTGTTCTTATTTATAAGGCTTTAATAAATGAAGGACTCTCAGATGCTAACTCTCTGTTTCACATTCTTCATTGCCTTGTATAAAATAAATTCTCTTGCACTTTGGGAGGGGCAGGCATTCCCAGGGCTGGTCTCACGCAGTGTGATGGAAGTCTCTGTGCCATACACAACCACTGCTGACCACCTCCTCACACAGATCAGACAACAGCCCCACCAAAATGTGGAAAGCTGGAAAGCTGATCAGTAGAACTTTGGTCAGCTGCTTTAACAATGCTCCCTTTAAATCTTGCATTGTTAAACCAGTTATGTATTAAAAATAACCTCCATGAAAGCAGGCCTGAAAGATAATGGCTTGGATAATGAGTCAATAGTTCCAGAGATTTTGAGAGACTTGAGTCTAAGTCTGGAATTTATATACATTCCTGGTATTTTCCCATCTCAAAGGCACAGTAAAACTGCTTAAATATAATGGAGTGGGGGAAATCAGCCACACCAGATGATTCATGTATGCTTCTGCCTCCACTCAACTCATATTTTAAACATCTCATTGAAGTTTATAATCAATTGCTTCTATATTTTTCTTTGTGGTATTGGTAAGCAATGGCCCCTTTGTCTACAGTCTGTCTCATAAATATAAAGTCAACTGTTATTTCATGTTGTATTAGATCTAGGTATAGGAGACCTTTGTTAACCTAAATAGTTTAGAATTTTCCTTGTTATTACTAATTTTCTTAGAACCCTGAAGTTAAATTTACGTTGGCAAGTTAATAGATTGCTCTTTGCCAAGAGAAAAACTTGTATGGAAAAAGACATTTCACATCCATATAGTTCATGAATATGTCTGATACAGCAATTGAATAATATGTTATCTTTAAAATATGTATGTTTTTACTCTGCAAGTAATATTAAAGTTGAGGCAGATTTAGCAGCAAATCTTTAGGAAATAGGAGGTGCAGAATCAAAATGTTTTCTACTGTCATTTGTTCTATATTCTTGTCCTCTATTTCAACAACTTAGATGCCAAAATGCAACAGTGTTGTTCTTTGTTCTCTTTTGAATTTTCCAAATTAAAATGTATATAACTTATCACAATCACCGTGCTTTTCATTTGGGAAAACTGACTTTCCCATCCTTTTTAAATTTTGTTAGAATTTTGCAGGGACCATATGATTGTGGAAGTTGTGTCATTGTAGAAATTCAAAAGAGTGCATATAAGACACTTCAGTGAACACCCTGCTAACACATATAGAAAACAGCAAAAATGAAGGACTGTCAATTAAATCCCTGCCAGGCTCCAGGTGAGAGCTAAGAGTCATCCTACCATCATTCTCTACATAGATATTTTCTTTCTATTCAGGTCTTCCAATAAAATAGAAGAATCACCCAGGGGCCTTCACACTGTACAAGACAGTTAAAAAGACATGGATCTAGCAGACCTTCTAAATCTCTAGTTTTTTTTAATCTTTCTTTACAGCTGAAGTGTTGGTCTGAAGCAAACTAATTAAAAATGGGATCTGAGAACAGCTGTAAACTTGCAAGGTGATGAGAGACCTGAACTGGAGATGGTCAGACAGTCTTTGTTGGGCACTTGCAGCATCTGCTGTGCCTTTGATCCCAGGGAGCTCAACTTCCTGAAATGCAGCAGGGCAGACAGTGACCGCAGGGTGACTGTGCTCCGGGCTTCAGAACGCCTGGCAACCACAAACAGAACATGCCTGATGGCCACCTCTGGCATTTCTGGGTGTCAAACTCTCTGATCAGAGACATTATTTTGTGTGGTGCATTAACTATTTTTTTTGAGCAAACATATTTCATCTGGCAGGAGTGGTGAGAGGCAAATATACCACTAGCCCCTAAAATAAATCAGGCTGAAGACTGATGTGTCCCTGTCTTGAGCTGGAGAAGGCTCTGACTTCCAAGTTAACTTTCATTTGCAGACTCTTCCCTATACCACGCCACAAAGACTCGCTGTGAAATAGGGCATTTGCCAGATAATCAGGGAATCATCAAATGCATCTCACTGTCAAGGAGTTTTTCTTGATAATGTCCTCTTGAATTGCTTCAGTATCATCTCTATGTAGATACAGAAATAGCACCACACTTCTTTGTTATTTACATTATAAGGTTATTTGTGAATTATAGAGCTGTCTACCATTGTTCAAATATATATAGTTTAATTATCACTTCAAAAAATGGGCTCACTGTTTCCACAGAACAACCATTACTTTTTAGAGCTCAAACATGAGTGACCAATTCCATCATCAGCTCACATTCTGGCAGAAATACTATAAAGTTTATTTAGATATAGTTATTTTTCAATCAAGACTTGCAGACCCATTATCATGCTCCTGTGATAGCTCCTACTTGGGCAGAGTATAAATTGTAATTTTTTAATCACTTTTGATGTGCAGATTCCTTTAGTCCCTTTGAGATATGTTGGAGGACATCAGAAATGTGCATAATATTTATACATACCATTATGCCTAAGTAACTGCAGGGTACTGTTAATTCTGCTGTTAAAATATTCATAGCTTTAGCTGAAATACAGTTTGGATAACAGACGCAGCTCTCTTACCCACCTCAGTCAACTGTTTGCAGTACAATTTTGTGATTTCTCATTAGCTAGCGTGTCTGCCTTCTGCCACAAACTGACTTACATTCCTCCCATCTGTTGCAAACCCAATTTAATTATCAGTCACTACTATGAACACGACAACAAACACTTTTATGCATGAAGGTTCTGCCCTTTTCCCCATTGTCAGAATTTTTGTGAGGTAATATTTTGAAGTAAAGTTTTCATAGAAGGTTAGTTCAAAAGATCTATTTCTGGATACACCGTGTTTTTATTAATGTTGCATTACAAATCCGATAAGATCAATCAGTAATTCAAATGAAACCTGTATTTTCATACTGATTGATCCTATTATTTTTCTACTTGAATGTTTGCAAAATGGAACATTTTTTGGGGTATTTCTATGCTAAGTTAGAGATTTTGCAATTAGTTATTATTGATATACTGTGTGCATCATAGTGTTGTCAATTACTAGAACTATCTGAACCAGAAAGGCAAATAGAAATGAGAGATAACAAAAAAATTAATTATTATTAAATGAAAAGGAAATTAACAACAAGCAATACACAATGGAAATACAAAGCAGAATATTTAAGTGATGAAGAAGAACTGAATAATTTAAATATAATTAAATATAATAATTTAGTGGGAAAAGAAATAATTTCTAACTGAATTCCAATCTCTGTTAACTGATTATCATTCCTAAGAATCAAGAAGAAAAGTCTGAACTGTGTAGAAAAAAATCCTCATAGTTCTTTTGTAGATTAGCGAATTTATATGCTAATAGTGTAAACAATACATATACTAGAAACATTTACAAAACAATAACAACAAAATCTTTTTCCTATTGAAAATTGGAAATTTTGAAATAAGCTGTGGAAATATTAAAACTGTTTTAAAATTGTCAGGTTTTTTGTGAACATCCGATGTTGATTAACCAGCTGGATTAATTTTGCTTTTCATACATACCAACCTGTACTTTGTACTGAGGTTATGTACTAAAGTTTTGGTAGTGAGGAGGTGGCTGTAGCAGTGTCTTCTCCAGACAAAAGAGACCAGAAGTTCCCCCGTGTCATACAGAGCCAATTTCAGACAGATCCAAGATGGACCTGCCACTGGCAAAAACTGCACCTATCAGTGATTTTGGCAGCACCTATGCGCTGACATATTTAAGAAAGTGATACGAAAGCTGAACAGCAATTATGAAAGGAGTGGGAAAATGTGAAAGAAACAGGTCTGCAGACACCAAGGTCAGTGCAGAAGGAAGGGGAGGAGGTGCTCCAGGTGCTGGAGTATAGATTCCCCTTCATCGCTTGAAGAAGACCTTGGTGCAGAGGTTGTGTGCCTGCAGCCTGTGGAGAACCATGCCAGAGCAGATCTGTAGAGTGCAGCCCACAGGACACTCCTTGCTGAAGCTTCTGCAGCCTGTGGAGAGGAGCTCACAGCAGAGCAGGTTTGCTGGCAGGACCTGTGGGCCATGGGGGACCCATGCTGGAGCAGCTGCTCCTGAAGGACTGCACCCTGTGGAAAGGACGCAGGCTGGAACAGTTCATGAAAAACCTGCAGCCCATGGAAAGAATGTGCTGGATGGAGAATGTTGTCAGGAGTGTGAGGATGAGGAAGTGGCAGAGATGAAGCAATATGGACTGACCACAACTCCCATAGCCCATCCTCCTGTGCCACTGTGGGGAAGGAAACAGGAGAGTAGGAGGGAAGCAAAGCCCAAGAATAAAGGACAGGTGGGAAGAAGGTGGTTTCAGTTTTGTTTCTATTTCTTACTATCCTACTCTGTTATTAAGTGAAAATAAATTAAATTAATTTCTCTAATTTGAGTCTGTTTTGCCTGTGATGGTAATTGGTGAATGATCTACTTGTCTTTATCTTGACCCATGAGCTTTTCCATTGTATTTTCTCCTCCTATCCTGCTGTGGAGGGGAGTGATGGAGCATCTAGGTGGGCATGTGGCAGCACCAAGATGAACACACCACACTACATTGGAATAATTCCCATAATTTATTTGAGTGTTATGCTCAATTTTACAAAATACATTCTTGTTTCTGTTTGCTTTGAGATAACAATGTCCTGAGAAAAATGTCCTACTTCCTCAAACCATTTTTAATATACAATAGGACTTTGGAGGTATCCCAAATTGATAAAGTTGTGTGACATTGTCTTTTAGACTCTTCGTTGCTTCATCATTTGATCAAACTTCGTTTGGTAAGGGATGTCTCATGTTAGCTCTCTTGATGGTTTTAAACCAAAAGAGGGTAGGTTTAGATCACATATAAGGAAGAAATTCTCGACTGTGAGGGTGATGAGGCACTGGAACAGGTTGCCTGGAGAAGTTCTGGATGCCCCATCCCTGTAAGTGTTCAAGGCCAAATTTGAGCAACCCAGTCCATGGTAGCAAGGCTGGAACAAGATTATTTTTAAGGTCCTTTCCAACCCAAACTATTCTGTGGTACTATGGATTTTTCTGGGCTCCAGATGACTTTAAGTCCTAGCAATTTTGGGTGAGAGCATGAAATAATGTGAGATTTTGCCAGAATTATGTTTTTATAGCATCTCTGAGCACGTGTGATGCCTGTGCTAAGAGACAGCACTGAGAGGTACTTCAGAGCACAAGACCTATCCAGGAGGATTTTTCTAAGCAGAGAATGCTAAACCTGGCATAATTAATGTTCATGTTATCTGGCTGGAACATGCTTTGCTGTGCACAGTTTTATCATTCATAGCTGTCTGTCATCTGGGAGAAAGCTGATTGAGTCATTTCAGCAAAAGACTGGAGAAATGAGCTGGCACATGTCCAATACAAATCAATTGAGGACCAGACCTGGGAGCAGTTGCCATATCTGGAAGATAACAATTTGGCAAATGCAGGTGCATCCTGAAGCCAGGATGTGAAGAAGCTGAATGCCTGACAGGGGCCAAGAAGGAGATCGAGGGAGTCAGGGTATTGAGACAGCGGGGACAGCATCTGTAATGACTGAGCAAGGAAGGGGCAATCACTTCTTAGAGAAAAGACAGGGATTCTGAAACAACAATAAAACTTTGTAATTCTTAATTTGAAAGTAATTTTGCTAATTCCCTTCTGATTTTTTTGCCTTCTTTATGACCTAAACTGCTGCAGACCTCTCAGTTTGTCTATGAAGTGTTTTCCAGGTGCCATTGTTTGAGTATGCTCGAACACCACCGACATGTGTATGGATCAGGCTAAAGAAAATTTATTTGTCTAGCTACTAAATGATTTTGCATCAGCTCCAAGAATCAAATATAACCCTGGATTTTCAGTGCTCACCTTTCAAAGCAAAAGCTTTTAATTTTCTCTGCTTTTAATACAAAGTCTAATTTTTTCCCCTCTTTTGAAGCTATTTGTTCACATTTATGCATCGGGCTTCACCTCTCCATTTATTAACATGATCATTCAATATTTTAGATTGCCTTTACCATCAAACTCAAGAGAGGATCAGAAAAGGCTTGGCATCCATTGAGAAGGAACTGTTTTCCTACCTCTGACACAAAGTAGGACAAAACCACACTAGTGGCGTGCTTGCTGCTTACTCCACCTGGGATATCGTCAGACAAGTCTGTCAGAGTATAAGACTTAATATCAACTGATGTATGTATTAACCTCTCCTTGATCAAAACTTTGTGGAAAGGAACACTTCTATGAGCAGCATTTCAGCAAATAATACCCTTTAAGCTATGTCGGATATGATGATGAGATTTGCAAACCCATTCCTCGTTGTTTAAATGAGTAGAGAAAGACACTATTTAAATTTATCTGTAAAAGTGAAAGAAGAGAAAAAGCAGTTGGGATATTTAAAAGCAGAGTGAGGCAATGAGGTGATCAGACTTAGTTGTCAATATCTGAATTTCTTTTGTAACATTTGAAAACATAATGAAATTCCTATATGCAATCTGTTAAACTGCTATGGAGAATAGAGGTGGAAAAGGCATCTTTTTGAGAGAAAATCCTCTTCCTTTATATACATCTTGTCTGATGTGATCGCTATCATTTGACAACCATTTTGTTTCTGGTGCTGAGGCAGTTGCATTTTGAAAGGAGAGGGATATACAAATTTGCAACTCTGTCTCAAACAATATGGATGAATTTCTGCTATCTTACCTATCACTCCCTCAAATCTAAATTTCATGTAGAAAGCTTCCATTGAGAACCATGATTGGATTTTTTAATTCAGTCCCTGAAATGTCTGTGTTGCACCATCTGGCCTTTATTTGTGGGTTTGTGTAATAAAATACTTTTAAAGACCACAAAGTACAACTAATAACTACTAATTTTAATTTTTTTTTCAATTTAAAACATCAGTAGAAATCAATTTATTTCAGGTTAAATAGCTTTTTGGCTCAATTGCAGTATTTCTGCAAGTGGTGACATTGCATGCTGTAAACTGTCCATGCAGTGCTGACACCAGCAAGTCCAAATGCAGGCCAGCACTGTACACGGCAGTAGTCCAGGGACAAGGATAGCAAATGAGCATGTATCTAATTAAAGTTCTCTGATAGGATTAATCAGTTGACATTTTGCCACATAAATCAATAGCTGGATTTTCCTCCCGACAAAAAGCCTAATTTTTGCTGAGGAAGCTGTTCAGTCTTTGCTAGAATGTCAATGTTTTTGGCAGATGATTGATTCCCCCTATATTTTATGCATTCAGATTCCAAATACAAACAACAGATGGCTTTCTCTACGGTCCTAAACCTAGATTTGATTGCTGTAATCCACTCAACACTGCTGGAATTTACACTCTGCAAATTTAAGGTGATCTGCGGATCTCTCGTCTACTCCATCTCAAACCTAACCTCTCCAAATTATCAGATGTAGTGTCAAGTGATTGAGACCTCCAAGAAGAGTACAGTAAGAGAAGGAGAATTGTGTCACTCCTAAAGCTGCCACGACACTGAAGCGATGGTCAGAGCAGCCTCACTCTGGGTAGAGCCGCATTAAGAATGACCGGAAGAAACCAGACCACTCTCCAGATTAGAGCCCTCATCAGCTGCACCCTCCAATTAGTGCGCGTTACTCGGAGCTGTTACTTGTTTGAATGGAAATTCTTGGGCTGGGCCTGAGAAGATTTTGCTTTTAATTAGGTAATTATAAATCCCTAATTATAGGCTGATAATCTTTTCAATATCTCTTCTTAACTTTGGCGCCAACTAGACCAGATGACTCGGATTTATCCTCATCCTTGAGGAGAAAGAGATTTTTCTTCCAGAGATAAGAGTTGTTGTCTGTAGATCATGAGTGATTGGGTGTAAAGATTACTAGTATTTCTTAAGCTGCTTAGACAAGGTACTATGGTTCATTTTTTTTTAAAATTGCGAATACTGAATATGTTATAATGTGCTTTCTAGAACTAAATCTGAATCTGTACAGCAGCAATATCAAAATTAGAAGGGAAATTAGTATCCATGCATAGTAGCTGTGACAATAAACAACCTGATTTTTCCATGTGGAATGTGGAATTCTGCAAAATTCAATAAAAAGCTCTTGTATACAGGAAGAAAATTGGACACTTTATATATGTAATTGGGAAGCCCTGCTGTTTCTTTAGCGAAAGCTGGCACTAGTGAAAGATAACAGACTGTCAGACTTACTCAGGGAAACTACTCACAGGATCAGTTTAGCTTCAGGAAAATACCAATTTCTTCCCAAAATTGATTTTAAGTAGTACCAAACCTACTTAAGAATTAGAGGAAAATTCAGAGAATAATCATGGGAACAAAAGGAAGATGTAAGAGGGGTTAAAAATAATATTAATGATTACTCCTTAGAAAAAATGACGTAAATAATGAGAACTCACATTAAACAACTGAGATAAACAACACTAAAATAAAATGAAATATTTAGTTTTGGATCATATGAACTATACTTGTTCGAATAAAACCTTGAAATATTTGTTAAGTTCTAAAAAGCTTCTTTTTTTTTTCTTCTGAGGTCTACCTACCTCAGTTTTTGTATTTATGTTTATTAGCATGAATAGTGGGACATACAATGAATTGTTGTCACTATTTATTATTTAGACCCTTCTTCCTCCCATTTTGTTTTTCTGTTAAGAGTGTTTACTTTTAAATAGATGGGCAAGATTATCAAGTATTAAGACTGTTAAGTAACTCTTCTGATATCCATCCTGATACCTAGCTTGGGGAAGCCAAGAAGCTGGCCCAAATTAAGAATATGCAAAATCTACAACACTTCTCATCAAATTATGAAATGTGCTATGTGCAATATTGCTTCCTGATCATTACAAGCTCTTTTTTTTTTTTTTTTTTTTTTTTTTTTTTTTTTTTTTTTTTTTGAGTGCTTTTTTTTTTAGTGTTTTAATCAGGTTTGGACACATTTTCCTCTCTGGTTAACCCACCTCTTACTGGGATGAAAAAGGCATTGTCCTCTGCTGGAAGAGTGATATGATGAGGAAACCACTCCTGCAGGAGACAAGCTTGTGGTCAATTTTCTCCCCATGTACAGAGAAAAGAAAAAGCTTTCTGTAAAGGAGAATTTAAAATAAGGTTTTCATGAATCATTGTTTGCTGGACATGCCAGGGAAATCTAAATTAAGGAAGACATCCTTTCACTTAGTTAAGGAAAACCACAGTTCATAATTCTTTCAGAAACATACAATGGCAAACTTTGTACGATTTAGATACTGAAAGCCAAACCAGATTAGATTAAAAACTGGCTGGCTGAATTTTATAATTCTCCAGGAAGAGTTTTTTATGAGAATTGGAGGAGAAAAAAATTGACTGCAGTAACTGATCAGGAATTTTTGACTGCATGGATTTTCATTGGAAAATATTAATGTTCAAAATATAACTTATTACAGAAATTTGAAGGTTTCAAAGGAATTACTTTTCGAAAGCACAGTGTAAAAAAAAAATTTCAGGGTTTATTATAACCAGACAAAAACTGCAGAGATCAAGAGTCTGGCCAATGTCCCATTGCCCTGAGGCACAGGATAACAGTCTTCCAATGTAAAACATGTATGACATGAAACATGAACATGGATTTGCTATATTCCAGGTGAATGTCCTAATGAAAGGGTGGATATTTAATGTTGCTTTTTTCCCCTGAAACAATGTTGATATTATTACAAGCTTAATTACACAGCTGGTGCTAAATTGTCTGATGGTGTGACATTCACCAGAAATACAGGAGGCTGAGAAGCTGTTCCCAGCTCCAAGAAGCCCAAAACAGTAACCTTCTCTCCCCTTTTTCATAAAAAGTACTGTAATTAATCAAATAATCATCATTATTACCAATTGCTAATAGCAGAAGTGAAGTTGTTACTATGTCCAGACATCTCTAAATTTCATTACTTCACTAGCTTATAACTGCTTACAATAAACTGGTCTTTCACCATTCCTGACACTTTGTTTTTCTGAGAAACTTATTATTTCTTTGGTTTTGCTGTGAAAATGTAAATTAAAGAAAGGTGAACATAGAAGTCTGAGGGAAAGATGTTTACCAAAAACAAAGCCAAGATCGGAAGGATTATGTTCTGAGAACTTATATTGCGCTTACATCTAGAGCTGGAACCAAACTTTGTAGGAGCTCCTGGAGTAATTAACTATAAAGCCTTCAATGATTAACTTAAAACCTTCAAATTAAGGATGTTTTAAATTTGAATCATTATTATAACAACACTATCTGAAGTCTTAGAAATATTTGAAATATTATAAATCATGAATAAAGTGAACATAATTTTTCATTTGAACAGTGTTCAAATATATTGTTATTTCAGTTACATTTGAACTTCATAATCATCATCTGAATCAGAAACAGGAATTTAGGAAGGAGTGGCAGGACATGAAAAACCAAAAAAAATCCCATCATTAAGTTTTGATGGTTTATTATAAGTTTTTATTAGCTCATCCCTTAACTCCAACTAACTCCAACTCAATATTGTTCCCTGAAATGGTATAAAATTCTGAAAAATTTAGAAATGTTATTAGTATTTTACCTAAAGTCAGGTAAAGATTGGACCAAATTTTATTTTCATTGACTACATTGAGCTCATTCATGTCTATTACTAAAAATTAGAGAACATGCAAGTCCACATGGATGAGAAATAAAGGGGTCAGACACTTGCACCTTCATTACTCAGCCTCAAAAAATACTGTATACTTCTAAGTTACTTTCCTCTGAACGTTCTTGATTGGCAAACAGATTGAGTCTTAGACTGACAGTCCTGTACACTAGATGAATCGAGTGCAAAATTTGTGTTATTACATCTGCATCCAATACACATCCATGATGGGGTGTAAGAGAAAAAAATATTTGCAGAGAAAATTAATTGAACCCTTGATACAGAGAGGAAAAATGAGGGTGTTGAGTAATCCTTTTTTAGTGCTCAAGTCAACGCAAGTTAAATACATGCTGAGAATAATAACTATTCTAGGCTTGACTGTGATAGTCAATTAGCCAGTTGGAGAGAAAAGGGCAGTTATTATAGGAGTGGAATATTAGCAGAAGGAAAGTGATAAAGGCTGTCAGCTCTGTGAGTTACAGATGGTGACATGAAAGTTAGCTCCTGCAGAACTGTAATCAGGGAACATAAAAATGTTTGTATATGCTGTGAAAACAACAACTCTTTCAGTCCATGCCTTCTAGAGACACCACAAAAACTAATGCCAAAGCCATCTTTTTTGTAGATGTTTTAATTATTAAGAGGTTGAAGAAAGACTAATTACTTTGAAGAGGTTTTCTTCCATAGTCCTTTCCTGACTGTCTGTGTGAGCTCATTTGGATGCATAGCTCGAGTTTCACAGATGATGCTGGATGTATTAGCTGAAGAATGTTGCGTTCTGGCATGCACAGGTTTAAATCTGCTGGATTTAAATAGTTCTTTCAGTGTTGGAGGCATTTTCTTCGATGTCTGTAGACAGATAATGGTCGGATTTGCTTATACAGAAACTAAGAAATGGTCCTGAGATAAGACCTTCCTCATACAGATTGAGCCCTTTGCTAGGAAACCACGAATTTCCAAATTCTTTTCGGCATTATGGTAAGCAGTGGATTTCTCTATAGAAACATTCAACAGCCAAACCACAGAAGCTTGCTTTGAATTCCACTAAAGCTGGTTCACAGCACTGAATCAGGTTTCAAACTGGACCTAGATACCATCACTAAAATTAAAAGCGAAACTCATAAGCAGAACATAATTTCATAACAGAGACCAGCAAAATCAAGCTGGTGCAACAAAATATCTGCTTCCAATGTAGAAGTTGTGTTTCTGCAGTTCTTTCCCTACTGATTTATATCATCCAGCTCCTGGGAAATCAGGTGCTTCCTGACAATTGAAGATCATTAGCACTTTTGAAACAAACACACGGGTTTCTGTAGATTCTTGTTAGCATAATATTAGGGCTCTTGCTTTATGGGAATAGATTTTGATCTAACTTCACACAGGGAGGCACTTCAATGTGTCTTTTTAGCTCAAAAGAGACAAATGCTTAGTTTATACCAGATTGTAAAGGAATCAGGATAATAAAGAGAGACAAGAATGACACTGATCTCATCGAAATTTGGTTATCTGTAGTGGGAGATGTCTATATCTAAGTTAATAACCTCCTCAAGCTCCTTTTATGATAAATGAAGAGGAAATAGGTACTTTTGGTACTCTAAACAATTAACTCAGATGTCAATGCTTACAATGTAAATAAGTACATTTATTTAGGTGAATCCCACTTTGAATTGCTTTAACATGTAATGTTTAAGTGATGGTGTCATGCCTCTCAGTCTGAGTTGATTTCTGTGGCTTCAAATCGTCAATGCACTTAAACAGTATCCTAATTTTAAGCATATAAATAGTCCTATTGAAGTCAGTGGGTTATTCACATAGCAAAAGAACGTTCCAGTGCTTTGCCAACGTGAGTCATGTGCCACGTGTGTTTTTCTTGCAATAACTCTGCCACATCACTTTACCTTTGGGCAGTAATTTCACTGTACAGTGGAATGAATGTTTTCAGAAAGCTCTCTTAAATTTTTAAGATTTTGGCATTTTTAGAGCAGATGCTGGTAAATTACTAAGGCTTGTATTCTTTCCTATGCTTCATAATAGCACTAAAATCCAATAAAATATAATTCAATATTTTGACTACTGCATTCATTGAACACTAATGCTGTTTCCATTTCTTAGGGTTCAAAATATAATTTGAGACATGCTAAATTTTTTTCCATGTTTCATATAAAAAAAGATGAGGCCAAATAGTAATATGTCACTAAAGAAGTAAAGATATTTTTAACTACAAAACTGTTAGACACCTCAACATATCCATCAGTCATCTGTGTCATTTCTAATCCTTTAAAACATAGATGGCCCTAACAAGTTCTGAGTGTATCTAAATTTTTCAATTGTTTTGTAACTGTCCTTCATACACAGTTTATAAGGTTTCATTGAATGAGTGTAGTTTAAACTGTGTTTTAACTGGATCAGACTTGTTTCAGCTGCAAGAGGAGGGCTTGGTTACAGTGAACTGCAGCCTGAAGCTGGAAATTGTGAAGAAGGAAATCTTGCCACTGAGGTGTCTGATGCTCTGTTTTGATCTCAGTGGGCATCTGAGCACAATACAATACTCTGGGCTCGGCAGCATCCCTGGCCCCTTGGATCATGATGGGGGAGCACTGCCAAGAATAGGGCACCCCATCCCCACTGCTGCAAGGGAGCTGCAAGCTGCTCAGCTGGGAGCAAATTACACATGTGCCTCAGGTTTCTGAAGAACTCCCAACACACCCTGTGGCAGGCTAAAAGCTTGGCCTCTTCTCCACCAGGTAATGAACAATGTTTTGCTTGTAGTTAACTTCCATATCAGTCAACTACTCAGTATATTGAGATCTTCCCAAACAGGCCTCCCTGTAAATTATTTTTATACCATGATATCCTGTAGCAGTCTTTATAAAAATAAATGAACTAGTGACATTAAGCTGAAAGGTAAGCAAAGGTGTTGAGTGTTAAACATATTAAGAGCAGGGGAAAAACCTGTTAATCGTTTTATTAATGTTTTCTTTTCTGCTGAAATCCTTGAAAATGCTTGTAATTCTTTGCAGCTGACAGGCTGCTGATTTTGCAGAAAGAAGAGGTTTTTGAGTCCCTTAACTCCGAGTCACAGTTGTTCCTTGTTTTGACTGTTGGAGAATTAGTTCAATAACCTCCCAAATAGTAAGTGCCTGTGTTCTTAGAATTTAAGCATAAGAAGGTCTGCATCTGAGAATAATTATAGTTAAGCAAACACTACATTGAAACACAAGCTTAATGAGTTGCACTGAAGCAGTGTAAGGGACTGTCAAAGTCATTTTGCTGCTGTATGGATTTTTACAATGCTGTTACTTCACTTATTTGAACAGATTTATCCTCTGTTTGAAGGATTCCCCTCTTTAACACACATTGACTGACACTCAAGCATTCCCAGGCTGTGGGAAGTGACAGCAGGGGTGACGCTTTGAGTCTGTGATCTGTTCTGTCCTTTTACTGTGCCCGTGGTAAAATCCATGAGGCCCAGTCCCAAACTGCACTCCACCACTGGTGCTCTCTTGAGGATTGTCATTGTGGCTGACAACTTTTCAAACCTCCGATGGGGAGCCTTCCACTGTCCTTCTCTTGTGCCAGAAAGGTTTAGATTGGATATTAGGAAAAATTTCTTCCCCAAAAAGGTTGCCAAGCATTGGAACAGGGAAGTGGTTGGGTCACCATCCCTGGAGGTGTTTAAAAGACGCGTAGATGTGGCACTTACGGATGCTCTTTAGTGGTGGACCTGGCAATGCTGGGTTAATGGTGGGACTTGGTGATTTTAGAGGTCTTTTCCAACCTCAATGATTCTATAATTCTATGATTCTATGAGTCTTTAAGTCTTTTTTCTGATGCATCTCTCCAAGCAGACTGTATATTCCCCACTTTGAAAGGATATTCTGCACAGGTCCAAGTCCACTAAAGCACCTCCTGCAAGATGTGCTGCAGACCAGCGGCTTTCTCAGCTCACCCAGCCTGTTCCCGTGCCCTTGCCCACTGTTCAGAGCACATGGGTCACCAGGCTGACCATAAACAGAAACAGAAGCACAATCTCCGCAGTAAGGAACAGAGGGACACTCTGTTCACACATCCAGGGACACTATGTCCACCAAATCCCTGTGGCTTTCTTGGCTTTCCTAAGCAGTGTGCAGAATCACCTGATGTTCCTGCTCTATCAGACCCTAAGACTGGGCTTGTCAGCTGCCCCAGGTCTGAGCAGCAGTTGGCTCCATGTGACCTGCAGGTAACAAAAGCTATTTGCATTTTGCATGGTCATTCTGATCTCCGCCACTGAGGCTTCTCCCCTTTCTCCAGTGCTTTGATCCTCTCCCTTCACCTTCCAAGGCAGTGAAAGGTGAGTGAAAAAGCTCAGAAGTGAGTAAGGGAATGTCTCTTTCCCTCCCCACCAAGAGCTATTGCTTTGTAGACCTGGCAGTGTTAGGTTAAAGGCTGGATACAATGATCTCAGAGTACTTTCCAACCTTAATGACATAATGACTCTATAAAACCAGAAATTGTGTCTAAATTCTCAGAGTAAAAACTAATTTGACAAATTTATGCTATGTTTTTAAATACTTTGGGTCTTGTTTTTATTTTCTTCACATTTATATTCATACTAAACACATGTCCAAATTTTGGCATGAGTGTTTTTGCTGAAGTGTTAGGCAGATTTGGGTTCCTGTACAAAAACACCTCTGACATTTCTCATTGTCTAATGTTTTATGCTGACAGAATCATCACTCTGGCAGTCTTTTTTTTTTTTTTTTTTTTCTTTTGTAGACCAATTTCTTGCAGAGACACTGAGAGAACAGATTCCAAGGTTGCAGGTTACAGAAATCTGGAATAGCTGTATCACACAAACACCATTTGTACACTTCCTAGGTTGTATGAAAAGCAGAGGCCCTTAACACACTATACTTTAATGAAAAAAGTTCATTCAGCCTTCCTGATCATAAAATAAACAAGCAAAAAAAAAAGTAAAAATTAAAAACTGTTGTCAAATCATGTCTATTGTACAGTGTGAGTATGCTTTTCATATTTATCTAAGGACAATGTTAAATTTGGATAATGAACTGTGTTAAAACTCTTTAAAGGCAAGATAACACTATAAGATCAAGCAGTTAGGAAAATGGAGAATTTTGTTTTATTTTTTCCTCTAATTTCTATGAACCATGAAGAACAGTTAACCTTTCAAATGAACTATGGTCTGTCATGCATTTTTTTGGTTCTGTCCTCATTCTTGCAATCCAAACTTTATGTTATTCTGTGAATAGGCCCCATTATCGGAGACCATGGTCTGGACTTGATGAAATAAATGATGAAATGAATTATAGATTGAAACAGATTTGCACCTTCTTTCTTTTGGCTGTTTTTCTAACTTTTCTAATGTAAAATCTTTTTATTTCTTCTGAATCAAATGTCATTATGTATTATGCAGTCTCAGATAAAACATATAGCAGAAAAGCAGTGTTTCAGAAAAAATCTTTCTTTTGCTCCTTGAAGTATAATTACCTGGGCAGTCTTAAATACCACCTTCAGTACAATCTCTTCTACACTCCCAAATTTCATAGAAATTACTGGGTTAATTCAGGTCAATGCCTTTAAATTAAATCTGAGAGCAACAGGAGCAGAGAAGTAAACAGGAATAAAGTACAAAGCAGACAGTTACAGCAACATATAGGAATTATGTAGAGTTTGCCAGAAATACCAGTCTCATGTGGAGACAGGAAGAATTACTGCAGGGTACATATCCTCACATGGAGAAGAATGGAATAGAGAGTTCTTATTTTCAGTAAAGAAGAGTGGAAGACTGAATACTAAAAAAAAAAAAAAAAAATCTATTTTAACCCATGATTGAGCAAAGAGATGATCAAAGCTTCCAGCTGCCCTGAGATAGTGACTGCACAGTTTTAGGACTGCCATCATACCAGTCCTATACCTGTTTTAACCCCAATTTGCTTGTTATTCCCACACAATCTCCCTATGCCCTGTGGAATTCATGTTTGTTTTCATGGCTAATGGGCATGGGTAAAAACCAAACTCTGCTTCAGTTTATGTTGGCATCTCGCCACTTTGCAATGAGAATGTAAAATCACTAATAATCCTCTTACGACCTTTCTGTACTTCACTGGACTTTCATGGCTGAGACCTTTTGCAACTGGTATTATGGACTGAGAAGGATTTAGAAATTTTAGTTTCTCCTGGTAACAGGACAAAGGAGTGAAGGTAGATTCTACGTGTGGAAAGCATCATGCACAGGATGGTTAACCTTGACATAAAACCAAAACAAAAATGTGGATGTTAGTGGTATAAAAGACATGAGCTGGGAGATGAGCCCAGCTTAGAAAGAATTATTCCTTTGCAGAGCTGACTGGGCTCAGTTTCTGCTTAGTTGATAGAGATCCTTTCTAGACATGGCATTAGTGACATTGAGAAATCAAACACTGCCAAAATTAATGCAAAAAGCTCTTAATATGCAGTTAGAACATTCTTGATTTCAGCAAAGTGTTGCCTCACTGGTTGCAGGATATTTTGGGGCTGCACATTGCCTGTCTGTAATTAGTTATACCAAGTTCAGAGTGTGATATGCAATGTATTTTCTTGCCCTTCTAAAACTTAAGCAGTATGTAATGATGGCTGGAAACAACATTCAATCAGTCCAGAGAGGGCGATGCCTTTTTGATAACTCCTGCAAAACCTTTGGGAGTCCTTTGTTTCTCAAATAAAGACTGAATTTTAAATTTAAAAAATAATCCTTGTCATGTTAACACTTTTTGATGTGTTTCCAGTGAATTCAGGCAGCTTTGAGTAAAGCTTCTCAGGGGAAGTGTTGGCTATCCTGTTAAATCTGAAGAAATATGCAAAACAGATTAAAGAATCAGAAAAAGAGATGCAGTCTCTTGAAATGGAAAGGCATAGAAATGCCTCTCTAGTATCAACAATGGGTTGGTTGTGAATTGAACTTAAACATAAGACACAACCACGTCTATTTTGGACAGTGGGCTTTAAATGGCCCAGGTGTCAAGGCTACAACTGACATCTTATTGTGTTAGTTCTTTGCCTGCCTTTTGTTTACAGAGGCTCCTTATAACTTCACCACCAGTTAGGTGCATACTTATATCAGTCTTGTTCATGTATTCTTACTCAGACACAGAATGAAAATGCTTTGATAGATCATTCCCTCAAGATTTGGGATGAGCAGACTACAGTAGGGTTTACCTTTGCCCAGACTTCTCCTTTCTAGACTGAATATATTTGGCATATTTTCCCTTACACTGTTTCAATCTAAGTATCTTTTTTATCTGTCTTCTGCTGATTTTGACTCTATCCAGTTGGGTACCTTGTTTTCATAGCAGTGTAGTCAAAACTGGACTCCAGCTGAGGCCTCATGCATGCAGGATAAAGAATAACCACCTCCTCTGTGTCACTGTGCCTGTTGCTTGTTAATAGCATCGCATTTTTCACCTGGACTTAGTTTGTGATCCACTCTAACTTCCCTACCTCAACCTTTTCTTTTTTCTAGCATGCTGCCTAGCTAGTTATTCCTGATTTTCTTTTTGCGTGTTCAATTTCCTCTCTCAGCTGTTGCCCTTTTTTTAATTTCCATTTCATCGTGTTGCTTTTGGATCATTTCTCCAATTTGTCAGGATCAGCTAGAACAGCAACCGCAGCCTCCAGTGTGCTTCCAGCTCTGTATGACTTACAAATGGCACGAGTAGGCTCTGTACTGTCATTCATGTATTTAATAAAAGTAAGGAATTGAAGAAGGTGCTGCAGAAATGTGCTGCCAATTTGTGACAGAAATGTTGAAAACTTTTCTTTGAGTACTTTTTTTTTTCAATCACTTGTGTATTTATCACAGAGTCATTTGTTCAAGATAGTATTTCCTTCTTTGGCTGAGCAGAATATCATGCAACACCATGCCAAAAAAACTTACCAAACACAACTGGAAGAGGTTACTGCTTTCAGGATATCCAGCAGATCCTTCCAAGGGGAAAACAGGTAAAACAGTGTTTTATGCCTTTTATTTCTCTCCATTTGTTTCTTTTTTTGCTCATTTATGCCATCTGCCTGTTTCTCCTCCTCCTCTCATAACTCAGCAGGCTGCACTGCACTGAGAATGCTCCTGTGGACTTCAGGGAGACGAGTACCTTGGGATGTCTTGCAGGAGTGTTGAGCAAACTGTAATGCAAAGAATCACGAGTGAGTAACTTCTGCAATTGCCCAGAGAAGTGTGGCTGTGTGAGTGTTAAAAGGGAAAGCAGACTAAGAGAAAAACACTATGTAAAACAAATGTTTCTTGACATTTAGGAATATTTGCTTTTGATTTTTGAATTATTGTGTGGCATGTTTGTATTTCATCCAGTATATCATGTTTAATACTGATTTAACTGTGTCATAAAAGTTGTCTCACTTCTATGTCATTTTCCCTGTCCAAGAACAAAAGGAAAGGTGACATTCACTGAGATGAAAAGTCAAATGTGCATCTGATGCAGAAGAGATGTTTTCTGCAGAATGTGAGATGATTTTGTGGAAACTGCTGCCACAGACCGCAGTGGCCAAGGTTGTTGTGGGCGATCTGACACACAGATGAATAATGAAGAGGCAATATGAATGATGTTAGTTTTGAATAGCAGTTCTGAAGAAACTAATTAATTTTATGTCTCATGATCTGGAAAAAAATATTAGTCTAAGAATTTAAGAAAGAGCAAACTACTGCTGACTAGAGAGATTTCAAACTGTAGCTCTGGTTTAGATGGACTTTGCTTCAGAGCTGGAATGACAATTCTGCTTCAAAGTCCCCCCATTAAGCACCATGACGAAAATTATTAACAAACCTACAAATGCCTTATTTTATCCCCAGTGTATAAAATAGTAGCATAGAACCAAACTGGTTTTCATGCCTTAGGATAAGCCAATTTCCTGAGCCTCAGGCTCTGGATCCTGGTTTTGTTATTTCCTTGCAAATAGGACTGGTATCTCCTGGCTCTGCTGACTGGCTGTGTATGCTGGGTAGCCCCAGCACCTCTGCCTGTCCAGGAAAGGCTCTTGGAGAGCTGCATATGGCTCCTGAGGAGAAATCCTTCTCTGCCTCTTCTTGGAGAGAAATTGTCAGACTTTTCAAAAATGACTGGCAATTCATCAGGCAAGCTGGAGATAATATGGGATGATTAGCTTCCCTCATCCTCAGAAATATGCAAGAAGAAAAAGAGTTCAATAAATCAAGACATGTGACTTCTCTGAGATTTCAGTGGTATAACTAAAAATCATGGCTTGGTCTTTACTCACAAAGGAATTTTAAAAATTTTCAAGGTTATCAATGTTTCAGATGTTGTGGAAAGGAAAAAGCTAAAGTAGCTGAAGAAATGTTGTCCCACATTTTAACCAGATACATTTTAAAACAAATTCTAAAAAATATTTTTGCATATTTACTCTCTGAAAATAAACCTTGTTTTCTACATAGCAATAACAGAAATTAACTCAAGGGAAATTACTCACATATGTCAAGAATGTAATGTGCCCCTTCACTTTCAAAGGGTTGGCATCAGTGTAAATTATTGCTTACAGGTGCTAAGTAACCTCTTTGATGGTTTTTTTTATTGGCTGACTCACATCTCTTAGGAAGATAAAAAGCTACTGTAAAAGAGTAGTTATTTAATTAAAAAGAACTAAGGATTTTCATAGTAAAGAAATGGGTGGGGATGGGTGATTTTTTTTGTTGAATGCACTTGAGCCAAGACTGAAAATTTTTTTACGAAGTATTCTCTTTACCTTTCATTTTCACATTGTTATTTCTATCGTGTGCTTGAATGTAACTTTTGTTTGAATAAAGACTATTATACAGACTTATTTATGTCATTCAGTATACAAAAATGGAGGTATTTAGAAAATGTGATATTTAGAAAGGCACTTTCTTGTGATTTTAAGTCCTTCATGTAGCACAGTCCCTCAGATGTAGTGTTTTGAATTGTGTCCTAGATGCTATTTCTTGCTTTCTGCAAGTTCAATGGAAATGAAACATCAGTTGAATATAATACACGTGGACAAATTCCAAGAAGTTTCTTGCTTTGTGTTCTCAAAGTGATCATCAAAAAGGCCCAATTTAAAAAACTTTTCCTCCAAATTCAAAGATTTGTTAACACATTTGAAAGTGCAAAAGGCAAAAGCTAATTCTGTCTGGTTTTAAATACCAGTAATTTCCCATCAAATTAATTGCTTTCCTTTGTAGTGAGGTAAAGACAGATAAGAAAATCACTTCATGAATTTCATACCTCCAAAACACACTTGCAACAAAGCCTGTGACTCTTTCTGATTTTTTTTAAATGGAAAACTCGAATAAATTTATGTTTTTCTCTACTCTCTCTAGGACAATCTTCTCTCTCCCCCCTAAAAAAAGAACACAGAAAGTCCTGATGCTGGTTTGCATTACAATAAAGCACCCAGACACACAGTTTTATCAACTGTTAGTATGCCTTTAACAAATCACAATTAAATATTAACAGCCTGTGGAGCAGCATGGAGGGGTCTGCAATCCTTTGATGGTATATTTGCCAATTAAACAAAGTCTGACATTAGAGCAAAGGTGGCAAGGATCCAAACCAGAGAAATGAGAGTCAACCACTTCAGTGGCATTCATTAGCTAAACAGACATTCTTTGTGTGGCCTGTTTCTTTGCTACTGCCAAATCCACACCCTGTTCAGGAACTTACCCAGGCTCAGATAAGCTTATTATGGAAATAACACTTTGTCACCCCTTACAACTTGCTTCTGTTAAATTATCTTTTATCTTCTTTGTAGTATTTGTCACCTCTCCTTGGGTGCCCCTTGTGTGGCCAAATGGTATTGTGATTGATTTGGAATAATCAGGTTCGAAAGGTTAATTTAAGTTAATAGGAGAATATTTTAAAGATTCCCTCCTCAGTATCATCACACAAGAATGATTACAGAGAGACATTTGTGCACATACATCGTGTTGTTTTTTTTGGTAATGTGTGAAAGCTTAGGTGGCTTGTTTGGGTCATCTCATAATAGGTGCTGATGTGGGAGAGCATCAATTTTCCTGAAAAGGAAAATTTGGATGGGAATTCTCTAGCCTGTACACGGCCTTCCCAAATTTTTGTTTCTACTGCAAACCCTGTGCTGAAACAGCAGGGATGCTTAGTGTTGCCTCTGCATTTTGAGAGTATGAGAGGGGGAAAAAGGAGCCTTTCCACTTCTCCTTTTTCTGCTGGCTGAGATAAAGCCAGAAATTCCTGGTGTTGGATGTCGAGCATCCCAGAGAAAGAGGCTATGACAGCCCTAAGTGTGCATCACCCACAGAGCCTGCAGAATGCACACAAACTTGTGCCCCCTTTTCTTTGTCCTGCAGCTTCAGAGTTACCTCACTAAAGGTGAGTTAGTATTCCAAGGCTTGGTCTAGCTTACATCTGTGCCTGGAAGAGCATCCACAGGTATGAAGTGACTTTTGCTTTTGTGCCTCCAAAAGGTAAAGACATAGTGAGATTAGAATTCAGTCTCCTCAGAAAGAGTTCAACGTGGTAAAGGCAAAGGAATATTTCCATCCCTTCCAGGTCACGGTAATGGTTCTAAGAGGGAGAAAGAAAGGAAGGAAAGTGGGCTTGTTGCTCCCAGCAGAAAATGCAGAAGCAGCCAGGACAAAGACTGTCTCCTCAAGTGGCCCCAATCCTGTGGCAAGTTTTGCAAAAACCTTGGGCCCAGCCTGAGCACACAGACACATCCTGTGAATGTCAGTGGGTGGCAAAACACTCACACCAGTCGTGTCTTTCCGTGTTCGTGTGTGTGTTCTGCCTATGTATACACCTGCCTGCTGTTGACATCTACATTTCAATACAGAGATGTCCAACCTTGTGGTGCTATGCATACATCTTTAGTGACATTCTCAGCTCTGCAGTTAAATATCTTTTTTTTTCTCTTTCTGTGCTGAAACACTGCATTTCATTTCACTCATCCTCCCACATATGCAGGGAAACGATATCCATCACTAAGTAACTACGAAAGACTGGAGAGCCAAGTGAGGAACGAAAAGTAATTTCTTGGGCAAATGCTTAAATGACTATCATATTTTGAATGGTTTTCTGTATTTGTCATATTAAAGTGGATGCCCTAGTCTGTGTTATTATAATAGGCATCTGTTGATTTCTAGGTTTTATGACAGAAACTTTACTGGCACAGAATTTTTTTTATATTCTATATTTTTTTCATATCTGTGTATCATGCATATTCACTGTAGTCACACAAATTGCATTTTCCATATACAGATAGAAATCTGGCTTTCACTGAAGCAAGAAAGAATGAGAATATCTGAGTTATATTGGTCCACTCAGGCCTCATAGGCAACGCTGAAATATGTCTCATTCAACAATATTACTACTCATATCTCACTTATTACTTCAGTTTCACTATTTTTAAAAAGGCTCTGTTTAGTGTTCCATATACTGGAAAAATCCTCACCCGAAGTCACAGGAGTATTCTCCTGTGTGAGACAGATATGAGAAAAAGGGAATTAAAAAATGGGTTTTCTGTGTGAGCATCAGGATGAAAACATCTTTTTTCCTTGCTCCAGTAAAGCACACTTCCTCTGAAGTTGCCAACCCAGTGCCTCAGCAGGTGTCTATCTGCCTCAAAGTTGCTGGAGCTGTGCAGATTTGCAATAGTGAGGGGTTTTTCTTCTAATCTGCTGATTTTGACATCACCCTCACTTGCTGATTTAATGAACCCAGTATCATAAATAGGATTACAGACCCCAGAGGTCTAATTCTCAGCTCCTTAATACACTGAAGAGTAACAGTAACTATGGTAAATAATTGCCTCAAATCAAATCAAAATTACAGCTTTAAATTTGAATGCCGGAAATGTTTGTTCAGTGATCTGTACGGTGGAAATCACTTGCCTTTATCTAGCTCCCAAAGGAGAAAGATGGCACCCAAGGAGCAAACATCAACATCACAAATACTGCCTTGGTGAACATTGTGCAGAAGGCAGTGCTGAGACCAGCTGGAATCAGCTGAACCCGGGGTTTCTGCAGCAGGAACGTGGCCAAACTGTGTCTGTTCATTTCCACCAACAGCCTTTTTTTACCTTTTGGACTTGGGTAAAATCAGGATATAATTCTTAACATACAGATGTACCATGCAGTTCTCACAGAGTGTGATGGGAATTAAATAGATGCTTCAGGATGCTAATCATTATCAGGAGACTTAAATCTTGTTCTGTGCTTGCTTTATGACTCTAATTTTCAGATACGGCCTGACTACCAGGATGTCCACATGGGATATTTGGTCGCCTGGGTAATTATAACAAATATTCTGCTTTCATGTTACTATTCACATGTTTAAATTGAGTTTGTAAAGGAGGGTATTTTATGGAAATGGAGATTCAGTGATGCCATTTGCTAATAATCCAAGGACATCAGTAGATGACCAAAGCAAGAGACTCCGGCCTGTCTCTGTTCTGGTATCCTCAATCACATTGTCTTTAACAATCAGCAGCCAGTTTTCAGCTGTTGTAATTTGGGCTGACACTACTGAATGCAATCTGCTTTAGGATACATAGATGCAAATTCTTCAGGGTGTTTTCTAGTATTCATGAGCAATGCTAAGTAAATGACATTTCTAGATGCGATTAGCTCTGCATATACCCAGATACTGATGTGCATATGTAAAATAGATGCAGCTATATATTTTAGCACACACAAACATGCAGCCATAGGCACATAAAAACATTTCCTCTCTCACACAGATGAGATATACCCATATGCATGCACATACACCACTGGTGGCAGATAAAAATAAATACACCATAGGGAGACTTTTCAGATGAGTGTGTATTGTGCTTGCCTTAAGGACTTGATGAATTTAATTATAATTTGTGCAGCACTACATAACTATTTTCTAAATGAGATTAAATACCATAAAGATTCATATATAGAGTCTATATAAGACCAGTTTCCTATGGAGAACTGCAGAGTTAAACCAAAGAAGGCAGGAACTATTCCAGCAGGAGAGGGGAAAAATACATGTTTAAGCAATAGACTTGAAATATTAAGCAGTGAAAGAAAGAGCAAATTGAAAGCTGCTTAGATTTACTGTAGCTGTAATGTGTGTTCTGCTTATTTACATAAGGTCTCTGTGATTATCTTCTGTTCAGTAAGAATAGTCTCTACTGTAGTATCTACTGCAACACATGGTACTTTTGTTATCTCAGATATGCAGCCCACTTACTAAAGAAACACACTAACCAATATGTAACGTGAACTTTTGGCTGTTCACAATGTTTGGAGATGGAGAATTTATTACACCACCAGCAGATACAAAGGGCCAAGTCTGCATTCCCAAGTGGGCAGATTGCTCTGGTTTTATTTTAGGTTTAGCAAATTTTCTGTTTGTTCTTTTTGTTGCTGCCCGTTTGTTTGAAAACACAGGTTTTCCATTCTGGACTTTATTTTAATACAGTTCTGAGTCCAAATATTGCACTCTGTTGTGCACTCCATTGTGAAACCAAGGTCTTTTCAAGAAAATGACGGACTCTTAGGCCTTAATGCTCCTCAAATGTTCTTTACTCACTCTGCATACCTACATCTCTGTCTTAGATGTTCTCCAAGTGTCATCCGTGTAGGCTGCACTCATTCAATGATCACCAGTTTTTACCCATGGAAAGGACAATGAGTGTGTGAAGGTTGAGATATGATGAAAATAACATAGACTTTTTTTTTTCTGAGACCAGCAGCATGATGTCCTTCTAATGAACATTCCATAACAAATTCCTACAGAGAAAGTAGTTGTCTGACTATCCAATAATTTGTGCTTTCTTTACTGGAAAGAGTGTTTTATTTTATTTTATTTTTTTAAGTTTTACCTAGTTATCACTTGAAATATAAAGGAACTGTGGCTCAGGTCCCATAAGGGAATAAGTAAAAGATTCCAATACAACCTGTGGTGACAGAAAATTCTGAATCTCTTTTGAAGTTTTCTTCTTGGCAAAGCAATATTCATGGATATTTTAAAACAAACAAAAAAGTAGACATTCATGCTACATCAGATGAAGGAATTTTGAATTTCACCAGTGACAGGAAATTATTGACAGGTTTTCCATTTTTCCATCATGAGCAAAAGCTCTTTGTACTGTCTCAGACTGTGTGAGAACAGCATTTCACACTTTCATGATTTCTTCTCATTTCCTTTCCTTTCCAGAATGACAGGACCACTCTAGTGAAATGCTACTGAGTCATTAGAAATTAGTCAGTACATTGTCAGACTATGAAATTTGAAAACATAGAGCAAGATATTGTTTAGTAGGTAGGTGCAGAGGTATTTTTCAACTGTCCAACGAAAAATGAAAGATTTTACTAGGAAAGATATTTTTATCACATATTTGACAAAGCAGTGGTGGGATCACTCTGGGAGATGTGAAGCATTGCAAAACTGCACAAGTATAAGTGCGGAAAAGTTGCATTTGGGAGCTCTCAGCTATCAGATATGTGGTCATTAGTAACTCAAAATGATGAACTCTTAACAGCTTAGAGTAAATTTTCACTGTTTAACCAGTTGTACCAGGGCTGGTCTTCAGCCCATGTGTTTAGTCTCAAATTTATTTTTAAACTGCCTTTTCTCCTAGTGGCCGTCTTTATGCTCTCTATTGGGGGCTAAATATACACATCAAACACAACAGGAAAATTAGCCTTAATTGCTCCATCAGCTGAGAAATCAAGAAAAAGCTTTTATTCCTTCAATCCTGTCCATGGCTGAACAGGCAAGTTTTCCTATCTTGAATCATAGTCTCAGACTCCACTCCCAGTAGTTCCCTCACAAGCAACTTCCTCCCAGAACCCAAAGACCTGGGTGTCCTGTGAGCTGCCTGGTGGCTGATGGGATCAATGCCATCGAAGAGTGACCTGGCCACCAGCCTCCAGCTTTTGTTCTCAGTTAATGAAAACATTCTTGGTAAATGCTTTTGCTTTAGGTCACCTTGCACTGGTCCAAGAATTCCCATTCAAGTGGCATAATATGAATGCCCCCAGCCATTGCTCTTAATTATGGCCCTGCTTCCAAAAAAAAAAAAAAAAAAAAAAAAGAAAAACCCAAAAAGAAACCAACCCAAAAAAAGGCCTGGAGTCTGATTATGTTATTGCTGGCTGGAGTGTCGTGTTGGCCGGCCAGCCAGCTTTGTGCACTTCCATTTCTTCAGAAAAATGTATCAAGCTTCTCAATGAGTGCACCCTACAGCATTGAGTTTTGTTGTTTCCTTTGCTGTAGTAGCAGTAGTAATTGTAGTAGTAGTAGCAGTAGTAGTAGTAGTAGTAGCAGTAGTAGTAGAATTTTTAGTGGAGTTTATTCCAGCAGAAAGGACAGTTTGGCAAACTATATTTTATTACAGTTTCTCTGACAGACCTTATTCTAACTAGCATGAGCAAGGGCAGCTCTGGATTGGCAGTGAGAAGAGCTGTTTTTTCTTCAAGGTTTTCTTTCTAACCCACAGTGTAAAAACTGCTCTGTTCTCTTCCTTCTCTGCCTCAGTTTACTTCAACTATAAAATGGAAGTGATAATTTCTGTTGTAAAATACTTACATCTGTGAATTGAAAGCATTACAGAAGAACTAATTACTGTTATGCTTAAACATTCCAGCATTGTGATTAAGTGATTTTTATGCCTTGATAATTATATTTCACTAGGAAAGAGTGGGCAACCATCCATCAAAGTCCCTGGCTGTGACTGAAATCTTAAGCTGACAGAAATTTTGTGGTGCAGTCATTGATAACCGTGGTTTTCAATAGCTCTGAAACAAAGCTGTGAAAAATTTACAGTCTCTTCAGATTGACATTATTTATAGCACACCCCAGTATGAGGTAAATTTCAGTCACGTACAGCTTGTTTAAAAGCAGAGAAAATTTTTATCAGTCTCTTGAATGCTAACAGATGAAAAACTGTTCAAATCTTTTGACTTTATACAGTAGACAGGATTGCAAGGCTAATTGGTGCTGCTGGCATTTGGTGTCGAGGTTAATATGAAATAAAGCTGGTTTAGAAAATCATTATTTATTGTTTTGTACAGATGGATTTGATTTGTAGCTTGGAAGTTTCACAAAGCATCTGTAGTACCCAGAGGAAAGTAAGAGGAGTAGAATAAATAGGAAGTGCAATAGGTACATAGCATGATTTTAGAAAAATATCCATTTCAGATAGCTTCACTGTAAGTACAGCTTCTGATGTTTGAATTTGGCATTTCTTCTCACTAAATCACTGTTGAGTAAGGGCTCCATGATTTTGCTGAAAATTAGGCAAGAGCTGTTTGTTCCAGGCTTACATGGGACAGAGCCTCATTTTACTACTTCTTCACTTCATGCCATGGGGATTTTAGAAGGGCAAAGATATCAGTAAATCAGGAGCTGCAAAATGTTGGCCAAGGAGTAGTCATACCTTGATCTGACCACAATGTGGCTAAAGCAGGCACTATGTGCAGGAACTCCAGCTTCCATTCATGCCCATGTACATTGCTGTACCTTTTTGTGGCAGAGGTCCCAAATCATCCAGAAAGCACTTTTGTTGGCCTTGGTTTTCTTGTGGCAGAACAACACCTCTGAAAGTCTCTTTGGTGGGAGGTAGAGAATGTTTTCGTTCCCCAGAGGACAGATCAGCCACTGGTAGAAGCAGTGACAAACCAGCTGTGGCACACTGGTGTGAAGGACACCAGTAAAAAGACAAAAAACCACTCTTCTTGCAAATCATTGTCAATGCAACATGGAGTGAGAGTGACTTCAGTATGATTACATTCAAAGTGAAGGAATGCTAATATATATTTCATAACCTTTACAAAACTGTATCTTTTTGTGCAATAACTAATGAATGACTCAGGCCTGGACTTTGTCACTCTGACAAAGAAGCACTGTGCTGCTGAAAACTTGGGAAACCTCTTCTCCAGTGGTGTTGAAATTACTGCACAAATAATCTAAGCTCCCAAGATATTTAAGAGGGAGATCTGAATACCTAAAAATAGGATTCATCATGTCTAGCACAAAGAATGGATCAGAGTTTCAGCTAGCAAACAGAAAATGCCTGAGAGGAAAAAGTTTTGTTTATTCACCTCCTCTCCCCGCCTTGCCCACTGGCAGTTCTGTGGTAGGTATTTATGTTAAACAAGGATTCAGTGCCAAAAGCTATTTCCAGATTCCAGGTACCAACTTCATACATTTCCAAAGAAATGACTGGCTCATTCAGTTCATCCTACTCTTTCCAAACTAATCTACATTTCCCTCCTCAGCCTGAAGCATTGTGAGTTGCACCTCCTGCTCCCCTATGCAGCAGGTGATGGTGATGGGCTGTGTTTGCCCCTTCTCCTGCATATGAGCCAGTCTGAATTGTGGGGCTGAAAGCTCTGTGGTGGGAGCTGCTTCTACAAGCCTGCAAATCAAGGACAAGATCTGAGCAGAATTGAAAGCCCACAGCTTCATTCTTTATCAGCAATGTCCTATCCACAACCTTTAGCCTCACTTGTGTATTGAAGCCTTGCTTGGCTCACATGGGCTATTAATATGGGCAGAATATAACTCTTAAGCATCAACTTAGGTGAACTAAGATTTTTTTTGCTATCCTTTATGTGTGAGCATTTGTCTATACCTCTAACTTTAACAAGAGTTGAGGGATTCTTGACAGAAGAATTAAACTTTTTCCAATTAATGACATCAATGCAGCCCTTGGCACATTTTCAAACAGCACTTTTCTGTGCTGCAGAGTAGTACCGCATGGAGAAATAAGGGTAAACTTTACTGCTGGAGTTCAACTGACTGCCCGCAATTCTCCTTGGAAATGAGCTGGATAGTCTATCTCAAGAAAGAGTGCATGAAATAATAGCTGCTACAGGCAGGGAAGTTATAAAAGTTATTTATTTCTTTCATAATAACCCTAGCTGATTAAGGGGAAAAAAAAAAAAAAGACAGAAAAAACTTCAACCCTGTACAATAAACGGCTCACATTGTGCATTACTTTAATTTCATTTCACATCTAGACACCCATATGCATGTACTGTTTTGCTGGGAGGGTTTAAATACCCTGAGTTAATTATAGGATAATATTATCCAAGTTACAAGGGTTAAATTGAAAGCACAGCTAATGAGATACTATTCCTGGCTATTAAACTGAAAGAAAAAGGGTCTATTTAATTATAAAGTATGTAAAAAAAAGCATAATCATCTTGTAATGTAACAGCTCTCATCTGGATTATTATTTTGGTGCACATTTATAAACACTGCCTGGCACATTATTGAATTGTTTAACATTTATGTGAATGTAGTTATTCTACAGAATAACAATATTGACAATGAGCTGGTTCGCTTTTAATTTCACCAAGAATATTTCATATCTACTAGATATATTTCCTCCTTTATCAGAAATAGAAAATAACAAAATATAAAGGAGATGGGAAAGACAGGAGGAACTATTATTCTTGTCGTCCAGTACCTCAGCATGTTTTCATGTGGTCATTTAAAATAGTATTTAATTTCACTTTAAAAACCTATGAAGTGTACTGTAACTTGCATTTCTCAGCAACCTACAAGATGAACTAAAAAGCAAATTATGGGGTTTTTTTTCCTTATTCTAACTCAGTTAAAAAAACATTTATAAGACAGGTTGTTCTTCCAGAATTACTTGTTAGTCAAACTCATACTTCTAAAAAACTGAGATGTGAAAAACTTTAAAAACTAATTGTTGAAAATATGCCAGAGTTGCTCGGATGTCACTTACTGGAAAACATTTAATCTTCTTTCTTCATTGTATCCCCATGACTTCTGTAAATTCTTTGCCTTCCTTCAGCTGTCAAGAACTTCTGGGACTTGTCAAGTGGCACTGGCTGCACTCACTGCAGGGCTTCTGTGCATGGAAAGGTGAGGGCTTGCTCAGGTGAGTGCCAACTGAGATGAGTCATGCAAGGGAAGAAGGTGAAGTGAGGTGATTTCTTTAATTTGGCTGACCTGCAGGTACCACATGGTTAAAGGAGAGACACAGGTAACTTGAACATTTTGGAGCACATCACTGAGCTGCTGTGTAGGCTCTTGGGCAGATTGCTGTGGAATTCTTGCTGTGGCAGCTGTCAGCAGCTAGGTTGGAGATGTTTATGCCTGTGGGTTTAAGGACAGGTTTGTGAAGTTAATTGCATACCTAATAAAGGCCTTTCTTGAACTTCTTGAGCACACTGAACTTCTGTGAAATAAGCAAAGCTTTTGACTGGAGGGAAGCTGAACACATTTCCACATCTCCCAGAAGATGAAAGACAGAGTAAAGTATATATATTATGGCTGTACTGAGGCATTATACTTCAAGATGGGCAGGTACCTTAACTGTGACTACTGGATTTAGAAACTGAGGTTTTACTAAACTAGATGTTCTAAAAGGTCACAAGTAATTACCAAGCATCATTAGCTCCCTGTTAGCTGCCTTTTGTCATAGAATTTCCTTAACTTTATTATAAAAAGAGAATGTAAATACAAGAAGAATTTGTTCATAGATATCTCATGGGCCTATAATTGGAACCAGCAGTCTCACAACTGGAAGACACTGTTCATCTCATTGAAGTGGAACAGGGATAAGTATCGCAGTGCGCGTGGGCTTAGCTCCGAGCCTCACGCCGCGGTCTCTCGCCGCGGCCGCACGGCTAGCTCAGGTGTCCCTTGGCGTCGATAAAACACCGAGCGCGCTTTCGCCCAGGGTTTGCGGAGCAGCGCTGTAAAGAGACTCCAGGAGGTAGGACAAGCTGGGAACTGGAACGGTAAAGAGCAGGTGGACTTCGAAGCTGGGTCTTCAGAGAGGAAGGTTTATTGAAGGAAACGCAGACGAGACGGGAACACGAGGACCAGGGCGAAGACCGAGTTTCCAAGCCAAGAATACCGGTTGGCAAGGGGTTAAGAGGAAGCAGGGAATGGGTGTGACCAGCATCAGGAACCAATCAGGGAGAGGGGATGGGGCGGTACCAAGGGGATACAACGAATAGGGGTTTACAGGGGGAGGAACCAAAATCCGGGGGCTTACTAAACATTACAGTAAGGCAAACTTTCCTGAAACTTTAACCAAATAAGGAAAAAAGAGGGTAGTGGATGCAGGGAATCATGGTTTCTCCCCATGACCAGGAGGAGTGGTGCTTCAAACCTTATTGTCACCAGTCACCCCCCGGCTCTGTCCTCTCTGCGGTTGCTCCTCCAGGTCCACCCAGACCTGTGCTACTGCAACAGATAAGGGCCGTAACTTCTTATGCGTAATTGCTCAAATCCATGCTGGGAGGAATTATAAACATTTGGGGCTGTTATTTGTGACATTGCCTGGAAGTCAAAGCATGTGAAAAAGAACTGATGTCTTTCTGTCCTTCTGTCTTCCATCCTCTCCTAAGGCTTACAGGTCCATGTCTTTCTGTCACTGTTTTCCAGTTGACTTTCATTGACTTCTTCTCTTATTAAGCACCTAATTACCACTTTAGAAGCTGCTGGTGTACAAGATCTTGCTCCTTCCTGTCTGAGGCCCTTTGATGCTGTCCACATTGTCACTTGCAGCAGCTGAGTACGTGCTGGTCACTTGGTGGTGGATAATTCTTTGATTCTCTTGTCTGAACTTGCATATAAAGAAGAAAAACTTTCCCCAAAGAACTGCCCTGTGAACAGGAACACGAGGAAATGTTGCTCTAGATGAGGAAGCCAAGTTCATGTGGGGAGTCTGGAAGAAGAGCTAGCTATCACTAGATTCAGTCCAGGTTTTTCAGATCCCATTTTATGCAAGGGAAAATGAGGATGCCTAGGATTTCCTGGTAGCTGCCTCATTTGAAAAAGAAAAGCTTTACTATGGAAGAACAAGAAACAGAACAAGTTACAGCACGTTCCTCATCCTTTTAATTACATGGGAAAAGAGAATACATGGTTAATGTTTCCACTTGCAGTCCTTTTACCTATTGTATTTCCCACCTGTTTAATTAGTGGTTCTTTTTTTTTTCAATTTCTCCCAGTCAGTTCCTCATGTCTGAACTGTCTCCCATCTTCTTGCATCTTTTCCCTCTAACCTTACCCACAAGTTTTCATCCTTTTGTGTAATCCCCATCTTGAAAATATTTGCATGTGGATTGTAGTTTCTTTTTGAGCATAATTTTTATGCTATTCAGTGATAACATTTCCCCATGAGTAAAAGAAAAAAAAAGAGGCTTTGCTAGAGGCACAGAATATGCCTACACTGAGCAAGCTTTATGACCAAACCTAACAGATGTGTGTCTGTGGAGCCAAACAGAACTGAGGACCTCATACCAGTACTGAAAGTATTTTGGGGCTTTTACTTTGGGCTACTTCTGCTCTGACTGTGCAGCTTGAATACTTCTCAGCTGCTAACACACATTCCATGTTCTCCTGCAGTGCATCTCCCCTTTCAGCTCCATCCAGAGGAGCAGCCTGCACACCCTGAGACTGCTTGGGAATGTACACCAAAGCACAGCAGTGGGGGGGATGATGAGGGCACTGCAAAATCCTGTTCCTGGTCCCCGTTAAGACACTGATGTAGCTGCACTATACTGAGGCAAGATATTTTCTCTCTCTTCCATCTTCTGCCCTCAGCTATGCTTTAGATGGACCTGACAGAGCTTGCTCCTATTCAGTGAATATTGCATATTCCAGTGGAGCATCCAGTTCTTAGGGGAAAGGAACACAAATTTCTTCTGGTTACTATGTCAATGAAGGCTTAGTGTAATATGTTTTGTTTTGCCCAGTCTTGTTTCTGTACGGAAATGTGATTTTGGTATTTTTTGCCCATATAATTTTTAGTTTGGCTCATTTCATTAGAGAAAAACACTTCTCTGGAAATCAAGGAATCATGGCTTTTTTCCCATATACTTAAATAAGTTGTTTAATTCAATTGGATAAAGACATTAAAACCATTTATAAATGTAGATTCTATTTCAGTAATACTAAGAGACATTACTGGTTACAAAATCACAGTTATTACAACTGGTCAGAAAACATGTTTTGCAATATATATCATATTTTTACATTTTTTTATAATTGTATATTCCCTAAAATTTTGCATTCCCCTTGGAATTATGAGAATTTGCTTCAGGTCTGACTTTCTCCCTATGGCTTTTTGATTGATGTCCCTGGCTACCAAAAAATCTTCCCAATGAGACAGATGTAGTTCTGAGAAGATGTGAGCTTTTTAAGACTTAAAAAAAAAGGTTCATTACAAAGTCAGACACAGTAATATATATGTAACAGGACTTCTGGGACTACTGAATTTATTTCCATGCTTCTGCAGGCAGGTATTTTGGGAATAACTTTTTTCCAAATCAATTCTCTAGTGTATATAGTTCAGCTTTTTGTTCCTACTGCTGCCATTGGAAAACTGCTCTAGAATCTCACTTATGTCTGGATGAATTAATTTTTAATCATTTATATCCAGTTTTTCTCAGGTCACATCTTTTTTCTCAAACTGACATTGAATTGATTGATATATAAATGGAAAACTTTGTTATTTTCTTGTGATTTTTGGTCTTCATTTTGTCAGAATAACCTTGCAAACATCACCAAATGAGGAAGTATCCACTGCATCATTCTTAAAACAGCACAAGTGCTTACTTATCTTAGCAGATTTAACTTGGGATCTCATTTACCATTTTCACAGGAACAGCTTGTTGATGATGTATTCATTTTGTTAATAAATGGATCTCTCAGTCTATTTTCTTGGTCATTTCTAGTTGATGAATACCTAGTTTATAACTGTGATGCTTTTTCATAAGTCCTTAAGAAAAGTTGCAGCCTGGACTATTGAATTTAATTTATAACTGTGGTCCTTGACACTCTCTTGCTATTCACTCTCCCTGACACTAATTGTTAACTCACCTATTTCTTGGACACTGAACTCTTTGATTCTTCCTCTTTTAGCACCACCCATGGACATCTCTTTCTTTTAAACAGTAATGTCCTCTAAAAAATTGTTTATAGGTGTAGAAATCTACATTTTTTTAATCCTCTGTTTCATTGGATAAAGCTATCAGAAAAATATGTCATAGGCAAACCTTAGCAAATCCAAGTAACACTTGTCATGATTTTTCCATTTATCTTTAGCTACAAATCTATCCAAACTATCTTCAGGTTTGATCTTGTAGTTGGGTATACAACTTCCCTTTATTTGAATATTTAGTGCTAACTTGCTGTTCTACAGTTATTCAGTACTAATCTCAAAAACTTTTTAAAAAATATTAAAAGTATTTACTACAAGATCAGAATTTCAGAATTCTGGAAGCCTTTTACACATTGATGTATTAGGATGCTTGATTTCTGCTTTTAATATTATAATTTCTATTTCCATGCCAATTTTTATACTTCCATTCACATTAAACCATTAATCCTCTGATTCCATATTCAGTAGAACTATGAATGTTAAAAATTGAGGTAACGTTCATTTATTTTTTCCAGTCACAACTGGATGTCTCACTGTGTCTCTCAATAGTCACTGCATAAGAAATAGTTTTTTTTAATTGTTTTCTCTTATTTATTTTCTCCTTTTTCAGGTGCAGTTTTTAATTGAGTTTGGTTCCTGACAGTTGCTGTTATGCTCTTTCATGCCTTGTCTTTAAAATATTCTTTTCTTTACAGAGCAGTGCTTATTTTATTCTGGTTTGTTTTGGTTCTGATTTTGCATTTCTAGTACAATCTCTGCTCATTCTGAAGTATTTTCTGTGATTTGGTAAAGTTAGTCTTCTATACAGGGGCAGGAGTTCTTGGATTTTGTACTTCTAATAGAGAGAATTCCCAAGCTTACACTACAGTGAAGTCCATATACTCATCAATGCAGCTGACTTTATTAACTGGATAACTTAATTTGTCCTTTTGAAATTGAGAACCCTATTTATAACCATACCCATGAGTATCTCTTAATTTAATTTAGTGAATCAGCCTGGGATTGACTAATAACTAATAACTTTTTGTGAATATCTCCAAAGACAATGAGCTTAGAAAAAGTAAAGTTAAAAAAATCTTTGTGTTTATTTGATTGTTATTTTCTGTAAAGAAAATTACTCAGAATTGGTTGGTGCCTATTGTTTTTAGCACCATTTGTCTTTCTCACTATACTTGAAAAGAGAAATCATTCAGGCTACAATTCCAAATAGTATTCAATGACTTTATACATTATTCAAGTTCATCATTAGGTTTAGAGGCACAGAACTTCTCTGGAGCACTCTCCAGGAATGATGCTGACACAGGCAGACTGCTCTCTTCTCAATGTGTATGGTTGTATTAATTAGTCATTAGTCTACTTTAAAGACAATGTAAGAATGTGAATACATTGATCTTCCAAGTCTTGCTTTAGTTACAGCTTTCCTGAAAAACACATACCCTTAAATACCTTTTTTTCAGCCGTCTTTTGTTTTTAATGTCTTTCTTGTCCTATAATATTTGCTATCAGTTCGTTTTTCAGTTTTTCAAGATTCTCTACTATATTCTATAAACATGCCTATTATTTCCAGTTTCTTGAGTAGATAAGATAGGTCTTTTTGCCAATGATTGTTGCCTCAGGTGAGTATTTTTACAGCATTTGTAGTGTTGTTTGGTTTTGGGCATTTTTTTTCTGTTTGATATTTGTCCTCTATTTTCTGGCATTCTTTTATAAAAAGCCATAACACTGACCATCTTCATTGCATAAATTAACGGAAAACTCATTGAAAATTGAAATAGAGTTTGTGGTCTGCTTGAAAAACATGCAGATAGAGTGTGACAAGGAGGCTCTAGAAAGTTTATGGACCAGAGGATCTGGACATACAAGATACCTGATCTATGTATCTGTGCGCTGCACACTGTGCTTCAGCACTCGAGCTCTAAAACACAGAAGACAGAGCAATGTTAGAGAATAAAAGTGACATCAAATGCTAGAAGAACAATCTGCTACAGTAGCCAGCCCAGTGCCCAGAGCATGGGGAGATATATTCACTTTGTCCTCTGCTTCACTGGTGGTGAAATACAAGAGGCTACTATGGCAACATCACATGGTACATTTGTTATCTCTGAACGAGAATGTGTTGAAGGAAGTAGCAGATCAGTATGCCATGTGTGCTTTCATTTTCTGGAATGTTTTCAAGGGAAAACATCTGTTCAGATATTTTTCCTGGGATTATGGCTTCAGTTAAAAAAAAATGTGAAGAGGAAGGAATGCAATTCTGTCTCACATTGAAATCTTTTCTCCAACTTTTTTTTTCCTAACACAGTATAGCTCTTGTATACTATACCATGCTGTTTTTCCTGGGTGCAATGAATTATTTCTATCTTTAGTAGTTTTCTAAAATGAGTAAAAAGCTAAATATTCTTTTCAATGCTTGTGTAGGGACGTTGTGGGTAGGTGGGAATGGAAGGTATGGCTGGGAGGTTAGCCAAAATCTTCCTGTACTAGCTGCAAGCATTACTTAAAGACGTGAAAAAAAAAATATATATATACCTACTCATTTCATAGAAAACATAGTCTGTGGTTAAAAGATTATAATTCTGGAATTCAAGAAATGTGTATTCCATTCTTGGCATGGCTATTCAGGTGTCATCTCTGATGCTAGACGTGTTCTTTAATATCTGTATGGTTCAGATCTTCTCAATATGATATCCACATTTTTGGTTTTGGATGCTAAACTCCCTGGATTCCTTTCACTTCAGTCATCTGCAGTATAGACATTTGCATCTGAACAAGCTGTCTAAGATTCCTTTACAGTCAATGGAAACATGTAGAATCTTTGGATGCCATTCATCTGGACAATTTTAGACATCTCAGACTAAGACAAATTGCATCCAAAAAGTGCCTTTTTCTTTCCACTGATGAAGTCACAACCAGAAATTAAAGATCGTCTACATCAAAATTTGGACAAGTAAGTATTACCTTTGCAAACAGAGTACTCTCTATTTATGTGCATCAGTAAAGCATCTTTGCTGATGTGCCCCTTTGTTACAGCTGTAGTTTCTGCGTGATACTTGAACACCAGCTACAATCAAAAAGTAAACTGTAGGAGGCCCCAGTGTTCTTTCTTACTTAGAGACCAAGGCAAATTTCAGTCAAACAGACACACAGATGAGAAAACTGATTGAGAGAAAGAAAGAAAATAATGTTGGACATAATCCTTATATTAGGGGTTTTTAAATACTAAAAAATAAACTTTTCATTATTGTAAAATTTTTTTAAATTGTCATTTGAAATTATATCTGTAGCAATAGCCAAGTATTTTAAAAGAAGAAAAAAACAGAAACACATTTTTCTTTACCAGAATATGCTTGTTATTGGCAACTGAAATGTCTTCTGCTGCAAAAGGTTTTCAGTTCCATGCCAGGATGTTTGGTTGAAATGCAATTGAGAGAATCTGACTGCCAGGGAAGGAAAGTTTGATTAATCTCTTTGTTTGTGGGTACACACTGCTCTGAGATGCTCTAGTGTTCAAGATGCCCTGATGTGTGCCCCTGCCACACAGGACCTGTGAGAACTCCTGTTCTTTGGGAGGGCACCTCAAAACAAGATAAACACACTAGACATCTAAAATGGGGCTGAGATTACCTCCCAGGGATGCACAACTGAGCTGGGCACACAGAGAAGGGTGAGTGACAGCTCCCGCATTAAGCATTGCATCGGAAACCCTTAAATAAAGTAATTAGTCTCTCTAAAAGCCAGACTCATACTGTCAGAGTATTATTCAGAGGAGAAAGCTAGGTTAGGGGTTCTGAATTGCTTTATCTAGGTTTTATGTGTTTCAAGTATCTGTAGCAAGTTAAAAGGGCAAGATCTGGAAATCCTGCCCTTTGAAAAAGCAAAGTTAGGATATGACTCATTTTTCACTTCCACTAAAGTCAATGGGGAGAGGCACTTCTAACATATATTATACAAAGCTTATATAGGCACAGGAAGATATTTTATTCTGGAAGTTCTTTTATTCTTTCTGTGTCTAAGGTTAAGGTGATATAATTCCTTTCCTATGCTGGTAAAAACAGTCTCACAAGCAAAACCACACCAAATAAGTAAAGGAATTGAGTCTGAGGTGAATACAGGACAACCTTAGGACAAACTATGTCCATTTCTTCCAAGTTTTTAGTCAAAAGTTAAAATGTCATCCAGATGCAAAATCCAAAGTTTTCTGATCACTCAGTATGTGTGAGATACATTAAACACTTACTTGCAGAGTTTTGTCACAAATACCTGGTAACAAAGGCCAATTTTATGAAGATTTGTAGCTAATTTTCAGGCTTTAAGTTTTACTTGCAATTTTCCTCTCAGGTTAATCACATCCATGCACAACTGCAAGGTGTTTGATGTCTTTAACTGAAGCAACTAAAATAGAATTAATGAGCAAAACCAAAAGCATACTTTCATGTCCACGACTTTAACATTAGTCACAATGGTTTACAGAATGTTTCTTCATGGCAGCTGCATTGACTTAAAAGGTATTGTAATGGAAAGGATTCATGAAGAAGACAAAGAAGTTATCATCTAAAATACCTACAGTCAGTTTAATAGTAACTAGGGCAAGAGACAGTGAAATAAACCCAAAATAACAAAGAATAGAAATAAAAGTAAAAAAAAAAAACCAAAAACAAACAGTTAAAAGGAAAAAAAAATCAACTAGATGAGCAAGAAAAAGAAGAAAAAGTAGAGTGGCTCTGCTCTTGACTACATTCTCAGAGTACTTAAGATGTCACAGGACAAGAAGACCTAAGATTTTTCATTAATGTATGAGCTGAAAGAGCTCACTGTGCCTAAAGGAGATAAAGAGACCTTAACTGTTTCTACTAGGAGGGTCCACTGCCCTCACAGCAGGAGATGCTTCTCTGACTTCTCTCTCTGGGACAGTAGCAGCTAAGTTTGCCTTTTCTGGCACAGGAAAAGCTGGAAATGGGACTGTGGCTGTTTTGTCACTGTCAATAAACCACTTCCTTCAATGACTGCCTGCCTTGCCTCTGCACAGAGTCAGTCCTGGTGGGAAGATTTAGTTTAGTCTCAGTACAGGAAATACTTTAAAAGTCCCTTGTTAGTCTTCTGCCTTTGAAGTCAATCTCAGAATTCGTACCTTTCCTGAGGACCATCACATGCTGATGTATATTAAAATCTTACCTTTCTGTCTGACTGTGAATATCTGCAGGATCAGAACTTTCCTGGTAAATGTTAAAAGAGGAGTTTCCTCTTGAATCATTTTACATTTTTGCATATTGTACATTGAAAAAGCAGGAAAGATTTGCTGATGGCAACCAGGCTTGGGCTATGTTAACTTCTGCAAGGCTTTTGGCGTGGTTTGACATATAGAGATTCAATGCAGACTGAAGTTTCATGTCAGACAGAGATATTGTGAATCAGGTGAAAACTGGGAAGAGGCCTAGACAGAGCCAGCATGATCTGCCCGAAAAAAGGTTAAGAACTTCTCTCTGTAACTCATCCTCATTCAGTTCTATAGATGGACTGTATAGCCTGTAATAGACTTCTACTATGGGATCATGTAAAAATATCCCTGACAGATGGACTTTGAGTCAATGAAGGCTAGTTACATTTTAAAATTTTACAGACATAAAAATTTATTAGGATGAAGAAAGGCTTTTGGAGCCATTTGAAGTGTTTTTATTGAGTCTATATTTTGTATAGCAACCTGATGAATTATCAGGTTTATGTAAAAGTTAATATTATGATTGTTTTCTTCCCTGAGAAAATCACTTTCTTCCTAACCTGGTGTTGGTACAGCACATTGGGTAATTCCCATTTATGCACTGACATGTATCTCTTGGAAATTAAGCATTATTACATCGCAATTCTCAGTTTCCATTTCTGGGGAGGTAATTCTGTGTATGCGCCATATTTACCCTCTATCCATTTAATAACAATAAATGTCCAACACTGAAAAAACTTATCCGGACATAGGAAATGGCCTTATGGGTCAGATGAGTAGAAACATTGTTCTGCTTCTAGCAATGGCAGTATGAGATACAGTTTTGGGAGAGAACATGAGCCTGCTCACACTCTGTAGTCCATCTTCCATCAAAATTTGTTTGTAAGGAATGGAGAAGACACATCTCTGCTTAGCCCTGCCATCACTGATTTATTAATCTGTTGTTCATGAATTTATCTAATCTACTTCGAACCTGCTAAAACTGTCCTCTCCCACAGCTTCCCATGGCCACATGTTGCAGAATTTTAACTAGCTACTTCATAAAGAAATACCTTCCAGATCACAGTTCTCCATGCTCACAGGATTTTCCAGGAGTTTATTATGTGCCTTCCAGCCTCTTCCTCTTGAAACAAATATGTTGCAACCTTTCTAATGTTTTCTTGTAAAACAGCTCTTCCATCACCTACTTACTCTTCTCTGTACCCTCTCTGATTCCACCACGTCCTTCTTGAGATCACAAAACTGCAAAGAGCACTAAGGAAGTAGGTGCACAAAAGGTTTTATATACATGCAGAATGATGGCATTCGGGTGGCCTTCTTCCAATGATATCTGATGTCTTTGACAGCTATTTCTAACTACAGCCAAAGACATGTGAGATCCTCCTGTTGTTTCTTGACATAATATTCAGATATATGAAAAATCTTAATTTCATCTCCACACTTGGAGATATCACTGTTCATTTCCATTTTCAGGTCATTGATTAGGAAATTGAATAAAACACGTTCTACAACCAGCCACTGAGGTACAATACTGCCAATTCTTCTTTATCCTGAAAATGAAACATTAAGTCTTATGCCTTGCATCCTATTCTTTAATACACTTTTGGTCTTGAAAAGAACTCTGTTTTCATGGTAAATGAGTTTTACTAATTATCACTAAGGTTTTTTTCAATAGACTTATGTCCAAAAAACCCTTTGAAATTTCAAATACATATTGTCCACATCATCCCCTTGTAGATGGACACCCTTATTCCCTGGTTGTGTTCTGGAAAGCTTCCAATCTAAAGAAAAACATAACTGTATCTGTTACCTTAAGTAGCTCAAACACAATACTTTTCCTTAAAAATTTCCTACTTGCTCATTTGTGGCTCACTGGGGCCCAATAATTTTAGTAAGCTCTTCCAGGCAGAGACAGACTTTGTACTCTGTTCCTATAGAACAAAAGTTCCAACTCAGAGTTGAGACTTTGGGAAAGCGACAGTACAACAATACCTAAATTTCATGTTATGCTTTTTTGTCAGTGATCTCAAAGTATTCATAATTTCCCTTCCCAGGAAAGGAAAACCAAAGACGCAGCAGTTAAATCCAGGTCACCCAAATCCTATCTGTACTACACTGGACTATCTCAAAAGCCAAGGGATCCTAAATGTAAAGATGTATTTTGTCCATATCTCTTCTTCTCTCTTTCCATTAGCAGTGAGCTGAATTAAATCCCTGCACCGAAAGAATGGAGATACTCAAATAATGTGGAAATTCATGTTTATATGCACTCCAGATTCCTTTTTTTTTTTTTAACTTCAAGCTCATTTCATGTGTCAAAGAGATTTTTTTTTCCTACTTAACAAGTTTCAAATCTTTACATTTTTCCCCATCCTCAAGCTTTCTGTTTCTTGGCAAGTCATCCAAGCCCAAACACTGAACCAACTTTTGTCTGCTTCACACTTAATCAGCATTCCTTTATTAAAAAGCTATTAATTAGCTTCTCAGTGGTCCAGTCTACCAACTATTGTGATAATTGTAAGACTTCTAGAGTTTTTTTCTCCCCACTTTGTTGACAGACTATTGGACTTAGAAACAGCACCACAAGGAATGCAGGCTCATCTTTGTTTCAACATACTTAAGGTGCTTTTATCTGTAGGTTTGCCTTGAACAAAATCCTGTTCAAATTGTATTAAGCCCCAGATAAACCTCTCTTTCAGATTATGGTTTCCAACTGAACTCCTGTGCACTGAAGAGAGGGCACCGAATTCTTGATTGTTTCATGAAAACCTCTTTGAGTAATCCCTTGAGCTTGCCTACAGGGCTTGGATTTCCTAATGGATGCTTTGATGACAGGAGATAAGAGCCAAAGGTACCTTTATTCTTTTAGAAATTGCTCCAAACAAACAACCTCAATGATTAAAGCTAATAGAAATACCTGGAAGATTGATAGTTTGCAAAGCACTGCTGAGTGAATGAATAACTTCCCCTTTAGTTCCAAAAGCTAATATTTGTCCACATTTGCTGCCTTTTAAGAAAGTACAACAGGTTTTTCTGTATGCAGAGTGTTGATCAGGAACAAACAGACACCATTTAACTATTATTTGAATTTTAAACAAAGCCTCCCTACTTCAGCTATTGAGGCAGATTTCTGCATGGCCCCATTTATAATAATTCAAACATGGCACAGGACGGTCGCTAGAGTAAAGTACATATAAGTGTGAACATGATACTCTTGTAAAAGTCTTTAATGATGTGAATGGGCAGTGCACTGTGGTATTCTATACAGGGGTTTTAGATTGCACAAAGGGCCTGTAAAACCTCTATATCTGTTCCCAAGCAATACACCTATCAGAGGGTTCAACAAATGGAAATCAAGCTCTGCAGAAAATAAAAGTCTTAAATTTACAATGCTGGATTATAAAATGGTGTCTCTCAACAGCAGCCCTGACTTATTTCATGTTCTGATGAAATCATTGCTTGTGAATGCCAAGAAATTCAGCTGTAAACTTTTGGCAATAAGTAGACTTTCCTTGGAACTGCTGGTTTTGAAAACATCTGTAAGTAAGGAATCCACTGCAGAACCAATAAAAGGTGCTGAAGAGACCAAAACTTTCACTAACACCTCATAACACAGGCAGTGCTGTGAGTGCCACCAAGCCCTGCTCCCTGGTATGTGGGTTATGTGCATACCAGAGTTCATTTCCAAAATGGAGGGTTTATGATTCCCGGTGTCACAGAGCGTGCAGTGGGGGAGTGTATCACATAACAAAGTAATCTAACAACAGAGCTGAAAAGAGTGGAACATTTGGTTTTTGAAGTGATGCAGCCCAGGGTGGGTGGTTCTGATCTTGAAAATTCCTCAGGTTTCTTTAATACAACAAAAGTAAAACCTTAGAAGGAACTCCCCTGAGTGAGTATTTTAAGGAAACTCTCCTTTTATAACCACATTGAGGAGGGATTTGAATTAATGTAATTTTCCTTAAAAGATAGTGGAGTATGGAGTTAGGAGTTGCAGGAGAAGACAGGAGGTTTCGGGATGAGGAGGGTATGGATATGTTTTGACAGTGGAAAAGCAGATTTTGAGCTGCTATTGCCTCTGAGCTTCATTCCCTCAGCCCAGGTCATCATCAGGCCTGTGGAGTCCAGCTAAAAGGACCTACTGAAATAGAAATAAAAGTGTGAAGTGAGACTTCAAATGATGTTTGATTCTCTGAGTGATGCTTGAGCATTTAACAGCTTTAAACCTGCCTTCTCCAGAATCAGACTTGGGAAAGAATTTTGATACAGAAAAGGCACAGATTTAATTTAACTTTTCCTCCCCTTGTTGCACTTGTCCCCCATTCCCCCACACTACTTCGATACATCCTGTGGTCCCCTCAGAGACTGAGGGTTCCCAGACAAAATGAGATGATGTTCTCTGAGCAGAGCTGCTCTGATTACACTGAAACTTAGTGACCAAATCCTTTCCCTGTCCTCTGCATTGTGGGGAGGGAAAATGCTGCCTGCCTGCTCTTCTCTCTAGCAGTTGCCTGGTCCCTCACAAACCATAAATCCCCTGCAATTGAAAACAGTGCAGTTTGTTCACTGATGCCGACCCAGCAGGAGGGAAGCCACAGCTCTTCCTGCCCCCAACATCAGTCTCTGGCAGAGAGGTATTTTTTCAATAAAAAATATTGAAAAAAACCATGCGTACAAAAAACATGCATATAAAAACCCAGTATTTTTTAATACTGTTTTCACCTTTTAATAAAACATGATGAAAAAAATATTAAAGATCTTACTGAAAGGAGTCAAAATTATTATTTCATCTTATTTTTGACAACTGGATTGATGACCCCACTGCATGATTTTTTTTTTTTTTTGTATTTGGTAAAGGTTAGGCCTGATGATCTTGGAGGTCTTTTCCTGCCTTAATGGTTCTATGATTCTGTGACTAATTTACAGCTGCCAGGAGTTCAGGTTTCAATACCCTCTCTCCTACACTGACATGGCTCCGCAGAATAAGGTTTATGACTGATACACACTGTCAACTTGACAGCATCTGAGGTTCTTACGTAGACTTGTGGGATGATGATGGCTTAGAAGAACAACAAAATATTTTTTCCTGTCTCAACCCCTTAGAAGACTATGGTGCAGAATTCCCATCTGTGTACAAAGCTTTTGGGATCATAACCCACCAGGCCAGACTGCAGGCAGGAAGGGTGGAATATGGGATATGACATCCATGCAGGTTTTGGGGAATTCTAGGTAAGGTGAATCTCAGGCTGAGTACAGAAGTGTTTTTGCTTTTGTTCTGCTAAAACATGGCAAACCCTCACCTTTAAAGGACACTCAGCATGACAAAGCAAAGCTCTCTCCTCTGAATTTACTCTCCTTTGAAGGCTTGTGCAGAAGTTTGAAGTAAAACCTGTGGTGGTCTTTCAGTCAGGCACTGTGTCATACCAGGTTAATCTGACTCATGACTCCCTTCATCTCCAGCAGGGAAAAAATAAAAGTCTATCATGGGATACAGTACTCAGTAACTAAGAATTTCAGAAATAATCCTAATATATGTGGCGTACACTGTTCAGTGATGGAGAAATATTAAAATATCACTTGGCTGACAAGACTTTATGGCAATATGCTTTAACTTGCACTTTCTGTTTCTTTCCAGTCTCCTGTTTTCTTTTTGCTCCTGTAGTGAACTAAGATCGGTCACACTGACCCACTGCCAGTATTTCTTAATTCTCCTTAATGAGGACAACCTCCCTGTCCAGTCTGATCCTGGAAACCCACATAATTTGTGAGTAGAAGAAAGATTAGATTAGTGTTTTAGATCTATTATTATTGACATAAAATGCAAACAAATATGGTTTCTCACCCCAGATGCTATGAATGGTCTGTGTAAATATTTTTTAAAGCCCAAATTTTAAAACACCTTGAGTGAAATGAGAACTTATTTATAAAGAAAAAAATTGAAAAGTAAAAGCTCAAAACAAGAAATTTTGTTAGCATGCTTCATTATGTAAATAAACAAAGAAATACAGATATGATTTCATATCTCATTAATATTAACTGCTGCTAGTCAGAAAGTAATTATTCAATTCTATTTTAAAACACATTTTCTGATCTGAGTATTCTCTTTCTGTTTCACGTAATCAAGAAACAAAATTGCTTGTGATCCCTCAGAAACATGATAATCATTCAACATACCAAAAAGCCTCATGCAAAATGAAAGAAAAAGCTATATTCTGGAATAATCAATACCCTTCTAAAGCTGCTAGGTGAAATCCTTGACCAGTTCCTTTTAAACCCAAATGTAAATGCTGATTTCCTTCATCCAGGCCCTGTGTCCGAAACCATTGTCTTGCTGGTTCTTTTGGGAGCAGAGTAACAGAATTTTTTTGAAGAATGTTTGTAAAAACTAGCATGTTCTCAACATCAACAAGAGGAGAACAGCTCTGTAGCTGCAGCTGAGCTTGGGAAAGTGTTGGAAGGACCCTGTGGAGTTTGTGATTACTTAATCAGAACAGAGTTCTGCAGCCCTTTGAAGGCCCTGGCTCGTATTTGTGATGATGGCGGTGGAGTCCCACTCTCTCTGGGTATTCACTCTCCCCCATGGGCAGAAAGAACAATAAAGGTAGAATTTAGTGTTCCTTGATATCACAGATACCTTTGCTTGTTCACACATACAGAGAATATCTATCCTCCCTTGTCTCTGACTGGCCATGTTCCTAGAGAAATGTCACATCGCATTCCCAGATGATCTCTTTCCCAGTTTTATGGCTGCATCATGTCTGGAGCTGCTGCCATGGGGCAAAGGAGTGGCCAGAGCTCCTTGTTCAAGGCCACAGGCGTGTGGTCACCCCAGACAGTCCTGTACTCCTTGCAGAGACCAACAAGGAAGGCATTGCAGGGAGCAAAGAGCCTTTGGTGCTCAGCTTGTTTCCCACTTCTGAGTGAGAGAAGGTGGTAGGAAAGAAATTACATCAATAAATCTGTGCTATCCTATTATGGGAATTTTTGACAAAACAAAATCCATCTTAAGGAGAAGGCATGAGAGGGGAATAATAAGAGAATAAGTAGGTATCCAAGTTTATTGTATTTATCCCAGCCAATGAGTGGGGGTGCATTAAGTTCTCAGCTTTTGACACCATCGATGTCAGCCCTTGGGAGCTGGGCTAGGCCACTTCTGAGGGCGCTTGAGAAATCCCACCTATGAGTCAAACAAACTATATTAGTCTGGTGACCTGTGTCTGAACCCACTTGCCTTTTAAAAATAAACCCCTGTACAAATCCCAAAAGAAGCATGTGGTTAGTTCACATCATGGACTAATAATAGCTTACATCATCTTATTTTTAAAATCAGTCTTTTTTTGAATTATGGGAATGTTAGAAATAGTGTTGGAAAATTCCAAAGCCTACCAAACCTATCTTAAAAGTGGGCAATCCTTTCTTTCTTTTTTTTTTTTTTTAACCTATTGAAAATTAAAAGGAAAAAAATTTAAAAATCCCAGCCTCTGAAACTACAATTTTGTCTGCCAACTTTTGGCCTGGAACACATTTTTACAGCACTTATAATCCCCTGAACAAACCAGGTTTATACTGGGAGTGCTGACAGACCTTTAGCTATTCCAGCTATCTTAATAGCTCAGCTGTATTTATTTTTCATGATATTTAAATATAATTGGTTGAGGTTTAAGTCTAGTTCAATTTGATGAGAACCTTTTCATTTAAATATCAGTTCTTGGAAATGAGTCCTTTCTTGGGTGTCTTTTTGGGCTATTATGATTATAATTTTGGGATTGGTTTTAGATTTTTCTCTACTACCTCATTTGTGTGGTTTTGCTTTTAATTCAGAGTGCAAGAGGAAAAATAAGCATTCTTATGGAGCATATGGTACTCAACTGTGGTTTGAATCCCAGTGTGAGGAATTCCACTAGAAGTTTCACACATTCTGTTCTGGTCTCAATTAAAAAATATCGGAGCTGGCCTGGCACATCAGTGGAAAAGCTTAGTGCTGGTGTGCATGGATCCTTGATGCTTTCCTGAACTTCTTTGGCTACATCTGAGTGGGGGCAAAGGGAAAAGGGTCAAGGTGTGAAACAACTGTGGAAACCAGAATTGTTTGTGTCAGGGATTGCCAATGGGATCGCTGTGGGATTAGTTTAAATATGATGTGTCAGTACTCTCCAGATTGAAAAATATTTTTTTCTGGACAAAATATGACCAAGGTGGATGACCTTTGAAACTGAGAATTCGGAAACAAGAAAAATAAACTCAGTAAAATTACTTAGAAATACCAAATCTAGCCAACTGTTGTCTCAGAGGGAACAATATCTTCTGAAGTGAGAAATGTAGGATTTGAACTTTAACTATAGTCATACATGAAGGGGGATGGTAGTGGAGATGAAGTAATAGTTATGACTGTTATTATTGCTATTAAGTAAAAGTTGGAAGTATAAATTAAGGGAAAATGAGAACAATATTTTCTATATAATTTAGAGGAATCATTTCAATTACTTAGTCCAATATTTTTCATAATACAGGATAAAGAACCACACCAACGCTACTAACTGAAGACTTAAGCTTTTTAAAAAAAAATTATGATCTTTTACTAGAGGATGTGATTTAGGTAGGAAGCCTTAAGGAGATGGGTAATCCACTGGGAAATTTGTCCCAATTGGTCTCTTTTTGATGAAAAGATTATTTCCATTTTTTTAATCTTATTATGTCTTTGTCTGCATGATTACAGTCTTCAGCATTTCTTTCCCTTATGATTACATGATTAGTGATTATATGCAATTATCATTTGGTTTGTTAGCTTACTCTTCTATGAAATAAGTATACTAAACTGCTTAAATCTCCTGTGTCAACGATATTTTTCAAAACCTTGAATAATTCCTAAAGGCAAGGACTAAGGTGACTTTCTTAGATACGTTATTGCATTGGAGATTCATACAGATTGGGTTATCCAAGTGATTTGTAAAGCCCTTTTGGAATCTCTGCTCTCAAAGTCACAATTTCACATTTTGTGGTTGTGATACCTTCCTTTCTCTTTGAACATGAATATTCCATTTGCCTGTACCATGTTAGAAAACATTCTCAGCTGCACTCACCCTGTCAAGCAACCTAGATAGTGTGATATATAGTGGGGTTTCAATATCAATTTCTGAATTATCAGCAATAATTGAATAGCATACTTCTTTCATATAATTAGAAAAATACTGAATTGCAACTCAATTAGGAACAAATCTCTATAGGAACTAACATTTTTATGATTACCCATACACAGTTAAATTAAAATAGAAGTGTCTTTAATTTTACTTTTCTTTACACGATTTTTGGGCTAAATTTTATGTCATAGAATGTGAAATGTTTAAAAATATTTTTAAAATATTAACAGAAATAGTTGTTAAAAACAATCCCATTTTCCATTTCTAAGTGTCTGATAAAAAACTTTTAGCAAAAGACCTTCCTTCTACTCCTCTTTTCTTACATGTGCCAGAAATGAGAAACTTAGATGGTCTCTTAGTATGATCCACTGTGTCAGTTTTTGAAGTCTTATGGATGAGAACTTGTTACTTAACCTTTGATGAAATCTCTTGCACTTCAATATATCAATGAAACACATACTATGCCTGAGAGATATACAGAAACAGACATAGCTGTTTCCTGGTAATCACCAGGGTTCCCTGTTATCTAATGGAGCTCAGGAAGGGTTGACACAGACACAAAACTATTGCAAATCAGTATCTATGGGTCTGTAACCAGAGAATTTAAGCCTGGGCATGTAACACATACTGCGTAACTGATCAGAATGCAAAATCAAGTCAAAATACAGAGCTTCCAGTGTACATTTTGTGTTTGATACAGGAAATGCACCACTTCAAAGCTAGTCAATAATACATAAGATACAATTTTTTACAGTGCTTGTTATCACTTTTTTTGTCAGGAAGAAGGAAACAGACATGGGCAAAAGAGGAAAGAAAATAAAGGTGTGTGGAAAAGAAAATAAAGAATGGAAAAACTGGTGTTAAAGAAGAATGAGTCTGTTTTGCACCTACTCTGCTTATATCAGCAAGTTAATAGCCACATGAACAGTGAATTTAAGCAATTAACAGAGTCCACTTTCCTTGGGTGGATTTACTATGTTTGTGTCCTGCTCATTAACACACCCAAGATTGCACCTGGTACCTTTGGGACCTGCAGCCTGGGTCTTACTGAGCCAGGAGGAGTTTTGTCATGCCCATCTCAGATGGTAGTTGCTTTTTTCATCCCTATTGATGCTTGTCCCACATCAGCTCTAGGAGAACAGCAGAAGAACCATGAGAGTTTCATGTGGTTGCCTGTGGTTGCCTGTGGTTGCCTGATCCAGCAGGCAGATTTCTGGGCTAGGTGGTGATAGGAGCTGTATGTGGCTCACCACCCATCCATCAATGGGTACTGAGGATGCCAGAGAGAGCCAGAACCTAGGGCAGGAGATGAGAGATTTCCAGAACTCAAACAGAAATTCTAAGTCTTGATGAAACTGAGCTTAATGGTATTTTTTTGTTTTTGGTGTTTTGTTTTTGTTTTTGTTTTTTTGGGGGGTTTTGGGGTTTGTTTTTTTTTTTTTTTTTTTGTTGGAGTTTTTTATGGTTTTGTGTATGTATATATGTTCTTTTTTTTCTTTTCTACATGGTTATTAAGATAAACATAATGTACAAGTTTATTTTACTGCTAGGAAAATCAAAAGAAAAGGTAATCTTGTTTCTGGAGCCAAGAAAGGCTTTCAATTTGCTTCTCACTTCCTATCTGGAATAGAGTCAGTCATAGTATCAACACTACTTGATAGCCTGTTAGTAGAACTGCTTGAAGCTTGTAGTCTCTTACAGTGAGATGGTTGGTAATATTCTGATTTTAAAAAATCCACAATTTTTTTCTTCCTAAAAATATGCATCCCTATGGCAAGAGTAAAATACTGCCCAAACAAATGTCACTTTGTTTTGGATTTTTCCCCCATTTTAAAAGCTTCCCATTGTTAGAGAGTCACACTGAAGTCTATGATGTCAAATACTTCACTCAACAGAACTACTCGTCCATAGTTTATGACTGCAGGACAAGCTCAGGGCCTGGATTATCCCAGGGATACCATGTCCGCCAGAATCATAAGCAGCTACATCTCCTCATCCCAGGAAATTCTTCCTGCCCAGAAGTGTTTCCATCCCCAAACAGATATTTTGAGATGTCTGGGAGAATAGCTGGGATGGCTGCCATAGAATCCTGAAATCCATAGGATATCTGCACTGCATTTTGAGTGACCCTGTCCAAGACCACCTTGCCTCTCCAGGTGTCCCCCATGCCAGCACTGCTCAAGCTGGGGCTGGCAGAACTGCAGGGCTCCTGCCACCTTTTGCTGGGGAAAACAAACACCTCAGGCAGGCAAATGCAGAGTGTTGGCATTATTCAGTGTCACTGATTCTGGAGCAAGAGATGACCCATTTACTCACTCAAACCATTTGCCTGTAGTTTACTTTTCTTTCTAAAGCAATCCTGATGTTATTTCATAGCTTTCTGGGAAGTAGCCAAGAAATGCTGGATTATGGCTCTTACAGCAAAATGGCACTAAAAAGTTATCAAAAACACTTTAGTAGTTTCGTGTTTTCAGACATCAAATGCTTCAGAGGAAAAATATATCATTTTCTTTGTAGCACTCTCGGCTGAAAAAAAGCTATTAGAGGGTACAACACACAAAGCTAGTATGTTTTTCATGTTGAAATGTATCTGAATCTTGAAATATGTTAGTTAATTTATTGATTCTATGTTGATTTATTTGGATAATATTATAGTATGCTCTAATTTTTCCTGCACTTAACATCATGTATATTTGTGTATCTTATTATTTTTAACTATGAGAACTTTCAAAATGTTTTGTTTTTTCTTAGATCCCATGCAAGATTCTTTTAAATTAATTTGCTCTACTTCCACGCTGATGTTACTGACAGCCCCTTATAAGTAAATGAGAAATCCTGTCTATAAAGAGTACATTAAACTTACTATTATCTTTACAAATCAATACCAAATAATTTTCCTGTTCAAATGGGAAAACTAACTCCTTTAGTGAAGATTTTTATTTTTTTAATCTGTTGTTATTAGCAACCTGAACAAGGAAATATACTAAATTATGTTTAGATCACCTCTTGCATAATCTGCTGAGTCAATAGATTATCCAGGTATGTATCTAGGCATATCCAGGTATATCCTATCCTTAGCCTGCCATAAATACATAGGATAGGATGGTCTACAGTTGCCAAAAATTTGTATATCCTATCTGCAGTTTGTAAGCACAGCTTTATGGAAATACATTTCAATCTATCTTTTTTATTTTTGCATTTTAGTGGCACAAGGACTCATTCCATACAAAATTAGTAGAAAAATAAAGAATATATTTATTTTTCAAGTGCTTTATTTTATGATGGTATGTACAACTTTGGTTGGGGGAAGTGAAGCAAAATTCAGCACGGATAGCTCAAACATTCAAGAGTTCCACAGATCTTCACAATTGTCCCAATAGCCTTTACAATGAATCTACACTTCATAGTTCTCACTCGGGCCATATTGGTCCATCTTCAACCACAATTTTTACTCTAGGATTTGAGGGGATTTCTATAACCACTTTATCAAGGAATTTTCCACTTTATTATTATTCTTTTAACAGGGAATTTAATACTTCTCTCTGTTTTTGTCCCAAGCTCACAAATGATGATATTTCTCATTCCAGTTTTAACAATGCTTTGAAGCCCCATTAAAATTCACCAGCAGATTTTAAAAGCCTCAGTCATTTAATATTGACTTCTGGATTTGGATGAACCTTTTCAAGATCTCCATTAATGACTCCACCTTGAAAGTGCAAATTCTTACAAAAGGACATGGTTCAAGTCTGCTTTCCTGGAGCCCTACACTCGGCAAACACTCAAGTGAAAGTACCTACACTATTGACTTAATGAAATTTTCTGTATTGTTCTCTCTTACAAGTTATTTACCTGTTTTGTAGATGTCAAAGCAGAAGCTGAAGACAATTTCACATTTTAAGTTTTGAAGTCTCAAATAGGAAAATGCATCCAGACTGTTGTTCAGCAACATATTTCCATCACTTCTAGGATATATGCAAAAACCATTTAGTTGCTGTCATGGTGGTTTGGTCTCTTTGCTTGGTTGTTTTTTTGTTGTTGCTTTGGCTATTTTTTAATTTTGTATTTCATTAAAAGATCTGGTTTTATTCCACATTCGTTCCTTCAGCAGGCTTAATGGTTAGATTTGATGAAAAGGTGCAGCCTTCTCTTTTTCATGAGAAAAAATAATTAAATAAAGGCTGTCCATTAATTTTTTTTAAAGCGTGATCATTTTTTTCTTCTAATAGTCTTCAGTTGCATCAAAAGCTGTTGCAGAGAGGAAGGAATAAACTTTTTTCATGTCCAAGTTGCTACAGCAAGAAGTAATGAACTTAAATTGCCAGCAAGGGAGTTAAACTGGATGCAAGGAAAAATATTTTCTGATGCTAAGGCCAATTAAGCATTAGATGGTCTAGGGAACCCACAAAATATAAATTATTGAAAGTTGAGAGAACATATTGGACAAAGTGTGATGTGACTACCATTCTTTCTGATTTCAGCAGAGGAAAAGCTGGTAGATAATCCCTTAATATTCCTTTCAACTCCACTTTTTGTCATCCTATGTTTTTTATATTTTTTTCATTTTTACATTTTAGAAATCACATTCCAAACTTTTCTACTGACAGTGCTTTGGTTCTATTCATAGCTTGCCCAACATGAACTGTATTTTTGGTTCACCCTTAAGAGATGAACCAACTGTAAGATGTATAATTCATTTGTACTATGCATGTAAAATACTTTAGTACAGCATTTACCTTCCTGCATGATTTTGCAGCATCAGATATTTGGCAGCATAAATTGAAATACCTCTGTTTTCCTGCCAATGAGATAAACATCACAACAATGATTTCATCCTTCTGAGAAATTTTCAAGATGTGAATATTCTTTTTAAATGTGAAGTGAAGAAACAGATTCTATATTATGTGGCAGCATTCAGGAAACAGTTCTGCCACTTATCAGCCTTGAGGGACCTTAGAAAATAATTGTTCTTCATCTTCTTTTATCTTTTAGGCTACAAGCTTGCTGGGACAAGAATAGTCTTATTTTGTTTACATGATACCTAACACAAATCAACCCCATTCAGGGATTCTGTTGCCCATTATTCCAATGCAATTCTACACTAAGGAAATTAGAGCCTAATGATATAATACCAAGCAACCTGCGATGAAATATAATCAAAATGCAGCATGTTGCTAATACATTCTCAGAACAGCAGTAAAGAATAACTGCTCTTTCTCTCCTTTTCCCATATTTTAATGGAGGCACTGGCAGTGTGAAGCAGCTGTGCAAGGCTTTGAGTGCTCCCCAAGTGCTGCACTGACTCGGCGCTTGGTGCGGTGCGGCACACTGACCTGTAGACACTCATTTTAATTCTGGTGTAAGCAGAAACCTCTCTGGCATGAAAAACCTCCATCAAAAGAAGCCTGTGAAAGCAAGTTTCCTGTAACTTTTGCTTTGCCATCTTTTAACTAATTCATGAAAGCAGAATAGCAACAAACAGCATTGTGCCACTACTTGTTATATCATGCAAATGCCTTCAGCACTGCAGTGCACAAGAAGAGGCAATCTAAACGAGATATGATATAGATATAATACACTGGGAAAGCTTTAGAGTTCATTTAGGTTCTGATTCAAATATCAGAAGAGCCATTAGGAAACTTTCCACTGACTTTCCCCAAAGTCTTTTGAACATGTATATTTAAAGATACATTTGTCTTTCCTTCGTAGCCAAATACAGAGTGCTATTGGACTCTGTGAAGAAAATTATTAATCACTTCTTTTTTTTCTAAAGGCGTTAACAGTTAAATGCTAAAATTATTTTATCATTATGTATCTAATTTATGACCATTGCCTCCTACAAGAAAAACTATTTTTGCCTTCAGCACAAAAAAGCTTAAGGAATTGCAACTTCTTTACCATTGCCTTAACAGCAACATAATTAATAAATGTAACTCATTAATTACTGTATCTCATTAAGAGTAATTAAAATATTGTGGCACAAATTTGGATCCACATTACTGCATTGGATTAATGGATTAATTTCAGAGTTAATTCATTCCTTGGTGTAACTGAGATAAAAATCAAGACCACCAAGAGATTAGAAGACTTTCTAAGTATTAAAAAATTCTTTCTGTTTTGTTTTTATAATTCTTTGAATTTGTGTGCTGTCATCTGCCTCTAGTTGGGTGGTCATTTTCTTCACTGTCTCCCTACTCAAGTGCTGCTTCATGCTAAGGAACTTCCTAGTGGTGCACTCTTCCCTCAGAAACAAGGGTCAAGCAACTTGGGAGCAGATATTCTCCTGGAGAAGGCTGGTAGTTCGTTGCTCTTTTTTTTCAGCATAAAATAAGCATACATATTTAAATTTAATTAGAAGTCCTTAGGAGGAGAGCAGAGGACCAAGTTGTATTTTGAACCAATATGGAGTTCAAACAGAAACAGAAAGTAAAAAGAATTGTAAACAGAAAAATTACTAGAGTTTTGAGCTGGAAATGACAAAGAAGAGAATAAATATTTTAAATCTCAGGTAGTCAGTTAATAAAGCATATTAAATATTGAATAATTTTTCCTTTATATTCCCTTTAATAGGAAAAAAGTTTAAAAAGTGTTACAGCAGCATATCTTTACAGACCACCTTTTCCAAAGCCAGTATTATTTTAGTGTTGAAAACAATCTATTAATAATAATAATATTATTGTTTTAAAATAATAATAACTTCAAAACCCCTATTTGCAAGTCAAACATTGTCAGGTAATTCTCTCCAAAGAATTCCACTGACTGAAATGCAAACATTTCTTTGTTTCTCCTTCAACCTTTAAACTTCTGTCAAAGAAAGTAACCAAATTCAGGCTATTTTATATGAAAGGAAAAATCAAATTCAAGCGTTAATTTTTTTATACAGTGTGCTCCACTCAAGCACTGCTCCTGTGTAATTTGAGGGATATAGTTCATATGTTGGGGTGGAAGGGAAGGGACTGACAACAACAGTTCTTACAAGATGGCAATAAAAAAACTGGTAACTTTCAGGTAATATAGACTCAAGTTTTTAATCTACACAAAGAATTCCTGGTCATTTACTGAAACACGGTTGAAATTATTTTTCCTATTTCACATACAGCAAGATAAGACAGTAGATTTTTCAATTAAGTAAAAGATTTACTTAAGTAAGAGTCTTTACTTAAAACCCTGGGAGGTTAATAAAGTATTGGATCCACAAACTAACAGAAGACCTCAAGCGTGGATTTGCAAGACACTTTTTCCTTTTTATCAGCTGTCCATCTGCAGTCTTACTCTCAGGATATATGATGTGGCTTATGATACTTCCCTCAAGACATGGACTTCTCTGCACTGACTGTAAGAAAAACTATATAGGAAATATTTTACCTTGGAATAGCTAAAGAATAGCAGGTTCATAAGGTAGTTTACCTTACTTACACACTTATGTGTCTGCAAGGTGATCATAGTGTGAACTAATATTGAAGTCTCTAAAGTCCAACTGCCCAAACATTAAGGTCAAAAGTTGGAGCTAAATTAAACCTTTGCAAAAATGTTTTAATTTTAAACTTCAGCTTGCTAACTAAAAGGGTTGAAAACATGCAGAGGTAATTATCAGTGATTAAAAAACTATTGCTAATGTGGTAATTTATAGCTGTGTTCTTTTGAGTGTCTCTTTACCTTTGCTACACAAATCAGGTTATTTCCAGAATTGTTCAAACCTAATTAAATATCCTATTATCTCTCAGCCAAGCATAATTCACGCCCTATTCTCAACATCAACCCTGGAAAGCATTACAAGGCACACGCAGTGGAAAACATTTCAGTGGAAAAAGCTGGAGGTTCTCAGCTTTCTACACTCAATTATCTGATATTGTGGTGAATTTAAGGGGGGGGAGAGAGAGATCGAGAGTGAGATCACTATGTGGTAGGAGGTGGTTTGATGCAGTGTTAATCAGTCAAGGACAATTATGTTCAGTAAGGATTGCCATAGGTGAAATATAAAAGCAAACAAATGAGGTAACGTGAGAACAAAAAGTAAGGAATAGAATTTTAAGCAGGGTTTCCACTTAATCTTTGCTCTGGTTATTTCTTGGATCCTATAGATCTGCATGTTGTTAATATCTAGGGTTGTAAATATGAGATTTTATTACTGATGCTTGAGAACAACACACACAGCAAAAGGGGCATGCATTTATGGAAATGGAGTGAAAAACTTCCACATCACTGGCATTTCATGTACCAGATGCCATTTCTTTTTCCTTTCTATGTAAAACTAAAACCAAGAGGTGTAACCTGTCTGTTAGCTGGTACTGGCAGCAGCCAGCATTGTGTTTATTTTCACAATCCCATCTCAAGGATCCTCATACTCCCAATATAGGCAATAAAAAAGAAGAAGAAAAGTCTTTTCCTAGTGGTCTTCCAGGAAGGAAATGGTTCTTCCCTGTCTAGAAGCACACTGGACCATATTGGAAAGAACTAGACTGAAAAGAAAGAAAAGAAACAAGACAAAACCATACAAACAAACAAACAAAACAACAATAACAAAACTTATTGGGAGCTCAAGTGTATTTTTGTAGTTAAGAAACATTAAAATAGTCCCCAAGTCCTCTGTTTGATGTCCATCCTGTAAGTACCTGCTTGGAGCCCAGAGTATCTATCAGAATGGGTCACCCTGGTAATCCAAGATCCATTCTACATGTCCCTCTCTCAGCTGACCATCCTGCTCTCCTAAATGTGTCTTCAGTCTTCAGACCTCCAGGTATTTATACCCTTGGCTTAAAAAGGCACATCATCCCTTCTACCTGTTTATCAGTGCAGCTGAACCTTCTGGGTGCTGCTAATTCTAAAGAATGAGGGTTATAAATCACACATAACTGACTCTTTCTTTCCCCCTCCTCTCTTACATGCTAACTAAAGATGAAGGAAAAAAATGTTTTCTCCTTCACTCGGTGCCATGGGGCTCAAGTTTGGTCTGAGCACTGCCAACAGTAGGCTGCTATGCACGGGAAGACAACAAGGATATTTTCCTATGGATTTCAGCCTAATTCTTCAGATGTCCTTGTATTTTGGGGTCTTGCACAAGGGCGACATTGTGTGTCAAAATGAGAATTGAGGACTATGCTGTGAAACTAATTTTGGAAACCTTACAGACCAAGTAATTTCTCAACAAGGTTTGTCTGTGAGCAGTTGCACATTTTTAAGAATTTAAGTAACTGCCAATGCATTTGGTACACTTTAGGCATATACCTGAAGAAAAAGCAGGCACTGAGTGAAATTTTAAGATCACCTTTGGTTATGTAAGAACTTTCAATGATTTGGATCTTGGAGCTTGGAGCAGGACTGAAATGAGGGAGGGAGAAAGAGAAGGAATGAAGAAAGACATACCCTCAGCTTAGTTCAACCCTTCTATTACTACCACACAATCAGTCAACAAAATCATATTCAAAAAGGGGAGTATCCTTCAGGCATTCAAAGGCTCGTTTGGGGAGTACCGGTGAGGAGCTACCTTTCCACACAATCTCTACACTGAGGCAGGCATGGATTCTCATGAGTTCTATGTTTTATTTTGTTTTTTTATTTTATTTTGTGGGTTTGATGGTTTGGTTTGGTTTGGTTTGGTTTGGTTTGGTTTGGTTTGGTTTGGTTTTTCCCCCCAGAATCCTTTCAAACTAGAGTAAGCTTTCCTAAAACTCTTGGTGGGAGGAAGAAGAGGGAGTAGAGAGCATCAGGCTGTCAAAATGATGTGTGGACAAAGAGGCAACTCAGCTTACCAGAACAGCTAGTTCTGTAGCCAAGGGGAGAAAGCTAAATAAGAGATAAATGATCTTTTTCCTCACTGCCCTGAGGCCCTGGAAGTATGCTAGGAATGCTGTTCTCCTTCCAGAGGAGCTGATTCAGTTTCACTTGTGGCGATTTAGTTCCCACTGTCATCACTCTCGCAGTGACAGTTGCCATAGTGAGTGAGAGAGTGCCTTGCCTGGCTTTGGGTACGAACACAAAAGGCTGCCTGTCTCCTCTGCAATTTGGCAGGAGATCCTTTAGTGTGGGATGATGTGTAGCTGTGCCCTTACTCACAGCAGACCTCTCTGGAGCTTACTGGCACATTCCTGGAGAGAGCAAGCAAGTACAAGCAGTGCTGACTGGCCATTTTCCCTACAGGAAACCTACCACAATATCTGCACTTGACCCATGTGCTTCACCAGCTGTTCCCTCAGCACTTCATAGACTTTGTGCCTGTTGCAAAAAGAGAAAATATTCGTTCATTCGAACGAAGCATCAAATGACTCAACTGGCCACCAAAGATCCCCTTGCACAAAACCTGACCAATGTTTAACACAGCAGTACAGAGCAGCCCACAGGATGCAATTCAGTAAAAGACTGCACTGCTCTCTTTTGGTGGGATTCCCATCTTCCAAAATGGAATTCGGGACACTTCATCTTACACTATTAATCTCCCTGTACAGGAAGAAACATTTAAAAGAAAGCAATTGAAAAAGATACAGATTTAAAAAGAGGAAACACCAAGTCTTCAAGCTTCCATTTAGCACTAGCTGGGGATACAGGCTTCCTCTCTGCACTCAGGTTAGATGTGTCCATCTACTCAGAGCAGAAAGTTATTGCAAAAGATATAGTAGGAATTTCTAGTTCATGTGGTTCAGGTGGTTCAGGTGATTAAGTGCTTTTCCTTTCTAAATGCAGTACACTAGCCCTGCACAATATGGTATTTTAGAGACTGAACCACTCCCACCTCCCAAGGAAACAGTTTCTAACCCTTCCTTAGACAGAAGAGTTCAAACCTGTATTATCCCACTACCAGAGTAGAAAACCACCAAAACAGAGGTTTCTCAGAGGAGGAAATTTGATTACTTCCTTAAAAACAAAGAAAAGTCATTTACCTGTAAGGCTGTGGTCAAGGACGAGATGCAGATTCCAAAATTCTGAGATGGCCACTGAACCCGGAGTGAAAAGCTGGCACTCCTTTTCCCAGTGGAAATTGAATGGTTGGCTACCACTGCTTTTCAGACCCTGCCTTTTCATATGTTCTGAGAATATCTCCACACTAACCAATTCAGAGAACTAAAACTAAAGGATATTTTGCTTCTAGCCTCTGAAAAGACACAGATGTTAGCCCTCCATCGGATACTGAAACCCGAGGTGTTGAAACATTTCTAAGTCAATTCCAAGGAAGTCAGATCTTTTTGTTGTTGCAAATTGAAGCCATGGCCATTTATCTACCTCTGAATTTGGGCAACAACTGGACAAAGACATTACTATTTGCTGAGAGGAATTGTTGGTTGAAAATATCTTAAAAACCACTTTAACGCTTTTTTTTTTTTTTGCAAATTGACAGTCAGACTGTTAAGTCTGACTCATTTTGGAGCACCTAACACAGGTGCTTCTGAAAATATTCTGCTTTTCTGGTTTTGTGTAGATTACTTCAAAGAAGGAAAAAAAAGTAGAAAAAGTAGAAGAAATATACACCTTCATTTTCCAAATACCTGACCCGAAATGAACAAAAGAATGGCCTCATGCTTAAGGCATCGAACAGTTATTCAGGAATGACCTGGAGCAAGTCATTTAATCTGTCTCTACCCTGTTTCCATAGTGAAGGTCTCTTTTGCTTCCCCAGCAATTTAAGCAGTAAGCTTTTCATGAGAGACTTTGTTTTACTTTGTGCATTTGCATCTACATTACATGAGAGAGCTTCTTTCTGCAAGAGCTTCTAAGCACCACTTCATTATGAAGATAGATATACAGAATATAAACATAAAGTAAACTTGGCAATTTTTATGACCATTTTTGAGGACAACACTTTAGATTTTGCAAAAACAAGTTTTCCTCTGACTATATTTTTGAAGACGTTGCTTTAGTTATATAAATCAAATATTGTAGAATAGTTTCATTTGCACATATCTCAGTTTTCTCCAGCCTTAAATGAACACTGCATAATCTGGAAGGATGATCTAATACCATCCTCATTTGGTGACAGTTTATCATGGGCCATATTCCCTGAAAGCATCATTATTGGAGATGTTATTATTACTGCTATAGAAATTAAATTATCTTCAAGAAAGAGCTATACATTTAAAATGGAATCAGAGCCCCCTTATCTTCGGCAGCATTTATGTTATAAATTATCTCAGGGACCCAAATTAGAATGTCAAAGGAATCTGGCGGTGGAAAACAAAGGAAGTACACAAACCTCCTTAGGACAAATCTGATAGCTCATTCTTGCATGTTGAGTAGGCACTGCTCTTAGAACATAGCAATCAAACCCCAGACCCTCAGCTGGTGTAAGTCGACCTCTCTCTGCCAGTGCAGTCCTGGAGGTTACCCCAGTTGAGGATCTGGCTCCTGTGTAATTTATTGTGAGCTGCCATGGCCCAGACTATGCAGCACAAGGTCTTTATTCAGAGATTCTTATGGCACTAGTGATCATATTCATTGAAATGTGGCAATTAGGATTTTTATGCATGGAAACAAAATTTCATGTACAAATTGCATTAAAATCGGCACCATTCCTATTTCCACATTGTTTTACGCCAAGTCAACTCTGAACCTAAGATTTTCAACCTGAAAACACTCCAAAAAGGTCTTCATTTGGAGAAATAACAGGATGTGGCCTTTTGCTCAGTAGCCTAAAAGTCAATGTCTTTGCCACAAATGTAGGACATTTGACATCCATGTCCTCTTCAGCTTAAGTGCATTCGAAGTTCTTGTCGGGTCAGTCCTGCCACCAGCTGCCCATGTAGTGCCCGGGACTGAAGTGCTCTCCTTACCCTCCAGTTGAAGTTGGGCCACTCTGCATGCCCTAGAAAGAAAGATTAGTTGAATGGAGTAAGTAGAAAAAGTTGTCCATCTGCCTCCAAATTAAGCATATTCTTCACCTCTGATTGTAATACTCACTGGAGTCTGAGGAAAGAGGATTGACAGGAGCAAATGTCTGGGAATGAAAACTGACATTGTGAAAGGGAAACCAAAATTCAAAGTTGTGAGCTGAGGGGTCCAAGAAACTGGAATCCACTTCATAATAGAAAGATCCCGATGAAATTTGAATCCCTATAGGAGGATTTCATAACACGCCATTGTACCAGGCAGGAAAAAGCAGTGATATCTGGAGCATGAGGTGCAGTTCCAGTTCCTCAGGTGTAAAACAGATAAAGTCAAAAGGAAAAAGACAGAAAGAAGAACTATCAAGACGTAAAACTGAACACTTTCCTCTGGCTAATTTGGAAAAAGAAAAAAAAAAAAAAAAGCATAAGATTGTTTTTTCTGTAAACATGTCAATAAAGTTAGTACCAGGAGGAGAAAAAAGGGATTTTAAGCTCACAGTGTTGGCACAGGAACAGATGGACATAAACTCGCTAGAAATAAATTATGCTGAAAACTTCAGCACTGCATCAAAGGAGTGAGGTTCTGGAACAGCTATCCAGTAGAAGTTGTAGAGACAACTCCCCCACATCAAAACAACAACAACAAAATTAGTTTTTAAAAGGACTTTGATCACTTCGTAAAAGAATTGCCCACCACAGCTGACTCAGGTAACAGTGCATGGATTTCTGTGATCCAAGAGGTCCTTTTCAGTCTTGTGTTACTCTGAATTTAGAAGTTGTTACTAAAATAACATAAACATTTCAAAGTAATTTGAGTACTTAAGCAAATTGGTAGATTCTGTTCCATATATCTAAGACTGTTCATTGTCCATTAGCAGCACAGTGATTATCTTTTATCTGTATTTAAAAGGAAATGGTTTTCCATTTCCCACTGTTAATCTTTCCTCCCTGCCTCTATTAATTATTAATGTCTATGTTTTAATTCTTTTTTCACTCTTCTTAAATGTGTTCGATGCCAGTTAGGTTTGCCCAAGGGACACAGAGATGGATGAATCAGCTGCTATTTTTCAGCTAGAAACCGTATTCTGTTACAGATTTGTATTTTGAGTTGATCAAGTTCACTGAGCTCAACTTGTAACAAAATAAAAGAAACCAAACAAAAAAATAACCAACCAACAACAACAACCCCCCCCAAAAAAACCAACAACAAAACAAACAAAACAAACAAAACCCAAACAAACAAACAAAAAACCCTAACTCACCCCAACCCCCAAAATTTGGTGGCCATCAAGTTATATATGAATCTCTGTCTGCTATACAGAACTGGCACATTTCCTTTTATCAACGAATTATATTTTGAAGTTTATAATGCCAGTAGACACAAGTTACTTTTGAAACTAGAGAAATCTTTATCCTTCTTCTGTACTCCATCAGTGCCTGAAGGCTTCAGGAACAGTTTTGTGACAGTGGAAATGCAGGAGTAAAAAACATGGCCCACATCCTATAAACATATGTACTGGGTGGCTGCTGCAGGTATTTACCAATGCCTTTTGTCTGAAAATCACTGATTACCAGCAGAAACAATGTGGGAAGAGCACAGAAAGCGAGTAATTAGATTACAATGCTTCCTTGTAGCCGGAGTTTCTTGTGAGCCCTGGCCATGTTTTGCTTTCAGCAGCAGCTCCTGGGATCACATTACCCTGTAACAGACCCAGTGCACTTTAGTCATGAGCAGCTGGATCTTAAAACCTCACATTGGCCCATATGTTCATAGTACTTAACAATGGGGTTTTTTTCTTCACTTATTTGTAGTAGAAACTTCTTCTGAGCAACTTTTCTGAGATTTTCTCAAGCTTGAAGAAGCTGGGAATGACAGGCAATGCATGAAGTCTACTACCTGGTAAATTTTATTTCAAACTCCAGTAAACATCTCAGTCTGAAGAAAGATATGATAATGGGTAGTCATCTCCTCTCCCTTATGTATTACAGTTCAGTTACAGCAATAAATTGCAGTACAATGGAATGGGATGGAGGTTGTCAGGACTGTGAAGTGAAGGAAAATGATTCACAGACTTTTAAAAAAATTGGCAGCAACAAAATGCTGGTGAGCCTATGTTGTGGTATAAAATTAATCCAGTCTGTGAGGCTTCTCCTCCTATTTCATGCATTTAGCACCCTTTTGTAATGTTTGCACATTCATAGGCTAAAACTAAATTTATGCAGGAATATATCTTAACTTTTCGGCAATTTAAAAAGTATTTCTATTTGTCCGCCTTCTTCTCAGAACCACTTATCCTTCATAAAATTTTTAATGCTATTTTCCAGCAGAACAGAATAAATCAGAAGACCCATTAGAATATTTTTGTCCCCTTAGAGAAATTAATATGAACAAATAAATGAGCAAAATTAAGATACACTTTCATATAATATTTTCAAATAGTTAATCATTAAGTGATTTTTGAACTTTAAATTTTCAATAAAAAATCAACATCCCTTTATCAAAAGTCCTGAAATGGAGCAAGAGGTCATACTCGGGCCTTCTGGCTATCCTCAACCCAGCTTGCACAAACAACTTTACACCAGTTTCATTCATGTTAAACAATTGGGCAGGGCTTCCTTAATTTAATTTTATGGGATTTTGATATAATTGTTTATATTTTCTGCAAGTTTATTAATGATTAAGAAATGCTGATAGCTATTCTGGATTTTATTATAACAACAGAACAACTTTCTGCAACTTTCTGATAGAAATTATTGAAAATTCCTAGATCACAGGAGATACGTCTGTCCTTGAATATTTTTTTAGAGTCAAAATACATTCTTGAAACTCAGGGTTTTTTTCTCTGCTGTTCCTATTAAAAAATGTGTTGGATCACTCTTCTTTGTTGGTTTTAAAATATTTCTTGCATCTTGGCCATTTTTTCCCCATTTTTGTTTATTTGGTTTTTTGTGTATTATGACAGCACAGCCTTTTAATTTAAAGTTTCATTTTCCCCCTAATTGCTGCATTTATTATTTTGTTGAACCAACTACTTTATTACCTTTCCTCTTCCTTAATTGTATTCAATGTAATAAACCAATTTTCTCCAATAACTATCTATCCTTCAAATAATCATTCCTTTAAGATTTTTTAAGACTTGTTAATCTGTCAGTGAGAGGTAATGTTTGACCATGAACCACAGAACAAAGCCAAAATTTTCCTGTAGAGAAAGATTTCCAGTCATGCTCTTCCAGTACTTTTAAGGCACCTTTTCAATGGCCACAGAGAAGAGACAAAAAGTGTTTTCTGTTAATTTATTTTTAAAATAATTAGGAGTCAGACTTCAAGATTACCTAACTGTGAATAACGAATTTATGAACACTAAGAACTATCCCTAAAAACCCAATGTAATGTGCAGCATCTGTTTCTGATGGATCTACCAAAGGCACAATGCAAAACCTTTTTTTTTTCACTTAGAAATATTGGAATTTAAGAAAACACAATTGGAAAACCCGAAATAAAATCTAGATGAACTAGAAAAGGCACAGTGTTTGCTGAAGGAGCTGGCTGAACTGAATTTAAAAAAAAACTCTCCTAACTCTGTGAACCAAATTCAGAATGAATCTGTCTTTAGTAGAGCCATAGACTATATCAACTTAGAAGGAACCTTTAAAGTTGTTCAAGTCCCACGTCCTGCTCCTCACAGTAATACCTAAAACGAAACTAATCTTCTAGATGCTCCTTTGACAGATTTTGCTACTGTGACCATTTCCCTGTTCCAGCGACCGACCACCCCTAGTGAAGAACATTGTTCTCACGTCCAAGCTGATCTTCTCACAGCTTCATTCCATCCCCTTGTGTCCTGTCACTGTCACCATGGAGTTTGACTGCACACATCTGGCTCCTAGCCCTCTTCCTCTCCACCTTCACAAGCAAGGCCACTTTCCATGCTATTTTAACCCATCTCTTAAATTTTAAAAGGTGTTGATAAAACTAATGCATTGCAAAGCCTGGTTTGGTGTTTGGTTTCTTTTTTTTTTTTTTTAATACCCAGAGAAGTTTTGTGCAAATATAAGCACCTGATAAGCACTTGGGCTTTGGGGTGATCCTGTGAATTGAATTACATCTTTGTGTAAATCATGGTTTGTTATCACTACTCTGTTCACACCTTGCTGTGTGGAAGTTTGCAAGTAACTCCCTGGGGTGCAAAATGCAAATGACTTCGTTTTAAGAGCAAACTCAATGTGAAGCAGTGCATTATGACTTTCCTAGAAAGTAAGATACTCTGGAAGCATTTTTGATACTGAAAATGCAGTCAGGTAATAATAAATTATAGGACTTTCAAAAACTTTGCCTTCTATTTCCAATTCCTTTTAATTGTAGTGTTGCAAGCCCACATGTGCCAGTACGGCAAAAGCCAGGAAGCCTCTGAGGATTTAAACAGTATAATATATTAAACAACAATGTTTCAATGTAGGAAAAAAACAGACACTTCTTAGTATGGTACAAAGGAAAAGAGTGTGGATGAAATAAAAATAACTTAGAAACAAGAAACTATAAACACAAAGGCAAGCCTACGATTTTTTAAGCAAAACCCATACTTTTCTAAGTGGTCTGTAGGCAAAGGCATCTCCCTTGTACAACACATTTAAAATTCAAACAGAAGCTTCTATACTCACACTACATCAGTTAGTGTAATAGTAGATATATTAATCTTTTTAAAAAAATGTTTGCAGTCTTAGGCATCCCAGAAATCCCTTTCTTTTCTCTCCTGAGTGCCCATTCTGCCTGGCCCAGAGATGACACATGAAAAGCCACTGCTGTCCAGGTATGTGTGAGGAAGCTGAGTCAACGCCAGATCTTAAATGAATTGCAGGGTCCCGATACATGAAAACAGCTACAGATTAATCCCTTCTGCTTATTGACTCTATTTTCTTGAAGCTATTTGGTAAACTGGAATTGTAAGGCATGATTTAATGACCCTATTCAGGAAATGCTTTAATTTATAGAATTCTTTAATTATTTGGGGATATATTTACACAGAACTAAGAAGTGTGATGTCTGCTGTTTGCTCTGTTGCATGTTATGCCACTTGAACTTAGAAAAGCAGAATTTCTACTTTAAAGTTGCAAACTTTGTTAAATGATTAGGTCTAGCTCATTTTCCATGCTTCCAGATTATCTCTCCTAGAGAGATCTTTGTGCAGTTAGCATCTGGAACATATCTGTGGCTTCCTTGTAGAATTCCTGTGTAACCTGGAGTGACTATTTTGTTTTATCAAATAACACAAGGCTCTGACTGAGCACATGCCAATAAAACTTCCCTACCTCATAGGCAGGCTGTGGGAATGAGCAGCACTAAATACCTGAGGTGTTTCATAGGCTGGTGATCAGGACCATATAAGTAGTTGCATAGTCAATCTCCCTGTGGTTAGAACGTTGTCAAAGTGTTAGCTCCATGTATCTATGTCTGATGTGACATTTTCCTGTACCAAATTATCTGGAGACATTACAAGCAGAATTGTGGAAGGATCAAAAACAGCTCGAGTGGCTCACCCGGTCTCTTGTTGCAAGATAAAATGGCATGCAGCTGACACAAAACATCTCAAAGCCCTTGATTTGCTTTAGTGCCTTTTAAAGTACTTCTTCTGAAGAAGGAATATGTGTGTGCACACAGGAATTATTACCAGCTAAAAACTCTGTCTGCTGATATCCCACGTTAGAACACCGCATGTATCTGTTCTAAAATCAGATGCGACATTGAAAAAATATTTGCGAGGTATGTTTGTCTTTTGATCTTTATGAATTCCTCACATACTTCTACTGATCGTGACCTTCCTGCTACTTTCAGAGGTGTACAGAAATGAGAACCATCCCTTATGTGCTGCCAATTTTTATCTTACCAGTGAGTAGTGATAATTTTTTTCTTTTGGTACAGGGGGTCACACACAGGCCTGCAGGGGAGTCTTAGCTACATCAACCAGAAGAATAACATAATCATGATTATTAATGTAACATGTAATGGCTGCTCCTATTATATATATAGCTATATATAATAGTAAAGAGGCTTGCTGTCTTTTGCATTAATATTGATTTAGAGATGAGATCACTTGCCGCAGAATTTACTGCAGCTTTGGTTTCAATTGCAAGTAAAATTATTAAAGCATGCCCTATTTTTAAGAGCAGGCTCTTTCAGCTGCAATAGAGAGTTTCTCAGTGGCTGATCTAAACTGGTTCATACAGTCAATATGAGATCACTGGAGCTGTTACAGTTTTGGGATGATGACAAGGCTGATAAGCAGATGAGAGATACATTTGTAGATGCTTTGTATTGCTTCTCTGTCAAACCTTTTCATTTGTCCACTTGCTGTTATGCTTAGTTCTCCTGAAGAGAGGTTCAATCCCAAACAAAAATCATCTGAGAACTTTTGAGTGAGATAAGAGCTTAGGTTTAAAAAATTATCCAACATGGCTGATGGACACATATTTTGTCTATTTGTACCCCTTTATGTGAAGAACTTCAATGCTGTGATATGTCTTCCATGTAACTTGTGAATCTGTCAATATTTAATGAGACTAATCTACTGTCTTTTCTAGCAAAACTTTTGTACATTTTTCAGGTCATTGACAAAAGCATCGTATGGCAAAAGAACAGATTTGGCATATTAAAATATATTTACTGTTATATCTCATTGTGTCTAAACTAAACAAGTTTTAATGCAATTCGTTTGATGTCAAGTTGCTGATTTTACTAATCTGTAACTTTTTCATTGAAATGTTGGCTAGTTCCTAATTTAATACTTATTGGAATCCATTATAGCAACAGTCTTGCTTGTAACAATTAAACATTCAAATTTGGGATTGATTTTTATTTTCTCAGATAGTATTTATGCCTTTTTTAAAAAATCTATCTCTGCTCATTTACTTTCTAGTTCTGTATTAAACAATCATCAGCCACACTATTTTGTCCCAGGGCTGATGTCAACTTAATGGGCTCCTTATTACCAGGGCAAGGTAACTGAAATGGTAACAAATAGCGGGGGGGGGGGGGAGGCTGTTTGTTTTTTTTTCCCTCTGGAACTTCTTCAAGTTATCTTAGAGTCAATGAAAACCATCACCGAGTAACCTAAGGGCTTCTTCTCCAGTGCATCATCTTGCTGTAGATCAATTGTCAGTACTTGCCAACATCAAAAATTCTAACACAAATTGTTGCTGTTTCCCATCTTCTGAAGATTCCAGCTGGAAAATGTGTGAAAATTAAAATAGAGTTGCCTTTCCCCTTCACTGTCTTTTTAATCTTTCTGCCCAACAACACAAAAAAGAAATTGCATATAAAATTAATATGCAAACTTTCAGAAGGCCTTAATTTGCATGCTTGATGGCACAGAACTCTTTCTACCTCTGCCTCTCTTATCAGTTCTAAAATTCTACAATATTAATATAAAATTTATCACTGTTATTAATAATATCTTCTTTTTTACAATCAGTACACACTCACTTTGCTCGTATGTGCATACACGTGTGAGAGAACTTTGGCACGTATGTGTGTGTAGCTGCTTTCATTTCCAAAATCAGCTTGTGGTTTCAACCACTGTGGCCTTTCACAGATGTGAAAGTGTGGATTTCTGAATACCTATTAAAGTGTTCTTAAACAATTTCTGATTATTATTCATGTGTTTTTAATTGAATTCTGCCTCCTGCCTGATCTGGTTCATAATTGTTTTCAGCCTTTTCAAACTGGCCCTTTGAAAGTATCAAGTGTAGATATTGCTGGTTTGGACTCCCTTCTTTTTAATCATTGCAAATATTAAACAAAATCACCTCTCTCCCAGGTTAATTATATTCTCTGTGAAGAATAATTAATATCAAGTAAATTGTTTCACATCCTTGAGATTTTTGCATTTGCATTCTTATCCCTGATTGATTTATGTAAATTAATTTGGGAAGAATTAGCATCTTGTAATGCAGCTTGGGTAAAAGGCAGTGCAAAGTAGAACCATTTAAGGAGCAGCAGAAGCCAAGTTATTTCTGAGGTGAAAGCTCAAGACCAACCTTTTTCCTAGGAGACCTGAATTTTTCTCTGTTAGGGTTAGTGCTGCACTGACTACCTGCCCTCCACACTCATGAGTTACCAGCCTGGAGTTCTGTTACCTACATGTTTTAAAAGTATTGAGTCCATAATTTTTCCCTAAACGCTGTTATACGAATATAATCCCCAGCATCAAATGAAGAAATTATGTTTGTGCTTTTTAAAATATACAAGTCAGATGCTGAAGTGATTTGGTTTGGTTTGGTTTGGTTTGGTTTGGTTTGGTTTGGTTTGGTTTGGTTTGGTTTGGTTTGGTTTGGTTTGGTTTGGTTTGGTTTTTTTAAACCAAATTCATGAAAGCTGAAAACTTGGATGAGGAAGACATTTTCTGGGATGACATAATTATACAATTATTTTGTTTTCTGTTGCCAAAGCCAAATAAAACAGAGGTCTCAGATTTTTAACTTGCAGTGATAACTGTCAACTCTGGTGTGTTAGAACCTTTCTGCAGTAATCTGACATCTGTGGAGAGCAATGAAATGGAAAATGTAGACTTATTTTCCCCTCTAAAATATCTGCATTTTGGGTAGATCTTTTGATCATTCATTGAACTCAGAAAGACAGAAATTAATGGTACAGCAGACATGAATAACCCCAGAGACATCAGCACACGGTAAAAGCTTTCTCAGAAAATCTGCTCTTCCCTCTTACAGCTGACTGCAGGTGCATTAATTCCCAGCAGAGCCCTCAGCAGGTCGGACAGGCAGAGCTCCAGGTAATGCTGACAGCACAGTCTGATGCTCTCTACTCCTTACCCTAATGACCTTGGGCCTCACACATGGTCTGCGTGATGTCTGTGGTCCATGAAGTCTGTGACATCTGCTGGTAAGGTGCCACCAGTTCACCCCTTTATCCCTCTGGTTGGGGTTCGCAATTGCTTGCTACAGCCAAACCTCTAACATCTTCCACCAAAATCTGTCCTTCACAGGACGAACACGACAAACCAGGGCCCACAACTGTGAAGAAGGCTACAGTGGAAGAAACAGGCTGGCTGAACAGACATGGGTGGGTTTTGCCCAGGTGCAATGCAGAGGAGGAACCGTGACTTAGAGCATTGCAAACCTCCATCTGTCACACAGTGGGTGCCTAAAGTAGGCCTACTGTGCTCAGAAAAAAGGGTGGTTAAATAGAATATCCTTATCTTTGGTGCTTTTGCCTGACTTGTGAGGCCTTGAATCAATGCCCTGGGTGACCAGGGTGAGAAATGGAGGTAAGGTGCAGAGTCTGGCTCTGTCAGGCTTCACAGCTCTCACAGAGGTGCAGGGAGCAAAGGTGAACTTGGAAATGAAAATTTTGATCTCTGCCACATGAAAAAACAAACAAAAAAAAAGAGGGCACATTATTATATAATTTAAAATAAAAGGGTTTTCTTCAAATTCCTTGAGACAAAGTTAAAGTATTATATTTTGCAGAAAAGTGTAAAATCTTCCTGTAGAAAAATACTCACTCAGCTGTAATGAAGAGATTTCCCAGTTGCTTCCATCTCTGCTACAGCTTTCTGTACTTTGTCTGTGACTTAACATTTTCAGAGGGGAAAAAAAAAACACACACACAAAACCTGTGGCTTACTGAGTCACTTACTGGCACAGGGCCTTGTTTAAATATCTTCCTGAAGTGGTTGGCTTGGCTCACCCTTTCTCTGAGGATTTCTAATGGATTTCTCTGCCTGAAATTAGGCCAAGTAGTTTCCTCAAAAGAATTGAAAATCTTAAAGAGTTACTACCATTCCTTGTCAGTTCAAATTTATCAGCTGATTTCATCCATGGATTTGTAGCGCTCTACCTTCACCCCATCCAAAATAATGGGTTTCTGATTGTTCTCCATGACATCGCCCCTGTTCTGAGAAAAACCCAGAACTTCTCTGGCTGTTTCTAAACTCATGGGATTGGTATTCATCCATGAAATAAGTGACTGCAGCCTCCGTAACTCAGTACCAGTTCAATAAACCACCTTTCTCAGTTTCGCATACGATTCCCTGGAGGATGGTCAAGCAGTGGAGCAGGCTGCCCAGAGAGGCTGGGCAGGCTCCATCCATCCCTCGAAGGTTCCAAACCCTGCAGAGCCAGGTCTGACCCCATAACTACCCCTGCTGTGAGCAGGAGGTTGGACCCCTCTGGAGGTCCATTCTAGCCTGCAGGATACCACAGTCCTCTCCTGGGTGTCTGTTCTCGACTGGTTTGTTTTTATTTTAGTACAACATTAGAATTCATTTATAGTTATATAGTCTTCATTTATAGTCTTTGTCCATATCCTGAAATTCAACCGTAGCTTCCAAAATACACAGCTATGCAAACATAGATCACCACAAAATCAAATTGCACTTTGAGATTTTCTTAGTGTAAAATTAGGTTATTTATCAGAGCTATCTCAACACAGGTCATGAACTGTCATATAACAGTTCTATATCAATTCAGTCTTCTGCTTCTCCGCTCACCTGACATCTTTTTCACCTACATGGTCCTACTGACAAACAGCAGCAGCACACAGCACTATGATATAAATTGCTGTTGAGCTGAAACTGTTTTCCCATAATGAAAACCTGCCTCCACTTTTGCAGACACTCTCTTACCTTTGAATCTAATACTTTCTGACACTGTCTGGGAGAGTCTAAGCAAATGTGTTTCTCTAGATTTTTTGTCTTCAAAATGAGTGTCAAATTTTCTTGTGGCAACTGATTCTCACCTCAGAAACTTAAAGCAGCCCAGCTCATACAGGTGTCTACAGGAATGAGCTCATTTTCCACCTCCACAGGAATATTTTCCTTGACACGTGCCACAAATTAATATTTTTCTGGGAAACTAAAAAGATTTGCTTTCCACTTGAGATGCTCCAAAGCAATTACTTTTGCAGCCCTATTAAGAGTAGGTATATTAAATAAATTATAGAATGCCAAGTACTAAAGCCCTTGCTAAGGACTTGATTGCACCAAATTGTCAGAAATTCGTAACGGAATGTACAGAGCTGTCCTAGAGGGGAGGATTTGTAGAAATCCTACCTCCATTTTTAAACTCAGTTTTATATATGGAAACACTATTCCTAAGAAAATTCTCACTCTTTGAACTTTTCAAAGATGATTTGCTATGTATTCTAGTCTGGAGAGAAGTACACATATCCAATACTGTGAGGATTTACATAAAATCAGTTTCTGCTCTTTATTTCAATCTCACTACTTCTCATAATTTATTTGAAAATTCATTTTAGTGTAACCTCCCAGGAGAAGTCAATATACTGTTTATATCTTTGGTGTTAGCTAAAAATTTGCATTTATTCATCTTAGGCAAGCTAGAAACATAACCAGTAATGCTGAAGAGTTGATGACAATTTTTTCTGGAAAACATAAAACATACTGAATGTATCCCTGCAATATTTGTTAAAATTAGTTCTGAGGCTTGTGCATTTTGAATTCTATATAAAACATCTAACACATTCATACTAAATATGTTAATATGCAATTACTTATATAAAACCATAACAAAATCCTAGACTTGTGAAATTGGTATGATTTTTGGCATTCATTTCAGAGGGAAAAAAAAGTAATTCAGTGTGAATTTCCAAAAGTAATACAATAACCTTTGAAAAGTGATAATATAGTAGTTCTTAGCAAATTAATCTGTAATTCAAAATATACAGTAGAAGGCGAAAAAAGTCCTCAGTGGGATTCTGGGTCTATTCTGTGTGACAACAGCAAATGTTCTAAACTGTAAATTATTTAAAAGTATAACACACTACAACATTTCTTTAAATTCAAATAGCTGATTTTGTAATGCAGTCATTTCTGTGGACAGAACTGTTTCTGTGGGATGGATATAAAATATTTCTTCACCTAATCAAAACTGTGTGGTGACCAATGAGACCACATATTAGGCGAATCTAAGATTCCATGGAGCCATAGACCAATGAAGAAAGGATTGAAAAAATTAACTCAGTTTTCCTCTGTTATCAGTGGACACTAGGGGACCATGAGCCAGGTGAAGGCACTCAGTCCCTGGTTCTGCCAAATCTACAGAATTGTTTGATATCATTAGTATTTGTCCTTAATATACCATATGTGAATAGTGTGTAGCTTTTATTCTTTTTGTTCTATCTCAAAACACCTTGTAAATGGGACAGATATCTTTATTGGTTTTATATAAAGAAAATATTCATTTTTGTTACATACCTTAACATTTTTATATTTTTTATCTTATATTATAAAATATATTTAAAAATATTTATAAAAAGAAAACAAATTAAGCCAGAGAGAGGAAAGGTGTCAGAGTGCTCCTTTTGAAGATGTGACTATTCATATTTTTACAGTTCAGTATTTCTCTAAGTTGGGCAGAATCCAGGGTGTGATGTGATTTGTGTCTATCGAGGCACTGGGGTTGAGATGTGACATGTTTCCATCAGGCAAACCCAGCACCATCTTGTAGGTATAAGCACATTTGTCTCAGATTGCTACTGTAAAAGTTGTTAAAGTAGAGGACACATATCTATTTTTTTTCCTTCAATATTTATAAACCTTGTCCCATTGGCCTAGCAGCAGGTTAGCAAGAATAACAAAAGCTTTTCAGTACGTTGAAAGAGAAATCCTTACACAGTCAGTAGCTCTCGTCTGCAGTCGTCCCTCATGGCACTTAAATGTCATTTCAAACTTCACTTCATCACCTTGGTGAGCTAATGCACTCTACAGCCTCACCAGATGTACTCCTCTCAGATGCAGTAAGTGCTTCACATGGCTTCACCCTCTCATCCCCCCTCCTGAGAAACAGTCTTGAGAGGATATTTATATGTTAAATTGCAGGAGAACTATAGATGAGAAATACCAATTCTATTATAGCCTATGAACTGATCTACATTTCTTTCAATGCTGTGAAATGGGGTCACACAATTAGAGACAAGCAAACCAGGGAGGAAAAAACAGTGGATTAACTATTATAAAACTGGAGCCAGATGCCAAGGATATACTTGAAAGAGAAGCAAGCAAGAAAACAAGAGAATTATACTGATAAAACCATATACAACAGAAGATCAAGATTATCTGCAGCCAAGCCTTGATTGTCTTCTGAAATGTGTTACCTATAAGTGTGAATCCATTGACTTTAATTGCATTTGTTTCTGGTTTTACCAATCTGATGAGTGATAGAGGTTCATGTACTGGTGCCTAATCATTGCCTTTTCTTCTAAGATCAATGCTGCCTTTCTGCCAAGTAAAGTGTGTCCTTGGGCTTGAATTCTCACAGAATCACAGACTCATATAAGTTGGAAAAGAGTTTTAAGCTCATCAAGTCCAGCTGTTAACACAACATCGCCAAGCCCACCACCAAACAGTGTCCCCAACTGCCACATCTACACATCTCTTAAATACTTGCAGGAATGTGACTCCACAACTTCCCTGGGCAGCCTGTTCCAATGCTTGGCAGTCTTTTTGATCAAGAAGTATTTCCTAATACCCAGCCTAAACCTCCCTATGTCTCTTCCTCTTGTTCGTTCTGTCACCAGCTGCATGGAGAACAGCCCAATCCCCACCTGGCTACAACCTCCTTTCAGGGAGTTTTAGAGAGGGATAAGGTCACTCCTGAGCCTCCTTTTCCCCCAGGCCCCAGGATAAACACCCTCAGCTCCCTCAGCAGCGGCTCATGTGACTCACTCTCTAGACCAGCTCCATGGTCCTGCTCTGGACACACTTCAGCACCTCAATGTCTTTCTTCTAGTGAGGGGCCCAGAAATGAACACAGGATTTGAGATGTGGCCTCACCAGCGCAGAGTGCAGGGGGACAATCCCTGCTCTGGTCCTGCTGATGATTATTTCTGACACAGGCCAGGATGCCGTTGGCCTTCTTGGCCACCTGAGCACATTCTGCTTCATGTTCAGCCACAGTTGACCAACACCCTCAGCTCCTTTTCCTCTTGGCCACTTTCCAGCTGCTCTGCCCCAGCCTGTAGCACTGCAGGGGTTGTTCTGATCCAAGTACAGGACTCAGCACTTGGCCCTGTAGAACCTCCTACAGCTGGCCTCAGCATCACTCCAGCCTGTCCAGATAGGAATCTGGACAGAACCTTTCTGCCCTCCAGCAGATCAACACTCCCACCCAACTTGCTGATGTCTGTGAACTGACTGAGGGTTCCTTCAGTCCCCTCATCCAGATCGTTAGCACAGACATTAAACAAGACTGGCCCCAATAATGAGCCCTGGGGAACCCCATTAGTGACCAGACACCAACTGAATGCCACTCCTCTCTGAGACTTGCTGTCCAGTCAGTTTTTCACCCAACAAAGATGCACCTGTCCACGCCATGGGAAGCCAGTTTCTCCAGGAGAATGCTGTGGGAAATGGTGTCAAAGGCTTTACTAAAGCCCAGGCAAACAATGTTCACAGCTTTTCCCTCACCGACTCAGTGGGTCACCCCATCATAGGAGATCAAATTTATCAAGCAGGACCCACCTTTCCTAAACCCCTCCTGGCTGGGCCTGATTCCCTGGTGTCCTGTACATGCTACATGATGACACTCAAGATGATCTACTCCATAAACTTCCCCAGAATTGAGGCATGAATCCTAGGATTCTCTTTCCAGCCCTTCTTTTTCCCCAAGTTCCAGCCAAAACTGTCTGTTCTTCTTTGGCTGGACAAAGCTGTTGTGTTGGGTCTGACGGAGGTGAAGCTCGCAGCTCTCCCAGTGCTGTGTTTTGCAGCTGTAACTGGAAGGGTTCTGATCACAGAGCAGTGTTTTGGGTGGTGCTGAGCAGCGCTGCCCCTCTGACATTCCTGCCCCCATCAAAGGGATGGGAATGGACAGGATCCTGGCAGGGGACACAGCCAGGCCAGCTGCCCCAAATCAACAAAGGGATATTCCAGACCATACAACACCAGCTCAGATATAAAAGCTAAGGGAGAGAGGAGGAAGGGGAGAGCATTTGTGACTCTTCAATGTTTGCCTCCCCGAGGAACCTCAGCATGTGCTGAAGCCCTGCTTCCCGGGAAGTGTCCGACCATCGTGTGCTGATGGGAAGTTGAGACTGACTTTTTTCTTAGCTTACGCACACACAGACTCGCGCTTATTTCTTTCCTTTGTTGCAATAAAACTGCCTTATCTCACCTGCTGGTCTCTCCATCTTATTCTCCCCCCATCCCACTGGGAAGGGGAGTGATAGAGCAGCTCAGTGGGTACCTGGTACCCAGCCAAGGTTCAACCCACTGCAGCTGTTCAGCCAGGACAGTTTTCCCCCTCACCAGCTCTTTTTTCATTACGTGGAGATGAAAGAACCTGTAAGATTTTCTTCTTGAAAAATGTCCTTGGTAGAAGACATTGATGGTCTGGGTAGATTTTGAGCACAGCTTCATTGAATTGCATGTACACATGGAACAGATAGGTGGAGAATTACCAAGCAGCTGTGACAGCCCAAATCCAGCCAGACTTCCTAAGTGCAACACTGTCTGGGAACAACTCCAATCAAATCTACCACGAACACTTTTGGTGTTGACACCACACTTTCTCTACATGGGAAGAAAGTGAACAAATGAAACAAAATACCCAATATTTAAATTTTCTTAAATTTTCAGATGATTTTATAGCAATATTATAAATACTGTCACAGCAGCATGCTATGTCATCATGCCATTACTCTATAAGAAAGTATTCCCAACACAGAAATGCACTCTCTCAAGAATGTGGAACATAAGCCCTTTACTATTTTCATTATTCTTGAAATACACTTTTATAACAGCTCTTGGAGTGGCCGTCAAACATTCCTTTGTTGAGGCAATTTTGAGAAGACTTACGAAAATATTTTAAAAATTCACTCTTTTTGAGATCACTGGACAATAAGTGTTGACTTTGCTGACAGAAATTGTGTCTTGGCAGCAATCCAGATGCCTGGAGACAGATCCTTTCATGGATTTGAGATGGAATTGTTCCAGTGCTGTCTCCATTTGAACCAGCTAGGAGTCTGGACCACAGCTAAACCTCAGATGTACCTATTTACTTCACTGCCTACTTCAGGTGTGTCATAATTACAAAGCTGTGCACAGTTCTTTATACCGTGCTCATAATCACTGAAAGGAGCAGCGCTGCAAACCATGCTTATTAGAAACTTCTGCAAACCAGGCACATTCCTAATATCTGGAGTATAATGTATTATTAACAACTAAGTAAATGAGTAACAGAATACAGGAAGATTATAACAATTATAAAGTGTTCCCAAAGCAAGATTAAACAGTCTGAAGAATGTGGCATGGTGTACAGCTAAGCTGATTTATTCACGAGCTCAAGTAGTTTAGAGTAATGTCTTTAAAGGCTAGTGGGGCAAGGCTACAAAATGAAAGCCAAATATTGCTTTTTTGTTTGCTTTCATTGTTCTATCTGCTTTCTTCCACTTTGTTCTAAGAGCAAAAATTGTAAAAGTGATTAATAGTAGTTACAAGAGAACTCTCATACAACGTTTTACCTCCTGCATGATCCAAGGTGTGCAGCTCACTGTCACACGCTACTGCTGGCACATAGCCCACAGGTGGAGTTTGGTGGGTTTAGAAGGGATACTGCAATCAAAGCCACAACTCTCACTGCCGAGCTGGATAATGCCCTCATTTCACTTCCTAAACTGAACTAGAAGGAAACTATTCTCATTTGCTCATCCCTTAGTTGAATAAAAGATGTTCGTTAGTCCGTCAACACTTACGAGACAGTAATAAAACCTGTCTTGAACACATGAGCTCCCTCTGATTTTACAGGAATCCCAAGACAAGATTTTCAGTGGAGGTACAACATAATTTCATGGAAACTAGTAGCATTATACTCATTTACACTACCTAAAGAGAGAAGCCATATATACGAGGCTAAAAAGGGATTTTGCTTCTGAAGCACCAAGAAAAATCACACAAGGCAAGTTTCTGGTGAAAGAATTGGAAGGAATGTCCTGTGAAGAGCAGCTGAGGGGTCTGGGTTTGTCCGTTCTGGACAAAACGAGGCTGAGAGACAATCTCATTGCCCCTGAAGCTTCCTGGGGGGAAATGGAGAGGAAGGTAGTGTGGTCTTCTTCCTGGCATCCAGTGAAAGGACGCATGGGAAAGGGTCCATGCCGTACCAGGGGAGGTTTAGATGGACATTAGGGAGCATTTCTTTACTGAAGGGTTGTCAGACATTAGAACAAACTCCCTAGAGGATGGTCAATGCCTCGAGGATGTCAATGTTTAAAAAGCATTTGGACAGTGCTCTTAAGAACATGCTTTAACTTTTGGTCAGCCCAAAGGTGGTGAGGTGGTTGGACTCAATGATCACTCTAGGTTCCTTCCAACAGAAATAGACAATTCTGTTCTCTTATATGTGTTGTAAATGATAATTTTCTTATGGCTTACTGTACAAATGCATCAGGTTTTACATTTTTTATTCTCTGCAGTGCCACAGAATGCTGTTACAACACTATATTTGAGATAAAAATCCAGTGTTTCTGAAAACATGATGACAGGAATGTAACCATGGCTGCAAGAACATTCAGTTCAGTCATAATTTAAGCAAAACGAAGGGTATTAAGCATCAAAAGGGACACTTCACATCTTCTGATTGGCATTTATAGTAGTTTAAAATATGGCAAACCTGACACCACAGAACAGGATAAAATATTATAATAAGAAAACTGATTGATTAGTTAATGTCTGCATAGCACTTTTAAATATGAAGCACTGCCAGTTTAGTGCTAAGAAAGGAGTCAGATTGGCCTGACATGTATAAGCTGAGATCGAAAATTGCCCTTCTAATGAAGTAATGTACTTGTTAGACTGTAACATTTAAAATTCTTTTGTGTTTCCTCCAATTGTTACTATAGTCAAGCATTTTCTGTTGATCCATTGAATAAATGGCCAATTATCCTGCAATACAAAATACAGAGAAGCTGATACTACAATTGCAATAGATCTAGAGCAAGCTTTATTCATTAGCTAAACAAAACATTTTTCCCTAGAAAGCTGGTCATGGTTCTTGAAGAAAGCATGTAGGAAAGGACAGCTTGCAGCAGCAACTTTCTGTTTCAAGTAGATGGCTAGAGTGATGGGAAGCTTTATGAGAATCCTGTACTCTGAACCGAGAGAAATTAATTCTCTTTAATGTGGTGAATTCCATTTAACAGAGTAAATAAGAAGCCAATACATAAACATTCTTTAGAATACTTCATCTGCAAGAAAATGGAAGGGGCAGAGCACAAAAGTGGAAATAATATAGGAGTTTCTTCATCAGGCAATTTTAGTAATCTGAATGATATAGCAAAGGAGCAGTGACTTTCAGGACAAAGGTTTCCAGACCAGCAGATTAGCCGCTTTTCATGCACTATCAAAATCTCAATATTCAAGCAAATAATGTCTATTTTCTGCACTCAGACGTCACTAGCATGACTACAGAAGCTGCAGTGTTGAAAGGCAGGTTTTGACAGCAATATGCAACGTTTTATAAATCATAAAAATTATAATTATGGAATGTATTTTTTATACACTATGCAGCTAATCCAATTGAAAGTCTTGCTGTTTTGGTTTTTTTTTCTTAATAATAGCAAATTGTAGGCAGAACTGATGTCATTGCCTATATTACAATTGCCAAACCCTGCACTACAAATGCTATTATCACACAATTTCTCACATAAGGCCTCATGTAATTTCTAAACTAATCCTTTGTTTAATGTCTCATGCTGGGTTTCCTCCTCAGACTGGCTATTTCTGGGAAATTTCAGACCAAATTGTTTTCCACTTATTACTTTCTGGTAAAGTTTTCTTTCAAAAGCCACGTGGCCCTTTTCTCCTGGTTGAAGGTTTGGCGATTTGACAAGCTGTGTGTTTACTACCATCCCACAGAAATAAACACGAAGGAAGCCAAGGCAGAAGGCTTTGTAGCCTTTGTAGCCTCTTTCCTCTCAGGAAGGACACGTTGGGTGTCCCAGGCAGCTGCAGAGAGTCTCGGTGCTCGGCGTGCGTGTCCAGAGGCAGCCCTGCTGCAGGAAGAGGTGCGATGGAGCTGTTCCCACCCTGTGCCAGCAGCGAGGGCCAGCCTGGAAAGCCACACCTGGAGTGATGGAGCTGCTCCCATTCCATGCCAGCAGCGAGGGCCAACTGGAGAGTGCCACACCTGGAGTGATGGAGCTGCTCCCACCCTGTGCCAGCAGCGAGGGCCAGCCTGGAGAGCCACACCTGGGGCACGCTGCCTCCAGCATGCAGCTGCACTGGGGTCAGCGAGACTGCAGAGCTCCTGCTGAAATTGGCTGAGTTCATGCTCTCGTGATGTGATTTTTATCCAGATGGCTGAGATTAAGGCAGCATAGGTATGCCAGTCATGCATATCCACACTCACACTTTCTGCCTGCGAGCAGGATGTGCTGCCAGTGACTAAGCACTGATGTAACTCACAGCCTGCTCACCAACCTTCTCAGGGCTGGCTCCATTTGAGCTTTACCTTCATTTTGGAAATCTGACCTATTTTCAGTTTAATAGCAAATACAGCTTGAAAGGAATTCTGTATATGCCTGTTCTGATCTCTTCTTTAATGTGGCTTAAATTATGACCCAGTTCTATATAAACTCTAGCTTCAGTGTCTTCCAGATGGGCAGTAAATCTGAACACAAGGGAGAGGTTCTCAGCTGCTCTAAGTCAGCACATATCCAGATGAAGTAGCTTGTGCTAAAGGTTATTTATTCCAGGGATTATAAAGCCACAGTTTCTGTAAATGATATACACAGTCTTGGTGGTTATTTGGCAGTGTGGCAAGTTAGGGAAAATCAAAGGAAAGAGAAAGAAAGCCCAAGCTGGAATTCAGTAATGGGCAACTCAGGTCATTGCAAGGAAATAATCATCTGTTTCTTTACCTGGTCATTAACAATCACTTCTAAGAAAATGTATTACACATTTATATTGAGTGTAACAGCTAAGATTTTGGTCCAAGTATAAATTTTAGAAGAGGGAAAAAATAAGTAAGTATAAAAGTATAAATAAAATAAAATGTCTAAACTATTTTGTTTATTTGTAAGACAGTATTATTTAACATAAATGAAAGATGTAAGTTTAAGATGTCTGGACTTCGCTAAGGCATTCAGTATTGAAAAATGTGATATTTATGAGCTGAATTGGAGAGGATGGTATATAAGGGTCACACAAAATGCAGGAGGAATTAGCCAAAGGGATAACTCATGACAGAGGTGTCCTGAAAGGGGAATGAATGATTTTGAGAAAGGTTATTTGTGAAGTTCTTGTGGATCCCTCTGAAATCTTGTTTAATTGAATATTTTCCACAATGATCTATGTTACTGTAGTGACATCTGCTAATGACACAAACATGGGAGAAATAATGCCTATGTAGTGATAGGAGTGGTATTCGAGCACAGCTGGGAACCTGGTAAATGCTCTCCCACTTTTGAAATACCACAGGCTTGTAAGTGCTTGTGACTTGTAAGTGCTCTTTGTTGCTTACTCAAACACAAACTGAATGTGTTTGAAAAAGCAGCTGTTGGAATAAAACAACATTTGGTTTTCATGCTCCTACTCCGTGAAAAGTCCAAACTATATCAATATCTAATGTCAAGAGAGAACAAAACTAATGACAATAAACCAAATTAAACTAAATTCTCATTCAGAATACTACAAAAAATGCCAAAAATAATAAAGTTATTAGCTCTTGCACCCAGACCTGTGGTCAGCTGAACCAGGTGGAAGAGGATTGCTGAGAGGATTTTTATAACGAGCCCAGACAGGTAAATTACCTTCATCATGAAGCACACATATTTGATGAAGTGCCATGGATATCTTTGGAACCTGGATATATAAACAGTGATCAAGCTTACTAAAGTGAAAGAAATTGTTTGGGCCTGTTTGCTTAAGCTATCAAAGATAATAAGGATTTTTCCAAATATAAAAAAAAAAAGAGAGTCATCAAAATAATTAGGAGGTGTGAAACACGACAATATTTAATGATAAAAGACTGGATATCCAGAGATTGGAATGGCTTAAAGAAGGATATTATGTTAATGAGATCACTAAAAAGAAACAGTGGAGGGAAATTTAAAGAAGTTGTAAAAGACAAAACCCATGACCCATCCAAAAGCAGATGAAAGTGCTGCCAGGACCAAGCCTGAGTTAAAGTGAGAGATCTGCCTATCAATCAAACACTTACATGAGAAAGAAACAATTGTAATTTTACAGGAACAGGGTCATATTCAGCCAGGAAAGAGACATGCATAGTAAAGGCACAGATGCATTAGATTTGCTTTCATATGGATATCATCTTGCAATACAAAAGGAAACTTAGCATTATGGAAGATATGCATGAAATGCCACAGGTAATTTGTTTGCATAAGTCTGCTACTAAGCAAATGAAAATAGGGAAAACTTTGTAGAACAGAAACATTTACGGTGGTACTACAAAATTTCTTTCGGCTCATATTGTAAACTAAGAAATAGAGCAGATGTGACTAAATAGCCATTTTCATAACCACAAAGGATTTGCATTAGCAATTCAGTAATTTCTTTTCAGGTTATTTTTTTATATAGTTTCACAGATCCCCTTCACTGTGACAGTTTGGATGCTAATGTCAACTAAAAGAATAGAAATTACACAGAATTCAACTTTTCATGATCCTGGAAGGAGTTTAGTCAGATCCCTGCAAGACTGTGACTCCATTCAATTCTCACCTTGGACTAGCTGGATTTGCCTAATAAAGAAACACCCCAACTTTGTGATTTTTATACCCAATTTGTAATGCAGAAAAACACCAATAATTATGAGAACAGCAACATATTTTTAAATTCAAGTTGATTTAATGCAAGTAAATACTATAAATTGAGCAAATAATAAAGTACCTATGCTGAGGTTTTAGAACTAAGCTATTCTTTAGAAATGGGTTTATTTGTAAGGATAATTGCTTATTGTAAGGACACCCTTCTGAGAAGTCACTTTCCTGTGAGGAAAACCACCACAGAAGTAGGTGTTTCACAGTCAAACAGTGGAGAGGTAAGTCCCACTCGGCACACAACGCCTGGGTTTGAACAGGGCTGTAATATGAATCCCAAGGCTTTACAGCTTACCCCAGTTATCCCCCACATTCCTGCTAACAGGAGCTGACATGCTGTAGGCAATGAAAAGATGGAGGCTCTGAGAGGAAGAAGGTAGAGATAAAAGGAAAGAAATATCAAGGAACAACTCCATGTATATTAAATTTTGAGGGAAGTTGTTAGACAGATGCAAAGTTTAAACATTTTAACAAAAACCAGGCCACTCCATGCTCTCTCTGCACTAGTGTGAGAACTTCAGTGTTCTGATACCTCCTAAAGTATTTGATGAGAGACTAATAGCCTGACAGGCTAACACTTCACTTCCTTCCAATTAGGAGACTTTAACATCAAAGCCAAGGTCCTCTACTCAGCAAGGGCTTACTTGAATGAATTATAGAGGAGAAAAGTCCAGTAGTTTCTGGGGTTTTTCCCTTGCAGAGACACAGTCCAGCAAAGGCTTTAATAAGATGTTTGAGGTCAAAAGGTTCAGGTTCCTCACTGCGAGCACTAGGAAGCTGCCAGAGTGTTTCAATATGTGCGGTGTTTGCAATGCAATCAGACAAAGCTGAAAACTCTATTACAGTGTCATGTGCCTGACTTCCTTCTGGAGTGCTCTCGTGTGCAGCAGCAGCCGAGGGTGGCACTCAGAGCACACTGCGAACCTTCCCTGCTGCACTTCAGCTGCTGGAGGAAATAATGCCTTCACCACCTGAGCTTCTGGCTGGCAGGAGGGGTGTGACAGCGCCTTCCTCCAGGGAATTGTGCCAGTTGCTTTGTTATTGATTGGTAACAGATCTGCAGGAGTCAGAGGTCTTCAGTGAGAAATGATGGCTGTGTTTGATGTATGATGTTATTTGACTTGATAAGCTCGAATCTCTGGCAGAATCTATAAAACTACCATCAACTGTTTTGTTCCTATTTACATCAAACAAAAAAAATATTAAAATCCTTTTGAGATAAGCATAGAAGATGCTTTGTTTCTTCTTTTTGTCAAAAATATTTTTAGATTTTTTCCTGTACATAATATTTATTTTTACTTTTTTATTTTTTAATGTTCTCTACTGTCATGACTGCACCTCTCTGTCTTTCAGAGACAGCTTTTATTCTGAAGTTTACAAAGTACATGTATCAATGATTTTAATACCTACTTCACACAGAACAGTTGACAACTGATTGTAATATAGCAATTGTTTGCTTCAGTAATACAACGGAATGAGGAAAAAAAGGAAAAAGAGACAAAGGAATTACCTTCTTTTCAGTGACACAAGGGACTGGATTCACCCCACCTTACTTTAAATCCTCCATGGTCAAAGAAGAGAGATCAACAGTAGTTGACATCAAAGTTTCATTCCATGCAAAACAGCTAAGGTCCAACAAAGACCAAGGACCAATGCAGTGATAAAAGAAGTGGGAGACAGAAGACCTTTATCAAACATGAAGATCTCATAATTAACATATTGATAAGAGTTTCTACTGTAGATGGTCCCTACCTAAATAATCAGGAAATGCTTGGATGAAAATGATTTATGTAGCAGTTCACTATTCTCCAAAGGAAATTCTCTCCAGGCGTTAGTTTCCAAACCACAGTATCTAAATCCATGCACTTTACAGAATGCAAAACCCATCTCATCAAAGAAAGTTCTGTTAATTCCCCTCCCTGACCTGCAATTCACAGGTAAATATATTTTTGAGCTGGTGTTGGGGTTTTTTCACTTTTTTTTTTCACTTTTCTGTTTTCATTTTTCTTTACATATTCCTAACCCTTGTCTGAGGAAACATACACACAAAAAACCCCAAAAAAACCCCAACCAACCAACCAAACACCCCCTCCCAAAAAACCAACCAACCAACCAACCAACCAACCAAAAAAACCAACTAAATTAAAAAAAACAAAGAAACCCCACATTCACCTGAAGTGATATTACTTTATTTAAACCATTCACATTCCATATGGGATGAAAAAAATCAGCTTCAAAAATCAGCTCCAATGTGAGGCAGTTTCAAGCAATACTGCTGTAGTCATGAAAGTTTTGGGGTAATATTTCTGTTTTCTTTTATTTTTGGATTTGTTCGGAAATGACAGTTCCTAACTGGGATACCATTACTGATAAGACCTATGTGTATTCTGTTTCTTGCATTTTTCCTCCAGTACTAGCACCCCCTAGTTAATGAAATTTACTGACAATACCCTAGTTTAAAAAAAAAAATTGCTCAGTAGATATAATAAACCTAAACCCTGTAAAAAGTCGGTTTTCTTAGAATTTTCGATGCATCTGTAAATTTTGCTTCTTTAATTTTTTTTTCCTTTCTTTTTCAGCCTCTTTTCTCAACACACTTGATTTTCTTCCTTCCTTCCTTAAATTTTTATGTGAAGAGGAGAAATTAAATAAGATTATTACTATTATTTTTTGATTAACAGTTTAGGACAGTGGTTAAAACCAGTTAAAACACTACATTGTCCCTGAAGGATAGACCTTCACCATGAAGACTTTGGCCTTGAAAAGACTCCTGGCAGTGGTCATTCAGTGTTGTCACACTTTTAGCAACAACAACTACAAAATTTAGCTTCCAGAAAATCATATTGTAGATTGTCTCAAAGATGTGTCAGGCCAAGCACAAGGAAAACCTTACTGAGTTCAGCTGAATGTTGGAAATATCTAATGTGCACAGAAGAGAAAGAAGGGGATGGGAAGATGAACTCAGCTTCTTATTATTTAAGTCCTTGAAACTCTGTTTCTTTGTTCCTAAATAAAAATGACTGTGTGTAATTCATAGGAATTCACCACACATGTGGCTCCCCTGCAGGGGCCCAGCTTCTAAACCACTTTTGATAGAGGAAAATATTGACAAAGTTCCAGCTGTTTGAAATTCAAAATACATCTAGTCATAAGGTGATCTAAATACAGATCTTTTATATTCTACAATATCTTGAAAACGTGAGGTGATGCAAGCGCAACTCCTTAAAGGCTTCCCTTTTCCAGTAACTTTTTTTCAAAGCTTCTTGATGTGAACACAAATGACGTTCCAATGACACTTCTATATTTTTCATCAGTCTTTAAGTAGTATATGTTTAGGGTCCTGATTTCTTTTCACATCTAGAGACGATTTCAGTTTACATCTAACTCATAAAAAAACTCTGTAGATAAATAAAGCTCAAGTATGAGAAATCAAAGAGAGCTCCCTTATGTACTTTAAGAAAAATGTGTGCACTGTAGAGAATTCTGATTACCATCAACAGCATATACTTTTTGCCATAAAAGCAAACAAATGTTACAAAAAATCTAATTAGTCATCTATTAATGGAAAATTTTAAAAAATAACTATGAAGTAATTAATGTCAACTTTCAAGACAAAATAAGAAAAGCTTTCTTTTCAGTTGTCTCTTCTTGAAATCAAGAAGTTTCCATGGGTAGATTTTTTAAATTTAGAATTCTGAATAAAGATTTTGGTGTGCTTTTGCAGTGTTGTATGAACATGGATATGACTCACGCCGATTTTGCCATACATATATACATTTTTCCTGCAAAATAGAGGTTGTGTGACACTAATCAAATAATATCTATCTGATAACCATTTTTTCCACATGTAAATGTGTCTTCAAGCTTCTCACTTTATTTCAACAAAAATTAATGAAATCAACTGAGAGTATACTATTAATAAATCTTCTGTAGGAATAACTTTAAGCTTATCATGCAAAATCCTCTATGGATAAACTTTTGCATGTTTGCAGTACACCATGGAAGTCAGTCTGAGCAAGCTTTTGTGTGATTTCTTGATGTGGCTGAATAAAAGATCATCCTATGTATTATTTACAGTCCATTTCCATTTCCATACTAATCATATTATTACAGAAACTCAGTCTATATACACTTGCCAGTCCCTGCTGGTGAAAGACAATCTTTATTATGTTAAAAAATGGACATCAGAAAATTGTTTTTGAAGTGTAATGAAATGATTTAATAACAACGTATCTTCATATTTCCTAAATGATTTTAAAACTTTAATGCACTGCAGGAGTCTGCCTCAGTGGCATAATGAAATGGGACAGTTCAGATTGCAACCTGCTGTGTGAGGTTCCCCCCGTGTACAGAACAGCATGACAGCTCTGTCTCCTTTCCTTTTTATCTTTCTTTTCCTCTCCAAGTGCTGGGTCATGTTCTTGAAGAGCAGGATGTCACTCAGTATCTCACACATCCAGCTGGTGTTTAATTTGCATGGAGCAAAGATGAGGTACTTCTTAGAACCAAATCTACTGCTACAGTTTGATCGTGAAAGTTGTCAAAAGATTCAGAATATAGCTCTGCTAACTACTGAGTTAGTGGAAATATTAACCATTTACTTGTTATAACCAGCAAATTGGCCACTCCACATGCACCCCCTGGACATATAAACACAGATGTATAGCTCAGCGTAGAGACAAACATATATTCAGAGAGAAAGCAGGAGAAAAAGAGATCTCCACACACAAACCCACATACACACTGCTGCCATGATGATTCTACATTGTGTAAGACTACAGGCAGCTGCTAGGGGAAAATGCATGTGAAAGAAAAGTGTAAGCATGCAGCATGAAATAAGTTCACAAGAACTTGAGCAGGTCTTACAACTATGAACCTTTGGACTTCATATATTTAAATGATCTGATATGCATTGCATTACAACTATTTTTCTTTGTCGGGTATAATTCTGGAGCCTTCTTTTAGCTGTGACTGTGGCCTGGACACTGTAATATCCTAAATAGAAGTAAATATACTGATTGCTGCTGCAGCTTTCTACGGAGAATGTTTGCAGAGCAATAATATTCATGAAGGGAAAAAGCAAGAGCAGTTGTGGCTGGAAAAGACTTTAGCAGGGAGCGTGATGGGGTAATACTGAGTGACTATACCTGTTTAACAAATTGTCTCAGTGTAACTTTGCACTGAAGCAAAAGTGCACCTGAATCTGCCGGGCAAGTAACAGCATTGAATTTCTAGTACTGTTTTGCTCAAGTGAGCTGAAGCACCAGTCCTGCATTAAGTCTTAAGCTAAGATCTACTAGCTATTGCACAATTTGAAAATACAAGGAAAATTTTGTTCCAAACTATAGAGAGTCTTGACTAAATATTCAGGGTAAATATTGTTTCACCTAAATCTAGTGCATAAATTTCTGCATATTATAGGCTCCTGTTTGAATCAAATGGGCACTTCTGGGCATTCCTCAACTTAATTTAGAAGTCTGCTTAAGGATAAGATGGATTGGACCCTAGAAGGGCCAATCTTTAATGGCAGAGAGAGACCCTGGGGTGACTGTCTTGTGTGTGGATCGATCAATCCCTACCCATCTTTTCCTAGAACAGTGCTGCAGCTGGGTTAATGTATGTGGTGGCACACTCTCAAGAAGAGCTACATTACTGCATCAGGACTAATAATGTAGGCCATCCTGCTCCATGAAGAAGGATTTCTCTACTGGAAGATGAGCCAAAAGTTATTTTAAGTCATATCTTATTTTGTATTTAATAGTAGCCCTCTAAGGCTCAGTTTTGCTCTGTGTACATTGTATATGTAGCTTTATCAGTCCTTGAATTGACACATGAAGAATACCTCAGTCTAGAACAGAGTTAACAAAGAGGGAAGAATTGACCATCAGCATCTCACCTGCGAGTTAGTGGCTTGTAAAACTGCACACGTTTTTTGCTGCCAACCGGTCCTTCCTACCCTAAACTGAACTTAATTCCATCATCAACACTGGATTTCATCTCTTTCAGGGTTGCACTTTACAAACACTGTTTAAATAATGACACATATTACTTTACTGTGAGGTAGGTGATGGAAAAGGAAACCTACTCCAAATCAATGGACTTTTTGCCAGCTAACTTCTTGTGAAATTTTTCTGATCTGAAGGTCATGAAGCCGGTCCTTCCATATATTTAAAAGAATCCTAGCTCAGTTCCCTAATGATAACCCTGGATGACTATAAGTATTCCAGAATATATTCTTTGCTAGTATTTTAGACATAGCTCCCTTTCATAGGACCAAGAGATATCTGTGCCTTAACTGTAAGTGTGGAGATACTTTTTATTCATAAACTTCAGCAGCCATGTAATCTAGTAGGCAGCTGTGTGACTTCTTTATCTGAAAGTATTCATTTTTAAGGGTGAAACACTTTCTATTCATTGCTGGTAGATGCAGATCAGAGGGAATCGTAGAATCATTTGTGTTGGCAAAAGACTCTAAAATCAAGTCCAACTGTTAACCTAACACTGCCAAATTCACCACTAAACCATGTCTCATGGTTTGTATGTAACACATATTGCTTCGTTTCAATTCTGCCATTGTTTAATCTTTATTTTCCTTTCAGTTGCTGTCACACCTGGGCTATGAAAGTAAGAAAGAAAGGTAAAAAAAAAAGTACTGTCCTGAGAAAAAAAAATTAAAGCAATAAAAAGCTTGAACTTCACCATGACCTTATCGCTATTAACAATACCAAGACACCAAGACTGCAGTTAAGGTGTCCCTAAATTGTCATCTGAAGAACTGATTTCTTCTCTTGTGCATATTTACAGAGATGGACAAGAAATATGCTTGTAAGAAACTACTTCTTTCTATGCATCAGGACCTTATTAACTCTTTTTTTGTCAATCTGAGGGTTAATTGAAAACAAAATTACCGAATTTGCAATGTTGTACATGCATAAATACAATAACTTCCCCATTCTAATTAACTGGGCCACTGATGGAGGTTACTTGCAAATAGAGATATAGCATTTTTTTTATATTTAACAAGAAACTAAACACCTAAAAGGTGACTCCCTCCCATTAAGATGTCACAGAAGTGTCGCCTCACTCCTGCCATGCTAACGCACACGAAGGTGACTGTGCCCCTCAGACAGGGCTCTGCAACTACACAGAATAACCCCGGGCCAATATTTGGAAGCAGAGAAAACAAAACCATTGTCCTCAAGCTGCTGCCATGCCCTGGTTAGCAATGTTGCCCACGGCAGCAGAATTGGCCCGGTGGATGGGGGAGCAGCTTGAGCAGCCCTGGCAGGTGAAGGATGTGGGGGAGGCAGCAGGAGAGCACAGCTGGCGAGGGACCAGAGGGCAGGAAAGCCATTCCCTGCTCAGCCCCAACGTGCTCAGGCAGCATCAGATAAGGAAGCAATTGGTATGTTCACACCTGCTTACATTCGAACTATCTGCTAACTGCTGACACAAACCTTCTATCTTCCTCCTGAGACATCAAGATAAATTCAGAGGAAATGGAGCTGTACAGAAAAAGAAAAGCTGCTCTTTGCTAAATTGAGTGATTCCTTCAGGCTCTGACCAACAGCTTGAGGTCAACATAAGCAGGAAAGACAAAAGAGAGTCCCTTAGGGATTATTCAGAGGCTAAAATAGAAAATTTGCTCAGCTGTTTATCACCTGAGTTTGACCTCCCAAGAAATCTCTTTTTTTTACAATAAAAAGGCAGTGAAGGATTTGGCAATGAATGAAAGGGAATTCATCTTCCCGATGTTAGTGACATTCTGAAGCTCTGTTTCTGACTTGCATTTCCTTTGGAGTTAGATACAGAGACTCGTTAGGTGTCTTTTTTTGTTGATGTTGTTTGTTTTGCTTTGTTTTGCTTTGTTTTGTTTGAATGAGGTGAGTTTTATGTTTTGCTTTCTATTGCACTACCCCCATGAGCAGCAGTGTCAGATACTGTGTATATTTCCAAGGCATGACTGGAGCCAGGCTTTACCTGTGATTTTTTTCAATTCCTTCCAAATAAGCACATCAAAAGCTTTTTCCCCCTCATATCTTTTTTATTTTTTTCTTTCCTGTAGTAAATCTGTTGTCATTGAAAGGACTGATCTTTTAAGATGTCTCCAATCCTCCTCTCCCATAGATACTGTCACAGAAGCAGGTGCTTGGCATCTCTCAGGATCAAACCCTAAAATGCTAGTTGCCATGGTGACTGAATGTGAAAGAACAATAAAGAGCTGTTTACCACGGAAACTTATCAGCAGGGCTCGACAAAGCACCACAAAACTGTAATTAGGGTTGCGTTGAAACAGCTTTATTTCTACAGCTAAAACTAGGCAACAGCTTTTGCCTTTGATTTCTTCCAGATATTATTCCTTGTACATCCCTTGCATCCCTTGTGTAAGATCGCACCCAAACTCTAAGTAGATTATAGCAGAGTAGGCAAAAATTAGCATTTTGAAAAATCCATGAAAAACAAGGCTGCAAAACTGCATGCAAATGACTGTATGAAAAATGATGCTTTGAGAAGCAAAGTGCTTTGAAGTATCCTACACACCCAGAGGTTGCTACACTCCAAAGCAATCTGCAGAAGATCATGATAGTTTAGCATACACATTTGGATGTAAAGATTCTTTTCATATTTGGTTAAAAGGGCAATACCCCAAACAGAACACAGAGCCCTTTTTCATGTTAAATGTTGGTTGTTTTTTTTGCTTCTTAGGATTCTAGTTTCCTATGCCATTAGTAATGCTGCTGTCATAGCTGACAAGTTAAAACAGAGATTGTTAATAGTAGTAATCAATGTTAGTTTGGCAGCTCTGTGTCCTGAATGAATTCGGAGGTGCACTGTGAAAAGCATTTCACAAATGCCTGTGAAGGGAAGGTCTTTGCAGAGGAGAGCTTTCGCTTTAATTAAGCAAAACAGATGGTGCTGGAAGGGAAACAAAGGCACACAGAGGTGAAGCATCTTGCTCACAGCTGATCGGTGACAGGTCTCAAACAGTTATTCCCAAATTGTTAGGATTCTGAATGAGTGTCAGTCATCAGCACAAACCATGGTGCACCTTTAACATTCAATTTAAACACCGTGTATGGGACGTGCGTCTACAGGTCAGAGGTGATGTTGTGGATCACCACCAGCCCACAGGCAGCAGCTCAGGAGTCTCTGTGTTAGAAGCACATCAATTCTCCTGTTTCTGCATGCAGAAATTGCACATTAAGGAAAGTTCCACTCTTCTGTCACACCATTCAGAAGGGTATTGGCAGATTTCAGTAACTCAGCAGGAGATATTGGGAAGCCTCATGTAGTTGTCTCATTTATGCGCTGGGTTATACAATAGGAAAAGTAATAGAAAAAAAATTTAAATAAAATCCTGCGTTAAGGAGTGTCATAGATAGTGATCTGCAACATTCATCCTCCCTGCTCTCCCACAAGGAGTTTTTGTGATGCGTCCATTGTTTCTGCAGGTTGTATTAGTTCTTCAAATTTCCATGCCAGTTGCTCACCATGTGAGTCCCAGAAATGGGGAATCAGTTTATGTTAGTGCAGTGTTTGAATCAGTTAAATCCAAAACACTGACGCTTCTATTTTTAGTTTTCAGCAGCAATAGATACCTAATATGTTCGCCTGAGAATAATTCTGCTGAATATGTAAAAAGCATCTCTTGTGCATCATCTAAAACCTTTTATGTGTGTAGAAGAAATGGATCATCTGTGCTTCCAGGCAGCGCCCTTTAGCAATAGATAGGGAACGATTTTCTAAGAAGGAAAAGTTATTTCCTTTGAGCATTCAAATCTCTGAACTGATTTCTCTTCCACTTCGATGTAAACGCACTGCCTTTGCTCCGGTGCATTGCAGCTGGATGACAGAGGGGAAGGTCAAATTCTTTGAAGTGATATAACTTGAATTACAAACCAGGTCTGGAAGAGATAGTGGGTGGAAAGAACACAAGCCAGGGCTGATCTCTGCACAGGCTGCAGCTGCTGTCAGTGTTTGTACCGCTGGTCTCTGATAATTGGCTGCTACATGAAGTAAAATGTCTGGTGTGCCCCAGGTAACTGCTGCTGTTGTGAGAAACTAGGAAAGATAATGATATCTGTTTCCTGCAATCGTTTCTAATGTTCCTTCGTTTCCATCACTCACCTTTGGTAATCACCAGGAAATCTCCTGAGTTTCATTCCTCACCCCCGGCCAGGGGTGCCTCGCCTGAGGGGCAGGGCATGGCAGGAGGCAGTGCCTGCTCATTTCCTGGCACTTTTAGAGACTTCAGAGGGAGTGGGAGAGGGAGGAAAAAATACATCCTGGAGCAGAAACAGTTGCCAAGACATCATGAGTAGGAAACGAGAGAAAGGAGTTAAAAGCTGGATCATAGAGCTGCAAATGATTGTTCTCGTAATGTGTTCTCTCCTCAAAAAAGCTGCGTTTGTCATTGATTACCTTTTTGAATTTTAAATATGGGACTCCATGCTTAAATGTCCAAGTTTTCCTGGCAGTGAAAGCAGAGGCAAAGGGCTTCCTCTGAGATCCAAAATACAAGGGGCTTGGGCTCTGCTGCAGTTTCACTGCTCCATACACAGATGCTGCCTAGCTCTGGTACAGATATTCAGACATCTCTTCACTCTTCCAGGTGAAGTCCTGCCCTCTTGGCCCATGTGAGACTTGAAAGGACACAGAGATCCTTGTGTTAGCCCACACATAATGAATTACACCCATAATGAAGATGATTTCTTATGTCATTTAGCTATACAACATCTGAAATTAATTTTGTGTGAGCAAGGAAGTTGTTCACATTGGGCTTCAGGGGATGCAGCCCAGTGGCTGTTAGCTATCAGAGGCAAATCAAGACAGCATCAAAGCTAAAACAGTTTGATGAAACGAAAAAAAAATGCTTTGCTTAAGAACAAGAGCAAACATTCAGTTTGGTGGGAGACATCTCACACTGCTGTGGCTGGATTAAGTTAGGCTTCTGATGGAGAAGGAAATGTCCAAGCCTACTACAGTCACCGGGGGCCGGCAGACACCTCAGGTAGTAACTCCACCAGTTTTCAAATGAGGCTATTTCTTGTCCTCCATAAGTAATGTAGATATTACTCTAATGAAGTAATATCATAAGTTGGAGGCCTAATTTTGAAGGGTGAGAAGGGTGGTACCGTCTTCTAGAAGAGGCAAAATTCTCACTAATGGAGTGTGTCAGGTGCAGTAACTAAAATATACAAGTCAGTGAGAGCTTATCAATTTAACACAATAGGTGAAGCATAAAGCCTCATTATCAATCCTTCTCCAATATACACCCACACTAAACCTCTCCACTATGTATTTTTTTTTTTTTTAATCTTAATTTTCCTCCTAAGGTCAAGAGTTTCACAAAAATGCATCAGTTTGAGAATTCATTAGCTTCCATTAAACTGAATGGGCAGCTGATTCCGGTTGTACCTTGGTGCCTCTGAACTCTGTCTCTGAAAACAGGATATAGAGATGGATGGGTCAATGGTGACAGTGGTAAAGTACTTCACCCACCTTCCAGGAATTTGGGATTTTACTCATATGACCGTTTCTTTACAACCAGTGTCCATATGTACACTCATGATGAAGGAAAGAAAACATTGCTGAAACCAGAAAAATAACACAAAAAAAAATTTAAAGGTTTAAGTATGTGTTGCACTATGTTGAGTGTCAGCCTATAAAATGGAAGCTATTACTTCTTGGGGAAAACAATCCAAAATACAAATATTCCATGATATATGTAAGTCTGAAAACAAGGGCAATACTGATGGACTAAGGCTGGTAGTAGACAGGAAATTAAACATAAGTTTACAGTGCATCCTAAAAAGACAGACATCTGGGGCTCCATTCAAAACCACATTATTGCCTCACCAAAAAAATGGTCAAGATTTGGTAGGGCTTTCTCTCAAATACTGTTTTTAGTTATTGACACATAGTTAACAGATAAAAACAGGAAAACATCAGAGAAATGATTGTGATAGAGGAGAAACTCTTAGGAAAAAAAAAAAAAAAAAAGGAAAAACATCCACAATATATAGTTTCCTTCTGCTGCACATTAACTGTGAAAGCTCCACTGAATATCAGCTGCAAGACCTCCAGTCAGCCTGGGTAGAGTATTAACCCCGGTGAAGGGAAGTGGACACAGAAACTCTATTAATATTTGTCAGAAATACAATGTAGGGTGGAGTAAAACAACAAAAGAGAATGGAGCAGCCAAAAGAGATAGTGTCAAAGAACAAACTCAGAGATCTGAACTATTTTGCAGATTTTCAAAGATTTTCCGCATGATGTTGGTCAGAATCACCAAATTTGTTTTTCTCAATTTCCATCCTCTCTAAATAACTATGTCGTTGTCTTTTATTTTCCCTTCTAAGATTACAAGTATGATCAGTCTCTATCCACACTGTTTCCTATAATGGCACATGGTCTATTTTACTGCTGTGACTTCTACTGCTACTTAATCACTTTCCTTAAGAGGGGTAATGTGAAAAAGAGGAAATAAATGTGTTCTTGTGGGCCCCAGGGGTGCTGGAGGACTTGTTGCTACCTTTGTTTAAAACTGCATTCAATGAAATACTGCAAAATTTGCTGTTAAGTGCCCTCTGGCAGTAGGAAATAGGAGACAAAGTCATGTGCTGACATTTCCCTCCTAGGGATGTTATGCATGACCATGTGAGTATTTCTCTCTTTTCAAACACACACTTGCAAATACACTCTCAGTAATCTGGATTATAGAGTGCTAGCAATCAGTCTCTGAAGATGATTTTAAAAACCATTAGAAAATATTATTTCTCAAAAATTTCTTCAATTTTTCAGTTTTTTTGTTCATTTCATTATCAAAGGAAATCCATAAATGATAGCTCAGATTGTCATGTTTTTTCTGGTTTTCATTTGCTGTCAAATAATATTTAAGTGGAAGGCTGCTAAGTAGAAAAGCTAGTTGTAATTAATACACTATCAAGGAAAACTAATCAGAGCTCTTCTTCAGACACCTGGATAAATCCTGTAAATTTCCCTGTCAGTGGTCCTGGAAACAATTTAGCTCACAATCAAACATAAAGTTAGACCCAAGCTTCTGAGTTTCCTCATTTGTTGTCTTTCTCCTTCTTTCACTTCTGCCAAGATAAGAACACAGAGCAAAATTCAGAACTCTTTTCTTCCAGAGGATGCTGTTTTAACATGTGCTGTGACCTCCAGGGAAAAAAAAACAAACATGTACGCACTCACAGAAAAAAACAAAAATACATCCCTCAGCTGCCCCCCAGATTCTTACTAAAGCACTAATTCCAGCTTTAATCTGGCCCACATTATTTTCCTGAGCATTCAAACTTTGACAATAAAGCCATTTATAGAGTAAGCAGATTTATTGTTTCACTAAGCACACTGGGCTGTATGGTCTGTACACTTTGAGTGAGCCTAGAAACAACAGTGGAAGAAAATACTAGATTATTAGGTTATGCTTCACAATTTTATGTCAACAAATAGCTTCTACTTTTCTAGCTATGCTACCTGTCTTTCCCTGTCAGCTGTCAATGGCTTGCTTCTTTTTAATGAATGCTGGGGCCTCCAAAGTTCCCCCAGGCACACATACATCAAGAAAAATGCTGAGATTTGTCAATTCCCCTAACATCCATTTAGGATTATTGTCAACATTTATAAATCTATAAGCAAAACATTCCCTTGAGACTAATTCTTTTTGACGGTTAGTTGAGGTAGGTCACCCAGCAGGGAAAATCTTGTTGGTGTATGGCAAGGATGTGCTGCCTTTAATGCCTTCCTTTTATCAGTGATCTTTGAGTCATTTGACTGCTTCTAGAGTAGAATTTATCATTTTTGTATGCGTCAAACCCCTTGATTTTGTAATGTGTTTGTGCATTTCTATAGAATTGGTTGTATTTGGCATGGGAATGAAGTATGGAGAGGCACAGAAAAACTTCTGTCCTTAAGAGTAACATATGGGATTTTTATTTTTAATTATTATTTTTTGCTAAGGCTCCTGCATAAATGCTTAGCTTGCTCAGCTAGAAAAAGAAATATCAAGTAGCTCAGAAATTGTTTTAGTTTAAGCTCACTCAGAAATTTAGTTCTTTTAAAAAAGGGAAGGGAAAGCACTACTCTCTTACGCAACGTAAGGAAAGCAAGTACACATAGAGGAAAATTATACTGTCAAGCCATTAGTTAAGGGAGGCCCTATTTGTATCTTACATCTAATATTAGAAATTAGGTGTAAAGGATCCCTAATGTACATCAGAATTATTCTCAGAGACTATGATCTACCTCAGCTTTTTAAATTGCTCAGACATATACCAATTTACTAGGTTACTAGAACAGTCTCACAATATTTTAGTCAATGAAACAACTTGCTTATTAACAAATATTCTTAGAAAGTCCATTTAAGACCTATACATATATCTATAGGTAGAATCAACACTAGGAAGTTAATTCAAATGCTTTCCAACATCCCTGAACACCCTGGTCAATGCAAAGTATCTGGGAAGAGGTTGAAAGAAAAGTGAGGATTCCCAGCGTATAGAGGAGTCCAGGGCAGTACAAATCTTCAGAATATAAATGGGTTTCTAATGGTTCAGGTCAAAAGTTCATTTAGCTCCAAAGTCTACCTCCTACAGGAGGAAGAATATAAAGACCAGGCAGGGCAGGATAATTTCGCATTTGCATACACTCCAAGTCTCCACCACCTAAGGCTGACAGATTTCCTGAGCTGGATGTAGGGGTCAGCTCATTCCTCATGTGGGGAGCTGTATAGCTCAGATTTGAGTCCCTGTAAACGGTTAACTTCAGTGTCCTGTGTTTAATTTCACATTAAGCAGAATTGTCACTTTGTGAAGCTACCATCTACTTGTTGCCTACTTCCTGGCGAATCTCAATGAACCCGATATATTTGTTTTTAAGGAATCTCAAGACTGGCAAAAGGAGAATATTGGATCAGTTCGTAGACTGCAAAGACCATGAAGAATTAAACAAACTAATTACAACAACAAAGTAAAATCACATGAAGCTTTAATCTGCATCTGAATGTTTCTTATTAGGAAAAGCAAGTGCCACACCTACAAAATTAAAATGGTTTTGAAAGTTTGATGAGCTGGGAAAGGAAAACAAAAAGGTTCTGACACTCAGTTCAGTGAAGAGAATGGGGGGGCTATATGTGCTACTTCTCCTGTTAGGATAGTCGCACTTTTGAATCCTGGTTCAGAAGTGGTTGTCCCATGAGCTGTCATTTTCCCATCCAGGCAGGTCTTTAAGCATTTAGATGGTTGCCCAGGCTTTCAGAAAATAAATGAATGCCAGAAAAGGGAAGAGTTATGTGGTTATGTGCAATCAGCAAAGCTTGCTTAAGAATACAAAGTTTCCTTACAGACAGAACTGAGCTCAGTATGTGATTTTTCACATATAGAATATGCAATTTGACTTCAGCATTTCTTACCAGTGGTTATAAGTGAATTTAATAACAACTGCAAGAAACGCCTGGTTAGTAGAGATAAGGAAGCTACCAAACCTAGTGTTGTAAGAGGAATTTAATGAGACCTCATATTTGATTGTGAGGCAGCAGGATTTGAGTAGACCTCCTCTGCCTCATCCAGCTAATTAAAATACGCGCCAAAGGCAAAGGACTAACAGTGACATGAAAGGCCAACACCTCAGTGAGGAAAGCTGGGCTACAGTGGAGAAAATTGCAATATTTGGTTATGGCACTAGCAGAATTTAGTCTTTGCAATGGAGTTTAGTGCCATCTCCACAGGGAAGTTCTCAGGAGTACCCAAGTAAAGTGCTCAGGCAGCACGTTTATGTCTCTGTATCAGAGAGAAGGGGGAATTGGAGCAGAAAGTGAGGGAAAGAGACTTCAGAGCATGGAGGAAGAGAAGCCTTAGAGTACAGAGAAGGAAAGCAAAGAGAAAGGCATGAAGAAAAATGACCCATGAAAGGTTAGAGCTCACAAAGAAAGGGTTCATGTGTGTGGCAATCAGGGGAGCAGAAAGTCCTCCTAGGTTGACTAAGCAGAACCAGTTAAAAGGCATTCAGTCATTCTAGTGATTATTAGTCCTTTGAAACCTATTAATCCTATTATGAAGCTGTGGAGTAATTTTAGAATTTAAACAGGCAAGCAACTATATTTAAACTTCGTCACCATATATACTCTATTGCCTTCTTTATTCCATTTCCCTATTTATTTATTTCCAGTTTCATTTTCTTTTTTCTCCTTTGTATTTTTTCTGTCTCCTTGTTTTCTTAACTCTCCTGTTTCTTCCTACATTGTATTCAACTGAAGATTAAAGGGGAAAGGCTGTGTGACCTTTACTACCAGCATTCCTCACTTTAGAAGGATGGGGAGGCAAAATAAAGCTCCTGGAATCTTTCAAGCAAAGCAGAGTATTATTGCATACACAGTAAAATAGTTCATAAAGGGAATTTAAAAAGGATACAGTAAACACTAGCATAAGCAGCAAAGTTTGGCCTCAGCCCACAAGCTTTGCCAGGCAGTTGAATACTCATCAGGCAAAATGGCAACATAGCCAAACAGCTGTGGGTTCCTCAGAGCAGCTGTAGAAACACATGGTCTTAAAAGAAAAAGAGATCTTTCTCTTCTTTGGGCTTACAGACATTCTGTAAAACAATAACGTTTTTACTCTTGCCTTAAGATCTCTGTACCTGGAGAACCGTGGGGCTGTGTGTTTCATGGACTCTGTTTTAGGTAGTTAATATTCACATGCAATGTTGAATTTGTAATTACTTGCCTAATTGTAGTGAGGGACATTTTGTCAGCCTGGACATGTCCCATTCGCTAACTCCCCTGGCTATTGCCACACATTTGCCACCAGTGCAGAATGATCCTTCCCTGGGCAGCAGCAGCAGCCACTGTATTTCATTCATGTTTGCTTCCAGTTCGGAGGCCCAAGTCATGACACATAGGAAATTGCTCTGGATCAATTTCAGTCCATGTGTATATAAACAGTCAGCAGCTTGCACACCACTTTATAAATCACGGCTGGTGCAGCAAAGATATTCACAGCAGAGAATGGGAGGGTGCTGTGAAATGCAGGAGGGCTCTGCACTGTGATCTGCTGCCATGGGGGAGAGCTTGCCAAGATCTCCAGGATCTAAGGAGATGATCGAGTCAAGGTGTTCCCAGTCAGTTGGATGTAAGCGTAAGGGGAAGCTGTGAGGGGAACACTTCCCTCCCAATCTGCAAAATATGCACAGCCACAGGATTGCAAAAGCAGCAAAGCAGCATTTGTGGAATTCACAAAGGGCAAAGTGCTATTCTCCATAGCATGCATATGTATTTTGATGTGGTTGTGGGCAGCAGGGTATGAAATGAACCACACAACTGACATTTACATTACGGTGACTTTGCTGCAGTCTGACAAGGGACAGAGACCTGAGTGCAAACACAGTAAACCTTGCTCTCCTTAATGTTCCTTCTTATTGCTAGGTGTAAATGACAACAAGAGCCAAGCAATTGTATTAAGACTCTTGCTGTAACTTGGGAATATTGAGACTCTTGCTGTTGGAGAACTGGAGAATTGTTTCCCCATCCACTTTTTTTTTTTTAAATGGAAAAAGGATACATCTTTCTGGTGGGCTAATTCTTCATCCTTCTGGTGGGCCCTCTGTTCCTCAGGGCCTTGTGTTTGAGGGAAGAATCCAATGTGAAACCTATATTACATTTCCCTGTGCTAATGAATGCCTATAAAATACACATATGGGTGAGGGTCTCTGTTAGGTAGGTTCATACCTGGTGGTCATCAACGTCTGTAGTGTTGAAAATGCAGAGAGTGAGTAGATATGTTTGAGTCAGACAGTGCTACTTGCATTTCCTAGACATTATTAGCCACAAGAGCCATTCACTTGCTATTAATTCACTAATCAATTTCCAGTGTAAAACACTCTTTCAGAGGAAAAAAATTATTCTTTCTACACCACTTGCTCTTGTGTGTTCTACATTTTAAGAGGACAAAATTCAGATTTAATTTATTTACACACATAAAATCCCATTTTCTAACTCTATGACTTCTGGAGTTTGCCACAGTAATAGGCTCTCTCTGCTCTTCTGCATGTGTTGATACCTCCTATAAGAGAAAGAGGAAACATTTCTGACAGAATGGTTAGCCATTGGAACAGACTCCTAGTGGATCCTGTGTTTCCTGGGCTTATCAAATAAAGACTATAAACCTTGCCAGAAGTTGTGCTATATTCAGATACAAGTTATTGGTCTCTACAGTATTAAGTAGAAAATATTATTTGGCTAGATACATAGAATGGCTTGGGTTGGAAGGCCACATAAGAGACCATCTCATTCCACCCCCCACATTGCGGGCAGGGACACCTTCCACTAGACCAGGTGGCTCAGAGCCCTTTCCAGCCTGGCCTTGAGCACTGTGAGGGGTGGGACATCCATAACTTCTCCAAGAAACCCATTCCAGTGCCTCACCAGCCTTGCAGTAAAGAATTTCCTCCTAATACCTAACCTAAACCTACCTTCTCTCAACTGCCTCCTACATTCTTCAAATAGATGAATGTATGAAATCAGGATTTGAACACAAGAAAGAAAAGATTCCTGTTTCTCCTTTATAGCCTAAATTCTACAGATGATTTCTATATAGGGTGTGTGACAATGCAATTTGTTAGGTGTTTTCTGAAGGGATATTATGTTTTTGCAAGAAATGTGTTGTAGAATAGTACAAATTTCAGCAAACATGAAAAGGGAAAAATAATAGAAGCTTGGAATTCGTTTAAAATTAATAAACTCACTGGTGATCAGTAGATAATGGGCACTAAATATATTTACAAAAATAAGTGATCCTTTATTACTTAACTAAAGGGTGGTTTAACATTTTATCACTGAAATTTATCATAAATATTTCACTATTGTATGCTAGTGTTTAAATATTTATGAAAGGAGAAGAGTTCTAACACAAGAAATTTGGGTTGTACTTAAAGCGTTCACACAGGACATTGAGGATCTAATTTTAAGTATCCACTCCAAGTCAGATGGTTAAAAAACCTTTGAAAGATAAATATTTGAAAATTCCTGATTTTCTTATATTTCAAAACCAGGAAAGTATTTGTAAACTTAATAAACAAAAAACATTTCTGTCCCTTGTCTGTCAGAAAATTTCATAACAAAATAAAAATATTTAATTTTACAAGTCTATGGAATTTCATTTTGTTGACTTCGGCATCGTGTAGCTACTATTTCTCTTTGCTATAGAATTATCTATTTAACAAAAAAATCTGTTTTACTCTACTTGCTATATTTTATTGCCAAAGTAATGATCAAACTAAGTGATCAAACTTAGCCCAGAATCTCTTCTCTGTCTGTGGCCAATGCTTCAGAAAAAAGTACAAGAAAATCAGTGGTCAATTATGCCACAATCCACCCAAAATGAAAGTTACTTTTCTCTCTAATTCTTATTAGTTAGTAGCAAGTTGTAGCTTGCTCTTTTATGTCCCTTGTATATATACACACACACACACACACACACACGCACCTATATATATATATATATATATATATATATATATATATATATATATATATATATATATATATATATATATATATAAAAATATATGTATATATTTTACATATCTTGTCTGGTGCATCTGTGAGGTTCCCAGTCACCATTCAGGACTTTAAACTCCTTGAAAATCCTGTTATGTACCCAATGTTGACATGTGGCACTGAGTTCCACAGATAACTTATATATGCTGAAAACAAAATATTTCCTTTTTATTAAAAAAAAAAAAAAAAAAAAAAAAAGCTGCCTTTCAATTTAAATATATTCCTTTTTTAAGATGTAGTAAGAACATCAAGAAAATATGCTGCTGGCAGAGGCAGCAGTGGTCGATCTGGATTTGATTTAGACCTTTGTTCCTGATTTAGGATGCTTTAGCCTTTCCTGGACCAGAAATACGGGTTCTCACTAACTTTTGGGGGGGGTTGTACACTACAATCAGTCCTGTTCTGTTAAATTCTATAAATTTAAAGTGAAGACAGAAATGTCCCTTGGTACCTGTGGTTAAAGCAAGAATGTGATGCAAAGAAGCATGTTCTAGGTTAAAACAAGGAGGTGAGGCAAAATAATGTTCTAAACCTTAGAGTTGAGAGAATGTATTAAGCCTGGGTTCCCTGTTCTCTGAGAGCACCACTAGGTCACATTTTGAAGAGGATACTGGAGGAAAACCTAATTATGACTATATTAATATCTGTTAATCTTATTTGCTCTTTAAATTTTGAACAATACTAAAGCCACATTTTTACCGTATTTCAAGCAACACTTAAAATTTCCATCATTAAATGGAAATATTGTCATACATCTACTATACAGAGATAGTAATAATGTATATTTTCAAGGTGTGATTCTCATGGAACAGGAGACCATGGATGAAGAATGCACTTTGAATACACATAATGATCAATGGCATAATAATAGTACCTGTTTTCTTGTGTATTTTTCCATTTGTAGGTTTTATAGGCATACAGGTGCCTTTATAGTCCCAGAAGTGCTTAGAAGCAATTTGAGTCGCAGGTTTGTAGGAGGTACTTTCCAGGCACAGACAGGAAGGAGATTTGCATATAGGTCTCTCAAGGGAAACATTGTGTAACATTTTGAAAGGTCAAACACTTTTCCTCTCTTCACATGGTTTTGTTTTGTGGTGTTTTCTTGGGGGTGAAAAAAGAGGAAATGTCCAAATAGTTAAACTGACTAGATACAGAAAAGACAGATTTGTAGGCTTTGGATCCCATTTTAGGTATTTAAATAGGTGGCCAGCTTCTTGGAAGTCTTGCATCCTTCAGGTCCTGCTAAGACCAGTTTGCTGGGAACAATGGCTGCTGCTGCATGCCAAGCCCTTTCCAGAACCTGGTCTCTGTGCCCCACCAGTTTCAGTTCTCTTATATGGTCAATTAATGAGCTCATTTTCCCTGGTATTTGACATGTCAATGAGGGAGAAAATACATGTTTCCTAAGAGGAATTACAGTAATCACTGACAACAGCTTAGGAACAACAATACTACTTGACCCAACCTTGAATGTACTATTCACATCACTAAAAAGTGTTGTTGAGGTCTGGAACTCTTAGACAGCCTTCCCAGTCTCCAAATCCAAATGCTCGTCCTCTGTTGCCTTCTGGGTTACTGGTCCTGTACGAAATTGATATGAATTTGATGTGCACAAGACTGGTCCCTGTTCATAAAGGAACCATATAGAGCAGATTTTTCCACCTTCCTCTGAGGAAAGCAGAGCTCTTCTGAGCTCTGCACTTAAGCTTCAGAAAGGAGGGGCCTAGCCACCATCAGTGGATTCCTGTTACAATAGGATTAGACAAAAAGCTACTACAAAAGATTCAGAATATAATGATACTCCTGATGCTCTCACTTTTGATGCCTTAAAAGCTGTCTTTGCATTATATGCTACTGGCTCCATTGCAGACTCTGGGGCATTAGGGTAAGTGAACATGCAAGGAAAAGGAAAATCAATCTCCAGCAGCAGATAATGGAACTACTGGTGCAGATGGTCACTAAACATCAGTGGTTTACAGGCTTCACTCTAGGGCTTGAGTTGCTCAGATGATTCCCGATGGAAAAGGAGAAAACTAACAAAAAAACAAAGAATGTCCTTCTCCGTATTGGGATCATATGTATTTCATTGCACTGACTTTTTAGTACTTGATTGTAGCCTGCTCTGCATTCACAGCTCAATGCAAAATTGGGAGGGGCTCCGTTCTGTTTGTTTTAATTCCACGTTCAGTCTCTGCCTCTTTTAGGTCTCAGATACCACAGTTCGTGCTGGAAAGTGTCAAATACACAGCCAATGTCCATGATGATGGATTGCAATGTTGTGTGAGTTACACAGGAGAGCGCCATTGTGTGCAGATTTTCATGTAATTAGCCAGGAAACAGATCTTGCTGAGCACATTTAGCTTTTGGAAACAGAATTTTTATCCTTTCAACTGACCCTGACCAGAGGTATCACCAAGGTTTCACTAGCCACAGCAACAATAAATGCTGATGTTTTTATGTATAGGAAAAAGATAAGAATTGAATGAGCACAACCCTGTATGGTTTAAACAAGTGAAATGCATACTTAGGAAAACATCTAAAAACATGTTTCAACTTCCCCAGTTAGCCAGTCTGATATTTCGAGTTCTTAAGAATAAAATTCAGTATCCAAATTCCTTTGGGCTTCCAGTGACTTTTTCTCTACTCAGACATGTTTATGGATTAATGAATCTAAGGTTTTCAACCTGATTTTTAGACTAGCACTTTCAAAACCACTTAGTTATTTCATTAATAACAGAGTTGTCTCTTCTGTGATGATCTTTAAAAAAAACAGCTCCTGTGTTTTTTCCCTGGGGAAAGAGGGGAAGAAGGATAAGGAAATTAACAAAAGAATAGGAAGATATATTCAGAGGACATATTTCGGCAGATTTTTTGTTTCTAAGTATCTCTTAAATTTTAAAAGGTTTACATTCTTTTTAAATTTTTTACAATGTATTTTATGTACTACATGTATTTTTATGTACTGTGGACATGGAGGTAACTCATGGATAATAGAGGAATAGTTGAATGCAGTTTAAATACATTTTTCTGGATAAAATCAATTAAATTCTCTATGTTTTGTCATATCACATGTCACATTAATGAGGACCAGAACAATAGTTACAGAGCTATGTTAATTTGTATTTTCAATTTCATGTGGAATTTCCGTGGAAACAAAACTAATTGTGGAATTATTTTACTGCTTGTTATGCAATTTTCATTTATTTTAGTATTTAGTCTCTAATTTTTACAGACTTTAAGAATTAACTTATGGGTCTTGAATGCATATATTCTGCATGGTTTTATTTTCTTTAATGGTTCTTAAAATTAAAGTATGCAAAAAGGAATTTATATAGATTATTTTCATTACTTACATTTGTAAGAGTTTGTTAATGCACAACTTTTGTCAGGGTCTGGTTAATTCAGCCTTCGTTTTTGAAAGGATTGTCTGTTTTTGTCTTCTGACTTTAGGGTTTTTGGGGCATCATTTTACACACATCAATACAAACCTGTGTTCAAATAAAGCTGTAGGGAAGAAATCTCATAATTTTTCTGTAGGTTTTCCTACATAGGGGATGGAGAGAGTCCTTCAGGGAGCAATTCAAAAGTGTGGCTCTCTTCTCTTTCTCTCCATCTCATCTGTCCTCAAAATGTTATTGCAAAATCAAGATAGTCTAAAAAAATCAGTAGTAGTGGTCAAAAACCTAAAAAAATATTTCTTACCAAAAGGAATAAAAAAGCATAAGTATTTTAAACAGACACAAATCAAGGGGAACATGGTGAAATTATAGGTTCTGAAAATCAAAATTATCTGAAAACAAAAGTCCAGGGAAGATGAATAGGAACTTCTGTTTCCTGAAGTAAGAACAAGGATGTCTAAAGGATGGGAAATTCAAAACAGAAACACCAAAATGTTTTTCCATGCAGTTTTGTGATTAAACAGTGGAACTTAGAAAATAGATGAGACCAAGTTCTTGGCTAGGTTAAAAAATGGATGTGCATTTATATGACTGCCAGGACCTCAATTAAGAAAAAATAAATAATTCCAAAGCCTTTTTGAAATATTCTTAAACCTGTTAGAAGCAGAGGTGCTGCTGGGGTTGTTTTATTCCCTGTATGCTGGCTACAGAATTTTTCTAAGCCTTACATAACAGTTTTATTCCTGATGGAAAAGGTGCTGTGCTGTAACCAACTGGATCTGGCACTGACCCTGTGCTTCATTTCTAAATAAATACATAAAATTTCATGTACTTGCATCTGCTGAGATATGAGCATTGGCCTGAACATAGCACGATCCTCTTTGTACATTGGATTGCTCCAGTTTCTCCTGTTGCAGGGTTTCTCATATGCTGCTATTTCACTTTAGAAGTTTGAGGAAGGAAAGGAAACATCTGGAGCAAAGGCAGAGGGTAAAGAGGTTAACGACTGATGGAAAATAGTGTACTTGCCTCCAGTTCGGTAGCCACAAGAGCTCCTCTAGTTCTGCATTCCTTTCCACAGGAAAAGCTCACACATATGTTCACAAAACTATCAGTGTTTGGTGTCAAAATGCCAGACCTCCTTCACTTTCTTGTAGCAATCTGGATGTTAAGGTTTTTTGTGTATGTAGGACCCAGCCAAGTGGCTTCAAAGATGATGCACTGCTTAGTGAGTGGCAAAGGAATTCTGTTCTGTTTGAAGTGGGAGTTCAGTAGTCCCAGGGGTGCAAAGGTGATAAACTGGCAGAAACTCTCTTTTTAACTGCATCCCCCAAAATTGGCAAGGAGCCCTCAGAGTGGTCCAGTTTATAATATTAGTTAATAAAGCAATACAAATTATAGCATGGATTTATAATACTTCTTATTGGGAGGACCTCTGTGCTAGGTCTATTGATTTTGATAGTGAGAATAAACTCCTCTAGTGTTAAGTGATTTTATAGCTAAAAACCTTTTCTTTCTTGAAGGGAAACTATTCAATCATGTTGGTTTCAGGGCACTACTTTCTGGGTTGAAAGGAAGTTTTATATTGTCCCATGCTCTTTGGATTCTTTGGAGAAGGTGAAAATGATAGCATAGAATAAGTTAAAATGGAGATGCCTTTTAGACAAACCACCGTACATTATAGACTCACTCTATCTCAGTTTTGACTCCAAAAATGTCCCTCTTTTGTGGACATTAACTTTGTCAGCCTTGTGTTTGGCTATGGCAGTCAGGCTGCTCTGGATTTATATTCCCCTCTGAAATCAATAAAATAGTAATGAAGCAACAGTGGGCACAGTTGGGGCCTTGCACCAGAGATTCAGACCCCATGCTGCGTTAATGTACTAAGAGATTTTGCAGCAGCCAGATTTTCATTTAATGAATTTCCTCTTTCCGCCCCCCCCCCCCCCTTTTTCCTGAACACCCCCATGTTCCAGTTTGCTGCCCTTGCTCTAGCCTGCTTGCTCCCTGTCATGTGACAGCAAGTTGAACTTTACCAGCTGTTATAAAATAGGAGCTGTGGGAAAGATTGTAGGGCCAGGAGGGGCAAGGATGAGTGCCCTGGCAGGGGCGCTCTGAGGAAATCCTCATTTGTTTCTGACTGGAAGTCAGTGCCTGTCAGCCTGCCGAGGTGTGTGCAACAAATGGCATCCACCCCCAATGCCAGCAGGGATGTGGCTTAGACGGAAGGTCCCACCAATATTTTTGCATCTCATGAAATGTCCTGGGACACGTAATAAGGCTTATTACTACAAGAGTAGCACCCATTGCTGCTATACCTAAGGTTGAATGCAGACTTGTCTTCTCTCTCCTTGCCTGAAGTGACTTCAAACTCAGTGAAAATATGGCTTTTCAGGCTTCTTAGGTTGAAAACCTCCAAACAAGGATTGTGCCTTTAGGTGCATTTAATTTTGTTAAATTTATTGGGGGGACAAAAAGAGTCAAAGAATTTATGATCTTATATGACAATGAAAATTTCTATTTTGAAAAGTGCCATTTCTTCCCCTGGAAAAGGAGAAGAAAAGAAAAATTCCTGTTTCCAGAAATATGCAGAAAGCTTCTGCTGTGTTATCTGCTATGACTATATTCTTGCCAATTCTATTACATTTGCATATTTTGTCCCTATGCACTGAACATCTCTGAATGCTGGGCGTAATCTAAGGTGCGAGCACAGAGCAATCCTCCCTCATGTGTGCAGGGACTCTGACATGTCAGGGTGCATTTGAACATGAAGTCCACACATCAGCCCCCACATCTGCACCTGCACAGAAAACCCCACACGATTCGTGTTTGTTTCAGTCACTGGTAGTCATCAGAGTCTTCTGGCAGATATTTTTTTTGCCTAGAAAATGGCAGCTGGAGAGGCAGGGTCCACTTCTGAATATTAAAAGCTGGCAAGCATGATAGATTTGCTGAAATATTGGAAGAGATTGTTGGCTCTCAATGCCAAAGCATGTAAGCAGAACATGGGTGATTGTAGTGTGTTTGGCAATGTCTTTGCATCTTCTAAGCCTGTGTGCCGCTCACCTGGCTGGGAGAGAGCAGCCACGCTGCTCTGGCACCACCTGCACAAGGTGCACAAGCTCCTGGCATTCAAGTCCATCCTTGAAAATATAAAATATACTTCTCTCACAACAGGTCAACCCTGGATATTCCCAGTGCTCGAAACAGGATGTTAAAGCTGACTGCTGACCTTAAAAACAGCTTTGAAAACACAGGATTAAGTCAGCTGTCCAGGGCATAACCAATGTGTGCTCTCTTGACTGGTTTGTGAGCAACCTTTCACATGGACCTATATCTACCACCATAGAAAGAAAATTTTCATTAGGATTAATCATTGCCACACACATTCCCTTGTTCAGTCACTCCAATGACTGATGCTTTTTGTAGCCTTAAATTCCATTGTGTCATCTATTTTTGCCTATCTTATTTCACGCGCACTTTTGCAATGAAACACAGCAATCTGCACTGGATTGTTAGTGAGGATGGTGAAATCTCACCACTGAATCTTTAATTCTCTCATATGGAATAGGATCAGAGAGAACTGGATTTGCAGAGTGGAGAAACAAGGGATATTAAAAAATCTTCTAAAATTACCTCTTTCTTTCTACTTGCAGTAAAGGAAGTAATTCTGGCAACTAAGTTTTCTAAATATGACATGAATAGTAGATTTAGAGTGAGCCAGGAGAACAAAATTAGGTTGGTAAACTTACTAGATAAGTACCTGTACTCACCATTTTCTTGTTACTTATTTACTCACCAGCTTATGTTAAACTGATTCCCCATCGGAGGCAGATGTGTAACTGGAGAAAAATATTCTTTTCTCTAGGAAGTTCAGTGATTACCTGGGAAGGGCAAGATCTGCATTTGGCATTTTCTCTGCCCCTCCTACTGTACAACTGGCCAGGAAAGCATTGGGGGGAGCACTAATTAAAAGTGCACCTGACTGTAACACACAAAAAGGACTTTGAAGAGTCCTGTTTGTTATGCTGCTTATATGTTTTAATCTATGATATTAAAATGAAAAATGCATAAGGAATCATTGACCAAGAAAAGATTCCCTCTTCTTTTCTTAGGTCAAAGTAGAGGAAGCAGAATAGTCTGTTGGGCTCACAGTGAGCTATTCACCAGTGTGGAAATTTTAAAAAAATCCTGGGAAGTTACTCTTTCTGATGGCATTTAACAACATGTAACTTCATTTGATTTGTGTCTCCCTGCGTATGTACACAACACTGGGACACAGCAATAAGTTTTAAAAGCAGGTAAGGTAAATTACAGTTTGATAAAAGTTGAACCTTGCCTAAATATATCTAAATCTAAAATATTATAGACCCCGTCTCTGAATTCTACTTGTGGCACAGTCTGCTGGTAACAAGTGAAATTCCTTGTGTTGTGAGAAGTATTTACCTGCATCCCTGTCCTATGATAGCTATCAGCAAAACTATCGGCCACAGCAAAGCCAATCTGGATTTGACATCACTGCGTCTTGTAAAGGGAGAAAAATTGCTCTCTGTGATGAATAGATGCTTTTTACGTTAAGATACAAATTATTTAATCTATTCTGACAGTTTAAAATTAAACATAGCAATCAGTATATTTAAAACAAAACTTTTATTTAATCAGAGTAGAGAATAGCTAAAGAAGATATTTCAGTCTTTACTAAGGCAGAACTTCCACTATGCTTTAAATCATTTTGCCAAACTTAGAAATAGCAAAAGAAGATAAAAATAACTCCAAATAAAACTGAGATTTATTAACACACTCTTAGAAAAAAATGTAATCAGCATAGTGTATACAATGTCTTTTAATGTGGATAACTCATATGTTTTAAGTTATGCACTTTCTCAATACTTAGTGAGAGCAAGAACTTAAGGTTGGACAAAATTTTGTCTATTTTCGTATATCATGCAATTATGTCATATAGAAGTACTTGGTATTACTGATCACACAAGTTTTCCATGTGCCAACCATACAGTTATAAAATGCCTTTGGTCCTTTGGTCCTTTTCAGAAATGTGTCCCACCGCTCCCTGTCTTCTGTTTTTAGACAAGAGTGTTCCTATACAGATTCCTTAAACTCCAAATTAGAATTAATTTAATTACCTTTTCATATTGACATGCACATGTATATTCATTCTTTAAATCCTTATTTACTTTCTTGCCTTTTATATAAGCAAAAAATAGTTTTGTAGCTAAAATTGCTTTTTTGGTACAGTTTGATTCAATCAGCTTTTAACTGTACTGATATTTACCGGATGGTCATAAAAAGAAAGCAAAGTGAAAATGACAAAAAGGCCCATGTTTTGCAGAAGTTCACATTCAGTGCATCCAATCTGCAGTCCCTGGAGACAATAAGAGAAAAGAGCAGGTCTGTAATGCAGCTGCCAGTTTAGTGATCAAACCCAACAGATTGCGGTCTGGCCAGATCTGGTGTCCAGATAAAAATGGCATTCATGCTAACCATCTGCCTACAGGTCAGTGGGGACAAAAATTAAAAATAATTACCTCTAATGAATGAATAGACAATGGCAATCCTGTGTGAGGTATGGTATCATCTCTGTGCATGCACACACACATACTCACAGATACACGCATACTGAAGAGTCATTGGCTTTGGGGTTTTTTAGAGTGCTCTCAGCTACACTTTTCACTTATGTTTTACTTTAATTGCCTCGCTTTCTGGCTTTATGTTACTGTAGTTTTAAAATACGCAGCTGTTTTTTTCTGCAACTAAATTGCACTAATGGTGATACTAATAATTAACGTCTTGATTACATCCAGTGCAAGTCTCAAAAGTCAGCTTCTTACTCCTAAAATCCAGCTAAGTCTGAAAAAGCAGAGTTCTAGACTCATAATCTCCAAAAAGGCAATTTGGGCTATTTACACTCAGATACAAACCCTGTGGAGATTTAGGAGCCTTGAAAGAGTTAAGCTGAGCATTGGTTACTGCAGCTGGAGCTGCTTGGAGGGGGAAAGGAAAGGTCTGGACTCGGGTGTGAAGCTGCCTGGGGCTGTCCGACCTGGCTTTCAGATCTACAGATCCAAGTCCACCATTCAGGGCTGCAGCTGGCATCTATGTGTCACAAATTCGTGGTTTTTTAGAAAAGGAAAATCTTGTATGTGGTGAAAAATACAATAAATCATGGAGGTTCATGAGCATCTCTTCTTAATAGCCCCTGAAATGGGCCTGCTGCTGCTACAGCGAGACTACAGAGTCAGTAGTGTAATTTCAAGAGATTGCACTTTTCTTCTTTATTTCTGCAGCTATGGAACAAGATTTATTTCTGTATTAACAAACATATTCTCCAAACAAAATTATTCTACCGTCTTCTATACTGAGCAGCATCTAATTCATCATTTTTCCCAACTGTTCTGGAACCAAACGTGCTCTGAAGATATACTCCAATTTAACCAAAGTAACTCTTTTTCATATATCCATATAAACAAATCTGATTGTCCATGTAATAAATCTATTTGTACAGGAAGCCAATAAGAAGCTTTTAAGAAGATTTTACTGCTCTAAACCCTAAGGCTTTGAGCAAGCTAAAGGATACCTGTGTCTATAAGAGGCTTGTAAGTCTCATTATTGACTTCATCTAGATTTAAGTTGCCTCTTTTCCACATATATATATATTATATAATGGTAAAAGATAAGTTCATTGATTGTAGAAGTCAGGAGTGACAGAAAAGGTACAAGGAATATCTAAGCAGAAATGTGTTCTTCAGCTTTGTTAGAAGAAGCCCAAATTTCCCAACTTCCAAGAAACTGCAGTTTCTTGAAATCAGAGTAACTCTGGCTTCATTATTCAACTTTGCTCTATGCAAAAGTTCACAAGAACCTCTCAGCTCAAGCAGGTTATTGTAAACTAGATCTTCACCAAAGAAAGATGAGCTGGTTTCTCTCAGCACCCAACATCCTCACCTGCACTCTGCCTGTGCACAAACTGCTCCCAAAGAACCTGTTTCCAAGAAGCCTCCTTGGAAAGATTCAGAGCAGCCTCTGCAGGCCCAGAAGAGCCCACGTTGCAGAGGAACTGCACTGTATAGCCAGCTCCCATTTTGTACCAATTGAAATTCCAAGCCAAGATGTTTTAAGCTCATGTCCTTGTCTGCAGCTCTCCAAGAGCAGCAGTGCTCCTGTCAAACAGAACCCAGCAGACATTTCCTAGCAAGGTGCAGCCAAACTGCTGATCTGTGATTTTTGTTAAAAGCTTCTCAGGCCAGTGTTTTGTTTTTAATAGAATATTATGCCATGGAAACCACAGCAATAAAAAATCTTAGGGAAAAAAAATCCAAAATTATTGCAACTCCTGAAGTACAGGTCAGTGTTAGTTTCACAGTTGCCTTCAAATGCAAAGCTAATTTATTTGTTTAAAACAATCATCTCTGCACAGTCTAGAGGGCATTATCTATGTATATCTCCAGAAATGTCCCCATTTATATATGACACTAAGAAAAAAAACATATATCAGAGCGAATTAGTGATTATTCATGTGACACTCCTTTTTGGGATAGGATGAAAGAATTGCATGTGACCAATGCTATTACACTGTGTAATGCAGACAGGAGGCACTGAGACACGATAGAAACTGAACTGCAGCACAAGAATACGTACATATTGAAGTAGAATACTTAATAGCTTCTTAAAATAATATTCAAAACATTGTGTTGTGCCTGCCACCATACGAGACCAAGATCCCAGAAATCCACAAAAAATATAACTGAGCTGAAAAAATTGGTTGCAAAACAGTGTGGTGAACATTCCTCTTTGCATTTTTTCTTCATATTTCTTCAAATAAATCAGATTGATGATGAACCTAGCAACCCAATGCACTTACACATAGTCAGTCCTCACTTATTTCAGTAAACCTGAAACTGGTCACTGGGGGAACTTCAGAACCAGGGTAATATTTCCACATGTATGCTGTGAAAGACTATGTATACACCTTGGAAAAGTTAAATAAGTTAAATAAAATTTAGCCAGCAGATTAGGACACAGAATTTGGACTCAGCACTCATTTTTTTAAATTTTCCAGCATTTCTGTCTCTCCTGGAAATATAGCACAGACTAACTTTCCCTTCATGTATACTGAACAGATGTAAGAACTACATGAATAAAGAAAGGTATCTTGCTAACTAAATTATTTAGAGCTCTGTAAGTATGTTAGTGTTCAATATCTATTCTTTATTTGCTTACTATGTGCTGTGTGTTCTGATTTCTCCTAAGTCATTTTTATGGCTACTCAAGAGATTTTTTCCTGCTTTGTGGAGGAAAGAAAAGATAATTTCTCTTTTATGAGTGATAGGATGTGCATAGACTATTAAAGGTGAGTCTTATTAGCACAACCTAGAACAAACTTCTAGAGAGTAAGAGGTGGTAGGAATAAGCCAGTGACAGCTTGCAAAGAGCCTGGTGTTTGAGAGGAGATTAAAAGACTGTTGAGAACAACTCACAGACAGCCAGGCATGGAGGAGGTGGTGGAAGAAGGAGACAGCTAAAGCTCTTCTCCATCAGCTCTGTTGTAGCTCAGAAAAAATGTTAAATGTCAGTAGATACAGAGCACAATTTCAGGAAAGAGCTCACCCCGCCTTACTCTGTGTGAGTCCCTGTATTTTTAAGTATCTACTTCTAGATTTTGGTAAAACTAGCTTTAAAATTTAGTAGCCCTGCCCCACAGGTTTATTGAAAGAGAAAAAGGCTTTATAGTTCCATCTACATCAGTGGCATCATGTCTATATATTCTCTTTTCAGTGATTGGTGCTTTTAACTCTTTCCTTTTAAACCTACCTACAAAGAGAGTCTTTGTCCCACACAGTGAGACAAGGACTTGGCAGTGCTGGATTAAGGTTGATGATCTTAAAGGTCTTTTCCAAACTCAAAGATTCTGTGCTCCTATGACTTCTCTTCTCCTTTTGCCTTCTAGTTATTTCTCATGCATTAAATTTCATGTTCCTGTCTCTCCTTATTTTCACGTCCGTTCAGCTGCTGACTAACCAGGTTCTTACCCTTTTGCTGACTGCATGTTTTCCAGGAAATGAAGACCATTTGCTTGAGAAAGCAGCTGGTTCTGTGCTTTTAAAGTGGATTTCCCTGTTGTATAGTTAGCATTTGTCCATGCAAGTAGTGGCTGTCCCTATCTTGTCACACAGTGTGTATCAGCCGTGATGTTTTCCACTAACAAGGTAATCGCTTTGAGCCAAACACCAACTTGTATATGATATACCAATAATACATATATATATGTGTACCAAGTTATATATTGGTAGCCCCAGAACATGGATTTTTTTAGGTAATATTTGCTTTTGAGGACTCAGTAATCCCAAATGATATATGAGGAAACATTTGTTTCTAAGCTTCTGTGCCATGCTTGGCACAAAATAGAAGCTTAAGGCATTTCATATGCAGTGTTACTCATACTGCCCATCTAAACCCATTGTTGCTCACTGTTAATGCCCAAGGCAAAAGTTTTGCCCAGCTTCTGCCTGGGCATCATGCCATCCTGACAGATGGATATGAGTGTAGACAATCAAGAAAGTATGTTTGTTCATCAAACAAGAGTGGTTGGGGCATTTTTCCCAGCTGACACTGAAAACAGCTGTTTGCCTTGAGCATGCTTATTTCTAGTTAAAAGGTCTGTGATATATTAGTAATTCCTTTCTGAACTATGCAAATTGTCAATAAATAAAAGTCATTTACAATTAGCTATGGTTACTATGTTTGAGGCTACTTTTGAGTGGCCTCAAACAAGTGCTTATTTTTTGCTTCCAGAATTAGGAAGTGAGGACCAAGTGTCCATGACTCATCTGAATTGCAATTAAGTAGAACTCACAAATGTGTTCTTGGTTCCTGTGCAGCACTGTGCAGCAGGCTGCCCTCTCTCTTGATTGTTGAGGTGACAAGGACCTGTGGTACCTGCACTCCTTTGTCAGCAATGCTGTTTGAATACTCACTAAGCCTAAACAAGATATTTGGTTTCCATTGTCCAGAGAGAGGGAAATAGGAAATATTTACCTTTACTTTCCAATTAACAACTTCATCTCATTTTTAAAAATGTAGTTATAAAGTCCTTTATGATCTACAGGTTCTTTTCAAAATATTTCTTTCATGTTAAACAGAGTAACTCATAAATTTTTGCATTTCATAATCTCCACACGTAGCCATCTGATATTTATATTCCTGGAAAAGATTTTAGCCAGCAGCAGAAGGGAATTAAAAACTCAACATTGACTCATCTACCAAGACAACAGCAGTTCTGCTGTTTCACAGAGTGTCATAATGATCTATATGCTCAAGATTTTTTGCTGTATAGTATACAGTGATTTATAGACATCATGTGTATATACAACCCCGAGCACAATGGCTCTTCATGAAAATATTTATTTGTCATTTTGCAACCTTTTACCACAAATGGTCAAAATTTTTCCTCCTGTAAATTGGTGACATTTTACTAAAGTCAAGGGATCCACGTGGGATTAAGAAAATGATGAATGTATCCTAACGTGCCTCAGACTACTGCCACCATGGCACACGATGAGTGATCTGAAGTCCCTGTAATCCCAAACTGTTTTTGAAGGATGGTCCAAAAAAGGATCCGAGACATCAAATTTCAAAGTTCAAATCTCAACAAGCATGTTTCACCTCAAAAAGACCCATGTCACAGTATTAACACTGACTGCAGGATACATAATGTGCACATGTACAAAAAAAGAATTCATGGCATATTGTGGTTTCCCACACCAAAACCTTTGTGAGCTGAAGTTATACAGAACATTTTCATTTCCCAGTGTTTAGCAGAAGAAGCCCAAGCATGAGAAGAAACAGAGGCCATGGGGCCATGGGGCTGTCTTCTTGAGATGGCAGCGCTTGGTTTTCTAAGGAAACATGCCACTGTATCTATCACACATCCACATTTGGAACAAAAAGAGCTGGAATATTTACAGTGGTTCCCCTGGGAATCAAAGCATTAATTCACATGGCTATTTTCCCACAGGTTTAATGGGGAATATCTTTGTCCTTGAAAATCTGCCAGGGCTGAGCCAGGCTCTGCAGCATTTATGTCTACAGGGCACTCACTGAGTAATCAGAGGGATGAGCATGCTCCATCTGGTCCTTACCATCCCATCAACACATGCAGCTCCTGGCTTCACCCTGGACAGGCAGGCATTCATCCCAGTCCCCGTGCATGTGACAGTGCACGGTGTGTCCACCGGGCTGTCCTCAGCCCCGGCACTGCCACGCTCCCCGCAGTGCTCTCACCTGGGGAAGATGCCAAGCCACCTCCTCTGCAAGGAGCACCTGATTTTCCTGAGTGCCTTGAAATGGCAAAACACTGGAAAAGGAGAGCTCAGGTGGCTCTAGAAAGGTTACTGGACAAGAATGGGACGGTGGAACAGTACTGCCTGTCTGGTTGTCTGGTGAGTGAGACACAGGAATGCTGCATCATTTCATGAATGGAATAAAAATTCCCAGGAAGGGGAAACTAATCTTGCACATTTTTATCTTGTTTTTCTTTCTCTTTTGTTAGTCAATATAATGTAAAACTTTTTAGAGGGTTGAGATGATATTGTGTCACTGCGCCACTGACATACCTGGACAAAAGGATAAAAGGCCAGAAATTGCAACTCTTCCTTGTCTTTCAGTGTGTGGTGGTTTTCCCTGGCCCAGTTTTTGCCAGTGAGTAGGGTGGGGTACAAAGATGGCTCCTGTGTGTCCTGTGTAAAGATAGGTCTCTGATCCTCATCAAATATGGAAGTGGGAGCTTTTTCCAGGAAGCTCATTCCTGGGCAAAGTGAAGCTATTTTAGCAGAACCACTGAGCATCCATGAAGAAAGGTATTGAAAAACTGTTTTGAAAGACAGTAAAACTTTAATCTCTGATTCTTTCCCCCATCACCCATTCACAACTATGTTTAAAAGGGGAACCTTCTCCCAGTTTCATGAGGAAACCAGCTTCAGGACCACCCAGAGAGCTCTATTCCCTTCTCCTTGTCTAAATCACACAAAGAAAAATAAACAAATGAACACAACATTTGCTTTCTCATCCCTTCTTTTCAGTAAAAGGTCAGGAAGGTCGGGGATCCTTCTTCTGCCATCTCTGGACACCCTCACCCTCTTCAACAGCCAATCCAGATGGATCATGGCCTTTGAAATCTTAAATCCTTTAATCAGTTTCTCCAACTTTCTCCGTTGGCTCCTTTATGTCACATTCCAGGGCTAATTCAGGTACCTTCATACATTCTAGGATTTGGATGACAGAAAACACATGGGGAAGTACAAGTCCAGGGATCTGTGCAAGCGGTGGGTTGATTATCCTTAGCTTCATTAAGGTTGCTCAGCAACATGAGCTTGTATTAATCATGTCAGAGCAGCCGCATCCTGACAAGCTATCGGCACTGCCAGGATACAGAGCCTTCCCTCACCCTGCTGAGAAAACATTCCCATGAGCTGTCCCTCTGCTTCCAGCAAGGTAATGGGGGAATAAAATTCAGACTTGTCAAAAATTTAATGATGCATTATTCTTACTACAGTTATGAGTCCAACAAGAAAGACACAGAGGATGTTGCACAAAAGACTTTTTCAGTGAGTGTAAAAAGAGATATGAAAAGCAGCATTTGAAATATTAAATACTGTGGCTAAATGATCTAGGTAATTAAACAAGAAGTTAAGAATTCCTGAATAGATAGATCATTGGCTGCACAGTTCACAGCTCTTCTATGCCTGGAATGATGGAGACAACGTATTCTTGAGACATTCATCAGTAAGTTTGCAGTCATCATTTCCAGCTGGATTTTTTCCATTCGATAATTTTATACAGTTAATCAGAGCTCATCAAATACTGCAGAAATAGCATTCAAGAACTTCAGTTTAAATTCCAAACAGCTTCCTCATGTCTTTCTATTTCTTATTAATATGATTATGTTCTCTCACAAATGTTCTTTTTTTATCTCAGCTTTTTAATGATTTCAGATTACCAGCCATTCAGTGGAGCAGCACTTCAAGTAGCATTACAGAAAAGGCTGACTCTTTCACGAGCTATCCTTACACTGTCGAGCCGAACAGGGATTTCTGTGGACTTCCAGATATTCAGTATCGACAACATCAAGTTACACCTGCTGCTTTAAATTTGAGGCAGGGCTTACTGAAGAATTACTGAAGAATGGATTTACATTTTAGCAATGGCAATTCTGGAAGTGGTTTTCCTTTAACGATATGCGGGTGAAATGAATGGGAGGTGACATCAGCCTTTTAAAATGAAATTAGGGTTTTTCAAACACCTTGCAGATGATTTTAGGATCCCATCTGTAAAAGTCCATGCAGATAGTAGAGTAGCAAAGCCCCACTAAAGCCAAATGGGATTCTGGAAAAGCCAGGGATTACTCCCTTATTAAAAAGATAGAGAATTTTGAGTTGAGACACTCTATAGGAGATATAAACCCCTATCTTTAAACACTTATACTTTTATTGCCCACCACCAGCTTTAGTTATAGATTGAACAACTGTGCCCCAAATCCTCTGTAAATGACACACTGGCTGTTACTGCACCAATGGTGGAAAACTGTTGGGAACAGTTTGGTTTGATTTTTGTTTCTTTTTAAATTCCTCACTTCATGGAACAGGAAAAACTATCATGTAATTCCAGGGAGATTTACTTAAAACAAATAAGCAAATAAACAAACTCAGGTTTCAAAAAGCAGTTTTGAAACTTTAGGAAAATTTGGTTCCTATATTCTGCAAAAAGGGAGAAAGATTCTCCTTGTTTGCTCATACTTGAACATGTGAGTATAAAAGAAGCACCTACATCTGGAAGACCACAAAGGCAAGAGGGTTTTCTTCTGTTTGTTTGTTTGTTTGTTTATACAATTTTGCTGAGGCTTCAAATACTTTCAAATAAAGAACACTTCAGGTCATTGAATGTTATGTGTACTCCCGTATTTTTTATTTTTTTTTAAAGTTACACATACTGAAAGAAAACACTTAATGGGAAGGAAGACTACTCTTGGCCCACTTCTCTGCAGGACAAACTCCAGATCTCTGAGTCTCCATTAGATTAAAAAAGACACCTTAGATCTGTGTTGTCTATATTTCCTCCTCCTCTCCCCCTGTAAGCTATAAAGCTAGAACAGTGCAGTTTGATTTGGCAATCACTATTTACAGCCTGGACTGTAAATTTGAATGCCTGGGAACTGCCTCATCCTATACCCAGTATTAGCATGATGAACTTTTACTCTCAGTTCAATTTTGCTTATGCAGCAAACAAGTTAAATATTATTATTATTTCTAAAATAACTTGGGCTAGCCAATAATTTTTAGCAGTTAAACACCTGAAATATTAAAATAAAGAAATGTAGCTTCCATTTGTGATGTGGTTACGAATTACATGGTTATGGAATAAATTCCATGTTATTAATAGTAAAAGGAAGAAATTCTTTACTGTGAGGGTTGTGAAGAACTGATTTCCCTGAGTAATGGTGAATGCCTCATCTCTGAAAGCGTTCAAGGCCAGGTTGGACAGTGCTTGGAGCAACCAGGTCTAGTGGAAGGTGTCCTGGCCCAAGACAAGGTGGGCAGGAATGAGATGATCTTTAAGGTCCCTTCCAACACAAACCATCCTATGATTCCATGAATAGCTCTAAATGCCCTTTATTTCTAGTTTAAAGAGGTGCTGTGTTGCTTGTTAGACACATCTGCAAATTTTTACTTTGCACTTTCTTTCTCTGAAACCTAAGTAAAGGTAATGCAAATCTGAAAATCAATATCATGTGTATATGTCATGTGCTAATATTTTAGATCGCAATTATGGTATTAATCCTTTATTCACCATAAAAATAGAGTATTGTATCAGCATAAGTACCAGTTAATATATACATGTGTGTCAGTTCATATATAGCATGGATAAATCTTTCATTTTCCATCTCAAAGGCCTTTTCATCCAGAAAAGTGATACATCTACTTCATGAAATTCCTCTTTTTTCTGCTTCTGTTTCAACCAATCTTTTCTCTTAGACATTAGGATAAAATTTTTCTCAGAGCAAATCATCTGTGTCTGCCAGCTACAGGAGCTGCTTACTTCCATGTGAAGAATGCATCAGGGCTAATGCCCAAGTTAAGATACTCATACCTACCACCTTGATGTATTGGGAAAATTTTAAGTCAGATATTTTATTTTTTATATTGACTTTAAACATGTAGAGAACACCTAGCAGGGTAAGTAAATAAGTTTGTGAGCCCCAGTGAGCAGGTCTGACACAGAGGTCGGTGTTCAGCCAGCTCAGTCTATTCTACTCCTGTTCAAGGGCAATGTGGACTTGCTCAGGGCAGTGTTTTCTCCTCCCTACCCCACATCCAGGCACTGCCATCTGCTTACTGCATACACAATAAAGTGAAGTGATTTAAGTAAAGTGAACCAACAAAATGAATAAATAAATAAATAAATAGAGAAAATAAAATAAATAAATAAATAAATAACTGTCCCCAAATAAACCACAGCAGTTTAGGGAAACTATAGAACCTCTGTAAAAGGTTGAGTTAAAAAAAAAAACCTTTGATGCACTGGCTCTGGACACAATGCAAGACATTGCTTGGGAAAATTCACACAGAGAGAAATATCTCTCAGAGGCATCTGAAATTAGGATCACTGGCTTTCACAGGATGGTTTGGGTTGGAAGGAACCTTTAAAAGTCATCTCTTCCAATCTGCCTGCAACAAACAGCGACATCTGCAAGTGGATCAGGTTGCTCAGAGGCCCGTTCAGACTGGCTTTGTAAAACCCCCGAGGTTTTCGAGAGGTCTCTTGAAAGGGGGAACTGAGGATTTATTACATCACCAGAATGAAGTAAGAAACACAAATTGGAGAAGACAATGTGTGGGTGTCCTATGACTTACCCCCTTGACTTAGTAGGGGCTGTGTCTCTCTCTTCTCAGAGTTAGCTGAGGTTTCATTTCTTTCAGACTGGCAGTGTGACAGTGCAGACAACTTGATTCCACATAAAAATTTTCATGAAAACCCCTTACGGAGACTCAGCGCATAAAACCTTTTAAAACCCCAAAACCAACAAATTGATGTATCTTTCTTTCCCCCTCTTATTTTCCATCTCATGTACATACTTTCATGGGAAGTATTATGTTGAAAATACATATATATATACATAAGTTCATCCTTGAGTTGCTCTGGGCTATGTAATATAATTTTCAGTGACCTTCTTTCTGTCACTTTCTTTTGAATGGAGGAGTCTTTCCTCCCTTGCAAGTGCTCTCACTGCGGAGGGAGCCCCATCAAGATTTCTTGCTCCTCCTTGTCCTCCACAATCCTTGCCCTGCTGCTCTCACTGGAGAGCTCACCCCTGAGACATTCCCATGCTGGTGGGAGTGGAGGAGTGCAGAGCTCTCCAGCTCCACCCTCTTCCAGAGGAAATGTCATGAGAAAATGTTTTCTTGAGGTCTTTGCTGTTAAAATGCTATGAGAATGCTTGCTATCAAGTGTGCATTTTTATGGCATTTTGACTGGAAGTAATGTGAGAATGTTCTTTCTCACATTATTTCTAGTAGAAATACCCTGAGAACATTGTTGTTTGTGATATTTCTACAAAATGTTCTTGGAGATTGGATGTGACTAAATTTGCCTTTGAAATCGTGAGTTTTTTTTCTTCCAGCTGAAATTTGGGGAGCATCTAATGTCTCTCTACTTTAAACATTTCTTTTATCATTAAGCCTGGTCCAGATTTGTGCCAAATGAAGCCTTTAGCTGAAATAGCTGATTTGTTTCTTTTGTGCCCTAAGACCTATCCAAACTGAATCAGAGGTTAAGAAACCAGATTAAACTCCACAGCAATTACAGTATTTATAGGATTTTCTTCTGAGATGAAGTTGTTTCGACTGCCCTTTCTGTTTCAAAGTAGACCCACAATAGTGTTGAATAAAACCGTGGAGGAGTAGAGACCTGAAAGAACAAAGACCACATACTGTAAAAAAGCCATTCTAATTAAATCAGAATGAAAACAGAAGAATGCCTTTGCTTTCAGAGAAACAAGTAAGAGACCTAGAGAACCTTATGACTTGGCAGTCTACACATTTCTTTTTTAAAAGACAACTCACATCTTTAAAAGGAAATAAATCCTGGAAAAAATATAAGATGTGTCAAGTCAATCAGCTATTTATGCCATTTCCTCCGATCCTGATGTTTCCTTCATGAATTATGCACTTTCAGCTGCCACTACTTACATATGTGGGCCCTTGTGGCATGTTTCCCAGGACCAGCATGTGATTACAGATCATAAAAAATGAACATACACATTGCTCCTTCACTAAAGGCTGAGATGCACAGTTCCAAATGCTCCATGTTAGAAAAGTCTCCTCTATTTGAAAAATAGCAGCTGTTATTAAAAACATCTATAGCTATAATAGCTGCAGCCGTGAAAACTAATCACCATATTTTCATTTTAAATTGCAACAAAAGAATTAAGAAACAGATGCCCCTGAGGAACGGAAAAGGTAAAGTAGCCACTAAGAGTTTCCCCATAGCCAGAAGGTGGTGCTGCATTGTAATGTAGTCGCGGGGGGTCAGGTTTGCGTCTTTGATAACTTATGCTGTTTGATTCACTTTTTTAAAGTGAAAGAGAAGAAGAGATTAAATCATCACAACCGCGCTGTGGGGTAGTGTTCAGCAAAGGTAAAACGAAGCATAGAATTTAGTTCCTGATATATTGAAAGCCTGTGGTTTTGCTGGTGTAAGACTGGGTCTTTCAGTGGAAGCTTTAATTTCTCTCTCTGTATTTCTTTTGTTGCCGGTTTTATTAAACTCCCCTGCTTACTTAACTCTTCCGTTTCATCAGGACACTCAACACAGAAGAGAAAAATCTGGTCAACCATCTCATGATGTGTTTCCTTCAAAAAAATCTTTCTTCTTGTAATATATTCTATAATTTTTGCTAAGAAACTTTGAGCCTTTTCCTTCTGTGGAATGGAAGCTGAGGTATTCAGCTCCAGGTAGACACTGTTGACTTTGATGAAACTGCAAGACTTTGCCAGCTGAGTTGGTGCAATCTCCTTCTTTAACAGAGGAAGAGAAGGAGGGCAGAGCTGCTGTCACGTCGCGTGTCCGCACAGTGCAGAGTGGCGTTGGGCAGGGGCAGAGGGTTGGAGCCCAGGCATTTAGCTCAGGTGAGGCAGCGTGGGAGCCTTGGCTGCTCAGTTAGGCTCCTCAGCCGTGGTGCATCCTGCTCTGCATGGATGTGTCCGTGTTGCTTAGGACCATGAACGTGCTTTTGAAATACACCTATATTGCCCCCATTTGTGCACCTTGCTCTGTGTTTTGGAATAGTCTTGGAAAGCAAATACTGGCTGACAGCAAATGGGAGGTATTCTCTAGCAGCTCTCCCTGTGCACTGCTGCTCCAAGGGACAGTAATGACACAGGATCACTCCCTTCCTCCCTCCCCCTCTCCCTCTCCCAAATTCTGCAGGGTTGAAATGTACGGCCTCAGCATCAAGCGTTTCACTCCTATAGATTCATTCTTATTGATCTGCTTTAGGGGATCATATAGAGCTCGTGGGTACCTCTGCATAGGTCATATGAACAAATCCCCTGTTCTCTGATAAGGAACATATCCAAACGTGATGTGATTTTTTTTTTTTTTTTTTAAATGAGAAAAAATTCATCAAGAATCAGGCAGTTGACTCATGGGAATAAAGTTTTGACTGGGAGGAAAATGACCCTGACCATCAGAGCAAATCATCTCAGGGACATGGAAAATTATTGCCGAGTAATGACATTGTTATTTTATTACTGAGGCACATTGAAGTCATGAACCAGCACTCACTTTTACTAGCTACTAACAAAATTGGGGTGTATTTCACAGCAAGAGAATGAATCTGGAGGTTAAAATTTTGCATGGATTAAAGAAGAGGCACTGTAAGTTCATGGAACTGAAATCCACTGAGAATTAATGAGTGCATAAAAACCACATCCAGTTCAGGAAATCGCTGGGCTGAAAGTAGCTGGAGGCTGGGAGAACAGTGAGGGGGATGGGCAGATAGATTTGCTCTCTTCTTACTATTTCTAATCACTACTTTGACTACTTCTCTGGCTGCTCTGGCACAGATAAGAGGTGGTCCTCTCCCCCGAGATCAATTTCAGCCCTTTTCAGGCTTAGGACTGAGCACCTTCGTCTTTCCAATGCTTTCCAGAGAGCTGCCTGTGCAGCTCCCCTGAGTTCAGCTGTAGCAGCCTTGGTGCCACTGGGAATCAAAAGAGGATTTGGTCTCCTGAACTTTCAGAAGAAAATTTCCACCAACTCATTATTAATTGGGGCTAATTTATCCTTGGCATGACCTTTCTGTGGGATGGCTACTCTCACATCAGCATGGAACCTGTGATTATGCAGTGACTGAGATATGCTTATGTCAGCCATGGAGAGATTATCCAAAATGGAAATCCCTTTTCCACAGGAGACGCCACCTTTGCACTGTGCATTATGTCTTTGACAGGTTGTAGAACCTTTGTGGATTAACTGCAGATTTTTCCCTAAATTTAGAGTGCCAGAAAGCTGCTTCCAGTTTGGAAACATACCAGTTGCTCCGATGGGAGATGCTAAAATGTACAAAAAAGTACACAGACTTTGATACAGATGAAAAAGAAAGGGTATTTTCTTTCCTCTATCAAGGTCATGTGGTCTGACCAGCCTTATGTAGAATAACTTCATGAAAACTTTGAATTCACGTAGAAATAGATATGGTTTCATTTTGGGTGATTTTTTTTTCTATTTAAATATAATTCTTTCTCTATGTATATATACATACTAATACAGCAGCTTTTAAAATCACCAGATGTGTAATGACTGCTTTCAATCTGAAAAGTGGCCCATAGTAGATGGAATATGCCTAACCATTCCCAAAATCATGGAGCTTTATTGTCTTAAATAAAATGAATTTTGAATAACGAGGAGAAAACTGAAACCTTACTTTAACTTGCATAATGACAAAATAGGCAAGTTATTTAAATAAAATATTATTTAAAGCACCTAGAAATCTAAGACTTTTCCTGGCAGAGATTTTGTACAGCTTGGGGTAAGTGCTGTGTGAGAGTTTCTTATTGCTGGAAACAGAGGCCCATAATGGAAGTGGTGACAGACCTTAAATTAGTGCAGTGCTACTGTACAATAATGTGTATTCTCAGTGCCATATGGTTGTGATATGCAGCTGTTTTCTTATGCTGATTATAAATTTGGACTGTCTGGCAGACATTAAAGAAGGGAAAGACATCATTGATCATTTTATCTATCCACTCTGGGTCGGTGAAAGATCATTACTGCCAGTCTCAATTTCTGTTTTTTAATTATTTGCATTGCTGTAGTTGTCCCAAATCCCCAGGCAGGTCAGCATCCCCTTGTTCTGTGCATTACACACATCAGGGTAAGCGTTGCTTGTTTTGAAAACACAGAGCAGCTAATGTGCAGATGTACTCAAAGGCAGTAGAAACTGAAGCCAAGGTGACATGATACTGAATGTAAAGTCTACAAATTCTTTGCTGCTTCACTCTCTGCTCATTTATTATCACCCGAGTCTCTTGGTTTGCTTACCAGGTCACCTTAGCTGGCTGAAGGTTCACAGGCACCCCAGACCTGGTGTGTGGAGAAGCAGATCCCTGTGAACGAATGCAGAAGGGATGTTCCAGGAACAAGAGCCACCACAGGCAAACTGGAGTCATTTGTCTGAGGCACCAGCAAGACAGAGCATCACAGGGAAAGAAGTGGAAAGGCAATGTCAGGGGACAGAAGAGCCTGTAAAAACATTTGCAGAATTATTGGAAATTTGTCTATGCCATAAAATGGTCACGTGGTAGAAATCCCACATCTAGTGGGAACTCGTGCCATTAAGTCCAGACTGTCTATGTAACACAGCACAGTGACCTGTCATTGTATTTTCTCGGCAGGGCTGATTAGCCTGGGCACAGCCCTGTCTGATGTGGGAACAGCGCGTCAGATGTGAACTGGCTCAGCTCCAGACAGCTCAGTGCATCCCTGTATCACACGCCCCAGCACACCAGCTCTGGGATTAGCTTGGAGAGACCTCACTTGGGTCTGTTTTAATTGGTCCATAAATGATAAGAAGTCCACATTGCTTTTCTTATCCAACTATCCAGTTTAATAATGGAAGTTCTTTCTGATGATTAGACAGGTCTTTTCCTTTTAAAAAATATTTCATCCTAGTATAAATTAATTGCCCTCCAAACCCAGAAGAGAGTCCTTTGAAAAAGAGACATCCTGGCAAGGCAAGCAACCGTGTGTTTTGTTGCCATTTGGGGGACTTGTACTGAAATCCCAGCCTTTGCTGCCTTTCTCCTGCTAAGGAAGAAGTACCTCATATCACAAACCAGCAGCCCCTTCAGGCAATTGCCATTTAAAGAGTGGCATTGATGGACTCTGTAAGGAGCCCTATTCAGTGCTCTCTGGCTGGCAGCATGATGTCAGTGATGTGGGCGGCAAACCCCTGAATTTGCTTTGATGGTATTTGTGCTCTTTTTTTTCCATTTTTCACGAATGAGTGATTCATTTCTTTGAAACAATGTGTTTGGAAAGCCTGCCCCACTAAGGAATTGTCTACGCAGTGGGGGAGGCATGGAACATTGTATGTCCTCATGGAAGTACCAACAGGGGTTGTGCCAGATCCTTAGAGCAAGAGGTAACAGGGATGCTTGTATCAAAGCCAAAGCTTCATGAATCAAAGGCGCTGACTCTCGAGCACAAGTGCCAGCATTTGGGCAGATAACCCAGCCCATGCCAATTTAGGGAGAGAGAAATGCCCCATACTAATCTTGTGGATTCAAAGAAATGCTGCATAATCAATTTTGCATATCCCACAGCCTTGAGAGTCTTCATTTATAGATATTAAGTGAAGAAATTAAGGTAATGATGAGGGCTCGTCTCCAGAAGAAGAAAAAGCAGAAAAATTCTGCATCATTTTCTACCAAAAACTGATGTTGCCTCACGTGGTTTGTTCTAAAACACAGGGGGGTCAGGGAAACAACATTGGGAGAAGAAACAGTGGATGTCAAATCACATGCTCTGCAAGTGGATCAAGTACAACATAAATGCTCATGTGGCAGGAGACCAGAAGCAGATTTTGGCTGGTATGAGGGATGTTAGAGAATTCAGTGCTGTCTCCAGTAGTAAGCACCTGACATTTGACATTCACTAGCAGGGTCATTCAGACTCCTTAGGTTAGGCTAAGGCAAAATGTTGTATGCAATGGATACAACAAGGCACCCATGGAAAATCATCAATTATCCTGTATGCACAATGGAGCTGGAGGCAGCATTAGATTAAACTCTAGAAGCAGGGTCATGTCTGAGCTGTCACTTCGATGAAATGCCTGCATTGGGCTTAAAAATCTGTGCCTGTGTTCACTCAGAAAGAAAATGTAGAATTGCCTTCTGCTTAGAGGTGTGTAATCAAGAATTTCTCATTCTCTTGAAAAGGTAGCTAAAAACCAAGGTGGCTGCACAAGATTTACCTAACATTTTTGTGATTATAAAAAGAAGTAGGAACAAAGCTTTGTAGCTTAAGACACATACAAGGATATTAATAATTTAACTTCGCATTTCATACGTAAAATGTTAAGTGGTTCATTGCAACAGCTGAGCTCTACCTTGCTGGAAAGATTGGCTTCCTCTCCCAACAAATTTTGCAGGGAGAAGTCCCCACAGGAAAACTGGTTGCCTGACTTCACATCACAACCTATATCTGGTTCAAAGGATTGGTCCCAAACAGTAGGACAGAGGACTTTGTGTTAGCAATGTCCAATGCCATCAAATACCTAATTAGTGTTTTCTCAACGCTTTTCATAACAGCAAACTGCTTAGGCTACTTATTTGAAAAGTGGAAGACCTGACTCCACCCTCTTCTGAAGTTTAAATTCGATCACTCCTACATGACAGAAAATGTTGGATTGGGCAATCTTCATGCCTTCTCTTAAAAGTAAGCAACTGGGCAGGTGTCTAAGTTTATTATAAATACAGTTTTATTTCTGTTTAATGTGTCCTGGATAGAAGTGGATGAATATGCATTTTACAGAATAAACACGGAGCCTCACCCAAATCATTATTAAACTGGTCAGCAAAATTCAGTGTGTCAGTGCTCAGATTCCATCTCTGTAACACATTTTGAAATGGTGAGTTTACAGAGACACTTAATTTAATGAACTCTCCAATCTTACAAGAGAAAAAGTGTCCTGTTCTCCTCCTTTCCTTCCCTCTCCCAGAAGATAACATATGCAAGAAGATGCTGTCCACAACAGCTGCTGTGCTCTGGTTTTCCAGCTCAGTTTATCTGCTGGGTTCCTCAAGCTCAGTGGTGCTCAATGAGAATAGAGAAAACATCATTCTTAAACATTCAAAAGCAGCTCCCCATTTGTCGTGCAGTTACATACACACCATAAAATGACTAAAGACAAGGAAATGCTTTGAAATCAGACCCCCCCCCTTTTTTTTTTTTTTGGCTCTGCCACTTGGTATTCCATACGCACTGAGTAGATTTTTCCTTCTGGTTTTGACAATAAATACCATTATAAGTCTGAGAAACCTGTGTGGTTGAAAGTATTATCAAAATGGCACATACAAAAATTAATTTTCTAACAATCATTTTGGTAGGAATTCCCCAACTAGCCCCCTTAAGTTACTTAGAAAGGCATTTTTTATTCTCTAATATGGGGAACATTGGAATTTTCAGTGCAAATGTTATGGATACTATTTTGAGTAACAGTAGAAATATGCTTTCAAGAGGACATATTCCTTGAATCATTCTATTCCATGTGGTTTTTTTATAATATTGATGCAAAATGAAAAAAACCAAACATTCTGTAGGACAGAAATTCTGAAAAATTTACCAACATTTTTTATTGTATGATATTGAATTGATATAATATTAAATATTAAGTATCAAACATTTAATGCTTATTTTTCATATAAGCCAGTTTATTTTATATTTGTGATACTCTGTTAACATTATCAAATCAGAACCAAAATACTTTCTTATTTTATAACAATAATAAATTCAAAAAAGCAAATAAATAAATATATCCCAACACTGACAGATTCCTGACAAATGTTTTTGGTTTTGTGGAACTGTATTTTCTGATGGAAGTCAGCACAGCTCAAAAATTTTCAATCATCTTTAGAATTATACATAAAGGAAAAGACAAGGGAGGCTTTCAACCACTTATGGAAATGAAAATCATATGGATCCTATTGAAGGCTACTGAGGTTTGGGTACCATGTCCCAAAGGATCCCCTGAAAACCCTGAAAGAGTGTCTCAAGCACAGTACATACTTGCTGCCTATTACTTTTAAAAATAAAAAGTGTTGGAGGCACATGTCTAGGAAAACTTGAAGCACTGTGTGCCGTCTTTAACTTCTAAGGAGCTATAGAAAAATACTTCCTCTTTTTAATCCTAACAGATAGATTATTCCTACTAATAGATAGTGGGAATTTCAATATATGTTATATGTTGGTGCTTTGTGATTTCTGTTATACACTTATTTCTCAAAATAAAAAAACAAACAAACAAAGAACCAAAGACAAAAAATAATCCAAAGCATGTTTTAGCATTTTATTGGAACTCTATGGAATACTTTGAAATTTTATTTGAAGTTCAGAAACTGATGTTAAGTCATCAAACGAGATTCCCTGCCTTTATATAACTGATTGCAATTCATTCTAAACTTCAGTTGTGTCTCCCTGCATACTAACTTCACAAACACAAAACTTCCCACTGCACTTTTATTCACAGGCTTGTCAATCAGGTGCTCACCGTTCCCTTAAAGTTTAAGCCTTATTAACCTACACACTGGATTTGACTGATGATAGGCCACAACAAACAAAGAGCACCAACTCTCAGGTTCCAAATCCTGTCATCCTAGTTCAGAGGGTCCCTGCAAACCCCCTGTAAGAGATGAAAGGATCAGTCAAATGTCTGATTATTCAAACACACAGGCAATGAGGGCACATTGTGGAAAAAAAAAGTTAGTGGAGTCCCCTGCTGATTGAGATATCTTCTAAAAAAAATTTGATGCTGATCTTTGTATGCAGATAGCATTGGTTTCTAGCCCAGGTCTTCATGGGTTATGTCAAAGGCATACTGGGAACACCATGTGCAAGATCTGGACTGAACATATACTTGGCAAATATTGTTAAATTGAATTCACCTCATGCCAGTGTTGCTGAGCTACAATAGGAAGCCAGAATGTCAGCTACTTCAGAGGAACTGAAAAATCACCGTAATTCTGTCAAGGACAATTTTATTTCATTCATTTTCATATGCAATTTCATATTTTAGAGCTTCAATATAGGCATATACTTATGCCCTGATTTGGTGTATTACAGAGATTATTTTATTATGAAAATTCTGCTCATTTATGGCTTGGGCATGTTGGTCAAATGTAATTCCTGCAGACCAAGCATCACTGCATTTATCAGGATTTTCATTACTGTTGGTTAATATTAGAGAATTGCTCAGAGACCCCACTCAGGTATAGGACCCTACACATAAAAAGTAATGGTCCTTTCATGTTCTGTAAGTGCAAATCTAAATAATGACTATGAACTGTACAATGCAAAGCAGAAGAGCTGAAGGAAAGAGAATTATCATATTAATGAAGAAATCTAGAAAGTTGGATTTTTTATTACTGTTATTATTTTTTAAAAAATCTTTGGACTTTAATATGAGATAAATCAACAGAATGCACAGCAAGAAAGGACCATCTACCATGAAGGCAGACTACAAAACAGAAGCTGACCTTAGGTTTTCCCAAAAATATTTGCTTTTATGCCTTCTTTCATGCTCTTTTTTATTTCACTTTTCTCCTAAGAAAGAATAAAAATAACTGTGCAGTATTCCAGCAACTGTTGAACCTGCATGAAACAGCATTCAGCTTCTGACCGTAATGGCTTGTGAGCTTCCCACTGAGCTAACTACCAGTTAGTAAAATGTAAATGACACAATAAACGGGGCTCATGAGAGGATCAGATCATATGTACATTTTTATATAATACCTTTTGAGAAGAGGGAAACAAGTGCAGGTTATAGCTGAATAGTGCAGGGAGCACGTGGCAACAGGTCCTTTATTCTGTATATCAAAGCAAACCTTTTTTTTTTTTTTTTCCTGGGGAAAAAAAGGCATTACAAACTGATGAGTGAAATACTTTTGTCGCTGAAAAGCTGGTTTTCCATCCCAGAGTAACAGATTCAAAATCCAGATGGCTTTACTTATGTATCTCAGGACAATAAAAGAAATTAGGTAACAAAACAATGACAAATATCCCATCAGGATATGACTTTCTTGTAAAAAGTTGAGTATCCCACTTTTACAATACTGTCAGGAAGAATCCTGAGTCATAGTGGTACAAACCACATTATTTAAGAATGTTCTATTTAATATTTTTAGTATGATGCTGCATCAACCTCAAAGGTATTTAAATGTGCATCTTTCTTGTTTTCTGTACTTGCTCAATATGTTTGACCATTTCTTTAGAAAATGATAATACTAAGATTTTCATCTGTTTTCTGTGTCAGCTACATCTTAATACTTCTATCCTTTAAGAAGATTCCTGCCCATTCAATAAGCATGTTAAATAAGGGGTAAATGTATGAATAAACTTGTTATATGATTCAGAAGCTCACAGCAAAAAAGCAACCAAGCATATACAAGTAATACGCTGTTCCTCAGGGAATACAATACTTGTACCATAGCTCTGGCTTTATGTTGCAGAGTTGGACTGAGCCTGAGAGATGAATGTAAAAGATAAAGAAGCATTGTAAGGTCAGTGACTGAGCTCCTCTTTTTGCTAATCGGCTTCCCTTGTTATCCATCCAATTTACTAGAAGGTTAACCTTTTCATTACTGCTAGAAATTAGCTAATTTTTTTTTCAAATGAAATGACCAGCGTAACAAATTGGACTTGCTGCTGTTCATACAGCTCAGTAACAGTAAATGTGACTAAAAAGAAATAACTAAATAATGAATAAGTAAATAAAAATTTAGCAACTCAGCAGCATTTTTCCCTCCAAAGAGCATTCAAATGCAAATGGGTTTACATGAAAAGAGGCACCAGGCCTTCATAGATAAAATATTTCATGGAGATAGAGCTTCCAAGGCCATGGGAGGAATGCCAATGTCACATATTAATTAAGAAAGTATTTAAGATGAACTGACGTGGAATTTTCCAAAGGAACATATCCCTGTTGAAAAAGCATTTTCTTTGAAACTAACCTTTCATACAGAGATTCTGTTCCAACTGTCTCTTAAATGTTAAATGCATAGAATATTGCATTTCAGTATTTTTTAAATGTAAAATTCATTACCCAGGTTGAAATTATCACAAAAGTCAGGAAAAAAAAGCAGGATAGTTTTAGATCAGTGAATCAAAACTCATTATATATCCACAAGCCTTTAAGAGGTTTTTCTTTTCTTCTTGGATCAAGACAAACAAGTAAATTTGCTGAAAAAAGTGCAAAAGTCCATTTTTTTAAGCTGTATTCTACATCCCAAGGTAAGAATGAAATAAAAAAATGGAATCTGGATGGGTGACCCAAAGATGAGGGCTTTTGGTAATCAGCTGGAAGATGGAGGTTGAGTGCTTGGTTCCATCACAAGATATTTTTGTGGCTTTTGCCTAAACAGTTCATTCCATGTTCACCTGTCCTAAATTCATGAAAGCAATTAAATATTTAGGTCTCGGACAGTACCATTTGTCGCCTAGAAAAACACATAAAAGGAATTAGTACCCCAGTTCTAGAGCATACACAAAGGACTGTCCCAAAAGCTGCCATAAGATAATATGGCAGATGGATAGACGCTCCTTAGGAAGTGCTGTCTCAGGAGAAGAGTTGGTCCAAAGTTACAAGGACTTTGAAGAGGCTGACAAGGAATGAAAGTCCCCAGAAAGACCACATTCATTAGATGTACCCCAGCCATGGCCAATGTACACAGGTGGCACAAACAGCAACCACTCTGCACTGTAATTTCTTGCACTAAGGAGGTGATGTGTAAAAGGCATATTTTACTCAAACATTGACTGATCATCCTGGTTATTAGTGGGACCCTCCTGATAGGTTCTACCACAAAGGATCAGTTTAGGGGTTAATATCCTAAGTCAGTATTAGCTCTGTGGACACTATAGTGATGGAAAGGAGGGATGGATTGCCCTAATTCAGAAGAAGACTGGGAGAAATGTCTATATTTTGCCTTTCTTAAAATATGTATACCAATGCAGAATATTAGGGAGGAGACCATATGAAAGCATTTAAAATATAATGAAGCAGAGGTGTAAGTGAAAACAAGAGAATGCAGATCATCAGCAAGTACATGGCATATTAAACAAATTCAACTCTAAACATGAAGGAATTGATGCAATGACATCAAACACCAAAGAAGAAGAAAACCTTAGGAGCTGTTCCGTATTGAGAATTAAAAATTCAATGTTTTAAAAATGTGATCTTAACACTTATAAGAACAATATGAATTCTGAGATTCCAAAGTTATATTTTCTATGAAAGTTTAAGTGGGCATTTTGTGTGTCATATTCTATCCCAATGGTATAAGAAGAAAGTTGAGAATTTTTATGAGTATTATAACAAGCCATTGGGCTTCAGTCATTCCATTGATTTGGCTCTCATCCTCAGTCTATATACTTTCACCTTCTCTTTATCCTTCATTTCTTACTATAATACAAAAAACTGTTGGATGAATCTCTGGAAAAATTTTATTTTTTAGGCCAGGTTTGGTTTTAATAATTCTTTAAAATAATGATGAAAAGACATTAAATTTTCTGGCCTTTAATCTCAAAAGTAATAAAAGCATTTGAATAAGTCTATTATTTTCAAAACACTATTATGAGTATAGAACATAAGAGAAAAACTACGTATTTGTAAATTTGGCATAGAGTCAAGATGAAGATCTTTAGGCAGAGGAAATGGGAAAGATCTTTGGGAGAGTTTTCAATTGAGATAGAAGGGAAGGATAGTGAAAAATTGTAAGAAAGTGTTCAAAAGTTTCAATTTATGAATTTCACATTTAATAAATGTTCGCACCCACTTCGAGTCTTCATAAACCTAATCTGATCTTTTGTACCTTTTAAGTGCACAAATTCTTAATGAAGACATAGTTTTGTGTTCTTTGCATAGTAAAAAATTTGTGCCGGTTTTGGATTTTTAATGTTGGGATTCCAAAATGCAGCATTTAGGGGTTTCATTCTACCCTCAGTTATGTATCGCAGGTGCTTGACATCTCTTAAGTACTGAGACTCATCATCTCAGTTTGGATCCCCAACAGTTTAGCCTTACTATTTTGACTTAATGTTGGCATTTATTATAATCATGGATAATTATGTATAATTATAATTAAGCCCTAATCCTCCTCAATTACACTGACATAAATTAGGCATAAGGCATAATTTAATCAAAATTAATGGATTTACGGCAGTGTGGAGCTGACACAAGGATAAATCCAGATCTTGTATCTTATAATGAAGTGTAGCATACCAAATATGCCACAGTGAACCCATCTTATAGATAAGTATTGTTCAGTTACACGAAATGTTTGTTAATCATTGACTGTCATTACTAACAGAAAGGAAAAATTGCATTGGTTCAGAAAATAAAGGAAAAATTTCAAAGAAAACACAGAAATCTGAAAGAATTTCAACTCTTGTACAAAAGAAAAAACATTTGTAAGATCATAAGGATGTTTATAAAGACTACTTTTGTTTAAAAAAATCCAAGGAAAATCCATTCCCTTGGGCATTTTAAATGTATGTGGTAGAAATACATCCAGATGCTAACTTTTCTGACTGACCAAGAGTGGCCTTAGAAAGGTGGTTGGGGAAATGATCCTTTACAAAACATGGGATACAAAGCTTATGTTGTTGAAAGGAGAAGCATGTAATCAGCTAAAGAATTCCTGAGAAAGACCAAGGGCAGCAGATACTGAAACCTTGAACTTCCTTACTTCAATGCATTTTTTGCATGCTTCCTGAAGAAAGGAGCAACCAAGGGAATTTATTAACTTTTAACTTAATTAGGTAGATGCAAAAAAAAATGTTCATTCCTGGACCAGTCTATTTAGACACTGCAACTTTCAAAAAATTGTAGCTCCTCTCTATGGACTCTAGTGGGGATTTTTTTTAAGAGGCTGTGTGAACTTTTGCATCTTCTAAATATAACACAAGAGAAGTTTTAAATGACAATTTTAGGTGCCCAATTGCATGAGAACATATCTAAGGCAACAGACAGTATGGTGTGTATATATGTGTGTAAGTTTGATTCAGACAGTTTATGGAAATCTAAAATAAACCTTTACAAAATAATACAAGAGTCAGTTCCTGTGAAATCTGACAGATCTCTTTCTCACACACACTACATATATATGCAAACATTTTTTTTTTCTAGCTTGGATTCCTGTTCATTGCTCTCTGTCAGGGAATATATAACCTAACTCTAACTTTCCCAAGCAACATTGTCAAACCTATAATATAATTTAGAGTTATGCTCTCCCTTAGCTTACTTGTGCAAAACTTATGTTTTGCTTTTTTTTTTTTTTTAATTTAATTGCCTCTTACTGTGATATTGTTGATGGAATAAAAAGGGACACTGTTTTAAACTTTTCTCATGTTAGGCTTACAAAAAATTGCTAACAGAAGCAACAGAATTCAGATTCCCTGTTTCCCTCTAAGCTACAACTATTGTTTCACATGGTGTCTTCTGTGTCAATCAAAAAAAGATGAGGAGACGATGCTGTCCCTGGCAATGGAAACTCAATGCTGGACCTCCAGCCTGACAGGAGCCATGGACTGTGTACAGAGCTAAGACAGAAAACAGATTTTAAGAACCACTTTTACAGCAAACCAAGCTATAGGTGCAGAACAATCACTCTTAAACCATAATCAGATTAATTTCATTCACTGGGTTGATTTAGAGTATCAACGTTGCAAAGAAGGTTGAAACAAGTCCTGTTGACAGAAAAGTACCTAATTCTCTAACCTAATTCACAGGCTACTGGCAGTGAATTCACTGGATTACTTCCAAATAAATTAAAAAGTTTTGGAATTAAGAGTAGATAAATTACAGTAAAGTCACCAGACTTCCTCAAAGCCAGGGTCTAGAGCGCCAAGACAAAATTCATATAGAACAATTTCATTTTTACAATGGATTCTTAAATCCATTAACAGGTATTATTGTCTATTGCACCCTTTAGAGGTATAAATATTATACAAAGAACAACACATAAATGTGATACATAAACTGTATCACAGTACTGGGATAATACTAAAAGTCCCACCTGCTGTAACTCCCATATTATCTGAACTGCTATTAAAATATGGGGATTTTTTTTGTCCGCATGGCACAGTTTTGCCACCAGTCTTGTGTCCCTACTAGCAAATCCTATAATTTGCTATCAATGTTGCAACCCTTTTAATATTGTCATCAGCTGCATATTCAGTCTCTGAATCAATAACTTTAATCATCTTTATGGTTGTTCTTTTATTCATGTCTATTGATTATAGTACCGCAATACAAAACATCGAGGGAAGGAAATGACAAAGGACCATTGGAAAAAACAAAACCAAACAAATACAACTAGGAAACCTTTGAAATTAAATAATTCTTCCAACATGCTATCTCTGAAGTATTTTGATGCACCAGGCATTGTAGGGAATTTGTCTAGAGGCCTTGGTAAAGTTTTATGCACAATATATTTCAGCAAAGTCAAGATTAATATAATTTTGGTGAAAATTTATATACATGAGGATTTTTTTTAATCATGCAAAATAAACAGCAAATAGTAACTGAAAGACAAATTAGATAAACCAAACAATTGAAAAATGGTTTCTCCTCCACTTTTTTCAGTCACGGAACGGTTAAGATGTCCAAATGCTTCCTTACTTATATTTAAACAAAATTACTTAACATGTCTGAAATAACTCAGTAGACTATTCCTCTGACTAAAACCACATGGTTGTACATAATTTAAGAAATTCCTGAGTTATTCTATAGAGATTATCCTGACTCTGGACCTAGGTTCACAAAGGTAGAATACTCCCAAGTGTTAATTTGCTCCTTTGTTTAATTCCTTTTTGCAAACTTAACTCTTTTGTTTTAGTCTTGGGAAAACCATTTGCTCCATCTCCTTACTGTCCAGTTAGGAGGAAATCTTGAGGGCATGACAGAAATTTTAATTTTCTGCTTCTATCATCATTATAATGATATCCTTGGGGAGGCAGAAAGAAAGTATAACAACAGCAATGACCAAACAAACAAAAAACACCAGAAAAGATGCTGCATTGCAAGGATTAATCTCAGAGGTTTGGTAAAACCTGGATTACCTTTGGGCAAGAAGAACTTCTACAGTAATCCTTGCTAAAGGCTGTGTTTGAGCAAATCAGAGTCTGTTAGCAGCTTCACATGGGTGCCAGAAAACACTGTATTCAAACTCTCAGATTCAAGCCCTCAGATTCAAACCCTCAGAAAGGTTTGACCTCTATGAACCTAGGGGTTCACAGGAGTTTCTGCAGAAGATAGGATTTTGAGGAGATATGCACACATACAATAGACCTTGCAGTTTATATCCATTCTGAACGGTGAAAGAATAAAATCTATTTTGATGTGCTGGAAGTCAAAACATCTTCCTGCATGTGATTCATCCATCTCTGTAACATTACACAGAACTGGGTAAAAACAAGTTTTCTTTTTTTTTTCCAGATTGAAATGTGGGCGTCAGGGGGCTAAAAGAACAGTTTTCTCTTTCTTTTTTTTTCCTAAACATTTTTTTACCCCTCTTCATTGGAAACATAATGCTGTCAGCTGTCCCTGCCATCTTCCAATTTCAAGTTCTCTCTCTCCATCTGTGTTCATACTTTTTTTTAACTCTTAATCAGGTCCTGCCTTGTCTTTGTATAGGAATTCATCATCATATGGCACCAATTCAGACCTGTAACATGAATAAAGGTTGGTATTTATCATAACTGCTGTAAAGGAAGTGCCTTTAAAAGGGAAGAGAGCATGTAATTCCCTGCCATTCACTTTCTCCTCAACCTTTCACCTTTTAATCAGTAGCCATAACCCAAGAAGATCTCACAATGGAAAGTTAATTATGAGGTCATGAAGATGAAAGCCTCTGACTTGCATTTTCTAAAGGTACTTTGCTTTTAAATTATCCTTGATTTACCTGCATGAAAGGAAAGGAAGTTCCCAAAGATTATTCTAAATGGACCAGACTTTCAGATGCCAACATTTCCAAGTGAAAATGGAAATGCAATCCTGTCAAATGTCCTTTAAATATTTCTTAGGGAGTAGGCTTCAATTTACCAATATGACCTGACACATAAATTGAAGATATATTCATGGATATGAGTGTATGGAGCACTCAAAGACAATACTTTGTGGAGTCTGCACTTTTCACAACTAGAAAGGTATCTAGATGCATTTTCCTATGTAACAGAAAACTCTAGAACTTAGGTATTTTTATCTATCAGCGCTGAGAATCTGGTGTGTACTATTGAGAACCGCAGGGACGAGAGTGTTTGTAGGACATTGTCCCATTCTGTGCTGAAAATTCTAAACTTATTCTGTCTTGACAGTTGCATATGTTGTAGGCAGCTGGAATAACTGCAGAAAAAAAATATCAGTTTGTTTTATAACATCTAGTATCCAGGAAGGTAAGATGAAAAGTTTGCCAGCTATAAATAGCAATAACATGTATTTGAAATTGTCCTTTTTTTACATAAGAATAAAGATAGTCTGTTCACACAGTGGTTAAGGCAGTCACCCCAAAGATAATCAAATAGTTAAACAATATGCTCATTTCAGAGCTACACAAATTGAATTACTAGACTACAGAATACATGTTTTGTCCATCTGATCTGAGCCCTGTCAACTTAAAATGTATCCCCTTGGAGAAGTTATGTTTGCCAGGGAGGAAGCATGGCTCCATCAGACAAAGGGGACATGAGCACCTTTGCCCACACGACTGCTAACCTAGAGAGATGTATCAGTGCACCATGGCCAAAGCACGAGGAGAAGTGGAGGCAGGGAATAGAATGAACCTGTCTGGGACCATCACACTTTTCTTAGGAAAGCTGAATGACTGGAGAACCATCCCTTCTGCATCCAACACATGAGCACTGGAGAGGGTCCTGAGGATATGACATTTTCTATGGGCAACTGTGTCTTTTCATTTGATTTCCATATGAATTACTGATTAAGAAACAGAACGTATTTCCCTCTCCGATCATAAATAGTACAGCGATACCAGCTTTCTATGATGTTATTATTGGCTTCACTGTTCCTATCCTAATACTGCTTTAAATTATATCTACTTGGTTATTAATACTCCTTCAGTTGTTTTTGTTTCCCCTAAGGGATGGACAAAACATTTTCTTTGGACTTTTCATGACAGTTAATGGTAGAGGATGAATGAAAAAGAGCGGCTGTGATTTAAGTTGGCAAAGTATTAATTATATATTGCTTCTCCTGAAATAGGACTTAATTCCGAGAACTGAAATCAGCAGTTATAAGGAATTTTCTGCTCTTCTAGGAACAAGCCCAGAATGTCTACACTTGATAAAATAATAGTCTTTTAGCAAGTTTTTTAACATGAACAAGAAAATGTTTTGTGCAAAAGAAAATTTTCCTTATAATGTTATAAACCACGAGGTCAGCTGCAGTATATAAAAGAAAAAAGCACAAAGCTTAAACAAGAGTCTCATGTCTCTGGCATTTCCTTGAAATGCCTTGAAATCGTCATTTGATAGCACTACCTCTTTCTGTAAAATGCAGATGCTGAGGGAATGTATGTGTTCAGAGAACTGTACTTAAAATGCTGCATGAGGATCACAGAAAATATGGATTAATAAAAAGATGAAACAACAGCACAAAGCCGATCCAAATCTAGTTGATGTAATTTGTTGTATAATGTTACTGGTCTGTGAAGACATGGAATGATGAAACTCCTTTTCATTACAATATTATCAGTTCAGCTGTGACAGGAAGCCCTCTGGATACTATTCTCACAGGCTTCTTGTTCACATTTTCAGATAAAGGGAGTTTCTGATATGTTTTGAAGTTAGGCATGATTCAAACCGGAATTTGCATGAATGAGCAATAGTGAGTTTATAATCTGTGCATCTGGTAATCCGTGCCCCTATCCCTCCAAACAGAATCAAGCCTCTTAAATTCACCATGGAACTTGGATGTTTAGTAATTTAATAGGCTTAAGCTTTATTCCTTCAAGGTAATTGTGCAGATACCTTTAATAAAATATACTCAACATTGCCAGCAAACATTCTAGATAAATGAACACAAGAAATGTTAGATGCAACTTTATTATACTGTTAATCCTTGCTGGAAGGCTTCCTGGAGTGTTTGAGGGTCGTGTTAGTAGTGATGATAAACTAATTTGCCATGGCTCTTAAGTTCATGTTATCTTTTCTTATCAGCCTAAGGCTAGGTCAGAAAAAAAAAAATTGGAAACATTTGCCAGAGACAGCAAAGTGGCTAATTCAAATGCCATTGCAAAGTGTCAATCCATCCATGTCTCCATAACAGTTAGTTTAATGGTCCATTTAATTCTTCAAAGCAATTGAATTTCCACCCATACCCTGATAAGGTGCTACACCACCGTGGTGTTGTCCAAATTTATCTTTTTTATATGCAAGACAAGGTTTATATGCAAGACAGTTTAATTTCTCCAATGCAGATTGAGCTAAGAGCAACAAAAGTCTTGCGATTTTTGCTCTTGTGTTTTCAGAGTCAAATAACCTCTAATATTGTGGGGATTGTTGCTTTGGCTTATTTTTTTGGTTGGGTTTTTCAGCTGTCTCAGGACAGTAAGGCCCAAAATGACAAATAAATTTTGGAGTAAGAAATAAAGAACAACATAATAAATCACCAGCTGTTCCTAAATCTTACAGTGTGTGTTCAGCTCAGTGATAATGAGGCAGTAACTCTCATTACCTTCAGCTTGAGGGTTTGCTATACCCAGGACCTCTCAGATAGTCCATTTTTGCACTGGATTGCAAGATGAAGGATCCCCGGCCTTCTGTTGTCTTCTACAGCTCCTTTCTATGCCATTTCACAAATTCTGCTCATGTTCATTCCATGTGCCCTCATGAAGTCAGTTCATTGTTGGCTGAAGTTCCCTTGATTCTTCTATTTTATCCAGGCTGGATTTCATGAAATCAAGCAAACCTCCCAGATTAGAAACTACCAGAAAATGAGTGAAACAAGACTTCTAGATGACATCCTTGGGTCTCGTGCCAATTTAGAGTTCCTGCACGGTCCTCCAGTTCCTGTTGGACTTGCATCTATTATGTATCAGGACAATCTGTTTCCTACCTATAGGCTGTGATGTTTATATCATAAATACCTTCACTTTTATATGTTCAAGTGCAGGATCAGATGAATATAGTTTCCAAAATCTGATGACAATTTCCAAAAGGGTTAACAGATTACATAGAATGGAATTGGTGCAATTGCAATAATTGCAGCTAGGTGTGCCAGAATGCAGTTTTCCTATGTGGAAAAACACAGACTCTTTTCCACATAAGACTTTTACCTCTTAAGTTTATAGTAAATATTTTTGTGTAAATGACCTTCAGCTAAAATATGGTTAATAAATATTCACTGAATTTTATCAATCAGCAGAAAATTATATGATTGTGTACAATAAATTTGAAAATGTTGAAATATCTTACGTATGTTGTTACATACTTTTTAATTTTTATAATGTCTGATCTAATTCACACCAATACTGTAATAGTAGTCCATGAATACAAAAAACCCCTCTCAGATGAAGATATACTAAGAATAATGACCTTATTTTCAAGAAAAAATAATATGTTACACTCAAAATTTGACACTGGTGAAATTAAAAATAGAGTTACTTTCGAGTCAATATATCTGAAATGTCTTTTAAAAATGTTTTTAATCACTGTATTTAACAGTCGAATTATTTTTTAAATCTTCTCAGAAAGGCATCTTTCACACCTAAGTGTTGGCTCAACAGAACTTTATTCAACCTGTGACTTATTGTTTCAATAAAAGTAAGAGGTCAAACCCAGATTAACAATTTAAAAATGCGCCAAAGTCCCATCATGACTGAAGTATGTTGTATATGTTTCTCCTGAGATACTGAGGGTTGATAGATTTGAAAAGTTAGTAGTTTAAGGAAAATGATTAGTAAATATGTTCAGATTTTCACAACCAATGTTTGATTATAATATCAATAGTCTGGTTTGCTGTGGTCTTTTCCCCTTGTAGAGAATTATTCCCTGAGACTCCGGTATTGGTTAATATTGGAAAATAATATGATTCCAAAAGAAATTAAATATTTGTCAAGACTGCTGAGAAACAGTGACCAAAGAGAAGAAAATAGGAATTTAGTTTTTAGATTGAGTGGGATTTTGTCAGTGATGCGTTAGTTTCCCTCACTTACTGCCTTGCTCCAAACTTCTGCAACTGCTTTCTTTCTCCCCAGAAAAACATGATTTGAACAGTTTCATTAAATAAGCAAAGGCAAAAACATATCTCAAAATCCTCCATGAGCACTTTTTAAACATTTGGAAGAGCATTCTTAAGTTTAAAAGTTCTTAAATATAGGAAGAGCATTGCCAGCACGTCAAGGGAGATGATCTTGCCTGGTGATGTGGCTGTATCTAGAGTGCTGTGTCCAGTTCTAGGCTCCTCAGTACAAGAGGGACATGGAATTCCTGGAGTCCACTGGAGGGCAACAAAGATGTTTAGGGGACTGGAGCACCTAATTTGTGGGGAAATGCTGAGAACTGGCCCTGTTTAACCTGGAAAAGAGAAGACTGAGAGGCAACCTCATCAGTGTGTGTAGTTATTTGAAGGAGGGTGGTATCAAGAGGATGGTCCAGGCTCTGCTTGCTGGTGTCCAGCAGCAGGATGAGAGGCAGAAATTGATGCACAGAAGTTCTGCCTGAACACGAGGAAGAAATTCTTTACTGTGCAGGTGACCATGAACTGGAACTGATTGCCCAGAGAGGCTGTGGAGTCTCCCTCACAGGAGGTATTCAAGAACTGCCTGGACACAATCCTGTGCCATGTGCTCTGGGATGACCCTGCATGAGCAGGCAGGTTGGACCAGATGACCCCACTGGTAGTCCCTTCCAAGCTTAATTCTGTGGAATTCTGTGAAGTTAATATTAGGAATCTGAAAGATAGAGATACATGTGTGAGTATATGTACATATAGCATTCTAGAATAAAGTAAATATTATAGAAAATACATTTATAAGACAGAGAAGGTAAAGTTAGCTTTAAACCAATGAAATCTAGATCTGGTTCTGCTTTCTCTGTCTTCATCAAGATTTTTGTATTAGAATCAATGAGCAACTAAAATAAGAAGAGGAAATTAAATAGAGGAAAATATCAGCTTTAGAACCAATGAATTGTTTTGATTCATGTGTTTTAATCAGAGGACATTTTCTTGCTTAGATGTCAGATTGGCAATTTTCTGAAGATAGTGCTCTTAGAACAGTCTCATCTTAACTATAGCATTCAGTAGAAGAGCTAGTCTGGAATTTACCCCATTATTTTCTTATTATATGAGTGCAGCCAGGGAAATATGAGACTAAATTTTGTGGAACTCTTCAAGCCTTGTAGAAGGCACACTGAGAACAATAAGGGAAGAAATATTGCCGTGATTTTTTTTTTTTTCCTACATGATTGTTACTTAGTCAAAAGGAAAGTGTCATTAGCTTCCTTAGTTCTCACACTGGAGTTTTCAGTCAGATGCTGTGTGGTACTTTAAAAAGTAAGCTGCAAAAGCGCAGGAATCTTACATTACTTAGTCCATAAACTTGTTTTCAAGCTTCTTCGTGCTCAAGTGTACAAATTGCTGGACTGCAATAGATGCAAGTCCAGTCATTCCTGCCTTTCAGAAGAATAATCTTGTCCTGATTGCAAGACTCTTCTGCCTGTTGAAGACCACATTCTGTCGAGGCCTGTCTTTCTGGAAGGTTTTCTCAACTCCTTGAAAGGCCTTTGGCAGGAATCTCTTGATGAAGTCCTCAGGCCTGTGCTACACAGGAAGTCAGATGAGATGGTCTTAACATGGTTTCAGTCTGCAATAATGTTAGACCTAAGTCTTCTTAGAGAATGTTGGCTTTGGGACAGAAAATCAGAAGTCCCTGTCTTTGCTGCCCACTGTCCTTAGCATTTGAGCTTATCTCGCTTTCAGAGGAGGTTTGATGCTTTGGGCAAAAAAATGCTCATCCTTAGTTTATTTGTGATGTAAATACACTTTACAAATAGAGAAATTAAGACCTTATTTTGGGGGGTTCTCTATCCAAAGTTAATGAGTGAAATGAATGCAAAGCTTCTCAGAACTCAATAGGGAATAGCTCCTGCATTAAACAAATACTGTGGATAACAGGGAACGAGCACTCTTAATGTGCTACAACAACAGGAGAGCTAGAGACTTACCCACATTTCATTGTAGAGTCTCCATCAGGATTAGAGAACTTTGTTCCTTTAATTAATACAAGGCAAAACTTTTACTCCATGGCTTCTCATCCTCTTCTGTCCTTTTTCATTTCTTTTTAACATTAGTTCTTTAACAAATCCTTCTTTTCAGGGACCAAAAGCTGATATGTTCTGGGGAAATGCCAGCAAGATGTTAGAGATTGGCACAACTAGCTACTGTCATTCTATCAAGACAATAGGATTTGAGCGAAAGGGGTAGAGTTCTCCATGCAGAATTTAGCTGCTTAATCCTCTCTTGTGGGCTGGCACAAAATCAACAAAAGAAAGAAACCAAATTACCCAGCTCTGCTTTGGCAGATTTAGCCACTGTCAGCAGGCCAGAAGTTAATTCCCTCATATTCTTGTTTGCCACCAACTACGGCAGGCCTTGCTGAGCCAGCTTTCCTGTGTAAATCTGTCAGCTGAAATGATGCACAGCATGAAGAAGGAGAGAAAGGACATGCAAAGAGTGTGGTCCTTTTGCCAAATCAAGTCCCCAGAAGTCAGGGGCTGGAACTGGAACTGCCTCCCTGCCTTCATCCTGAGTGACATTTTTGACACAAGATGAGAAAGATTTATCGTTTCTTAAACCACCGTCACACACAGACACACACGCAGACACACAGACACACAGATACACACATGCACACACACACACACACATACACACACACCCTTGCTTGCCAATAAGTAGGGATTGCTGTTGCATTAAATTCTGTGCGTGGGAGCCTGTTTCCCTTCTGGCACTCAGCACAAGCTTCCAGCTGCTTAGCATCTTTCTGAGACTCAACAGAGTGTAGGGTATGATATGTTAATAATGAGGACTACACAGTCATCAAGGGCAGTAAAATTGCAGTGAGGGTAGGAAATGCATCATCAGTTTGCTCTGTCACAAATACTTACTGAGTAGTCACAGCGTATGGTGCCTTTTATTGTGAGCCCAAACTAAGCTCCTGGGTGGATAATGTGACACAGGGGAATCAGGCTGCTGTGTGTCATTCATTATTCTCCTCCTTCCTTAAAATCCAAGTAGGAACCTCTCTGTGAGATGAGGTAAGTTAGGTGCAAAATATTTGCAGCAATGTGCAAAACTACTCAAATCACACAGCTTTTGGCTTGTCATTATGAACCCCAAAAAGGGCATTGCTTCGTGAAAGTTTTTACTTAGGGATGTTTCTTTTAAAGCAAAGAAAATCTTGAAAGTCAGAAAATTAGGAAGAAAAATACAGTCTCCTTAAGAGTGAAGGAATACAGATCTTTTTTAAAGGTAATGGTTTTCACATGAAAATCACAAATGCCCAGGGATTTCACATGTTGTTAGTGTAAAAATGGACATTTCCTTCAAGTACTTAATGAAACATGTTTGACTGAATGAGCAATCCTGCAAAAATGTTGATCTGTGTATGAAATTCTCAGTTAAATTATGTGTTAACAGTTCTGGTTGACTTTATTCTCGTACTGGAAACATTTTTCACTTATATTAGACCAGTATATGCTGTATGTGATGTACGATGATAACAGTGTATATTGGTGATGCAAGCAGTGTAATTTCATGAGTTGTTCTTAAGTTCTGATAATTTCTGTTTCAGATCATGTAAGTACAAAATGATTGTGCAGTACAATTAGAATTTTTTTCCTGTGTTGAGACAAATCATTAGATGATCATCACAAACATATCTATTGATTTTAATAACTACATAGAATGAAAGGATAGATGAACTATTGTTCTCCTAATATCTGGATTTCTTTCTTGACATCAGCAAGCTACTTCTAGCTGTTATAGCATCACTTTATGCAAGTGCCAGACTTGGCAATTATGGCTACTGAGCCTAAATATTAATGGACAATTTCCTACTATTCATGTATGCCAAATGTTGACACAATCAATTGCGAAAACTCACTGCAATTTCTAAATTAAATAGACAGAAAACTAGTACAAAAACTGCCTCTCATCTATTTTATTTCTAGCTCTAACACAAGACAGATGTTCATGTTATTAAAAAACACCATGGAAATGTTGAATGGAGAATTGCAAACATTCTCAAGCAGGTTAACCTGGCTAAAACTCAGGATGCTACCTAAGAGAGACAAGTGCAAGATGACTTACAGGGAAATAATCAACTGCATAAATACAGGTTAGGGAATATTTGATGGATAGGGTTTCAGTTCTGCAGAAGAGAATGCAATTGATCTCTTGTTATGCCATATTTTTTGTAATAACCTTTCAGCACCAAAACTGGATTTTGGAGTCAGTTTAAATGGGAAGAAATGAGGGCAGATCCAACTTGGTCCCAACTCTAAATCTAAGCACTTCACTGAAACACTTGACCCAGGAGTGAAATCTCTGTACACTTGCTCTGTAGTTAATGGAGAGAAATTGGCACTTCTGGAAGAAAAAAGATCTTGGTAAGACTTTGGAGATCTTTCTTAACTGTCTCAATAAAGTGCTTAAATTTTCATGGAATAGGTCCAGGTCTAAGTACCTATGAAAACTGAATTTTGAAAATCCTATGGCCTTGTTAGTTACCTAAGTGACTTAGGTGAATTTTTGAAATGTCCTTCTGAGCTCCCATGCAAGCATTCCATCTAAACCCTTGAAGTCCCACAGAGGAGGCACAGCAGGCACTTTCAAGACATTGGATGTGTTTACCTCATGTCTATGGCTGCAAAGAGGTTTCAGTGATGCAAGACGATAAACCAATTCATTAATTAAAATATATAATGTTGCAATTATACACTAAGGACATGGTTTAGTGGTGGTCTTGGCAATTCTAGGTTAACACTTGGACTCAATGATCTTAGAGATCTTTTCCAACTTAAATGCCTCATTCTATGATTCGAATGCTGCAGTGCTGTACTTGCTGAGGTGTTCTGCAGAGGTCACAAAGCCTTACCCGTTGCATAGATGGCACTTTTCTGCACTTGTAAATCATGTATAATGCTGAAGAGGTGTTTTCCAGGCGTGTTTTCTGGGTTTTCCTATGTGATACAGACAAACTTGACAACTTGCGATTGAGATCAAAAAACAGACAACACAAATCCATTCAACAGAGAAGATCATGATATTCCCCCGAGCCTAGTATCTTTGGACACATCATCCAGTTGGGATTCTACAATGGCTTGGGGGAGGAGGGACAGGAGGGACATTGTTTGTGAAAACTTAGTCTGGATGTTTTGTTGCAAGTCTGATGTAAGTTAAGAAATGCTTCAGGGAAACAAAGCAAAGATGGTTCTGTCTGTAGAGAAGCCTTCACTCTTGCTGTCTAGTCAATAGGAGTGCATAGATATAGATGGGAGCAAGTTTTGGCTCACATAGTTTGAAATCTATTTGAACTCTTAAAAAAAATAAGTTTTAAAAAGGATTTCCTTCCTGTCAGCAAAAAGCCACAGACATCAGAGGAAGAGTCAACCACATGTGTATTTCTTTTTATGCTTCCTAATCAGATGTAACGATTGCTCACACTGTATAGATAGTTTTTATTCAAGGATGTGCATTCCTGAGTCTTAGGACCCTGCCAAGTGTAAAAGCATACAGAACAAGCCACACATGAAGTGATATATGCCCTTAGGCTTTCCTGACTGCAGCAGGACTGGGGGAATCTAACACAGTCCCTCTTCCATCCTGGCTGTTGTAAAGCTCTCAAGAGAAACCACAGCTGGCCTATGTCCAGTAATTATCCCTTTATTGGGCTGGTAAATTACTTTTCTGAGAGCCAGAACAACAGCAGAAGGAAATACGTTATAAATAGTTCTGCAGAAAGTCCAACAAAGGTGTCATAGTGCACGACTTATTCCACCATCCATGAAGCTGTTATCAACAGTGATTCTCCTGCCTGTTACTGGGGTAGAAGGGGAGAAATTAAAAAGTATATTAATAAACTGAAGTGTTGAGGAATTATCAAAAATTTTATCAATTTTTTTTTATAATAAGCTTCTAACTAGAGTCCACTTTTTCTAGGTCTGTCTGTAGTACTGATATCACAGCTTTTGCACGTGCTAGTTCAGGTGTTACCACCAAGTAGTAACAGCAATGCAAAACTGAGTAAAGATGAAGTGCCTAACTTTTCACCCCATTTTTCAAGCAAATATTGTGGCTTCATGAGGCTCTATGTCATTACAGAGAGACTGGTACCAAAAGTAAAACATTAAGACTTAATTTAAGACTTAATTAGGTATATCTACACAACCTGCATTATTGCGTACATGTGATCTGGATTATTATTTATGCTATACATCTTTATATCCTAATACCCTGCTGGTAGACAGCTGGTATCTTTGGTTTCTTAAGAAATCTGAAGAACTAAAATCACCACTGGACTGAGAGTCAGGAGAGATGGGATTTATTTGCACAGTGTTTTACTCATCTGTGATCTTGACTATACAATTTCCCTCTGCCTTTCCTCTTCTCTGTTGACTGTCTTTGAAGAGGGAAGGCTGGTGCAAACACAATGCCTATTAAAACTGGTATTAATTTTTGTGACTTCAAATCAGCTTTTCCAGTTTAAGTCCTATTTCTGTCCAGTACTGTGCACATTCCTTCCCTGCTGTGCACACGCACGCACGCACCCCATAAAATAGCATAAAGAAATGAATTCCATTCAGGCCTGCCATTAGTCATGACTTTTGCATCAGGAATCACCACTGTTTTCAATTCAAAGCGGGGGGGGGAAATGTTTCTCATGATTAATATTATATTACACTTTTTCTGCACTCTTTAGCTTTGAGTGGTGATGGGCAGACAAAATGACATCAATTGTCTGAAATAAAACAACTGAGCTTGTGACATCACTAAAATTTTTCTCTGCTTTTGATTCTGAAGACATATGAAGACAGTCGTTCTAAAATCTCAAATCCGTTCTCCCTTTAGGAGGATATTAAAGTTGTCTGTTGCAAATGTTCAACTCATCAAACCTAAATAAGGAAAAAAACTACTACAATTTGTAGCTGTGAGTATATGACCTGGAGAATAAATAGCTAAAGAAAATCTAGATTAACAACATGAACTATTTTTAAAGTGAAATGGACTTTTTTTTCTAAAACAAGAACTTATAGAAGAGTGTCAGCTTCAGTACAGCCACATTTCACTGAACTGTAATATTCTCTTACCTTCAAGCAGTGGATCCGACTTTGTCTTCATATGTTGTTGGCTTTGTTGAGATTGTTTGGAGTCACTGTAATATCAGTAGTTTAAGTAAACACAATTAAAATAATTCCCAAAACTATGCTGCTCGACACTGCTCCAATTTCCAAAAGAGGACACACTACACACTGGTGTCTGTCTAATACAGCCTCACTGTCCTACTAAACAAAATGTACCCAGAGATGCTGTCAGTTGTGGAGGCCAACAGGCACACAGCAGTCTGTGTACATAACAATAAATTCCACAAGCAACCAAACTGCCCATTGGGAACAGTTTCTGCTCCTATTAAATCCCAGGAATTTTTGGGGAGAGTGCTAGCTGACTGAAATCAAAAATCAGGACAGGGACCATTCTGACAATTTCCTAGTCTAGATCACTGAGTAGTACTACCATGAAAAACATACCTTGGCAGTGTTTAATTTATGGGTATAGATGCAGCTCAGGAGGGATGCAAGTTCTCTGTGTTTTCTTTGTAAGGAAAGGGAAATGGTCTTGTCTTGGGTGCAATTCGTCCTATACTTGCAACTACAGTCATGTAAAACAAGTTGAATGAATCAAGACCTGAAGGTGTCTATTCATTTTCATTGTCTGTAAAGTGAACTTAGAGATATAGAATAAGAGAGGTTATTCTAAGATATAGAAGAGAGATCTAAAGGGATTAATCTCCCTCATATGATTAGAGCAACTACTTAGTGATGATGCACAGCCAGCACACATCTCTACTTTTCCAGCATATGAGGCTACCAACTTGAATAGCAGCTTCTTTCAGGCACAAAATCCAGATTGATTCCTAGTTTTCAGATATCAAAAGGCTTCTGTGCAAATCAGTTTTTGCTTATTTACGTGTGCAGTACAGGCTTTTCAGGAATCTGAAAGAAGCTGTTGTTTTTGCAACTGTGGTATGAGATAATTAGACACCCGACAGTAAGGACTTGTATGTTGATGAGTTTCAGAAGAAAAGTAGGAACACAAGATCAGAAGAGTACTTTTATGATACTGAGACCAGTCCCCTCCAGTACAGGCAAATCACAGGCATTAAAAAATCTCTTTCTAAATATTTATCTGTATGAGTAGATATTTGTTCCTGTGCTCTTACTGAATGATTGAGTCAAATAACTTCCCTTGTCTAGTTCTCACAAAGCTTCTTCCAGTTTCCAGCCTAAATTTATGCTTGACTGTTCTGTCTTTACTTATTCTTGTGCCAAATTTGCCATTTAACGGAAATAATAATTTTTCTTCCATGCTGTTAATCTCCATGATATGCTTATGGAGAGAAATCATGTCTTCTCTCAGTCTGCGTTTCAATGAGTGATACCAATGAAGGTCTTTGGGTCTTCTACCTGGGTCTAGTCTACCTTCTGTGACTGTTCCAGTTTAAATTAGCCCTTTTTAAACACAGATTTCAAAAAAATGTATAGTTAAAATTTCTCTAATGCCTTATAATTTTTTTTAGCTTATTATTTATTTCAGCTGGAAATTAGCCATGAAATTCATCTGTTCTTATTTGTCTTTTCTACAGAGATATCATGCTGAGTCTGGAGGTTATCCTGGTGCTTATTCCATTTCTTTATTTGACCATAATGAGATCTTTGACTTTTTCTCACATCTGAGGTGTGATTATTTCTATCCTGTTTGCATTAGATCTGGGCCATTGCCCTATGCTCAACTTCTTCATGATTTTTGAGACCTGTGGAAAAAAAAATCGCATTATTTCGAACAAAGCATTATTATATTTAGTCACATTCTCATTCTGAACAGCAGAAGTTTTGTTTCTTCTTCTTAAGGTACCTTTACAGATGAACAATTGTTTCAATAGCTGCAAGGTTTAACTGATCTTTTAAGTCAAAGCACTTGCTTTTATGTATTTCTAGAACATAAGGTTTGTTTGTATATTTGTTCATTTTTTTGTTCTTTATGGTTCCTCTGCTTAGTCCCCATGTTCTTTTTGGAAGAAGTGGTTTATCCATTTGTCCTTTGACTGACAGGGATAAAACAGCATTATAATTTCTGACCCTTTAAGGCTGTCTTGATGTTACAGTTACAGAGTATTGAAGTTTAGTATTAATTTTTATATAAGTTCTAAGTTTTATTTTTGAGTATTCAGTTTTAAAACTGAAAATTCTAGCTGCTGACTTAATTTAGTTCATCTCTTCACGTAATTTAAACTGAGTGAGTTCATGCTGACTTTACCTAAAGTTGTTTTCTACAACTATTGGGATACTACTAATGGAAGAGAATACAATTTTTTCAAGGTTCCATTACTTTGGCGAAATTTTGTCTTAGCTTTTGTCACTATACTATCATTAGTAGAATATGTTTTCTAACCTCTATCTGTGAAGCAATATAGCATAATGACTTACTTTCCCCCAATATTTATCTTCCTGACAGTAATAAATCTGTTCCCTTTCGAATCCCATCTTGGGAGCCTGCAGCATAGCTGTGGTAATGACAACCCTTCCTGGAGTTGAAGGAAAATCTGTCACACCTGAGATATTTTGACATAAACACTTAAGGTTCAGTGAACAAGCATATTTCTATAAAACTTTGCTTCATCGGGAATTTTTCTCACCAGTTCCACGCACATCCCCCAGATAGATGATATAAACTTTAATCAAACACAGATCTTGAAAATGACAACCAGATAAACTGCCAAACAATTGAGAAACAAAGACTTGCTCCTCCTTCTATAGAATGTCTCATGCTAATTCCAGTGCTTTCTGCTTTTTCCTTGCTGGTTCCTTTAAATTGCCTGAAGCATTTGATGAAGAGGGAAACTATGTGGAGCCCAACTATAAAAAGCCAATGGCAGACCTATTTTCTATTTTGAGAGCTTCCACAGAAGGAAACCATATTAAAGTCCAGAAAAAATAATAAAAGTTAACTTTACACTACAGAACTGGTGATAGTCAGACAGCAGTTTAACACATGCAAAAGTGATCTAAAGTAGCAGGAGTGTATGTGTACATGCACATTCGTAAACATACACATAAGACATGTGTGCATACATAAATACATGAAGGACAGTGAGTCAGGACTTAGGAGCTTGAATAAAGCAATGAGCTACTCCACCAGTACCCTTCCACCTCCCAAAAAAAGAAGCCTACAAGCTGTGACATGGCTTGATATGAGGCTTGATAAAAGGATAGAATCATAGAAAGGTTTGGGTTGGAAGGGACATTTAAAGGCCACACAATCCAACTCACCCCTACAATGAGCAGGAACATCTTCAAGTAGATCAGGATGCTCAGAGCCCTGACCAACCTGACTGAATTTTTCCTAGGATTGGGCATCCACCACCTCTCTCAGCAACCTGTACTAGTGTTTCACTACCCTCATTGTGGAAAATTTCTTTTTTATAGCTAGTGTGAACCGACCCTCTATTAGTTTAAAATCATTACCCTTTGTTTTATCTCTAGAGGCCCTGCTGCAAAGTCTGTACCCACCATAGCCTCACTGCCTAGCTCTGTAAATGAGAGATCCAGACTAAATCCTGATCCCAAGACTCTGTGGTGTCCATTGTGTGCCTACATTGATTAGAGCTAGTTCTTTCTCATCATAGCACTTCTCTAAGTATCTCTCCTGGATAATGTGATCTATGTGATCTTTCTTACACTAAGTTATAATTAGAAATTTTCAGTGATTTGTAGGTCAAAATGTACAAATTAATGGGAAATGTGTGGAGCAGCAGCCAAAATTATATTTTCATGGCATGAAATTTAGGATATGTGTTGTACTGGTTGGGGCAACACACAAGGCATATAGGAGATGACTAAGATTGCTTTGGGATTGCAAAGCCTACTGGGAAAATGCTGAATGGCTTTTCAATAAAGAAAGACCAGGTTCAGGTTTGTACATATTGCCTTGAGACCTTCTTTATATTTCGAAATCCTGCACAGGCTTGGATCAGTCAATACCAGAGCAAGCTAACAGCCAAGAAGTGCTGAATTCCAAGAGTCCAAGACTTGAGGCTGTGCACTGATATTTCTATTTAGTAAAGTGGTATAGCCCTGGGCTCTCTGATAGCTCAGATCTTCCATTTTTACCTCTTACTCCCTTTCATTAAAGGTCTCACGCCACTTCATGGAGCAAACTTGCCCTACATCGTTAACAAAATTTAAGACTCAGCCTAATTATGTCCACAGTCTAAAGAAACTATTTCAGGGCTGGAAGGAGTGTGTCAATTTGGGCACACTTTTGCTTAAATTGGTGGCTCCAGACGTAGTTCCAAGCCAGTGATGACCTTCTGTCTAAGCTGAGATCACAGACCATGCTGACGCTTTCATAATGTTTTTTTATGCTTCCATGTAGACAGTAACACATTTCTGTTGAAATTGTCTGACATCTGATAAATATTTTCTACAGCTGTATTCTAGAGTTTCATGAGAAATAATGAAGATCATGGCATTTTGGAGAGATTCTTGAAGACTGATGGAAAGCAAATGCCCCTCTTATCTTGTAGAAAGACAAAAAAATGCTTTTAGGACCAATAGCAGATCAACTTTACCACAGTCCATGGAGACATGATAGAGAAAACAATTCTGAAAATCATTTATAAACATATGGAGGGTTAGAATATGGCTGAAAGTAGTCACAACATATTTAAAAAGGTGTAATCTTGCTTCACCAAACTAATAGCTGTCTGTGATGAGATGAGGGGAGAACAGTGGGTGTTTATCTTAACTTCAGGAAGGCTTTCAATATACTGTCTCCCATCATGTCCTCATTTATGAACTAATGAGGTATGGACCAGAGAAATGGACAATGAGGCCAACAAAGTATTGTATCCCTTAGGCATTTCCTTGACAAGAAGAAAATTATAGCAACCTAATATAACTTCAAGACTGGCCATTGCAGATTGAAAGACTTTTAGAGGTCGCTTCCAGTTGAAATTATTCTTTGCTTACTATAATGCTAATATTATGCAAGAATATAGATAAAAATAAAGAATATAAATTTCCCTGGTGTGTCACCAGTCCCAGTCCTACATAGGCCATCACTGTGTGAAAAGTTCTGTCAAATAATGATTATTTTGTGGTTTAAGAGTTGGCGAGTAAGTCTTTTTTGACATCTGCTTCATGTGACAGAGACTCAGCAAGACTGCTAAAAGTTGCACCACATGAAAACGATGACTTTTGTATTTATATTGTAAAATATTAGTGGAGTTCACAAGTACAAACCTGATTATTATCTGAATTTCTCCCTTTTGCATGCCTGTGATATGCTCAACAGGTCTTGTGCCTCTGCCAGGTGTGTAGGCCCAGGGCACAGAACAGAAACCTTTGTATTCCAGTCATGCCTACAATACTTTTTGGAGTCTCACAAATCTGGTGGCAAAAAGTATTGCTCTCTTTAACAATTTACATGTATTTTTAAACAAAACTATCACCTCATGGGAGGATATGTGTGTGCGTGCTTAAGAAACTGTACACATGTTTTTTTGAAATGGAGGGCTGTATTTTAATATTGTTGGCAAAACCAGAAATCCAAAATAATAATTAATGGCTTTGTTGAATATATTTTGGATAAAAGAAAGGAAATTTGGAATCAAAAGTTTTCATTTGTTGGGGTTTTTTGCCTGGTTCAAGAGGCTTAGGCATTAGACACTTTTAGTTTGAAAGATCAAAATAGAGGAATGGTTCTGAGCAAGGTTATGGCCTTGATAAACTCACATTTTCTGAGTGCAGAGTTCAGGAGCCATCACAGCCCAAGGACTATTCCCAAAACACAGTTTGAACTTACAGTGATAAAAATTGCTTAGTACTGCAGACACGGCAAAATCATTTCAGTTGACATCTGGACACCTAGTTGTTTATTTCATTGTTCATTGCTGTTTGTTAACAGAGAGATAGGCAGTGTCTCTCTCCTGGTAAACTTCTGGTAAGCTTCTGGTAGCCTCTAGCAACCAAATCTCAAGTTTTGGTAAGATTCCTTGCTTTGGCTTTCCATAATTTTAAAAATATAACCCCAGTGGCCATTACCATAATTTTAGGAAACAAATTATTTTTTCTACAGACAATAAAATAAAGGCTTTCTCACTTTGGATCTGGCATCCACCTGAAATTAAATATGTCTTCAGTAGTTTCAGCTATTCTCTGAATTGAGGATTTTGGTGGGAAATAACATAAAAAACAAATAAACTGGAAATGTCTCTCCCTAGCTCTGTTTTTCTGACATATGCTATATGCATATACATAGAATCATATTTTTCTTTTAGCATTGTATTTATGTTTTTACATCTATTGATAATACTTATCTTTTATGCTTACCAGGTTAAGTATCAGTCCTGGTAAGAGTTACCTGTTCAGAACTTAGTTACTATGCTGTTTATGCATGTAATTCTCATTGTTTTCCATAGGCATCACATAACCCAAAACAACAGGATAATTACGTCCCTGGATTGACTCCACTTATTGTAATGAAATTATCCCAGATTTACACTGCCATAACTCAGAGCAGAAGTTGACCTCACAGTCTTTATACAAGCTGTGTCTTAACCCAGTAAGATTCTGGTCAATCCCTCTAAAATATAAAAAATGCCCTTTATAATAAGAGTCATAAGACTATAGAGCATGACCCTCAGCTTTAACAATTCAGAAGCTCCAAGGGTCCTTCCCCTCTTTAAAGAATGAGAATAAATTCTGACAGCTGAATAAATATAAAGGGTCTAGTGTCAGTCTGAGGAAACAGGTTTTCATTTTGTCACAGATGACTTTGGTTCACAGGTTTCTCAGTGGAAAGGAAATCAGCATCTACTTAACACAGGATTAGTTGCTGATCAGAACAGCCTATGGTCAGAGAGGAATATCACCTGCCCCACACTTCCTACAGTATTAAACAGGCAGTGACAGAATGGAAAACTCTTTTGTACCAATGCAATATGACAGATTGACCTTCTCCTACACGTACGCTTTCTCTCTTCGCTAGGTTCTTCCACACACTATTACAGTGTTACACCTTCCCTTACCTGCCAAGTCAGCTCAGCTCACTTGGTTGGTATAAGGGCACAAGAGAGTTTCTGTGTCACTGATACCTGTTAGTGATTTCTGCATAAATGTGACTTTTCTCATATTGGAGGAGTTTTGTATTTGGTTGGTATTTGCTGTTTTGGTTTTGTTCTGGTTTTTTTTTTTTTTTTTTTTAATAGAGCTGTAAACATAGAAATAATTCTACAACTATTAGCTTAGTCTTTCATCAGTTTTAATATGTTTTGAATATTACCTTTTCTATTTAAATTCATCACTTTACATTAAATACAAGAAGCTGATATTTCAATTTTCCATAAAGACAAAATAGCTGACACTTTTTGCAAAAAAACTCTTTTTTTACTTGTGCATATGAGATGGGAAAGATGTGTTTGAAACCTTAACGCTGAAGGAGGTCCTTCCTTTTTTATGTCTATTTTAATTTATAGCAGGCATTTGCTACTACTCTTTTCTTCTCCCTATTTTAATAGAGAACAATGAGACAAATTTCCAGCTGAGGGTCTTAAAGCTCATAAGGGCATTTGCTGCAGGAATGTGTCACAGAACAGGGTATTTAAATTTTTTATTTTCTTCAGTACTTTTTGCCATCTGGCTTAGACATCACTCTGTTCGTGTCCTCCTGTCATCAGTGCCATTGTTCACCCATCTCTGTCCAGGATTTTTAAGAACTTTATTTAGACCCGTGTTCCTACTTCCACTTGGGTTATCTAATGTTTAGGTCCAGAGGTGCATTGCGTGGCAGTGTCTAAACCTGGGCAGAGCTGCTATTATAAAAGAACCTTTAACAGCAGACTTGTTGTAAGGCACAGTTCTGCAGGCCCTCCTGCACAGTTTACAGCTTCTGCAGGCACACACACAAACATGCGTCTTGAGGCATGCAGCCAAAAATCTACCTAATGCAGGCTGTAGTAAATAATTCAGAATGACTAATTTATTTCAGAAAAGAGCCTTGATATGGCCATGAACAATATGAAATAGAGAGAGACAGAATTCACTGAATACATTATTTTCTACTGATTATTTGTTCAGCTCCAGCCAGCAAACATCATTCCTGATTTGCATTACGACAGAAAAATTAATATGAGTACAGTCACTCTTTCTTGTATCTTAAAGTCTTTAGACCATGAAAAATATCTAGGAATGTGTGTGTTCTTTCCCACAACAGATGCTAAATAACAGCTTGTAAGTGAAAAAAAATGTTATCAAAGTCAGTGGTTCAAAAAACACATGTGATTCTTTCCTTTGAACACATTTAATATATAACAGAAGATTAAAAATTATAAAGGAGGGTTAAGCTATATATCAATCACAATTTTGATTATGCAGCAAACAAAAGCTAGCAAATGTTGACTTGATACAAAACATTTTGATCTAATAATATCTCTTTGCTTCCAAAACTTCAAGAAGTATGATTTAAAGGCTATCAAAGGGTTAGAATTCCTTCCACTGAACTCAGATAGCCCAGAGCAGCTTCTCAATCACCAGCAATGGTACAGGAAAGTAGGACAATTCAACTTGGCTGCTAGTCAACCAGTGGGCTTCCCAGCAGATCCATAGCCACACACAGCTGGAATATCGCTGAAGGAAGGATGCATGGCTATTGGTAATGAGACAAAAAAACACAGTAATAGGAAAGTAATAGGAAAGAAATAACTGTTTACACAGGATGAAATGCTTGTATTATATGTTCAGCATCCACATGTGGTACATTTGTGCCATAGGAACTAATCAGGTACATTTTACTACCAGGCTGTGTGAATGCCCAGAATCACTTAAACCTCCATGAAGTCCTTACTGATTTTTTTCCCATTATTGCTCCTCACAATTCCAGGAATACAACTCTGCCTATCTGTTACTTTAGATTGTCTGGTGGGGCCATTGGATGTAAAGTGAGGTCAGGATGGGTCTCAGATTCAGTAACGTGGTTGAGAGTCTACCAAACCAACATCTGTCCTTTAATAGGTCCTCATTTGGTCCCTGCACTAGACTGAGCACAGTAGCAAAAATTATGCTTCCCACAGGAAAAAACATGCCATGAACAGAAAGCAAGTGTAAAATTTATTGTGAAACCAGAAAAATATTCTGTCTTATGGGTATATTTTTAAGCAGGTTTTCTCAAAAATAGGTGAATGAAAGCAAATTATCTATTTTTGCTTCTGTTTTTCTTTCCCATAACTTTTGAACATTCTAGACAGAGTCAATCAATCTGATAGAGAAAGAAAAGTTTTACAAAGTTCTTAAAACATCTGGAAAGCAAGGTCAAAAAAAGACCTAGAAGGCTCTTTCAGTGCTGTGATGGCAAAAGAAACAGCAGAACCTCATAATTCAGCAGAGAGCAGGTACCCAATTGCAAGTGTCCAGCCACTGGGAAATTCCAATCAGAGCTTGCAATGAACAATAAGACACAAACCCCACAGGAGACCATGCTTCATTCAACCAAGAAGAGCAAGTAGTTTATGCAGCTATCTGTGTTTCATTGTTTGTTGGAGTTCTTAATATAAATAAAAACATGTTCACAATCATAGGCAGAATAAATTATTTTATTTGTGTTTAAGACATCCTTAGTTTTAAGAGTGCAAATTATGAGCTATAATCAGGACAGGATCTTGAATTTCAATAGTTTTTCTTTTTCTTTGCTACTTTATGATCTCTTTCTTGTTGATTCCTAAAGTGTATGTTTAGTAAATCATTGATATTCCATGAGAGATTCACTGAAATTTCTGTGGTGTTACTGAATTCATGTTACAGTCTAAGTAGATTAACCACTAGACAATATGCCTCCCAGAAATTATATTTAAAGATTTAAATATGCCCATGGAAGGCAATAATAAAAAAATTATATAGCTGCTGTTTACAAATTCTTTACAAATATAGCAAATCACAGTCAGAAAGACAAAAGTAAGCATTTCATTGGTATTTTATCAGAGCTGGTGCAGGATCTAGCACAGGAAAACACAGTTCTGTGGCTTGGGACAAGAAGTCAGAATTAGTTGACACAAACAGTCTTCACCTAAAATGTTGACAAAGTGCTTATTAAAACATACATATATCATACAAACCCAATCTCACTGTCCCATATCAACCAGAATTAAATTTTTGTTTAATAATTTAAGAATTAAATATTGATAATCTTAAATTTCATGGGAAATTTCACCCAAAACAAGGATTATGGGATTTGGCTCCAAGTTTTTCCTTTTTAGAAAGAAAGGTTAATTAAAAAAAAAAAATCTATGTCTAGTTGCTCTAAAGAGAACTATATATTTGGATGCTGACAAAAATAAGATCGAAGCTTATTTTCAAATTGTGAGTCTCCCAAATTTTTGACAGGTAAATCAAGGAATTCAAATAAATTTCCATGGAATGTACATGGACAGATTTGTTTGGTTTTTGTTTTTTTAAACAATCTTTCCTGTCTTATAAATTACAAAGTGCAATAACATAATAGCCATGACATGTAATTCTGAATTACTATGAAATTCTTTCATAATATATAACAAATAGTTTCTCATAATTTCTGGCCAAGTTGGAGGTATGTTTGAAAAGGGTTTGATTAGAATGAGCTAAAAGGCATCTCACCACCACCCACAACTGCTTTCTTAGCTATTGTTTTTTTATATGGGATTGCATCGTGTGAACCAGAAATCTGCAAGATGCCGAAAGCCACCACAGTGTCTTCCAGAGCACAATGGTATACCTACTGCAACAAGTAATTAATCTTGGGCTCAAGATTTCCTGATGGGAGCCTATTGACCCCAGCACAATAGATGAAAGTATTTTATCCTGTGTGTTCCCCTACTGACCCCTTGTCACCTTTTTTCATGCACTGTCTGCTCTCATACCAAACCAAAGAATTCATCCTTCACTCTGAAATTTGGGGTCCACTTCACCCTCTCTTGCTCTGTGGAAGAAGACTTCTTGATTTTGCTTAAGAGGATCACTTGGCAGAAAAACCCAGCAAAGTTTTACCATACACAGTGACAAACAGGAACGAGCTCAGAAGGGTCAGGGATGCTGGGCTTTACTCACACCCCTGATCCCACACAGTTTTTAGTGGGAAGCTGCATGTCATCCCTGCATCTGCTGGGAGCAAGGTCGGGGAACAACCTTAGAACTAACAAGGGACCTCAGTGCAGGTGCTCACAAATCTCCATCATGGTCCTTCTGGGACGGCAGCTACAAGCTTGGAAAATGAACCTTCAAGCTTTCTGGTACACAAAATGCTCATAAGGGTGGATGGGAAAATGAGACATTGAACCACTGCTCATCCTTCTGTATTAACCCCAGTACCCAAGTCACCTCTTAACTGGGACAGAGGGTGCTTTTGTAGGCAGTTAACACGTGGAGAGTTTTGGCCATGAGTCCACTCTTGGGGCTAATGCCCGTAAGAAAATTAATAAAGCTTCCTATAGGGTAGGTATCTGAGGTGAACCAGATTTTTAGAGAGTGGCTCTTCAGTGTTTTCTTTGGGGTGTCTGAGACTGTAAAGCCAGGAAGAGAGGAAGTAAAACTGGCTCCTCAGCACTGATAGAATATTTTGTCTCCCAGAGACACAGTTAGTGAAGGTGGACAGTGGCTTGCAGAGCCCATCCAGCCAGTGCAAGGAGTGTGTAACTGCTCCTGTTTTCAGCTTGTGGGACAACAGTGCAACTGCTTTCACTGGCTCTTGCCAGCTTGAAAAGTTGAAGAGCTGTTTCAGACTCTCTCCTGTAGTAGCAATTACCCTGTGCTGAAAAAGCTGTGCTGTGAATCTTCAGGGTCCCCTGACACTCTCAGTGACAGCAGACCTGTAACTGCTATCCACAAGACACTTCAAAGGCCATCTTGGATAAATATGTGAAAATTGTCCTAAACTCTTACAGTAACAGTAATCCCAGAGTGAATGTTTGCTCCCCCATTCCTACCCATCAGGCTCCCATCTACTGTAATTGTTTCATCTCCTTGCTCCTCTGTGCCTCTCATTGCGAGCTGAAAAGAGGGTGAAAAAGAAAATGCTGACAAATATTTCCTCTGTAGAGAATCATATTGTCATTAGAGCCTTCAAACTGTTCCAGTGTCTTCCACATTCAATTAATAAATCACCTTGGGCCCAGATTCTCACTTCACTAAATTAAAATAGCATTCTTGTAATTAACAGTAATCCTCTCCTTTAGTCCAGCTGCATATCTGGATTACCTGGACTCAAATGAAGTTTGCTACTGATTTGAGCAAAATGGGAACCTAAAGTCTAGATTTTTCCTCTCTTAAATAGCCCCCTACTATCTACCGTATAAGAGTAAAATAAGCAGGATGGTGAAAACACAGTTCTCTATAACAATGCAGCTCTGGCAGTCTGTCTGAACAACTTAAAGTGCCGCAGTCCTGTTTTGAGGGTGACTTGCAAACCTGCAAAAGGGTGATGACCAGAAGGTGACCTGCAGAAGATGCTGTGACTTCAAGCGACTGCCTAGGTCTGCTTGTTCTTTCTCAGTTTGTGACACGGTGGCCAAGTGGGAAATTCTTGGTTGCACTCTGCCATCAACTCTGGAAAATATATGGGCAAGAGCAAATGAATGGGTAAGTCCAAGAAGATTTAGGAAATAGAGACAGGGACACAAAACTGTGAAGGAAGTTGAGGCATGTAAATATGGAAAAAGGATTGGTAAGTATACCTTAAAAATGTATAAACAAGTTATGTTGTTTGGAATATTTAAAGAATATGGAGAAGGAATGTTGAGCACAGAGAAGCTGGAGAAGGTGTGGGTGGGGAGGAGTGCTGAAGAGAGATGGCAGTTGGAGGGGGGAATATTTAATCCATTTCAAGGCCCAAATCAGTTCTTCTAAGGTCCTGTATGTTTGTGTACATGTCCTGCATATGTGTTCAGAAAAGATGCATAAATAAAATTTTGTATTTCCCCTGTATCACTGTGAAGGCAGTGTTATGAACCACCTGTGTCCTCCTCCGATAAATTTTCCCAGTAATCTCTTTTAAATGGAATTTGGTCCTTTTGTCTGTTTCTCCTTGGCTAAAAGGCCACCAATTTTCCTTTTCTGCCAGCCAGCCAGCTTCTGTCTGGATGATGAGGACTTAGACCAATTTTCTTTCAGTAACTTGTGTATTTACATAAGGCTCATAGGATTTATTCACCCCAAGAAGTGGCAACAAATGCTATGAGATATTTGCATTAATTACTATCAGGTAAGGTCTGGCCTCTGGATGCAGCTCTATGAAGATACTGTGCTTCTGCAAAGTTCATGCAATACTAATTGTTTAGCAGAAAGTTGAAGTCTCTGACCCAGACCATGAGTTTTACAGGTGGAATTCTCTAAGGACGAGGTTATTCACACAGAGAGCAGGGGCCCGTGCGTGGGTGGTCCCATATGTCCACTAGCATGATGCATTCAGTCCACCAGCAACACAAAGGAAACATAGGACTTCTCCTAAGAGACAAATGCAGAGCATAGAATGATTTTATCGACACAGTTGTTCCATGGCATCTTTGGGTCACCTAAGAGGAATTTCATCCTTAGTATTCACATATCACCAGCATCTAACACAAAAACATTCTTTCTTTACATCGCTAAACGATGCAACCTTACTCACAAATGTAAGACAAAGGGGATTACTTAATATTTGTAACATTATCTACTGTGCAGTGTGCCATATTTTCCTTTAAAATGTTTTGTGCTGTTCTTCAACTCCTTTTTTTAATCAATGTCAAGGGAATAGTGACACGATAAATATTCAGTGATGTTAGATATAAACCTTGTTATATCCAAGGTATCCAATTCTGTCTAAATCATCTCATTCTTTTATGTTTGTTTTTTTTTAATGTGCCCCTTTTTCTTAATATGAATTGGACTGAATTGACTACTTGTCAAGATTTTGCCTCACTTTATGAAAGAGTACTAGGCTATATTTATTTACTATTTTTCTGGTGCAATTACATATGACAGCTCACCTGCTATGGACTGAAGACCTCTGTTTCCTAACAGCATCACAGAATGCTTTAAAGATATCTCATCTGGAATCACTGTTCCTAAACAATAACATCTTTTCTTAGTTAAGTTTTATTGTAAGCAAAAAAATAGACTATGCATATTATATAGGCATTTGCAGTTGCACATCTTTCCATGAATTAAACTTTTCTAGTCCTTCCTCAAATATTCCACTCATCTATAAAATGTTTCAGAAAAAAATGTTTCAGTCATAAATTAGTTTGCACTGTGGCAAGAGCTATTTTTAGATATGTTTGAGCAGTGAGAGAATGTTAAAATTATTCAGCTGGATAATAAATATCCTAAAAGCAGTTGGAAGAGCATTGTTTGCAACATTCTGCATATAAAAGATGTCTGTATATCACTCACAGTGGTCTTTCTGGCAATTTAACCACCTAAACTCTTCTACCCATAGTTTAAAAAATGCTTTGGTTTGTATGAAAAGAGAGAAAATAAATATCTAGTGTAACTGATTTCCTCATGAAGCGTGGGAAGCAACATTTGAGAGGGTCTAAGCCTCAACACCCTTCTCTGCATGTGGACATTCCCAGAGCAAGCTCCCACAGAGCCATTCAGTTGCCAGCTCAAGGTGAAAAATATATATCAGGCTCTTGATGTTAGAGGTAGGCAGTGAAGGATCATGGCTCCTACCTTGTCAGTGGTCACTTGGAAGCAATTTTTAATTCGTTTGTCAAAGAGAGTAGTCTCAATATCCTACTGGCACAGAGAACTTCTAGAATAGAGAGAAAGAAGAGAAGAGAAGAGAAGAGAAGAGAAGAGAAGAGAAGAGAAGAGAAGAGAAGAGAAGAGAAGAGAAGAGAAGAGAAGAGAAGAGAAGAGAAGAGAAGAGAAGAGAAGAGAAGAGAAGAGAAGAGAAGAGAAGAGAAGAGAAGAGAAGAGAAGAGAAGAGAAGAGAAGAGAAGAGAAGAGAAGAGGAGAGGAGAGGAGAGGAGAGGAGAGGAGAGGAGAGGAGAGGAGAGGAGAGGAGAGGAGAGGAGAGGAGAGGAGAGGAGAGGAGAGGAGAGGAGAGGAGAGGAGAGGAGAGGAGAGGAGAGGAGAGGAGAGGAGAGGAGAGGAGAGGAGAGGAGAGGAGAGGAGAGGAGAGGAGAGGAGAGGAGAGGAGAGGAGAGGAGAGGAGAGGAGAGGAGAGGAGAGGAGAGGAGAGGAGAGGAGAGGAGAGGAGAGGAGAGGAGAGGAGAGGAGAGGAGAGGAGAGGAGAGGAGAGGAGAGGAGAGGAGAGGAGAGGAGAGGAGAGGAGAGGAGAGGAGAGGAGAGGAGAGGAGAGGAGAGGAGAGAAGAGAAGAGAAGAGAAGAGAGGAGAGGAGAGGCGAGAAGAGAAGAGAAGAGAAGAGAAGAGAAGAGAAGAGAGAAGAGAAGAGGAGAAGAGATTTCAGTTGGAAGAGACCTGCACAGATCGTCCAGTCCAACTACCCAACCAGTTTGGGGAAGACCAAAAGTTAAAGCATGTTATTAAGGGCATTGTCCAAGTGCCTTTTAAACACTGAGAGGCTTAGGACACCAACCACCTCTCAAGGAAGCCTGTTCCAGTAATTGACCATCTTCTTGGCAGAGAAATGATTCCCAGTGTCCTAATGTCTAGCTTTGAACCATCCTCATGCATCCTATCACTGGATATCAGAGAGCAGACCTCAGCACCTCCCTCTCCATGTCTCCTCCTCAGGAAGCCATCAGCCTCCAAAATAGACAACCTCTATTTTCTCCAAAACAGACAACCCCAAAGTCCTTAGCTGCTCCTAACCAGAAAGGAAAAATTTATCTAATATCTGACGATGGAGGTTGTCACTCTGCTAGAAGAAATATTTTCTTCCTCTGATAGTACACATCCTTTGGCCCTCAGTAACAGAAAGAATTTTAGGAAGAAGATTCTCATATGGGAAAAGGCCAAGAAGGATTTTAACTTTTAGAGACAGAGAAATATAAGATCATGATTAAAAATTTTGGATGTATACGTAGAGAAAATAGGAAGAAAACATGAGTGTTTTATTCAACATCTCTATTTCTAGTATTGACATTTCAGTAGTAGCTGAAAGAAGACCTGCATGAATCAGAACGTTTACTATACTTTTTCTTGTACACTGAATGCAGCTTTACCTTAACTTTCTGCAAAAAATTTAGTCTGATTCTGACCAAAACAAATGAGTATTATGGATATTGAAAATACCATAATACTACTGAAGCTGATGTGCATTGATGGGAATGAGATCAGACAATATAAGGCACTTTTTCAGATTTTTAAAGGTGTCTGGCATTACGATCTTGTCTGTCCAGAGATATGACATTGTGGGAGGAACTTTATGACCTGATATTTTAAAAAATCCATCTAATATTAAAACAAGATCAGGTCTCACACATATTTCAAGGGAACTTCTTTTCTTAAAATCCCTCCAAAAGAGAAATTAAGCCAAACAAGCAAACAATACCTCATTCAATGCAAATATAAAGAGCTGAAGTATTCTAATGTTCATGAGATCTGTTAGTGATTCTTGATAATTGTATTTTTTCATGAGAAAAATATAGTTAAATGGTTTCTCAGTTCATACTAAAGATGAACAGTGACCATTTCCTCATTTATAGGTTTCATGAGTCCAAGTGACTGTCTGAAATTTATATTTATTTTTTTTCAAGAGAAGAATTATCTTGATTTTGAGGTTTTAAATTTTTCATTGACTTGAAGTTATACTAATGCAGCATTAGACTCCTGGAAGTTGCTAATTTAAGTGACCACAACAGACCAGGGAGTTCTCCTGACTGTGACTCCACAGTTCATCACTGGGAAGAAAGCAAATGGGAATCACTTTCTAACCTTGAACAAGGATGAAAATGTTGGTTAATGACTTCACAATACTGAGCATGTACTGCTCTCCAGGTCACTTGTCCAAAGTAGGAGGGGTTTTGTGGATTCCTGAATTTAAGCAGTCTGTGTTGCTACTGATGTCTCCGAATAGTCTACTCAAAGCTAGGTAAAATATCCGTATGAATTTCTGCTATGGGAACTTTTCTATTCTTGTACCATATTCACTGGCCAATTATTTTTTTTCCAATTCTGAAATAGTTAATTGTGAAAATTTGCCATAGAAATCCATAACTGGGAACTTTAGAAGTTTTGAGTATTTATATCTGGTCATTTAAATATCATGGTGTACTTAACTTTGCCATGTTAGACTTTAAACATTGCTTTAACCAGAAGTCACATTAATCTAACTATTCAATTTTCAGTGTTGCTAATTTGAGTAACCACAGTGGTGAAATAGGCCAAGCCTGTGCGTGGTTGGGGTTTCTCAATCCCTGCTGCACCGGTGGAGCCTGATCAGCTGTAATCAATTGTCTCTGCATCTTTCCTCTCTCTCGGGGGCACCTTTTCCTCCTGTAATGCTTATTCTTTACTCTGTGAATACTTCTCTGTGAAGGGATATCCAAAGTATGTATTTTATAATGCATACCATTGCCCCAAGGTCTATCACATGGCATCTTCATACTTTTGTTTAGTAACAGATCTTGATAGGAAGAGATCCAGGAGAGGAGGGAGACAGAGAGAAGGACTGAGGCACTGGGAGCATTAGACAGGGATATGAGACAGTTTCATCCAAGTTAATCTTGGTTCTCAAGGTGTAGGGAGAGTGTGATGCAAAGATATCCACATGGGCAGCACGTCCCGTGAGGCTTTTTAACCAGGATGTCACACCACATCTAGGAGACGCTGATAAATTCTCTCAAAGCACTGCACCGAATGGACTTGCTGGCTCGAAACTTCAGGAATTTCTTTTTTACATTTTCATGGTATATACTTAATTAGAGATGGAGAACACCTTAGAGAGAAGGAAGTTTGTGTTATCCCTACACTATTCTTGACTAGTAATATTCAAGTTTTAGCCAAGTTGCAAGTTTTTTTCTCATCAAACTGCATTTTTCTTCTCCCTACTGTACTCACAGAGTAATCAAAATTACCTTGACTTTCATCTTTCATCTTTGCTCACAAGAAGAAAAGATGTTCTGTGCACTTATTCTATTTTATAATTTTTTACTTTGGATAGCCAGGGCTATGTGAAATATTCCAGGTGATATACTGCTATGACTTTTTAAAATTACAGAATTCCAATTCTGTACTGAAAAAAGTTCCTTTACTAGAATGATTCATAACTATCACTTGTTTTCAATTCAAAATGCAATCCTTACCAGTCTGTAAGGTCAGATTGATCACAGCCAAAATTACTTTTGCAGACATGTAAATTAGGAGCAGAGTCATAGTACGACCTTTAAATTAACAATGGTGGGACTGATTCAGATGAAAGGTGGATGATCATCCCTTATCTCTGAGCCTCATCTGAATGTCTGAAATTCAACAAACTGAATCTGAATTCACAGTTCACCCATTTTTGATTCAACAATTTGAACTAGCACAACTCCTGCATTTTCTGTCAAAATTGTTACTAAAAATATTCAATTGGGTCATTAAAATCATTGCCAAGGATAACCATAGGGAAACTTTGTTGACAAGTCTTTCAGTATGAGCTATGGTTATACAGCCTTGAGAAGCTGTCTTAATTTTATTACAATGCTTCTGTTTAATACCAAGCTTTTTCCTGTGACCAGCACTACAGGGCCATAGTGGTCTGGCACAGTAGTATGGGCTTCACTGAATTTTTTTATTTAGAAGTTCTGTTTTCTCATCAAAAGCTGTAAATTTGCATTACACCTAAGATGAGAGTGTTTGCTTTTTTCAGGATTGGGCTACACTTTAGATATGCAAATGAATCTGTGACCCGTATCTTCTACTCATTTTAATTATATCATTTCAATAATAGAAGGTGTGAACAAAAGGCCTTTAAATGTCTTTAGAAATCTCAGCACAAATCTACCTGTCTTTGAAAGATGTAATCAGTCAGATAGTTTTTGTTATGAATATTAACAATAATATTAAGTAACAATGATAACAGCAATCATAATAAGTCACAAGAAATAAAGGGTTGCACATGATCTTTGTGTCAAGAGGAATGCGAGGTCAATTCAATTGATGTTTGCAAAGACTCTTGGCTCAGTCCAGATAATATAATAGAAGCATTATTTTTCGACAGCCAATGTGTTTTGTAATTGTTAATGATTTTTGAGATATAAAAGAGAATACTAGTCCGCTTAAACTATCATTAATTTTGACAAAAAAGAGCAGGGTTTTAAATTAATAAAGCTGTCTTTCATTAATACCGTATTAATTTAGGAACACAATAATCCTGGGGCTCTTTTATTCAAGAATGCCAGCTTCATAATTTAATGACAAAAAGGAGAATAAGAATTGAAATATGTTGCTCATCACTACCATTAGGAAACAGAAGTACCTTTTCACATTTCTCCAGCATACTTCTCCCTTTGACGCTTTTCTCTCACAGAACTCAGAGTACAGTTAACCTCTCACAGTCAATAACTGCACACTTGAATAAATCAAAATTAAGCCTAATTCATTTTTAACCCTACACTCAGCAACAGTAATGACTGAGTATTTGTGACAAAACTGCAGAAGGGAGCTCGTACTTTAAGGGTCCAAACATTGCCCGTGTTGAAGAAAATGGAAAGCTGAGGTGACCTGATCTGCCTCTGCCCATTAGGGACTTTTTGATAGTCATTGTCTTCAAGAAAAATAATTGCTTCCCAAGAATGCTCAGCTAAATCATTTTATTAGTGTGAACTGGATTAAGGTTATAGGAAGGTCCCTCTTGCTTCTTACTCAATAATATCTGACCATGCATATCAAAGAGTGGAGGAGGCAAATTATTCATTATTTCAGCAGCATAATGAAAGCATAAGGGAGGTTTAAAAGGACGCTATCTGCAGCAGGAAACTGTCAAAGAACGTGGGAACACAGCCCTCCTGCATTTTTGTTTCAGCTCCGTTGATCAGAAGATTGAAAGGCCTGCTCTACCTACAGGGGTCCTCTGTTCAGGCCCCACAGTGCAATTATAATCCGTCCTCACCTCCTTTAGAATGACAGCCCAAAAACAAAGCCCAGAGCTTTTGTACAGCTTAGCATTCCTAAGAAACACAAATCTTCATTTCTTTCTTTTCTTTTTTTTTTTTTTTTAACTGTTAAGAATTAATTAAAATTGCTCTTATATAATATCAAGGGATAAAACAGCTTAAAATTATCTAATACTTTTTAAGGGTGGAATTTTTCCTACAGAAGGATCAATTGCTCACTGCCACAAGGTAGAGCAGCTCTGCTTTTGTCTTCCTGCTGCCTCCAGGAATAAGGAGTCCAGTTGGCAGTATTTTACATGAGGCTGTTTAATTTAATTTTTTTTCTGCCATTATTCCTGTTTTTTATATTTTAGTGACAGAAATTTGGAAGTAGTTGGATCCTCAGTGGCTCTTGCAGTTAATCTTGCTGGATCTCTGCTTTTCAAAGGGTGTCTAAACAAAAGCCATGCACCTCCATAACTAATAGGTATACTAGGTCACTTTAAAAACACCAAATGATAGGAAATGTGATGGACTAAGTATATTAAGAGATGCAGGACACATATGAAAAAGTATCATTTTTATAGCTTCCAGCAGCATACTATTTTGGAGGCCAATTTTAAAACAACAGCAGCAAACTACTAAACCTATTAGCCCTTTAATGCTCCCTCAGCTGGTCCACCACATCACTGTGGTTATCTGAGGAATGCTGTAGATGGCATGATTATAGCAGCTTGGAAAATTCTGGTGTTTAACATCAAATATTGAGGCTGCATCGCTTCACCCAGTGCAAACCAGCACCGAGCTAAAGTTAACTGTGAGGTTCCATTGCAGAGTGAGCACACAGAGTGCATTTGGCAAGCAAAACTCACATCATGTGTGCGACCTTTACATGCATATATTTGCAGAAGGTTAGACAAGATTCCAGGATGCTTGAAAGCTTTGGTGGGTGAGATCAATACGGGATGCCACAGAGCAGTCTAGCCATGGAGGTGAAAGTCTGCTTTGGAAATGCAAGATCAGGTGTTAATAAAACCTATGATAATGGCATTAATTTATTTCACTATTCTCATCCTCTGATTCTTATTTCTCATCCAGGACAACCTAGAATTACTTTTAGGCTAGTTTGGGGGGACTTTTTAATACTTTTAAAATGTGGTACAGCTACAATGCCAGGAGTGAAATATGGCTTCCAAGAATACAACTGTATTTACAAGTCAGGTTATATCACAACTGTTCTGATACTTACCAGTTAGTTCATACTATTCTTGTTTCACTTAAAATTCACTTAAACTATTTGCCTTGTTTAACAACTGCTTTACAATATTTTTTTTAATTAGTAAAGAAATTCTCAATGTGTGTTAAATTGAGTGGTTAAGGACCCTTTACAAGCATTTAGGAAGAATGCATTTTAGCGAAATTATGCTTAAAAAGAGATATGTTTTAGTATCCCCTTCAAGATTTATTTCTGGGGAGGTGTAAGGCTATGTAAATAAGAATCAGGCTGCCCAATCATAAAACCATTTCTTTTTGGTCTGCTATAGGTTGGTTTCCTTTGTTTGAAAGCGACAAAGGCCCATTATCTTACGCTTTTTCACATATGGTTTATCTCTTTGCCCTCTAAATGACACCGGTTGGATGGTTCATGTAAGATACCCAGGAGCCTCAGGACAGAAGGGAACCAAGCAGTGAATAGCCAGTGGGGACATATCAGAAGCCAAGTGCCGGGTATGTCATTCCTTTCCTGCACTATTACCTTTGGAGGTGCTATGCCACAGAAGATCGCTTCTGGAGCAATAAAGGCATTCAGGGATTTGGTGGAGCATCTGTTCCTGGTATATTTCTGCATCAAAACCTGTGAAAATATCTGAAGTGATTCTCTGAACTGGCCAGCGGAGTCCCACCAGCAAGGCATTTGTGGGGAAATGTTCAGAAACGTGACATTATTCAAACACGTAGAAATCCTGCTCTCTGAGGTGAGGCATTAGCTTTGTCTTGCTACTTCCTAGTAACAGTATTTAGCCACCAGAACTTTTTTGTTTCCTTTTACTTTCTGTAATTCTGCAAGTTTGCATGTCAGAATGGATGTAGTGCTTGACTGACTTTCAAATAAGTGGTGCAAACACATCCCTCTCTGGAATTCACAACACCTCTGACAGCCTTTGATAATGTGCAGGACCAATCAGACTCCAGAGACTGGGCATGCCTTAACACCAAGTGAAGGCTCAAATCAGATCAATCTATCTTGAGGAAGTGTAAGACTCACAGAGCTCCATCTTCCTTTTTCCTGCCTGGAAAGCCAGGAATTTTAGCTGAATTTGGACTTCTTTATAACTTGCATATTATTCTGCAGAGCTTCAGGTCAGAGATGGCTGAATGAGCCATGGTAACTGCTGGTTTATTTCCACGGTTGTTAATGTATAATTGCGAAAGTTTCTAGTCATTACCATTCCAGATTTCTTTTCTACTACCTAACATCCATTTTGAGAGTCTAATTAGCTACAAAAACCTACTTACTGATGGTGTTTATGGGGAAAAAATGAGCCTGTGGACAATATTTGTTCCTGTTAGACCCAATAGAATTAATAATTATTTTTTAATGGTTTCACTTTTGCTTTGGTTTGGGTTTTCTTTCGTTAATAGGAAATAGAACTAATGAGCTCTTAAGAAACTCTGAAGCACCTAAAGGAACTATGATAGATTTTTCAACTTGAGCAGACACACCATGGCCATAGTTCACAGTGTTTGTTGTTTCAGCCCTACTGTCATCAAAATATTGCCTAAAGAAGAATGTATCATCCTGAACGGTCAGCTTGAGTCAGTGTTTTCAGTGTCTTTAAAAAAAATTTAATAGTATTTTTCTGAAATGTTTCTCAAGTCACATGCTTACAGTTTTCCAGGAAAAGGAAACACTCTTAAACTGAACAAAAGCACAGATATATTAAGTTATCTCACATTTTATTTCCCCCTTTTGTAAAGTGTCATCTTTCAACTAGAGTTTCTTCAGAATAGCTTTTCAGGTACAAAAGCTCTCAAAATTTTAACTTTTAAACAGAATGATAATGTCATCCTTTCCCTGTAAACTGAGGGATTCACAAGAACAAAGCAGTAACATTGACCCCCCCCAAAGGAGTTGAAAGTTAAAAGACAGAAAGAACATCCATCCATAATGGTCTAGAAGTGACTGTCTGAGTTTCCTAATGCAAGGAAATTGCCTTGTGATGCATTTCAATAGAAATACATCATTAAGAGTTGATGGACAATCAGAAAGAAGGTAGGCATTTAGGTACTAAAGAGATTTTCCTGACTTTTCTTTGCTCCCCAGCTGTTTCAGCTGTGAACTCAGCCTTTTTCTTTTTTTTTTTTTAAATTTATTGTGTTTATATTAGAAAGATCCTCTGTTTTATGGCAGATTTCAGCAACTGGATAAACCAAAAGCTGTTTACTCTGTTGCACCTCCGTGCCACCAAAGGACCGGATTGCGTGTCTGTGAGTGTGTGTGTGTGTGTGTGTCTGTGTGTGTATGCACATGTTCTCAAAGGGAAAAATCAGTTTCTAATAATATTTAGGTTGTTCAGGTCAATCTCTGCTCAGCCAAGTCAGCCAACTCTTCCAGCTACTATGGCCACACACATCCTCCCAGGAGTCCATAACCCTAAGAGTCTTCAGGCTTCTAAAATCTGTTCTGTCTCCATAATCTGAATTGTTCCTTGTATAATAGCAAGTTTATATTTAGTCTGATCCCTTCCACTGTCCCTATAAATACAAAAACTCAAGACGCAGATCTGGCACGCTGCATCTTTCCATTTTCTGACAGGACCTGGGCAAGAGATGATTGGATTTTCTCCTGTAAGAGCTCAGATATTGTAACTATCAAGAGGACTATCCTTAATTTTTCTTCACTTTTTGCATCTGAGAGAACTTTCAGAAAGATTCAAAGACTCAGGTAAGCTACCATGAGCTTGTGCAAATTGTTACAGCTCCAACCACAGCTAGATATGGTTAACATCTATTTTATTCATGTATTTCTGAGATACGAATGCCTCCAATTAACGCAAATATTAATCCATTTCTTTCCATCCGCATACATTGTGGTGGGAGGGTTGCATCCATACTCTGAGTATTGTTTTTCACAACCTATTGGAAAGTAACTGACAGCACAAATTCTTTTCCTGTGCTTTGAAACTTTGCTCTGAATGCACAGATTTACCCGAACTTTTAAGGAGTTTTAAGGAGATTTACCTTCCATATTTGTCACCGGCGTTAAATCTGTTTCACCTGGGAAAACTATGATTTTTCTTTACCAATTTAAATATAAGTGAAAATGAATTTTTATTTGTCCATTAATTAAAAGTTATTCATCTGGACATGTTCTCATCATGAATCACTTTCAAGTGTAAATACCTTAATGAAAGAAATGAACTAGAGGGTAATTAAATTAGGTGATGAATGTGTCTAAAAATCCACAACATAAACAACAAAAATTATTTCTTTGATTTTCAGTTTATTTTATGTCAACACTCTGTTTTGGGCTTGTACCTCACAATGAGTTTTAAATCCAGAATTGAGACAAGGGATATGCAAAACACAAGAAATGGGCAGTATTGACAAAGTTTTTTGGCAAAACAACATACTGTCACAATTACAGAGTTTGTGCCTGTGAGCCTGAAGCTAGGAGCTAGGAGCTGAATTTCAGATTTTTAGGCAAAACCAATGTCAATTCATTTCCATGCCAAATATGCCAGGTATGTTGAGACAGTTTATTGAGGGTCACCCTGAACACCGAAATTTTCCAGATATGTTGAGATAGTTTATTGAACGTCACCCTGAACACCGAAATTTTCCATCAAACTTGCAAATGTCATCCAGCAATGGCCAGAAGGTGCATTCTGGATCCAGGGATCTGGCACATCCAGGGCTTGGCATATCTGACCTGTCACCAGGCAGTTAAAAAAAGTTCTCATACTCTGTCCGTGTGCTTATAAGAAAAGTCACAGACTGTGATGTGCTTTTGCCATGTGTCCTGGAGCCTGTCAGCTCTGCTGGAGACTTTTTCTTCAGATTCCATGCTGTGGCATGGGTACCTTCATGGCTCTGAAAAGGTCCATGAGCTGTACAAGGGCTAAAAATACCAGGGCATTGTTGCTGTTATTTTGAAAAAAATTACCTACTGGTTTGAAAGGGAGAAGCATCTTCTCCCCAGAATTTACCTTCCTTCACATCTTCTGCAGGAGGTAAAGAGGCTTCTTGAACTTGGGTTAGTTGGGTTGGATTAGAGGTTCCTCATGGGTTATGCCAGTAAAAAATTCTGCTGCTGCTAATGTTGAAGGGGGGAAAATGCTTATGCTGATGAATAGTGCAAACCTGATGTTCTATACCTTGTCATTACAGCGAAATATTATATGGAGATGGAGATAGTGCTGGAGGCAGTCACTCTAAAACACCCCAGTTCATGAAGTTGCAAAATATCATTGCTTTGAGAGAACACCCTAAGCCTTTCTGTTTAATTCCTACAGTCATGGAGTTACTATCAAGCAACTGCACTCATGCGAATGCTTTTAGTACCTTTTAGAACCTTTTTTTGAAACATTTTCACAAAGGTTGCTGAAGGCTTTTGCTTCAAATACGTATTTTTATCTCCAACATGCTAGTACCTGCAGGGAACATCAACAGTTTTTATTAAGTGTTAGCAAGGCTCTTCCCTCTGGCAAGAATTTCCCCTGCCTGTAGATGATTTTAACGACACATTTACTGTTTGCAGCCTGTCAGAAGGACAGTTGTAGCAACATCATGGTGAAATTTTGGAGATGGAATGAAACAAAAAATCAAGTTAAAAATTGAAAATTGTTATTAATTTTTTAAGTGGATCTCATTCAGCATGTCGAGAAGCAAAAGAGCTGATTCATTATTTCTCAGACCTTGTGAAGTTGTTGATACTTTCCATGCAAAATTAACTTAAAAGGCTACTTCCAAGACATCTGTTTGAAATCATGCCCAGCCTTACTTTTCCCCATGCCAGCTGAAGCAGATGTAAATGAAGATCTCTGCTTTGCAGCATCAGATTTCTATTGCTCGGCCAGCAGCAGAACTCAGCTTCCATGCCTATACTGAAAGAGAGTAAAACTGGAGAAGAGCAGCACAAACCACCAGACCTTCTAATTCCTTTGCAGAGGGGAATTTAGGCAGGGAAGATTTGTGGCCAGGGCCCTGGAGAAGCATAATAGGATGTCTTGTTTAGATCCGTGAGGTGAAATCCCCTACTGTAACCTGTATAAAAGGTGTCACAAAGGTTGCTGCACCCTCCCACTGCCACAGATATGTCATCAGTGCACACAGCAATGACTCAAATCCACTGTTTGAAAAATGCCTTCAAATGCTTTTTTTTTTTTTTTTTAGCAGATGAACCTTATGAAAATATTTTCTTTAACACCAGTTTCCCTGGAGACATTCTGCTTTGAAATGATAAAGAAGATACTGCCAGTGTGTGAATTCTTGCCCTCACAGGCACTCTTTGGACAATCAGAGGAACTCTTTAAACTCAAGGGTAATATCCATAACAACACATGGCTTGTTATATCGTGCAGCTTAATCAACCATAAAGTGATTCCAATTTGAATATGTTCTATTTTAATTGGCAATTGTGTTGCTATCTGTGCTTACAAATAGAAGTCAGAATAGTCATGTTAACTTCTGTCATGCTGCTCTGCAGACTAATTTGAACTATATTAAAGGATTTTGATTATTCAAAGTTGAAATAGTTGCTTAGGTGTAAATATTATATCAGAGTATAGAATTCTGGTTTTGAAAGTAGAAGTAGTAGAGGAAAAGGAGTAAAAGTAGGTGAAAGTGGAAAACAATAAAACATTTTAAATTTTTGTTGGTTTACTCTTCAAGTACATAGACAAATGCAACAGAAGGATTATTTAACCTTATATCTGATTCTGCTCTGAGAATGAAGCTGGACTGGACCTCCTCAGGTCCCTTCCAATAGGAACTGTCTCACTTTTATAGATGCCAAAACAAAACAGAAAGCCAGAAAAATTCCAGTTCTTTAGTATGATTCTGCTTTCTGTATGTTAGCTATGAAATAGCATGGAATTCTTCTTTTTCATTACTGTTAATGTAATTGCACAGTCAATGTCTTTTTCATATTATACTTGGTACACCTAAGCAAAATAAAATGTAAGTTAAAATTCTTGATCTGTTATATTCCTGTTCAAGATGTTTCGTACACTGGAGGAGAGGGTGAGCTCCAGTAAAGGCATGTATGGAATCTGTCCGTGCTCTACTGACTTCGTTTTTCCTTTAATCAAAGAGAAACTTAGTTCATTACAATGTTAGATCACCCAAACCATCAAACTACCAAGGAAAACACTTGATATTTGATACCCCTGATTAAAATTGTAAGAATTTTCTTGCACAATTAACCTCATTTTCTTACTAACATTCTGGAGTAAATGCAAGAAAAATGTTAATGTAGACATTGTGAAAATCATTCTATTTACCAGGTGCTCTTATCTTTTACTACTTTGTCACCAGCTGTCATATTGTCTTGATGGTTATGATACAAAAAGAGATTTTTTTTTTTTTTTTAAAGACAGGAGAAAAAGGAGGCATGCATTATTGTAGTTTCATGGGTTATCGCAGCAGTAAAAGAATCAAGTCAGGTGTCTGCTCACTTGAGACTGCTGTAAAGAATAAAGATATACTTCACTGCATTCTAATTAGGGAAAGAAATCTTGGGCCATCACTGGAAAAAGTTATTTTTAGGGTGTGAAAGTCAGGAGTTTCTGCAACTCTTCTTTGCCTTCAAGCAGAAGGCTGGGAAGGTGAGGGCACCAGACTGCACAGGGGGAACATGGAGGGTCAGCCAACATTGTGATTTTGGGGCAACAATCAGCACAGATAGAGTAGTAAAACATGGGATCATTGCATTCGTGTCACACTGTCAAATAACAACCTCTACAGAAGAATCAGCTGGATTTACAAGATAACACTCATTTTTCTTTTATGTGCTTAAATCAGGGTACAGGATTGAGAGCTGGTGTTTCACTGTGCCTTCAGCTTCCTCTGAGTATTTCAGAACTCCATAGTTCATTGCTCCTTCCCTGCAGTGCAGAGTGAGGCTCTTGTTATGAAAACCAAAGGAGCTCCACCCAATTTTTGGAATTCCACCGGTAAAAACTATTATCCACACTACCTAACTCTACTCTGCCTTGAGATTAGCTCCATATCATTTAATATTATGCCTTTTTAATTATATGGAGGATGCCTTCCAGAGAAAAGTCTTACACTTCTTTCATGAAAGAAAAGGTATTGCACATAAATGTAGTGCATAAACAAGTAGTGGAATTAGCTATTTAAATTCTGAATCGTAATAACAATCAAAGTAAAAGTAAAGACACATACCTCCAAAATGAAAGGAAATAAAAATTTCTTATTCAACAATACCCATCTGCAGAACTATTGCCTAACCAATGCACCACAAACATGCTGCATGTCCACTACTGCGAATGTATAGACACTGTGAAATCAGCAATTCTTCCCAAGCTGGTCAAACAGCTAAAAACCTTTTTCCAGTGACACAGCACCTGATGAAATCACTCTCCAAATTGATGATTGCATGAGAGGGAAGATTTGAGCCCTGACCACAGGACACTCAGGTGATCCATTTCTTGTTATGCAGACACAGGTGACTGCCAGGCTGTTCCTATCAATAAGGTGGACAAAAAGAGGCTGGATATGACAAACAGGACAAAACAGATCCAAAACACTGGAGATCAGAGGCAGCTATAACACTCTATCACATAACTGCCTTGTCATGTGGACTGTCAAATCTCTGTTTTCTCAATAGTTTGCAGGGAAAGTGATCACCATCCAGCTCCTGTGGTCTATCTTTTAGAAGTCAGCAGTCATCAAGTAGAAAGAAAGAACAGAAAATACAAGAAGAAAAGGGAACTAATATTGGGAGCATGGTAGAAAGGGTGCATGCTGCATGCTGTCAGGCTGCATGCTAGAACCTTCACATCACACTATAACCTGGGCAGTTCCAGAAAGCGTAAGAACTGTGTGTGATCTAAAGCGGCAGTTCAGTTCCCTCAGCTTTAGGCCATCACATCTAGTCAACTATTAACAGCAGCAGTCATACCATAAATACATACTGCTCACCCTTTGAGCTAGCTACTTTTTGTTCTTTTTGCTATTGGGAGACTCTTGTCAAAAGATCAAAAAAGAACCTTCTGATTTCCCACATGTCTTCCCAGCCACCACTCATTTGTCCAGGTGCCAGCCTTGCCTTTATTTTTAATGCTTTCATATTTGTCAGTGGGCATTTTAGAGAATAGTTATGTCCCCTCTGCACCTTCTTCTGGCTAAGCCTGTCAAATCAAGCTGTTCCAACACAACAAATTCTCTCTTCTTATTATCTCAACAACACATCACCACAAGCACAGGTGATTCATGCATTTCAGGAGGAAGCTTCCTTTTGCTTTAGCTGTTCTGCGCTTGTTCCAGCTGCTCTTGAGTTGTAGCCTCTGACTTCCTCATTAACAGCTTCATGAACTGGCGTGGTACTGCAGGGAAGTGATACTCCTATCCTGTCCCTGATAAAACATTATCTTTGCTAGAATGAGAGGTAGCCAAGGAAACTGAATGATCTTTTTTTTTTTTTCCCCCCCATTCAGCATTTTCATCAAGCCCTGGAGAAAGCTTTTCGGCAAAGGGTCTCTAGTCCATAAGGACAGCAGGGGTTTCTGCACTAGATTAATACTTTGTAATATCCTAAGCTGCTTGAGCTTTTCCTGACACTTTAGGGAAGCAGATGAGGTAGACCAGTTTTTTTCTTTTGCCCTCTATTATCATAATGATTTCATCAGCAGGTAAAGGAAGTCCTTCTTGCTCCTTACCCTATGAGATGTGAATGTGGCAATATCCCCAGAATGCTCTTAACCTGCAGCTTCTCACCCTAACCTGAAGCATGTGTTTGCATCATATCAACAGCTGTCATGGAGACCCTGTGTTCCAGCCCTTTTTTCTACTTTGGCTATGTCACAACTAGAAATGTGATTCTGGGACTACAGATTCCTCACACATGGGAAAGTAGCTCAGTGATTCACAGAATAATATGAATAGTCATGAACCAAAATATGCGCCCATCTCTCAATAAATTGTACCTTGCTTCTGCACTATCCTTTAACTCAGAATCAACCTGACTGCTGTGCACACATCTTAAGGATCCAAAATCTTTTTATTTCCACACTATTTTGCCTTCTAGTTTGCTATAACATATTTCAGAAGGTAACTATTTCTGATGCCTGTGAAGAATTCAATACTCAGCATATCTTCCTTTCCTATAAAGTGCAATAAGAATGCATTGATTTGAACCTTTTGCAAAATACAGGCTTTTTAAAAAGCATGTTGTCTGCAAATCTGGCATGCTAATTTCCCATTTGTGATTGGTTCAACATGCAGATACTCAATGGTAAATAAAACCCAAGGTTTGCAGAAAAGAATTTCTGAGTAAGTTTATTAGGTTAAAAACTGTTTTGTTTTGGTGTGCCACTGTTGTTGTTTTTTCTTGGTCCCACATGGAGAGCAAACATGGCCTGGAAGAGTGTTATGTCAAGTACCTCCCATCATGCATTGTCGCTGCTCAGTGAACTGGAGTCTAAAAAAAGTAATTCCTCATTTTCATCTTGACTAGGATTCCCCTTTTCTTTGCTGTGAAGCTGCACTAATCCTTCATTCAGCGCAACCCACACCCTCTGGTTCCACTCGGAGTTCTCCCTTTCTAACATCATTGTATTCTTTATCTGGGCCTTCTTCTTCCAATAGTACTCCTTGAAAGCTCTTTCACAGACAAGAAAGGACCAGCTCCATAATGGCCAAGTTGGCCCTTTTCTTTTCTCTCTCTTTTTTTTAAGCTTCCGACTGAGCTCTGCTATTTAATCTTCTTGAGGCGTTCAAGATGTCACTTGCCTCTGATGACTATAGACAAAAGGGAAATCCATCCAACTTGAATGCAGTGTATACTTGAATACATAGGGTTGCTTTGAAGAGAGTTTCTTGAAATCTCTGTGTTTCATTGGCTGTCTTGGTGGCCTTCATGCAGGTCTTTATGTGAAATCATATGCCTGTTCACAGATCACATTTCTTGGAAAGTTACCTGGAATTTATTCATCCCTTAATGTTACCAGGTGAGATATAAATCAAAAGAGATTTTTTTCAATCAGATATTTTTATAACCTAATGAGCATTCCTTCCTCACCAAATGTATAGATGAACACTTGATGCGTTGTGGATGATTTGGCTGCTTGGTTTGCCCATATTTTACAGGTAGCAGTGTTATATTCTCCCTTCTTGCTGCTCCAAGCTGAAAAAAGGGAGGATAAGCAGAGGGCAGGGTACAGCAAGCCCTTGCTCCAGGCCCTCCATTCTCTGGAGCATTAAATGTTAATATTTGCCTCTCTGTAATGCATTATGTAATTTTGATTTTACACTTCCTCTATTTTAGAAAATCTGGAACATTAATACAAGGTATTTTAGTAACCATTATGGACAGTATAGGTAAAATGCATTTATTTATAAATGCTCTATATTTTATATGTTCTTTAGAGGACCCTGGTTTTCCTGCAGTACTGAATGCCCCAAGACAAGTAACTCTTTAGCTGCTGGTTACCTATGTATATTTATACAGACTGGCAACAGGCTGATGGTGTGAAGGATGTGGATGAACAGGTATTTGTCCACACAGGTTATCAGTCAGTATATATTGCATAGTCTTTGTGTAGATTCCATTTCATGAACTTATTTTTATGTCTCATCTATAGTTAAAATTCTAGGAAAACAACAAAATTGGCAGCATCCATTGCAATGTGGATGGAAGTGCTAGCACTTTTATTAAACGGAAATATAGAATAGGAATTTCTGCATTAAAATATGAATCTACCAATTCCAAGCATTGGTCAGGAGAAGCAAACTTGCAGTCTTTGTAGAGATATATACAACTTTTCATTTCCCATATCAATCATGAGAACAAGTTGAAGTTCAGATAATGGCCAGTTCCATTTACCCTAATTGTGAAGGACTTAGCCTGACTGTTTGCATTACAGACTGTGGCCACTGGGTTCTCAGTAGGGGTTTTCGGCCTACTCCATCCCGTAACAAACCCATGTTCATGCGTCGATTCAGATCCATCACCCTGAGATAAACTGTGAATATTGCCCTTTGTCCTGCGCTGCATTCTTTCATGCATTGTGTAGTGACTATTTAAGGATTTAAAGGCTCATTTGCACAATTCTTTTGTCAGCAGCCTGGGTGCAGAATGGAAAAGTGATGGCTCCTCTGTCTGGGTTATGCCCTGAAGCTCTTGTGAGAGGAATCTACATACATAAGTTTTTCTTACACATGCAGAATGTCAACACTGAAAAAAAAAAATGACCTGTCTGTTTCTGTAGCTTAAAAGGTTATGGGTTAATATAAGATGTGATTTGTTTTCCTCTTTTGTGGCCTTAAAAAAAAAAAATCAACACTTGAAAACAAACAGTAAAGGAAGACAGAAACATAGGGTATTTAAAAATTCAGCTGATTAGGGTTGCTAGAATTTGCAAAACAAATCTCCTTCGCTGAAGGAGATTGATAACATTAATAATTTAGATGCTCTCTATTGCTCATGAAATGTAGGAGAAGATAATATTTCAAAGGTCCATCTCATCTGCCCATTATGCATGCCTGTTTATTTAAACAAAAAAACCCCTTAAAATTATTTGTATATAATATATTTGTGTGTCTGTGGGGGGGGGGGGGGTGTATAAATGCATATTTATATATTTATTTATTTTAGAAAAAGGTGTTTTTATTCTCCCCCTCATAGCAAAGTTGGTTGGAAAGTTACAAAAAAGATTAACATTTGGGAAAATCACCTCCTTGCACTCTAGCTGAGAACTCAGAAGTCTGTGCTTGCTCCATCTGAACAATTTACCTGCCTTACTTATTATAACAATGATTTTTATTTGACAGAGATGGATGTGCCATTATGTTAATGAAATTTGCAGTAATTTCTCACAAATAAGCAGGATTTGAAAGCAGATAGAAAAGTCATGTTTTAGCAAACTCAAGCTGCTCTAACTAGCACACCTGAACTGTGGAGCAATAGCATTACCCTTTTCCATACAGCATTTTTCATTAAGGTTTATAACTCAGGGTGCTTAGGAATCAGCTGCACTTCTTTTTCAACATTTTCTAAATAAATTGTTTTGTAGTACGTCTCATATCATTTGGTCTGAATAAAATGTGTGACGCAAGCAGCTCACACAGTTGTTAAAAACCTTGAAACATGCAGATTGTGGCCTTCAAAGTAAATCTGGTCGATATTTTTAGACTATTATAGCCACAACACTATGATTATAAAAAATAAATACCATATAGATGGTACTATTTATCTACCTATTTTCCACTTACAAGTTATTAACATTAGACTGAATACTGAATTCTGTCAAGACTGGTTTTAATTGGACTTGATCTGATTTTAATAAAACTCCAGCTGTTGTTTAAAAATACTACATTGGGGTATTCCAGTTTTTATATCAGTCATCCATCCCCTCTGCTTTGCAAACATGATGAGTTTTTGTCACCCAAATGTTCACTTTTCCCAGAGTTATGAAGAGATTTTGTAACCTAATATGTGTGGTCAAAGTCTCTAAAGCTACCATATTCATCAAATTTCTCCTTAAAGCTTCTCTTTGCTGGAGTCCAGACACCATCTAGTAAAAAACGATGGTAAGTGATATGTTCCAAATTATGTTATTAATGGCAACAGTTGGTTTAATCAACCTGCAGCTAAGGCTTAAACCAGTATAAACCTTGCTAAAGCTTCTGGCTATTACGGTGACCATAACTTTCCCCTGTCTCTTTGTCCACCTACATGATTTTTGTTCGTGTTTCACCACGAGTTGCAGATTACAGGTTGTGTGGCACAAGAGCAGCTCCCAGTTCTGCAGGATCTCAAGGACTATGAATCCTTGTAATGAGAAAGATGTGTAACTGCCTCAATAACCCATTTTAAATCCACTTCCTGTGAAACATCTGCCTGTTTGATCTTAATATAGAGATTGTTGGGATTTTTTTTGTTTTTAACCAGCCAAGAAAAGAATGTAAATGCTTTGAAAACTAAGAATGAATAATTTGCAAATATTTTTATATGGAACATATTAAAACTACAATGTAGTAAGATTTTTGTTTTTCTTTCTATTTGCTAAGCTTTGAGTAGAATGTTGAGAAACAAAAAGCAGAGAAATCTTATACTGAATACTTCTGATAGGATTGCAGATCCTTAGAAGTTATGCAGATCATGTTCTCTCTATATCTGAAGATTTGTCTGTCATCCTTAAGCATAATGTCAAAAGTTGGTCTCCCCTCCAGGGAATTCCATGAACTTTTATACTATGATACAAGTCTTATTTAAACATTTGTATTACTCTTCTTTTTTTATCACATTCCTTAGCCTGAAGATATGCAAAATCATGTGAATCCCAATGTAATGTGGTCTCTGTGACAGACTGATGTCACTGACATGAGATAGGCTTTGAACTCTGGTTCAGGGTCCTGGCTGTGAGAAATGGTTATACCAGAGAGGATTCTAAATATTGCCCCAATTTCAGAATAACGGGGGCTGAGCTCTGTCTTCATCCCACTACTTCAGCTGAATGCAAATGACCATGAGAAAAGCTTTATCTCCAATGTGTATTGATGGTTCATAGAACATATAAAAGATTCTGGTGTCCAGGATAGTGATAAACATTTATTTCTAATTGCAACAGAAATGGTGAATGGTTCTAGAGTCTGCCAGCTCCTGAACTGTGCACAGGTCTGGGAGAGCACTCGCTGGCTGTCTGGGTCAATATCTAACAATACTAACAATACCATGATGGGGTGATGTAGTTCCAGAGTCTTGGATCTGGTACCTTTACCTACAGTAGTATGGCCACAGCCTGAGAAACATCTTCTGGGGTGCAGAAAAAATGGTCAGGTGAAGGAGAATGAAGTCTAGGAATTCCTTACAATGCTGTCATATTGCTGATGGGAGCAGGGAGCCAAACAATGGATGGACAAAATGTAATACAAAGAGCAGCACAGGCAGCAAAATAAATCAGTTATCGTGAGGTTACCTTTCTAGTTTCCCCTGATTGCTTTTGGTAGCTCCCCACCAAGCATTCCATTTTTTATGATCACCAGTCAAGAGTGCATAACTGCACAGGGACTCTTGGATCATATCTGAACAAACTCCACTGTGTGTTCCTGTGTCCCCTTCCCACTGTCATCTGAAATGTTCACCTGATATGGATCCCTGTCCCTCACACAAAATGCTCAGACCACCTTCTCAAAAAAGTTCAGGCATATTACCGGGGAATGCACGTTGCCAATTGGTACTTGGATGTGGCCAGCCTGTTTTAGAGCCAGGGAATATTTTGTATCCCTGTGAATCCTGGCCATGCCACTCCCGTTGGCCACTCTAGTGCACAACTGTGCCTGAGTTATTTTATTTTTCAACTCACACATAGTCTAGGTGTCAGATTCAAGGCTGTGAATTCCCACTGCTATGAATTTTAGTGAATCCCTTTACAGCTCTTGCCCTAACTGTCTAATCCCATTGACTTTGATAGGAGTTATCCATTTAGACACTTTCACAAAGGGCTCTTAGTGGAATTTTTTAGATGTTTATATATAAACATATATGGTTTTAAGAACAAGGACTGTAAGCTGTAAATCTTTGGTCTATAGTTGTGGTTTAATTTGTCTTCAAAACGACAGTGTTGGTGACACTGTAGAAATTATGTCAGCATAAAACATAGAGAATTACATTCATTATCCATGTTAGTTTACTTCATTATTCCTATACAGTGATGCCTTTAGTGTAAAAGATGTTACATAGAGACATTAATGTTCATAAATACGTATTTTGAGGGCATTACTTAATTTGTTTTATTTTTTTATGTTACCTCTTCCTCCTTGCCATTTCAAATTTTAGTTTATTTTTATTCTCACTTTGGCATTTTTAACCGATAATATAACAATATTTGCATTTAATAATTTGCATAATATAATTGTAACAAACTTTAAAATAAATGAAAGCTTGCAGATTACAAAACTGCAGATCTCAGCAATACTTAAGTATACACAGAGAAGAATGATGCTGATAAGGCAGTCTGCCTTGTTAATAAGTTGAGTAAAATCTGGTTCCTTAAGCCACAAAACAAAGCTAATTTAGACAGAAGAATTCGAACACAAATTGAAAGTGATCTTTTTATTTTTCCCCAGCTGTAAGGAGTTTTTCTCTAAAAGTGGCATATATAATACAGTGTATCTTGGATTTATTCCAAGAAGAATTGTGAGCCAGTTTAGAAGGCCACGCTGGGATTAACAAATACATAAAAGAATTTGCAGCAGGAGTACAGCTGGAAATAAACAGTGTAAGATGACCTAACATTTAATTTATGCTTTCAAGAGGAAGAGAAATATACTCAAATTTAAAAAGGAAGATGTCTAAGACTCTTCTGCTTGAAACTGCAAGAATTTGAGAGGCAGCTGATAAAATTATAATCTGTCCTCATTGCAAAAGACTCTTTTGTGAGCATAATTAAGTTCTGCAGCCCTGATTTCAAATTTTAAACTTCCCTATGATATAAAGGGCATTTCTTACCCAGAGAAATGCTATTCTGTGTCTCTTTCTTTGAAACAGAATAATCTAGCTTTGCCTTTCATTCTTGCCTCAGCCTTCACTCTTAGTCTACCTCTGGTTTTCTCCTACTGTTGACACCCAAACTCAGGCCCTGTTCAGTTCTCTGTTACACTTTGCCTCATTTTTCCTGAACTACCCTATAGGTCTCTCCTTCCTGCACCCACCAGGTGCCCTCTCTGTGTTCCTGGAACACAGGATGTTCTAGGAACATCCCTTCCGTTAAGTGTTTTCCTGGGCAATCCCTTGGTTCCTTCTGGGCCACCCCTACTGCCACTTGTCCTCTTCTGCCCCTTATTCACTGTCAGCTCTGTCCCTTAATAGTCACCTACCCACTACCATGCATCTTCCTGGAGTCCAGGAAAGACTGGTGTTTTCACAAGAAAGTTTTGGGATTAGTAAACCTAGCTTGTCCTGGCAACACTGCAAAACAGTGAATCCTCTTGCCAAAGTAACACTGACCTCCAAACTTCTACAGGGTAGAGGAAAACCAAATTCATCTTCCTTTCAGTGAAGAAATACAGGGATAAAATTCAGCATTTGGACCCAGCTTGTTGGCTTTCAACAATCCCTGTACTAATTTATATAGATGTACCCAGAAAGTTTGAAGAATGAACGCCTTGGGCAATTTCAGTGGAGATTACTGTAAATCTTCATTATTACAGTTATTCTGGGGACAGACAGAAGTTGTGGCTAGCTTGGCATCACTTTGCATTACCACAGAAGTGAATTTTAAAATGAATAAAGGGAGTCAGCACAGCCACAGATAGTTGACTGTGGTACAATAGCAGAATAAATAATGTTTAAGAAGAGGGCATTCATTGGACAGGACGCTCCTAAGACACAACAAATCTTCATCCTTAATTCTGTAGCTTGCTAAATGAGTTAACAAAGACACAGAGTGACCTGAACTTTAGATGCATTTGCCTTCCATTCTGAGACAGCAACTTTTCCTCTTGCACCACAGATTTACAGGGGAAAGGACAGTGTGACTTTTAGCCACAGCTTCAAACTGTATAATGAAGAAAGCAACATGCTGAGACCTCTCATTATTCTGTACCATTTAAGCATAGCTCAGAGTAATAAGAAATTAAGAGTCAAGGTTTGACTTCTCATGATCTTTCCGTGGTTGTATGGGTGTATGCTTTAATATCATCAGCTTTTGTCAAAGTCAGTTAGTTCAAAATCTGCAATACATATATTTATCCCATTCCTGATTTTTCAGTCACAGAAGCCAACTATTCATGGCAGTAATGCCAACAAATTAATTGTGGAGAAAACAAAGTTCTGCATCATCCTCTTGACCCCTAAACCTACTCCTATTCAAGGTAATAGAGATTTCTTTATTCATTGTCCCCAAAAGTTACTGTGAGAGTGCTAATATGGAGTATGAAATGTTTTAATAATAGTGGTTAGGTGAGCTACAGATGGCATGACAAAAAGGTAATCTTGGAAGAAATTTTAAATGACAGTGAATATCTGAATTTATATTCCATCTATTTGATGTTCTGTCCAGCCAAATATTGCTATCATGTGTTTTCAAAAAGGAAACTCAAGACAAAGATGAATATTATTGGCAGGAATTATGTTTTTAATTAAAGATATTCTTTCAGATATAACTGAAAGATGTGTGCTACCAATCAGTGCCTATTTGCTTCTCCTGTCTCACTACTGGCAAGTTTAAGAGCAAAATCCTGCATGTTTCCTAACAACATATCCAGAATCTTGCCTCTTCCCAATAATTCATATGGAATGTGCAGTCCAAACAACAAAGAGGAGCTGTCTGAAATATTTTATCTTAAAATGTTACTGCTGTTTGAAAGATATTTTTAAACCCCTGTCCTCTCCAAAGACCTTATGGGGATTTTTTCAGACTTTCACAACATATTATTTCAAGTCACCTTTTGAAGACAGAAAAGCCACGTGTTCTTGGAAATACACAGTCTAGCAAAAGAATGCTGGACTGCATTCATAAATAGTATGTAGGACGGGAGTAACCCCAGGGGCCAGTTTGCAGTGAGCGTGTGCTGCCTTGGAACCAGGGAGCAGTAGCAGAGCTGCAGCTGAGCAGAGGTCTTGTCAGAGCCACAGAGGAAATCCCTGGAGTAGGATGACTGTGGCTGACTTGAATTTCTTGATTTACATTCTCTGAGACATTGTGTGGTTTCTTCTAATAATTACATGACCAGTTCTCTTAACTATTCATCATCTTTAGCATCTGCTATTATGAGCTGTTTCTAAATGAGTCTTAAACATAAACATAATCCTTTGTTTATTTTCCTCTTTCATATGTGATCCAAAAATAGACACTTGAAAGCACCCACAACTTCCCTTGTTTTAAAGCCAATTTCTTTCCAAATTGATTAAATTAGTTCAATGAGAAAAGGCCCAAGATTAAAAAAAGTTGAAAAATACCACTCTAGATTACCGTTTGTGTACACCTTGGGGAGCTGCCATGGGAAATGTTTACATAATTTACTTGAGCCCCAGTTGAGAAGAAACATCCTTAGCAATGAATATCATCATCTTGTTAGACTGTGCCTGAAGTCTGGAAATACTTGTAAAAATCAGTATAAAAGATAATAAGGCTAAATTAATCTTTGACATACATTTAAGAATGTTAAATAAATGGACCCACCAGAGAAAAATAAACTATGGATCTGATACAAATTTTCTTCAGCTTTTCTGGTAGCAGAATGCAGGTAGCAAAAACCACACCTCTTATCCTTAATCACATGACAAAATAACATTATTTCAATAACAATTACCCAGTTAAAGATTGAAGTGCATTGTTTCAATAGTAAGAATTAATTCAATAGATTGAAAAGTAGAATATTTGAGACTTGTAAAATAAATTATTGTTTAGTAAAATGCCATAGGGAAAATGTTAATAAAACTCATGGGTAAAAAAATTATAGATATGAAAAATCAGGTCACTGCAGCTATATTAGTTTTCAAATATTTTAACCTAGTATTTGCATCAGTATAAAGGGCAGTGTCCTTACAGGTGTGAGCCAAAAAAATGTTGACACACTAGGAGGATCTTTGCTATGACAGCTTCTGTCTCTAATGTAGACGATGTCAACAGGGTAGTGATAGTTTATATTGTTCTTGCTTTGATACTGCCTTTAATTTTTTGAGAACTGCTGAGTAAAACTGACACTCAGAAGAGCCTGACAAGCCAAGTCAATGTGCTTCTGCTCAGGATTAAAGAACAATCTGCAAGTTGTTTCTCTCTGGCCAACTCAGACCAGCATGAATGTGGAGTAGCTGTAGTACAACTATCTCCTACATTCGGAATGCGGAAATACAGAAAGGGATGCACTCAGATGACATGAAGAGAAATAGAAACACCATGGGTGCATTGCAGAATATTAGGTCTACCCAACATCAGGGCTCTTTCAAGTATGGAGGACATTTCAGAAGGAAGACAACGATGCATCTCTTATAAACTCTGTGTGGTTGGTAGAATTCAAAGGACACTTGATAAATCATTCATGTCTTGGTGATGAAGGCAAATATGGAAGTGAATGCACACTGAGGTGTGAACCCTTAGGTTTAGTCAGAGGATACCAACATCCCCTAGATCCCCTACGGTTTCACCAGTGGTCATCAGGAAGCTGCTAGACAAAAAGACAATTCAGTAGGGCCATCTGTTTTTGAGAATTCCCTTCCCACACACTTGTCAACAAAACATACAAGTAAGAGCTACTCCTGCTTTTCTGGGCTTTCCCAGCTGTGTTAGGATTACTGGTGGAATGTCATCTCTTTTCCTTTTTTTCCTCACTCTGTCCTGCTTCTATAAGGACAGTTTATTCTCCATCAGGCTGCAAGACACTGTATAAAAACTCAGTTGTTCTAATGAAGGATTTTACAAGTTCTTGTATTTTACAAGTACATGCCAGAGAGGCAGTATCCCACATGCTGGATCTGCTAATCTCATTACCTTCCTGTTCCATCCCTGTAGCTTGGCAAGCCCTCGTGCTGCCTGGTTGCATGAGATCTTCCAGCCTTGACTGACAGTCCTGACTAGGCTGTGTTTCCCTGAGCAGTTCTTGAGTGCCAGTGAATAATATGAACTTGCCTGTCTGAAGGCAAGTTCTGATCCTTTTGATCAACAGTGAAGCATCAATTTCCTTTTGGTGACTATTGCCTCTTCAGAGAACTCTGGTCAGCTTAATTCTGGAAATATGCAGCTTCACCTCTTTGTGCTTTATGAGTATGGCACTTTAATTTTTTTATTAAATTGCCTGAAATGGAACTACAAACACAAAGATTAATATTTTGCTGCTGAGCAGTGTGGCTACAAGTGGTCATGTTAACTTACAACTTATTCTGTTGCTGTTAGTTTCTGCTGTTTGACCCTTTCCTTCTGCTGTGTGTGTCTCATGATTGCCTCTCTTTTTGTTGCTTTATGCTCCTCCCAAAATGAATTTTAAAAGCTCTTCCATTCACCGTGTTTCTCAGAGTTCATAAGTATAATATGTATTAAAAAGTAGGACTGTACAACTTACTGCATTTTTTAAAGGTAATTTAAAAAAAAATTCCAAACCTAACAAACTAAAAAAACCCAAACAAACAAAAAATCCCAAACAAACCCTAACAAAACACAAAACAAACAAAAAAAAAAAGGAAATTTCAATTACAATAAATTATAATAAAATGAGCCTTTTTACAGTATGCATTTTGGTATATAAATACTGGGGGAAAGCACAGACTAACTAAAAAACAGTTACTAAGACTACAGCAAGTTTAGCCTTGAACTTTTTGAAGTTAATAGCTTCCTAGTATTTGGGCTTTCACATATATTTTACAACTAAATTATAGTGACAATCCATTTCAGGACTTCTATCCCTGAAGAATGCTATGCTCCAACAAGAAACAATTGGTTTATGGATAAGTGTTTACAGTCATTTAGTCTGTAACCTGGACTATCCCAATTTTTAGGCATCATTGAAATCCAAACTAAGCAGCACAGTCAAAATGATCAGTTAACAAAGTGTTACAGGGTGTAGACAAGCTGTTACATGCTAGAAAAACAATTGTTCACACAGCCTTTAGTGTACACTTTTATTAGGATTACTTGTACCAGTAAGTTAATAGTTCTTATGGCTGTTTATTAAAGTGGCTACCATACAGCGACTACTGAGAAAACAAAATAAAGAGCATTTAAAAAAATACACACAGCTTAGAACCATAGGCAGGTTTTTGTCACTATTACCTAGTTACCTGTTTTCAAATTTAGTAAAATTTCTCTTCTCAGGGGAGCAATTGATTCTCCCATGCCAGTTTGTCCCTGTTAATAAATTCAGAGGGGAGGCTATTGGATTAACTACAGTGGCAGGAAGAACCACAGGAGAAGGTTCTGCCCCAGAAAAAGTTGTGGAATTGTGTTTCCAGGACTGTCTCATGTGGGTTAAGCAAAAATTAAAAAACAAACAAACAAACAAAACAAACAAAAAACCCCAAACCAACCAACCAAAAAAACCAAACCAAACAAAAAAAAAAAAAAAAAAAAAAAAAAAAAAAGCCAAAACAAAACAGCAAAGCACAGGGAATTTACAGAACCACTGATACATAGGTCTACAAAAGATCTCACAGTCCAGAACTGCTAATTTCTAGTCAGGCCTGCTAACTGAAGGTCTGCTAACTGTTTTGAAGGGGTCTGTCTGAGGTAACTAAGATCAAGTCCTTTATACTCTACATCAGTTTAAGTTTGTGATATTTCTATATCTCCAATGGAATGTTCTAGGAGCCTGCAAATGAAAAATAGTTGAAACTTTCTCATTTCAGCCCAACATTCTGAATTATGTCAGGGTCCAATATCTGTCTCATCATTCAGAGATGTTTGTCTAATCTGTTCTTATAAAGCCTTGACAGGACAGAATTCTGCAGCAGGTTTTGAAAAATGTTATAGATAAACATCTGTTATTCATGATAACTACGTGGTTTTTACATTATATAAACCATACTTATATAAAATGTCCCATTCAAAGCTATTCATTCCCTCCAAATCTACAATTACTGAAAGGAAATGGAAGTACTATCTGACCTGGAAGACGGCAAAGTGAACATGTAAAAGCCTACATTTCTGCAATGCTCTCAATCATATGGAAAAATTTTAATTATAATGAACATTTCACAGGAAAGTCTCCACTTGAGAGAAAACCTGGTGCAAAGCAGATGTTGAGGCATGTCTAGATAAAAAGTGAGGGCTGCAGTTAATTGCATAATTACAGCACCTATGTATTTATCCCAGACCCTGGGATAAATATTTTCCTGAGGTGACATAACTGTTGGAATTCAAGCTGGTTTAAAGAGGATATGGTATCTAATCAGCTCCAACTCTTCATTGCAGTGCCCTGATGCTGTAGTTTGGTGGTCAGGTTCATTCTTTTAGAATGTGGAGGATTCAAGACTTTGTTGCAGATTAATTCAGACAGAAAGTAGAACTTTGCCTCCCCTTTCTCCTGCTCCAAGGCAAGTTGCTCAGTTGTTGAGCTCTTGGACAATCTCTTCTTGTTTTCTATACTGGGATAAAAATAAATACCAGGCATTTTTCAGAAATAAAATTTTTATTTTCCAGGCAGTTCTACTAAAAGATGATACCTCCTCTTTTCCTTTGAAACCTTGTATTTTCTTTCAGAATTCTATGGCCACATGTCTCTGGCCTAGGTATACATTGAGTTAGTATATACATCCCTACATTATATTCCTGAGAAAAACAGCAACTAAATCTGCTCTGAATGCACTTAAACTCCAGTGAAAATAAGATCACAGTTTATGGATTTGCACAACTTGGTGGATCATTCAGATCCTAAATTCACATGCATAATACCCAGAAATTGACCCTATTCTCAGAACTTTGATACTTTTTTATGTTTTCTACTTCTCTTTTTCCATCACTTAAATACTGGTCCAAAACACTCTTTGTCAGAGAAACAAAAATATCCATGGAGCAAATAAGGTAAATATATTTGCGTATTGTACAGCAAAGCAGAAGTACATAGAGCAATTAGTTAATGTATGTGTAGTTCTTCGAAGATTTAACATTGAAGTGTTATATAAGTAATTTCAGCAAATAACCATAAAATGTTGTTGCTGTTTTTTCACCTACTAAAGAATTTGTCTGTGTCATAGACCTTCTTCCCACAACTGACTTGTTTTAGTAGCTAAATCTCTAGAGAAGAAATTTCAATTTTTCACATGTGAACATCCATATATAAATAGTGGTGGACTCCTAAAACTATTCAAAATATTTAACTCATAGATAACATTTTTCATGAGACTAAGAATCCTGCAGCTGTTATGATACAAGCTACATGTTGAATAAATATCTCTTCTCTATCTACATCATAGTTTCTAGGTTTTATTTTTGTTACTAATTTTTTTTCTTCATGATTTTCATTTTCCGGATGGCCCAAATAGTCAATGTAGATCATGTATTAAATTAAATCCTTCAAGCATATTTCAATCTTGCACATGAAAGGCCTATGAAATATTTGGTATGACCTGGAAAGAGCATATGATTGCACAAAATGATTTCATATGTAGTGGGTTGGGCTAATTTCCATAATTAGAAAGGGCATAAACAGATCATGCATAAAAAGACAGTTCTGAAGCGTGTGAGATAAACACCTTTTTTTCAAATCATTGCCATTTATTCAATGAGGTTTATTCAATTAGTAGCTTTGAACAAGCTGTGTTTTGATCAAGTTTCATGTGACAAATGACTGGTAGATTGTTCTGACTTAAAAATCCAAGTCTATCATTTTCTAAGAACATTTCCCAATTTCTGTAACCCAGCCCTTCAAATTTGGTGGATATTAAATGCAGTTTCTTTGAAGTGAAAGTTTTAAAAAAGCCTGTTGCCTTTTGTCAGGCCCTTTTATTTTCTCTTAAATGTTTATCTTTTATTCACCTTACTGCTTAGACAACAACAGCTTGTCATTTTATTTGTGTTGGTTCAGTAAAGTATCTAGGACTTCAATTATTAAACAAAGACATTTTTAACATATAAAATTTACAATAACATGGAAGATTCCATTTAAGTCTATACCACATATAGATAGATGATAGATAAAGAGATAGATTAGATAGATAGATAGATAGATAGATAGATAGATAGATAGATAGATGATATATTTGTATGTGAAACAATCATTACTGTGATTTCATTGTGATGTGTTTAATCAGCAAAATTTCATAAGGTTTTTCTTTTCCCTAAGGAATTAAACAGCCATGATGCCTTGTTATAGTCACAATTTGCTGAAGAAAAACTTTTGCATCTTTTTCTCTTCCCCCTATATGCAGCACCAATTAATTAAATTCAGGTGAACTCCTTCATGCATTCTGGATGAGTACAGGAATCACTTGTTCTGATTATGCTGTAGTGCATTCATATATTCTAGAGTTCATTTATTCAAGAACAAAGTTTAGATTGTTCTGAATTTGTGGGAAGTGTCAACTGTATGAAAGAACTTAGTTTTCACTGTGATTTGGTGAATGTTTTCAGCTGGTTAGATGTACAGGCAATATGAGTATGGTTTGATCCTTTTTCTCTTGTCCTGTAAATGCTTGATATTTCCTCTTTGAATTGCAAGTGATCTCTTTTCCACAGAAGAGCCTCAGATGCATATAAATTACAGCAGCAGTTGTTTGCTGCCTACAAAATTCTTTGGGTGGCACACTCTGCATATAAACATGCCAGTCTTCACTAAGTTGTCCCAATAATTCTGAGCTGCTTATTTTACCTTCAACTTTTGAATTCCACTCACAATTATAATTCACATTTCATTTTATCACACTTGATTAGAATTACAGAAGAATAGAATGGTTTGATTAGAAGGGACCCTAAAGACCACCTAGTTCTAAGCCCTCCACCATGGACAGGAACACCTTTCACCAGACCAGGCTGCTCAGAGCCCCATCCAACCTGGCCTTGAACACTTCCAGGGATGGAGTGTCCAGGACTCTTATGGCAATCATGTTCCAGTGCCTCACCAGCCTCACAAATAATATCTTACTTTTACACAATCTAAATTTCTCTCAGTTCAAACTCACCTTTATCCTTAGGTCACTACCCAGGAGAGAGTGGCAATACCAGCATTCCATACAGGTCTCACTTAAATACTTTTTTTGGATGTTATTAACCTCATAGCATTTTGCATGCTTTACAGGGACACATTAGGACATTGTGATAGAAACATGAGAATTGGAAGGTCATTTAGAGATAATATACATAGTATGAGAATAATACTGGCCTAATGCAGCAACAGGTAACTGCTCCTAAGAGATATTTATCTAACCAGTCCTTTAAAGCTGTTACAGCTTCTGATAAATTCTGTTTCAGTGCTTAAAATCCCTGCCTAAAAAAAGCTCTTTCCAAGCTAGATCTTCTTTGTTGCATTTTACACCATTTACAACAGATGTAGTGAAAAATATCCAACCTTTTTGCTACTTACTACTTTTAATTTACAATAACTCTTCAATCTTCATTTCTTTATACTAAATAATTCCAGTCTTTTCAGACTTTCCTCATAGGTGATGTTTTCGCCAACTTCATTGCTCTCTGGACTCTTCAGCTTGTCCCCATCTCCCTTGAAAAGCACTTGAGATTAGGTATAGATTAGACATCAGCCAGAAACTCTTTTCTGTGAGGGTGGGGAGACACTGGAACAGTTTGCCTGGCGAAGTTGTAGATGCTCCATCCCTGGAAGTGGCCAGCTTGGATGGAGCACTGAGAAAACAAGTCACAGGGTCTGTCCCTGTCCATGGCAGGAGGGTTGGAACATGATGGTCCTTAAGGTCCCTTCCAACCCAAGCCTTTCTATGGCTCTGTGGGGCCATGTATCATGTCTGATGTGCTGGAGCTGTGGCACTGAAGGGTCCTACGGATAGAGAAGTTCTGCAGCAAAGCATAGCAGTGAGAAAATCAAGCTAATGCTGTTATTATAACCCACTGCCTTTCCAAAATGCATGCAGTGTCACACCTGAGTATCCTGTTGTCAGGAGGTTGACAACTCTCTGTTAAGAGGCCAGAGAGAAGAAGTTTGTCTCATTTGTGTGGCTGGAGAAAAGGACTGAACACAAATCTCCCACATCCAGTGTCAGTGTCCTGACAGTTGGTTACAGACTAAAGACAGAACTTCTCCTGTTTTGTGCAGTCTGGTTCAGCTGACAGGCTCTCAGAGCAGCCTTGGCATCCTCAGGGTGCTCACCAGAGCAGGACTATTGAGCCATAACCAGAAACAACTTATCCATGAGACAGATGGAGGATTAACTTACCAGTGAGTTCTGACTTTAAGTTCAACCTTGCCATGCTAAAAATCTTTCAAACAGATGAAAATAAAGATGCAGGTGTCTAGGGACCGCAAATGACTAAAACTCAAGACTCTGTGTAGGTTACATAGCACTCTGCCATTTTGATACACCCATATTTACCATTTGCTGGCTCTGATTTTCTGATATTCGTGGAGATTCGTGAAAGCTCGCAGGCAAGTCAGGCAGGCAGCACGCAAGATGGCAAAAGAGACAATTTATTTACAAAACTTTCTTTATATGTCCATTAATAGTCTAACAATTATTGGTCGACAATTTTTCTACCCCCCAAGATGACTGGCTACAGCCCTACAGCATCCAGTACCAAAACAAAGAGATTAGAAAAGCGCATGAATGCAACTTGTCTCTATTCTTCATGAGAAAGAAGAGAAAAACTTTAAAACAGTGCATCTACAACCATTGTATGAACTGGTATATAATAGGCATTAAAATAAGAAATTCATTAATTTTACTCTGAAAATCAGACCTATCATACTCAAATCTCTCTTCTGTAAAGAAAAAAATAAAAGCATCTCCACAAGATAGAGATTTGGAAGCTCATGGTTTAAATATATATCAGTAAAGCATTTTTCAAGGCAATCTACAAATGCAGCTCATTGAATGTTGATGGTTAAAATATAGTAATTTTCATCATGGAATTGCTGGATAACTTTATTGCAAATTTACAATTTATGTTCATATTATGAATTCAGGTCAAGTTATAGATGCTGTTAAAATCAAAGAGCAGATCAGCCAACATTAAATTACAGTAGTTCCAGGGCATAGCTTTTCTATAATGTTGACCTAACCTGACTGAGGTGAACAGGTAACTATATCAGCTCCTGTAAGGTTTTTATTATGTTATAGGCTTCTATAAAAACTACCCATGAGAAAACTAATTCTGCATTTGATACAAAAGATCAAACTATAGTCTGTGGATCATTACAAGAGTTATGGGCTAGAGCACAGGCAATTCTATTCAGTGAGACACTTTTCCATCCCTCCTGGTTTATTTAGGACCACATCCTGGGATTCATTCACCTGGCAAAGAACAACAGGCAATTAACTATTCTTCATGTAAATCTAATTTTGTCAACAGCCAAGATCAGTTTGGATCAAATATTTGAAGATGCTGACAGTGCCATCATGCTTTCTAACTGAGCAACACCAGAGATCCATTTCAGGCTGCACAAGGGGCAAAGGCAATGTCGACCAGAGATTGATTTTGAAAAGATTCAAAGGCCTTTCTAAAATATGCTGCTCTTTGATAAGTTGTTTAGGTTGGTGTTGTTGCATCAAACCACTATTTCTCTTAAGCCCGTAGGTTAAAACCATGGTTAAGCAGCATCTTACCCATAACCCTCAATCACCCCTGACAGTGCTCAGCAGCACAGCACTGGGAGCAGCCAGATTATCAAGGAGGTCCCTCATCATTAAACTGCAGAGGTTGCTCTTGACTGACTCCCTTCACACGCACTCCCTCTGCCAGCTGGAAGAAATGCTCTCATAGCAATAATTTAGCCAAAGGATGGGCTGTAAAAGGTCACTAATGGGAAACACTGTTTTTCAACTTAATGTTCTTAAAATATCATCGATTATTAATTATCATGAAGTCATATGCTTTATTCGAAAGAGGCTTGATTGGTTCAAAACAAGAAGTCACAGCAAGATTACCAAGGAATTTATAATGACAGAATGTTATCTGGTATTACAAAGGGACCACAGACCTCAGTACCAAGGCCTTTGGGAGGTTTCATTTTCAGTCTGCTCGTTCTCAAAAGAGAATCACTGCTAATATTGCTGAGCTTCTCTGGCAAATGTGTTCATCAAATAAATAATTTACATTATAAAGGCATAGGACAATAGATGCACAAAAGGCATCAAAGGTGATGTTTTAATACAGTCTTTCCATTTAAAAAGTGGAGACAATGAGAATGGCAGTTTTTTCTCTCTCAAAGCCTGTGTTAATTCCTATGCAAACATCTAAAACTACCTGTGACAGCAGAAGTGTTCTGGAATACAATGACCCTGTGAATTGTGCATTAGGAAAAAGATGTATTTAGAATAAAGTTATAATCAGTTCACAGGGACATTACTGTTAACTGCCAACCAAGACCATATTCACCCTGGCTGTCCTGGTTTTCTCATCTGTGAGTCAATATGAAACCAAATGCTCAGTGAGGTGAATGATTAATTTGTGCTGTAATTCACAGTCACTGCATGATACTATTTTGTAGACATTGTTTCAGGGAAGGAAGGAGAGATGTCATTGAAGTTATGAATGCTCTTAACTGCATAAGTTCATTCATCTCCTCTTTGCACTACATGTAGCTTTGTTGCAAGACAGATGCTGAATAAATGTCTAGACCCAGACAGATCTATGCACAAGTGTACCCTGGCAGTGCAAAATTGTGTCTTGTTGAGGCAGGTTTAGGACCAGATTTTGTAATGTTTTAGTCTCTCTAGAATTGCAGGTATTACTATGTGCTTGCATTGCAACACCAGTACTGAGTGAGAGTTATTCTGCAACTTCCAAACCAGGACTTGGAAAATAATAAATCCCCTTGTATAACACATCCTGGTTTTCAGTGTACCAGATTACCCCTTTCAAAGACTTTCAAAACTCTTAGCCAGCATGTTCATTGCTTTTTTCCTCTATCAGATCACACATCATCCACTGCTTCCTCCTTCCTCCTGTGTATGTCAGCCAGAATTGCCTGTCAGTTATGTTCTCCAATAAACCTCACACTTATATGTCTGTCTGTTCATGGAATAGGTCACTTAAAGAAAATAATAAAATAATATAATCTTTTTATAACATCTTTTTATAACATCATATTTCTTTAACATTGTAGTAGCTAGAATTCTTGCACAGGGTGGGGAAACATGCTTTTTTGGGGTTTTTATCTGTCAGGAAAACATATTTCACATTTCAAGAGACAACTCTAAATGGTAAAATGAACCAGATTCCATTTTCCCTGTCTTTTAAAGTCAATGGCTTTTTAAAATACTTGCTGTTTGATTTCCCGGCTCCAGGAGGAAAGATGGAGTGGAGCAGGAGTACCTCCCTGGTCAGGATGTTGAAGAGTATTGGTAAGGACAGTCTCTTGAATGATGAGCACAAAGCTCCCAAATCTGAAGACAACAAAGATCCTAACAGTCACATTTTCTAGGAATATGTTGCAATCAGAGGTTACTGCAAAATCTAGATAATGACATGACCTGTCTGTAACACATTGGGCAGGTAAAACAGTGGATTCTTTTGACAAAAGCAGGGACTGGCGAATGTTGTCTCCAAGAGCAGGCTGACTCAGTAGGGGTTGTGCTGTGAGTGTGGACCTTTAACTAGAATGCTAAGGCTGAAAGGAATAAATTATAGTAAATTTAAAGAACCAATATAAGCTAATGGACAACCTAGCAGGGAAAACCTTCAGTTTGCTGAATGTCTACAGGGTGGATGTCTGTACCTGTGCTAGTCAGCAGGTCATTTTTTAAGAAAAGAATTATCTGACCTGGTTCACACATCTTTTCTAGGTAATGGATTGCAACTTACAGGTGCCTGTTTCTCTCAAGTTATAAAAAAAGACTAGAAAATTAGGTGAGATGTAAATATCTACTTAAAGTCAAATAAGTAAATAAATGCAGAATAACAGAGAGTATGCTGTATCATTGACTAAAACTTGCTAGGAATTTTAGTGAAGTCTATTAGCTTCAACCAGGAGCTGTCACTGATACAGAAAGTGCCAAAATACTATTATGTAGCAAATGCTTGATGGCCTGTACTGACCTCACCCTTTATGAATTTACAACTCAGTAACTAAAAGAAGTAATTCAGACATTTGGTATAGCAGCACAATGCCGAGTATCAGAAAAAGATTAGATGCTGATGCCAGGCTGATGTCTGATGTTTGCAGACTGTAGTAATCAGTGTGATTTTACTATGTACTGCATCTTTCATGTAGTTAGGTAGATGACTTGTTTTTCCAATGCCTTAATTTTGGCACCCTTCTCCAGGTTAACATGTAAAAAGAATTAACAGTTGTAATAATAATAGTAACAACAACAAAATAATAATAATTAATAATAATAATAATAAATAATAATAATAATATCATCCATTCTCTTTCTCCATGTCTTGCTGCCATTAAAAATAAATGCACCCACAAAACTTTTATAATCATTGTTACTGTTAGTAATATAAACCCAATTTTGTAGTAATTCTTAAATGGAAATGGGTGGGTGTGTTTGTTTGCTTTCATCATTGCAGGAATGAGAGGTGAAAAGTTAACATTCTCTTTCTGATATGAAAATTGTGTAACACTGACTGACAAGTCAGTTTAGCACTGAACATTTTTGTGCTCCTGCAAGACATCTGTAAGAGTTCCATTTATCATTGTCTAGAAACTGCTGTTAAGTTCCACACATGGGAGCTGCTGCAAAACACCTGGTCTGCTTGAGGAAATGTCTGCTAAAATTTTTCAGGAGTGAGATCTATCACCCTTATTTACAATTAGGAGATGGTTGCTTTGCCTTCTTTGCAAAGCTTTTCACAACACTGGAGCATGGTAGAAGCATATGAACAGTTTAAAACATATTCATAGAAATACACCCACATCACAGTATGTATGATAATTCAGGTTGGAAGGGACCTCAGAGGTCTTTAGTCCAACCTCCTGCTCAAAGCAGGGTCAGCAACGAGGTCAGACCAGGTTGCTTAGGCTTTAATTTATTTATTGGGTTGGTTATTAGGTTTCCTGGCTTGAGGAAGAATTCTTGAGAAATATGGGCTTTTTCACATGTCTTTTTTAACTTTTATCCAGAGTCTGTCTGTCAGCTGCTGAGGTGTATTGAAATGTCTCCTTTGCCTGCAGGCATAGTAATAACTTCAGCAGTGAATTATTGAAAATATCTTCTGTTTCTATTACATTCACTGTTTATTATATCAGAGTCAGTATTAATAACAAGAATAATAACAATAATAACAATACTGAGAAACAATATATAAAATATTAATAAAAATATTGGAAAAACAGGAGGGTGTACTTATTTCTTGTGGTATTTTTAGAAGATTCTAAATGTAGCCCAGGAAACTCGGATGGTAATTTTTTGTTCCAATTTGTAAAAATCCAGTTGAAATGGAAAAAAAGAAAAAAAAAGAAAATAGTAGAAACCACTGACAATAATCTTATGTTGAAAATATTGCTTAGAATATACAGGTCGAAGGGTGTCATACCTGTAATGTTAAATGTGGCACTTGTAATCCTTGTTAAAATGGTTCTTACACCCCACAGAGCTATCATGAGAGAAAGGATCATATTAAGTACATCAAATCTTCATATTAGTAGAAACAGATTTTCATAACTGCACAAAAGAACTAGTGTTGCTTAGCCTTTCTTAATATTCTTAATAATTAATTTTCATTTAAAGGTACATTATTTTGCCCAAAATATCCACTGTTCTTGTTAGCTTAACATAAGGCTACATGCCTTGATTAAGAGTGCTGGATATAGCAGAAGTGTATTTATGGCATCTAATATAGAAAGACCCTTCCATTTGCATATTTATTTGAGCATTTCATGAATTAAACATTGTGCAATACAAACATCCCCATTTTACTGTATTCTTATAGTTCATCATTAAGAAGCTAAGACTTACAGTGTATTGTGTATCACTAAAGTGATCTTGGAAGGGAAGGGGAAAGTGTAATCTTGACCTTTTCATATTCCTTCAGACCATAGATAAATCAAATTCCTTATTTTTAGTCGCTGTCAAACTAGTTTTTCCATTTCCACTAAATTTTCCTCAGCAGTGTAAGGGTTTTATATTATTTGTTAGGTTAAAACCTAACAGAAAAAGAGCATTTTGGTGTAGCTACAAGTAAATGCTGGTTTTATTCATCACAGACTATTGAAATTGGGATTCTCTGGTGCAACTTCATAGAATATAAGAGACTTTCACCAGAACATTTTGTGTATTCTGTATCCAGGATGATTTGTTGTTAAGAAAGGTAAAAGTTTGTCAGGTATCTCTTCTCAAACTCCTGTAAATATGGTGAGGATGCTCTTGTGCAGAAATCTTGTGGATGTTACAGTGCAGGTGCTATCAGGACAGCACTATTGTTTTTACTCCTTTTTCAGTCTGAATTCGCTTTTTAAAAGGTGATTCCTATGATTATAACTCAATATAGGACAATTTTCAAATATAATGAATGAATTGGTTTGATGAATGAATGAAGACAACTTTATAAAGGCTGGCAATATTCAACATATATTAACATTCAGCGCTGTTGCTCTATTCAAGCAAAAAAGATCTTCAAGTGTATGACACTAGTTCAGTTAAAAAAAAAAATAGTATCAGAAAGGCCCAGAATATGTCTTTGCAATATGATAATTGGTTTTAAGTGCTGTCCACATATACAGTCTTTTTGGTACAATAAGGATAGCCATTCCTAATTTGTATTTGCATAGGAAATTGCAACACAAGCGGGAAGAAAAACAATTACAGATTCTTGTTAATTAAAGTTCTAAAAATGAATTATGCAAAAAAATCTCAAAAGGCTTTTTAAGCTCTTTCCAAGATTTCTCTACAGCTTTTAATGAGCTTTTTTAAATTACTATATGTACATTAAAGGCAGAACTTAAAAATAATTCAGCATATATATATTGTCATACTAACAAGATAATAATTAATTTTGCTTTAGCACAGAAAAAGAAAATATTTTCCTGGGATCCTAATTCAAGATTAAATATTTTACATTGTATGTAGTAGAAAAACAGAATAAATACATAAAATCAAACTTGGGAGATAAGTTTAACGATCAGCTTGGAAACACCAGCAATAAAGATCAGAAGCACAACAGTTTTAACCAAACTATTCCAAAAATGTAGGCAATGAAACAAAACCTTTCATGAAATCTTGTCAATCTCTGCAAATATGTTCAATCAAAAAGTAAATTATAGGGAATAAAAGTATGTTCATGTATAGATGCAAGTATTCTTTCTCTGTATGTTCAGAATGTCATACTTTCCCTTTTTGGTTGATATAATTGACATAATTTATGTTGATGGAATTTCAGAATTCAAGAAAACTCCAAACCAAAGCAGAAGTTGTTTCACAATGTCCTGAGCATTTTTGTTCATTGCTCTGGGTCTCAAAAAATCTGAAAAATATTTTCTAATGATTCTAACATATTTTAGTAATTGACAAGGAATAGATGGTACATTTTCTATGGCTGAATATATCAGAGATACAGCTGAGAATGTAACAATGTAATGGATTAATGATTTATTTCATAAGTTATTTACCTAAGATCCTTCAATCAAAGCTCACTGGTAGCTTTAGTTAATTATCTCTAACAGCCCACAGGTAAGATGGGCAAGGGACGCCAGGTTGCTCCACACTCCTACTATAAAATGAAGAGGAAAGCTTATTAGAATTGGGAATATAATGGAATAGAGCATCTTCAGTGAGAGCTGACCTTAGCAGAGCCTCAGCACGGTGTCCCTCAGGGCAGCCCCCGAGGCTGCACAGGAGCTTGGGTCACAGGTGGCAGCAGGAACAGAGGGAAGTCCTCACAGAAAACAGGAGCTTTAAAGGGAGAAGAGTAAGATTTGAGTCTAAAAAAGCTGGAAACTCTTATTTGTTGTGTATCTCTATGTTTTTCCAGACCTGTGGGAAGTTACCATGCATGCATAACTATGCTTTAGTTCTTTGAAATAGTGTAAGAAAAATATACTAAGGAAAAGGGCAATATTTCCACTGAAATGACTTGCAGTGAATAATCCTAAGAACTCCTAAAGATCTGCAATTTCTCTTCTTTACTCAGTCCAGAAAATATTTTATCACCTAAGCAACTAAACAAATGTGAACAGACCTGAAATTCTGGAGGACAGAAAGGCAGCACCACTTGAACCCACTGCAATAGCATTGTGGCTTACTAACAGAAACATGGTTTCTTACTTTTATTCCCATGTTTGGTTCTCACCATGTTAACAAGTATATGGTGATGAGTAAATAATTTGTCTCAAGTTTCTGTCATAAACCCTAATTTATTGAATTATCCTTAATTCCTTCCTCAATAGTGCAGTCTTCTAGGCAGGTATGATACATAAATCAGCATTTATTTTCTGGTACTGTTTGTCAATGTTATATTAAGTAGCATAATGTGCAAACAGCATCTGTACAATACACAGTCTCAGTGATATCTGATATGAAACATTCCCAGTTCCAAAACAAGGCATGTATTTTTTACCTTGCCCTCATATTATGGTTGTAGCAATCACACAGAACAGGCATAAACCAAAATGAAATATTTACTGACATTTTAAAAAAAATATATACTTTGTATAAATCCTAGTTCTGCCTGAAAGAGCTTCATCAGGAGCCAAAAAGCAAATGCACAGCAGCCACAATGAAATGCTCTATCTATATATGTCTGTGTCTCTTAGAATAAAAATTATTTTTATTCACATTAAAGCACATTCTTAAAGAGTTGTGAGTTGGCAATAGATTTGATCCTCTGACTTCTATTTCTTCAGTAATTAGCAATTGCATATAAAGCAGTTCATAGGGAAGTCCCTCCAAAGTAGTCAGTTAGTCTCTACAAAAATTTCCTTATTCCTACCTACATAATTTTTCTTTAAGGATAATCTTCCAACTAGAATATTGCATTATTTCCAAAATCAGGAAAAAAAAAAATATTTAGTTAGAAGGAAGCTGATGAAGTCTTCTCCAACTTCATGAGGTCATCAGCAGCACAAGTAAATAAAAATTAACACTTTTTTAATTAGCTACCATACTGTCCCATAAAAAAGACCACTGCAACCCAACAGAGAGAAAAAAAAGCATAATTTGACAAGCTTTCTGCCTTCTTCTCTGTGGTATTGAAAGCACAAAATCACACCCACCCTTGTAGTGGTAAACCAGTAAGAATGGCCTCCACAGAATTGTAATTGTTATTTTAATTCTACATTTACAAGACAATAAAATGCCAAGTCAGCATTGGCCATTCCCTTTTTTGATCATTACCTGTCAGTTTTTTGTGGCTTTATCACATGGCCTCCAGTTTCATTAAAAACAAAACAAAACAAAACCAAACAAAATAAAGACAGCCAACAACAAAAAGCCCAAAACAATGCACACACAACAACAAGCCTACACATCAACAGCTAAAGGGAAGTCATTCATCCCATAATTGCCCTGGCCTCAAACAAGCCATGAAGTAGTGCACACAATAAAGGCAATCTGTCCTCTTTTAAAGGGAAGTTCAAACAGCTGCCTCAAGTTTTCTATTGCATATTCAAAGTGATAATGTATGAAATTATTAACTTCTGCACTGGGGTTTATGGCATTAAGAACCCCCCATCAAGCAAACAAACTAAGGATGTGGCTGGTTTTAAGGATTGCTTTGTTAGAGACTTCTGGGTCAATTGGGCTTTCAAAAAGAGCTTGGATACTTGAAACATTTCGGAAGCTAACTTAATTGAAGACGGATGGTGTCTGACATCAGAAATGCCCGTTTTCCTTTCTTTGCATGTCATTCCCCATGTTGATTTGTAAGGATACCTAAGGGTTATATGCCAAGCTACCCAGGGGAGAGACTTTTTGGTTGTTTGACAGCTAGTGTAGCTCAGCTATAAGCCAGTGAGCTGCACAATGCATCAAGGGGTTGATCCAAAGCTTGTGAGAGTTAATGTGGGCACTTTCTTTGACTTTATTACTTTGGGTCAGAACCACTGCAAGTGTCACTGCATCCGTATCTCGAACCCATCCAAAGGAGCATGGATTAGGCTGTCTAAGACTGCTCAGCTTCTGGTTTATTTAATAAAACATTTTCTGCAATTCTTATTTCCTTTCTAAAATAAATGTCAGTGTTTACTGTCTTTTCTGCGCTTCTCTTGCCCCCTGCCAGCCACCATGCAAATGTTATCTTATTGCTCAAAGGTGTTGACCTCTTCTTTGATCCTCCTCCACCTTCACAGTTCTTTCCCCAAAGAATGTGGAATCATTAAAGGGAAAACAAAAGGTTTTCCTTTCCCAAATCAAGGTTCACTGGATTTTCCTGTCATCCTTTCCTCCCTGTGTGATGCAGAACAGAGCTTTCTACTGAGATTTCTGGCTACCTAATATCTGTGCAAAGCTTCATGTAGCAAATGTTTTATTCCACTTTCAGTAAACAGAAGGAGTTTCCTTTATCATTGTCGTTTTTCATCTTTGAAAAAAAACTTTATTTATTCAAAGGCAGGAATCTGGTAAAAGATCATAGAATATCCTGGCTTGGAAGGGACTCACAAGTATCATCGAGTTTGTCAGCTCAGTTGACCCAGTAAGGACAATGTCATCCCAGGGACCAATCTGAGTGAACCATCCAGCTTCAGTCCCACAAAGGGCCATAAATGTCTGGCACAATTTATGAAATCCATAATCCAGAATAAAGTGTGATTGTGGAGGAGCCTTAAGTAATTTACAGGGAGGCTACACCACCTCATCCTGGAGTTCACCAAGAGCCAAGCAGGCAGGTGCCCAAGATAACCAGTAAACCTCAGGTTTTAACCTCAGGTTAAAAATGGGCTTGTTAAATCCCACCGCTTTGGGAGCACTCATGTTCCTCAGTTTCCACTTTTATTGCAATCTCACCTGTGACTGAATGTCTAAGATGCTCTGTTTTCCACCTGTGAGGCATCCCCTCTCCTAACTTTGAATAATTTGAGACTTTTAATGCCATATAGTAACTGAAGCCCTACACTTTGCTGACCCATGAATGTAATCCAATGGCAATTAAGTTAGTCTTGCCTGTAGTTCCCTGAATACCTCAGAACACATCACTTCCCATTAGAATCACAGAGCCATTTAGATTAAGTTCAATTCTCATCTCTCCAAAAAATTCTTAAAACATTGCTTCAAGAAAAATAGAGAATCCACTTTCCACATTCCATTTTTATTATCAATGGCACTCTGAAAGAATACACAAATTATTTGCCACATTCAGGTAGCCTGCATATTTAAACAAACATATGCAAAGACTCAAACCTCTGGGGCAGAATGTCTCCTTGATGCTAACACTCACTTATTCTGGCACAACAGCTGGAGGAATCTTTTGGCACTAGCCTAATACAAGCATTACTTAAAGAATATTTGATAGTGAAATAACCCACTTAAATGGTTTAACAAAGATTTTATTGATGAATAAACTTTTACATTCTTCTTTGCTGGCCTGACTCCTCTTCAGTGAATAGCTGAAAACAATGCATTATTCTGGTTGACATAACAGGCAGCACAAAATCTGTTCCTGGGAAATTTAAATGATAGGAACTTAAGAGCAGCTCAGTAATTTCAAGGCATTTTGCTTCTAACAGTGACTTATATTTGCAGTGATATAATGCCCAATGTATGGCAGAAGGTACAGAAGAAGCAACAGTCATATCCACACTACTGAGTCCTTGTGCCAGGGGTTGTGCTGCTGCAGCCTGACAAGTGAAAACTCACCCTGCTCTGGACTTAGAGCCATCTGAGTGAGCACTACTCACAGAACGAGCTTAATTGTCTGTGTGAAACAGGCAGGGACATTTGCAGATGTAAATTGAACAGTGCTGAAGGTAGCAGTAGAGTTGTAACGTTCTATAAATTACTTTCGCTGGCCTGGCTCAGCACCCCTCACAGAGCTTTCAGCTTGATTCAACAGGGCTCTAAGCAACCAGGGAAGAAAATTTCTTTTAAAGAAATTTAATGCAGCAGAACTGATTAACTGGGGAACAGCCTACAAACAGGCAGCTGAGAGAATGTTCTCGGCAAGCCAAATAGCCCTGTTATGTTGGTTTTATTAATTAACATCTGGCTTCCTGCCTCTAAATCGGGTCCCCTTCTTTGCAGCTTTAATGCCATGTTTTCACCACTTTTACTCTGAAATGTACCCCGAGAATGTGAGATTAAATCCTTTGGCTGTTCAGCTTCTGAAACACAAGTCAATCCCCTCTAAATAGCATACAGCAACACAGCTCTAGTGGTCTCAGCAAACCTCATTTTCCTGCAGGGTCTTGGTAAAGAATGGCAGAAAGGAAGAGACAAAGTCCTGCACCAAAGAGAGAAAAATAATTAGCGAAGTAGACAGGGTGTATAGGAGACAGCTTTTAACTGAAGAAACACTCTCCATCATTAGGGGAGCTTGGGTAGGCATACCAGAGCAGCATTATCTCCATGGGCTGGGCTCGTCCTAAACTGGAAAAATAACTACGTGTTGTGGTTGTGGTTTTGAAAAAAAACAAGATCAAACCTTCACACAAATTGCAAAGCAACACTGGCTGCTGCAAGCTCCTCCTCCAGTTTCTGAATGCTACAGTCCAGCCTGCAAAAGTACAGTCTTTGGTCTACTCAAAAAAAGCAGAGGTCTTACAAGAGATAAACTACATAATACAGACTTCTTTTTAGTTGATGTTTTTCAGAATACATAGCAGAAACTATACATGTAATTGAAGGTGATAACTTAATCTGAACAGAAAATTTTGCATTTTACAGCTTCACAGTTGCTAGTTTCTTTTAGACTGTGTTTCCTACACACTGATATTTTTAGTATCCATCTTGGCTAATGGCCATATATTTTATTTGAAAATTACTTTACAAATATTACAAAACAGGGTTTATTTTTTAATTTTAATTGATCATCTTGTATTTCTTTGCCTGCTTTTCTGCCATTTAGTTCGTCAGGGACGTGTGTGTTTGTTGGGTCCCAGAGAATAATTCTTTGGAAGTGACTTTGTTATATTGTATTCATTGTTCCTCATGATATGCTGCCTCTTTGGGAATTTTTATTAACCCTCAGGCTATCTTTAATTTCACAAAATGCTTTTGTGTTTTGCTCTTCTCATAGTTTCTGGTCTCTCACCACATATTCTGTCACCCAACAAATCACAAAATTAGTGACCAGCTCAACAGTAACTTGCATCTTTATTTTAGAAGAGCTTTTCTTCATGTGTGCAATTGCATCAAGTGATTGTCAATAGGTTCACATCACTTGTCCCCCAGTGACATGTTTACTTACTTACTGCTGAGCCACCAGTTCATCTGTTGTAAGATTAGGAGAGATTTACGGAAGAAAAATATATCCTGTTAATGCTTTACAAGTTAGGTTTTGTAGTTCAATGTCACTAGATCAACTGTTTTTACAGTGTTAATGAACAAGTTGAAGCAGCTTATTAAGTGTCAGGGGGCTGATTTTATTCAGTGTGTAACAGAATACTGTGCTGATTTCTTCACATACAAGGGTTTAAAACTCTGCTTTGGTAAGACCTGAGCTGATCCCACTTTTTAAAGAAGTCTGTGCATACGTCATGGTTTTAGCCCGCTTACTGCACTGCCTAAAGTGGCAGCTGATGTCATCTGATGAAAAGAGTGTTCCTGGGTCATGTGCTCAAGGCTGGGCTTTGCTGTAAGCAGAGCTGGAAATGTGATAATCTCCTGCTGCAGCAGATAAGAAATCTATTACTGGCAATTGTACATGAATACAGAAATCAAGGGCCAGCACAGGTTCTCACTTCAACTGGTAGAAGTTTTTCTAGTGATTTAATTGAGCATTAGGTATAATTAAGAGGAAAATAGTTAAATATTCTTATGAATGGAGCTCCAGCATTTTCAGCCCACAGAAGCCAGAGGGAAAGGATTATCTCATCTATCTTTGGGCATCTCAGTGTTATGTTTATAGTCTAAGCTAGTCTTTGTTTCCCCTACAGTCAGAGGGAAGTGCTGGGTAATGTAGGTGAGCCCATTTCCTACATGGTTTGACAAGAGAGTACCAGATTATATTGGCTGTACAAGATTTGGACAGCTGAAGTTAACATGAATTTCATTGAGTATTATACATTTCTAGGAAATGAATGAGAGTTGCAGTTGTGAGGGATGTCTTACTTCTCTGTTATTTTCTTTCCTGATTACTTCCTTCACATCATTAAAATCTATGCATTTTCAGATAGCCCTACTTTTTCTGTAACTGATCTCTGTGTGGAAGGTCTACGCCAGACAGTGTTCCATGTAGTCACTAAAATTACTCTTCTTCTAATTGATGTTTGGTGAAAGAAGGCTTGTGCTTCCAGTAATCTTCCATGTGTAACTATTAATTACATTTCATAGCCAGACTGAGGTTTGATTTGCAGGGTAAGCATGTTGGGGGAGCCATATACATTAGCCTATAAAGACAGTGAACCTTCCTGGGTTGTCTAAAATTAAACAATTTCAGATTTGTCGAACAAGCATTGCCACTACAGCTGCTGCATAATGTGAACTATAAGCATTAATTTTATTTTAAGCAAGTAAAGCATTTTATACCATTCCTGAGTTCACTGAAGCTAGTGGTAAAGCCATTTTGACTTCAGTGGTGGTCAGGCAGTTTTAAAAGTACCTTGCAAGTTTTAAAGTGAAAGGAAGTTATTCTGTGGTTTCGGTCAACATTTTCTTTCAAAGTCACTTCACGGATGTTATTGTTGCTGAATTTGGCTGAGCATTCAGAGTTCTCTGAATTTCTAAGAGATTCTAAGAAATTTTGTCTTTTAAGACATGTCTACAATCAAAAAGAAACTGTTACCAAATTCTTTTTTCTAAGACAAACTATTGAAAAAATATGCCTATTTACTAGTTGATGAAAGCAATTTTCTTTGATTTTCTGAAAAATATTACTATGAGATTCAATAATTTTCAGGAAGTTAGAAGTGATTCTCCACTCCTTTAAGCAGGGGGATTTAAAGCATTCGGTGCTGCTGCCTGCATTTGGACCTTCATGCAGCACAGGTATTTTGAAGGGCTACATCTCCTTATGTAGATAAGGTAAATAATGTCGTTTTTCTATTTGTTCATACAAGTCAAGCAAAATAAGCCAATTCACAATATTATTTAGTACTTTGTGTACACAGCACCTCCATAGGGCAGTGTTGGCTGGAGGTCTTGTAACTACGAATGTGCCCATATTAGACATATAGTGGGATAATAAACAAGCCTACTGAATTTTGTTCATTCTGTGCACTCAGTTAAAATGCTCTAGACATCAGCACATTGTAGAAATAGACCCAGAATATGGAAAATAAATGCTCTTCATACTTAATTACCTTCTTAGATTTGTCCCAACTCTTTCACAGCTGTGATAGTTTGCCGGTTTTGGTGCACTTCCAAAGACTTCCGTGTCCCCTGAAGTCACACAAGTCCTTAAATACCCAGATATGAGCAGCTGCACAAGCAGGAATCCAACAGCTGTTTGGCTTCTCTGCCCTGCCAGCTGCCAGCCAACACCACCGAGAAATGGTGCTGGGCTGGAGGAGCTCATCCCAGAGGGCACAGTTGTTTCTGCACCATTAGCCACTCAGGGGACTGAGCACTGGGCAGGGCCAGGAGGGAATCCCTACCTGGTGGATATCAGCAATTAATACACTTTTATTTGTTTCTCCTACTCTTTGTCTTTAATATATTTTAGATCACAAGCTTTCCAGGATAAGGTTTTCCTCTCATTATGTGCCCAGTGCAGGAGAATATCCTCATCCCTGCAGCACTATTCAAACCTGAAATTTGTACATTTCCTTGGGAAGGTGAAAGGTCTAACTTCTTCCACTTTAAAAAATCCCTCCTGGGATCATCCAGCAAGTTCTTAAGGACTGATCCACCTTAATTCATAGATTTTTGATGTATCACTCATCTTCTTTCCTTTCCCCAAGGGAAAATGCCTCATGTTCATCAAAATGCTATATATTCTTAGAATATAAGAATTATGTTGTTTGGATTTGTGCGGGGGGTTTTTTATTTTATTTATTTTTTACTAAAATCCATGTTCTGCTGGGGGGTGGGGAAAACAGGGGATTTGCTTTTCTTTCTTACTCTTTCTGTTTTCATATTTTAAGATTATAAAAATATTCCTTAGTTTCAACATTTATTTTCCTTTGTTACTACATACAGAAAATATACACAGTTGCTTTCCTCAGTGACAGATTTAGGCTCTCAACAAACACTGTCAGACATTACTGAGCATAGCTCCCTTTCTGCAAGGAGCTCCCAAGATAAGCAGCATTTGACTACAGATATTAACAGAACCAGGCACTCTGGAGAATAGCTAAAATGTCCCTCACTATTCCTGCAATGGAACATGTGTCCCACTGTTGGAAAATATTAACTCCATACAATAAATAAATATCCTGGAATTCCTTCTTGCTCTCTGCTTTTCTAAGTAAGTTTATTGTTCCTTAACAATTGGCATTTTCCTTTCATTTAAAGGAAGAAAATGGAACCATGTTTTGTTAATATAATAAAATGGAATATTCACCCAAAAATGAAAACAAATAGTCAAGGAAAAAAAAAATCTTTCTAGGGAAAGGACAAAATTTGTTGTGCAGAATGGGGTTTCTTTTGAGGGAGGGAAAGCAGAAGAATGCTGTTGTTTTTTTTGGTGCAACTTGACCTGATGTTCGAGAAAATAAAGAAACTCCTGGCAAATAAATATCACTTTCCCACTACTCCTTATAGCACCTTTCAGTACCTAAAGGGGGGCTATAAAGAGAACTGGGGAGCAACTTTTCGCAAGGGCATGGAGTGACAGAACAAGGGGGAATGGCCTTAAGCTGAAAGAGTGCAGGTTGAGATTGGATATTACGAAGAAATTTTTGCTATGAGGGTGGTGAGGCCCTGGCACAGGTTGCCCAGAGAAGCTGGGGATGCCTCATTCCTGGAAATGTTCAAGGCCAGGCTGGATGGGGCTCTGAGCAAGACAGAATAGTGAAAGGTGTCCCTGTCCACGGCAGGGGGCTTGGAGCTGGATGATCCAAGGTGCCTTCTAACCCAGGCCATCCCATGATTCTACTTTTTGATAACTCTTATAAAGGACAGGTTGAATGGCAACGAAGTTGTCATTCAAAGCCTCATTACCCACTGTGTCCAACTCTGAAAGTGAGAAACTGCAGTAAGCAAAAACTGTGCTGTTAAGCAATGCATTTTTCTTTTATCCAAGAATGAACAAAAATTAAATGTTTGTAACTGGAGGTCATCTATAAATGAGGTGATCCAAGGTGTATTTTAAATATGGAAATGAGTGTTCAGCTCAACTGGTTACTGCATGTCAGCACAGCCCAGGCCATCTACCACGTACCCACAGAGACCCAACTTCAGCTCTGGCATAACACAGTAAATTAAAATCCTGTCCTTGGAAAAGATTGAGAACATGAATATGAATATTTGTCAATGAATCAGTAGCCTTTCTGGTAGTTCATTAAATAATCATAACCCTTTTACCACCAGTAAATTCAGAACTTTGATCCTGTAGATCCCTGTCAGCAATGAACTAAAATTTGCATCTCTTCTACAAGGCTGCTCTTGAATCAGGACTGAAAAGTGTGACCTAGATTTACAAACCTGAGATCTCTTTCAAAATACAGTTGTTCAGGACTCACTGCAGTTCTATAAAACACATATCAAACTAGTTAGTGAGATGAGTAACCTTTTAAGAGCTAGATAAGACAAATATCTCTTTCCAGCAAGCCCTCTGTTGACACTTTGATCACTGACAGCACAGAGAGCTCATCACTGCTTCAAAGGGTAGGGAATCTGCCCCTGAATTTTTCAAATATTTCCTCTCTTACCTTGTTAATTTAATAAATATGGTTCAAAGGAAATTATTCTTTCTATAAGTATGCTCATTTTTTAAAGCAGCATTTTCCAGCAAAACTGCAAAGGTCAAAATATAACAGTGAGTTAGTCGAAGAACAAAAAGAACACCCACTGCTGTGCCCTGCAGAAAAACAGGAGGCTTTTGTCTTAGGAAGAAGAATTTAAAAATTCATTACACTGGAAGTGATACAGTGGGTTAATTCACTGCCCTTTGGAGACCTGAAATGTATTTGCACAGTGATTGTGTTTTTCCAAATCCCCAACCCACCACCACACATCTTGGCACAGAGGGGAACAGCTGCAGTGCTGCAGGTCAGGGGACGTGCATTGGCAGGGGCTGAGCTGGGGAAGCCTGTCCAGCACCTGCCTGCATCGTGCCTGGCTTGAGCCAGGGCTATCAATTTCTGACTTTGTTAAAATCTTTCAAATCCACTGTATTCACAAATCTTTCTGCAAGATAAATGTTGCCAATAGGAGACTGCATTTGCCTTCATGCCTACAGTTTTTCCCTCTGCATGTATTTTCAATTTTATAAGAGCAACGGCAGTAATAGAAATATATGTTGTCGTGTAATTTAAGTAATAGAAAATGCTTAAAAAGTTACATTGTTACAAGTATTTAAGAACTGAATTAACATGAACTACATCAATAAACTACATCATGCAAATAGTCTCATCAAAGACAAATTCCATTTCATTCATCTTGGACTGTTAAGGAATTTCAATTACAAAGGAATATTTACGTGGGATCTGAATGATCATAGATTCATAAAGAGCTTGGGTAAGAAGGGACCTTAAAGGTCATCTAATTCCAACCCTCCCCGCTTCCATTAGATTAGGCTGCCCACGTGTCCGTCCAGCCTGACCCTGAACACTTCCAGGGGTGTGGCATCCACAGCTTCTCTGGGCAACCTGCTGCGGTTCCTTATCACACTGAGTAAAAAGTTTCTTCCTAATATCTAATGTAAATCTCTTCTCTTTTAGTTTAAAATGGTTCCTCCTTGTCCAATCGCTATCTGACCATGTAAAAAGCCTCTCTCCATCTTTTTTAAAAGCCCCCTTTAAAAAGCCACAATAAGGTCTCCCCAAAGCCTTCTCTTCTCCAGGCTTAACAGCCCCAGCTCTCTCAGTCTGTCTGCACAGGAGAGGCACTCCAGCCCTCTGGCCCCCTCTGGAATCACTCCAACAGGTTCATGTCTTTCTCGTGCTGAGGGCTCCAGACTTTTCATACCTGATCAGCCAAACCCAGGCAGCTCCTTGGGTCACTGCGGTTAAAATGCATGAGACTCCAAGAGCACATGTCAGAAGAGGTGAAGTGACTCCCTCTTAGTGCCCAAAACTGTTTGGCCTGAACAGCACATGTGTCTTTACAAGGGAACTGGGCTGCTCAACCTTCACTTCTGTGTAACAAAGGGATAATGCATGTTATTCACTTTAAAGATTCCAGTAGATTTGTTTAAAAACTGTGTATAAAATCATTTGATTGCATGCCTTTCTAAAAAGGATATAAAGCCAGTGCAATATTTCTTCTACAGACATTATGAGGTGATCTGTGCCTGCCATTAAACTCACCTCATTAATGGTGTGTAACTATTCTGGTCCTACTAGTGTGCCAGATACCTGGGAAAAGCATGAGCATAGTGGTTTAAGAAGTACAAAATTAACAGAAAAATGCAATTTAGTACCTTTATTCTCATTATCTTGTGGACCAAATGTATGGGACGTAGTAACCAAAAGGACCAGTCAACACCAATTGACAATCCACCAGTCAAGAAAATATTCTCATTCACAAGTTCTTTTTCTATACAAGACTTCATTTATGTATGTAGCATTTAATTAGGAAACGAAAGACATAGGATTGGCAACAAGGTCTGGGATGAGATAGTAAAATATTTGGCTGCTAACAGCTGCATGTACAATTTGACAGCCATAATCCTTGGTCGTGACTTATAAGAGCAATGTTCAAAGATTACCTGATTTAGATCTTCTCAGCTAAAGATGATGTTTAATATAGGGGTTTTCATTGTGGATATGCATGGTAGAAAATCAGCTATTGCACAGAAGAAATTAATTAATTCCAAAGCAGATGAAATACACATCATATGATTTTTTTTAAAAAAAGTAAAAAAAAGAGTTATTTTGAACATGAACATGACAACATTTTCATAAGTTTAACGCATGTATTGCAAATTTTATATTTATTTTACATATGTGAAACTTATCTATAAGAAACTTACATATTGCAGCAAGAAGCATTTTAAATGGTCACATGGCTGTGTTCATTCCACAATATTCTTTACAAGCTATAGCCCATAACTGCCGCAGTTGTACATTCCACTTTTCTCAACTGCACTGAATAAGTAATAATTTTGCAGTTTCAATGTTTATTTGGCCCACTGTTTCTGGGTAAAACCAGAACTTTGTAAATGTTAATTTCATACTTATACCGTTCATTTCTCTGGGCAATAACACATATATTTAATGGGGAGAAAGTTGCTGTCATTTGGCTGGTGCAGCCAGTACTTCTGTGTACTTTACTAGATAAATATTGTTTTCTTTTCCCTCTTTTGAGCATATTCTAATAACCTTACTCATATCCACCAGTATATTACCATATAAATAATACCAATGAAGTCTATACAATTGCTTTTAAAGTGCTATTCACTGAAAATGGATCACCATTTTATCTTTTGTTTAGACCTTACAAATCACTAAAATTTCAGCCCACAATACTTACATAATAGAGCATCACTATAATTTTTGTGTCATAACCACGAAGTTTCACTGAAGTAAATTAAAGATATTTTTATCAACATGAAATGGATTGGTGTCGTACCCTACGCAAACTTAGTCATAGTCTGGTATCTTCAAAAGTACTCAGCTTTCTTCCTAATACTGCTCCAAATTACGTCAAAGTAAAAAATCACAGTAATTTCAAAGGAATCACATATAACTAATATGAAGGGTTTTTGAAAATCTTACAAACAGTTAATGTTTCAACTTTAGCATTTGAACTGCATCTCACTACATGTATTCACAGGAAATATTTATTGAGATCAGAACTGTTTCTGTTAATGATCTTTCAACTGCTCTTTGATACAAATAGTAATACAAAGGAGTAGGAAGAAGAGTAGAATAGCGTTGCTGCATTTGTTTGAAAGATAGCATAAAACAAGAAGAGTGACATTCTGCTCCTGTTTAAATCAATAGTACAATATCTGCTGACTTCAGCAACTCCAGGATTTCCTCCTAAATGTATTTCAAGTTACTTAAAAGCTTCAGAGCATTCCTTCAATGAAGTAGCTTAAAAAAAGAATAAAGTCCCATTTGGATATTAATAGATGACTGTTGCACAAATATCATATTCACAAAAAATGTAGCAAAAACGTATGCAAGCTTGAAAGCATATTTTCCCGAAAACATGTTGGAAGTGTATTTCTGACAGCTAATTAAAGCTTTTCCATTCTATCAGTCATGTTTGTGTGAGGTCCAATGAAACCTGAAATGAAATGCATTATGAAGGCTATGCTTCATAAGTCAAATTCATTTTTCTTGGTATATCCAGAAATTAAAATCTTGGTATCATTGAACTCCAATGGAAATTTTACACTGGAATCATTCAAGTTTCTTTATTTCTAAAGCCATAGAATTATAAACAAGATATTCTGAGAAAACTCTAGATATCCTTAGGCAAGCAGATTTTGACCAGATTACACTTTATCAGAGTTGAATCTCATATACAGACCAAAATGTCATCCCAATTCCCAACCAAAGCAATTTCTTCCTTACACAAAGAGGATTATCTCTGAAAAGACTCTTGTTGCACAAACACCCCAATACTCTTCAGTTTATGCAGGAGTTTTCTATCTGAGGTCAGTTCCATTCATGCAGCCATATCCCCTGCAGAATAAAAGGGAGGAACCACCCTCCCATGGAGCCCCAGGAACAATCTTTCTGCAGGTACATGGAATTAAGTTGATCAGTATCTGAGTCTGTACCCTGACAGGAACAACTGTTTCATTCTACAGCACGGTCTATAGCCGTGATCCCTTCTCTGTATGCCACTTGTATTTTTTTTTCACAGAATCTCCTCTTTTCAAGGCTCTCCATCCTTCATTCACTTTTGGTGGAGCTGCAAGACATAGAAAATTTTCAGGGCTTCGTATTTGTTTCTGTTCACAGTTATAAAACAAGTTCGTATAAGTAACTAGAGAATGAGACTGTGTCCTGCAAATACAACGTGGTTACATTAGCAAGAAGTAGAAAGGCAAGGAGAAATATTCCAGTAAAGAAGATAATTGAATTCAACAGTAGGTTTATCAACATGCAAGCCTCTAGGACCAACACAGACACATAAAGATTGTTTTAAAAGGTAATAAACTAGCCATGTCCTGTTACTTCAGTTAGAAAATGTGGAATTAAATGGACACCTGCAGTGCTAGAAGAAATCATCCTTACTTCTGATTCATGTGCTGGATGGGCGCAGAATATCACTCACTCAGTGAAACAGAGTATGAACTGTTCTCACAGCTCTTCATAGGTGACATGCAATTATTCAAGAATGCATAGAAGAATTCATAATGGCATAAAAATAGAAGTAAAGAATATCTTTACAAATGGCATTAGGAAGAGATTTAAAACTAAATATAATTAGCCTTTTTTTTTGCTGTGGCTAGTTTTGATCAGACAAGTTAAAGAATAAGCCCAGGAAGACAAATTTTCCTTTAGAAAAAAATTATTTAGGTCAACAGAACTTGTATTTGTATGGCAAAAATCACTTATGTTAAATTTTACTGTAACCACTAATTTAATTTCTCTCTGTTTACTGCTATATTCCTCCAGTAATAGCATCAAATATCATGTATTCAATGTGATATACTATGATGCATTTTACAGTAAAGACTTGGATCAATTAAATGTTTATTAAGACTGGGTGTTAGCGATACCAGAGATGGCTTCCCTTTTTATGAATCGACACACAGACCTCATCTGAGAACAGAGGCTCTTCTGTCTGTGGCTGGAAGGAAAAAAGGAAAACAGTAATGGTACAGAGTCTTCTCTTGATCAGTGTCTAAATCAATGACAACTCTTGCATGACTGCTAATTCTTGCATCAACTGACAATGCTTGTTCACTAAATCCATATATGTGATAAAATTCTTTCAGAGCACATGAAAGAATATACCTATTAGCCTTTTCTTCCTGACATTTCACTGACAGATGTACCATTTGGATTAAAATATTTCTTTTAATTGCAAGAACGAAGAAGAGGCAGCAGTACTTAAACAAGTCATGCCACAGGACCACCGAAAAATGACTTGTATTTGTTAATGTCATTTACAAACTGCAAAAGTATCATTAGTAAGTGGAAGCACTTGATGCCAAGGGATTTAACCATACAGTAAAGGAACTTTATGGACAGATCATTAATCTCTGACTGCAAAGAGTTACACTTGATTTTATGCCAAATATTTCAAGCTAAAGACTTTGCCAAATGGCGAAAGCTAAATTATAGAAGTACATATTAAAATAAGAACGTTTAAATTTTACATCTGCTGTGAGAATAGGCAAACACCATCACATTTTTAACATAATCTCAAAATTCAATTCCTAATCCAATAAAAACATATAATAAAAATTGGCATAAAGTTGTAATAAAATTAATTAATGGGTTGTGTACCACATTATGTTTTCATTTCCAACTTGTTAAAACAGCAGGTTTCACCACTCATTCTTACATGCTACATTTATCTCACTTTTCGTAGTGTTTGTGTGTAGACACAAGAGTATTTGAAAAATATACCTGTTCTACTAATAACATCTCCTGACAATCAGAAAGTATGTTCCAAGGAGAACGAAGAGCAATATTTTTGCACACTGTAAATGTGATGAGAGAGGCAGAGGGCTCTTTTCAGGCCATCTACTGTAGCCGTTCGAAATGGCATCAATATTCCTAAGACTTAAAATTTTGACAGAAGATGGAGCAGGTCCCTGCCTGGCTCTAGATCCCTGCACAGTAAACAGGGAGCAGTGGTTTTGTTTCCCAGGAAAGACTGTCTGCAGTGGCTGACCCATGGACCCTGGGATCCCTTGGAACAGAGCTGCGATGTGCAGAGGCTCAGTGAACAGCCCGGGCTCCACCCGGCACAGAAGCCACACCACGGCAGAAAGTTTCCTCAAGGGGAAATTTGGATAACTTGTCCATGTCTAAACTCATGAGCTAACAAAGCTGGGAGTCATCTCTCATCCTGGGAGGAGCAGAGCTACAGTCACCTGCATCCATCCAACTGTTTCATCACCTGCAGCTGCAGCCAAGATGTTTTTGAGTCCCTGGGCTATGCCCCAAGCCATGTCTGGCAGCTGTTTGAGAGAGGACCATTGGGCACAGGGTGAAAACATGAGCAGGGCCATGCCACAGGTCAGCAGTGCCCAGCCCCACATCCTTCCACACTGGCCAGTGAAGTGTAGCAAGACATAATCTGTGAGCTTTCAGCTTGCCAAGAGGGTGGGAAGGGATCACGGTAAGGATCCAGCAGGAATTACTCCCTGTTTGCCTGTCTGAGGGTGCCAAATGAGTGATGGCATTAGCACACCGACCCTTGTGGCAGGCTGTGTGCACACAGCAGTGCTTCAGAATCCAGAGAATGGCAAAGTTAACCAGCTAACAGGAAGAGCATGGTGTTCTTAAATCGGGTGCAAGAGGAAATCACCCACCGGTTCTGCCTCTTGTATATTTCTTTGGCCAATATTGAAAATGTTGCAGAGAACAATTCTTTAATACCAGTAAATTGGAGATTATTAGGTGGCAGGTATGGGACTTGCAATGACTGGCACTAATAACTCAGAGTGAATTCAAAAAAAGGGACTCACCTCAGTGTAATTAGATTATTTAAAGGTGGTTGCTTACATTTTATTGCAAATACCTGGCATGTTTAATATTTACTTATAGGAACACTATGCTAAAACAGTTACATATTTCTGACAAAGAAAAAAAGTTCAATTTCCCCAAAGTATGCATTACAAAAAGAGTCTTATAGGGACTGTTATTTACACCAGATGTTTAATAGGAACCTACATTATAAAAAAAATTAAATTATTATATCATTTAAATGTCCATTTCTCAAAGCACTTTATAATACTCTTGTAGGAATCATATTTGTCTTGTTTTGTGGGTTGTTTTTTTTTGTAAGCAACAGGCACTTAAGAAATATTATTTTACTTTTGATACCTGTGAGAAACTGTGTGTATTTTTTAATCCTTTCTTCTTTTCCAGTGATAGCACAAACTCCATTGTTTTATAGGCTAACACAGTAAAGGTGACAGTAGCTTCCCAGGCAAGCTTCTCTTTTAAGGAGAGAGGTTTGGTCCCGGAGCACAGAATGATCTGACAAAGCTATAACTGGAACCTTTGTGATTCTTGCTTAAAGAAAAATTCCTAATAGATTCTGATGACTTATTTATGCTTCATTTTATAATCATTTGGGTTCGTCTTCCTTGGATTTGGATGGATCAAAACAAGGTATTGTATTTTTGGAAGTTTCTTTGTGTTAAACTAATCTGTTTAGGGACCTGGGGATATATTCAGCTGGCAGCACAGAACCATGCAGTGCCACAGGGCATCTGAGAGCTACAGCACTGGGACCCTTCTGCTGAATTCCCTGGACCTTTCTGCATTCCACTGGAAACATGGGTGTGATACCATGGGCTGCACTGATGGCTCCTCCTCAGCGGTGTGAGAGTCCTGAGCTGAAAGGGCTCAGTGTCAAACCCAGTTCCAGCCTGACTGCTTTGCCATTTTAAATAAAAATCCATCCTACACTGTGCTGGGTTGAGGGCTTGCATCAAACCTCAGGACAGGGTCAGCATGCTGGTTCCAGCCTGCACAAGGTGTGTAGGAGGCTTGGGAAAGCACCAACATGGCACTGGAAGTTCCCTGTTTGCTTCATGCCATTTGCATTTAAAGATACCAAAGGTTTTAGAAATTATGAGCAGGATCTTAAATGTGCAGACTCTATACTGATTCACAAAAATTTTGGGTTGAATGCTTCCTCCGGGAGCTGTAAAGATGTGCAGTGTCTAAGGAGAGGTCTGCTGGCAGGACAGCCTTTTATCAGGAGGAAGTTGTCTACAGTGTGGATGTGTGAGTGTGAAAAACAGAACTGGCATCTCTTCATAAACAGTTGGGTGATAAAGTGCAGTTTTCTATAAGACTTTCTGTGAGGAAACAGGGCCAGTTGAAGGAAGTGTGCTCATCTGCCTGAGGGACTTGGTAAGCAATGTTAGAACAAAATGGATTTCTAGTTCAAAAATAGTATTACCTGCCAAAGTCACACCCTGAGGTCAGAAATGAGGATTTTTAAACTTCTGGGGTTTGAGCTTGCAGTGATGATGTACTGGGATCATGTTATCAAGATTTTCCTGATTTCCCTGAAACTATGAAAATGAGAAGTATGCAGAGAAACAGACAGACATAGAGAGAAAGAGAGAGAAATAGCAGATTTTTCCTTGTTTGCCTCTGGGGACTAAAGCCTGAAGTACTGAATGCAGTAAGATGCTGCAGTGGAAAATGGAAATGAGGGAGGGAATGAAGGCAGGAGGGGAGCATAAAACGGAAAATAAAACAGCTGAAAGCTTTAGGCAGAGGGATAAGAGAAATAAAACTATGAAGGATCAAGTGTAAAATAGAAGGGAAGTCCCTCAGGGTTAATCCAGAACCACAAAGTAGCCTTGCTATGTTATTAAATACCAAGTTTTGTATAAGTATCACTTAAACCATCTCTTTAATGGGATATGGCAGCTGCAAGCCAGGGCACAGTGACACTTAAACAGCTGAGGAGAGGAAGGACATAATACTTTCTGCAGGATGAACTTTATGAGTTCATGATGTAATGAACTAAGTCAGAATCTGGCTAGGATCTTGTAGTTAAGCCTTTCAGTCTTGTAAAAAATCTATTATTTATTTAACAACTCCAATATTAATTTTGCATTTCACCTGGGAAAAATCCTGTGCCCTTTGCCAGCTGACTGCTTTAACACCAACTTGGACCTAGGTTCAGTAACATCTTCAAGTGAAAAAAAAAAAAAAAGCTACTAACATTGTTTCTTCCTGCTGACTTTTATTAGTATTCTTCAAAGTAGCACTGATCTCAGGGAATGCTACCATCTCTGCAAGGTATGACAGGGCTGCATGCAAGGTGGTGCATCTCCCAGAAAATTCTGCCTGAGTAAATATGACACATTCTTCTGCTCTCAGATCTTTAAACTTATGCAAACCAAAACAGTCAGGGAATGGGTTTCCATGCTGTTGACCTTGTGCTTAAATTGTTGGCTTTCATCTGGTTTAGGATGAAAGTTCACATTATTTCCCTCAGGAATAGACAGCAGTATTTGCCCTCAGTTAGATTTCTCACAATTTACTCAGTTTGTCTTAACAGTATTTATGAGGAAACTGGGAGGAAATATTACAAAAAATAGGTATTTTAAGTAAATATTGATGACTACTGTGGCAGTAAATATTGTGACTACTATGATGACTATTGACATTTGGTCAAGAGACAACCTAATTCCAAATTTTACCCTCAGTTAAAATTGTTATTTAAGAACTTCTCTGCATTTTAAAAATGGCCATAATTAAATTCAGTTTGTTCAACTAAATGATGAACATTTTATATGCAGATTTATATCAGTTTAAAGCATAAAAAGCAGCATTGGTTTGCATCCATTCTAGGATGTTTTTCGTTTCATCCCATAGATGAATTTTTGGTTAGACACAGTAATGATCATGCACCAGCATCTCTGAATATTTTTTCTCAATGTTTCAGTTGTCACAAACACATTATGATATACTCTGTAGAGCTATTCCTCTGCATTCCTAACAAATTTTTGGGCAAAAGCTTTTGAATTTTAGCTGTCTTTACCCTAATTAATTTAGTTTGTTTTTAGGGATCAGAAGTGAAACCAGGGTTTAATTCTAAACAATTAGAAATTTCCAATAGGAAAAATCTCCATTTCCTAGCCAAACCATGCTGGACCACTCTCACAAGTAAATTCTGTGCCATATCAACCCACTGCAACCTCTACAGATAATGTAACATTATTTAATGAAATAAATTGCAGAGAATAAATCTGAAAGTCCTTTCTTTGCAGAGGATTGCAACATCAGATTTGGACCACTGCTATGCCTGGTGGATGACCTCATCTTACATGCTGTACACTTCAGGTACCTAAACTCAACTCTAGGTACCTGAATTAAATCACTTTCCTACTGAGCCCAGGTATGGTGCTCTTGGCTAAAACATAAAGGCCAGAAGGGCATCCAGTATTGACCTGAAAACACCTTCAAGTAGATTTTTTCCAAAGTTTATCACTCAAATATTCAAATTTAGCTATCCTATGTTCAGCTCCCAAACAGAATTTCTTATGATTTAACCCCACTATTTCCTCAGAAGAATAAATTTATGCAGAGGCTTCTCACTGGCATATGAAAAAGGCTGAGATTCACAAGATTGGCTAATGGTATCACTCAAAGCTTCAAAGCAGGGAGGTCAGTTATCCATGTATCTCTCAGAGCACAGAGATCACTTTGCAGTGGCTCAGGGCTTGTCTGTAGACGTGCAGGGGTACCAAGGATCCCCGGGGTGCTGGGATTTCATGGAGCACTTTCAGTGATATTATGACTACACCATCATCAATGGCAATGCCAGCTGAAAGCCAGGCTATCTGTAAAGCTGCAATCGTGTTTAGATTACCAGCTAAACACGTATCAACATTAACTCTTTGACATGTATTTTCTCCTATCCACAAAGGATTTTTGTGATTTTTTTAAAATTCAAAAAATCAAAATCAAAATCAAAAACAAGAGCAACACACCAAAACAAAAAAAAAGCCAAACTACATTGAGATAGACACCAAAATTAAATTTTATTCATTTGTAACACCCTGTTTTGCATTTCCCTGAACGTTTCCAGGCCCACCCTGGAGTCACCTTCTGTTTAGAATTTGTGATGGTTTAAAAAATAAAACTGTGAATTAAGCAAAAGAGGAAACAATCCGAGTATAGTTTTATTTATCTCTCAAGTCATACAAATGAAACATAGTTTTATTCTTCACAGCAGGAGACAATGTGTTTCCTAGCTTTATAAAAGAACAGAAATAAGACTCAGGTAATGTCTTTAAACTTTAAGAGAATAGGGTTAGATTAGACATCAGGAAGAAATTCTTTACTGTGAGGGTGGAGGCACTGCCACAGGTTGCCCAGAGAAGCTGTGGGTGCCCCATCCCTGGAAGTATCCAAGGCCAGGCTGGATGGGGTTGTGAGCAGCCTGGTCTAGTGGAAGGTGTCCCTGTCCATGGCCTGGGGGGTTGAACGAGGTGATCTTTAAGATCCCTTCCAACCCAAGGAGGGACCCTCAAAGATGACCCTTTGGGTCTATGATCCAGTGAGATTGCACGGATAACACAATCATCATCAAACTGGAAGGACTCTGCCTAAAGAAACCATATTTTTATTCAAGTATATAACAAATGGAGATGCTGTTACCCACATTTCCATGGCTATTATACTGGGTCTCATTTTCCGTTATCTTTTTGACCTTTATTCACACATAAATGCAAACAAGGTTCCATGTCTAGAAATGCCTTACAAGCAACCATACCTTGCTGAGAAATTTCTGTACTGAAAAAATGCTCAGATATCTTTTAAATTTCCCTTATTCCTTCATTTAATTGAATAATTATGTCCAAACTCAGAGTTCTAGACACATAAGAGTATGTTTTTAGACAACTTTAGGAACAGAGGGAAAAGGATTAGCAGAGGTCCCTTTCAAAACCTTTTGCTCTCTGGTTCTGTGTAAATTCCTTTTGGTCCATTGATGTCCAGTGTTGTATCAGACTGTGACAATTAACATTTTCTTCATACAGCAGAGGGTCAAAAGTGTTTCTATAACTCATACAAATTTTACTGTTCTATAACTTCATCTATTGCAAAAGACTCATCTCTGAGATACACAAGCAGCAATGAGAAAGCAAACAGACCCATTTTCTGGAGGTTAGTTGACTTTGGTTTCTTTTCATTACGCAGCTGTTTGTATCCTTGCTCCCTATGACAAATCCCAAGAATTCAAACAAATATTTTAGAATTTTAAACAATTTCTTTTTTTACTAGGTGACTTTTAAAGTTCCCTTCAAACCCGTGATTCTAGGATTTTCCTTATTCGTTGAAGCAGGGATTATCAGAAACTATCAGAATGCATCGGCAGCTTTCAGGTACTTATCTGCCTGTTTCAGTGGGTATTCTGTTAGTTTCCTCTTTTTACAGACTTCCTAACACTTGAATTAAATATGTCAGTTAAATGTTGAGACGGCTCTCAACAATGATTGATTTTTTTTTATTTTATTATTACTACTTGATATCCAGGAAATTAGAAAACATGGGCAAAAGTGGAAGACACAGTATGGACAAACGCTGAATCCATCTTTTTTTTTTTTATTTTATAGTTTGTCTGACTGCATAATAACATTCTGGACATTGTGAGAATTTATATCTGTCTCCAAGATGAAAATTTTAAGGCATGAGATCATTCATGGATAAAAGTGCATTTTAAAACAAACATGTTTTCCTGACAAATATTTTTATGAGACAATTAACAGCCCTTCCCTTCACAGTTCCTTTTGAAAATAAGCAGACACTGATTCACTTCCAAGCTGCTGATGAAAAAATAAGGACCCAGAGGAAAACAAAGCAGACAGAGACAATACTGTTGATATAAATGAATGAATACATTCCATTGACGATTCAGTTTGTCAGTGATACTTTAAATAGCCAAAAACCCCAGAATGTAAGTTTCCTGCTGAACTCTGGCGTGTGATAGAGAATGAAGATTAATATCTCAAAATATTTTTCAGAAGTCAAAATTACTAAAATTTTGTGGTCCATAAATGGTAGAGGGACTTTATTAAACATTTGCTTTTTGATAATATTGAAATAAAGTAGCTTGAAATTATTAAAGTATTGTTGTATAATAATATATTTTAGAAGTGCAAAACAAAATGCAAAAATAAAATGCATTACATATTAAGTAGCCTTCCTTAAATCAAACACAAAATTTAACATCATCATTAACTTTGATTTAAAATAAAATGCCTGTAAAGTTGTTTATGATAATCTATAAGTTAATATGACAGCAGTCTGAAGTGATTCCAGTAGAAGTACATATTGACATAATCACTGGAAACATTTTTATTTTGATGGAACAGCATTTCACCTCAAAGAGTGTTGACTAACTTTTATGCTAAAAACCAGCCTGATGTTGGGTAATGCATCATGATAACTCAAATTCAAGGGAAATCTCATTTACAGCTTAGGACTCTGCTCTGCCTTTGGAAGTGACTCACTGTGACACACACACAGACACGTCTGGTATTTATAGTTTCTTTTGTCCCAGCTTTGGTTGCCTTTACTCTCATGTCAAGTCATAAAGATCCTAGGGCAATATAGAATTTCCTGAAAATAGTTTAATTGCTCACTGACATTATCTTGAGTGAAATCTAATTTAAAATGAAGACTTTGCAGGTCTTGCCAACTTGTGAAACATGCAACACTACATTTATTTCTGAGTAAGAGAGTATCTGTCATGGCATTTAATCCACTCAACACAAAACAAAAGGGCAATATTCTTCATTTCCAGCTTTAACCATATAAAAGTTAGATGCCTCAGTCTAAGCTATCGACCTTAAACTGCCCCGGTGGTCAGTAGAGAGAAATAACCATTTCACATGACAATTCATCTGACCTTTCTTACGTACATATTTTAAGATGAGATGAACAGTCCTCGAGGGAATTAAAATGATATAAACTGCCATCTACAAATTTGATATCTATATCTAACCTAATCACCGGAGGCTTCCTCTGCCGTCAATAGAGAGAAATAGGCTTCCTCACATGACCTTCATCATCACCAAGGAATCTAACCTCCTGAAATATGCCTCAGCCAGGCTGCAGAGCTGGGGAGTCTGGCAGCAGACTAAAATCACTATATCCCTGCATGCAGCACAACTGGGTAACCCATCCATCAGAGTGCAGCCCCACGTCAGTAATTTCAAACGATCTCGCTGCTCAGGGCTGACACCTCACTCTGTGATTGCACCAGGGTGGCTCAGTACCTGCCTGTGCTGCTCCAAATACTCACACCCCTCCTGCACTGGGGATACAACAAAGCAGCATTAAAAACACTCGCTAAGTAAGGAGTTAGGAAACATCCCATCTGTTTTTTGTGCTGGATTAAAACTTAATGCTACAGTGGTGTAGTTCTGAATTAATCACATCAACTTCAGCGCAGTTATTGTGGCCTGGAGCCAGTAGGAGAGCACAAAAGCAGTGTTTGTGAGGCTTTCTTCAGCTTATGGCAGCTGTTTAGCTCATCTTTGATCATACTTACTTTTTTTGTAGTTAAGCTTTTTGGTCACACTATCTTTGCAGAGATAGCTGTTCTGAACAATACCCGTGTTCACATGCCAGCAAAGGTATTTGTGCATGTGGATTAGCTGGTTTTTGCTTGTCATGCACTTATTCGCCTTTGTGTTGTTTTTGTTTTGTTTACAAAAAGATATTCAGCTTCTCAAGGAACATAAGCAGCAGCATATGACACAGCTGAGCAGCTGTACACGAGAGTTAACATTGGTGCAAATGTTCCGCTGGGATAGGAAGAGCTGTGCCATCCTAGGTCAAGACAAGGCTGGTAGCTAATATAATATAACAATGAGCAGCAGATGCTCTTAGGAAAGACTAGCAGGACAGGGCATGCCTCTGGCAATGCATCCCTAGAATACACATCCAGTTTTCAGTGGCTCAAAGACTTCCTGAGCTGGTGTGAATGTCTTTGCATTTAACAGCCCTGAAAGGATTTGCTTCCCTGTGAATTTATTACTTTTTTAATCCGTGTAAACTTTGAGCATTGCAAGCATCCAACAGCACCAAGTTTCCCAGCTTAATTATATGAAGAATCCTGTCCCTGTTTTCAGTTGGCAGTTGTTAGTTATATTTGATACTGCCTGGGTTTTATGGCCAAAGAGATACAGAATGATTGTTCCTTATTAACCTTCTCCAGCTCCTACACGATTTTGTAGACCTGCACCACGTGCCCTCTCATTCATCTGTTCACAAGGCTGAGTGCCAGCCAACTGAGTCATTTCTCATTTTGAAAGTTTCCATATCATCAATCACTTTTGCTGTTCTTTTTGTACCCTTCCCTGCTCTACTCAACTGCTTGTAGGCAAAACATGAACCCAGAGAAATAAAGGCTTATCAGGGTGAAGGATGAATAATAAAGTATATATGTGTAAGAAGTGCACATTGTAGAGACATACAATAAGAAAAAAATAGAAGCCTAACTGGTTTTTGTTTCTTTCTAGCTGAAGGTAGTAGCAGCAATTTAAACAGTTCAATACACTTGGACATTTTTAAGAGATATCTTCATCTTATTTGGTTAGAACCTATATAAGTAGATTTCTCATACGTGATAATAAAACACTTCCATAGAAATTTAAGAAATTTTTACAAAATAAGTATGAATTTTAATCCTCTCCAAATCACATTTCAGTAATAAGGTTACCTCAGATCTTTATGGATGCTTTTCTGTAGAAGTTCTAAAAGGTAAGGAAATAAAATGCTATGCAAATATTTGAAAAGGACAGCAAGAAGATTGTTGTAATGATAAGTTGTCAGGTTGACATTGAACTCAGGCAAAGCAGGCATTGAGTCCCACATGATACAGGACTAGGCAAAGAGCTAAATGAAGGAAATATAACTGATGTCAATCTAGAAAACTACCAAAAATAATTTCTGTCAAATCACGATTATATTTTCATGGGGTTATGAGCTTATTGATGAAGAAAATTGTATCAACCCTGTTTTCCCTTTTAGATTTTCAACTTTAAATTACCTTACATTTAATTAGATCATGCTAAATTAGTGTGGCATATTAAAATTTAACAGGACATACACCCATGGATTAGAAACAGAAAACAGACATCCTTCAAAATATTTTTATAAAATCAGACCATTTCTACGGGATTGCGCTTGAGTGTATTTTACCAAATGATTTACTAAAAAATCTGTAATAAAGATTACTAAAATCTTTATTACAAAGTAATCAGAGATAAACTTTGTAAGTGATCTTTGTGAGAGTAGTAAGTCATGAGGAGCTCAGGTTAGTGGTACACAGCTTGAAGGACTGCAAACAAATTTTATTTTAATGTGGTCTTGTGAATGGTAATGTTGATCAAAGCTCCCCTGTGTCAATGTTTTTAGGTGGGATAATACAACCTTTCCACATAGAAAGCATCTTGAATAGGTGTTCAAAGTTCATGTTATCTCAGTATTTGACCTTCGTGCAACCACTCCTGTGGTATTTTGTTTAGTTCTTGTGTCATTGTTTCAAAAATTTTTGAAGGACCAAAGAGATTCAGAGAAGAAACACTAAAAGAACTTTCCTTGCACAAAGAGATTCCAGAAACTCAGTCTGAGAGGGAAGGCAAAGTTTATAAGGACACAAAGTAAAGCTTTGATTGTGATTTCTTAGGTCTGAGACATAAAATGCGGTGGCTGAAAGCTGAAGCTAAAAAATTCTAATATTAGAAATTAAGAACAAATTTTTTAACAGTGAGGGTAATTAGCCAATGAAACAACTAAAAAATGCTTTCAATCAAGACCAAACATTTTTCAAAACATTTCCTACTCAGTTTCAAACAGAAAATATATATTTCAGGATAGATGATTGCAAAGATTCCTGTGACTTTATAATGTATGGCTCAATGGATCTAAATGCACTTTGAAGACTAAATCTGAAAACAAACACAAAATAAACAATGTATTAATATTTTTAAACAGTATGTTGTTCTCAGAAACTAGAATTATTTCAGAAATAATTCAGAAACAGAAAAAGGAATAATCATTCTTTAATAATTCATTATTTAATAAACCATTTTACACTACTCTGAATGTGTACTTTTTTCCATCTTTTTGAGTCACTGGAACCTGAATAATGCCTATTGACTGTAAGTAAGAGTTCAGTAAAATAAGAAAAACAGAAAATGCTCCAGTGACTTTCTGGAAGTATTTTCACATGATTTTTGACATTTCCATGTAAGTGTCGTGTGATTTTTCCTAATCATTGTCAAAGTAAAACTGTCCAGCTACAGATAACATATAGGGATGTAAATATGTTGTTTCCTGTCTCTTTTGAAGTTGAGCCTTTATATTCTCTTGAAAAGTTTTGTATTTGAAACTATCTGCTGATTGCTTACTAGAAAGATATTGTAGGTGAGTTAGAGAATTTCTAATGCAGAAATATTATTTTCTTTATTTTTCTGTTCAGGCAATTTTTCATTAACACTGTGTCTTGGTTTAAATAAGACCCGTCTCCTTTATGGACAGAAAGGAATAAACGATGTTTTTCCAAACTTTAGGTAAACGGCAATCCTTACATAATGGTGGGCATTTCCTCTTTGGAGCTCACCACTGAATCAGGACATTCAAACAAACTCACTTCTAAGCTCTTCCCTGGGGCCAGGCTCAGTGTGTCCAAAGCTGTGCTTATTCCATGTGCTTTGGTCAGCAGATATGCAGTCTTAGACAATAGCTTCTTTCTGCAAACAATGCCCAGTATTAAGAATGTCATCAGATATAATGGCTGTGAGTGCGACAATTCTGCTTTCTTATGAAAGCGTTCATAATGGAGCAGTCACAGCGTGCATGTGTGTGTGTGTGTCTGTGTGTGTGTGTGTGTGTGTGTGTGTGTGTGTCTGTGAGTCTGTGTATCTGTGTGGCTGTGACTGCGTGCATGTGTGTGTGTCTGCGTGTCTGTGTGTGTCTGTGTGTGTCTGTGTGTGTCTGTATGTGTGTGAGTCTGTGTGTGTGTCTGTGTATGTGTGTGAGTCTGTGCATGTCAGTGTGCATGTGTGTGTGACTGTATCTGTGCATGTCTGTGTGTCTGTGAGTCTGTGTATCTCTGTGTGTGTTTGTGTCTGTGTGGTTCTGTGTGTGTCGGTGTGTCTCTCTGCCTCTGTGTGTGTGACTGTGACTGTGTCTGTGTGTCTGTCTCCATGTCTCTGTGTCCCTGTGTGTCTCTGTGTGTTTGTGTGTCTGTCTGTGTGTCTGTGTGTGTGTGACTGTCTGTGTGTTTGTGTGTGTCTGCATGTCTGTGTCTGTGTGCCTCTGTGTCCGTGTGTCTGTGTGTCTGTCTGTGAGTTTGTATCTGTGTCTCTGTCTGTGTCTCTGTGTCTGTGCTGTCTGTGTCTGTGTGTCTCTGTCTGTGTGTCTCTGTCTGTGTCTCTGTGTCTGTGTCTCTGTCTGTGTCTGTGTGTCTCTGTCTGTGTGTCTCTGTCTGTGTGTCTCTGTGTGTCTGTGTCTCTGTGTCTGTGTGTCTCTGTCTGTGTGTGTCTGTCTGCGTGTCTCTGTCTGTGTGTGTCTGTGTGTGTCTGTGTGTCTGTCTGTGTCTGTGTGTCTGTCTGTGTCTGTGTCTCTCTGTCTGCGTGTGTCTGTGTGTCTGTGTCTGTGTCTCTCTGTCTGTGTGTGTCTGTGTGTCTGTGTCTGTGTCTCTCTGTCTGTGTGTGTCTGTGTGCGTGTCTGTGTGTCTCTGTCTCTGTCTGTGTCTCTGTGTCTGTGTCTGTGTCTGTGTGTCTGTGCACATTTTAAGAAAGATCCACCAGCCCACTGCAGGCACAGCCTGCTGGGCTCAGAAGAGCTGGTTCATGAAAGGTGCCATTTATAGTGCTTTCATAATACCATAGAATGGAAAATTAGGTAATAGTAAAATCCCAGAACTATACTTACTAAATTCTGAAAACTTACTCACATTACCATGCTTTATAGGGCTTTAGGGACTTCATAACAACAATCTGTGCAACTGCAGACTTTGTTTAATGAAAAAATAAATAGAAATAGTTACCCAAAAATTAGCCTAAAGACTGGTATTCCCTTGTTAGTGCCCTTAAATAATTTTCACTATGCCTCCATTTGCGCCCTGTCTAGAAAATAAAAGGCTTATTCATGCACAAAAACACAGATCTGCCTTCTCAGTGAGAAATTTTGTAACATTTCTGAAGTAGAATCAAATGCAGCAGCTCAAGGTCTTTTTCTGAAAGAGGAAAAGCAGTTAGCTGGATATTGCATTACTTTCAGGAGATTTCTTCACTGTTGTGTAATTTATCTGACAGTTGCCACAGGGCTTACATGCCACTTTAGTTACCCTACTGATTTTTAAGAGATGGATATGCGTGTGGAAATTAGGGGAGCATTCATTTTTCCCCCTAATTTCATCAAATTACATGCACTGTGATTTTAGATAAATCACGCTATTACACTGTTTCCCTTTCCACGTTTACAGAGTCTTGTGGGTTCTCTTTGGTTTGCCTTTAAGCAGTCACCATTTGCATCAGCAAGCCACCAGACTGGGTTAGTCTGATGTGTCCTCTAGCTGGTGTCCTCTGAACAGCTCTCCTTAATTCTCTGTCACAAATTTGTTTGGGTTTTTCTTATCGGGACGTATCAGAGCCAAAGCTCCAGAATGTCTCACTTTCATACAAGGCTTCCTGTGTACTTTAAATGAAACAGATATAACAAAGAAAGCAATGTGAATTTATGCAGTTCCAGTGTGGCAGAAACAAAGAACTTGGTTGAAAAGACAGACAGAAATATATCAGCCTTGCAATCTCAAGCGACCCTCAGGCAGGTACAGCACATGTGCCTTCTGGCTTTAGTGCAGACAGAATTCAAAAGATCAGCCTTTTTCTGACCCCAGATATGAGCATCTGGCGAAGACCAGCATCCTTCACAATTTTGGCAGTTTGCAAAGACACAGACCGGCCTGGATTACAAATTGGAAGCACTCATTGCTGCTGAAAAGTGTATTTTTTGCCATTGGGGTAGTAGAAAACCAAGAGAAACAGACACACACTCAGGAGAGGAGAAGGCAAAGTAACACTGCTTTTTCTCTGCTCTTGAAACCTATGATGCAAATATTTATGTGTGAGGCTGAAAGGAATTCTTGGGTCATCCTTCTGCCCTGTCTAAAAACATTCATCTAAAAGGAGAGCTCACAACAGCGCCTAAGTTTGAAAACGTGCTGATGTCAGAATTTTGCTCTATTTACATGCCTTTGGCAAAGAGCAGCCAACTACCTGCTTATCATAAATCTCTCCTCTCTCTCCCTTCATCCTCTCCACTGAAAGCCCTATGATTTTCAGTACAGAGCACCAAGCACAAGTAGGTTATTCTGTGTATGAAAGCCGTGCTTGTGAAAGATGCTGAATGCACAGTCCCAGAGACCCACGTCCTGTGCAGTATAGCACAGGGAAAAAAGGCACACCATGGATGGCAGCACTGTCAGCTCCCTCTCTCCGACTTAGCAGTTTCACTGAGCTTGAAGAAACACCCACTGGGGCAGAAGGATCATTCATCCTTTGTAGTCAAGTTGTTGTCCTAACTGCTAAAATTGCCACGTAAGCTGCTAATTAGAGCCAGTTATGGTTATGGTTTTGCAGTGCTGACAGCTGTGAACTGGTCACCCAAAGCTTGCCCTGAAGGTTGGGTAACTCATAAAAGCTATCAGATATAACAGTCTGCTACACCATGGCAGATTTATACCTGCCTAAAGATGAAATTGGAGAGAATAGAGCTGAAAAACCCCTCCAGAGATTGCTTGATCCATCTCCCAACACCAGAAGATCATGTCTCATTCATTTCTGGGAGCTGTTTGTCTGACCTCCTTATATAGGCCTCTTCTAGTAGGGACTCCAGAGCCATGACATGCAATTCATTCCAGTGCTTTGTGTGAACTTCCAAGAGAAGGATTGTTTTAACGGTTAGCCTAAACTATCCCTGTACTTTCTATTTGTCATATTCCTCTCCTCTCTGCACGGTCCTGCCACACACCAGGTAAATATGTTTCTCCAGTCTCTTCTCATTTTATGATTCTTTCTATCTTTCCCCAAGAGTGACATTTCCTGGATCATTCTCTGATCATTCTATCATTTTCTTTGGATTCTGTCCAGCTGGGTTACATCGTCCCTCTGACATACAGCCCAAACCAGACTGGACACTCTTACTGAGATTTTGCAAACCTGAAGATTTCAGGAGTGTAATTGCAATGCCTTACAGGTGATGTTCCTGCCTTTACATCCCAGACTGTGTTCATGGGAATGCAGAAACAAAATGCAGCTCACCCATGTGTGTTATGTGAGTCAAATGACTCATTGCTGTCACTCCGTTTCTTCTTCTCCTTTGTCTGACACCTCCTCCCCCACTAAAAGGGGATATGCTGGCCACACTCCAAAATCTTTACAGAAGCTCTGAGAAGCTTGAAATCTCCTTCAATGAACAGCAATATTATAGCTATTAAGGACAGCAATAAATTAAAGGCACGAAGAGACCTTCATGAGACTACTGCTTCTCACCAGTGCCACTGGATGGGAGGTGGGTAAGTCTCCCATCAGCAATATATTTACCAGCATAGGAACAATCCTGGTTGCTTTCCAGTCACCATCTAATTCCTGCCTTGGTCCTATGACCAAAAAACCTACATGTCATCTGGAAAACAATAATGTAATTTAAAACAGTACATAACAGTAGAGATAGGTTTGGGGACTGATTGCTTCTCTTAAACCTGATCTCTGAATACAGACAACACTCAAACTGCATTAAAACTGTTATTTTCATGACAGCAAATAACTCTGAGCTCATGTATTAATCTGGAACTTTCATGTATCACAATGCCCCAAACACATAGCTGTCAAACAGATTATTTCTGTGATTGATATAAGATGTATGGATATGACGTCGAGAAAAGGCTGCATTGTGGGACAAATGTCCCTGAGCTTTTGCTACTATAGTTCCCAGAGAACTGGTATACATTCAAATTGCTTTATCTTGGTATAATAAAATGCAGAATTTCAGTAGAAGACATATTAACTCCCTTACTAGGAAACCACAAAATTCCCTCAATTTAGCATTTACAAAACATACGATTTTTTTTAATTGCCCATCTAAATAAATATACACACAAACATAAACAGATACATAGAAAAGCATAAAATTATGTCTTAGCCATAGTAAAGTAGTTAGTCATATACTGTGTATTCTACTAGGAGCAAAGTGTTTCTACAAAAATTCAAATATTTGAATATGTATGCCCTTTGGGAATTCCCCTGTTTCAATACTTGTGCTTAGTAAGTAAATGTTGAAGAAATTTAAGAATAGGCATTACATTTAATGAGTTCTTGTATTAAAAAAAAATCACTACAAAATCTCTAAAAATCACTAAAAAATCACTACAAAATTTCCCATGACAAAAGTAGGCTATAATAGCCAAGGTTCTCCCTTAGAATAAGAGGTAGACTTGTACCACTGTCAAATGACATTAGCTCTATATCATATTCATGTCAGTTTCCTGATGAAATAAAGGCCAATATTTTGCCATCAGGGCTGAGCAGTGTCCTTCCTCACAATTTGTTCCACTGAAATGAACTGTTATTTTGCTAGGAAGAATTTTAGGTCGCCGCAGTCTGGATCTATATGGTGAGTGGAAAGAAACAGCTTCCCTTTCTACTGATTCCTTCAGGATGCTGTCATTAAACTTCAATGACGTCAAGTGTATATATAATTAAGTGTATATAATTTTAGACTATGAAGTTACTTGTTACTTTTCACAACATTCATCCATAATTTCACATTTTCTTTGGCATTATAGCTTAAAATAGTAAAAAGATACATGGCATTTAAGACTCAGAAAGACCTCTGGCCTTTGACCTTAAAAGATCTTTATGTGGAGGCCCATGGTGGATTGATTTTTGACAGTACAGTGACAGAGCCATACAAAAAAGGTATTCATATTGACCAAGTCAGTGGATATTTCAGGTCAAAATGTCAGCAGTTGTCTTTTTCAGCTGACATCCTGGTCTGAGAAAGTTGGATTTAACGTTTGCTTTACTCTCATATTTTGATTTCTTGCCATACATGGCTGTGCCATTAGCTCCCTGGAATGCCTTTCAGTTTCTTCCTTGAAAAATGCTAAATAAGTTCTCACTTTACCTACTGACTGAAAAAAATACAAAAACAACAGACAGCTGTGAGGCATCTGCGTGTCACACAAACACTGTTGGCACAGTTCCTGCATTCAAGAGATCAGCAAGAGCCTAGTAAATAAGCTTTCTTCACTAAAGACCACTTTTGTCCATGATCATTGAAGCTGTGCTTTACTCATACATCCTCTGAATTCCTCTTTTCTTCAGTAATCACACATGCCTAGCATGATGGCTGATTCTATTCTACAGTCCTGGGCCATGTAATTATGTGAGTAATTGGCAGACAAGATGTTGTGAATACCTGAATCCCAGGTTAATTGAAACTAACACCTGCCTGAACTGTGCTGTTGTAATGGATGCAATAATACAACAAGATCAGGTCCTATTGAGTTGCATAATCTTTTCAAGACAGGGTTTTTGATCTCCCTCCTTTGATTTGAGGGCAGTGGTAAACTAAAGTATTATGCCTTTGTTGAAGCTTATAAAAGATGAATCTGAAGCCGAAAATGAAGATCCTTCCAGTTAATCTGCATTGAGAAAAATCAGTGAGCACACATCGTTTGCGTCTTTCAGCTAGAAAAGAAACAACTGATATAGCTGTCAACACAACTATAGTCAATAACAACATTACAATTCCCCATAGAGAAACCCAAGTTGTTACCCAGGTAGCACAACCTGCAAAACCTGGAATAACGAGGTACGGAATGGCCAAAATTCCATCACTGAACATCCCAAACTGGGCATTGCTCAGAAGAGGTTGTTCTAGGTGGTGTGAGGCTGATTTTCTCTTGCCTTGTTCTTCATACCATCAGTTCACAGGCAACGCATTCCAGTGTTTCCTGTGTTACTTTCTCCCTGACAAAATGCTGATACTGCTACACCCCTACAGCACAGACAGACTGGCAGAGCTGTCAGAAGAGCAGACGAAGCATTACAACAAAGACTTCCACCCCACAGAAGGTGGGGGTGGAAGAACACGTGTACTTCACTTGATAAAACCTCTCAAGAAAACACAGCTTTTCTTGTTCTTTTAGTGAAGTCACTGCAATTTTTGTTTTAAATCAAATCTTATAGACTATTTTAAACTTAGCTTTTATCTGTTATAACTAGTTTATGGGAAGGGTTTCAGTTCAAACAGACCTCTATTGAAAGAGTGTACTGGATCAGGGCAGAAAATGGAAGCAGTTTGGCAATAGAACCTGATATATCTATATGAACAAAGTAATGTTGTATAGTTGCTTGCAAGAGCAGAAGACAGCACTTGATAACCCAGAAGGTCCTGTTTTTCTAAGTCAAAGACATGATATTTCTATGTAAGAATACGTGTTGGTTCTACTTATAATGGTGCAAGCTATATGAAGCTATTAAGTCCTTTGTAATGGGAAAGTGAATTTTATAAAAAAAGAAAACTAAAAAGCCAAAATGTAGCCAGAAGATTTGGGATTTTCAAAAGCCCACGGTCCTCAGATTACTTACACAAGTAATCTGATTACAGACTTCTCTGGGAACTGCTTGACCACCCCAGTTGCCTCTGAAAATCACAATCAATTTATTTGTCTCAGGACTAATGGGGGGAAAAAGATTTCAGGAATGAAAAGATTTTACTGTAATGACCTGAAGCAAATGTGAGAACAAAAAGCCTGCTTTAGAAGTCATGAGAGGCACAATCACAACAACTTACAGCAAGAAATAGAAGTGAGGAGGAGGGAGTTGGGAAGTAGAGCTCCCAAATTTCAGGCATTATATAGGCCTCTGTTTAAATGTTACACAACTGCAAAAGAAAGGCAATATACTTTGGCTCACACCTTTGCAGAGGCACTTTGACATGAAAAAACTGATAATTTTAAACAGGGACAAGCAGTTAAACATAAGATATTGTGTCTCTCTGGGAATCTTATAACTATAGAAAGTCTGTAATAAAAGTAAAAACAATATTTCATGATAGAAGATCAGTGTGGTTTTAGAAGCTGAAGAGCAAGCCTGAGCATGTTTATCAGCCCAATGTTTTCAAAAACTTTCACTAAAAGGCTCTATGCACCCTACTGTATCATTTTTTCTACCTAACAGGGCCTGATTTTTTCAAGCTGAGCACTGTCTGAACAGCTTCCCTAATGTCTTTGTTTAGGTCTGGTCTATAGATCCCACCTTACTCCCACTGATGTCAGAAGGAAACTCTTAGCAGACATCCTGTGGGATGACAATACCTAATTCTGTATTTGCTTCCAGCATCTCACATCCACACAATCAGAAGCTGTGAATAACTCTTGTATCTGCTAATATATTCTCATTTGTGAGCACAGAGGCTAGCAAAGACATTCTTTGTGCCTTTTTAAAGGTGTTTTTCTACTAAGACATTGCCAAACCTGAATTACCTAGTCCAGTGTTAAACTTGGGGTCTGAAACAGTGCAAATAAATAAAATATCAGATGAAAGCTGTGTCTGAAAGTAGGGTTAATTTGACTCAGCTCCCTCAGTAATACCGGCAGGTAGCATGTTCAGATCGGATTTCACCGAGAAATATCTATGGTACATAAATGCCATCTTATCAAGTATGCCATCCTCTCACATCATCACCTCTCCTGTAGTAAAGACAGAAGTATGGTCATCCTTTCCACCGCACCGCACCGCACCGCACCGCACCGCACATCTTCTGGCAGAAGGCACAGAGAGCAGTGGAAATTAAGTTCTGTAGCATGTATTTGGCTAAGATACTAACAAAACCCTACGGTAATTCCCTGCAAGATTTTGAATGCTGAGGTGACAGGCAGCGTGGCTGAGGCAGTGATTGGGGGGAGAAAGACAGTGCACTGCTGGGAGAGAGCCATAGCTATGTTTCAGTCAAATCTGACCTACTTTAATGAAATCAGGTCATCTGTGAGCTCTTCATTACCCCCAGACTAAACAGTGCAAAACATAGCAGCCAATGTCTCTGCCTTTTCAGAGTACCACTAATTCTCATTACAACATTGTTATGTATTCCTTAATATATATTGACTTAGTCATCTCACCACACCAAAGCTGGCAAACAGCGCTGGGGAAGGAAGGAAAGCAAACATGATTACTGACTTTGTAAAAAAAAAAATAAATAAAAAATTTGCAGGGTAAACACAGCTATGCCTCCAGAACGTGTCCTCAAGGGAATACAGAAACAAAAGGAGGCACAACTGTCTCAGGACATTAGCCATGACAGATGAAGCTCACCTATCACACCAGCAAACTCTAAACTGTTACCAGCCGCCTCCGCAGACAAAGCGAGGCTGGAGTCAAGCGGAAGCTGGTACTGCAGGCTTGCACTCAAATTCCTCTCAGTGCTCAGTCTTCTGTAAACTAGGAAGGTGACAGACCCATAACAAAAAATATATACTGGCAAAGCTTTAATGTGATGCCCATGACTGCCTTTCATTTCATACAGAGACAGGCTGTGTATATATGATTGTGCAGGTATGGATGTGTCCCCACACATGCATTTTATTATAAAGAAGTGTAAATCCACTTGTTCTTGTACCAATAAATCTGTGCTTGACAGTAATGTACATTGAGATTTATGAACTGCTTTTAGACCTCAGAAATACATATACCTGTGTATCTCTAGCTGTATATGCATATGGATCTAAAGACACATAAATGTATATTTTTATATAAATGTATAAAAGAATATTCAGCAACAGATACATCTTTTTGAGCATCACATTAAACCTATACTGTTTACAGTATGCACATTTCTCTGTCGTGAATAGGGTATGCATTAAAGGCTACTGTGTTCCAAAGAGAAACATTCTTCTCTTATTAAAAGAATTAATACGTTTTATTTCTATTTCTTATCACGGAAGTGTAATCTTTACAATTTCTGTTCAGCATTAGTTAGAAGAGTATTTATGTTCACTTTGGTTTGGAGACCTCTACATGAGGGCATCTGGCTCCATGTGAGATGTGGCATCTGGTGCCATAAGGAATGACATCCAGTGTGACAGTGCTTTGGACAGACGTATTTAGTGAAATAAAGGCTTACAGAGATGACAACCTAAACAGCACAGTCCTGAGGCCAAACCAAACTTTCTTTGGCAATGCAAAGTTAAGATAATTCAGAAGGTTCTTGCCACTCTTACCTATTTGTTCCTGTTTGTATTTCATTCCCTGCCTTGTATTGGGAGAAATGATTGCACAGCTATGATCCAGATCTTGGCTGGGTATGTAACTAATTCCCACTGAAACCAGGATCATAGACAGAAATACTCCTCAGATTCTGACCATTCATCATATAGAGTCATTATATTTTAAAATCATAATTTTGATGTCTGGAACTAGGAGGAAGGGCAGCTCTCATGAGTCCAGCTGGCTGGGACAGACTCAGTGCTTACAGACTACAGCAGCATAAAGTAGCCATATTTTGATTTCTTGCAACATCTGGAAAGTTATTCCCTTCTATCTTCTATTTTCTTACAGCATCTGCTGCTGCCCAAATTGCTCATTTCTTCTCACTCTAGCCAGCTGAAACTTCTGTGTCATCCATATGGTGGTTTTAAACTGCCAGAGAAGCAGGACTGAGAGAAGTAAGGGAAAGATACACACAGAGGAACAGGTAGCATTTCACTTTTAATACAGAACACATCACCGTCACTAAAATATTGCAAAAATGTATACCATACAGGAAATCTGAAAATTTTTGAATAAGCATAACTAACAACTGTGCCTAAACAAAAGTCTTTAGTCCCTTTTCTAAAAAAAGCTGGTGATAGAAACTGCTGTGTCTCCTTTATAGGTTTGCAGCGATCCCTTCTCTGAAGGATGCAGGAGAGGAGAAGATGTTCAGAAGGTAGGGTAGGACAGTAATTATTATCTGTAAACCCCAGCTCTAAGCAGCGCACTTAACGGTGGGATTTGGGCAGACAAATATTGACAGCTCACTGATGTTGCTAAGCTAGCAGCGCCCTGCTGAAGAGCTGGAATGTGCAGTCACACAAAAGCCTGCCATGGGACACCCCCAGCACCACTGAGACAGCAGCACCTATTGGGGCTACCATGTGCATCAAAGCAGAGGGCTTTCTTGCTCCTTTCAGTGGGATAAGTCTTTTCTCAGTTGTGGTTGTGCTCATTGTTGCTCTCCCTGTGGAAAGAGCTGAAGAATAGGATTGAGACTGTGATTTTTCCCTCAGAGGAAGTTGAGGCTGAGCTGCATTCTCCTCTGCCACAGGGAAATGCCTACCATGCTGCTAATCCCCACAGGAGCAGACCTCACCCTGGTCCCTGCATGTGCTGCAGCTCCACAGGGACTGTGCCACATCGAACCCAGACTCACGCCCCACCTCACTGTCACCTCATTCACTGGCGAATTTTACCCCTGCAGCCTGTGGCTCTAAACATGAGGTCATTAATGGAGTTTTGTCCTGTGACCAAGGCTGTGAGGAAAAACAAACTGATGCAAGGTAACTCTTGGTGTCTGAACACCGTACCTGGAGCTCCACCTGGTAATGCACAGAGATCTGCCTTGATTCCCCGTGGCTGAAACTGAGATATGCTTCCCATGCACTGTCACTGATATAAACCACTTGTATCTATGTTTTTCTCTTAGAGGTTTTAACCTTTAGATGCTTTCTCAAAAGGAGTAGATTTATTTCAGTTTGTATATTATTTTGAAGTAAATAACTAACTGAGAAAATGAGGGTTTTAGTACAGAGAAAATCCCATTATTCCTTTTTCTGAGCAGCTGTTTGTCTTATATTCCAGTATCAAATTTACATCCAATTGCAGGCTTCTTTGGACCACATAAAGGTTAATCAAACACAGAAAAGCAGATAGAAAGGCTCCCATCAAATTCCAGTATCTTGGACAATGTTCATACCAGTGGTCAGAAATGGTAGCTAGGTCTGATTTTCTTAAAAATTTGCAGGAAAACTTCACTGTGAAGTTTCACGACCTCAGTTACAGTTCACTAATCCCTCGAGCACAGTTTAGGGTGTCTCCACAGAATGCAATTCAGCCCAGATAATGCTATTTGAAATTGCAGAAAAAGAAAATGCAATAGTCTTTAGACATATCTTCTGTCAAATTAATCATGGATTGTTGGTTCAAAGATACCAAATGCCAGAGTTTGTTTTCTTTTCATTTCACTATAGCCCAGGTATGTACAAGCATTTCTGTAAAAGCTTGTGTATCTCTGAGGAGAATAGACAATGCTGCATGTACAACTCTATTCACAGTAAAAGCCAGACAAACCAAAAGAACCATAGAGCAAGGCAGATGTTCATAATCTTAATTTTATTATCTCCAAACAGCAATGTTTGGCTCAATACAGGAAAAGCAATAAATCAGGAAATGTCATGACCATGAAAAAGTAAAAAAGAAACATGGCAAAAATCTGGGGAAAACCATTTCTGATTTAGATTATCTGTGGCTTTTCTGACTTGTGTCTCAGAGATGTTCAGACTGTGTATGGTGTGGGCTGGGTTTCAATAGCTAGAGTATGTAACCAAGCATATCAGTGGGTTAGATAGCTGGGGAGAAAGAAGTCAGAACTGTATCATCTGGCAGTTTCCTGAAGGCAACAAGCAGTGGGTACCATTGAATGATAAAATAACCACACCAGGTAGAAAATCTAACCATATATAGAAGCATCTAGCCATACATAAAGATGCTTGATACAAACTTTTTCATTTTTTCATAAATTACTAATTTGACTCTGTGTGGAGAAATTACACATTTGCTGAACCGAGCTGAAGCCAAGGAAGTGCCACATCATTTCTACCATAATTTGTCATTCTAATCCCCTCTAGGACTTATCTGACAGACTTATAGCTTTATATCCACATTAATTAAGAAATTTTCATAGGATTTTGGTTTAACTGATTATATATGCTAGCAACAATACTAGGCGTATGCATGGAATTATTGTGTACTCACAGCACTGACTGCATGTAAAATTCTCAGCAGTAATGTGTAAACTTTTTGCACATCACCACCGTGGACTAGGTTTGCAATCCATCCAATAATTCCCACAAAACCATTTCTATGTAGCTTCTGTAAGAAGAGAGAACATCTTACATATTGTAGAATGATGCACTGGCTCACATGATTTCCTCCAGGTAAACGGAGAAAAAGGAGCTTGGGAGGGAAGAAACATAAAACCCTGTGCAGACTCAGGCAGACATTATTTACAGTGATAACTTTTGCCCAAGAAGATGAGTCTGTCTGAGCTCTGGAAACAATGGAGGAAGCCTTGAGATGTCCAGTGATAGCTCAGAGCATGAACCATGGAGGCTATTAATTACTTCCAAAGGGTGCTCTCTATATTGACCCCAAGATACACTTAGCTTCTGCCAATGAGTTCCACAGTTTATGCAAAACTACCTTGAAATGAAACTCTTTAATCCTGTTCAACAAACTAAAACAACTTGACCTGGAGAGATCTGACCCCAAACCAAGTATTTTATTTTGATTTTGCTAATATAAATATTTGATTTTCAGATGAAACATTTTGCTTTTCAGGTTAAAAATGGCAATAGGGAAAAATTCAACATAAATATCTCTGCAATGAAAACATATGTTTTTCTTCTAAAAAATTCTCTGTTTTTTTCTGTCTGAATGTTTCTTATCAATACACAGCAATGGTGTATTCAAATATACACAGGAGTATATCTGTTAGTTGCATGCACATAATCTTACATTTATTCACTCATTGGAAAGATATCAACAATCTGCTAGCAGATAGGTCAGGATTCTCCATTTCAGCTAGCTGAGAAAGATGTTTAAATATGGGAAAGTTGGAAAAAATGCATAAAAACAAACACAAAAAAGACCTTTTCCTTTCTTGGTATGTAAAGAAAATGCTAAATAAACAATTTGCGAACTCAGTAACAAAAGTCAACACTTAAATCTGTGTGAGTTCTCCCTTTGTCTATTTATTTTTCTGTCTCCAAATATTAAATGCAAACTTCAATACAAAGCCAAGAATTAGGTTCCATACATGGAAATGCCTTGGTGATTGTGAAAAATAATGCTGTGGTGTCTCTAGTTGGGAGGTTTGGAAGAAAGAGAACTAAAAAAAAAAAAAACCCAAGAAAAAAAAAGGAAAAAAAAAGAAACTGTTCCACTTCATCTAGCAGTGCTGCAATACATCACTCCAATTAAATCTCAGCCAATAAGCAAAGGGACGTGTTAAGTAAAATTCATGAGCTTTGAATGCATGTGAATGAATATGCCAATCAGAATCAATGCCACCCATTCATCTGGTGTAACACCATGGTGATGACAATGAGCTTGAAACCAGCCTTTGTTGTCATCAGCTGTGCAGTAGTTGCCACAGACCCAGCCTGGATCAAATGTGTGGGACATTTAAATCTTCAGCATGGCACCAACACACAGAACATCTTATTCACGCCAAAAAAGGGAGCTATAATCAGACTCCGAGTAAATAATTCAGGATCTATCCCTTACGGGGCACAAATTACCTTCTTTTAAAATGACCAAAATGCTGCTCCTCTCCTTGCTTGACTGTTGCATGGACACAGGCACAGCATTTTGTAACCGTGCAGTGTATTTGTACCTTTAGAAAATCTGCTGCTATATTAGTGTCTGTAACTGAGCCTTCTGTGGGCCCTAACTGCTCCTGCACTGAGGAATATCTTTGCTGAGCCCCTGTATCTCAGCCCTTTTGAGCGCTGCAGTGGCAGATGGCTAGCTCTCACTGCTTTTACAATAACCATTTCATTTGTGATGCTTGACCTGAATTCCATTCCTTGTTCAAAAGTGTGTCTCAGTTCTCAAATGGTATTTCACAGAATTGCCATTTCCATAGTGTTTCCACATGCTGTTCTCCAAATAACACATTTGCCCATAAAACAGGGTGGAAGAAAAGAATATGGAACTAAGTGTCACAATTGAAAATGTTTAGTCTAAGAATACATATCCAAATACTGATGACAGCTTCATTTTTATTGGATTTAAATTATCCCACTGATATTTTCTTATATGTCAACTTCTATCACTTACAGATCATGCTGTATTTTTAGTGCTTTGTGCTATGAGCTAGTTCTCTTTCTTCCATTGAGTTGTCAGTAGTTATAACATTGTAAATGTGAAACGCTGTGCTAGAAAAACAGGCCTTCGAGTGGTGACATACACTCAACTTCTCTGAATAAATTAAGCATGCATGCTTTCAGTAATAGATCCACCCATTAATCAGTGTGTTTTAAAAGACGTGACAATCACTGCATAGAACCGATAGTCCCCCAATTTACCAGCGGATATTACTCATTGCTGAGTACTTTCTCTGCACAGTTCTCATCTTATTTTTCAGCTGCTGTATAGGAAATTAATCTTAAGAGGAAGAACAAGTGATCTGAAGGAACTTTATTTGGAAAGAGGTTCTTTCTGAGGTTTCTTCTGCAGCCAATTAAAATCCCAAGCAGAGGGAGCTGAAGACATCATTCAAGTATGCATTTGATTAAGAAATATTAAACATGAAGCATAGATTTGCTAACAAAACCAAGTATCCTTTGGTCATTCCCTTCCATTCTCTGGGCCTGAATCCATAAGGAGAAAATTAAACTTGTTAGAAGGAATAACAGTGAGGACCACAAAGAGCTAGAGAAATGATGCTGCAGAAAAGATGCTGTCTGCTTCCTGCCCAACCCCCCCGACTAAGATTATCTACAACCCTGTATTGGGATCCTTCTCACAGTGACCCAGTCTTTTCCTGCTGGAAGTGACCTGACTTTCTTCTACTGGAATTCTGCAATGTATTTCTTTAAAAAAGTTACCCTGCCTGAGCTTTTTGCTGCAACTTGAAGTGATCCATAACAGTGTTATGCAACTTCATGCAACATGCCCAAGTGTGAGACACACACGGCAAAGCCACATTACACCTTATAGCAAAAGACATATTTGTTTAGACTCAAAATGAATGGCAGATTATTTCCAGCTGTAATTAAACCCATACTTTATGGCATTGTGCAATCATTTATTACTCAGATTTAAACAAATTATATATCTCTGAACATATAGCCATTTAGCTCTTTTAAAATGAGTGATAAGTGGATGTTTTTGTAATTAGGGACAAAAACTTTGCAAAATTTCTGTGATAAGATGGAAGCGGAAGAAAATCCGCTGTTGATAGTTCAGCCCTTTTGGTTTTTTACCTGTGTGCTGACCTGGCCTGTGTCAAAAATAGTGTGGCCAGCAGAAGCAGGGGACATTGTCCCTCTGTATTTGATACTGGTGAGGCTGCACCTCAAATCCTGTGTCCAGCTCTGGGCTGCTCACTACAAGAAAGACATTGAGGAGCTGGAGTGAGTCCAGAGCTGGGGAAAGGTTTGGAGCACAAGTATTATGAGGAGCAGCTGAGTGAGCTGGAGGTGTTTAGCCTGGAGAAAAGGAGTCTCGGGGAGCTTTATCAGTCTCTATGACTCCCTAAAAGGAGGCTGTAGCCAGGTGAGGGTTGGTCCCTTCTCCCAGGCAACCAGGAACAGGACAATGAAGAAATAGCTTCAAGCAGTACCAGGAAAGGATCAGTTGAACATCAGGAAGAATTCCTTCACTGAAAGGGTGGCCAAGCATTGGAACAGACTGGCCAGGGAGGTGGTGGAGTCAGCATCCCTGGAACTGTTCAAGGAACAACTGGATGTGGCCCTTAGTGCTGTGGTTTAGTTGATGTGGTGGTGTTCAGTCAAAGGCTGAACTTGATCATCCTGGAGGTCTTTTCCAACCTTAATGATGCTACGATTCAGCAACTCCGCGACCTGCAAAGACCCAGAAAACTCTCTGTTTCCCAGTGAGTATAAGGTAAAAAAAGTCGCAGAACCATGATCCTTTTTCTCTTGTTTATCCTCAGGCAGCCAATAAGTAAAGTGAAAAGCTGACAAAAATTCAGGTGTTGTCAAGAAGTAACACATATTTCTCCAGCTATTCTTCATGACCAAAATCATGTCACTACACCAAAGCAAAACCAGTTTTAAGTCGATTAAAAAAAAAATGTAGGTGCTCAGGGTGAGGATGTTCTGAAGTTCATTTCCTGGTGGAATTTATGGTTAAGGGTACATATCTACCTTTCATAAACTTGGAAAACTCTTGGGAAGCTCCTGGAAAGCTTCTGTTCTCTTTGCTTGCAACTAGTTATTACATTAAATGTATGAAAAATACTTTGTCCCAACAGTGAGGGCAGAATTTCATCCCAAAAATGACCATACCATTCTTACACACCTAGATAACAGCAGCACAGCCAGCCTGAAGCTACCAACAAGTTCCAGTTAACCTGGACTCCTTTGTTGCTCTCTGCTCTGCCCCAGAAGCTGTTGCAAGCTCCTTAGACCTTTCATCCTTTTATTCCACCAAATAAATCTCAAGATTTTGCTTCTCATGGTCAAGGCAGCATTGAGCTCACACCAGCTAAATGATTGTGCAGAGGCTCTGGTCTACAGCTCTTCTGTTAGGAAATGGTATATGAAATTTGTTTTGTATTCAGAAAGCTTTGTGGGAATTAATTCTTTATGCTATTCTATTTGAGTTTTGCAGTAATAGTCTTTGGCCTGAGAGGCAATTACTTTCAGTTATACCTAAGAGGACTGATAGGAAATAAGTCACAAATTTTGTTGCTTTTTGTGTGTTGCTGTGATTTGAATGGCCATTCAATGAACTATGAACCTTCTTGTATTTGAAAATATATGACTAATTTGATAGAAAATTACATGGAATCTGTTTTTCTAGAAACATATTTAAAAACACACACATTCATACAAAGGACTTGAACAGTTTTAAATGTCACAATTTTCACATTTAGCCTTACTTTCATCAGGTGGTCAAAGAAATTTCATTGCATTTAACAAAATAGATTTCATACAAAACTTAATAAGAAGTTGTTTAATGGGTATGCAGAGGCAAATTAAAAATAAAACAAAACCCAGCAAAACAATAAGGCCACAATAGCTTTTCAAACTTGTGATAATTAAATCAATAACCTTCAGCAAAGGTGAAGCTATAGTTCCATCTTTTGATTTATTCAGCCTTGGGCTGACATACAAAAAAAATATAGAAAACAGTTAACATTGAGCACAGTGGTATTTTCTGTATTTTATTGGGATACTTGTCTGTTGATATTAATGAGAAAGCCCAGACTTATCTCTACTTGCCTGCTAATTAGCCACAATTTCAATTGGTAATGACTAAATCTGGAATTTTTGAAAAGTCTCTAAAGCAAGTATATAGATTTTTATACTGAGTTTTAAAACTAAGCTTCTCTTGCTGCTTTGGGGATTTTGAATAGGGGCTGAGTCTGAAGCTACAGCTGAGACGTGCTGCATTTATGTTTAGTATAACTCTGTTTCAGCATTAGAATAAATGTGGTATATCTCATGAATTAAGACCTACTGCTGGAATATTTCCTTTATGGGCAATGCAATCACAAAATATATTCACATCACATTTGTAGAGTGTTTCTTAAGATCACAAATATACTTTATTAGTTCAGAAGATTTAGAATCAATACTCCTTGCAATCACAATAACCTTCATATAGAAAGAATTAGAAAATAAAAGTACGTTATTCAAAAAGCATAACAAGTCACCAATTATTTCAGATTTAGGGAGCTGCTTATGGGCTAACTTGAGATGTAAGCAAATAAGTGCCAATTAATTAGAGTCTGTGACAGTGTTCAGTACCATCTCTTTGATCTTTCACTAGTAGCTGACAACAAAGCACACATACTCACAATGCTTTAGTTTCAGTCAAGTGATCAGCAAAACATGTTCATCTCATTTAAATAACAGAAGCTGGTAAAATACAGCTATCTTTTATAGCATTAAGCAAAGATTTGAGTTCAGATGACAGCATCTCACATTTATAGAACACATAACTTGGAGCCATTTGCATCAGATGGGTAACTTGAGTTAAACTTAAAAATGGATGAAGGCACAAGCCAGAGGCTTGAATAAATTCCACAATAACTCCCCTGATCAGCCATTGGTATTCTGGCTATTTAAACGCAGATATACCATTGCTCTGTGAACAGTGTCACACAAACATCTGGGCAGAAAGACACTCTGTGCATAGCTCGCTAACAGAAGATGCATTTGTTTCAACTATATCAAAATTCAGAGGGAGCATAGAGCAACAAAAATAAGTGATGTATGCAGGTCAGAATCTAGAGTTCTGTATATACAGCTATCACACCTTTTTTGATCTGGAGTGTCAGGATTTTTTCTCTGCATGTGTATATATTTTTCAAACTTATTCAAAGGAATAGCTATTTGTCTGTGAAAATGGGAGGTTTATAATATAATCAACAATATATACAGTGACATGCTCACTGTTATAAATTTAGAATTTTTAATACAATTTTAAAATGGCATCATTTAAAAAAGACTTTTCTAACTGTGTCATATTTTAACCTACAAAGATAAAGCAGTCTTCCTTGTCTATTTTCTTCTTTATTGCTCCAAGTATTTGGCTTAGTAGGATTATGTGGTTCTCTTCTAGGAGCCAAAGTGTTGAGAGAAGCAGAAATTTAACTATACTGATGTTCTAGTTCAATGGAGCGCTTGGAGTTAAATCCTACCTCTAATTAACAACCCAAGTTGAAACCATGCCAAGTACTGTGTGGAGTCAAGACTCAGAGAAGACAGCTGTGGACGGACGCTGATTTTATCAGGTGCTGAGGACCAGATGCTGGGCAGGACCCCAGCAGCCCTGTGCTGCAGCAGGAGTGATCTCTGCCTCTGCTGACCCCTAGACTATCCTCTGAGTTTGTGTCTGTGCCGGTGATGGTTCAGCTGATGTGACAGCAGAGCTTAGCAAGTCCCAGTGCTCAGGCCTGAGCACTGCCAGGCTTTAATTTGCTCATATAGATTTAGCTCATGTGCATCCATGCATCCTAGGAGAAAAGGACATGAAACTGGCAGGTATTTTTTGCCCCGGAAAGTTTAGAGGATCTTAGACCTAAATAATGTCTAATTATTTGTGTTTGCTACTCACAGGAAAGAAGCGTGTTCTTCAGAGTGAAAAAGCTTCAGGAAGCTCTGAGATTTGGCTGTCTAGAGACACATAAAGGTGCTCTTGTTTTCTGTTTAATTGTATGAGTTGTCTTTATTTTCTTCCTTTTTCCCATGATTCAGAGTGCCCCTCTAATGTCCCAGAAACAAGCACGCTGTAACTTATGGGGCATGAGTTCTTTCCACAACCCCAGTTCTGTTTGTGACTTGGCTGGCAAATATGATATAATTTATCATATCATCCCTCACTCCAACTGGGAGAGCTCCAAGGACAGGAGACAGCTGCTCCTGGGTACTCCAACTCACCGACCCCTGGTGTGACACCAGGGAGAGGTGGCACCATGACCCCTGTGTGGTGCCTTCTCTCACGGGGCTGTGGCCAGCCCTGAACTCCTCCCGAGATCATGTGCAGCACAGGTCACACAGAATGTGTGTGCAGGGGAAACACCGAGTGTGAGAGGATTGCTGGAGCTAAGGTGGGTTCAAAACAAGTGCCACCTCCAAGGGATGAGAGTTCTGAAACTGCCTCCACCTCCCTGCAGGAAATGTGCTCCCACACATTCTTCCCCTTTGATTTCAACAAAGCTTAGACAATTCTTTAAAGGGAGGGCTCATTTCAAGAAAAATATTCTTCCTGCACACTCTCCTGTGGCTGGGAAGTGGAGCCCAAAGGTCATGTTTTCTATGCAGAGTGTGAAAGTGGCCATGTCATGTAAAATCAAGAGTTCATCTTGCCCAGCATCCCATTCTCATCAGTGGCCAACAGTGATACCACAGAAAGACAGTGAAAAATATATCTAATTTCCTACAGCAAAAGCTTTCAACCATCAGTGGTTTAATGGTTCTTTGAGACCCCACATCTCTGAAATGGTAAGGCTGCAGCTTGCAAGGAGCTTACAAATTCATGTATTAGGCTTAGATGTAGCTCAGGGCATTATCACTAACATGTAGACCTCGGAGAATGGAAGATGGGAGGGGGCAGGTACTGTGCCCAAACACAGCCCTCAGTTTTATTAAGCTTTTCTAGGTAAAATCACACATTTTGACAGTTTTTTCAAGAATTTCTTATTTTGGCCTAGCTTAGCCCTGTTCCAAACTGATATAGGTTAAAACATTATAAGCTTAACCTAAGCAAAAGGAATTTGAATGGAGACTTTTCACATTGGATTAACCAAACTAGTTGAAAATTCTAGTTTAACTTAAACTGCTGTAGCAGTTTAGATGTAGATGTGTAACTGAGAGAACATGGCCTCAGGCACACATTAAAATATCCAGCTAATCGCAGTAGTAAGATGACTAGCCCAGCTCTGAGCCACAACATGAATTAGTCTATCAGCTCTCATACCTAATCAAATCAAAACATCACACTATTTTTTTTTCAGCCACAGAATATAACATACAGCCTCAAACCACCCACTAGCAATAGACCAAGGAAATAACTACCCTTCTTAGCTTGTTCTGAAATCACTGAGGCCATCCGCTTGAAGAAATATGTGGAATTTAAACACAAGCTACCAGTGCAGGTAAACTTTCCTTTTCCTTAAAATAATGAATTTATTAGAGGGGAAAAAAAGGAAACAGAATCTGCCAGAAGGAAGACTGGAGCTTGTTGCAGCAGTCTTGTACCCCACTTCAGCCTTCCCAGAAAAAAGTCTTTTGTTTGCTGTTAACACATGTAACAATTCACAGGAATACACCAACTTAGATGGAGCTGCACAGGCTAATTCCCACTTCAGAGACCTGCCACATCAATTAAGAGATGGCTTATGCTTTCATTCTGAAACTTGAAATGCCACGCTGAAAAACTAAGCATTCTCATCATCGCATGAACATTCAATTCAGCCTTTATGGCCCTTTTGCCATGCCTTAAGGTCATTTACAGCGGTAATAATAACAGTGCTAGACACTCAGCCAAGCCAATGTTCAGCTACAACTACATGCAGAATCTACTGTTCTCTACAGCCACAAGCAATACAGGTTCCCCTGCTGGAAAAGGCCAAATTGTTTAAGAGATTGGTTTGATACTCAGAAATCAATGTTAAAATTGTACTACTGTGCGTCTAGTGAAGTAACTAAAAAAAATTTTAACTTTTTTTGATAAAATCATTCTCACTCTCTCTGCCAGTTACTAAATTTAAGTACGTAGGTGTTAAGTGATTTAAATTTTTTAATCTCCAGGATTTTAGTTCAAAGCGAGTATTGCAAAATATGACTTTTAAAATTCATTTGAAGTTTAAAGATATTCATTTTCAATGAGTTCATGCATATTTTGTGTTTTGTTTCTGCGAACACTGAAATGAATGGCTTGACAGGCAATAATATCAAGAATTTAAGGAAATTGTATTTTTAAGCACAAGAATTTGTAGGAAACTTAAGTTTAGAAGCTACGTTAACTTCATAACGAAAGGCATCACACATTCACTCTTTCATTCATATAAAACAAATACAGTTCCAAATCCCAGACACTGAAAATTTATAACAAGCTTCTAGGGACAGATCTGCTAAATGAAATTTGTTCCTAGAATTTTCAGTGTAAAATCTATCAAGCCATTTGATAAATTTGCAACTTTCATTCTCTTTCACATTTGTGGATACAAAAATGATTTACATAGCTTTTTTAAGGTTTTTGGGTTTTTTTCTGAGATATTCATAATTCTTCAAGTAAGATTAAAAAAGATTGCCTTTTATACTTTGTGTGCGGTTATATGGCATAATATTGTATTTGGATGGTTTTTTAATGGCTTTTATGACTATAGCTTACCTTTGAATTAAGGAAGTATTGCTTAAAAAATAACTGACCCTATAGAAAATAATTTAAACCTCATAAAACAGGTCTGTGCTGCTATAGAAATAAATGTAAATCCACTGGTTGAAGACCAAGATATAAAAGCACCTTTCCACTGAAAACTGGACACAAGCAAGGATTATCACTTGGAGATTTATCAGCTGGGAAATATGCACACTTCTACTGCACAACATGTGGGAATGAATCTCTCCTCTCTGGGCAACAAGATACATGTCCTGGGTACACCAGGCCTGATACCAACAGCCAGCAGAACAAGTGCAGCAGTCAGTTAGCTACAGCTTCTGGAGACTTTCATGGAACTGGCAAGACAAATATTTTCTGTACAGAAAAAATGATAAAATTCTGATAAATGATCACTCCAAATGCAGCCCGTGAGGTCGTGTATCTGAGCAGGGTTTAAAAATACAGTGTTCCTCGATAACATACCTTCTGGCAAGGCTTGTTTCAGTGTTGCTCACCTAGTCTCTTCCCAAAATTTCTAGTAAGAAAAATAAGACATACTGAAGTCTTGTCAATAATTTGCTCAAGATTGTCCACGTTGGTTTTTAGCATAGGGAGTATTAGAGTTGCCTGACAAAAGGAATTCCTGTCAGTCTGGGTGTAAATAGGTGTATTTGCCATTTGTTTTTGCACATTGAGTTTGTTGAAATGCTGGCAGTCCCGCAGCTGAGGCTGAAGGTGAGCTAAGCAGCTGCTAACAGCTTTGCTGTACTCATGAAAAATCAACAGCTTATCACATTAGCAGTTGTGAGTCATACTCTCAATGCTCCATTTGCATTTGCTGTTACTGGTAGAGTACGAACATTACTTTCATATCACATTAGTGTATTAATACAGCACTGGTCAAATGTGCTCACACTGATCCAGCTCTCTGTGCTAGGTAATACTGTGAGGCATCCCCTAACACATTATATGATCCCACTTGGACCTGAATGACACCTTCATTTTCTGTCATGAGGGAGAAAAGGAAAAAGGAAGAAAAACCACAGTACATAAAAGTATTATTAAGTGGCCTAGAGCCTTTCCACCTGAAAAAGAGAAAACTAAACAGAACATGATGCAGACCGGGAAGTCCAGAGTAGCTGCTGGTCAGAGTTTTTCTTCTGTGTTCCTTCCAAAATAAGAACTAGGAGTCCCAGCAATCGAAACTGAATATTTTGAGAAGTGTTTCATAAATAAGTTTTTATTTCCTTTGAATATAGTGTAATGCATGTTAAAAAAAACCAAACACATGATGTTTTAAAGTAAAATGGAACGGAAAACAAATATTTCAGGGATGATCACTACACACACACACACATACACTCTCACACTGAATCCCCACATTTTTGCCCTCAGAAGCTCCTGACTAACATAGTGATGGAGGGAGTAAGAATATCCTGAGGAAATATATCATGTGCTTATTCTGTTTTTTAAATTTTTCCAGACCAACCATTTTTGGTCTCTGTGGGAGAAAAGGTGGCTTTAGACTGACTTGGAATGACCAGGGTTTGTGAAAGTGCAATGCGGCAGGATACAACAACCATAAGTCCCAATATCTGGCTCTCTTACACATCTTCTGTGTGATCTGGCAAAACTTTTGGTAGATCCATTCACAAGCTCAAATGGTGTCTGTTTTCATACTGGAGTCTCAGAATGAAATGGCTGGTTGCCATTTCAGGTAAACCTGAAAATCAGACACCATTATCCCAGTTGCAAATTTTGCAATAAAAAGCTTCCTTAGCTGCTCAATGTATCAGCAAACTACAGTCTGCAAAGCTCTCAGACACACTCCAGAGTTCAGACTTTGGACACGAAAACACAAATCTTACAAAACAGGCATACTGGGTTCTGCTTCATCCCATCTCATGTTCCGTGTGCCTGACCCCAAAAGGGACAAGCTATGAGTGCACTTAGTGATATTTGGATCACTTGGAATTTTTGTGACAAGGGAAGGAGATATCTGTGTTCAGATGGCAATACCTTGGGATAGGAAATCCTATATTCACTCCTGATAGCATTTGTAAAATATGACTAGCAGAAGATTGATTTCAGTCAGTTAACCTGATTCTGCAAGGAATTTGCCATACCAGATGTTGAGTATTTTGGTCCCGTTCAGGTCAAGTTCTGAAGGATATGTATTAAATATTATAGATATTCAGACACAGAGGTTGTAAGAGAAGCTCCTGGTAAACAGTCCTTAGCTTTAAATGATAGGTAGCATGACTTTCACTACACAGGTAATTACTTATCCACCTCTTTTGCTACAAAAGCTCTTAGGCAAGTCTCAATCTTTTTGTATGCTCTTAGTGTTCAGAAGATCTTAATCTCTTGCCTCCCAGCAGCTTCCTTGAATTATCTGTAATGACTGAATCAGTTTTGTATTTCTAAGTCAGGAAAGACCAGCTCTTCCTCAAAGGTTATGGTTACAGTGACTACTTCCATATCCTCTGGGCTCTGACTAGATGAAGAATGTTTTACACCTTTTAGCACTATCAAACATCACTGCTATCAGATCTCGTGCTGACAACAACCAGTAAGAAAAATGTGCTAAAGTCTTTGTCAATCACTGGGGGAACGACTTAGTTAAACACACCTGAAATAGAGACACTATGCAGTATATAATAATATAGCTCAAGAATTAGAATTGAATTGGTTTCTTTTAGAGTACACACACAACACATGATACCTGCATCCTGTTCACAAACTCACTTGACTAAATATACTCAGCCACTGTAGCATATTGTGGGCCCTACAGAAATGGCCATTCTCACTACCACAGTTACAGCAGTGTTTTGTCTGCAAGCACCAAACAAATAAGAACCTACAATGCTAATTATGCCAAGGGATACTCAGCCATTAAACTATTTCTGGTAGGCCCAGCCTATACTATTCAGTGCAATTATGTAAAACAGTGAAATGGTAATTAGTGACAAAGCTTGGTACATGTGAACCTTACAACATGACTCACATATCTGGAAATAAGATTTCATTAGTCTGTAATTGACCATTAAAGCATGAATTTTTTTCCACACTTTCACCTTGCTGAGATTACTCTCGCATTTCACTAGCAAAAATCAGTTCCTGAAGCTATAATGTTATAACACTCTGTCAGAAAAACTGCAGTAAGAGTTTTCATAGCAGTCAGCCAGACCAAGGTTAAGGTCAAAACACAGTGATGTCAGATGCCTCCATTCCAAAAAACATTTCTATGCAGTTGTATGGAAACATTGTGGATGAGGATGTCCAGTTTAAACAAAAAGTAAAGCCAGTAACCAATTGAAAACCAAACAGCTTGAGAAAAGAAACAGATTAATGAAAGAATGGAGAAAAGGAGGAAAAATAGAAGAAAAGGAGGGAGGGAGAGAGGGAGGAAGGGAGGGAGGGAGGGAGGGAGGGAGGGAGGAAGGAAGGAAGGAAGGAAGGAAGGAAGGAAGGAAGGAAGGAAGGAAGGAAGGAAGGAAGGAAGGAAGGAAGGAAGGAAGGAAGGAAGGATTTATTTTCTGTATCTGTATGGCAGATCAGCAATGTTCTCAAGCAATGCACACTGCAATACCATGTCATTGACAAAACGGATCAATTTTGTTTCACACACATATAGAGGTGAAAATAATCAAAATACTCTGCACTGCTTGTATACAGTATTTTAGTACTGTGTACATTATAACCATATTTTAGATAAAAACAAAGTTAATTTGACAAATATTCATAGCAGCTTTGATCATAACCATATGCAAACAGTGCCTACCTGTCTATTTGTGTGCATCTAGTTGGGGAGGCAAATAGTTGATACCAGCACATTTTAAAGCTGTTTTCTTTACAGCAGTCTTAGTCTGATAGTAAAGCTGGATCTTACAACACGTCTTCACTCTGAGTAGTATCTTGTCCTCTAAATCATAGTGGTATCAGTGATTTGTATTGATTGTGTTCTTGCCTAAAGTGGTATTTTTATTGAAAGACAAAAATGTATTTAAAAAATGACAACTGACTTGAATGTACAGGGGAGACAAAAGTATTACAAAGAATCAAGATATTTATTAGGAAAAGGCACTATAAATATTTTTATAAGTAATATAGGTTTTTTTCCACAATGATTATTTTGGTTTTCAGAATAGACAAAACAATCTTTCAGTGATGCCCTTTCAAAGAACAAATACACAAATCTACATTTGCTACAGGAGAAAGAAATATACATATATGTAGAAATAAAAAAAAAAGAAGATATTTCCTTGTGCTTTTGAAATAAAACTACAATGCATAAGATGATTCATATGTGTAACTGAAAAGAAAAAGATAAATAACAGCCAATTGGAGCAAGATTTTTAATGATACCTGGCAGGGACTGATATTAAAAATCTTCATTAATCCTCTCAAACAAAATGAAAATAGCATGTTGATAAACTCATGATTCATTTCACATTAGGAGGTACATGTTAGCACAGAGGGATGATGCACAAAACCTACAGAAATTAAAAAACACAAGCAACTTTGATAAATGCATGTTAGCACTTCTCAGGGAAAAGAATCAGAAATATAAAATATTCAGTGGGAACAGAAATGTGGAAAATAATGCTGTCAACAAGTGAGTAAACAACAATTATATGGAAAATTTCATTACAAAAAGTCATGAATATGCTGCAGTTTGGCACAGTGTGTAGTCATGTCTGATCACAGAATATAGCACTTCCACGTGGCTCCTGTCCAACCACACATGCAGACCATTATTATACCCTCATCCCACCATACCTAGTGAGAGCCTGAGTTCTGCTGGGGGTTTCACCACAAAAGGAAACTGGGGACACTGTGAAGTGTTTCTTTAATGCAGTCCTGTTTTTCAGCACTGATGTGCAGAGCATTCTTTCCTTGAGCAACAAGGAATCAAATTAGCAAACCACTCACCAAGCTTCAGAGACCATTTTGAGGCCAGCACCTGTTTTGAGGACCACTAAAAATTTCTGTAGGCCACTGACTGTGCTCACCAGCTGTGCCTACACTAGCAAATTTAGCACATCCAGAGTGCAGGTCTACATTGGTAAATATCACAGCCATAACATTACAAAATCATGGAATGGTTAAGGGGAAAGGACAAGTGAAGGTCACCTTGTCCAACCTCCCTGCTGAAGTGAAGTCCCCCCAAGCACTCAGGGTTGTACCTGAGTGTTCGTGTATCTCCAGGGAATGAGACTTCACCACTTCTCCGGGAAACCTGTTCCAGTGCTCAGTCACCATCACAGAAAAGAGGTTCTTGCTCATGCATCATCTCTATAGTTCAGGTTGTGGCAATTAAAAGCTGTCCCAGTCAACACCAAGGTGTATTTCAGGAGTTAGAATGGCCCAGGGACCATTCCAAATAGAAAACTTTGATAGAGTCAATATATTTTGGGCAGATACGAATATTTAGCTCTATGGGTAACAACTATGCCATGCCTAGATTAGCCTGAGGGCCAGAACAGTTCATGGACTGTTTTACAATTTAACATATATCTACATATGTGCTTAAAAGTCTTCTGCTTCAGACTGCTGGCATTTTTCCCTGCTTCCTCCTTCTTCTTAAAAAAAAATGTTTAGCTGTACACTTCCTCTCTCTGTCAATACCTGGTCTTCCACTCAGCTCTGCCATGCAGGCTTTGCTTAGAGCACAATAGTTATGTCAGATCTTTGTCATCAATCATCTGTTTGCTTCTTCCTTCACTGCACTTAAACAGCCTTTATGCCCACACATTTCTTGGGTCCCTACCTCCTTTGACAGGAATCCACCATTTTCAACAGCACTGAAATTCCGAATAATCATACCTCAAAGTCTCTTACAAACACAAAGAAAAGTTTAATTACATATGTATACAGAAAATGTCTTTTTATCAGATATTTCCAGGCACCAAATCAAACTAAAACCTTTCTTAAACTCTCTAGCATTATTTCAGTCAATGCTCCTTTTTTTTCTAACTGTTGGGAGGGGGTGGGAGTGAGAGACTGCTTCCTATAAGTCCCTAGAGAATTCCTGCTCTTTCCTGCAGAATTTGTGATAAACAAATCCAGAATATTTCAGTTTCCCTCTGCAATGTCTTGCAAAATCACTTTGTCTGGGAAACTGTATTAAACTTTAGAACCATGGTACATAGATTATCTTTTTGCATAAATTTAAGTGTATTCATAATGCAGATCTTATAAACAGCTTGGCAAGGGGTTGTAATCACAGAAGATACCTTCAAAATTTCTCAAGTTCTGAGCACTTAGCTTGTGCAAGACAGCCCTAGCAACTAAACCTTTTGTTTTAAAGTTTTCTAGCATCAAATCACAGACATTTTCATTTTAGAGGAGACTATACTTATCTTCTTCAATACAATATGATTTTTTCCCATTTAAATTGAAACAATCTAATGAGTCATATTTTTCTGCTTACTTTTAGCAGCATCACAGGTGAGGATGATGCAAGTTTTTAGCTTTTCCCAAGTACAACTAATACTGAGTATATACCAGTATAGTACTTTTTTTATACCCTTTCTAACTTACCGTCTATGCCCATCAAAAGAAATGTATTTATTTTTCTTTGAGACAATAAGTGGCTGTCAACATCATGGGTGCTCTTTCCAGAGCTGTATCTTCACAATCCAGTCAAAGCTTCCTACCATCCTGTCAACCATGGGCTAAACTGGCCTTCCCAGTCTGGACAAAACTTTAAAACCCCAAAAGTTTTCACAAACTGTTTTATGAGTTAACAATGAGGACAACTCCCCATGGCAGGGAGGTTGTAACCAGATCATCTTTAAGGTACCTTTCAATGCAAACCATTCTACGAGTCTATGGTCTCACCTTCTCTCTACAAATTTGGTAGATGCACCCTTTTAAACTCAAAGGGCACTTTAAATCCTCTCACTTCGCTTGTATATGAATTTATTATTGTGTTTGAAAATGTTATAATGTCAAACACTACTAAGATATTAATGACAAAACCAAAGCACAGTCACTCGGCAAAAGAAACTCTATTTATCAGCAGTTTTCCAGGATGTCTAGCAGATGCAGGTCCTGCACTAGCATCTGAGGACTCAGGCATACCAGCACAATGCAAATGTGAAATTACAATAGTAATTTATTAGCAAAATAAGCAAACAGTACCAAATGAGCCTTTGAATAATACACTTTGGTTCCTTTTTGTATCTAACAGTAGGTGAATGCCATTGAAAAGATCTTAGAAATAAATGTCAGGTTGATGCTTCCAAATGGAAGCAAAGGTCATAGTGCAATCACGATTTTAGCTAACAGCAACTGTATTATTTTCTTACTAAAATGACTTAAAAACTTGTTCCTCCATGTTCTCAGACATTTCATACATTATTTGGTTCCCCTATACTTCAGGCTGTTATTCCTCGCTGAGGCACTTAGCATACAAAGCAGAACATGTAGCAGCTTTTATTTAAGCCCATATGATTTATTGTTAGCAGACACAGCTAAGGGTTAAGAACTGAACTTATTAATTCAAGCTTTAAAGTAAATGGTTGTACAGGGCTATTGGCCAACAAATATTAAATATTTTAAAATGGATCTCTTTTAGAAATATATTTTGAACAGAACATTGAGCTCCCTCAGGTCATAAACCCTCTGGTCCCCTCTGTGTGGTCTCCCAGCATAAATTAATGACTTCTTATAAAAGCACTTATGAATTAAAGAAATTTTGAGTACAAAACATAGGTTTGATTACCAGTTCTTGACATCTTGATCACAGCAGCAATGTAGGTTATATTGACAGTTTTGGCAATATTTTCTGGGACTAATTAAAGGCATGAATTATTTAACTGTCATAAACAGGTCACATTAGCTTTTTCTTATTATTACAACTTCTATCTGTTATAAAACTTTTCCTCTCAAAAGTGTAATAACTGAGCAAAGCTCTTTCCTGGGGAAGTTAGTGTATGTCAGTATAACTTTTGATCACAAATCAGGAAACAAAGTACCGTACAAAATCCCAAAACAGATGGGTAGCTCTTATATTACTAATTTCTGAGGCTTTCTTCTGAAAAAAAACCCTGAACACCTGCATTATAATTTGCAAAAGGTGGTTTATCATTTCAGGTTGTCACTTCTCCAGTGGCATAAGTTATTAACTGGGAATATAGATTTAATTTTAAATTGAGCCAGCATTAATTTATGAATTTTTATGAGCTACCAATGAGCTTCAGAGGAATTGTAATTCCTGCTGCTTTATGTCACCTGATTACTTTTTGAATCATGCACTTTAGATATCTCGACAAGATGTTCAAGTTCCTCCTGCACATGAAGCTTATCAGTTGAATCTTCTTCTGACCAAAATATGGATTTTTTTTTAACATCATCCTGCCCTATTAAAACAAAAATAGGAATGGGGCTAGAAGCATACATCTGTCACTTTATTGGAATAAAAATACCTCTCCTTGTGCTCAGCAGTTTCTGCTCTGCTAAAAGCCAGAAGTGTTCAACAATTCTGAAATGCACCGTTCCTATAACTCCACTTTTTAAAGGTATGTTTCCACTAAGGAAGAATTTTTCAAAACAGAGCACAGCTACAAGGAGAGAAGGACAAATGTGTTTGGCTTGAGGAGAGGGCCTTTTATTGGATTTCTGTTGAAATTATCACCCTTTTCCTACCTTTTACATTCGAGAGCTACAAGCAACAGATCCTTGCTCTCTTGTTTTAATCCACTACTGCCAGAAAAATCTGCTCTAAGTAATGACTCTTCTTCCAGTTAACCTGTGGAAGCTACAAACAGAAGAGGGCAGAAGCCCAGAGTTACCTGCTTCTACCCCAAATTTTCTAGTTTTTAGAGGCTGTCTCTGGCCCATCTCATCCTTTTTTCCCCCCTGGAAAACACTGCATAAAAGGCATGAACCCTCATGAGAATGAGGCTGTATCTTTTGAGGGCACTGAAGGATTTGGTTTAGTTCTGCTCCCACTAGAATGAAAGCTAAAACTCTCATTGACATCAAGGGGAAACAAAAACCTCTCGGCAGGGGCTAACACGCAACGTTTGAATAGCCCACCTCCCCAAGTTGCACACATTACTGCAAAATTAAGGATTTGAGGCAATTCCTTCAATACATTCATATTCTTCCATTCACATATCTGTGTCGCAAATGGGAATGCAGTCACTTATGCTCATAGCTAAAACAGTGCCTATTTTGTCAGCTCAGCAGCTGAGGAGTGGGGCAATAACAGGTAAGATCAAAGGGTTTAAATAGCCTCTGCAGTCAGAATGACAAAATGCTTACAGCCTCGAATAGGATATAGTCATTAGGCTGGGGAAATGAACGATTTTGCTGAATGGGCACAATGGTAACTGATTTGGTGTGAAACAATGGGCCTTCACCTCAATGTAAGATCAGGAAGATTTGCTAGGTACACAGGAACACTGCAGCTTCGTTTTGAAGTTAATATGGGATGAATAAAACAATGGGAGAAATGATCCAAGCAGGGCAACATTAGAGCAAGAACATTGATGGGGTCAGGGTAGTTTGACCTTTAGGGTTAACCAGATCAAAGGGCTTGCTGATTAGCAAAGTTGCTTTTTTTCTTTTTTTAATTACCGTAAAATTGGCATCTCCATGGTTATTCTTTCAGTTACCTTTGCAGGTAGACATTGTCTATATGAAGCAGAAAAAATAATTCATGACAAGCTCTTTGTAATTTGAGAAGAGGACGTGCATCCACTACAGGAAAACAAATTCTGTGGAATTTGTTTTCTTAAGGATGGTACTAATTCCTCTTATAAATGCCTGATCAAGTGCCCACTGCAGTCAATGGAAAAGCTGCTTAAAGTCTTCAGAGAATTTTGTGTCAGCCTTGAAAAAAATTATCTAGCTTATTTTATCAATAAACTAGATTTCCTTTGCTATTTTTACTCTGTATTTTGAATGTATGAGAAAGTAAAGTCATTGTTTTTATTGCAAATATAGTGCCATACCAATGGGCAAGAGAAGGCTGAGAAGGTGCATTTTTATAAATGAATGCCATACCAATAGGCAAGAGAAGGCTGAGAAGCTGCATTTTTATAAATGAATGCCATACCAATAGGCAAGAGAAGGCTGAGAAGGTGCATTTTTATAAATGAATGTAGTGTCCTATATCAACAGGTCATGCTTCTGTGGTCCTTTTTTGCTTCCAGAGTACTAGAGGCAGATCCACATCGTGGTCTGCTCGTGAGGTAATGAGAACATAGATTTAAAATCTTTGCTTACTAGACTTAGGCACCTCAATCCATATTTAGGTAAGTGGATTTAAAAGTGTGGCAATAAATGACATTACCTCTGGCCACCAAAACTTTCCATGTTACTCTGCCTCTTCACAGTTGTTTTCTTTGTATTACATGAAAAATTGACCCAGTACAAATGTCAGTTCTCCTTCTCACTCCCAAAGCAAAGGAAAATTAGTGCAACCAAGTAATTTAAAATACTACTCAGTTACCTCTGAGTATTGAAGTCCCTCCTTGGTGACTTGGAAGCTGTTTCAAATTAGGACAATTGGCCAGGAAAACAGGGAGCAGATTCAGATGTAAAAACACAGACACCACTTAGGAGAAGACTGGAAGCGCTGCAGTCCTTCCTCCACTGCTTTCTTGTTTTCCGGTAACTTGTTACCCTGAAATCTCACATAATTGCCTAATATTTCTGTGAGCGATGTAGAACCTCATCCTCTTTACATCTCCAAATGGCCCATTCTCCTTCAGAAAAACCTGTCTATCAGTTAAAGATCTAGGTCCAAGGGAGTTGATTCTGGATCCTTGTCTTTCTAATTAAAAATCAGTCATTTGACATGGCAATATCAAAAATCTAAACAAATTTAACATGCTTTTATTGCTTGGTTGATAAACTCAGTTTTCTATTTTTAAGGCAGTTGAAAAGAACATCTGCCAAAGTCAGACAAGGACTGTCTCTTCATATCTTCCAGATGTTAATCCACACATTTTATGTACACTTTGTAGACAGCTGCATCTATGCTCACCTACTGCAAGAGACAAAGATGTTTTCCAAGTCCTATTTGCAACTTAAAAGTGGAAGAGCATACATTTTTTCGTATCAGAAGAGGGACATGATTTATCAGAGGGTAACAATGCATTCAGATTACCTTTGAAACTACACTGTTAGAACCCCACATACCTTTGCCTTGCACCTAGAAGTGTTCGCGACTTAGAGGCAGACTGGACACTTAGTTCAAAAGACTGACCTATTTTATGAACCTATTGTTTCAGACCTAAACATGCTCTCAACACAACTAGTGCCTATTTTTTGGTCATGTGTGGGATACTTTTTAAAGATTCCTTACTAGAAATATTTTCCAAATAAATACCTTTACAGTTGGATGGGCTAAATTATTATAATAATTTATTTCAAATTGGCATTTCTCAAGTAATTTTTCTTTGATAATTACATGGTAATAGACCAAAACGGAACTCTGGAGGAAAGTTATGGAATAGAGAAGTGAAAATGTAATAAATCGAACTCAAATATTAAATGCTTTTTAGATATGTCCTATAATTTGTTCAAGAAATTTATTTCTCTGTAACAAAGTTTCCTTAGATTGTAAGAAAAATGAAAGAAATAGAGCTTTCTCCTGTATTTGTTAAACATTCCTACTAGCTGCATTTTAAGAAGCAGGAAACCATACTTCAAGTATCTACCCATGAATTCTAGAATATCTCGTGAACTCAACACAAGTCATCTCCAAGAAAATCTGGTTTTACAATTGGTAGGATTTTAACAAATTCAGCATCAACAGATGACATCAAAACCTGCTCTGAACTGGGAAGTGTGTATACACACTAAGAATTACTGTAGCCTTTCTGCATAAAACCAAAAGAGAAAGCAGGCATTTTTCCAAATAAGATAGGAAAGCAAGCACAGAGCTATATAGAAGTATCTCATAAATGCTAATGCATCTGTCCTGAAGTAAGAAAGTTATGTTATTTCAGTTTTAGAGAAAGAGGACTGAGCACAGAAGTAGAAATTCTAATTCTGTAGCTGTCAGTGGCCACCTTACTTTGAGTGAGGTCAAGGTTTCACTTAAAGGCACTGAACAGGAGCTTTCATTTAATTTAATTTCCATTTCAGTAATTTAATTTCTAAGCTCTACATCTCAAAGTTTAGCTAATGACTCTGGATTTTACCAGTGATATAAAACATTTTGGGGAGCCGAGTTTTAAAATTTTTATAGCTTTTAATTACTTGCAATAAACATCTGTTTTAAAATAATTCACTCTGTGACACTTGCTAAAGTAATTGCAGTGGACCAAAACAACTCAGACCTACCACTATGGGGGAACAACCAGGAGGACACTCCTCCTGGACAATCCTGCTAACCACTGTCCTCCTGCTCAGAAGGACAGTGGTTAGGACATTCTTGGACATTCTGTGATTGCTTTGAAAGATTTTGGAAAGCAGCCTTTATGGAAAATATCTGGAACTCCCTCAGACTGGCATAATTTCAGACCTCATAGACCAAGAAGGCATTCAAAGTAAAACTCAGCTCCTGAAGGGATAATTTATATGGAAATTTTGCAGTGTTTGGTATTTAGGAACCTGGATTCTATCCATTGCTAACTTATTATTTTTTTCCTAATTTGCCCAGAAGGCTTATGAAATGCATTATAAATCCTACATTTAAGAAAAGAGATACTATTGTGCTCCCCCACAGTCATGCTGTCACTTAAGTACATGGCTCCCAAAAAGATCTCTGCTCTTGTACCCATCCTTGTTCTCACCAGGATTTATATGGTAGCCCTATACAAAAGGAACAGCACGTTCAAAGAAAAGATCAAGTTAAATGTGTGACTAAGGCTCCAGCTTGGCATCACTATGTTAGATCCTAAATCAGCTGCTAGAGCATACCTGGTGAGCAGCTGCAGACTGCTGCTGAGTTATTGGAGACCTCCCACTTGGTTGCTCTCTGTCTGCTGGATCTACCTCTACACCCTAATTGTACATGAAGTGTCATGAAAGGGGAATTCCTGTGCTGAGGGGAGAGGTGGAGGTTTGCTTTGGGAAATGACAATATGACTTGCTGTGCAGCCACAATGCCTTAAGAAAGCACAATGTCATGAGTGCAGGTCAAATGAAAATCTCTTACACTGGGCAAATAAGAAAATTAAAGTATTGGTGGGTTTAGTGCATACAAATATTTGAGGTTTATTTTGCCTTTTAAAGCTGCAATTTTATGTAAATAACAGATTATTTATTTATTTATTTATTTCAAAGGATAGACATGCTAACACAGTAACCAAGCATAGACTCTGAGAATCCTTGGCATGACACCCAAAATCTGAGATGAAGTGTTCGGGACAGAAAAATCTCTCCTTTCTCCCTGCAGTTCATGTATGATTACAGTTTCCACTACACTAACTTTTGCAAGCTTACAGGAAGCAATGCTGTGGCAGAAGCAGTTTTAAGGGCAGAACTGCAAATCTGAGGCTGCTGAAGGCACAGCAGAGGCAAGGAGCACCCCGAGCTCTGCCTCTGCTCGGGGGAAGCTGGTGCAGTGCAAAGGCTGAAGGAAGCACAAGATGAGCACAAGGGGAGGCAGGGAGGAAGCACCCACGCCTGCAGTAATCAAAACTCTGCAAAAGCCTCTCCGCTGCTGCCCTTTTCATCGTGCCCCAGACCTCAGCCCCACATTCTGCAGGAGACAAACAGCCTTGAAAATCAGGCCCCTTTAAAGAGCTCATGCTAAGCAGTCAAAATCAATTAGCACTCTCAAAGTAGGATGAATGATAATTGATACAGAATTGCCTTGGTACTCAGGGGACTAGGATTCAATTCTTACCTCTCTCAGACTTCCTCTGTGACCTTGGGCAAGCCTATCTGTTGCTCTTTTCCTTTAAATCATGTTTTTATATTTTTACCTCACAGAGCTTTTGCAAGGTTTTTGAATCCATTGATTGCAAAGAACTTAAATTCTGTGTCATGAATCTATACAGCGTTTTGAAAATTTAAAATTGTGTGATTTGCACCTCCAGACACACTGATCTAATTGCAGTATCTTTTGAAGCTGTATTACTAGTTTCTCAAATGACCTATTAAAAAATTAAATATACAAAGAAATACAGTGTGCAATAATTTATGGGTTTTTTTTTTTTTCAAGAATCTCTGGTAAGGAACAGGAGGAAAATTAATAGATTTTTTTTTTCTTTGAGACAGGTGGACAGCCCAGACAACTAATTCTCTTTTCTTTCAGCATCAGGAACTGATTCACAGGTGTGATGAAATCATCAGGCTGCAAACAGCAAGGAAGAAACTGAACCACACACCTAGGGTAGTGAACTGTTTCAAAGGCAAAATTGATTGTTATATTTGAAAATCCATAAAGATGAGCACATTGAAAATCACCCTCTATTCACATACACTGTTTGTAAAGGTCCCTACTTATGCTGGTAACTAAATATTGACACCTTCCATAAGTATTTCACACAAGGCAGCATCTTTCTGGATTTTGTGGTCAGTAAGTCCTGCATGTCCTAGAGGAATTTAAAAAAATGTGTTCCATAAATTCATGACAAAGTAACTCTTATAACAATGATTTCAAATTTAAAATATCTAAATATATCAGAAGGCACCTACACGTGTATGTATGCACACACGTACACTTTCAGATCCACACATACACAAAGGAAACACACTAAATTCAGGGTTTGTGTCTTCATGCTCTTAGTTGAAGGGAAATTTCTTGCTGCTTAACCTTTGGGTTTGTTTTATTTTAAGACAGTTACACTTTGCTTTATACTTTAAAAATTAGGGTGCTTTTTCTTCCCCCTATCCTTGTTTCATGCAGATGATGAACCCTTTGAAATGTGCTTGCTCTTGTTGCCCACTAGAAGGAGAGGGGTGAATGCCACATATCTAATTGTGTGTCTCCACAGAAACTTTCCTCTAATTCCTGGTTGCTAACCCACATTCTTTAAGTCCTCTGGCCTCTTTCCCAACACTCCTCCTCTGTCTCACAAAGAAAAGAATTTGCTTTTTTTCCCCCCATCCAAGGTCTTTTCTCATTTCAAAGCAAGCTACTTGAATGACTATTCAGTGTGTGCAGAATGAGGTCTCTCCACAACACTGTGCTATAGTAAAAGCCGTGTGTGCTTATAAAGGCTGCTTGAAGGCAGCCCTACCCCACAGTGGCCCAGGCGGCATACACAGCACCCTGACCTAGCCATCTGTATGCAAATCTCCACAGACTAAGTAAACTTTCATAAAAATGTTCTGGCCCCTCTTTCTGTGTGTTTAGCAATTATTAGTGCACATTGGTCCTTTGTGTTATATTATTATGCTTTGTGTGCAGAGGAGACTCCCTGGCACCTGCGCTTGTAGGTGGCAGATGGCAGTTCTTGGCAGCAATACGGAAGTTTTCCTGAATGCAGCTAAGCCACAAACTGGCATCTTTTATTTCTTTATGCGTGTACTGAGGAGAAAGGATTAGTGGTAGATTACCAGTAGTCTATCAAGGTATTTAACACAAAAAAAAAAAAAAAACCCAAAAAAAAACCCAAAACCACCCCCCAAAAAAAAAGACTGGGGGGGGGAAATCTAGTCAATGTTTTGAAAAAGAAAAGGGGGGGGAACAGGAGACTCTTCAGCAATAACTTGCAATAAAATTGCCAAAAATCAGCTATATATTAATTCAGCCCCTTACACACAGGTTACAATTTTACCTTTCTCATATGGGTGAAAAATGCTGCTAAATTCATGTTTCTAGAATATTTACTATGTTTTGCTTCTGTGTACTTCTATGGAGGCTTAACATGACCGCTATGTTATTGATAAAACATCTGTGATCATAAAGGATCACAAGGTGTCCAAAACTCAAACACAGAGCAATCAAAATGCAGCTGGTGTTGGGATGTATAGAGCCACTGAATCAACCACTGCAGCTCAGGGTGCAAAAGAGAAAAGTTAGCTCGTAATACCTACTTAGAGTCATAGGATATGCAGAGTTGGAAGTAACCCATCAGGATCAAGTCCAGATCCTGGCCCTGCACAGGACACCCCAAGAATCACACTATGTATCTGAGAGTGTTGTACAAACACTTCTTGAACTCTGTCAGTCTTGGTGCTGTGACCGTTTCCCTGGGGAGCTGTTCCAGTGCCCAGCCACTTTCTGAGTGAAGAACGTTTTCCTGATATCCAACCTAAACCTGCCCCCATTCAGCTTCAGACCATTTCCTTGAGCCCTGTCACTGTCACCAGAGTGAAGAGATCAGTGTCTACCCTTCCTCCTCCCCTCAGGAGGAAGCTGTAACTGCAGTGAGGTCTCCCCTCAGCCTCCTCTTCTCCAGGCTGAACAGACTGAGTGACCTCAGCCACTCCTCACACAGCTTCCCCTCAAAGCATTCACCATCTTTATTGCCTCCTTTGGATACTCTCTAATAGTTCAATGTCTTTCTTATATTGTGGCACCCAAAACTGCCCCCAGCACTTGAGGTTAGGCTGCCCCAGGTCAGAGCAGAGCAGGACAATCCCCTCCTTGCCTGGCTGGCGATGCTGTGCCTGATGTCCCCAGGACAGGGCTGTCCCTCCTGGCTGCCAGGGCACTGCTGACTCGTGTTCACCTTGCAATCAACCAGGACCCACAGGTCCCTTTCCACGGGGCTGCTCTCCAGCCTCTCATTCCCAGACTATGCACACAGCCAGGGTTACCCTTCTCCCTTAAAGGCAGGAACAGTTGGTTTCTGCCTGAAATCAGATATTCAAGAAATCAAGAAATCAATGAAGCGGATATAAAACTTCTAGATGCTAAAAGAGGATATACATTATTGAAGAGTCTGAGCTAGGAATGGTGGGCCAAGTAACATAGGAGGGAGAATGATTCCTGTGGACAGAAATAGCTGAGGGATGAGGATCTGAGAAGTTGTTCTTGGTCACTTTCTACCTCTGTCAGCTCCTGAGGTAGAAGGCCAGCTGTTATTTCTAAGAATGGGTGTTTCTATGACTTATATCATCTTTTTCAGTGACCACATTTCCAGGACTACAAACAGCCTCTTAAAAGAGCCTTTTTCTGTGTGTTTCATTTTTATAGCACGTTTCAGTAGTTCATGATTTCTGCCTTTTAGACCATTTTTAATAAATGCTATCATTCTTAGACAACATCCAGTGTTAGACTTCTCAGAAGATCACACAGAAGCATAATACCCAAGGGACAAATAGTCTGCTATGGATAGAGCGGTTCTCACCCCATTAGGTAAGCAAAAGAGAGAGTTTTTGAACCACAGACCTCAGAGCACAGGGAAAATATTGTTTCATTCCAAGGTAAGCCAGGGAGGCTGTACCACAGCAGGGCAACCTTAGGTGGCCTTTTTAGAGCAAAGTTATAGAAAAAATATATGGAAAGGGAGCAAGGCACATAAAGCAGGAAACAGGATGGGGAGAAAAAATAAGGAGAAGAGAAAGGAGGGAGGGAAAATAAAAATGAATGTATCAAAATATTTAATTGACAAAAAATAGTAAAAACAATCAAAGAAGACACATACGCATTCAAAAGTCCCACACCACAAAAACCAAACAAACAAAACAAAAAAAATCACCAAGATGTATCAAAATATGCAGGGAGAGAAAAAGACTTAAAGGAAAACTGAGGAAGAGTGAAACACAGATTGATGATGATGTTGTACTCAGACAAGGAAAAGAATAATGGCATTATCCCCCAAAAAGAGTAGGAACAATTGTTGGAATGCAGGTAGAGTCTGCCCTTGCAAAAGCCAGTTGAGATTGGCACAGTAACTCTCGACTGGGCTGACCCTTGGAGAGGATAGGGAAGTCCAGTGGCTACCAGGATTAGCCAGTACAAGGCACACTCCTGAGTGTTACACACAATGGCTCTGCAGATGCCTTCAAACCCCCATCCAAGAACACACTTAACCTTGTTCCATATGTATGTTACCTGTGACTAATGTGGTTGATGTTGTTGTACACTTCTTATTGCCTTTCTGAAGACAGAGGTAGTGTAGCAAATGCAGGACCAGAGCCACCACAAAGGCACAGCGCCCATCCTTCTGTTACATCCGTCCCTCCACAAAGTACAGGTTAAACCTGATAATTTGTCTTTCAAAATTTGTCTGACTATGGAAGATGGCATAATCTTGAAAACACTGGGGCAATATTCCAGCTATGTTAATTATAGGAAAGGCTGAGAAATGAGAAAAAAAAAAGAAAAGTAGGTATTTTTCAATTAGACTGAAAGAAGAGAGATACCTAGATTTAGCCTTCCTGCTACAGAGCAATGTATTGTACAGAACTTGAAAAATTACTTTGATTTCCCATGTACAGGCAATAAAACTTTTTCCAGAAGCCAAATTAAAGCATGTATTTTAAAATGCAAAATTTATTTTAAGGGCATGAGGTGCTAGTGTAAACCTATAAAAGGAAACCATCCATCCTGCAGAAGGGAAGTGCTGGCTTTAGTGTAGCTCAGTTCATTCTTAAAGACAGAGAATCCCCTCCAGGGAAGACAGGCAGTAACTGCTGACACTGACTTTCCTTAACTCATAGAATGACTTATAATTATTCTGTTGGAATAAAAGTTATTTTGGTTCTATCTTAGAACTAGTAAATAGAAGATTAAGTAAGTATACATACATGTAGATGTATATACATACACATGCAGACACACACAGATGTTTATAAAAGGCCTTCTGGTGTCACATTTAAAAGAAATTTAGTTGAAGAACTTTACAAATGATAGCCCTAGGGCACTAGCAGAAATTGAGGAGCTTGTGACCCCTGCTAGTCGGAGCTATTATGAATGTAACATACTGTAAAGCAGATGTCCACACTCAGAAGTGCCTCAGGTGCATCATTCTTCCTCAAACATACGGCTGAGACATTGAGCTTACACCATCTGAACTTTCTTGAGTTTAGCGTTAATTCTTCCTCCCAATAACAGCTGCCTTATGCAGCTGTCAGAAATTACAGCAGGACTGAAAGGAAGAAGAGTTTTATTTCTGTTTCCATTTATTTTCTTTTCAGTGGTAAGAGGTTGAAGTGATTTTACAGAGCACAGAACTCTATTCACTAAGGACCAGTGCTCACCATTATTATCTGAATATGATGCTCTAGAAGTTAATAAAAAAGCAGGCAGACAGCCTCCTTTGGAAGGCTCGAAAGGCATCTGCTTCTCTCCAGGATATCTCCTGGATAACAGGGCACCTCAGCACTTACTTGAGTTTACCAAGCATTTAAACTGTAAGTTCAAGTAAGGTGCAAATTCAGAGCAATCTCAAAGGCATTCAGTGAGTACTAAAATGTCACTTTGACTTCAAATTTTTGTTTATCTAACGATACAGAAAATGAAATCCTGCTAGTTCTCTCGGGAAACTGTTCAATATGTTGGTTGTTGACATCACTTTGGTATCTTTTCACAAGATGCCTCCAGTTCTGCTGCATGACTGCATCCTCTTCTTTGATTAGCTGATGAGCCCATGGGTTTTGTAATTTGTAATTACAGAAGGAAAAGCATCATTTTGCAAGGCACCAAAACCACATGGCACTCATTAAAATTACCATTTGTAAGAGTACACAATGTTTGATGTCCCACACAGATCCATCCAAAGGCTCTGCTTTCTCCCTGCTCACCTCACTCACCTCCTTTGTGTACCAGGTTGTAGAGACACCTGACCTAAACACTCCTGTGCAAAGGCAAAGGCTGAAGTGTCACCTGTGGAGATCCACCAGCTTTGCAGTCTTGCCCCCTATACTGAAATGCACAAGGCCATACTGAAAAGCACATTCACTTTTCTCATTCAATCGTTGGAAATTGCTGGTATTAGAGAAATTAGTTTTTAACTGCTGGATTGAGGTTTAAATCAGTAAAAAAACCAATTCTGTGTGAAAGATACTGTTGCACCCAGATTATTAGATCACGTTAAATAGACCATTACAAAGGAAAGTACCTTTTTTTGTTAACTGAAAATATGTAAATTTATATAAACTGCCCTAAATAAACTCATCTTTTTGCCACGATTGTATTTTTACTGTTCCTGGGAAGGAAAAAAAAAAGCTTTAATAGCATCAGGAGAAATTAAAAAACTTCAAAAACCTGTTTGATTCTCAGAATATTTATACTCCGAAGCCAAGGAAACATTTTTTCAGTTCATGCAAACTCAGCACACGCTGATGCAGGAAATTACTGGGAACATCCCTACTGATAAATTAAACCTTGGCAAGGCTCATTCCTCAGTCCAGAGGCCAACTGGTGTGGTCTGGTCAGGATTATGCCACTGAACTTTTTTAATTTCCAGAACAAGATAGCCACATCCAAACTATGTTTTGGGAGTGGTCCCTGGCCTGTTCAGACTCCTGAACTTTGCCTGGGAGTTGACTGTTGATTGGCCTTGATCAAAGTTGTGCCAGGCAATGTTTGTCCGAATAAATTATTGAGCTTCAGTAATGGATTTGGCATCTGTTAGTTCACTAGAATAAATATAACTAACAAGAATAGAATAAGGATTGATCTTTACATACATTTATTTCCTTCTCTTTCATGACGGAAGGAAATCAAAGAACAGTATTTTATGCATTAGAGATCAATGGTAACCAGAAGGATCTGAATACAACTGATTTAGATAACTCAGTATAGCCATATCTACATATCTATCTATCTACCTATCTATCTAAATATCTGTTGGAGGGGCCATTGAATTTCAGACTTGGAAGAAAATCTCAACCTGCTAGAGGCTAGGAAAAGACATAATTTGGGGCAGAGTGTCTTTGTATCTTCATCTGATATTGGCCATTGCTAAAGATAGAATCCTGGACTTGACAGACTTTAGATCTTATTCCATGCAACCAGAGCGGTGTTTAGAAAGCCTGTCCAGGTTCTAAGAAATGTACTTTTTCAGTCATCCAAGCATACAAACACTTAATGTGAGAACATTCCTTTTTATGGTTTTGTTTTCCATTTCAATCCACCATTTCAGACACCCTTTACGGTGAACATCTCAAAAAAATGAGTCCGTATAAGAAGGCAAATGAAGCCTTGTCACTTGGATTTGACTGCAGATTTCTATTCCTAAATTATCTGTAGTCCGTAGGAGTTCAACACCTGGTCATTAATGAAGTTTTAGCTTGCCCTGTGCTCTACCTCTGCAAGAAGTGCATGTGTTCAATGCTATTCAATAGAGTTAGGTCACTTCAGACTGTCCCAGCAAATTATTTTAAGTGCTCCAGACAGGATGTCTAAGGTAACTCTTCTTTTAAATTAAGCAAGGTATCCTCATTAGCATAGTAGTAGCAGCTTCACTCAAATACCACTGAAACCACTGGAATTTTTCCACTGACTTTGTGAGGTTTGGTTCAGGTTCTATGTAATCCCATCCAGATATTGTCTGATGAGAAAACATGGGCGTGCTTCAAAATTCTCCCACACTTTGCAAAAGGAATGGGAGTGGGATGAAAAAGTTGAAGGAAAAAAAATTATGAGAACACTTACCTGAGCAAATAACCTTTGAAACTGATCATCATAAGATGAGAGACAGTATCTCACCAGAAGGGTGAAACACATCCAAATCTTGATTGAATAATTTTTGATCCAGGCTATGAAGATGCTTCATTTCTTCAATGAAAATGTCATGAAAGCCATACATTCAAGTCTTTCTGAACTCAAGCAATTCAGAAAGCACTTAGAACTGAAGGAAAACACCTTGCAGAACTGAAGGAAAACACCTTTTAAGGGAAGACATCATCTCACAAATATGCTTATAGAATCACTTAGGGGGGAAAGGAGTTTTAAGATCATGAAGTCCAACCATTAACAAATCACCACCAAGTCCACCACTAAACCATGTGTCCAAGTGCTGGATCTACACATATCTTAAATCAGACCAGGGACGGTGATAACCACTTCCCTGGGCAGCCTGTTCCAATGCTTGACAACCCTTTTCATGAAGAAATGTTTCCTAATATCAGATCTAAATCTCCCCTGACACATCTTGAGGCTGTTTTTTCTTGCCCTATTACTTCCTACTTGGGAGAAGACCCTGAACCCCACTGGGCTGCACCCTCCTTTCAGGCAGATGTAGAGAGTGATAAGGTCTCCCCTGAGCCTCCTTTTCCCCAAGCTGAAGACCCCCAGCTCCCTCATGTGCTCATCATCAGACTTGTGCTCCAGACCCTTCAGCAGCTCCACTGCCCCTCTCTGGGCAGCCCCTCAATGTCCTTCTTGTAGTGAGGGGCTCAAAACTCCAGACAGGATTTCAGGTGAAGTCTCACGACTGTCAAGCACAGGGTTACTAGTTCCACTGGCCAAAAAAAGTTTATTATTTTCAGACATTCAGTTGAAATGGGTGGCATTGGTCTCATCTTACTACAACCACTGAGAAGTTAGGCACTAATGAACTTGGAACTCCTTTTTGGAGAGAAGGCATGCCCTGGTATGAGGTGAATTGCCTTCTTGGGGTGCCTATGTCTCATCATGGGCAACTGGGACACCCTAGAAGATTGTCTTGGAACATACATATAAACGTGGTTAATTGAGATATAGCAAAGTCTTGGAATATTGGTACTTTCCTGCATGTTACAAAAATTACTGCCCACTTTACTATGCAGATATGATCATTTGTTCCAGCTTTACAGAGGTGATAGGACTGCCCATTTACCATTCCACTTCCATTAGTGATTTTCATGTGAGACTTGACCCACCTCTGTAAAATCACTGACAGTTGAATCAAGTATTCTGTCAAAAACAGAGCTAAAGAAACTTTAAACAAATACTGTCCTGACAATCTCCCTCTTCATCAGGGGAATTCTACAGAATTAAAAAAAAAAAAAAAAAAAAAAAAAAAAAAAAAAAAAAAAAAAGAAGACAAACCGCAACCACAAACATAAAATTCCTGCAAAACTAGTGAAATTACAATGTTCCAGGACTGCACATCTAAAAAAAGATAATTTTAGCAACTAAAAACAGTGAATGGGGAGGAAATTTCTGAGGAAAAGGAAAAGATCATAGAAGAGAATGAAATGAGCAATGTACTAGAATTTTATCTTCACAGAAAAAGCCAAATGATTCACCTTTGCAGTAAACATGGACAAACCTTGTGCTTCAGTATGCTCTGAAATAGGTGTAGTGTACAACATTTAAAAATTCATATTACAGGTGAAACCATGCTCCTAACAAACTGAAAACCTGCAATACAAGTTAAAATGAAAATAACTTCCATTTTTATATAAATTATACTGCATTATATCCATAAACTTGAGACTTAAAATATATGAGAGATTTTTATATGTCTCTTGACATTCATTCATTGGGAGGAATTAACTCTACTGGCCTTGAGATAGATTGAGGGCAACAGGAGGATGTAAAAGGCAGGGCTCATATTCACTGGAGGCTCGTGGCGTTTACAGTGTTTTAAACAATCATGTTCTAAGGTTGATTCTGCAGGCTGTCTTAGTCACTATCTCCAGTCAAGGCTCTTGTGTAAATGGGGTTTGTTCTACCCTGACAGTGTGCCTATTGTAACTTGGGGCCACCTGTTAGACAGCATGAAGTGTTGCCTAAAAAAATACACAATAAGCAGATTGTTTGTTACAGTTGTGCACAGACAACTGTATTAGTGTTCTTCTCACCATATGTCTATATAAACAGAGCCGCAGTGAGCTATTCACCAGAGACTCAAACACTGAAGAAGAAGCTTCTCTTAAAAGACCCAGGGCTTACATGCGTTGGTTCACCTGTTAGGCTTACAAGAGGGTTTCAAATGTTTGGCTTCAATAGAGACTTAGTCCTTCAGAAGTTTCTGCAGGAAGTATTATTCTAGAAACAAAAAAAAAAAAAAAAAAAATCCCCACACAAACAAAAAAACCCACCCCAAACCAACATAATACTCCACATTTGGTGCTTTCAGTAGAGCAGTGCAAAGGGAAAAGGAGAGAAATTGGCTTCACAGAAGCAGTTTGACTGCCTTCCAAATTAAAAATAATGCTAGAAAATTTTGTAATATATATTTTAATTGCTGTTTTTGCTGTTATCAAATACACCTTCATCCATATGTCAAGACTGAATCTGAAGCCTCCCACAAGACCATTTTGTGAGCTCAGTCATATCCAGGGTTCTTGCAGTCTTGGCGAGACAGTTGGACAATTTTCTATTCATTTCACTTTTTTCACAAGGAGAGATTTTGAGGGAGGGCAGGGAATGAATATGTCTTTTTTGTGAAGGAAAACTGCTACAGTAAAATAAGCAATAGATACCACTGAGTGAGATGGTGTAAAAAAGGATAGGATAGGATAGGATAGGATAGGATAGGACAGGACAGGACAGGACAGGACAGCATAGCATAGCATGGAATGGAATGGAATGGAATGGAATGGAATAGAATAGAATAGAATAGAATAGAATAGAATAGAATAGAATAGAATAGAATAGAATAGAATAGAAATTACACAAGACTTTCAACAAGGCCCATGCAAGGATATTCAATTTTATAAGCCCAGATCTTGGTAGTTATTGTGCAATATCACCATCAAAAGCACATCAAGGCCTAGCAAGCTCTGTTCCACAAGTGCCTGACAGGACTGCAGTATATTAATGTCTGTATGTCCTGTTGTCCTGGTAGCAGAGAAAATGTGTGGAGCTAAAGCCTCTTTGGCTGCCATCCTGCTGCATCAGCTTGCCTCCTGGAGCTGGTGCAGGTGTGGGAGAACAGTCCATTGCAGCAAAGTCCTTCTAGAACAAGGACACAGAAACTGAATGTGAAACAGGGGTCACATCTTGTGCCTGCTCTGTTCCTGCAGCAGCCTTGCTCTATTATTATGCTTGCCAAGGATAAATTACTACATGGCTATCCAGCATCTACAAAGAAGGAATTTTGGAGAGGCTAGCAGCATTCTTCCTACACCACTAAAGCTAATACCCAACATGCAAAATACCTATCAGAGAGAAAAAAAAGAAAAAAAAGAAAAAAAAAAAGAAAAAAAAAAGGGGAGGGGTTATTCTGCAGTTTATTCTCTAGCTTAGAACAAAAGAACTGCAGCGAATTATTTTCTAATAACTGTTGAAAAAGTTCACTTTACAGATGAACTCCTCTAAGCAGCACAGATCAACTGTTCCAGCTCCAAATGCATACTGAGATTATTTAATGTATGAATTGTTTACTCTGATATTGTTAAAAAGTAGCTATGCAGGTCTGGGCTCCATTCAAAACAAAAACATTATGAACCCATCTCTGGTCTTTTTTTTGTCTTTTTTGTTTGTTGATTTGTTTTGTTTTGTTTTCGGAAAGTAGTGTTTGCTCTAAGGAGCAGTGTTAAAGAGAAGATTTTAAAAGATTCTGCTTCAAGGTTAGTTAACCCACATTTTTTCACAAATTACCATGAAAGCTTTTTCCCTGTGCTGGTTTCTTTCTATTAACACAAAGAATACAATGTATCCAGTTTTACAGATTATATTGGTCTCTATTTGGAATTTTTTTTTTTTTTAATCAAGCTTTTTTTTTTTTCTCTCAGCACCATTCTGTTTAATAGTTCTAAGCTTCTTTTACTTCATTGTGGAAGCATTTTTATAAACAAATGCAAGCTAGTATCTGAAGCTATACAATTTTCACATCCTTCTTTACCAAGCTAAATATTCAATTAGTTCATGGTTGAATCAGTCCAGTTTGGAAGCAGTTTTCCTAACTCTAGATCTGAACTTTGGATTGGTGCTGAGATTCAGAATGGTAATACCTTGACAGCCTTAGCTGAGATGTTATTGAGTTTTCAACAGTCTGTATCATGGAGAGCTTCAGCCTCAAGGATATGGCAGGATAATAAATGGAAGAAGCATGATTATATTTCATGAACGATTTTGGCCCATCTTCTACAGTTAAAAGTAGCCATGAAGATACCATGGCATGATTTCCACTTTAATACTAGCAAACAGAGAGAGTTATCACTCTAAGCTTTAACAGGGAGCACTGCTTTGAAACAACAGAACTCAGGCTTGTGGCCAGGAATATGGCATAAGAAGGTGAGTGAAGGCTAGGTAACAGACTAGGGAAGGATTCATGTTTTCTTTACTCTTCCAGGATCCATTCCAACCATGCCAACTGATGGCCACCAAGAAACTTGCTTTTGTATTATTGTGAATAAGTCAGAGCCCATACTTCTCCTTTTCATTTTTGGTCTAACATTATCGAAGATTAAAATCACCATGTCTATGAAAACATGCCCCATAATCCCACATCCTACATTAGTCTGCACAGCCCTCCCTAGAAAGACAAAAAGTGGATAGGAGAAGTTTTATGAACGCTTTTTTACAGAGGTATCTAAAACACTGACCATGTCTGTATCAAATCACAGCCAGTCCCAGAAACAGCAAGTGTGGGCAAGAAAAATGGATTCAGAGTGGTGGAAATCCACCAACCTGCCAGGAGTTTTAGCTGGAGTGTTCCACAACTGAACTGAAGGAGTTTATGTACACAAGCAATGCAGATGGATAGCAAATTTGGCCTCAAACCCCACTCCAGCATTGACACTTGCACAAAGTCACTCAGACAGCTCATAGAACTCACAGGGAATCCAAATCTCTAGTCGAGAGACCAGTCCTAGCACAAAATCCTAAGTAGAAAAAGGGTGAAATGGATTCTGTACAGTGGCCAAGTTGTCAACGGAGTGGACTTTGTTCACTTCCCTGGCAGAACAAACAAAAGAGAATCCTCTTCCCTCCCAAATTCAGTCTTGGGTTATACGAAATCTTTCGTTTTGTTATCAAAACTGTTCTTATATACTTGTGTTTGCTTTATTTTCTTATTTTAAAAATCTAATTGCATTTAGCATAGAAGCTTTGAAAACGAAAATCTGAGACATTTATTAGCAATGTTGAAATGAATGCTTGTTTTCTTCAATATTTTCGTTTGGACAAGAAGGAAATAATTAAGAGAAGGAAACAAGAAGTTTTCATATTTTAATCTAACAATGAGATTAATATTTTCTTACTCCAAAACCCCATTTCTTGATGATTTTAAGAGGTGCTACATGCAGGGTTCTTTAATCACGAATCATTGCTAATACAATGGAAGTGTAGGTTTCAGCTCCTGAAGGAATTTAATTTCCCAGTTGCAATCTCTCAAATTTATCCTACAGTTAAAGGTTTCCTTGACAAATAAAGTAAGGTGTACAGTGGAATTATAAAAGTTGTTTTTATTCAATGCTAAATACAACTGCAGACATATCTAATACTATGTGAAAATCTTTCTATTAAACAGCCAACCCAGTGGTACCCCAGTACATGGCCATGCCCCTCTTTGCTTCACAAGGAACTTTAGGCTACTTTCCCCTCCAGCTCTTCAAGAAGCTTTGCTCTGGGAGAGATCAGGACAAGGAATATACGGAGACAGTGGCAAAGCAAATCAGAAGGGGTCTGGCAAAGGCAGCTAGAACAGCTCCTGTTGCACTGTGTTAGCTGAGATGCCAAGAGCATGCATCAGAAACAGAGAAAGCAATATGCAATATGTTAGAATTAGAGGCACTGTGTGTTAGCAGCAGCCAGCTTGGCTTCACATTTGGCTAATGAATACATACACAGGTTTCAGGCCTGCTGGTGACATTCATTCAAGATGATGAGTAGGAAAATAGGAATTGTTTTTACTGAAACAAAGATTTTTATTGAAAATGTCAATGTTCAATTAAAAAAAACCAGAACTACAGAAAAGCTAAGATATAATATATAAATAAAATAACTTTTCCCTTTTCTTTATTCTGCTTAAAACTTTTAATTTGAGCATTCAGAGGTTTTGACTAAAAATAAAATAAAAGAGGGGGAAAAAAAGCAATACTTTTCTATTTTTTTTTCATTTTGACAGATGTTTTCTGAGTTTTGTCACCTGACTGAAATTTTTTCAGCTTCTTCATTTGCTTGTATGCTAGCAGTTCAACACCAATCCTTTCAAGTTGTTAAATGACACAGGTCTTCTGTTATTTAGGTTGTAAATGCCCTGAATCAAAGCCTCTGTCAATGGGGGCCTGACAATATTCCTGGCATGCACATTATATTGAGAGCTTCCAGGCTGCTCCTTTAACATATACGTCCATCACTATTTGTTCAGCTTCTTCTGGGATCAAAGTTTATTAAACAAAAGAACAAAAAGCAAGCAAAACAAGAAAATTTCAGACTAAGGCCTCATTTCCTTAAAAGTGTCTATTTTCTTCTGTGTCATTTCATAGAAGCATTGCAGAGATTTCTTAAGATACCGGACAGATAACATCTCCCCTGCATCCACCAACAGCCCTGCTGTTAAAATAACTGAAATTTTAGAAGACCGTGAACTCTTTTGGGCATGAAACTGGTTGTTTACTTTCGCTTTATTTTTGCTTCAGTTTTTGTCTTCTGAGTGCCTAAACATACACCAGAGCCCTAGAAATGCAGATCCAAATTATGCTAAAGATTCAACTCAAAAGCTTTCTGCTGTTTGGATCTATCCTTATCCAGCATTGCCTTGTGCTGCTCAGTGCACTGACTCACCAGGAGCCTGCTAGGATATTTCTGTACAGTGAGAGTTTGATGCAGTAAAGCAAATTTTAATTACATATTTGTATTAGAAATAGTGCGGCCAGCAGGATTATGAAAGGGATCATCTCCCTGTACTCGCCACTAGTGAGGCTCAAATTTTGTTCCATTTTAGGCCCTTCATGAAAAGAAAGAAACTGAGGGGCTGCAGTGTGCAGAAAAGGGCAATGGAGCTGGGGAAGGGTCTGGAGCACAAGTCCTGTAAGGAGCAGCTGAGGGTCTTTAGCCTGGAGAAAAAGGAGGCTCAGGAGAGACCTTATCACTCTCTGATCACCACCTGAAAAAAGGCTGTGGCTAGGTGGGGGTCAATTTCTTCTCCCAGGTAACAAGCAACAGTACAAGAAGAAACAGTGTCAAGATGTGCCAGAGAAAGTTGAGGGAAAAGCTCTTCAAGGAAAGAAAGGCTTGTCAAGCACTGGAATAGGCAGCCCAGGGAAGCGGTTGAGTCACCATCCCTGGAGGTATTTAAAATATGGTGAATATGTGGCACATGGGGACATGGTCTAGTGGTGCACTTGGCAGTGCTGGGTTAATGGTCGGTCTCGTTGATCTTAAATGTCCTTTCTGATCTAAATGATTCAATGATTCTATGACTACTGTGTGATTTAGGAGAAATCATAGATAATCAAACTTTTGCTAAAACTGATGTAATTTATCTTGTAAGTATTTAGGACTCCATCAGCAAAACATATAAATATTGTTTTATTCTACTGCATTGCAAAATAAAGACTGGATTTGCATTTTTAGTGGAATCGTGCAACCTTGATAGTGACATAAAAGACTTCCTGCACTAGGAGCCGGTTGAGGTTTTTCTGTACAGAGAGTTTGTTGTGGTCAAGCAAATTTTAATTGACTATTTGTATTAGAAATAGTGTGTATCATCTTCCCTAATGGTCTGTCTGGCCTCTGGATAGTACTGAGTGTACCACCAGACTAAGGTGATAAACAAGTGACCCTACATTAATTTGAATTCGCATCCACAACTAAACCAATACACATTTCCCTGCAATAAGAGAGAGAGGAATGGTGATACAGGACAGAGCATGGAAATTGATCCAGGTTTTCAGTTTTCTATCTCCTATTACTATCCTTTTCATGTTTCAGAAACGTTTAACGACTTCTTACTAGAAATCTTAAAACTTTTTTAAAATGTTAGTGCAACCTTTTGATTCTTTCTTGGAATGTTTCTTGGTGTAACTGGTTAGTTACAAAAATTTTACTGTACTTCTATATCAGTTTAGAAATAGAGAAATGGGATTAATAATATGAATATGAATTTTTCATGAGATATATTACTGAAGACTGAAATTCAATAGGATATATATTTAACTGTATAATTCCTTATTTTATATTTTTGACCCATTTACAACATAGTATTTCTGAAAGCAGACTTTCTAGGGACTAGCTCCATGATGTGGTACTGATAATTAGGTGTTCATACATCCATTTTAAAATAGAAGGCCTTATATTCTGGAAGCTGGCCAATCAATTTGTGAAGGAATATATATATATATAATATATTTTGATCCTAAAGTGGTTGTGTATACTTAAGAATTCCAAGGTATTTTTACTAATATTCCTGTATTTAGAATATTTTAATTTAAGTGATTGCATGCTGCCTATCAGGAAACTTCTCTGACATTTTGTCCACTCCTTGCTCTTTCTGGATGGATGCTTGCCTGCCTTTTGCTCCATGTAATGATACTGATTTACATCAGCCCAGGATCTGATCCATATTTTCTATCACTGTGACATGATTCAGGCAAAGTTACACTCCATAAATCTATTGTCAGCTGTTCTTTTCTGCCTTTCAAGCTTCCAAGAGGAGAGCCCGTATTCAGGTTTCACAGCCAGGCAACAAAGGGCTTCCCCTGGGTACTCTGCTACTCTTTGAAAACCTGAAGCACAGGGGCTGTGGAGGCACAGCGTTTAAATAGCAACATTCATTACCCCGGACGGAGGAAGGAAAGGTCAGCCCCAGCAGCAAATCTCCAGCCGTAAATTTGCGAGAGAAACAACCTGCCAGGAAAGGCGCACATTAAACACTGTCGCGGCAGCGGGACCCTCCAGCCCCGCTGCCCGTGCTGACAGCGGGACCCATCCCGGGCAGCCTCGGGTGCCAGGAGGGATGGAGGACTCGGGCACACGCGTGCGGGCGGCTTCCCGCGGGGAGCGTCCCTGGATGCGCCGGGCAGGCTGTGGGCAGGCCCCGGACAGGCCTCGGACAGGCTCCAGGCAAAACCCTGAACAGGCCCCGGGCAAAATCCCGGACAGGCCTCGGGTAGACCCCGGATGGGCTTTGGACAGGCCACGGGCAGAACCCCGGACATGCCCCGGGCAAAACCCCGCCAGGGCTCGGGTAGACCCCGGACAGGCATCGGACAGGCCCCGGGCAGAACCCCGGGCAGGCCTCGAGGAGAACCCCGGGCAGGCCTCGGACAGAACCCCGCCAGGCCTCGTGTAGACCTCGGACAGGCTTCGGACAGGCTCCGAGCCGGCTGCTCCCAGCCGGGGCCGTGTGCCCGGTGTTGGCAAACACGGCCCGCGGCGGTGGCCGTGCCACGGGCGCGGGGCGGGCGCTGCCCGGGGCCGCAGCCAAGGCCGCCGCAGCTGCTCTCGTCGCCGCGGCAACGGCGGCACAATGGGCTGCAAACGCCGCCGGCGGCCGGCCTGCAGCGGCGGGCTCTCCGCTGCTCCCTGCCCGCCCCCTCACCTCCCCCACCCACGAAAAGGGTACACCCAAAATACACCGAAAGCACAGAAAAGCGTGTTCTATCCCACAGCACCCCTCCAGGCAGCGTCCCCCCTCGCCATCCAGGTGTTCGGGCTCCATTTTGGTCGTGCCTCTCCATGTGGAGGAGTGGGTTTGGTAGTAAAGGTTTGCGTTAAAATAATGGGAGCTGGATGTAAATGGACATTTGTTGAGTCACTCCTGCTGCAATTTTAGACCTCCATCACCATAGAACCTTAGAATCATTACAGTTGGAGAAGCCCTCTAAAAGCATCAAATCCCACTGTTGACCCAGCACCACCGTGGTCACCACTAAACCATGTCTCCAAGTGCCACGTGTCTTTTTGAACGCTTCCAGAGATGGTGCTTTCAACACTTCGCTGAGTCTGTGTGTCAGAGATTAGACTTCGGTTTGTACTGCATCACTCTGGGAGGTGGAGGGGGTTTCGTCCCCATCTGCAGGCAGTCCTCTCAGTTTTACACCGAAATTTCCACCCTACAGCTTGATTCTGCTTTGAAATGTAACCATTCTCCCCACATGCTATCAAAAAAAATTGGCATGGATTTAAACACACGTTTTAGGTGTTTAAATCCATAGGTATTTATGGATTAAATGAATATAATAGGTATAGGTAACTGAGCTGTCGTGCAGTTGCTTACCTGGGGAGCAAAGGCAGCCTCTCCCACATGCGCTTCAGCTGAAAGAATTTCTCCCACAGCTGTAAGATCTTCACAGCTGTGCACAAACAAGGAAATCTTTATAAGAGGAGTGGACACAGTCATAAACTTGGAAAAATACAGCAGCAGTCTCTATACGCAAATAAAAAACCCCATCCTTTCCTATTAAGTCCAACTCTAATTTACTGAAGCATTTTCCCAGCAAACTGAAATATTTTCCTACGTCATTTCACCCTGGTGACAAACTCCACTTGCTATTCAGACAGCAAGTCCAGAGTTTGGGGAAACTTTATAGGGAAAAGCAGCACTTCCTTGGAATATAGTCCTGTCTTCTGCCCCCTATCAGCTACAAAATCTTCAGAAAACACAGATTCTTACAACACAGCCCTTTCTCCCTGCAAAATTATGCCTTTGGGACCAATGTCTTTTCTTGTACAATGTCTCTGTGGAATATCTCACAGCTTTTAGGAGCAATTGGTTCTTATTACACAACCAAGAAACATTCATGCTTTCCTCAAAACCTCTTGGGAATCAGTTCCTCAACAGAAATCTGTGACCTTGTGTAATTATATTGACTTACCAAGTGTCTCTAAAGGAATTGTGTGTCATAAAGTACAAATGTCCTTGTCTGATGATAAAGGACCATATGGAATTGTCTACTCCTTTTCTGCAGAAGTGTGTGTATGTGTGTATGCAAAATGACATGAGCTTACCCTAAGGGCATGGGGGGAAGTAATTAAGAAAAATATCTCCAAATGCCAGGTATGTCATTTCTGATGGTAATATGTCATATGTAGTCCTATGGAGATCCAAATGAGAGCTAGAGCTTTTGAGTTTGATATACTACATGTGCAATGAATATTTATTATGATAATGATTTATGAAATGTAGTAGCTTAGGAATGTTCTGAACTGAAGAAAGTTCACTGTGTGCAGAAAGAGGTTCTAATTAAGAGATACCATACACTGGTCATCACATGGAATCTATCAATTGAGCAAGTAATTCATTGCCTATATGTGCATTTTGCATCCAAGACCTAATTCTAAGAAAAAAGGAAGGAAGCAGGTTACAGCCTTGTCTGCCTGCATTCCTGTTGTATAAAAGAACCAAAAGGAATGAGGAAGACAGTTCCGGAGCAATGCAGGGGTGAGAGATGGAGCTGAAAGGCAAAACTGGAGGCTGGATTTCATACCTGGCTCTGTATGTCATTTGGAACCAGTAAATGTCCAAATGCTAGGACAGAAGGAGACACCCTTTGACCTTGGAAAAACTGTTCTTGGCACCACGTATGAGCATGAGCTGCAATTAATTAAGTTACTTGTTATAAAAACAAAAGCTCTGTTAGAAGACTTCTAAATTTGGGTGGGTCTGGTTGCTGTAAAAGTATCTTGAAGACTGAAATTGAAAGACCCTTTGTCCATTAGGGTATGAAAAATGATTGCTAATATTTATTACAGTAATTTCAGTGGGCCGTCTCTGGATGTAAGTCCAAAACTAGCCTGGCATGGTGCATCAGATGTGGTTATGCACAGCTGTTTGCATTGACGCAGCTACAGCCCCTTACCTTCCAGCACAGGGTGGCCACATCCAGCCTCCTTGCTGAGAGTGCTCTCCATCCCGTGCTAACCCCCAGCTGTCCCAGACCACTGTCCCCATCAAAGCCCTGCCAGGATATATGCTGGCCATGTAACTGTGGGGACAATCACAGGCCACTGCCACCACCAGTGCCCTGGGCCTTGTTCTCTTGCTAGCTCATACATAATCTGACAGATCCAAAGGCTAAATCAACAGGGCTTTGGTGGGAATTGGGACAGGCTCAGTTGGTCTTTCCCTGTTTAATTTTTCTAATTACATTCTTAATTTCTGCAGGTCTAATTATTTATAGTACAATAACAACGATACCAAGAGAAAGAAAAAAGAAATGGGATTAGGAAGCTAAAAGCAAACAAAAAAATTTTGCATTTCTGAAAATTTATAAACCAGACCTTTCTGTCAAGGCCCAATCATGCTCTCTGCACCTACACAAGAAGACTATTGTATCCAGGGCTGACTCCATGGAAATACATTTGGGCTTCACATCTCTGCTGAGCAACTCAAGAGACTGCTGGAAAATTTACGAGTGTAGTGCAGAAAATTCAGGATGGGTCATAGTTTGAAGAAGGTTTTTAAAACTATTTTGTTTCTTTGAAAGAAAATTGGAGAAGAAAGCAACACAAGAGGAGGGGAAGGTTGGGCACAGGATTGGGAGCAAAAAACTTCTACTTTGAAGCTTCGATATCTTATTCTTCAGTAGCTCTGCACAAGTCACTTGGTCCTTCTACCTTACCTATCCACCTCAGCACAGCAGGGAGCAGAACAGGTGGAGCATTTGTCGGTCCGAAATACCAAGGAAGCTTGTCCATGGAAAAGTGCTTACGACTCCCATGCAGACAGCGGAACATCACAGATTTACTAGAGGCCTAAGACCTAATGTGAAAGGCCCTAAAAATGTTGTTCTGCTTGGGTGTGGTTATGTACACATAAAAATTTTTGGTAAACCCTGCACTGCATTGCACACTTAGGTGGAGAAAAATAGTAAAATTGCGTTCCCCAAAGGAACAGCTCACTGCAATTTAAGTCCTGCTTCATAGTCCAGTAAAGTAGAAAATAGTCTTGGTGTTTCACTGGTCTGTTCACAGGTACTTGGTATTATTTTTGTTGTTGTCCAATTGTTACTCCTTCTTTTTATTCTTGGTTCATTTGTCAATACTTTACATGTAATGCTCCTAGTAACAAAGCACAGTAAAAACCAAATATACTGACTAGGTTCTACTTAGAATAGGAAACAGGATATTTTTCAGCATGTTTGAAAAAATCAAGACATTTCCCTTGTAACGTCTAATAACAAGCATTATTCGGATTTTACAGTTTATGCTAGAAATAGACATTAACTCACTAGACTTGATGAAGCATCTGTAGCTCTATGAGCTGAATCTTGCTTTGCATGTCCTGGATTGCACATCATGCACTGACTGAAGTGAATCCAGATTTTTTCAAGATTCCACTGCAGCTGTCAAGACTGCAATATCATTCGTTTGCTTGACTCAAGCAATTTGGAATGACATTTCCAGCTTGTCTTTTCTTACTTTTTTCCTTTCCTTTTAGATTTTACTTTCTTCCTCTACAAAACTATAACAGTATAACATGAGGCTAAAATTGTAATGTTTACCTAACTGCTGCTGCATTACAGTTGTATGAACAGTGCAGATACTGAACATTAGGCAAATTACTAACACAACAATGCAGCAGTTCATTCTGTGGCACAGGATTTCTCTGGGAATGTTATTTTATTGTATTTCATTTAGTGCTTGTTTGTTTAAGGAGGAAGAACAGACATAGCTGTATTTCAGTTTGATTCAGCAAGCATTCTGGACTCAGTCCAGCAAATCATTTAAGCATGTGCTTAAATGTAATGAAATGAAATTTAAGTTCATAGTACTGCCTATGTATTTAACATACAGCATGGGCTTAAGTGCTTTATACAAAGCAGGACAAGAATGATGAAAAACCTTAAAAATAAGACCCATGCATTTTTACACACCTTTTTTTTCAACCCTAATACTGTTACAAGGGACATTTTCCACTGCCTATGCTATGAAAACACTGTGTAGTACCCCCTGACTCCCCCCCAAAGCCTTCTTGATCTGACAATCTGACAGCTATATCCTGTGTAACTGCTAGTCTGGCCCTTTTTAAAAATATCCTATTAAGTGGAAGCTTTGCCTGGGCAAGGTATGCAGAAATGAGTCACAGGGAGTATATGGAATTTTCTCAGGATTTAGGGCTGTTGTAGCCAAAGGCTAAATCTCCAGTGGAACTCAGTAGTGTTCCTCTGAGTACATTCACTTTCCATACCAATCTCTCTTTTAGTGGGAAGCATAAAACCAACATGAAAGTCATGCTGAAACACACCACAAAGGAAGATGTGTTCTTAACTTGAGTTACCTAACTCAGGTTAGATAATTTAAGCTGTGGTTGCACAGCAATTTAAACCAATCTGACTCCCGACTGCCAGGGAGGGTGGAACGGCACCAGCCAACAGTTGGATGTGCACTGACTGTGCCACAGCCCCATCCTTGGCCAGCAACCAAGACAGACAAGGGGACTGGAGACAGCCAATATGAAATGCTAGCAGTGCATAAAGCTCCCACTGCTTTAAGCTGTCCATGTATAGATATGACTGAATTTTTAACGCATTTTTGCTATTTAGACAGACCTGGAGAACCTTTTCAGAGACATGAAAATTCAGTAGAGCTGACTGCTGTTCACAATAAAGGAAAACACAGATCCTTCCTCAGAAGGTTTACAATTCATATGTTATATTTCCACTGTAAAGGCTCTTAACTCTTAGCCAAAGGAAAAAAAAAACAAAACTGGCTTTACTATTTATGAGAAGCTCCCAGTATTAACAACAAGCAAACAAACAAACAAACAAACAAACTGCTTTGTTTTGCAGGTTAGACGCCTAGGAATTTATTTGTTTGCATGTTTGTTTCTGCCAAGAGCAGAAATAACGTCTTGAATTACTCTGCAGTGAATCAATCTCTCCACAGAAGCATTAAAACCCTTTAGGTTTCATTCATTAGCAGAATAATACATATGTTTTGCTTGGTAGTGCTTGTTTGAATTACAACCTCATAGAATTCAGAACAAAGCTAGTGTGGTTGCATGGACCTGCTCAAAATTCTCAAAATTCCATTTTATATAATTTCTGCTGCAAGAACTGGTTAAGTAAACCAGTTATTTAAAATATACAGGCTTTTCTGCTGCTCCATTTTTCTTGCCATCTCAAGTCACTGCTTGCCAAAAATAATTTTAAATGGCTATTGCTTTGCATTTTTAGTACATCTCAAAAAAGTGAGGAAACAATTTGCTTTGATCAATGAACTGAGCATGAGCTAAACATATATCTTTTTTCAGCTCTCCTCATGTCTTCATGCGAGAGAAAATGTCTTTCTCAAAATTATAATTTGTTTAGTGTAAAGAACATCCCTATGAATTTTACAGAATATAGGAGGAGCTGAGTGCCTCTGGCCAAGTTTCTGTAGCTTTCACTCACAAATAAAGAGGTGGGAAGTAAGAAAGCAGAGATGTACACACATATCTATGAACAGATGCTGGCATTGTTTTTTTTTAATAATGTTACATTGCCACATTGATCTGAAGCTTCATTAGTATTTTTATTGATAAAAGTGGGCACAGATTTGCTTCTCTTGCATTCTTGTGTTTTTATTTCTGAATGCTGATGCCAGCACCAGGTTTCTCTGGACATGGGAGGTGTTGTCTCTGGGGACAGAGGGAAGAGAAAAGGGTTACAAGATGTGGATCATGTACATGGTCATATGAAATTGTTCAAGGAGTCTGTTCCTATCCAGAATTCTATACAGAGGAAAACAAGCTTTATAAGCCCCAAGGCACTCCTCTGTGCTTCCTTGTGCAGAATGTCTATCCCTGAGGCTTACAGGAATGCCCACAACCAGGAGAAAAGATTTATCCCAGCATTGAAAGACTGTAGTGTTAGGAAATGGGAAACACATTAGAACTATGTGTTAACCCCAAATGGAAAATCTAAGCAACTCATTTTACTTCCAGCCAACAAAACCTTCAGGAGAACTCGTCCTGGTATCTACATTTGGATCTCCACCGTATCTCTGTGGAAAAGGCTTGAGGTTTAATTCAGTCAAAGGGTGAAGTGAGGCAATGTTCTAGGTGTTTGCATGTTGGATTTTGCCTTGTTTTGTAAGAGCTATAGAATTTCCTGTCTGGAGATTGTTGGTTCACTTTCATCTTCTTATCTCATATTACATTTATTATATCCTATAAGACTAGAAAAACACTGAATTCTATGCTAACCTGAAACTTAAGAGCACAGGATGAGGATTAGGGCAGAGAATTTGTTTAGTTTTGATCTAAGGTAGATCAAAACCAAACAAAATATTTGGGGCCTGAGAAATTAATGTACTGACTCTCAAAATTCCCTCATTCACTCAAATCTTCTCCCCTGGACTAGAGTTAAAATGTCTTAGCACTGAGCTAGAAGAAATTGTCTGGGTTTATACCTTTCTTTCACTCCCTTGCAGTTTCCTGTAGGTCAGTGAGCTGTACAGCAACCTCTTGGTCTGTGTGGCCCAGGAAATTGCAAATATTTTCAGCTGTGTCAGGTTCTGCATATGCAAGTTAGGAGGTTCAAAGGGAAGTTTAATTGACACTAATCCTCATCTTGACTTTTGCTCACCTCCTCCTCTTTTCCCACTAAGTCTTCCCACCTTCCCACCTCAAAGCCACAGAAGCTTTACAATTTTTCTTATAAAAATATATATATTTAACCCTTTGGCAATCTCTTAATGCCCTTTTATTAAATCCCTTAAGTCTTTTTATTAAGTCCAGGGTAATTAAAATTATTATAAACCTCTCTTAAGAGATTATACCCTTTAATCATAGTGCATATTTGGTGAAATGTAGGTGACAGTTGTGGTATATCGAGTATAAAAATACTTTGGGCAAAGATGTTTAATAATTTTTAAAACTAAGATCTTGATTAAGGAGGTTTAAGGCATTAAAAATCATATCTACATGCAGTCACAATAAAACACAGAAGGTCTTCTAATACTTTTCCAGATATACAATGGCACAGTTATAATCAAGTTTCTCAATTTATTTCAACTCCAGCTCCTCAGCTGACATAATCTGTCCTAATGCCATTGACTTCCAAGGTGCTACCCTGCTTTAGAGCACTCAGTTCTCTGGGCAACCAGAACAAATGCACAAGTAAAATCCCTTCTTGGGCCATTATTCCCCAGCCAATGAAAGAAAAAGAAAGGACTTTTCTTCTGAAGTGAGCTTGGATCTCCAGTCTGGGAGCGGAAGTGATAATGCACACACTATACACCAAAGGCATTATTATACAGCTGTACAGTGGCACAGATCAGTATAGAAAGTATTTATTTACTCTGACACTTGCTACTAGACTGATTACTGAAATTTCAAAATTAAAGGGTTCTGATAAGAAATAAACTAGCTATCCAATATTTGTTTTCTTTTACTACCATTTTTATTAACAGTGAAAAGAAACATTTACATGGGTTTTTTAATGTAAATTTTAAACATTTGCACTAGGATAGATGGCCAAATGCCTTACTCTTGACTACTTCTAATAGGCATTTATTTTCATTGGTGCTCACACTAAAGCTTCCAGCTTATTGCATATTGTCAACACCAGAAGCAGAAAAGAACTGTATAATTTTCTATACCAAGGGAGCTCATGGTAACTTAACTGCTCCTAGGTTAATAGTGAATGGGAGAGAATATAAAATACAGCACAATTTAACTTGGCATACCTACAATTTTCATTTAAAAATCTTGGAAGGTCTGGACTTCTTACTTTATAAACTCCTACTGAAGTCAACAGACTTATAACCATCCAGCAAGTGTTCACAGAATGGGACTCTGTATTTTAGCACTAAAAAAAATTTACATTGAGACATAATTGGGACTAGTAGGAGAGGTGAGACTGTAAAGCATGAAAAAAGGTATGACTCATTTAAGTGTTTGAATGAAAGGAGGAATAGTCACAGGGTGATGTGGACTAGTTATTGAAGACCACAGAAGCTGTGAAAATAAATTATTTTTGTAAAGGAGCAAAGAAATATAAAAACTACTGGAGTAGGCTTGTAGAAACAAGGGAAAGGAAACACTGAAATAGTTAGAACTATCAGAGGTCCAGTAACAAATCTAGATGTAAAAGTTACTACTGATTTTTCTAAATGTTCATCTACTTTCTGTTTTTCTCCCGTGGCATTCATTTGCTGGTTTTTTTAATTGAAAAGAGAAAGTGAAATGTGCTGTCATTTAATTTAATTTAAAATGTTGTCAGTATATCGCCATCTAAAATGTATCAACATGCCCTGTAAATGAGCTTTGTGTAGGTGTGAGAAGGAGAAAATAAGGTCCTGCCCACCATGCAATATGGTAACGTGAGAGATGTTTTAGGGAATTTTATCAGTAATGCAAGCAATTTTCTGGCACTGATGAATATTGCTATATACTGGTGATAAACAGGGCTTGTGAGAGGATGAAAGAAATCCAAAGATGCTAAAGATATGGAGATACTGTTATAGACAACCAAAGCAAAAAGGATATTCAGTGCTGCAGAAAAGATGAATTAGACAGAATTGGGTTTAAGATTACTTGACTAGTTCAAGAAAAAACCTCTAAAATGTAAAAGTGAAATTAAATGAGTGAAAGACAGGAGTAGTAGGACTCAACTTGTATTTTATGGCACTGAAATTAGGTGTTAATGCACGGATGTTTATATGTTCACTGTATACTTGGAGTGCCTTTTAGAGCCATTGGAGAGCTGATCAGTACAGAGAAGTGAAACTCAAGAACTAATACAGTTCACCCTAAAACAGACATCCACCCTGAATCCTTATCCAGATTTCACTCTGTAACAGCACCTAGATATCTAGTTTTCAGTTAGATATCTACAGATATCTGGATTTAAGTGTCTTAAACCAAACCCCACAGTAGACATCTGCAATGCTGGTTTATGTATCTGGTCCTCCAAGGCTTCTCCATAATTCACAACAAAAGTGAGCACTTCCAGGGTGAGATTAATTTGTGTAATTTTAAATAGTCATTTAATGATAAAATTAATTGTGCACTAAGAAGACGTGTTTGCATTATTGACTAAAAGGAGTTTATATTTGGTCAGATGAATCCCCCTTGCCTCCTGCAGGGCTACTTAGCTAAAGGAAGCAAAAGAAAAGACAAATAATGAATCAGATCAGCATAGGAACGTTTAAATGCTGAAGATAATGAAAAGTATTGAAATGTATTACATCATTACATAGCTTCACTAGCAGCATATGTTTGAAGGAAGTGCTTCACAACACTATGTCCAGTATTATCTTGTACACCTGAGAAATAATACTTTGGGATTGTGGTTTACCCAGGCTTGTTGGCCTAAAGTAGAACTTTTAGAGAAATGTTCTTAGTCATAATTACTGAGGATGTGACTCGCGAGTGTTGCCTTGGAACCATGACCAAAACTAATGATTGTAGGAGAAAATGCGAAATAAGAAGCCCTCAGAACTGCAGTTTACAGTATATTTTTGATGACCAGGTTTCTAGATAAAACTGAGTATGTTTGCTTTTCTGTTAGATTTTGTTTTACTAAGAATTTTCTAATGCTTAATTAAGAGTACATGCAGTTCTAAGGGGATCAACCAAACACATTCCAAATTTCTTGTAGAGGAGAAATATGAAGCACAAGCCTCTAAGTATCTCTTTAAAAATAAAAAGTCATTGCCACTTTCAGGGAGAGGTTGTTATCTGTCACCACTCTCATTTCAGCACATGATTTAGTAATCTAAATATTATCTTCTAGCTCTATAGGACCAAATTCTGAGGGTAACTGAGCATTGAAATAGTGCAATTTCCTTTCTGTGACACTATTCCTTTCTGAACATTTGCTTCAAAAAATATAAAGTGCCAAATTGCTCCAAAAAAAATAAAGTGCCAAATCTAATGGCAATTTTATAAGACAGAGATAATTTCTATACTGAAAAGCAAATTCATAACAATATTTCAGGGATATTTTAACATCAGTCTTAGGAATTTAAAAGAAGAAATTATCTAAGTGGTTTTAAAAATGTTTTATGAGGATTCCAGGTACTAGCCAACATTGAACCGTGTGTATGATTAATTAGACAGTTCCTTCATATCGTACACCATGAATTGCAATATTAATTAGATATTGGAATTAAATTGATTACAATATTAATTTCAATGTACTTTTTATTAAGTCTGTATCATACTGAAGAAGCAAGATTTTGCCTAAATGTAATTACTATGTATTGCAGAAGAAAAATGCTCTTTGTATACAGATACTAAAAATATCCATCCAAATAATATTCTAATTACACTGATTTCTTCTGTGAGGAAGTGAAATCGTTGAATGCTAAAACACTATCTATTTATTTTTGATGGTGTTAGGAAGCAAAATGGGGATAAGTGTCATTGAAATATTTTATTTAATTGCAACTAAAATGACTATGCCAGTTAAATTAACTATATATCCTACATTCATCCACTCTTTTATTCTGAGTAGCAAATCTGTTAGCCTGCAGTTTTCTCCAAATCATTGCTTTACATTTCATATGGTAAGATCAGCTACAGATCAGGTAACTTGATGGTACCCAGCAGCAATAAAGCAGCCTTTAACACAGTTCCGTAATCAGCCCTTGCATGTTGCAATCACTCTTTCCTCAAGGTACAGAGCACTGCTTGGGCCCGTTCCAGGTAAAGCCCAGTGCAGATGCTCTGGACTGTGCACTGGGAAGAGCCTGTGCATCTCTCTGGTGACTACATAAGGAGAATTAGGAAGCTAAGCAGCTAGGTGCTTAAAACTCTGTAATGCTTGTAAAGCTTGTAGATTAGAAGGTGAAACTAGACAGATGTAGACATCATGACTCATCCTACCCCTGATGTAAAACTAAGCTATCCAGAGCTGTTAGACAACAGGACTCTTGTTATACTTTTATGACTGATACAGCTGCTCACAGAGACAATCTAACCTCAGCTTCTGACAGATAATGTAGAAGACAATTCCTCTCCCTAAATGCATGCAGTATAGAAGATAGAAAGCAGATAGAAAGCAGTAAACACTTAAAGCAGACAAATGAGATTGGGAAATTGGGAGCGCAGAATAAGAAAAATTAAATAATCTTATTTTACTCTAAAATGAAAATGTCTTCACTTATCTAAATAATGTCAGATTGAAACACTATATGATGGGAAATGATATAGCTCCCGAATAGAGCAGCTGTAATAGCATTTATGGAGCCTAACAATAATCATGCATATGAAATGTAAAACAACAGTTCAGAGATCAGTAACAAATAAGTCACAATTCAGTTTTAAGTCTGATAAATTTAAAATCTGCTAAGTCTACACCCATCCCATTTCACCATGGAGCTAAAAAATACTTGCCATTAATTATACTTACACTGTACACTACACCTACACTGTAGGTTTTTTTTTTTAATTTCTGTATTTAGGTGTGTCATATTGTGATCATAAATACAGGAAACAAAATGTCTTTGTTAGCTTTTTCTTCAAAGGGTCAAGTAGACAGTCTTATAACTTACTCAGTTAAAATATACACTAGGCTTTATTTAGCAGGGCTCATGGATCAATACTTACGGAATCCCTTGTGTGCACACAGCATGTACATTAATCTGTACATAAAGCATACATACAAGGAGTCTCCATGGTTCAGAGATCAAGAATTCATTTTATCTTTTCCAAGTTGCCTGTTGGTCAAAAATATTCTCATCGAGAGAAGGATCTGGCCAGCAAGGGCACAAAGCTGGATGAGAATCACAGATCTGCAGGCAGCAGGAATTATCACGTCACGCAACCCAGCAGCAAAACGCCTGGTTTACTGTGGGCAAGCCTCATTGCAGGGTCAGTACAAGCAGATAGGCAGCAAAAAACTAGTGTAGGGCAGCAAATGGGACAGTAGTCCAGCAGAAGTGAAAGCTTGTTTTGACACAGACCGAGGGCTCTGAATTCAGGCAGTTGATGAGGTAAAGCTGTGCTTGTCAATGCTTCAGGAGCAGCCAGAAGTGCTGAGGCAAAACCCATCCTGTTGGCTCTACAATAAGCTTCTCTTCCACATTTTGCACCATTGCTTTCCTCTCAGATTTCTGGAAATGCTGTATATCTCCTGTTTCTACTGAAATCCCTGCTTAATTTAAAGGACTTGCTGTGACACCTCAAATCCCTTTAAGTTTGATGGCTTTGGGTTCCTGAGAGAAGAGACAGGGAATGGAAAAGGGAAACAGGAAGCGGACACCAGGAGAAGAACGTAACCCAGGTATAGATCATGTAGCATTTGGCAATCATACATTAAAAATTCATTAACTATCTCAAAATTAATATTTTAAATAGAAAGACATCTTCTGATTTTAACCAGCCACAAGCCAGGAAATTCAAGCTTAAGAATGTCATCCATTTAAAGTAATTTTATTTTAGCTTAGTTTATCAGTATACTTACCAGGAGCAAACATGCCCTCTGTAAATTATATACTTCACAATATCTCAAGCAGTCCTGCCAAGACCTGGTGGTAAGTTGCTGTAACAGCAGCTTGGGGTTTGAGAAATGCACTTTCCTTAGCACTCATGGCAACAGGTGACCAAGTGGTAATGACACCATTAACACATTTCACCTTTTTAAGGTCCCCCACTGGTGTTTTACTTACACTAGTTTATGGAGGAATCATTTAATTTTGGTGTTACAAGTCCCTTGTGTTCTTAGTGGTATTTTTAAGAAAATAAACAGAAAGGGGAAAGAGAGCATCCTCTGGGATATGTGATTTTGGAGAAAACCACCATCAGCAAATTCTGTCTTGTATGAAAAAGAACTTGGGAATTTTTATAGCAGTTCAAATAAGACTGAGATCAACTTAATTCAGTTTTCCTTCAGGAATCAGCAATATCTGCTTTGTAATAAGCAGCTGTTAGATACTTGCCACATCTGATTCTCCAGACAGATATGTTTGCATTTGTTATGCAAATGTAGGTATGCATTAAAAAAAAAAAAAAAAAAAAAAAAGCAATACTGTCTCAATTCATTATTTGACTGAATCCATATGGACTCCCCACTCTAGATACACTTGGAAAAGGATCTTTTGTTACGGCTGTGGCTGTGTTTCTATGTCCTTCTCTATGTAGCCTTCTGGCTACTGTACTGATTCTTCGGAAAATATTACACAAATAATTGCTTACTTCTTCTTTTCAAAAGTTATTTTTCCTACAACTCTCAATTCTTGTTATCATGTAAATACAAAAGAAATCTTCTATTTAACAACTGTAACTTTATTAACATCTTACAACTGAGTTTTTTACCAGAAATATTTGTCCTTGACAACTTGCTCCCTACAGCAACGATATGAAAACAAACCTATTAACTCCTTAAAGACAAAAAAAAAAAAAAAAAGACAATGCCACAGTACTGCTAGTACAGCACAGAGCAGACAGCAGTACAGTATATTGGAGCATTATGGGGCCAGATTCTGTCTCCATGGACATCAGTTGGACGTTTATCACTGAATTCTAAAGAATGAGACCAAGACTCCCACATTATATGATGAGAAAGAGGCTTTTAGATGGGATTTGTGTGGAATATCCAAACAAATCCGAGTATTTGACACCTTTATTATACTCTAAATGCTTAGTTACCACAATACAAGACAGAACTGGGTTGTCTCAAGAAGAGAAAGAAGTTAATTACTGTCTTCAACTCCGTAACGGGAGGTTACAGACAAGGTGGAACCAGACTCTTCCAGAAGGATAAACACAGAAAGACAGGAGGCAATGGACAAGGGTTGCAACAAGGAAAATTCCAGATAGTACAGAAATTTGTATCAGTTGTGGTAGTCAAAAAACACGTGTTGTCCAAAGAGGCTGTGGAATCTCAATCCTTTAAGATATTCAAGCCTTGGTTGCATGACCCTGAGCAACCTGATCTGACCCAGAGTTTGCTCTCAGTGGAGGATTTGGACCAAAGTTCTCCAGGATTGTGAAGCGGAAGAAGGGGAAGGGACTTTCCTTCTTCAAGAAGACTCATTTGACTTGTACCTTGTTTGAAAACAGTACAACAAGAGTTCAACAGAAATTGCTAAAAAGAAAGGGTTTAAATATTTTTTTAGCTAGTAAAATTAAATATACCTTGTGATTATCCACACCAATTATCTCTACTCAGGCTGTCTTTTACTGTTTTATCACTGTAGTTGGAAAGTGTAAGAAGCATGTCAAGAGAATCAAGACAAAGATACTACATACAGAATAACTGGTTGAATTTAGATCTTAAGTCTCTTCAGGCCAGTTCTTCAAAAGCTTGTGAATCCACAGTGTTACACTAATTTGTGCCTGTTGAAGATCTGGATTTACTGCACTGAACTATGTACAATTCCTGGTGGTCACAGTACAGAAGCTGCCTGGCGCCCAAGAACACACAGGTTATGAATGCATCAGCAATCTGTAGGGATGGACACATGGCACATCCATTACATGGGGGCTATTTTGCCCCCACATCGCTCTTCCCGTTACCTCATGGCAAACACAGGATTTCTGTACCTCCATTACCAAACAAGCTACTTCCTCTGTGGCTAAAGCAGGGGTAGATGACCCAGCCAAGCTTCTTGCAAGGGGATTCTGAAAGTACTTTTTGGTCGTTAATTCATACTTTTTCAGATTCAGTGTGAGGAAAGACAGTGCCAAAAACACCTGTACAGACTAGAAAATAAAACCACTCCCTGGTCTCATGGTCTTTAATATCATGGCCAAACACATTTCATTGAGTTGAACATCTCACTCCTGCCACACCAAATGCCACCTCTTGAGACAACCACCTGCCAAGTTCCACATTCATTTGATGAACACTTCATGACTCTGTATCTCCCCTGAGATTTTTAATTTCACTAACTTAACACAGGTAACAACACACAGGACCTTCAGCTACAAACAAGAACATTAATTCTCCTAATGCAAAAAACAGCAGCCAAGTTAAGACCTTTGCTTACTACAAATACTTAATTTTCTGTGCTTTGTCAAGTGTTCCTCCATCATTTACTTCTTCACCTGTGTGCCACAGAGACCAGTCCTTTAGCAGAAGTTTGCTGGCTTTGTTTCTGATCCCTCACAATTCTCTGGGTACAGTGGATATTTGAGGAGTCTTTGTAAGACACAGGAGTTCCATTAACTGTGGTACATTTGGTCCCCTGGGATGATCCTGACAACACAAGCATGAAATACCAGGGAAATAGTTCTTACTACCATTATTTTTTAACCAGAAATGGAAATGTCCTGCCCAGCTGACCTTTGTAAAGTGTCACCTATAGTCTGAGAGCTGAAGTGCCCAGGATATGGGACCATTCTTTTTGTATTTCATCAACATTGCAAAGTTAAAGATTTTATTTAAAAGAAAAATAGTAAATGGCACATCATGTAATTGCTATTTATTTTCATAAACATGAGGTATTTCAAAGTGCTATAAGACGCAGCACTAAATGTACATCATTGGAAGAAATTAAACACAGAACTTTGCAGTTACCCAGTTCTATGCACCAAACATTAACAAATACATTAACTGGAAGAAACAGGCTAGGAAAAGGCATATATAGTAAATTTCTTTACAAAAGTTTCTTAGTTCAAAAAAGTGATAAAGTAATATCTACTCAAAACTTTCACAACTCATTTTCATACGAAAATATAAGTATCAAATTTAGTTATGTATCAGCATCATACTAAAGTATACAGGCAATGTAAGAATTAGTACAGTACATAACAGAGATTAACAATATATTTGTATACAAAAACATGCTCCTCAAACATTGAGGTATTACAGTACTTAGGTATGAACTTCCAGTCTAATATTGTAGCAAAAGCCACCTCTCATAACCCAAGACATGTACAAAAGGCAAGTGTGTAGATGGTATTTACAGAAATTCCCACAGGGGTACAAAATGCCAACCCCTAAAGTAACATCTGTTAGAACATAAGCACCATAAAACTTAGGAATGAACATTTTAAAACTCAACTAGATGTCATCAGCAGCTCCAAATGCTCACAACACTTTAAAAAAAACAATCCCCACCATCTACAGTTCTTAAGAAGAAAAAACAAAGGCAGTCCATTGTTGTTTGGTAGTCTTGCAATAAACTCCTTACAAGAACATCCATTTGCTCCGTACCCGGATAATATAGTCTGTCAATTACTTCAGGGACTGGATTGAAATTAAAACCAACATTCTTAACGTCAAAAAACACAATTTTTTTATAAAGAATCAAAAATGTGCAAAGTGGCAATGACTGTCCTGGTCAGCCAAAAAAAAAAAACCAAAACAAAAAAAGTTTAGCAAGTCCGCTTGTAATCTATTTTCTTTAGTAATTGTTCTTGTCTGGCTTGCAATTTTTCCTTTTCTAGCAGTAACTTCTGCTCCTCTGCCTGAAGAGAATGAACATATTCAGTGGCTTTTTTCAAGATCACTACTTTTGCAGCTTTCTCATTTTTAACCAGTTCTGGAACATGGTCCCTTAATGTGAGGAAACTTGACCGTAAATCATTACGTCGTTGACGCTCCAGTATATTATGGTTGCGTCGCCGTTCACTATCCTCAGAATCAGAGTTTCGAGGACTTGAACTCTTAGGCTTTGGTTGGATCGTGGGTTTTACTGGACGGGGCACCTCGATTTTTAACTTTTTCTGTGGTGGAGCCTCTTCAGTCTCCACGAATGGAGAAGGAGCGGCATAATTATGCTGCTGGTGAATTGGGGCGCAACGCTTTAAAATCAGTCCATTCTGCTGTGTCCTGACTGACGAAAAAGTGGTATTTTTAGGACGCACTGTAATAGTAAGGGTGGTAACAGCCTTGTTGGTAGAGGAGCGTCTTTTCTCCACTGTAACAACATCTATTTCTTCTTCTTCATCCTCTTCCTCCTCATCTTCATCATCTTCTGGTAAGAAAGGACAGAAAATAAAACAGATGTTATTCTCACTGAAAATACTCTGACCAAGTATCAGTATTTATTGGCAAAATACATCCGGTAAAAGCAGTAATGAAATAACTGATGGCAAAAACAGGGTGTGCCCACCATCTGCAGTCAGATATAGATCTGTAAAAGTATGTAATACACATGAAATGAGCAAAGAGCAGGGATTTCTGAAAGCTTAATAAGTTTAATGAGATGGGTTTTTTTAAACACATCTAATTTTCAAACAAAATGGGGCTACCACCCACATAATCGCAGAGGCAGAAAAGAATTTTTAGACAGAATGTATGGAGTTTGAATGGAATTGTCGAGCTGCAGCACAAAAGACAAGCACAGAGCCACAACACAGCCCCTGCTCGGTAGAAAAGCAGCCGGAAAACGAAACAATCGCTGGGTTTGTTCTGAGGCAGAAGGTGAAGCTGCTCCAGCCGGGGACCCTTTAAGCCGGCGCTTGGTGCAGTGCCAAGAAGACAGCTGTTGGAAGTGCTTCCTCACCCAAAGCTGTCAAACCAGACATTAAAGGGACAGCAGGCTCTGAAACCCGGGACGGATCACCAAGTTTGTGGCGGTGGTCATAGAGACCAGCTCATCTACACACGCCAAGCCACGGTTCAGTCCAAATGGACTTCTCTGCGTGCACGCACATGGGATGTTTGGGGGGATTTTGCGTTCTGTCAGTACACGCGCTGCTGAGGGGTCACTAGCCTGCCTCCAGCCTGGCCGGATTGTGCCTAAGGGGACACGCACACGGTCATCCCCCATAAACCCCGTGCCCAGGGTGGCGGTGGCAGCCGCACCGCCCCCTCCCCGAGCCCCCCGGGGGCAGGAGACTGTCAGGGGGCGCGGAGGATCCCCAGCACCACGCAGCCCCTCCGGGCCGGAGCCGCTCCCCGGTGCAGGCCCCGGCGCCGCCGCTGCCGGCACAGGACGCGGGCCGGGCGCTGCCCCCGGGCCGTGCCCGCCGCCCCCGCGCCTGCTGCCGCCTGCTGGACGCACCGCGCCGCGCCCCGCCCGGCCCGCTCCGGGGCAGCTGGCGGGGGGCCCGCGGCCGCCACCCCCGTCCCCAGCCCCGCACCCCGGGGCCGAGCGCTTACCCGAGTCGCTGAGCGTGTCGTCCCCGGAGGAGCTGCTGCTGCTACTGCTGGCCCGGCTGTCCCCGGCGGGGCGCGGCGGGCGGCCGCCCCTCGGAGCCCCTCCGCCTGCCACCGCCGCCTCTCGCTTGTTGACGGGGAAGGGGAAGACCACGGCCGGGTCCACGCACTCGGGCACGGCGCCGCCCAGCTCCGCACGGGCGCTGGCGGTGGCAGGGCTGCCCGCGGCCCCCGGCGGCGGCGGCGGCGCGGCGGGCGCCTTGCTCTGCAGCTTCTCGCTCACCGCCCGCTCCAGCTTCTCGCGCGCCGAGAAGCCGCTCCACATGCAGTCCTGGATGATGATGGAGTTGAGATTGTTCGTCACGCCGGGGCCCGTCTCGAAAAAGTCCCCTCCGTCCACGCCGCCCCACAGGTCGGCCTCGGGGGGCAGCAGGAGCAGCTCGGATGCCCAGTCCAGGGGGTCGGTGGGGCGGCAGCCCCACAGAGCCGCCCCTCCCCACGGCACCGGGGCCCCCCCCGGAGGGTGCTCCTGGAGCCCGGCCCGGCTGGGAGACAGGGGAGGGGTGGGCAGCAGCTCAAACTTTTTCCAGATGTCCTCGCCGGGGGGAGCGGAGTCCGGCCCGCACAAATAAAAATCATCTTCGTCCGGGTAGAAACAAGGCTGCAAAGAGTCAAACTCGAGGTCTGGGTTTTTACTGACCATTCCTGGCATTACGAGTCTCTTTTTGCCGATCCCTGGGTCGGGCAATAGTTTCAAACACAGGTTTTATGGGTATTTCCACCAAGGGGAAGAGAGGTTCTCCCACGACCTGAAACTAAACCAAAAAAAAAAAAAAAAAAAAAAAAAAAAAAAAAAAAAAAAAAAAAAAAAAAAAGAACAAAACAACAAAACCACAATTATAATACGAATAAACAAAACAGACACGAACGTGACTCCCTTCCTCTTAACGGGGGAAAAAAAAAATAATAATCCCAGCATCAACAGCAAACAAGAAGGAGCCTTTAGAAAGTTGTGGGAAAAAGAAAATTGCAACTCACACACCTTTCCTCCCGATTCAAGCCAGTGAAATCACAGCGCTCAGGTAGCGCTCCCCCGTGCAGAGCCTGCCCCGCCGCTCCGTGGGGACACAAACCCAGCCGGCACGGTCCAGCGGGGATGCACAGCCTGTGCACATAGCCCTCGCCTGCTCTCCCCAAACCGCTTCAAACGCTCAAAACAGCACAGTAACTGCAGACAGATGCATGGCTTTGATACCGTAATCTCTCCAGAAAGGCTTCTTAATATGCCAGCAAAAGTAGAGGAAGTTTACTCCTTTTGTCATCTGCGGAGCAGTGTAAAGGAGAGAGAAGAAGGATGCAAAAAAAAAAAAAAAGAAAAGGGGCGGAGGGGCTCTTTGCAACTTCGCAAATCGCCAGTTCATTCACTCAAAGCGAGCCAGCGAAATCCGCACACAACACAAGGGGGGAGGGGGGAGGAGGGGAAATCCAGCAGCAACAGAAATTATCAACCTTATGTAATAACCTCACGCACAAAAATGCATTAAAACCACCCCGGCGCCACCAACAAAGCCTCCTGATTTGCCAAGAAGGCACGGGAAGTTTTTCTGCCCCTTTTTCCTGCAACAGCGAGGTTGCAAGGACAACAACTCTGCACACTCTACCACTTCATGCACTCAAACCTCCTGCAAACACACCAGCTCTACAGCTCTCTCACCGCCGGCGAGTGCACGCTGCTGCCCTTACCTCGGCCGGACCCCCCACTCACTACCCACGGCCAGTCAACCACAGCCCCATTCCTCTGCCGAGAGCTCCGTTGCATCAGACATTTAAAAAAAAAAAAAAAAAAAAAAAAAAAAAAAAAAAAAAAGGTTTAAAGTCCAAAAAAGCCAGCCAGCGTCTCCCTTCAGCTCGGTTAAGGTAACGCGAAGGGAAATCGTTCTGCTGGGTTCCCAACAGCTGACGCTGAGACGGAGACCAAAAGGGGGGAAAAAAAATCCATGAAAGCCTTATGATGAAACGCCGAGAAACGCGCCCGGCTCGGCTCAGCTGCGCTCCCGCCCCGCCCCCTGAGCGCCTCTAGAACTGTGCATTTTTCTACTCGGGAAATACATTAAACCGTTTAAAATGCAAAGCAGTAAAGAGGCACCTACAAAACACTGGCGATCTCAATGCGACAGCTCCAAACCAAAACACAAATATCCTCCAGGATTTTCTTCTTCTCAATGAGAACACCATTCAGGCTCCGCTCTGCCCCTGCGCTCCCCTTCCCGCCCCATCCTTCCCAGTTCGGCAACTCAAACGCGATGGGGAATTGGATTTATTTGATTGGGGTTTTGTCCTGCAGCCCAGACCCTGCAGCTTCCTCTTCTTACCTCCGTGGTGATGGTGGTGGGTGTGCGAGAGGGAGGAGGGGCGGGGGGAAGGGGAGAGGAAAAAAAAGGCAGCTGATGGTGTCTGTAGCACTTTCCGCGCCCGCCCGCCCGCCGGCCCCCGCGGCCGCCCCGGCCTCCGCATCCACCCTCTGCTCGCAGACAGATGACTGTCACTGCCTGGCGTTGAAGCGGTTGGATATTATTAACCCCCCAAAAAGGCACTTAAAAAAAAAAAAATTAAAAAGCGGGTTTAAAAAAAAAAAAAAAAAGAAAACCTGAGACACTTGGGAGGGAGCACTGGGAAACAGCGGGAGAAAGGCGGGAGCGGCGGCCCCGCCCCCACTCACGCGCGCAGGGCGGGGCCGCGCGTTTGGCGCCAAAAGCCTCGCTCGCTCTTTATGCGCCGCGAGGGCGCTCGGATGTCCCCGGGCCGTCCCTGTTCCGCGCCGGCCTCGCCGCGGCCGCCGGCTCCTGTGCCGCCCCTCCCTGCGCCACCCCGGCCCCGAGTTCCGGGGAACGTCGCCTCCGGAGCGGTTCCTCCCCACCTCCCGCCGCTGCGACCTCGCGCGCAACCCCCCGGGGTAGCTGAAAATAAACAAACAAGGGCTAAGGGAAGCGACTGGGCGAGGGAGCTGCTGCGAGCCAGGGCTCAGTAAATGATCGGCAGCGATCGCGTCCCCGCGGGGCTCTCACGCCGCCGCGCTGCCGGCAGGGCCCCGTGCGGGCGGCCCCGCGCTCCCCCGCTCCGCGCCGGCAGCGGCACCGCCGCCGCGCCCGCCGCGCCCGCGTTCCGCTGCCGACGGCGACACCTTGCGGCCGCGCGGCGCAGCGGCGGCGCTGCCGGCGCCCCCGCGCATTGCCCGGCGGCGGCACCCACCGCTCTCTCGCTGCTTCCCCGCGGCGCGGGGCCGCGGGACGGGCCGGGCCGGGACGCGACGCGACGGCACGGGACAGGAGCGCAGCGCTCTCCTCGGCGGTGCGCGGCGGCAGGCGCGGGTACGATCCCGATCCCGCCGCCGCTCGGGGCGGTGCCTCCTTGCTCATAGGCTGCAGGTTGAGGCGGGGACTGGGGCGTCGCTCGCAGCAGGCCGGTGGTGGCGGGCGGCCGCTTTGTGTGTGGTGGCGGGGCCGCCTCCCTGTCCCGCCTCGGTGGGGGCGAGTTCGGGCTCTTCAAACCCCGCGGGCACGGTGATGGGAGAGAGAGCTGGACGTCGATGGAAGCGACTGAGGAGGGGGAGGCTGCTCGCGAGAGAGCGGAATAAACTCTGCGTGAGGCAGAGGTGTGCCGTGTGTCCTTTCGCCTTGCTCCCTCCGGCAGTTTCTGGGCAGGAAAGTTCTGCCTCTCCCATGTGGTGATGCCCCCTCGCATCCATGTCACTCTTCAGTGGCCAGAACCTGGGGGCTCCAGGAGCCGTTCAGTTCCCTGAGGTGGCCTCGAGAGCCGCCGGGGTGCCGGCGGTGTCCGGGGCTCGGTGCTGCTGCCCAGCTGGGCACGGCGGGCAGCCGCCGGGCCGGGACGGCTGCGGGTCGGCCCCCCGAGGGTGGCACCTGCTTTGCGACGTCGCCAGCCAAGGCAGTGAGCTGTTGTAAGGCTCTGCTCGCCCAGCTCGCCCCTGCCTGCCTTCCCCTCGCCAGGGAGGTGACTGGTTGCAGTTTTGCTCAGGAGCCTTCGATTGGCCCTGGCTGAGAGCAAAAAAGGCGCCCGGAATGTGCACCCTGTGTAGCGGAGCTTCCAGGTGAACGCGATTCCAGCGGGGGTGCTGAAGGTGACCTTTAGATACCCCGCTCTGAGTCCCGGCTTGGCTGCAGGGAGCTGTGCGGGGCAGGCGCCATAAAACAGAGCAGCGCTGCCGTCGGGGTCGCTGCCAGCCCCTGTCGCATTTAGCTGGCCAAGTGTTTGAGGCCAGGTTTGCCTGAACTGTGGTGATTTGGCCCCCATCCCTCTAAGGCACTTCATCCGACTGGGATGATCATCAAGAGTGGGAATTCATTGATTAGCAAATGTGCACTCGGTACTTTGAAGATGTGAAGTCTTATGAAAGCACAGAGATTTATTAATTTCTTTTTGGATGATTTGGCTGGGCAAAAAAAAAAAAGTGTGGGCGGTTGGGATTTTTTCCCCCCCTCACATTTCAGTAACCTTAAGCAGGTTGCAGCTTGTGAGGAGACATGAGCAGTTAGTATGTGGCTCACAGAATGTGTGAACAATTTATTTATACTCATCAATCAATGGCCTTTGTGGATTTAAACAATCCTATATGATTTTTCTCCTTTAATTATTTTTGTCTTCTATCTTTCCTCTAATGTTTTTATATATGCAAATATAGTTATGTCCGTACCTTAGAAATGTGTATGGGCTGCTACCTTATTTACTGTTAATTCATTATAATTTTCACCTAGATTTCCTCAACAACCTTTTTTAATTTTCCGTTTTTTTTTATTTTTCCATATGTATGTGCATGGGAATAAAGCCATCAACTTCTAGGGAAGTTCTGCTGTGGTGTGTGATATCTTTCGTAGCACCCTGGATGAGAACATTAATAAGACCAATCTTTTAAAGTAACTTTCATTGCCAAAAAAAAAAATCAAACCAAAAAAAACCCTCCACAAAAAGGAATGGAGAAAGACATGGAAAGATTTGGAAGGACTGCACAAAACTTTGCGGTGTTTTGACTGACACTTACCTTGGGCTCCTTTATCAACATTTACTTTTCTTTCTCTGATCTCTTCTGTCCCTGAACTGACATATATCAAGAATACTCAAGGAAAATGAAAATCTGAAATTACTAGTAGTTACTGTAAATTTTTCATTGTATTGTTTCACTGAAAAGACTTGGGGATTAAGATGTGCTGATAGTAGAAGTGGGTCCCAGTATAAACCAGTTGTATAGGAAGTATATAAAGGCAATGTAAAAACTCATTATCTGGAACAGTAGAAAAATATGTGTAAAAAATATTTAAAATCTAAAGGATTCTTTTGCTTATACAATGGTAAGAATCTAAGTGGATCCAGAGGTCTTCAGTATGACCTAGCGACAAGCCTGGGAAAGCCCTGTGGTGAGAGCTTGGATATACATATCTGGGCATGATACATAGGAAAGTTACTGATGGTCAGGGCTACTGTACATTCTCCCATTTGTTGTCATTGATTCATTACGAAATGCTGTGCAAGGCAAATTTCTCTGGCCACATGCCTCTCTTTCACCCTCACAGCCTGCAACTGTTGAGAAGATCAAAAGGAACAGTGGTATTACTTGATATATGCGCAGTTGTCTTCCTCAGAGGCACCCAAACTTCCGTACACTCCTGAGTTTTCTTTACTTGTCAGAAATAATGCATGTATTCTCTTGACTCCATGTTATACCATAAAAAATTTTATAAAGGGTTTTGTTGGTTGGGGTGTGGGGAAAGTGGCCAGTACCCCAGTGTTCTGAGTGCACTTGGCAAAAGTGTGACGGATTGGGATGATTTATCCTTCTTCCCTATCAACCAGCAGAAGCTACTTGTGAAACTCTCTGTGTAGGACTAGAAAGCTCCTAGGTGTGAACACTCATAGACCTTTTTATTTTTTTCTTTTCTTAAGCAAAGAGCTAATACGCTTTGTGTTAGATAGCAGTAGTAAAATTTTCAGGTGGATTAAGTATTTGAAGGTAAGTATTAAAGTTAACAGTTACAAAAGCTGCCAGGTTTAGAGCAGCAGATTTATTCCTGCATACATTCAGTAAACTTGCTAGAGAGATGTGCTGCTCCCTGCTGTGTAGCTGCTGAGGGTGTGTAATCGAAACTATTTCTCTTGCCAATCTTACCCTCATTCAGGTGAGACAGGCTTAGGGACTTGCCCAGTGTCACATATGGAAACTGAAGCAGATTTTCCCGTTAAGCTGATTGTAACAGCCTGAGGTAGCAATTGCTTTCCCACAGGTTCTTACAGAGTGCATCGGCATCATCCATTAAGATGAGGATATGTGCAGTCACAAAGGGCTTTGGATGTCCCAAAGGCCCACAGAGAATGCAGCTGTTCTTGTGACATAAAAACTCTGTTACCAGCCAAAGTACCTAGTGCTTGTGTAACGTTTCACACGACCAAGATGTTGGGAAACTTGAGTTATTTCACTTGCAGTCACCACAGAGGTCTCTAGCCAAACTCACTTGTGCATCCAGAAGCACTTTAACGAGTACCTAATAATCAGAGGACTAATTCTATTTAATTAAAACTAATTTTGAAGCCCTATGATTCATAAGAAATGGTCTGATAATAGAATAGTACTGCGGCTGCTAAAAACAGAGGAGATACTGGATTTATCCAGTGGTAAAGTGTTGTATTTTAAAATAAGTCGCCTGGCTTTGCTCTCTGTCCAGGGCGAGCCAGCAGACGAGAAGCCAATGGAAAAGGAAGCACCACGAGGTAATGGGTTGCGGGAGGGGGTCTCCCCCAAGCTCTCCTTTATTGAGGGTTCCGAGTACAGGTGTTCGGGATGGAGAGTGGAAAGAGGATCCCACCCCTGCCCCCGTGACAGCCGCTTATATGGGGGAGGGGACGACCAATCAAGGAGGAGAGGAGGGGGGAGACAAGCATACAATAACCAATCATTACAGAAGAGGGAGGGGTACAATTAAAATCTACCAATAATACAGTGAACGGAACAGAAAGTGCTGGAGAGGTGGGTGGATCCTGAGCCCTGGGCACTCCTTCCCTTCTAGATCCAGGGGCGGACCCAGGCACTCAAACCCCGGGGTCCTGCCATGGCAGGGCTCCTCCCTGAGCCGGCCTGGGAGGCTGAGACAGCAAAGGGGCGGATCCACAACACCAAAGGTGGCTGAATGCTCCACCTTTAAGTGTTCCTAGATATATCAGAATCCATCTTTCAAAAGAAAAAGAGCTTTTTTCCTTCTGTGCTTTCTGTGTGTATTTGGGTTCTTCAAAAGCAGTTGGTCAGACCAGTGCTTGTGTGCTAGTCTTCTTCCTCAGCTTCCTTTCTAGCTGCTCAGGGAGCATTGGAAGATTTTCATTAAAACTAGAAACGTAGAAATGTATTTTTTAGATTTGGCAGAAGCTGATAGCACTTTCTCAGGAAAACATCCTGCTTGCAACAGATTTTCAAACCCTGTATACAGCTAGATAAACAGCTAAGCATTTGCTATCTTACCATTGTATTCTAAAGCAAAACAACACCAAAAAAAAAACTTCAAAAAGTTGCAGGTGTGACCACTAATATTTCACTATGAGGCTGGGTACATAGAATCAAAGAATCAATTAGGTTGGGAAAGACCTCTGAGATCATCGAGTCTAACCTGTGACCAAACACCACCTTGTCAACCAGACCATGGCACTGAGTGCCATGTCCAGTCTTTCCATGAGCTCCTCCAGGGACAGTGACTCCACCGCTTCCCTGGGCAGTCCATTCCAATATCTAATCACCCTTTGTGTGAAGATATTCTTCCTAATGTCCAGTCTAAATCTCCCCTGGCTCAGCTTAAGACTATGTCCTCCTATTGCCTGTTGCCTGAGAGAAGAGGCTGACCTCTACTTGGCTACAGCTTCCCTTCAGGCAGTTGCAGAGAGTGATAAGGTCTTATCCGAGCCTCCTTTTCTCCAGGCTAAGCAACTCCAGCTCTCTCAGCCACTCCTCACAGGACTTGTGCTCTAGACCCTTCCTCCAGCAGATCAACATTCACACTCAACTTGGTGTCATCTGCAAATTTGCTAATGTCAGACTAGGTATTTTCTAACCCAATTCTCCTTGATCATGGGAAAGTTTTCCAATATTCCATTTCCCTGGTCTCACAGATATCAGAGCAGTGATAAACTTGGTTTTTGTTAGAATAATTTGCTAACTTCTGAAAAAAGTTAACAAACGTAGTTCAGTACAGTTGCTGCTTTTTTATTTCTTTGGGTTTCTGGTTTTTTTCAATTATGGTGAATGTAATAAGCCCACTGAGACACTGATCTGTATTACCATGCTGCAAATAAAGTTAATTGTCATCTACCAGTAATTCTGAGGGCATCAGTGATGCAAATTTTTTCTGTGTCCTTTAACCACAGCAAATATGTCAGATTTCTTGCAGGGTTAGATGTTTTTATAAATAATCTCATCACAGATCTTCAGTTTTTCTTTTAAAGTCAAGGGTTTGAGCCTCTCCAGTCATTATCCACTCCACTGTCTGTTGAGGCCAGGGAAGAACTCTGGAAAATTAATTCAGTAAAGCCTAGAAGACTCATATTTTGCAGTTTATAAGCATGGAGATAATGAAAGGCAGTTTCCTGCTTCTCTTGACCCACTGTGGTTAATAGGCAGGTGGGAAGAGGACTGCTGAGGTCTCGTAGCTTCATCAAGTAAGATCTTCTCACAGTGGTCCATGGAAAAGCCACAATGCCACTTCATCAGGAAGACTTGTTGTTCTCATTTAGTTTAATTCTCTGAAAAGCTTAGTTTAGCTAAAATCTTTTTAATGTTGCAGCAGGAGAAATTGGTCACTGAAAGATCTTTGAGGTTGTTCACACAGCTTGTAAAATGGCTACTTATGTAGTTTGTTCCTCATTCTTATCCAGTTCAGTTTCTACCTGTGCCCCTCTGTTTTGTCATCATAGCCATTTAGTTGTTTGAAGCATTACAACATTTTATATTTATATGTGCTTAAATATTTAAATGTTTTTAGAGCAGTTAACCAATTGTGCATTTCTATGCAAGCTCGCTTTTCTGACTGTTTTTGAAACTTTAGCTCAAAATGTTTCTCTGGTTGCCAAGCTTTTTAAACTATTCATTATAATGAAATATTTTACCAGATAATTCACTGAGACAAATGTGAAACGTGCAGTTGGGAAGGTAAAATTATAACCAGTCACATAAACCTGTCCTCATTAGCTCCTTTCAAACATCTCCAAATGTTACCAATAGAAAAAGACATCCTCGGAGAGTGGCTTGAAATGTGAATTCTTTATGTTTCAATTGGAATCTGCTTTATGTTTGAGAGGAAGGCTTTAATTTCCTGCATCTGAGATTCATTTTCAAATGCAAGCTAACAGGAAGATTAGCCTTTAAGGACTATTAGTGACTGGCCAGAATGGTGTCGGTGACTAGAACATAAAAGGGAAAAAAAGAAAAATATGGACTTAAGAGAGTGAATAAGGGGATGCATCAAGCTATACTCTCAGCTGGTGTCAATTGAGATGGCTTCCTTCCACTGGGACTGTGCCAGATGAGACCAGATCTGTCCTTCATGATTCCAACTTTAGTCCTGGGCCACAACTTGAAAGTAGTTTTCTGGATTGTTTGGTTTGTTCTTATTTTATATGCAAGGTATAGAGCCTTTACTGGTAACCTGTGGGACATTCTTCAAAGCTTTGCTGTAAAAACTTAATAGGAAAGAAAACACTTAGCATTTACTGCAGTAATGAAAATATCTTCAGACATATTAAAGGTCTTTATGGAGTTTTGATGGCTTTATTATTATTACCATCCTTGCTTTGGTAAATCAGCAGGTCAAAGTTTTGTTTATTTATGTCAGAAATTATTGATGTATCTCTGGCTGTAAGCAGAAGTGTATGAAGGGATATGCCACAATCTTCGGATGTCTTACCATTTCCTCCTTTTCTGCATGTTTTTCATAATCTCCCAAGAGAGAGCTGGCTGTGTCCTTTATGTCACTTGAGCTAATTCCCATGGGCTTCTGTGAAATTTTCCTGCTGTTTCCTTGCCAATTCACGGATACCCAATCCTTGAAAAAGGTGTTTACCTCCTGGTAAAACAAATTATTATTAGAGATGAGGAATCAGACTCAACATAGCCGGGTTTGCATTTGTGTTAGCCACTCTGTGATCTATTCATATGTTTAATATATTCATATGTTTTCCCAGGCAAATGCAAAGGGGTTTTGTATGAACCACAGCTTGTAAGTCAGAAAATTGCTTTGAAGTGAGCCATGATCAATAGGAGGCTGAAAGAAGTGTCTTCTTCGGATCATTGTACATAATTATTGTAAAATGGTTTGACAGGTTACAGACTATGTGACAAACTAAGGTGAAGTTGAAAAAAAGAGTACAAGACAGGAGACAGGACAGCATGTTTGTCTTGCAGCTACCCTAAAGAGGGTGTGATTGAGAGAAGAAAAGGTTACATGGAGTTTTGGCTGAATGATATTATAAAGCATCATGAAAAAAGTAATTTAAATTTCCTCACTTGTTTTGCCTCTGCTTTTAACAGAATTAGTTATTGTATAAAATACTTTTGATTTAGGTACTTTGAAACGTTAATGTAGGAGAAGCTGTTAAAGTCAGAATGTCCTAGCACCCCTTAATTAAAAGAGTTTAACAACGTCGCTGTTTGAGTAAGAGCTGAGGAAACTGAAAAACATATATTTAGTGCTGTTTCCACTCTTATACTGTTTGGATGTTAATTTCTCTTTTGATCATTATATAGGAGAGACTTCCTTGTTTTAACTGAAACATCCAAAATTGTAATCCTGCTTTGGTAGTGAAAAGCTATATTCATGTGATCAGACGTCACAAGTTAAATGGTTTTTCATCAGTAATCTAATATTTATGAGCTATTACAGTATTGAGGCTTTCTGGTAATGCAGGTATTTGTTTTCCAGTGACATAATTTCACTGCTAAGAATAATTTCTGTTTATCAGAACTGAAATGTTCTTAATATCTGCAAATGTAATTCTGTCTAATTTCAAAGTTTAGAATAGATGGGTCACATTAGCAAAGGAATACAGAAATGTACGTTATTTCAAAAGAGATTAAATTTATATTAAAGGACAAAAATAATTATGAAAACTTATGATGTTTTGTTTCTATTCTGAAATTACCCAAGTCTTCTAACAACAGTTTTCATTGCATCACTTCCAGAGTGCTAAATATGTTACATTTTGGCAAGATCATTGCCTCAAACATAGTAGTACTGTGCTGGCATTCCTGCTGCTTTGACTTGTATTCCGGGTGCAGGCAGCTCGATCAGCATTATTCAGTGCAGAAAATCACATTTGTGTGCCAGGGTTTCAGACTGCTGGTAAAGACTTGTTCTTGGCAGGCCAGCAGGACAGATACAAGGTTGGAAGGCATCGTCCTTGCAGTGCGTCATGGTGTTGAGGACTCGTTTTTTGCCTCCTCTGGAAAAAAGTATTACTGAAATGTTTCTTTTCTAAGCAATTTTAAAAATATTGTGCTTTGATAGTTTAACGTACTTACAAGAAGTAGCAGCAAAGTCAATATAGATTTAACATCAGTGGGAGAAGAGTGCTGTATTTATGCAGAAGCATGTGTCTGTGTATGTGTTGATGTACGTGTGTGTGTGTGTGTGTGTGTGTGTGTGTGTGTGTGTGTGTACAGGTGTGATTTTGTACCCCAACTTACCCTATAGTACATTTTAAAACTGTTTATCTGTTTCAGAAATTTAAAAAAAAAATTGAATCCTTGTCTATAAAATTTTTCTTGCTTAAAGAATGACCTCAGGATTATTTTCATTACCTGCTTTCACAGAGGATTTAGAATATGTCTGCTTGGGGCAGCAGAGCATGAAGACCATCCCCAGTTCACCTAGACTGAACTAGGGTGATAAATCTGCAAAGCACATTTTCCTGTTGATGGCTCAAGTACCAAAAGATATATAAACTGTATTTGCTTGACCCACTGCTCCGGACAGTAAGTTTTCCTCCTTCACAAGGCTAATAACCTGGGCTCAGCATAATTTTGAAACTGCTGTAGTGTATTTCATTCTGACACTTAACCAGTGCCAGCCAGGCCACTGCATCATGTTCTAGCATGCTTTGTGGATAAACAGGGAGAGTATTTAAGATGCTAAAATAAGTATTTAACATCATTCACTGTCTATTTTATTTTTCTTATTTTTATACTCACTTTTCAGGCCTATGATTTTGTTGAACAGGGTGCACTAGAGTTGGACTCATGGCAGATGATGATAATTCTAGGGTGGGATGAAATGCAGGATGAAAGAGTGCGTCCTGGGGTTTTGATTCTAATTTTAGTTTTACCTTTTGAGCTGCAGCAGATCATGGTTAAGGTCATGTTAACTTCCATGTTAACTTTCATTTTTCCTCACTTGTAAAATGGGGTAATGATGGTACCTCTGTGAAGTCTTTTGAGAGCTATAGGAAAATTGCATGTTGGTAACTAAGCCAGTAAAAAAATTACTAGAGTTTTGGTTTGTAGTATGTTTCTACTAATATGATGATTGAACAATACTCTACAGTGAAGGTGGAATTGCTCTATGATGTAGAAAGTAAGGATAAATGTTGGAATGAAGCAGAAGAATTCATTTCACCTTAAGGGATAGCTATGGTGCAGAAATGTACATCTGTAGTAGTCATTATAGGCTGCCTTTCTAGTCGGTGGAGAACACTTGCCACAATCCATTTGACTTTCCTTAGATGTCTGCTTGAGGGTGAGATGAATAATGCCTAATGAATAATGCCCATTATATAATTTAATCTTACATCCTACTATAGAGCTATCTCCATCTGGTCTGTATTGGTTGTGGTTGCTTTTGTTTGACTAAAGCACCACATTCATAAAGTCCTTTCTTAAGATTAATTTGGACAAGTAACCTAATATTTGTAGTGATGATACTTCTTTTTTTGCTTTCCTTCCCACCCGTATCTTGTGTTAACCTTCAAAAATAGCTAATGATGCATATAAATAGCAGCTGAAACTACTTCTCATGGAGTATCATCATGTTTGACAATAAGTGCTGAGTGTTGGTCAGCAACTGCTGTAAAAAATGATAGGTACATTTGGCATGCACAGGGAAATGCTGAAGTGGTGATTAGTATTTTGACAAACAGCTGAGTCTGGCTTGGCCAGCTATCAGGAGGGTTGCATACACATTCTCCCATATTATTCTGATTGCATTACTTTTGGATTTGAACTGAGGTCAGGATAATTATATAGAGAGATGTGTCACTGTTTAACGAGGTTATAAAAATGTCTGCTCAGTTTCTGCAGCTCCTTCTGAGATGCAGTGATATTTCTATATGGTCTGTGAATTGTATCATTGCAGATATTTGCTTGATGGTTGTAATATAAATGCAAGGCTTTTCAATATATTTACAAAAATATATGTTTCATCCTCTTTGGAACTGGGATATTATTATATATAGAGAGTAACTACATGTTAAGACTGTGTTATTTGTGCAAGCTTGTTCTCATGAAATTAACATAAAGAGAGTTCTCATATACACATAAGTGCTGGCATTTTTCCTGGAGCTGGTTTAGGAATCTGAGTTAAAAGTAAAGGTGGATAATGAAACATGATGTATGTGTACAATCCTTGTCCCATTATGCTGATAGCCCTGTATCTGTCATTTTGGAGATGACATGAAAAGATAATGAGTAAGCCTTTGTGCATATCCTGTGGCTCAGAGAAGGAAAAAAAGGTCTTCTCAGTCTTGCATGTCGTTAGCGGTGAATATTGGAAAACCCCCTTCTGCTTGTCTTGCCTTGTGAGATGTGAGACTTGAAAGAACTTTCGCTTCTTTTACTGGTATGAAAACATATTTAACCTCTGAGAAAGGAAGCCAGGGAAAGTGTTGAATAACTTGATTTACCATCTCTTGAAATACCTCCTTTACTAGTTCTGTGCCAGAATCTGAAGTGCTGTAGTGACAGCAGCCAAAAGGGAGTGAGGATTTGGATAGAGATAAAGGGAAAGATTAAAAAAAGTAGTCTAAACCTATATTTAATCCAATGGTCTCGTTATCTGAAACTGGGCACTTCCAGGAGCTCTGCAAACCTTTCCTTTAGTGAATGAATTGAGCCCTGTGCTATAATGACAAATACTTCTAGGAAATACTTGTGGTACATTAATGCTACAGTGAAAAAGTACAACTGAATTAGATATAAAAGGTATGACTTTTTACGTCTGTGGTGCATGTGGATTATGGAGGCAAAGATGACCCAAGAGAGTGGAAGCTACGTGTCTGAGTTGTTGAAAAGCAAGTTTTGGAATGACATTGCTGCTGAGTCTGCAGGACTGGGGAGGGTGAGGGGACGGTCCAAAGTTCTTATCAATGAAATGCCCAATTTTTCTTTAGCCCAAGAAAAAAAAAAGGATTTATTAATGTTTCTGATGCATTTAATATGAAACACTGCTACTTGAACATGATTCTAAAATTTTAATTCACATCTCATGCTGGTTGACTTTTAGTTGGTTGATTTTGGTAAACTTTTACTGTCTTAAATAAGCTGAGAACCTTTTTCACAATCATGACGGTATTATTCTCTTGAAGTATCCTCTGTACTATAAGCTCTGTGAGACAGAGAGCTTCAAAGCTGTAAGACAAATGGTTTCAGGTCTCTTTGGAAGTAGGTGTTTGCCCCTAAGAAGTCTAGTAGTTAGACATTGCAGACCTGAATTTAGCAGTACCTATGTCACCCTTGTGATTATGTGCTGCCTTTGGAGATTTTGGCATTGGGTGAGCTGTATGCATCCTATAATTCTACTTGAATTTCACCTCCTCCTTTTCTCCCTTCATAGAAATGTCTGCTTGGTGATTAAAGGCTCACAAGGCAAACACGTAAGTTATAAATTCACTTTTCACAGACATGACCTTTTTATTTCTGCCATTAGAGCCTCGTGCAGCATACACGGGGAGTGCATCCTCACTTCTAGCTGTTTTCTGGAGTCACTTCACAGCTGCAGCTGAACCAAAGAGACAAAGATGAGAATCCTAAGCAGTGTCAGCAAGTTTTGAGCAGTCCATAGGAGTGTGCATAATGACAATTTTGGAGAAAGGTGCCACACATATCATCATGGCAGTCACAGCAAGAGGCCAAAACTGTTTTGTTTTTGGTTAAATCAAAGTGGGAAGCGAGACATGGCAAAACTGAAGACTTTGGAATGGTGTGAGGTCTTGAGAAGAGAATCTGAGTAAGGCTGAAGGCAGAGAGGCTTGGCATAAGAAGCTTTTCAGTGGCTGACTTGCTTTAATTAGGAGCAATGGATTTAAAGTTCAGCATGTCGATGGAAAATAATTCTCTTGCGAAGCCATTAGTGAGAATCTGAGTCCTTTACTTTTGTTGCTATTTAATTCCACTGGTGTATGAGGTTGTCATCAGAAGAATGTTTGTTGCTTGTTTATTCAGGTCAGGAAAGCTGTTAATGAAATATGTAGTCACATAATAATTATGTCATCAGATACACTGCTACAAAACTCTCCTTAGTGAAGAGGAATTTCCTTTGCACCTGATGATAACATTTTTTAAAATAAAATATGTCAAAGCTTAGAAGATTATCTTGGCACAGCATCATACCATTAAAGCAAGATTGAATATATCCTGTCCAAATCTCTTGCTTCTTGTAATGGTGCCTAAGGCTACAGTTCTCCAGATGTTGATAGTACCAGCATTTTTAATTTGAATGAAAAACCCCTCTTGTTACCACAGATACTTCACAGTAGCAGTTCTACACTTTTTTTTCAGAACAGTTTGTGTGATGTAATGCAAGAGATTGTGATGGGAAAAAAACCCAAATTTTTCCTCCTCTTCAGAATAATTTGCCTTTAGCAATTAGAATGAGAAAGGATGGGACAGCAGCTCTTTCATACTCCTTGCTTCCCAATCTAGGTTAAGGTTGCACTGTTTGCCCCATAAATAGCTAAAAATTGCCTTAGTCTCAGGAAAGAAGCAGAAGGTGCTGCAGTAGAAATAGTAGTGAAAGGGCAAGCAAAACCTTCCTTGCACTAATATGGGTCAGACATCATCAGCATTAAACTTAATGAGCCTTATTTACACTGAGTCAGATCACACTGCTCTAACCTTAAAGGGACCCTAAAACAAGTGAGAATGGGAATCATTTCCTCTAAGTTTTGGTAATTGACACAACTGCCAATTGACACCCCTCCCACAGGGGTTCAAGAGATGGTGGTAAGACAGTTCCATTTTCTTTGTTTTGTTGGATACCAAAGGCAGCTTGCAGCCTTCTTGCTGTGGTGGTGCAGTTTCACACAATTTTGTGAAGGAAAGGTGGGACCAAGTGATGAAGGGATGACAAAGGGATGAGCTAATAGGACACTGAAAAGTGAAATACATTCTTTGGTGTATATTATTAGTAAAGACATATAAAGTTGAGCAAGATTGGGAAGGTTTCAATTGGAATGATACTCTTTTTTCAGTAAAAACTGTATCACCACATACAGATCTGAAGATTGCTTTGTTCTGCTCTCATTTACAAGCTGTTTTATGTGCTTAATGTTTTTCTGTGGTAGTAGCTGAGGCTTGAATCTGGTAAAAAGATTCATGATGCAGATGCACAGACTAATTTTCCAGTCTGTTGCTACTATTTCTGTCCTGTACACTCTAAACTGGAGCTTACAACTATCAGCCTGAAGAAGAAAGGCGTGGCTTTTTTAGGCGACTGCTGATAGTTTCAGGATCAGATGTTCAGCTCATCACCCTCCAACAAACAGATCTTGGTCAGTCCATTCATAACAGTTCCAAGGAATACACTACCAAGCAGAATGTGTATTACTTTTGTCATGTGTATGTGCTTCTGTGGTATGTGAGAAGAAACAACAGTGAGAAGTAACACACCGAGTCTTCCATACAAGTAAGTTATAAAGGTAAATGATTTTCCCAACTGCTGTTTTCCCCTACACAGCAGCTTTGCATGGGAACACATTATTAGAAAAAAAATATTGGGATTGTGATGTGTGTGGGATTCATTTACAGGTTATACTTATTCAAAATGAGAGGAATCAGTCTTCTAAAATTCACTGTACATCATGACTTTATATAGTGGCAGAAATACCATCGCATAGAGTACATTCAGCAAATGCACACAAATACATGTGCTTCAGAATGTCATGTACTCTTTGTTTTGTGTTTGCACTTCAAATAATTTCTGTTCAAGCATGATATCCTTTGGCATGGATGGATGCTTGTTTGTAGAACAAGTAACATAATTCCTGAGTTAGAAAGGTCATAGATGGGGCAATGGGACTAGGGACCCAAAGCTGGAAAATGTATTAACATAGTTTAATCAGTCATACTAAATTCCACTGTGGCATATTTCCTCAACAAATTAGTTAAAAGGATTCTGGGTTCTGTCACTGGAAAAGAAAACACTTAGCTTTATTCTAAAATGTTCTTTTTTCTTTTAATTATTGTGTCTGAAAGTTTTTGAGCTTTTTGTTTGTTGGGGTTGGGGTTTTGTTTTGCATTTTTATGAGTGTTAGTTAGAGTTCATCCTCTAATGTTTAAACCTTATATTAGGATGTTTGACCTTTCCTGTAAATTTTGCCAGAGCTTTGTTGGGTGGCCTTGATCAAATTACTGATTCCTCCTGTGTCTCACTTTCACTGTATTCAGGTGACTCTCCAGCACTGTCCTAAACTTCCGTGTATCTGTAAAACGCATAGGGGAATGTGATGTTAATATCAGATGGAATTTCTAATAATTCCTGCCATTCAAACAAGTTGTAATTATTTGGAGTTTGGCTAACATGTCATATCCAGCATGTTCCCTGGTGAAGAGCCATTGTTTCAAACATTAAAAGAATGTGCATACAAACCATTGGTGAGGCAGCGTGGGTTTTGGCAGAACAATATGCTTAGGTGAGCAATGCCAAGCAAAGGAGTGCAAATGTGAAAGGGTATCAGTGAGATCCATCTGAATCATAACCATGGTTGTTTCATTTCTAGGATGACCATGTGAGTTATGCAACATTGACCACCTCTTGAATAGTTTGAAGCTGAAGTTGGAAACCAATTCAGAACTGCTTTATTGTGACCATTCTTATGCATCCTATACAATTGGTACCCTGCCTTCATTCATTGAGGGGAAGAGTAAGAAAGGCACTTCAGGAGGGAATACAGTTCCATTGCTCTGTGGTGACTCTGCAATCATTAACGACACCACTCTTGTTGAGTTGCACTCTCGGTACATTCAAATTGAAATTCCTCCTTTATTAGAGTGCTACCTCTTTTTCACAAGTACCTTGTAGAGCTTTATAGCTTGTGAGCTTCATAATGGTGGCACCCCACCCTAAAATACAACTGTAGTATGATACACTGTGCTGAAAAACTCATCTATGGTTACTTTTTTCTTAAATAGATATGCCTAATGAAGTTTTAAGAAGTACAGAAATAATTCATGAAATCCAGTAATTAGTGATATGGTAAAAATAGAATTCCTCTAAATCACTTTAAAAGTTGGCCTGTTTCCATCTACACCATTTAAATAGGTATTAATTTAAAGCCAGCTGCTTCTTGCCTTTTGCATTTCAGTATTGCTCTGTTAGCTTTTTGTTCTTCCTCCTGAGGATTAAATCTGTGTCCTGCAGGCTTATCAGCCCTGACTTTTTGAATGTGACAACGCTCACTGTTGATCTCCTAACTCATCAATCAAGTGGGACCATAGCCTTCGAAAGGGTTTTAGAGAGCCTCTTTCTTGAATAGCTCACAGTATTTCCATACTAAGGGCATGCTATGCCATAAAATAATGTTTATGTTGCTTTAGGCTTAATACCATACCATTTATGAGCACAAGTGCTGAAGCAATTTGGAAAGAGATGTTAACTTTATATCCTACTAGGGAAGTAGTTTTATTACTATGTATGCAAAGCAACAGGAAAGCAAAGCTTTCCTTTCATATTTTATTAGCTATCATCATCATGTTTCAGGGCCTTTTCTTGTATCAGTATTTGCAGACATACAGTAGTCTTTCTTTATGAGCATACTAACAAGTTAGGAAATTAATAATGTAGCTTCTGAATCTTTAGAAAAAGCACTTGCTTTAGAAAACAAAGAATTGTTTCAGCAATGAGGCTTAAAAATGCCAGATGTAGAAAAGTAGCATTGTGCTTTGGCATTGGAAAGTGGGATGGAGATGAAAGCAGTTAACTTAATTGCTATGCAAAAGAATATCACTGTTCATGTCAGCCATATAAATATGAATCAAGTCCCAACATAGTCCTGAGATATCCTAAAATCATTAAAATATACTTCAGGTTACTTTTTGTTTGCCCACTGATTTCATTCTTTGTCGTTGCATTCTGAGGTTTTTCTCATAACTGTGAGATTGAGAAACCAATGTTATGATTTTTCAAGTAGCCACAAATTGTCAGAAGCATGAATTTTAAACAGATTATGAAGTACCATGAAATTCCATAAACCTGTGAAAGTTTGTAATACTGTGATAAGCACTGTTCTGAGATACAACTTTTACAGTCTCTGAAATGGCTTTTGACTGAATTTGGAAACTGAAATTCTGCACCAAGAAAATTCACTTACAATTAAATCTCTTGTTTGGGCAGGGTTTAAGGCTATATTTATTTTTTCATACATATTTTTGTTTATTTTTATACTATAGACTACATCTCAAAAAACATTGATGAGGATACTAAGAAGTTGCTTACTAAAGGAGCTTGATCATAATCAGTCCATTTTCCAAGGAAATTCTAACAGAATGGAATTTCCTATGGAAATAAATGTTGTCCTTGTTATGAGAATTCGCTCTGTAAGAGTAGATTTGCTAACTCTATTCTGAATCCAAAGTATTTAATAGACCTAGGAAATGGAATCCTAGAATATAGATTGCCTTGTATTAAAAAAAAAAAAAAAAGAGTCCATTACTTTACAAGGTATTCTGTAGGAATGAGAAGATTATTCTGTAGGAGCCTGTCTGGAGAGCCATGCAGAGCCCTTGCTCATTGCAAATGGCTTTGGAAAGTGGAGTCTATATGAAAGCAACTAATGATGATACAAATGTGGCAAAAACATTGCCGCATCACAATTGCTGTTTCTAAACTTTTAGATGCCCATAATCATAAAAAAAAAAAAGAAAAGAAAAACCAACTAACAAAAACCCCAAACCAACCAAACAAACAAAACCACAAAAAAACTCCTAAGATGAAAAATGAAATGACTGAGATAGCTCATAATCATCTGAAAAAATATTATCTTGTCCACTCTGAGATGTTAGCAAGCATTACTCGTGCTGCAGGTTCAATGGTTAATTGGACATGTAAATTATCATTAAAGCCTGTCTACCTTAGCTAAAATCTTTTGAAATGCTTTTCACTGAAATGAAATGCTTTTTATCATTATACCTCTTGTCTTCCTGAGGTTCAGTCTTCTGTTCTTTACCTAGCAAGAGCTTTTAAGTGTTGATAATAATGAGGAAGTCAAGTGTTAATAGAGGAAAGGTTACAGCTGTTTTTTGTCCACTTGTTGCCGACATAGAATTTGTTCAATTGATGTTGCATGAAAAGTTCTGGCACAAGCAGAAAAAGATGTGATTCTAGCAATTAGAGCGATTTCCCTACCATTATGGCTGTGTGTGTCATTCCAGAGGAGACCAGAAGCCTCTTATATATGGATCATACCATTTCTTCTCAATAAGATTTTGTGGTTGGCCAAGTTAAGCTGAAAGGAGATACAAAATGAGAACTATCTGCTTCCTGTTCATTTGTAGTAGACCATTAAGGCATGTTCAGTTCTGGATCTTGGTATGAATCCAGCAAATGCCAGGTCTGCTTTCCTAGCCTCACACAGATGAACATTCATGGGGTTTGGCACACTTCCGAAGGAGCATGTTCAGGAAGGACAGATTTGCTATGCTTTTTGGTTGGTTTGAAATCATGAAGTGTCACAAAGAGTCAGCCTTCTTCATCGCTAGTCAAACTAGTTTTGGCCTGAAAGATGACACAAGTTTTTTCTTTGAAATCCATATTTCTAATTTCTGTAGAAAAGGCCTTCTGTTCTAATTCGTTCACATATCAGTAATAACATGACTAAATACAGATGGTTTGACTTGATATCTACATTTAATTTGCAAAAGCAAGTAACCTCACCATGAAGTGTGAGCTGAAGTGGGGTCACGTGGAACCACCTTTGGAGTTCCCCCATTGGTCCAGAATCTATTATTCTACTGGCATGCACATCATTTATTTGTAGTTATTTCAGTTCCTCCAAGTGATAAATTATGTCAGTACCAGTGTTGAGGATTTGATCTCTTGTTATGCCCAAAAATCCGTCTTAAAGAAGCATCAAATTTACAAGGAAACTTCACATTTCAAAATAACTGTTCCAAGTTCAGCTGTTGCCTGTTTATATCATGGTTTGTCTTGACAGCAGCACATCCAATTTTTACTCTAGAATTCCAGGTTTACCCAGAGCAAAGGATGTCCTCCTCCAGAATCATTCTGAATAACATTTTACACTTTATAAACTGATTAGGAAGTCAAAGGAGGCAGAATATTGCTGGAACAGAAAGAAAGATCTCAAGATCAAGTAAATAAGAAAATGCCCTGTAAAAAATTAATCTTATACCAGTCCTTCTTCTGCTTGGCAAGTCACTTTTAAACAGATTTTCAGAGCTAGGGAGGAATTTCATGTTTTTTTTATTTTCAAGTAGCCCCAGTGTTTTTGGGCCTAGACTTAAAAAAATGCTAAGCCCTATGGATCTGTCTGGGGTCTGTATTTGCCCTATGTAAATTATTATAAAAAAGAGGGTACATAGGTAACAAATTGGACATCCAGAAATAATGGTGTTTTTATTGTTTTGTCATTTTTCCGTAAAAAGAGGGAAGTATCATTCTTGTTCACAGAAGGGGTGTGAAATAAATTCGCTACCATTTGTAAAGTTCTGAGGTGCTATTATGGTATTGAAAAACTTAGGAGGAGCCCATAATAGCCCCGTGCTTAAATGGCCTGAATATTAAATATGGGCCAGGGAAACTCAGTTGTGTGCCATAAGGGAGAAAACAGAGGGACAAATATTCAATTACCTATGGGAATGTAATCAGTGCTCTGAGTGGTTTTGGTCATATCCTAAAGCATTTACTGCAAGCCCAGTGCAAACACCAAAACATGCTGTCTGTATCTTTTGCCTGTGTTTTGATTTTACAGATGCTTAGCTGAATACATGTTTAAGCTTATTATTACACATAATATAACTTAAAATACAAATATAGTCATACTAAAATCTGTCTATGAACAGATTCATGATCTTAAATAAACAAATAATGCATCACTAGATCATTGGATTGGAGGTAAATGTCTAAACTGTTTCCTATTTCTAGTTTGCTATAAGCATTTTGTAGTGCTTGTTGATCACCACGTTGCCAGGAGATGAGCACAGAGAAGCAACTGGTTAACAGCTGGTTGCATCTGGTCACAGCCAGGAAAGCACAGCAATAGAATAAACAATTCAGTTTTCAACAGCTGCATTTGCAGTCACAGTCTACTGAATCAAATAAGTGCAGTTTTTCAAGTGTAATTTGTGAGTTAGAAACATAAATTATCTTTAGAAACATTTAGAAGTAATGAGAAAAAAACAAACCTTTTTTTATCATTTTTTCATCCTTTACTATTGTTGTTTTTAATTCCTGTCTTTGTTTTAAATATTGAAAACATCTACTAAAACAACATGCTTACACATTTTAATTCTCTTCTCTGTTTTACACCCTGCTGTACATTTCTGTGTTTCAATCTCCAGAGTTTCTATGGTCTCCTGTTTCACTTCTAGGAACACTTAATACTGTTAGATATTTCCTGATAAACACCAAGGACCTTGCTAAAAGTTTTTATTGTCCCTGGGAAGTCACCAGATGCAATATTGATGGGTAACTGTAGAACACGTTATTGAAGACTTAATTGGATTTGGAATGCTGTCAAGTAATGGATTGCCTGAATATGCTACTGAAAGCCATTGAGAGAATGGGAGATGGTCGTGCTGTTTGAAGACATCATGCCTGGGGCCAAAAATGTTTGTAACATCTCTCCATCAAGATGTCAGCATTCTCAGATGCTGAGATTAAAGAAAGTTAAATTAACCCAGTATATTATAACACTTCTGAGACTAGTTGGTGGTTCAGAATCTTGGGGGAAGTTACTCTGCAAAGAGCAGTGAATCTAAGGCTGAAAGTTTGAGATAGGAAAAAGAGATTGTTTTACTCCTGTGCTGGTGGTAAGTGGTTAGAAAAGATGATCATCATGATCCGGCATCTGAATATACTGACTTATTCTGAGCTGATTTGAAAACTCCCTATGTCAGCGTAAGTGCTGGACAAACAATAAATCTTCCAAAAAAAATGATTGTGTGTTTTGGTTATTCGCAGAACTGATTAGTAGTGTCCATGAACAGGTAGAAGTCTCTATAAGTATTCATGCCAACAAAATCAGAGACAGGGGCGTGACAGACTCAGGGCAGTTTGTAGGTTGAAAGACATCAGCTGGGGAGCAAGTGCATGAATAGCTGTTTTTTCTTGGGAGCAATGAATTTTCAGAACAACCTGTGTCCAGCCAGTCCTGTTCCTGACTTACTGGATGAACCCCAGGTAACCTGCACTGTAGTTTGCTCTGACTCCAGCCCTGTCTTTGTCTCGGTCTCCTGCTGTTCCTGACTGAAAGGACCCCAAACATGACTTATTTCCTCACTGTGTCTGGGGCTGCTCATGGCCCAGTCACTGACTAGCCTGGTCTGGTTTGGGTGCTGTGGAACTGTGCCCTGGTCAGGGTGATCACTGCCCTGCCCGTGCTGTGGTCACTACCAGCTCCTGGCTCATCTTCTTTGTGTGCCTGTCCCCCTTTTGCTGCTACCTGACAGCCTGTGTCCAGTAGAATCCATAATTTAGACTATTTTTAATAAAATTTGGTTTGTAGTTTGAAATAACTAGCAGGTAGATACATCATGGGTACTAAAGGCTGAGATAATTCATGTTAATAGTCACTATTTCTGTTGACAAAGATTGTGGAAGCCCCAGATGTAGCCCACAACCTGACAAAATAGGTTCTGTAGGACAGAATGAAAAGACAAACTCTAGTCAACTTGAACTATAAATATAAATAAAAGAGAAGAAAGCTCAAATTGGAAGTGATCAATGGACTTACAACTCAAAGTGCATCTTAATTGCAAGATGACATTTGATAAACTGTACACCCTGGGAAATCATTGATTTGTTAGAGAGATGTAGTGTTCCAGACTATCACTGAGTTTGGGGTTCCTATTCATCTCGCAGTGCAAATCAAGATGGATTTGCAGAATTTATAGTGAAATCAAACCAGAGTTACAAGAGCATTTTCTCAGTCTTTATAGCCATGTTAGTCTGTATTATCTAACTGTCTTGGAAATTAGTAGCCTGTAAACAGCAAAAAGAACCATGAGATCACATGTATAGCAGATGATTAAATCAGGGCATATCAAGCTTAGGTGAGATTTTGGCAGATCAAAAAACCTTTCAGGTTACCTTTTGATCTACATACCACTGTAGCTGCAGTTGCTGTTCTGTAGTGCCTTTCCCTACATAAAAAGCTCTTTCCAAAGTAGAAAGGCAGTAGGCAGAAAAGTTTGTCTAAGTTACCAAAGAGCCTTAACAGTTTCTTCAACCTGCTCTTATCTCCTGACTAAATAAAAACTGCCTAATTATATATTTACTTGGGAGACTAAAAGGCTTTCTTCAAAGTCATTAGTACTACTTGCATAACTAGTCCATGTTTTATGGTGCTCAGGACTTTTTATTCACATTTTCCTCATAAAATGAACCAACATTTGAGGTCTGATTTCATAATATTTTATTTAAGCTATTTTGATTATAGTAGCATTTTGTCTGAATAAGCACAAGAGCAGTGAGCCCAAGGCTGTACTGTAAAGCATATATGATGCTAAAATCATTTGAATCTTTTAACAGTAGTCTTTTCTGTTTCAGACTGATGTGATCCAATACAGCAATTTAAAAATCACTGCACTTGCAAACAAAAAACATACTAATATGAGTGCTAGCATACTTGTCATATTAGTGCATCTTATTCAATAGAGCATGCAGAATTTTACAATGTTTTGTTTACTCATTCATCTGAACCTTAGTATTCGTAAAGTGTCATGCCAGAAGAGCCAGAAGAGACAGTGATTTCCTAACTATAATTGTCACATAGGTCGATGGACTCCTATATATATTTTTTTAAATGAACAGTGTTAAAGATGATAATTGAGCCATTTATGTAACTGTATGTATGTCTTTGGTTCATAAAGGTCATCAATCTGACACCTGAAAAAATCCCTCGGTGAGTCCAGGTGTTAAATAGTGTCTTTTTTATCCATCACATCTTCACTCAACCTAAAGAAATGCTGAAGTTTATGTTATTGACCTTATAAACACAAATCTATCACAGATGTTTTTTTACTTTACACATAGTCACAATATCAGCAAATGTAATACCCTCTGGACACAAGCTGGCTTGTACCAATGGAATAAATGTCTTATGCTAGAATCAAAGCTGCAGGTAGATTGAGTTGGTCTGCACTTATGTAAAATTCTTGTTTCATTTGAAATGTACTGCAGCCTTAGAACTTGACTTTAGGTTAATTGTCTGAAGAAGTTTGAAATCTCAAAACAGTCAGTATAGAGCTCGGTTCACCCAGAACAGAAGAATGGGGGGACACAAGAAACAAAAACAGAACACCAACAAAAAAGCCCCAAAAAATCCAAAAACAAACCACCAAACAAACACACCTCCCCCCCAAAAAAAACCCAAAAAAACCCCAGAACCAGACAAAATAAATGTCTCTTTTGCTATCAGTAGATTAATAAGCAGCCAGTGTAGAAAACATGCATAATATTAGGGGTCCTTCAGTCTAGTAGCTCTGCAAAGGGACAAGAGAAAGTGCCTGATCTCTGTGGCTCCTCAATATACTTGACAACTGCTAGAGAAAGGAATGGACCCCAGATCTTTGGTATCAGCCCATCGTTGCTGTCCATTGAGATGGCAGAAGTAGTTGCTTACTTTGCAATGGATGTGTTTCTCCTGATTTGTTATAGCATTCTCAAAAGGACAGATTAAGGTGTAAGTGGAGCATTTTGGTCCAGGAAATCATACACCACCACACTCCCCTGTGAGTGTGGCCTTCAGCTCAGCTAGATTAAAAGAGGGAAGTGGGGAAGGTGGTCATGTCTTGAAGCAGCATTTAAAGGTGTAATTTTAGCCAATCCAAATTGGCTGAATCCGAAGTGCATGTCCCCCCAACTCTTCTCACTGATAAATCATACACGTGTGTTTGCTACATCCTAGTGCTATCTCTTGGTGTCAGTAACCACGAGCGCAGGTATGATGAATGAACGGCAGTGTTTCACTCTATCAGTAAAAGCAGATACAATGGTTGGGTTGGTCACAAGGTACAGTCCTGCCATATGTGAGTGCAGCATGGCATACTTATGCATTTTTTTGATCTTCCAAGAAAGCAAGACCAATGCAAGGGACATTTCCCAGAGCTATGGCACTTTAGCAATAACAAAATCTAAGCTTGCTGTCATCACATAGCAAATTCTGATGTCAGACACTATGACTACTCAAAGAAAAACAGTCAGAACAGACTGAGAAGAAATGATATTATTAGAAAGCATTCTTTCTCTTTCCCTTATTCTGTTGACTATTGTATTCTTTCCACTCAATGTATAACTCAGCTGTGTCAGCACTGAACCTGGTCCTGATCCAAACACAGAAGGGGGGAGATTTTTAAATGCCAGCCATCTGTTTGCTCCTTAAAGGAATGCTGGTCAGCTACTAAAGCCACTGTCAGTAACAGGTAGAGGAATGTGAAGAATGCTTAGAAAAAAATCCATAAAATGTGTGTCTTGTTTTCTTCTTTCTTCTCTCACACAACAAGAAGACACTTACCATCACCCCTGTAATTGTCTCTTGGCAAATTGTTTCATTACTATTTCCTGCCACAGACAGAACAAATTGACATTATTCTTCTAATCTAAATTTCTGCTTGTCTATATAAATAAATGTGGTGTGGCCATGAAAGGTACCTTTACAAAGTATGAACTACCATCTGCTCTGCTGTTATACCATTATGCTTCTGAGTCTTTCAGACAGGTTTTTGCTAATATCAAGAAAGTAATTTTCAAAATGATTATTCAAAGCCATAGTTGCTCATAAAATAATTTGTTTGCTTTTTTTCTCCATTGCTGTGTAATTTTTGGGAGCAGCAACAGGAGAAAACAGATAAATTAAGGCATAAGACGCATCTGAACAGAATACTGGAAGGCAATAGAAATCACATATAATTCCTGTATTCTTAATCCATGAGAAATCCAAAACACAGATTAGTATATGATCTTATTGTATTATTTGTGCCATTTTCTATGACTTATTTAGTCTGTGATGAGCTTGAGCAGTAATATCCATTTCAATTACTTCACCTTTTTTGGACATAAAATTAGGAAAAGCATGAGGCCACTCTGAAAAAGATTTAGTTGCCTAATCTGTGGTTGAGTTTGAGATTGAAAGTGCTAGTTCCTAAATGGTTGTTCCCTCAGAGAGTAGTGGAGCACTGCAGTGCTGCGAAAACCATCATTACAGTGTGGAGAAGCAGGGTGGAGAAGCAGGGTGATCCCACCAGGAATGCTGTGCATTGCTCTGGAACAAGTACAGGCTCTGCTTATGGAAGACAAGTGCTTCTGTCAAACTGGTGGACACTACATATGCTTTTTGGAAGGCAGCAGACATGAAAGAGAGAGTTAGCACTGAAAAAAAATGGCTATGTGGGCTTTCAGCTAATGTATCTCGGCACAGTGCCGTGGAGCTTTGCAGGTTTATTAAATGTAAGAGCTGCTGCTTATGTGTAAATTAGGACTGCCACCTGGCTGTTTTCCAGCTGTCTTGCCTGGTTTTATTCTGAATTTGCTCACTGCTGTTGGAGCTACTGTACAGATTGGTCTGGACATTCTCAGCAGACATTTCTTTGGAAGGTGGATGGCCTTTTCTGTGTTAAAGATTACTGCATTTTACCTGTGTTTTAGCTATAAAGAACCACTGAAGTCACAGCAGTGATTACTCTGAAATGTTGATGGTGGTGATGAACCTGACAAGTTAAAAAAAAAGGGCCACTTAAAATGTAGTAAAATCAGGATTTTTTCATCCAAATAAAATTATGGTGGAAAGGCATGCAATCTGTTTCTTTTTATAGCCTTTTCAAATTATAAGTTATGTAGATGAATGTAGATAATAAGTTATGGTAGAAACATATTTTGACACTGCATTCTAGGCCAACAGATGCTAGTAGGTAGAATTTTTACTTCCTAAGAATTTTTAAAATGTCTTTGTTATTTCTTTCTTGGCTTTTGTTTTCTGTCTGACTCTAGAGACATTCCAGTTGATAAACTTTGGGTGCTTAATTCTGTTACTGATAAGGCCCATTTTCTGTTTCGTAAGAGAAGGTGCTCAATGTCTTTCTAAATCACTCAAGAGCCTTTCTTTCACAGTGGCCAATACAAGCCACATCAGACAAGACTGAGATTGCAAGTGCTGGATGTTTTAATTAATTTTGTGCTCAAAGTGTCTGATGAATTATTTTATGATGTCACTCAACTGCCATCTTTAAGACAGAGGTGATACTTCCACAGTTCAGGCGGGTGTCCAAATTTGTCCACACATTTTAAAGACATTTGTATTCTGACCATGAATGTATGTCTCTACTCCATGACACAAAGACTAATTCAGGTGTGTTCGGTCAATGGACCTTCTTGGCTGACTTTTCTTGCATTTGTGAAGTTGTATGAGCTTTCTTACGATTTTGAAACAGTCTTAGCAACCTGTACCAGGCTACAGAATATTTGCATTCTCTTGTATAGATGAGAAAAAAGGGTGAACATTAATTCCAAATAAGCCATCAACCCTTTTTTCCCCACATATAATAGTATCCGGATGTTTTACGACTGCTAGAAACAACTCACTAGCACCTAATACTTACAATATGTGTATAAACAGAGAGGTCTTGTTTACATGCCAAATGCCTGCACTCACCCTGCTGTCCAGTACTGGGAATAGAATTGTGTGGCTGTGAGTGATTCTGGTCCTTTGCAGAAATTTTTGTGCTGCAAAGTGACTTTTTAGATCATCATGGGTATTCCTAAAATGGGGGGGAGGGGAAATGGAGACAAGTAGCATGGGTATAATTAAAGGAAAAGATGAGTGCCCTTTTCCAAATCTGATTCATTCTTGCCCCTAAGCACAATACAAGTGTTGAAAAACCCCCAAAACAGAAAAAACACAAAACCCCAACAACTGTTTTCTGGTTCTGTTAGTATTAGGTAATCTGCAATGATACGATGTTCAACACAACACAATATACTGTTCTCATTTCAAGAACTTTGGAACAAAAAGCAAAGGAAATTTGATGAGACTAGCTTTCAGGAACAAGATGTAGTGTTCAGATTAGATTTTAAATTAGTAAGTGCTTATTATCATTTTATATTCTAACAATTCATACAAAAAGTATAGCAATATAAAGCTGAGACAGCCCTATCTTGTAATGATTTGTACATTCTTAACATAATTTTCTAGCAATTCAGATGACATCACATCTGTCACCTTTACAATATCTTACTTTGATGTCCCTGGCATTTGTGTGGGGGCGAAAAAATCCTAAAGATGTTAAAGTTTATGAAACAGCTTTGCCTTCAGGGACAGTGACAGTACACAATCTGCAGTGTATCAGCATCTCCCCCCCAACAATTACAGCTTTTTTTAATTCTGTAACGTTAAGGCAGCTTGAAAGCACAAATTCTCTTAAAAGTATGCACTTACTGTTTATGCCTGTTGAAATTATCTGGAAAGATAATTTTAGCTAATGGATTTTAAATGTTCTATAACTTTCAAACACTATTAATATATATGTTGAGTTTTACTCTTCCTTTGCTGAAAGTCATGCAATCTAGCTGACCTTCGTCAATTATAAACACTTAACTGCCAGCAGAGCCAGTTTTGCTGGCACCTCATATCTGATTCCTGAAAACATTTTCAGGACATTTTCAGATACTGGGGATGTCACATCAGCTTAGCATGTTCAGCAGGCATCTCCTTCCTTTTTTTCTGTAGCAGAAATGCTTCTTTATAATTTTCTCACAGCTGCAAGAAGCTGAATAAGCTTGGTCATGGCAACAACACTCTGAACCCCAAGGGAGAACCATGTATTAGAATATAACCCTGCTCCATTTCCCATTTAGGACAATGTCAGAGTTTTTCCTAACCAAAATGAGGCAGAAAAGGAGGCAGTGTCTTCTGCTTACCTGACACAATGCTTAAGCATGAAAAAGCAATGTAGTTCTGGGATGTCCCAATTAGAGTGCAGATATTTCTGTTCAGATGCTCTGCATGCAATCTAACTATGTAATGAATATGAGTTACGGCCCCTATTGAAATATTTACATTTGAAATTCAGCTAGTCCTGTCTTTTGTTTCAAACCATTACATACTTGTCTTTCTAATAATTCTACACTTTTTATGTGGCTTTGACAGTGGATTATGGCAAGGTTTTTAATCTATAGAAAGTACAATGGATGGCTGCTGGGACTTTGGAAAGTGAGCAAGGACAGGGAGGAGGCAGAAAACTTTGTGCAGTAAAAGTTTTATTTTAGCAGAGCATTAGGCTGTTTTCCAATGAGGGAGAGAGAGCTATAAAAATAGGATGCTATGTGAGTCACAGCTAGGGGATTAAATCTCCTCACTAGCATGCAAATACAGTGTACAATCAAACTGAAGGAGATGTGAACAGACTAAATTGATATTTGGTAAGGAAAATGAGGAGTCAAAGAGCTGCATACTAATTCTAGGAACCCAGATGAAAAGCAGAAAGAATTTCTAATGGTGAAGCACTTGGACATGATCCAGTCATTAATTATAAGGGAAATACAGATTTGCTGAGTATGTGTATTGGAGGAGGTTCTGCATTTGGAGTGATGATCTAAGAGTATGTATCATAATCCATCCACCAGCCAACTGGACATAAAAAAGATTTGAATAAACATCTTCTAAATATAGTATTTTTAATAATTCTAACATCAGAGTCCTTAAAGAGTTGGTTTCTCCTATACCTTGTCTGATGTTATTTACTTGTAACTTCCAGAAAAAATGTGACAACTTCATGAAACTGCTAAAGTGATTGGGTAGTATCACTATTCATTAAAGAGAAATAGGAATAATGGGGTAATCATGGGCTGGATCATGTGGCACAAGTCCTTGGAGGGAGGATGTGAGAGCACTCACACGTGATTCAGCTAAAAAGGAGTGAAGGGTGAGGAGGATAATTGATCAAAATAATTTTCTGAAAATTAGATTTTTCTTAAAGAATTCGGTGTGATACTTTGACAAGATTATGATTATTTGAGAAAACAGTTGTGCAGCTATATTTGGACTCCTGTTCAGTGAATGACTTCATACTACCTCACAATATTTTTCAAAATACAGCACAGAACACTAATGATAAAGCATAATACCAGATTAAGAGATGGCTAACTGACAGATCAGAAAAATAGCTGTCAATGGAGAATCCTCATGTGGTGTCATGCAGGTGTCTTTATTTCTGCATTAAATATAATTTTTTCAGCATTTTCATCAGTCTTGAAAATCGCTAAACTGACTATCAGTGAGATTTCTGAAAAATGTAACGAAGTGTGCCCTGCCAACTACTGAGGTGAGCAGTACAGTCAGAAACAAATATTTCTAAGGAAACTGGTCCATGCCAAAATGTTTCTAAGTGCCAAATACTCAGTTTGAAGATCTCTGAAGATTTTTTCATCTTTCTTCTTGAGTTTCTCCAATCCAGCTGCATTGCATCTTTGGGTTCTCTCATTGACACAGTGATTCAGTGGTCTGCTAGATGTCTTATGAGTTCTCTGTATTCAAAAGAATACCTGTCTGCTCCAGATATGATTACTTGGCCACATCAGTACAAAAAAAACCCTAGCCAGTCTTTCATTTTGAGGGCAACTATAATGGTCTGGCCATTTCCATAGTGTTAACATTTTCCTTACTTTCACGTCAGGGTGGTTTCATCTAATTTGCCTTTTGGGAGTGTTCCCCAACATTTGCCAGTTCCCAGGCTGTTTTCTGGAGTAGTGACACAGTCAAAATGCCAGCAGGGACTACTGAGTGTTCTGACAGTGTGGGTGGATGAGTTCCAGGGACAAAACCTGTGCCTGGGTCTGCATTATATATTAGTGCAGGTACAGCCCTTCTGTGCAAATCCATGTTCTGCCTCGTCTCTCTGACATCTGTTAATGTATCCTTGTCAAATTCAGTGTAGATGAAGTGAAACATGTATTTCCCTGCCTGTGATCACCCCTTCTAACAAATACATCCTCACAGCCGCTGCTCTTCCTGGTCTCTACTGCATTCACTCCTCATGGAGAATGATAACCTGAATATTGCTTTCAGCCCTAGATTCTCCTCGCGCCTTGTATCCTGCCTTAGTCCATCAGTAGTCCTACGCAGCTTATACTCATAGTACAAAAATGGGGGGAAAAAAAAAACCAAACATAAAATTACATGGGAACAGGGAATTTGAAGTGCACCTTCAAAGTGGGGAAGGATATGGTGCACAGGGAGGGTTGTATAACAGAAAGCAGGTTATGGATTTATAAACCATAACTAACATACAGTTAAACATAAAATTCTAAAAGATATGTGGATAGACAGCCAAAGAATATAGGCAGGGAATTGATTTTTCCTCTGCAAGTGACCTTGTTCATTGAATTTAACTACCCAACCATTTCTTTTCTGCTCAAGAAAAAAAATAATGTAGACATGCTTTTGATGCTCACATTTTCAAAAGAGATAGCAAACAATTGGAAGCAGTATAAAAAGACTAATAATAATATTCAAGGACTGAAGAAAATATCAAAAAACAGTCTGTTTATCAAAGCTGACTGATAAAAACATGTAAATACTTTCTTGTTACCTGAAACTGAATGGAAAGTGCTCTTACCCTTGACAACAGCTGAGACGTGAATAGGAAGAACCTGTTCCAACCTGAAAAAAATGTTAGAATGGAAAGGAATGTTAAGCTATTTGCTTCTTTTCTTTTTAAGTGTTACTGCTTTTATATATTGGAATATATTTTCATGTAAAGTACTTAGTGTCACATAGGTTGCTTGTGTAGGCAACCAGAAAAGCAATGCTACTTTTAGCACTGAAACAGTAATGCAAAATTAGTTTAAAAATACAGAACAGCCTTTGTTTCTGACTATTGACGAGCTATTGGAAATGGATATAACTTCAATGTGGTACGTTGCCTGGAACAAGTTGTACCTGCAACTTGTTTGTACTATTCGTTTATCTTTCCAGGTGTCCAAAAATGGGTGTAAAACACACGGAAAGCATACACTCTGTGGAAAGATTGCTGAAGACCTAAAATATAAAGCACCTCAGCCAATTCCTGTGTGCTGTAACTCCATTTAATGCAACTAAACAAAATTTTACCAGTGATGAATTCTGGCTCAAGCTGTTAATTTACTAAACAACTTGAAGAAGAGAGCAAAACAGCACTTTTTTCTAAAGACATTTCCTGAAGCTATATATTAAATATCATCCACACCATACAGAAGGCTGCCTCACTGATTCATTAAAACTTTATAGAACAGTGGACTGTGACCAGAGACCACAAAATGAAGATTTTTTAGCTGTTTCATGTAGTTATTTCAGTACGAGATTTTTTCTTTGAGAAAAGAAAGTATTGCACTCATTATTCTGATGAGTGCAATATTAACGACTACTATATAATACCACAGTCATCACACCATCAAGTGTATTGCATTCCTCAATAAATTTCGCTGCAAGGGTGCTTTCCCCTCATAAGGAAAAAAAATCTGCCTTAATTTTACCCTTTATTTCTGCCCTTTGTGCCATGTGTCCAGGAGTTTGAGGGACAAATATCCCCTAATTTTACTGAGAATAGGTGAAGGATAGGCAGGGTCTTAACTGCATCCCAATTAAGTGCCCAATGATATGGGGGATGAAGCCTGGCTTTCATTTGCTGTCCAGTAAGTGCATGTAATGCACATTAAGCCTGGTAGAATTAAAGGAAATATGAACTTGGACTCACTTTACTGAAGTCAATAAATTGTGTGGGTCCAGTATCTTACCCTTTTAAAAGTGTGGCTCCATTGATTCAAAGCATGAGAAGGATCTCTCCCTGCATATTGTCCTGGGGATTGAATAGTCTTCAGCTCTAGAAGAACTGAATATTAGAACTCTAATTTACAATCAGCACTGTAAAAAGCTTTGTCCTATTCACATTGTCTGGCAGCAGCAGCAAGCACAAATGTGTTTATTGAAACCCATTCCAGGGCATTGTAATTGTCCTTATTTAGGCAGTCTTAAAAAGAGAAAAATATATAATTCATGGCAATCTTTAAAAACTGGCTGACCAAGGCTCATGACAAATGCTTACAAATGGGGATTAAAACCTGAGCTGTCAGTGAGATAATTAGTTTATTCCAGCACACTGAAAGGCTGTGGTTGTGATGATGATGGGTGCCATCTGATGAGTAAGGAGTCATGTTACAACACAAGCACATGTTCCCCCCTTCCCCTCCCCTGTCCTCCAGTATAGACCTTATTTAGCCAGCTATGATACTGCTTTTCAGAAGAGAAAAAAGGAATTGTTTTAACTCCTCTGTTTTCTGGTTCATTTCAAATGGTGATTGACAGACCCCATTTGGCTAGGGTAGGATCTGAGGCCAGAGATGTCAAATTGAAATATTTACAAATTCTGTCCCCACTCTTAAAGTAATTATTTTTAGTTTCCATCAAGCAGGCAACTGTACCCGGATATTCATAAACAGATTCCTAATGCAAAAACTGTCAGTAAATTGGCCATATTACAAAACAAATTGTACTCTCTGCCAACAGGTTCCATGCTCTGGATTTTCTTTCTACCAGCATTGCTGGTCACAACATGCAAAGACTGCAACTGGGTCATTATTTTTGTATGGATAGGACAGCTGTGGAGGGAAAGACAGAGGGGAAATTAGGTATCTCTTCTATTTTAGCATAACTGCAGAGCATAGAATAATGTGCAGCTAGTCAGGAATGTATTCAGACAGGCAGCAGTCGTCACACTAGATAAACTCTAGGGTGGATTATGGACATTATTAAAGTGAAGTACCTGTCTGCAAATTCTTATCCTTCAATCTGTGAGAATGAAATTCTGAAGATCAGATATATGATCACTAGCAGACTTCTTCCCATGTGTTTTACCCTCAGATAACAGGAGAACAGAAAAGACTATGGAGTAAAAGAAAAGTATATTCCTGATCAGAACAGCAACATTGTTTTATAAAATGTCAACTGTCTTTTAATATGTCAAATAATAATTTGCCCTCTGTGCTCTTTTATTATCTTCAATTTATTTAGGTTCCTAAATACACTTTGTATTATTACAATGTTTTCCAAGTATTTTGTAATCAAACGGTGACACAAAGAAATATTATGCGCTTTCTTACATCAGACTCTGAGGTGTGTAGTCCATTCTAGGGAGAGTAAGAGTAGAAAGATAAACCAAGTATAGAAAAAAATGTCATAAGCTGCTAGCCTGCAAATGACAACTCCTATTAGGAAAAGAAATAATAAAGCTAGATCTTGAGAACTAAAGCACTGGCAGGTCCATAGCTAAAGATTCAACTCTTCAAACTAAATTAAGCCAAAGAAACCTTATTGTGACAGGTAGACCTGCCTCTGCAAAGGACAAGTCTAGCAAAAACAGTTTTCTCCAATGAAGTTGTTAACAAGTGGCAGAGGAACTGAAATGCATCTATTCCAAAATATATGCCAAGCCACAGAGCGAGAACCCAAGTGTGAATAATGCTGCAGATGAGATTTCTTTGCATTACCCAAGTAAATATAATGTAATACAAAAGTGTCCATTGGAAAGACTGAGATGTTATTCATGGCATAAACCTTGCTACTTTAAAATAGGAAAAATTGCGAAGGGAAACATGCATTTTATTGCTTTTCTAACTCACCTAAGACTCACTCAAAAGAAGTATGAATTTTTTCTGATTTGAAACTCATGTCATGGTTAAGTTGTATTCATGGGATTCCTGCTGATGTCACTAGGCCATTAAAAGCCAAAGTATCTCTACATCATACAAATGTTGTGACGATTTTTATCACAGATAAGAGATCTGCATTGCAGCTGAGTGAAGGAAACTTTGTTCTTGGTCTTTAATAAACTTCCTGTCACATCTATCACTTTTGGGTTCAATAATTTCAAGCTTAGTGAACTTTCTTCTTTCATGATTAGTGAAGTGCCTGTGGCTGGCTAACAGAGGTTACTTATTTTCTAAATGTCTGTTTTAGCAGAGTGTAAATGACTGGAGAAGACAAGGAGTGCAATGCATGCATGTAATACTTTGATGTGTGGAGATTAAATATTTCATGAGGCAAATCATTTCCTGGTGCCTCAAATGTGCAGTTTGTGGTTTCGTTTTTTTTTTTCTTTTCTGCATTCTTAAAAAAGTGGATAGTTGTGTTATAACATTAGTGATTATGAAAGCAAAGGCATTTCTCTTGTGAACTGAGTCATGTCTCTGTAACTCATTTATGTCAATGGCTGAGCACATGACCCATGTTTATGTAGCATGATGAACTTTTGATATAGCAAGAGCTGACATGGAAACGCACCTTGGTTTGGGGACATATGATCAATATCCTTCCAGTGTAAGCAGGTTTCATAAAATGAGCCCAGCCAGAGGTTTTCCTTGCAGCTTGATTTGTAGAAACTGCTATCATCTTTTTTAAGGCTTTGTTTCAGGAAAAATGTTTTTTGTGGAGTTACTGCCACCACAGTCTGCTTTTGGATGCAGACTAATAAAACACTACATTGTGTGACTCGCTCTCTGAGTCTGACAGTGTTTCATTGTGACCCCTGTGCCAGTGCTAAACTCTGTGGATGCTGTTCTGAAAATGTGCAAGCGAGCTGGGGTCACACCGGGCCAGGATTAGAACAAAGGGTTTCTAAGCAAAAACATTGTATTGAAATCACTTATGATTTCTTCTATAAAAGATTATGCATTTTAAATTCAGATAAGTAGGTTCAGGTAAAGCCTGTGTCTTTATTTGCTGAAATTTAAATCTGGAAATACTACAGCTTAGGAAATTCCATGACAGTGTATGTGGAATTGCAAATAAAGACAGCTTGGTTACAAATGACTGTCAGACGTGGCTGCACTATCAAGAGTTAAGCAGAGACGGATGATTGGCATGAGCTGCATATTTTATTTAAGAAATGGAATATCTATATAATTACTATTTTTACCTTTTTAATTGTAAAATAGGTTGAAGTAAAAGCCAACCAGATTTAAAGATTAATTTTTCATTGCATTAATTAATAAATTACTTTTTAAATTGCTTATTCATAAGAAAATTGATCTGCTTTGTTGACTTTTTCACTTTCCTTCTTCAGATTTGTCTCCAGGGCAAACATCTCTTCAGCTACACACCTGGCCTAGAAGAAACCTCACATTTCAAACTCTACTTGTTATGACAGTGCCTGGTATGATGATCCTGTTGTGAAGCTGGAGGTGTGACAAAGTAAGGTGCAGTTGATAAAGCAGCTAACCCTTCCAAGTGATACTGCTGTTTCAAGGAAATGTGTCAGATCTAGGGGGAAAGGGTGTAGTTTGTGTGTACGAGCCAGGAAAATCAGTCTGGTGTAATTCCTTGTCTAGGACTAAATGCTTTTGTTATCATCTACAGTAAGCTGTGCTAGCAGTGCTATTTAGGGCAAGGTTGTGCTTTTACACTGCTGCTCCAACGAAGTACTGATGGTAAGAGGGATTACTGAAATTGGCTTTGTGGATGGGGAAAAGGCATTCCACAAAAGATCCTGGGTGCAGGAGAGTGCTCATGAGAGGCTTACATGGCCCTCTGTCGTTGGCTTTTCCTGTCTTCAGTGGTTCTTCTCCTGGACAGAATAAAGAAATAAATCGCTATACTCTAGTCTAATCTAATATTGGTAAAGAACAACACTGCCTGTACCCAAAATTACTTTTACATGTATGCATATGTAGAGGATGAGGCAGACTGTGCTCATTACCCTTATGTCATACTTTCACCTTAGAGTATCCTTGAATATTTTATAAATAAGATGGATCCTGTTTATTCCAGTTTTTATGTTCACCAGAGTTTGAACTGTGGCTCCACTGTGCAAAAGAGATGTAAGAACATTAGTTATGGACCCTCCAGGTTGCATTACACCACTCAAGACTTTTTTGTGTCTCTGAACAGCAGCAGGAACTCTGCCTTGTTCATCTACTCCTGGGGTCAGGTAGGTTGTAGCAGCAATGGGAAGTTACTGTCTACATATTGTTTCACTAGATTCTTACCAAAAGAAAGAAAAGAAGAAGAAGAAGAAGAAGAAGAAGAAGAAGAAGAAGAAGAAGAAGAAGAAGAAGAAGAAGAAGAAGAAGAAAACCTGCCCTGCCCAAAGAACATAAAATGCAACAGAAATAGCTCTGTTAGTGTTTGGCAGAGGGTGGTGGGGGTGGTGAGTGTTTACTTTTAGACTCTGGCATGAAAACAAAATAGACCAACCACTGTTGTTGGAGTAAGAAATTACTTTGTGGTATATGTATTATCTTAAGCTTTTTTTTTTCCTAAGATTTAGCTTAACTCATATTTGAAGCTACTATGGCCTGCTCAAACTCATGTTGGTGATAGCAATATAAATGTAAATCTAGGAGGTCATAAATAGTAAAAACAAAGAACAAAAACAAAAATTAAACAAAAACAACAACAACAGCAACAAAACCAAACCAAACAAGACAGAACAAAAAGAACAAAAAACAAACAAACAAACAAAAAAAGTAAAAATTAAAAAAAAAAGCAGTACTGAAACACCACATTCTTAACTGGAAATCAGCCCTCATTTTCTAGTGTTAATTATTTTAAGTCAGTCAGTCTTGCATTTCATTTCCATAAAAAAGGGCATTAAAAAGGTTACAAATCTGTGTCATCTACTGTGAATGAATTCTCTCTTTGAAGCTCTACAGCCTACAGTATTTAAATTATGCCATCACTGAATATTTTTCCCCAGTCAGGAACTAAGCCTAATGAGGCAAGAAGAGAATATTTATGCTCAAAGATACCTATGGAGCTCAGAAACTGTACAGTCATCGCTTAAAAGTCTTCAGAGTTGCTCAAAGCAAGAATTTGCACTGGTGGTGCACATAGTAAGAGCTACATTGAAAGCAGCTCCTGGAAGATAATTACCACTCTTCCATTCTTCTATGTTTTCTTCCCATTCTTTTTTATTACACCCTGAACCTTTCATTACTGGACAAGAAGCAACTCTACAATCAATATTTGGAGCTAGAAAGCAATTTCTATAGGATTTTTTAAAATAACATTACTTATATATAAAGTAGGTATGTGTATTTATATATATGTATATATCTGTACATATATCTACATAAAGGACTAGATTCTGCTTTCAGTTGCACCTTCATAAACTCTGCAGATTTGGCAGGATTTACCATGGTTTTGCATACAGAAAGACAAAGTTTGGCAGGCTACTGGCCAAACATCAAGAGAGTTAGGTAGACCATCCTAGAGTTGAAAATTAATGTGAGGTTTAACTGTTTTAGCTTTTTGGTAAATTGATGCTCTACCTAAGAATATTCTACTATTATACATTATTTTCACTTACAGAGAAGCTGAATGGGTGTATTTAGTAAGAGTCGGTAATTGAAAGAAGAGGTCACTGAAGCGTGCAAAGTCATGAAAAGCCTTCATCCAAATATTCATCTATAGTTAGGGGCAGTCTCAGAATAAGGAAAAGATTGGTTTGCAGATCAATTTAGTACCATCTGAATGCCTAGAAATCTCCAGAATGATTTGAGCCCTGTATGCAATGCTCTTGCAGGCATTAAAAGCATCTGGATATTTCCAGGCTGCAGGAAGGTTGATTTTCCTGGACGAAAAGGTGATGACTTTCTCTCTCCTTGCAGTGCCACCTACAATTTCTCTCCAATGGGCTCTCACATGCAGAGATTACACTTGGCCACAGATCCCTCACCTTGCTCTGAAGATGGCACAAATCTCAGTTCTCTTATGGGAATCCAGCAGTTGATATATGCTGGGAGAAGGAAATGACCCTTTGTTTATCGCTGAGATACTGATGTCCAAACATGTTCCAAGATTTTATATGAGGTTTTCTCAGTCTGAAAGTTTTAACAGGCTGCCAGTTCTAGTACTAGTTTAGGGGTGGTTGTATCTACAAGTTGTATTCTTCTTCCTGTGAAAAAGTGAAAAGAAAATAATAATAGATTTTCATCTGAAAAAGACATGAGCACAAGTTAAACAAATTAATATTTTTCTTTTGATTAGCTCTCATTTGCTACTGAACTGTGAATTTGCTGCTTCATTATACACGAGGTGAACAGAGGGAAATCTAATTAAAGGTTATTACCTCTCCACACCATTGGTGCCTAAAATCCATCATACCTCTATTCCCTAATAGATAGTCCATTAAGAAGAAGTGACCACTGGTTTTGTTTCAAGGCCAAAAATATGGTATGCCAGGTCATAAGCTAAGAAATGTTTGTCATAGATATGAAAATTAAAGCTGCTTTATTCTCACTGTAATTATATCACAGGACTGAAACTGGAATCCAGTGTTGTATAAATTAATGGAAGTTTCCTATCAATGAAAGCAGAAGCAGATCTCTGAATTAGAATTCTCCTGACATACAATAAAATGTAATGTATAAGTTTAAAACCAGGTCACCCAGGCTTGGGGTGAATGCAGCTGTTTGTTAAATCCCAGCTGAGGAAGCAGTCTTGAATTGACAAAAAAGTGCTTCCTTTGCACTGCGCAGGACAAGGAATCCACTCGAGGACATATTTCTTCTGAGGCATCAGGATTAAACAGTCTGCACTTTAGCAGGATAGCCCTGTCAGAGAAAAGACCATGTGTAGAAATATGGCACACATTGAATTGACCAGCCTTTGAATTAGCCATTGAATTAGCCATTGAATTAACCATTAACTAGCCATTGAATTAGCACACATGGAGTTATCCAACCAGCTCCAAGCCCAACTACGAAAGCCAGGTTCATCTTTAACTACCAACCATATTTGCACACACACACACGTTTGTGTAGGCATACACATATGAAGATTATGAAGTATAGGATATATATGAATCCATATCTTTACAGCTAGGCACTGTTTGTGTTTCAATTTCCAGCCTTTGTCACATGCAGAGAAGTTGTGATCTTCAATACATTTTGATTTATGTATTCAAATCACTGCTAGGCTTGAGTGAGGAGAAGTAAAAATGTTTCCATCTTTAATGTTTGGAATATTTTCAGTGGTCCACTTCTCTTGCAAAAGTTGCTGTCCCAGGGGTGTCAAAGCAAAGCCAGAGGTAAGCCATTAGCAATGAAGTACACTTGCAGGAGGCAGAAAACAATCAGCAGCTATTCCTTGCAGGTCTGTCAGGGAGACCTACTGCCAACTGCTCCATAGTTAGTGACACAGTGCCCTGCCACTTGCAGGAAAAAAAGGAAAAATATGTGGTAGCTTAAAAAGTTCTCAAAGAGAAAGAAATGAGGAAATAATGCTACTAGGATATGATATGTATTGATATATATATATAGATATATATATATATTTATATATAAAGTGCAGTTCTCCATTGTTTTATGGATCTTTTTTCACCACTTCACACAGCTGTACCTCAGTATTCGTTGGTGTGTGCCACATAGTTTTATTCCAGAAAAGCAGGCACAGTTTGCTGGTGAATCTGGTCAACAAATCTGGTTTTATGTTTCTATTTACATTAGAGAAAGGTTCTTCCCCCAGAGGGTAGTTGGGCACTGGAACAGCTCCCCAAGGAAGTGGTCACAGCAGCAGCCAGACAGAGTTCAAGAAGTGTTTGGACAATGCTCTCAAGCACGTGGTGTGAAAACTGGGGTGTCCTGTGCAGGGCCAGGAGTTGGACTCAATGATCCTTCTGGGTCCCTTCCATACTGAGGGTATTCTATGATTTACACTTGAGTAAAGTAAGAGTGCAGAATGGACAGAAGTCAGGGCTGATATTTTTCGTTCAGTTATCCAAAGCTGCCAGCATCCCAGAGGCAGCTCTTTGCAGCATGAATTACAGCTTTAGCTACTTCAAAAGCATCAAGTCTGTCGTATTTGATGCTGGATTTACTTGATGCACTTGAGCATAGCAAATCCCAGAAGTCAGAAGCATCCCCCATGCTCTGAGCTCAAATCAGGTACGGCACTGTACCTGATTGCAGTGGCTTTTTGTCCATGAGTTCTACTTGGCCATCGTCCAGAGAGCTATAACTATAAATTACGGCTAGACATAAGAATCTTCTGCTGAAACTAATGGAGTTGTCTGGTCCGATGATGCTCCTTCAAAGAACATGTAAAGGATTGTTATAGCAGCCTAGATACAATTAAAGATATTTCAGATATGTCCACATTTTAAGCTGTGAAGAGCATTCATCCATTGTGTCTTCTCAAAGTGGAATCTGCTTCCACACTTAAATTAAGAGCTGGGCTTCAACAAGGTTTATTACTTTGGGCTAAACATCACATAATATGGTCAGATAATTTCTTCTCAGCCTGGAAGTGGACAAAGAAAAACTTATACTTGGCCAAAAAATGTAGTATTAGCTTACACAATTTCTCTCAAAAGAGCTTCAGATATGGTCTGGTTTATATGCAAAAGGTTTTGAGAGTAGGATACAAATAGACCTCAAACTGATCAGTCTTAATCCAATATCAGAGTAGATTTTTTGGTCTGTTTATACCTCTTAAGAAGAGGTTTAAGTTAAATTGAAAAGCTGTGCTTAAACCACAGCAAAGCTGTTTACACTGGGGATTATACCAGCATGGCTTCACCTAGACAGCTATATCAGCATGAAGGATAAATGTAGACAAAGTCTGCAGATGTACTGTGATAAAAATGTAATAAGATATAAGATGGAGAGGAGGAAGGACAAGAATAACAACAATAATTTGTTGTTTGCATTTCACAGGCTTTGAAAAACTTTTAAAAAAGAAATATTCTCTTTCCTGTTTCTGTGTGAAAGACTCAAACAGACAATAGGGTAAAATATTTCTGCCAGGACTTAGGAAACTATGCTGCTGACTATAGTGAAAATGGTGCCAAATTCAGGAAGTAAACAGGCTGAAATAAACAGAAAAACAACATTTACTTTTCTCAAATCTCTTAAAGTAAATCTTCTCTCCTAGCAACCATATGGAAAAATAGCTCAGACACAAATGTTACTGGTAACTCTAAGTTGCTTCAGTGGCAGTATATTGTGCATGGCCTCTTGCATGCATGGCACACTTCCCTGGAAAGAGTTTGCCCCTTCACTCGCCAGCACAGTTAAGTGTGCTGCATGTTGTTGCACATGCTGTCATAGTCTGGGCAAGGGAGTAGGATTTTTAAGCCTCCAGATAGGGGCTTAAAATTTGAGACAGCAACATTTTTAGGTTTTGGCAAAAATGGTGCCAGCTGTCTGGCTCTCAGGATTTCTCCTGTCAAGTGGTCCATGAAGCAGCATTGGCACCAGCTGCAGAGGAAATAAAGCATACCTGGACCCTCAAAGGGAGGTCAAGTACCTCACTGAAAGCCTCCGGCAGGCATCAAAGAAAGAGTGGGAAGGCAAAAAGAAAAAACAAGCAATTGAGTTCAGAAAGAAACTGAGGGAAAAGAGCTGTGTGCTGGGCTCAACACAGCATGTCCATCACCTCCACACCCATGGGCTGGCCCTGTGAAAATGGAAACAGCACTGCTAGAACTGGAAATCCTCACGTTTCACTTGAGTCTTTGAGTGCAATTAGTACATCTGAAAAGGGGAGTGTTATTGTTTATTGTCTATGTTGTACTGTCTACTGCTGAAATGAATTGCTTCCTAAATTTATTCTAATATATTCAAACCAGATATAATGGAGGGACATGGCTTCCAGACCCCTAGAACAATGATTTCCCACCAGTGACATTCATTGCAATAGCAGAGAGTCAGTACTTCCCAGCTGAGGCTTTTTCCAGAGCACTCCTGGCTGGAGCAGAGCTCGCTCATGCGGAAAGGAGCAAAACCAACTGCATTTGGGTGATGTGCAGAATAAAGGCTGCAAATTCCCTAGGATTTGATCAGCTGAGATGCTGAACAACCTTGACTCCCCCTGAACTCACCAGGGCCCTTGGCACCTCTTTGGATCTGTCCCCTGCCAGTGGGAGCACCTGCTCCTGGCTATGGTGGTCTCTGCTCCCCTTCACCCCAAGGCAGCCCAACCTCAGCCACCGAGTGTAGCTGTGGGTGAGAGGGCTCACAGTGGTGGGCATTTTCACAGACAAGCTCAAGAATTCTAAGGTTTGAAAAATAGCGCAGAAACTCTATATTTTTCAGTGAGCACTGCTTCTGGCAGTGAGTCTGATAGATGTTCTGAAGCAGAATAAGCAACGTTCAGCCTGTCCCTGCCATCTGCCCAAGTCCTGTTTTCTTTCCTCCTTCAGTGCCATTGGAAAATATCAACAGAAAGTAGGGTTTTCTTAACCAGGAAAAATCATGTGCTGATTTGTACTATAACTGACGAGTCCTTTGTATTCTGGGAGAATAGAGCTGCAGTGCAATTCATGGCAGCCATTCGAACTTTCTGAGATAATCTGCTCCAAAACTGGCTAAGAGCTCTTGAACTATGTACATGCTACACACAGGGCTAATCTGGCAGCTGGATAAATCTCATTTTCTGCCCAACTGCAAAATAAATGTGACAAAGGAGATATATTCAGATATAAACCCATGATTTGGGAACAGATAGAAATCTGAACAAGTACTGAGTTACAAAGGTTCTTTTTTTTCCTCCGTGTGTCTTGCATGATCATAGAAAATCCTTCTGATGAAAAATCCAAGTTAAGGAGTGACTGCATCATTAGCTGAGCAAAACAGAGAGGGAAAAGACACAGGTTATTATTTATTTGTTACCATCTGTGGTAGTTCCTTGAGGAAGAGCTGACCATGGAGACATTATTGTAGTGTTCACTGGACAAATACACAGACAGATTCCTTGCTGTAAACAACTAATGCTTGAAAGATTGAAGCAGACACAGGATAGAAGGATACAAATGCAAACTTCTTATGTACAATGCTGAAGCACAGTCAAGATTCAAACCCATTGTTTCTCAGTCTTTTATATAAGTTTATCTTTCATTGCTATGGAGATAAAACTGTACAGTTTTTACCTTAATTCAAAGCAAGATATGAGGGAGATCACTGCCTTCCTGTTCTGCTTCAGTTATTAATTTCCTTTCTGAAAATCTTTTTCATTGTGTTTGTTTGAAATGTATGATGTATGATTGAAGTTTATTTCACCTGAAAATTTGGTCTCATGTCTTTTTATGTCCACAAGAATTGTCTGTAAATTGTCCCTGGGGTAATTCTACATCTCTCAAATGTCTGCTTTTTCTGGGAGGAATCACCCTCTGGAGGAGGTTATCATGGTCCATAAGCAAAGTAAAAGCCTATATTACCAGTCTGGACTGTAACAGTTACTTCTGGGGACCTGAAATCAAAGCATATTAATTAACTGGCTTTCCTGGTACACCTTTCAGCTCCTAAGTATCATTAAATAAATGCTTAAGTAAACTCATTAAAAGGAAGGCAATGCTTAATGAAAACACTATGCCAAACACTTTGATCCTAGAGACTATGAAATCTGGTGGAGACTTATCACTTCTACTGAGCTATTAGGAAACATTCTGATTCTGTAGTGACAGGTGACAAGATAAAATGTGGTGACACCTTTTAATACAGAGGACAGACAGTCTGTATTACATCCAACCACCTTTAAATGTCTACTAAAATATATGAGTGAAACAAATGGCATCATGTTTATTCTCCCACAGTGAGGCCAAAGTGGGTTATTTTGACTGAGTGTCTGCCTGCAGTTTCTCTTGCCCTCCTAAACAGAGAGGCCATGCAGGAAAGTTTTGTTAGGAATGGCTCCTCACATGTGCTGACCTCTGAGCTGTGCCCAGAAGTTATTTGGTAAGGCTTTAGCAATTTTTTTGGTTGGCATGCTTGAAGGCCAGTGGCCAGCACTGCTTCCTGGCCATGTTTAGTTTTTTAGTGTAGAGATAGCCTTAAGGTGTAACTCATCTCCTCCCAATATAGACATCAAATGTAGATGAGTATTTCTCAAACTATGATCTGTGAGGCATTTGGTGATCTGTAAGAAATCACAAAGTGATTTCACAATTGTTTTGAAAAAACTTCAGAATAATTTTAAATATAAACTTGTTTAAATATAAACAAATTTTAAATATAAATGCACACATATATATATTTCCAGGCATGCAAGCAGGAAAACAAAATGGAGAAAAATAAATGTCACTGTAGATTTTTCCCAGGGCAGCTGAATTTTATTCAGATAAAAATGAAAACCATAATGGCTACACTGTACTAGATGATCTTTGGCATAATTTCAAAAAGGTTGTCTGGAAGTAGAGTTTAAAAGAGTTGAGAAAGAGCAGGCAAGATGACCCCTGGGTATCCATACAGCCCTATGACTGTTCTGTTTGAAAGGATTTGCAGATGCATCACCTTGGCTGGGAGCTGGTTTCCATGAAGTCCAGGTATTTCTTTCCAGTACTTAGGTGTAGAATGAGGCAGAAGCAGGAGGTAGATGGAAATGAGTCTCATTAGGAAGTTGAACTGCCCATGAACAGTGCAATGAAACCCCAATCGTTCTGCTGTTCCGAGCATGTATTCTATCACCCCGGCAGGTTTTATTAGTTACTGTCTCAGTTGTGCTCCTCCTGATGTTAATCTAAACTCTTGATGCTAATCGTGTGCCTCCTGCGCCACCTGAGCACCCTGAATTTCTGATCCACATCTCTCTCCCACTCCCACACTGGGGCACTGTTACCTCTGTGAGGTCTCTGTTGCCCTTCTTCCCCTCCCCAATCAAGTTCTGCTGAGCAGCAGAGTCTGCAGTGGACATCTTCAGCCCAAAGGCTGGAGTGAGAAAGGAAGATAGTTGTCATATTGTAGCACTGAAAATGTAGAGCAGAAAGTCCTGGGACAGCAGCTGGTGGTCAAAGACATTTTCAGGGAGTGGAGGGATCGTAGCTGGAAATTCAGAGCTTTTCTGCACTGCTGTTTCCATCACAGAGAACCATACACAAGTTCCAGCCTCCAGCAAGATCCAGCTGATAGAGGGATGGAAAATAGTGAGGGGGAAAAGACTCTTGTCCTCCTGCTGCATCCCTGTCTAAGCAAATGTCTTGGTTTGGTAGTGCCTCAATACTTTTTAAGTTCACTACTGAGAAATATTCAAATGAGGTCAGTTTAGGTTAGATTTGGATTCAGCAGACATATTTTGTGTGAGACGTCCCTGGTATACCCATGCATCACATTTCTCCAGTCTGCATTGCTAAGTTTGAGAGACACACTTAAACATTTAACTTTATATAAATTCATCTTTTTGTGGCCTGTTCCAATGTCATCTGAAATGTCTATTAACTAATTTGGCCATCAACCAGTTTGGCTATGCCACATAATAGGGTTTTGTACAAAATGGGTTTTTCGGTGTGTTAGGAATGTCATGTTTTAATCAATGTCTCTTTGAATGTTAAATCTAATGAAAGCTGTAAGTGAGAGACTATAAATGCACAGAGAGAGTTACCATGGAAACCAAAGCAGTATCTGCTGGGTACCCCACGCTGGCAGCACAGTGCAACACTGCCCCAGTGCAAGGCAGAGGCTTTCCAAAACATTTTCGGCAGTCACATCAAGGATTTTCAAGGCTTGGAACAGAGAGCTGGGTGCTGTTTTGGTGGCAGCTTGTAGACTGGCCAGTGTCATGATGGCAGGGAGGCAGCTGGTGGAGTCACCTGCTGAGCTGGCACACACTGTGGGATTTGGTATCTACTTCTATACAACTCCTTTAGCAGAACTTGTGTACCATTAGTAGCCAAATTTGCTGAAATCTTAGGCCACAAGCTGTGAGTTTTCACCCAGATATGATGAGCTTTTACCTAGTCAAGTACACCAAGGAACCCCAGAGCCCATTCAAGCCTGAAGATTAGGAAGCTGCATTCATTCACAGAAGCTGCACCCTTAGAGATAAGAAAGCGCTGCCTGGAGACAGGGAAGGTACCCAGTGAGGGATGGGAAGACCCCAGACCCAAAGGTCCCAGCCGTCCCATGAAGGATGGGGAATTTAAAGTGCAAGGGAATTGTTGTCTAGGGATTTCTCTGTTTGAGGTTCCTCTTCAGAGGCACCCAGCTTCAGCTGTAGCGCTGCTGATATAGCAGCTGTTATAGAGGAATCCACCTCTCAGCTTATCAATTCAGTTGACTCCTAGAATCGAACCAGGCCATGGTGGCTTGGCTTACATAATTTCCATAGCACACAGGAGTGCACTCACTACTGAAGGGCAGGTGCAACAGTCCTCCTGGCCACAGGCTGGGCAGTCCTGACCACAGTTAGAAGAGATGAGGTTCCAAAAAAAAAATGAGAGGTTCTACATGTGTCTGGACTTGTAACCCTCTAAAGCTGCAAATTCTGAGTTTTCTGGCTTGACACTCCTCTAAGATGAAGGGTTTAAGTCCTCCAGGATAGAGAAGCCTTGTCATCCTTGTGATCCTTGTGATGCGAGGAAAGCCCTTCTGGCAACCTGGAGGGTACTTGTGCTGCGGACTCAGGTGCTCTCTGCTGTCACCATGGTCATTCAGTGTTAGGTGCTGCAGAGTATCAGCTCCTCAGGACCCTGCCTCGTTCTGTTCCTATGTATCCATGGAGCATCCACAGAAAATGGGTGCAATTACTTAGAGGAACTGTGGAGCAAAGCCAAATTGCTACAAAGAAAACATAATATTTCAATTTTTGTTCTTATTTTGAGTGACAAAGTGATAAGACACCTTTCTAGCTTATTTAAACTAAAGAAGTTTTCAAAGTGCCATTTATTTATTATCCTTTCTGTTTCATTTCCTTATTGCAACTTCTCATGGCTCAGAAAATAAAACTACACTGAAAGCTCTTTGGAGCAGGGATCATTATTATAGTTATTTTCAGTGCTGCATGATCTCAGTTCCTGCATAAATCTTGTAGTCACTGTTGTGCTATACGTGCAGTAATAATAGCCAGGACTGTCTACTAAATGTTGGGTATTACAAGTGTTCATTCCCCTCTTGATGCTCCTGGCCTAGCACTAGGCTCTTTTATTCAGTCTTTGGTAGTAAATCCAATCCCAATTGGGAAAAAAAAAAAAGCTTTTATTATAACCTCCACAAATACTGGACACATTACTTTCTTTAAGATGTGAACTATTTAATACATTTCAGCTCACAGGGAAATGAGCCTTCCACTTCCAAGCATGTAAAGCAGCAGAGTGAAAGTGGGCATATTTCAAACAGACGTGAACACTCTCTCAAGCTCACTCTCCCTTGGCTCTCAGCCACAATTTTAGAGCAATTTGCCCTAATCTGCCATATGGTTTTCTTTCTTTGCATTTTATAAAACTGCAGGGCTAAGTGAATGTGCCTCTTCGATAGTACTGACACAAGTCTGATTTAATTTAGGCTTTCATATTAACATACCAACTAAATCAGTGCTGCAGCCTATGAGGGAAACTTCAGTGCACAAGCAGAGCTGTCATTAGTTTCCAAGTGGTTCTAGCCTACAGCCTTGAACCAGTTCTCCCTTATGATTATTATTTCTAGAGGTCACTCCAAAAGAGCACCAGGCCTACTCCAGCAGCATGTGACCCCCGTTCCCTTCCCCAGATCAAACCAGGCCTCCAGTAAGACATTATTCAAGCCTGAAATCACTTCCGAACAGCAAACATTCTCAGTAAATGTGATTCATCATGTGGAAGCTCAGTGTGCCTGCTGTATGGGAAGCATCTCTGACTGAGATTTCCAGCAAGCCCTGCCAGTGAATCCTTTTATTCAAGGAGTCCGTGCAGTATACTTTTATATCACAGATGGCTCCAGGACTCAGAGACAATTTCCTTAAATAGGCTCTCACACCAGGCTTGTCTACACATTTTGCTTTGGAATTTTTAGCCCGTAACAAGAATGTGACATGGTTCACTAAACATACGCTCTGCGTGTGTTTTAAGCACAAGAGTTTCCTCATAAGCTGCCGCAGATCTGCTGCCCTGCCTGGTGCCCACGGACACTCATCTGCACCCCTATTTATTCTTTTTGCTGGATTGGTTGGGATGTGGATTGCAGGGTTCCGTGTGTGCTCCTGGCTCCCTGGCAGCAAGTTTGGCCTTTGTCAAGACCAACACTCAGGTCAGCTGCCCCAGTGAAGTTCAATACAAACCACTACCCCAGCAGGAGGCTTTACATGAAAGAAGAGTATCATATTACAAGAAAATAATTATAACTCTGAAGTTAACTGGAGTTAAAATTTAGTACTGATTTATAGAGAAACAGTCACAGAACCAGGGAGCAGAAGATACCAAGCTCCTACCAAACTGATGTAATATGTTAACCGTGAATGAGAACCAACCCACAACTTAACCAATCAGATAATTAATATAACATGGAACCTTCAAATCCTATACTGATGAAGATACTCATTTCTTGTAACACATTATATCTTACTTAGCAATAATAATATTGATGTTCTCGTCTGGATATAAACAAGCTAGGAGGAAAAAAATTCTGCCCTATCTGATGGCAATGCTGAACTATTTTAGATTAAACAGATTTTTTTTTAAAAATCTAATTGGAGAAATGTAAAACCCCAAGAAAAGACAAGGTAATGCACCAATGCAGTCCAAACAGGCCATCATTTATCAGTCAGAGGCCAAATTAGGTCATTTTAAGTCAGTGTATTGTATGATTTTCATGTCCAAGACTATATAGGTAGTTTGCAGTCTGATCCTTTGGTAAATGTGGGCTCCTGACTAACTAGTAATATCACTTACCCTACAGGAGTTAAATTATAACTATTCCTATATGCTGCAGAAAATGGTCTCCAATTGGGTTCATAGATAATAAACAATCTTGGAGTAATCTTATATACAGCAGAATTATTGAACTCTATTTTGTCAATTAATTAGTCCAGAAAAGCAAGCAAATGACAGAGATTAAAATCTCAGAACTGTCACAGGAGGAGTATTTTGGAATGGTCCTGGGGTGGCTAAACAGGATGCAATCCTTTCCTCACTGAGAAATCTTGACCTCACATTTCCCTCTTCAATATGGAGCTCATTGCCACATGATTGTACTTAATTTTGGTCTGGGTCTTCCTCAGTCCCACCTGTTGGAGTGGATTAATTTTCCATTAAGTATTTAAATATGCTCAGGGTCAACACAGACACATTTTGTTCAAGAGTACAAAATTGGTACTTCCTGAGACAGTGCCCCAGAGTGCAACACTTCTGAACCCTTCCGCTGAGATCTACATTCAGCATCCCTCAAAAAGAGGGACTTCAGAGAAATAAAGTTGAGAGAGCTTCAAAACCTACAGATGAAAGGTAGCTGATTCCTTATCCAGCAGTTTTGCTAATGTAACATCTCAAAGTTGTTGTTTTTCCAGCCAAAACTATTTCATGAATTTGACCTAAATTTGTTAATAATTTTGGGACAACCAGAATTGCATTTTTCCTCAAATAACCTATTCATCAGAAAGAAAATTACTGCTCTTGTTGCAGAACACCAGCTGCTTACCCATTCAAATAATAATAAAAAAGCTCTAAAATCAAAAGAAGCAAAATTAAAAATCTTAGAATATCTCTTAACAGTCACAGAAGGCATGTAAAAAGAAAAAAGTATAAAAAAAGAAAATAAGAAGGAAAGCAAAAGAAACATAGAACAGTATGGGATAATTGTAAAACTCAAGAGGTTATTCAACTAAATGGATATCTTTCAGAAAATGGAAATCCAGCCCAAATGAATCCAAAAAAGTAGTGTAAAAAATAGCTTGTGAAGTGGTTGTTGGGATTATGAAATACATGTGCTTATGTTGGTCCTATTATTTTGCACATATCCCACACAGTGGAGTTGTAAAGGGCAAGAAGGGAATGTGAACAGCAAGCAGAAAACTGAAGAACAAAAGATGAATTATGCAAATAGATCAGATTTGGGAAGCTGAATTTGTTGCCTCCCCAACAACTTGAATAACAGTGTTTAAATACAACTTTCTTTTTGTAGAAAGCACCACTTTCTAAGCAGCCCTTCCAAATGCTTTCCCATCTGTTTCGACAAATGTGATAATGAGGAGGTTATGCTGCAAGCTCTAAAAAAAATCAAGTTATTTGTCCATAGTGGGAAACACAAGACAGGTAAAAGGTTGTGCAACTCACCCATGCTCCAAGTGATCATAATCCCAAACACCTTTTATTAGGATGCACCCTTTGCATCCTAAGAGATAAGCACTACCAATTTAGGTTTGAGCAATTTAGGTTTGAAGGAAGAACAGAGTAAAATAGATCTCTTACAACTCTCCCTTGCACGAATGTTTTAAGCATCTAGAAAAATGAGCTATGCCTGGAAAAGGATCCAGAAACTAGAAGGTTTCATTCCCCTGAATGTGAGATGCTAATACAAAACATGTCTGAAAATCTTGGTATTTTATTTACTTGTGGATTCAGAATCGAGGGAGGCTTTTTACTCTCCTTTGCAAGAGCAAAGGACTCTTTCTGTGCAGGGATACTCCTCCAGAGCATTATTAGGAACATGCAAACTGTGCTGCAGAAGCCTGACAAAAGCAACCTCAGCAACTTCTGGGCTTTGCACCCTGACCCTGTTCCAATATAATTTTGAAGTAATTCCACTAGAAGTGACTAGATTTAGCAGTGTGTGAATCTGGGATGTGTAGTCCAGATCTGGCCAGGACAGATTCTCTATTTCTGCTCTTATTATTCTCAATGCAGCTGAAATTATAAAAGGAGAATGGCCAGAACAGAAGCTGAAAGCATTTCCAAACAAGGGTAAGGAAACCTAATAAACTATATTGGGATCAAAATATTAAGAAATATGAAAGAAGTCACATAAATACAGTGCTTTGGCTTTAGGGATAAGCTGTATCATTACACACCTTTGAAACAACGTCCAACACCAGAGGCACAATGTGGCCTTTTTGAAATTGGGTGAGGTAGGAAGTCCAAGCTATCCAAATTTCCTTCAGCCTCTTCAGCATCACTGTCATTTTCACAGGTAGAAGATCATGGAGCTTATGATCACTGATGTCTATTCCCTAGATAAACTGAAAGAAGTCAAGAGGAAAGAAATGGGGTTTTATGGGTTAAGAGATAGCGTGTACCAGAATATTAAGTATATTCTCCCCAGAAATTTTCTGTTTGTGGTGTTTAACTTTGCCCATCCATCCCAAACTTCCAGATGCGCAGTGGTTTCACTGGAGCAGCAGATCTAACCAGGTTTCTTTCTGAGCAGCCCCCAAATTCCAGAGAAACTGTGACTCTGGGCTGCCCAGCTATATGTGTGTATCTGGAACACGGTGCTCATACAATGCGCACAGAGCAGCCTTCTCCTCACGGAAAATCTGGAGTCCCCCTGATGCATCAGATTTACTACCCATGTGCAGAGTAGTTCTGCAGAGCACAGCTGATGGGGCCAGTGCTTCTGGGGAAATCACGATGCCTCATGATTTTGCCTTTTCTTTTTTATACACTTTTTAATACATTTTTATACCTTTTATATATCCTCTATATCCTCTATACCCTTAACCTACATACTTGTAATTTTTGTAGTCTGATATTCTAGCTTAGTTTTGGGGTTCTTCAAGGCAGAAAAACCAAACATTCTCAATAGGAAGCCAGAGAGCTCTGTGCTATCAAAAACTTAAGGTTTCAACCTTGGTTGAAACCTCCTCTTGGGAACATATTTTGTAAATAGGGCTCTAGCCTCATTTGGGTGAAGTTCCTCTAGAATAGGGGGACATTTATTTCGAATAGCAGGCTTCATTTATTAAGTTTCTTATTGGGTGATTCTAGACAGACCTGCTAATTTGCAAAGTCCATAAAAATTGTATACGCATAATGTGTGTGTGCATCTCGGCATGTTCCACCTTGAAGAGTTCTGCACCTACAGTCCTATTAAAATATCAAGGTAAAACCCTTTCACCCCTTTAACCATGTCTGCCTCACAATTCTAAGACCAGCCAAAAGGCAACAATCAGTGCTTGTGAGACATGCCAGCACCAATCCAGCAGACTCCTTTCATTCTGGTAATGGAGGGTAGACAGCAATTTGTTGGATATTTATCCTGTGGAAGCAGACAATGAGAGTGGTTGAAACGGCAGAGGAGGTGGTAACACTGCTTGCACTGCTCCACCCTGGCCCTACAGATAGGAGCAGGCTGGGTGCTCATCCAGCTCCACTGCCCTCCAACCACCGCTTCCCCAAACACTTCCCCATCCTCTGGCACCCTGTGCGGGGAGAGGCTGTGCCAGGGAGTCCCAGCAGGCACATGGCTCCAGCTCTTCTGCACAGGTTCCTCCTGACTGCTGGCACTGCCCCACCACCAACAGCCTGAGGAACACGTTGTCATCACAGTCACTCAGTGCCCAGCTCCTGCTCTTGGCATGGAAAAGAGAGACGTGCAGCAAAACCACAGAATCACAGACAGGTTTGGGTTGGAAGGGACCTTTGAAGATCAGCTAGTTCCAACCCCTGCTTCCACGGGGATGTGCTGCTTAAAGGCTCTGGGGGACTGGCTCCCTTCCCCAGACTGGCACAGTCTGTCTAGATAAACAAGCTGCTGGAGGTGCCTTTGTGACTCATTTCTGATGGAGGAGAAATACGAGCTTCCCAAGAGGAGGGAGACTTGAATGGAACAGGAGAAGCAGTAACCCAGTTCCTGTTTGGAGGAACATTAATTGCATTTCTTGCTGGGATATTATGGTTATACTAATTGAGAATTGAAATATTATTTTAGCTGGAGTAGGTCTCTGTTTTCATTCAACTCTGCGGAACATAGACTACATTCACTCCTTGATATTTTTTTCCTACCATGGTGACAGGAAAACTTCTAGGACAGTTTGTTTACTGTTTGTTTCAGCGTATTGCCAAATTTTATGAGTCGATACATCTAATTTTCAGATATGTGCACTTCAGTAGGAAAAACTCCACTTAAGAGCTGAAAGGCATGCATCATGTCAATAAAGGCAATATTATCACATTCGATATTGTGATGAAACATGTACATATTTAATGATTTCTTGCTGGCTTCTGGACTGAATTCCTATCAGGCATTCATGTCTCTCCTCATGCTCACTGTCTCTTTGCTTCTGCTGCTATCAAGCAACACCATGCTTAATAGAAATCTTCTGCCTATCTCTTAGCAAGTAATGGCTCCATGCAATCTGGCTTGCATTGGGTATGGAGAATTTGGGAGAGTGCTTTTTCATTGTTTAGGTAAATGTTTCCTCTTTGATCCAACATCTGCCCTTTCTGCTGCTCACACTGCAAATCGATGTGGATCCAGTAGAAGGATGGGAGGCATTTATAGGGCTTCCTGTTATGGAGTAATTTGGGGAGCATCGTTTTCCCCTGCTCACTTTTTGCCTTCAGCAGCAACAATCTAATTCTTTGTGTTTTCGACGGGAAGACAATTCTTCGTCTCGCCCTTTCCTTCTAGTTCTCCCTGAAGGCTATAGAAAGAATGAACATGAATAACCAAGCAATGAAATCATTAAATAGTCTCGTTTACTGTTATCTTTCCAAGAACAGTGAAGGCATTAAAGTTCTGAAACCTTTTTTCTTGAAGCAAAGATTGCAGCTAGAACAGGAAATGACACAACATAAATTCAATTCCTGACAATTATTATAACATGAAAGGGAAATAGTATAAATCACTGTTGTTAAACACTCTGTTCATTGGCTAGATCTGGCCCATTTGAGCTATTTATCTAGTTCCTGTGACAGATTCAGATTTTGCACCACACATGCTTTCATTTTTTAAAATATATGTTTCAAGTTTTTATGCTTCTGAAAAAGAGTTTCTGCATATGCACTGAGTAGAAGTTGGTGAAAGCTCATGCATAGTTGTCTTTTTTAAACTACAGAACACAAAGCATGTTATATTTGAAAAGACAAAGTCTAGCCCTTTTCATTTCAGTTGGTGTTAACACTTGAACTTAATGATAATTTATGTGGTTGACATTGAAATGTTTCTAAGAAGTTGGCTTTAAGGAAAGATAAAGATGCAAATTGGAGGGTTTTGTATAAAAAAATAATTAAAAGTACATGCATTTTGGGGAAAAGGAAATCAGAAACACATGCATATCTGTAAAGCATACCTAACAAAAAAATTGACAAAATTTGACAAAAAAATTGTTAAAATCCTATGCAATGAAGGTGTGAAGCATAAAGAACTGAAGAAAAATAGACCCATCTGGGAAACTGTTAAGAAAAGAGCTGTGTTGAATTCTCTATCCCAGCTGTATACAACGCTGACCCAGAGTCTCCTGAGGGTCTCTTAGTTTTAGCCTTTTCAAGGGCGTAGTGTAATATATTAGAATAAATAAGAGTTTAATAAAATTAATTTTTTGCTTTTAATATTAATGCAAACATTGACTCATTTAGTTATAAATACAAATAGTACCAGTAAGATATTCTTCATATATGAGATTTATTTCACAGCAATAACCATTTGGTCACATATTTTATTGGCTTCTCACTTAAATTGCAGTGCTGCCTAAGGCAGTTGCTGTTAGAAACAGAATACTGCCCTGACAGACTTTTGAATCAAAAACTAGGGGCATGCTTATTTTATACTCCAATGCATTAAAATTTACTACTTGCTTTCCATGCTTTAAGTAAAGTTACTTCATTAGGAACGGGAGATATATTTTTATGATGTACTCAGAAATGCAGTATTTTGAAACAAATCATTCTTTCAACAGAGTAATTCAAGAAGTGTGAAGCCGTAAAATCCAAGAAAAAGATGGATTTTAAGAAGGAAAACTATTCTGGGGAATGGGATATTCTATTATAGAAAAAAATTAAAGAATCTAAGAGTCATGTCTTCACATACTATTCCTAATTTAGCTTTGAAGTACTTTGCTTTAATTCTTAATCCTGTCTTGAAAAAGCCAATGATAGATTGTGAATATTGCTATTTTTATGCTATAACTTACTGCATATTATACGTAATATGGACACCAGAAAAAATATTCAAGATCTTAGAAGTTTTGTGTCCGTCTGGAATTTGGTATTGCACAGACAGAGACCTTCAACAGAATCAAGACCTTCAACATAAAATAAATTTTTATCTTTTTTTTTTATCATCATCATTGGATTTTTTGGGGGTTTTCTTTATGAAAATGAAGTTACACAAAAAATTGTGGCATTGATTTATTTCTGTCTTGAATGTACTACTTATAATAAAATTTTCACACAGAAATTTGACTTCTACTGAAATCTAAGACTCTAAATTTTATTAATGGTTCAGTAGAAATAGATATGCTTTACAGGCTGGTTACGAATCGGTGATTCTTACTTGTTCATATACATAACCCAATTGTCTTGTAGTTAACAGTGAGTAAAGAGGAAATATTCAATGTATACACTGTCCCTCATGAGGAAAAATTTTATTGGTCTCAGACACCAGCTAGAAATTGGGAAAACTAAAACATAAAGCCACTAGGTTCCCTTAAAAGCTGAAATTCCTCCAGTCACCAGCTGTGTGAGACAGTACTTGAACACAGAAATCTCTCTTCAGAAGGAGGACTTGTGAAGCCAGGATGGCAGAGCAGCACAAGGCATATGAAGAATCAAAGAGGGGCTCCTGTTCAGTGAGAGGGCAGAGGTGCATTTAGTGCTGATCCTCTTTCCTGGGGGTTGCACTCTTCTGTCCACGTCGCTCTGCAGGCCTGCCCTCTGTCCCAGTGTTTGTCACACCGATGGTTTGTAGTTCCCAGCTCCAGTCCTGCCCTTTGAGCCTTGCAAACCTCGCTGCTGTCTTTGGGTCATTACCACAGGAGTGAACTGGGACCAATGGGGACCCTCTAAAAGGGCCTGAAGTCCTTGTCATAGACAGATCGGGGCCTTCTCAAAGTCTTTTGTATGGCCAGACCCTCCCAAAATCCAAAACTGTACCCCAAAGAGTTGCCTCAGACTACACTTGCCACTTCTGGTGTGATAGATTGCACAAATGAAACTCACTATGGGAATATTAAGGGTTTTTTTTCACTAGTAGAGAACTTTTTACTTCCCTGGAATTTCAGGACATGACTTTAATTTATATTGTAATAATTTCAAGTAAGAAATTAGTATAATATATTAGTACAATAAATGTATTGCATGCATTAGTATCATTCATTATGACTTCTCCAAAATTATAATACTGATATTTTCTAACATTCAGTTCTCTCCATTATGGTAGTGGGATGGTTAAAGCATCTCATTATAGATCCACAAAGTTCCCAGATAGATTAGTTCAGCAGAAAATAGGTCATTTAGTAGGGAAATGAAAGGCAGATGTGTATGAAATTAACCATCACCTTCTTTTAACTGGTCCTAGTTAAGGAATTATGTTTTGTTCAAGTATGATAATTTTGACAGATCATTTTTTATCTGGGTTTATTCAGGAAGATAACCAAGACAAGACCCAAACCACTCATTTATAATGAGGGAATAGCTTCAAGACCCATGTCCAGCTGCATTCAAAACTACACCTAAGATTCCCTCCTTTCCATCTTCACAGTGTATTTAACGTGAAGAGTCCCATGATGGAATTATATCATCACAAAAGAAGTTGTTTCTCTTTGGAAATGTTGGCTTCAGCCCCTTGAAACCTGTTGAAATATGCTACTGCAGTTTAAAGCCAGGGGCCTGCCTCTGAAGGGACTCATCCTAGTGGCAATCTGGGGCTACTTTATGCGATTGTGTAAATGTTCACTGCCTTGTCTACCAGGGATGCTTTCTCAGAATAGTACACAGTTACTGAGAAGGAAGTCTGAAATAAATCCCTCTGTGGTGAAATTCAGGCCTGGCTGATGTTAAGGAGAAGTCTGGCATGGGCTGTAAAAGGCCGGGATTTCAACCTTTATCACACCACCCCCACCCCTGAGGAGAAGGGGTTGTTATTTATTTATGTGGTGCCATTAGTGTGTGAGGCACATCGGATGTGCTCTTGGCTGGTGCAAAGCCACACTGCTCCATCAATTCCTGTCCTGCCCCCATTCTCCAGGGTGCAGTTCTCGCTGCCTGGAACAGCTGGAGCAGCCATGGGAATGACAGCAGAATTAAGACTGTAGTGCAAAATTTTCACACCTCCTTACGATCTGCCTTTCTAAGCCAGAGCTTTTAAGGAACACAAATCAGCTCTCAAGAGACACTTTATTTATTTATTTGCATTTTTATAAAAGAAAAATATGTGTTGGGATGCTGTGCCAGCATTTATAACCATCCACTGAATAGAGTTTACAGTAATACACTCTGGTCATTAGCAAATCTTGATAAAATTCCTGTTATCAGCATGCAATTGAAAAGCAGATCAATATCCTCGTCTGTCTCAGACCTAATTGCATGGCTTCCATTCTTCTCTCTTTTTTTATTAGCAGAAATTTTGTCCGCTCAGGAGCAGAGGACTGAATTTCAGAGGTGATGTCCATGAGATTCCTCTGAAAGTCCTTCATGGACACCGGATTGGGCTGGAAGGAGATGGTGAGTTCCATCTCTTTCAGTCTTGGATAATGACCTATTATGAGCAAATCACATTACTTCTTGTGTCTCCACCTGCTTGGAATTTAGTTTGGCTATTTGGGTGTAAGGTGATATCAGGGTAGAATTTCTTGGGGAGTTTTTGTACTGGACTTTGCACTGCTGAATTGTTATCTGAAGCTCTTCATTATTAATATAAAACAAACAAAAAAAAACCCCTATGGCATTTTCAGAAGAAGCTGTTTTTTCAGGGTGAAAGCAAATCTCCAGTCATAAAAAGTCTAATAAAATCAATATGTAAACTTTTAGTTAGAAATACAGCAACTGTTGCAAAGGCTTTAGTCATCACATTGGCATCAAGTGGCCCAAAGCTAGTTTTTTTCTGCTAGTTTGAAACATGAAGTGTGGTTTCAAGATCAAATTCCTTTTATTCTGATGCTATGGAACATCATCTGCCTCCATCTTGATACAAGGATAAAAGCTCACTCTCACATCAGCTTGGCTTTACTTGGTTTGGTGAATAAATATAGTAAATGACCAGGGAAGTATCTTGGGGCAGGGTGGGGCAGTTGTGGGTTGTCTGGGCTTTTTTTTTATCTTCAGGGTAGTTAAGCACTTGAATGGGTCATCCAGAAAAATGTGGAAACTGCAACCTTGGAAATACTCAAAAGTTGACTGAACAAGAACCTGAGCAAACCTGCTCTTCTTGGTCTTGTTTTGACTGGGGCATTGGACTCAATGACCTCCAGGAGACTATTCTAACAAAATGTGCTATAATTCTATGACCTTAACAGTAAATCATAAAATCAGATGAGCAATCACAGCTTCCTTATGCAAAGAAGACCAGAACAATTTCCTTGCTGAGATAAATTTCACTCAATTTGCTCAGGGCAAAACTGAGCCTTTATTGTTCACAAAAATAGGGGTCTACTCCTCAGCTGGAATCCCAATGTACTGAAATACAATTATACCTAAATATAGGGTAGAATATTTAGTAATATGCAGCAATAGTTACACACTGTATAAAGCAATCAGTGACTGAAAAAGAAAAGCCCAAATCTGAGATGTAGAGAAAGGATTAATTTTCTCTGAGAGCAGAACACATCCAAGAGTTTCATAGAACCAGAAAAATGGGTTGGGTTGTGTCATGGTTTAGGATTCTCCAGTTGAGCGCTCCCATGGTGCTGTTTCCCCTCACCCCTCCGACTGGTGGCACAAAAGGCCCATGTGAAAAGAGAATTTGAATTTTGAGTCTAGTGAGTTCTGTGTTTTAGTGGGGAGCTTTTCAGGATGACTTCTTTCTATCTAAGAGCCCAGATCAAATTGATTCAGGTCTTTTTTCATAGCCGTTGAACCCCCACCAGAGGTACAGTAAATCATAATTGTTACTTCACAAACAGGAGTTCAGATAACTCAAAAGAATAAGAATGATTTTGCCTTCTGTGGTTCTCACTTAACTAATAAATATTTACTAATTCTTGCTTGTTACTCTTCTTAGGTGTAACTCTGTCAGATTAAATGGTGCTACCAAGGATACCACTTCACAGAGCATTCGAAAGAGGCCATGCACATCACCTGCTATAATCCCCCCATAATGGAAGCCACAGGCCCTCTTAACTAATTTCTAGCTCAAACCCAATGGGGATTATACCAATAGAGCATTGTCTCTGGTATAATACTCATTTTCAAATTCCTAATGGTTTAGAACCCATTATTTCTCTGCAATTCTTTTTCTTTACCTTCAAAATGGGAAGTGGACATTTAATTTTAGCCAATTTTTTTTAAGCTTCAGCTTTCAGCCTTCAGATCTGCCAGGCTGGAGGACTCTACAAACAAATTTTTACCCCTGAAGCAGGTACTTCAGGTTCCCTCCATCTTCTACCAAATATGAAAGCAGGTTAAGCTCTTTATGCCATTTTTTCTAATCCTTTCATTATTCTTCGAGTGCTTCCTTAAGATATTAAACAGGGAAAATCCCGAATCTTTGTATTATTCATGAACTAGAACGGAACACAGTATTTCAGCAGCCATGGTATCAGTGCCAGATACAAAATATTACCTACATACTCTATGTACACCTTTTTAAAGATCAAAGCAATCACGTTTCTTTAATGGAAGAGTGAAAAATTATTCTTAACACAGTCAGTTGAGATAAGCCAAGGTATTACATTCTGTTTTAAAGGGATACTTAAATACTTTATATAAAATTGGGGGGAGGAATCAGCCAAAGTGCTGATCTTTATCTCAGAATATCCTAAAGCCCAAGAAAAAGGTATCAACATAGATACCATAGTGGGTTTAAATTCCTTCTCCATGGATTTACTAGGAGTTCCTCCACACATGAACTCAGATTCAGAAGCAGTCGAACGTCTGGACTTCTCATGTGGACTGAGTTGCCTTCCTCCATCTGTCCCCCACTGAACAAAGTGCTGAATTCTCTTGTGCTGAGACTCAGACTGTCTTTATGTTTACGGTGTTTCCCCTGCTCAGCATGCTGCCTTCTGAGGAGTGAACATCCATTGTGCCTCAAGTGTCCCCCTGGGGGCCCAGATTCACTCCAAGCTGTTTGAAGATATGGGTTTAAGACAAGCTTCAGATAACAAGAATGTAAAAACCTTACATTGGACCCAAGCCTGCCCCTGACTCTTAAGACAGACAGGGATGTCCCAGCACACACACACACACACACCACACAGACATCTCCACCAGGCTCCCTCACAGGATTCTGGAATTCATGTGTAGCAAGACACTGCAGGCTGTGTAGACAGATGAGTTAAAGGCATTCTTTTGCCAGATCCGTGCCATATTGGAAAGGTGAAAAGCCGCTTTAAGGCGCTTTTTTGGCCTTCCGTCCTCCAGACTGCAGAGCCTGTGAGCTCCATGCTTCATGCGTCTGCATCACCTCACGCAGCAGGTTGGGTAGCCCCACTAATTCAGAGGTATAAATTCCAGCAGAGAGCAGGCATTGCAAACTGGAGCCCTGCAGCTCTGAGGTCTATTCATAGATCTAACCATAAACCATGGTCCCTAGTGCTCAGCCACCCTAAACAGTGCTTTTGAGGAACACCCTCTAACAATACCTTGCAGGGCACAGGGAAGGCAAGAATACAATTGTGGCTCCCAGACTCTCTTGACCCAGTTGTAAATTGCATCTGGGTAATAAGAACTACAGCTTACATGAAAGTGACTTCCTCTGTCTGACTTTAATTGTTTTATGGAGACAGATTGCCTAGGAACCTTGCCGCTTCTTCAGTAATAACCCTTGGATTTATGATAGATCCCAAGATTTCCTCCTTTGAAGAAAGTTCATCAGTGTCTGAGCAGACCTTGGCTCTTCTGCCAGGAGAGTCGTGCAGACACACGTTTTAAGCCACCCAGCTCATCGATGAACAACTACAGAAACTCAGGATGTTGTCTGGGTGCAGGGCACTGACATTTCCACAATTTCCCTCTAAACAGGGAGCTACTGTAGTTCCCCTGTCTGCTGGACGTGCCGCTGATGCAGTTCAGGTATTATTCCCTGTGCCACAGGCACAGTCATGTCTTCAGTAAAGAATCCTCTCAAGGTTGGAGAGGGGGTTTTGGTTTGTTTGTTTGTAAAGCTAAAGATTGATGACCTGATCAGTTTGTTGCTATCATTTACAACAAATCATCAACTGAGGTAAATAAACATTGCTCTATTTATTTCAAGGGAACAAATCTTCAGCAGGAAGAATTGAGAGGTAATGGGAGATTTCTTTTGAAGATAATGATATGAGCCAAGGATAAAGAACATGAAAGATCCTTCAGAAAAACTTCTAATCTCTCCCCTGCCATTGAATCATTGCTCTACTGTAAGCACATGATTGCACCCACCTCTCTTTAGTTAAAAAAATCGCAGGTTTAATTATATAAAAAATAAAACATCCTCACGTCCCTTAAATGTAGTATTTATTATCCTCCTTTAATTTATTTAGATTTTATTCAAAGTATGAGCCTTTAAAGGCTCAGTTTTAATTCATTTACTATCTGTTGAGAAGTAGCAGAAAGGGACACCTCCTATCTTGGCTGACAGGAGAGAAAAATCCGTAAAATCATGGGAGCGTTAACATTGGAAGGAGGGTTAGGAGCAGGACAAGAGGTTTGAAATTTCTCTCCAAATAACATGAGTCACTTACTTTAAGTGCAATGCTCATGATGGCTGTGCTACATCCAGTAAGTGTCACTGTAGATTGTTTTAGCTGTGAAATGAATCAGAGGTGTTTCATAACTGCACAGTTGGCTTCCTCTCTGCTGGTGAGTATGACCTCTCCTCCATGGCAGAAGCAATACACTGCAAAACACAAGGTGAAAAATCCTAGTTTAAAACAATAAAAGAAGTTCAGTGACAAAGTAGTCTTGTCTCATGTTTTCAAAAAAAATAGTCTTTCAGTGGCAGAGTGGGACTGATAAGATTTGAGGCATGTTTCCTGCTCTGGCACCAGCTTCTTTTCTGGCTTCGGGTAAGCAGTTTCAGATGCATTTTGCACCAGATGTCGAATCAAAACTGGAGCTATGGATTTTATCCTTTTTCCCATGAAAATTATTAAAAGCTTTATACTCCAATTTGAGCAGCTGTGTAAACTGAGTTGTGAAAACTTCTAATACCACTTGGGACAGCCCAGTTAGGAGTTGTGCCTGAAGTCTACAGGCATTCTCAGTCTCTCATAGGTGATAATACTGCTTCACAAGTGTGCATGCCTAGTCTGTACACCATTGTGTATTTCAACATCAGTTAGCACAATTAGCTCAAAATCCAGCTTGGGGCCTTTGGAATACTTTGACACTAACATTCAGAGTAGTCTTAGTTCTAAATTTCATTTGCAAAATGATCAATCTGATTGCCAGCGGAAGACATAAAGTGCATCTTTTATGACAAGGGGAGAACTGTTTCGGCCTTACTAATTTTAGTTTTGGTTTTATGTTATTTACTTTCACTATTTTTAGAGGTTTTTCCTCCTTTTGCATTGCTCTTTATTCCCCTGCTTTTATTTGTGACTGCCTGTGTTTAATTTCTGATGTAATTGAATTTTGTACTGCAGAAGGACCAACGCTATATATATTAGGTTATAATATGTAGCTATAAAAAACTGAAGATACTGTCTAGAAATACCAGTTACATACACTTGCCTGAAAAACTGAGCTCAGTTTCCTAACTGAGTAATCTAAAAAAGAAAAACAATAATAAAATTCTTTGAACCTTTCCTCCACTTGCTAAGCAATTAACTTGTCTCCTACATTCAGTGCACTCATTTCCTCTCCATAGGAAGAGAATGGCCATCCTGGGGTGGGCATGGAAGTCTAAGACAGATTTCAGGATATGAGAATGAGATATGAAATTGTCTGTGTTAACTACCCATATTTAACTCAGTATGTCTTCATCTTTCCAAAATATATTTGTACACTTCAGTAACACACCTCCCTAAACATTATTTTGATAGGCTTTTTAGTTCTGTGAAGTAAATAAGAATTACAGAGAAACATACTGTATGGTATGGGGCAGTAATCCAAAAGAAAGAAAGAAAAAATTAGAGAAACAACAGATGAAATCAAGAACTTTACAGATGACCTTCCTCAGTTTTGGTGGGGAAGTTTTACGTGTTTCAGTGTATCTGCTTTAATCTTTTTACTGCCTTCAGTCCAATTGAAAAGGCCTGAATCAAACTGCAGAATAAAGACACTTGTGGAATCTGGAGATATTAAATTATGTTCTTAAGTACGCATGGTGGGATATAGAAAGCTGGCAGCTCTAAAGAGCACTAGGATCCTAATGAAATTTTCTGAAAGAGAGAAAAGATTAGTAAATCTCAAAGGGCCAGTTTCTGTAAGGCTGAATGCACTCAATACTCCTACTGAATTAAAAAGTTCAAATTAGAGAGAGTTTGGGGTTTCCTTGGAGCAAGGGTGGGGTGGGGAAGAGGTAACAGTGAGAGTAATCGAACCATTGGAGGCCTAAGATCATAGCAAATTCTTACTCTTGCAGCACTTCAGGCAGTCCAAAAAGATAATGTGGATCAGGCTGAAATGGTGATGCTAACAGAGGTGCCATTGGCTGAGGATAGTGCCACGAGCCACACCGGATGCCGGAGCAGGCCTTTCAAACCATCCTTTGGAATCATGTGCTCGGCATCTTACAGGGAAGGAACAAAATGTGCAACTGATCTCATCTAAATTTAGCTGCATGCAATTAGGTTATCTAGATTCAATTAGTCATCCTCATTCCTGAAGAGTCAACGGAGGCAGATAGCACAATGAGCTGCCTTCAGGAGGTGTCTGTTCCTCTCCACTCTGCAGGAAGATCAGGAGAGCTGAATTACATTGATTAACTTGTAACTGGCAAAATTAATTCAATCATCTCTGCTTATGTCAAAGTAACCCTTCAATCCTTTTCAGTTGCTGAATGATGATTTATCTTCTTGGTTCCTCCTGCCTGGCCCTGTTGGGACTCTCTGGGCTTACTCATGATTCATATTGCATTAGGAAAAACAGAAGCTCTCCTTCTGCATTCACTAAAAGGCCTAATGATTTAAATCCATTCGTACATCATGTATTGACTTTATGCAAACTAAACAAGAGAAATCTACTGAAATATTTGGTTTATTTGCATTGAATTCTTTTTATTGTTTACAGTGTTATATTATTTATAACATAAAATAGGAAGGCTGGACTTCAGGAGTATACTTTCACTCCAGTAGAAGATCTGGTTTGTGTTAATTTGGTATGTGCCGGAAAAAGGAAAATAGCTATTTTTGTTAGGAGGGACACATCCTTTAAGAAAGGCCTAATCTTTTCTTGTACTAGCATTTAATTGTAGACCTACTACATCAATTTCATGAAAGGATAATGCATTTTTGCAACACCTGTCCTGCATTAGCAAATATCCATCTCTTGCAACTACTTTTAACAAATCCAGAAGTATATGAGGAAGTGTAAAACATGTATTACATGATCTATTACAGGTCACAGATTAACTGTTGGCTTTTGTCCTTAGATGTTTCATTTGTAGAAGAACATACGATGCTGTGAAGCAGCTCCAGATCTTAAAATTCCTGCATTTTAGTGATTTTATTTTGTTCTTAATGGGAGTACTCTAGTACATGAAGTACATTCCTTCACGTGAGGAAATTTTCACAGTAGCATTTTCCTTTGAGCACTGGAGAACACAACCCCACAGGTACCCACTGCCAGCTGTCCACAGATAACTCACCAGAATAAATAATATCTGGTCCTGCTATTGTGCCTGTAAAATGTTTGAGAAAAATAAAACCAAGTCTTGAAATAAAGGAAGAAAAATTTCGCTCTTCTAGCTTCGAACCTACAGGACAAATTAATCTCTGAAAAAGTTCCCCCCACAATTTTAGTGGTGAATTTGTGCTTTTCACAAGTGTTTTCCTGGAGGAAGATATCTCTGCTGGTGGATTCACCTTCACATGCAGCATTTTCCCACAGGGAATAGCCCATAAGCACTGAAATCAGTAATGCAAATTGCGAACCACCCAAGGTGATGATCTAATTTAGCTGGGGTTTGTTTTCAATTAAGAACAGGCAGGATTTTGCTGCTTTATTTTGCCTGTCATCTAGACACCTTCCTCTTCCCCCCTAAGGATACTTTTATTTATTTTAGACAATTTAAGTGAAAGACAAAAGAATTTTTCCTTCAGTTGAGGTAGTTTTGCACAAGGGGTAAAGTTGATTCTAAGAATACAAAGAAAATCAAGTTCAGATATTTCTTTTTATTGATTGTGCAAAATAAATGAGGAAAGTGCTAGGTAAAGGTCCATTCAATATAAGGATAAACGAGGTGAATCTTCTCTACATAGCTTTTCTAGTTCTGTGTTTATGGTTGGAATAAAAAAATTGCCCAAATGCCAGGGGATACATGGAAAAACCCCATTCTACTACCCCAGGCTGAGGTCTGTACAAAATTCAGTGTTAATACTTCCTGGATTCTCAGAATTATTTTATTTATTTGATTATGCAAAGCTTTGCCTAGAGAAGGTATATGGTTGTAATATAATGCAGTTCATATCAAACTCTGTTTTGTTTTGATAATTTCAAGAAAATTTGCTGTGATGTGAATGCAAATAAGTTCCACCTATCCACAAATATTTTAAATATGGAAGCTTGCTCAATCTGGGGGTGGACGAATTTCATGAAAACATGGCCAGAAGGCTAATTTAGTTGAATAAACTCTTATCTTCCTCCAAACCAAATGTCTTCGGTTTGGAATAAATAAATTAGAAACAAGCTTGAGGTTATTGAAAGGAGAATATTCACACAGGAGTTTACACTGTTTTAGTCAAACTGATTATATATAGGCAACAGATAATTTTAGTAAACTGCAGGAATTTGTAAACATTATCTAATGTGTCAAATGCATTTCTTTAGCCTGATATCTGTTGGCAAACTTATTTGGATTCAGTGGAGCTGATGAAAAGAAAAAGGCAAGACCAGAGAGTTAGGAGGAGCAAGAGTTTGTTGTATTCATCCATATTGCATTGAGTTTTTCAACACCTTGAACAAATTAGACATTAAAGAGAATATACTCTTTCAGTACAGGGCCGCTAAATACAAGTGCCATGAAGAGGTCTTGAATTATCAACAGCTGAATCTGTTAGAAAGCACCAACTGTGAAAATTGCATTCAAAACCAAGACTGGGTCCTTAGGGTTTGGACAAAGCAGTAAGTTTTGCTAAGAGGACACATTGTTTGGTACTGTTCTTGCAACACAATTATAAGCTTGTAAGATAGACCAGGTGTCTGACAAATATGTAGTCAGGCCCAGAGTTTTTCAGCAACCATCAGTGTGCTCAAAGATATATTTTTACTTACATACTCCATTTCAATTAGCTATTATTTTTAGTGGAAGAGAAACTAAAAAAGTTTAAACACTAAATCTTTATTTTTGAGTACTGCTAGAAAGATATTTTAAAATTAATAATATAGCAAAACAAACCAGTTTGGACCAAAGAGGATACTTTAAATTGACTGTAGTAAGTTTTTTCCATCTTGCCACAGGAAAAAGAAGTGTCTTATTTCAGTCTGAGTTATCTCTTCCTCTTTTTTTACGTCAGAAAATGAACCAAGCCAAACCTTAATTTGCACAGCTCCACCTTTCTGTCAGAATTTTTTGTGACCGCTGTGAACCAAGACAAACTTACACAGGCAGCAAAGCCATTAGAAGGGCAAACAGGAAGTGAGTGTTGATTCTTGGTAGTGGTGGAGATATGGTACCAAAGAACTTTGAAAGAAGTAAAGACATAGATTTACATCTCCTTTCTTTATTTGTTCATCTACATTTTCCAAGTACCCTTTTACATGGGAAGAATTTACTCATGTGTTGCATGAACCTGCTGCCTGAACCTGTGCCAGGTTTGCTCTCTGCTGCAGGAATAACAGCATGATAAAAACTGGATATGGATTTCTGAAACAGCACAAAATTTCTGCAACAAAACTACAAAAAACATCTCAAATGTCTACAAAGAAAAATTCTCAGATACCTATGGAGGTCTTCTTTCCAGCTCGAGGAAGAGAAGTGTGAGCAATGGCTGATCAGCTTCGTTCACGCTTGGGACCCTCTCCCCAATCTACCAGGGGTTTTCACAAAATCTTATGTTGGCTCAGTCCTACTTTCACTGGCTGTATTATATTAGTCAATTAAACAGAACAGCACTGGCACATTATTATCTGTGCTGTTAAATAGTTGGCACATTCCCTGAAGCAATTTTGCCCTGGTGTTTTCCCAGAAATTACCCAGACATGGCAAGACATTCACATCAGGCATAAGTGTTCAACCAGCCTCTTTTGGGGGCATTAAGCCATGCAGATGTGCATGTGTTATATCCATTGTCTCTATAAGAAATTAGTCCCTTGGTACTTTTATTTATGGTATAGTCCCTGAGACCAACAGGAATGAACTTAAGGTATTTTTCCAAATATAAGATAGTTTCAAAGCATATAAACAACATTAATTGTCAAAAGGCTTTTACTTTTACTAGAAATCCATTCTAAAAAAGACATTCTAAATGCTTATGGACATCCTAATTCTGAAATGTAATATGAATTATTGAATTGTCAAAACAAAATCACGTTTAGGACTTTCCTTTTCTCTGTTTCTCCTGCTGTAAAATGAACAGTGCCATGGACCAGTTGAACATTTTTCTGGTGCATGGAGTGTGTCTTACCATTCACCTTATGTGTGATGGAGAAAAGTACAAGATTGCTTGCGCGAAGCTATTAAAGAAACTTGCATCAGACTCAGCTTGACAAATTCATTCTATTAATTAATTACATTTGGGGACATGGTTTAAGAGAGAAGGAGAGGTGCAAAAGTAACTGCACAAATAGGTGTTGAAATGCAAGTTACTGTGTAATATCACTGGATCTAATGCCAGGGCTTCGCTGCTTGGGTGCCCTTAAAGAGCGTAAACCTGTGCTAAGTGATGATCTGACTGTACTGGGATGAGATACGATCTTTAAGGCAAAACACATGAGATTTGGGCATGGCAAGAACCTGCCACTGATTACAAGGCACTGGGCAGGTGCTGTAGAGGCAGCAGAGTAAATAAGAGAAACAGGTCCCGAAACTGTGGCAAACCAAGCCTGGATTTTCTGAGGGGAGCTGCAGCAGCAGCAGGAGAGTGTCTGGTGCCTTGGTGCTGCCGGGTGCTGCTGCATGCTCTGAGCCATGCACCGCAGCAGCTGCCCAGCTGTGCAGCCCTGCAGCTCCTTTGCCAGGCTGCAGCTGCTCTGCTCCTCAGCAGAACACATCTTTGAAAGGAACAGGACACAAGCAGTGACTTAAGGAAAAATGCAAGAGGAACGGGCATAAGTTGTTTGTTGTTCTTTTGTTGTTGGGTTGGTTTTGGTTTTTTTTAATACTCTTCTTTGGTAAAACCTGTGTTATAGACTGATATTAAATGTGAACAGAAGCTCTTAAAGTAGAAACAAGACTTTCAGACCTTAGGTCTACCAGTAAAGTAATCAGGACCAAGACCTGAACCTCTGCCCTTGAAGCCAGCTGGCATGATCTGCCCATATCCACCCTGTCAAACCACCCTAATCTCCAAAGCATCCTGGTTTCACCCAGACTGGCTCCTGGGCAGGTCCACAGCCTCGGCTTTCTCTGACCGTGCTTGGAGAGAGTGCTGGGCAGCTACCGGCAGTACCGAGACAGGTCTGGTACTATTTAGTTCAGGAGCATAGAGGGAGCCTTAAAATATACATCAAGTCATCTGTTGCCTTAATTCCACAGATTTCAAAGGATTTAGGCCAGAAGGAAACTTGCCCTAAGCTGTGCATTGTTGCAGCATGCTCATTATCACATTTGCCTTTGACTTGCACAGCTGTAAATCCATGGAAACCAGAGTAATTCAGGGATGAATCAGGTCCATTATCTCCTCGTGTTTGTACAGCATTTAGCACAATGGTGCCCTGATCCTGATGGGAATTCATGTTATTTTAGGACAATCAGAGCCTTCATTTGTTAAAATAAAGTATATTTTTAGCCAGAGCCAGTTCCAGTGGCAATGTATGGGGAGTGGGGGTGGAGTGTGTGAATGAAGGGGAAAGCACAACTGATTTCCCACCACATGACTCTGAGCACACCTATCATATGCCTGAGAGATTGTCTCCCCTCCTAGTCAGGATGGCTCTGAAAATATGACCAGTGGGGGCTCAGAAGCTGAGATAGAAAACAAAGAACAAAACCTGTGAATATTATTGCTTCTTTTTAAAATGAGTTGCATCATTTTTAGGTTGCTCAGGATGTGAAGCCCAGTGTCTGATTTTGGAATATTTGGTGTTCATTTTTTGGTATTTTTAACGCTTTTGCTGAAAAGTAATAAATCAGGTGCGGTGCCATTGCTTTCCATGGGAAGCTACATCTCAAAGATGTAATTTGCTCAACACTATTTTTTCCCCCCATGCAAATAAAAGGAACCAGGAACACTTGAAAAAGCAAGAGCTGTGCTGTTCCCCATGTTCAGAGGTGCTTGTTTCAGCTCTTTTATGAAATCTTGTTAAGACCAGTAGGTCTTATAAACTCTAATGAGATACATATGTGGAACATATATAAAGACATTACACATGTCTTACAAAATATTTACTATATAAAGAACCCAACTGTGTGTAGTTATTTTTCAAAGCAGAGGTAAGTCCTAGGAGAAGACAGAAAAAAACACTAATTGAAAATCATAATCCTAGTAGGGCTTATTCCTAGTTCCTCTTAGTTTAAAGCTCAAATATGTGCTCCACATTCAAGTTATTTTCACAGATATAGATGGGGAAGATTGAATATCAGCTGTCATTAATCTAGTGTCCTGACATGACATAATCACCATTACTCCCAGTAAATATGAGCTGATACTTTCAGCTTAGAAACATTAGAAGCACATATTTTTACAACCAAAAATTACAAGCAATTATTCCTAGAGTAGTAACAACAAGTTCTTAAAACCAACATGTGAAAGTAGGAAGCTGCTTTCCAATCCTAACTTACCTTCTAGGAAAAACAGAAATATAAAGGTTAAGCTGTTTCAAAGCTGCTAGCTTGTTTTTCTTCAAGCCACTTTATTATCTCACTGAAATATAATCTTAAAAATTCTTTCAGTGAAAACCCGTGTTCTGAAAAGACTGTTAATTTTATTTAACATTTGAAAGTCCTCTTCTGATACTGTTGTTCTTAATTTCACAGGTAGTTAATATTCCTTTACTTACTATTTAACAGGAAGCATTTTATTTGATGTGGAGGGTAAACTATTTTGGGTGTGACTAATAGGGAAAGATCTGCCACTTCCATAACTCTGACACTTCCATAACTCCATAGTTTTAAGAAGCATTAATTTCCTTCCAGATCCAAGTTGCCTGTGCGTGTCCCTTCAGTGTGGATACAAGCCAGCAAAGGAGCACTGTGACACAGAGCTACCTGATGCGTGTGTGCCCTTGCTCTGCTGTTGTGTGTCTGTTCTAGCACATCTGGGGAGCTGAAGGCCACCAGCCTCAGCCTGGCTTTGATGTTTCCATGGCTCTGTCAGAATCCACAAGTTGCTGAAGGCCTTTGCGTCTAAAGAATGATTATGTTACAGTTCAATGCATGTACAGAAACGGTGATAGCACTGCCTTTTCTCAAGAGTGACTGCAAGGCAGTGTCCCACTAATATCTACAGGAGTTAGTCTCTGTTTTAGTCTTATGAAACCCTGTTAGTTCAGATCTTTGACAGCCAAGGGGAGAAGATGTGAATTGTATCAAATTAATAGTCAGGGTAGCATCTTTCTAATTCTATCTGAAAACTGATCCCTTAGATCACTATAGGTAGGTTGTTCACAGCTAAAAAATAACCACTTCATTTACTGGCAATGCAAATTGCTGCAAGGCAGCCCAGTGAAGTAGTTAGTCATCTGTGTTCTATTTGCTTTATAAAAGTATGAGATTCATCTGAGCTAACTGAAGTAATTAAAAGTAATTTTTCTAGGTTTGGAATGATGCCCATGGCTTTTTTGTGATCAATAGAAGCTAGTGAGGTTCGTCTGATGTCTCAAAACCTTATGCAATGATTTAGTCTGCGGAGATGCTACCTTTCAGCCCTCCACCTGACGTGTTCATTGAGGAGGAAAAAACACTATTCTTGAAAAGTATTTTAATTCTCATGACATACTACTGATGCCACAAAAAGTATAGTGAATTTTTAAAAGTAATCTAACAGGAAACACAGAAATCTCACTCAGAAACTTCACATTTACACAGATGGAAGATATAGCTCCTTCCCTCTGTTGCAGTCACCGTCAAACATGCAGAATGACAGAACGATTTGGGTTGGAAAGAACCTTAAAGATCCAGTTCCAATCCCCCTGCCACGGACAGAGATACCTTTCAATAGACCAGGTTGCTCAAAGTCCCATCCAAGCTGGCTTTCAACACTTCAAGGACGAGGCATCAACAATTTCCCTGGGTAACCTCTTTCAGTGTCTCACCATCTTCTCAGTGAAGAATTTCTTGCTAATATCTGATTTAAACCTGCCTTCCTTCAGCTTAAAGCCATTCCCCCTTGTCACATCACTGCATCCCCTGGTAAACAGTCCCTCTTCAGCTCTCTTGTAGCAACTTTCAGGTACTGGAAGGTTATTCTGAGGTCTTCTGGAGCCTTCCCTTCTGCAGGCTGAACAGACCTGACTCTCTCAGCCTGTCGTAGGCTGGGATAAAGATGACAGGGCAGCACCCATCAGCACCATCAATCTGCTTCCTGAGGCTCATGCAAGCAGGAGTGCTGGAGACCAGAGCACAGCTTCACCAGGTGGCTCAGCAAGGAGAGCAAGCTGGGAAAGACATTCTGTCACTGGGAAAACAAAGGATATCAAACCAAGACCTATACCACCACAGCTCAGAACTGAGCATTGGTTTTATACCCTCCAGGTAGAGGTGCACCAAATCAGGGCAGAATCCCCAATGGACTAAAGAACAGTCAGTGAACAAATCTTTTATATGGGCTAGGACACACAAAGGAAATAATAGGCTAAAGCATCAGAATTTCTCCAAAATGCGCTCATTCAGTAAAAAGCCTTGTGAAGCTGAAAATGAGGCTAGTCAACATCAAATAAAGCTAATCTACAGCTTTCTTTTATTGAAAAAACCCATCACATAAATGTTACTAAGAATCTAAAAAAAAAAAATCAATGAAATCTAAAGAACACTAAATGGATTTAAGCTTCTTAGGGTACTAAATATAAATAATTTAATAAATTCTGAAGACCAAATGTTAAAGAATACTGAGGAATAACCCCTTAATCTATTTATGGCCCCAGAAATGGTGTTCATAAACATGTGCTATTTTATAACAATTAATTTTCAAGCAGACAGATAGAGGTCTAAATTATTACAAGTCTGAATAAACCTACTCACAGCTAATGGAGCATTTAACCCTGCCTCTTGGGCTACAACTCCATGCCCCTGGATTACCACAGAGCAGTCCAATAACAGTACTGCTCTTAATAACACAGCAAATTATTTCAGTTTGCATCATCTATGAGAGTGATGGAGTAAGACACAATATATTATGGAACAAGGAGGACTAGAAGTATTTGGAAGAGCAGGACACCTTTCTGTCATGGGCACACCTGTGTTCTCCACCAGCACTGTATCTCAACAGTGCTGTGCTTTAAATTGCACCATTAGTTTTCCTTCAGTTTCATGAGTTAATTGAGTACTAAATAGGTCTGAGGGGGGAAGCAAGTGAAAGCATGAAAAAGGGGGCACACCACAGTCAGTCAGAAATATCATCAAATCGATGTTATCTAAAATTTTGCCTCATTCATTAGTCTGGGTTTGTAAATGCAACCTTGAGCTGGTCCCTATCAAGCGGAGATTTGGAGGGTGAAACAGCTGGTCATTATGTACATCATCTGGGCAACATAAAACTTTGTTCGTCATGGAGTTGCTGATAGTTACAAAAGACTGAAAGACTGACCTCAGAATGGAAGACCCAGATTCTGCTTCTTCCTCGGTCTGAATAGATTCAAAGTGAGCTTCTTCCGTTTACAGAAAAATTCTCCAGTTATGGAAGTTACAGCCCAGCTCTGCTGGAACATCAACCTCCCTATTTTGAGGTTGGGTAACTTTTCCTCAAAAATGAAACTGGTATAAGCAAGAGAACGATCTCAGTCTTTGTGATGGCCTTCCTGTCACCCAAGAAGCAAGTCTAGCACTGGGTACTGCTTGTGTACTGGGTACTGTTTATGCATTTTATGTTACACAAAACCAGAAAATAATCCTGAAGATAAAACCAGGCTGGAGCATTGAGTGCACTTAGAGGTTAGAACTAATTTTTCAAAGCTTAAACAAAGTTCAGCCCCAGTGACAGCATCTTCACTTTCTTTTCAGTTTTCACATGGAGATCTTTATTTCTTGACTTTACTAAACAATTCTAGATTTTTTACTGCTTTCTAGTGTTAGCTGCAGCTTTAAGTGTCAAAACAGAGCAATTCTGTGTTGGAACATGTGCCTATACTGGTCAGATGTCTAAATCTTCATTTGCTTTATCGGTTGATGTCTTGCAACATGCTGCATTTCTTTCCTTTTTCCTTTTCTTTTTTTTTTCCTTTTTTTCTTTGTTTTTGGACTACTGTGGAAGGACTATGTCTGCAGAATTAAACTGGGAACTTTGGTCTACTTTCAAGAAATCTCCTTTTAGTGACCTGCTTGCATGGTTAGTTTTACCATCTGATTTCTCCTATGCTCCACCTCTCCTGTTTGCTTATTGAAAAAATGGGCTTCTGTTGTACAAAAACTCAAGTGTATTCTGGGTATGTCTAGACAAACACACAGCTGAAGGTAACAGTGGAAGGGAAATGTATCACTGGCTCATGTAAAAACATATGAAGTCAGGGCACTTAATTGAAGATTTCTTTCTAAATGATTATTCCATGCAATGGTGTTTTGCCAATAAAGCAAAGAGATCATCAAGGAACTGTGAGATGCTTGTCCTGAAAACTTAAAAGGTAGAGGAGAGCTCTTTTTTTAACTTGATAATGATCAAAGGAAGAAAAATAAAATAACCCATTATAATTTTGCATCAGGAAACTGATTCTATCCTTGGTTGCACATAGCTCCCATTGACCTCTGAGTCATTTCCATAGATCTGCTATGAAAATGTTGCCTTAAATATATAACTTGTAGGAAAAGAATTCTTAATTTTCCCACATGAGGAAACTGCAATTTTATACTGAAGTTAAATCAAAGAGGTTGATGCCCTGTGTAAAGACTGCTTTTCAAGATGAAAATAAAATCCTGCCAATAATTCTAGGAATAAGTACTAGAAAAATCCCCACTGAATTCAGCCTCAGTGGAAGCAAGTGCAGAAGCACGTGGTTTGTAAGTGTGATCCTGTCACTGCATGCCATGAGCTCTTCTTGGGAACCTGACATTTTTGAGCAACAAGGAGTCTGAAAAAGAAAAGAGACTGCACTGTCATGTAAGAAGAGGACCAAGCAGGAAATACTAATTTTTATTAGTTACAGTGTGATTACAATGAGAACTTTTCATTCTGACAGGTCAAAAGCCACTATTATTGAAGCTAGAGAGAATGTTTATGGATATGCTGGCAGAATCACAACCTGTTTCCTTACCCTTAGGCACAGAAGATAAAAAACCTCTGTTATTTTTCTCCCTCAAATGAGTCCTCTTTACTGAAGATGCCAGTGAAATTGCAGAAACAGTCACACTGGAGTTCACACTCACTCTGAGTTCGCAGAATGGCATTGACATTCGCAGAGCTACGCCAGAATTACGTGTTTGCATGAGAAGCCCTTTGCGTAGGTTTTCCTACGCACGTGGCACTGCGAAGGCAGAGAGGTCACATGCCTTCCTCCTGCCCAGAGCCATTATGTTCTTGTGTCCAGCATTCAATAGCTCCATTGCTCCCACACTACTGGCGATAGCAATATTCAAATAGCTCTGTTTACTTGCATCTTTAATTATGAATGGGCTTTTAGTCATCCTGAGAAGACCATAGTATTAATTCAGTAATTACCCCAAGAAATTGCCTCATTTAATCTCTGAGTTTGGCTTTGGTGGGATGATTATTTGAGATCTCAAGTGGAAGCACAATAGTCGTGATATCAGCATGGGCTTCACCACATACCGCAGCTGATGCAGAGGTTGTAGAATGAACATATTTTAGAGGGAGTACACAGACTCATGCTCATGTGAATTTATGCACATTGCTATGAGAGCATGCAAATGTTTGCATGCATCAGAGTTAAATAGGAATCCTTTTGGAAAGTGTTTCCACCTACAGTGGTGGCCTTGACCAAAGCCACAGAACAAGATGGCGTAAGGCTGCTGCTGACCACATATCTCATGAGTGTATTTTTACTTCCATCTGACAAAAATGCTTTCCTTGACTTGGCTTTCACAGTTGTGATGCCCAGTTTTCTCTCTATTTGTTTTAAGGCAGAATTGACTGTCTTTAAATTTAGAACTTAGTATTAAAGCAAAAGCTTTCTGTAAATATATTCAATTAACTCTCTGATGATTGCTGCCAAAACCTCAAACTCAGTTGTAAACTAACACACCATTGTTATCATGGTTTTAGAAACTTGAGTCGCTGCTGAGTTTTCAGAAGACATCTCAGCAGACATCTGCCTTTCAGAGACAGATTAAATGAGGGTTTTTTAATAGCAAATGTGGTAATTTGGGGATTTGGTTTTACTGACTTAAAATAAAATCCAATATATTGTACAAAGAAAAACTTTAAATAATTTGATTTGTGTAATCAGTTTTAATTTTCAGTATTCAGTTGGATATTGAGGTGTAGTTTTATCTTTATGTGCAATATTTCTGTATCATATATAAAATCTAATAAATCTCTTAACAAAAAATTGTTCCAAATGAAAAGTCAAAATATTAATTTCAGAAAGTGGGAACATAATATTTCAACATCAGTATACTTTGTCCTTAGAGGAGTTCTTTTGTGAAAAAAATATAAAGCAAAATCAACACCTTCCTTTCCTGGGTGATTTTGTTGGATTTGTTTATTTGCTATGACAAGACAATTTGTGATGGAATTTCAATTGCCTATCTAATTCTTGGTTCAGTTTTCATTAGAATTAAAGATGAAACTGTGTTTCATCCTTACAGTTACTTGAATTCATATGTCTAAAAGAAAGGTAAGACCCCAGACACTGTCTTTCTCTTGATTAATTAAGTTTCCTCCAGATCTTCTACAAGTGCTGGGCGCTTGTATACTGTTGACTTTTGTATTCTTTTCTCAAACTGAGAAAAGAAACAAATAAACAGACAAATTTACCTAGAGACCAATAGGTTCACCAAAACACCTTTTAGAACCACAATAAACTATGGCCTGTATTTCAGTGTCTTAGGTAAACAAAATTATTAAAGTTTTATCTTAATTGTCACTAATTCTATTAATCCAGCTGCATAGCTGAGTTAAAATGATACACTATAATTTGCAAACAAAACTGAGGTTGATTTGTGTTCAATTCACACAATTTTAAGAGTAACTTTAATGTATAAATGGACAGTTCTTTCTAATTCTCTTTGATTTGGATTTTTATCACTTTCCATTTTGAACTCCCTCTTCTCTAACTGCAAAGTACAAATGGAGCTGAAATAATCTGGAACACAGAGAAAGACCTTCTGACACATTCAAACCCACGTGCATAAGTTTAGGGGGTTCAAGAGGCAGAACAGTTTATCATCTCCCCTTCTTTAATTACATGCAGCCAGTGTGTCTGATATAATCTTGCAATAGAAAATATTTGAGAAAATGTTTCTTTAACCTATTATTTGAGAGGCATCACTTTGGTGATTAGATGTCTAATATGGAGTTTATCATTTATTCACAAGTAAAATCGGTGCAGCGAATGACAGAAACAAGCATTTTATTGGTGAATTGTTCACTCCGCATTAATGGTACATTTAATTTTGAACCAGCCTGGTTCTTTGAACAATTTGTTCCAGCTAAGAACAGATTGAGCTGTTCTTTGAATCATTTTTCAGCAGGCAGTACAGTGTGAGTTTATGATAGCTTTTCTTTGTACTGTAGCTGAGTTCATTTGAGGTAAATCTTGCTGAAGTGCAGAGGGTTTACAAAGGTGCTGAGCGCTGTGATCCAGTAGACTTGACATGAAGACAGCTGTGTGGACTGTTTGTCTCACATTTAAGCATTGACACATGGTTTTCTGGCAATTTAATGGTTTGTTTTCAGTTGTGTATCCCAGCATGTATGTTTGACATTTAATGTTAATCTTACTTTGTATACAGACTTCTCTGGATGAGCATCACTGCAGAAAGCACACAGGAAACTGGAGGTGAAGCCAGACATAGGAGGTTTTCCCCTTGCTGGATGGAACTGGCTTTGCCAGCTTTGTTGGAGAGGAATTGGGTGAATAGGAGTGAATAGCTGTTTAGGATGCTTTTGTTAAGCAGTGCAATCTGGAGGTAGAAACCCTTACACCAAGGGATATGTTTGGGTCCAAGGCAGCACAAGAAAGGGCTATGGATTGCTCATGTAACTTTAAAAAATTTTGTACACACAGACATGATAATTTTTATGAATTTTCTGCACATTCCTGCAGTCTGAGATTCTTGGCGTGGATTGATTTATAAGGACAAAGTAAAAATTATGAGACCTGATGCAAATCTTATAAGATTTTACATTTTCCCAGTTTAAAGCACTAGTCTTTTCTTTTTCCCTCCAGTTTAAAATACTAGTACTTTTTTTGAGGTGGAAGAGGGGTGAATGTGGACACCACCAAGGTCTCACTGAAGCTACTGAGAACAAAAAGTAAAAGACGTAATTGCAGCTTAATGAAACCAATTTTAAATATTCCTTTAATCTCTGCTGGGGTGTTTATTGTCACTGTTCAAGTTTTCTCTTTTAGGCAAATTCAAGCCATTTGCTTACCTGTTCATGCTAAATGTCAACTCTGTAAAATAAGTAGCTTTGACAAGTCTGCCTCCAGTCTACTACCCCAGCATGTTAAAATTATCAAAGTCACATTCCTGTTTTTTGAAATTAAAAAGATGACTGTCATTTGTAATTTCTGCCAAAAACACCATTATGTTTCTTGTAGGAACTCTGGAGAAGATCTGGATTTTAGTTTACACCTTAAACTAAACAAAACCCCATAGTGGAGTAAGTATTCATAGAATATCTGAGAATTGGGTTCAGTTTCTAAATCTGTTTAAAACTGGTGTGAGATCCCAATAGCAATCACTTGTCTACTGTGCACCTTTCCCAGAAAAAGGCTGAACTATGCAACAAGCCCCACACAGCTGCTGACAGACCAGGTGGTCCATAAGCATTGAGATGCTTCCTTAGAAACCTGATTAGACCATTAAAAACTAGTGCTATTTTTTATTAAATGCAACAGGGATGGCAATCTTTGTTGAGCATTTAGGTACCTTGTAGTTACCGAAAGCAATTTGTGGTACACAAGTAAGGACACCCAAGCCTTCCAGGCAATCCAGTCTGGTGCACACGGTCTGAGAGCAGCTATTAAGTCCCAAAAACCTGGGATGGGTCTCACCAAAAAGTAAACAAGACAACAATGGCCCAGCACATTACCACTGGAAGAAGAGAACATACATATTTTGCTTTTTAGCCTGATGTTGGATTACTCATCTGGAAACAGGAGTGGGAGCCTCACTTGCCAGCTCCCTCACCTGGGGAGGTCCAAATCTATCTCACAGTCTTCAAGAAGAAAAGCTAGGACAGAAGATATGGCATGCATAGCCTAGAGGAGTTCACCCTCCTCTAGACTGTTGAAGCACACCAAGAAGCCAAGAGGTTGGGGTTCATTTTCAGAGAGAGAGGGGGAGAGCAACCATTTAAGTTTAGAGGGGTCGGAGGAAGTATTTTGTTCTGGACCAGGGTAATGGACCTGTTTAACTTGCTCTGGTTAATGTTGCTGGAACTGATTTTGTGAGGCAGGTGATTGATACTAGCTAAACATACTAACTCTTAAAAAAAACCCAAAAAACCCAAAACCACAAAAACAAAAAAAAAATACACACAAAAAAAGACACCAAAACAAGCAAAAAAGCCAACCAACCAACCAAAAAACCAAAACCAAAACCAAAAACAAAAACAAAAAAAAGAAAGCAATCAAAAAAACCCAAGAAAAAACCCACAAAGAAAACCAAAACCAAACCAAACAAACAAAAAAAAAACCCAACAAAAACAATATACCAACCAAACAAACACACAAACACTCCCTGAAATAAAACAAGAGCTGTCCAGAGTGTAACACTGTTTTATGAGTGAATAATACAATGATTATTTCTCCACAATATGAAACTATAATGAGACAATCACATGGCCTCCAGCACTACAGAATTCGAACATTTCATGATTTTTTAATACATGTAGGTTCAAAAAACTCCTAGAAAGTAGGAAAATGGATAATTTACAATTCCCAGTTGTAAAATATTTACCCAGTTATTATGCAGCCTTTAAAATACCCCAAACACATACTCATTCACAACAGAGCATAAAAATATTAGTCACACATACAAAATTGCAATGAGGTTTTAATAGGCCCCTTTTTGGCTTCCTTGTTTTCAGCTCCTTGTTTAAGTCTGTTCTTCAGTCCTCAACTTATTTTACAGCTCAGCTCTGAGCCCTGAACACTGCATTAGGCATGGAATGGGTGCTATGACAGTCTGGGTTTATTTCCAGGCTCACAACTGAGCTGGCAGACAATGTGTGTGTGCCCCTGTGCCCTTGTTTGAAACGAGCTGCAGCCTGTGGCTCCTCCAGGTAGATTCTGCCAATTTAAGTATGAAAAATTACAAGGGATGAGCTCTGTCTTCTGAAGTACTGATGCAAAAGGTAACAATATTGCGTGACCCTAGGGATGGTTGGTTGGATGACTGCTTTGTACTGCAAAAGAGCTGAAAGAAATAGCTTTGCTTTTGGGAGTTTAATGTCTCTGAGGTAGAATATGAAGTACCTGATGAGGAAGTTATGGTTCAAAGGAAGGTTACAAAAATAACAGCAGCCATCCTAAACTTATCTAAAAGATTTACAAGAAGTCTGCTACAATGTGTGGGTTTTGACCTCAAGGAGCACTAAATTGTATTCATCTTGTGCTAGGGAACAAAAGACACTCAGTGCACTAAATCAGCTTCATTTTTGTGTTTGTGCTTATGGGATTTGGAGCAGAGGTTTAGATTATAAGGAAATAGTTGTCAAGTGTAAAGTATAATTGAGACAGTTTTGGTGCCAAAACCAAGATTTTATTTTTCCTGTGGAACAGGGATTTTAAGTTGTTTTTCGGGGTTTTTTTTCAACTCTTAATGTAGAGAGGGTGAAGAAGAGGATATTTTTCCTCTTTTATCTGAACAGTCAAAAATGCCCCAGTTGTGTTGCATAAGCAGATAGTTTTAAGATGTTCGCAGTGTACCATAGATTTACCTCCTGTATAGGACTTAATTTCATACTTTAAAATCTTAGAGAGATATTACAGTATTTATTAGTATCACTGCCAGTTTAACTAACCTCCCTCTGTTACACCTCAGGTGCTCCATGTAGAGCAAAGCCCACTAAGTATTTAGGTTTCCTGGCAAAATTTCTAACCACTGCAGCTTTAGAAGGAGTTTTATAACAGATCTCATCTCTTTCCATCTCCCAAATCTATGACTATGACACTCATATTGATATTTTGCTAGGTTGTATATGAAAGTATACACAAGGGTACCTCTGGCCACCTTGGACTTCATATACTCTCTGATTATACCATCTGTGTTTTAATAGTTTGTGGTATCCATAGAAAACCAGTGACAAATGATAAAAGTGGAGGGGATGGCAGAGTCAATGAGGACCAACCTGTGAATAAGGAGACACATAATTCTCTTGCAGATCAGTGACCTATACAGACACACAGTCAAGTAGCAGGCCTTGCATTTAGGAGTCACTGGTATAAATCACTGAGCAACAACAGGTACCTTACATGACTGAGCTCAAAAAAATCCTCAAATTATTGCATCAGGACTGAGCATTGAAATAACAAAGCAGCAGCTTTAGATCCTAGATGTTCATCTCTCTCAGAGGAGCTCTACCTTGGACAGACAAACCCTCTGAAACTGTGTCAGACAGACAAATACCTGAGAATATCTCTGTGGTGGCCTGGTGGGTGTAGAGGAATATGATTTTTCTTCTGTCCCTTCTTAATTATGTCTGTAATTAGCAGACATAATTACTCAACAGCACTTGCAAACCTCCTGAAATCCCTGAGAGCTGGATTACTCTCATCTCACACCCTCAGAGGACCTATGGATAGGACCACAGCCTAGATGATAAGCTTAGACTAACCATGTAGGGTTTAGGCAGTTGAAGCTAGGGTGATGTGGATGCAGCCTAGGGTTCCAAATATTGGAATATATCCAATATCCAAAATACTGGATAACAGTTTAAGTCAATCTGGCCTTAGCTCACCTTCCAAGAGGGTTCCTTTTTCTTTCACAATCAGTAGAAGATAGCACAGAAAATCTTTTGGGCTTTGTCTCTACTGCAAAATAAACAGGTCCTTTATTTGCAATTCACTTCGATACAGAGGTGCAATAGGAACACTGGAACTAACAGCAAAAAGGCCTCTGTTGCTCTGAAAAAAACCTGGAATTTAGCAGCTTAGCTCCAGCCCTTATTTGCTCACAGTCTTCCAGTGTCCTTATCAGTGGGTTGCATGCAACATATCTGTGCTGAGGAAGAGACCAAAACATTGGAATGAGGAAATACTGTAAAAATGGGTCCTGTTAAACTAGGTGTCCAAAGTCTGCTCTGAACATACTGAACCCAAAAGATTGCAGTTGATATTTATTTATTTATTTATTTTTCTATTTAATTCATGTAATGATGTAATTGAGCTTGTATTGTTCGGTGGGACAGAAGGACTGTGGGCGACTGTAGGAGGAAATTTATTTCCTGTAGGAACTGCAGTAAGTGAGGAAAAAGATATGTAAGGCAAGGAGGCACAATGCAAAAAAAGGAAATTTATGGTATCACTTCTCTATTTATATCAATGTATATACAGAAAAATATTACAAAACGTGTCTCTTAAACCTAAAGAAAAAAATTAACTTTACCCTATGTCACCGGGAAAAAATATCTGTTGCCTGGTACATGCATTTGGAAAATGAAGTAATTATTGCATGATGATTTACTCCAGCTCTACTAAATTAGTAGTTTTGTCATTGTCACTAAAAGAACAGTCTTCAAAAGCTTGAAGTCAGAAGAACAGAAACATTTTGATACCAAAATATTTTGAAAGGTGTTTGGAGGCTTACAAAAAAAACAACCACCCTGAGATTCAGATTTAAGGCATCTGATTTCCCTTGGTTTAACTAAGAATTTGCAAATAACCTTCTAACTTCAGGAAATAAATAACCTCAGGTGAAAATCAAGCACATAACTTGCTAAGACATGTTTCAGAAGGACTAAATTCTCAGCAGGACTGAAGTGCTGCAGTACCACCTGCACTGGACTCATGCTCAAGAGCACCTGCAAGCTCACCAGCTCATCCTGGAAGACAATCAGCAAACTGGTATCTGTCTACCCACAAGTGTCCGAAAGGAATGTGTTATTCTGAGGGTTCACTGAGGTTAACCTGCTTCCTCTAGACAAGGGCTCAAGTTTAAGAGAGAAATGGAAGATAAATCAACCCAATCATCTTTTACAGTTTGCTCTTTTACTGTAGACCCAATGACAATGTGACCAACCACATCCATAAAGTTCAGCATGGACTCAGAGATAAGGTACAAATAAAATATCCACCTACTTAGCCCTTTATGCTCTCAAACACATCTGCAAGAGAGCAGGTGTGTACTGCTGGAGCCTGGTCTGGCACATGAACCTGCGTGAAGTGGTGTAGCTCTTTACCAGGTGGCTCCAAAGACCACATTTAGCTTCAAAGTTGTTTCCACCTCCAGCCAAACCAACTAAAAATAGATATCTAGTCTAACTGGAAAACTCAGAGCTTCTGAATTAGGGGCAGAGGCTACCTACGGAAAGAGAAAAGCATCTAAAGAGTATCTCACTAAACTGAACACCAATATCAAAAAGAGAAAGACACAAGAGGAGAGTGATGATTGTGTACCAGTTCCCTGAGTCAAGAGTAGTGCAACTTCTGAGCTGAATTTTAATAAGCTCTTTCTTCTTTAGAGGTGACATAGAATAATGAGAGAACCTTCTTGCAAAGATTGTTGCTGTTAAAACAGGAAGCCTAGAAAAAAAATTTAATGTTCCAAAAAAAAAAAAAAAAGTAAGTTCACTGAATTTGCATAGTCTAAAGTAAACAAAACTGGGAAGAATATACCTGTAAAGACAAGAAGAGAACTATCACTCTCCACACTCATTAGAGACAAGAAACAGTCAATAGATCACAGAATCAGCTAAGTTGGAAAAGACCTTTGAGATCACCAAGTCCAACTTATGACATTACAATTGTATGATAGATCCTGTAATTAGGCAGCTACAGAATGGCCTTAGGACAGTATTTTTAAATAGGCAGAACATTGAAGGAACAGCCTGCCTTGGGATTGCACAGTTTCCCCAGGGAAGATCTTTGCACTCAGGAGTGTTTGTCAGGTTTAGGACAGTTTTAGTTGGCATTGTCCTGAGGTCTCTGCCATCTCAATGCTTTATAATTTTTTTTCCTTGCAATTTCAGGTGGGTAGCATTTCCTTAACTTTTTTCCTTTTTACATTTTCTTTCAATTTTCCTTCTAATATAATTGTAATATCATTGTATTGCTGGGATAATTCAAGGCAATCAATTAAGGGTTAAACTTAACTTGAGAGTGTCTTTTTTTTTAGTTATTCTTTGGTTTACAAAACTTTTTTTCAAGTTGGATGTAGTTGATTGGAAGGCTGGAGAAACTACCATGAGATAAAGGTTTTTTGAGATAACAGCATTTCTGTTGCAGCGGAGACAGCCCAAAGAATTTAAGTCATTAACCTTTGAAATAATTCTTTGAACACTTCCAGGGATGGGGCACCCACAATTTCTTTGGACAACCTGTTCCATTCCTCACCACCCTCAGTACAGAATTGGTTCCTAATATCTAATCTAAACCTGCCCTCTTTTGGTTTTAAGCCATTCCTTCTTGCTCTGTCGCTACCTGCCCTTGCAAACTGTCCCTTCCCAGGTCTCTTGTAGCCCCTTTATGCACTGGAAGGTTCTATGCTCTGTTCAGCCAGGAGCCTTTACTTCTCCAGGCTGAACAGCCCCAGCTCTCAGCCTGTTTTCACAGGAGAGGTGCTCTGGGCAGCCTGGTCTAGTGGAATTTGTCCCTGCCCATGGCAGCAGGGCTGGAACTGGATGATCCTTTGGGTCCCTTCCAACCTAATGCCATTCTATGATTCTGATGACCCAATATTACAATATGTTTTCTTTTACTCGACATCAGTTGAATCCCAGGATAAACCTCCGGTCTCTGTTCCTGTTTCTTTGCAGCAGTAGAGGTCTATGTCTGTGGAACAGGATATATGCTTTTTAAAAAAGAATTAATTCTGCTGAGTAACTTCATCCTGTAAAATGATGCAATTCTAGAACATCTAAGAAATGTGCCAGTATTGCTTTATCAGTAACACATAATGACAATTTTCTTAGAATCTCACAGGAAACTACTTAACAGAACAGATTCTTCAAAATCTTCAGGTTCTGAGACTAAGAAAGTAAAAGACTTGTCTCTTAGACAAGTAAGACTGATTGCAAGGCATATATACTGTAGCTTAGTAACTAAGCAACAAATTTTGTACCAGACTTAAACATTTATCTCCTATTGAAATTAAATAAGGTTAGTCGATTAGGCATCCAAAAGCCTCATTCCCACTCATTTAATTCTATTTTTTTCTGTCTATGAATCTGTTTCCCATCTTTTCTTTAAAGCTAATATGCATATGAGAAATTATGGAACTATATGAACAAAATGTAGCTACAGAAACAAATAAAGTGTACCCATGACAATATCATCTGAACATTTCATATTTAACATTGTATAATTGTCATTGACAAAAATTGCAAAATAATGGAAAATCTGTGGCAAAGGGAAGACTTCCTTTTAGACTACTTCAGTATAGGCCTGGAAAAACCTATAGTAATGGACTCTCAGGGTGTGAGGTGATATTATTGTAGAAAACCCACTAATTTTAAAGATTCATCACTATTCACTATTTTTTAATAAGTGAATAAAACACTTAAATGCATGTTTAATTTTAATTACATGAATAGCCAGAATTTATTTTATGGTTAGTCAGTTTCTTTATATGCTGACTTCAGAAATAGTTGATATTTTATTGCTACTTCAATACAAGTTTTTTTTTCAAACCTCAAATGCAAATGAAGAAATAGCTGTTGGCTTCTGCCCTATTCAGTCTCTCCATAGGAGTGGAAGTATCTTGATGAAAAGCACTCAAGAGCCTGAGACTGCTCTCAAAGGAAAAGCTTTGGTTATTGCCCACATAAAATGCATCTCATCTCAGTCCGTAGTGCAAGGAAAATTACTTTGGTTACAGAATCCTTCTAGCTGTAAAACAACTTTCTGAATAGCAATAGAGACCTCTTCTTCATCTTTTATAAATATTTCCTTACACTAGTCCACAAAAGTTCATCAACAAAGGGTGGTGCCTTTGGGGACCTGTGGGGATAATTCAGTGTCCTTGGCTGCCAGAGCACATTTAAAAAGATCTTGAGCCAAGAGATGAAAATATGCTCAAAGTGATAGAACTCTTGAAAGAATCTTACCTAGTGAAATTACTGTCTCAGGGAAGTGTCTCTGACTGGTGAGATAAGCACCTTAAAATATATCAGTGCAATTAATTTTTGTCTATAAGCAATAGCAATCATGTTACACCTCCCAATAACCAGCATTCAGAGTTTTACTTTGATACTTGATGCCTTCTTCATCTTATTTCTATTAAAGTAATAAACAGTTTATACATTTTATTGATATTTTCGTTTGTATCCCCAGGGAAAGAAGTTCAGGGAGAACAGACTTGCACTAAAGAAAAATGTATAGAACAAAGCCATGATTTCCTTCAGTCACTGCACATCCACAGGGAAGAATAATTTGTGGAAACATGGAGATGGAGGAGTAATGGATTCCTCTGTCAAAATGATGAGTGAAAGAAAGAAGTAATTACCATTAATGCACTTCAATTATGGCTCAACGGTTTTTTAGCTGTATGTTCCCATTTAATTTTCACTTAAAACAAAACAGTTGCCACAGACCCAGAGCTAAAAACAGAAATCCCTTTCAGCTACTGGCAAATTATCGAGTAATGTTCTTATTATATAAGCAGAGGGAAGATTGGCTTCTTCCAGGCAAACACGGGAAGTGCTTGTTTGTTTCAGGCACTACTCCTTCTCCCCCCAAACTCACAGTTGAACTTTATTTCCACTGTTATAACCAGCTAAGCATGATAATACTTTTTTTCTGGTTCCTATTTAGCTTTCAAAGCCCTCACAGGATTTCTGTCATGGATCAGTGGCACCTTCCAGGAGGGAGTGAGGTCAGTGGATATCCTTGGTATACAGGAAGGCATGTTCTATTAGAAAAGGGAAATGTTTTCAAATCCCTCAGATCTTAAGCTACTAAAAATAAACTAATGAGCCTTAAATTAACTTTTTTTTTTCCACAGCTTTTTCTAAGCCTAAAGAAAAGTATTTATTATCTGGGAGTGACATGCAGGAAATTAGTCTTATAAGTCGCGATTAAATGATTATAGTTTCCAACTTTCTTAATTCTGATCTTAATATTAATCTGTTGTAGAGTGCATGTTTCAATGTCAGTGTTTTGGTTTTGGGTCTTGGTTTTGTTTTTTTTAAATTGAGTGTCATTTTCTCATGCAAAATGATTATAGTGGAGGTGCCAAAAAAAAAATTATGTAGGAATCACCTTGGTATCACTATTTGACTGTCTGCCTGGAACAGTTTTGAGCTGTGTCCACATTCAGTGCTACCTCTCTATATCCCTCCAATAATCAAAGTGAACTTGATTAATTTCCTGTGTAAGGGTGTGAATGGATGTGAATTTATTTGGTGAAACTCATCCTTAACTGGGACTCCACTGAAACCAGTGGAAACTTTTCTAGAGGTAAAGCAGCCTTGAGAGTGGACTGATTCCCACCAGTCCCTCAGACCCAGTGAATTCCTGCCCACGTTTCAGGCTGAACAGCAGGCTTTGGACAATGCTGGTGCACTCACAGGAGATGGGTTTGCTCTGTCTGCTGCCTGTTAGGGCTGAGGGTGATGTGAGCTTGGCCATGTTTGACCCACTCTGTTTGTCCCAAACAGAGAACTTCTGGCAGAGTTTGCAGTAAACCAGCAAGAATTCCTCCAGATGGTACCATTGTGTATTCAGGCAAGATTTAAAAAATCAGAATTTTTGCACTTCCAGAACTCACAGTTAGTTTCTTACAGAAGTTTAGGTAGGTCAGGGTGAGTATGGCAGCCACAAAAAGCCAGACAGCATTTGGAACACCTGGACCAAATCATGGTGAATAGCAACAGTTCATGCCTTGTGTTAAGGACCCAGCCCTCTTTGCCTTTAAAATGCAGTCACTAATGACAGAGTCCCAGTCTCATCACAGGGACATTTAAATTAAATAACTGCAAAACACTGTCTGCAGAACTGCATGTGCTGTCTAAAACCTTTTGAAATCATTTTAATTGCAAGCACAGAAGAGAGTCTGTGGCTCTGAAAAGCCAGAACATAGTGCTGAGCCATTTGCAATGACTTGAGCTTGATAGAGTGGGTGAGACAATCCCATTGTTTCCCGGTGGAGACTTGTCTTTCCTTTTCCCACTTCCCCACAGAAGATCTCCAAGTTTCTTCCTCCACCTGCAGAGTTCCTGGAGGAAACTGTCTATATTTCATTCAAAGTTCAAACATACCATGTTTTCATCCTAAAGTTTATTTACATTTCTTGATTACACTTGTTCTGGCTCATTTCCTTTGTTTCATTCTTGCCAGAAAACCTTGCTGGAGTGCTTGTCAGTTATTAATAAATTGCGTCAAACAGTAGTAAGCGTGGTTCAACAATTTGGCAAATATTAATGAATGACATCTTCATTGTTAGGAGAATTTTTGGCATGTTTTCAGATCAAACACAAATTCCGGCCCTTTAACATCTGTTTTTGCTATATTCAGATTGTCAAGAAAAAAATAAAAAGAAAATTAGACTTAAGGAACATTCTCAGCAAAAGATGAAGGTATTACATCACCGAATGGAATTTTAGAACCTTAAGAAATACGAAATTAATGAGTTTTGTTTGTCTTTTGAATGATTCTTCATGAAGTTCTGAAATATGAAATCAGGGAAAAAAGTATAAGACATTCTTGAATAGATTCTGTGAGAAACTTCAGAAAAAATAGATGAATGCTTAGTGAAGAAATTCTAGTGATGGGAACTCCACTGCTGCCACTCGTGAATTATTCCTTCTAATCCAAGTGTTCTTCTTTATTAAAAAAAAAAAAAAAAAAGAAAAAAGAAAAGTATTTCTGTTCTGAGTGGACCTTGTATCAACTTCAAACCTCTGTGTTGTTTTTAGATTCAGTTTACAGCTCTCGTTATCAGCTGGGTGCCTCCCATGATTTGCAGTGTCCAAGCAAGGCATCACTTAACCTTTGGAATTTATAAAGGTTTTTTACAATAATATCGAGCTTCCAATCTCAGGTTTTCTTTTAATTCTACACAATTCATCAACATCCATTTTGCACTTTAAGTTCAAGAGAACTGGAAAGAGCAGCCAAGCAGCTTTGCACAAGTGGCAGACACAGCAGAACCTCTCTGTTCATGTACTGTACATCTAGGGCTCACTTTTGCCCTTTTTGCCTTCATTTGTCACAGCATGAAATAATTCTGCCTCTTATGAGAATAATATAACAAATTAAGGAAGCCAGCCACTTTTCTAATACTTAAGATTTTTTTTTTTTCTGAAACACTATGGTACTAATTTATCTTTGCATAGGTATATTTTTCTGAGTATCCATCTCCCATCTCCAAAGAAAAGAAGGGAAAGAAGTAGAACATTTTTCATTGGTAATTTAGCTCTTAGAAGCTTTTACTGAAATGCTTATAACCTTTTTCATATACATATATATAGCTGAGTCAAAGACTCCCTTTTATTATATCTCCATAGCCTTTATTTTCTCTGGAAGATGTTATCCATTACTGATACACTGTGAACGTGTTGAGTCTTAATTTATTCAGTGTATTTGTAGTCTTGTTAAATCCACAGATATTATGCCTACTAGAAAGGAAGATTTCAAACCTCCCTTTAAATGGGAAACTGTGCAGTTGAAAATAAGGTCAGATTGTCCCGGCTCTTCCCGAGAAGGATCTCTGGCTATGTCTTCAGCAGTAAGTTAAACATTTAGGGGTGGGTTTGCGGACACTGAAATGTGTTGTAGCCTGCTAAGAGCACTCAGAGGTTTTTCCTGGGCAGACTGGGCATCTCCTGAGAGTTAGAATAGGCCCAAAGATGGTATGCAGTAGGTATGACAGATCTCACAATAGTATTTAAAAGGGCAGGAGGTGATAATTGTATGGGCATAGACCATTCTGTGTCATTTGGCCTCAGGACCAAAGAATGATACCAGGCACTCAATTCACTTGCCTAGATGTACTTTCAGCCCCTTTGAAGGCTGAGCCTTTGTTTTGTTTCAGCAGATTCTGAAATTCATGGACCTACTCAAATGCATATTCCTTAGCAATTGCTAAATGTTCTCAATTGCTGATGTTATGTCAGGAATGCATTTGAACATCTGAGACTGCCTGTGCTTTGGGCCCAGTGACACAGCCTAAGTACACATTCGAGTATCCTTTCAAGGAAAAACTTCTCAAATTACATTTTTAATTTTTTCAGTGTCAGCTATGCACTTTGAGAAAAGACTTCTCTGTGCCTTTCTGAGTAATCTATTGAACCTTTAAGTGCGCTTAAGTAGCATTAGCTGACAGTTCCAAATGCACTTTCTAGACCTGAACCAGATGACTTATTACAGTAGTATTTAGTTACAAAAATACTTTTCTGTGAATTAGCAAACCATTTAATTTGTGTAAGTAAAGATTCCAAAGCTATCCTCCATAGCTGGTCTTTAACTTCACATATTTGTAAGATGGAATAGGTGGCAATTTAACACATGATAGTTTGGGGGAGAAAAAAAAGCCCAGGAAATATATTAAAGGACAGGTTGTTTCCTGAGATGCTTTTTGCAATCAATGGGTTTAATCTAATGAATGAGGATCTTGTAGGCATAAACCCCAAAATCCCAGGTCTCCCTGTTCAAAGGGAGAGAATTTAAGAAAATGGGCCAAGATTTTTCCAAAGTGAGTGAAAACATTTTCTGTTATCAGTAACATGTCTGCAAGGGTCTCCTTAGACCCTCGCATTCTCAGCAGTTTGGCTTTTAAAGCTGCTCAGGCATTATCTCCAAAAGCTCTCGCTAATATAGGATCATCCTCCCTGACTACACACCAAGTCTGAAGGAATTTAATATACCAACAGGAGGCACCATATTTTTCAGGTGGGATAAATCATATTTCCATCAAAATCTTTGTGGAAAGGAGGGAAGCAATGACATCCTGCCTAACCCTACATTAAGAAACATTAAAGAGCAATTTCTCCTTTGTCCTCAGAAGTCGTTATATCCACAGAGAACTTCCACAGATGTCACAGAAAGGAGGTGGATCAGCAAGGCTGTGAAACACCTACTCCTAGTTTTCAGGTTTGTAAGGCAGAGCCCTACACTTACACAGATGAGCGCCTTGAGATGGCATTTGCTGAAATGTAAAACTGCCTGGTGTAGGACATTCACATCTGAAAAGGTCATCTGGCTCCCTTCTTCATCGTTGGTGAGACAGACATTAAATAATCCATTTTGACAAAGACCTCTGATTTCTAAAAGAGAAATATGAATCACACCACATGCTTTTTTTCCTGAGTAAGTGTCAAAATGCTTATCTTGTCTATACAGGAGGTGCCTACAAATAGGTGACGTGAAATGGAATCCCAGCATTTGCACAGAGATTGTGGAATCATAATTAGAACAAATTTTTTTTTCCCCCTCAAAGAGCCCTTGAAGCAGTGGTGCGATGCAGTTTTTACACAACTTGGAATACTGAGAATGCAACTGATCACATGGTTTCATGCAGTTTATTAAAGTTTATATTGATAAATAGTTCCAAATCAAAACAGTTTCCTGAATACTGAAAATAATGAAGTTTGTGTTCTAGTTATTTTATGTCACCTTGTCACTGATGAAGTGATTTTGAAAGAACTGCACTAAATTTTTAGCATGACCTAACCCTTGAGAAGAAGTTGGAGAAATTAAATTAGCTCAAGGATAGTCAAGAAATGAGGGATGAAAAACAAGAAAGAATGTTTTTCCTGACAGCAGGAAAAGCATCACTTGGAGCTCACATCTTGTTATGTGCCTGAGGAAAGAATTCTTGACTCAGGAATGACAATTGTGATGTGTGATAAAGGACAAACTTAAAATGGAAATTTTCTTAGAGTTAAGTCTTTCACCGATGCACCTACTTCTTTCCCTCGAGGTGGACTTAGTAAGATGTCTATCCTGGTACACATTTTCATTATTTTTATGGGGACTTTAGAATTTCAGACATTTTCTTAGTTGATAGGTTTTCTTCAAAATCACCTTCAAGTTTAAATGCTTAGGGGAATAATGAGAGATAAAGAAAACAATAGGCAAGCAGGCATACATAGCCTAAGGCATTATTTAAGGCTTCTTCCACAGATAAACAAGTTTGAAATTCTTGAACAGAAAGGAGGCAAATGTGTAGAATTGACTAATTTCTAAGAAATATAGGAAAAATATCAATTTTACATGTCTCAGAAATCCAAAGCAAAATAGGGTCCATACAGGGGTGTGTTTTGAACATTGTAGATAAAATGCTGCATAAATCTTTGGCTTTTCTATAAAAGTATCTCCATGATTTGGATTTTCCATTAATTCCCTATGTCAGGGACAGATCAATCCAAAATCGAGGATGCAAATATTCAAGATCTTATGACAAGTTTCTGACGGCTGCTATTCTGTCAATATTTTACAGCTATGTGACATCTTTCAAGATTATATTAAAAACACACTGTTCACTTTGTCCCACATGTGAGGCCCATTGCACAGAAGGCCTTTGCTGTTTAGGGGCTCAACCAGCCTGAGGCATTGCAGTCTATTCTAGAAGAGGGAGGGGATGTTCTACCTTTTCCCTTCTTTTTCTCCCTTCCTAATTCCCCCTACAAAAAATAAGGAAGTCAAGCAAACTCTCAAAACTGTAATGAATATCTGTTTCTTCTAGAAACATGGGCCCAGTGAAATTTCAACCCCTTGATTAAATCAAGGAGTTTCCCTTTAATCTTCCTTTATGTCACACTCCAGAATTCCACACCATTTTGCTAGGCTGTGGCCCTTATCACTGAAAGCTAGGTTAAAGAAAAAAATTCTTTGCCTATTTTCAAAACAACCTATAGAAGGATAAATGCAGAAGTGAGTAGGTTCAATATATACATATTCACTAAATATTATACTATACAGAGTCCAGCAATTTCTTTGCCCACATTTACTTACAGACGTGCAAACATTAATGTCAGTTAGAGCCATAGAATCCTGAAACTCCAGTTACTATAGAGCAAACATAGGAATGGAACACTGAAGAAGTATTCTTGGAGAGGAAAAAGCATAACAAATATTTGGATAAAAGTTTATGTCCACTGAGGATATAAAAGGAACAGAATAAACTACTTCCCTTTCCTTTCAGCTGGCCAAGAGAATCTTTTCTGTAAATGTGTAATTTTTCCTATGCGGACGCATATTCCCTTTGTTTATCTTTTCTCACCTGATCACGACCCAATTAAGTTAAATGAAGGAAAATGTTTGTGCTTCTTTAGAATTTACAGTCCTGTGTGGATTTATTACAATAATATTGTAAGTATATAAAAGTACTTTGCAATGAGATAGTAATTTCAAATATAAAACAGAAAAATCAAATCAAATCTGGTGCTTTATGCCATTGCAATAATTGTTAATGAACTGCTTTGGAAGGTAACTCTTAAATCACGCTGACAAATGCACTGAGCTCCTGCTGCACTGCTGTGCATGCTCTTGATCACAATGCCATGACATTCCATGTTTCACGGAGCTGCCAAAATCTCCCCTTGTTTAGTTCCCCTGTGTGTATTCTGCCCACACCCTGATGGACAGCTGTCTCAGGCAGTGCTGTCAGCACAGCTACCACTGGCACTGCTGGTGAGTCTCTTCGGTGTGATTCATTCTAAAGGAGTCGGATGGTAGAATTGCCGGGAATGTGTGTTTTGTAAGGTAACACTTTGTTTTGCAAACTTACCCAGATGGTCTCTGTAGATTGCAGTTTGTGAGCTTAGCGCTGAATCAACAGGATGTCCAGCTCCCTCACCTTCTCCTCTTGCTCTGTAGGAATAGGTGCTCATTCTACCCGAGGGAAATAAATATGGACTAAGTTCTATAGGAAAAGAAGATAAAGAGATATTTCCTCTCCCTGAAACAAAAAACAAACCAAAACAACAAAAGCAAAATCCCAACCTAAAACTGTAGCACTCATACTGTTAGGAAGTGTTTGAGTGTATTTGGGCCATGTGTAGCAGCAGAAAAAATTGGAATGAAATTAAGTATTACAGCAGTGTCATTTTCTCCTGTTTAAATCTCTGCACGAATGCTTTAAGGTCGTTATTCTCACACTGGTTAAATTAGGCACCTGTAAAGTTTCATTAACAGAAATATTACCTTTAATTTAGCTTGGAAGAAAGTGATTTGTTATAATATGTGCAAAGATAACATTTTATTAATTGCCAACTCAGTGGCAAGCATAAAAGAATGTGAGTTCTAAGTGTGTGTCTAGCTCCTTTCCTGGGAGGCATTAGCTTCTTTTTAGGATGAACATATTATAAATTTTGCCATTTATCTGGTAACTGGAGTGAGAGGTAGTGGTGGTCGTGCATAAGTCTTCCTCTTTCTTGGCTGTCTAATGACTCAGAGATGTTCTGGGACTTCTTTTCCTGCTACATAGATCTTCCATCCTTTAAGAAGAAAGTGAGGTGTCAAGGTAAAAATTGTCTTCCAACACCTTTTTCCATGAACTCTGCAGAGCTTGCTCTTGGAATAATTTTCTCTCATCCTCAGTTCTCTTGTTCTGTTTCAAAAGAGAGAGTATCTCAGCTTTCTCCCCTACTTTTGTGACTTGTATTTCTACCATAAATATATGCCAGTTTATATCTCTTTGGGCCACTGCAGTCTCCTTTCTGCAAAGAGAAATCCATCACTATTGCAGCAAAATGTATTAAGAAATACTCTTTCCAGGTCTCAGTTGTTTTTGGTATATGATAAGCTTTCATTCTGGTTATCCCTAATGTGCAACATAAGCACAATCTGAGTCAGTGTTACAAGCTTAGAAATAGCAAAACAGGCTTATTTTTAAATACATTACTTCATTAGAGATTCCCATAGATAAATACTGCTCCACCATTCTGAAAGGCTAGGCTCAGATGAAGGCAGATGTAGACATTAAAAAGGATGCTTGTGCTGTACACGGTACCAAGATTTAATTTCTGTTGACTTTTTCTTCCTCTCTGCTTAAGAAATTTGTGTTATTCTTTGCATGTTTTTCCCAAAAAGAAATGATTCAGAGCTTCCTTCTTCTACAAAACAAAAACAGACAGTGTCAACCCACAGCCCAGCATGTGAACAGCCCAACAATAATAATGTAAAATGTGCATATGATGGAGCAAAACTACTGATAAGAAAAATATTTTCAGTGTCTAGCTTGAAATTACCAAGTCAATCCTGTTTCCATTAAAATCAGTATTGACACACCCTTTATTAAAAAGGAGACTAAGTGGTGGTTTGATCACAATGGAAAGCCAAAAAAACTAAGCTTGAAAGGCTGTTTGTCCCTAGGGGAGAAACCACAATGGCCTTTCTGGAAGTTAACAGCTGGAAGTTGAATGTTGTTAAATTCAAATGAAGACCATTTTCCTAGCAGTGAGAACAGTTAGAAGCCAGGACAGACTTCAGGGGAAGAATTACATTCTCTAACTTTTGAAGCTTTTAGCCTGAGCTTGGATAGTCTTCTCAATGCTGCGATTTAGCCAGGATAACTAACTTGTGACCAAATTTGTGGTTTAAGTGGTCTTAATCTTATTACATGATGCTGAGGTATTTTGTGGATTAGAAGGAGGACGAAATAGAAGGTATGTGGACTCTTCTGATTCAGACAAGTTATTCCTGTCTGTGGAAAGAAGGAAAGAGTCCATTCCCACCTTCTGCTCCTCAGTTATAATCTCTGTTTTATGCAGGAGATAAAACCAGGAGGGATAAAGGCTCCTTTTGAAATTCATGGCTACGATTCACCAAAGTGGAGATAAGGACCATCTGTATTAATTCCTACAGTAACACTTGAATAACGCCCTTTTAACCATATACCAAGTGTTTATGCTTGTTTGACACTCCTGTGAGTGCAGGGTAGGCATTGTCTTCGCTGGCCCCCAGCTGCAGCCAAGGAGATTTGCTGATGCTGAGCCATTAGGGAGTTTCTATGCACTGGCAAGTGAGGCATCTGCTGAACAAGGAGGCTTGCCCAGAGGGCATTGCACCCCATATATCTTACATACCTATCTCAAACAGCAACATTCTCTGAAAGGGGCTGCTCTTCGCCACTGATTACAGCAGAAGCTTAAACAACAAACTATGGATAGCTGCCTAAGCTTCAAATTTTAAATTTATGATGTCAGGTGAGACATATCTTGCTGTGGGAATAATTTCTCAAAGTTCACACATCTAATTCTGTCAAATGCTGGCAGTGTCTCCAAAGTCACGATAAGAGCAGAGGAAATCCTTAGGAAATAGTTTGGGATCTAAGGCTGTATTTAAACAGATAATATAAATACTCTCACTGAAGATAACTATATGTGTGAGGAAGGAAGTCACATTTTTTACCTTGAACTAGTAGTATCCCACCCCAAGTATCTCAGAGGAATTAGAGAAATATAATTAGATAATTATATGGTATATTACCACAAGCAAAATATTCCGTCTTGAGTCTATTAACAATCAGTTTAAGCAAAAAAAAATATTGCTTTATCTTTGTTATTATATGAAAATACAAATAATACAATGGATAATTAAATTATCAAGATAGTTCTTAAAAATACAGATATTTCAGCAGTAGTGTTTGCTTTGATTCCCTAGGGTAAACAACAATCTACTTGCCTAAATGTTTCATTAAAAAAAGTAAAATATTGAAATTATTTTTTATGCTGTTTGCATTTTTTCAAATTTCATTGCTCAGGTCATGTTTTCAAGTTTGCACATTAGAAAATCTATCTGAAAGCTTTTGATATGAAGTAAAACCCTTTTACACAGTCCCAGTAACATAATCCTAGTCACTGTCATCTCTTGATTGAATACCATCACATTTCCATTTCTTGTTCTTCTATTACTTTTTATAGTACATGATTGTTTTCATTTCCAACAAAACATAATTTGAGTTCACAAGAGTATGTGAAGTCATTTCAGAAGTCGCACTAATACTTTCTGTGTATTTCTATCTTTTGAAATAGACATTTCTGGGATGTTAGCCACATACTTATGAACTTGCATCCCATCTCAAAAGCCATGAAGCTTTTAAATAATTGCCAGAACAGAGAAAATCATGTTGTTTTAGTTGCAATAACTACTTCAGACTCCAACAGATAAATCATGAGCAATGGCTTGCTAATTATTACTGGTTGTTACATGAGTTATATTTTTCTGTAAGTTCTGCTCTAAGGTATTGTATTTGTTTAAATTTTATATATTGATGAATGATGGAATCTTAGTTTCTTGAACAACAGAAATTTCTCACATAGGAAAAGCTAGTTTTGCCAACTTCAAATTAACCTGGAATATGAATGTGGTGAACCTGGAACTATTTGCAAAATTTGTCTCAATTAATCCAATTAATTTTTTTGGGGTTCACAATCCCCCTCTGGATAAACAGCTAGATAAAGAGCATTGCCCTAAGAAACAGGAGAAATATGTTCAGCTGTGTCTTTTTTGGAAAGGATGTAACCCCTTATCTTCTGTCCTGCTGAATGTTGATTCAGCCACATTGGCTGGGAGTTTCTCAGGTGTGCTATCATTCCTTCTTTGTTAGAATTTTTGTTCATATAGCTAAAGATTTTTTGGACAAGACAGGCTTTCATCCTTGACAGGAATTTGAACAAGCACCAACCTGTTTTGTAGGAAGTCAGTCGGGCTATGGAGTCATTATTATCTCTTTGATGCCTGGCACAATAATGTTTTGCCGTTCCATGCAAAAAGCATGTCCAACAAAAGGAATTGAGGCTGTAAGACTTGTAGTTTGGAGGATGGAAGGATGTCACACACCCCAGTGAATGCCCTAACTGTTCGCCCATGAGATAAGAGGGATAAGAAGTTTCTCTCAGAGATCCATTCCCTTTTCTTAAATTTTTTTCTCACAAATATTTCACTGAATATGAATGAAGCATTCTATATGGCATGAAAGAATGTGGGTTTAGTGTTTCCTTTTTGTAAAAAGAAATTTTAAAATCTCTTTGGTTTAATCTCAATCATTCCGGTTTTGTTCAAAATAATTAAAAACATAAAAATTGGGGTGTTTTTTTTACAGATGGGTTCACGTCAAAATATAATCTTTAGAGACTTGACAATTTAGCCTCCCAATTCCTCTTTCATAGGTCTGGCATGCGAATGAAACAAGAAGCTTACTCTCTGAAATGTCAAAGGTTTGGGTTTTTTCCTTTGCTTCTGAACACAACCATGGTTTAGTTTCTTCAAGTACAATTTTGTTGCAAGTTGTCTATGGGAAATGATCCACGTTGGAATCACTCAGACTCTTGGAGGATATTTTGAGGGGAGTGAGAAGTTGTCCTTACAAAAGCAAGGGGATTTTGATAAGCTCTTCAGCTTTGATTCTTTGATTTTGATAAGCTCTTCAGCTAACTGGTGGATTTCATATGATAGAGACTAATCAGTTCACAACATTCCAGATCAAGATTATAAAACCAAAATATGGTCAGGATCCAAACAGCTGGGCACAACTAAAAAGCCTACAACTTCAGCCTAAACTCTACTTACTGAGTTTCCTGTGTATTCTGTGTGATCAAGCAGAAAAATACTGCTTTTTAAAACCTCCAAAGAGTTTGTCCACAAGTTTAGCATGGCAGTGTAAATTCGTATGTCAACATGATGATCATGGTATGAAACCAACAACAGTGCTCTATATTTGTTTACGCGAATTTTGTTGCTGCAGAAAACTGAGAAATGTGCTTTAGATACTTGAGTAAGGCATAGTTTGAGTGATTTTTGTCTTTGTCCTTTGTTAAAAATGTTCAGAACAGGGATTCTGTTTGGTTATATACAAAAGGGAAATAATTATCACTACTTTAAAAGCAAACAATTTTCCAATTGCCCATTAAAGAAATTATCTAATGATCCCCTTTTTTTCTTAGGTGCTTTAGAAAATCCTATTTTTCAAAAACTATGCCGGAAATATGTTGCAAAAAGACAATTTCAGTCTGAAAGTCTATTCCAGATTGCACTCACGCAGTCTGATTTGAGCAGCCTACCTGGCTTGCTTTATTAACAAATACAAGCTTTGGATAGGAGCTCTCAAACTTCAATATACCCAAGAAACAAAAACATATTAGTAATATTTTTCATGAGCATTTTACATATTGGTTTATAAACTGTTTACAATCCTTATATTTAGATGATGAATGAACATCAGATTTAGTATTGAAGAGAATAGCAAAACTGCCTTCAATTTCAATTGGGTCATACTCTGTCTAGTGAGTTAGATGTAAAGGAAAAGGGCACTAGGAGAAGACAGAAATGTTGGACAGGTTAAATACAGTTACCTTAATCTGAAAATGCTAAACCTCTTTCCCACACATCTTGTCTACCTTTCCTTTTTAACTACTGCAACCATATATAGTTATTAAACACTTTAGGATCAGCAAATTACCCATACAGGTTATCAGACATCCACAGAAGTCACTGAAAGCAATTATTCTGACCTCCAAAAACATTGGAATAAACCTAGAAAACTTAAGGGAAAGTATTATTAAAGGAGATTCAGTAAATATTTGTTATCATGGTAAAAGAGGAAAAGGAAAGAGGAAAGGAAAAGAAAATAGATGTTTTTTGTACAGAGCTTGATGCTGGTTTTCTTTTACAAATAGTCCCACACAATAGAAATACTTCATGAAGCACTGGGGTACTTCAACATCTGCTGACATTCAAATAGAGTAGAAGAGGAGAAGGCTCCTGCATGCATTGTTCGTGCTGACCATTTAAAGCTTCAGACCAGAAGACATTAATGTTTCAGTAAATGAGAGGATCAGAGTAAAGAAAATGAACAGATCAAAGAGAGACCATATGGTCAAAGACACTCTTTTGTGTAAAGTTGTGTCATGGAGAGATATTTTAATGTGCAAGGAGGTGTTGAATGCTGTGCTTCAGGCAACAATGTGATACAGAAGCTGTTTCTATTTATATGGAACTATTTCAGTGCCTCCAGGACTGGAATAGTCATCCTGGGTTACCAAGGGCTGCTGACCCGGAAATTTATGAAAGACATTTCTGTTTGGAGAGTCCTTTGGAGAGGTTGCTCAAATTAGTTGACATCTTTCTGAAACAAGCAGCAGTTGTGTGTGCAAGTTGGGAGAAAATGCCCCGTTTCAATCAATGCTTACTTTCTCATGGGAAGAAAGTGTGTGAACAGCTCAGAAAGGCAGCAGAGCCTTTGCATCTGTGTCAGGGCAAACGAAAGCTGGCAGTCAGGTGGCTTCCCTTCTCACAAAAGGAACGACTTGAGTAAGGTAATTACTGTTTAATATTTCCACCAGGATGTTTGAAGGGAGCATTTAATTATCCTGCCAACATCTATTCAAATAAACATGAGGGATTTAGAACTTTTTTTTTTTTTTGAGTTGCAGGCTTAAAAGGAATACCAAACATTCTGGGGCACTAAACCTCTTAGATCTCCTCTGCAATGTGGAGCAGTAACGTGTTTCTATTGTCATTTTGCCTTCTACATGAAATGATGCCTACCCCAAAGAGCCCAGCAGTGGTGTATCCTGCCTTCTCTCTCACCTTGTGAAATCCTGTCCTGAATCTTTACTGAAGAAGCAATATTTCCAGTAGAGCACACTAGGACACTAGCTGAGTGCATATATTTTTTTTATACTACTATTCTTTTAGAGCAAAGCCATTGTTGAGAAATACTCTGAGCATTCTTTTAGTGGGTCAAATCGTGCTGCTAAATGCCATAGTGTTGAAATTGCCAACTGGAAGGGGCATGTGAACACCTGTTGGGAAAAAGCTAATACTTGTCTCCTTGGCACATGTAGTCACATGCATAAATACACACATGGGTGCAGAGATTGTAATTTTTTCTAGCTAACAAAACCCAAACACATAGCGAATCTGTGACTGACATTGTTCTATCTGCCAATATGTCATATTTCTTTTTTTTTTTTAATTCTTCATAAAGCCTTTTTACTTTTGCCGTAACTGTCAAATCTTCAGGGTTCAGAAGGTTGCACAACAAGAAAAATGTTACACAACCTGATCAGTTTTTCCTTCTTAAATCAGCTAAAGGCTCCTGAAGAAGTGTCTCATGGAACATCTTAACCCTAAAATGCAGACATCAGTCACCATCCAGTTTCACATTGAGTGAAAAAGCTCTGCAAGAAAATAATGTTTAGGATAGAGTTGAGAGTCTGACAGACAAAAGCAAAAGAAGTCAATGCAGAAAAAGGTACAAAGTCAGAGTGTGTGAGTAGGTGATGAGGAAAGCCGGCAGAGAGACACCTGGAAAAGAGTATTAACTCTTTCCAAGGAGTGGGGAATAGTGTCTGAGGACATGATCTGCTGGGGACTATTTTACTTTTTATACCTGAAAACAAAAGAAATGTTCGACATGTAGCTTTAACTTCTTTTCATAATTGCAACAACCATCAGACATCTGATTTTTTCCTAACTGCTGACAACAAATAAATTAAGAATTTTATTTTTGTTACTGTTAAAAGAATTTAGGAAGTTCAGTAATCTAGGTCTTGGTAGTAAAAATCAATATAGCACAATTCAATGTGATCCTTCCCCACCGCCAGTCTAAGCATGAACTTATCTAGGGCTAGTCTTTTCATTTAGTAGTTTGTATTAAAATACTAACACCCCATAGTGCCTAAATTAAAACAAAATAGAAATTAGAAGGATTAATATGTCATAGATCTTTGACATCACTTGGACTCTGATTTGTCAGATCTTTTTATGGACAAGAAGTAATTTTACAAGTTAGGCACATTCAAAGGAATCTTTTCTAATAGTTAATGGAGATCTACAAGAAAATTCTACCTCCTCCAGAAATTAAGTGAATATAAAATTTGAGAGGATGGTTAATCTCAATGTGAGAGTGGAAAAAGAGGGGTAAGGAGAGCAAAACACTGAAGATCAGGAAAATACTTGGAAATGGGACAATTTCTTTTGCTTTTGCTGCTGTGTTTTATTCTCAGTATGGAGGGAAATAGAACATTGATCTACATCTGGTGGTGCCCAAATACACCCTTCCTAATGATCAGCTCTCTGGCAATCAGGTAAGCATTCAGTACCTTTTTCTAGTAATTGTGTACCCTCAAGATGCCTTGTGGTTGTTCATTACAGTTCCATTAAAAAATAGATGAGAAAAATAAAAGACAACCAGGGAAAAATGCATTAAAGGAACTGCAAGACAGTGGAGACCTCTGTAAAATTGCATGGCCCAGATATGCCTCAAATCTGGGCACTCATTTAAATGTTCCTCTGAATTTTGTAAATTTTTGCCTGGGTATATGGTTTGAGATGTTTATATGGCATATGGTTTATGAGTTTTCTGTATACTTCTGTAACAGTTTATTAGAAAGAAATAAAAGAAAATTTATTAATGTGTCATATTGGTGGGTCTTGCATATCCCCATAATCTAAGACTTACTCAGCTCTCTAAACTTTTTCAATTCATTTTATATCTGCCCACCCATCTATTTACCTATGTAGAATGAATGATACATGATTTTGTTTATTGTGGAAAGTCACTGTAGTATTTATACTCATTTCAAAAGATTACAAGTAGCAGAAACTCATTATTAGTGAAGTGGAAGTCCTTGTAAGGCAAGAATTCACTTGTGCAGTGTCCTTGAAAACTTCCATTATGTGTGGGTTAATAGGAACCATAGCCTTGAAATCATACGCATTTTCCCATTTGAAAAGGGTATTTCTAACACCTTTTTAACTCTTTTACTACAGAGATAGGATACAATGTTGAAACTAAGGACACAGTCTGTAATTTTTCTTGTTGTTTTATTCTTTATATGTGGCATGTGGTTTGAGTTTTAAAGCTTATTTCCTCTTGGTCTAATGAGCCTCTGAAAGTGATTAAATAGAAGAAAGACGGGTTAAACCAATGACATTTTATCAGAGGAAACACTGTCAAATCTTGTGCATTAAAAGCTTTCTGTAGGTTCTCAAGATTTCTTGCAATAAATACTTTCTTACTACTGGAGTAGTAATTAGAAACTTAAGGCACTAAATGTTTGTCAGACACAGTTCAGACAAAATGCAAGCAATAAGCAGAAAAAATGTTTGTATGTGCTATACTCAGTTATCCTTTTTACATCTGGCACTCCATTCTAGCTGCCTGCTCTGGTTTTTATGCTGAATTTAATGAATCCTCTTCATGCATGGGGAAATGCTACTTAAACTCTCAGGCTATCATTTTGAAGAACTGTTTGAAAGAAATGGATTAATCTTACTCGGGATACTTTAGCATTAGATTCAGGATTAGGTCCACAGATTAAAATTATTTTACAATCAATTCATGTGTTATAGAGATGTAGAGATAATGATGGGTGAGCAGCAAGAGTTTGAGTAAATCACCTCTCAACATGGTCACTGTGCCACGTACATTTTGGTAGGAAAACAGTGGTCACTGGACTTGAATGGGAAATTACTAAAATGATGAATAATAGACATTTACCACTGTTTTGTAGAGGCCTTGATCATGACCAGAGGCATTTCAGATGGCTCTGTCAGAGGCTGGCTCAACGGAAGAGCTCCAGATAGGCTGCACAAGGGAAGGTCAATGCAGTGGCATTGACCAGGTCAACAAGCCATCCTCTGAACAACTGTCTGCTCCCTGGGTATTTTGAACTTACATTTGCATCCTAGAGTTAATCCTATTGAGTTATTTTCGTTCATTATGAAGTCCATAGTAAAACCTACTATGCCCTAACACACAGAGATGATAAAATACTGAGCGATGTACGCAGTAAGTAAACTAGATAAACAGGCATCTGACATATAAAACATTATTTTCACTCTTCTACATAAATTTTAAAGTCAGTCTTGGAATAAAGATGGGAGCTTCAAAGACCTTGTTCACAGTGGTCTCTTTGGTGGCTCCTAGGGGGATATGTAGCTGAGTATCATCTGTCTGGGTTGGGAGCTCTGGGGAAAGGTGCACAGCTCTACTGTCCTTGGGCTTGCTGGAGACCACCATGCGCTGGCTGAGAGACTGGCAGTAATGTTCATATCGTTTATCTTTGTCTTCTAATTGATAGGCATTGGGTTTAAGAGGTCATTTGGAAGTTTTCTGTGGAGAAAGACAGATACCTCCTGTGGAAGTTTCATCCTATTCCAAAAGAGCTGTCTAAAAGACAAGGCCTAAATTGCCCTATTCAGGTCACTTTCTCTCTAATCCATGTGTAGAACATATTTCAGTAATCTGTATTTTGCTTTACATGCCAAAAATTAAGGAAGATGAATCTCACCCTTGCTGAGAAATTTTATTTTCAATGTTTCAAATAATATTTCTAAAATTTTAATTAGAATAAACACAGATAAATTTTCATCATTTCATGTCATGTATAATTTATACACAGTAATGTAACTTTTACAAGTTTTGTCTCTTAAATTATCCTATGATGATAAATATTTTTTGCATAAATACAGCAAGTTGCATACAATAAAATAAAAGCATGGCAAAGAAATCTCTTAAATAACAGCCAAATAAGCACAGGCTCTTGCACAATACCAAAGTAGAGTGTTTGCCAAGGACATGGATATCAAGGTGTATTTCATGTGATTTTATCTCATTATATATGCTTGGTCATCCATACTGGATCTGCCATTATACATTACTATGTATGAACACAGAAAAAATATTTGAAATAAAAGAGAAACAGGCCACCACAGAGGTAAAATGCATAGTTCGCCACCTGCAACTCAGATTTTCCTCTTTTTTATCAAAGATATTAATATAACCTCTAAAATTGTATGCTTGCTAAAAATAGACTTAAAATTTTCTATAAAAATAAATCACTCAGAACTAAATATAATAAAGTCAATTTTCTTTCCTGATTCTTGTTTCCAATTTGCATGAGGAGGGAAGTTTGAGGTATATTGTTGTTCTTTTAATTTCAAATTATCTGAGAATTAAAAAATTAATAAATCAGTTGCCCTTTCCTTATGTCAAAAACAAAATAAACTATATGATTGGCACTGAGCTGAATTCTTTCCTTCTCACAAAGACATGTGATAGTGTCCCAATCTGGGGTTTATCTACAACACTTGTTTTTCATCGACATTTCTCTGTGAACTAAAACACGCATAAAAGTATTGACAGTAACATGTCAGTAATGAAACCTCTGTGCTGCTGCTAAAAAACCTGTCCTAATGCAGTAACTTTTGGCTTTTATTATCCATGCTAATTTTCAAGGTGTAATTCTTTCCCTTGTTAAGTTGATTATTTTAGCAGTTAATTTTCTGGGTACAGAAAGGAAGAAAGAATCACCTTGAGGGAAAAATTGCCTCTAGGACAGATTAAATATGATAAAGGAATAAAAAAAAATAAACTAATGGTGACTTGAAAAAATTATGTCAAGTGGCAGTTTGTTGATAGTTGGGCAATGTAATGTAATAATAGATGATATGTTTTAGATGTGTGCCAAAAACAATCATTAAAACTATTTGCAGATAAATGTCAAAGAGTAAACAAATCTAAAGTTAATTAGCAGGAGACTTGAAATAAACCGACTACATTTTATTTTAAGCTTTGTTTAGCCAACAATTTAGAAACAATGAAAGGCAATCATTCATTTATGCAACATGTAAGAAGTCTGGACAGCTTATAGACCTAAAATATATTTGAAATCCATACTGGAGAAAGGATCAAATTATTCAGAAAATTCAATAAGAGGTAAGGATTATTAGTGGAACTAGGATTCTGGCAAGACTGAAAGCCCTAAAGATATTATTATATACAAGAAACTAAAATCCATTTTTTAAGTATTGGAAAGAAGAGTAAAGTTTGTAGGCACATTATTCAACAATTGCTGTTGAAGAAGTTTTTGTACCTTCCTCTGAGGTAACAGGTTATGTCACTGTCATCTGAAGAATGAATCAGGGTAACTAAGAAGAACTATTGGTCTACCAGAAGTGAATGTTTCCCTGATGATCTTTCTGAGGAGGACTGTAGAGTTTTACCACAGCTGAAGAAGCTGTAGTTCGTTTTCTAGCCTGTTGCTCAAGTTGTGCTTTTGTGAATAGGGAACAGCAAACCCTTTGTGGTTTGTGAGGACACGCATGGACTCAGCAGCTGAGGGTGAAGTGCTGGCCTGGACATGCTCAAGTCAGTCTGTGGGATAACATTTATTGCCTCTAGTGCAGTTCTGATATCACATGTGGTGTTAATGATTGTGTACACCTGTTAGCATGGATGCACATGGATATCCAAAACAGCCTTGCACAATTGCTATCTCAACAGTTAAAATGCGGTAAAATCTCATGGCTGTATTATTTTCTCTACAGAAATAAAATTCCCTGCAGATAGCTCATAGGGGTTTGTCCACCCTTCCCTCTCCCTCCTACTTGTAATAGAAGACAAATTGCCCAAATATCTCCTGATCACATTCCACATACTTCTGTCAGCAGGAAAAGTAGAATTTAGCAGAGAGCCCGGATACCCAGGGTGGTCAACCCCACCATTTCCAGGATTCAGGGATGATGGAAAAGAACCCCCTGCTTGTCCTCTGGAGTGACCTTCCATCTGAGCTGTCGGGTTATCACAGATGCATCTGTAAACAAAGGATAGCAGGTTCCCTGGGCAGTGTCAGGATCACACTCAGTGTGACACTGTGTTTGGATGTTCAAAGAATCCCCCTCTCCTTGCTTTCTTTTCCAGGCTTAATAAAGGACCTGCTAAAACCTATGTAGCCTGATAAGATGACAAGACAGTCTTTTAGTGTTATTGATTGTATACAAGAGGTGGAATGATGAATTATTTCCTATAATGCGTCCTGAGTAGGTTTCATCTTTTTGAGAGATGTTCTTGAAATTCTTTGTATGAATTCAGTTCTTAAACTTCCTGCTGGAAAGAAAAGGGTCTTCATTAGGCCAAAGGGCTTGGGTAAGGCAAATATCTTCTACCTGATAAGAGAAGGAGAACTTTCAGAGTGCATGATCTGAGAGGAGTAAAGATTTATAACATATGAAATAAACTCTGGAATGTTATCCTGAGAATGCTGTCAAAATGAACCAGGGGGACAAATTGTATGCCCCAAAGGCACTCCACATATAATAAACTTCAACCTTTCACCACCTTCCTTTATGTGTGGTGGCACAGCTGATTGGCTGCAAATTTTTTTTCCTCACTGCATTGAAAAAGACCTTTATTACTCAACAAAAAAGTTCCTCTAGCAGGCCACAAGTATTAGGACCAATCATATGCCATCTCCATCTGTGATTCTGTGTAACTCTGTATGCAGTCATGTGCAGTACACAGGATATTGTGTGTGTTAGCTGATGAAAGCTGCTTTCCTGTGCCTGTTCCTATATTTGTCATATTCAGTCTTAGCTAAACAGCTTAGACCCCTAAGGTTCCTTATGAAGATACTATCTTCTGTATTTATTCTGTGTGAAATAAACTAAGTTTAAGCATAGAACACAAATCTCAGGTTTTGCAACAAAATGATTGAGAATGGGATCCAAAATAATTAGTAATTATAATATCATTCCCCACACTTCAACTATCACTCAAAGATTGCTGCTAGTTTGGCTGTTGTGAAAAGCATCAGATATGAATGGATAGCTTTGCAGAGCTACAAATAATTCTACAATTCAAGTTTAAATAAATGTATGGTTTGGATCTTGAAATAGTTGGTGTAGGTGATTTTTGAACAGGTATTGCAAAGGGCAAGCATTGTATGTTTTCTTTTAAGGAAACTTGTGCTCTTGCCATTACTATCTCACTCATTCTGAAACCAGTTTTGAACTTTCTAGTTGGACTGAAAAGACAAAGACAATTATATGTTGTCTCATACTTGGCTGTTGCTATGATTTTGGATTTTGTAAGATATTTTTTATTGTTCTCTCTTTAAAAGAATTTTCAAGGAGCTGTTAGTAGGTTTGGAAGAGAGCAGCAGGACAGACTGAAAAGTTGTTGATATGCCCAAAGTGCAGCAAAGAACCCAGGGATCAGGGAAGGCTGCAGATGGGTCCAACTTGAGCTGTCTATGAAGCTTAGGCTCACTGATGAGGTGTCGGAAACATATTTGGGAGTGCAATTATAAAACATTTTTCTTTTGCTACAAACAAGCACCAGCATTACAAATGTCATTTTTCCTGAGGGCTTCTTCTCTCCTTTATCTACAGGCTGTTTTTTCTGACAAAGCAATACAAGAAAGTCTTGGTACAAATGTAGGACACCTTCACACAGACAGAAAGAGGCTCTCTGTTATGTGCAAAGGTGTCTTTAGGAAAGATTTTGGTGGGTTGTGCTCACTAATATATATAACATATCACATTATTATATATTTGCAATTAATATATAATTATTACTTATTCTAATTCCACTGCAGGATGAAAGCTTCATTTGCATATTGTTCTGCTGCTCCGATGTCAAGGAGGTTATCTGGGACCTTCAGACACTTGATCAGAGTTAACTGATGAAAGCCTAACCCCGTTGTCTAAATCTGTCACCTCTCTGACTTTACCACCATGGTTGAGACTGCCAGCAATGCTTTGTCCAGACTGAGAGTGCTCGGCGCTTTCTTTGTCAAACTTGTTTTTATTGTCCCGCCCAACGCAAGGCACCATCTCTCACTGCCAGGTCAGCCCAAGGTATGGTATACGAGGGAACATACCATGACAGAAGAAAATAAACACTGGGGGAGGAGGAAGTTCTGATAGCTTTCACAGCCCAGATGGGAGCCCAGGCTCTTTGTACTCTGAGCATGAAACATGGGCAGTATGAGCAATGGGGATGTGAGCACTGAGCTGTGGGAAGAGCTGTATCCCACCCTTCCAGGAATCTGTAGCCACAGACACAGTTCTGACTGAAATGGAGCTTGGCACGACTCATTATCGAAACATATTATGCTTGATAATTTTTCTATTGTTTTCAGTTTTCTATGTTACTTTAACATTTTTTATTGTCTTGAATTCTGTGTGTTCATAATGTTTGTTCTCCACTTAATGAAACAGAAAACTGCAAGACTTTTTGACTAACTGATTAAAAGTGTGAGCTCTCCTAGACCCTACAGCATGTCTTTCACAATACAAAACTAAAACCATAGAAAATAAAAAGATTTCCAGGTATTGATCCTTGGTGGTATATGAAAGGTGACATAATCCATGTCGGGAGCATTGGACTGAAAACCACATCACTATGAACTTCCCTTTAATGAGAAAGTAAATCTCACACATCTTTATAATCCTGCAGACATTCTTCACATTTATTTCATCTCTCAAGGGAGGGGTTTAGTAATTTCAATGGCACGAAGTCGAGAGGTGCAGTTGACGCAACAGGAGGAAGGGATGGATACCCAGGGGGAGCTGGAAAAGCTTGAGAATGTGAGGATAGGAATGTTAGGAGGAAATTCTTACTCGGTGGTGAGGCACTGGAACAGGCTGCCCAGAGAATTGTGGATGCCCCATCTCTGGAAGTGCTCGTGGTTGGATGGGGCCCTGAACAACCTGGTGAGCTGGGTAGCATCCCTGTCCATGGTGGGAGAATTGGAACTAAATGATCTTTGAGATCCCTTCTAACCAAAGCCATTCTGTAATTCTATTACATGATTACTGCTGTAAAAGTTTTGTTTAATAAATTATAAAGACGATCCAAAGGAACAGTTAGAATTAATAGAAATTCTGGGAAAATAACAGAAGATACATTCTCTCTGTTATCCTCTAGCACCTTCCTAGAGACTCACACAGTGAAGTGGAATAAAAAAATATCATTATTATTCTTTGAACAAGTGTTTTGATTTACTAGTGTATCTCTGTGCCAAGTGAGGTAATCATAATGCCCTGTATAAATGTATATAATTATATATAATTTTATGAATGGACTTTCCTATCCCCTCCCATTTCTGTGTAGGATACACATGCCAATTTCCTGTGGTTGTGTCTCAATGCTCAATAATTCAGTCACTGGCTACAAAGTAATGAAATATGTTTTGCAACAAGGACCTTTATAATTAATGTCATAAAATGCATGAGAATCACAATGAAAATATGGCAAATTTCATAAATCCAAATTTCATAAATGAAACCTGAAACTTATTGGGTTTGCATTTATTTTTGAAGATCAAACAAAATTATAGTTTTTCCAATTTATATATTTTAAGAACAGAACAGTATTGTAAAGGTAACCTAGCTGAGTTGTACTTACAATGAAAGCACAATAACATTTATATTAGGCACAGAATTGTATATCTCTTTTTACCTGTCAAGAAATTTAAAGTGTCTTGGTAAACCAGAAAGATCCCTTTGGATTTGTGGGGGTTTTTAAATCCAGATATGTGCCAGTTTGTTTTTCACTGAATTTTTCACAACTGAGGTGAATTAGAACAGATCACCTGAAGTTTACATCACTAATGAAATATTACATGGGCCAGTTAGTGAGGTAAAGGCAAAACAATTTTTAATAACATTTAAAAAACAATTCCCCATTCATTTACCTGCCAACACATAGGGTTCACACCAGATACTCCACTGAGTCCTCAAGCATTTTACTGAAGTGTAATTTGAATGCAGAGAACTTCATTACACACAGAGTAGCTAAGGCTCCAAGTTTAATGCATGTATTTCCAAGGTTTTTTTGACCTGCCTTACTTGGCATGAGCAAGGAATGAAAATATTAAACATTTATGTGTGTGATTTGAATCAAATTCATGAGCAAAATAGAATTTTTCAAATAATGCATACTTTTTTTCCTTGTCAAATGCTATAACTTAGCTCCAAATAATATACATTTGAGTGAAGGATTTTTGTAACTACTGTCAGAACTCCCAATGGGAATCATATTAGGTGAAAATTGGGTATCGTTCTTCATTTGTAAAAAAAACCCTGCCATTTAATGGAGAAATGTTAAAACAGTATATTGTTAAATGTTAACAATATAATGTTAAAACAATACCCATTTGCTTTTTGTTTCTGAGAGAAGAATAGTGTTTTTAACAGTAACCAAGTCGAGGAGAGTCATGATTTTGATAAGATCTGGACTCAGGATTTAAACCATCGAAAACCGTTTTTGGAATCAGGGTAGGTGAATCATCTTCACAGCCTGGAAGTGGAGCCACTGAGTCAGCTGTTGGCTGGGAGTGCTGTTGTTGACCAGAAAGAGCCAGACAGGATTCCTCCCTTTAATGCCAAATCCAAAGCATTTAGCCGCAGCCTGAGCAACACCCCACAGACAATGGAGCAGCTTCAGCGACAAACTGACATTTCGAGCTGTGCACAAAAAGCACAGTTGACCCTGAAAATGATAAGAGGAAGAACAGGAGATATGGGAGTGCAAGGAAAGGGAAGGAGGTGGATGTTACTGCCCTTACTCAAAGTGTTGTAGAGGAGTCACAACTCATGGAGGAGTAAGCCTGAGCAGCAAGGGTGGCATCCTGTGCAGTGATGATACATTTGTGGTTTATGTATAAATAAGACAGTAGCCATATGTCCCAGAACCTCACTTTGGATAATGATCCCTGTTGTGAGCTGTGCAAGGCATGTCTTTGCCACTTGTGACAAAGGAGAGACAAGAAACGATACCAGGGCACGGAAAACAGAGACGTCTTTGGTCTCTGAGAGGCTTTTTAAAACTGTCTATCAGAGAGGAATGCTCACATTCACACATAGTTTTCTGACTTTATAGGGCACAGCTGATTTCTTCTGGCTGCATTCCATAATCTTTGAACTCGCTCTGTCTCCTGTCATCCATCTTTACCACAAGTTGTTTCTTGCCATGTTCAATGTCAAGTACTGAGCGAGTAACCAGTGCCTTCCAGCCCATCAGTGAAGCTCCTAGTAGGTGTTACAATAGAAACTAACACATCAAATGTGTTATTAGCTTCCCATCACACAACATTTCCCTGCTAAAAAGAAATCAATATGAATTGGCTTAATTAAGAAAGTTGAAACTTTATGTTACATTATGTTCCTTGATAATTTTTGACTAAAAGTTTGGATTTCATGCTTGTGTTTGCAACTTCAGCCAGAAGCAGGCTAATTTCTTCCAGTGAACGAAGACTTGAAGTATAATTAAAAGAAAAAATTACATTCAACTAGTCTGTTTTTATTTCCAAGGGCATTAACAGCCTTTTCTTCTTCTATCTCTTACAGCAGCAATATTACTGAAAGCATTGATGAATACACATTTGGGTGGCATATTCAATAGCTGTTGACTGGTGGTGGGAAGTACAACCCACCGTAATTCAACAGGTGCAGAAAATTTATAAGACTGAAAGAGGGAAAAATAATCAGATTCTTAGTATTACCTGTGTATCTTGCACGTCCGAACTTTACTCTTCTGTTAGCAATAATCTTTATACACGGAATGAGACAAAAGAAAGTATTTGCCTGGTTTATATGCTCTTCCCCTCTGAACAACTTTATGATACCAGGGGCTTCTTGGAAATGAATATTTTGATCAATGGACCAACTCAACTTCTCTCAGTTTTCTCACCTCATTCTGTGGAACAAAAACACATCCAATACAAAAACCATGTATAGAAAAATGTGTATACCCCTATATATTTTCCCAGTTACTCCAAAACTAATAATAAAAATATCACAGAAATATACAGAATACATTCACAAAAATTATTGATTGTATTAATTATACACGGTTTCTGATGTTATGGGGCTGCATCCTCTACTTTCAAAGTTTGGTGAATGATTTAGTTATTCACGTGGAGACCACACCTTTTGGAGATATGTCAGATAAAGCAGTTGAAGAATATATGAAGAAAAGTTAAGGAAAAAAAAAATTGAAAAACATAGGTCATTCAGTTTCCCAAAAGAAGTGGAAAGTCTATGTGACTTCACAATCAAAAAATGTGTCTATTCCCTTTAAATTTGTTTCATCTGGTAAATTCACTTTTTGTGCGCAAGAATTGTATATTTTGTTTATGCAGTTCTTAGAACCAATACACCAAATAGCTGTATTCACAAGTCCTAAGTATTTATTCTGGGCAAAATCCAAAACAAAAAACAGCCTCAGGCAAGAAGAAACAACTTGCTTTGGAAACAGTGACCCTAAATTGCCTGAACATTTTTGCATTTCTTTCCTGGAGATCAGACAGGTGAATGACCTGACAAGTTAGAACATAGGCACGGCTACGTACCATGGGCTAGAACAACCTTGAGAGAAAACAGCATTTTCTACAGTAACAAGATAATAGAATAACTGTGTTCCATTGAATGCTGATGGTAATATGCCCCTTGATGTCACTCAGATGCTTTGAAAACTGTGCCTTAAGATCCTGAATCAGTCACTGTGACCCTGTCAGTGCTTTAGAAGAAATTAAAAGGTTTCCTTCTCTAAGGAAAGGCCAGTTTTCAACATAATGTTTCTTCTTGCCTGTTCTTCAGTCTTACACTGACTTTTCACAGCCTGTTGGTATTTTGCTTGGTGCCCTTGGGTTATACTCTTGGTGACTCATAAATGCATTGAAGTATTCCCATGTTTGGTTTTGCCATTTATAAAATGAGAGAAATAACAATTTTTCTATGCATTTTACCTCTAGAGTGGGGGATCAAGTAATAGCTATCTAATAGTAACTGATTACTGTTTGTTTAAATAGATGAAGTCACAAATGCCCAGACACCTGAAACTGAAGAAGATTTTTCATTAGGCATTAATTCTGCATACAAATTTTTGTGGCAGCTCAAGCAGCACGCAGATATTTCTCAGGCTCAAGGCTGTCTCCCAGGATTTCTTCATCCTCAATACTAGCATAAAATTCCCAATCAAACTGGAAAAGAGATAAATCAGATCAAGATTTCTCCCTTTTTTTTCTGTGCTATTTCTTCTGAGTTCTCCCCAGTATCATATCTTGCGAAAGCATCAGCAGAAACTTTTCTTGCACTAGAAATGGGATGCCAAAATACAATGCAGTTGTGTCAAGAACAGGTCTTTGTTGGCCGCATTTACCCTTCCAAAACATTCATTCTGATGTACAGCTTTGTCAGTCCCCAGTTCTGGAGTGTTTCATGACAACTTGCCCAGTTCCTGTAGCAATAGGGGTTTTATTTCAAATTTATGACTGTGACAGATTTCCAAAGTGCATAATAATCATGGCTCATCTCTTTTCCTCTCCTCCTTGCAAATTTTTTTGAGTGGGAGTGCCCTAATTGGCTTCTGCTGATTTATGTGCTACTTTGTTCTTTATCTGCTTGCACCTCACCAGTAGAATAACATCTTGCTATCATTTCTGGGGTTCACAGGACCCTGTCAGCACTTAGCAGTCAAAGGTCAACCAACCTCACAACACGTGGTTAAATAGGTTGAAAAATCTCACCTAGTATTAACCCCAGTACCTCAAATGAAGAAAAATGGTGCTGGCATCACCAGCAAAGCAACATTACCAAACAGCAGAGTAATTCCGTACACTGGCAGCGCTGCTGTTGAGACATGCCCATCCTTGAGAAGCCAATCCTTGAGAGGAGACAGTGAAACCTGTGTTCCTGATTGCCACTGATTTATGTTTTGCTTTGTTCTTTATCTGTTTGGAAACATCCAGGAGAGCCATACACATGTTGCTATCTTTCTTTCATCTTCCGAGCTGTCTGTGACCTGTTCCTCTTTCCCTGACTCCCTCTCTGCCCTTCAGTGTGTGTTTCCTAAACTCATTTGCTGAACCCTGGCAATATAAAACACCCAAGCAGCAACAAACTTGCCTGAAAATGTAAAAATAAATCCACCCGATTCCCCCCAGATGAATATTCTTATTTTTGTATATTTTTTAGACCTACACAGAGATGGTAAATGCTTGGCTGCATTGAAGACAATAACTTCATCAGGGATGTCATACCCAGTATTTGTGCCAGGTCCTTTCCAAAGTTTCATGTCTTCTCCAGACGAAAAAAGTTATTTCAAAGGTAAAATAATTTATGCAGAAGTGTAGATACTATGATATATAAAGCCTCTTTTCCCTTCATTTGGATCCCTGAAAGAGTTCTGAAGTTTTTAATGTAAGAAGTACATATCTTTAAATTTTTTGTTTTTACTCTTGCCTTTCTCATTATATGTCTTTTAATCTGGAAAAACTTGGAAAGGGTGGGACAAAGGGAAAAAAGTGGGAAACAATATTCATCTACATAATGATGTGGGTTTAAATTTTCATTTAATACATTGAAAGTATTATTAGAAAATAGATTACAGAAAAGAAAGTCAGCCATTTTTAATGGAAAGTACATTTTGATACAAAAATTTAAAACATTAAAGTACATTTTGATACAAACATATCAAAATAACTGGACTCTATCCAGCTGGAATGAGAAAGCTTTAATAACCACTATTGATCAAGGGTCTTACCACCCATGTGTAGGCACTTTTAGCCAGAAGTTTAAAGAACTGCTCTGAGGGAGGGAAAGGCTGACTGGGCTCAACCTGGTGACAGCTGACTGACAGCTGCCAATAATCAATAATTGGCAGCAGAAGAGCTCGGTGTGAGCGTTGTGTGGCTGCAGTGCTGCTGGGAGCTGAAGGGTGTCCATGGAGACATCCTGGGATGACATTCCAGAGGATGGGTCACTAGGCCTGGATAATCCATCTTGAACAGGGAATGGTATTTTTCACAATGGAAAGAGAAATATTTGAAGAAATTTTCAACACTAAAATTACTTGACAATTCAAGATAAAATGTCGCAAAGCAGGCAGCTTTAGCTGATCTTTCTGAGACTGCTTAAAAATTACAGAATTAAAATCTGACTCAAGTAATTCACAGCTACAAAATCATGCTTGATCCTTTAAAATGTCTTCATTTCCAGAATGAGACACTTCATTCTGAATGATTTATTTATTCTGTGCTGCCTCATAACACGCTGGACTACAAAGACCTGTCTTGTAATTTCTGTTTTGATTGTGCTCCCACTCCATCAGTACACGCTCCCATTTGTATGCTCACCAACCTGTGAGCAATACTTGAATCCTAAGGCTTTGGAATATTAAGGATATGCAAAAACATAGTGAACCTGTCTCTTTGGATTTGCATGCATGGGTTGAGTAGGCCAATAAGCCAATAAGTCATTCTTTAAAACTCCCACAGTGTGGGAAATTCATTGGTGACAAACGTCATCATGATATTTGAGACACATTCAGACTCTGTTATGAAATTCCCATTCCTCTAAGGACTGTTTGAGACTTCTTAGCATTGCTAATGCTCTATAGCCTTCACTATCTGCCCAATCATTTCCTCTATGAATATCTGTTGCTGCTGTCTTTTCTTACATAAAATTAAATACAGTTACTACAAAATAAAAGCATTGCCAGTCAGCCTGGCACAGCACAGTTTATCTGTAAGACACAGAAGCAGGTATTATAATAATTTAGTCTGTGATGCCCTTCACCTTTCAGTGCATTTGTACACTCCTGCTTGCATGACATTTTCCATGAACCAACTGGGTTAATTTGCCAGTGGGACTAGGGAATAGCTATGTACATAGAAGGAATTCTGGGCACCTACTTCAGCTACTTCAGATGGAGTAAATCCTTTGGTTTGACACTGCTATAAATGGTCTTGATTTCAGCAGCAAATGCTCAGCAGCAACTCAAGCAGTGTCAGAAGTATTTTATATAGGCATAGACAATATTTGAATTATCTGTGTTTACTCCCCCTTCCCACCTGAATGAGCAATATGGGCTTAAATTTTAACATTTATTAGTTGTCCTAGACCTATACATTTTGTCGTTATTAAAACTTATGCTTATATTGCCTTTGTCCAACAGGTCAAGGTTTCAGCCTGGGAATTTTGCTCATGTCTGTGTCATGTCAAGTCATGACTCTGGTCATTACTTGTTGCAGTCAATAACCATATACAGTGATGAGACCCAAACAATGACAGGACCAAAAGCAGGCATGAAGTGTATTGCATTGGAAATTCTGAAAACAGGTAAAATCTGTTCAGTGAGACAGGTTAATACTAAATGGATGGCAAATATATGTAATCCTCATTAAATAAAAATAAAACATCATTAGTATCCCATAGAACTGCATTTCAATTTCATTTAAAATAAAATCTCAAAGCAGGAAATTTATGTTTAATATTGTTCATTAATATTTATGAATATTTAGAGCTTGTTGCAGTGATTTGTTTATATATAAAACTTTGCTTGGCAGTGAAATCATAAGAAGTCACTTGATAGTCTAGTAAAGCCACTTTCTACAGCCTAAATCTACTAACCAAGGATCAAAGCCATGCCATGTGCATTATATAGCCAGAAATGTAGGATGAAGGTTCAGTACTTACACTGATATCTTGCAAACAATGTGTATAGCAGATTTGTTTGCATAACAGAATCGTTAAACAATTCTCAACTTTGAGTGAATTTACATGAATCAATCTGTTCATAAACAAGACCGTAGCCTTTAGATAATTTTTTTGTTCTGTGACTGACCTCCTCCCTCTGCACTGTTTATGCAGCTATGCCATTATACAGCTATGTCATTAATTGGTGGCCAAGCACACATATGGTGTGCTTGGTTATTTGCTTCATTCTCTGAAAAACTGAGGTAATTTTTTCTTGAATACTCTCACAAATATTAATTAAATACTAATACAAGAATTTTCCAAAAAGTGGGAGCCAGGATCATCAAACCCATCATTCTGTACGTAGACAGGACAGCAATGCTGAGTGCAAAAGCCCCTCAGGTGCCTTTTGAACTGCAGTCCTTCACCCGTCCGAGGCTCTGAATTTGAGAATGACCCAAGATATGAAATCATATGTGATTCAGGGTCTCATGCAGTGCGGCTTAGAGGGCAGTTAAATGTTTACGTTTGCCACATGCATTTTCTGTTCACTATTTCTACCAAGGGAGAAGTGGCAAATGACTATTTTAAAAGGCACTAATATTAAATTACATGAATCATTAAAAAGCAGACAACTTCCTGAAACAAATCTGTCAATTTCTGGATGTTTTATCTGTATTGTTTGCTACAAAAGCATAAAGCAGCTCCTGGTTATTGCCAATACTTATAGAGAAATACCTCTGTGACCCTGTGGCCTATTCTAGTTTTATGATTTTCAGCAGCCTAAGGCCAATGGTGGCCACACACTCTTTTTTCTTATTATTCTACAATTTTAAGCTGCTGATTACTTTTTGCCAAATGCACAGATGCAACTTTCATACAGATCTGGATGCCCAGACCAGAAAAAGACATTGAACTAACCTGAGTTTTTCCAGGCTTGCATATGACAATTAATACTTTTTAAAAAGACTTTGATGGCTTCCTAAGTTTTCTGAAAAGAGGAAGATCTTGACACAAATGTATACATCACCTTCATTTTTAGAACTTGCATTGTGGAGCTATTACTCCTGTTTCTTATTAAGAACAGACAAATATCCGATAGGGAGGTTGGTTGCAACATTATTTAGGTAGTTTCCTGGTGGGCAATATATATTCCTGTTAGTTCAAGATTGTTTAAAAAGAGTTAAAACAAAGTCCGTAATATAGATGAAAGGAATCATGACTAAGAAATTTATGAAGATGACGTCTGAGCAAATTTGTGGGAAATGCTGTGTAGCCGCATTGGATGAAACAGCAGGATCAACAAAACATTAGAGAGTGCTGGGACCCACGATATGGAAATTATCTTGTGCAGCCTCATGAAGAGCTCATTGTGCAGTGTAACTGCAATGCTGACAGGGGAAATGAAAGTCACACAAGTACATCAAAACTTAGTGATCGACGAGTGCAAACAAAGCTCTGATGGAATCACAGCTAAGTTGGACCTGAAGTCAGGTACAGTAAACTGAATATCTGTGAGACACTCTTTCAAGCACACTTAGAAACTGACCTACCAGTTAAAATAGTCTCCCTTTTCTTTTCCTGCTAGAATTCCTTACACCTGTGTAAGAATAAAATAAATTAATTAATAAAAATCTCAAATTTGTTTAAAGATTTTTTTAAAAATGTCTTAGAACTTAGTTTTCAGGCAGAAGCATGTACTCTCCATTACTAAGAAAACCTTTTAAATTCATCTGAAGAACTGCAGATAATAAAATGACCTTTCCTTAAACGAAAGCCTGCTTGGTGGCCTAGAAGGAGAGCAGAAATAGTCTGCTGTTTTCATGGAAGGAAATTAGTCCAAACATGGCAAAAATGAAAACTGATATTTCATTAAGGAAAGAAAATTAAAATTAAGTCATTCACTTTTATTTATTCAATTATAGAAAATTATGAAAGCTCTTGGTAAATAAATTTACCAAAGAAGTGTAACATCAAGTTTATTTAGAATATTTTACTTTCTGATAAAAAGCCCATCTGAGTCCAGCACACCAAATACGCAGCATGTTTGACACTGATATTTTAAAAATCTGTTTATTTCAAAATCAAGATAAGTGCCCAGCTCCAAATTTTTATGTGAATAAAAAACCCTAGAAAATTATTGACATTGTGAAAACTTCTGTTGCCATTCAGAGCAGCAGTGGCACATGTGGTTTGGTGCACAGCATCCATTTCAGCCATGAACAGCTTCATCTGGTACAAAGCCTCCGTCAGCCCGTTGACGTCAGATCAGGAGTATTGTGGATTATTTTGCCAAAAGAAATGTCAGCTGTTTGCTGAAGCAAGGAAGTTGATAAAATTTATTTTGGTGGCATTAACAGAGAGGCTGTAAGTGAGCATAGCTTCAGCGCTGTGCATTTTTTCAAAACATGGCTTCGATCCACAATAGGACAATCAAGACTGAACTGGAGTATGATTTGACATGTACACAAGGACAAAACAGATGCCTAACAGCTTACATATGGTGCAGAATTCTTTCAAGAAAATCAGAGTGTGGATGTTGTTTGCAAGTTTTCAGATTTAGAAAGCGAGTGTTTAAAATCAATTAGGAAAAAAAATAACACTTTCAGAATATTTTGTGACTGAGATTTAATTTTCCACTTCAAAAAGAAGATAAATGAAATAGGCTTTTTTTTCATGTGATAGTTTCATCGCTCATGCTTTGAGAAGCAGAAAACTAAAACTGATAAATTCCATAGTTTATTCTTATATTTTCTCCCCTATAATAAGAGGTACTTACATGATCTTATAGCTGCTACATCTGAAAATGGAACATTTCAGTAATAAATTTATTTTTAGAAAATCTCATAACATTAAGATGTCCCATCTCTATTCAATAGCTGGAGAACACTGCATAATATAAGTTTAAGAGCTTTCTTTCAGCCACATAATGCTGCCCACAAATGGAACAAGAACTGAACATAAATTTCCTTTGTCCCAGTTCTGTTCATGCCACAAGACCAAAGCCTCTCAAACCCTCAGCCTTCATATTATTTATTTTTCAACATTTTACCAACTTGCAAAGATGCCTGCTGAGCTCCAGTGTGTAATTTTACATGGGGTCTATCAAGGATGCATCCTTGATTTGTTGCAGCTGTTGCTCCTCTCCTGTGGGGTGGCTGTTGTGCTATCCCAGCAATGGCATCGTGTCCCAGACCTGCACAGCCCATCCTACACACACGCCTTTTGCATGATCCAGAAGTTATTTTGTCCAAGGTCCAACCTTGGCCACAGGCATCATTTGAGTCCCAGGCAGTATCAATCTTCCTATAGTAACAGATACTTCATTTTGTGGTTTTCTCGTTCTGGGAGGCATTAGTTTCAAAGTTGTGCACAAACTGGTGATAATAAGGTGATTGGCCATGCTGCCTTCTGAAAACCACAGTGTAAAGGTCATCAGATAGAAGAGAGCCCATGTGAAGATAAAATAAACTTGTAACAAAGTCACACATTGATATTCAAGAAGAAATTAGAAATTATAACAGTCAATGAATAATGTCTTCACTAACAGAAAACAGACTTGCTAGGCCTGATTTCAGTTTAGCATTATTGAGCCACTGTTACTAGGAATAATCCCTTTTCCTAAACAATCTTTACACTACACCAGCTAACAAATCACTTACTGGTCAATATTGAAAGCACTGTTTCCTTAGAAGTAATGTAATTTGCATACATACATCTCAGACATGGTTTTGTTTGTTTAACTAAATCTCTGTGGCCTGAGGATTCCCAGCGTATGATTTACCTCTCCACTGATCATTGATTTATTACAGTGTAGAGATGTCTAAAGTGCCATTAATGCAGAAAAATCCTGGCAAATCTCCTTCTGGACATGTCAGGGTAACCAAGACTATATCTATTATTGCAGCCATGTGAGCAGCCTTTCCCAAGGCACACATCACACTGATGTACCTCCCAGCAAACTGCAGGGAGAAGTTAATTTATGACATATTTGGAAAATCAGTTCATGAATATCAGATGTTTGCTGGCTTACATATGGGATTTAGGTCTTTATTTATAAGAAGTTAGAAGACTTTTCATAAACATAGCTGCATAATCTTAATATGCTACACTATAGTTACCAGAATATGCAAAACTATGAATGAGATGGAAACAGGAGCTGGGTAGGCAAGACCACACCTTTAGGTTAGATGCATGTTCCAGTTAAAATCAGTGAATCATTTTGTAAGTAACAGCTATTGATAAAATGCATTATTTATTACTGACCCCTTTGAAATCATGTCTCTAGAGTTTTATGCCATGTTAAATCATCTCCCTTTTTCAGAATCATCTAATAAGACATTAAAGATATCTGGCTGGAAGCAAGAACAAGGAAAAGAGAACGAACATATTTTATATGTTTTATGCAAAGACCAAGGCTCATTTTCTTTTCAGTGCTCATCAGAAGCACAAAGCACATCTAGTTTCCCTGCATTTGATCATAATTTAGCCCTTACGGACTATTTGCCTTATAAATTCATGTTTCTACAAATGTTTGTGGGAAAAGTCCTTATTTTTTCCATCTGCAGGCAAACTTTCTGCCGTTTATATTAAGTTATTCCCCTCAGGAAATTCTCATTTTGCACTACACAATCCATGTGAATGAAGGCAAACCAGTGCAAAATCAGGGAACATAGCAATAACACCTTTTTTTCAATGGAGAAAAATCCTCAGATAATTTTCTACAGTATACTGATGTATTTACCTGTTGTCTTTCTAGTTAATTTCTTTCTGATATTTGCTCAGCTATCAGGCTGCACCACTGCCTCTGTTCACTTGCATTTAATTTTAAAGAAATGTTCTTTATTTCCTGAAATCTTTAACTTGAAGTCTGTTGTTTAAATTAATAAACTATAAGATCAGCAATCACTGGAACCTCTACTAATAAGGTGTTCTAGTCAAGTGAAAAATGTAACATATTTCTCAGTAAATATCCTAATCATTCATTATTATCATGGTTTAAAGGGTTTGTTGCTTGTCTTGTCAGGTTTTATCAGATTTTCCTAGTTCTGTACAGGAACTTTTTTTTTCTGTTCCCTCTCTTTCAGTCTTATAACGCAGGTAACTACTGAATTGATCTAGAAACCATAAATGTATGTCTCAGGGTGCGGCCTACTAATTGTGGGGTTCTACAGTTGCGCATGAATTTGTGACACAAATACATGCATGCATGCAGGTAAAGCTGCACTCTTGTATTCAAAGTGTCACTGAAGGGAAGAGACCAACCTTATGTCAATGCCAGCAGATCCAGGAGTGAGAGACAAGACGCCAAAGGCATTTGCCTCCAGGACTAAAAAATAATTAGGTGGGGATATGATTAAAACAAGTACCTCAATGATTGCAAATTGGGTGACTACATGAATATCACATTTTTTCATTATATAGGTATGGAATACAGTATTTTCCCAGGAGTGTCTTGGGTTTTTTGGTGCTGACACTGAATTTATAAGCACTGGTTTCACAGTGTTGAAGTTTTAGTCATTGTTTTGTTGTTCTGGAGAGCCCATGAAGAAAGCCCAATAATGCAGAAAATGTAGAATATATTGTCCTAAAATCTCCCTCATTATTAAAACTACAGAGAGAAATATAGGAAATCAGAGGCTGAAAACACAGCTGAAAGAACTGAGAGTTGAATTCAACCACCAGTGAATTGCACTCCCACACACGTACAGCCCCAGACAATAGACTGATTCAAGACAATGAATGCAGAAGAAAAAAGTCACTATTCTCCCACTTCTCTTTGCAATGCTAATTCTTTTCCTCAAATTGAATGCCTGAGAAACAGATCCAGTGTTGAAATCCTTTCTTTCATAGTTGATAACATGAAATATGCTATGATATCACTTTGATTCCATCTTGACTCTGAACAGAAACTTTTTCCTTAGAAACATGTACATGTTGGTGTCCTGAAACATATCAAGACAAAACCTGCTGAGAGATAAGAAATACAACTTCCTGATGATGCCACTATCTTATAATAATCAATATATGAGAGATCAGTTACAAAGGAGTGTGACGAAACACTAACATTTTTCTTAAAAGGTGCCTAAAGCCTTTTTATACACAAGATAAAGTAGTCAGCTATTAGTCTACTATTTTAAAAAACTTACAGATATAACAATCAAGGGCAGCCAATGCTACATTGTCAGTACAAACTGCATCCAGATTGGCCACGCAGTCTGATCTTTACCCTGCATCCATCAGTGTGTGGCATGCTATGTAATACACAATCCAAGCCATATGTATTTTCTCAGTATACCTGCCAGGCTGCTGCCTCTAACTTCTGTCCTTGTTTCAGACTGGCTGGGATCAAATTTTTCTTCCTTCAGCCACCTGGGAGTGTGGCCTGTCTAACCATCGAAGTTCCCTCTTGAGGCAACAGGGAGACATGAGCACCTCTGCATGATGGCTCATCGAAGATCACCACATTAGGTGTGTAAAATATGTTGAACAGTTTGCCTTTGGAGATGCTTATCTCTTCCCACTGACTAGAAAAGGAGCTTTGCTTGACAAAGCAGCCCTTTTATCTGACAGAAGTTAGATGAAAGGAATCCCAGGCATATGGACCTAATTGGCCTCTCCCAGTGCATTGTAAAGTGTCACTCTGGCCAGGGCTCAGCTGATGGTCCTTGTGTGAAGCTTGCCACAAATACAGAGCTCCCTGTCTTTGGAGCTTGCATTGGGAGTTCCCATCATGTATGTGCTGTTCTGGTATGCAGAGGGTGATGTAAGCCTGTCTTGGCAGAATCTTCCTAGTTGTCCCTTTGGGAAGCTTAATTTGCTATCATTTTACTTGGTTTCCTGACATAAAAGGGGACTCAAGAAAGACAGCAACACCTCTCAAGTAATTAAGCAAGGATTGCCTCCAATCTGATGAAGTGACAGCCTATTTGTCTCTTCAGTTTCTCAGTTTAGGCATAAAACATGGGTACAGTATAGCAGCAGGACGGCAAACAGCTGTAAATTAGAGAGGTCGGGGGTAAATATGTAAAAATTTATGTATATTACACATGTTTACATGTGTGTTTTCCTATTTTTGAGATTATGAACAGGAACAAATTCAGTAACTGCTCAAATTAATAATGCAAGAATAAAATTTTAGGCCAGAAAGTGAAAAATATTACTGTTTTCATGGAAAGTGAGTATTGGGTGAACAATAATAAAAGCAAATGAAAATCAGCTATAAATTGATGCATTGTTGTGTTCCCCCCTCCCCCAGTTCAAAGAACAAATTCAACATATGGTCTTTTTGTAAATATTTCGGAAGTAAAGTGACTTCTGGAAAGGATTGTAGTCTGAGATTTGCACAGTTATCAGCATTTTAGAAGATCCAATTTGAAACATCTGCTAACTCTTGAAAAAGTTATGTCGAAACAAAAAACAGTCCTTATTTAGGAGGGTTGTATGCTCAGTTTTACATTCTCTCCTCTTTTCTGCAAGGATAGAAGGAAGAGGAGAGAGCTGCAACAGCATTTTGCTTCCACCTTTTCCAGGTCCAAGATTTAAAGCTTTATGGTGAAGAAAATCAAGGTGACAGATGCAAAGAGACAGTAAATTACTGACACACACCTCTTCAGTCATGCTTTGAAGTGTTAAAGAATTCAGACCAAATCTCAACCATGAAAGCTTTGTGAGAGGCAAGCTGCAATTTACTAGGCCAGTGGAATGTAACAGATATATTTTAAAATAATGTATTTTTTCAAATCTTGGGATTTGGGACAGGGAAAAAAATTTGAAAACAGTAAATGTTTTTGACCTCTGCAATGTTTATGTTTTTGGTTTTTCTGTTGTTATCAGTATGCAGTTGCAATCCCTACAACTTGCACTTCTTCTAACCTTCCAGACGGACTATAAATATTTAACAGTTCTTCCAAGTTGATTTACATAGTACTTACTGGGTAAATAATACCTCACTTTTGAAAAATGTATGTACATATATAGTGCAGTGTAAATAATTAATCAAATATAATAACAGCAAAATAATAACAAGGAGAAAATACTAGTTTTCAGAAAACACAGTTATCTTTAGATAGGCTTTTTTGAAACACTTGTCTTTTCCTTTCTATCATTATTTCCTTCTCCCTTTCTGTATGCTTCCTCTAATGAATTTGTGAATGTTATCATCACAGCATCAATTTCAATCAGAATTCTTTTTTTCTGAAATGTTTTGCACACTATAAGTAAAAAGCAGATCCATTCAGAATACTTGCTGACGTTTCATGTGTCAGTCTGAATGATTAATTCTAATGTGAACTCAGATCTTGCAATAGGTTCACAGATGGAAGCAACTTCTTTCCTTTTTGGAGAGGCACTGAAGTCAGCATAGATTGTTGCCAGTTCATGGATCTGTACAATTTGATCCAGGTTGTGAAGCCACCAGCAAATTCTCCAGAGGAGTCATCTAGTTCTGAGTCAAGCACAGAAATGTAAAATTAATTATTTACTTTGCGACACAATAATAACACTTAGGCAGATCTTTGGAAATGTCTGGCACTGTGCATGTCACAGGAGCTGTCACATCCCTCTGTCACCCCCTATAAGCAGCACCACAAGAATATCTGTGCAAGATGCTTGCAGAGCTCTGGTTTGAAAGTCCAGCAAGTGGTTCTTGAGGTTCACCATCTGATCTGCAGAAGAATCACATAGAATAAAAGAAGAATCACATACAGTTTGATAGAAAAGGGGAAAATAGGATAGCCATGAAAAGGAAATAACCAGCAGGAAAGGGAGAGTCACCAGAGCTCTGACATGGCTCAGGCAATGTTCTGTGTAAAATGCCTTTCTGACAACCTTCTAAAGGAATAGACAAGAGAGTTAACTGTGTCCATCAAAGAAAGGACAGAGTAGCTCAGTAAAAACGGAGTCTGAAATAGCTTCATCCATGTTCTTAGGTAAGAAAGGACACATTTTAGGGAAGTTACACAGCTGCTTCTAGGGAAGAGAACACAGAAGTCTAAGTCAACTTAAATATGAATTCCGAAGGGAACGTTCACATAGTCCTGCCAATGAGTGTGACTGTCTCTATATTTCGACTTATAGTTTTTATGCTCATTAGTATTTTTTTTTCAGTTAGCTAATTCTTTTCTTTTGCTCTTAGAATTTCATTTAGTCTCTTTACTATGAAACTTGCTGACAACTTTGATGAAAAAAATATCTTTAAAATAGGACAGTGTCCTACTCATCTTGATGGAAGCTACTAAAGAATTAACAAGTTTTCCAAAATAAACTTCCAAGAACATGTAAAGGAATAGATTCCTTCTTTGTCTGGTTCACATCAGAGAATTTACCCTCATCTAAGTGAAGTTTCACAGACTCCTCTTGAAGAGACGCATCAAATCCTGTACCACTCATGGACAGTTCATAGGACAGAATCGTTGAATATCCTGAGTTGGAAGGGACTCATAAGGATCACCAAAGTTCTTCTACTTTGTTGTTTTTGCTTTTCATGGGAAAAAAAAATTAAAACCCTTTTTATTTTTTACTTTTTTTTTTCTTTCTGGTGCAAAACAAAAGGAATTTGAGAAATCACATAAAATTTTCTCTGTGATATCTTCTTTCCCATCTGAGTATTGTGGTACTCCTAATAATGGCCAAGTGAAAGTCAGAACCTCACTGTTCCTCATTTGGGAGGTGATACCTTCAAGGCAGGACAGATCTGTCTGAGATGGTAGCGTGAGTTACTATTGACCTACTATTTCTATCCATGTCCCTGCACAATTCTTCTGAATAGTGCATCTATTCCTTAAAGAATATCCTCTAACAAGTGATGAAAATTTGTGGGTTTTATATTTTAAGAGGAAAACAGTGTTTGAACAACACTAAAAGGTGCATGATCTGGATCCATATTTTGCAGTCAGAGTTAAAACTCCCCTTCTTTCCTTCCTTCAGGAACTGGTGTGGCCACAGATGAGCTCTCTACCAGTTTCCTAAAAATATATATTCAATAATGGAACATCATGGTGAATCTGCCACAGACCCATAAAATTTCCAGACAGAAAATTTTCTCTGCAGTGTTGGACAGCAAATATCTCAGGTACGATCTCTGGTAAATTAAATAATGGCAGGTAAAATTCCCATGCACTAACATCCAGTCATCCAAACTAGTAAATTGATAAAACAATCATTATTTTGATCCAGATCAATTAGAAATACATCAAAGCACTCCTGAGCATGGGTAAGGATGTAGTATTAGTAAACATATCCCAGAAACACATGAAGCAATTTCCAGGCTATCTTAGGCAGCCCAGAAATCTCTGTATCACATTTTCAAGTCTCCTTGAAAATCTTAGAGCATTCATTTGTTGGTGGTTTTGTTTGTTTGTTTTTATTGGTTGTTTTTTTGTTGTTGATGTCTTTTCTCTTTTCTTTTTTCTTTTCTTTTCTTTTCTTTTCTTTTCTTTTCTTTTCTTTTCTTTTCTTTTCTTTTCTTTTCTTTTCTTTTCTTTTCTTTTCTTTCCTTTCCTTTTCCTTTTTCCTTTTTCCTTTTTCCTTTTTCCTTTTTCCTTTTTTCTTTTTTCTTTTTTCTTTTTTCTTTTTTCTTTTTCCCTAGGAAATAATAATTCAATGCAATAATATGCCTCCTGGAACTATGACATAGGCATAGATTTACAAACTCTATAAACTTCAACCTCTTCTTTTTGTCTTCCTGATCTTGTGTTCTCCAAAAACTCTAGATACAGCCATGCCCAAATTTTATACTTAAAAGTTCTCTCCATAACAAGTCTTGCCTTTTGCATTTGAACTTACAATAAAAATATCACACTCATTATCTGCAATATAGGGAAAAGGGAAGAAAAAATGTGTTTACATTTAACAATTAAAAGGGATGGTTTCAAATCTCATTGCATTAGGATGTCTTATGGCAATACCTGCATTCCACTAGCATGAGTTAAATGCCAAGGCTAAACTATTTCAGTATATGGTTAAGGAATCTGAATTTTTCTGTTTGGAAGGAAATCATGTGGATTCAATCATAATCTGAAGTCAGGCTATTCATATCTGAGTTTGTATCAAAACCTTTTTCCCTTATTTTTCACAGTATTTTTCACTATATTGTTGCTATATAAAAGCTCTAAACAAACAATGAGGAAACCAAGCAATAGTTGTAACTATGTACATAGGACTCTAATATGAACAAAGTGATGACAGCTGAAATAATGCTTTCCCATGGCCTTGTTTTTCATTTTTAGTAACATGGCACTTGTGTTCTTCATAGAAATATGGCACAGACAGCTATTGTCAGGGGGGCCTCCTTTCTAACCAGTGTTTTAAAGTGTACATATTAGGGGTTTTTCTGTTTTAATGAAATGTTTTCCCAAATGCTACCTTATATGCTATGCTTTAGTTGTGTTTTTGTAAAACATTTAGTTGCAAATGATTACAGAAAAGGTGAAGCATTCCCATAATGCTAAAAGCCTTGGCATAGACACACCATTTAGTCTTTGAAGAGCTGAGATTCAAAATGTGCCATAATGGTATTTCAGGGATAAATGCACAAGGCTTATAGACACACACTAACTTTGTGGTGTTTTCACACCTGCAATGTTCTCACATGTCAGAGAAGTCTTATCAAATAAGAGATACTCGAGTTTAGCCTGAATTGAGACATCTGAGGAGTACAAGTTTTATCCCTATGCTTCCTGAGTGAAATCCTAACATTTCTGAACTCAGCTTTTAATCAAGAATTTTGTCCTTGTTTGCAACAGAGTCTGAGCTTGAGTCACCCATTTTTACTCCCTGTGGAAAAAGAAAAAAAGTGAAATAAAATGTTGATGGGGGAGAGGAAATTAGCTTGCTCAGCAAGGCATGAGGTATTCTCTCCCCACACAGGAGGTTATTGCAGGGTAGTGAACTCAGTCTGTGTGGAAGGTTCCAGTGTGGTTTTGTAAGAGCTCCCATAAGGATGGTAATGTAACCCTGCACTGAATTTCACCATGTTTCAGATGAGCTGCACCGCAGCTCCCAATGGGAAGGACCTCAATTACAAGGTCACGCTGCAAAGCTGAGCCACCAAAAATGACACCAAACTCCGTGGCTCCCTGCCAGTCTTTAGAAATCAGAAAGGAAGCAAACTTGTCTGATGTTCTAAAGATCATGATCCTGACCAATATCTGAATAAATTTGTAGCACATATAATGAATATATGCATTTATAACACTGTTTTAATTCAGCTGGTATATTCCGCTTGAGTACCAGAGTTTTAAAATTTACCACAAGAAGAGCAAAGACAATTCAAGAAAATAGACATATAAATTTAGCCCTGGTAAATAAACAAATTACTGGGCTTTCAGTTACTAATCAGTTTAACTGCACTTCTCTAATTCATTTGGCTGGATCAGCTCTAGGGAATTGCCAAACAAAGACAGAGAGAGGAAAATGTTATTTCACAGAGTGCCTGGTGGTGTAGCTAATAAATCCAGTACTGCAGCTTGACTGTTCGCTGATGACAACAGGCCGTGCCTTCGATGTCATGACCCCTGATGGGCTAAGGGGCATGACTCTCAAAGGGTTAATCTTTTCCACCTGTTGCTGACCACAGAGCAAGCTCTCCTGGCAGGTCTCCTACCAGGAGAATGTGGCCCCTGACCTTTGTGGGAGTGGGATGTTGCAGTAAATGCTCTCCCTAACAAGCACTGCAATCTGGCACACTCACCCCAGCTCTCTGGTGCCTGACTCCAGTGGTAAAACAAGCTGTGAGCCAGCAATTTGTGCACTGAAAGGCAAGGATAAAGATGGGGTACAACCCCCAAAATATCTCAGTCAGCTCACTGTGAGGGTTACCATGAGCTGCATATATTATGTTGCTGGTTTGGGATCTTCCTTATGAAAATATTAGAACCAACTCAATCTGAAACAACAAAAACAATTACTAGAAAAGTCAGGAATATTGAAATTGAGACGGAATTTCAGTCAAAAGCAAGCCGTTAGAAGTCAAAGCTGTTGCTCTCCTGAGTCAGTACAATTATTCTGATCTATTAGGTGCAAGCACACATAAAAAGCAAAGGCATAAGACCATTCTCACAACATAGCCACTATAAATATAGGGAAGGTATTCTGAAGATTCGAGGCCTATTTATGAAACCTAAATTCCTTTTCCTCCCTTGTGATTAATTTGGCCCTTGAATAATGACCACATGGGAAGGGAGCTCCTCAGACACCATAAATACTTTACCTATAGAGTAACTGATGCAAGAGCTTCTCTGACGAATGCTACTTTCCCTACTTATGCCCTTCAGAATTTTTCTACTCAACCACTTTGCCTATTTGAGCTTTTTCTTCCTATGAAGAAGTTTTTGTCAAGTTTTCTTGTTGACCACAAGAAAGATCTGCAGAAAAACCTCTGTAGAAGTCCTTTCATCAAACTGCCTACCTAGAGAAAGGCTGGACCAGTATTTATAGCAGAAGCCTAGGACTTCTTAAGTCTTCCTGGCACTGCATCTTGCAAGTGACCTTGACCAAAACACTCCAACTACAGCGTTAAAAGCATTTTAAGTGTTCCAATGTCTCGTCTGTGTTGCCATGTGGTAGAAGTCTCAGCTCTGGGGCAGAACTATATGTATATGAATTGTGATACTAATGTCAATATAGTTAGGGAATTTGAATCTTGAGTTAGGAAACTGAAATGCAAAGCGAATGGTGTGCAAAATAACTTGTCTGATCAGAAACAGGCCACCATCTCTATGGTGAGAGGGGTTTAACTGTTGGAACCTCACCCATCAATTTGCCTTTAAAGGCAGCTTCTTGCTTCCAACACGAGGGAAACAACAGTAGTATCACAGAAAAGTGCATATCCCCACTAAGCTGGGTCCAAGCTCTCAATATTTTAATCAGATCATGCAGCAGTAACAAACACATATTTGAAGATTAATTCTCTACAGATCTTCAAACATTTGCTGTAGTAGGGGCCTGAATGCCCACCTGCTGGTGAGCCACCATACAGAGGAGCCATGTACTGCAACCAGGAAGCTCATTTCCTCTGCATTCTAAATGTAAGAAGACACTTCAATTCACTGAATGTTATAGCTTAGCCTGTATTACCTTTCTGACAGATGCAAAAAAAAGGGGAGGGAAAAAATAGTTCCTAACCCACACACTTGTTCATCTGCCCTGTCCTTCCCTCCCTCAGTACCTGCCTACATGAATAAGTGGTAAATCCACAAATTGTTTTAGGAAAGCCCATCGCCAAGGGAACTTGGAAAATAATATGTGGGTACAAGACAATGAACCATTGGAGTTTTGTCATTTACTGCCTACCTGCTGCCCTTATGCCATGCTCTGCTTTCTTGCATGCACAGAAGTTCTCTGATTCTGGCAGCCTGGCTGCTTGTGAAGGCAGCCCAGGTGTCCCCAAGTGGGAATGTGATGGAAGCAAGATCAGGATCAGACGTAGAAAAAACATGAGCATTGATATTCAAGTGAGGAAATTAACTATTCAATTAATATGTAAATATGACAAATTCCATTTTTCAAAGTATGCTTTAGTCATAATAGTATTCTTTGTTTCCTGTTCTTCATCCAGGCTTTCAAAGAGAGAATTCGATTTATTTCCTTTTGTATCTTGTGGGGTTTTACTACATGAGGCTGATTCAAATTTCAAAACTGACCAATCAGAAGTGACACACTAGGAGAAAAATCCTTCTTGGAGAATATTAATTATCATTTATTTCAGGAAAGAAAATAACCTCCTATGAAAAATGCACTACACATTCGTTTAGTAACCTTCAAATATTTCCTACTGCAGACAGCATTTTACTTTATATCTGTTGAGTGCCCCATAAAACCTGCTTGTGTACATACTTCTGTAGAAATCAAGTGACCATGCTTTCCGTATGTCTGGGGTTCCAAGAGACAGAGAAAGCTTTATTTCTGGTTAGCTCTGTCAGGTTGGGCTTTTCTTTTTTAGGTTGGTGATCAATTGTGTCAATGTCTCTGTAAGTAGAGCTGGTGTTAAATAAGAGATTGGTCAGCTATAAATTATCTGGAGCCCTACAGGACTTCCTGAAAGGCACATGAAGAAGTAATTGGGCTTCATGTTGTCCTGTGTGACTTCAGGGCATTCATCACTAATGGACCATGCAAGTGGGTTGAGGCTGCAATTTACTGAAACCCACTTCAGAATGGACATTGAAGAACTTGAGAGAGGGAAGGGCAGAATAATGTGGAGAGGATTTGTCTCAGTTCTGTTAAAGCTTGATTATTTTACAGGGTACTTCCGCAGAGAAAAGGACAGAATAGCAAAGTGCACTGGTGGGTAAAAGGAGAAGAAAGTGAGGCTTTCCAATGATAAATGTTGTGGCTTTCACTATGATGACTATAATCTAACAGAAAACATTAAAGTAATGAAGAGACAGAGAAACTCACTTTCCCTGTAGAGGATAAACAATGTCTTATTTACACTTTACAAACATTTTCAATCCTTGACATTCAGATTTACGTATTTAGCCATGATTGCAAATCGACACCAGAGCTTTCTCAGTCATGTTACAACCATTTCAGCAAAAAGCTAACTGCACTTATGGATCCATTCGCAGAGATACACAAAATAGCACTAATGCATGTTGGGAAGGCAAATACCAGGTATAGCCACCAGCTCAAATCTAAAAGCAGCGTGATCGTTTGCCTGCAACAGCTCCTAGCTTTACTTGTCTTTGAAAATAAACAAAGATTTACTGCTTCCACATGTGGGATGTTTCACTGGAGAAGGGATGGCTCTGTGCTTTATGGCCTATACATCACCCTTTGGGAGTTGTCTGTGTGGAGACTTTTCTGATAATCTCTCAACCCATTGTCTATTTATATCCACTGAAGGCTCTGAAGTAGCTGCCCACAAAGATTTGAACATGATGATGATTAGAGTAATTCTAAAACAAGTCTCTGTGACAGAGTTTAAACCCCACCATAGCATATGGTGACCAAGAACTTCCAACATGCTATACACAGATGTTTCCAGCTCTCACAAAGAAAGGGCATTTGGTTTATGAAAACAAGGATTTTCTGCATCATTTCCAAGATGTAAATGTCAGAAATGTCTCTGAAATATTGAAATTCTATGTCACATTAAAAAAATATGTTTCTATGTCTTTCTTTTCAAAAATTTGTAAAATTTTACATTCAAAGGAGAAAAACAAACTGTTACGCCTTGGGAAAGGAAACATTTATTTCAAAAAATATTTAGAATATTTCTTTGTAGTCAATACTCTCTCTCTCAGCTCAAGTTCTTAGGAAATGCATGTTAGCCTGAGATGGGGAAATGTGAAATCAGGACACTCATGACAGCAAATACAAGACATGGATCAATTGCTAGCTTCACACTCAGGTTTGCAGATAATTAGCAGTTTGGTATGAACAGATTTCTAGATTACATAGATTTACGACATATGGATCCCTTTTCAGTCCAATGACTCTGAAATGCTCTGTGTGAAGAAAGTATGTTTGTGAGATGAAAAATCAAAATGTTAAGTAAAAGGATCTTGTTTCATGTTAAAAGTCTGGTATACAGGCAAATAAGTACTTTTAAAAAAATTATATACATTTTTCAAATTGCTTTATAATATTTAATAAAAAAAACAACAGAACAAACAAAACAGCAACCGTTCAGATAGTTCCTTCTTAAAAAAAACCCAAACAACTAATTGCAATTGAAGCTAATTTGATCTCATGCCAGTCTTCTGACATATTCTAATTCCACATAATTTCACATATTGGAGAGAATAAACACAATTTACTGTAAATCTCCTCTGCAATAGTGCATATTTTCATTTACTTATCTGGCAATAAAACTTTATACAAGACATTTTATATATTATTGCTTCTGATAGCATTTTATTGTTACTGGTATCTTCATATTTATAGTACCATTTAGATAATACAATGTGAGATACATTAAAGTATGTTATGGGGAAAAAAACTAGCTCTGAACTGTGCTGTAATTACAGTGTTCTTATGACCTTGCAGTTCTGAGGCCAGCCAGAGGTAATCCTTTTCCTCACCAACTCAGCTCAAAGCCTGCTGATTTTGGGTGTGCTTTGAGGTGTGATGCAGCTTGTGGGCCACTAGGTTTATCCTCACTTTTCTGCTACCTGCAGGCAACATTCATACAGGGTGACAAGGACAGGAGATAAATATTTCATTTTTTTAATCTTGTGTTCTGTTTCCTTGCCTTATAGCTCTGGGTGAAAACGTCATGTCAACAACTGCTTGTGTTATTTTTCTGCTCTGAAATGTCACTTAATCTCATAAATCTCTGTCTACCTAGACATTGTCACCTTTTCTTCTCAGTTTCACTGATCTTCGGCAGCATATTGTGTACTTCTAAGAGATAGACACATCAAAAGCTGGCATAAAAGGGGTGCTTCACAACACCATGAACAATAGAAAACTATAACACATTTACTGTGGAAAATACAACAATGGGGGCTGTGTCTTATGCCCAGGAGTCCAATGGTACACCTGAGGAAATCTCATACCTCAAAATCAGAGGTAAACTTGTTGACTTTTTCATTGCCTTATATAAGGAATCGCTTGTCTTGACTGATGTCTCAACATTTATTCCAACACTAAGAAATGACAAAAATAGAGCAAGTTTATTAATAACAATTATAAAGATTAGAATATTAAATATTAAGACAAAGATGGACACTGATGTAAAGTGGACTGGTAGGGCAGGAAGAACTGAGCAACTGAGTAGTCTCATCCAAGGCACAAGACTGGGAGCACGCAAACCCTGCATCATGGTGCTCATGGAATAGGGCGTTTTCAATTAAGAAAAGCTCATTTCCTGAGCATTTTTTATTCTGATTTTCAGTGTCCATATAACCAGAGAGATGCCTTTCCCTCCTGCAACATTGATCTTCTTCGTATAACTGATGCATCACTGTCTCTGACAGAATGAAAAGTTTATAGAGAACATCTACAGAATATCTGAGGACTTTCTGTCTATGAAAGATGAGATCACAGACAACACCAGCTTTAAGGACTATGTAATTTCTCTCTTTTTTTTAGTTATTCATCTATTTCTGCATAACAGCCTACTGAAAATACTACAAATGTAGCCAATCTGAAAACTGAAGTCTGTTGATATTTTGATGAGCTAGAAAAAGAAATGCTTCTCATTTGGGCTTAAAGGTAGCAAAATAGTATTGGGGTATTGGCCTGGCTGCAGAGGATAAAGCAAATATTGACAATGTGATCAATAAGTACAAAACAAGCAAACAAATAACGTCAAGTAAATATAACACAAAAGCCTTATGAAGTAATAAATTAATTGGAGGGATTTTGATATATTTATGATAAGAGTATTACTTTCTAGTAATTCAGAAACTTTTCAGGTAGAGAATGATCAACATTGCAAGACCTACATTAAAATAAAGTAACATATATCTGGGATTTTTTGCAACAAAGCTGTAGGTAGTTCAAAGAAATGTAAACTTCGTAAATACAATGTACACTTGGGCTTCTTAGGTATGAAATGCCTCAGCTACTGCTGTGGCCATTCAGAGCTGTCTGAATTAAAAAAAAAAACAAAACAAAAAACAAGTTCTGCTGACTTCTATCAGTTTCTCGGATTATGATAGATTTTACAAGTGTTATCAACTAAATCTGATTCCACATTCAGCTATCCAATATTTATTAAAGCTGCAGGCTGATCCTATCATCCTTGTTTGGTTGAGTAATCCTAATTCCTCTAAGAACTTCTATTGATATCTTGTGAATAGGATTTGTAAAATAAACCCCAGGGCTTGGTAAGAAGACTGATAATATGATTGCCTATAAAGGAAGAATTAAAATTATTATCAACAGTAGACCTGCTTGTCTTTCTGCTTTCCTTGCAATGGGAAATGAAGATGCAATATCTTCTTTTCTTAAGGGGTTATTGCTGCCTCACAATGTGCAGAGCATGAGCATTTAGAAACTGTTTGGAATATCAGTGAGAGAGAATAGACAACAGAACCAAACCAATTCATGCACATATTTCTGTCTAGCATCCACCAAATATTTTTCATGATGTCTTACTATGTGCAACTGTCCTACAATCTCACAGGTGATCATCCATCTTCACATTACATTCCTAAAGTGGATACAGAGTAGGATCCCATCACAGATCAGGGAAGATGAAGCCTTAAAGAAGAAGATACCCTGAATAAAATCCATCCTTTAAAGATCTTCCTGACCACATGTTTACCAATGAAAACAAAAGCAGTTAAATTGCATTTGAAAGATGACAAAAGAATATTCAAGAATTCTAAATAGGAGAAAAAAATAAGCAGATCTTGTTTCTCTAAGTAAATTCCATATCTATTAGATACCTAATGGCCTAGGTATTTATTACAAACCTATAGACCAGTTTTCAAAAATGTGGTAGACATAGTCTATTCCCATTCTAGTTCTCTGCAATGTGGGACTCATATTTAAGATCCTATGCCTTCAAAGCTCTCTATTTCTCATGCATTGGAAACAAAAGGAGTTTAGCATGTCAGTCTTGCTCAAATTTAGAAGTTAAGTATCTCAAATCATCCTCCTGAATCCAATTTTCAATCTCTCTGTTCTTTTGTTCCCTGTCAAAAATAAAGCTAATACTATCCCTATCTTCTATCCACATTCAATTCTTCAAAGGTTGGTTTTTTTTTTTACATCTCCCAGCTCATCTGGGACATCTAGATATGATCAAAACATTCATATCATGGGGTAAGCTTTTAACAGCTTCCTCATATCCCCATAAAATCATTCTCCTTTTTTTTTTTTTAAAGAACTCTCCTATCAGTGTCAAAATTTATAAATAGGTAAGAGATTAATCATTTAAGCAAGTTTATACTACTCTGTGGTATAGGGCATTGAAAAAGGAAAGGAAAGGAAAGGAAAGGAAAGGAAAGGAAAGGAAAGGAAAGGAAAGGAAAGGAAAGGAAAGGAAAGGAAAGGAAAGGAAAGGAAAGGAAAGGAAAGGAAAGGAAAGGAAAGGAAAGGAAAGGAAAGGAAAGGAAAGGAAAGGAAAGGAAAGGAAAGGAAAGGAAAGGAGAAAGGAGAAAGGAAAGGAATCCTCAAGTCTATCATCCTTTTTTTAATGTTGATTTTCCATGTAACAGAAGGACAAGGAAAGTAACCACTTTGCATGTATTTACAATCTACAAAATGCTTTGGAAAAACATTACTGTCATCTGTAAACAAGGTAAATGAGATATATTAGCAATGTAATTGAGACAAAAGAAGACTGTACAACAGTTTTCTAATTAACGAAACATGAAACTCCAGAGCATTAGCAGCTGATCCAATTACAAAATATTAGCTGCTCTCAAAGGGACTCATGAACAGCAAGGTCATGGCACAAACTCCTTGCAGATGTTAGATAAGTTGACACCTGCAAATCATTTGGAAGCAAGTATTTATTTAAATATCTTATTGTGCTACCAGTTTCTCTGTTTTCTTTCATGCTAAAGTTTTGTTCCCATGGGACCAAAAGGATTAGAAGAAAGTGCAACTTTTGGGGGTTTTTTGCTATGTACAATTCTAATTAGCATAATTTTAATTTTTTTTTTTCTTGTCTCAATAGACACGCCAATAAACAAATCCAAAAATATTAGCAATGGATTTATTCCCCAGTCTGATTCTCATTTCTTCAGCAAAAGAACTTTCTCTAATGTCTCTCACATTTCAGTTCTTTCTCTAATGTCTCTCACATTTCAGTTTTATGTTACAGCATGGGTGTAAAATACTGATAAGCCCTTGAAAAATTCATAATTTGTCTACATCCATGCCAACCTCCTGCCCATATATTCATCTGCTTGTTGATGTATTTTCAGAACTCCTTGGAGGCAGGAATAGTGAACAGAGGCAGAGAGGCACAGAGGTTTCTTCAGACAAATGGTGTCACAGGAGCCCAGGGAGTTTCATGATTCCAAGGTAGGAATTGACATACCAGGGCAATGCTACAAAGAGGATTCCTCTCTGAAGGGTTCATAGCCTGGTCTGGCACCACTCTGACACTAATCCTGCAAAAAGTCTTGGGTTTCTTGCACTCACTTCCAGCTCTGCTGTGCTTGCTTGTGTATTGTGGTCATGCCACCAACTCTGTTTGCCTTACTCAGGTCTCCTATTTGGTCACTTATGACAGGATATGATACAAGGGACTTAAATCTAGTTTTCCCATCTTCTACTTTATTTCTTACTGAAAGAAAGATAAATCAAGTCTGTTCTTCACCAGAGGGTGTTGGGAACTGAAATAGGCCCCCCAGGGAGGTGGTCAGAGCACCAGCCTGAAAGAGTCAAAAGTCAAACCTCTGTGTGTTCAGGCAAAGGGTGTGACTCTTGGGGTGTCTTGTGCAGAGCCTGGAGTTGGACTTGATGGTCCTGGTGAGTCCTCTTCCAACTCAGGATATTATATATTCTATAACTCTCTATATATGTACCAAGCAGACTCTTCTCTTTCAGATAATAATGTTGAGTCTCCCTGTCCATCATCAGCAGAAAGTCTGTTTGAAGAAATGTAAGCATGACCCCACAGTTCTTGCTGCCATCAGCTTAATTCCTTTTCACCGTGCCAGCTGGATCACTCCAAAGTGGCATTATATACAAAAAGGCAGCAAAAACCAGCCTGGCAGTCAGTCTGTGTAACCAACCAGCAGAGGACTATGGCTCCAAAGCAGAATCTAGAGCTCACTGCAGTCAGCTGCTAAGACACTCATACAAAATATTATTAATCCAAGTTCCATAAGCTGAGCAATGACAGTGGTTGCTCTTTGTGGATTTATTTATTCTATATGGATAAATAAACAGCAAAAATGAAAAAAAAAATACTTCAGTTAACAAAAAAACCCACTATACTATCTGTTCCAATGTCTAATGTTAATATTGCTAGCATTCATGACTGTGTTGGATCTGGGCTATAATCTTATTTTTCCAGAATTTACAAAGTTCTAAGCTTGCTCGGAGACAAATAGTGCCCAAATAAAAAGGCTTAACTTTCAATGTGTGTTGAGCTTATCTGATATATCATCTTTTCCTAGTTAAAATATTGTGTGCTAACATTTGCACATTTTGAAATGTGTGTTGCCATGACTGCAGCAAACATTCTACTTTTAGATTCTGTTAATCTCTCATCTTAAAATATAGAAAGGCAACCAATAACAGCACTAAGTATCCTTCTCCTCTGATGATTCACCTATATTATTAAAGAATTAGAATCCACTCAGATGAATAAAAGTGTTTTGAGACACATCTTGGTGAAATGTTATGCCAAGGAAAACCCTTTAACATTAAACTAATTTTCTGCACTGTTTACTAACAAGACAAAAAACTCAAAGCTAAAATTAACAGATGCTATTAACATTCCATTTGTAAGTATCTTATGCAATGATAGATGTTCTAATCTGTTACTTAGGCAATAAAACAGGATTTAACTAAATACACTAAAAAGTATACATTTAATGAAAAAACGAGATTTTGATATTCCTGTCCACATTAAACATACATACATGAAAGCTCATAAACACTCTGCCACAGAAATTATTGCAAACAACCATCACAATTCCTTTCATCAAAATGAAGATAAATGTTCAGAAAGAGATAGCTTTGCTATCCTTTGCTATATTACTGCTCTAATATTTAGTAATCTCAAAGCACAGTGATTCACAAAACAGAACAAAAAATTACATGGAATTAATGTGGAAGCAGGTTATTATGTATTTGAAATGTAGACATTGACTGTGATATTGTACTCACAAGCTTATTTCCATTATGGATCCAGCATGTCATACTAGAGTCAGTCAGATGGCATACTAAGGGTTTTACCATTTTGGTATGTTTTGGATAGAAGTCCAAATCTTTATCCTCTGACAAAATTAGAAAACACCAAACAACCACACAATTTAAACACTGAATGCAATTTGGATTTTCCATAGTCCTCTGTTAAAAATCTTCTGATTTGTATAACCTTGTTCATATAAACAAATGTCCGCTTTCAGATGAACCTGTGCTAACATTTTAGTCAGAATATGTTGTGTACATTTGATGTGAATCCCTTGGCTGTCCTCTTGTAAATTACTTTAATTGGCTTCATGGAGCAGTTTCAGAACCCCTGAGCTGGGATCAGTTCAGTTGGAACTAACCCAGGAGATGCACTACAGAAGTGCAGTTTCACTCAGAAATGAAAATTAGATCCACAGGACCAGACCAGAGCTAATCCAATCAATTTTCCTCTGTAACTCATACTTTGGGACCCTGGCATTGGCTATTTTGGTACGAAAACTTCCTCCTTTTGGTCTAAAACATTTGATAGGATGCGTCCTGTACACATAGGACTATGTGCATGCACAGGTTTATAGAGTGAAACTCACATCACAAACACACACAAAGGTATTTTAAGTCTCAGTATTGTCACAGAAAATAACCTATATTAGGTGTGAAATTATTTGTCTAGGACATCCCAATCCATCTACTTTGTAGAGGATTATGATATAACCTTGAATTATTTGTTAACATTCTTTCTCTGTGGGACCCCTACCTCATTACACGTGACAGATGATGATTGCTTGTAGAGGAAATCTACTCACTACTTTATTTTATTCTCTGCTTTCAGTATGTATGCACATTTATTTTCTGTACATTATTCAAATCCTGCTCTGAAGACAGATATATTATCTATTAGACTTTATTACAGCACTCATCTTCATAGGTTATACATATCCTAGTAAATAAAAGGAGCCAGGGCCTGTTTTATGAAACTGAGAGCAAGTAGAATGGGACACCTGCATCCAGAAAACTGAACTTTCCTCCTGGCAGAACAGAATCACCTCATCCTTAAAGTCTCCTGTAAACAGACACTGTCACATGCAACATTTGCTGTCCTGCAATGATCTCCTGGGCATTTGTATCAAGAGATCTGTGTGTTCAGCCAAAATCATGATCATGTCAACAATTAAATGAGAGGGTGGCTGGTGTGCAAACATGCAAGTCTGTGTCTTGATCTTCCTTAATTTGCTTGTATAAAAGACATGATTACTGCACAGTCCGTGGCTTGTGTTTCTAGTTCCCACTGAGCTGAAGGAGGGCTCGTGCTGATTTTACTGATGTGAGCATTAGACACAAACATCCACATTTTCCAGTAATGTTTAATTCCCAGTCTGATCTATCAAGCATCAGAGTTTTCAGAGATTTTTCTAAAATGCATAAGAAATGGCTATATTGTGTCAGACCAAAAATCCCTTTGGTATTCAAAATACAGGAGTGTGATCAGATTCAGTTCGTGATACTGCAGTGTCTTAATTCTTTTCCTCTCATTTCCTACCCTGTCTTTTGGCCATCACAGAGAATCAAACTCATGACATCTTCCAGAATTCTTTTCTAACTAGTGATGATTAATGTAGAATTTTTTATTTTATGTGTGTAATTGGAATACCTGTTTTCTTTTTCATGTTTGCATCACTTCCCATCCACTGACATTTCCCCTGTGCTTTTGTTGCCTTGTCATTCTGTGTTATCTCTGCAACTTGGTGCTAGTTTAGGCTGTCTTGTATTATTTTGCATCAACACTCATTTCATATGTTCAGAATACAATGGCTTGAGCAGCAGCTGTGAGTACTCAGCAGTTCTGCAAACAAGGCATAAAAGTCTAAAAATGTACATTCTAAAAAAGGAGGGCTGTGTAATTAATGAACAAAAAGGAAAAGTTCAGCTTAGGTAACTTGCTAGCCAAACTCTGTGGCAGGGATAAAAAATTGGTAGGAATTCTTCAGGTAAAGAAGATCTATTGAAAATTACTATTTCATTCAGACAGCATTTGTTCTAATGATTTAGAGCAGAGGTCTGAGAAAACCCCACCCATATTCCTGACATCTGTAGTAGCTGTGTCTTCTGGTTTTGGATAGGATAGTTAATTTTCTTCGTAGGAGTTTGTATGGGGTGATGCTTTGGATTTGTGATGAAAACAGTCTTGAAAACACAGGGGTGTTTATGTTGCTGCTGAGCAGGGCTTGCGCAGTGTCAAGGCATTTTATGTTCTTCAACCCACCCCACCCAAGAGGAGGCTGGGGGTGCACAAGGAGGTGGGAGGCACAGCCAGGACAGTGACCCTGACTGAGCCAAGGGATATCCCAGACCATGTGCTGTCATGCTTAGCATGCAGAGCTGGGGGAAGAAGAAGGAAGGGATGACATTTTCAGTGATGGTGTTTGTCTTCCCAAGTTGCTGCCAGGCATGATGCTTTTCTGGGCATGGCTAAACACCTGCCTGCCCATGGGAAATCATGAATGAATCTTTTGTTTTGCTTCACTGCTCTGCAAAAATGTTGCTTTACCTGTGACTGTTTTAATCTCAGCCCATGTGTTTTCTCACTTTTACCCTTCGGATTCTCCCCCATCCCACTGCAGGGTAGTGAGTGTGTGGCTGCATGGGGCTGAGCTGCCAGCCAGGGTAAAACCATGATGCTGGAGGATACTGGTTTGTTCTAAAATGGTGCAATCCCATTAGCACGGGAGCAAAATGTTTCAAATTTCTTTAAAGTCTAATTCCAATAAATTGTTCCACAACTCCATATTAATTTCTTGGATATCTGGTTTAATATAAATCACAATTGCATTCTTGCACAACACATGAAATACGCCCCAACTAGGAAACTAACAACACAACACTCCTTATCTCAGAGGAGAAAGTCTAATAAGTAAATAAAAACAAATAAAGAATGAGTTACTCTTTGCAATCTACACTAATCTCTAGGTTATTTTTTTCTACAGAAAAGTTATGAAAGCTGACATTATGGACAACACATCTCTCTTCACTCAAGTATCATGAAAAAGGCGGCTTCTTCTGTCTCACCTTAGGGACTGCTCAGAAAAACCCCACATGCACCAAAAAATATTGAAAATGTATGTTTCTCTGATCTTTAAAATATTGTAGCCAATTAGGTCCATGGCTTATGCCCACACCACTTTATTTTTTCACTTTCCATGTCTGTGCCACATGGAGTAGTGTGTCTAGAGCTTTCCTCTCTTTTTCCATAAATGTTTAAGACACAAATCTCTCCAGGAGTATTTTGGTGTGAAACACTGCATGGAACCTGCAAGAGCTGCCATAGCTGTGAAGGTATGAGTCCTTCCTCTAATTTAGCAGTCTTCCATGGAATTATTAGAGACACAGAACAAGAGACAACCTTAACAAATTTTCAAAGAGCTCACACAAGCAATGTTAATGACAAAAGATACAGAGTTATACACACCTATGAATTTGTCTAAGCGCAAGTGGGGTCTAAACACAGAGAAGGAAATAAAGTATTATCAAACATTAGAGCTTTACAAAGATTCTCATTCAAAATTCTTGATGGGATACTGGCAAGGAGGGAAATTGGTTTAATAAAAATGTCATACTCTATTGGAGGCTTAAGTGCTAATATTTTTTCTTCTTTATCTGAAGAGATTAAATACTTGAAGAATTCAGAAATAATGCCAGATCTCTAAACTTTGCATATAAAGTTTCTTTCCTGAACATTTCCAAAGTATACAAGGAATAAGCACCACTATTCTCTGTTAAATAAATGTCAGATCTGAGCTTCCATGGGGATAAACACTAAGTGCCATATCAAGCAGAGCAGACAGACCTTCTCCAGGAAATATCACACAGGGAAAGGAGGAGCAGACTTCCTCTGAACTGCGATACTTCAGGGAAATATCTCTTCAAGATTTTTAAAACATAGCCTTTTTGTTGGGACTGTCCTATGCATACAGTGGATTATGAAACTTAAGATAACTGAACTGTGGATATTTCCACTTCTTTTAATTGTAGTTCTAAGTCGTATTAAAACCGTTTAATGTGTTGCTTCTTTAAGGTCAGCATCATGGTTCTCCAGGAGCTGTAAAGATCCAGCGAGATGTTTGGTTCATATCAATTTATGTTCAGCTGTTCAACTGGATTGGAAAGTCTTCATAATCATAGCCTCTAAGAAGATTCTTCTTCAGGAAAAATGGTTGTCACTATCTATGCTTAACTCCCATTCTGGATTTGCCTTTAACTATTATGATGTTTGAACGACCCCTTGCAAAATCAGCCCAAATCAATTCTCCCAGTGCTGGATTTGGGTACAAAAGTGTGGGTGTACAGACTGGACCCACCTCAGTGCACAGAGTCAAATCACATAGTCAGGGATTTTCACCTACCTCCAGGGTACTGAGCACCATGAAGCCCTGATTTTGGCCTCAAGACTACAGTTAGCAATGGCAGTGGATGATGAATTTGGCCTCCCAGCTGCTCCCACAGGTGGTACTGTCTGGATTTCTTTGAACCCTTCCCAAGCTCCTGTTACTTTGATCAGCTTTAAAAGGGGATCACCAGGGGAGGGGGTACAGTTGCTGCAGTAAAACTCCTTGTCAAGGAAGATGTGGGTCTTCCAAGAGGAAGGTCATCAGATACCTGATCAGATATACAGGAGCCAGAGGAGAGAGCAGTGTGTCATGCTTCATCTCTAGACACCTCTGCACTTCTCAAGGTTCCTGACAGTTAATATCAGAGAACATTATATCATAATGCAAAGAAGGTGCAAGCTCCCACGAATTTTTGTTGCCATAGTTTTTTTTATGTCTTATATATTCTGCAACCAAAGGGACAGATTTGACACTAAAATGGTGACCATAGACAAATCCAGAGACTGTTTCTGTACTACACTTCCTTTCCTGCTATACAGAATAACAGTTACAAACCAGCAAGACAAAGAGTTGATGTGATTACCATCATGACAATACACTTCAGAGTGTCTGTGTTTCCCTCACCTTGTGTCTTCGTTTGATAGACAGGTGTCTGCTTAGGAAGGTGGGAACCTTCCTTAGAACAGAGAATGTGAATCCCCTTCCCTCCGAATTATTATAACTTTAGAATCAAGGGCTCTCAGGCAAAGGTATGGGAAAAGGAATAAGAGTTTTTTTACTAGTATCTATACTGAGGCAAACAATCAGTAACAAAAAAAACAGTAAACAAGGTAAAAAAACAGTAAACAAAACCAAAAAATTCGGTGGCAAATGTCTCTGGACTGTCAGGCGCTTTCCCGGTTGGTGCAGTCACGGTCACGGCCAGCAGGAGCGCTGTTGGGCTCCTAGACCAGCCGGACAGGTGCGATGACTCCCGGGAAGCTGCAGATGGCGCTGTGCCGCGAGGTTGGATCTGTGTCGCGCGTAATGGCCGACGGGCTGGAGCAGGGTGGAGCGCAGATGGACGGGGGCGCAGCAGAGAGCCCAGAGCCGGGAGATGGAGCGGCCGGGTCAGCCCACCCGGGCCAGCCAGCAGAGGAGGCGGCAGGAAACTCCGCAGTTGGGGCAGGCAGGGTGCGGGGCAGCAGGCAGGGCGCGGGGTGGTGGCAGGCGGGGGTCTCGTTCCGCTGCAGTGCAGCTGGGAGATGCACCCTCCCGGAGGGGAAGAGATGATTGGAGTCCCGTGCCCCGAGAACTCACCCACCAGGTAGAGAAAAACTAGTGCAAAGCCGGGCTTTTCTTTTTCTGCAGTCGCAGCCAAAAAAAACGGAGAGCCGTTCCTTCCACTGCTGTCTCCTCCGAGACTTGTGAGCGAGTCCCTGTGTCGTTATCAAGTCTTGCTATCTCTTGTTCCCGTGCCCGCCCAGCCAAAAAGTCTTTGTCTCTTTTGTGAGAGTAAAATGTCCTCTAAGTACCGATCGTTACTTGCCTAGCAACAGAATGGGAAAAATTCCACTTCCCCCCCCCAACCTCCAACACCTTGTCTCTCTGGGATTGTGTTGACTGTAAGTGTCTCTATTTCATATAAATCACCAGTTCCTGCTGTCTTTTTCAGTATGGCTATTTATGGCTAAATTCTTTTTTTCCAGACAATCATCCAGTTTATGGAACTGATTTTGATATAAAAACGCTGTACAGTTTTTCTAAACATACTTTTTCATACTAGGCTTTGTAACTTAACACTTAATAAAGAATACTGAGCACAAAATCTTGCTTTTCTGTATGATATTCTGTAACGTATTTCAGACTAAGTGTAATTACTAATTACTCTTTAGAACAAAATAAGAGTGTAGTAACTAAGGAATTTCATTCAGCTGTTGTATTTTGGACACCTAATTTATGTGCCTCTGTGTGTAATTTCAGAAGATTTTAGTTTTGGAGGCAAAGACAGCTTAAAAAACTGTGCTGCACTTCATAGCTCCCAATCTGTGGTGACCCAAACCTTTTTGAAACCATGGTGCAAAATAGATCACAGGTTAATCTGTGAAAAAAGGGGGAGTAGTTATATTTAACTGGATAATTTCACCCGTTCACTTGCTGCATAACCTTAAAAATTGGAGTAGTAAATGTTGGTGCAGCTGGTGCAGGAGTACAGCACGAAGGTTAGGAACTTCCTAATCCAGGCTTTTCCCAAAACACGCGTTTTGTAAAGTGCTACAAAAGACTGTAGCATTCTCTCAATTCCCACATTTTTCAGTCGACCATGATCAATATTATTGGAAGATTCAGAACAGGGTTAAACTTTGAGTACTTTGTAAGGCGAGGTGTTTCAGTTCACTGGTGGTTTTGGAAGCCTAGGAAGAAAGGGATACTATCAAATCACCCAGCTGGACCATCTGTAATACACCTGAATTTTAGGTCCCTAGTGAGTACTTTAAAATAGACACATATATTCCTTGTGCTGCCAATAGAGAAAGCCAAGCAATAGCTACTATCTATATTTAGAGAGACAAGAGCTCATTGTGAGGCCCGCAGAAAAATGTGTCTCTCTCCACTAGTTGGTCAGAGAAATAATATTTTCCCCAAGTTACTCTTTAGACACCTAAAATTCTCACACTAATGACAGACTATGTGTCCCCACTATAATCTTACTTCATCATCTAAATTAGGTGCTGACAGCAAGAGTATCTCCTGTGAATGCTGCTGAGGACATTAACTCGGAATAATACAGCAGCATCCTGAAATCCCTTATGCTTCTCATTTTTTGTCAGCTAAGTATCACCGGGATTCTGGGAGTCTTTGACTCCTCATTCTGCTGCAGTTTTCTGTTCCCTCTCTCCCCAAAGGAATGGTGTAAAGGGATTTAGCATGGCAGAGTGCCTGGCCCCAGAGAGCTATACTCTGTGTAGTTGATATGACAGCCATGCTGTGTAAAGGAAAGGTCTAATCATTTTTCCTCTGGTCATCTGAAACATTCACTGAAAATACAGATAAAAGCCTGCAGAACTGAACCCTAATGAATTTGTGCAATGGAACTAAAAAGAATATTATCACAACATATTTTTAAGCAGTTTAAATATTTTCTTTTTCTCAAGTGGAACATGCTGTTGAACCTATGTGCAAAACCATTCCCCATCATCTCTGTACACAGTCCATCACAGAAATCTATGAAAAGCAATAGAGGTCTTTTTGGGCAATTTCACTGTCAGGGAAGAATGCAGGAAGGGTGGAACACCAGCTCTCTGATGGAGTAATTTTAGATTTTATTGTAATGCCTGCCAGTGAATATTCCACATGCAGAGATTTCTAAAGCAAACTGTGAAAGGCCGCAGCCTGCCCTGTAACCCTAAAAGGATGTTGAGTTTGGCTGTCTTCCAGGGCAGCAGGATGTGTGGCCTGGATTAGAACAGGAATATTCCTAACATTCATTGCTTTTTAATGATGTCATGCTTGCTAGCTATTGCAAGTCCTTTATGCTTTCCTCTGTAAAAGCTTTTCTAATACTACTGAAACTTCCTGATGAGAAAACATTTCAAAATAAGGCTATAAGCATCACATCCATGCAATGATAAAAGTACAGAGCTGCTAAAATACATAGTTTATGGAAAGAGTGACAGACTTGATGATTGTATTGTTATTATGTAGTGTGTCAGACACTGCAAAATGCAGTCAACAATATATGTTAAGTGGTTATTTTAATGTTCCTGATTTTATCAGGAACATTAATAGAAAACTTTGCATTTAAAAGGTCATGTTTTGCTTTACTTTACACTGTATCTAAGCACACAAACCAATGTTGAAAAAGTGAATGTTTTATTTAATATTGCAATCATTTTTTTCAGGGAATATGTAATCATAAATTACAAAATCAAATATGAATGTTCACATTTTGTTAATGAAAAGCACGATAGCTCCTAATGGGATATGTGAAATCTGGAAATCAACACAACTGTTTATTGTATTATAAATTATAATTGTGTTGATTAATTATAAATTGCTCTTAGCCAATTGCAGCCACCAGCTCCAGAGGAGAACAAAACAGAGGTAGAAACAAGTCCCTCTCTGCTGCTTCCCCTAAAATTTGGCCAAGCTCAGTTCCAGCTGAGTGTATTCAGGTAGATCTTTCCTGTGAAGATGGGAGACTTTTAACAAATCGATTTATTAACTCTGCCTTTATTTCTCTGAAAATTTTAACAATACAAATCTGATATGTATTTTGAGTCTAATGTGACAGAAAGACCACGCTTACTTTTTTTGTACCAAATTCTAAGAAGTTTGACAGAGTCATAACATTTTTATAAGTATCCCCAAAAATGCCATAGTAGCAAATGGTCCAGCAGACAGATAACTGCTACTATGATTGAGGACCTGTGAGCAAAATCTGAAGATGTTTGGCTCCTTAAGTCTGTTAAAAATGGAAACTGAGACTACCTAACCCAAGCCCACAATCTGGAGCTGCAAATGTGATGGAGTTGAACTTTTCTGGGTGGCAGCGGTTGGTAAAACAAAGCACAAGATCTAAACACAGAAGTTAGGAAGGGTCAGGCTGGGCATCAGGAAAAGCTTCTTCTCTTGAAGAGTATGGCAGCCAGGGAACAGATTACCCAGAGAGCAGTGTCTCTGTCTTTAGAGCTTCCCAAGACTCAGCTGGACAAATCCAGAGCTAACCTGACCCAGAGTGGTGACTGATTCTGCTGTGGGAGAGAGAGGGAAGGAGGCTGGAGCAGACCTTCAGCTGTTACCCAGCTTGCTGTCTCTTCCAGCACTGGCATCCATGGTCAGATCTGCAGTCCTTAACAACATCTCCTAGGGCAGTACCCAGGAACAGATGCTTTGGAGGACAGCACACAAACCCTGATACAGATAATTATAGAGCAATTTGCTTCAAGCTAAAAGTTTATTGTAAGCATAATGAATTTCTAAGAGTTTATTGTAAATGTAGTTTGTAAGAGGAATGTTAAGACTTTGAAAACGCTTTTAGCAGCCTCCTTTCATTTTAAACACACAAGCATTCCAGACCAAGGGTTTCCAGGAAAAAAGGTCTTTAAACCTGGAATCCTGGTCTTAAACTCCCCACCAGGAGTAAAAGTTCTGATTCAGCTGATTCATGTTAAAGAAAAGGCAAAGGCTTCCATTACAATCCAGCCCTTAAGGAGCAGTTAGTAGCAATTAGAAAATTATTGCCACATCACAATCCTAGGACTGTGCCCTGAGGGAAAAGCTTTTGACAGAAGACCACCATTCCTCTGATCTTGCTGCCAAAAGGGGTAAGCACTGCTTTCTTATTCACACGGGAGAAAATTGGTCTGGCCCATGAATGCCAACCTTTTGTACTTAGAGTCTAACGCCTGCCTATCTGTCTAATCAGATATTCAAAAATTTGTTCACTTAATGCCACTCTGGAAGACCATGATTTCAGGAAAGTTTTGGGAACAACTTGAATTTTTCTCTGTTTTTACCTCTCACTGCTTGTGGAGATTTAGGAAACAGTTTAGTAAATATCTCAGTCAAATTCTGTCACTGGTTCTAGATACATACAGTTATAAAAACTGTACGTGAAAATAGACTTGGCCACTAAGAGGGGTAACATAGACATGTTTCTAATTGTAGCTCAGAGAAACACAGATATAAACCAAATTGTTCACATTTCAATATCCCACAGTCACAAATCTCTTAGTCTGGTTCATGACAATCCAGGTTTTCTCTTTTTAAAACCTTTGTAAATGATGAACACCATTCTGGTTTGGTTTTCAGGGGAGGGGATGCCTTTTTAAATTTTATTAATATTTGTGTTGATCTAGTTGCAACTGAAGTGTATTAAATATTAGACATTTATTAAACATCTTAATGTTTAACCACTTCTGAAACAGTGAATGAAAAGTCTCTTCACAGTCCTGGGTTCCTCCATCCCCCTTACTTGTATATCTGGAAGTATATCTACACTTAAAATACTATTTCAAAACTAGATATGACTGAAATATTATCAATTTGTTCCACATAGCATTTTATCCTCTTCAGGAGTTGCTCAAGGTCTCACAGCTCAGATTTATAGGGGAACTTCTGACAAGTGCAGTGACACTAATGTTGCAAGCAGTGAAGCTGGATGTCAGGAGTTTCTTTCCAAAATAATTTCTTGACATATTTTCAGCTGAAAGAAATAGCTGTATTTCTCTTGAGCTGAACAGCCGTTTAGGAGAAGCTTTCAATGACCAGTGCTGTCAGAACATTGATACAATTAACTTCCATATGCTCATTCCAGATAACTCCTGCTTTGTGAGCCAAATAACTACGCAGTGCTGAAGTCGAATGACATCTTTGGCCAAAGCCAAGTATTCTTCTACAAAATATTCTGAGTGCAACATGAAGTAAGTGCATCACAATCAGCTGTTAGCAGGACAGAAGACATTACAGAAGCAAAATTTGTACTTTAGTGTAAGATTTGGCTTTTTGCAGCAACTCTTTTTGTATTTTGAATGGGGGAAGAAGGGCAGAGCAATTGAGAAATGAAAAATATATTTTACTGTGATGCAGAGACTAAGCTGAATGAAGCTTTTCTGTACTTTAAGTCACAAATACATTTTAAAGTTTCAATTATAAAATTGTGTTGGTAAAAGGAAGCTGGCACACGACAAGCAGAATTAGTATTTTTGGATGCTGTTCTGCTTTTTGGCTGTTTGCAAGGGTCAACAGGAAGTGCTGTCATGCAGTTCTATCTAGCATCCATTTAAAGGAGAAAAATAAATGTTGCAAGTGGGAGTTCTATTTCTACCTGCCTCTGTAATCCCAAGGACAAATGTTCACTAAGGTATTCTTCTTTATATTGTTCTCCTTACAAACCCACTATCAATTTAATACTAGGGTCTGTTTCCAGAGCTAGGATGGCTTAAGAATGGAGTAGAAACAGTGGAAGATATAATTTTTAAAGACAAGAAGATCTCCGTGGTTGGGTCAGTTTCTGTCTGTATTATGTCTGCACAAATACATTATATTAATCATTTACCTTCATATCACTAAATTCACATCCCTTGTTTCCTCTTTGCACTTCTAATGGGCTCTTTCAATGATGCATATTCTTCTTATCCATATGACCAAATAGGCTTTGAATTTAAACGTACGAACTTCTAAGGGGAAATAGACTTTAACTCACATATACAGGTTTTCATCAGGAAACAGAATTGACTACAACTGGGATTAGTTTAGGCCAGGCAGCTGGTTATATGCACACCTAACAGTGTGAGAACAGCAAAACCAGCTCCAGACTCAGTGGAATCTTAAACCTTTATACGTCTTTACTTGTGCACCAAACCCCAGGAGCACTTATGAATGTAAGAGCCTGTGTTAGGCAGTTGTGAACAGTCTGTACAGTTATTATTGCTATGGAATAATGCAAAACAGCTCCTGTCTTGTCATTCATTCCTCACCTCTGCTCTTCTGCTCTCTTTTCATCCCAGTCTGGGTATCTGGTCTACAAGCCAATGCTGTGCTGGTCTATAGCTGCTTCCTGTAGCCTGTAGCATTCACATGCACATCTGGATATACACCTCTATATTTTGCACATTTTTCTTTCTCTTCTCTATCATCTGTGTGTTTTTTATGGGTAGATGAGGGATAGAAACCTTGCATTTGGAAATCAGAAGTTCTTTCAGTAGTAGTAATGTTGCCATCTTCTCCATGATCATACTGCCATGGGATCCAAATATTTGTCCTGTTTCATTTGCATCTTCCATCATGGAATTAAATTATTGTCAGGTCTCAGAGTCAGCATTGAGGAAACAGTGGGAAAATAACAATGAAGGAAGAAACCAGTGCAACCTTCCACAGACCCATTCCAAGATCCCCTTTGTACACACAGCATCTCCAGAACTTTCAATCACTGCCATCAGGGGGTACTGCTGACCTGGGATGAATCTTCATGGCAGAAGAATTTCATTTTGCCAAATATTCTGAGAAGTATGAGTCTCTATTAAGGCCCCACAACCATTATCCATCACAGTCTGGAAGTGGACACCAGTGTCTGCATTCAGATCATGCAGCCACTTTTGTTTTGCAATTAAGAAGGGTTTTTAAGGGGAAATAACTAAGTAAATAAATAAATAAATAAATAAATAAATGGGAAAAGGTGAAATCTTTGAACACAGCTTGGCAATGAACTCATGACCTACAAGAATCTGTAGTCCATTAGCAATCAGTGACCCATCAAGGTCTCTACTCTACAGCCCTCATTATCTCACAGTTAATTGAACTCATGCAACATGACATTTATTTATTAATTTACTTGAAAAGAAAAGGGCATTAAGACTATTTTAAAATGTGACTAACTCAGTTATTCTAAGACCCTCATCTTTCAAAGGCTGTCATTTAAAACTGAATAATATAATTATTTGTAATTTTCCTCATAATTCAGCATTCTTTAAAGGAAATATCACTGATTGCCTCTACATGTCTTATAAGAAGTTTTTCCACCTGTTCTGACATTTGAATTCTTTCTCTGGGCACAGAGAAAAGCACCTACCCAAGAAGATTCACTTAAAAGGAAAAATGGGCTACACAGGGATCTGTTCCATACCCCTATGTTCTCCAGCTCAAACTTCTTCCTGAATGTAAAGATTAACCTTAAAGCAGCAGCTTAGCTCTTTGCCCTCTTCCCTCCCTGAAAAGGAAACTGTCACTTCCAACTATTTCAGAATGTTAATTCTGAAAACAGCCATGCTGCAATCCTGCAACAATGCACAGTTTATTCTGGGTGGCTTTGGAATTGCCTCTGACTCCTGCTCATTTCCCAATAATTACTGATAATTACACCACTCAAAACAGAGTGAAACACAACAGACTCTTTCAAAGCTGTAGAAACAAAGTTTGTCCAGAAACTGACCTTCCCGTTTGGAGGTGAAAGGAAGTGTGCATGGAATTATATAGGCAAGATGAGTTGCTTTCTAACTCATTTTGATAGAAATCAACAAGCATAGGCAGGAGGAAAACCAAGGCAGTAGCTTTAAGGAGCCCCAGGCAGCAACTTACGTGCAGGCTTGGGTTTTTCAGTGGCTTTAGGAGCTGTCAATGTTTCGTCTCGCCTGTTATCTTAATATACTGCAACAATGGCAATGATAAACAACATACATTTAATATAAACCCTTCTTTGCTTGTTTATAGAAAGAGTTTCTTTGGTCAGCATATAAACGTCTTTGAGGTCTTTTTAAGGCTCATTGCCAGAGGAAAAAAAGGGGGAAAAGAGGCTGCTGGGGGAGCTGAGGAAGACCTGCCAAGTCTTATAGAGCAAAACAGTTTTTATGGCATTTCTCCTTTTTTCTGAAGACCGGTTTTACAGCATGTTTGAGCAAGACACTCAAAATCACACCCTTCCTAAGTTTCACTCATCCTCATTTAAATCTCCTTGGCAGAAGCGAGGGCCTTTGAGCTGCAGTGTGAGAGTTTTGGCAGAGAGAGGCCTTGGGCTCGCGGAGCAGCGCTCAGATCCGCACGAGAGCTGAGGCACAGGGCAGCCTTGCAGCGATGACGCCGCGCTCATCGCGGGGCCGTGTGTGGCATCAGTGGCCTTGCACTGTGACATTGGGGCAGAGCTCTGACGCTGGGCTTTCCTTCAGCTAGAGAAGTGACGGGCGCAGGGGCCTTGGGCTGCAGGCAGCAGACACGGAGCAGTGTTTATGTGCGTCATACACGTTCACGAGTATTCTGTGAGATGCTGCAGTCCTGCAGGTCCCTCAACCTTTTAAAAAGCAAATCAAAACCCCTTCTTGTATGAAGGCTGTATGGATAGCTTTGAGATACTGCTTTACCACCTTTAAAGGGAATAGAAAGCAGCCAACTGAATTTCTTAGCTTTTCAAAAACAGCCCCACATCTGGTTAGATTTATTTGCTTCTTTTTGGCATTCCTTCCCTGGAGTCAGTAAGCATGATCAGCTGCTATCCACTGGAAGCACTATAGAAATGCATCTATAATTATTATTATTGATGATGATGTTGATAATAATAATAACAACAACAACAATAATAATAATTTGTAAATACTGACAATGTGTTACACTGCCGTTTGTGATGCTGAGAGCAGATGGTTTATTATGAGATTGCGTTCTGGACCTATAGAGATACTGCATCTGATTTGCCAATCCCATCATTCCCTCAAATGCTATGGAAGAGTTGATGAATGATAGATTCAGCATTGTCAATACACTTACAATTTTATTGTGTCCCACAATAGCTGAGCAATGTTTTAATATTTCTGTGTAAGCTATGTTGCACTTCCAGCAGAAGATATGGGCTTGATGCAGAAATGATTTAATTGACATTTTTGCTTTGTCTTACGCAAAAGCTCGGAGGTGACTCTGACAGTCTTCTCTGGTTTTAAATGCACAATCACACAGTTTCTTCTGATTCTAAGAACCCTAAAAATCTACAAGTGTGGATTTTTTAATATCGATCTGTCTAGTTCTTCCAGTTGTAGTTCAAATGTGGAAGTAAGAACTTCAGTGCCACCAAAGTACCCTCACCGACCTGTGAAATTCTCCCCTGTTCCCATCAATACACACAGACAAAATTACTTTTAATGTAATTATTGTAAAAACTAAAAGTCAGGGTGGGAAGGCTCTCATTCATAGTTCTGCCTGATCACATAACTGTGTAGTAGGTATTAATTCAATTTTAGCTAAAATAATTCAATATCTGAGATAAGGAAAATATAAGCCTGATTTTACTTAAGAGACTCAAAGCTAATAGTTGTAAAAAGATCTTCTGACAATTAACAGAGCAGTAATCTTAGGCAGGATCAAGTCAGTGGGCCAGCCTAGTGAATTTTAGCTCAAACTGCACATTCAAGTGGTGGTGGAAGACTAAACGAGCCCATAATTGATGCTGAAATGTGGTGCTTAGTGATCCACTAAAGAAAGGGAAAATAACCACATAACATTTGATCTGTCAGCACTGCCCACCAAAAAGAACAGCAAAACCATTCAAAATATATCATCATGAAAAAAAGCAAAGAAGAAATGTTGTGTTGGTCAAACCATGACAGATGCCTTTCCCACAAAGTATATTTACTGAGTATGAGATGCATGGCATGGGATCCCAAGATATCACTTGTGAACCAAGAGCTGGGCTTCTCCTACCTAACTTGAATAGAATCATGCTTCTTTCCCAGACAACAGCTAAAAATAGGCATCTCAATCCACCAGGCACTTGGACTGAATTTTGTAGTAACACATTTTCCCTGTAATTTGACTATATGAATCAACTTGTAAGTTCTTATGGTTCAAAATCTGAAATTCTCAAATCTGAAATCCTCTGATACTGCTAAACCTCATTTGAGGTGACATCTAGTGCTTTCAGGGAAGAACTGGAAGATAACAGCAGTGGCAGAAACAAGCTTTGGAGACATATCGGAGAACAAGTGCAGGACTGGTCTACTAAAGTCAGACATGTTCCCTTGAAAAGTGTTCCATGTTTCATGTTCCATGAAAAGTTCATGGAAACTTGAGCTGCTGGAGTCACTTTTGAGCAGATGTATTTGGGGACCAGAGCAAAAGGGTGAAGTGATGTAAGGTTAGGGTGAAGGCTACTTGAGAGGTCTCTATTACTTTGTTGTTGTACTGTTGTCTCTAGTACTTTGTTGCTCTTCTAATTTTTTCAGTTTCTTCTAATTTTTTTCTCTATCTTCTGGATTTAGGTGAAGAAACTTAACTGAGAGGGGGCAACCTGTGTAAAGGCCTTCAAGGGGTTCCAAAATCAAGGTGAACCAGACAAAGAGTATGTAAAGAAATGGTTGTGGTTAAAAAATTAAAACAATGAAAAACACACAGTTATGTGTAGAATATTAGCCATAATTAACTTCAATGCAGAAGTAATGATTTTGACATTCTTGTGAAACAAGCTCACGGTGGTTTTATGCTATAATTTTAAAGGGTTTAAAAAAAAAAAACTTGATTGTTTTAACTGGAAAAACAGATTTCAGTCTTTATCAATTTCAATTTTCCTCAAGACTGAGTTGTTACTCAAAATGAAGACTTGACAAAAAATGTTTAAAATATACACAAATTACTGTCTTATCTAAGATTGATTTCTACTTCTCAGGGCCAAAATAAAAGAAAAAGACTTCTCTCTTTCAAGGTTGTCAGAAATGAAGGCCAGGAAAGACACAAGAAGTCAACCAATTTAGGCAGACAGCAGTGAGCTGGACAATCCAGTGTTTAATAGTACCATGTCCACCTGGGCAATATACTTTTGATTAAACTGAAGAATACGGGGTTTTAGGAAGCAACAATTGGATAGATTTGCCATTGGTTATATTGAAAAAGTAACCACAGAAAAATATTACTGTGCATGGATCAGTGTAATAGCAAAAAAGAGATTTTAATAATGCTGTGTCTTTCCATCGTGAATTGACTCCTGGTTTTCATTGCTTGAAACAACTATACAGAAGTGGGACACTTTAAGCTGTATTAATAATTATATAAATATTGGGTATAATTATGCAAAATGAGGTAAATAGTGTCACCAAAACTGTGGGAAAAACAAAAACCCTCCAACAACATTTTTAATGTTAGAGAGTCAAGGCATTACTTTATTATCTGGCCAGGATGTTGTTCTGGCCAGGGTTTACCACAGAAATCATCTCATCCACACACAGCCCGGGTGCAGAGAGAATCATTCCATGATGCACACCTTTTACAGGATTTTCTCCCAAATTTTATACAATCAAAACCCATAGAGATGCATTGTTTCAAAGTTCATTGGTCCAGAGTTGAGCAACCTCCAGTGTTCAGTTTCCCATTGGATCCGAATCCTCCTCGCCTTCAATGTAAATTAGATCTTGGTTTTTCAATTTTCTTATCAGTCCTTTCCGGGGAGATGTCTTCAGCTCTGTAGGAGGTGGCATCTGGGGTGGGTGTTTGTAGATGGCCACTGATGTTCTGTTAATGTTCTGTTGATGGCCTTTATCTCTCTGGGTATCTTTGGGCTACTCCCAGTCTGTAGATATGTTGAGTTCATCAGACCTCACCTGGCAGAACAATGTCCTGAAAAGGAACTTAAAATTCCTTTTCCCGAGAAAAAAAGACAAACAAAGTCTTTGACTAAAGTTATACAAAATTTTTAAACTGGTATATTTTCCAACAATTGCACAATGTACTTAACTCCTTAGACAGGAAGATGTAAGCTATGTTTGCCGTGAGGAGTTTGGTGGTCGGGAAATGCAACTCTACAAAGAGAAAGGGGAAGGCACTGAAATCACCCCGATGACAAGGGCACAGCAGCTGCACTGAAACCTGCACAGCTGCTGGGGAAATGGTCAGCCAGCGGGCAGCAATGACCAGGCAAACAGGCAGGATGTTTCCAGAGAAAGCTGCTCCAAGCATGGGGAGCCATGTGACAAGGAAACACTCCCATGCAGCAGAGGAGCAGGAAATAGGAGGGAAACAGAGGAAGGAAACTGACAGGCAGAGAAACAAGCGAAGGGGAAGAAAGCAAGAAAGCAGATGGGGAAGAGATGAAATGACGAAACAGTGTTATTAACTATTATAAGATCTGGTTTCTCGACAGCTGAAAAAAAGGTGGGTGGTTTATTGTTTTTCTTATTCTTACAGTTCCTTTTAAGTCACTGCTAAGATTACCACAGGAATGTAAAAATGGGAGTTTCCCAAGACATTCTTTTTATTAATTAGTAATTGAATTTGAGAAACCATTGTGAAACTCTTGTATTCAATATTCTGAGGAGGGTTTCTGAAGTAATTTAAGATAAATAAAGTAGGCTCATTCTTGTGTTTTATACTAATGCGTTATTTCCTTGCAATTACTGTTACCCTACATTGCACTTAGAGATACATAGCTTCATGATAACGTCAGCTATTACAGACAAATAAGCAGGATGTAAATTTTGAATTTTGGGGATTTGGGGTGCTTTGGTTGGTTTTTTTAAATGGAATTTATCACCAAAGAATAGTTTAAAAAATTAGACCATGACCGAAATAATTCACTGGGTTTAACTGGAAGCAGTTTAAAATTTCAAGAACCCCTTAGTCAATAACTTTCATCAAGGAATCTAAGGCAAGATGACATGTCTGTGGCATACACACAGAGAGCAGTGATGTCAACCTATTCCTTCCTTTGAAAAAGGAAAGAGTGACATTTTGACATCACTCACCTACCCAGGGCGCAACACCCAGCCCGTCAGTGCTGTGCAGTGACTCACAGAGCTCGTGCTCCTCTGCCTGAAATGCAATGGCTTAGATGCTGTATCTACTTCACAGTTCCTCTGCCTCCTCCAGGATGTGCGTTTATGTGTGTATAAAAAAACCACCAGTAAAAAATATCATACCATCATATTGAAACACTCCTGCTCTTTTCTCACACAGCTGAACATCCCGACACACTGTAAACTCAGCTGAAAGTGTGTCAGGACACTGCAATCTACTTCTCCTGCAGCACTGACATTTTGCCATGAACTCCATAACCATTTCAGCTGAGACTGGAAAAACGTTTCCAGGCTGTTTTCTTTTTTTTTTTTTTTTTTTTTTTCTGATCACTTAAGATAACTTAACTTGATATTCTTATTAGCTATTGATTATGAAAGTGGAGTCATACTGATTTCACACATATGTCAGGCTTAAAAGCATTAGGCTTTAGTCTTCTAATTTAAGAGTTTGCTGCTCATATTTACCCATAAAATTTCACAATTGTACCTATGAAACACAAGATGGGACAAATTTGCTCTCAGTGGTACTAGTATCACATTATCATTGCAAAGACATGGCCAAGAGCAAAATTTTTGCCCATAGTACGAACTGGTTTTGATAGCCCAAAAACACGTGCAAAGGATGAGAGAAACCTTTATGCATCATAAATATCCTTCCTCTATTCTGCGGTAATAATGCGTCATAAAAATAGTTATGACTTGGCCATCTCAGCTTCCCTCCAGTTTTATTAGCTTTGTTTTAACCATGAGGTGTTAATACAACTTCAAGGTGTAACTTAGAGGAACTGAGCTCAGTTTCGTGCGCACAGCTCAGTATTTCAATTAGTGATGGGCTGTCTCAAAAGGTTCAGGTTTCTGTTTAGGACAGAGGACTAGAAGAAACCTTGCTGTGAATCACCACCATCACAGGAAAACAAGTTGCTTATCGTCTACTCATAAATACTTTATTTCTTCCTTTTGAAGCAAGTTTAAAAATTATGTCTCACTATTCCACAACTTAAGACATCCTAGAATTTTAATCTTCTACCCATTCATCAGTTTTCTCCTGTTATCCTGCCTAATCATACTTTGTGACCAGTGTTGTTCACTTTTTGTAGAATTAGCTAAGATTATGTTTTGTAAGTCTTCTTTCTTTACAGTTTAACCTACTAAACTATAAAATCCTGGAAATATTCACACTGGTCCAAGGAAGAAGATATAAAAATATCTTCTTTTTGATGAGGTGAACAAAAGATGCCCAGAGAGAGGGGGTGTAGAGAGACAATACAAGGGACAAGTATAGACTGATCCTGCTTCTCAAATATTTCTGTTTCTGGCAACCAGCATTTTAAGGTTGAATTGGAAGCAACATACAGACCACTGTGATTAATAGCCCCTCTGCTATGAATCCCTTTAGTCCTTTGTGAATCCAGTGATAATTTTAGCTTCCGCAACATCCTGTAGCAATGCATTCCACAAAGTAATTATGTACCGTAAGGAAAACTACTTCTTTTGTTTGTTTTAAAGGTTCTGGCCACCCCTAATTCTTTTAAAAATAACAGTGGACAGTAATCCCCTAGAACACACGTGACTTTTCCTATTCCACAGAAGCCAATAAAATAGACACTAACCTGTAGATGGTAGATAGAGCCCATCTATAGACAGACAGCAGGACAGACCCCACTATCAACCATTTATTTTCCTAGCAGATCAGTTTTAATTTTCCCTTCCATAGATGCCAAAGTAAGTTCAACCCACTTTGTCATCATCTTACAGATGGGATCACTATAACTATACATTGGACTCAAAACAGATTATTGCAACACCCATCAACATGTAGTAGAGATTTATTCAGGTCCTTTCTTGTTCTTAGTATTTTCTTAATTATCCTGACATTTTTTCAGTGTCACATGCTACAAAACAGAAGTTTTCAGGGAACCATGGACATACACTTTTTAAGATCTCTTTTCTGCATAGCAATGGCTGCCTTAGGTTCCAATATTGTGTACATATAAATAACAGTCAGGGGAGAGGCACCATGTGCCTTACTTTGACTTTATCGGCAATTAATTTCTTATGCTTTTTTATTGTTCAGTCACTTAGCATCATGAGATCATTCTGCAATTCTTCACTGTGAGGAATAATTGTGTGTCATAAGGAGTATTTGTCACTTCATTATTCCACATAACTTCCGGGTAATTTACAAATATGTTGAACAGTTCATATCCTAGCAGGGATCCTGAGAGACTTACTTGATAACTTCCCTCTATTTATCCATACCTTTTGTTTCCTAATTATTAATCACTTAATAATTATACAAGAACACCTTTCCTCTGATCCCACAAAAGCTTAAATTTCTTCGAGATTCTTCAGTGTGGTCAATGGCAAAATCTTTCAGGAATTTTAAGAAGTCTCTGCCAGGTTCTTCACATGTTCATTGACTTGTCTCTCCAAAAATCCTTGTGAAGCTTTCTAGTTATACAGGAGTGCGATCCAGCCTGCTTAAATCCTATGTTTAAACCATAGGTCTCAAATGGCAACTCAGTTTTTAACTTTCCACCTAAAGCTAAAGAATTATTCTGGCTTGCCAGGCAGGTTCCTTGGGTTCTCCACTTCAGGCACATTTGCACGGCCAGAAGGGTGTACCCCACTTGGGGGTACCCCTGCCACACCTACAGACCTGTCACAATGCAGATGGAGGGTACCTGTCACATAGTCTGGGTGACAATTACCCACCCAGGGGGCAGAGAAACTGAGTATGGGCCATCCTGTGGTCTTGAGAGGATCAGAGTCTGTGCTCCAGGTTTGTGCATCAGCCACTAGATGATGCCATACCCTGGGCACAAACACACATCCATCCTCTTATCCTTTATAAACTGCCTCTGTATAAACTTGTATATGGGAATCTTGGGTTGAAGAGAGCCAGAAAGAAGGAAAACAGGGAGTGCTAGTGCTAAGTAAAGACAGGAGAAGACTCAGGATTCCCAGTAGCCTTTTGATGCTCTCAGTCTTCCCTTATTTTTGAAACAAATTTGAGCTCTTTAGTGTCTTCTGTAAAATAAGTTTTCTGTCTCCTCAGTCATCAACCTCTGCTCCTTCTACCTACCAAGTATGAGAGATTAATGCTTTCTGGATGAAATCATAACATGGCCTTGTGCAAGGGTATTACAACTTCCTTATCAGTACTGGGAGTGACCACAGACAGTCCATCTAGCCTGGTCACCTGCATTACCACACCTTTATATCAATCAATCATCTCAGTTTAAAAACTGAGAAAAAAAAAATCTATGTTTACATTTGAACCTCATTTCTTTCCCTGCTTCAGGGAAAGTTTATTTCTTTCTTCTGCTTATATGACTGAGAAGTTTTGCATTATTTGTTTTAACTTCCTTTGCAATGACAAGCCGAATTAGTGCTATGGCAAGAGTTTTGAACTTTATTCTTAAATTTCCTGTTCTCCAAGACGTATCTTTCATTATTTTTCCACTCCTTATAGAGTCTTATTATTCCTAAATGAATCTTATTATTCCTAAAATATTCCTCTGTGATTTTTCAATTCTGTTATAAATGGAGACTTCCCCATTGATTTTGAATCTTATTTAGAATTATTTGCATCCTTAAAAATGTCTCAAATTTAGATAAACCATATTGAAAAAAATTTCAGGCAGCTTCACATTTCAGTTCCTAATTTCTGCATGTGTTGACTTCATTCATTAGGTCTCTTAATTTCTCTAATTTGTCCTTTCATATGGGAACCTTGACCCATTTTTCTATTTATTCCTCAATGTAATTTAACTGGAATGGTCTTTATCTCACTTTAGTCAAGTTATTTTCTATAGGTCTTCTATAACATCCTTAATTTAGAAAAGGAGATTCAGGAATAAATTTATTCCCTATACAGTCATGAAATCAATGAGATGTAAACCTATCTATTAATACATCCAGAAATAACTGAATTCTACCAAGATTAGTTGCTCAAAAATTTTAGTTAGTTGAATTGTTGAGAAATTGTTCATTTATAACTCATTTACAGCTGGGAAATTTTCCCACAATGACACAATTTCCAATAGTATTCATCACTGTAACAAGTTCAAGATATTTCTATATCCATATGAATATCCATATGCAATTTTGATCCTGGAATCTATAGCAGGTTCTTAATACCACCTCTAGAGAGGCTAATATAGACCAATGAAAGCAATTTTGATCCAAATTGAGTATTTGTAAGTTATTCTTCAGCTATATTGCTTCATTCAGGTCGAATATCAATCCACTACTTTTAACTTTATTTCTGTCTTTCCTGAAGAAATTGCATTATTTTTGCTCAGGATCATTTCCTTCTCTATCAAAGGCCTGAGATAAGACTATACATTAAGTTAAAATGCCATATTTTTGTTGTTAAGAATTTTCTTTACATTTTATATTTAATTTTCAGAAAGAATCAAGAAAGACTCAATAAAATTAAGTGTTAAAATTAGGTTTTAAACTGATTAGTGAAATATTCAACTTATTTAATGAGAACTGCCTAAATGCAAGTAGTGTAGTCTCAGGTAGTAATCTTGGCTCCTTCAGCTGCAGACACTTCTAGAAAACACCCATTCCTGCTAAGAAAAACTTCAAACGTAATAAGGTTGAAACTTTCTGGAGATGTTGATTTCTTTCTGGTAAGTGTAGAAGGAACACAAGTGATAAGGATTAGGCCACATCCACATCTTTTAGAGAGAAATATAATTTGACAGTTTTTCCCTTTGTGTTTTTGTATACTTACAAAAAAGAAGGTATTTTTATATCTTAAATTATGTTTTAAGACTTAAATACACCGTGATCTATCACAGGCTACTGATTGGAATCACATGTATATTAGTATTATAATTAATTCCTTAATTTTTCAGATAAAACATAATTGTATCAGAATCGGAGAATCAAAAGGAGTAAAACTACAATATATTTTTCTGGAGATAAATCCAAATGTATTTCTTTCATGAGTGCGTGACAGCCATTGTTTTTCCATTGAGTGCAATACACATATCTATCTTTTTTATTTAGATTCATCAGAAACTTATGGCAGTATGGAACTTAACTAAGCAATGATGACTGGTGGGGAGTGTGTGTTACAACACCTGTGTTTTATTACGGAGAGTTTACAAAAAAAGAAAAATTCTTTTGTTCAGGTAGTTACAGCCTCTATGTTTTTAACAGTTTATTATTGCATTGCTTCAAACAAACAAGATTTTCTTACATGATTTTCTATTCTTTCATGTCTTTCTCCCTTTTTATACCTTGCATCTTCATCTGCTGCTTTCTAATTGCCAGGGAAGGCAGACAAGATGCTCCATTGGGAACAGATGGCTTTCTGGAAATCTACCAACAAGGACTACTCCTGGAATAGATTTCATCTGCAGGCCCCACACAGAGGTAATATATGATACCTACAAATAGATAGTGCTCCAAAGGCTTAGGAAGGAAGAAAATATATCCTGCTGGAGTTCTTAAGCCTGTTATGACCACAATTGCCAACAGAAGAGCAAGCATAAAAATGAATCCTATATATAGCATTCAATTTTTGAAGTTCATTTTCTTTACTTCCATATCTGTCCCTACAACAGGGAGAGCTATCCTAAAATGGTTTCTAAAGGGCTGTGTTTTACTTCTCAAGGGTGGATTAAATACAAAATTTGAAATCAGCTATAATGCTATCCTACTTTACAAAATGGTGTGAGATGGCATACAATATATGAAATAAATGTTAACATCTTCACAGGAGTAAGAATAAATCTAACAACAAATATGCTGGATTACAGTGAGTGTGAAGAATTGTCTTTGTCAATATTATGTCCTGCTTTTCTGTGTTTTTCACCTTTCCTTTACTTACTTTCATTATAGGGAGATACTATTTGTAGTATTTTATAAAATACATATTTGTTTTGGTTCAGTTTTCCTCAATCTAAAATAAAATTGATGATAACCATATTGTATATGGCTGTTCTGTGTGTCTGGAAAATATTATTCTGAGATTATGGATGGGGCTATAAAGCTGAGAGATCAGAGATATACTGTTTATGGTAAAAAAATACAATCTGCAAATAGTAAAGTGACAACAGTGCTCTGTATCCTCAGTATTCTAACCTCAGCCTTGAGATAGTGTGTGGGTTACTTATTGTTTCTGTTCCCAAAGCAAAATTAATATTAGGGAACATCATTTTTCATTATTTATGGAACAAAAAAACTATGTGCTGGTTTTGTTTGGCTATAAATAAGAGTTAGTGAAAAGGAATTCTAAAAATTCAAATACTAGAATCCAAGTACCAGAAAGAAAGTATCAAACTTACTATTATCACAGGTTTTAAAAATTTGGACATGTTACCTTTCCAGGGAGGGAAAATGGCTTGACTGTGTTTTACCCAAGTAAGGATTAGTAATGTTATGATGACTTTTGGATACTTGAAAGAGTTCCTTTTCATTATAAAGAGGAACAGAATCACAGAGTCCATGTTCATCAACTTCAGTCTGAATCTGAACTGTGCCATGGTGTTACCATCATTATTTACCTACATGTACCATGCTGATTGTGTCATTCTGCTGATCCTATATATGTACAAGTGGAGTCTTTACAATGTTGGAATAAGTTAATGAACCCTGCAGTGCATAACTGAGGAGAAAATAAAGACATTCCCAGTGAGATCTGATCACAGTGAACCATGTAGAGCCATGACAGGTCACTAGCAGCTTTAATTCAGTCAAGACTGCTGCTGCAGAGATGAGGGAAGGGCTTGAAGGAAGATGCTGAAATGTTTTTGCAAACATGCTAGGGGAGAGTGTGTAGGAATGACTTTTCCATTGGTGCCACTAAGTGAAAAAATTTCAGTAAGTGTGGTTCCTTTTCTCTGCACTTCAGAGAAATGTACAGACTGCACTAATAATTTTACTAAAGGATCTGAAAATCTCTTGAGATCTGAAATCCTCCTGTGAATGTTTTATTGACAAAATATACTAGATCAGAATGTAAAGAGGTATATCGTAAGCAACAAGGGTATAATTCCCCGTGGATCATTGTGTTTGTGTCATAAAGCCATCAAAGACATTAGAGATCCCCCGCTGAGAGGAGGGCTGTCCATGCTCTCAGATGGTCCTTCCACTTCCTTTTCCAAGGGTGGAAAGGTCTGGGGGTGGAAGTGTAATCTTCCACAGACAGCTTTCTCTACAAAAACTGCGTCAGCTGAGGCTTTGGTCAGAGAAATGCTCTTGATCAGTTGTGACTGTGACGACCTTGGCTATGTTTGAGTTACCAGTCTAGAGGTAAAAATTGCTCTTCCTAGCAATTAATTTCTCCAACAAGATTATAATCTTCGAACTGAAGCAAGATTTTGTTGCTGCATTTACCAGATGCTTAACAATCTCTGTCAAGACAAGTAGATTGATGTTGTTCCATTTCCTTTTATTATAACTTCTGACATGGAAGGAAGTAGAATCTCTGCTCCTAACTCTTGGCCAGCAGTCATAGCTTTGGGAGGAACCGAGCCTTGAATAAAGTCATTAAAATTCAATGCAACAATTACAGTTAATGTGCATTAATTTAGGCATGTTAAGCTACTTAGTATATGCCGGATATGTTCTTGTAACCGGCAATAACAAGGACATCATCTTTAGCAGTGTCACAGATTCTGTTAGGCAGAAACTGTGATCTAAGTAGCTTGTTAATAAACAGAATTGTGCAGTAATTTTGTCAGTGACAGCAAATTTTTTCTTGCTAATGCGATCTTTTTGAAAGTTTTTACACTTCCAATCTAGGTTATGAATTCTGAGTTCCAGCTACTCAGAGTTGCTAATTCTGAGTCCAAGCCACTGGCTGCTAAGGAAGTGCTAGAGATAGAAGTGATCAGAAGATCTTAAAAGTTTTCCTGAGTTTCAGCTTTTATATGCCATAAATTTTAAGCTCCGGTTCAGAAATGAAATTTCTATAATTTTGACATCTCAGCTCAGATTAACCTAAAATATTAGTCTGGGATTCTTGTCAAGAACTCAAAAGAGTTTTTGTTTTCTAATAACACATTGTTCAGGCTTTGAAATGTGAGTATTTAATCTACAGTATTTATTTATATTTCTGTGTATTCCCTATGCAAAATACATGATGTATTGCAATTGCTGGAATGACATTCCAGAACATACATGCAGTCATTTAGAGCATTTGAAAGTTTTTAATGACCACTCTAAGGCACTGTACCAGAAAAACAAATGCACTGTCTAATTAATCACTCAATATTGATGGAATAACTAACAGGTAAATTGACAGGGAAAAAGCAAGCTTCCTGGAACCTGATTACCTTCATTTATATGGCAGATTTCATCTATTCTCTATCTATTATAATAATTATTGGAAACTACAGCCTTCAAATTTAAATGGATACTATAATTTGAAACAACTTGTTGTGAGTGCTATTGTGAGTGTAATATTTAGGACTGAATATGCATACAGTTAATCAAACATATATCCTGTAGTTAAACTGGTAAAATAGTTCTGCACCTTTCAGAAAAGAAAAAAAATGAAAATTGCTTTTTTTTTCCCATACAATCATTCAAATGGGTATAAATGTGATCTATTAGGTTAACTTGTCTGGTAAGAGTATTTCAATTATTTTCAAGTACGGATTTAAGTTAACTGAAGCCAGATTGCTCTTCACATACCTGAGAGATGCACAGCATGCTCCTAGCAATTCATACAGCCAATAGCCCATTCCTTTATTCATGGTGAATCTTTTTCCCTGTCATGGAAGTATTTTTATTTCACGACAAAATGTAGGTTTTCCATATCAGATCATACATAGAAATCTGGTGACACAAAAGTTGGGTACTTTCATATTAATATGTTTGACCCAGGTATTATTTCCACACCACAACATATGACTGACAATGTGAGACACATTATTCAAATTTTCTTCAATTTATTAAATTTTCCTAAGTGATATTTCTGTCGTGTAATAAGAGGCAGAGGTGGTATCATGTACTTGAATTGCTCTGTAACAATCTATCCTAAGATGCAGTGCTGCAGGGTTATCTCATAATTTTATAGAAAATTAATATTTTCTACTAGATTAGCTTTTTTCAAAACTGATCCAAGATTTGCCTTTTCTCATGTCCACTGGAAGTATTATTGTCTTTGGGTATTCCTGACATTTAATATTCTCTTCAGTATTTACTCCTCAGTTACTTTTGGGGGACTAGCAAATGCCATTCTGGTGACTCTGTGCCAAACAGCTATATCCTATTAGTAAGAGCTTTCCATCTGAAATAACACTTTCATCTGCACAGTTGTTTATACTTTTCCTCTTTGATCTTCCTTTGTTTGTTTATGTCTTTCTCTTATTTTAGAGCCCATATTATAAATTTCTTACTACTCTAGAGAAAAAAGTTATATCCAATTTCAATTAGCCATTATTTAAATCGTGCTGAGTTATTTTGCTGTGAGAGGTATTGATATAAACATCCCAATATAATTTAGCAATTTACAGATCTACAGGTCTACAATGTAGCCTTATAAATAGCTAAGCTAACTTCAAGTAGACAACAGGACTCTGTAGTTCGAAGAAAGTTGTGTAAAAGGGAAAGCTTCCAGCTGAAGTTTTTATGCTGAATCATTCTTACACATAATCATTCCTATATATGCTCTACTCTCCAGTAAAATTTGGAAAGTATTCAAGAAATTTGCCCCTGGAATAAAATCAAATGTGTAGGCTTTTTTGTTCTATCACTAGTTCATAACAACCTAATGTAAGTCACCACCAAAAAAAATGAGGCTGACTGCTTGAATTCCTAAGTGCGCTGAAGCAAGATGATTTTGAGAATTTACAAATGAATTCATGGTTACTGCAAAGTACAGTTGAAATTGGCATATAATGTGTTTCTAATAAGAATTCCACATAATCCTTTATCTCAATACTGCATGAAATGATTATTTATAGTAGCTACAAAATGCAGCATCTCCATATGTTTTCTTTCTGATGATGTAATCTGTAGACCTCACTCTCCTATTATTTTGGATCTCAGTTTTATTTCCTAAGAATTCAAACATAAACACCTTTTATGTTTTCAGTTTTAAAACATGTTAATACTATTTATCAAATATTATTTTAAAGATAATATAAAAAACGATATCACAATATTTTTTAAAATTTAAATAAGATGTTCAGAATACCAAAAGATGAAGTTTTAATAGATATTAAATAGCTTTGCTCTCAGTCCCATGTAAGCAGGTACATTGTTACTTTATTTGGCTCTTTAGAGCTATTGTCAACAAGAAGTTATTAGCAGTCTTTCATCTATAGAAAGTTAAAGCAAGTCGGATGAATGGAATAATATTTTTCATGAAAATATATTAACACTTTTTCTTACCACAATCATCATTTATTTTTTAATAAACTACATGAATGTTTTAAAAATTCATATCCTGAAATAGAGTAAATCAATCCTTTCTGAAAAGGGAATCTGACAAAAAGAAAATGGGGCTGTGAAATATTTAAACATAAACTAGAAAAAATATTATTTTTAAAACACTGAAGAAACAAATTTATTACAGTTAAGTTGAAATTATTTATGTTTCTTTTCTGGATCTAAATGTCATCACTTATTACTGTCTGGAAAACAGTATTTTTTCTGCTCTTATGTTGATGATTATAGACACGGTTAAAAAAAAATAGAAATATTAAGAATATATGCATATTTAAAAAAAAGAGCCTACAAAAGGAAATTGAAATTAAATGACCAAACCAAAGCAAACCAACCAACCACCATCAAAAAAACCCAAATCAAATATACCCTCATGAAAAGTGGAATGTCCTGGTCAATTTTTTGATTCCCTGTGTCAGAAATCCATCTCATTAGAAGTACCACAGAATATTCTGAGTTAGAAGGTGTCCACTGTGATCATCAAAGTCCAGCTCCTGGCCCTATGCAGGTGTGCCCAAGAATCACACCATGGTCCTGACGGAACTGTCCAAACTCTTCTTGATTTCTGTTGGCCTTGGTGCTGTGACCGCGTCCCTGGGGTGCTGTTCCAGTGCCCAGCCACCTTCTGGATGAAGAATCTTTTCCTGATATCCAACCTAACCCTCCCCTGACTCAGCCTCAGGCCATTCCCTCAGGTCCTGTCACTGGTAACCACGGAGCAGAGATCAGTGCCTGCCCCTCCTCTTCCCCTCACGAGGAAGTTGTAACTGCACTGAGGTCTCCCCTCAGTCTCCTCCAGGCTGAACAGACCAAGTGACCTCAGTCGCTCCTCACACAACTTCCCCTCAAGGCCCTTCACTTTTCTTTGTTGCCCTCCTTTGGATGCTCTCTAAAGTTCAATGTCTTTCTCATACTGTGGCACCCAAAACTGCCCCCAGCACTCGAGGTGAGGCTGTCCCAGGTCAGAGCAGAGCAGGACAATCCCCTCCTTGCCCAGCTGGCAATGCTGTGCCTGATGTCCCCAGGACAGGGTTGTCCCTCCTGGCTGCCAGGGCACTGCTGACTCGTGCTCACCTTGCCATCGACCAGGACCCACAGGTTCCTTTCCACAGCGCTGCTCTCCAGCCTCTCATTCCCAGTCTGTCCATACATCCAGGGTTGCCCCACCCCAGGTGCAAAATCCAGCACTTTCCCTTGTTGAACTTCACATGGTTTGTGTTTGCGCAGTCCTGTAATTTGTCCAGTTCTCTCTGCAGGGCCTCCCTGCCTTTGACGGACTCAGCAGCTCCTCCCAGTTTTGTATCATCTGTGAACTTGCTTAGTATCCCTTCCAGTCCTGCATCCAGGTCATTTATGAAGATGCTGAAGAGCACAGGCCCAAGGATGGAGCCTTGGGGAACCCCAGTAGAGACAGGACACCAGTCTGATGTCACCCCATTCACTGAAATCCTTTGTGATCAACATGTGATCCAGTTGCTCACCCATCCCATGATGTGTTTATCTAGCTGTGTGATGGGCATTTTACCCAGAAGGATCCTGTGAGAGACAGTATAGAAAGCTTTGCTGAAATCCAAAAAGATTACAACAGCTTGCTTCCCTTGATCAGCTGGGTGGGTTACCTTGCCATAAGGGAAATCGGATTTGATAAGTAGGACTTTCATAAAGCTGTGCTGGCTGTGACCAATGACTGCGTTGTCTTTCAGGTGTTTTTCAATACCTTCCAGAATAATCTTTACTATAATTTTACCAGGGAGAAAACTAAGATTGACAGGCCTGTGGTTTCCAGGGTCATCTTTTTGCCCTTTTTGAAAATGGGACAACAAGTAGGCGGACATTTGCAGCTGCAAAAATCCTAGCAGACACTGACAGAAAACAGTATGTCTTTTTATCTCTTCTTTAAAAAGAATACTCCCTTTTTTAGTCTGAAAAATAAAGACTTTTTAGTCATTAGGGGACCTAAAAATCGTACTTTCTCAAGGAAACCCCTTCAAAGGCTAACTGATAGAAAAGGATATCTCTACGGAGTCACTCAGAGGTACCTACAATGCTGGCTGTCTTTTAGGGATTTTGAGGATTTAAGCTGTGCATTGACAGATCAGCAACACTTAAACACTTGGGACTGAGCTCAGCACTATTTGCAATTTCTCATTCTCTGTGTCTCATTAGAACTAGAAAGAATCTCTATCTGACTTACCTGTATCTGAAATCAAATCAATTAGCATCTGTAAAGTACTCTGAGAACATCAGCCAATAAATTGCACAGGAAATAAAGTACCCACATTAAAATTGTCAAATATTTCATGTATCTGGAAGTCTCTTTGGAATTTGGTTAAATAAGTTGAAAGGAGAATCTATATGGTAAAAATCTACAATTGAAATAAACAGAAAGCCTTTGTTATACAGCATTACCTAAATTTCATTTACAGACATATTCTGTTGTAGTTGATAATAAGCCATGAAGTGTGAATGGAAATGAAAATGAAGTGCTAAATGATGAGTTACACCACTCCAATTACCCATCAGAAACAACATCCTTTATCTGGGCTGTTAGTGCCAAGAATATTACTTAATACAACAGGAAGGGTTGAAGGGAAATGGGGAAAAAATGCAGTGTAAGTACAGCATTATTCAATAACAAATGCAATGTGTAGACAGGGTACTCTTTTGTATCAGTTGTTCAGAGTAGACATTTGCATTATTCTCTAGGTTCTTTTTAGATTTTTTTTGCAGAAAAATTTGAAGAAAGATTGTGTTTGATTTATTCCATATTTCCCTTTGGTTCATCAATAAAAACCTTTAAACCAGATGGAAAGAAGAGGTAACCAATACCATAATCTCAAACTAAGTACTCAGATACTGATCTAGTTTAACACTTAATCATATGTTTAATTTCAAATATGTGTGTCCCATTTTGAGATTGTGTGCCTAAAGTTATGTATCCACGTATTTATCTTAGCAGAATTGAGCAACATTGAGGCACAATGCACACGTAATACCTCTAAACCACTTCGCATAGCCCTAACCACTTTTAGGCTAATTAGTAGCAAATTAGCTGAGTACAGGGGGCAAAATCACTGCCCTGGTCCTACTGAGCACACTATTCTGATACAGCCAGGATGCCATTGGCCTTCTTGACCACCTGGGCGCTGCTGGCTCACATTCAGCTGCTGTTGACCTACACATCCAGGTCCTTTTCCAAAAAATGTCGAGGAGGTCAGGTGTGCCAGCTAAACAGTGGGTATCAGTCCAGCTATTTCAAAGGGCTTTACATGTTGCTACCGATTACCAGTTTGAAAATAAATCTTAAAAAACTAAAATATAGTGTAGCTCTGGGATCAGCACTGACTCCATCAAGCTCACAGGAGTATCATGGAGTTAAAAAATTACTTATTAGCATTAGCCCCAGGTATTAAAGGGAACACGGACAGGGAGCAGATCTGGAGGAGCAAATGCCTTTGTTACTCTGCCACAACTGAGGGTTGACCACTTTTCAAACCATCTTGTTTCTTTTGCTTTCCTTTCATCTGCAGCCCATAGCCAAGGCTTTTGAGGAACTCAAACCGGGAACGTGGCCAACTGCTACAAAGGTTGTTACACGGTTTCCGAATTATGTTCTTGGGTAAGGCAGATGTTGTTTAAAATACGGCATGCAAAACACTAAAAAAAGAATGACCAGTAAAGCAAGTAACTACAACAGCACATTCCCCAGAATAGATTTTATACATCATGTATGTTCGGCAGCTGGTCTCAGACTGTTGCACTGATTTAAAAAAAAAAAAAAAAAAAAAAGATAAAGGAAAAAAGGAGCAGTTAAAAAATAATCTGAACCTCCAAAAGGCCAAGATAAAACGCTGCTTTTCCTCAAGAAAGTGCCAGGAACTATTCTTCTTACTGTCCCATACTTTTCCAATTGCTCATTATTTAATTATAGTAATTTTATGGCACCTATTGTTACATTTCCTTACAGGTAGAAAGAGAACAGAAAGTCTTTATCTAAAATTGCATTTATTTTAAACTGAATCACAAAACAAGGAAGAACAAAACTGAAAATTTGCATTATTTAATGTAACATGCTGGATGATAGCAGAAAATACTTCCTTCTTAATCTAGCTTTCTACAAAAGTGAAAAATAACACATAGATGCTACTTCAATTGAGGCATTTGTGCAGTGTCACACTTGCCTTAAGGAGACTTCTCCAAAATCTTCCTTCAGCCAATGCTCTTTATCACAAGCTTTATGAAGACTACCATAGCTGGAGGCAGCATTGTGAGTATTATGTCCTTTGAGTTCCTGTAGTTTGTACTGAGATCAAGGAATCAAAGACTGCCTGACTTTCCACAGATGGAGATTTAATTGTTGGCATTATTCTGAGGCATTATGTTAGACTGTCAGGGACAATTATCCTCAAAACACTTGCATATAATGTTTGTGATGTACACATGTATATAAAACTTTCACACAAACCCAGTAACCTACAAAGCAAAGGGAAAGCCTGAGAAATTACCTGCTCTATTTCCATCAGAATTGTGCTTGGCTAAACATGGTCACAATATTTTTTATGCATCTAATAATTTGGCTGACACACAAACAACCTGCTTCCATCTCATATTGTGCCTTGGAAATGAAAACCCCCCACAAACAAACCTCAGACGAAATGGCAAAATCAGGGGGAAACACTGATTTCAGAGGTTGAGCAATTTTTCAAATTCTGCTCTGCAGATCCATGGGTTACTAAGAAAAGAAGAATCTCACTGCCCATAATCTCCATCTAGATCTGAAGTTCCTGTAAAAAGCAAACTATTTACAGAAAGAGAAGGAATGTGGCAGCAAGCTTCCCCTCATTATACTCTCCCGTCTAAGTTGCCTGCCTTGCTGATATCCTGCAGATCTTTTTACAGATAACCTGCAGGTTAAAAATAGGTAAACTCCTGTGTTACAGTCCCAACTCTCTGCCTATCCTTAAATTTCTAACAGCTAAGAAAAAAAAAAAAAAAAAGGAAACTGAAAAAAGAAAAAGCTCATTTTTCCCAAAGAAGATCTTGTTCCCAGAAAAAAAACGGAAAATACTGGAAATCCTCTAGTGACATCTGGGGTGTGCTACAGGTATATGTCATGTTACCACCTGGGGTTTTGGTGGGTCAGGGCAAGATACTCCATGTGTCTTCAACAGAATTGCTTTGAATTCTTCAGGGCCAGGAGGCAGACAAGATGTCCATCCAAACCTGGGTGATGAGCATTATTCCTGTGTCCAACAGTTCCACCACAGTATTGAGAATCTACTAAATATTCTATTGTTTTAGATTTTATCTGAAAAACATCTAGAGATGATAGTACTGGGTATACAAACATGCATTGTTATCAGAGACAGGCATGCCATATTTGGTTTATACAGTCATAAAAGCATTTATTGAAATAGAAAGGAAAAAATGTTCCTCTTCTTGCTAACATTTGGCTTTCTGCTGACAGTGAACAATATAGAAAGTTAACCTTGAAATGGACAATAATATCTACAGACCCTGAAGGATAAGAATTTTTCTCCCATTAAAGCAGTGACATCTCAGTATTTTTCCTTCTTTTTTTCCATCTTCAAAATGTTTTGGCAAACTGCACATTCCCTGCTGTATCTTCTGCTGTCATCTCTTTTTCCTTGAAATTCCATGCCAAACATGCCACTGTTGTTCCGATGTACTGTACTTTTCAGTTTCATTAATGTGCCTCATGAAGAGATAATGAAATTATTTCTTCCTGTTCACTTTTCTTCTGAAAAGAGTGTATCAGCTCAATAATTTTCTTTTTTCACTCTAATGTTATTTCTGCTCAGCCTTGTCTTCCTTGCACACCATGTACTCAGCAATGCTGATTTCTAAACTCAGCCTCAAAAATTATATTGCAAGAAGATAATGATCCTTGAGACAATAGGGAGCAATTTCAGTCATTCTCTACAGCTTAGACAGTGTCTCTTCAGAATACTTTCTTTCAAGTTTTCAGGGGCAAGAGAATATCTTCACACCACATCAGTTGTACAAATGAAAAACCAAGAAAGTTTCTGTAACTCCAGTATCATACCCTGATGCTGCAAGAACATTTTACACATCTCTAAACCCTGTACATGCGAAGAAGCCTTGCAGAGATTGCCTAATTGTGTTTGTAAAATCAGTCCTTAACATAGATGTGGTAAAGTGAGACAGAAGTACAAGTTAGAATCACAGAAGAGCTGAGGTCAGAAGGGACTTCTGCAGATTGCCTTTTCCAATCTCCACACTCAAAGCCGGCTGATCTACTGCAAGTTACCCAGGGCTGTGTATGGTTGGTTCATTAATCTCCCAGGTGGTGACTGCCCTACCTTGCTGAGCAATCTGTTGCAGTGTCTGAACACTCATAGGAAAAACAGTTTTTTCTTGTGTTAAATAGAATTTTGTGTATTTCAACAGCCTTGAAGTCTGTCTCCATTTTTTATACCTTCCCATCAGGCATTTTATACACATTGATAAGATCCCCCTGAGTACTGTGCTCTCCAGTCTGAACATTCCCCGTGCTGTCAGTCTCTCCTCATATGACAGCAGTTCCATCCCTCCATCATCTTTGTGGTTCTGCAGTTCCCTGTCCAATGAGTCTATGTTTGTCTTGTCATCGGAGCCCAGAACTGCAAGAGTCCAGATGTGTCTCACCAGTGTGGAGCAGAGGGGAAAGGTTATGGACCTTGACTTGTTTTCCTCATTCAGTTCCCAGTGCTGTTGGCAGCCCAAAGTGCTGCAAGAGCACAGTGTTGGCTCACACTCATCTTCTTGTCCACTAGAGAGCCTCAAGGTCCTTCTCTGCAAGCCTTCTTCCCAACTGGACTGCCCCATGGTGCGTGGAGTTCTTTGCATTTCCCCTTGTTGAACCTACTGAGTTTCCTGTCAACATGTTTCTCAAACCTGACAGTGCTGCCTGATGGCAGCCCACCCATTTGGATATACCAAGCATTCTTTCAAGTTTTATATCATCTATAAACTTGCTGATGGTAAGCTCTGTCCAATTATCCGGCTCCTTAATGAAGATGTTTAACAACATTGTTCACAATATCTTGTCTCAGGGCATAGCACTGGCACATCAGATAGATTTCAATTTACTCTCCTCTTATCTAGTCCTGCTTTATCAGTTAGTTTACAGGGATCTTCTGAAAAACAGAAGTTAAAAGGAGCAACATCCACTGCTCTCCCCTGATTTTCCAAGCCATTTATATTATTTCAGAAAACTATAAGATCAGCTGGATATGAAAAGTTAGTCAAGAGATCAGTTATTTTTATGTGTGTGTGTTTCTGTTCATGTATATGCATATTTAAAATATATATTGAAACACAAACAAAAAGGTCCAGAAAATACTGAAGACAGAAATCAACTATATGTATCTCATTTTAGAAATCACTTTGTATGGACTGTCCTGATAAGAAGGATGATGACAGGATGCTCAGGAAACCTTCACGTCTGCCTTGGCTAGATGTAATAGGTAGGAATCGTTCCAGGAGCAAGCTGCCAATGGGATCATTTCCACAAAGCCAGAGTTATGATGTAGTAAAAACATCATCATGACTTTGAGCAGACCACAGTGTCTTTGAATTCAAGAAGAAGCATCTTCTCACCTTTTGAAAGAACAACTGATGTTACAGCACAGGCTTTTTCCTGGAAGCAAAAACAATAGTCCTCATGTGATTTCTCAGTGGGAAGGGAACTTCACTTTCCCAGCAACAGTCTTATTGCACCAGTGCAGTGAAGTGTGGTTTTGCTATTTGTAGGTGGAACTAAACAACTGGATTCTAACTTGAATCCTTCTGTTCTCAAGGTAAGGATGTTTTGATCTTAAGAATATTTACAATGGCAGAAGAGACTTTCTCAGAAATTGAATTTAATATTAAAATAATCAAGGTTTTAAGAAAAGGAGAGATAGAAAAAGGGTTTCAGTTAACTAAATAATCTTTACTTAGAGCCCTTCCAAATTGAGTCAGGTGGAATCTTAGAGCATGAAATAAATATGTCTATACATAATTTTGAACACCATCATTTTTGGTTCAACAGAGTAATTTCTGGAAGTCTCTCTAACACATCCATAATTTAAAGCTTGTCTGCTTGTAGTGTATGTGTTGAATAAAAGTGGAAGATGGAAAAGGAAAGGGTTAAGCAAAGAGTATTGTGTGCCACAAGCAAATGCAGAATAAAGAGAGAAAGTGTGGAAGGAGGTGCAGAAAGACAAGTCTGTGTCTGTCAAAACATGAGAATCAGAAATGATTAGAGTCCAAATTACAAGTCTGTCTGTCATGAAGCATGATAGATTTAAAATACAGGAGAAGGCAAATGACAGTTAAAGAACAAGCTGGAAAAACTGTTGCCAAAAAAGAAAAATCACAGAAAAGTAGCCTGACACAGCCAATCAAATTAAGAAAACTCTTCTTGATAGAAAATTGCTTATTGTAAATGAAGGTAAATAACTGTCTAGAGGAGCAACAGACAATGGAACTTAATGAACATTCTAAGCATCACTGTTTACTGTGTGAATCATTAACACTGAATCCATAGCCAACTAGATTGGGAAGAAGTTCAGAAATTGTCTGAAATGTTCTGTGCACCTGGACAAGAATTCATTTGACACAGCATAGTTCATTCATGTCTGTGAAAGACAGATTTTTCTGCTAATGCTCCTGAATATAAAATAATTAGCTAACATTCTTTCAACAAAATAGCACATAGGATAGATATTTAAAAAGATGGGATATCCTAGAAGTTAATTTTCACTGTGACTGGAAAAGACTCTTTCTACATATTCATATTTTATTTATGGCCTGCCTTATAAAACACTCAGCTTGTCTTTCATCTGGGTTTCAGGCTAGTATGTAAAATTATATTGGCTTTACAAATAAGTTTGTGGTACGAGTACACAAAAATGAGGCTGAATGTCAAAACTCCATTTCCAATTTAGACTTACAAAACTGTCAGAATATTTGTTATTTTCCTTAAAACCTCAGCTGCTAAAACCCAAAGAAAGTAAAAGAATTGAACCTTTTACTTAAAACAATGATTTAGACACTTCAGAGTGTGAATTGCCTGGAATTGTCAAATAAGCAACACATATTACTCAGAAAACCGAAAAAAGAGTGGAAAAATACAATATTAATTTAAAAATAAACAAAAAAATTAAAACTAACAAAAGCAAAAACAAGACCCCATCCAAACAAAATCAAACTTAAATGATTTTTTGTGGCAAATCTAATATTTTCCAAACCTTAAATAAAAATTTGGCAACTTGACATCAGAGACACTTCAGCAACCAGAGAGTAGGTAGAAGTTATTGTTTAAATTTTAAAGAAATATGAGCTAGCTCATAAATTTGAATTTGTGTTCAAGCTCAGAATCTAAATTTGGAGGTTTCCAGATCATAGCTTTTGCTTTGCACTCACCGCTAATTTGTGTTGAAGCATAAATACGACTGAGTGGGAGAGTGGGGTCACAGGGAAGCGAACTCACTGTGCACAATGACAATTTTTTTATGATCCATTTCACTCAGCAATCAACAACTATCTTTCGTACATATAGATTGCTGAGAAGAGGTAGCAAGGTGACTCCTTGGGAACATGATGAACCAGCTTTTAGGCAATGTGTTCAAGTGTACTTTTTCTTGCAACCTCCCCTGTCCCCAAATGTGACTGGGTGTCTAACTTTAACCCCAAGGGATGTTCTTCCCTCCTACCTGAATCACCTGAAGTGCTGAGTATCCTTCAGAGAGAACTTCCAACAGTCATAGTATCACTTTGTTAAGTCTTATCTATGTTTGCAGCTGATAAATCAGTAGATAATAATATTTGCTGAGGTTATATCATAGAGAAAGCAGTAAGTTCCAAATTTGCACTCAGCTAAACCAAGCTGAATAAGCCAGGCTGCTTTTGCACTTACTGAAAACCAGAGCAATTTGAGAGATGCACTATTTATCTTCATTAGTAATGGCTTTCCTCTGACCCTGTAACTAGTTCTCCTCTAAAGCACTGAAAGAGCTGGTATCTCTATCAGATGATTTTAAAGTTATACAGATAGTTATCTCATATTTACACACAGTAGAAAATTAAATACTTGTGCCTAGAATGGCTTCAACTTGCCAATCTGTAACACCTTGCACATAAGGAAATCCTTTAACGTTGGAATGAAGTCCAAACTAAACAGAGTGGAATTGTTTTGAAGATGGTTCATTTCCTACTTCTGGCTCTTTACTGTTGATTATTTAGGCACTCATTTCACTTTATAAATGGAAACTGAATCATAGTTTACCACTGGAAAATTATTGGAAATCAGAGTCCATTCGAGTCACAGACACAGCTATTTCCTCTCTGAACAGGAAGACTATGCTCAAATGGTCCTTTCGGGAGCTCTGAATGATAAAAAACCTGTTTCTAGCCTCCTTCAAAAAGATCTGTGTAGTGTTTTCATACTTCACTTAGGAAAAAAGTCAGGATGTTCCTCTCCAAACATGGATGATAGAGCAGGAAAAAGGAAAAGTGAATATACATTCTCTACTTGTCTAGACAGTATAAAGTCTGTTTGCAAACCTGGAATAAGACAGACTCCTTAGCTTCTAGCTTCCCTCTTTATTTATTTTCATTTATATAAAAAAGAAGACTGACAAAGGCAGGCCCATGATGGTAGATGTGTGAGAGTATCATCATCATCTACCATGATGGTAGATACTGTGAGAGTATTTTTGTAAAAAAAATTATTGTCATTTACAATTCCTTTCTGCTCATCTGAAAATTATGACAATTTCTAAACAATAAAAGCACTCCACCCTTTCCCTCTAGCACTAGCATCTGTCCTTCTCTTAGGGCTGAAGAAAGTAGAAGAATTTTGCAGTTTGTCTTAAAAAGCAGGTGCAGGATATTTGTGGTACGTTCAGAAGTCCAGAGACTGTAGGGGAAGATTTTAAGAGTCATCCAAATCTGGTAATCTCAGTGAGTCTGAAAGCGGAGGCAGCAGTGTTGGACTGGGAATACTGTGGTTTCTGATGGGATGGAGAAGGCAGGTACCAACCATTTCACAGGTACCACAGGGCTGTGGCTCAGACCGTTCTAACCCCAGCCATGCCATCATATGCACAGAGAAGTTGTTTTTTGTCATGAGGCACTTGATCAAATACCCATTTGTGTGTCTCAGATGCCAAAAATTGTCTTGACTCCTCATGAGTGGAGAAACATGGGGACTTATAACACAGTTTGGTTCCTCTTCAATTAGATATCCCTAATTGTTCAATTGAATCTCATTTTAAAAATACTTTTTTGTCTGTACAGGGAGCATAGGTTGACTGGCTTAGACATAAATACCCACACTGAAGACTGCTGAAGTTCTTGACTACTTTAATGGCAAATACTTTCACAGTACTCCAGAAACCCTTTCACAAATACTGAATAGGGTGAAGTGCTCTCTCAGCTGCTTTCCTTCAAACTAACTTCCTAGTCAGGTGGTTCCAGCTTGCACTGTTGCATGGGGCTATGCTATCCCAGATGAAGGATTTTGCAGCTACCTTGGTTGGACTTTAGGAGGTTCATGTCATCCCATTTCTCCAGCCTCTGAGGTCCCTCTGAGGTCCCTCTGAACCACTGTGCTACTCTCCAAAATACCAACTGCTCCTCCCACACCCCCAATCTTGTTGAGGGTACATTCCATTCCATCACCCAGGTCACTAGGAACAATGTTAAAAGGTGGTCTCAGTTTTGACCCCTGCGGAAACTGGATGCCGCTGGGGCTTCACAGCACTGAACAAAAACATTTGAGGCTGGCCATGTAGGTAGTTTTCTATGCCCTCAGAAGTCCAAACACCCTGACTGTATCTTGCCCTCTTAGCCGTGGAAAAATCCCTGTTGCTCTCACCCACAGAGCCATCTGTCTCTTTAGAGAAGCCAATTACACTGGTCAGGCATGATTTGTAAATTCATGCTGGCTGTTTCCAGTTTTCTTGTGCTTCCCATGCCTGGACATGGCTCCCAGGAAGGTGTGCTTCATAAAGGTCATCACCTCCCCTGCCAACTCCAGCCCTGGGCATTGGGCACCCCCTCCAAGGGATGGGGACAGACTAGGACATGGACTTGTGGGTGGACCAGGCTCGAAGGAGCCGTGGCAGGCAGGGCTGGGCTGGGCCCCGGGGAGCTGGAGACCAGCCCTGCTGTGCCATTTGGCTGGTGGCCAAAATGAGGTCCTGGCCCATGAGCAAGGTGGAGGGAGCCTTGGGGAGGCTGGTGAGGGGTGGTGGATGAGAGAAATCTGCACAGGTTTCAAGATCTGGAGGAAATCATGACTAGGAGAGAAAATTACAGCTGTATAAGGCCATAAAAGGAAGAGAATGAGGATGACCCTTTTCAGTGCTTCACAGGAGAGAAGGTCTGGGTATACTTTGCAGATCCAAGTAATCTCTGTACTAAGCCACCCTGCCACAGAGGACTTGACCCCTCATCTGGTCCTGCTGCAACTGATCCCCCCACAGTCTGGATGGTCAATGAGAGCTTGTGTGCTGCTCATCAATGTTCACCTGCCCCCAAACAGCTGTCCAGACTGCCATCACACTTTCCACACATGCACACACCTTGGGAAGAAAAGCGAACAAAGTTATCATTCTAGTTTGCACATCTTTTTTATTCTATTCCCTACTCACAAAGCAGTTTGTAGAACAGGTATAAGGAAGCCTCTGTCAACAGTTTCCACAACATTATTCTGACAAGCACCTCAAACTAAGCAATCTGGGCAGCCATTTGCCTGTTTTCCTGCCCTTTATGCTTCCAAGAAAGGCTATACATTCCTGTATGGACAGTAGAATTCACTGCTTGGTGTAGAAATAATAGTTTTGATGTAAGAGATACCATAATGACACAAGAATTAATAAACAAATTCCTATACCTCATATGCCTGCAGGATAAGGCAAGAAAAATAGCTAGAAGAAAGGTCTTTAATTAGAATGATGAATCCTCTAAAGGGAGCATTGTGGCCATCGATAAAACATAGAATCAGACAAGGGGATGTGCTGTTGTCAACACAAGTTTGATCCTCTGCAGTACTGTACAGGTTTTGTCTCAGAGTTAGGTTCCTGCACAGTAGCTGGTGTGGGGCTATGTTTTGGATTTGTCATGAAATGTGTTGATAATACAGGGATTTTTAATTATTGTTGAGCAGGAGTCACTCAGCATCAAGGCCTTTTCTGCTCCTCACCACACCCCACCAGCGAGGAGGCTGGAGCAGCACAAGGTTTTGGGAAGGGACACAACCAGGACGGTGACCCCGACCGACCCAATGGATGTTCCATAACACAAGTGTCAAGCTCAGCACATAGAGCTGGGGGAAGAATAGAGGGCAAGTTCAGAGTGATAACATTTGTCTTCCCAAGTCACTGTAAAACATGAAGGATCCCTGCTTTCCAGGGGCTGGTGAGCACCTGCCTGCCCATGGAAGGTGGTGAATGAACACCTTGTTTTGCTTTGCTCCAGTGTGCAGTTTTTGCTTTACCTTTGGCTGTATTTATCTCTACCCATGAGTTTTCTCACTTTTACCATTCAAATTCTCTCCCCCATCCCACTGGCAAAAGAGTGAGGGAGTGTCTGTGCGGGGCTGATCTATCTACCAGGGTTAAACCACCACAATTACTAATATCCTGTATTTCCATACCTTCAGCATCATGCTCAGAGATCCTGAGTGACATGGGATACTTGTTATAACATGTGCAGAAGCACTTTTATCATCTCCTTCCTCCACACCTCCAGTTTAGGAATTTGTTGTCAAATATCAAGGGGATTAGTTTCAAACGTCAAAAACAGATGTGAAGTTATGAGCGAAGCTTTTTTTTTTTTTTTTAGGACATATATAAACCTGCATTTCAAAGACCTTAGATAAAGAAATATGAATCACCTCAGACCATTCCTGTTTTGCAAAGCTATTTAATATTCTAGACTGCTGGTCTGCAGGCGTCCAAATGGAATGCTAATTATCCACTTTCTGCCCCAGCTAAAAGCTTCACTGAGGCTGACAGAAGGAAAGGCACTAGACTGTTGAACAACAATACCATGCTTTCAGTGAGAAAGACAACTATAAAATGTTTCCTGCAGCCTAATTCTTCCAGCATCAGCTGATCCTTTACTAGTTCCTACTTGACACCAATTAATCTCTCCTCTACAGCTTACTATTCCCCGGGCCCTTAGCTGTTATTCCTTTACTTTATGCTGGATTTAAAATGGAGGTTGGGAAGAACACATTGAGTCTCAAACACAGCAAAAGTATACATTAAAATTCCTCCTAATCTGATGAGATGTCTTTTATTCCAGTCTTTCCTTGCCCAGCAAAAGTATTTCCAAGATTGCTAGTTCACTGGAATGTCTCCATTTTCTTTTCCTTAAAACAAATAACTCAACTAAAAAGCAGAGGGATGTTCACCATGTAATGCCAAAGTTCACATGTGTCAAGCCAAAGAGACACCAAGGTAATATAATGCATAATTTTTACTGTGCTTCCCCACCAAGAATATTTAGGCTAGATTTTTGAAAGGTCAGGATGTTTAGGTAGGGTTTATCAGGAGGGGGAGCATTACATGGTACATTTGGAAACTGTCACGCTTTGGACTTCCCATATCCATAATGTACGTGCATGAAACATTTTCCTATTCTCTAACAAAACATGCTAAATCTTTTAATAATTTAAACTAATTTCCCTTGGACCATTGTAATCAAAATATATATTTTATTATGGTTTTTATTAAAAGCTATCAATATCAACATCCTGCAAGAATATTTTTATTTTATATATTAATGCCCTTAAATAGCATACAGGTTAACATACATGACATAACCGATTCATAATTATATTTTTTCTGTAAAATGCGGGGTTCTTACAGACATTTAGGATAGATTAGACTTTAAATATACATTCCAACTATTTATTAATAAACTCTGAATTTGACGTTTTTGGAGATCAGTCTATAGGTAAACTAAGCACAAGTTAATAGCTCAAAGATATCTTTAATCACTGGAAAGGCAAATTATCATATCTCATCCTCTAGGTGATAAGTACATGAAGTGGACTCCAAGCCAGAACATGGACCTACTGCCAGTGTTTCCTCTCTTTGGAAAATTAAGGATTCATTTGAAATGAACCCTTTTATGTCAGTGTCATTCACTAATAAGTACTGAGGCAGTGGCTTCAAGGATTGCAACACTGTTGCAACAGCTCATTCTGTGAAATAAGGAATTCAGACTTGTGTCTTCCTTTTTCCTCATCTACCAGGTCCTGGCCACACACTCCCAATTTGTTGGGTGTTCTTAATAGGCAGGGCAGTGAGATGTGCACAATCCAGCATTAGCTTAGCAGAGCCTGCAGAAGCAGCGTTTGTATGACAGCTCACCATCGCTCTAAGTGATTCGTTTAGATGTGTAAACGAGTAGCTAGTAACCAATCTACTGCTTGGATGTAGAGAAGTAGAAAAAGTATAAGTAGCCTTCTGATCTGTAATAAACGGCTTTCACCTGATCACATTGGTCTGCGTGTGATTGACCCGAGCCTCCGCGACACCAATTGATTCCAATTCTCAGCTGAGAGAAGACACCAACCTATAAAAAACCAAAAGAAACAAGAAAAAAATGGGTAATTTTCTCCTGAACTGTGAAATATAACTGTTTATGTAAGAGTTCAAAAACTATCTTGGCCAATACAAGGAAGGGCACAGGGTTATGATTCTTGGAGTTGAGAAGAAGGTAAGAAAATATCTGAGATGGAGAAGGGAATGACAGACCTGGCCTTTTGGAAAGTACACTCCATTAGGGCCACACAAGTGTCTGTGAAAACACAGGCGGAGATTGCACAGGGGGCAGTGGTTCTTCCCAGAGGTTCAGTTAGGAGGTTCTCTGAAGTCCAGTGTCCTTTTCACGTTTTATTTATGTTTTCTTCAAAATTTGCACCTTTTCTGAATATGGCCGGGAGAAAGGGTCTGCAGTGATCCTGGCAGGAACCAGGGCATGTCCTCCTCTCCTTCATTCTCACAGTTGCACAGCTCATTTCAATCTGGAGCATTTTTCTGATGGAGTGTCGTCACTCTTCTCTTCTGAATCTTTCTGAGCTCTCTGGTTCCATCAACTGTCTGAGTTCCTAAGTACAGCAGAAGCATCCACTGATCAAAGTTTTTAAATAAACTTTGCCATACACAGTCTACAATGGAACATAAGCATCCATAAGGCTCCACCTACCAATATTCCCACTTTCTTCCAAGTCTTTACACTTTCAGATCCAAGGGCCTTTTTCCTCATTTGCACTGCTTCAGCTCTGCTGATTCTGAAAAATAAAAATATTATTTACACTCCATTTGTATGTGCTCAGTATGAAGAATTGGAACAACAGCTGAGAAACCGTGTTTTGTTTCGTTGCCAATATGGCACGTGTAAAACTTGTGGAGCAGCAGCTGAAAGCCTGTGTTTTTGGTTTTGGGACCAATTTGACATCTTTTAGCAATTTTTTTGGGCAGCAATTCAGAAGGCTCTGATTCTTCCCCCTCCCCAGACACCAATCTGGTATCTTTCTATCTTTTTTGACACCTTTTGTCTGTGGAAATCAATAAACAAAGTCTGAAAATAATTTTCTCTGCAAAAATAAACTGTTATGGAAATTTCCAGTATCATTTTTGGCTAATGTATGACTTCAAAATCCAGGGTTTTCATCTTTTCTTGCCTGTGTTATTTTATATTTATTATACCTTATCTTAAAAATTTAATTGCTTTTTCTTTTCAAATATGAATCTTAAGATGGATATGTTCCAGGCACATTTTTAAGTGAATAATTAACAAAATTTTACTACAGAATTTGAAGGGTGATTGCTGAGGCTATTGAAAAATTTTTATGAGGCCTCAGATATTTTTTACATACCTGTTCCCTTTAATGTAGTTTTCATAAACCTGCTATTCATGAAAGGTGGCAAACAATTACTTTGTAACAGGAGTTCATTGTGAATTTAAAGCTAGTGCCTCTCGTGATAATCCTCTGAGCATTTTTGGTCTCCCAGCCACATTTAAGAGATTAACTATATTGCAGCTTCCATGTCTAAAAGCCTTTGTCCAGCAAGGAATCTTGTTCCAGGGTAAGAGATAAAACATATGCTTTTGGTTACTAGGGGCAGGGCTGACAATAACTTTAATTTTGCATGGATATCAAACAGTACTTTTTATCATGATAATAACATTTCATTTTATTTGATGTATCCTGGACTAAAACATAACAGAGAAGATTGCAGGTATGATTTTAAATATTCTGCTTCCCCTAGATTTTAGTTGTTGACATGTCCTGTTCTGCATTGCTGCTTTCTGTTCTGTTTAACTGAATATCCTAAAAAAAATAAAAAAAAGAATAAAAAGAAAATTTTTTCCAGAATGGACACTTTGCCAGAAAACTTAAATTACTTCAATAAAACATATTTGTTAAAGTCGAGTTTAGATTTCATTTTTAAAAGACAATGTCAAATACATCTTGCTGGAGAGAAAGACCATTCCACCGTCCCAAATATAGCATACTGCAGGAAGATCATGGACTATTATTACATTAATTTAGTTCCTACATTCATTGTTTTCTCACTGTGATTAAACAAAATTCTTTATAAGATGTAAATATGTAACTTCCTCAGTCCAAGAAGGCTGTCCAGAAGTGTCTTTGGTAAGTACAACCGTATGAGTCTCTTAATGTGGCACCATTTATAGATATTAGATCTGTCAAGAAATGAAATTAAGGCATATCTACATATGATGTTGAATTCTGGCCTTATGAAAAAATAACTATCCCTTGAGAATGTGGTAAATGCATAAGATAGAGAAAAAAAATCTCATCATAGTACAATTGTTCTCCTGCTTCTTCTACGAACATAGTACATGCAGGCTATTGCTCTTTTTCCCCCTTATAAATTAAACAGGACCTGAATTTTCTATCAAGGTTGAACAAATTTTAGTGTTTCTGTTATGCTTCCTCAGCAAACTCCTGTGAAGCAGTAAACACTATGGCAGCCCAGAGTTTGTTACATCTCTGACAACGTCTAAGTTTTCTGTGCTTGCTCTGAGATAGATTTCAGGATCTGTTTTCAAGATAAATTATTTAATTTCCTTTCCTGAAACTCTTTTCCAGGCAAGATACATGAGCTGCTTTGAAAAATGGGTTGTTTTTCTCTTTCCAGAGAGTTTTCACTTCAACCGATCAGCCCCTGACATCTCAGGTTAAGCTATCTCAGCATAATCGCTGATACTACAGGGTTTGCAGGAAGCAAAAGGAGCACTGTGAAGGTTTCAGGTCAAATATTAATCTACCTGACAGGAGACTGTCTGGAAAGTTTCATCTGCAGCATTCCAGTGATGCCTAAATCCTTCCCACCTGCTGGAATGGCACTGATTTCCAAATTAAAAAGTAATTTACAATTTTAAATTTGCATTTAAAAGCCTGTTTGAAGAAGAGATTTTTTTTGTTTCCTGTAGCTCTGTATACTTACTAGTGACCAAGGGCTGCAAACTGAGAGTTGCATATTTTTTTTAACTGTTTCTTAGTTTCTTTTTCCTGTTTCAAAGAAAAGCTATGTCTCAGATGCAAACTTCTAAAGTCAGTAAAAGATACCATTTCTCTGTTCTGTGGCTAGGAATGGATAACAATAATTAAATTTATGTACATGGTATTTTTTCTACATAGGGGTAAAAAAATGCAACAGTAACGATGCTGTTCAAAAAGCAGTTCCTCTTTAACAGAAATCAGGCAGAATTAGGAATATTAATACTGTGTTGCATAACAGATGCACTATGACAAAGAAGTAAAATATTTCTGCCTTGAAAATCTTTCCATACAAAGAACACTTTAAGAACTTTACCTGCTTTTCTTCTTGGTAAAATTAATGTAAGATGATATTATTATTATTATTATTATTATTATTATTATTATTTCTTTATTTTTTTCAACACGAAAGATTAGGGTATGGTTTGCTTACAAAGCTGAAATATGTTATGGGAAGCAGAAAAGATAATTTTCCTGGAACACAGAAATCCAGAACAGATGGAGCACTCATGAATATAGTATCAGACAATTCAATAATCGTTAAAAAATGGATCAGCTACCAATTAGTTCCTACAAGCCTAATGGAACATGTCTTACTCCCATGCTCCATATTCACAGGCGATGTTCAATCATCAGTATATCTCTTTCAGTCTGTTTTCTATATTATCTCATCATCTTACAAGAACGTGCAAAAATATATCTCCAGAATATCAGCCAGTGTAAGTTCTAAAATATGTGAAATCAATATATAAGAAGGTCTTTGCTTAATCTGATATATTTGCAAAATTCAATTTATAATTATTTATTATTTAATTAATTCTACAATTTTTTAACTGCCACAGCTTTTTTGTATACCTATCTTCAATTGTTCCTCATAATTCCCAAAATTCCTCTCATTTACTTGCAACTACATAGTACAACCTGATGATAAATTATTTGATAGTCATCACAGAACATGGTATTATTGTCAAAATAACTATTCTGATCTGCTACATCCATTTTATGTTAATGCATATCTGTAAATTTCAGGAGGGATACAGAATTCATTTATTCATGAGCCCCCATCTCTTTCATCTTCATTGATTAGGAGACACCCGCTAATATCCTCTTACTTTATATGTTGACACATATAAACCTATATATTACTACTGAGAAGATATGTCAGCTGAGTTGTGTGCAAGGACTAAGTTTACCCTTAAACTAAGGACAGAATCAATTGTGGAAATAATTTTCTACTCTGTGATCACATTGAAATTATCCAAGATTTTCTATTAAACGTTGGCTCCAGTAGAACCATTTCCCAGTACTCTAAAACTATCTTTCAGGCATTGTTCTGGAGGAAATTATGGCACTCTTCAGAAGACCAGTTTGAGTAAACCCTGCCTGTTTAGAAAACTGAGATATCCTAAATGTGTACAGTAAGAATTTTGTCCACTAGTTTAAAACATAAGCTGGAGACATCTGCACCTGAGGCAGTCATTCTCTTGGAGCTGGTCATTAGAGGGATGTAAGGGCAAGACTCATCTGGTCGAGTTTATATTGAGATCAAATGCATTAAGTGTGCTGATTTTTTTTCCCAGTGACTATGAAGGGAGTGAGGATGACTAGATGACACATAAATGTCTATATCCTAGATAACTAAAATTAGTTGCTATGTCTCCCACACTACAGATCTCAAAGAATTACCCTTGCACTCAAGCAACAAAAAGAACCCAATTTTCAGGTTATTTCTAAAATGAGGGGAAAATCATATGTATGCATAGTACTTGAAACTATAATAGGAGAACAGAACACATTTAAGAAGAACTGAATGTGAACAAAGGTGGACAGACTGGAAGAGAAAGAGGCACTGGTTAAACCTTTGGGGTTGAAATGAGATTTGTAACATACTTTCTTGAGGTCCAATTTTGTGCCTAATTTTATTCATTTTATATAAAAATAATTTGTGCACATGATTAAGAGACTAACAGGGCCTCTCTATGAAAACCACACTGTACTGTAGGTGGTACTTCATGACACAGCAAGGAGGAAATCTGTATCACATGGGCCAACTCAGTTATCTAAGGCACCTCCATCACTGAGAACAGGAGTAAAGTCCACGAATTGGACTTCAATGATCCTTGTGGGTCCCTTCCAGCTCCAGATATTCTATGAGTTAATGCCCATCCATCACCCCTGTCATTTCTTAGTCACCTCAGAAGGCCCAGAGAAGAACAAGTTGGGGGATGTAATTTTATCATCAGAAGTTACATTCTAAATAGAATTTTCTATAAAATAAGTTTTCATCATCTTGAAATAGCAGAAGGCAAGAAAGACCTGAATATCCTTATTCAGTCAAGTAGTGTCATGTGACTACAAGCAGGCAAAAATAATCCTAGCATGCTTCAGGCAAAGTGATAGAAATAGAGACATGTTGATGACATTATATAAGGTGCTAGAAAATTCTCTTCTGAAATACTGGATCCAGTCCATGTTCAAAAACTGTGAATTTAAACTAGAACAAACTTGGAGAATAACCTCTATACAGATCTGTAAAATAAAAGTGGAGATAATATATATATGAAAAATCATAAATATCTGTAAGCACATGGTGAAAATTATCAGGGAGGAAAAAAGAGCTATTAGGCTAATAGATAATGTTGGCACAGTAGCAAAATGGTGCAAAACAGTCATGACTACTTTTGAACTGCAAGTTCGGAGATTTCTAATACCAGGCACAGCTTTCAACCAGAAGCAAGAGGGTGAGAAATCTTAGCCAAATTTATGATGAATCTTGCAGGATTTATAAACAGGTTTCAGTTGCCTATAACAACAGGGAGCAGGGCTTTATGACCCACTAAGTTTTTTCAGCCTTATGCCCAAAGACACAGAAGGCACTGGCAAAAGAAATTCTGCTTATACATTTAAATGGGAAGTTTTCACATAACTTTAATAAGTATGAACACTGGTAATATGTTTACTTTCATGGTATTGAATGAATGAAATCATTGATCACTGTAATTTTGAAAATCTATTATTATACTTTATCCTTATTTTTAATTGTAATGGTAAAATCAGTCTTTTTCATTTCTAGTTGGGCTATAAGGGGCTTGAGTGTCAGGTGTGATTTGTCTTATTCGTATATGTATTCATAATAAGACAAAAGAGAAAGGAGAGCAGCATAGGTTGATTTTCTTTGCTCACCCTTTAGCTTTTACTATGTTGCTGTTTCTTGAAACACAGTTTAATTTTCTGCATGATAATGTTCCACCTTTTTTCCTGATAAAAGTAGTACTCAAGCCCCTTTAAGCTGAATAAGCTACATTTGTAAGTATTAAACATCTGTAGTATGCCCTGAAATTGATTCTGTGTTTTATTTAAGATAAATTGTGCCAACATTGTTTTATTTACGTTTAATGAGGAATAAAGTTAATTTTTATAAAAATTAATAAAATCAGGAAACTCATGTAAGTTATTTATTACTGCAGAAATCATTTTAACAGTCTCTTCAAAAAAACGTAAGTAAAAATTCTTTCATCGTTACTGTCAGACAGTATATTTTCCAGGTCTGGTTACAGATGTTAAAAGTAATAGCCATGAAGCATTATTAATTATTTCAATATCAATGAAAATAAAATAATAACAATAAAATAGTAATTAGTAATATCTATTAACACAGTCTCATCTATATCACTACCTCCCACTCTGATTTTCTCTTCATTTTTCTTTGCAATTATCCTTTGTTTGCCCAAGTGTATTCCAAGTTCAGTCTATACAGATAGGTGGCTTGAGGTCACAGAAATTAAAAGATGAACAAGCTGAAATCAGTGGAATAAGCATGAATTTCATTTATATTCATCTCATTGAGGACATGGTCCTAAACAAATAACAAAATTGTTTTAGTAGTGATATGAAGACTGGGCTAGCATTGTGGGTGGAGATGGTGGATGGCACTAACTAAAATTAGGATTTTAGTAAGCGCTGGCACTTACTGCTGTGTTTGAGCAGAAAAACAGCACAAGCAACATCTGCTTTCTCAGATATCTCCTATCATTCTTTCTCTGAAAGAATAAAGTGTACTGAAGACTTAAAAGCTGTGGAAAAAAGCAAAAAGATATCAGGTCACTTGGCCCAAATCCCAGATTAAGTCAACCACTGCCCCTAGAAGAGAACCCTGAATTCCCAGCTCTCAAGGAGCAATGCCAGCCACTGGGAAGTATAATTTCTTCAGAGTTGATTTAAAGGAAAGTAAGCAAGAACCCAAGATTCCAAATTCCAGAAGGAAAAGCTTAACTTTGTCTTCTAAATCTGAGGAGGTGTGCACTGCAATTTTTTTGACGCATTTCAGGTCTAATTCTAGTTCTAAGGCACTGAATGTTATAATACTTTACTGATGTTTGATTTTTAGTGAATAAAAAGGGCCCACTGTTGCAAAAGGATGAGTACTTTTTCCATTACAGGACACCAAATTGCTTTGTACCAGCGTGCTAAAGTGTACATAAAATCTGCAAGCCATCATTAGGAGTGTGTGCAGATGTGTACCACTCAAACAAGTATTCCTGTAAAAAAGGCTGCCATTTACTCACATCCAGCTGGTCATTACTGCATCTTTTGCAGAATTTATTACCCCCACTTAAATTTGCTTACAGAGATGCATGCACATGAGCACTTTTGTATCTTCAGAAGTAAGGGGCAGTGAGCTGAAATGTTTTGGCTGATGGATCTTGGCAGATTCAGCTCATTAGGACATAAGCAGAACAGGCACCAGACACATATGAGCAATGACTGTATCCAGATCAGAAAGAAATAACCTGGTTGTTGTTTCCAAGGGATATATCCTAACAACACATTGTCACAGAGTTTAATTCTTCACTAAATCTGAATGACAAATTTAGAAATTACAGATAGGAGGAGGCCTGAAAGAGGCCTTAATCAGTCATCTCATCCCTTTCTATCTCCCTGTTTCTATGTCATTCCTGACGGGTTCTTGCCCAACTTGTTTTTCAATAACCTCCAGCGATGGAAATTCACAACCTGCCCAGGCAATGCATTCCGGTGCTGCACTAACCTTTCCGTTAGGAGGTTTTTCCTGTCATCTGATCTAATCTCCTTTGTGCTAATTAGAAACCCTTGTTGTAATCACAATACATTACTCAGTTGGTCCACATCCCTCCTGAACTGTGCACAAAATCAGACATTAGTGCTCCAGCTGATACCTTACTAGTGCCAAATACAACAAATATTTCAGTTGAATTAGATATAACACTATTTACTTTTTTCTTCAGAAAAGCGTAACATTCTTGATTCTTGTCCAGCTTGTGAGCCACAGTAATTCTCAGATCTTTTTGTTTAGCCAGACATTTTTTCAGTTTGCATTTACAGAGAAGAACTCTCTGTGTGTCCTTTTAGCACTGTGTCTGTTTTCTCTGTTGAAGTTTTGAAGGACTGTGTTCACTTTGACCTAATGATATAGTCTGCAATGAGCCAGGAACTGGACAGGTGACCTCCTTAAAACCCTCTCAACTCAAAAATTTCTAGGATTCTTTGACTTTTTGAGATAATTTTGGCTTCTATTCTACTATGTACTCAAAGTTCATCTATCTTATGTCATTTGCAACTTTAGTAAAATGAAGATATCCTTGCGTTTCGACTATCACAAAAATCTTTGCACAGTGTTTAATCCAGGACAGACCATTTGTTCCAAAACTGGATATATTCTTCTAGATTGAGTATGAACCACTGCTAAAATACTCATAAAGTGTGGTAACTACAATGTAATAGTAACAATTTTCCCTGCTCATCACAAGTCAGATATAAGTGTATGAAGTCTGAAACCCTCCCAGTGTTCACCAGTGACTTCTTCTTCAGGACACATCTATGCTCTCCTCACACTTTTACCCTCTCCCAGAACATCTAACTGAAATACCATCCAAGCCCAGGTCTTCCACTCTCCTTCCCAGAGGTTTATGATGTCTCATCTCTTCATATTACTCCCGGAACCATCACAAGTTCCTACATGGATAAATATCAACATGAAGCAGCAGCAGCCACTGGCGCAGATGAGCCTCAGAAAATTCTTCATACCATCTTGGATTAAGAGTGTAGCATATACAGCTTGTGGAATGTCAAGGCCAGTACTCACAGGTATCAATTCAACTCTCTTAGGGCTCAATTATTAAATAATTCTGTCTTTCATATCCTCTTTAGAGTTCTGCACTGCATCTTGTGGTCTCTTTCTTCTTTACTCCTGGCATGACAAACAATGTGCCCTCAGTATCACCATGCTGGTACTGTGGAGATAGATTCTGCCTTAAATAGAGAACATCAGACTCTAAAGAGCAACCAGCTGTAGTCAGCTTCAAAAATGCCTTTCCTCTTTTCTTTTCTATCCCCCATAGCTTCCTATGGGACCGTGTTTCTTCTAATTAGCTCCGACAGTCAGTGATTGCAATTAAAGCCATCCAGACTGGTGTACTGTACCCCCTGTTCTCTGCATCTCCTTGTGGAAATAATGAATGGAGTCTTGCAGCTTTAAACAATTTTTTTCATGACTCAGCTGCTACAGATTCATGCAAGCTCACCAGCTCCTAAGTTTCGCACCACAATGGTGGCCTTGGTCCTCAAAGCGGATAATTTCTTTGCTCCGTGTACCCCAGCAGCAGAGTTCTGGAAATAAGGAAGTGATTTCTGAGACATCTCTGGTTTGGCTGGGAGATGAAGAGCTGAAAATGCATCCAAAACTTCATTTCTTAATAGCTTTCACTTGACAGAAAAATAATTAACTAATTTTCTCTCACCCAAAAGTCCATTTCTCCAGTTTGAACATGGTCTCTAGAAACTGCAGTAATTATTTCAAAGTTGTTATTTGTTTAAGTGTCAGAATAATGGAAGACAACTCAGCTACATGAATGTTTAGACACACAGTTGGTATAAAACAGAAATAGAGTCATGTGATGAAAAAGGTTGGAGAGGAAAAAAAGTTAACAGCTTTGTTACTGTGTATAAATCCAGTCCAAAGCTCTCACAGACAAAGCAAGAGAACAAACAATAGTTTTTAACTGTGCCAGTGTGGCTTTGTAGCCAGTGCTCAGGTGATGCCAGAGATGCCTGTGGCACTGGACTGACAGAAGATGTACCAAAGGTGTATCAAAATGGCAGAATGGGCACCTCCTTGTACATGCGGTTTCTTTTCTAGAGGGATTGATGTCTGTTCAGACAGCTTGTAGCATCCAGGGAACGCTGTTAATTTCTGTTTCTGCCATCAAAAACATCCCCTCGAAAGATTCCCTAAGACACCAAAAAGGACAATCCACTCTGTCCTTACAGAACTCTCATTAGATAACATAATGTGGAAAAGGTGATGTGATGGTTTAGTTATCTTCTTTTCTTTGCATCTTCTTTCCATTAGCTGAAATGACTTTACAAATGACATGAGATTGTCTTCACTGAGATTTGTTTAAGAAGTTGAAAGTAGGGAGCAGAATTCAAAGACTATGATCTTCAAAATTTGAAGATTTAAATCTTTTGGGAATTATATAAGTACCTGTTATTTCCATAAATTATAATTTGGGACATTTTGAGACAAGTGTTCTCAAGAAAATTTGTAAAACTACTCTAAAACTCAGTAAAATTCAACCATCTGTGCATGCAGAAGAACAATGTATTTATTTGCTGCCGGGGGGGAAGCCCAAACAACTCTTGGTATTAGAAGGTTTTAAATTCTTGTTTTTCCTCTCTCCCTTGCTAAATTCTGGGATCAGCCAAACCTGTATGTGTTTTTGTCTAAGCTGAGTGACAGCATTGTAAACCTAACCCCAGCAACATGCTGTAAATGGTTTGAATTAATTAATTTCCTCTGGAAATCTGTTGTATCCTGCATTCTGCTTTAACCCCCTGTGAAGAAGGCCCAACGTGGAAGTATCAGTTAGCACCATAAGCGCAGCTCAGTGACAACTTTGTTGTTAATGAAAAATGGGTACTGTTCCACACGGAAGCCCATTGATGTTGATACGGCCAATGCTCCTGTGAGCAAACATCTGGTCTGTGTTAGATGTTAATTCTAATTCTCAGTCAATATTTTTGGACACTGCTACTGTTGGTAATTTATTGATATTACCTGGGTGTTCTGCAAAGCTGTTTTGATGTGCGTAAAGCACATTTATTTTGTAATTTATTAGTATTACTTCAACTTATTTTGTCATGTTGGTTGGGTTTGTAAAGACACACATCATTAATACCGACATTCTTGCTTAAGCCCCATTTGATTCTCTTAAATGTTCCCATTTGAAGAACACAGTCACGGTTCATTTCTGTGTTCTGTGCTCAAATCTGCCAAGATGTGGTAACACAAGTACATGGAAAGAAGACTTCCCCACACCCAAAATAATATTATAAAACTAAGCTTCAGTAATCCACATCACAGGAGTAAGGGGACTGGAGACAAGGAATATCCACACTGTTGAAGTTTAAATACTTGCCTTCAATGCCTGTATTTGGAAGGGAGTTCCACCAACAGCTGATTGCTGATTGTTGCTGATTGTTCTGATAGATTTTGCTTATAAAATAGTAAAATACATTTTATACTTATTTGATAGCAAGGAAGGAGCTGCCTTCTACCAGACACTTGTAAGTAAAACTATATTGGAACCCATTCTGGCAATATAAAAAATGATAGAAGTTAATAATAATGTTCTGGCAGTTCAAGAAATAGTGAACTGAATTGATTAAACAGATTAATTGCACTGCTTGAGGAAAAAGGTGTCAGCAGGAAGAGCCTGTTATATCAAGCAGGACCTTTTGATAGATAGAGCAACAAGGGAAGACAGAATTCAGGTTGGGATTAATTAGACTAGTACGATTTTCCATCTGGATATTTGGATTTTAGTGGACAGGGAAGCAAAACAGCTCATGAAGCCAGACAAGTGGAGGCAGAGAGTGGGAGCAAGAGTCAGGGAGTGGGGGACAGAGAAAATTAAGAGTGGATGAGGAGTTAAAAAGAAAAAGTTAGATGAAGGGCAAAGTAAGAAACTAAACTGTGAGTGGACGAAGGAATAGGATCTGGCTTGAATCCCAGGTGAGGCTGGGAACCAGGTGAGAGAAGACTTCCAGACTGGGTTGAGGTTAAGTGAAGACTTCGTGAACAGAAGGCAAGAACCAATGAACTGTGACCCTGAGAATGGCTGGACTAAAGGGATTCAAAAGATGTGCACTAGGGAGAAGTAATTCATACTGGTGCCACTGAGAAGAGGGTAAAGTTAGGGAGGAAAAAATAGAAGGTTCTTAGTAAAAAGCCTAAATTATCTATTTGCTAATTTTAGACGGCATTATTTTGTATCTTTAGTATTTTAATGTGGGGGGATAGTTGTGAGATATGCACTGTAAATCTAGTTCATCAGAAGGGGGGCTGTGGTTTGAAACACATTGTTAAGGGATGAGGAGATCTCGAACATCCTCTTTTATAAAGAATCCTTGGTTGCTATGGAGGCAGTTTCAAAAGTCCTTTGTTAGAATACGTGTTTTCTGCTAATAAAAAAAAAAAAAAAAAAGAGGTCATACATTTTTGGCTCTAAGTTGATAACCCAGAAATAATTAAAAAAAAAAAAAATCACTGAAAGGGTGGACAATCAGAAAGTAGGGCCAAAGCATGGTGCCCATAGGGAAAATACAGTCTGTAACTAAGGAAAGTGGATACAGGTAGGAAACAAAGAGTGTACATTTTAAGAATAGTTTCCACTCTTTACTGGTTATCTATTTGCAGAATGAGAACAAACTTCATAGTGAGGGGAAGGGCAAGCCTGCTCTTGCAGTTAGAAAATCAGAGCTGTGCAAACTAAGGACGAACTGAAGGCTTCAGAAAAATCCATCTGTCTGTTCCAGAGGGCATCTCTCTCACAGTGAAAGAAAGGTGTCTGAGCAGTTTCCAAGGAAAGAGAAATAGGGAGTTCATCCCAGGGTCCTTCTCTTTTCTTCCTCCACAGTACCAAAGCACTGTGTTTAGCATTAGTCTACAGTTCAGGCTCTTGTGGCTTAAAGAAAAGGAGAGCAGAAGGTGTGGGCTTGCTTTTTAAACTTCTTTTTATTGAGTTAGAAACCCCTGGTCGTGGGTCAGCAGTGAAAAACCTGCCTTGGAAGTTTTATGCTGGAGAAGCTGCATTGCTTCTGGGGAGCACTGCTGTCAGAGAGGGCCCTGCACAGTCGGCGTGAGCCGCAGAGTTTATTGCTGAGGAGCTGGGATGCTGGAGCAGGGATGCTATGGGCACATCCTCCAAGCCATCAGGGCTGATCCGAGCCCCCTGCGCTGCTGTGAGTGCCACAGCCCCACTGTGTGTCTGCATCTGAGGCTGGGGAGGAGGGGCACACGCTGCTGGGAGAGGGGCCCGTGTGGGTGGACTGGGGCTGCAAAGCATATGTGAAAAGCAGATGTGGTGTGTGTTCCTGAGCAGAGCAGAGTGTGACAGCAGGGGCTTGGGAAAGAAGTCTCAGTAATGACTGTGTTAAGATATTTTAATAAAGAAGTTACCTAGTGTAAATAAATCCATATGTTTTGTAATCCATAGTCCCATTCTGCTTCAGCATCTGGCAATGTGGGGATTTAGCAGTGATAGAATTAATGGTATAGCTTCCTATGATATTTAATGGGGAGTAGAAAGCAATTAATGACTTATTTGAAATGACAGTTTCAAGAATAGTCTTTATTAAGGAAGGCTCACAATTAAAGGAGATTATGCTTGCTAAAAGCCAGGAAGAATTACACTAAACAACAACAACAACTTAAAAAGAGACATCCACATACACAGGTAGTTTGTCTTTATGTATTATTATAACTAGGAAGGCTCAAAACTTGTCATAGAAGTGATTCGGGGAACAAGAGAAATATTTTTGTTAAATTTTGTTTTCTTTGCTAAAACTACCCATTTTATCTGACTTCTGTTTAGTTTTGCCAATCTTTTCCTACCCTCTTAATTCCCTTTCCCACAATCAAGAAGCAACTTTGTCAAAAAAGAGCAAGGAATGGACATGGAACAGGTGGTGTGGGGGCTTTTTGCTAGAAAATACTGACAAAAAGTGTTTCTAATTTGCTTTCTTTACCAGTGAACTTTTCCAGGAGAAATAAATAACCAGCTATGTCCTCAGTCTCTAGGGATGTGCTAGGTCAAACAGCTTGTACACAGAGTTCCTGCTTGACTCCAGTTCCAATCCTGTAAAACTATAGAATCACAGAATATTAAGGGGTTGGAATGGATCTTAAAAATCAGCTGAATTTTTATTTCAAGAAAACAATTCACAGCCTCTAGGTGAGCACTGTCAAGCTATTGCTTCTTTTTAAAAATAGATAGCTCTTTAAAACACTGACTGAACAGAAACTGGAAAGAAAAGTGAAAATTACCCCATTTAATCATCAGGAGTCTGGCCATGAATATTCAACTCTGCTCTTTCCCCTTGACTTTTTTCTTTCTCTGGAATTGCACTCCGTACTATTTATCATTTTCTTAAGGTTGACCATGTCTTAGATTATGTGGGATGCCTCTGAAAATGTTTTCAAAACCAGCAGTTTCCTAAGGAGAGCGATAGTTGCAGTAGTACTTCAGCACACTCAAGGAAGCCTGTGATCCCTCTTCGAAAGGAATGGGACACTGTCAAAGGGATTTAAATAGTGTTGTCCAGAAAGCTGTTTATTATTTCTGTAGTTAGCTGAATGTCCTTGCTGATGAAAGTGTTCTACAATTTTCAGTGTTTGTTCACAATTTCACACATATCTCACTTTCCTAGGGGAGGAAAATATCTACCAAATTAATGCAAAGAAAAAATGTGAAATATGAACACTCATAGCTTGCTAATCATCACTATAATAACCATGTGTATTCTGGGGAATTACAGTTGCCTAAGGGCCACAGAGTTGCTCAGCTATTTCCTACTGGTTTTGTCCCTTCAAAAAGGAAAAGGAGTGTCAGGACCTTCCTCTCCCCACTGGCTGGTTTGTGAGGGTGGGTTTAGGGAAATGATAAAAGAGATTGAAATGTTACCTTGTTTTCATAGGTTTGCTGCCAGTAGCTAGCCCTAGGAGAGACAGGCATATTGGTGGTTAGAGCTTTGGCATAGCAGAGATCTCTGAATTTAAAGGAGAGTGCTTGTTCTTCACTCAGCCAGGCATCCCAGAGGCTTCAGTGATACAAAACAAATGTGCTGCATGCTGCTACAGATTTTTACATTCATGTTAGCTTGAACTTTCCCTGAAAAATATGCAGTCCTACAAGGTTTCTAAAAAAACTGATTTCTGTCCCACTGTAGAGGGTGAGGGCTGGAGGGCAGGCTCTCCTCTGCTCCCTGCAGGGATGGAGGTGCCAAGGGCTGGGACAGCTCTCCCACGCTCTGTGTCGGCTGCTGTGGACCAGGGGCACCTAGGAGCAGCTGCCAGATGGATCCAAGCGGCACAGGCTCCGTAATGGACCCTGCCCTGTTGGGAGATTAGTGCAGTAGAACGCTGCCATATGCCTCCCTGCTCCAGCAAATCCCCTCCACTCCCCTGACACACATAGACAAACCATTTTCCTAGCAAACAGCAGAGCAGAAAAGCATCTGCCTTTGGGCTGACTCCTGGAATGAAACCTGGCCTATCTGGTGTTTTGCTGTATGCACAGGAGTCTGAAAACAGGTCTTGCTGTCCATTTATTTATGCTCTTCTCTTTCTGTTCTCGTGAGCTCTGATGATCTCCTGATTTGGCTTCAGAGATAGTGATGAGGGTTGTGGACACATTCACCTTCTCCCAAGATGCAGAATATTGGCCAGAACTAATCAAGCTGCTCCAGTGTCCCTGGAACACTGCATTCTCTCCAGTGCTTAATTTGTATGGGGAAATTTGCACAGCTTGTTTCCGCACTCGGATCACCAGATCTGCCTGGGTATTGCAATCCCTGAATCATGTTAGCAAGGATGTTTCTGTGCTTATTTTTCACCTCTTTGTGGCATGGGACATGGTCCTCTAAGATCACTTAGAAGGTTTAATGAGTCCCAGCATCCTCTCAGTCACTGGCAGTCTCCACTCAGTATGCATTTTTTATGCCACTTTGCCATTTGCAGCTTTTGGTCTCACACTGCAGATCTTCAGCAACTTCATGTGGTGCTGCAGAGGGGGTTCCAGAGACATATAGAATATAATCAAGCCATCTCATGAATGGTTTCCTATAGTTCATAGAACCACAGAATCATAAAATCATAGTTTGGGGTTGGCAGGGACCTTAAAGATCATGTATTTCCAACCCCTCTGACACAGGCAGGGATACCAATAGTTGTTATGGTTGGCCTTGCTGACATATAGATGGTCCCTTCTGGTCCCAGTGTAATAAAAGTAGAAAAAGAGGGCCAAAATTGGAATATTAGTGATACCATTAAAGTGTTGTGACAAAAGTAGCAGGCATGCTACAGATTGAAACAGTAAACCATGCATTGTTAATGGCTTTTAAGACATCTCCACTCCGAGAGGATTCCTCTCCCATTACCCTGAAATCGTCATTATCTTGTTCATCACCAGTGACAGACAAAGCAAAAAGTGGCCACGCTCTTAATTTAGTTGTCTCAGTAAGATTCTTGAATCCACATTTCTCTCTATGGTGCCTCTTCCAGACCTCTAATGAACAGCCTTTCCTTCTTCCAAGAAGTTGACATGTACGCCAATGTCATGTCCAGCCCTGCTAGACAGAAATAAGCCATGTTCCTCAAACACAGTTGTTGGAGTAGTACTAGAATGTCTACTATTTTTTATCTGAAGGAGAATTTATCTGAAGATAATAAAAAGACACTTCCTATTTCTTCTTTATCTCACTGTAGTGGGAAAAAAGAGACATCAAATTTGCTCCTTCTGTGCTTCTGGTTCTTTTGCACAAATGTATTTTCCTAAATTTTTTTTTTACTATTATGCCCTAGGGAGGAGTGTTAGCAGAATCTAAATATTTACATGTTTATTATTCTCTGCACATGCGTTTTCCATTTGCATCAATGGAATTTAAATGTGCATATAGGGAAAACAAACAGTTAATGATCTAAGTGAGAGAAAGGGAAACATAGGGCCCCCAGAAATCCAGTTAGCTGTAGGGAGAGGGGGGAAATTATTTTCCTGAATTAATTTTGTCTCATAGAAATGAAAAAGACCTGATGGGCTTGGATCATCTCTCTCTGCCTTCTGCAGGAAAGGGATTGTATCTATGTTTGTCTCTCAGTCTTCGTACATTATCTGCTCTTAGAGACCTTCAATGACAGTGAATCAAATACCTTCAGAGCCCTTTCACTGACTGCTAATTACCATGACTGTCAAGAAATGTTTTCCTGATGTGCAACTTTAGAAAGAGAACTGCTTCCTCAGCTCAGAAAATACATGGGGATTTATCTGTGCATTTAACTGTAGCAGCAAAAGCAAAGAGGTAGTAATAAGTAATCATCGAATATCTCAAATGGGAAAGGACCATCAAGACACTCCCAGAGAGAGAAGTACCTCCTTGCAGGTCAGCCAATTTCAGAGTGTCCACGGTGAGGAACTCTGCAGCATTACAAAAAACACAGCTTTACTTTATGTCGCTGTGAAAGGATATCAAAAATAAAGAAGTCCATCTCATAGTTAAAGAATATGCGTTGCAAAGTTGGTTGCCTCCAAAATTGCCAAATAAGCAAAGAAATTATAAGTATTGGGTCACAGCAAGTTCACTGCTCCACCATGTTGGTATAAGCAGTGGAACAATCAAATCTGAGATATTTAAAAAGGTTCAGATCATTTCCATTGACAGAAAATTAGATGACAGAACAGCACATCAGTACCTTTCCCTCCCATTCCAGTGCTTCTGATATCTCATATGGTGATCCCTGATGTCTCATTTAAACCTGTGGCAAGTGGACTGTGGAGCAGTGGAGCACTGCAGCTGCTGGTGCCCTCCCAGCACCGCATCAGATATGCTATCAGTGCAACCACGCAGATAATAGCATCAACACACAGCACTGGGAAAATGGACACTCTGATGCAGATTATAGACTCTCAAGTGACCATGGAAAAGACACAGAACATCTGAAAATATTTGTCTATTAATTGTGAACGCCTTTCAGAGCAATGAACTGTTCTGTCTGAAGGCAGGCATTCCCAGAAAAGCAGAGGTGGAGGAGGTGCATACCTCACTACCTCCATCTTTGGGAGGGGACAGAATTCTTTTTCTTCTAGACAGAATTCTTTTTCTGCTTCAAAAGTGGTTAGTCAGGAATGCATTTTGAGCTGGAAAGCCAAGACAAGTTTTCCCTACTGTAAATTCAGCTAATCTCATTCTGTCTTGGAATTTCACTACCATGCCCAGCCAGTATATTTTTCCCATTTCATTAAAATATCAGTAACAATTTTGAGGGAACTTACAGGAAATAGGTAACTGACTCATTACTGGAACAGCAGCTGACCTATATACTCAGAGGAATAAGAAAGCTTTGATGTCAGGTTAGGAACAGAGCAGTGCATTTGACTGTCTAAGCTCAGAAGGACAGATAAAGTTGAAGAAGAGCCTTGGTGGATTAATACCATTAGGGATATTCATGGTGTGATAGTGACACTTTTATTAAGGGGTGAGAAGTAATGCTTTACTTTGGAAATATAATTTTCCCTGATATTTTAACAGCTATATCTCTGGGATGATCATTATCCTTTATTCACCTCTTAAATTCATTATTATTTTTCCACAATGGAACCTATTGAGGTTTCCATGGTATATTTCCAAATTGTTCTTGAAGGAATGAAGCAGAATATAGTCATTCAGAACAAATGAGAACTGATAATTAAGAAGAAATACTTCAGTAATTACAAGGTGGTTCAATTAAAGTAATAAAGAGAACCAGTTGTGATTGATCAATTCAAAGTCATAGTTTATTTTTACAAATTGGATTTGATTTTTGGCTAGCTGGGAACAGGAAAGTGATCTCAAGGCTGCAAGCACCAGATAAAGAATCTGAATAATGACTTACTTGCCTTCAACCTTTGCTTATTTTCAGGGAAGAGCTGTTAAAAATGTAACAACTTTTCACCAGTGATTCCACTAAGATTTCAACAGCTTTTTTTTTTTTTTTTTTTTTTTTTTTTTTTTTTTTTTTTTTTCCTGGGATCTGGACTTATTTTTTTATTTCTACCAGGTAATTTCATTTCCTATCAGTCAGACTCTATGCATAAATATATGCACTGAAGCAAACAAAAATCTCACAAAGATGGAAGCTTGAGAAGGAAAAGAAAAATAAGTCCCTGCTAGTTTTATACCTAGAGAACAGTAACAAGAAAGACTGATGGACCCAGGCAGGCTGCTGTCAGAATTACAAAGCCTGGAGTACTGATTATTTCATTAGTCATCCGACAGCTTTGTAAAGATTTTGTTCACAGATTTCATGTACTAGTTTCTACATCTAAAGAACGTTTGGAATAAAAGAAACTCAGAATGATACAAACTAGGCAATACACCATCTCATTTGCTGAATTAAGACCACGGGTCTAGATTTTCTCCCTTCTTATATGATGGCTGAGAAGAGTCGCAGAGCTCAGAAAGGCAGCGAAACACCTCATACACCAAGTAATAAGCTACTTAGAAACCCTGATTTCTGAAATTACAGCCTGCTTTGAGATCCTTGGGCCAACTCCAAGAGACCTCTTGGTGTATCTGAATCCAAAGATAAGGATTCCCTACAGAAAAATACCAGGTACCATCTACCCTAACTGACCACAAGTACAGCTTGTCTTTAAGCATCATCAGAACAGGTATTGCCACCTGTTTTTTTGGTAATAAAAATGTGATTGTAGTATTCAGACCAGAGGAGGTGCAAGAGCCAGAATCTGTACTTCTTTGCCTGATAATTTTAAAATTTATAATTTCCACCTTGGTAGACAGGTTTCTTCTGGAAAGAAACAATTCTTCTAACAATTTACTGAGTAACAACAACATTCTGCAATTTTCTTGGTGAAGATAGGCCATTGTCTAGGAAAGAAAGTAAGTTTAGCAGGGGTTTTTTTGCCTTAGAAAGTAATAAAATTGGGAAATTAACATATTTAGTATTGATACAGTAACATTGCTATGATAGAGGTGAGAAAAAAGAAAATATGCAAAAAAATTTCCTGGTTTTGAGCTATCACTTTCTCTCCTGCAAAGAATTTTCATTGTCTTCTACTTAACAGTGATAATTAACCTTCCCATATATTAATGCAGAAAGAAAAAGTTAAATATGTTTTCCTGCTTTCTCATATTTGTGATGTCATTACTACTAAATTATAAAAATAATTACTGAAAATTAATTGTCCATAACTGGATTAAAGGACTGTATATGTAAAGGTATTTTGGGAAATGTAATTATGTACAACTTGTAGCATTTGTATTTGTTCAGTCAATAAAAGCTGATTTTTATACATCTTTACCTGTTACTTTTTCTTTTTAATGTCCATCTCTTCTTTCATCAGAGAAAGAACATGAGAAAAAGTGATCAAACACAATTTTCAGAAGCAGTTTTTGCAGGATGATTTGTCAAACACAATGAATGGAACATTTCATTCCATTAAGTGAAAAGAATCTTAATTGATACTTGAGAGCAATTCCTTTGACAAGAAGAGACTTTTACAAAATTCTCCTACCATATCCAGAATATTATTCAGTTCAGTGATGCTAAATACCAGAATGTAAGTTAAACGTGTTTTCTGCGGGGTCTGAGAGAGTAATTTCTGTACCTTGGTAGATGTGTTTCAAAACAGAAACATAAATGAAGCAAGAGCTTATAGGAGAATATGTAGAAAATATTACACTGCTGGTCCTATCTGCCTCCAGCCTCCTACCATGCTTCAGAGTCCATACAAATTACTTCAAATACACTATTATTTGGTCTTTGCTATATAAAATGTGATAACTCCCATATTTCATAGCATATTTGTTTTTCAGATCTTTTCCTGTAATGGAATTGGGTTTTAGGCCTGTATCTATAGCAGGATGAAAGAAAATTATCTTTATTTTAAAATTAATTTTCTTGTAATAAAAAAGCTGACATTGACAAGTTAGTTTAAATCACAGAAATTAAAAATGCAAGACTTCAGAATATGTCAAGAGACCACGTAGTCCATCCTGTTTTCTTGGAAGCATAAGAAATGAAGCATGAGAGATGAAAATGGTTGAAAAACCTTGCTGATTATCCCAAAATCTTTCTCATAGCAGAAGCCAACTTTGTGGTCATGTTGCTCCTACTAATTTCTTAGCATCAGGAGTTGAGTTAGCCATCTGTCCCTTTCTCTGGGGTCATTGCCATCCTTGGCAAGATTTCAAAACCCTTGCCAAGGTTTTTCCTATTTCTTCCCTCATTGCTTCCTCTTCAGACTTAAGGATGTAATTTGTGTAGGCCTGGTGAAGCTCTATCCACTTAAAACTGCTATAATTGCCTTCCAATATTTTGCTGCCTCTGCCCTCAGGAAATTTCCTGTGGTCCTCTCCAGAATGCAGCAGCTCTTGCAGCAAGCCAACCTGCTGATTGCACTTCTCCTTTTCTATCTTACCCTCCAATCCTTCTCTCGCACACACTTTTTGAGCAGGCTCTCAGCAGAACTCTCTCCCTAGCCTTCCTCTTTACTTGTCTCCCTTTTTTTTTCACCTGTGTTTGTCACCCATAAAAAGAGTTTGAGGTGTTTAGTGGAATGTTCCTCTTGGCTGACAGTTTCTTTTGTCCCTTTTCATTGTGTCATCACAGTGATGCCACAGGCAGATGGAGGATGGCAGTAGAATTGTTCAGCTTGCTTATCATTGCTTTCCTTATGTTATTAGCACTATTATCTACATTGGTTCTTCAATGATAAAGAAAACAGAAAAGTAAACATTTTCAGAAATATGAATGTGTTCTTGTGTACCTAAATCCCTCTGCCCATCATTTTTTTCCCCAAATATCTGCAGTTTCTGCTTTTAACATTAGATTAAACTGGCTTAAATAATCTTTTTTTTTTAATGCAAAAGGCAATTTTAGTTATTTTTAAAAACTAAACCGAGAAAATATGTCTAAAGCAAGCTATGTTTTATGAAATTAATACATAAGGAGACATCTTAAAGATCATTGACATTAGATCCTCAAGTGTACAATACTATTTCCATTTCTCATTCACAGCTGCAGTGTAGAAATGCCTGGTGAATCAATGCAAAAAAGCCAGCATGATTTACCCTTTGCTACCTGTTTTCTCTTCAAGCACTTCTCACATACAAGAATCTTGACAAAATGCAGTGGGACTCAAAACACCAAAAGCCTTAAGTCAAAAAAAGCTCTATTTCACCTGAGAATCCTGCTCAGCAGGGAGACATTTATCTGCCACTGGAATACTATCACCACCTGCAGTACACTGTGCCGTTGCTATTCAAATTTACATATTATTGTAGAGCAGAGTAGGAAAAAGAGCTTTCTGCACTCAGAGGGATTTTAAGAGCTAAAACATATTTACCCCATTTAAACTTTACAAGTTTATTACAAATGAAATGCTCAGGGCTAATTAATGTCAGGAGCTCAGAGTTTTCATCTTGTTGGTTGCACCAACAGCTGCCAATTAGCTCTGTATAAATTACTTTTTGCTCAGTAAATTGTTATTCTTTCTTTCAGTGAAAATGCAAAGAATGTATCCAATTCTGGTGCTCTCTGCATCTCCATACAAGCCTAGACACCTTCATGTTCAAATGCTTCATACAATATTTAACTATCCCATTTTAACTGAGAAAGAGAAGACATTAACAGATAGGATTAAGTTACACAGAACATCAGTCAAAACCTAAAGCTTAACTAAAGTTTCTGACCTTTTGCACAGTCTGGGTAAAACTTCTGGGCGAAAAACCTTTTCCTGATATCCAAGTTAAGCCTCCCCTAACTCAGCTGAATCACACATCCATACAGCAGCACACTCCTGCTGAATTACATGGCACGTATGATATGATGTTGTTACTGGTTTTATATAGGGTATGTGAAAACAGGTGATACCTGTCATGGCTGGAGTGAGGGATGTGTGTAGGTTGTACTGCTGGAACAGTATACACACACACACACACACACACACACACACACACACAATTTATTTATTCAACACCTCTAAAGGTTTTGTTTCAAGTATTTCACATAGTTACAGCAGTTGCATGGCACATACTTTTTCTTTTTTCTTTTTTCTTTTTTCTTTTTTCTTTTTTCTTTTTTCTTTTTTCTTTTTTCTTTTTTCTTTTTTCTTTTTTCTTTTTTCATTTCACCTTCTATTCTGAATTGCATCCCATATTGAGGACCTTTGAAGTTTTGGAGCCCACAGAAGCATTTAAGAGTTATTTGGATATATCTGATATCTTTTTATGCTTCATATCACTACCTATTGCCATTGCAGTTGAAACTGTTTTACCTAAAAGTCAGTAGAGTCCATAGTGGAGTCCTTAGCAGACCCCATGGCACTCCCTGGTGCTCTGCTGCTTGGAACTGATTCCACACTTGGGGTCACTTGGGGCACTTCTTTTCTTGGTTTCAAGGCTTCCTGACAGTGTACACAGCACTGACATTTTGCTGCAGAAATGAGGACAAGGCACTTTGGAGGGGAAGGAGCAGTGCCAGGCCAGAAAGCTGCAAAGAACCCAAGCAATTTAAGCTTCCTACTCCCACTGCTTCTTTCTTGTTGCTGCACAAACATTATCCTTTGCTCAGTGACAGCAGCGAAAGAGCAGAAGGCTGTGCAGGTAGGAGGCAGAGAGCGGCTACTCAAGCAAGGCACTGCTTGTCCTCATCTGCCATCTCAGGCAGTCTGTCACTGTAGGCTACTGTTTACTTTGCCTGCGACTAAATAAGCCCTGTTGGTTGGGCTTAAACTGCTGTTCTTTCCCAATGGAAGGGCTTTGTGAAAAATGCCACCTTTCTAGCTGCAGGTTTCAATGCTTAGTGTTTCCTATAAGTACTTCTAAATCGCTCAAAAGCATTTTAAAGAGCTGTGACATTGAGAATTGCTGATTCTAAAATAGGGAGAGTTTTTTAATGCAAATAATGGTAGAGTCTTACAAAGTGCTTATGCAACCTGACTTTATTTGACTTTTATTGTCTTTTCCACACACATGCCCGGGTTTGAGTGGGTAGTTGCCCCTACAGTTCAGGAAAATTGTCACTTCAGGACAAAAAACGTATTTGCAGCTCTCCTGTCTGAACACAGAGATGTTCCACAGCATCCTAATACATGTACAAGAATTACACTGATGCTATAAGCCCTGTTGCCAGGATACTTTTGCAAGACATTTTTCTTTGCTTGTCAGTTGAAAATGGTGTGAAATAGCTGTTATTTAAAGTATTTCAAACTACTGCTCACCCATAATGCTTTAAGTAGCACAATAGCTAGAAAGCATGAAGTGGAACATCAAAATCTATATGAACAATGCTTACTATTAATAATATACTTACAGGATGATTTCAAACCCCTCAGTAAGCTGAGAGAGAGGTATGACCCCCTGAAGTACAATCTCTTTCAAAATTCCTATGCACTAATTCTGTCTCCCACCATCTGCTTTATGGGGAGGCACTTTCATATAAAAATGGAGTTGAGTCTTGTAGATTACAAAGAAGAGGATTCAGCTACAAGACATTATATACCACTTATGTAAGTCAGGAGTAGATGTTGCAAACCAGTTTCCCACCAAAATACATTTTTGAACAGAATTTCAAAATTTCTCAAGCATTCTTTACACTGAGCTCTTCAGTGAGGTGCCTGGAATCACAGGGTTTGACATCCCAGAAACTGTTTTAACACCATGAATCACAAAAGCTCTGCTGCTGTCTGATATTATGAGCTAAAGTATCAAGACAGAAATTATACCTGTATCCCACAGAGCATAAAGGGCTCTGTGCAAGGGACATCTATAGGGAAATGCAGGGATGTGTCCTAGACCGAGCATCACTTTCCAGTGAATTGCAAAGCGATTGCAATTGAAGGGAACTTGGCTGACAACAAAGTCTGACACTTAGACAACAACAAAACCCAAAAGGGTATAATTTCTCTGCCTAATTTACCTTCAGCACATAAGAGAGTAATCCCTGCTGTATTGATCTGTCCTCAGTCAAAGCCTTTTTTACCCTTGTACTGCAAGAACCTGAAGATGTTAGATTAGGATCGGAGAAACCATGGGTTAAGAGGCGGTATCTGGCATTGTGTAACAGCTCAAACTGCTTTACACAGCTTTAAAACATGGATACAAATTTTCTGTGTGAGCTATTACTGTCATTACCTGAAAACTCACATGTGAGCAGTCTGACTAACTGAAAAGGTGTGTATTTTTTCATCTTCCTTGGTGGCCTCAAAAGTAAAGAAAATCACTGCACCTTTACCTTTTGTCTGATAATTAAATTCTGTTCTTCTGGCATGAGCCAAGCGATCACAACTCTGCTAACGTGGAGTAAAAGTGGTTTGGAAAACTCTTTAAACAAATTATCCAGTGTATAATAGAAAATCTGGGGAGCTTGTGCACACACGACAACTGTGTGAGAGCTAACCCACAGAATGGTGAGAAAATGAAAGAACTAAAGCAAAAAGTAAACACGAGATTAGATGGAACTTTTTCATATTAAAACAGGATACAGGGTAAGGAGATGACATATTGAAGCAATCTTGACATAATAGACTCTGCAGTGATACAGTCTTTAACATGAAATCTCATCCCAAGGGTTTTAAAGATCGGTGGATGCTCGGGGGCTCTCAATAATTTTTCCTTAGTTGTAAAACACACTGTGTCAGGCAGGTCCTGCCTACCTCTGTGCTCTGTTCCAGTTTGGATCACATAGACTGGACCTCATTTACCTCTGAGCCCTGGTGACTTTCTGTCGCTGGAGAATGAGCCTTACTTGTGAAAATACATAAAGAATGTCAGCTGGAGGGGGCAAAATCCAGTGAGATTATGCACAGTATATCTGCAGGACTGGAAAGAAGACCCTGTCCCTCTGTTCTGACCAGAGGTGGCCCTTGAGAGTGCAAGCAATTAGCAAAATTACCAGACACTGAGTACAATTCCATTTCATGAGCCCTTTTTAGCACAGCATTTCCTCCACTTCTGCCATAATTCTTTATTAGGTAATATAAAGAGAGCAGTGAAAATTTGCTTTGGAAGACACCAGACATCCATTGCTGCACTGATTTTCCTGTATTTCCTTTCCGCCAAACTGGTCCTGGAGATGTAACTACAATGAATTGTGAGGCCAAGGCACTTCTCAGTAAGAGGGGTGTGTGTGTTCACACTTCATTGAAAAAGGACAGAATTCTGTCTATATAACAGAGTGGCAGTTAATAATCCACTGCAGGAAGCATACAGTTGACATTTTTCTCTAAGACAAGATCATAATATTTATTGCTAAGTCATAAATAGATCTTATAGATCTTTCCTAAATCCTTGATTACAACAGGAGCAATTAGCATAGTACCATTTACATGTTCAAAAACTCACACTTGCTCTTTGATAGTCTTGTTACCTCTACCTGTTTTTTGCCAAGGAAAAAGATACTCTTCCTCGGGTTCCTTGTAGTTCCAGGTATGCTGCCCTTTTCCCCTGTGAGCCATGGCTGCTCACATCCTCCTGTCACAGGCAGTCATGAGCAACTCCACCAATGCATGTCCAGGCCAGTGGAGTGATCAAGGACAGCTCTTCTGTCCTCTCTTGTTTTTTTCCCAGTCACAGCTTCCCTTACAGTCCAATGCATATTTAATTTTGCTGTGATTTATTCCCACTTAGCGTTGTAAGCACACCCATTAACTCCAAAGATTTCTGTGATTGCCTATAGTTCATGAACACACTTTCAGGATGCTGTCAAAATATTTCAGCATCAGACTGTCATTGCAGATAGGAAGGCTGGCATTTTTAGTTCATTTTTCTCCCTTTTTTGTCTGTGCCCCTTGTACAAGGATTCTTCTTTTCAAATCTGCTTTTCATAGTGCATGTTTCCCATGCTGTTTAAAGCTGTGATCTGTGGTGCAATCTTGAACTGGAGGCTAGTCACCAGTAGTGTGCTCCAGGGGAAAATGCAGGGGTTAATATTGTTTAATATCCTCATTAATCGCATGGAGGCTGTGACAAAGCATTCAGATGATACAGAACTGGGACAAATGGCTGATACAACCTGTGTATCCCTGCAGGCTGGAGAAATGGGCAAACAGAATACGATGAAGTTTACGAGAAGGAAGTACGAGTCCTTCACCTGGAGAAGAATAATCACATTCCCCAAAGTGGGGTTGACTGGATGGAAAGCAGATTTGCAGAGAAGGAACTGGGGATCCTGGTGAACAACAAGCTGGACATGAGCCAGCAATGTGCCCTTGCACCAAGAACATCTTGGACTGCATGAAGTGTTGTCAGCAGGTTGAGGGAGGGGATCCTTCCCCTCTGCTCCACACCGGTGAGACACACCAGTGCTCTGCCCAGTTCCGAGCTCCCCAGAACAAGAGAATCATGAACATGATGGAGACAGTCAGTGAAGTCACTAAGATGCTTAAGGAACTATAGCATTCCTCCTGGGAGTAAAATCTTGGAGAGCTGGGACTGTTCAGCCTGGAGAACAGAGGGCTCCGGGGGAATTGCACTGAGGTGTGTGAATACCTGAGGAGGACAGTAAGGAAAAGAAGACAGACTCTGCTCACTGGTGCTCAGCAGAAGGACAAGCAACAGCATCACTATACATTAGTGAAAACATTTTTATCATGAGGGTGGTCAAGCACTGGAACAGATTGCCAAAGAGAGGTTATGAAATCTTGGTTCTTGGAGATATGCAGAAGCCAATGGGTCGTGGCCCTCAGGAAACTGCTCTAGCTGACCCCGATTTGAGCAGAGAGCTTGAACTCGATCTCCAGATGTCCCTTCTCAGTCCAATTCTTTTCAGTCTCCTCCTACATTACCCATCATGAAGCTTGTACTGCCTACCAGGGGCTTCAGCTAATTTCCATTTTTCCCCTTTACCCGTCCCAATCACAGTTGCCATTCAGCACATCATGGGTGTGCTCTGTAGTACAGCACAGTTCAGCATTGCAGCCACAAAGAGATGCATGGCAGTGGCAGCAGCCCATCAAACACCAAGGCAGAACATAAAGTGGTGTCATCTTTTAATGTCTATTTTAATAGGATTATGGAGGAAGGAGTTTACAAGTAAGAACTTTACAGGTTAAAGGAAATAGTTTTAGTGAAACAGCCTACTAATCTTGGAGGCTGATTTCCAGAAAAATCTTTAATATTTAAGTTCCTTCTTACTTTTTTCCAGTTTTTTCAGCCTTGCAGTCCTTATACAAGGACAGTGTCCACTAAAAAAAAAAAAAGAAAAAGAAGTAATGTGGCTGGTAACTAATCACTAGTCTCCAGAATTTCCATTCATTTAGCAAATACATGCTTTCCAAGCACATTATTTACTAAATTGTAGTTCTTCACTAAAACAATTTCAACAAGTTCAGAACAACATAGCTTCAAGGCCTTTGTAGGGAGCTGAGAACTGTAGAAAACCGTGGAGTTACAGACACTCCTACAATCACCGGCAACATGGAGGAACTAGATTTTATTAAAGTTCCTGTAACCCATAAACTTACACTCCTGGCTGGCTGAAGGATAAGAGCTATGTAAGCTATTAGATAGTAACTAAATACTTTTTTTTCCCCTCACAAAAATGGTAATTGGCTGACCACTGTACAGGCTTCTCTTCATGCAGATCCAACCACTTATTCCTATGTGAATGTAGCTCAAATAAACTGTCTCGTTGTGCTTCAGTGCACATTTCTCTTCCCTTAAGTGGAGAGACAAACAGCATGTATTTGTGATTTTCTTCCTTACAAAGCAAGTTGTGCCTTGCAAAGCAAGAACAATAATTTTATTTCTAAATGAAGTCCACAAATATGACAGGATACTGGGAAATTCCAGAATTTCTCATCCAGTAAAAAATACTTTAAGTGTATCATAGATTGAATGACATGAAGCACTGTCTCAAAAAAGATAACATGATTAAATGGAAATGTTTGATCCTTTCTCCTTGAAGTTATTAACAAAGCAAATCATGTTTGACTAATCTCTAACACATGCCAGTGTTTGAAGAGTTAATTAACAAACACAGTGCAAGGAAGAATGTTACAGGGATTTAATACTACTCGGGGGCACTAACAGAAAATAACACAATTCTGCCTGTGTAAGCAGACTATGGAACACAGGCAGAGCTCACATGGATTCTCATCCAAATCCCCATCAAAAAGCACATTCCATACACATACAGGTAATTTTTCAGGAAATTACAGCGCTGTGTTTATGTATTTATGTATTTTTGTCTTTTAAGGGTTTCTACTTTGTCTCAGCATAATTCTTTTCTGTAATTATCCAAACTGTCCAGGTGTTTATAATAACTGTAAGAAGTTCGATGGAGTGTAAGGATAAATTGGTCAGGGAAACTCTTCATTTTATACTTTTTAAGCCCTGCCCTGTCTCAATCTCAGTCTTCTTAGTTTTTGCTTTATCCCTCCACCTCTCTCTTCAACCTATATGTGCTTCTGTCGGGCCTCTACCATCATTTTAACTTTCATTTCATGGCTACTATGATTATCCAGTGGTCAGAGAAAACCCAGTTTGAGTCTCAAAACATCCATAGAAGGGCTTTCTGATGTTTTAACCCTGATGGTTCTTTTCTTTCAAAATATGAACTAAACCTTAGTATTTTTTTAAAATTACTATTTCTAAAGTGTGTGTCTTTTTTATATATATTTTTTATTATTTTTAAAATTAAGCTAATGATTTGATTGACTGGGGAATAAAACCAGAACGATAGGATTTTCATTAAAATGACATACCTTAAATGAATTAGAAAATATTTCATATGTGCCTTCAAAACTTGACATATTTATGTTACAATTAAAAAAATAGAAAGCACTCAAATATATTTTTTAAAAAATCTTAATGCATCTCAACCAATTATAGCCAATCCTCCATATGGTGAAATGGCCAAAATTCCTCCTAACAATTTTTAAGGAAAAAAATAATATTACTTTAGGAAAATTAAATGTTCTCTTTTAGAAGACTAATCTAGAAAGAGACACAGACGACTGAGTTGACCAAAGTGCAAGACAATGACAGTGAGTGGTTAATATGAAGTAATAGAAAGGGGAGGGAAGAGGTATAAATGCCCTTTTGTAATCTATTAGTTTTCACTTACTTTGTTTCAAACATGTTATTGCAGTCATGCCTCCTGGTAAATTCTGAAATTGAGCATCAGTTTTCCTCCCAGTATGACTGAAGCTGGAATGTGGAAAATGCTTTCCTTCCTGACTTTGAAGAGGATGGAATGGAAGGAAGCCTCATTTTAAATCACCTTTACTTTTGCAAGATTTATTTCAGTCTTTACTTAAAGGAGGCAATTCATGTTCACTTGTAGTTATTCTATCAGTTACACTGTCCTGGTAAATTGAAAATTCGTAGGCTACTCCTAGAAATTCATGGATTCACAGTTCGGTTTATGCTGGGTTAAAATGGAAATTAAAAATCATCTAATTCCACCCCTTTCTGCCCTGGGCAGGGACACCTTCCACTTGGCCAGGGTGCTTAAAGTGTCCTCCAGCCTGGCCTTGAAGAAGATCCTGATAAAATGTTCATGTTTGCATATTGCAAAACTTATTTTTGTCCTTTGACTATTTATTTCCCTGTGCTCTACGTCATCCATTCTACCCTTGAATTTATTCTTTGTGAATGACCTCCCCTGTCTGGTTTCAAGAATATCTGCCACTCTTTCTATTCACAAAATTCTCAAATTATGGAAATGTAAAACATTTAGATAACAGCTCTTATGTTTTGAGTAGGCAGTCTAGGAAATAACAGATAAAAAATTAAGTCAATTAGCTCTATACAGCTCAAGAAAATTAGCATTTCTATAAATAGGCTTCAAGGAAAGTTTAGGATTCATTTTCAATATAATAGTCATTTATTCATGGAAAGAGCAATGTCAATTCAGAACATTACCTGTGTTATAAACATTATTATATAAATTAAATATGTGTTTCTATGGAGAACACATCTGACCATAACATGAAATTTAAACAGAGCCTAGTAGTACTGCTACCAAAATATTTCACTCCAGCAACGGGAGGAAATGAGTCATAATCAAAGAGAGAGCTTCAAATAAAAATTCTTCAGATCCTGTTACTGGTGCTGATATTCTGTGTCATCTTCTGGAAAGTCACTGAACTGGTTTTATTAATGATAAAGCAGAGATTATGACACTTTCTTCACAGGGGAATTGTGAGGATGCTTATGAAGTTCTCTGTATCTGCAGGAAGAAAGTCACTGCACAAGTTCAAAGTTTCAACAATTTCTTATAATTTCTACTGTAAACAACTGATCTACTTGCTTATTTCTCTAGGACAGATGATTACTCATTCCTTTACAGGACATAAAGTAGTTGCTCTGTTGAACAACAGTAAAATTTAAATGTTAGAGACATTTTGAAGAGTATCAATATGGAAAAGGGTGGGGGAAGGGGCGGGGAGGGGACTGCCCCCACCATCAAAGTATATCCTTTGCACATTCCTGGCACTACATCAAGGTTAAGTTAAAAGCAGCACTTGAAGGCAGTTGCATGTGGTAGATTGTACAACAAGGCTCATTAGCCAATGGTGAGTCTTATGTAAAGGTCTTTAATGTGGTACAATGGCATTTTTCAGCCTCTTTTAAAAGGGAAAAAGTTAATAATGTGAAAGTTTTATTACTTTTATTCTTTTAAAGAAGTGCCTTTTTGTAGTGAAACATTGTGGCTAGTTAGAGCAAAAGCTCAGGGAATTTCCTCCACTCTGGGAAGATGGCAATTATACAAGGGGAAAGGACCACAGCAGTAAACTGGCAACATACCAAGGTCTTAACCCCTGAGACAGGAGGTGGAGGACTAGGTGTTAGCAGTCTTACACAAGTCCTTAAAGCATAAACATATGGTAAATCCATTACCTAAACTACAAAGAATGGAACCTCGCTAATAAACCTATTTACTAGGTTAAATAAATACAGAAAGTGTTTAAAAAAGGCGAGCTGTGTGACACTTTAAAATCAAACATTTTTCACTTGTCAGAATTTGTTGTTGGGAATCTGTGAAACATGATGGCCCTTCCAACCCCATGGACACACACAGTCATGTTCTGCCCACTCAGCCCCAGCTCAGCGCTCACTGCCACCACATGAAACCAAGAGCATTTATTTCTGAGTTCCTGTGCCACTGCCTGCACGAACGCAGTTCATCACCCAACTGGCTCCTGGCACTCATGATGAACAATAAAATGTAGGTAGGGGTCAAGTGTATTTATCACCTTGTTGTCCAGCCCTGCGCTCCATGGAATGTTTGATTTAATCCAGCATAAACATGGTCTAATTCCAGAAGTAATAATATTCAGCAGGAAAGAAACACAAATCTAGTGTCTTTAGAAGTGGCATACTGCCAGCAGTTTTAGCAACAGCTCCACAGAACATTTTTGCATCACCCTTAGTACAAAAGTGTTATTTAGATAGGTCATAAAGGGTACCAAAGCTAAGGAGAACTGTGTTTTACAGTTGCTTTACCAAATAATTGCCCTTCTGCGAGATGTGTGAATGGGATATCCAGGAACACATTTTAAAGCTTCTCATAGTGGTTCATGGATTTGTAGCAAAGAAGTGGCATTAGTCTAAAGCCAGTTGAAGTCAGTGGGCTGATTCCCTGCCCAATCCCCTCCCTTTGAAAGTAGGTGGCATGGGCACACAGCTGAGGTGGCAGCATGGTAGCTTTGCAGTCAGGTGTCTCTGAGCTGGGGTGGCTGCTCAGGGACACTTCTGTCCTGCAGAATTCATATGAGTTTGCACTCTCATTTACCAGTCTGTGAAAGGTAGTCCTTTTCTGCTGCTGGTAAGTGATATGCTTGCAATGAAATTTGTGTTGCATCAGGTCCAAAGTTTTATTCAGGGAAAAAAGGGGGGAAAAAAGTTTTTAAATTTCATGTGCCTGTGGAAATTCAGTGATATTTGGTCATTAACTTGACTGAAATCCATCTAAGTGTATAGTCAAACACAAGCCACTTGTTCTCAAGCAGTGTTTATGGATAAGGAAGCAAGGTGGGAGATCTATTACTTTTGCCCATACCCCCTGTCAAATCTCCCTCTGTAAATACACAGTTAAACATTAATGATGACCCTCATCTGTTTCAGGTTCATTAATGGAGATTCCTGTGCCTGCATGGAATGCCACTGACATCTAGCATGGAGTGCAGTGTTAGCAGAGTGGAGATAATCAGATTTAAAAGCACTGAATTATTATCACTTAAAAACATTTTACTGCAGAAGATAGGTAACATGCTGCAATTTAAATAAAGTGCTTGAAATTATGTAGTCGTATTTCTGGCTTGATTTAAAAAAAAATGGTCAGTAAAAAGTTGAAGTTGTAACCATTAGTAATGTGATTTTAAAGAGTGGCAATATATAAATAGTTCCCTTGTGGTGATTTTATGTTAGGATATTCTATTGTTTAACAAATGCTGAGGGAAAAATATTTGGTTTTGCAATAAAAATTTATCAAAGAAGAAACAATCTATGTAGATTATAAAGGTCATTCTTTAGCAGTGCCATTATTTGTGATGAACTCTTATCCAGCTGCTGATGTGACATTCTGTATTAACTGACAACATCAATATTGCACTGCACCCAGAAAACCCCAGGCAAATAGAGGAATCAAGTGTTTTAACTAATGCCATTACAGAACCACCTAAATATTTTACACATACGAGTATACCAGGAGCACTACATACACCAGCTGGTATTGGATAAGATATTCCTTTGCATTTTAAAGCTATTTCAATACTGCAAAACAGAATAACATATTTAGATAAAACTTCAGAGCCATTTGGTACCTCAGAAAGTTTTTATTTTATTTTGTCTCCAATTTTCTCTTTTTTTTTGGCAAAATTTGCCATATTTTTAGCCACCACAGATTTTTGAGGAAAAAAAAATCACAAAAGCAACTCTGAAACTGGATACAGAATAAGGCAGATCTGTGAAGGATGATCAGTGAACATCAGGAGTTCTAAATATGCAGATGGCATAAAAGCTTCTAAAATAAAAAGGTATTATGCTTGGTTTTCATATGACAATAGTTGCTAACACAACGATGTGGATCTGTCTGGGATGGCAGCACAGCCTTTATTGCTTTGAGTCCTGAGCATACTTGTAGGAACTTAGGGTGTTGATGGAGAGGAAAGGGCACACAACCCCTTCTTTTTATCACCTCTCCCTACAAATGTGCAGGGGGTGATAGGGCCATTTGCTCGTTTAAAGCTGTCACTTTGTTAGGCACAAAAGGGTGGGAACCCTCTGGCCAAACACAGACATTTGCACCTGAGTGACTCAGGTGAAAAAACAGGGTGTGAATAACCCAGAGGTTAGGAAGGGATGAATTGCTTGCTGGGGATGCCTGTCTCGGTGCGCTATAGTAAGAGGCAGTGTGGGTAGCCCAGAGGTAACCACCTACACCATGGACTTTTAAAGGTGTCATGAATCTTGCTTGGAGCACGGAAGAACAGATTGTGTTTTCCTGAAGTCTTATGGGAGCCTGAGCGTTATGAGAAATGAATCTCCTCTCTCTCAAGAGATGATCTCCCACAGGCAATGCCCACAGCAAAGTGATGCCGCAGAATCCCCTGCTTGTCTCAGATCATTGAAGGAAACAGCAGAAGCAGCCCTGCTGCCTTTACAGGGGACTGAGGCTCACAGCCCAGGAAAGCCCTGGTGGGACAAGCAGCTGAGCAAAAAATGGACCTACCTGTGCATTTAGTTTAGAGGTTGTTTGTTGATTGTTACAACCACGCCTAAAATCACTGGTAGTACCTCTGTGAGCTAAATATCCCATACAGAAGTGCTGTGAAGGTCTTATTGTTCTTATGCACAGTAAGTTGGAGCCAGATGCACATTACAAGAGGTCTCTTTCAGGCTCAGGCTGTGAAACCTGAAAACAATTTAGATGAGTGATATGCAAAATCCCCCCATAACCACCTGGTCACACAGGAACTTGCAGTGTGCATTAGATGTTTAAATATTGCACAATAAGCAAGTATTGGATGAAACCAGAAATACTGAGGGAATGACTAGAACTCCAAAACTTTCTCCTCTCAGCAAAATAACCTTATCCTTTGCTTGCAGAGCTAACCCACTTCTATCTTCCTCTCCTTACATAAATAAGATGTAAAAGCCAGTCATTTCAGAGCCTCAGCAAGTTCTGCTGCCACTAAGCTCATGTGAAAGGCATGCAGCTCTGCTTCCTCTGGCTGTGCTTAAAAATATCTATGAAATAGCTGTCTGCACTCTAAGAGACCTCTACTTGTAAGACTTAGTTTGGCTTTTTTGGATTTAGCCTTAGAGACATCTAAGTCAGAGCTGCAGGTAGGCATCTGAGCTCAAGATGAAACAGCAAACTTCACAGGCATCCCTCTTTTTTACAATTCTTGGATGCCTTAGGTTGTCAGTAATTCCACGGCCAGCAGAACAGCTATTTCACAGGACACTGTCCAGTTTGATGTGCTGGATGTTCAAACCTATCTATCTCCTCCTCCTCAATGTAATTTAAACTATGGTGTCTGTGTCTGGGTGGTCAACTATACTCCTGGAGCAGCACCAAGGCATCAGGAGTGACAGCAATAGGCAATGGCATGCCTGGAGGGATATTCTTAGGCTGATCTCTCACTAGCTCTTTTCTTTCTCAAAGGCAAAAGTTCCATCACAAGACCTCTGTGAAGCAAACTGAGCAATAGCAATGAGCCTAAAGCCCACACAGACAGAATTTGAGGAGCCTAAGTGGGTTGAGCAAATTCCTTCTCTTTCCACCCGCCTGGCTGCGGTGTGTTCCAAGCCAACACTCACCCCTAGCAGGGATGGGGGCTCCCAGCAGCACAGGGGGCTGCAGGAAAACCTCTTTCTTGATGGCATTTTATACACAGCACTCTGAGGTACTGAGCTACTCAGGTGCCCAAATGTAGATATGAACCTGTCTATTTCTGGTGTCACAACACAGTAGGGGAAGGCAAAATCACATGCGTCTAAATGTGTTTGAGGTTAATCTTAAACTGTGCACTGCAGGAGGTATTTGTTTATTTTTTTCTTAGGCTGTTTCCATAAGCAATTTATAGTTGACTACCAGAGTCTCTTTTTTCCCAGTTTCTAAGGAAAAATTCAAAGCTCTCATCTCTTTGAATGCCGTGGTTGACAAATCACTGGTACCATCAGCCTTTGCTGCATGTAATTTTCTGGGAAAGAAATATGATTTTCAAGAATAAACACTTACTAAAGGATTATTTGTTTAAACAGTTCACATTTTTCAGAAGGAATTATGATATTCATAAATTCAAATACAGTTATATGTTCTGAACAGTATATTCTCATTTTCTCAAGGCACCTGTTCTGCTAAACATACTTATTTACAGTGGTACACAGCAGGTGCTAATGAAGCAGAAATGTTACTTTATTGTGAATTTTAGCAAAATAGCACAAGCAAAGGATCAATTAGAATGTTAGATATTTCTGGTAGATTTTAAGAGTTTAGGATTCCTTTTGTTTTCTGCAGTGACATCAGTCTAAAGTCTGATTACAAAGAAAATCTATACTCAGTTTTCCTCTTTGTTTAACTCTGTTAGGGACACTGAAATTAACACACAGAATGTATTCATCTGTTCTTTCTTTTTTTTTTAATTTACAGTGGAAAAGAATATATGTAAATCCTAAAGACAGCTGATGGTAAAGCTGACTGATTAGCACACATTTTAAATATTTAAAAAATGGTAGAGCAACAGCTACAAAACTTCAGTTCCTACATTCCTTGCAAATGCAAGCTTCTTGCTGTTTTTGCTGGGCATTTCATATGTGTAAGGAATGTATTATGGAATCCTTAAAACCAAGATTATGATCATATCTGTGAATGCCAGTTTAAAACAAGGAAACACACTCTGTCAGCCAGAGGCTGTTAGAGGCACAGTCAGTCTAAGGACACACAAGTTTTCCAGTGGAGGCGGTGGTTTCTAATGGGCAGAATTTACTGCTCAATTTCATTGTTATGCAAGAGTGGCAAACCAGATTTAGCTGTTACTTTTTCAAAACAAATATAGCTCTACATTTTACACCTTAGTCTGTTCTTGCACTTGATTAAACCTTTATAAATAATTCCCCCCACCCATCCTACAAATGCTTTGGGTTCAGAGCCAGTGTCTGGTTCATAGCACAGGCTATTGGAATGAAACCAAGACACAAAATTCAAGCAGATTCTGTAACGTGGAAAATGCAGAGGAACTGAGGTCAGAAGTTTGACTTTTAAGTTCATTGTTACATTTTGTTACTCAAATGCTGTACCAGATGGCTTCATAATTCAGGTAGAAGAGACTCTTGAGATTGATTTTGATTTTATAGCCTTCTGAGTATTTGCTGAAAACCAAATCATGCTCCTAGGAGGAACTGAATAGGTTATGTAGCAGGAACCACTCTTAAGCTTCTAATTGGTATGAAGAGGAAATAATAGCATGTACTACTCCTGGTTTTCTAACAAGAATTAAAGCCATTGCATCTTTGTCACCTTTTTACAAATGATCAAACAAAATAGAAATGATCAGGCTTCCAGAGAAACTGTGGACTCCCAAAGGAGAAGCTTGTGTTGCAGCTCTACCTGTTTCAGCTATCCATTGATGGTCATCTCCACACAGCACAAATTATTTACAAAGGTCTAGACTGCCACATTTGGCAATCAATTTTTTGGTGCTTCCATACTGGAAATTTGGAAGAATCCATTCTTAGGGGTGCTGAACAGCGGCAGCCCCTACTGATAGTAGTTTATTCAAGAAAGTATTTTTTAAATTTAGTTAAAGATGAGATTTTTGTTCGCTTTCCTCGGGTGCAGCTCAGGAGAGTGACCACCTTCAAATGGACATAAGTGAAGCATCCCTGCCTCACAGTCATGATTTTCCTTGAATTTTAGCATGAATGCTTCTCTTGCTGTTTTAGTCCGCTAAAACCGAGTCCAAGAACTGAATGTAGTAAGATTAAGACTCTATAATAAATAATACACCAGAGTTTTATGACACAAAACAGTATTACAAATATAATTTACTCCAAGACATGGAATCTGATATTGCAAATAAATGCACAGGAAGTTCTTTGTGCATATTGGGACCTATGTGCATTCCTTACAAAATGCCAGCAATTAAAATGAAAAGACAACATGTATAGCAGCTTGACGGGGTTTTTTCCTAGTAAGTTGGATTAAAAGAAGTAGAATGTATTTGGCAAAGAAAAGCTAACCAGCTTTAGAAGACTGTGTAATCCAATTGCTAATAGATGATTTGTGATTGTTTTCTTGGCATTTCAGAAAATACATAAACAGCTTCCTATGTAGACTTAAGAGTGAAAAGGGAAATGACTGTATATTACAGTAATATGCCGAAAACTGCAAATTATTTTACAAAGGGGCAAACCTTGGAACTACTCTGTTATTACTGAGGTTAAACTTCCATCCTCTCCAGAACGAAACTTTGACTCAGTCAGGATTGAAGGAGTTGGCTCTAGAAAGAGCTGATATTATTAAGATTTTCTATTTTACTGGTGTTAATTAAGGGGAAAGATTTTTCCATCAGAAAGATGTTGTGCTTTAACATTCACATTTTCAAGTCCTTTTCTGATAAATGCTCCATAGAACTTTTTCTGCCTGTGTAACAAGCAGTGTTAAATTCACAAGAAAAACCTACCACCTACTGTTACAAAAGAAAAGTGGGACAGAGAGAATATGGGGTGACTGACGAAAAGAAGATGAGTGAACACGGCTGATGTTCACTGTCCTATTCCCACTGTCGGAAGCAGAGTATGAGGTCGTGATGGTTATTGGTCTGAACAGCATGAGATTTCTTATATTCCTATGGAATATTTCAGATGTGATTGGTACATAGCAAGAAAGTTTAACATAGTTAGGGACCACGTCAAGGATGAACGCGCACATTAAATATGCTATTTGTGGTACTAAGATTATTTGTTGTTTCAGGTTTTGTATGGAGCAATCTGTGCTTACAAAAACATACAGACTGTGCATGAACAAGAAGCCTGTATTTGAGATATGAAAAATTACCCCACTGGACCATCATCAATTTAAAACAGAGATTAATTTTCAGTGTTTCAGTCAGCTGAATGGAGTATTTTATCACTCTTCTACCACCAGTCCATGATCTCAGAAAATGTGAAGAATCTGGGAAAGAGCAATGTCAAGAGCTCCTTTAGACCTACATGCACCAATTGCAAAGGAAACCTGTCTCAGCACCCTCCTCACCAGTCCCAGTTCTTAACTAGACCCTGAAACTCTGTTAACAAGCTCATAATTGACTCATAATTCCATTGGGTTATTTGAAACTTCTTTCTGGAAAGAAATGGCTTTTTGAAAAACTTTCTCCTAAGGAATAATTCAGAGCCTTTAGATGATGATTTCAGTGGTTCTCTCACAGCTGGAACTCCCTGTTTGAACAGAAGTCACAGAAGTCTTGGAACACTCTGAATACTCTTGAAACAGTCCGAACACTCTGAAATGAGCTCTCCAGGTTCCAACATCTTCTCTAATCTGACTTGGAAGACACCTGCATTTGGCAGCCAATAAACATCAGCAATTATATTCTTGTTTCCACTTTTCCTGTTTTCTGGTGTATACAGCATTCAATTTCCATCTCTGATAAACAACTTTCTGCTGCTCAGGCTCACAAGGGGCAATGAGGACCTTTCCTTAAACTCAGTACTACATTTCAACATTCTTCATGAATTTTTTTCAGAGGCAGTGCAGAAATAAATGACGTCCCACTGTACTTGATTCAAAGTAATCCCTAGAAATCATGGAGACATGGAGTCCTGGGACAGCAGCGCTATTATTGCTCACTAACAGTGCTTGAGAGAATATGAAGTACTGGGACAGAAGCGCTCTGTACCTACACACAATACTGAGCTCTTTTTGTTCAAAGGCTGTCTTAATTTTCTCATTGAAGATATCCCAAAACCTCAAATAAATTAATTGTTAGAAGCAACTTACATTTTCCTTTTTTTTTTTGTTTTGTTTGACCTTTGTTTCTGGGCTTGGGGAAAATACCAGTCAAAAGGACTTTTTTGTGCATAGGGTGAGCTGTTTTATATTTTATAGGTGATACGCATTCCCACTATTAGATTTATACTGGAGAATGAGAGAATATAAATGTATTTAATTTATTTTAATCTGTGTTAAAGCCATCTTCTTACAGCCATAGCCATACTTATACACAAAGTACATTTCCTAATTGTACATTTGTTCTTTCCATATCTATAAATTCCAAAAAATACATAGGGATTATATATATATTTTATATATATATATATACACACACACACATATATATATATAATACATAGTCTGTGCTTCAAAAACCTTTCCTGCTAAAATTAATACATTATTACACTGCAAAGGAATAGAAAAGAATGTTTCTAAATAAGTATAAAAATTAATCAGTCAAAGAGGTTAATATCATTTATACTCAGATAAGCTAAGATAATGAAATGTTCCTCTACCAGTATCTAGACCAACCATGAATAATAGGCTTTAACCAGCCCTTACCAGTTTTATCTAGTGCTTAAAATTTTAGTCTGTCTTCCATAGTAAGTATCAAATATTTTTTTCTATGATGACTCAGTAGTATTTATTAATTGTTTAGATAATTGCAATTGTAAATGGAATGCTTCACTGATTCAGTAATTAGGGAGTCTGAATTTGAAATAATTTATTAGGTCTTAATTTATGTGCTGTGAAATCTGTTAGATCATTTGCTAGTCAGTATGTTGTCTAGAATAAAGGCATTTCTACAAAGGGATTTTAGGGTGAGGGTCACCAGTATAATCAGAAACATACTCTGTCTGGCCTCCAGCTAAAGATTATATGCTTTTAAGTGCATTTCTGTTTTGCAAAATGGCCTTTTGAAGACTTAGCCATTTCAACAAAATTCCTTTTTTCTATATAAAAAGAGAAAAAGCAATTATTTTGCACTGTTGTTTGACTTCCCACCACCACAACCCTTTCCCCTAGATATAGATGACCCAGCTGATCAAGTGTGAGAAGTACATAGTTTTCTGCACTGACTTCTCTGAACCTCCGGAATGAAATCTTCAAAGTTAGAGGAAAAAGTTGGCATGAAGACTAAGCAGGGATGTGATTAAAGATTTGGAGTTACCCACACAATAAATTGAACCAAACTAATTTTTGTCATGTACAAAGGCATACTTATGTTTTCCACAATGTATGGAAGGAAGTGACATCAGTTGGTGTTCAATGCTAATTTATTGTATTCATACATACGTTTATTGTAACAGAGGATTTGTCAGTGTGTTCACTATAAAAAAAAAACCCAGCCAGGACTGGAGCTTTTTTGTTGTTAAGCTCAACTGTTACAAATGATATTTGACTGAAGCCTCAAAGCTTGTCTGCTTGTACATGATACTCTGAAATTGAAACCTTACACTTTGAACATCTTGAGAAATGTACATGTAGAGGGGTTTAAGGAAAAACATGGGGCTGCTGAATATATTGCTTTGGACAGGATTTATCTGACAAAATATATGTGTCTATACATCAATACAGATGTATGCAGCTGTCTATATTATAGACTTATGTAGATGTCCATAAGTAGATGTCAGTATTTCAATTAATCACATACTCTATATAAGCAAAGAAGAGAGGTGTAATTCCTTTTAAACCAAAGACATCACCTATAGAGCAAGATATCATGTCATAGGTACACCTAAGAATATCTGTAAGAAGGGAATTAAAGGTGACTGAGTTGCAGTCATATAAAGTGAAGTGAAATGATTTTCGCAGGAGTGACCTGAAGTTTAATGCTATTAAGGTGTTTCTTTTATCCAGGGGATTACCTGTTTAGCTTTTTTCCCCCCCTTGATAATGACTTTTCTTTTAATAGTCAAGGAACATATTCTCCAGTAATCTCACATATAAGTATTTTGTCTCTGGACAAAGATGTAAATTACCATATTTTGATCTGTGGCCATGGTCAATAAATGTGCATATTCAGCTTAATTGTCTTCAGTGAAAATAATAAATTTAAAATACAAAACAGGGGCAAAAGTCTGAGCCTTTCACTCCTCTTTTATTTTTCTTTCCAAAACTAACTCTTCACATAGTTACAGTTGTGACCTATTCAACTTTCCTTTACTCTATAGCGTGTATTCAGCAGAAACTCCTAATGAACAACTCTCCATGAATATCAATGGTTCAATAAACAGAAGTGATAAGCATGTTTTTTTTTCTGTCAGAAGTCTTTTTCTGGAGCCTGGAGAAAGCTAAAAATAAGTGGAGTGGGTTATTAGGAAAAGGAAGAAAATGTGCACATTGGAAATAGAGCAGGGTAAAACACAGAGGGAGAAACACAAGTAGTAAACATACGAAGAATAATTGTAAATGGGGAACATAAAGAATATGGAAACACATTTAATTGAAATTTATTTGTGCAATCATTTAAAATTTCCCTCAGATGCAATTCAACTCTTGGTTATATTAATAGGATCTGCTGAAACCAGTGGGATAATAATGAAGGGCAGATTTTCTCTCTCTTAAACTAAATGAGATGGTCGTAGTGTCAGCACAATCTGCAACCAGTGAACTTTTCTTGTCTACGAGTTCTAAGATTCGTTCCTAAAATGATCTCTAAGAAGGCAGGCACAGGAAAGACATTAATAATTCCAAAGACAACTGTTCTTCATGTCATGATATTCCAAAAATTTACTTTATCAGAATGACTAAAGCAAACCAGAAAAACTTTGGATTGGGAAGCAGTTGTCAGAAGTGTCCTTTAGGAGTTTGTGATTTACAGCTGAATTTTATTTCATAATTTTATAAGTAATTCCTTAAAGAATCATCACATGTCCTTCTCTCAATACGTCTCATTAAATTTTACCTTCTTTAGGAAAATCTAAGCAAAGCTACCTGCACAACATCAAAAGCTGAAGTAACAATATGGACTCCCTCGGACCAATAAAATGCTTATTGGGAGACAAAAATCGTGATTATTTCTCTTACATACTTGCTTTTGTTCCCTACTTGACTTGCTGCTTCCTACAGTTACTATATTACCTGGATTCCCAGGGGTTTTCTAACTCTCAGCCAATAATCCTTGCCAAGGAGGAGGAGGAGGAGGGAGTGTTACATTTCTGTGAGAATCTTTGCAGTTTGTTGCCACTGAGAGAATTGGAGCAATTTGGCTTTGAGGAAGTGATTTATACACACACATCCATCACATATAACCTGCTCTGCTCTGTTAACTCTCTGTTTGATCTCTGGAGGGTTCAGTAGATTAGGGAGGGTCTTCACACAGAGGTTTCATTAACAACCAATCGCTTAACCTGGCATGACTCCTGTTTGTGCATTTGGACACTTTAAAGGGGGAAGAACAAGGAAAAAAATTGTTAATGGGGATCATTATTTCCCAGTTCAGGAAACACCAATCGTGCTGTTAGAGAGAATTTGCTTCTCATTTCCTTGATTTTATGTTTTAGACAGTGTAGAAAACAGAACTGAGGTTTACAATTTGAGCCATTCAAAAACGGTGATCACAATATGTGAAATCTGGCAGCATAAAGTATATTAGTAATCAAAGAGCATGAATTTAATTAAATTCATTATTTAATTAAATATCCAGCCATAAGCCATGGAAATTTGAACATTACAATCCAGTTTAATGAGATAGTAAATGCAGGCCAAGCAATTGCACTTTTTAAATATTCCAGATTAATGGGTTTCTGGTTACTGTCTCTTGTTTGTCTGTTCAGAGTGGGAGAAGGAATTTGATCGAGTCAAAGGCTACTATAAAACAAAGTTAAAGAACAAAGTCAGAATCATAACACAATATGACTATTCTTGTTATCAGTGGGGAATTTTGAAATATTAGCAACACACAGTTTTGGAAAACATCATCCAGAGTGGCAGCAGTGACTTCTCAAGCAAGCACAGTGCACTGTGTCTCTGCACTCTCTTACAGAAAAGGCATATTCTGTTAATGAAAGGATTAAATTTAGTACTTTATGATACCCCTAGAGACTAAATGACTGGTTTTAAACCAGCAAAGTGCTTACCATAGTTTTACAGTTACCAAACTAGTAAAATCACATGAAAATTGCTAATTGCTTATTGAAGTCAAGAACATGGAAGAAAATAGATAAGTATGAGTGATTTTTGGGAAAATATGTGGAGAAAGTGGACAGAGCAACGGTCGGGATTCATGAGTTGCAGCTACAACAGCAAGACAAAAATTTGGCAATGATTATTAATATTTATTTCAATAACAAAATATGAAGAACAGCATTACATTCTATACAAGTTGTCATAATATTTGAATGCTTAATTATTATCTGTTATTAATGAATAACAGTGGTCCAATACATCCTAAACTCTGCCTTTCCCAAGCTCTCTAATCCCTCACCCCCCATATGTCCAGAAAAACAGATGTGCTCTGTAACATGCCCTGATATTTAAATGATAACAGACTATTTAGTACAAAGCTTTGGAAATTTACTCTCTCACATTAAGATTACAATGCAAGCCTCAGTGTACCTGGTGGGATTTATCCTGTGAAAGGGGAACAATACACAGTGACATTTGCAAATGTGGTGATAACACAGAAGAGAGAGAGAGACTGGAGGGAAAGACTAGATTTAGGACTTCATGGATAAAAAGCAGCAACCTTAAATGTATATACAATTTTTTTGGTAGTCTGATGCTTTTCCTGCAGAAATTGTTTCCTGTGTTTCCTTTACCTTTCCTTACCTTTCCTTTTAAGCCTTTTCAAGAAACAGTCCAACGGTCAGTTTCCCAAAATGAGCAGTGTCTTTCTCATAATAGCAAAGGTATGAGCACAGCTATAGTCTTATATGATCAAACAAAAGATTCTCCTAATCCAATAGAAAACAGAAAACTTCGTATCCATCACAATGCTTTTGTTATTATTAACATTAATCACATCCTTGGATATATGTTTGTTATCTATATAGAGATATCCATAACCAGATAAAACAGCATATATCCATATATTCTTTATAAAATGTTGCATTTTCTTCTCTTTTCTATGGTGATGAATCCCACAATGGCAGCAGCAACATTCAGAATTCCCCTTCACCTTTAACACTGCTGACATTCCACCCCTGCTCCTCTGAGTTTCATGTGTTTCACATACTATCTGTTGTCCTGTGTTATAGTTAAATCAAAGCTCTGTGTACCTGGGGCTGACTCTACCAGCACACTACCTGGGACAAGAATCTTTATCCGTTTTTAGGACACAGACTGACAAGCTGCATGTTTATTTCAGTTTTGGTGAAAGTAATTTTATTCCTGTATTAGAAGACATGGAAAGAAAAAGGTTGTGATCTATGATTTCTGTATTTATTTTATGTCTTTTACATATTTGTGGGAGATTGAATAGCATGCAAGCAGTGGGAGATTAAAATCTTAAAATATTAAAATCTTTAGCAGTTTTGTAAAAGGAGTGTATTTTCCTTTATAGAGTCTTTCCCTGGTAGTATCTTTGAGCTTATGAAAATCACTGTATATAGTATTTGTTTGTCTATTTGTTTGTTTGCTTAAATCAAGCTTTCCATGATGATTAACATGAACAGAAGCTTTTGGAGATTTTATTGCCAGAATAAGGAATGTCTCCTCTGATCTCTCCTGTAACAGATTTTATATCTAGCGCCTCATGAAACAGAAAGTACATTGCAATGAAATATTGGAGATTATTTTCATTATGAAGTTACAAAAGCCAGATATTAATTTCTGTATTTTCTGGTCATGCATTACTGGTATAACATGAACCTTTTATTACCTGTTTTAACCTGACATTTCATAGTGGTTTATACAAGGATTACCATCAGATGTTGAGCATTACGATGCATTGGCTTCTTAGATTTACCTTTAACTGAATGTGTCTCCAGTCTCAACAAAAAGGAACTGAGGTGCAATACTGAAAAGAAACTGTTAATCCAGCTGGGCAGATGTACCCAACAGAGAGAGAAATGCACTGCCACAAAGAGATAAAGGACACACATAATCTTCTGTCTGAAGCTAGGTACACTCAACATGGACTTTTGCTTTAGAAATTAAGACACAGATAGCATCCATTTTCTATAAAAGATGGTATAAGATTTTCCTTTTGTTGTCTGCCAAATGGACACCCACCTTCACCCGCAGCCAGCTCACACTGTGTTGAATCAGGGATTGATGCAGAGATGGAAACAATCAAGGGGAGCTGTGAACACTGCAGCCTATTTCAAAAGCATTCCTTTTCCAGGCCATCAGCTGCAGCAGCAGCACAGGAAGCCTTCCCCGATTTTACCACTACTGAGCAGCAGCTTGATGGTGTTTATGCATGGCAGGACCCCACCAGCGAGGAGACCTGCAGCTCCGGAGCACCAGAAGTGACATTCAGAGAAATGGTACAATTGACAATGGAGCTGTTCATGGCACCAGGGCTGCAAGCCCATCAAGCTAGCCCTCTATCATGTTTATTGCTCTTCATTCAGCTTTAAAGAGGCTTTTTTCATTCTGAACAATTTAGCTGATATATGTGCTTTTCTGATATTTTTCTTGTTCAGCAAATGAACATTGGGTTTGACAGACATCAGTGGGTCTGAGGGTTCATGGGTTACATTCATCTTAAAACAATGCTACAAGGCTTATCCAATGCTTCAGCACAGGCTGTCAAACATGTTTGTCCTCCCCATCACACTAACTAAAGCTGTTGTGGCACTGGGCTCTTCGTGTCCCCTTTTCAGCTCTGTTAAGGGTCTTTTATACTTCCACGTCATAATATCTGATGCTGAAACCATACAGAAAGAGAAGTCTTATGTGTGGCCTCCAGGTGAGCCTGTAACATCACAAATAAAATGTTTACCTCAAATCTCACCCTCTTTCACTTGTGTCCTCTGACAGTGCAGCTCTACTCCTGGATTTTACAGTGATTTCCATGGCAAATAGACATCAAAAACAGGAACAGGGTTTTCCTTGATCCTGTGAGAAAGCAAGGTGGGGAATCTGAAAACCATTATCAAAAGATCAAGATCTGCAAAAAAAAAAATAAAATATTAGTAGCAGTAGTGAAAATGCAGAAGAATTTCCCAAGGACTTCCAAAATGCATTAATGAAAAAGTTTCCACTGCATGTTCAGTTGATGATGATGTCAAAATATTTTCCATTTTAGTAGTAACTCGGAAAGGTGTTAAAAAGTAGCTCCTGAATGCAAACATTGGAGTGTCCAAATAACTTCCTTTAGAGGTTTCAGAGACAGCTTGAGAAGGAACCTTTTGGACCATTAATGTTTATTTTAAATACATCATGAAACAATAGAGAAATTGAAGATATTTTAAAAAGGCAAATAAGACAACCTAGGTAATGATACGCCTGGCACGCTGACATTGATCCTAAACAAAAGATCTGGCTGGTGCAGGACTTGATTAATAAAGGAGGAGAATATAGTTAATGCCATTCAGCATGGGTTTACATCATGCTAAACTGGTAGGTTTTATGATGAAATTACAAGTTTCATTTAAAATGGAATAATGGAGAAATAATATATTTAGATCTCTTTACAGTATTGATTTGGAACTCCCTTATTTATCTATTTATTTATTAAATAAGAAACTATGGTGACAAAGATGTAACATAGCTCATATCAGTAAAATTATGTGACTGACAGGTCTCCAAACACACTGCAAATGGTCATACATCTTTGGGGGGTTTTGGATCCCCACAAGTTATTTGTATCAAAAAACAGAAAAAAACCCCAGAGTGGTACAAGCTACCTCATAACCCAACCACAAACAAGATTCTTTCCTCTCTACCTATCCCTTAGACCAATGAACCTTTAACTCTGCGCAGTTGTGCTGGGAGGTGAACATGTTCTCTCCCAAAACTAGTTTAAGGCTGATTAGGTGGTGTAATCTCTTGTGACATGGGAGAAAAGGATTTTAAACCTCCCAGGCAGAGGAAAAAATGTGCTTTTCACTCTTCTGTACCTTGGGTAATGCTCCAACCACCCATCTACAAGGCAAAAGCTATCACTGGTGATGATACCACTTCTTTGATGAGAAAGGAAAGCATGTTGCGACATTTGATGTGTAACACAGTTATCTGAGAATACCCCCATCAGACATTTTCTAAAACTATCTGCAGGCAATTTAGACAGAGAAAGAGAAAACATTTAGCTTGTCCTTCTTGAATATGCACTGAACAGGCTCCAGCTTCTCCGCTGTCCTATTGATCCACTTTTGGTCACTTTCTGAAGGAAGACTTCAGGCTCCTGAAAGCCTTGCAGTTCAGTAAAGAAATTATGTGCAGAACCAAGACAACTTTGGACTTAGCATCTGAAAAATAAATTTCAGGACATCAGGAACTGAATTTCAAAACCAAGTTACACTTCACTGCTGTTTTAGGTCTTGTTCAGAATCCCTTATGTTCTATCATGGGTGCAATTTTTACCTTGTAATCAATTAAAAAATGCACTTGGAAGAAAAAAACTCAATAGAATAAACCCATGTGTCTTTTCATACAGATTTGAACATTGTCCTCTCTGATCATGTGATTTTCAAAAGAGAAGCATATTATTAAAAAAATGTGCATTAATAAAATTATCTATAATTTTGCATCATTACATAAATATAATTATATCCAGTAGGCAACTTCCCATAAATCTGAAAACTAAAATTTTAAATCTATATTTTCACTTTTCTCTTTTAAAAAAAATTAAACTTCACAGACTGAACTTACATATGGTTCTTCCTAGGTCAGTGCAAGATTAGACAGAGCAGACAATCCAGTAGGACTCAGCAGGGGTCTTGAAAACCCTGAAGAATATCAAACAGACCAGAATTTCCTACCTGAGCTTCACAGTGCTATGGTTTTACATTTTATCCAGACCCTTAGCTTTATTTAAATGGGATTTTTTGATTGCATCTATAAAATATTTAAGTTTAATATATACAGCATCATTATCCTACATTGTGAAAAGCATAAAAGCATATGAAAGTAATAGCTTTCTTGACACACAGGACGATTAATGTGCATGAATTGAATTTTTCTGTGTTCTATGAACTCACATTTCATGGAGACACCAAATTTATAGGTAGAAAAAATCTTTAATCCAGTTTGAACTTCATAGAAGCTTAACATAGAAACATGAGGGATGTGTACTCCTAGAATCACCTTTGCAAATTAAATTTCAAGACGGAGATCATTAGGAGCATGCTTGCACGAGTGATGTTTTTTTATTAATGCTACAATTTTATTTTGCACATGAGAGTTTGGCGTTTCCTGTCTTGCTTCAGAAAGTTAAGTTGCCATGAATGTTACTGAAAAAAGCTTTTTTAAAATTGTTTAACAACATAGAAAGCAATGTCATCAGCAAATCAGTATCTTCTAGACTTCTATGACTCAAAACTTCCATGAAAATATGTGTTGCTAAAGGCAAAAGTATTTACAATCTATTATCATTAGCATCTTTAAATAAATCCCCTGTATTGGTAGAAAAACCAACAGTACATAGCACCACTATCACACAGCCCTTTTGGGGTACCTCCATGATCCTGATGCCACCTACCTATAAGGCACAGTGGCACACAAAGACTTCATAAAATGTGACCATCCAAACTGCTTCTCACTTTTTGAAATAGATTTTTGAATAGTTATTTCTGAATTTTTCTCCAGTACTTATGTAGAAAGTCAGCTGGATTCCAATAGTTATGTAGTTCCCACTGCACTCTTTCAGCATGTCAGCAAAAGCAGCGTTTTATTTGGCTACAATTCCTTAGCTAAGTATTCCTTAGTTGACTTGGAACAAATAAAAAGACAGCAAAGGAATGCTGAGGCAAACTAAACTATCCAAAGGTAATTTTTGAAATTTTCCATTTTGAAAACATTTGCAAACATATATCGGTGTAATTAAAACTCACATCCAGTACAACAGCAGAAAATGATGCCTAAAGAAGAGCTATAATTCTGTGTGAGGGTCCCTCTCACAGACAGGCTGCAGTGTCATCTCCAGCTAATACAAGGGAGCAGTCAAGAATGTGATCTGTCTGGGAATCTCAGTGGCAATAAACCAGACTGCATCCTCCCACTCTTCTTTAAGGATGTATCAACATGCACTTTGTTAACAAAAATCAGCATTCCCTCATATTCCCCCCACTTGTCCAGGAGACTTCGTTTGGCACGAAGCATGATTGGTCCTGGTCAGACCCATCCACGCTGACCTCTTGTTCCTAATCTGTCAGTCTGGATACCCAATAAAACACCACTTGCTCACTCTGCCCTCAACTGCTACTTCTGAACCAGAGAACAAAGGAAAAGGAAAAGCTGGAAACGGACTTTTTACAATGACGTGTACTGATAGGACAAGGGGAAATGGCATTAAACCGAAGGAGGGAAGGTTTAGATCAGATATCAGAAAGAAATTCTTTACTCTGAGGGGGGTGAGGTACTGGCACAGGCTGCTCAGAGAAGTTTTGGCTGCCCCAGCCCTGGTAGTGCTCAAGGCCAGGTTGGATGGGGCTCTGAGCAATCTGGTCCAGTGGAAAGTGTAAAGGCTCTAAGGGCAGGGCATTAGAACTTGATGATCTTTAAGGTCCCCTCCAACCCAAATTTTTCTATGAATCTGTGAAAGTTTGCAAAACAAAAAAAACCCCAAATAAATAATCAAATCAACCTTGCAACCTTTTTCTAGACCTTTACAAAGTACAAACTGTGCCAATCTGACCTTTGCTGTAAGAGAAAATATAAACCAAAATGTAGTCCCATGCCTAGTCCTTGGCTGTGTGACATGCCACACCTTAGCACAAGAGGGAATTTAGTGAGTCTTTCAAACACCAAAACCACACACAGAGCCAGCCAACTAACCTGCAATTTAGCTATTCCCATAAGTTCTTGTCAGTGTGCACAAAGTAGTGTTATCACCTATAATTGACTAGAGGACTTCAATTATGCTGGTAAATTTAGCAATAATTGCACATCTTTGCCACCATTCAGGCATTGCCTCTCAGGGCATGGAATCTGTTTATACTCACTTCCAACAAATTCAGCCTTCACATGTTTGCTCAGCTACGTGGGTTCATCTAACCATAACGACCTCATTAGTTAGGAGAAGTGCTCCATGAAACAGTATCGTGAACCACGCCTTGGTTTCTCAAAGAAACTAGTGTATCTAAAGGACAGTTTACTTGGCACAGAAAGAAAAGCACCTTTCTCCTCCTGACACAACAGAACTTACAAAAAAATTAATTTCCTCTGGCATAGGAAATGGGTTTTGTGGTGGATAGGGTGGATGCTCAAAGAAATCCAGGATCATTTTAAACTCATTTCTTTCTTCATTATGCTCATCATTTCTTGACCTCAACCTTCCTGCTTGTTCCTTCAAAAGAATATTTTTGAGTCTAAGAGCTCATATCATTCCCTACTGGGAGAGCAGTGAGGAAAATGAGCCACAGGTGCTCATCACCTCACTTCAGGAATCACCTCATTTAGGCATCACTTCACTTTAGGAAAGCTCTCATCTACCACAGTGACAAAACAAGAGCTTTATAAGAATATAACAGACTGTGCTGTGTGATTCACCATCTTTTTCCCCAGTCAAACGCAAAGGCAGTGCTTACTTTTAATTTTACTCCAAATGAAAGCTATTTGCATCACTGCATCAAACTAAGCCTTGGCTGGGCTACCCTTGCCCACTGTTATCTTTCCCCTCCATTTTTATTCTTGTTAAAGCAACAGATTAAATTATTAAAACTAAAGCAAATTCCTTGACATTGGTCCTATAAAATGATACATGAATAATACTTTTTACTACAAAAACTCTGCAAAATAGAACCTTATAAAATCTGTGCAGCAAGCAAAACAAAGTACTTGCTGACACAATAAAAAACCACACTTAACTATATAGCTAAGACAGGGCAAGAACACAAGTAACACTGGAAATTGTTTCTCATAGTAGCAGCACCTCTGGAAATTAACTCCTTCTTTAAAAGGAGTTTTCTTTCTCCACATCAAACACTTGTCAGGAGTGCTGTGGCTGCTCTCTTAGGAAACATAACCACCTCTGCAAGACCTAATTTCTGCGTGAAGGTTAATTAGTTTAATGCAGGAAATTGTCTAGTGGAGTTGGGGATTTCTTCTTCAAATAAATGAGTTAGAGGCTTGACTTTGGTAAGTATTGCCTGAGAAATTGTGGCTGTTGAATGTGACGCTTTGAACAACAGGGCATCACTATACAAAAGGAGAGACAATAGCATCCCACAAGCTCTACCTGTGTTAGCAATTTGTGAAATTTCTTATTAAACAATTAAAAGCACTAGAATAGCCTTATTTGGGGGTGGAATTGCTTCCTGCTTACTTTTGTTACACTCTTTGTTCAATACAATCCTAATGTGAACCAGAATGTAGCCAAGGTTGGGATTTGTGAATGAGCTACAGAGATTGACATCTTGTTGAAACACAGATGCTTCAGTGAGAGGATTTTTCATCATAGCATAGCAAACCTCACTATTTTAATTTGCTCAGACAATAGCAGTATGCAAAAGAGTAAAGAGAATTTGTATTTGCTGCATATTGATTTCCACAGTCAATATTATCACATACATTTAAGATTGTAAGACACCGATCTCTGAAGATCATAACCTTAAAACCACAGAATATTTGGGCACCACAAACCTAATTACCCCAAATCATGTCACTTATGGAAACACTTATGTAGAAGATTATTTTCAAGCTGGCAATTTAGGTCTCAGTCGGGATTTGATTTGCATTCTTTCCTTAATTTATGGAATTTGCATTTCTTCCCCATCTTCCCCTGATACATTTTCCTCCCAGTCCATGGTTGATTTTCAAGAGCTGTAAACTGAAAGACACCATACAAACAATCCTGTTGATATAGGAGTAAAAGTTCACTCACTTTTCATCAGTAGGGTAACAGGAGAGACAACTGGATGCACACAGGGTCTAACAAGTAGAAAGGTCACTTTACTGGATGCCTTACAAAAAAAGGAGACAACGTCAAGGGAGTATTGCATAGGCTTGATGAAAACATTTCATACACAAACCCGGATTTCTGATTGTTTCAGTAGCCTGTGCAGTGTTTACTTGGACAGTTTCCCAGGGGTTTCCTGCTTTATTAAGGAGACTGCATCCTGAAGCACAGCATTTACATACATTACTTACACGATTAATGAGATAAGCAAAACACATGGAGGAAGCCTCTGATACCACAGACATTATTCAGAAGAAAACCCCAAGTTTAATAGGCAAAGATTAACAACAAACTTTTTCCTTCTTTTGATATAAAGACTATTTTTAAGCCATCAGGAAAAGCTGTTTGCACATACATGCCAGAAAAGTTAAATCTTAGCAAGAAAATACAGAAAAAATAGGTATATTTACCATATACTAAGCACTACTTAGCTTTACAAACTTGGACTAAATGTAGTCCCTGGTTAAAAGCACCACCTGGCAAAAATGGCTGTTGGCAAAACTCCTAACCAAAGTTTGGGCTGCTGACAGAAAACCACAGATGACTTCAGACTATTTTACAATTTTTAAACTGAATTTAAATTCTGTTCTCACTGTTTTAGGCCATCAAAAATATCAGAAAAGATCAGTGTTTAGAGATGAAAAGACTATCTTTTTGTAAAATTTACTTATGTTTAACCATTTCAGCCAAACATAGCTTAAATTCTTGTTACAAGGAAGAGAAATGCAAGATTTTTTTTTTTTTTCCAAAAAAGGTTAAGACTCAATAAACCCCCTCAAACCTATTATTGCATTTGGTACAGGGCTGGTTAAAGTGTAACTGCATATGCTGTATTCTAACAATTCCCTACTTCTTATTTTGAATCACGTCACTAAAAATACCATTATTGTTCAGTGGAACTGCAATAACCAAAAAACAATCACAGAAGCTTTTTAGTAGAATAGAACACATTGCCTAAAACCTAAGTAACAGAGTGGCTACTCATAATACTGTTATACACCAAAGTGCCACAAATGCCCCTAAAAGCAATTTGGATATAATTTTTATTATTATTTTGTTACCCTGCATGTTATTCTTCATTACTTACACAATAAATTGAACTAATTTTAACACAATTACAGCTTTGGTTAAAGGATGCTGGTTCCCAGCAAGGCATCTGTGGAAGGATGGTTTTAATTGATACCATCCAAATCCTCTATGAATTTTGTGTATTGCAACAATCAACAGACAGAAAAAAGTTACCACTGGACAATTCCACAACATTTTAGTGCTATCCAAATACAGCAAACTGAAGAGGTAACACAGTTTATGAAATGTAAGTACTATGACATTTCCATGTGTTAGAATTTTTATATTCAACTGTATTAGACGCATAGGATGGTTTAAGTTGTCTAAACACAAGCTTTTGCTGCTGTTTAGATGCTCTAGGCTGCCTGAATTTTCTGTACAGCACTGGTAGGTCCAACATAACACATACAGAAAGGAGACCTGTAATTGCTGGAGTGGCAAGATTATCCTGTCACCCACAACAGTGTTAGCTCAATGTTAGCTAGAATCTGAATTCCAGCAATCTGTTCTCCATGTATGAAGTTAGCTGTTTGTATTTTTAATTTTTCTGCTAAATATTAAATAAAGAAAATCCCTCCAGGACAAGAGAAATATTCTGCTATACACCCTAGGCACTCCAGTAAGCAGTGGTGCTCAGCTGTCATGGGATATTCTTCATGAATGCACCTTTATGTTCTCTGATAATAACAACTATTATTAAAAAGACTAATTCATTCATGTGCTGAATATCTTGAAACAGCCTTTAACATATTACTGCTGCAAAGATATTATGACAATTCTTGCCAGTCTTGGCTGACATTCAGCAGATTGCTATGTCTCTTTACCTCAGTTTCTCCATCTGTGGATCTGGACACATTTGTGAGAAACTAAGAGCTACAGACAAAAATCACTGCAAGAAGCACAGTGAGTTTTAGACAAATTTAATAAGAAGTGCTAAAGAGCGTGCTCATCATTCACTAAAGGCATTAGTATCTGCAACAAGTAGCAACTTTGAAAAGCAACAACTTTTTGCTTTCAAGCAACTGGTGGAAAAAGTATTATTGTTTAGAGGATTCCTTATACAAGACAGGTTTTGCTCTCCCTCACCCCTTGCCTAACTTCATTTTGTCTACAGGCAAGTGTTGGTGTAATTGCAGTGATACAGGGTTTCTCAAAGTGCCCCTAGCTGTTACACTTTTCCCTACTGACAGAGGTGCAAGGCAGAGGGGTACACACTCCTTTGAATCTTTCACCCATTTTTCCCTTTTCTTATGTATATCTAATCTATTTGAGATGCGGCTATTTTGCTAACTGGCTTAAGCAGGAGCCCAGCTTACTACATTATACAGATATTCACATATGGTAGTGACCACAGGCCAATTACCTCTTCAAACAGACCAGGCACGTTTATTTGTATGTGTGATTCCATAAACATGAGAAGACTGGAGCACAAGTCTGTGTTGCCAGCAGCAATTTTGTCTGCTTTCACAGTAGCAAAACAGAACCATACCTAAAGCGTAAGAGACCAGCAAACTCCTCCTGCCTTTGGAGCTTGCTAAAAGGGGGCCCCAGCTCAGCAGCTTGGACACTGAGTGGCAAACACCATCTGTATCCTTTTCCCTTCCATAAAAGGAACCTTTATAGGACTGTAAAGGAAAACAAAGAAAGATTACTACCAGTAGTTATAAATGAATAGTTAATCATCCAATAAGAATGTGAGTTCTCTCAAAGATATTGTACTAAAGCAAATTAGTCAAAAATACAAAGCTATTGAACAATGGTACTCCAATAAGCAAGTGATAAACTCAAAAAACCAAACAAAAATCTCACCCTAAGCCAACTTTATAGCTATTATTCAAATATAACTAGGGAAAAAAAAGGTTAAAACTAGAATTTATATTTTGTTCATTTTAGTCAGGCCAATTGTGAATTTCCCTCCATAGCCCTTCCTTTTGGTCAGAAAAGCTGAAGCACAGCAAGAATGCCTACATGGGATTTGCTTACACAATTCTAAAGCCAGTAAATTGCAACAAATACTGCCAGGGGCACTTATGAAAGCCTATTTTTTGGTTATTTTCAGATCCCAAGCCCTAGAAATCAGCACTGAGAAGAAAAATAAACAGAGTTTTGACATGTACAGTAGCAAGAATTAGCGTTGTACCCAGACAAGGAACAAGCCCTTTAAAGCACAAGTTAGTGGATTAACAATCCGAACAGCTCACACTGCCACGTTTATTTAAGCTGCAACAAGAAGTCAGGCAGTGAAGCAAGAGCCCTGCATTGTGAGTTTGAGCTCCACACAAACAGCTCTAACAGCTTTAAGTTCTTTTTTGTTTAGGAGTTTGTTTGTTTCTAAAGAGAAAAGAAAATAGGGAGAATGTAATTGACCCAGTTGGAAGCAGCAGGCTGGCGTAGGAAAGGCGATAGGCGAGACATGAGCACCCCCACGAGGCAGTCAAAGCACCTTCGGAACTTGCAGCCCCAGCACAAACATACCGTACGCAGCTGCAGAACAGCCTGCACACACATCTACACTCAGGGATAAACACAAAAATTATAGGTAATTTGTTTTCTGCGAGAGAACTTTTTTTGGATATCACTTGGAGGATTCCCATGAGGTGTATAACCGCATCTGATGCTGAAAATTTTTTTCTTAGGTATCTATTGACTTTTATCTTCCAGTACGAAAACATCTTCATAGCTCGACTGCTGTGAAAGCAAGTCAAGAGATGGTTCAAGAGAGGTAGTTAAAGCTTTTACCTGGAATCATGCCAGTCTATCTAGATATGGCTTATCACTTTCTAGGTGTAAAGACATGCTCATTCTCAAATAAAAATAACAAGAGGCAGGGAACATCATATCAGGGAAAATTATCTGAAATTAATTCAGCTATTTTATTTTTTTAAAGATTATTTTTTAAATAACCATATTGCTTTCCTGAAAAAATGCGAAGTTTTCCACGTAGCCCATCTTTTTAGTGGTTTAAGAGAGCTCTAACTGGAAGTAATATAAAAACCCCAGACTAGATCCGCCAAAACAATTACAAGCAGTTTAGATGCTATCTTATCTAAATACATTTCCTAGTGATTACTGATTAGGACAGTGGGGATTTTCTGCCATTTAGCACAAGGTACAGTTAAATTCTTGACGTCTCACACAATCTTTGAAGTCTCTCAACCAGAAACTCCCCCTGTACCTCTTTCATGCTATTATATTTGAAGGCACATCAGCAAAACCCTTCTGAAAGCAAGTATACATAAGGCAGTGTAGTAATTTCAGCTCCAGCACCAAGAAAATATAAATTTTAGGTAAGAATTGGCATGCTTAGGTTACATGCCTAAAGCAATTTACATTTTTAGCATAATTTTTTTTCAGTCCTCAACAGTCATGATTTATAATTATTCACTGAAGTTTGGCTAGCCAACACCAAATCTTGAAAGGTATCAGCACTTGGAACATGTAGCAAACTTAGAATGTTACATTTCAACAAAAAGATCAGTGCTCCTAAGACTTTGCTTCCATCTATCCAACATCTTCCTGTGATTTAAAAATATTTCCCAAGATATATGTCCAAAGTAGATTAAACTGTTTCTAATCTCAGCTTCAATTGGCAAACATACATGATTTGTTTCCTCCTGCATCTAAATGATTTTAGGCATTGCAATAAACAAATTTTGATTGACTAATGGTTGACAGATTTCATTACTCGTCTGACAAGATCAATGCAACACTTGGAAGAACTTTTCTTCCCAAGTCCTAAAGATAAGCACCCCATGTAACCTCTCCCCTCTCCACAGGACCAAATAATATCACATAAATTGCTGTAAATGCAGTACTTTAATTTGCTCACATTAATGAGAAATTGATGTTTTTTATTACAGCTCCTGGGTCTCTCGGTCTGCCCTCTCCAGGTAACACCACAAATAATTACTTGCTCAACCTGAGTTTAGATTGATTGTCAGAGATTTCTGCAAGGGGATAGAACGTTCTGTGCAAAGAAGACTTCACAAGGAAGGCAAAAGTTTACTTGAATTTGTGGTTGTCTGGTATTCCCAATGACCTGAGATATTTTGGATGACAACTTGCAGGCAAATCACTGAAATTTCTAATTATCATTAGAAGAGTCACTGGTGAAAAAAAGCTAGAAAAAAAATTACGTATCAGACTACAGTAACTTCATCTGAACAAACTCAACCTGTCTGAAAGCAGCACAAGGTGCATTAAGTACTTCAACCCATACTGCTGCATGAAAAAGTTTTTCCTGCAGTTTTATGAACTGCTTTGATACTAACATGGTACTCTCCTACGAATTCAGAGTATTGTAGAAATATTTGCACAAGATTCATTTCAGAAACTCAAGAAACATGGAGAAGTCTAGAACTATAGAATCAAAATTTAGCTATCAGCCTAGATGTAGGGGTTTAGGATAACAAAGAGCTCCAAACACATACTTCAGATCTGGGGTTTTTTCTTATTTAGTAACTTAAACAGCTGTCTGAATGAATATTATTCTATCTTTAGTCAGCCCAGCATTAAAAAATTTCAGTACACAAATAGTTAAATAATTTTAAATATAAACAAATATAAAACTCTCCTCCCAGATTTAACTACTCTTGAATTTTTGATAAATCAACAAACCATGCAAAGAATGATTCTGCAAATTAATCCTTTAAAGCAAAAAAACCAAACAAACCATTTCATCTTTGACTTGTTTTATTAAGAGAACAGCTAGCTCAAAGTTAACAGTGCTGAACACTCTGTTCATCATGCAAGAAGTATATTTAGTTTTAATCACTTTCTAACTACCTCTACTCAGAGACAGTGTGGGATTTTTGTATTTGCAGGGCAGAGCATTTATTAACTCAAGGCTTCTCTCCATTGTGGCACAATCAGAATGTTCTGAACAGCTGGTTAGGAAGATAGCCAAGATGCAAGAAAGATGTCTGAGCCTCCTTTTCAAGGGCAGCCAACTCTTGTACTGTAGGTGCCAGAATATCCACATGGCCTTTGTACAATCCACCTGCCAAAAGAGACACAATCTAAATTATGTGTTCAAAGTAATTTTTCAGAACTAACAATGCTCAACCACAGTCATTCAGAAAGTTACTTTGTTAAAAAAAAAGCACAAAACAAAATAGGTATACAAATACTCTTGTCACTTGCAACCCATAGGCTGCATGTAACAAATGCAGAAAATAGCAAAGAACTAGCAGCATTTTATAATCCATGTATTTATAATCTTCAGTTTATTTCTTTATAACCTGTTAGTCTGCAGTTACACAGGAGACAACCAGGAAACTGAGCACTGCATTACAAGGAAACTCTAGAGTAGTTCATTGCTTACCACCCAGAGCTCTTTTCTGCCCATATGTAACTTTCCCATCAAAATCATCCACCGGTACTTTTATGTCTGGTTCAACTTGGGCAATAGTGCAGTTTAAGTGTTCTTCAATCTCCCCCAGCAGCTAAGAGAAAAAAAGCCAAGAAGACTTTAAGTACTCTTATGGTCTAAGACTAGTCAAACTAGTGCTCTGAACAGTCACGTTCAAGTAGTTTGAACAGGAATGGTAGACAGAAAACAATTTGGCCACAGACACTGAAGACCTAACACATTTTTATTAGCTCAGACTATACAATTTCCAATTTCAGTATGATTTTACCCTACCCAGAAGTCTTTATTTCATTCACTACCCTACTTTGAGGCTCATAATAAAGAGTTCATAGACCCAGTTTATTTTACCACAGATGATGTGTGTTGGCCCTTCTTTATTAGAGAAAAAAGGGAAGTATTGGTTTTTAACAAAGCATTTATAGTTGGTATACGTATCCCAATGAAAATCTATTTAAGGGACACACTATTTCCAGATTTAAAAATCAACAGTTTTAAGTTACTTAGCTTTGCAACAAACCATCTAAAAGGAAGTGTATAACTAATATCCTCTAACTCTTAACAGATATTGATTAGGAAGACTATAAGGAAGCTGATAATAAGACTCCAATAGAATTGGCTGGGAATATTAAAATAAGCTTTTATAATTAAACAACTTACAGAACATATAACTTGAGAAGTTTTCTAATTTCTTCTTCAAATCGAATCAAAGGCTATAAACACCCTAGGACTAGCTTTGTACTTCAGCTACACAGGTGAAACAAAAACTTCATTCTTGAGTCTTCTAGAAGAATTAGGGAACAATTAAGCAAAATGTTTACCTGCATCTCATTGTACCATATGGTACAACCTCCTTCTTCCTTCAGTCTAGTGTTGTAACACCCTTTTCCACGACTACTGCATACATGATACCAAACCTAAAAATAATGGATAACAACTTCTCAACTTGGTGAAATAGAGTTTAGTACATTCATTTTGACTAATTATAGCACGAAAAAGAATTCAGGAATCTGTTTAAGTTCTCCTTCAATTAAACATGGACAAACAAACAGTTTTTCAATGCAAGATACGAAAGCCAGCAGCTGTGGATAGATCTTCAGTAAATAACGTCTGTTACCTTTGTTTTGGAGTATAATTACCTTTTCTTTCTCTTTTGCCACAAGGGAGATTGCCAAACCCATTCTGAAATATTAGGGGAGAAGGGAGGGAGAAATGTGTTTCAGTAACTATTGCCAACTTGTGAAAGAACAACAACAAAAAATATCTAGAAAACCTGGTGACTGCTCTCAACGCACACATACCTCTCAGCTCTGCCTACTCTCCCAATTCGATGAACATAGTTCTGTTTTTCATCAGGGAGTGTCACGTTGATAACTGTGTAGGATCAACACAATCCACAGAGAACAAAACATTTTTTAAAAATATATGAGCTAAGGTTAGAGATCAGACACCTAAAATAAGTATGATTTTGATTGCTGCAATCCCTCCCCTTAGCCTATGTACATGTTACATGCTTAATAGTCTATTACAACAGTTACAGGTGTAACCTGCAATAAAGGCTTTCACTCTCAAACAGCTTTCTCCCTGATTATTTTCTGGCAGAAATGGAGAACCAAACAAACAATTCCCAAAAATGCAGAACATCATCAGGTATTGAGAAAGAATGATGAAGAACCAAATTAAATATTGCCTAGTTTAAGCCTTTAACATCTGCATCTTTTTAAATTATGCTGTAGGTCATATATTTATTTTAACTAGAGAACAGGACTGCAAATATATTGACACTCTAGTGCAATTCCACAGCTTAAGTAAAAAAAGTTATGTCTTACCATATGGAACGCCATGAATATCAATTCCTCTAGCAGCAACATCTGTGCAGATCAAGAAACGGACATCTCCTCTCTGCAAAAACAGAGTTGTAATGAACTGCTGTGCTAAATACAACAAGCAACAAGCAACATCCCAGGCAATGAAACCATAGTCCTTCCTCCTTACTTCACCTTGAAGTGAACCTGTACATTTAGGAACACTTCAAATAAACCATTAACAGCTTGGTCAATTTACATCCTTGTTTCTTTCCCCAATAGCATATGGCAAGCAAAAATCAATGATCTGCTTAATCAAAACCAAACTGCAATATTTAAATAACTTATTTTTTAAATAATTAAGAACTAAAGACTTTAAAAAACAATGTAATTGCTAGAGATCAGAGTTAGGTTTTTATTTTAAAGAAAGCCCACTATCTTCTCAATTCAAACTCACAAAGGTGATATTGATTACCAGTACAGACTTCCACCTATAGAAAAAGTGCCTCACAATTTCAGGAAGTGGGACATGGAGTATTTGAGTGCAATTTAATTAAAATGGACAAATTAACACATTAACACAAATTAACATATGAATTCAGATATTGGGAGGTGAGGAAAAAGCCTTCAAGATTCTGCTACATCACCTTAAATCTTTCCAGGTTTTGTTTTCTTTCTTGAGGTTTTCTATCACCATGCAGACAGACACACGAGAATTGATGTCCCTTCCTATCAGGGCCTGAAAGAGTTTATATGCATTAATAACTTCACATATAAGTTATGACACAGAACCATACAGAACTGGAAAAAAATTTCATGGGCACAAGTCTCAATTCAAGGAAATTTCACTTAATTTATTACCAATTAATATATACCTCTAATTAGTGACACAGACATTGTGGGGATAAAAAATATGCAAGACAAATAGTTAAACACCATTCCTCCCTCCTCCCCAGAGCAGGTCTGTTGCAGGCATTTCTCCTTACTCCTTCCTGCTCTAAATTTCCCCATTTCTTCAAATGTCTGCCTTCACACTTCTCACACATCCCCTGTCACTGTTCCCTTGTTTTCTTTCACATTTCTCCTTCTATGTCTCCTTATGCGTGCACATTTGTACACACAGATCTCTTCCCATGTCTCTTGCCCTTACCAACTATCAATTTTACTAATGTATTTCAGCAGAGGCACCACATACTCTTCTCACAGGTTCAAATTTTGGTGCATGATGGGTTGTTTCCAGCCATTTCAGAACTGTCTGGAACAGGTACAGGGCAGTTCATTGCGTTCTTTCACAAAGGGCACCTCTGCAGCTGCCTACTACCAAATTCTGAATTTTATGCCCAGTTATTATGTAAAAAAACTGAAGCTCAGGGGTTTTTTTGTGCTGTGTCCTAGTGTTGGAGACCTCTATCATACAAATTTGATGTTGAAAAAACACAGAAGTGAGAAAAGTGAGCAGAGTAAGGCTGACATGAAAGCATTACCTCCTCCCTGCTGGATGAAGTACTGCTCCATATTATCACAGTCTATTTTAGTCCTGCAGAAAATAATGGCTTGGTCCATCTTGTGCTCTTTGATTGCCCGAACAGTGTACTCTCCTTTTAGAATTTTAATAGCTTCAGACCACATTTCTAAATAAAAATAAAAAAGTTATTTCCCTCATATTGTTTTAAAATATGAAGAACCTTTGAACTGCATACCTTTAAAGATCTCTAGCCTTCCAGCAGACAATTAAACTTTTATTATTAGAACAAGTAAGCTAAACCTTCAGTTTCTACCTCTTCCTTCCACACTCCCATACTCGAAGGTGACATAATACAGAAAGAACAAAACCACTCAGAAGTTTCAGGTTTCTTATACACACCAACAAACATTCGTTTACAAATCTGCAAAATATACAGTCAAGTCTCTTTCCCACTCCCCAAATACAGAAATACATTTCTCTTCAAGACTATGAGAGTGTAGAAATAAAATTTTGGAGGAACATGACTCAAGGCCATTATCTACTACAATTTACCTTTACTTCAAAACATTTACAAAAATTTCAGAAGCTATTTCTTAGTGTGGCTGATTACCTGGAGTGTTAGCGCCAGGTCGAGTATTGTCTTTTGCATGTACTTCATCAGTCTAGGAAAAACCCAAACAAAAAAGGCCCCTAAGTCATTAGCCCACTCTTCACAGAAAAATACTTAACTCCATCAAGTTTTAACTAGGAAGAAATCAAACTTTGAAAGTAATCTTACCATTCTGTTCTCCCACCAGCCAAGTTAATCTACCTTTAGCTAAAGGAAACACTTGAGTTTAAGCACACAAAACTTATTCATAAAAAAGAGCAATAAAATTATGTAGACACGGGATAGACAACACCTTTGAACAAAGTGAAGAATTAAAAACATCCAAACAAACTTGAATAAAAAGGTACTGTAAAATATGGTTAAATCACATAAACAGTAGTTCCTTATCTTTTTCCCTATATTAGGCTGAATCAGATATAAATTTAAAACCCAAGAGAATTAAACTCATACTAAGACTTTATGAAAAGTCTGACAAACAGAGGTTCCAGAGACAAAAAGGGATCAAGAAAACCTATAGACTTGTAACTGCATCAGCATTGCCAAGAACAAAATACGGTCCCAAGTTATTCAGAACCTGAATATTAAAGACCTGAACAACCACCACCTTCTCACATGAATAGACATCAGGTAAATGTAGAATTTAGAGTCTCAAATGCAGTCTGATATGAAATCGATTCCTCTAAAAACTGCTCATCTTACATGGGTTCGAGACAGAACTACCTTACAGAATGATCCATCTTGGCAGGTTTATTTCCTCCTGCCCAATGAGAAAAGTGGTACTAAGTACGGGTAGGCCACGGGTCATCAGCTGTGAAATGAGTGAAAAAGCACAGTGCCATTGTTCTCTAGTATAAAATAGGCTGTTACCCTATTAAGCTCTTCCTCAATCATGTTTGTAACACCAAGCTGTTCAGAAACAGTGTTATGACATCACTGATATGATGCTGACTACCATGGAACAAACCATTTCAGATTAAGCTGTTTCAATAGCCAGCAAAGATCCCTCAACATTAGGCCCCTGAAGGTTAAATAAGTAAATATGGACAAAAACCCTTAATTTCCACTTACTCTGATATGATTCTTGCCAAGCCTTTCCCAGAGTTTATCTGTTTTTGGATTTACAGGCACAACTACATGGTGTACAGTTTCAGGGACAGAATCTTCTCCTTTCAAATCAACCCAGGTGGGAAAATGCATGATCTTTTCAGATAGCTTTTTCACATCAAAAGAATGCAGTGTTGCAGAGCACACAATCACCTGAGAAGAAAAGAGTCATATGGATACCACTGATGATAAGATTCTCCCAGCCCAAAAAAGGTGGGAGTAGAGCTGGAAGAATATTATGTAGTTGAATAGCATAATGTAGAACAACAGAAAGAGCCTGGATTACCTCATCACAGGAACCACTCAGTAGGCAAGAGTCAAGACACAAAATAAATTGCTTAACTATTCTCTTACAAAGACCCAGTCATTTAGCAGGAAGAATGTAGAACTATTGAAAGCTGATGATAACATTAGAAATCATAAAGTATGTATTTATTCCTATTTTGATGTATTTATATATAAATAATTTAATTTAAATTGAAAACTGCTGAACCCTAGGTTTCAACATCCAGAATACTAAAAATACATATTCACAGGCAATTACTGAACTCACTGAACAAATGTTAGTTTTGGACAAGAGCAAACTCCACTTCAAAGAAGCATGTTCCATGCCAAATAATGAAAGCAGAGCAAACCATACACACAAAAAATCCAAGCGAACAAAACAAACCAAAAAACCACAAAAAAACCCCCAAACCACAAACATTTTATACCTGAAGTCTCTTTCCATCCGAGGTTATCTGAGGAATTTGACTGTGGATCCTGTTTATGAAATCTGAATAACCTTGGAGGAGAAGGCCATCCTGTGTGGAGATGAAATAAAAGAGACGAAGCTGCGAATCTTATCTCTCATTTCTCAGTCTTTACACTTGAGTTAGATAAACAATACACTCAGTCTCAGAAGTTCTTGCTTTTAATTAGCTGGACAGCTCAATGCATGGCTGGGATATTATTACTAAGAAGAAAAAAACCCAGTAAAAATCTGGAGTATTTACATTATAGCTTCTATGCTTCACCAGAAGCTCATCAGCTGCTCCTAGCTAATACCCCAAGGCATTTAATCTTTGTGAATATTTAATTGTACTATAACGGATCAGAGAGATGCACTTATTTCACAGCATACTGAGTACAAAATTCACAGGTTCCAAGGCCTGCTGGGTTAACTAACACTTGTATTTTGTCTTTGTCCTTCAAGTTCCCTGCAGTGACAGGGACAGACTTGAGACTTGTAAATATAATAGGAAATATATTTCTCTATCAGAAAAATTCCAAATAGATTTAACAGGCTATGAGGGCAAAGGAAAATAGATCAGTAGGTTGCCAAGGTTACAAACAATGAGAGGATTAAGCTGGAACAGTCTATAGGTATCTAACTCTTCCACTGAAGTAACAAACACCATAGAACAACCATGTTTCACTGACTTTTTTGCAAATATCATATTTCATTTAAGAACAGAATTTAAGTAGCGCTTAGTCCTCTACATACAGCTTCATCCAGAACCAGGAATCTAACTTGAGATAAATTAATCTTCCCTGTTGAGACCAGGTCATCCAGCCTTCCAGGAGTTCCAACGACAATATCCACCTATGAAACACATAAAGAGTATGAGTTGGTCCTGTAACTAACTATAGAGACATTATAAGTTTTATATAAACTTAACATTATGAGAAAATTATCAGTATAGTGCCTTATCTTCTATAAATTATATAACTTCATAAAATCCTAGAGTAATTTGAGTTGGAGGGATCTCTTGAGATCATCTGGTCTCCACTCCCACCTTCACATGCAAATCAAGGACAATTTCCAAGGTACTTTAGGTAGCTGCCTAATACAATTTTCAGTACACTTACGGAAAGGTATCTTACAACCTTCTCTATGGGCAACCAGCATTTTGGTTCTACAGCCATTTCATTAGCAGAACCTACCTTAGGAAGGAAGCCTTTCCTTATTTTGGGAAGCATTGCGCCCCTTTTCCCCTCCCCTGAATCCCATGCTGTAATTTTGTTATCTAAAGCCAACAAACAGATTTGTTTTTACATGGGGGAAAAGAAAATTAAATTTCCTCACTGCGGAAGGATACAAAGTCTATCAGCTACAGAAATAACTTAAGATTTTGCCATACAGAAATGTTCATGATAATGAATTTAGCATTCACATGGAGGTCCAATAATCTTCTAGTTCAAGAATGCTTAAGAGAAAATTTGTATTTTGGCAGCTAGAATCACTAGAAAATTTAATGATAATAATGTGTTCTCACTTCCAAAAGTGAGTCTCAATTAAAAAAAAAAAAGACTCTGTGACTCTGTTCTCCCTACATCACGACTGAATTGATTGTACATTCCATGCTGCTGAAACCAGACCATTTCCTTCTATGTAGGACTAGTTTGTAGCATAGGTTGACCTTGATAACTGTAGACTATTTTTATTCACAAAAACATGGAACAGAAGTTAACAGGAAAACTGCCTTGTTGGTTAAGGTCAAATGGCAGATAACTACACTTTTATTTTAAGATTTTTCAAGAGTACTCAGGCTCTAACAGACTTTGACTAAGTACTATAAGCACCTGCATTGATATGGAAATAAAGGAACAACTGCTAGACTGGTGCAACATGAGCTCACTATCGACTAGCACTACCACTATCACTATCCAGTTAATAGATGAGTTACACGAAGCACTATTACTATCCTCTAGCAACATCTTGAGTTATTTGGAATCCAAACTATTAAATCATACGAAAAAATACAACTTACTCCTTGTTCCAGTACAGAGAGTTGATCCCTGGCAGCAACTCCACCAATAATTAGCAGTTCCCTAAAATTACATCAATATATTTGACATTTACCCATTTATTATACTCAGAAGTATATTAAACATCTGTCTGAAGACTGATTCTTTTATTAGTCGCTGATGATTAACATATCTGAACAGTAATTTTAAGAACAATAGGAAAAAAATAATTTTGAAATTCATCCCTTCATATGTTGTGTATTGTATTTCAGTTCAAGTAAAAGCTTTGTTACTAAATTGCATACAAATGTGATTGTTATCACTGTTGTAATAAACACATTAGCACCTTAACCAATTTAATCTTACAAATAATGTTTCTTAAAAAACTCAAAAATAATTAAGTTTGTTTAATAAAGTTTCCTGTGTTCTTGAAAGTCAGAAATGCAAATAACAGTAAACTAGATGAATATTTCATTGTAGCTTGCCTCTTCTCATTGCTTAGTTCCCTGCAATAGTAGTAAATGCACTCTTTTAAACAGACTACAGTTTGGAATAGGGAAATGTTTGTTTTAGAGGCACAGTCAAAACAGAGACAACTTTAAGCCAAAGCAACTTGTAGACCATTCATTTTTCAGAATTGCACCTCCATGATAATTTGTCCTGCAAGCACATTAATATAAAGAGAGGAGACCCTGTATACAACTATTTGATGCAAATGAAAAACAAACAAAATGAGGGTGCAGAGGAAAATCTTTAGGAAAGATGGGCAGTAAGCAGATTATTTTTAGCCAAGAAAAGCATGTGAAGTAACATACTAGACCTACCTGCCAAATTAGTCATACAAGAAAAAGGTAGTCCACAGATAAAACACACCAAAAAAACACCCCAAAACCACCAAGTGGCCTAACTGTATTTGCAAAATCAGAAGGTTGGTTGATAGCAGATTATTACTGAGATTATTAGCAGCAGCACTGCAAATTATGGTCCATTTAGCTGCAAAGTGGACCCCCCCCACCAATATCCCCATGAAGTTACATCCATGGAAAATACCATAAATGCAACTAACAAATTCACTATTACCTTAATTTGGGGTTATCAACATATTTCTTGAACTGCTTCACATTGTTCAAAGTTTGTTCTGCTAACTCTCTTGATGGTTCTACAATCAGTGCCTTTGGAGCATTTGGAAGATTCTGTGCTTGAACAACTTGTGCACTTCCTAAGTGGAAAAAAAATCACCATTAAGACAAAATACATTCCTATTCTGGAATTTTTTACTGGAAACAAGTCTGGATTTTCTATTAGTAATTAAAACCTAATAATTATAAATGTTCCATTAAAAGGTGATGTGATTGCTCTCTCAATTATGAATAACGTCAGAATAATTTTCAGAAATTACAAGTGGATTGTACTGGTCATGCAGGAGAATCTGTTCTACTGCAGGGCATAAAGACCCACACTTATTTTTATGGTAACACTGTGGAAAAACTTAGCTGGACTTCTTTTATCTGATGCATTTCTAAATTCAAAATATTAAAGACTACTGGTCTTTTAAGATTAAGAAAATCTGATAAACTTTAAAAAAAGCACCCACATTTCTTTGTTACTGCTGTATTCAAGATCTTTCTAATAGCAAGTAAAGGGATGAAAAGATGCTCTGTAACACAACCTGAGTAGAGAAACAAGAGAAGTTTGTAAAAATCTAACCTACCTGAGTGTTGTGATTTTACAACACTACCCTCGGGAGCCTTGCAAAGACCAACGTAGCCATCTTTTGGTGGAAACTTGAAATCTTCTTCACCAAAATTGAATTTCAATTCAGCATTCTAGGTTTCAACAAAATTGTGTCATACAGAGATTCAAGAGGCCACATAAAATTAGAAACAATTCAGTAACAAAAAATCAGATAGACAAGGAGATGGGGAAGGTTTTTTCTTCTCCCATCTTACATATTCCTCTTCCCCAAATTGCCACAGAAACCTTGCTGGAACTTAAAAAAACCCCAACCAAACAAGCAGAAAAAAGCCAACAAAAACCAAAGTACTTTTTCTGAACTTGAGCATTTCTATAACCACTGAAAAGTTTTGCTAAAAATCTTTATTCCTTGAGAAACAGACTCAAAAAGACTAACTCAGAAAGACACACTACTACATTCCAGTCATGTTAGAGTTCAGAACCAATGAAACAGGAAATCTGACTTCCAAGCTACTTGCTTATATCAGTTGAATGACAGTATATCAAAGTCCAGTACACACAGCATAGCACTGGTATTAGGAATTAGTTATCCTCTATATTTTACTCTTATTTTCAAGTATTAAAATTTGTAACTAACACACACACTTTGGTTACTACCTCAGTAGTGAATACTGGTAAACCAAAGAAAACATTTTACACACACACTGCAGTCACTGTAGGTGACTAAGCCAAGTTTATACTTAAATAGCTCATTAACAAACCCAGAACAATTATAATCATCTTGGACATCTCTGATACTCCTAAGTTACCTTCAGTACACAAGCTGCAAAAAGGGCTTGGTTCCTTATATGCGGTGGGATTTCAAATGCAAGGCCAAGGTCCTTCCCTGAAAGTAGGGTTGGTTCAGTCAGACTCCGCAAGTGTGTGCATTCCTCTCCCTCCCTTCACTCACAAGTAAAAGCATCCAAACAAAATTCCAAAGAAAGAGAATAAAACTTACCATTTTTGGAAAACTTTATTTGTCCTTTTTCTGTGTCTAGATAACACCCAATTGTATCATGCATAGTGAATTCCTGCAAAAAAAAAAAAAAGTTTGTGAAGTTAAGAGATTTTTAATGCATTAAGAAGACTTAGTGCTTATATTCTATCAGCTTTTAGTTTTCCCACCTCTCCCCACTAAATGCTGATTCCTGAGAGAAGAAAGTTCAATTTATTTCAGTAAGACCATTGTAAACAGAATGTGTATTTTTATTTGATTACAAATATTCAGTGAACTGCCCAACTGATCTTAGATATCTAAGCATCTATACCTGCTTTAAATTTACTTTAAAAGCCAAAGACAATGACACATTTAACTCATTTACCTGGAAGCATTCTGCATTATGGAAAAGCACATTAGTCACGTATTTATTAGCCAATGTAAATCTAAGCTTAGAGCACCAAACATGGCATCAGAACGATGCCATTTGACTACGATAAATGACTAACTCTTGAAGATGCTGCTCTATGCATGTTATGTAAATAAAGCACTTAATTGCTTTGTTTAGATATCTTGAGATCTGTCAATTTTAAAGGTATTCAATAAAATCTATATATTATAAAGTGCTTCTAATCAACAGCTGAAGTCACTATTAAACAAGCTACAACAGTCATAGAAGTTGCAATTTTTATGGCATTGAGTTCTTTCGTACCACAGAAAGACTTGATTTTCTGTTGTAATATTCATATTTATATAAATTATATTAAAACATCTGAATTTCACTGGTACATCCCACGAAAACCACCAGATATTTCCAGCAGACACTTCAGAAGTGTACATTAAAGTAACAGCAAACCCAACTCAACAGCCAGAAGTAGTGCACCCTAACTATGTCTTATTAGTATCTAATAATGCATTTTGACACCTTACAGAGTGGTGCAATTACTTCTATTTTAACTTATAGTAAACAGAATACAATGCCCTCACTTGGACATTCACCAAGGCATATAGATTGGTTGGTTTGTTCAAGCTATAACTGAAGTCAAGACAAATCTCAAGATGTCAGCTAACTTTTAACCTGTAACACACAGAAAATATTTAACTTCTAAATAAGAGTCAATATAACTGCAGTCTAACCACAGTCATGTCCCAAGCTTATAACTGCTTAAAAAAAATCTGTTAGTAAGTTTTTATCCAAAAAAGCCTCAATGTTTCATTGTCCTTTTGCCTAGCAAGTAAATTGTCACTTCTGCCTCCCTCAGAAGTGAGCACTATTTCAACTGTTGTTTGTAACAGCACAAAACTAACATGCAAAACTTTAACATTTCTACTAAATGCAATTCAAGCTTACCTCACCATAGCTGTCAAATTGCTTGTTGTGAGATTTCTTACCAGTGCCACCAAAGCCAAAGCCAAATTTATCAGTGCCTGAAGACAAGACAATAGGCTTTTATCTTTTGGTTGACAGGTTACACTTTTTCCTCTTGCTATCAGCAACTGAAATCTCTAACACTACCCCACAGACAAATAACACACAGTGCTAACTACAGACTCCTGACCTGGATGTACACCAAACTAGTAGTTTTGCAGCAGTACATTTATTGATTTTACTAGTCTCCATCTTCATTAAAAATAAAATGAAATGAAAGGCAGAAAGTCATAGAAGACCAGAAAACACTATCATCACGAAGGACTTCCCCTTACAGGAAGAAAATTGTTTGTACAAAAAGTTTTCAACTCTCTGATATCAGGATCCCTCCCATGGAATCCATTCTCTGCAACACTGGAACAGGACTCCAGCCATTCCATGTGATTATGAAAACTACCTATATGGTTCTTTAGAAGGAAACTCACCCAGATCTAGTGAAGCCTGCATAGTTGACCAACCAACTCTGCACAAGCCTTGGTCATGACAGGAAACTTCATAGTAGTATTTCCCTTTAAAAGAAAAAGAAAGGATCTAATACAACACCCAAATCCATTAAGGCAGTTCAGTCTTGCTACTTCCAAGCCCACACAAGTCTAACATTCCCAGTCCTGCTGAAAGTGTCATAAAATCCCCCACAGTGTTTATGTGAAAAGGTTATGAGTGTGCCTATGTATGGAATGAAGAAAGAGCAGGCAAAAGAGACACAGTACACACTGAGAGGTAGTGTGTGAAAGGCTCCAAAGGGGTGATAAGCAAGAGAGAAGAGTGCTCCTACTGAATGCACAGGAACTTATAAACTCAGGACAAAAGGTTCTGCAGAATCCGTACCAGACCACCAGCATGCTCCAGCATCAACAACTGGTTGTGCCACTTAAAGCACATCCAGCTGGCTGTTATGGACACACAGACTACAGAATTCTCTGCACATCCCATGACAGGAGACTGTTTAGGGTCTTTCTGAATACACACCTAGAACCACTGGAGTAGCAGGATGACTCTGCTTCTGAGTCAACTCTTAGGGTTGGCCTCTTAATTACTGCTGCAACCACAGAACCATGAAACTTTTGAATGCACACATCTGTGTGAAGTGTGTGAGGAAACAACTGAAAGTACTGCATGCATAGCTATTTCCTAATAAAAATGCATTCTGATTAATACTAGCTATGATTCTGCCTCTTTCAACTCAGTGTCCTATTGATGCCTAAAGATTTTTAGCTTTTCATGTATTCTTCATGTATGTGTAGCTTTGTGGACTGTTGAATGCCTAGGTGTAACCTATAGTACTTTTCCAGCTTTCTTTCCCACAGTGGACAAACTCTTATTGATGCATTCTTAAAACTTTGTTTTGTCTTGCCTTTTAGTTTACAACGGACATTTTATTTTGTACCATGTATCCTAGACATAATAAAGGCAGAGTTAGAAGACCACGGGGGAGGACTCCAATGGGGCAGAACCCGGGGGGGTGAAATTACCTAACCAACTGCTCCTCTAATTGGTCAATATTGGCTGGATATTCGAATTGACTGATTTTATAAAATTATACGAATGTAATTCGGGGGGGAATTCTTTTCCTTACTGTGTACCTGAAGGCTTTTCAAGTAAAGGTTTGCTTTTCTAGTATCATTTTAACTTCATTTGGGAAGGTTTTGTTCCATTTCCAGGCTTCACCATCAGGGAAAAGGTAATTTACAACAGAAGGAGAACAAAACAGAGGTATTTGTGGTTTCAAAGTCTTAAGCTAGCAGTAAATTTGGTCAGATGGATACAAAATTTTTAATGCAACCATTTGCATTAACAATGGGTGACAAGCAGGCCTTTCAGCTGAAACTTTTCTAGAAGAGTATTCAAAGCACATCACTTTATATCTACCTTTAGTCACGCCTCTAGTTGCTCTGCATCCATGCCATTCTTTTATCTCTCTGCTTTGACAACACAAGCCATCCGATCCAATTGCTGAAAACGACAAGACAGTTTTAGTTAAAGAAACTGCGTAACTGCTTTTAAAAGAAAATTTCATACATGGTTTCCCCTAATTTATTCTTTTTTACCAAACAAATGTTTTCAAGTGAACAGCAGGACAACTCACCAAAAGCTGATCCTCTGTCATAGGGATTCATTTGCCATTTATTGAGCACTAAATTTGAAAGACAATAACAAAGAAAGCATTTAATCAACAAAGCAAGCCTGGAAAACTCAAATTAGAAGTTTACATTGTTTCTACTGCATTTGGCTTAATTTTCTGGGGAAGAAGCTTTGTTCCAATGAAGTTCATATGAGCTTAAAATGAAGGCCTACAATTTGAAGGAGGGGAACAAATGCATAATGCAAAGATATTCTATGGAAGTTCAGATTATTCCATTAAGGAGAGCACAGATTAAGTTACTTAAAAATGCAACTGAAAACAATGAAGACTAATAAACTAAGGCAGTTCCACACAATCACAATCAAATTCAGCTAGAAAATATCCAAAACTACATTAAGAACAACAAACTTGAAATGCATTATTTGTCATTGCTGTTCCAAGCTTACATTAAGCTATTTTTCAGGCTATGAGTTAAAATGTCATTACTAAGGAGTTAAGATACATGCACACAGAATTTCTGACTTAATTTCTCATAAGCATAATAACATGCTGCAATAAAATCTATATAGGATTTAAAAAAAAAAATACTGAGTGTATTTGTGTACTTATGATACATTCTCTCAAGGAGGATTTAAACATTTTTTTTAAAGTTGACTTTATTCTCACCAGTGTAGCACTAGTAATAATGATTAAAACTTTTATAACATCTTCAGGGCATTGTTCATATATTGTTCACTTACATAAAATCCAATCAATCAATACCATAGACTGGACATGGTTATTGGCTTTACACCTGCAAGCTTAATTAAACCAATTAACAGACCCTCCAATATTGTGAGGATCTTATCATGGTTACAATCCATCCTATACAGCTGAGTTCTGGCCCTGTGCATTTCTCGCTCAATTCAATGTTTACTAGAACAAACTTGCAGCAACTCAAGATATTTTTATTCAATTTCAAATCTAGGCAGGTGCCAAAAGGAACACAACAGCTCTACTCAGCATAGCAGAATTGAAAGATCCTACATTGTTACTCCAGCCCAGTAAGTTTGAGCCTAGAAGAGCTTTGCGCTCAAGCTCCCTTATGAGGCCCAAACCAACTGCATGGTTGCCTGCAATAGAAAGGTGTTTTTTAACTCCTGCTTTTAAGATGGACACCACCACCACTTCACATCTTGCAAGGCACTAAACTAGTATGGCTTTCAGAAGAACACTGAAAAACAAGGTGTGGATCAGCCAGCCTTAAGCTGAAAACAAGAGCATTACTAAGAGTCTGCACACCAATGCACACCAGTTTTTTCCATGATTTCCACCTGTAAACTTATATTCACTGTTTAATAAAACACTGAATGATAATATTGTATTTACATTATCCCGAATTATGGAAATAATACTTCCCTAATGGCAGGTGACAAAATCAACATGAGTTAACAGAGTTTCAAGTTTAAGGAGTGTGACATATAAAAACTTTACCTCCCCCTCCGGTTTTAATAGTGGCTTTCCCTTTCTTGCCTTCCATTTGGTCTTTCAGTGTTTCATAAACAATCTGGATAACTGGAATGCTGAAAGCCTAAAATGAAAAATTACTTTCATTCCACAGTTTATACACTTACTTCCAGCCATGTTTTTGGGTGCAATACCCAGGGCCAAAAACACTTAAAAACATTCCTACATATATGCTGGTGAAGACTATTACCAATAATGCTTAAACACATACACACGTTCTCTCTGCATATATGCATGCACTCCACCTCTCATCACTTACAGACTTTTACTTTCCACTAATTTAAATTTGATTACTTACACCAGTTTTTCCACTCCCAGTTTCAGCAGCCTATAGGAACAAAAATATAAGAGTTTAACCAGGACTGTAAGGACTGTTCTAGAATTCTACTTTGATAAACTAAGTTTATTTTTTAGGAAGTATTATTTTGGTTTATGAAACCAAGAACACAGAGATCCAAAAATGACATGATGAACAAGGCATACTAATGTGATACTGTCAACGTCATTGATACAGCAGTATTGGCTTAGGCAGTATCAGTCATGGTCCACAGAGGTCGATATCAGGTATTTACAGCCAAGAGGAGAGTAGATGAGATCAGAAAACCCTCATTCACCGCCTGTCTGGTAGTCAAAAAAGAGCCCAAAAAACCCAAATTCCATCGGCAAGAACAACTGGAAACACACCAAAAACTCAAAGAGGCTTTTAGCTGAAGAATATACTTCCTGTTGAAGAAGGACAGGAGTGCTAATCTAACTATGGACCCTTCTGGAAAGGGTGAAATTGACCATACAAACAACAATTAAAAGACATAGGATTTCTATGAATAGGACTATCCTGCATACCTACCATAAGTACATCACCACCTCCCAAGATCAATGGGATGGATTCTGCTTGAATATCTGTAGGGAGACTACAGGAAAGAACACATTAACACAATTCAATGTTATCAGTAGAAAAAGAGATTTTTGCTTATATAGAAATTCACAGAAACCATAGACACCTGCAAGATAAAGCACATAACTCCTGGCTTGCAGCGGACTCAGCTGCACCTTGATAAGAGGGCTACATCTCACATCACTATGCTAAACCGTAAAAGGAACATATTAACTATATACTCCTTGTTTTCCTTTCATCAAATGAGTTTTTCTTTAAAGCCACTTATGCAGCCCGCATTTACATTCCTGTTCAAAACCAGAAAAGGATGCAAAGATAACTAAACGCAACCAGCATTTTCCATCACAGCGAATTAATACCATTCATATGAGAAAAGAAGAACTACATACATTAATTTTGTCCATACTGACAACATTCTGAATGACAATTCAAAACAAACTCTGATGTAAAAACAGTTTGGCCAAACAAGTAACCAAACACAAGAATAACAACTTTTTTTGAGAAGACTGACACACAAGCATTCAGTTTGAAAAACACAAATACAGACCACAGTCGGGAAAACATGTACTAAACTCATATCAATTACATGACAGTATTTCATCCAATAACCCCATGATACATAATAAATAAACCAGAGGCACAGAGCCTTTTGTCAAACAAAATAACTGAAGAACTGAAGTCATGCTCTCTGCTTGTCCAAATTTAAATGTTACCACTGCAGTCACAATTTGTGCTCTTCAGTCTTTCACACTAAAGAAAAGTGACTGAGAGGCAATGACAGTTAAAGGAAAACACATATCCACTTTGCTTTTATGTGACAGCAGAGGTGTTTTAAGCACATCATACACTGCTGAAAGGCAAATTAGAGTTTGCCACACTCCTACTTACAGCCAGTCCATCTCCTCCACTGCTTGAGCTATCTCAGGCATAACACCCATTTCTGTAAGACAAGTAAAAAAAGGAACAAGCAGTGTTATTTACCTCAACACAGCCCAAAAGACTGTCAAGTGTCAACACTTCCAGCTACAGACAAAACCATGGAAAACCACTCTTTTTGGCAACAGCATGTGCAGCTTTCACTACAGTACCCACTGATAGATAAGAAACATTCTCCCTTCCTCACAGGCAGCTTTGAGAGTTGCCCCCACTTACAGCAGAGTAACTCAGGCATACACAGGACACAGGGTCAGGTACAGATACAGCAGCAAAGCAAACACATTGGGGACAGAGCACCATTTCAAGGGCAAGGTACTTATTTTTGCACACTCAAGGAAACTGCCTATGCAGACAACAAGGAAGACTGCTTATCAAAAATATCCCCACTCTCTCTACAGAGAATGCTCTCTCTCTAAAGTGCGAATGGTTTGCAAAAAGAAGAAAACCCCTATATCTTATAAAGACTCTAGTTCACCAAATCTTGCCTTGCGCACTTACAGTATCTACAATAAGAAGACAATGCTTTGGTTTTGATAAAGTTATTAATTATATCCATCTTTGAAAGTTTTTTTCCTTCGAATACCCTTTCTGGTAAAGTCATATCAAGGTCTCACGGTTGTACCTCAGACACAAGTTAAATATGGAGCAACATGTTTGTATGTTGATAAACAAATCCTCTCTTTTTAAAAAGCAAAACAAAAGAAACCTGCAGCAATTCAATAAGGACAAGAGGAAAGCGGATCCTAACCAACCCAAAAGATGGTAGTACAGTATCAAAACAACAGTTTATCTGTTGGTCATCTCTTTGGCCACATAAGGTTACTCTAAATCAATTCCTTTAACTATAAATATGCACCTTTCTAAGCAGAGGTTTACATGCTGGCCTCTGCACTGCCACATGCCGGATTTCAGATATAGCATTCACATAGAGACACAGTGAGCTGGGCTTGGCACAGACTAATGTGTGCAGCCAAAAATTACTCTTCCATTTGCTATAATACAAATGCTACAGGAAACATGTTTTATTTGTAATGTGATTTCAGGAAGCTTTAATATTTTCAAGTGCTGGTCTGTACTCCTACAAAAGTAGGCAATCCATGCAAGCAAAAGAGTGTTGTTCATGGCAATCAAAATCAAGTCCTACTGATTTCAAGTTCGAAACAAATCCACACATAATTTTTTCCCTATATTCCCAATTTACACAGTTTAATTCAATGTAAAGTATAAGGATTTTATCAAACACCATGACATTTTCCTCAACTACATCCAAGTTAACCCTGCTGCATAGCATCCAAACTGATCTCTAGAGCTCAGGAAAAATCTTCAGCAATTTCCCCCCATAAAAAGATCTAAGACGTTCAAATAAAAGATACAAATTAAAAATTCCATATACATTAAAACATTACAGAACCCTGATCTTGGCTGGATGCCTATTTGTACAAATATCTGCATGGGAAAGGGGACACAGAGAGTGACGTTCCCCCCTTTAACAGTAAGATTTTGGATTACAGTTTACTATACACGTATATAGTTTATATAACATATCTACATATATATATATATATGTTGCTTAACCGTATCACCAAGCAGAGCTTCTCTTATAGAAACTAATTATCCTCTGCAATACAGCGAACAGTTATGATAAACCTCCTGTTACTGAAACCAGCCAGCATGAGGAACGAGCCTAACTTTTTAGCAGCCCCTTTGCTGGATTATATGCAATAACACCTGGAAAACCACTCCGATAACCACTTCTCACAGCCTGCAGAAGCCCGAGGAGCTACGAGAGGCACCTACATCCTCCGCAGGCCTCACAACCTCCAGCCTGACACATGGTCAGCCACATACTACCGCGGGCCGCGGGTTGGGAGGGCGGCCCGAAGAGCTGCCCACCGCACCGCAGGAGGCCCGGGAGCCGACGGGCAAAGGTTAGAAGCTCCCTTAGGACCGAGGCCCCGCGACCCCCGCGCCACGTACCCGAGAACGCCGCCATCTTCGCCCCAGGAACACCGCGAAGGGCGCAGAGCGCAGGCGCGCGGCCCGACCGCCGCTTTTTGGGGCCGGCTGGGCGCAGGAGCCGCCGCGCCGCGCGTTCCGCCCCGGCCGTGTGCCCCCGGGTGTTAATGACAGAAAGTACCATCGCACACAGACAGCAGACACACCGAGTTATGGTTTAGACATACGCTAATAGGAATACGTAATTCTCCAGATTTTACAGAAGTTTCACCAACTTCTGTACCGTCTTGTTCTAGGGTAACTTCTAGTGACATTAAATGTGAGAATCTTCAGGGAGTTGTTGTAAAAACAAAACTAGATTGCATGTGCAGAAATGCAGGTTCTAGAATTACATCATGAGTCAATGATGCGTTTGTCTGCTAAGTAGAAGGCACAGTATAAACTATTGCCTACTGATTTCCATTGTGAAACCCAGCTTAAATCTTTCCTAAAGCACCATGAGCTGGAGATACATCTGGTTCAAAGGCCAAAAAACCCCCTAAACAAGTATCTTTGACAATGTAGTTCTCTTGACTACTGTGTTGCAATTTGAGTAGTGGTTTTGTCCTGGTGGTGTTTCAAGACCTTTTTTTAAAACTTACTGAGCATTACCGGCTGTTAACTTACACTGTAGAAACTGGTGTCAAGCAGAGAAAAATACAGCAAGGTATTTTATACCCTTAGTACCAGGCTGTTTGCATTTCAATGGTTTCTCATGTATTAATAATTCCTTTGGGAGTATCTTCCTTTGATGTGCCTCTTTTCTTTCACTATTATTCACTATATCTGTCAATCATTAGTTGGCTTGCTTTCAGATAAATGACAAAACTAATAACTTTTTAAAGGTGCAAATATGAATAATGTACAGATTCACCCATGACTCTGAGAAAACCGGTTTGTAGGTAGATCTTGATATCAATATATAGTGCTGCTTGTTGGTGTGGAATGTGGAGTGTAATTTACTATAACTCGCCCACAATTCTTTGAAACTTACAAACACAATGTTATACTATTTACCCTTGCTTTACAAGCTACATTGTCAAATACAGTTAAAAAAATATAGAGACAGCCAAAAGGCATTTTTTTTCTCAGTAGTTGTTTCTTTTTGAAGTCCTTCCCAAGTATCCAATGGAGCTTTCATATTTCCCTGAATCCCTAGTTTCAGAATTTGAATTTTAGTTTAACCTAACTCTAGGCTCCACAGTTGCCTGCAAGAACTTCCTAAACACAAGCGAAAATTAGACTACAGGAGCAGAAGTGTCAGGGTGTGAAGTAATTTTATTTCTATTTTACAAATGTTTTATAAAGTCCCAGGAAAGAGGCTGAAACATCAATTCTTTCATAATTGTTTCACAGAATTAATTAAGTTGGGAAAGACCTCTGAGATCATCGAGTCTAACCTGTGATCAAACGCCGCCTTGCCAACCAGACCATGGCACTGAGTGCCACGTCCAGTCTTTCCTTAAACACCTCCAGGGATGGTGACTCCACCACCCCTCTGGGCAGCGCATTCCAATGTTTAACAACACTTTTTGCGAAGAAATCCTTTCTGGTGTCCAAACTGAATCTCCCCTGGTGCAGCTTAAGACTGTCCTCTCATCCTATTGCTTCTTGCCTGGGAGAAGAAGACTGACCCCACCCGGCCACAGGCTCCTTTCAGGCAATTGTACAGTGCGACGAGGTCTCCCCTGAGCCTCCTTTTCTCCAGGATAAACACCCCCAGCTCCCTCAGCTGCTCCTCAATAGACCTGTGCTCCAGACCCTTCCCAGCTCCACTGCCCATCTCTGGACTCGCTCCAGACCCTCAATGTCCTTCTTGTCGTGAGGGGCCCAGAACTTACAAACAGGCTCATTTTATCTGCTTGAGAGAGCTAAGGTCTATGAACTCAAACTCGTACGACTGGAATATTTAGAAGTCCTACGTAGCATCATTAAAGGTGGAAGAACAACTTGCGAGAAATACGCCTTTTGCTTTTTCCACCCTTTCCCCTCCCGTTCAGTAAAGCATTAACCCACACCATCAGCTCCCGCCTGCCCCAGGCGCTCCGTGCCCCGAGCGCCCTCACTCCGGGCCGGCGCCGCGCGAGTTAAAGGCGGAGCCGTTTGGCCCCCGCCGGGCGCCGTCGCCGTGGCGGCGCGGGGAGGGCGGGACGGCCCGGCATGGCCGCCGCCGGCGGGGACAGCGCCGGGGCGCCGCGGGAGCGCGGCATGGCCGGTGCCGGCGACGAGGCGGAGGACGGGGAGGAGAACATCCTGTACGACCTGCTGGTCAACACCGAGTGGCCTCCGGAGACGGAGGTGCAGGTGCGTGTGGCCGCGGCACGGCTGCGGGCGGGGGAGGGGACCGGCCACGTTGGCGCGGGCGGGGACGCGGAGGCGCCCCGGGGGCTGCGGGGACGAGCTGGTGCCTCCAGGGACACTCGGCGGGACTCCCGCGCTGTTCCTGGCGGGCACACAGGGTGTCCGTGCGGCCATTGTCCCCTTGTACCTTCGTGTCACTTAATTCCCACCGTGGCTTGTGCCACCTGGGATGCTCCGAAGTGTTTCTTGCTCACTGAACAATGTAGATCGGGTTTTACTGTTGAGCTGGCACAAGTGCAGCTGTAGTGAATGAAGTCCGGGTGTCATCTCCGGAGACTGCTGTACAGAGAGCTGTGGAATCTGTCTTGGTGAAAATAGGACCTTCATTGAGCGTAGCTTGCATGACAAAAACGAGATTGGCTCTCTGGACTCCTCTATCAATATAGTTGTGTCTCTATTTGCAGGAGTAGGGTAAAAGGGCAAAGCATTTCACTTCATGTCCATAAGGCACACAAATAGATGCCACAGCTAAAAAAATCAGAAAACACTGTTCTTGTATTGCAAGTTTTTGCTTGTTTCAAGATGTTCTTCTTCCCGGGTCGCCAGAAAAGCTGAGAAGCTCTTTCATCTTCCCTTTTTTGTGTTTTCCTCTGTAATGTACTGAGCTTGCTGCATCTATGTCTGCTTTTGTCTGACTTGGATATAGAGGATGCAAGCAATGTGGTTTTATTTCTTTCTTATAGTGGCTTTCAAGTCCAGTGAAGTTGTTAATGCATTTCCCACTGAAAGTCGTTAATGGAAGTATTTTAGCAAAGTTTTATGCTTAATGAGAGCAAGTGAATAGAAAAGATCTAAAAGCATCACAGGTGGAAGAATGTACCTGTTAATAATTATGAGAGCCATGTTCATAAAAACAGGTTTTCATTTGTCAGAAAGATTTTTTTGTTGTTTTTATTGCTCCTGATCTGTAAATCTTCAGTTGCAGCAACAGGTATGGATGTTTGGAAAATACAATTGCAGTGTTACCAATTATTAGCTTAATAGGTTATTTGTATAGATGTATAGACAGTTGCACCTATTTTTATTTAACTGTGTTTTGAGAAATGGTAAACAGTCTTTAGTGACATATGGAGACAATTTTCCTGTCCCAAACCATGGGGCGGACTTGGGTATGGTGACACAAGACTGTAGATTTACAGCTGTGTTAAGGGGGCACATTTCTGGTGTCTTTTCTGCTGCCGTTAGGGTTCTTGAAGTTGTGTGCTAAGTTGATTAAAGAACTGATGAGTCTGAGAAACAATCGTGTTGTTTAATCTCCTTTTGATGAGAGATCCCTTTAGTATCTGTGCAGGTACCAAGGGGGGTGTGAATAGCATGTCAGTGAGGAGACACCTCCCTTTAGTGGCAGCATTTTAAAGTGACTGTGTAACCACAGTCTGAGTGTCCTCATCTGCCCTGATAGTCAGAATTTCTAAGCATCATTGAATTCTGCTTGTCAGCTTCAGCAGATGGTGCTGGCTATTTTAAACTTGATATTTCTTGCCTATTTATTTTTAAGATAATACCTGTTTGGAATCCAACAGAAGTTGGAAGGTTTGAAAATACTATACTGTATAGTTTGCTTGGATTTACATTTTACTTGAAGACTGTCAGTACTCAAGAACACTTCTGTTAGTCTTTTTACCATTTTAGTGGGAAATTGATTTTACATTGACAATCACATGCAAATAGATTATTTTGTTATTATGAGTCAGTTTTTGCCTTAAGGTGCCATACCAATGATATTACTTAGGTGATTGTGACGTTCTGTTTGGAACATCTGTCTTTTTTAATCCTGGTTTATTCACACTTTTCAGAAAAAAACACACTCTACTTTCTTGTAGAACTGAATCTTTTGGAATGAGTGAGGTGAGGAATTGTAGAAAGGGAAAGGATGTTGAATGCTGCGCTGGGAAATGAAATTAAATGCAGTAATCTAAGCTACAAAGTCAGACCTTAAACTTTGACAGGTCTTTATTGACTTTGTTTCATTTTTCTATTACCTTATTTGGGATGATTAATTTTTAATTGCAGAGTGCTAGAACTTACAGCTCTAATTATGACCCTTGGAAGATGAGTCTTGTGATGAAGATGTGAAGTCATGTTAAATTCAAGACATGGATAAAACTGGCATAGATCTCTTAGGTTGGATGCCCAAATTTGCTTTAGTTTTATCTCTTGTTAGTATTGTCATTCACCTGTACTGAACTTTCTGGTGAGGATTTTTTTTTTTTTGAGGGGGGGAAGAGGAGGAATGAGGTGTTACAACAGTTATTTGTGAAGGAAACAGGCAAGGAATTGATTGTACCAGGCAAGACAGTGGTGTGGAAATCAGTCTGTATTCAGGATAGTGATGCCCTTGTATATAATGCACTGTTTGAGAGCCCTGAAATATATAATGAGAATAAAAAGAATTACTGAATGATTGATCAGTGAATATTGTGAATGAGGCAGTGGCTGTGGACAAGGTTGCAGGAGAGGACTTGTGAAATAATTTATGGAAATATAGGTAGATTGAACTCTTCTTCAGTCTGTCTTCCAAAATGTATCACCTGCTTCTGTGGTTTTTTTTTCATTGCAATCTAATGTTTTGAGATTTTCTCAACACCCAGTAAGCTTGCAGGATGTACAAAAAAATCCAAAATTAAGTGGGTGTCTTGTCACCAAGAAAGTTACGTAGATTTTATTTCTGGAATGCTGTAGGGAAGGAGAAGTTGAAGTTGTTTTCCCAAGAAGGAATGAATTAAAAAAGAAATACAACACATCTGGTAATCATTGCAGTTGCTGAGATTATAAGAATATGTTATAAAAGTAAAATTCAAGTCTTCAGAATATAATAGTAAATCAGTTTAGCAAAGAGTTTGAGATGTGTGGAGTAGAAGGCTGTAGTTTAGGCTTGGGGCAGACCTTTAAAATATTTTTTAAAAATTCTAAAGAGATGTAAGTAATTTTAGGAAATGTTTTTACTGGGAACTTCTCATAATCCAAAAAACTTACAGCAAACTCTGCTTTTAAGGTCCCTAGGAAATTGCAGTTCTCCATGAGGTACTAGGACAGCTGTAAGAAATAATTTATGCTCTCACTTATTTTACTGTAATGCCTTGTTATTTCCTGGCTGATCAACCTGAATGTGGAATGTTATCTATTAGTACAGCTGTGTTTGCTTCTTACATGCTGTGAGATGACAGGCTGGTTATTTGAAAGACTGTGGATTGCAAACTTTGCCTAGAAAACTAATCTTTACTTCAATAATTTAAATTTGGGAGCCCAATTTTTTTTAAAGTATATACATATTCCAAAATGTTGATAAATTTGTATGTCTTTCAGTGTTTACTGCTCTGTAATTTGGTGAGGTCTGAGTATTTCAGTTAACGAGTGAAATTTGCTCTATGTATTCTATATTGAATGGAAGAGAAAATTCAGTAGTTGCCTGCTCTAATGCTCTTGTTTGTGGTGCTCTAATATTTTCATGGAAAAGGTATAAGCATGATTGCTTATTTTGAGGATTTATTTGTGACTCCTTCCTTATTGGTTATCTTTGTTATCTTCTCAGTTTTGTATCTTTTCTCTGCTTCTTACTGACAAATAATTTTATCTCCTCTTATAGATAAGAATATACATCTTGTGTTGTTTTGTATTCCCTTTTTCTGTGTTTGGAGAGTGCTTTCATGTGTATAGTAGGTGTAGTTGCTCCCCTCTGCCTTAAGTAGAGCAGGGCAGGTGGAAAGGCTCTGTCAGATCTGAGTGGCCATGTTACCTAGTACAAAGTGATGTAAAGAGTTTTTCTTCAGAAATTGTTTGCTTTTCTTGATGTTTCTGAAACTTCCATGAGCAATCTTTAGGTAGCTTAGCACTTAGATATTGCCATAATATGCTGAATACCAAGTACTTCGACTTCTGGGCATTACAGATCATTCTGGCATTTATTTGGCATAAAAAGAATGGTTTATAATACCTTACAGGAGAACATAATCAGAAGTCAATGTTTTTTGTTACTACCCAAAGACTGAGGCAAAGCTGAATCAATAGACAATCTGTAGCACATTTTGTTTATTGCAGCTTGGCATTTAAATTATTTGGCGTTATAGCCTGTTTTAGTTTACACAGTTAAATTGCACATTATATGAAGAAGTGAGTAATAGAAAATACATGAAGAACTTGTAGTTTAGGAGCCAACTTAAATTTAATCAGTGAATGTATGTATGAATATTGTGTTTAAGTTAAATGTATGACACGCTGTCTGATGATTATTATTGTAATTGCAGCCAAGAGGCAACAGAAAACATGGTGCATCATTTATCATCACTAGAGCAATTGCAGGTAAGCATGACTTGTTCTTACATTCATGACTTCTAAGACAGTGTGGATTACTTGTAAATTTTACAATTTCTGCCCCTTAGAGTGCCTAATGTAATGGAAATGAGTGCACGATGTGTTTTCAGGAAGATGCTTTCTGATTGTGAACATGGCTGTGTTATTTTTATGTCGATTCTGTGAGTGTTTTTGTTTCCATTAGTTTGTTGGGACAAATTAATAAACCATACATCTGAGAAGTTAACAAGCTCTGAGTTTTGGAAAGTGTAGTTGGGCTTTTTCTTTTTTTTTCCCCTCTCTTAACATCTCTTGCATTGGGCTGTTTGCTAGTTAGTTCTACGAGGAAGTTTTACATTCTGATGATACTGCATTGCATAAACCAAGTATTGAATGGCAGTAACTGAACTGGATTGTCAGCCAAAGAAATTTCTCTTAGAATTTCCAAAAATGGGCAGTGATTTTTTTTTATTATTATTGTTTTTTGTTTTTTTAATTTACCGTTCGCATTTATTCTAACACAAGAATTTGTTGACCAAGTATAGAGGGTTTTTCCCTCAATGCCTTTTTCTTTAGTGAGAATTTGAGATTCCCTGTGCAGTAAGCTGGAGGGTGTTTTATGACTACTAGAGATTTAATTTTTACCTCTTTCCATTGTAGGTCCTGCATTGTTTTTGCTTCGGTACATCTGGTACAGGTAGGTTTTACGAGAATATTGCTTATATTTTGTATTTGGTGATATTTCCATAGCTTTTTGATTTGATGGAAAATAATTCTTAATGAGAGTAAAATTGATCACTTGTTTAGAATATTGTCCAAGCAATGCTTAGAAAAGCCTCTTTTCATAAATTGAGTTGTAGCTACTTGAGTTGCAGCTGAAACTAAAATAGGAAAAAGCTGGTATGTACTAGTTTCGTTTTGTGTTTTTGTCAGAAACTGAAGTAACCTTTCAGTTGGAACATCTTTCTCCAAATGCGTATTTGTCCTCTCCACTCCCAGCTGAGATATTGCAAGTAAAGCTGTAGTGGGTTTTTTTTCTTAAGCCTCAGTGACAGATATGATGGCACGACAGGGTTTGCTTCCTTGGAAGTAATAATTTTGAATTTTTTTTCCCTGACAATTCGAATTCATACAAAAAGCTTGATAACTACTCGAGCAGCACTCATGCCATTTATAAATTGGAGTTTCGATTCAAAGTCATTAAATGGTCCCAGAAATATCTTGGGGTAAGTACAGTGTCTGGAAAATTTCAGCTCTGCGGTTATACTACTCTGAGGCACTTACCAGATTTGAAGATACCAGTTTCCCCTTTTAAAAGGGTTAGTCTGTTGGTTTTGAGTTATATGGAAAGGGACATTAGTGTGACTTCTTATGAAACAGTACTATACTTGAATTTGGCAGGGAATGCTGTTTTCCATGTTGCTGATGTACTACTTTATTTTTTTGCACCTACTCCCCCCCCAGCCTTTTTTTGTGAGGGAGTGATGTTTATGGGCACCATGCTGTCATGTAAATCTAGTTGTAAAGATTCAGTTGTAGACAGAATTCACTTAACTTTTCTTCTCTCCCTCCGGTAGTCATATTTAAAATCTAATTTCAAGCTTTTACAATTGATTCTAGTTGCTGCTTTCATGTATTTGATAAAAGAGTTTGGGAGAGAGCTTGGGAGGCCTCTAAAGTCCTACTAAAAGTAGGAGAGCATTGAATTCTGGCTGGGCTCCTTAGGGCTCTGTCCAGCTAGGTCTTGGGAAGGTTAAAGGATGGAGAACCCGAAGACTCTGTGGTCAGCCTGTTCAAGTGTCTGACTGTCTTTGTGTTGAAAAAATCCCTTATATCAGCTTGGAACACCCTCAGTTTTGGTGTCACAGAGACATTTAAGTTGGAAAGGACCTTTACAGTCATTGGGTCCAACTGTTAGCCCAGCACTTCCAAGTCCTCCAAAGGGTTGATCATAGTTTCTTGTGTTCCTGCCACACACCTCCATTGCTCCCTTCTTCACAGCAGTCTCCTAGGTATCAGAGTGCTGCTGTTTGGTCCTCCTGAAGCCTTCCTTTCTTCAGGCTAAAGAAGTTTCCACAGCATCTCATTGTAGGGCAAGTACTCCAGTCCCCTGATCATCTTGGTGTCCCTCCTGTTTACTGGTATTCTGCTTTTAATGAATGTCCCAAAACCAGCTGATGACCAGAGTATAAAGGGTGATAAATAAATACTCAGTTCCCTTAATACGCGGTTTTGTTCTGTTAGTAGAAACAAGGCTGTTGTTAGCCTTTGTCGTTGGCAGGGTGCAGTGTTGATTCATGTTCAGTTGCAAACCTTCTCAGGTGATTGATGGTTGCCTTGAAGCTGAATTGTCTCGTGTGTGTATCTCAGGTATTGAGTTTGTTCACTTGTGTTCTGATTTAGCCTCATGTTTTTGGTATTTCAGCCCCGCAAAGTTTTCTCTGCCCGCTGGACTGGTTCGCCTGGTTAGTAAGCAGATCAACTGGCACCTCGTACTTGCAAGGTAACAGCTCCTGTGCTTTGCCATTTCTGACATGAGTGAGTGTATTAATGCTTCCTCTGCTTCCCCCACCCCAATGGCCATACTGAATTGATCCTGTGCTAAAGGTGTGTTATTCTTTCTGGTTAAGAGAAATACTGGAAGGTCTCACAGGTGGCCTTGTGAAGGAAAGCTCAGTGTGCTACCTAGGGCCTTCTACCTGCTTCCCTTCAGTTAATGCACCTCTCACACAGGTCTGAATGTCTGTCTAGCTTTTGAGGCTAAGCAGCTTGCAGTGCAGTCATTCTCAAATTCAAGTCCTGAATTTGGTTGATTAAAGACTTACAACTTGGCAGGATATATAATTTTAAAATAAGCAATTTATATTTGTGGAGAGTGAATGCATACCCTTAAGACTTGTCTGCTATTGCATACACAGAGAAGTGAGAGTTCCAAGGATAGCTTTTCTGCAGGAATTTTAGCAACATCAGTGAGATCACTGGCTTTTAAAAATAAGTGCAAGTATGTAGAGAAAAATGGTTCAGTGACATGATTACATAAAGGTAGTATGGAAAGTTATAGTTTATGTTGTATGTTAGGAACAAAGGTAGGAGACCTGTTCCTAAGGAGACTACATAACTTACTGAAGTATGATAATTGTTTATTCCAGATAAAGCAATGAATAATTTTGTATGTTGCTGTTGTAAAATTATCTGTAAGCAACATCTGACTCAGACCTCCCATGCAGTGACATTTTAGATGTTGTTCTGTTTTCTTAGTGCTGCTGGAAAAGATTGGCAGATACATTTCAGGGAAATGAAGGGAATATCATAGCACGGATATTTTCTTTTAAATAAAAAATTGATATTTCCCATTTAATTTTTTTTTTAAATTTATGAATGAGTTAGTTTATGTCTAACCTTGGAGAAAAGCACCTAAGACTCTGATGTACATTCTGTAAGGAATGAACTTTAAATGACCTTTCACATCTGTGTTTTCTCTTTCAGCAATGGTAAATTGTTGGCAGTTGTTCAAGACCAATGTGTAGAAATCAGGTAACTTAGCATTATCTGCTACTTTAATTGTGGAGTTCTGAGAAAGTGTTCCTAGTCATTTACTAGCAGTACTTTTAAAGATTTTTCTTTGTTTTGAAGTGTTATGTAGTGTGAACGTTATCTGTGGAACAATCATAAAAGTGAAAGCCTTCTGTTTCTTTTTAGTTCTCAGCCATCCCCTATTAAAAAAAAACCAAAACAAACCCAACATAAACCCTCCTTAACCCCCCAATTACAATTGTTAGAGATGTGTTAGTAGAAGTGTATAGCTGTATCTCTCTCTCTCTGTCTCTGTTTCCGAGATGTGAAAGAAAAACAATCAAGATCCTCTAAAATACTCAGCACAAATCATGGTCTTTCTAACCTTTGCCTTTCTGCCCCCTCTAGATATTCTTCCCTAATAAATGGGACAAGGAGCTAGCATCTAGTGTTCTTCTCTGTAGAGTAGCTGGCATGTATAATACTTCACCTTATTTTACAAGTGGTGTGGATTGCTGTAAAGACTGATGCTTTCCCTTTTCTTGTGCTCTCTTAACAGCAAGCTCTCCTTCGCCAGTTCAAGAGCACATTTAGCTGTAGAACAGATCTTGATTGAGTGTGTTTACTTGCTTCACAAAAATCCATTTGCTAGAAGGTCAGACCTTCCATCTATATGTAAAAGAAGCAAGTGTATGAAAATTGTTCAATCAAAAGTGGTGTGAGCACCATAAACGTCAGCTTAAAGACGATAAAATAAATCTTGTGTTTCAACTGTATTAATGTAACTATATTCTTGCATTGTTTCTAAAATTGTAACCTAGAGAATACTGACTAGGTTTTTTTTCTAAAGTTGTATGAAGTGCTGAAAAGATGCTATCCTATTTTGTACAGCATTACAAATAAATGAGGGACGTTGGTGTTTATGCAGCAGAAGGAGGGTCTCTGAAATACTATTGTGTACTTACTGTAGCTGCCTAAGGGTGAAGGTTACTATCTGTTTTTTTGAACAAGTAATTAAAGTAGTTAAAGGCATGCAGGCCTTGGAATTGTGCACTTGGAATATTTTTCTAGTGTTCTGTTTATTACAGAAAAGTGAATAGTGGATTTTTTCGTATCTAAATTCATATGGGCCTTTTTTCTGCAGGTCTGCAAAAGATGACTTTGTATCCACAGTTGGAAAATGTCAAGGTATGGCAACATCTACATCAATACTTTGTTTGTTTGTTACTTACATTGTTTGTTATTCATACAGTGTTAATTGGTGGTGTTAATTTACTTTAATGATAATGATATAACTACTTAAAATCATTGGAAAGAATCTCTTAATAATTTTGCCTTGTGACTAGCTCCATTACCCTCCCTCTGCCGCTTCTTTTTATGATGATTAATATATGAAATCTGAATCTGAACTGAAAGGATTGATAAAATTAATGGGTCTGAGAGACATGCGTGGTTTTTCTTCTTTTACCCTCCTCTGAGAAGAGCTTGTAATGCTGGTAGGCCCCCTGCATTTTTTTGATGCAGTTGACCTTTTTTTCTGTTTATGGGATTATATTTATTTTTTTATTAATATTTTATTTATTTATTTTATTTATTAATATTTATTTTTTATTAATAATTTTATTCCTTTTTTGTAGTGCCAAAGGATCCTAACCCTCAGTGGAGGAGAGTGGCATGGAGTCATGATTGTACATTACTTGCTTATGCTGAAAGCAGTGGAACAGTCAGAGTGTTTGACCTGATGGGCAGTGAGCTTTTGGTCATTTCACCGGTATGTGCTCCCTTGGGTTAAATATGGATATAGTAGAACTTTTTTTAAGGATCATGGATAATTTCCGCTCTTTGACTTTTTTCATATCATGGCTTAGCTTGCTATAAATGCTTACAGTATGAATATCATGCAGAAATGGACCATAAAAAGTTTCACTATAATATATCCATCATATGATCAACAAAAGCCATGTGTAGCTCTTACAACAGCACAAATGGTATGTTTTACATCTGTCTTGAAATTGGGGTAGATCTGTAGGTGCATCAGGGAAAGTATGGAATCACCTAATTAGTATGTGTGCAAATAATTACAGTTTGTAGTAACGGATTATAAATCTGCACTTTGTATGCAGAGTCAATTAAAAATCAAGAAATATTGCTCCTAGAGTGCTTTGCTTGGTATGATAATTAATGTTGATAGGCCCCACACAATATATTTTCTGTTTTGTGCGTTCAGATGGTGTACTGAACTGATTTGTGGAGGTGGCTCAAGTGTATTTGCTCAGTATATTGTTTTGCAGGCTTCATAGTAATAAGATTTCCTTAAAATCAAGATAAAAGAAAATGTATTTTGTTTGTTGTACAAACTATGAACCTTTATTTTTTTAATGCAATGCAGTAAATTTAACTTTCTCATTTTTTCAGTAACAAAGACACTTTTTAAAAATCCCCTTTCTCTCCCAATGTCTGCCTTCATTTTTGGGTAAAGACAGCAAGTTTTCCAGGCGATCTGAGTTACGCTATTGCTGGATTGATCTTTCTAGAATACAAAGCAAGTGCCCAGTGGTCAGCTGAACTCCTTGTTGTTAATTATCGTGGAGAACTGAGAAGTTACCTTGTAAGGTAAACATAAATATTGACTTGCTTTGAGAAAGCACAGTGAGCTTCAAAGGAATTCTTTCTACTCTTTATAAAGAAAATAAATCTGAACTAATGCATGTATTTTTTTCCCTGCATACTTAGTGTTGGAACAAATCAGAGCTTTCAAGAAAGTCATAGTTTCAGCTTTAGCAGCCATTATGCCCATGGGATAACAACTGTCATTTATCATCCTGGTCACAGGTAAGCATTCTGTTTGCTACCTGCCAATGATATGTAAATGAACAAAAAGGTGCAAAATAAGCATTGAAGTGTATTGGATATGGAGGGGTGGAAAAAATCTGTTCTAAAGTTGCTGTTTAGTGCATCAGTAATAACAAGTCATATCTCTTTCTGCTATGAAAGGAACCTTAGTTCATCTCATTTGACTTTCATTATTCCATTAGTCAAGTGATGTCCATTTCTGTTTGAGTCCCTTGTGTAAGCAACATGCGTTTTTTAGAATGTCAAGAATAGTGTTAAAAGAGGTTTCTGAATGTGATGGGGTAAAGGCTAAAGTATAAGTTCAGTTGTTGATTTGTGGTTTCTTTCCTATCTGGAACTGATTGCTGGATTTGTAGGCCAGCCCATTTTCCCTAGTGTTCTGGCTGGAACGGCCAGGCTTTGGTATTTGGAGTTGTCTCATGATGTGTCTTCTCTGTTAGTCACCACTTGGGTACAGAAACTGGACTTTAAATGTGGACTGACTGCCTGCTCTTGAACCCAATGTAGTTGGAATAGGTTCTGGTTAGCCTATTATTTATACTAAAAATGTCTCTACTTTTTTAATATTGATTTGTTATATAGCAAGGTAAACTCAGCAACTCTATTTCTATTTCTCTTCAGTTGTAGGAACAAAACTTTGTTCTAGATATTTTTCTTCTATTAGATCTTCTAGGATTGAATCTGTCACTGCAATGTTATAGCACTGTATTGTTTTAAATGGAAATTAGGCTTGGCTGTAGAATACCAGAAGAAACTCACTGTTGAAAAAACTTGGTCTCATTCTTCAATGTTAAGTGAGCTGTCATATCTATCTTAGGAAAAAAATGTTATTAATGGGATGTTATGTTCTTCTAGCTTATTATTTTGAGAGATTAATTTTGTGTACGACTTTTACTTTGCACACAATTCATATTTATTGATTTCACATAATTAATATTCAGTATATTAAATCTACAGCTTTGAGGTAATACATGTGTATTGTGGAGCTTTGATAGCACTACATGACAGGAGAACAGAACCAGCCCATTGTTTCCTTTGGTCAGACCAGGGTTAGTGGTTGTAGTATCTCCTGCTATGTGCAGCCAGTTGAGTGGCTTAGTAAAGTTGAAAAGTTGACACTTGAAAGAATTCACAATTGGATGCAATGGATGGAAAACAAAAGAGCTCATGTTTTGCCCCTGATGGGGGCAGATCTTTTCTGTTTTGAATTAATCTGTGGTAGAAAGCTTCTAAATTTGACATTGCAGAACTCTAAATTTGTGAGCAGAGTCTCTTGCCGAAGTTTTCTTGTTGACCAAAAAAACCACTAGAAGGGCTTGATGGCAAGCACTTCAAAATTGTGCATTAAAGAAAATTGTTGATACAGACACCTCAGAGTTTTAATTTTCAGTAATGTGAACTTTGATTACTCAACACAAGTTCATCAGTGGTCATGAGTTAAATATAGAATCGCTTGTTAATAAGGTGAAAGGGCTTCAGGGGAAAATACTTTGATACAGTTTAGTAGTGATCAGCAATAAGAGTTATATCAGAGTTTTTAAATGTCATCTACTGTGTGTAATGAAATTATTACATGCACATGTATAACAGGTACAGTGGCTTTAGAAAACAGAATTGACAAACCTTAATGCTTTCATTTCTTCAGTGAAAGAGAAGTAGCTTTTGTACCACATCAGAATAAATGGAAATCTGATGCTTAAACAGAATGATCAGAACTTGTCATGTACTTAAGCTGTAATTTTTTATAATTTTTGAGGGTAAGGGGGAAACACAAGTTTGTGGCCAGACTTATTTTATTTTAGATGTTGGGAATTATGACCTACCTGGAAAGCTAGAGATGAGAATGGATAGGTATAAATGCTACAAATAACGAATGTTCTTTGAATAATGTTTAAGTATTTTTAGATTTTCGGATATTTATTCACTGACAAAGCTTGTTGTGGCTGTTAAGTGTCTTGGTATATTTAGTCTTTTTGTTAAACTGCTAGAGACTTAAGAAAATTAAAAAAAAAAGTGGCAATAAATGACACCATAATACATCATTATGTATTTTACAGACTTCTTCTTGTAGGAGGCTGTGAAACAGATGAAGATGGAGTGTCTAAAGCAGCTGGTTGTGGGATATCTGCTTGGAGAATTCTGTCAGGCTCTCCCCATTACAAACAGGTCACTAGTTATGAAGATGATGTTAGAACAGTAAGTATGTGTCCTTATTTTACTGGATGAATATTGTCACTGGAAGCTCAACATACATCTCTTTTTGAAAGAAGAATTTAATACAATTTTTTGCTATTTTCTAAGCTATGATGTGTATGTCTAAGCAGTTATCTTTTTCCCCCCCAGCATCTATTTTTGCTTTTTCTGTAGTATGATTTTAACTTCAAGTTCTGAATTATTACTTTTGGTTTTAAAACCAAAAACAACAAGAAGGGAGTTTGTAAATTTCCAAGCTACAGTATTTTTTTGCTCTTAGTTGTACATTGGGATATGTTACCTATCTTTGTTGGAAAAAAATTCCAGTTTGTTCTTTTATTACTTCAGAACAAAAGTCAGAACACCTGAAATAAATGTTTCAGTTTAACTCTGACTCTTAATTTCTTTCACTTATAGTAGAAGTAAATGTTTGATTTGGTAACAACTTGGGTATACTGAAATCAATTTATAATATACCAGGATAAATTCCAGAGTTTACTCTTATATAGATATTGCTTAGTATTACAAGCGAGTTGTTAAATTCAGTTGCAAATGAGTAGTGCTTTTCTGTGACATGTTACATACCTAATGAAGTGGACAAAATTATACAAACTGGATTTTATTATGCTTCCATTATTTTAAAGTAGGCAGTCTTACAGAAGTTTAAAAATAGTAAAATTATAGAATATGCTGAGTTGGATGAGTCCCACAAGGATCATCGAGTCCAGCTCCTGGCCCTGCACACGACACCTCAGGAGTCTTACCCTGTGCCTGAGCATTGTCCAAATACTTCTTAAGCTCTGTCAGGCTGCTGCTGTGACCTCTTCCCTGGGGAGCTGTTCCAGTGCCCAGCCACCATCTCAGGGAAGAATCTTTTTCTAATATCCAACCTAAACCTGCCATGACATATCTTCAGGCCATTCCCTCAGGTTCTGTCACTGTCACCACAGAGAACAGATCAGTGCCTGCCCCTCCTCTTCCCTCACGAGGAAGTTGTAACTGCAGTGAGGTCTCCCCTCAGTCTCCTCCAGGCTGAACAGACCAAGTGCCCTCAGCTGCTCCTCACACAGCTTCCCCTCAATGCCCTTCACCGTCCTCATTGCCCTCCTTTGGACACTCTAATGGCTTTCATATATTGCAGCACTACTGACTCATTCAGCTCCCTGTGGACCAGGCTCCCCCCAGGTCCCTTTCCCCAGCGCTGCTCTCCAGCCTCTTGTTTCCTAGTCTGTACACACAACCAGGATTGCCCCAGATACAGAATCTGGCACTTGTCCTTGTTAAACTTCACATGGTTGCTGACTGCCCATCTCTCTAATTTGTCAAGGTCTTTCTGCAGAGCCTCTGAAGAATCTTGCAGAGTTTTTTTAGTATTTTAAATGTGACTTAATTTTTTGTGCATAAAACAATGTATGAGGTTGTCTTTCATTGTATGATTTGTTTCTGTTCTTACAGGCACAGAGAAGAGGATTATTAAGGATTATGAATTTAAGGTTTTACAGCAGGCGGGGAACAGAACAGGTATTAAGATCTAGTTCTACCTCAGAAATGTATTTTACTAACATAATAGTCTATTAGTGACTACCTGATAGACTTACTGAAAGTAGGTTTTAATTTATGCAATTTAGGAATTTACATTCTATTAAATTAACCAAAAATGTAGCATTAAATGGAGTAGCTTGCCACTTATTTCACTTTCTTAAAAATCCAGTTAGTTCATTTGCTGAGGCTTGAATCACTGGGTTTCTGGGTTTCTGGAACAGGTCTAGAGATGAAGAGTTCAATATTAAATGTAAGCTCTTATTCAAAAAAGAAAGTATGAGAAGCCACCTAATTATTTGTTAATGAATGTGATAATCAAACCATGTCAGATATGTTAAATATTCAACAAGGAGAAAGTAAATCGTGATGATGTTTCTTATATATATGCCCAAGAGATAAAGAATAAGAACAAAACGCAGCCTTCTGCACTACAGCTGTACCACTAGAACAACAAAAAATCCTCAGCTCACAATTTTCATACCATATGGGGAAGAAAATATATGTGTGGATTCAAACTAATCATTCATGGCTTAAATAGGGTAGATACAAGGACTTGATTTTTAGTCTGAGGTGGTATAGAAACATTTTGCTAAGTAGCTTCGAAAGTTTATTGTGGGTCAGACTTCTACTCCCAGAATGCATGTGAACCTAATGAAACTGCTGATCAGAATCAACTTATTCTTAACAAACTCTGGGTATGGTACCCTGAATGAGTGTTAAATCGTGAACGTCATGCTGAGGTGTAGGTGTGTGCTTTCTGTATTTCTAAGGTGTTGTACACAGTGGTCTTGGCTTTGCTCTCCATGCCTTAGGAGCTGCCTTTGCAGTCACTACTGCACTGCCTTCTCTTATCGCTTGTGTACTCATTGTGTGTAGCCTTCGTTCAATTCCTTTTTCTATCCTCCTTTTCTTCTTGTAAAAAAATTTGTTTTCCCTTCTTTGGCTTTACAAGGAAAGAACAGTAAAAAAATCTGTCTACCACAGACTTTCTCTCTGTGTCCCCTGAGAGAAAAAATGGCTGATCTGAGTTGGAAATGACCTTAATAGATTTTCAGGATGTTTAGGTGACTGGTTAAAAGAAGAAGTTGCATGCTTGATTGGAAAGGGAAAACAAATCTTTTTGAATCTTTCTCAAGGGTGGAACAGGGAGAGATTTTATTTTCCTCACTGAAAATGCTAAAAATTAAGCTGATGTAAGCTTTTTTAACTGAAAAGCTTGTACTGCATGTAGCTGTGCTAAGCTTCAACTTCATTACACTTGCCAGTACTAAATTAATGAAGAAATGTGGAGATTTATTAATCCTTGAAAGTTTTGATCCAATGTCAGAGATTATGGCTGAAATATGTAAGGCGTAGTTTGTACTCCTAGTGTGAAATTAACACCAGGGTTAAAGTGTGACAGACACAGCAGCTAGAGGACTTGTATATTAGAACTGCCTATACTGGGATTTGATTCTTAGTGTTTTTAAGTGACACTTAAAAAATGTGAAGTGCCAGCCTGCTGAGTTTTTCAACATCTTGTTTTGCTGTTCCCTTAAGTTGACGAGCTGTTTCTGGAGGCAGCATTGCCTGCTTTGGCAAGGGACTGATTAATTTTTTGTAGATAACGGGGCTTGGGTGATAAATTTGACTGTGTTAATGGCCACCCAATATCTAAATCTAGCAGCCGGAGAGTTATTACTGACTGCTGAGTAAACATTTACCTCCTTTTAAGATCTGTGATGTATACCACTGATCAGTTATCTGAACGGGTTATATGTTTTAGCTCTGTGTTTCTGGGTCCTTTATCAGTCTTTGGTTCTTTGTCCTTTCTGCATGCAAATTGATGTGTAAAGGGAGAGTTGCCATTAGAAGGCATGCACAGTTCCTGGGCAAACTACAGTTGAAAGTGCAGTACCCCAGCTGCTTAAGAATATAGTCAGGGAATATGAATTTTTTCTAGTACAAGTAATTCTTAATGGGTTTAAAAAAACCCTTTAATGCTCTCATTTTCAATTAAAGACACATTTTAGGTGTGGATTTAAGGAGTGCTCTCAATAGCTGCAAACCACTGTATAACAGTGAGCAGATTTCTTGATTGTCGTTGTTTCTATGGTATACCCAGAATTTAAAAAAGCCTAAGAAATAAAATAAAAATAATAATTAAAAAGCCCCCAAGTCCAAACAAACATAATGACCTGAAAAGAATATTTTTATCTTCAAATAATACCTACCACTAACATTCTGTAGAAATGCCATTAAAACTTCTTAATTGATGTATGTCAATTGCCTCTTCCGTGCTTCATGTATGTCGGGGTATTTTCCAAGAGGGGAGGTGCTGGCCTAAAAATTGGTTAGTTACAAACTTGGACAATTTTAACTGTGAATCCTTATTAGAAAATTTTTTAAAGTGAGCTAACAAAATGGAATTTTATGACCAATATAATTTTTGGGAATCTGCATCTTGATGTCTTTCAGGAAAGACTATACACTTGAAGAACTGAATGGTCTTTCTGAAAATTTACAGTTTTGTTGGGAGAGGGGTGAATAAATATAAAATGTATTTTCAGAAATTGTCATTCATTGCCAGTGGCACTAAATTTGACTCTAAAATGTGTGTATTTAGAGGGTCTTGTGGAAATAGTGTACAGATCCAGTTGTAAATGTGTGGGATTTTCTGAATCCTTAAGAAGGTATTTTGTTAGAAGTATGTTTTGCCTCTTAAGGTATCCAGACCTGAAGGAATTTTGGTAGGCTTGATGAAGTTAACTTAAAAATGCTGAATTATTTTATCTGTAAGGAATTAATCTGATATTCACTATGTTACTGCTTGCTCTGTTGTCACTCAAGAGATTCTTAGATTCTCATTCAGTGTCCTAAATGAACAATGTGCTCCTTCAGGATCTCTTAATGTCTGTATTTCTTGTATCCCTTTTTTTTTTTTTTCTTTAAGAATTTGATTTGTAATAATGCCCACCCAGAAGTTTGCTCCCAGGGAGGAAGTGCGGTACTAAGCTGTGGTTTGGCAACAGTCTTCCTTGGGTGGACCAGAGAGTCAGGATAGTAGAAAATGGAGGCTGCTGAATGTTTTTTCTATACAGAGAACAACCTGCAGTTTTCTCTCCAAGTAGCTCTGCATTGGTGTCAGGGCATTCTCCTAGGAATGCTGGACTTCTAGATTTTATTTGCTGTATGACAATGTGATACCGAATTTTGCATTCCTAAAGACTTGTTCATGCTAAGATAGTGTTCTTCCTTTATGCAGGTTGTTCTTACTCTTCTATGCCACAATTGATATCTTACCTTTTTTCCTTCTAGAACAAGGGGGTTTTTCTGTTTGTTTGTTTTTAATTTAAGGCATGTTGACTTTTAAGAGTGGAAGATTGTACAATTTTTTTCCCCCCAAAATAGAAAAAATACATATTTTTGGAGGTATTTATTGGGGTATTGCTTAGTGTATATTTTTATTGTGTTTGTTTGTTTATTTGCTTGGATATCATGTTTGGCAGGATGGAGTTTTCAAGATGAATCTTTCTCCTGATGGAGCTCTTTTGGCAGCTATTCATTTCTCAGGAAAACTGACAATCTGGTCTATTCCATCTCTCAGACAACAAGGAGAATGGGACCAAACTGCTCAGGTAAGAAGAATGTACATGTTTAGAAACTTGAATTATATATCTTACTCCTCTGGAAATGTGTTTTCATAGGAGATGGGAGGAGTTCAGGTAATGGTGCATTGGCTTCCCAGTCATTAGCACATCCTGTTTTTCAAGAGCCCTATACTTACTTTTATAATAATCTTTCTATGTTTTACCCGTAAACTGTAAACTTGAAAAATTAAGAAAAAGAACCAATTATGTTGCAATGAATTTTTCATGAGACATTTTAGTGCCAAGTAGGTAACGCTGTTAGAATTAGACTACGATGCCGTTAGACTGAAATGCCATTATAAAATAGAAGTAGAGCCTAACATGGGTAAATGTGTTTCAGTGGTTGAAACCTAGTTCTGCTGCACGTCTAATGTATTTTTCTATTCTTCCCTCAAAATTTACCTTACCTTGTGCCAGATGACACTCTAGAATATTTTCCTAATCAATTTGCTATTAAGTCCAATGCTTTCTACAAGAATAGTTTGCAAAGCTAAATAGGGAAAGTTACGTTAGGAATGGCTCAGACACAGGCAAACTTTTATGTGACTAGTGTGAATTTAAACACTGGGAATTGAAGGCTAATTAGTTTTCAAAGAAAATTCCAAATAACTAATATACTTTCTGGGTAAAGGTAAAACTTCATTTTAATGAGGAAATGCATTTTGAAAAGTGAAAAATCTGGAACGATCCACACTAGTATGTGAAGTATTCTGATTTTCCTCCCATTAATTTCTTGACTAATAGATAAAGGCTTTTCAGTTGAAGTGCTGTGTGTTATATTCTAAACCTACAAGACATGAACCAACATCAATTCCAAACAGGGTAAACAAATGGGATTGAAATGTAATTTCAAGCTTATTTAGAAGAGCTTTTTTAAATAGCAACCAAAACAAATAAAAAAACACAAAGAAATTCTGCTCTAGTGTTTGGAAAAGTGTTGTGTGTGTATATATGCATATCTGTTTATCTGTATTTTTAACATACACTTCAGACAGATTTTGCTCAAGGGTGCATACAGTGAGTTGTATTTTTTCTTTCTTTTTAACAATAATGAATACATATTCTGAAGGAGCATTCGGGAATTTATAATTCAGTGAGGGTGATATAAAGGAATATTCAGTACTTGACTGTTCTCAAAAAGTTTTATAGGTGAAGCTGGTGTCTGAGTATAATGTATGTTTCATAATATGTGTAATTCTAATGTAATTGTCAACCAAACAATTTGTTAAATTGACTTAGAGGGGCCTCATGTTTACTTTTAATTAGTAGACTCTTCTCTTCCTACTGAAAATTCAAGTCTGAGAAACACCTTCTGCTTGAGCCAAATGTGCTTTGGTTATTTCAGCTACCTGTACATCCTCTGTGTTGCACTTAGGGGCAGGATTTCTGTCACTGCTAAGTCAAGTTTATAAGGACAGCTCTGCAACATAATTCTAAACATTGCAGTGCATCAATTAATAATGCTGCTTCTTTTCTTGCAGTAGTCTTGAAAGGGGCTTTATGGTTCTGAAGATAGCTGGGGAAAATACTTACAGAACTGTACTAGACTGTCACACAAGACCACTACACAGACTCTTTTGGACATTATTTTATATATCTGTGTATAGATATGAAAAGCAAACGCTTGGCTTTCGATTGCTGGAGATCCTGTATTTCAGAAATCTTTAGGGTGTGATTACTGTTTAAACCTGGTCAGGCCAGGTCTCGTTTTGTGATGTTTTATTTTTTTAAAATTGTCTGTGGAAAAGTACAATGGTGCTACAGCAGTTGTGTATTTATGCTTGAGAAGAGTTTGAATTTATAGGGAACATTTTAATTGAAAAATGAATGGTTCAGAAATAGAGAAAATAAATGGATTCTGTGTTATGAAGATTTACTTGCATATAATTTTTCCTTTTTTTGTTTTTTTTTAGCCAGGCTATGATGAGCTTAACCCAGACTGGAGACTCTCTAGTGAAAAAAGAAAGAAAATAAAAGGTATGTACTACAGTTAGATTTTATATCACTGTGTAGTTAAAAATAGTAATGCAAATAGGTGAAGACTGAAATGGCTTAATTAAATCTCAGTCAGGTTGCCAAAATGGTATGATTTGAATTTGTAGCAGGGCAGAGCTATTTGAGTGTCACAACAGGAATGCTTTCGTAGCCATAGCCATAAGTAAGTTGATTTTTCAGTTAGCACAGGATTTCATTTTTTTCTTTCTGTGAATGTCTAATAAATCTTGAAAGCTAATGTAATCTAAAGATGGTGGTTTAAAATTCTAAAAACAATTCTAAAGCAATTTCCTTTGACTGGATTTGCCTCATCAGTCTCCATTGTTTTCTGAAAATTCAGGGCACTCTCTGCAGCCATTTAGCACCTGGTTATTGCATGGCTGTTCCAAGAGTGCAGAGATCAATAGCTATTCCACGATCCATTTGCTGCTGCTTGTATACATTTCTATTAGTAAAAGATTCCTGTTTCTTTGTACTATTTTTCTTGGTGATTCTGTCTTTGGGTTAATGCATCTCACCTTCATAGGTACCCTGCTGACAAAGACCAGTAAAAAAGTGATATTCTGACGTGTTTCTCAGTGCTATTTGGGGAAAGATTGTTTTCATCAGAGGAGTGGAAAATGACATGAAGGGAACAAAAATGAGCCCACTCTCTGATGAACATTTTGTCTCAACACCCAGTTACCATAATGAAGACAGTCTTGGAACTGCCACAGCTTCCATCCTCAGTGCTAGAGACTTTTTTGTTTATTTGTTTCGTTAGTTTAATATTCCTAACAACCTCATATTGAAATATGTTCATATATTTACTTGTCCTCAAAAGCAGCATAGCCTTTTTTGATTTTCTTTAGTATTAGCTTTGCTGTCATGTCAAGGATAGCCTGATAGATAATGAAGCAGATCTTTATCAAATATCAAAAATCTGTCACATTTTGTGCAAGTAAATCAGTCTACTGTGAATTCAAATTTCAAATAATTTATATCTGTTATATTTGTGATTGAGTTATTTCTTTTGTTCTCAACAGCTTTATTTAATACAAAAAGTGGTTTAGTAAAATATAATTGATATAAAATACAAACTTAGTGCACCAAGGTTGCAAATAGAAAAATAAATACCTGTTAAATTAGACCATATTTCTTCATAATGGAAGTATCTTCTGTTCTTACCTGAGGTTTAACATTATCTTTCTTTATATGGTGCATTCTTATTTTAGATAAAGAATCCTATTACCCATTGATAGATGTAAATTGGTGGGCAGATAATTCTGTCATCCTCGCTCGCTGCTCTGGTGCATTGACTGTGTCATCAGTCAAGACATTAAGAAACTTGCTGGGAAAGGCATGTGAATGGTTTGAGAGTTCTCCTCAGGTCACTTCGGCTCATGATGGAGGATTTCTAAGTTTGGAGGTGAGGAATGTGCACAAGCAGGTATCCTTTTGGAATACAGTACAACAATTTGCTTTTTTATATGTGATCCTAAGGTGGGGTGGTTAAAATAGAAGATGTTATTACTAACAGGAAAAGTGATTCTTCTTCCTTTTCTGTGGGTAGGTATTGCAGGGAAATTCTGAACTTGTTTCAGCTTAACTGTTCTAAGAAAAACTTGATAATAAATAACTTGTGGAGAGTAGAAACAAAATTCCTAGACAGTTGAGTCTCAATGAGAGGAAACTTGCAACAGAAAAAAATCTGTATTTCCATAATCTTGCCTTGTATGTTAGTGCATCTGAAGAGCACTGCAACCATCCCTCTTCCACTTTGAAATACATGGCTCATAAAGAGAGAGTGAAGACATTTCAGTTAGATATGAGGAACACAATTAAGGTAGAGCCATGTAAGACATATCTTTTTTTATCTTTAGTAGGATTCGATAAGGGAGTAGAATATAATAAAGTTAATCAGTAATTTTCCTTAAAACTGAGAAAATTACTCTTTTCTAAAGCTTATCTTGAAATAGTCTTAAACATCTTCATCCAAATTTTAATACTAGAATCAGAAAATCTCAGTACATACCAAAGCTTGTGTATATGTTTTAGGAAAGGTATGGTATTCTGGAAATAATATATACATCCAGTGACTGGCATACTACAGCCTAAGGATTTAGTCTGAGATTGCATTGAACAGAAAACCTTGCTTTGAATAACTGAGAGTTGCAAACACCTCCCGTATGCTGCAGTAAGCTATAGAAAGGTGTGAGAAGATGTCACCACTGTTCGGCCCTGTCTGGGCTGGTGCAGGAGGGTTAGTGTAATGGCAGGTTCCAATGGAGCCTTCACTTCAGTAACTGAGGGATGAAGCCTCAGATCCAGGAGATAGATGGAGTCGGGGTTTGTGGAGCAGGTTAAGCAAAATGAGAAATGAAGGGTTTAAAGGAGGAGGGGAGGAAGGATGTTGATTCTGAAATTTGAAGTACTGGATGGAAGATTTACTCAGTTCTCATCAAACTCGTTTAAGTGCACTAGGTGGATGCTTCTTGTTCATGTGTTCTTTGCAGTGTGAGATAAAACTTGTTCCAAAAAGATTGCGCTTGGAGAGCAGGCCTGGTGATGAAGATGAGGGAGAAGACGACTCTGACTCAGATGATGAAACTTCTGCTAAGGACAGATACTTCAGCTACCTAAAACAAGGCCTGTACTTTGTGACCGAAATGGAACGATTTGCTCCTCCCCGGAAACGACCGCGTACTATCACAAAGAATTTCCGCCTTGTCAGCTTGAGATCGACGACTCCAGAGGAACTGTACCAGAGAAAAGTAAGTCTAGAAGGAAAGGTCACATCTCTCTAAATCAGCTTTATTTAGAAAGACCTTTTTATTTTTCTTTTCATTCTTGCTGTGTTAACAAAAGGATTCGGGCACACATTTCTGAGAGTCTCTTAACTGACTGTGCTGTGTCACCTAATCGAAGGGATCTGTGTTTAAAACTTGCATTATAGTAACTGAAGTGATGTTTTCAGAGGGAGACACTGTGCTTCATTGGCTTGGCTAGATGTGGACATCTATTTGTGTTTTCACATAGTGAAAGACTTGGCAAATATATTAAATGAAATCAGTTTAACATCTTGTTGGCCCAGGAGTGGGTTGACTTACAGTTTGATGTGACTGTTCTGTATGTTTTTTCAGATATATGTACAGATTAGGCCTGTGACTCATTTTTACCAAACAGATACTGCTTCGTTTTTAGGGTTCTTGGACAGACTACTTTGTCTAGGCCATTCCAGTTGTTCTGATAGTAAACCAGCCCCCTCTATAACTGTTACAGTTCCAAGGGAATGCTGATCTCATACTGAGTATGATGTATAACTAATATGATGTTACCTAAATAATGTCTTCCTTTTATTTGAGGGAAAAATCTCTTGTGTTCTAGAGGTATCCATCAGTCCTGAGTCTTACTCATCTGTATCTCAAACCAGTCTCTTTCCTACTTGCTTAAGCACACCCACAGTAGTTATCCCTCTGCCTCTTTCAACACACAGAATTAACAATTGATTGTTTAATATGGAAATCTGATGACTTTCATTTTCATGTGTTTGCTTTTTAGATTGATAATGAAGAATATGGGGAAGCTTTGTCTCTGGCTCAAACATACGGCCTTGATTCTGATCTTGTGTACCAAAGACAGTGGAGGAAGTCGGCTGTTAATGTTGCTTCCATTCAAGACTATTTGGTGTGTTTATATTTTGTGGTTTTTTTTTTTAGGCTTTTTTGTCAGAATGACCGTGTTATCTTTACAGAAATTGAATTCTAAATTGTGTTCTAATTTATGCAAATGTAAATTGGTGGCAGTTTGGAGAATTGTCCTGCAAATTCCATTTCATGTCTTGTAAGAGAGCAGTTTAACTGAATGTCTGGTCTAGAAACCTTGGCAGTTAATGCAGATCTTTCTTTTGAAGTATCTTCTAACTTCTGTTAATAGCAACACACTCTCTATGTGTAATCTCTTCCCCCACATGCAGCAGTATATTATTGCCTGGCAAATGAAGAATAATAATTGGAAATATCAAGTGTTTGAACTTCCAATTATTTTAGAAAATAAATAGGGAAGGTGAAGTTGGTATCAGTAGCCTTATAGCAAAGTTTGAATAATAAAACTTACAGTGAACTCTGCTAACTGAAACTGAACTTTTCAGTAGAATTCAACATGGGGTTTTTTGGCTTGGAAGAAAGAGTTAGCAGACAAGTGGTGTCAAAGTTGTACAACCTCATGGTTGTGGTAAAGTATTAGTAGTATAGGTGTAGTATTAGGATCATATAGTAGTATATAGTTTAGTATTAGTCTAGTAGGTATTGTATGGTATTAATAGCACAGCTGTACAGGTATATACATAGATTAGTGTATATATAGTAGTATAGGTATGCTAGCATAAGCTACAGTATTCCAAGAGATCAAGAGAAATATAATCTTTTTTAAAAGTCAGATATTGACTGAATGTCAGAATTCAGCCATTCTCTATGTGGTCTGTAATGTCAGTGGAATATCAGCAGATAAGGCAAATATGTTTTGTAATTCTGGTGCCTTTTCTGTCACAGAATCCTGCTGGCATTTGAAGAGGATGGTATTGAAAATGACACCAGTGCAATTGTGGAATAGATACACTTGGTTTATAAAACCTGTATTTTACCTCCAAACCATCACATTTTATTTAGTGTAAAGAGGAGTGATATTAATTAGAAAGTACAAATAATAACTTCTGTTCCAGTTGTTGTGAAAGTTCTGCTTAATCATTTGGTATTTCTGTGCCCTTTTCTGCCACATATACTGTGAGGGAATTGTGTTTATTGCATTCTCATCTCTTTTGTTGGTTTGCGTTGTAAGTCATAAGAGGAACTCAACATTTTCTTAAGTGGAAGAAATGTATCAGGAGACTTGAATGTAATCTCTGGTTCCATTGCTTTGGATTGGACCATGTAATATTGTGTCTGTGCTCTTGTTCTTGGACAGAGCAAAATCAAGAAACGTGCATGGGTTCTTCATGAGTGCTTGGAAAGAGTTCCAGAAAATGCAGATGCTGCTAAGAAGCTGCTTCAGTATGGCTTGAAAGGCACAGACTTGGAGGCTCTTGTGGCCATAGGAAAAGGAGAAGATGGTGGCAGGTTTGGGCGGAATATTTTTTGTGTCTGTTTTCTTTTAAAAGAATGGTGTATAAAATATTTTATAGTAATTCAGTAAATTTTTCTTTCTTATCAACCACTAGTGAAAATATTGAGAAGCTTTTGCAGGACATAAGGACAGTCGGAGTCAAAGCATTGTCTATTCTATAGATGTCCACATAGTACCTATACATTTTACTTCTGTGTGTATATAAAATGTAATGTTCATTATAAATATATGCCCTGTGATTTCTCTTGCCACTTCTGGAAGCTGCAACTAACCTTATAAGTGTGTTTTGTTACGTGTCTTAATTGTATTGATCAATCAGAAGCAAGACACAATAGAGACAATTCTCCTCAGTGTTCAATTTCTGCTGGTGGAAATAGAGGCTGCTCTTTCTTTGTGCAATCATCTAATACCATTGTGTGCTGTAGAGCTGCTGCCAATCCCACTGCTAGCTGTGGAATTTAGAAACTTTTATCAAGTTTGGTTTTGATTTGTTTTAGGGAGGGAGTAGAAACAAGAGTTGATGTCTCTTGTTGGCTTGTGATGAGTCCCTGCTTGTTTACAACTCAAAAACTCAGTATTTTTCTGTAAATGTGTTGATTTTTCGTCAAAACATAGATGAGAAGCTGTTTTAATATGTCTCTTCAAAAATTAGTTCACCGTATATTTTTGTTGGGTTTTTTCCCCTTTTTTGCTTAGATTGTTGGTTTTGTCTTCCAGATTTATCTTACCAGGGGAGGTGGACATTGAAATCCCCTATGAAGATCTTTTGTCACCAGATGAAGAAATGGATACTAGAAAGAAAAAAGAGGCCAAGAAACGTCAAGAACTGCTGTTATCAGTAAACTTCTCAAAGTAATGAAATGTTAGGCCATGTTTTATTTAGAATTATAGGTTTATAACTACACAGTTGCAGGAGCATAATTCCTCTCATACATATTATTCCTAATGTAAAAGTGGTTTAAATTTTAGTTGGCATTACATTGTGTTAAAGTTCTCAGTTTACTTAATTTCTTGATATATTTCAATGCCCAAAGTCATCAGAATGTGTAACCTTTGTCTTAATATGCACATGACATAAAATATTAGTGGCAAACATGAAAACTCTGTTCTGAGCACAGGCTGACACTGGAACAGAAGGAGCTGTGCCGCAGCAGGCTGAAGCTGTTAACTTACCTTGATCGTCTTGAGACCTATGAGGTGAGTTCTTCTGAGTTCTCACTCCATAGCATTTCAGCAACTTTTGCATCACATCGTAATATCTATTTTGTTATTTATTATGATATATATAAATAACAAGACGTATGTATGTTTATAGTCTTGAAAGGCTACAGTCTGTCACTGGAGAAAAGTAGGACGTTTTCTGTTCAAGTGACTGTGTTTCTCCTGCTTCACTATTTCAAAAAGCTGGCTTCTGGTTTTGGGAGATGCACTTGGGCAGAATCCTGCTTCAAACATCCTGTGTGTCCAGAGAGAACTGAGTTATGCAACAATATGGAATGTAGAGTTCAGGCAGGATTACTGTGATTTCCCTGTCAGTCGAATTGGCAAGTTCTGTGCAGATTCTCTAACAAATCTTTTTCTTCCATGAGCTTACCAAAGTGAAAGTTTTTGGAATGTCAAACTGTATTTTACTAAGTTTTTAAATTTTAAATTTGCAGTTGGCAGTGCACGCACTCACAGTAGGGCTTTTACCACATCTGTGTGTCTAAAACTTAAAATAAGGCAGAGAATTGTCTTAGGTTATCAACCAAAAATGCATCCTTTCCTTTTATACTGAAAGAAAAAACCCAGCATACTTTTCAGCATGTATCTCATACTTACTCATGCTAGAATAAAAAGATCTGTAGACTTTTTGATGCTTTTGTAAATCTTGCATAAAAAGCAGTTTCTTTTCTTTTTTAAAGGAAATCCTTGGAGGGCCTCATGCAGCTGAGCAGCATTATGATGGAGAATTCTTTAAGAAGTTCAGAAATCAGAATATCGTACTTTCAGCAAGAACTTATGCTCGGGTATTAATATTTATGTTGCTAGAATGCAATGTTGTTTTGGTATTGCTATTTGCACTTAAGTGCTTTTTCCTCCTCCTTTTGAACTTGGTTGAATCTCAATGGAAATTTAAGAGGGAGTGTCTTTGATTTTAAATAATTAAATGCTCTGACCCTGACCTTATTTTCTTTGTTGCTGAAGAAAATTTAAAAATTAACTGTTTGCTGTATGACCTAAGCTTTCTTGCTAATTTTCAGTCTAAATCAGTCATAAGTTCTGCAACTTACTGTTCTGTTCTTTAGGAAAGCAATGTCAGAGCCCTGGAAATTTTGTTCACTTTCCATGGATCAGCTTTACTTCCACACAGACAGGCAATTCTCTCCAATTTTCCTGAGACTACTTCACCACATGAGTATGCTTTGCTGTTACCTGAAGCTTGGTAAGGATGCATCAATAGATATTAACTCAAAGAAAGATGATTATTAGATGAATACATAAATTAGTTTCCATGTATGGCAGTCTGCTATTGGTTATTACCTGGAATCAAGAGAGCAGCTTTGTCTGTATAAATCTTGGCTGGACCAGTCATAACTTTCTGCTTTACCTTGTGCCATTCTTGGAATGTTTTTGGTCATTAACAGGAAAGTAGGGATTTTAAGGGTTCTTTGCTCCATGACATATCTAAGAGGAAACATGGACTTTTCTGTCCTGAAGCTGCCCAGGTTTTCACATGTGTAGCATGTGTCTCTTAATTGGTTTTTGATAACAGCCAGCGTTAGGAAATAAATAATACAAGTGTTTAGGTCCCTGGAAGCAAATACATTTTTCTGGATTGTTTTGTGAAGTAGTTTAACACTTAAGCAGTCATTAACTTCAGAATCATTAGAAACCTAGTCTTGCTCAACTTGGTAAGGTAGAATTATGAAAAGTTTTAAATGCAGACTTTCCTACTGTTTCATGTCAGCATAAAAGCTTATTTTACTGTAAATTTAATCTAAATTTTCAGAAGAGAATCTTCCTTGAACATCATAATTATGTTCTGTATATTAATAAGAATTTTTTGCTTTTAGAGTGTTTATTTTAGACACTTCAATTATGAAATTAGTTTTGAAGCACATTGTTCAGTGCTCATGAAGAGAGGGACAGATTTCATTATTTAATATTTTACAATAGGACTTTGAAGCCTTGCTTCAGAGGGAAAGTTTTTGGAGGAACTAATAGAATTTTTTTTGGTGGTGTTCCATCATTATAGTTAAGTTTTTACTTCAAGGTTTTGCCAGTCCCCTTTGGGCAGTTCTCCATTTAGAATAGGGTTTTTCAATTCATCAAGTTATTCCCTTGACACTTTTCCTAACTTGTAATACTTACCAGTTTTGTCCTCTCTGAGGAGAAAGAGCTGTCTTTATTTCATGATAGCTGATGCTTCCCTTTTTATTTTTTGGTAGTATTAGGAACACGTTTAGTAATTTAGTTAACGTGTGAAAACACTTGTTTTATCCTTTTCTTTAAGGTAACAGGACCATGAAGAGAAATCATTGCATTGTCTATGAAATTGGTAAAATGTATTCCATTCCTCTTTTGATAAGGTTTATAATGTGAGACATAGGGAAGAATGGTCATCTTAAATGTGGTTATGATCTGTTGTTGGTCATAAATAGGTTCCTTTTCTTTCTGAAGGGTTATTTGTTATTGGGTTCAGAGTTTTTTCTTTCATTCTTTTATTTTATTGTTTGGTTTGTTTACAAAACTGACGTATGTGCCAAGAGGCAAAATGACAGCTAAAATAGAACATTTCACTAGTGATCTAGTGGTAAAGATATGAAGTTATGGGGTTAGAACTTAGTTTTGTCTGCTGTTGAAAAGGAAGGTGTATCGTTTGAATCTTTTATTTTCATAGCAGACAGAACTTTCCAGTGCTCGGATCAGGTATGTGCAGGTTCATGCTTTTTTCCCCCAGATTGCAGAATAGATAATACTGTGTGTCTTTTGAAGTTTTTGTCTTTGGATAACTAAAAATGAGGATGAGATCAAGCCCTATATGCACAAATCCCATATACTTATAAAAACATAAAAATGTGCTATATATTTGATCTAACCTTTCTAGAACTGTTTCTGTGTTACAAAGCTGATTGCTCACATAATACTGCTAAATATACTCACTAAACCACCATTTGTTAATGTAATGAAATTAAATTAAATATGTACTGATGACAAGATCTATTAATGAGAATAATGCACTAATGAAATAGAATTAAGTTGTACAAAGCAGAATTTTCTTACTATTTTAAGAAGGTTTTTTATGAAATGGGATGGGTCTCCCCTTCTCTCCCCCCCTCCCCCCCCCCCATTCCAAATAACTTCGGTTTCTGGCAAATCAAAGATAATTAAATTTCTTGGTCATTTTTTGTGAGTTTATTGTCCTTTTAGCTCTAGCATTTGGTTTTTAAAGGGTTTATTACTATGGATAGAATTACTGACATTCTGTAGATATGTTGTCATTGTTATGAAATGTAGTTTAAATGAGTGTGCTATTTAGTTTCATTAGAAGACAGTATGTCGACGTAATTTGCTGTAAATTAAATGATTGAGCAAGATTATAATACAATTTATTCATTCCCACAGAACATTAAAAAGTTGCAAGTACTGACTGTAATAAATATACTTCTGAACAAAAGAAAAACATTACCATAATATAAACCCCATTGTTTTATTAATTGGTATAAAAAAATGTTGGCAACATTACCACGCAGTCTCTTTAGCTTACGTAGCTTGTAATTACAGGGGTCTCAGGATAAGCAGTGAGAATGAATCAATCTGAGTTGATGAACTTTGACTTTAGGCAAATCTTGTGTAGGATTCTGAGTCAGGAAAGGACTTTGTCTGGTTTGCCTTTTGAAATTTCACACTGTTGCAGTTATGAAATGGGGTGTATCCTGCAGAAGGTTTTTTTTTTACTTTCAGTTGCAAAAAACGCTGCTCTCATGTTTTCTTTTAGATCCTTGTTTCTTCTGAAAATTCTTGGTCGCAATGTCTGTACAAGGAGATTTCAGTAGGGTATTTGGTCGCTATGGTGCATGTGATGAGAGGTGGTATAAATAGGCACCTCCGTCTACAGCCAGGGTAAGAGCACTGAAACACAGTTGCTTGCTGTGCACCCCCACCAACATGAATGCACGTACAAGTGCTATATATGAAGAATTTCCTAACCTATAAGAAATGCTTTTATAAAGGTTATGTTATAACTGCCATTTCCTTTTATCTGCATCCTCCAGTTCAGCTGCAGATGGTAAATTCGAAGTACCTACTGAAAGAAGGGCTCATTTGGTTCGTGCATTCTGAAAGCATAAAGCTGGTGTTTTTATTTTTACTTGCACATGTCATTTATATTAAGATGGCATTTAAAGGCTAGTATCACAAAAATTTGATGTCTTGTCAGTCAAGGAAGAACTGGCATAACAAATGGAGAAAAAAAGTAGAAGATTTTTTTTTTTCCTTCTGTGACAGGTTATTAGGAAATATATATTTTTCTCCTGTATCTGCTTGTAAAAAGTCTCAAATGGTAGATATCCTTTTCTTTCTTGTTTTGGCACATACTTTATAGCTTATCGTCTTTAGGGGTTACTCAGAACAGTTTAGGAGTTCTCTGTCTAAGCGGGGAACTAATGTATTCATAAGACTTGCAAAAGGCTGTGATTTAAGTAAGCCCAATGGCTCCCTGAGTTGAGAAGGAATCTGAAATACTAAGACACATTGGTGGCTGTAAATGCTTGTTTGGCTTCAAATTAGTATTGTGATAGATGAACATTACTAAGTAATGTTTTTGCAGAATTAGGGTAGTAATGTTTTCCTACTTCTTTTCATACTATTTCTCAGCTTCTTTTATAATGATGGCTCTTGTGTCTCTGCTGTCTCTTACTGGGATTCATGCTCCTTCTCAAAGATCCATCAGATGCACAGACTACATCTGTTAGGACAACTAGAATGAAGGTGGTAAAAGTTTAGGTATTCAAAGGAGATGATAACTCTTTTTAATCTCTATTTTTAATAGCTGTAGCTAGTGTTCTTAATCTATAGTTAAGACTTTGCCCTCAGGTTTTTAAATGCGATCTAGGTAAATAATGTTTTACCACTATTACAAATACATAACCAGAGTATTTTTCCTTTTAAGTTTCTTATCCTTTTTACTTGGCTTAACTGCTGTATTGTAACATTACTGCTCGTATTTTCAACTCACAGAAGTCTGGAACTTCAAATGTATGGTTCCCTCAGCAGCCATAAATCTGCTGTATTGCACATTATGCTATAGTAAAAATCTTCCCCCTAAGAGAGCAACTTTTTATATGTTGCTGTGTTTTTGCTTCTTTCTCAAATACTGGTGCTCAGTTGTGACATAAAGTGAATTTTTACTGGAGAGTTGTGGATGAACTCCATTTGCCTGATGAACTAGGATGGGAATGGAAATATCTCCTAAAAAGTTAGTGAAGGTTTTAAAAACTGAAAATTTCCATGTAATTGACTTTAATCTATGAATGAATAAGTACTACTAAGAGTTCATAAGCAGTTAACTTTGCCTTTCCGTAATGATATCTTCTTCTGAACTAGGTTTTTAGTTATAGTGTGTGGCACTGCAGTTTCAATAAAGCTCTTAGAGCTTCATCTCTCCCCTTCTTCATATGTGCATATAAATAAGTTTGATGACTGAACATCTGCAGAACTGTTTAACATATAGTCCCTCCTTCTTTTCATATTATTTTTTTCTTGTGAAGCTGAACTGCTTTTGTTTTTAGTGTAATTCAGAGGTGTTCATGCTAAAAGAATCACATGGTCAGTTCTTTTTTTGAATATGATTGAATTCATTTGTGTAGTGCTACAGTGAAAATAATAATAAGGGCCTAAGTTTTTTTATGCATGTCTTTTTTCGTTGCACTAACAGGAAGAGAAAACAATTCAGAGGTAGAGGGAGCAATGTAGTTAATATTATTTCAAGGATGTATTTGGTAAAAAACATGGCAGATCTTACCTTCTCCTATGAATTAGGAAAAATAATTTTTGAGGGAAAGGTTAACTCGTCATGATGGCATTCATGTTCTTGTTGGGATTGACTTCTGGGAGGAGCAGGGAAGGTTCTTGGCTGTGTAAAAAATAAAGCAGTGGTTTGGAGGAAGAGAGACTCTCCTGCAAACTGCTTAAGGTGAGAATGTGTCAGACCAGGAGCAGCTCAGTATAGCCAGGAGGCTGCTGCAGACAGTGAGCTGGCAAAAGTACCATAGATGCTGGTTGTGAGGAGTTTTTGAAGAAGAGAATGAGAACTTGAAGCCTTGTGGGAACTGTGGAGAACATGAGCTGTCAGGGAGAAAGGATGGAAGTTTCACAGAACCTGCTGTGCTGGAGCTGAGCTGTCATTCAGCTGAGAGAGCTGAGTGTGTTCTGCATGGAGAAGGTTTCAGACAGGCCAGTAGCAGCCTTCACATAACTTCCTATGTGAGTTGAACTGTGGCTGTGCTGTTTATCCACAGAACACTAACAGGATTTCTTTTGGATTTCTGGCTAGTTAATGCCTGACTTGTCCTGACTTCATCTACCTTGTGTGTCTTTTGCCTGCATAGTCCTGAACTGGAGTTTGGCTTGCCTTGCCTAATCTTCTGTTGAAAGTGTACTGCTGCCATTGTCTCATGTTTGTTGTTCTTTTACAGGGTTTAAAATAAAATTTCTGCCCAGAACATTCATTATGCTTTGTAAATGTGCACTTCTGAACTAGTATTTTTGCTATTCGGTGGCAGACAGCTTTGATCTTACTTAGAGTTCAGCTTTGTCTTTAAAATACCTTTCACAAAATCAAAATGGGCTATATAATTGTATACAGGAAGAAAAACACCCACGGTGAGCTTCTGAACTGTGCTTTTGTAGCGTTAGCTGACTTTTCTGATGTTTAGATTATTCATTCTAGGTTGTTTAGGAGGGAAGAAAGTTTCCCTCTCCCCAAGTTTTATTGGAGGTTAACCTCATCATTAAAACATAGCTTGATTTGTTTATATGAAATCAGTTAGAACTTTCTCCTCTAATGGCAGAGCTGCTTCAAAAGACCTGCCACTGCCGTGTGCACAGCGGGGATTCTGAAGGATAGTTAACTGTGGTGGCCAGAAGCAGTGGGATACCTTTCCACTGGTTTATGCAGATTGGTTTTCCCAAAATGCATGATGTTTTTGGCACTCTGTTTTAGGCAGCAGCTGTACTTCAGTCTAGATAACTTTGTCACATCCTATGGATATTCCTGGAAAATGAAGCCCTTCTCTCTCTGCCCACCACTTCTGTATAATGTAGTATATTGGACAATTGGAAACCTAAAAATACATGTAATCAGTTCTGTAGTTGCATTTACTAATTCACTATTCAGATACTATAATGAAAGAAAAGAACATTTTCATGCAATATGAACAAAGCAATACATATCACAGCTGTTTGAGTCTGTATATCTGGGATGCATTTCTTATATTTCATCCTCAGCTATGGAATAATTGTGACATAACTGTTTCAGGGACATAAGAATTGCAGAGCAACAGAAAGCGGCATTGATTTCCCCATTGCTATCTGAAAAGACACAGACTTTGGACAAATAAGTTTCTAAATTAAATTAGAAGAGAATCTTCTAGTTATTTATGTAACACACAGGCTTTCAAATGAGGAATTAGTGTTTCTAGCATTATTTTTCAGACAATGAAACATAATTAAAAAAGAAAAAGCCAAGATGAATCTACTCCCAAAATGCCCCAAACCTACTTCTAAAAACATAAATAGCTTTCATCAAAAAGATACTGTTTTGTAAATGTGTTGGGACAAATTGCATTTTGCATTCAATGTGGCTGAGTTTACAAGGGAAAAGATTTAAAGAAAAAATACTCTGAATTTTCAAGTATTGAAACTTGACTTGAGGAGTCCTGGAGATGGGCCTGTTGTATGAAATACTTAAAAGGGAAAAAAAAAGCAAACCCACACAGTTGCTATTGGTAATGGAGAGAATTGGAATCTGACCTTAAAAACTGAGTTAGACCTTCCTCTTTTGAAAACCTGTCCTTGGAGAGAAAAATAATCTGCAGGTTTGAATAAATGCAGTTGGTAGGATACAGAAACTACAATAGCTTGGACCTCTTTTGTCAAAGAAAAGAATGGGAAGAATTGCCAAGCCAATGTAAGCAATAGAGTGAAAAGAGCAATACACGAAAAGTCATCTCTTTTTGAAGAAATAGAGTTGAATACCTCTATAATCAGTCCATTTACTGAATTCCAATCATATTTATTCTGCTGTTGAAAAGAGAGAAGGGTAAAGGGTGGGGGAGAAGCAGTGGCTCGGGGAAAAAAAAAACAAACCAAGACCTCCAAGCCATTTTAATAGTTGTGTACAGCTATAGTATGGCACAGCTGATAGTTTCTTTTAGTTGGGAAAGAAAGCCACCTGCCTTAGTGACTACAGTGATCTGTCACTGAGGCATAGGAATGCAGCCTTAACCTGCATCTATCTCTGACCTCTGTGGGATTTCAGTGCCTGGAGCAAACCTGCAAAGTTGTGTAGAACAAGGACAGAGAATGAACTCTGGGTGCAGTCGCACAGTGTATATTGCATATACAACAGGCTGCCTGTGCATGCTGACTTCCACACTTCAGCCCTCTTTGATTTCTGTCTCGTGTGCAGGGTGTATGGGGAGCTTCTGATGTGCCCCCGTTCAGCTGGATTTGCTGTACAGGTGTTTTAAACAAAAGCATGGTAGAAAAATGGGAGCTCTGCCTCTTTTCAGATATGTGTTTGTGTCTGTATCTCATTATTCTCTGTCTAATCTACATGCATGTTTTTGAATTTCAGACTGCAGTGGTATTTTGATACCTGAATCTTTCTCAACTGACTTGCTTCCATTTTAACAACTGCTTCTTCAGAGTTTTGTTGCTCTGTGTTTCTGCATGTCACTGAAATTACTGAGAGTATATATCTGAGGAAAAAACCAGTCTGTGCTGAACCATAAAGTATCAGTTAAGAACAAACCTTGTGATAAATGTTGAGATAAATACAATGTTCTAATCTTTGCCTTTTAAAGGTCTTAGGTACAGGGATGTCTCATCCTTTGCTTGTGTCAAGACTGGTTTATTCCACTCCTTGTATTTAATTTCAAATTACAGAGTTTTTAATAACTCTTCAGAATGAGGAGAGATAGTAAGGACAGTTGGAGATAGTCATGTAGCAGACAAGAGAGAGCTAGATATTTTATTATTGTTGTTGAGAAGGTGAATGGAGTTAGGAGTCAGCTCTGAGTGCTGTGTGTTCTGCTGGGTTTTTTTTGTTTATATGTTCTGAGCTCATCAAGAAACTTACCCATTAAGACTGACTTTACATAATAGCTGATTTCTACCAGGATGAAAAATTTTGTAGTTGTATAGTTTTTGGTGGTGTTTCAGCATTTAAAGGAGATGGTTTCTGAGTGCTGCTTGACTCTTGGTGAGAATTTAAAATCTAAAATTCTTCTTTCAACTTATTCCAGTGGTGAACCTGAGTACTTTTAAAATGGCAAGTGGAGCTGGAGCAGAAAATTCTTTAAAAAGTATTTTCCATGGCTTATCCATACACCTGACTTAAAATACTTAACTCTAACTTTTTCTACTGTGAGAAGGGAAAAAAGATAGAGTAGACATTTTCCAGTCAAGATTGCACTGCATGACTGTTCTTTCCCATGAAATGAAAAATCTTTTCCTCTTTAGTATCTTGTAGTGAAGTCTGTTAATAAGCTTTTAAGAAAAACTTTTGAAGTATGCTTTTAGCATTTCTGGAATTGAGGTGTCTAGACAACTGTAGGTTTCACTCCTGCGAAACTGTGCTGAAACATGAGATTGGTCTTGGTAGATTTGGCCAGAAGGCAAATTACCAACAGTAGTTTTCAGGAGAGGAAATAAGTACAGGCAAGCACATTGCAACATTTATTTGAAGTTTCTCAGGTGAAAAATAACATACATCTATAATATATGGCTCAAATAGCCTCAACTAGATATTTTCTAGATGTAGTAAACTTTCACAACTCTTTATTCCAGGAATTAATTCTATTTTTGAACCCAAGTGAATGGTGGTTTATCTTCTATGCTATGCAGCAGGTAGTTAACAGTTGAGCTGCATGTTGTGTAAAACAGTATCTGCTGTTTATTGTAAATGAGGCCCAGTCTCATCAGTATTTACACTGTAGTAGGAAGTAAGAACACTGAAGTATCATTTCCTATTTAAGTGAAATGATAACATGAACGACTTGGTAGCAGTCTTGGCATATTGGTTCTTTCTTCTAGGATTTTTCAATCTGCTCTGGCATTTAGAAGAGGGATATCATATACTTCTTGCCTCTAGTCATTCATATTGCTTGTCTCTGTACTTTTCACCTTTTTTTTTTTTTTAATACCCTGTAAAGAAAACAGGTGGAGAGAGGCAGAGTTGCACATTTCTTCGTCACTTGGGGGATTTTGGAGTTGCAGGCAAGGGGGGTAGGAAAACAACTTTCACAGAGAGCAAAGCCTGGGAACTGGAATTGAAGAATGTCTTCTTAACCATTACTTTTTTTAAGCCGTAAACGTTCAGCTTCAGTTGGCACTGTAAGCATGTGATGTTAGAGAAATTATTTTTAATGCAGTATGTATGTAATTCATGACTTCTGCTATTTGGAAAGGATTCTATTTTAAAGTGTATCTTAAAAAAAAATTGGAAGCAGTTGGAATTTAAGGGCAAACCCAAGTGGCTTTTGTGTTATAGCGATAGAAAAGCAAGTATCAACATTTAAATGGGAAGAGGGAAATGCAGATTATTTGCTGAAAATAGTTGGGGATATGGACTGGATAGGTGATTGCATGTCTGCAAAAAGAAGTATTTGCTAGTAACTGCTGACTTTAGGCCAGGGTGGGTAATGCTTGCTTGCATAAAAATTAAACTTTTTAGTCTCTAATAATTGTTTATCAGAGTCAGTAAACTAACTCAGCTATGTTAAGATTAATTGGAGGTTAGAAACATGTAATTCGTACTGATACATTGGTCAGTTGAAAATGTGCAAGTTTTCCCAACCGTAATTGTAAAACTTTTGTGCTACTGAATCTGTAAAGAAACAACTTCTTAATTGGAACTGTATGTCCTGGTTGTAACTTGACCACATCTATGGCAACTATGCTGGATGTGGCAGCAAAATTATGAAGAATGTGTTCAATGTGGTATTTGGCAGTACAGGCTTGGGCCAGTATATATATTTTTTTTAAAATTTTTTTAAAATTTTTTTCCCCCTCCTTCCACTCTCATACTGAGGAATAGTAGCATTAGGATCATGTGTGTGAGTTTTGAAATCCCTCGGTTCCTTATCATTCAGATTGCAAGAGTGGTTTTAAATTTGCATTCTAAACTTCTGTATTTATTTGTAATAATTTTCTCTTTTTAGTAATTTGTTAGCCTAAAGAAGAAAATGTTGAAGTTTAAATATCCATTAAATGCGTGCACCCCTTTCCTTACAATTTTACATGGCTCCTTTTCTGTCCATAACAACCAAAGCAACCATGGGAGGAACAGCCAAACCAAAGAAAATTTCCCCAAAGTTTCGTCTGGGCTTCTGAGATTATATAGGAAGATTTATTCATGTGGGAAGCTCTTACTTAAGAGAGTCATGAAGAGTGCAGGTGACTACTGGGAACAAGAATTTGCTTTCAGTATAAATACAATGTGACATGTGCTGCAATTTTCTCAAGGGGTCTTCCTGTAGTTATTTACTTATCATGTGTCTCCCCTATTGCTCCACTGTCAGTTAAATGCATCAGAGACTCTTGCAAAAGCCAGATTTTAAAGAGGGGGTAGGGGCACAGTTTGTGCTCTCTTTAGTAGAATAACGGAGTAGTTTATGTTGGAAAAGACCACTAAGATTTGTTTTGTGATTTTTCAACTTCTGAAAGTGCTCAGGCCCTCAGGCTGCTTCTAGAGTTTCTGTTGCCAGCTGGTTCTTACCAACAGCTGAATATCTTCTTGCCCCTGTAGTTCATAAAAAAGCAATTTTTATTTTATTATTTTACTAATAAAGAAATAATCTCATATGGGCCTGTAGGACTTGACTACATCAAATAATTTTAACAAAGTGCATTACAAATTTTGGAGACAGAATAATAGTTAAGACATTAGTATGTGAGCTAATGTTGAAGGAAAAAGCTATCTGTAATGTGAAATTGGAATTGTTACCTGAAAATCTTCTCTTAATGTTATTGTCTCATAGTAGTTCTGCTACAGTTTTGCAGGCATTTGAAACAGCTTCTGAAATGAAACCCTTGTGTGTCCTTTGCTGTATAAAAGTCTTTTTTTCCCCCATTAAGGAAGTGTGTTGATATTAAAAAACCCCACGTAACTCCTCCCAAAAGAACAACACCAACAAAAAATCCCCCCTTGAAATGTTTTCTTAAGTCTACTGGGAAATGAATGGGAAAAATTTGCTAAGAAAAGAAATTGTTTTTCTTTTCTGTTACATGGAACTCAGAAAAAGAGGGCATTATTGATTGAAATATAAAGTCCTGCTTGTACTGTCTTGATTTTGTATTTTGGAAGACAGTATTAATCACACTTTAGCTTTTCTGGTATTTGACATTTCAGCTTATAAAGAGAACTTTTCCAGTATAAAGTGGGCCTTCCATAATAACATTTTCATGTATGGCATTTGAAATATGACTATATTAACTTAGTTTATGAAGTCAGTTTGAATCGTTAATACTTTAAATTGTTGGTAAATTATGTTATTTAATATTTAAACAACTACAGCTCCCCTAATCCCCAAAATATGTGGGCTGATGATGAATCTTTCAAAAATAAGAAAGTGGCTTTATTCCTAGTGTTAATATCACAAGTGTTAGAGTTTGCTTTAATAATTATTTTTAATGATGTTGCTACATGATGTGTAATTATAAAGAGAGCCATAGAATGTTTTGTTCAGGTGAACTGGAATTGAAAGCAGGTGTTGCTATAGCTCTGACACAGGAATTAGCAGTTTTCCATCCTCACCCCTCCATTTTTTTGACTTTTATCACCTGCAAAGCTGCCTCTGCCTTTTTGTTGTTGGATTACTACAGCATGTATAATTTGGAGGGTTGGAATTACTGTGATAAAGCACGAGGTATTACCTGCTAATGCACAGAGAACGGAAAGAGTGATCAGCCTTCTGGGTGAGATGTGTATGTGTATGGGGCAGGGCAGTTTTTGAGCATGCCTTGCTTTGTTCAGTGAGTTTAATGGCTCTTGCTAAATGAGATGGAGTTACTGACTTTTAGCTTATTGTATTGACTCTTGCTATATTGTGAAATTGATTTGTTGGTTGGATTTGTGTTTGTTTTTAAGATAGTTACAGTGCTGCTCTTCAAGGGATGAGAAGATTGTGTCAGTTGCTACTTTATAAATAGGGGGTGTCTATGAAGTTTTGCTGTTTATTTTCAGGGTCAGGAGAAAATGAATTAAATTTAAAATAGCTTATTTTTCTGGTACGCTGCAACTATAATGTCTCTACTTTGTACATGGTTCGTTTCTTATTTCTACAAGTGCCAGAACCCATGAAGTTCTTCTCTTCCTCATTAGTTTATGTTCTGCATAGCTTGATATGGTTTTCTAGTTTTATGCTGCTTAAAGCTAGACTTTTACAGGAAGCATAGCCAATCATTCTAGTAATAATCCAAGATGTTCTTAATCTGCATCTTAAACAGATTTTTTTTTTCTTCAATCTCAGCGTTCAGGGGACGTTTCACTGTAGAAGTTTGTTGTCAGAAACCCACATTAAACCTGAGGAAGATCCGTACAGCAGGGTGTATGTCATTTCAGCATGAGGATTTGTGCTAAAATTTGAAAAATTGTATTTCTTTTTCAAGCTGTGAAGATTATAGGCTTTTACTCATTTCAGTCTTTTCTGACAGCATATAAAGTCATAATACTTAGTCTGAAATGGTAAAAATTCTGTAAGCATATGGTGGGTTGTTTCCTTTTTTTAAGGCACGGTCAGTAAGAAAATAAATCTATTAATCTCTTTTATTGGATCTTTAATGGTACAGGCAGAATATGTGTTTGTATGGATAATATACAGGCAAAACCATGCTTGTAAAGTTGCACTTAGAGGTAATAAATCTTAAATAATTGATACTGTAACAGACTGACATGCCTATTATGAATTCACTGAAATACTTTTATATACCTTATATTCTCTTAATTGAATGCCTTATCAAATTAAAAAGACACAAAATTATGTAAAACTTCTCATTCATACCAGCTACAAGAAGGGGACATTGAAAATTCTTCCTTGGAATGAGCAGAAACATCGTGAAGAAGACTGGTGTGAAAAACCAGAATGCAGGTAAGTATATAAAAGCAAAAATATAAAGGATTTATTTACTAATTCCTAAAATGTGAGAATTGACCCAGTAAGACTTGCTATTTTTGTATGCACTAACTTGTGTTTTTAGCTTTCTTAGTGAGACTGACTGGGCAAATAGAAAGCAGAGGCTATGCAAACCCAGATCTTCAGTAGAGAGTGTTCTTTCTTTCATGATCTATCACGTTTGAAATCTCTTCCTAGTTTGGTAGAGAGGATTCTTTCTTTCATGATCTATCTTCTGTTCAAAATCTCTTAGTAGTTCCTTTGCTGACAAAAAATAACATTCACTGTGATTGGCATTTGAGTCTCATAAAGTTACTGTGTAATGGTAGGTTGATCATATAATTTTCTTTCAGAAGTTTTAGGAACAAGACTGATGTTAAAAAAAAATAGGTGAGCAAATATGTACTTAAACATATACTTTTTTTCTTTTTAAAGGATGATTATTGAACCAACTTTGCAAGATGAAGGTGAATTTCTGTATGAAATGCAACCTGAGTTACTGAAGTACAGGACTATTGACTTTTCTGTAGATCTTGCCACTGATTGGTATTTGAGCAGAGCACAGGAAATTGAAAAATATGCAATGCAGGTAAGAATAGCAGTGAGGAAATGATGATGGCTGAGCAGCCTTCTTCAACAGAATCCTTAACAGTCTTAATACATATTAATAGGACACTTTTCCCTCAGTAATGCACACTGTTTCTCAACTGCATTATGGCTTTTGAAGTATTTGTTTTTTCTTTTGCAGCATACTTATGCTTGCTCTAAAGTTTACTCAGCCAAATAATTAATCCATAGAAATGAATAGAAAGCCAGTAGATGCATGTCAGTCACCTGATAGTCTTAGCTTCAAGCAATCCTTCATATTCCACATACTGAGATGAGCTGTATGTGATCTCCAGAAGGAATAATACTGTAATTTACATGCATCAATAGGATGCATCTTGGTTAAAAGCATATAACGATATCATCCCCTAAGATGCAGCATTTTATTTGGTCTTCATAAAGCTGAGAGGGGCAGTCCATTTAGGAATATTCAGTCCACAAAACTTCTAGGAACTTAAATTGCCTATTAAGCAACAGGGAAAGAAAACAGACACAGGCAGGACATAGACTGAAGTTGGTGTTTGGCAAACAGTTGTACAGCAGTGTTTTTGTCATTATTTTTCAGGTTGACTGTGCCCTGTCCCTTGTTCGTCTTGGCATGGAGAGGAACATTCCTGGTCTACAGGTGCTTTGTGACAATCTGATCACTCTTGAGACAGTGGTTTATGAGACTGATGGTGATCGAACTTTGACTTTGAAGGAACTTTTAGAGATGAAAGACATTGAGAAGCTGAGACTGTTGATGAAGAATGTAAGTGTTTTGTATAAATCAGTAACTATGCCTTGAAATCCAGTAACTCAGGTTACCCTGAATCCTGTGTATATAAAGACACAGTCATTTTTCTGATGAACATCCACCTTTAATTCAATAGAAATTCTACTTTTTCACCGTTCCTTTGGTATTTTATTGTGGTAGGGTTTATTTCTTCATTTGTTTCTAATGTAAGCTAAATTGGCTCAGTTTTCTCAAAGACCCTCTTCTTTGTCCCTGGCTGAGGACTCAATGTTAATAAATCTTTTTTTGAGACTTGTGGATTACCTTTCCATTGACCTTTTTTAAAGGATCTTCATTGTAGCTCTTGATGATGCTGCAGATACCATAATATTGAATGTTTTCCCTGGATATTTTTCTGTGTCTTTAAATATTGGAAAAAAATTTTAATATTTGCCTCTGCACCAGATGCATGTTTTTGTCTCTGTATTGAGCTTGTCCATGGCATTTCAGAATAGAAAAAGATCTCTTGTAAAGGTTGAAAAATAGCTACAGATGGAACAGGGCTCTAAATTCAGTTGAAGAATACATAAGCACCAGAGGAAAATAATCAGAAATTTTAATTTTCTTTTTCTTTTTAGAATTTATGTAACCAGTCATCCTTTGTTTTTCTGTCTTGCATTCTTGCTGAATTACCAAAATTATCATTCCTCTCACATGCTTGCATGGTTTTTCATTCATTCTGAAGCTGCAGGAGGAAAGCAGGCTTTCCTCACGTAATGAGCTTTACTCCTGTACTGCTCAGTTTCCCCAAGCTGTTGGGTAATAGAAAGATTCTCAGTGCTTCACGATGTGATCTATTTATGATAGGTGAAGGTAACTGTTTCAGTTACGTTGATCTAAAATTGTTCTATTCATTTTTTGCTTTTCCTGCTTATTTTGGACAACGAAGTTGAACTTGTTCTTATATTTCCTCTCTGTAACTCTCTGTGCTTTCCAGTCCTCAGATGAAAAATACGTGAAGAATGTTTATCAGTGGATGATCCCTTTTCTCCACCGCTGTGAAAATCAGTCCCCTGGTCTTGCAAATGCACTTTTTAAAGAATATTTAGTAACATTGGCAAAGGAAGACTTGACTCTACCTCTGAAGATATTTCAGAATTCAAAACCTGCTGTAAGTAAAGAGCCCTGTTTATTCTACTAGTTTCTTTGGAAATTCTTGTCCTGAAGAGATTAATTCTGATATAGAGTTAGTTCATCTAAATCAAATCATCTTTTTGATCTTTCCCTTTTCTTGGACCCAGGACTTGTTACATTTTAGATTAAATTAATTAAAAGGTTTTATAGCATAAACTATAATGCAGCTAAACTGTCCTCGATGAGATTGTCAAACTAATGTAATAATGATTCTAGCCTAGTAGAATAAAAATTATTGTATGGATTCTTCTTTGAAATAATTTTCTGGTGACCTGTTTAAAGTAAATTCTTGGCATATTTGCTTTTTGAAAAGTGGATATGAAAGAGTTTAATGATCTCACTAATATTTTTTTCCTGAGGAATTTTACTAGGAGTAGATTTCAAGTTACTCCCCCCTCTCCCACCTTCCACAGCAAATGTAAAGAATAAAGTGGGGGCCATTAGGATTGAGGTGAGAGTTCAGTGAATAAGGGTTGAAGTTGCCATTCATGTGAGTGTTTCATGCTGCTTCTATGGCTTAAATAATTATGCCAGAGCACACAAGCACGTTTTTGCATGCTACTGAACATACTGAGTGTATGGACAGAAATCAATCAGCAAAGCACAACCACAGCTCCTTTATGTCTGTTGGTACTCTTGTACTTATTAAATAAATCTGACAAATGTTTGCAACAGTTGCCTTCCTCTGCCCTGCACCCTCTCCACTTACCAAATTCAGAAAGTGTATAATGGCATACCATTGTTCTTTCAAGTGTCTGCTCTGCAGGAAACTAGCCAAGATATGTTTCAAGTTGTGACTTCATCAGGTTGTTAGCAAGAGACCTTCTAATTGCACCTGAAGACAGTTTATTTACTTGGAATACACATCTTTTTATATTTAAAAGAAAAAACCCAAACTGTTGAATTAGAAACAGGAAATAAAAAACAGTGTACTTTCTTTTCTTATTAGTGTCAGCAAAAAATTATTCCTGATCAGGACCAGCTTATGATCACGGCGCTGGAGTGTATTTATAGCTGTCAGCGCGATGACCAGCTCTCTCTCTGTTATGATATTTTGGAATGCCTTCCGCAAAGAGGATATGGGTAAACATTTTCAGCTGGTTATTTCTAAATATTTTAGAAATATTAAATATATTTCCAAATTAATGCTTTATAAAGGGTTGTTAACTCACTAAAGGGTAGACAAAGTTACTGGAATATTCCTTTCACCTCTGAGCTGCCATGACTGTAATGTGTGTATCTATACTTCTCCTGTGTACATACTCTGCCAGGTAGTGCAGGAAAACATGAGTTAAAGTAGCAGCCTAGACCAAGGCTTCTGTATTGTTTCTTAGACTTTTGATGTCTGATGAATTGAGACCAAGTGTTAGCGCTGTCTTATTGGTTTTGTTGCAATAGTGGCATCTTGCACTTAACTTAAAAGCAGCAATATGTCTCTGTGAGAGAGGGAAGATGGAAAACCTATTGAAGGACAAGTAATGCTCAAGAAAGTGAAAGCATGAAGAGGAGATATTCTGTGATCTGTGAGATGTGAACTATTCTTCCAGTATCTTTCACATGAAGAAAGGAGAGAGTTTGAGAAGAGTCTAAGGAAGAGGGAAACTGAGGGACTCTCTAAATTTTAACTGTCTTTACAGCAAGAAGCCCAACAGTTTTAATGTTTCCAAGTAAATGTATATTTGATTTTAATCAAAGAATGTTTCTAACTACTTATTTTTTTGTCTATGTAATATGAATTACGAGAGGAAATTTTTAAGAAATTTATGTGTATGTCTATATTTAATTGTGCGATGTCATTGCAGGCCTGAAACGGATAAAACTAACACTCTTCATGACGAAGTAGATGAACTGGAACAAATTCTTAGGTATTTAATTTTTCTAAAATAAATAGTGTATTCTTAGAGAAATCACTAGGCATAGTCAAGAACTTTTTTATTACAAGAAACCAGCAAGAATATTTTTTTAAATGTTGTCAACAAGATTATCTGTATGCTTTTTATATTCAGAACATAGAGATATTTGAATGTTATAAAACTCTAGAGATACTTTACTTGGAATAAAAGTTTGGGGGTTTGTGTTTTGGGCTTTTTGGTTTTCTTTTTTTTGTGGGGGGGTTTGTTGTATTTTTTAATTTGTTTGTGGGGGGATGTTTGTTTTGTTTGTTTTTATTTTTGGTGCAGGGGGGGAAAGAGGGTTAACCTGAGGAATTTGTTTTGCTCTTGTTACTCTATAATGCTTCGAGTGATCAAAGACTAAAACCGTGAAGATATGTTATCAGGTATTGGTAGTATGCATTTACCCTACAGTACTATTAATATATATATTTTAAAAAATGTAGTTAATGTTACTCTGGCTAATCTGTACTGTTAGAGATTTTATGTAGACTGTTTGCATTTGCAGTGCATTGTCTAAAAGTGCTTTAGGCTTGCTGCTGCTGCAGCAGGAGTTGTAGAGTTGTGCAGATTCCAAAGCGCTGCCTCTCCCTTTGCAGTGTGTCGGAGCTGCTGGAGAAGCACGGGCTGCAGAAGCCAGTTTCCTTCGTCAGGGACACGCGGGACAGCGCGGAGGAGGCGCGGAAGCTGATGATTAGGCTGACAAGGCACACAGGTCGCAAGTTAGTATTGCAAGGGGAGCAGGAGATAAGGGGAAAGGGCGCTGAGGTAACAGAGTGTGCCTGCCTGCTCTGTGCCCGGAGGGAGCTGTGCTGTTCCCCCTCACGACAGAGTACACGAACACATTTGTTAAACTAATGATTAATGTGATTAGTGTTTTGGCTGCATTCTCCACACTCAAGTTGAAGTGTGCCTGCCTTCAAACCTGCTTTAGTGTGTGTTCAAGTAAACAAGCTTAAAGTGCATACTGGCTGCAAAATAGTGCAGGATGATGAACTGTGAAAGTTAACATGTTGTAAATAAGGTCCTTTAAGACCTATTTAATTTTATTGAGAATGTAGGATTTGTAAAATAATGCTTTGGTTCTTTTGGCATGTTTTCTTGGAACCCTTGTAATAGGGTAATTTATTGATTTCAGGTATTGATTCTACCACTTATAGTCCCAGTATAATTTTTCAATTTTTCTAGTTAAGAATTACTTCATTTAACTCATCTTTCAACTGTACATGAATTATTAAAGGGCTCTTGGCATAAGTAGATTAAAATTTTGAATCCTGGGGAAACCAGCCGTAACTGTAGGTGATTTTTCTTTCTTAGTTAAAGCAAATACACACAACAGTTTATCCATGATGGTAGAGTGGCATTTATATTTTTAGTAGTCTGAAAGCTTTTTAAGACTTTTAAAAACCTCTCTTTAGAAAGATCAAGACAATGCCTCTGTAGGAAAAATGTTGATTTTTTTTCACTTGTGTTGGAGACCCTTTGTTTTGCCAAAATAAAAGCTCATGCCACATGAGAAAATCACCATTAGCTGGAACTAGCTCATGTAATTTAAAAAGGTCTTTTTTTAAATCTGAAAGGCTAAAGATAATGTCAAAAAACCTTCATAGTGTTTTTACCAGGAAAAGTTTTGATAGAGCACAAGAAGTTGAAGCACTGTTGATGAACAGAGATCCATGGATCCAGAAGGTCAATCAACTCAATTTTAAGAAACAAAATAAAGTTGCAGTTCTATTCTCCTGTGGTTGCATGCAATTGATTAGTCCTTTGAGATTGCCTACAATGAACAGCACTTTAATGATCCCCAGTTGCTGTTACAAACTTGGATTTGCCCTGCAGTTCTTGGATTAGCAGGAAGATAGCACTTCCAACTTTCTGATGTGTTACTGAAAATTATCAAGACCTGCTTGGGGGATTTTGAGAAAGATTGCTTAAATCCCTGTCTTACCCCACAGAAAACAAAAAAACAACAGTTTGGGTGCGTTGTTGCTGCATTGTTGTCCATGTCATTTTATCGCACAGACGCTGTTTCAATATTAATCAATATTAAAAGCCTTCTGTCTTTAAATCACTTTTGGTTAAAAGTCTAATTAAATATTGAAGTAGCATTTGAGAAAACTCATATTTTGGAAATCTACTGCTTTTTATTAAACTTGTTGGGAAAGCAAATATTTAATTTTAAAAAATGTTTGTAGACAACCGTCAGTTGGTGAGACACAATGGAAGGAATTGCTCCAGGATATGTTGGACATGCAGCAGAAAGTGTATAGATGCTTACATTCAGATACTTGCTATGAGGTGAGTTTTATATCTTCTTACTGATTTATGTCCCAGGTAAGCTACAGATTTTTATTTCATATTGTTGCTCACAAGTGTAAATGCATTTTTGTGTGCTGTGTTACTTGTTTTTCTACTGTTTTTTTTACAGTATTTTATTAAAGTAAAAAATTTCTAGTGTTTATACATTTTATCTAAAGCCCCTCTAATAAATGTCCTGTATATCTTTAGTTAAAATTCGGCTTTTTAGAAATTGAGTCAACTTTGTGAGATTTTGTTTCATAGACTGTAATTTTGGGTACAAATGTGTTTAGGAATAAACACTCTAAACTAATGAAAATAAACAGTCTTCTAGATAAACATTATCTTCACTCAAGCATTTCTTAAACATGGAATTCTGGTTTGATAATATTATCCAAGGTCATTATAGGATTATGGACTTTCTCCTGCTTGCAATTGAAGTAAAATAATGTGAAATGAGAAATCTAATTTCATTGAAAGAAAAAACTCTTTCATGTGTATAAAGCCCAAACCCATGTCATTAGTATTTGCAAGGGACAGCTATTAGACAGAGGCAGAATTTGCTGTAACATGTATTGTTTATTTACATTTTGACTTCAATGTGCTGTAGTTTATTACAGCTGCAGTAATGTGTCCACTATAATTAGTGTTTATATCTACTTAAAAGCAGGTTGTATTGCAGTTTAGGGATTTAATTGCATATGGCTACCCTTCTGATTAGCTCTTAGAAGTTTTAAAAGCAAATTAGAAAAAAAAAGGAAAAAACAATGCTATTCAACTTATACGTGAGAAAAATCACTCTTTCCCTGTAGTTGTACAACTAGAAAAACTGCAATGTGTTTAATAGTCATGGTTTTATTGTAGGCTACAACTTAGTGTACTTGCAATTTTTTTAAAGTGCATGTTAAAAAATTGTATACTAGAGTGCTCTTCAAATAAGACATTTGCTTTACTCAGATCTTAATGTAGGTTTTCTATTATTTTTTTAAACTGAACCATATGATTAAAAAAGAAATGCAACAGAGTTTTGGAAAGATTATGTAGGAGTGCTGAAAATGCTTTGAAATGTAGTGTTGCCATACGCAATTATACTTCGATAATGTCAAAACTGATAAATTGATGAGGCAGTAGGGATTTGCAATCCTATGTGAGGTTTGTGTATTTTTTAGCGTGATGCTTACTCTGTTCTTTCATGCAAAGTGAATTCTGTCCTCTTGAAGGAGGACTTAATAAATTTTGAGAGAGGTAAATATGTGATCTTTGATATGTCATCTTTGAGGAAGAAGGGTCAGCTATGATATTTTACATCTCTCCCTGTTCCTTGAGGATTAATATGTTGTGAAAGGGAAGATGATCCAATTGTGTGATGTTCTTTAAGAAGCACTGAACTGTTTTCCTTTCCAGAGCATGAGATGGTTTGGAGAGATTCTTCCTGGAAAAGAAATACCTTGAAATTAAAGTATGATTAGATGGAGTGCTAAATAATCTCATCTATGTCCTCTTTCCCATGGAAGGTTGGACCAGATGATCTTTAGAGGTCCCTTCTAACCTGGGCTCATCTATGATTCATTAATCCTCTTGAATTTGTTACGAACTTTAAAACCTTTGGTGAAGGCCATATTGTTGCAGCTGTGATATTTTCTGAGATGATTAAATTTCTATGTTTCTTTTCATTAGAACAATAATGACTGTGCTTAAGAAAAAAGCAAATAATTTTTGTAAGGAATTGAGATTATTTTGAGTGTCTTAAAGTGTGCAAAACTTCTACCTGGAAATAAGTTAGGTGTTTTGTAGCAGATGCAACATTACATTCATTCTCATTCTTTGAAGATAGTCTTGATTGAAATTTAAAAAACATCTTACATGATCAGTTCTAAATATTCTTAGTTTCTTTAGGAATACAGAATTTCTTCTCATATGTTGTTGGTTTTAAGGTCTTAATACTGAGCTGCCTTTTCAGATTCTTGCATTGTGTTAACATCTCAGATTGTAGGTATATTTTTGGTGTCTTAAGTCATACTGTGAAAAGACAGTTAATATGTGCCTTTTTCTCCCTTCCAATAAATAGAAACTAACTACTAGTTAATTTTAGCTTTACTTAAGTGAATTGTGGAAATACGTTCCTCACTAGTATTTAGATTTTCTGCTTGGACTGAATGTATTCTTTTGACTGCAAGGATGCTTGTTTTCAAAGGGGTGAATTCCATAGAAGGCAGGTAAGCTTATTTGAAGTTACTGCTAGTGCAGGTTGTTAAATTACTCTTCTTTCTTTTAGATATTCACCGAAAGTCTTTTATGCTCAAGCAGTATAGACAATATCCACTTGGCTGGGCAAATGATGCATTGCAGTGTTTGGTCAGTGGATCTACCAAGTTCATCAAAAGGGAAGCCTCAGTACCGAGTCAGCTATGCGAGAAGCATTGAACTAGTTTTGGCTGCTGGCAGAGAATATTTCAATTCTTCAACGAGTTTGACTGATAGCTGTATGGAGTTGGCCAGGTACATTTACAACTATCATATACATAGATAAAACTTATTTAATGTTGTTGTAGCATTAGAGTTTATTTGCTAGTGTTCCTTCCTCCCTGCCCCCCCCCCCCAGTCTTCTATTTAGAATCGTTTTCATGAGCAGGCTCTGGAAATACAGAGTAGTGTTGCTTTTAATGCAGAGCTTAAAAACCCTTTTGATGCATAAGGGTCCTGTAAACAGCTTTTCTCATATGGTTTTATGGTGATACTTCAAAATATGTAGTTTATAGCTCATATACTTGCTATGAATGTATGACTTTGTGTTTATTCTGTTCAGTAACATGTTTTGGTCCTTCTGACTAACCTTCCATCAGCTGTTTCATGGTAACTTAACTTGTTTCTGTGATTATCAGTGTGTACGTCTCCTAGTAGCCTTCATGTATGTGTTGGTTTAGGTAGAATATATTTATCTTTAGCTCTTTTATTGTACTCCTGGTTTAACCCACACTACACCCTGAAATATTTGTCAATGCCCCTGAAAAATCTGATGGGTTCAGATGGGATATTCATCTAACATACAATTTTATTTTTTATTTAAAATGTGTATTCTTAATTAATGTGTAGACATAAAAGCCATATGATAAAACTGGACAAAAAAAATATTTTCCTGATTTAATATGTATGACGAATTAAGCCATTTGAAGTCATTGAGATGGGATGCCATCTGGAGGGACCCTGGACAAGCTCAAGAAGTGAAGCTTGTGAGGCTCATGAAGTTCAACAAGAGCGAGTTGCACCTGGATCTGGGCAGCTCCTGGTATCAATGCAGGCTGGGGATGAACAGATCCAGAGCAGCCCTGCCCAGAAGGATTTGGGGTTGCTGGTGGGTGGGAGGCTGGACATGACCCAGCCATGTAACCTTGCAGCCCAGAAAGCCAAATATCCTGGGCTGCATGCAAAGCCCCGTGGGCAGCAGGGGAGGGAGGGGATTCTGCCCTTTTTCTCTGCTCTGCTCTGGTGAGACCCCACCTGCCATGCTGCATCAGCTCTGGGGTCCCAGCACAGGAAGGACATGGACCTGTTGGAGCCAGGCCAGAGGGATGTTGCTCGGAGGGATGGAGCACCTCTCCTATGAGGAAAGGCTAAGGGATTTGGAATTATTCAGCCTGGAAAAGAGATGGCTCTGGGGTATTGTAGTTGTGTCCTTCCAGTACCTGAAGGGAGCAAGAAAGATGGAGAGGGAGTTTGTACAAGGGGGGAGTTTGTAGTGACAAGACAGGGGTTTCAAGCTGGAAGAGAGTAGGTTTAGATTAGATGTTACGAAAAAAAAATTCTTTAATGTGAGGGTGGTGAGGCCCTGGCACAGGTTGTCCACAGAAGTTGTGGATGCCCCATCCCTGGAAGTGTTCAAGGCCAGGCTGGATGGAGCTCTTGAGCAACCTTGGTGTAGTGGACGGTGTCCCTGCCTGTGCCAGGGGGTTTGGAACCCGGCGGTTTAAGGTCTCTTCCAAGCTAGGCCATTCTATGATTCTCTGATTTTACATGTTGATTTTCTTTGTTCAGTGTGTATTGTGAAACTACCTATGAAGATACTGTGCCAGAATGCAAATCACGTTTTAAAAATTATCTAACAGCGTATTACATTAATGTACTATTAATATGATTTAAAAAAAATAGAATGATGTTATTTATTAATAATTACATGCATTAATTCACCTTCAGAGGAATTTAGTGGGTTTGGTTTTTTTTTTTAATAAGCTAAATTTTTATTTACCTAGTTGAGGAAACTGAATTTGTGACAATGACTCTTAATGTTTCATTTCCAGTCAACTTTTTACAGTCTTTTGCTTTTATCCTTCTAGTATATGGTAATACCAAAATACAATAGTGGTGGTAGGAGAAATATTTCCCAAAATAATTATGTATTTAAGTACGTATACCTTCAGTGTCATCTGTTAAATTCATTGTATGTCTAAATTCAGGAGGGTTTAGGTGATGTGCTTTTCACAAACGGTTGAAAGCAATGCAAAAACAGAAATTTGTTAAAATATTTAGCTTGCCATAAGAGAGAGACAGTGCCAAACATTTCCCATGAGCATTACAAGAATAGTGAATATTTTGACATTTCATAAGCACAGTAAATTACTGCTGGAGGTTGTTTGATTGTTGTTCACCAGTGAACTTTTCCCACCAGTTTAACTTTGAATGTTTTCATCAAACTTTAGAAAAATGTGTTTTGTTCTTATTTAGGTGCTGTCTTCAACTTATTGAAGACAGTCCGAGTGCTGTTCAGGAGGAGTTGGACCTCATTCGTGCTCTGGGTTACCTGGAGGAGTTTGGTGTGAAAATATTACCGCTACAAGGTACTGCATAATTTTATTCTTTGTATGATTACTTGAATCACAGGCATAAATATGCATGAGAAGTAGTTACTATTACATAAGTGTGACATGATTAAACTAAAGAGTCCGTTTCTTGCCTCGGAGCAGTTTACAGGCACATACAAAAAGTAATTTTTTCAATAATTTTTTTAACTTTGTGAGGTAAGAACGGTATTTGCATATGGCATCTGTGTTTTGGGACTTACTTTTAGCAGGACTTTAAAATAGAGTATCGAGTATATGAAACTTCTGGTGGCTTGAACAGAAATAGTTTGAGCTCATCTTTTATTTGCCAAATAATCTGTGCTTGCCTGTGTGCTTTAAAATAAGAGCTAGGAGAGAGGTACTTCATGCAGAGACAGTTTTCATGTCTCCACTGGGCTGTTTCATTTTGAAGTATGTAAAACCCAATGACAGTGGAAGTGAACTTTTAAAGGTATTTCTTCTGCTGACATGCTTAAAACTAAATCTTTGGGCACTCCAACTCCAGTGGAACAGAAAGTTGTTGGACAAAAGTTGGAAAGAAGTTACAATTATGTACGATGAAATTGCATGAACAGTAATAGAGCTGGCTGAGATGAGCACTGAGCCATGAGATGTGCTGATGATGGTATTTTACTTCTGGCATTGTGTAGAGAAATACTGGGATTTATGGAAAGCACTTCTGGTGCTTTCTACTTCATGGAAAATGAAGATGTTCTCAGCGGCTGCCATGACTTTACTTTGGTGTTCTCTTTTGGTTCTCTTTTTCCCCAAGTGTTTATTCAAGTCAGTTGATGCTCTGTATGTTATACTCAGGAATCTTACAATTTTTGGACTGAGAATGTCTGATTTCTAGATCTTGCAGTACTGGCCTGTTTATTTCTAGAGTAATATCTTTTCTCAGTCAGTTTGTTCTGCGTGTAGAAAAGTGCACATATTTTCGTCAGCTCTTGTTGGTGTGGACATGGAGGTATCATTTAAAAAAAGTAGCGACATAATATTGCATTAACAGTATGTGTAATACAACTGATCTAGATTAATTAGAATATGTGAAATCATGCATGTAATTTCATTAATGATCCTGACTTATCCTTGCATCAGTATCTTTCATGTAAATCAAATTAATCTAATAAGATTAAAATGATGTTTTCAAGTTTTAATGAAAGCCTTTAAATGATCTGTTACTTTGATAAAATGTCATTAAAGTAGCACTAAGGATCAGCTGTTCCCACAGCAATAATCTTTTAGCAATAGATGCTTATTTGCAGTTCTATGTTTAGTTTTCTGTAGATCTCCCCCCACTCCTAATTTTAGCAGACTAAGCAGTTTAATTATATTAACTACTATTATGCTATATTTTAATAAAATCTGGTTTGGAGACTCCTTAATAATATAAAAGGTGAAGAAAAGTCCATCTTTAAGTGTTTGACCCATGATATTATATCAGATCACTTCTAGTTATGTATTTACAAAAATTTCTGCTTAAATAATCAGTGACTGAAAACATTTTATTGCTGATATATGTCTGTGATAGAATATTAAAAATGAAACTAAAAATGTAACCTTTCCCACTCTTTCATTCGTACTCATTTTAGTCTAATTTGATTTCCAGAATTAATAGTTTTTATTGTGCTGATAGTTTTATGCTCTTATTGAGAGGCCTGATATCATATGTCTTAAGCTCAATATGCTAATGCAGAGTGTTTATCCCCTATCTGCCATTCATTCTCACTGAGTGTTAAGTGGAATATCTGCTTGCTATTCCTCTGTGTTCTGAGAACTTGCATGGTATGAAAGCGTTACCTTTTAAAGCAGGAGCCTGAAGTTAGCCACCCACTAACTCGCTAAATAGGGCACTGGAATCAGTTCATGGTATTAAATTATGCAATTAAAATAATTGTTTAATTCTTGGTAAAATATTTTTTTGAAAAGTACTAATTATGAGCTGCTCAGGATATGGTTGACACAACCTGGTGATTTGCAGACTATCCTTCCACTTTCTCAGAAAATTTTTATGTAAATTAAAACAGTCTGAAGAGTTTGCTAATGACAGTTCTTTCAATCTGTGTGATGTATCTCATCCGTGCTAAAATAAAATGTAGCATGAAATCTTAGTTACTTACAACATTTTAAATGAAAGTTAATGTCTGTGTTAGCATACTTGCAGAATGTTGCAAAAATGATGATTTTAAAAAAAATTGTATAAAGGTATATTGGTTAATTGTAGACATTTAAAAACAGTGAATGTGAAAACATGAAACAAAAATAAGTTTTCATTCAGGTCAGTTTTCTTCTTTTTGCTCCCTTCACAGCTGGACTTGCTAATGATTGGGGCTGGGTATCCTGTGGTGTTGTTTTAACTTTCTGTGTATATGTATAATTGAGGATCTGCATGCAAACAGCTTTGAGCTTGTTTTCAGATTGTGTTTGCATTCTTATACTCCCCAGCACTCCTCCTGTCCTGTGTTGTTTAAGCAGGAGCACAGCAGTCGAGTTCATTTGTGCAGTCTCTAAACCAGTTCTGCTTTCAACAGTGCGTTTGTGCTCCGATCGACTCAGTCTCATCAAGGACTGCCTGGCTCAGACGTCAACAAACTATAAACAGTCTGCCAAGCTCCTGGGACTGGCAAACTTGCTAAGGGTTGCAGGTAAGCTGTGTTAATAAGACACTGAATTGCAGTGCAGTGTGCATTTGTATTATGCTTTAGGACATTTGAGTTGATCATTAGAATATGCATTCAAAGATATCACTTAAAAGTCATCTGGAAGAGCAGTCATTGGGGAAGAATGAAATATTTCGCATGAATGGAATATTTCATCTGTGAAACAGCTGAAATGGTCAGCTGCTACATTCCTCTAATACCTGAAGTAAAAAAAATGCCTTGTCTGATCTGTTGGAGTTGTGGCTGAGAATAAATTTTTTTACAAATTTTTTTTTAATTGGTAGTACTAAAATTACTGTGAATATTATTACCTCTATCAAATAAGGTAGCTTGATTTAATAATAGTTGCATTTAAGATGCAGGGGGAAAAATCATCTGTAAAGCGTGAATTTCAGCTGTTAGACTTCAGTCTATTCTGCATGTATTTCCTTTGGGCACTAAAAATAATGCATTAAATTGAGTATTCTTTTGAGAAGCTGAACATCTTCAAAGATTGAATCCTGAGGATATTAGGGTTTTTTTACGTTTTGTTATTTTTTAATAGCCTTCCTAAAGTATCTGCCTTTTGATTTTTTTTTTTCTATTTTGAAAAATACTTAATCAATGCTTAATCAACTATAAACACAACACTGCTGTATTTTTATGATGTAGAAGTAGAACATAGAAATACAAAATAGTTATTTTTATTTCATGCATCATGGCGTATAAAATCAATGCATTCCAGCTTTGTCACTAAAGGATGCCTGGCTAATTCCTTTCTCCCTCTCTATTGTTAAATCATTTCAGATTTTTTCTTGTTTTCAGGAACCTTAGTACTGGCAATTTTTTGCATAGTATTATAAATAGGGAGTGAGATATTCAAGATGGTTGTGTGAGGTTGGGAACAGAGGTATGGAAATTAGGCTGTTGACCTCCCAAGACACCTTGGTCCTAAGGAAAGGAGTCACAGGAAACATGATCGTTACTCTGGGCAGCACAGTGCTGCTGCATGAAAGGTGGCAGAGGGGAGGGATGGTACCGTGTTGGGTAGCTGGATCCAATCTACATATTTTTGATGTAATCCATAGAAAAATTGGAACGACAGTTGTAACTTCTTTTTCTTTACTTGTAAGGCTTTTGAAAAAAAAGTCTCCCTATTGGTTCATAAGACAAGATTGTTGTACAGCTCTTTCCTTCTCCTCTCTGCTTCATCCCATCCACATCAGGTTAAAATCTGTAAATTTTTCTTAGTATTTTCTTAGTATTCTGGGTTCTTTGGGCTAATGCTGCTGATTTTTGTTTTACATTCTTTTTGAATATAAGTGATTATCTTTGTATGAAAGAAGGAAAACCAAGATCCAGAGAGATTCTATAAAGCTTTGTCCACTAGTGTAATCCTCGTGCCTTAGCTGTAGTATTTACAGTGCCCTGGTATGTACCTTTGAAAAGGGATCAACCTCCTGGCTTCCATCGCCAGAGATTGAAATCTTTCAGGCACTGGATATTAGGAAGAGAACTTTAGGGAATTTGTAGAGTTCATTGATGCAGTAGTGGCTCTGTGCTAGTGTTAAAATCACAGTGATACTTACAGAAACACCACTGAAAAGAGAGGTTTAAAAGATACTTAAAGCCAGATGATGAAATGGCCTCCCAGTTCTTCTCTTCCATGTGCTTACCAGGCTAGAGAAAACCAGAAGATGAATGTATGAGGTGATTAATTTTTAAACAGGTGAATGATTTAAAAACTACTTACTCCTCTACCTGTGATATATTTATCTTTTGAGTATTGGGCTCACTGACTTTAATGGTTAGCCTTGGGAGTAATGCTGATAATGCTCCTGTGGTAAATAGGGAATTCTGGTAGTAAAACTGTATTTCCTGAGTGAGTTTTAGTAAGGAATGCACTGCTTAGGTACTTGTCTCTTATGTTAAATATACAAATAACTTGGTCACTTTCAAAGTAATTTTTTTGTTACAGAATTACATTTATTTATTTGAAAGGAAAATACAGCAGGAAAACATTTTCAGTACTGACTTTCTGTGGTGGGGGATGTGATGGGGTGCTTTTTTAAAATTTTTTTTACATAAGTAGCTTTAAGCCTTTGTGATAAAAACCCTTTCACTGTCACTGAAGGATGACTAGTTGTGTTGCTGATATTGGAAAGCTGTTATCTGTAGAGAATATTCCTTTGTAAGTAAGATATGGATTCAGTATGAGAATGCCATAGTTGTGAATTTTATCTAAACATAATTGTTGTAGAAGATGGGATATGGAAAGCAGATTTATTTCATTTTAAGAAACTCAGTATTTTAAAAATTTTATTTGTTTGTTTTTTCTGGACTTGAAAGCTGTAAACAGCGTACCACTGTAACTGCAACTTTTTTATGTACTGCAACTCCAGCCCATTGACAAGTATCCAGAAGATTACCTAGTAGCATACAAAGGAAACATGATTGTCATAAATATTTTAAATCATGCATGTAAATGCAATGTTTTTCCAGCTTACTAAAGAAAGTCTGGGGAGCTTCGGTCCTTAATTGTTGCGGTGTGTACTTCTGACAGGTGTTGGAATAGGTAACCTTACACTGAATTTAGAGTCATAGAATTTGAATAGTTAGGTTATTGATACCTTTGAAAAGAGAGTGGAATGCTGGCACAGCCGTACTCATAGTCTGTAATGAGGAGTGCTGTGTAATTTGATGGTAGAGATTAAAAAAAAAAAAATTGAAACAAGACATGTAGAAATGGTATTTCTGTACCTGTCAACTTGTAATTTACATTATTGAGTTATAGTTAATTATTAATATTAATGTTATTAATACTGTTTTTAATATGATGAGTTATTTTGGGACTTGATAGCTCTATCATAAGTGTGATAACAAACACTAGTATCATTCCACAAATTAGGTTATATACAAAAGGGCAGCATATGCATACAGATTCTAAGGTTTTTGAATTTCTGTGTTTTAGTTTAAATTTCGTTTCAAATTTAATATTAGAAAAGGAAAACCTTCCTTGCACTTTTAGTAGCAATAATCTTTATTTGCTGGTGTAAAGCTACTGGGAAAGGGTATCATGATTTCTAACAGGTTATGATGAATGGAAATGGTTTTATTGAGATATATTGGGATGGGTCTGGATATTGAAAAAGGGGATTGAACTTTATGGACTTGCTTAATGAAGAATTAGATAAAGTGCTGCTGGGAGAAAGATTTGAGTTTTTTTGTCCTTAATTGGTTTTCACTGCTTAAACAATTACCTGTGTTTATGAGCTGCCTTTGCTGTGTACGTTCTGATTTGTCCTGTGGAACATGCTTCCTGGTATTGGTTGTGCATACTCGAAGTTATCCCTTCTGTTCCAAATCCACTTTGTAGAGTGTTCTCTTGTGCTTTGTCTGCTCAGGAGGAATTTGTTTCAGTATTTCACTTTTGCTTCCCCTGCCACCCCAGCCTGTGTAATTACTGATAGGGAAAGACCTGCTTGCTACATCTGTCCATGTCTCTATAAATTTTTCACATGTGTGTGTATATAGAGCGTAAATCATATGCTTTATTTTATTATATATAATAGATAGCTTATAAAATCCCAAGAACATATATATATGTATTCATTTAAAATTTAAAAGAATGCATTTGTTGTGTATGCAAGGGTAGATTTGACAGTCATTGTTAAAGAGCTTTGTGAGCTGCGTACTCTGAATACAGTTTGCTTAGAGAGCAGCACTGAAAGTGAGTAATAGAATTTGTATTAATACTTATCAAAGTTAAAATCTTGCTTAGGTAACGATATATCAGCTAGCTTCCTAATTACTTTAAAGTATTTGATTAATTACAGTGAACTCTACTTAAGCCTCATGTCACTACCTCTGTAAAAGTAAGCGCACAAGTGTTATCTTAATTTCACAGATGGGTAAAGTGAGTGAGGGAGAATGTGCTCAGCATGACAGCCAGAAAATCTGCACCTGCTCAGGAAGCTGGAGCTGCTCTGTGTCTCAAAATTCTCGCTTAATTCATGCTCTTTGTAAAGAAGGGGTGTAAAGAATTCACTTTGTGCAATTATTTGAGTAGATGTGCGCAAAAAAGTCAGAAAAAAACTTCCGTATCAGAAATTAAGATAATCTTCTCCATCTTCTCTAACTGTATATCAAAAAGATCTACTGAGTGTTGGTCATTATTACTTTTGTCAGGCTCTCTAGAAATGTTTCCATTATTCTCTTTTCTCACAACTTTCTGTGGTAATTTATTTAATTTTAATATCCATAAGTGAATTCCAGTAGCTTTAAACTTTGCTCAGATTCCTAAATTAAAGCGTATTTTTGAAATCCATCTTTCTTAACACTGACTTTCTTGCATTTGGAATTCACCATATAGATAGATGGTTCCTGATATCCTAAATCTAGGCAACATTGAATTTCTGAAGTGCATGTACAATGTTGATATCATTTAAGTTTTAATGGCATGATTTCGTTCAGGATGATGTTATTTCATCCACTCACAAAGAGCATGCATCTTACCCAAGGTGTTTCAATAAACTTTTTTCTTTATATAATCCAGACTGAATCCAAGCTTTTAACAAGTATTTGAATATGCTTTTTTCTCAAGAAAGAAACCATTTTCTATTATTTCTGAGCTTTCATATTTTTTCCTCTTGTAATTTTTATTAGAACCTCCGAATCATTTTGGTTATAAAAAACCTTCAGGATCACTCTGTCCAACCATCAACCTGACACTGCGAAGTCCACCACTAAACCATGTCCCTAAATGCCACATCTGCATGTCTTTTTAAATACCTCCACTTTCCTGGGCCTATGTGGGCATACACTCCCGTTCCTCATCCTGTTTCCCTTTACAGTTTCTGAATTTGATTTGAGTCTGTATGTCAGGTGTTATAATTAAGGCTTGAAGGACAATTACTATGTAATATAATCAGGTCACCATTTGAAAGAGTTTTGTCATTCCTATCTTGGTTTTAAGTCTTGGATATCTGTCAGAATGGCAACGGAGACAATTTAGAATTCAAAACTTTTCCTTTTTAAAGACTTTTTTATTAAAATACCATCAGATGATGTGTCACAAAGCTGAAGCAGGGAGTTTTTCCATGTCTGAATAGAAGACAATGACTAAACTGCAGCAGTGAGCAGTGAGCATGATCAGTCACTGCATGGCTAATGACAGCTGAGAGAAAAAGGGCCTCACTCAGGGATTCACTGAGTAGCACTGGAGCCAGTGGCTGCTCTGTGCCATAGCAGTGAGTGCCAAGGTAATGAAAGTGTCAGTGAGTGGAGATATGATGAGTAACTACAGCCATGGACTGGAAGGAAAGTGATCCTAATATTTTATGCTTGTGCTTTTGTAAAACATGCAAAGCTGTATCCTCCTGCATCAAAAGTTCTTGGCTGAAACGTTGGGGATGGGGGGACTTGACATACAACTTCTCAAGCACTGTTAAGGAAACCATTCCTTGGTCCAAGTGTTTTTCCTTTCTTTCCTTTAATCCCACTGCTTTTTAAGTGGGAATAAATAGCAGTGATTATTTTGTCTATCTGAAATCTGAGGGGCAATAGTTTGATTGTTTCTCTTGACTTTTCGTTGTGCCTGCTGCTTAGTCAGATCTCTCTGTAAGAAGTCAAGCTGTCTTGAAGTGGCATCAGGAGGTGAGTGGCAAGTACGTGTCCCTCGCTTATCGAAATGACAGTTCACATTTAGCTTGTGAGGATAGAAGCACCTCTTTGTCATCTGTAATTGCTTTTGCCCGAATGAGAGGTTCCCAGGTTCCAGAGGGCAAAATTTTGCAACAGGAGAGCCTTGAATGTGATTAATTTGTGACATTGTGTGCTGGTAGTATATTGAGCAGGAGGCCAAAAGATAAAATGATGGGAAGCCAACCTATTCTCCCAGCTGAGTTAGTAGTGATGTGCCGGGATTAGGGGAGGCTTGATTGAGTTCAGTAATTAGGGTAACTTCACTTGCCTGAATGTCATTGTAGTGCAACTGCTACAGTTTTCCTTTTGAGAAAGCTTTAAAAAGAAATTTGCTTTGTCTGTGGTGAAGGATCTGCAAAGAGGAGTTAAAAATAACAGCTTTGCAATTTAAGAACATGTACTCCTTAAATGGTTTTTGAAACTGGATCTGTTTAACCTTCTGAAATATTTGCATTTCACAAGTTGTAGTAATACAGTTTCATAAACCAGTGCCCTTTTCAAATGACTGTAACAACACTGACTGCATAAAATTGCCTTTAATAATAGAAGAGAAGCATGAGCAAGAAGCTTGCATTTAAAAAATCCACTCATTTTTATTCTAAAAATTCTTCCCTAAATTAAAATTAATAGATTATTTTTCCTGTGTATGTTTTGTCACCTTCTCATGCAGTGCATGGACATACATAGTATTTTGAGCACAAGACTGGACAAACTAGTGCCAGCGAAGTGTTCACTCTAAATTGAAAAAAGCTTTAAAAAAATATAGATGACTAGTAAAGGGTGACAGGTATAAATGTTATTTGTATTGACTGTAACTGGCTTTGAAAAGGAGATGAGCTGTCTCATTAGATTTTCATCTGTGAATGCTCATATATTAAAATTGAGGTCTGGATGTTTTTCTACAGAGATTCGTGATGGCACTTTAGTCAGAAGGCTTCAGCAGTATCTAAAGTGTAGCTTGATTCATAACTGGTGGAAGGGGCATTGTCCGGAAGGTCTGGTGACTGAGATGCATGTATGGTGTGAAAAAATTAGTTTCAGTTCTATTCGCTCAATTTATGAGGTTAGGGATTTTTAAATGCCTATGTTTTCTTCATCTCATGAATTATTTGGAGCCATGAAGCGGCAGTTTAAAATGGGTCTTTGTATAATACAAGAAAACAAAAATATAGATTTTTTCCTTGTATTACAGTACATCAACTGTTTTTTCCAATGCCAGGATTTTGATCTGTTTAAGCTAAGTGACATATATCAGTTTTGGTCTATGCTTTGGCCATCACATAAATACAATTTTCAAAATTTTTTTTTTTTAACCTTGACATAACATGCTAATTTTTTTTTTTTTTAGCAAGCTATGGTGCCAATGGTTTTTTTAAATACACAACTCCTTTTATTGTTTCCTTCAGAAATAATGTAGCAAGCTTAAGTTGACTGTTAATTCCAATTAACTAATAAAAAGTCTGATTTTTTCTTACAGGAGATGATCAGATGGAGAGAAAAGGTCAAGTTTTAATCCTTTTAGTGGAGCAGGCTCTCAGTTTCCAGGACTACAAAGCTGCTAGTATGCATTGCCAGGAGCTCATGGCCACAGGTGAAGTGAATAAACAGGAGTTGCATGAGGTGATGGTGGTGGAAATTTGAGTTCTGACTCATCTTTCTGTGAGGTGTGATCCTTCAGGTTGGACCATTTCATTAAAAGAGCAGTTAGATCTCATTAGTGGATATGCGCTGACATGGAATAGAGACGCATACATTAAATACTGCATGGAGAAAGTGTGTACTGAGCTATTGGTCATGTAACCTCAGGGAGCTTTTCTCTATGCCTCTGGGAATCACAAGTTCTACTTCTTTCTACACTATCCCTCTCAAACAGGTAAAACTATGTGCCTCCAGCTAGCAGGAAAGTGCAGGTCTTTTAGAAGTCTACCTTTCTATGAGAACTCTTAAGATATTGGTGCTATTTGTATAATTTGTGTATGTGATGGTATGAGCAGAGGTAAATGAAATACACGTGTCAAGATACTAAGGAAGATGGGATTAGTTTCTTTGGCTCTTCTTTTCTGCTTTGAGAATGAGGGGGAAAAATCCAAGGTGAATTGAGATTTTTTTTAATATATCAAGTGATATATTTTATACTTTATTTTTTACAGCTACTCCAATAAGGTATTCAATATCATGCTCTGAAATAAATGATGATTTTCTTATTGTAATATGTAAAAATAGAGAATGTAAGCCTACAGATGCCTATTATATTGTTATCTGCAATATGATAAAAATTAGTCTTTTATGTATTTGGTCAATCTAAAGTTGAGCTATGTTTCTACTTTATGGAGCCTTTATGGTTCCTTTTTCAGGGGATGTTAAGTCTTGACAAGAATGCCACATGCCCTCCTTTATCTCATCTGATAAGACTTATGCAGCATCCTCCTTTCACTTGTGATAACAGTGTGTTTTGTGTTCCCTGGTAGGTTATTCTAAAAGCTGGGAGGTGTGCAGTCAGCTTGGGCAGTCAGAAGGCTACCAGGATCTGGGGATGCGCCAGGAGCTCATGGCCTTTGCTCTGACACACTGTCCCCCCCGTGCCATCGAGGCGCTGCTGGCAGTGAGCAGTTCACTGCAAACCCAGGTACACCTTTCTGGAACTTCTTTCATGAAAGTTCAATGCCTACCAAAGCTAAGGGGACTTGTGCTAATTTTCAAGTTTGTCCCCTTAAGTTCTACCCTCCAATGTATTTATATTTGTTCTACTCTGCTTTTCTACTTTCGTTGCTGTATTTCAGCAAATGTGGTCTCTTTCTAAGCAGTTTTGTTTGATGGGTTGGTTTCTCAAGTAGAAGTGCCATTGTGTTCTCTCTTTAGTACTTTTATTTTCTTTATTAATTGCCTGATTTAAACATTTTATTTGCAAATACAGTTGATGAAATTTTAAAATATTTTCTTGGTATTTATACTTTGTAATACAGCTTCATGAAATGACTGCATAAATGTCTATTAAACATTTATTTTGTGATTTTTATGGTTTTTACCCAGTATGCAATGAAATTATTTTCTCACTGATTTCAATGATGTAATGGTTTTAACAACTACAAGATGCTTTATGTCTGAGCCACCTTTTTTAACTCTGCAATGATGACTTGATAGAATCACATTTTAGGTGTTAAGCTGATCGCAGTATATATGTGAGAACACATAATTGGGGCATTTAAATACGACTTATGTCAAGGTGACATAGCAAAAGTTTTATTTGAAACTTAAGGGCAGTAATTTAGATTGTCAAAATGTTAAATTTCTGTTCACTGTAATTGTGGCTTGGTCCACATACTATAACTTGTTTGAGTTCATAATTGTCTTAGTTGTCTAAGAGCTCACAATGTTCTTAGATTTATAATTGTGTAATAGAAACATCTTAGAGGTCTTTGGATACAGAATGCAAGAATGGGGGAGAAGGGAGCCACAGCTACAGCACATGTGCAGTCTGATTAAGGCTGCAAGTGTGCAGCTTTTCCTTAAAAATCGCTTGAACAGCAGTGTGTATGAGAATACAGGCAACATGTGAAGGTGGAAGTTCTGTGCAGACCTTCTGCTCACAAAGCCACTGTCCTGTGGAACATGTGCCTTTGTGAAGTTGTCTGGTGCCTCAGAGACACAGTTCAGATAATGGAAGTTTTTTTGACAGTTCTTTAGCCTACATCATACGGCATGGTACATAAAATTAAAAGAAAAATAAAAATTCTGAAATTATGTGAAAAATATGGCACAAAAATCATGGAGAAGGGAAGGTCATTTTGTCTGGTGACTACAACAGTGAGATGATGTCAGAGATGCTGTGTTTTCTTCTTTGTACCTTCTCCTACACCCTTGTTTTTCTGTCATGGAAGTCTTTACATTAGAGTTTCTTGGGTTTCCTATGATATCAGTCATAATTATTACATTTGCTTATTTTACTGGTAAAATATTATATTTATTTCACATTTATAGATTCTTTATCAGGCTGTGAATTACCAGTTTCTTCCTTCTGAAGGAGGTGAGAATGTAAATATCTCGGGGCCTTCTTCGTTGATCAGTAAGGATACAGAGGTAAGTTTTAATGTGAGTTTTCAAAGTAATAATGACTTCATTCTACATTACTCTGAAGAGCTGAATTTGAGTTTTTAGCAGCATCTGTTGCAAATACTTTTTATTTTCTAGAATCCAGAGATGCATCTCTCTGAGCAGGAGGTTATTAAGTAGATGTTAATAAAATTGATATGGGTGTGGATGCATATGCTTACAATATTTTAATGTTTATAAAAATTTGTCATGCATCATCTTTCATGTACTGTAGTACTATGTTGTGGCAGAACAATTAGACATGCATATAAAAGATTCAGAAATTTATTCAGAGGTTTATCAGAGTTGAGAAAACTCACTAATTAACTTCCCTATCATTTCAGTTTGGATATTGGAAGCAATTTTCATTATGCTGGAGAATTGACATTCAAAAATTTCTCTACTATAGCTTTCATGTCTCCCTCCCCCCCCATTAGTTGTGGTTGATTGTCTCTTTAGAATTGGAAGTAGGCAGATGTTTGACCTGGCAAATTTGTATATTGCTGCATTGAGGTTATTTTCTTTCTGTTTAATACAGCTCCTTGGCATGGCATGTTTCAGACTGTTACACTAGGAAAGGAGGTTCTGTATATTTGCTAATTCCTTCTTTTTGTTCTCTCCCAGTTGACTTAATAGGGATTTCTAGGTTTTTTTTTTGTTTTTTGGAATGACACAGGAGGAAACATAGCCAAGAATTTACTCACTGTATAACTCTTCCTTTGTTACAGACATCTGCAATGTTAGAAAAACAATATATTCAGTAACTCGGTTTCTATGACTTTACTGAATCCTATAACTGCAGTCCCCATAGTTGCACTTCAGCTAATTCCTTGGGCTTCACCTTCATTGTCTTGCACAGAATTTTAGTTTCTTTAAAGAGAAAAAAACAAACTGCAAGATTTTTCTCCCTTTTCTTGTATTCCTTTCATTTTCACTTATGTCCTGATTAACTTACAGAATCCTTTTTTCAGGGAGTTGGCAAATGTTCTTCTTTCTCACTTACTGATACCTTTTCAAATTGGTGCTCTAAGTGTAAGTTTCCTTATCTTGACTAAGTTCTGGCATATATGTGTTTGGGCATCCCTTTCTCTCTTGCGTTCAAAATACCTATCTGTTAGTATATCAGTTTTGCTTTTCAAACCTTTAGTGACCTTTTTCTATCCCTCTTACTTTTATCTGGTATTGAATCATTAGTCTCCACTACCATTTCCTCCATTATGTTAACCAACATCACCAGCTGGTCATACTTTTTCATCAGCTTTCTCCTCATGAACTTTTCCCTATGAATTTCTAAACTAATTTCATTATTATTCAGTTTTTCCTCCAAATTTTTTCTGCTAAAACTTTCAGAAATCTTGATAGCAGCTGGCTGCATATATCCATAGACTGCATAGACTGTTCATTTAATGTTGCTGACATGTTGACTTCAGTACAACTTTTCTCCCAAGTTTTTGCTGGTCCTGCTCTGAAAGAAATTTATGAATGCTGTGATAAAGATGGGCGTCATTTTTCTGTAGGAGCTAATGATTTGGACAAGCTTTGTGTCTGCTTGTCACTGTTGTTTGAACTCATGGAATCCATTTGAGAAGTTATCCTTTGGAAGCTGTGATGATTTCAATGCACCAGATGGTTTTAAAGCAAAATGTTAAGTTTCACCAATCCTCATCCTTTTTACTTGTGTGTGCTGCAAATGCCTAAACATCTAATCTTGTGCTTCTCGAGCAAAATATCTTGGTCAGAAAATTAAGCTCTTGATTCATGAGAAGCCTTTCAGAATATTATTGGTAAAATTATTAAATTGAAATAAAATTCAGTCATGAGATGCCATGTTGTGTATAAGCAGTAGAAACAATATTCATCAGTGCCTTGTAAGTGAGCTCTGAGTTTGTGAAATCTGCATAATACTTAAAATATGTTTCTGTCTGTTATAAATATATTTTACATATCTGAATATGAAAGCGTAATTACTATAAAGTGGCACATCAACCCAAGAGAAATTAAGTTTGAAGATTTTTTGAAAATGAACTCCTGATAGAAAAGCAGATGTAATTTCTAGAGGAAAATATGTTCAAATTATTAGAATTATTTTCTTAAAGGCTTCTTAAAGAAAATTTCTGATTAACAGAGCATTAGTGTATTCTTTGCTTTTCTATTTTTCCCAATCACTATATCTGCGGAAAGACAGGATCTCTTAAAACATTTGTGTACATTAAATTGGTAGGTCACACATTTTTATCACTGCTGGTCAGAAATGATTAGAGAATCATGATTAGTTATCCTCTTGTTCTTTAGCTGCTGCCCCAAAACATCCAGTCCACTGTCAGATCTGCAAGTGTTAAGCAGATGTCTTAATTACTGCTGTGTATCTCAGGCAGTCATCAAAGCCTGTGTTTCAGCAGCTGAACCAAATGCATTGTGTCTGCTGAAGGCTGGGTTAGTTCTTTGGTTACAGTGATGTTATGGCCCTAATAAGAGCCTGGACATTCAGTGAGTCCTGAATATTAGTGTTGTCGTGCTGAGCTGAATCTTTTCCGTTTAGGGTTTGGTTGATCATTGCAGGACTGGAGTTTTCACTTAGATTGGTTCATAGTTGTAACAGACATTGAAAAAAAAAAAAAACCTAAAAATCCCCAATATAAAATCCTCCAAGGCACAAAAGTATTCATGTAGACTCTACATGAATACATATGTAAAAGAGACTGTTTTAAATTCCTGTTTGGCAATGGAAGTACCAAAAAGGGAAAAGGAAGACCTAATGCATGATGATGTGTTTTTGAACAGACTCTGTTCTACCTCATTTCATTTCCTTCATAATCTTGGTATAATGATTCTTAACATATAAAGTGTATGCAGTACATGGTTTTTGCTTGTTTTAATCCTTGCACCTTGACTAATTGTCACTAAAGACTTAAAACAATCCCAAAATCCATGCTGCAGGTGTTCTGCAGGTGTCTCATGTGTGGCTTATCTAAAAAACAGTTGGCTTTGTTATTTGTCCTCACATTAGACTGTTTGGAATTATCTATGTGTATGTTTGAACAAAGGTGTATATATGTAAATATTTGGTGTATATATATAAAGATTTTAGTTGTTACTTTAGAGTAACTTGATAATTTAGAATTAATTGTTTGACTTTTTAAATGCCATTTATTAATTAAAATTAGCAGATTTTTAATCAGCTGATCTCGCTGCTAGTTAATAAATTGTTGTTACTATTATTTTCATTTTAATCAGAAGTGCTTATTTCATAAAGGATGCCAGGGAGAAATAATGGAAGAAAATAATTTCCCCTAAACACCCCTCAAAACATCCAAAATATAACCTGAAGATACAATTAAAGGATACAATTAAAGTTGTTTTCTTGATATGCGATCTGCAACATTATTTAAGAAATAACTTCTTTTATGGGAGATTGATTCAGGATAGCAAAAAGTTGTAACCTGGAAGTATTGCTGCTCGAGGTACAGAGTAGAATAGCTTTTCAGAAAATAGAATTTTTATTTGCACAGAAAAATACCCTGTAATTACTTCTAAGAGTTGAAATTCTTTTTAGACAAAAATCAATAGAGTTTATCTGATAGCAGTAGAGCTATAAGCATTCACACCTGCATACAAGTTAGCTCATTAGTTTTCACATTACTGAAGGAGGTTTATTTTAGAAAGTGTTTTGCTCAAATGCAGTCGAGAAGTGGAGTGTACTTTTTTTTTCTGATTCTGTTTTGATTTGGTTTAGTTTTGGTTTATTTTTCCTCCATGAAAAATCAGTTAGGTCTCCTGCAGCATCTACCTGAAAATGGTGGCAGAGAGGAATTAGTATTCTGTATGTAACATTTAAAATAAGTTACAAAAAGCTTTCTTACTAAGTACTTAAAGTTGTTTATTTAAAAAATAGACGAACAAGAAATTCTCCCCCTAAGCTGCCTCACCTAGGGGTTTCAATTGCTTTTAAGCTTTCAGAGCAGCAAAAATTCTGACAGGTTGTACTTGGCATACACTTTCTTCATTTGGTGAAGCAAGAGCCAAAATTCCCAATTTAGCCAGTTAGTTCGTTATTGGTGCATCTGTGAAATGCACAATATGATTTCAGAAAAGATTTTTAAAAAATGTGGAAGGACTTAAGATGAGCCCACTACTTCAGTGGTCAGCTTGAGGCAGTAATTTACTGCACATTATAGTAGAAGGTAGTAAAAATAAGGTTGTCTACATGAAATTCTACCTTATTGAAGATGATATGTTTTTTCTCTGAGGTTACAGTGGGATGTATTTCTCTTGAGCATAACTTGGCATTTTTTGACTCTCTTGTTTGAAATTTTATCATAAGTTAGTAAGTTGTAAACTAATGCTTCCCATACAATTATACAGGTAGAATTTTTCTATTTCAAGATACTTTAGTGTATGGGGAAATTAATAGTAGAGTTGCTAGGAATAAACTAGGAATAAAATATAGCTGTAAAGAGTGCTATATGGAGGAAAAGACTTGTTTTCTGTTGTGAAAGTTATGTGTTTACATTAGTATGCTAATTACATATTTATGACTAATGTGCAAGCATTGTAAAGCATGCAATTAACACAAAGCTTTGATAGCACAGAATAGCTGGAATAACTGCAGTAGCACAGATCAGACAAAATGGATATTCTTGGTATTATTTAAATGCGCAAGGAAGAGCTGGTATAGAAAGCCCCATTTGTGGAACATGTCTCTACTTTTAAGAATAGACTTACATGTGAGTTCATACTAAGTGAAGGTATATGTGCATGTATTGCAGAAATAGTTTTTGATTGAGAATAGGTTGGGGCTGTTAAAGTCTTTTAGGCTGGCTGTATTCAGCACTTTGTGTGTCAACTAGAGAATTTCAAAGCTTGATGATAATTTCTCACTTGGTCTAGACATGTATATTTACATCTCTACCATTTCTCCTGTTGGGAATTCAGCTTAATTAATGCTACCTCTGTACAAATACAGGATTGTCTCTAGTATCAGCTTTCTTGAATTATCAAAGATTAATTTTAGTACACTTGATCTCCACATTTGTAGTGAGATGGTTAGTGGAGATGATTTTAGTGGAAACATTCAGCAGTTGTGTAGACCATTGCCATTATAAACTTTGGAATTAAAACCAATGCTTTCTGTGGAAACAAGAGGTGATAACTGAAAAAGGGGCAAAATGTTCTGCTGATCACACCACTTACCTCAGAGTGAAACACCTAAATCGCTTATAGCTTGTCTTTTGTTTAGTTTTGGCAGCTGCTGCCTGAATGTATGATCATTCAAATGTGTTATTAACATAGTGTGCCTGAGCTCTAATGCATTTGTTTGGCTTTAGGTCATTAACCTAGTGATAGCAGGAGTCTAACCCTTGCATTGTGTGTTGGATATGTCACAGGATGAAACCAACGTCTCCTCTGGCCAGTCCGCCGATTTGTTGTACTGGACGACATCCAAAACCATGAAGGTGTTGTCCAACACAACTCTGACTACCAAAGCCATGCTGCATGCTGTCAGTGATGGGCAGTGGTGGAAGAGATCATTAACTTATCTGCGACCATTACATGTAAGGGATTGCTGATGTGTCTCCAGATGTTTACACGTTTGTTGATACATTGGTATAAAAGCTCAGCTCCATGGTAGGACCTGATAACTGAAGGCCTCAAATCAATAAATGAACTGCAGACATCATGGGATTGTTGGCAAGCAAATCCCAGTGAAGGAAGGGGTCTAAAGCTGTTTTCTTGTTTTCTAGTATGTTTTCTCCTGTTCTTTAGCATAGTGTAAGATGTCCTAATTGAAATTTGGCAGAACTTTAAAACTTTTGGGAGCAAAGCACAGTAAAGCCAACTCTTTAAATACTGTCATCTTGTATTCAAAGCTGTTCCTTTTCAGTTTTGCTTTTCTACTCTCTCTATTTCAGTGAATTTTCTATAATGTTTGTGATACTATTTTTTCTGATAGTGCTTTTGAACCTGATTCTCTTTCCTTTTTTAAGAGTACTGGACTTCATTCAGAACTGGTTTATGTAAGATTATGCCTTTCTTGCTCCCCACTGAATTCAATGATCTTTTCATTTACAGTTGTTTCCCTTCTGAACAGTGTTTACAGAATTTTTACGAGCTTTTTTACAACTAGGCTGAACTATACTTATTTCTCCCAGGGCCAGGAATTTGGAGACGTATTAAAAAGTGGGCCTGGAGAAAATGTTACTGTGGAAAAACAAGGCTGCCATCCCTTTTATGAATCTCTAATTGATGATCCATATGTTGCAGAAGTAAGTTACAGTTACAGAACTCTGCAGTGGTAGTTTTTTGTTGAGATCTTATAATGAAGTAAAAATATAGATTTTTTAATTATATATGTGACTTGAAATTTTGTGCCATAGTAGGAAAAAATCCAGAATTATACAAAGGAAAGCAAATGCAGGAACTGAGGTAGACAACTGCGTGTGATGCAAGTGGTCTATATAAAAATGCAGGGTGTGGAGTGCATGTGTCAATTATCTTTTTACTTCTAGTCTGAAGTCAGCTATGGAACATACCAGAACAATTCTTTGGAAAGCTTTGCTGAAGTGTTGCTGAGAACAGGGAAGCTCGCAGAAACAAAGAGTGAAGGAAAAGACCTACTTCCAACTACAGAAGGTATGGACATACTGGATATATTCACTCCTGTAGCTACTGTATATAGTAAGTACAGAAGTATCTGTGTGGGAAATTGCACAGAACTATCTGAAGTATTGTCTGGGTGTTTTGCATGAATTGTGATCTGGTTCGACAGCTCTCGTTGGTAAGAAGTCTTATTAGACATAGCTGCAGAGTTTCAAGTGAGTTGGTGTTTTAAAGAGGAGTTGCTCAGCAAAGACTAGAAAAATGAAAGTTGTCTTTAAATAAGCAGAAAGGGGTATTTGGGGGTTGGCAAAGATAGGAGGAATTGTTGAAGGTTTCCTGAATATTGCCATGTACAGGTAATGGGAATTTGCAAAGCAGTGTTGTTATTTCTCTGTCTGCCTGCATATTCAGTTGGTCAGATTCTGTGCCACTGTGTATCCAGGCTTCAGTATTGCAGGCTCATTGTAGTATTTTATTTGCCAATTAATGCTTAACTACAGCTTCTGGAATCATCAGAATGTTTTGTCGTCTTCCAAAATGTCTACATGTTACAGGTTTTACTTAATAATTTGTTGATGGAAACAATTTCGCTTTAAAAAAAAAAGACAAACCTCAAAAAACCTCCTGTAGTTGTTTATCTTTCTTTTTGGATGTGTCCTGCTGAGTTAAGAAATGAACTCTTTAAATATTTACATGCTGTTAGTATCTCTTGAAGGAAGATATATGTATTATATTTGACTCTCTAGTAAGTTCTGTCATGAAAAATGAGTATATTAAATCACTTGCAATATGAGAAGTTTTAAGGCAGACTTTCTTCATAAGGCCCACACTCATTTCAGCTGTTTAGTGAAAGCCAGCATATTTGTCTTACAAGTATATGATTCAGTAGTTTGAGATATGTGATATTTGTGCAGATAACCTGTGTAGTTCTATTATAACAGCATTATGAATCAGAAAAGCTTAGCAACAGCTTGTATAAATGGGGATTGTGCATGTTTTGTTCTTTTCATGCTCTATTAATGCAAAAAATCCTTTAAAATCAGTACTTGCAGTCTCATTTGTTGCATGCTGAATGCCCATAGGCTTTTAGCTTTGATTCCTGTGTCTTAAAGGAGGGTGAGGCAAGAATTAAAAAGTATTTGTTGCTTTCTTAGGGAAAATGATTTAATTGGCAGATCTTTGGTAATAGTTCCTGCTCAAATTTGAGTAATTGGAACTGATTGTTTACAGTTCAGTGGCTGTTTTTGAGATGGAAATTTCAGTGTTGGGGGCTTTTGCTTGAAGAAGAAAAGAAATTTGCGATTCTAGCTTCAGTTTTTGGGCATCTGTCTCCTTCCTCTTAAGAATGCAGCGTAATATTTTTGTCATTTAATACTTCTCTTCTACCACTTTTATTCTATAGTCAATCAGAATTTCACTTAAGAGTCCCTCCAGCTGTGCTGTGAAACAGTTCTGTGTTTTCCTCTGGAAAAATGGGCTGTGTTTATTTGGACTCAACAGTCCTGTATGACACCTTTTGGTAGTCAGTAAACAGTGCTCTTAAACATAAGTATAGCAAAGCTTTGTCTAAATAAATAGATTAGTAATTTGCTATTCATAGTGTGTTTAGCCCTGGATTAATGGTATTGGATCCAACCCCCTCCCCCTTCCTTAAGGCTTTGCTTTGTCAATTCTCATGAAAGTCCTTATGATGAGTTAATACTTTCAGGACTGTGGAGCTTGAAAATGTGCATGTTGATAGCACACTGCTAAAGTTTAAAATTAAGAATTCACACAGATACTAATCCCACTTACTATTATGCATTTTTATAATTTTCAGGCTTCCTGTATGTTTTTGGGAGGATTTTGCCATATGAAACTTGAATGCCTATATTATGTGTCATCTACTGCACTGATCTAGTAACTGCAAGCATAGCAGATTTCAGTTGGTTTTGCTGTCAGGTTTGAATCCCAGCTGTTTGCTCCTAGCTGTCTTCTAGGACAGCTACAGCAGTATCAGAAGAATTGAAGAACCTGGAGGGAGATGCAGTTCAGCAAACTGCATTTGTACTTGGCAGTGTGTTTTAGGAGAGGCTGAACAGGTATCCAACTCTGTTTATGATAGCAATTCCATGCTGCAATGTGAGAGAATGGCTAAACAGTTTCCCCACAGACAGTATGCATCACTGTAGAATCATAGAATGATTTGGGTTGGAAGAAACCTTAAAGATCATCCAGTTTGAACTCCCTGTCATGGACAGGGACACCTTCTACTAGATTAGGTTACTCAGAGCCCCATCCAACCTGGCCTTGGAAACCCCTGTGATAAAACTCAAGATAATATTTGCTGCTTCTGTGGATTTGGTAGTGTTACAAGCCTTGGACCTTGACTTTTCTTGTCCTTGCTATCTGGATGTAGGTGGTAAACTGGGTATTTTCGAGTGAAGCTGTAACACTTGTATCCCTGGGTCCAGTAAACCACTCCTTCCTCAGCTGTGTGTTAATAGTGCACCCAGATTTGGTGTGGCTGAGCCTGTATTGTGCAACTCTGTTTAACTGGGGTTCTCTTTCTCCATAGGCTTTAGGGATTGATCTGGAGGTTGAAGATGAGATTTGAAATGATGGCTGTATTCCCTTGTAACCAGTTTAAACACTAAACTCAGAGTAAACCCAAGACCTAGGTCATACCTGTTAATCCTTAGGAATTTTAGGGCAAATAATACCTTAATGTTTCCCATGCTTTTGTAGTTGCTTGCTGTTTAACTGCAGTATATACTTGTAAGTTTACTGAGTTTTTATCATGGGCTAAATGAACAATTAAAGACTAAATGCAGTTTTTGCATTTTTTTCAAAGGAAAATGGAAAGTGAGTTCAAACTTTCTCGGTATTGAGAAATTCAAATTTTCACAAATAAACCATTTTTTTCCCTACCTAGGCTCTCAAACAGGCTTGTGGCATAAGGACCTGCACAGGAAATAAAAGTATTTCTAAAATCGAAATATTTTTGTGTTATCCTGAGAAAATACTGCTCATGAGACAGCAACATTGGCACTTTGCTTGTCACTGCCTGCCCTCCCTGGTTTGCCAACCCTGTAATGTCTAATCCCTTTGGCAAATTCTGGATTTGGGAGTGGTCTGAAATGACATTAAATTCCTCTAAATTTTGTGAAGATACATGAGAGGACAGAATGCCATCCTGCTAATGCCTGGAGCCTGTGATTTGAACTCAGCTGTGTTATACTGCAGAGGATTCTTGTAGGGCTTCACTGGGAGACAGAAAGCTGTATGAAATTAGTCTTTGTGTACACATGTATTTGTGTGTACGTAAAGTGGACATCTAAGTATGGATAAATAAAAACCTGTCATGAACAGAGAAGCATACATAAAATTTATTGAATCAATAAAGGGGATTTTTTTTTTCTCAGAAGGTATGACAGTAGAGGCAGTTCTTTTTTCTTATGTACATTCTGGCAGCTGGGATGCCATTGTGTCAAGCTTTATGCAAAAGTGTGAAGAAAGTCATATTGCTTTCTGGCCTTGTATTGGTGCTGTGCTCTTTGTAATTACTGCTATCCTAATGGTGAAGATCAGTTTTTGTGAGTGTGGCAGTTGTCCGATCGGGGATGTTAAGTTGGAAGAGGACCCATAATTTATTGTGTATTCAAGAGATTTTGCTAACATTTATTTTCCAAATAAAGGGAAAAGAGAGCAGAGCTGAAACGCTTCCTTCCCTCTTCCCATTTTTTTTCTGTTTAGCTAGAGGTGGTTGTAAGAATACATAAAGTAACTTCTTGTGCTCAGAGGAGGAACTAGCAATTTTCATCAAGATTTTAATATTAGATATTTCTAGAGTTCTTATTATCTTTGCTTGGACAGCATACAGGTTATTTAGAGTGTAGCAGAAACAATCTGTCAGCAGCAAGATTTGAAGCACAGTAAAAGCCTGAAGCATAAAGGATGGGTGCTGTTGAACAGGCTTGTGTAGCAGCCTCTGTGATGACTTGTCACATAGAAATTTAGTGTTTGTATCTGGCTGAAGGCCAGCATGTAAATCCACTTCAGGCTGATGGCAAATTAATGATAATCTGAAAATTGTAATTGGTCATTCAAGCCTTTTATAAATCATCCTTCGGAACAAAAAATTCACCAGGGGACTGTGTGTAAAGTAATTGGGTTTTTGCCAGCGTGCCCTGCAGAGGAGTTTGTGTAATGTGGGAATACAGGTGTTTGAGACTTCCTTGAAATAAACAAAGAGCTAAGTTGCTGGAAGATAGCTTCTGCCTATTGGAATAATATTATTAAAGACATTAGTAGTAATGTAACCTGTAACAATGGAAACAAAACCTCCCCCCAAGTTTGGTATTTATAATGTAGGAAAAGCAGGTGATTTTTGTGTCAGTTTTACCAGATGTATATGTGTTTATAATCAGAATACCTATCCTTTGATTATTTCAATACTGTAGTACTGATATTTCTGTTTGCAGTAGGTGGCAGAACCTGGTTTTGGCGTTTCTTATGACACTTGCAGCTTTTTGGTTTTATTTTTAATTAAGGCAGAAATTTTTAATAGAGTTTGTTGTCTTCAGTGGTAAGAGAATTCAAGCTCAGGCTTGAAGAGAAGACATTATGTACCATTCCTCTGCTTGGTATCTTTAAACCCTTACAACATTGCATTACTTCCTTGATTTTACAAGCAAAATATTTACTTCTTGTAAATCAGTACAGGTGGCTTTGTTAAGCATCTGTTACTGTGTAGTCTCATTCTTCTTTGGTTAATGCATCAAATATTTTGCCTGGAAGTTAAGGTAAAGCTGTGCTGCAGTTTAATTATGTATTATCTGGTTTTGGATTGTGCTGATAAGTCTTTAATTAAGTATGTCTAGAGTGCTTTAAGCTACTGTCTAATAAAATACAGTTGCCCTGAAAACATTTCATTGCTAGCTCTGGAGGCCAAGTGGGTCAGTAATCCAAACTTTGTGTCTCCTCCTTCTGTGTTGCAGTTTTGCTACAACTGGCAAGTGATGCTTTACCAAAGGATGCAGCCTTGTCTCTTGCCTACCTACTTGCACTGCCACAGGTATGTTGATAGTGACTTTGTTTGTATGTTTTTGCCAGGAAAGACTAATCCTAGCATTTCAAAATTTTGTAAGAAAATTCCTTAAGATTTGAAAATTGTGAGTATTTGAATTCATTTTAATACACATTTTTCCAGATTGGGCTGGTGCATTTAAAGGAAACTGAACAAATGCCATTGGAGAGTCTGTTGAGCATGGCTCTTGTGAAAAGACACATTTTCTTATTTAAAATAGAAGCTGGGCCACCAGGCTGACAATTCTAGTATAACTCAGAAATATGAATAATAACCTTGTGGTATAGAAGCAGCAATAGTATAAGTTGGAAAATAGTTTTGGTTTGGTGTTTGTGCAAGGGAAAAAAACCCCCACCATAATGTAGAATTATCTTTGTGTGTGGAGGTTATTGATTTACTTCTGTGCCAGAAAACGTAGTCACAGCTATATCTAAATGACAGGAAGTAGCTTTTTAGAAAGTTTGTATGCTTAATGTTGTATGCTTGCTAATTCTTTCATGTAAATTAATGCTCTCTTTCTTCTAGGTGGTAGATGCCAACAAATGCTTTGAAAAGCAATTACATTCTGCGTTATCTCTCCAGCTGGCAAGTTATTACTATAGCCTGCAGATCTATGCTCATTTGGCACCATGTTTCAAGGACAAATGCCACCCTCTCTACAGGGTTAGTGCTCTTTTCTCTTTAAAGCCACATTCATTAATGTGCAGCATAAAAGCTATTCTAAAAAGCCAGTACATGAGTTAAGCGTGTTAAGGAGCTGATCTGACTTACACTGTTAGGTTCCGCATAATTATTCTTCTCAAGTGCTGTAAACAAACAAGTACTTAACAATTTATGGAAGAGTTTTTGAAGCACAGTATCAAGTGTCATTTTTAGGTAATAGCACTATCAGTCTTCAAAGTAGCTTATAAGCCCTGAGCAGTAATGTGTATAGCCTGTGCTATGCCTTGCAATATGGTATACAAGGCAATACAGTACTTCCCAAGATAAGTGAAGAGTTCATTTCAGCAAGAGCAGTGCTTTTCGGAAAGTTTCCATAGCCTCCTCTGGGGTGTGTTGGATTGTTTTTCACTTTACATAAGGTGTTTTGAAAATTCATCCTCATTCATTGAGGAATTTTTATTTCCTCTGACAAGTTTCCGGTTTTGGAATGGCACTGCTTTGCCCATTCTCCGCTGCCAAGTGGTTAAAGCAGTTCGTTTGTGAAGTCCCTAGTAAATGGAAGAGGTAACATACAAAAGTTTAATAAGACACAAATTGCCGTTCTTACTGAGATACCTGCGTAGAAACTCTTGTTTGCTCCAAAAGACCCTTTCTGAATTTACACCAGTTCTTTCCTCCTGTGCAGAAGCTCTCATGACTTTTTGGTTTTCAGCCTAGCTCTTAATTGTAGCCAAAAGAACACTTCTGGTCGCAAGTTTTCCGAAAAGGAAGACCAGTAATCACCACTGTGGCATGAAAGGAGATTTGTTTTTTCCCGTGTTCAGAATGACTCCTGATTTACAGCGGAAAGCCTGTTTTGATATTTGCCCAGTTCTGCAATTAGGAAGCCTTTCATGTTCCTGCTGAGATTTGCATTTTCCTGTCTTCTATGTAGATGCTAAAGGAAAATGTAGCCCACAACTGTGGGGCTTGCAAAATATCTAGCTTGTGAGGAATTAATTCACGTTTGTTAAAAAAGCTTTCTTTGAGCCTCTAAGTCTTCCTGCTGCAAGACAGCTTTGATGGAAAAAGTTAGTGGGTTTTTGTTCTTGTTTTGTTTTTCTGGGGTTTTTTTTCTTACTTTAGCTTTTTTTAAACAGCCGTATCTTATAGGAAGTGCTAAGAAGCCTTTGGAAAGTGTAAATTATAAGGATGAAGACAAAGATGTTAGATTGAACTTTTTGTACTCCCATTGCCATTTAATAAACAACGTCTTATCAATGGCACCATGTAGTTTATCTCTTAACTGTAATGTGATCTTTGGCTAATCTTTAGTTCCATCTTGGTAAAATACTGTATGTGACTGTGATAAATATTGGATTCTAAGCTGTTTGCTAAAAAGAGTAGGTTCTGTGTTTAAGCTCCTCTTAAACAGTAGCTTTTGGAAACAACTGTAGTATAAGAAGATTGAGTGAAGAGCACACCAAAGAAAAAGGAAAAATCCCACAAGAACTGGCCTGGATGCTGGAAAACAACATAGGCAAATACTAATCTGTAATTCATTGTCACTAACTCCAAGGGTATTGAGTGAGGGAATGTCACTGAAATAGAAAAGAAATAGAAACAGATGCTTTTGACCAAAATAAACACACTTTTTTTGGTCAAAAAAATCCAACCCAAAAACTTGTGTTAGAGTGAATAAAGAATAGGTCCACCTGCAGGTTGGTTTTATCAATGCTATTCCAGTTTCTATCCATGGGAATAGGTTTAGCCATGGGTTTTGGGGTTTTTTTGTGTTTCCTAAGAGTTCTCTGGGAGGACAAGAAAATTGATCTCAAACTTTCATGAGCACATTACACCCAGTTGGAGATGTCATTCCATAGTAGATTGTCTTCTAACTCATGTCACAGGTGCCTTGCATCACCTTTATCTTGTGGCTGTGAAAGCAGAAGTGCACCCCTATGTCCTTTAACTGCCTCAGAACTGTGCATTATTCTTAGAAGGTATCTGAGTGCATTTTTGTGGGGGAAGGTGCACAACCAATCCTTGTTTTCCCGTTTTCACTCTACGTGGTCAGTAATGATGTAAATCTGGCACTTCAGCTATGTGCTCAGAAGGTGAATCTTCAAGATCATAGAGCATTTATTTTTGTCTAACAGCATCTGAGTCGCAGTAGGTGTGATTTTTCTAGTCCAGTGAATCAAGTATACTGTAGAATAACTCTAGCTGAATTTATAAGAAACTGTATAGAAGCATGGAAAAGTCAATACTTCCTGTGTTTCTCATTTTTAAATGACATTGTATTGAAAAGAGTTTGTGAGTACCTCTGTCAGAACAGGACAAATGTTGGTAGAATGGAAGTGACAGAGGATAATGTTACAAGGATAATGGGAAATGGGAGGAGAGCTCCTCTTCCGTTGGCTAGGACAGACTTTCAAGGCTTGATAGTTTGTCAAGAAAGATATTTTGAAGGAATGATTTGGTCTGTTGCATGAAGGCTTGATTTTTTTTTTGTTTGTTTTAATCATTGTGTGAAATAGTGACAGCTAATATCTGTGCATCAAACCTTTATCATAAATTGCCAGAAATTCTCACTATCATTTTTTTGTACTTTTGATGTCCAGAAAGAAATCAGCTGGATAATTTCAGTTTCTGATGAAGTTACTCCTTTGCTTTAAGGACAAACAAAGGGATTTGGCTGTAAAGTATTGCTTTAATTTTGTGCCCAAGGCACTTTCAAATTTTAGTTGTTATGATAACATAAACATAACAGGCACGGTTTAGGGCATCTGAGCTATATCACTTTCTTGTCCTGAGGAATTTGTTAATGGAGTTCTCCAATTTAAGAAAAGTACAGATAAAGGTCAGAAGAATAGAACAAATTTTCCAGAAATGGACTGTCTGTGGATTATATTGGTGTGAGAAGGCTAATTGCCCTTTGAGGACCTATACTTATTTTTGATTTAGGTCCTTAATGGGCTGGACAGGGATGGGATTAACTTTCTTCCTTACAGCACCTGTGGTGCTGTGCTTTGCATTTGTTCCTAGAAGGGTTGGTAACATGCCTGTTTTGGCTGTTGCTGTACCTTGCTTGCACAGCATCAAGGCTGTTGCCCCACTGCCACTCTAATTCACATCTCACTAATTCCCAGTCTCAATGAGCGAGAAGAAAAGCTGTGCAGCTGAGCAAGAAATTTGCTGGGTAATTCTTGTTGTTAGCCGCTTATCTCCACATTTGTCCTATCCTGGTGATCTGATAATTGACCAGAATAAATTGTTTACTCTAGAAAGGAATGAAAGAGCTTAATTATCCTTAGGTTAATTACTCTGTTATGTTCCAGTCCTCATGCTAATATTCTGTTGCTGAGGTGTTTCTGTTGTTTTGAAGAGGATTATTTTACTGACCTCAGCTGAGGGGGCAGGCTTTTTCTTGGAATATCAAACAACAGTTACAACAAATACTAAGTTTCAAAGGGGAACAGGAATTTTGCACTTAACTGCAGATGAGGAAAGTTGCTGTTAGCAGAATATTCTGTTTTTTGTTTTACTCCCTTATATGTTACTTTTCATTCAAGAAGGTGAGTTTCATTCATGTCCTTTTGTGCCTTGCAACTGACAATATGTTAAAAATGGTAAGCTCAGAGATTCTCCTTAGTGATGCTTCTCTTGCTGCAGCCTAGAGTTGGTGAAGAAGCTGGGAGTTCAGTTCAACAGTTTAGTAGCCTGATATATATTTAGCCTGATACATATTTAGCCACTATGTGACAGGGTACATTTATACAGTGAACTTGTGCTCTGTGCACATAATTTGCCTCGCTTTTCTGTTGCTTGCTGCTTTGGAAAGCCTCTATCAACATCCCTAAGAGGCAGAATTAGGTCAGAAGAGGAGTGCTTTGAACTTGGGACTGAATGTGTAGAACTTTCTGTTGGTCTGACAGGATTTCATTCTGCAGGCTTGACCTGGCTCCCAAGATGGTTCTGTTGCTTGTTTGTATAAGATTGTTCTAATTTATAAATGTGGTTATATTAATCCAGAGAAGTAAAACTCCCAGCCATGATCCATATGCTCCAGCTTTGTGCAACATTCTGCATATAGGATGTTGAAAATAAAGACTTAATTTGAAATGGAAATAAATATTATATAAGAAGGCTGCATACAGGAAGAGGGAGGGAGGCAGATCTGATGTGCTAACAGATGTATTACCCATGCTAGATGAGGTTTAATGGCTTTAACCTGGCACAGTAGTGCTGCTAAAGGTTAAGTCTGTACATAGGAGGTAATCTCTCATTGGAAATCGAATGCTCATTAAATGGTTGTATATTGGTTTGCATATCCTGTCACATCCCTAAATTATGAACTTAGCCTAATAGAAATAATATCTACATTTTTAATCTAAACTTGGATTCATGTACATGATGCTTTGCTGGAGCTTATTAACACCAACATGCAAAAGTGACAAACTGTTTCAGGCACTCTTGTTTCTTTCTGTCTGGACATTCAACTTTTCATCCATAATGGCTAGCACTAAGTCTGCTGTAGATGGTAAAATGGTAGTATTCTTTATTGTTGGCCTATGAGGGACTTAAAACTTGATCTTTTTAAAGTCTTTATTCAAGCCCTCGTCTCCTCTTTGGCCTGTCTTTCTGTTTGGTTAGTTATGCTGAAAACTAGCAAGTTTCATTTGGCAGTGTAATTTTTTCCTTTTGTTTCACTGTTGAAATTTTCTGTTGTATGTTCTGCATCAAGTTCAAGTTTCTTTGCTGGTCTTTGGGTTGCTTCACTTCCCTTTTGTGCTGCTGTTTATGCCTTATCATTTTACATCCCATGCTGCTGGCATATACATGTTCAGATACCATTACTCATTAGCAGTTGGAGGGTGAATCTGTTTCATTTGTTGTATGCTTCTGTTTCCAAGTCCAGTGAATACCTGATAGTTAGAAAAGCAAAACTGGGAGAGACGATTGTATAACTCCTTGAATTTATGTTGCACTATTCTCTCTCCCATTGATCTTCTTTCATGTGTGTGGAGTCTGTGATGGAGAAAAGAGCCAGGGAAAAGGAGGGCAGTGGCAGAAGGCACCATGAATGAGACTACTTGGCAGACTTAACAACTGATTTGGGGAGAATTCAAAGACCTTAGTATCATCAGAAAACTTAAATCCTACTCTAGATCATCAATAAAAAATTCTGAATAAAAGTGGTCTCAAAACCTGCCCCCTGCAGGCTGTTTCCTCTCTGAAAAGTGATCTCTGAGCTTTTACGTCTCCTTTCACCAGACTGTAGTTAGTGAAAGGATCATTCTTCAATTCATTTGCAACTTAGGTTTCCTGATTGTACTTTGGTGGGGAAATTTGTGAAAGTATTTTGCAAGATCTCTGTGTATTTGATTCCCTTTGTCTGTGTGCTCTTTGGTACCCTCATAGCTGTCCACCCTGTGAACAAAGTGGGTTTCCCTTTACAGAGGCCATGCTGACCTTTTCACGCCAATCTCTTAATGCTCAGTGGTCTTATTATTTGTTAGATAGTGTGCCATCTTACCAGAGATGGGCATTTGACTTGCTGGTCTGCAACCACTATGAAGGTCCCTTTTACATCCTGGTTTTTTTCAGATGGGACTTGCACTCTGGCGTGTTATTTTTAATAACGTTTGTTGATGTACCTTGGCCTGCCATTTAACATAATTTGACATTTGTGTTCCTTCAGAACTGAGGGATGAATGCCAGCTGGTCATGGTGTCCAAGCACATAAGTGACACCTTGCACATTCGTCTAACTCGTCTGCTCTTCTGAGCTCTCTCCTCTCACACCTTCAGCAGTGAGGGCTGACACAAATATCTCCTGATTTCCACTGCTATGGATTTACCCATGAGTGTGCCTTCCACACCTTTTCTCCAAGTGATCCTGCCACTTCTCTAGCTGGCTTCCTGATTTTGACCACCTTTCAGAACTTCTTCCTATCAACATTACCATTCTTTATGCAACAATTTCCAGATGCTTTTTCAGCAGTTTTAATTTCCTCTCTAGCTTGTGACATTTTGTGAGTTTTCCTCATTGATTTGCTTATTGCTCAGTGGTGTCTTCATACATAATCTCACACAATTTCTAAATGAGTGAATATCTAAGCTAACAGAAATGGAGAACTCACTAAACCCTGGTGTGTCCAAAGGCTTAAAGCTGAAGTAAGCTCTCCTGAACTAACAGCCATTGGGGTTGGTTTCGAACATCTGGTATGATCCCTGAAATACAAATCCAGCAAGTAGGGGCATTGCAGCCAGATAGTGACAGCTAGATTATTTTGGCTGAGGTGTGCTTGATAATAGATAAACCAGTGTTTCACAGATCCTCATCTTTCTTTGTAAAGTACACAACATGACAAAGTATTGCCATTCTTAGTTGAAACCAAATAGTATTTAGGGACTCAGAAAGAACCTATTGTTAAATAGTTGTTTAGTGCTGCCCCCTGTTTCATTTCTTCAAGATAAAGTGTGCTTATGAAATGAAATGCTTACAGTCTTGCTTATTTCTGTTTCTCAAGGGTTTTATGAGCTATTCTGTGAAATCCTATTTCTGAAAGCAGAGCAAGTAGTGTTCTTTAGACAGCTGTTCTGAAATTTTCTTTTAGTAAAGCGGAACTTCAAACTAGTCTTTCATTTCAGCAGAGGGCTGAGGTTTGGCTTGCCCATGTTTCTCTAGAGACATAGTTGTGGTTTTTCATGTGAGGGAGATAGCTGGGATAAGTGCTAATGCTTTTCCTTCTTGTGAGGGGTTTTGTTCCTCTCTGGGAAACAGTACAAAGGTGACCAGCAGTGTTTTGAAGCAGTCTTACCCTAGTCAAGTGGCTTTATCTTCTCTTTTACATTCCTTTCCCAAGCTTCTGTAACTGTTTTCTCTAGTCAGTGAGCATCATGGATTTTGCAGGCATCTTGCTTGAAATTTGCTAATAATCTAATAATAAAGAACATTTTAGCAAAATTTTATTCATCTGAGTTGACAATATAGGTTACTTTTCAGACTGCTGAATTTCCATTTTGTGAGAGAGCAGGCTTCTCCATCTCTGTGATTTTTAGTGGTTTGGCTCTTTGGTGTTGGTTTTTTTTGGTTGGTTGGGTTAGGGGTTTTTTTGGTTGATTGATTTGGGTTGGTGGGGTTTTTTTCTTCATTTTGGAGAATTGAGGTTAAATGCTAGATTGGCCTCGGTATTTAGCTGAGGAAATTATTAATGAAAATGTACATCCCAACAACATAAGGTGGTCACTGAGAAACCTATGCCTCTTATCAGAAGTGCTAGCAGTGCTCTTATATTAGGATGAAAAATATCTGACTTCTGGCATTTTAATAACTGCCAGGGGAGAGGAAGTTAAGTGTTTTGTAGCTCATGGGATATTTAGTTTTCGACCTTTAAATTAGTAAGATACAGAAATATTTGTATGTATGGAGTCAAGTAACTAAAAATTAAAAAGAAACAGTATTGCACTTAAACTGGATAATACTGCAGTAAAATTTTACAGTAGGAATGTATAATTGTCCCAAAGTCTGTATATGACTACAGCTGCTACCATACAGATTAAGATTAAAGACATATTCTAAGACATATTCTGAAAGAATAGACTATATAATTATTTATTCAAAGAGAAAACACAATGGTTTTGTTTTGTTGGGTTTTTTTTTAGAGGAAAGTGAGATAGACAGAAGGTTAGGATAATTACCTAAAGTATGGCATTTATTTACTGAGAGTAATGCTGACTGCAAATGGGAAATGAATTATATACTATGAATTTAGTAGGCACTTCACTCAAAACCATGTAATGATTTTCTATTTTTAGAGATGTTCTTGCAGTTGACACTTTAAGCTTTTATATATCATGTGTTATTTTCACTAAAAGAGCTGTCAGGCAAAATGATGGGATTTTTCTACCTAAACCTGACTCACCAATCAGAAAATCTGTAAGAGAACACAAGATAGAAAAAACCTTTGAAAACACTTACTCTTGGGACAAGTTATTCCTCAGTCTTGTTGGAATAGCTGATAGAAATCAGAGGAAAAAAGTTTTTCTCTGAGGAGAAACTCAGCATGAGTCGGCAGCCTGCGCTTGCAGCCGAGAACGCCAATTATGTCCTGGGCTGCATCAAAAGCAGTGTGGGCAGCAGAGTGAGGAGGTGATTTTGCCCCTCCACTCTGGTGGGGACCCTACCTGGAGTGCTGCAGCTCTGTGGCCCATGAGGTAAAAAAGGACAGGGAACTGTTGGAGCAGGTCCAGAGGAGGCCACAGAGATGCTCAGAGGGCTGGAGCACGTCTCTTACAAGGAAAGTGTGAGAGGATTGAGGCTGTTCAGCCTGGAGAAGAGAAGGATCTGGAGATCTCATAGCACCTTCCAGTGCCTGAAAGGGCTACAAGGAGCTGGAGAGGGACTTTTGCAAGGGTATATAGTGACAGGACAAGGGAAAATGGCTTTAAACTGAAAGAGGGTTGATTTAGATTAGGTCTAAGGAAGAAATTCTTTGCTGTGAGGGTGGAGGCCCTGGCACAGGTTGCCCAGAAAGCTGTGGATACCCCACCCCTGGAAGTGTTCAAGGCCAGGTTGGATGGGGCTCTGAGCAATCTGGTCTAGTTTAATGTGTCCCTGCCCCTGGCAGGGGACTTGGAATGAGATATCTCTAAGGTCCCTTCCAACCCAAACTATTCTGCAGTTCTATGAAAACAGAGCACTGGAGCAATTTGTTCAACTCTTCAAACACAAGTCACTTAACATAACTATAGAAACAACTGCCTGGACAACATTTCCAATTACTTTTATGTGTTGTTTCTGAACAGCAGCCTCTTGCATGTTTTTTCTTTTTTTTATTCCTGCAGTAGTGCTGTAATCCAGGAGTGGTTTTTTTTTATACAGTCATGCATCTGGAATGAAACTTTAAAACATTCAGTTCTTGCAAAAAAAAAAAAAAAAAGAAAAAAAAAGAAAAAAAAAAGGCGAAATTTGCATGAAATCTGCATGAAATCTGTGGTAAAGGCAGGAAGGAAGGCTAGGGAGTTTAAGTCCACAGCTGCATTCCTGGATCTACATGATCCAGATAGAAATTTTTTTGTACAGTAGGAAATACCTTGTTTGCAGTACCATGTACCATGCTGTGGTCAGAAGTATTTTTAAAGAGTATGGATAGGCTTTAAAACCATTGTACTTAAATATAGCTAAGATATTACAGAATGTTACAAAAACTTCTGATGGATGATCCAAGATTTTAATTCTGAAACAGAATATTGTTTTAATGTCTGAATGTGTAAGATGTATAGATTTAATAACAGAGATGAGCTGAGCAACAGATTCTCTACTTAATTTTTAAAATAAGTTTGTACAACTTAAAAGGTATTCTGGTAGGCGTTCTTATATATTGACCTGGTGTGGTTTCACTGGTGAGTGATGAGATCTGCTGTATCCTGTACCCATTTAAAAAATGGTTGTGAAAGCTGATCCTGAAAAAATCTGTACACAATACATGTAGCTGCAGCAGTGGAAGAACAATAATGTTGAGGTATCCTCGCAGCTGAGTGATGTGATAGTAAAGTTTTATTTCTGAGATGTCTTGGTCTTCCATCTTAGCCATGCACTTTATCTTTTGCTTTGGGCAGATCAGATGTGAGACAGCTGGGATATGGAAGGTTGACCACCCCAAATTCATGTGGTACTGTATCTAAGTTAATGTTCTCTTGACTCACAGCATGACAAAAGTCTAAATTGAAGACAAGTGTCATTAATTTAATTAATGAAAAGCTGTCCTGTAGAGAGGGAGTGTATTTCTTGAGTGAACAGGCACATTCAGGATCTTGAGTGAACTATTTCATTCCTGTAAATCTTTCTTCCTGCTTCAGTATGTGAGGAAAATTATTGTCTTACGTGCTTTACTTCATTCTTTTTTTCTTGCCTTCCCCTCCATCCAATTTGTAGCACATTGAATCCCTTGCAACAGGGACTGTGGCAGTTGCTACAAGGGTTAGAGAGAACTCTCCTCTTCTTCCTGAAATATAAATACATTTTAGAGGTGTGGCTTGGTTCCCAGCTTCACTTGGTGATGGGCAGCAACTTCAGAGGCAGGGAAATGGGCAGAGGACAACAGCGTCTGCAGCAGGAATGATACACCCTGGTCTCCCTTGCTCATGTGCTGTCATCTCCTCATTTTGCTAACCATGAGGTGTATGTGACTTCCTCCGGAGCATGATTTCTTTCTTAGGATCTCTTCAAATGGTGAAAACAAACCTGGCGTTACAAGGGTCTGGGACCAAGTGTATGTGTCCTCATCTTCCACTTCAGATTTCACTGGCCAATCGCAGTTGCTGCTTTTGACCATTGCCAAAAAATTACAGTGCAAAAAGTGATGGAAATACTTTGCAGCTTCAGTCCAGAAAGGTTCACAGTGTTAGTTTTGTATTTGAGGTGGTTATGAGTGGATTGGTTTCTGCTGATCTAAGCAGTTTTTCTGATCATTTTTTCTGATCATTTCTGTATTGCAGTCTCTAGATAATTTGCATTAAAAACAAAAAAGAATAATTATTTTTTAGAACAATTGGAAGGATTCTTGGTCTTAAAAGAAGTAAACAAGCCAAATAGCCTAACAGTGATCTAATATTATCTCAGTGATAAAGTGTTCACAGTAGAGTGTTTAATTTTTATTTTGTTATTTTATTATTATTTTTGTTACTATTAACATAGTTGTAAAATTATTGCCACTTCCTGAGCAGGAGAGGAACAGGATAATAGATCATACTTTTCTTTTTTGTTTATTTGTTTCTGATGCGTATGACTGAATTAATTCTTTTAAATATATTGGAAGAGGAAAAAAAAGACATATCAACTTGCCAGGAAAAAAAAAACTTAAAAAAATTGAAGATTAATTCAGGCATAAGAGTAAAGACATTTCAAGACCAAAACCTCCTATCTCCTTTTAAAACCAGTGTTGCTTTTATACTACCACAGTGGCACACGGATTTAGGGGCTTCACAGGTGTCACTTGCAGAGGGTGGTCAAAAAGAAAGAACTGCTTTAGAGCATTTACTCAGATGGACCCTGAATCCCAGCTGAGGCTTGCTAGTGATGACCAGTGGGGCAATAGGGATGGAAACCTGATCTGTGCCGAGTAAATCACATCTAATAGCATGAGATTAAATTAGCTTTATGCTAAAGTGATGTGTGCTTTTTCTTTCCTCTACATTTTTAATTTATTTTCTCTTAATTCCTAAGTAAGGTCTCTGTCAACACAAATGTAGTGTTAGCTCTATAGATGAGTTAAATGCATTGGTAGGTGATTCCTGAAGGATTTTCCTTGGCAATGCTAGGGAGGCTTCTGAGTTAGGGTTGTAATTCATTTGGGTCAGCTCTTGTGGCTTCTCTGGAAACTTACCGTATGTTTACTATGTATGTATGTATGTATGTAAATGCCCTTCCTGAATCATGACAGGAGAGAAAGCTTTGTTCAAATGTCTGTCTAAAGTACTGGAGGTGATTTATCTGGCAAATTAGGGAGTCAGACACCTAAGCACAATTTCTAACTGTCTGAAGGACTCTGAAAAACCAAGAGAGAATTGTGTAGTAGCTGTTTGGGGGTTATTGGTGTGGTTTTTGACAGGTAACATTAGAAAGGGAACAAGTTGAATATGGCATCTTATTGGTCTTACTTGTCAAAATTAATTTGTATTTACACAAATAGCTGTCTGTTACAATTTGAAGAAAGTCTAAGAATTTATAAACTCTATGAATGCTGCAGTAAGATTCAGACTTGACTGATTTTGCTGATTCTCTTCATGGCCAGGTACTATTACTGGTTTTTTGTTATGGTCTTTTCAATTAAAAACTGTTAAAATATTTTTTGAAAACTGTCGATACAGCTGTAATGATTTTTCTCTGTTACTGTTTGTTGGAACAAGCATAATATCTAATTGAATTAGATATCTAATGGGTGTAGAAATCGTTTTGCTTGTCTTCTAAAAGATATATATTATTAAAAATGTGAAGATGTTAAAAAATGAATACTTATAATTATGAAATACAAGTTCTCTGCAGCTTGATACCGAACTGAAGACTGTGATTTCTCTAAACTAATTTTGGATTCATATGCTGTGATAGTTTGGGCCTTAGGTTTGTAAGAGATAAGAGGATAACACTTGATTGAAAAATTTCTGGTGGTGAAGAAAATAAGACAATCTTTGACAGCTGCTTGCAGTAAAAAAAAACTTCATTTGTGTTTTCTTAATCTAAATATAGAACTTTTGTTTTCTAGATTGAAGAGTTTGCACTTTATTTTGCCTTATATATGTGTGGTTATACATACATGGGTATTCTCACAGCTTATCATTTTTATATTCTAAATCTGTCATTAATAAGATCAGTATGACATTATTTCTAAATAAGGTGCTCCTTGGGACCATAAACAGGCAGCATGAAGGTTACACGCAAGTGCTTCTAGGGGAATATAACAAATGGAGACTTAATGGAGAGAGGGCAATCCTAACAAAAGAGAGGAAATTTACTCTCAGAGGTTGTCAGAGAGACCTGCCTTTCTCAGTGGACTGGATGTTTTAGGCAGTTATGTTAAACATGTTTCCTTGTCTTGCTCTGACTTTCCCTGTCTCCATGCTCTGTTTTCTAGTGTATCACATAGAATGAGATACCAGGGTACATAATAAGCAGTGGATGGGTTTCCAGCTGATACAGCTGTGTTGTGGAGGCACTGCTCTGCTTTTCTGTCTCTCTTTGTGAGGTTTTATTATTCTGTTACCAATCTCCTAAGCAGCCTTGAAAGAAGTACTGATGTTTATAAAACCAATGAGTTTGCAGGGTTTGGAGGGCTTCAGAAGTGTATCATGTGGGGAGGAAAAAGGATGCCCTGTAGCATTTAATGTGACTTGGTGAGCAGCCTGTCAATTAAGACTAGGAAAAAAAATCGATTTGGAATGACCAACAAGTCAAGGAAAAAGTAAAGCATGCCTCAAGGTATAAACCTTTGGTGCCTGTTTTTCCCTGCTGTGTACTCTAGTTAGTGTTTGTAAGTTTATCTTCTAATGTAGCAGAATAAGTCTGTAATAGGAAAAGAAAGTATATCAGTCTGGTACACTCAACATTTTTGAGATCACAGTGGTTGAATCAGCTGTTTCTTTTAGGAAATATTTCAACTACACTGGCATCCTCAGGCATTTATTGGTGACTCTTTTGGAAGTACTCTTTCCTCAGTGGGTGCCCACACAGAAGTCACAGTGCTTCCTTTTGGCATTGAGCTGCTGGTAGCCCCATTTTTCATGGAAGAGAGAAATCAAGGTATTGAGTAAGCCAAACATTTACATATTACACACAGCTCTGTTCAAGTGGAGATGCCTAGACATAGCTGCTGTCCAGATCATGAGATAATTCAGAGCACTCCCCAGTACATGCATTCATTTTTCATGCTTTGTGTTCTAAATTGTTGCTTTGCTATGAGGGCTTTGGACTACAGAAGTTAGTGGTTTATAAGAGATGCACTTGGTGTGTAATTTCTAACAGAGCGAAGTAAGTTTTATTTGTGATTAAGGTATTTTGAAAACAAAGGTTGCTGTAGTCCATAGAGGATTGATATTTAATTCTTTGAAGATTCAGGGTGTAGGCAATGCCCCGTGTAATTTGTGGGTCCTGCAATACTTCTTTGAAAGTATCAGTGCTCGACACTTAAAAGCTATTCCTCTCTTCAATTCTGTATAATAGAAATGTATCAGAAATTTAGTAACTTCACTTTGACTTCAGTGTTTGACTCATCAGTTGCATAGTTCAGTGTAAATAAAAATGAGGAATTTAAAAAAAAGTTCAGTCATAGTGAAATACTTGTTACTGTTGATTTGGTGAATTAAGTGTCTTTGTTTTTTAAAAATATTTGTATCATATGGAATAGTCTAAAACATTCTAAAAGGATAAATTACAATATCATAACAAATAGGCCTTATGGAAACAAATGGAAATGGAAACAAACCTCCTAGTTCTGAACACAGGGGTCAATTATATATTCATGGATTTTTTTCAGAATTTACGGGGGTTTTTTTTTAGCTTGTTGTCAATTATTTTTGCAGGCTGATCCAAAAGAATTGATTCAGATGGTCACAAAGCATGTTACTCAGTATGGCCATGCAGACTGGCCTGAAGAAATCACCTCTTTGATAAATCAGCTGCATTACTACAATGAACGACTGCTGGACTTCACTCAAGCTCAGACTCTGCAAGGACTTGGCAAAGGAGTGGATGTGCAGAGATTTACAGCAGATGCACAGTACAAGAGAGAAACAATACTAGGATTGGCAGAGTAAGTAATGTCTATTAGATTTGTTTGCTCTATTTTAGCATAGAATACCTTTAAGCTTTAAATGAGGAGAGTAAATTGAAAGTAGTGCTGACCTTTAGAAGAGATAATTTACTTGCTTTAGAGATTTACACTATAATGCTACTACAATTGAAGCTTTTTCTTTGTAACTGCTCTTCTTAAATGAAGTGTTGCTCAAATAAATGGCTATATAACTTTTAATTGAATCTATAATTCTTCATTTACTAACTGCTAATATTAAAGTTAATCAGGGATTAATGAAATCAGATCATAGGTGAAGGTTTGGTCTCTTCCTTTCGTCTCCTGTAAACCTGCCCTAGCAATCTATTAGTGTATGGCCAAGCATCAAAGTTTGGAATGAACTGTAGTTAAAAAAAAAGTTTTTAAGCTGTATTTTTTTCTTAATAATTTAGTTAGAATTGCTGTATATCACTGAATTTTTTTCCCTGTAGTCACATGGAAATACTGAGGCCTTTGCCACATATGTTCTGGTATTTAGCATGCTTTTGTCTCACCTTCCAGAAATCCAGAATAGAAAAAAAAAGGAAAGACATAGGATAATATTTTTCATTTAAAAAATACATTTAACTAATATCTGCGTGCAGGTACTTCAAGCTGTGAACAAGTAATGAATATGACTTGAACTGTTCGGGATTTAGGGCCAGTCACAGGTGAATAGTTGACAGACTGTCAGAGGAAGAGTTCTCTGGAACAAGAAGTTTTACATATAATTTTAGCTAGATTTTCACCTGATCTCTGCATAAAGCTTTTGAAGAGCATATTTAAATGTTTGCAGTTTTCCATCTGTGTAGCTACTCATAGCTACAATTGTAATAGAAATTTGCTACTAAACATAATTGATATATTGAGTAAGAATAGTTGTATAAGGTCAGGTTTTGAATACTAAGCTGCTGTTTTGCATCTATAAAATCTGTACCTGGGCAGATTTTGTCACTGCATTAATAAAAATAGCTTTTAATAATCTTTTCCAATGTTTCCATTGGAATTACCTGCTTTGTATATATTGTTATTAAGCACATATCTCTAGTGTGTCACTAGGTTTCATCTTGATGATTGTCTACAGTAACTTCAATACAAATAGCCTTCTGTTATTAGAGATACTTACTTTGATTGGAGCAGGCTTACTTATGTTGTCATCCAAGAGTTCATAGATAATCTCTCTTGGAAAAAGAAATATGAAGAGAAAGATGCTTACAGTAAGTAGAGGTAAAAACACAATATGAAAGTGTTAGAAGAAGTGAGGCTTCATAGAGGCTCGTGAATGAGAGTGGCACTTCCATATTGGGCAGTTGCAAAGATCCAGTTAATTACTTGTTCAGCTTGCAGCTTCCTTGCTTTAATCTTCTCGGTTGAGTCTTAATCTGCATTTCCTAATGAAAAAGATGTGCAAATTCAGTGTAATTGTGTAGCATATTTGTTCTTATTTTTTAATTAAGTCCCTCATGTTTTATAATCTTTTATGAAGTGCTGTTTGAAGGAACAACACCTGGAAGAGATAAGGTCTTATTTACAAAACCGCTTTGTACTATAAGGAGCAATTTGGTAAAACTACCTAAGCAGTAGTTGTCTGTTTTATCTTCCATATCTGGCGTATATCTTTGGAGGCTACTGTATATTGGTTTTTCACCAGTCTTGGTGAAACAACGCCAAAATATGTCCAAAGTCTGCCTGTGCTGGAGCCTTCAGTGAGGATTGCTTTGGCAGTCCTCAGGCTCACAGTGACACGTAGTCAGGGCTGAGCATGAAAAGGGGCACGTAAAGAAAGTGAAGATTCTTTGCAAGGTAATGGACAGTTTTTCAGCCTTTTGTTGTGCAAGAACTGCTTGTTTTTGTCATTATCTTGACAATGAATAAATTGCTTGTAACTGTTTTTCATTTACATGGTCTCATTTCCTTAAACCACCATTGCCTGCATGCTGCTCTTAGACAGGAAGGGAGGACTGTGGTATAGCTTATAAAGTTCCAGGAGGAATGGATCCCGGTAGTTCCAGGAGCCACTCCTGATTTGTATGATTGACTGGATTATTTTGCAGCTAAAACATTCATATCATCTTCCTCTCTCATTGAGTAACAGAATGGTTGAGGTTGGAAAAGGCCTTGGGGGGTCACCCTGCCCAACCTTCCTGCTCAAGCAGAGCTACCTTGAGTATTCACATTAAATACATTTTAAAGCAGTTGCTCATGATAGGCCTTTTAGGAAGTAATTACACACAGATGGTGTTTTTCTTGGAATAATCCTGAAGAAAAAACCCCAACCCAACTGAACTGAAACCAAAACAAAAAAATCCCAGCATTATCCTTAATAGTATTGCTTCTATGCCAGCCTAAAAACAAGAATCATTTGTCTCTATTTGAACCATACTATACTGGATTAGTAAAGGTTAGTGTGAAGTTAACTTCAGGCTTTCATAATTTACCAGATCCTCTGTATTGTTTTCTCAAATGGATTATGCAATAACATAAAAGCATTTTTAAAAAATATTTTAGGACAGAGTGAGCTGGATGTCTTCACACCTTTTAGTCTACAAATACTGCGTGTTTCTATCTGTGGACTTCTTGGAAGATCTTTGAGGATTTTTATACCAGTTGTGCTAAAACACTGTGGGTGTTGCAACTAAATCAAATAAATGCTAACTGTGACAGTTACATCCTTCATCACTTTGTAACTGAAATGAAATGAAAATGGAGATTTTTGCTTTAGCACAGGGTTGAGTAGAAGGTGTCATTGAGAGCCAGAGTGTTTGTGGAGTGGGTTCCTGTCTTCAGAATATCTCTGTATATTTTTTCTCAAATGGAGCACCAAGTAAATGCCAGAAGACACACTTCATGTATGTTTATTTAAAAATTGTCCTGCTTTCTTGTTTTATGAAAAAAACAATTAAAAAGAAATCATTAGTTTTCTAACATATTTATTTTCATGAGGTTAGACCTCATAGGTCTAACATAACTTTTCCTTGTTTTCTTTCATGTCTCTCCTCTATCAGAACACTTGAAGAAAATGTCTATAAGATTGCTGTTTCTTTGGCTCAGCGATACAGTGTTCCACTCTGGGAAGTTTACATGACCCATCTGGAATTTTTGTTCACTGACAGTCGGTGAGTTGTCTCCTGTGTAAATGCACGTACAATTCTGTTACACAGAAATAAATGCTAACGTATGACAGAATTGAATTATATTGGGGGTGGAGTTCAGGTTGTGTTCATTTGTCTTGTGTTGTGATAGTATGGGAATTTTTGTCTTTTCCACGTACTGCTTTTGTAGCCAGCTGTGAAAATTGGTGTTGCAGGCAAGATTAAAGGTCCATATGTGTCTTACTGCTCTTCGGAGTATTCCAGGACTTTTGTTTCAGTGTTCAGGTTTCCACAGCTTTGAATGTTTAGTTCTCCCATAGCAACTTGTCTTTGTAGTTACTCTTACAGTCCTTGTATTACGTCCTGAAACCTGGTAGCTTCTCTAATTTTATGAGAGTTCTGCTATTTATTGACCTCTACTCTGCATAATAGTAGAGGAAATAAATCTATTGGAGCTCCCCATCCACACTGTGCTTCTGTTCATCTCAGTTTCATTTTTTGATAGAAGCACACTTTTTCTTTTAACAGTATTTTACTGAAACTGTCCTAGCCTACAAGATTATGGCAGATCAGACCTGGTGTTGGTCTGGCATAAGGAGAGGGGTGCTTATAGTTTCTGTTCCAAAATGGCTCCAGGGTCTTTAATTGTTAATCAGTTTATTTATTTTAACCTCTGACATCTTGTCAGTCAGGCGCTTTTTGCCTACTGAAAGATAAATAAACCCATTTGATGGAAGACTTCAGCTGCTTGCCTGAATAGCACATGCAGATGACAGTGATGTAGAACTCCCTGTGTAATGCAGCAGCTCTTATCTACTGTTCTGACAGACATGATCAAATTAGTTTGGTTTGTTTCGAGTGTTAAATTGTTAAAGGACCTTTAGCTTGCAGCAGTGTTTGTACCTCTCTTAACATTAACTATTAATTAAAAAGCATTAAAACTTTTTATAAAACATGAGGGATAAAAAACAAAGCCTGGTGAATTATCTAGAGAAGATGAAATAATATTCAGAGATTTTCTTCGTTTCCTCCAGAAAATAGGGAAGTCATACCCTCCAAATTTTGATGCTGCTAAATTATTTACTGCTTTAAACAAAACAGGCAGTCAGGATATAAACATGGCAACACTGAGGTGAATGTGAAGGAGCCAGCTGCCTTCTCTGGGAATAGAATATTACCTAAGGTGTTTTGCAACAGTTTTCTATCATTTTCTTTGTTCTTGTCCTCCTTGAGTTAGTATTCATAGAATGCTGAAATCACTGAAATAGAGAGTAACCATTTTTTCCCTAGTGAAATTCAAAAAAAGTCTTAAAAATTGATGTATAATAGCATAATATGCGGCTGAGCATGTTTTTGTTGTATCATAATCCCGTTTTAAAATTGATTGACAGCACTGACCATTACAGTATATTTGAATCTTGGGATTATGGCATTAATAATACATATTTCATTATGCATTCATTTTGAACTGAAAAGAAGTTTATTCTAAGACTTAATCTCTTTAACCAAATATGCAGTATTTCTGTAAGCCACTTTAAATAGGGAGAAGCTCAGAAGAGCTTCATAGTTTGTATTAACATATTAACTATTTCTTAGATTACTTGATGACAAAGAAACAACTTTTTTTTGTGGAATATGAGTCTGAAAATTGTTCAGAATAACATTTTAAAAAAATTAAATGGAAATTGAATTATTTCTTTTGAAGAATCTGATCACATTTGATTATCAAAACTCTATAAAAAGCAATTTATTATTTCAGCAACAGGAAATTTTGTTTGCCTATCACAGAACCTCTTGTTCCAAAATCTTTCTGAGCACCACCATAAACTCCTATCCACAATCATCCCTGCCCTAAAAACACACAGCAAACATCTGCTGATCCTGTTCATATAATTAAATGCTCAGCTAGCCTTTAGTTTGAACTTTGAGTATGAACACAAAAAAACAGTCAGCTCACACACTTTAAATACATCAGGTCCAAGTGTCTGTTTTGCCTGATATGAAGAGTGAATGGTGCTTTATTTCTATTATCATACTTGTTTTCATTAATACTGTAGAACAATTAACAAATAACAAGAATGTATAGAATTAAAATAATGCTTGCAAGGTTAACAATCTTGGGGAAGGTTGTAGATGTAAAAAGAACTCAAAAATATCTTACTCTCCCTAAGAAATCAGCTAATTTTTAAACAGAAGGTTGTGTTTGTGGTATTTGCTGTAACAAAATCATCATTAGGAAGGAAACTGAGACATTTTATTTGGATTTGAAAGAGAAATACTAACATACAGCATGTATACTTGGGGGGAAAATGATGAAATTCTAATTTAATCAGTTTTAAAGTTAGAGGAAAACCAAATGGTATTGGAAGACATCAGATTTCCAAATGAAATGTACTGCCTAATGTGCCATATGATTGGACTCTGCAGAGAGTTGAGGTTGGAATCATCTGTAGGTTGCTTCTTTCGTCAGATTTAGGTAAAACTTTCAGTTGAGAGAGGTATAAACTTACGATGATATGCACCCATTTTTCTCTCAGCTGAGGGAAAAGGAGTGATTATCTCTTATGTAGTCAGTTGGAGGTGTTTGAATTCATGCTGTGAAAGAGTTAATGTATTCTTTTCAAAAGATTCAGGAAGGAATTTCCTGAAGCAGTGAGACTGACTGAGGCCAGCCCAAGGCTTGCTGATATTTTCGTAAGCTTTCGTGGATGACAATTTGAGAAGCAAGCAACTTGGTAAACTGTCAAAGTGTCCTAAGCACAAATAATAGTGCCAGATAGATTAACTGCTGGGCAAGAGCCAATTTTCAGTGGTAATATCTCTCAAGGTATGCACAGGTACTCATTCACTACAGAAAATAAAATGTTATGGATTGGGAAAACATCTGACTGGGCAATAGGATCTTTGAGCATCATTCAGCCACAAATGGTTGGTTTGTTTGTTAATAAAATCCTCCTTTACACATACCCTGGATGTATTTTTCCTTTTACATATAGATATACTCATAGACGTGAAATTCTACTTTGAATCCCTCTTCAATATTCATAACCCTTAGAATGCATGTCCAAAATACATAATAGGATTGGGAAATACAAGAGTTGCTTAGCTTTTGTTTATAGAGTGCACAACTATTTAAATATTTGTGAATGAGACCTTGAAGAGAGGAAAGGATTGTCCTGTCTCACAGGTGTGCAGCTGAAGAGTCTTTCAGGGCACATCCAGGCCTTTAAGCAAAAGTTATTTCTAAACACAGGTTATCAACACCGGAAATAGAAGAAAGAGCACAAAGCCTTGGTCTGTTTGAGACTTTGAAAACCAGTCCTGAAACCTTCCATGGACACATGGTTAAATATGTTTACCCAAGTATTGAAGGCCAAGATCACCAGCGGTTGCTGTACTATTTTACACTCCTGGAAAACTGTGGTTGCTCAGAAGTGGTGAACCATACTCTTAAACCTGAAACTCACATCCGACTCCTGAAGAAGTTCAAAGCAGTTGCACCAGGTAGGAAAATACCTGTTTATTTCCTTCATAGCTGTATTTATTATTCTGTTATGTAAGTATTGACATGAATATGCTTAGCTAGTTTATGTTTCCGAGGTAATTGTTCTTTCTGTGAGGATATGAGATAAATACAATTAATATAGGCGCAGGTTCCTTCTCTTTGTTTAACTGGAAATTTATTTGATCACAGCACCAAAAAAAAAGCTATTTAAGAGTTTATTTCTATTTCTGTGAGTGATGCAAGTTAAAATTATTGGCCGTATTTCATAGTGAATTTTTAAATGAAAAATACCAAGTACCTAGAGTATAATTTTTAACACTGCAAGTTTGACATGAATATTCTCAAAGGACTTAAGACAGTTGAACTTTCAAGGGTCTGAATTACAGAATATATTAGGGACTTTATGAATTTTGTGTGTTTGTCTTAAAGAGGTTAATTTTTTGTTGTGTTTTACCCTTGATGTTACCTTTTGCATTTCCAAAATTACACATTGTTTGTAGTCCTACATTTTGAGAAAATTACTAGAAAATACAGTGCTGCTAAGGACTCTGAAATTCTGAATACTACTTTCAGTTTGCTTATTAGTTGGGTACTATCTTGAATTGCAGTTCTACAACTCCAAATCTCGTTTCAGAATGAAAAATACACACCTCCTGTGGGGATGAATTAGTTGTTCCATCTGGGAACCTCATGTGTATTAGACACTAACTTTGCTGCAGAGTTTGGAGGGATGATGCATATAAATTCATGTATTGCAGGAAGAAAAAAGTAATTTTTTTTGAGAGGAGGGATAACCTTCAGTTCTTATTGATGTTATTCAACACTCAAGTTTATGATGCTTGCCAAAATAAAATCTGCCAAGAAGTTGTTGTTTACCTTCAAAGCTATTTAAAAAAAAGTTCTGAGAGCATATGACATAAATTAGTCACTTTGTATGGTAAAAAATTTTATCTTTGTATTACACCCTCCAAAATTCTGTGTTTTGCATAGTTTAGAGATAGGAGTCAAAGAACAACATCCTAGTGTTTATAGAGGTTGCAGGCCCAAAGTATATGAAAAGGAACATGGCAATAGAAGTCAATTATCTTAGGAATTATATGCTAAGAGAATAGAATAGTATCATTGCTAGAAATATTATTGTTGTTGCTAAATTAATTTGCAAGGGTGTTCTTCCTCTAGGAACCAGAGTAATAATAGGACTCTTGATTATATAAATATAGATGTAAATGGATCTACATGTACCATCTCTAGTTAATATTATTTAGTTTACTTGTAGCTAGTACCTTGCAATTTTTGCTAAGTGGTGAGTACCAATTGTTATATGATTAGAATACATACTTCTAAATTAATGAAGACTTATGCCTTGACTTGCATGAGGTTTTCTAAGGTTTATATTTAAATTCTAGCATGATTCTATATACTATATATATGTTCTTGCTTCTTTGAGAATCTGCTTTTTTTAGGTTGTGTCAGAATCACAGAGCAGCTGGGGTTGGAAGGGACTTTAAAGATCATCCATTTCCATCTCCCCTGCCATGGACAGGGCCACCGTCCCCTAGACCAAGTTGCTCACAGTCCCATCCAGCCTGGCCCTGAACAATTCCAGGGATGGGGCATCCAGGGCTTCCCTGGGCAACCTGTGCCAGTGCCTCACCACCCCCAAAATGAAGAAATTTCTTCCATATATGTAGTCTAAATCCACTCTCTTTTAGTTTAAACCCATTCCCCCATGTTGGATTGATATATAAGGTTAAAATATGTTCCATGGATTGAGAGATTTCACATGTACCAGGACATCATAAAAACCCACTCTGTCAGTATATCTGTTTGTAAAAGGGGATGGGCTAGAGTCTTTAGTTCTGCAGATATTGGTGTATTGATTGTTTTACGTGTAATTGTGGACTGTGAGTAGATTTAATGATTGATAACTTTTACCTCTTTCTTCTTCTATCACCAGGTCTTAATTACAAAAAACTAACAGATGAAAATGAAAATCCTCTGGAAACACTGGAGCCCATCCTTACAAGCCAAAATATCTTATCTATTTCCAAACTGGTTCCTAAAATTCCTAAAAAAGATGGTGGCATGCTGTCACCAAGTTCTCTTTATGCTGTCTGGTTACAAAAACTCTTTTGGAATGGTGATCACCATCTCATTAAAAAAATACCAGAAACCATGGATGAGTGGCTGCATGCATATGATATGTGTTCAAAATACTTTGATAGACTTGATCCAGATGATATTGTTACCTTCATTGATGAAATTACTTTTTCTTCCAAAGCTGTCACAAAGGTAAGCAGGTGTTTTTAAAGAATTTTCATCCTCAGGTGAAGCGTACAGTATTTGAGTTCAATATAGTATCAAAAAGAAAGTCTCGTAAATGTTATATTTTTCATTTTGCAGTGTTTAAAGATAGATTTTTAAACCTACCTTGCCCTGCCTACCTTTTCTTTTTAAGACTGCCAGTATTAGAAAAAGGGATTTTTATTCAGTTAGTGGAGTTAGCTCTGTGGATATGAGGGTTTTTGATGGAACCCCAAAGTCCCTGTGTTCTCATTCAACAGATAATAAAATATTGTGTATTTCATAGAGTTGTAGAGGAGTTTGGGTTGGAAGAGACTTAAGAGACCATCTAGTTCCAGCCTCCTAGCCATGGAGGGTTTCTGGATTTCTTCTGTATATCTATTCTAGTATAAACCTGCCCTCTGTCATTTAAAGCCATTCCCCCTTCTCCTATCACTACCTGCCCTTCCGAAAACACTTGTGCAGGTCTCCTTTAGGTGCTTGAGGGCTGCTCTAAGACCTTCCCAGAGCCTTCTCCTCTCCATACTGAACAGCCCCATCTCTTTCAGCCTGTCTTCACAGGAGAGCTGCTCCAGCCCTCTGAGCATCTTTGTGGCCTCCTCTGGGCTCAGTCAGTCCCACTGTCCATGTCTTTGACATAGATACTGAACAGTCAGATGCTGAACAGTCAGATGCTGAACACAATACCATCCCCTGAGGAATGCCACTTGTCAGCTCTCCATTTGGACATCGAACCCTTAATGCAACTCCTTGCATGGCCTTGCAGCCAATTTTTTATCCACCACGTGCTCCATCTGTCAAATCCATCTCTACAGTTTGTATATCATGCAGAACATTGTCAAATACTTTGTACAAGTCCTGGTAGATGATGCCAGCTTTCTTCATCCACCAATTCTGTAACCCTGTCATAGAAGGCCGCCAGATTTGTGAGGCACGTATGCCCTTAGTGAAGCCATGTTGGCTGTCACCAGCTGCCTCCTGATTTTCTATGTGCCTTAGCATAGTTTCCAGGACGATCTACTCCATGACTTTGCCAGGCACCAAGGTGAAACTAACCAGCCTGCAGTTCCCTAGATCTTCCTTCTTTTCCTTTTTTAAAAATGGGGGCTATGTTTACCCTTCTCCAGTCAGTGGGAATTTCACCAGACTGCCACAACTTCTCAATGGATGAACAGTGGCCTAGCAAATTCATGCACCAGCTCCCCTCCCTCAGAACCCACAAAGTGATCTCATAATGACCCAGAACTTGTGCACCTTCAGGTTCCTTAGACGGTCTCAAGCCTGACCTTTTCCTAGAGGAAAAGAGGGTTGTTCTCCACTCTGCCAGTCCCTGCATTTGCCTTCTGCAGCTTGGGTAGCGTGGCTGGAACACTTGCTGGTGAGGACTGACGCAAAACTGTCATTGAGTGACTCAGTTTTCTCCATGTCTCAGGTAACCAGGTTTCTTATTTCTTTCCAGAGAGGACTCCTATTTTCCCTAGATTTTCTGTTATCACTGGTATACCTACAGAAGGTTTCCATGTAGCCCTTGGCATCACTGGCAAGATTTAGTTCTAACAAGCTTTTGCTTTCCTAACCTGATGCCTGCCTGCTGGGACAGTTCCTCTGTATGACTCACAGGGTACCTGTCCTTGCTTTCACCCTCTGTAGGCATCCTTTTTGTGGTTTAAGTTTTTCCAGGAGCTCCTTTGGCATCCATGCAGGCCTCCTCGCACTTTTGCCCTACTTCTTTCTTGGGATACATTGCTCATGAACTTGGAGGAGGCTGTCCTTCAATATCAACCAGCTTTCTTAGTTCTCTCTTTGCTTTATCCCATGGTACTCTACCAGGAAAATCCCTGAAGAGGCCAAAGTCTACTCTCCTGAAGTAGTGAAATTGCTGTACACCCTCCTCACTGCACTAAGGATCTTCATGGCCACTGCAGCCCAGGCTGATCTTGTACTTTACATTCTCCCCCATCTCTTCCTTGCTGGTGAGAATAAGTTCCAGCATAGCACCTCTCCTAGCTGGTTCCTGTATGACACGGAGAGGAATGTTGTCATCAATGCATTCCAGGAGCCTCCTGGGTTGCCTGTGCCCTGTTGTGTTGTCCTTCCACCAGATATTGGGGTGGCTGTATTTATTTACTTGTGCTCATCCTAAAATTCGTTGTGCGACAGGCTTGTGCTTTGTACTGGGCTTTTGTGTTCGGTATAAGATGATCCACAGAGAAAAGATTCTGGTCCAATGCATATGGTTTCTAAGCACTGTAATAATATAAATTATAAACTCTGCCATAATCTCCATCTGGCTGAAAGCCTGGTTTTGAAAGAATGTGCTTTTCTGTGTGCAATATATATTACCATATCTGGAGTTTCTTTTTGCCCAGTGAAACCTATTTAAAAGGATATTTCTAGGATAAAGTTTTACCCATGCTTTCTTATGTATCTTTACTGTGACTCACAAAAGAGAAATGAAATTTCTTGGATATTACCTTATTAAAAGATCTAGAGATATCTTCACTAACATTATCTGAATTGAAAAGGTGATAAAGTGTTCTTCAGAGGTTTTTGTGTGTATCTTCTTTATTTTGGTTTGTTAAAATTTTTCTGAGTTATTTATTCACCGTGATTAATGAGATGAATTTCATTTTGTTCCCTCTTTGAGTACTGTTTTAATGTTCCCACAATATTAGTATAGGTTTATTAAAACCCATCTAGCCTGTATCTATAACAGAATTTGGTGAAAAAAAAATTGCTAGCTGGGAAAATAAGAAGCTTTGTCAGCACAAAGTTTATGCTGTGATCTGACTGTCATGGTAGAACAAAATGTTTTATCACTAGTTCCATCAGCTGTCTCTGAAGCCTTTTTAACAGAACTAGTGTTTTGGCTTAGGTGTTTTGATCCCTTTTATCTCATAATGGTACATTGTCATGCATATGAGACTCATCCTGAGATCTTAATTGCCAGACTTGACCCTGGACTGAGGTAGCAAGGGCATGACTTGTCTGATGAGAAGAAAGTATTATCTTTACATATGGTCACTGCTATTGACTATTCGAAACTCTTGCTGTAAATGTATCTTGGGCATTTCAAGGTTATTCCTTGTTTATTCCAAATGAATGGTGCAGGGAGAGAGTGGATATCCTCCACTGTGTGTCTGTTTAGAAACACATTGTTTCTTTTCCTTTGTTTGTTTCTGTTCAGGATTCTAATACAGTTTTTCTACTCCCTTGAGAGTAGGAGTAGCATGAAAGAAATACTGATGGCAAGATGATTGTGCTTTGTGGCCAGGCAGAATTTTGTAGTAGAGATCTGTTAGCTTTTTGGCCATGAAAGATGCTTAAGAAGTGCTTGAAACAGTTGGTCAGATCATCTAATGTGCCATGCACTGGATTTGGGATTGAAACAGCTGTTTAACCAGCTTGCAACTAGTTTTGCCTCAGGATCCCATTCAGTTTTCAAGTAGAAGTGTACAATGAGAAATTATCATTGTAGACCCTGGAAATTTATCTCTGAGGTCTCTTTCCTCTACCTTTCATCTGAAAAATGCTTCATACATAAAAGCTGCCTTTTGGCTTGCACCTGTTACTTAAATTTTATGTGTTTTGAGGCTGTGCCCTGGTCATGTGCTTACTCTTTTAATCTCTAATTCAGCACTTATTCCCAGCCCAGTTCTATGGCCAGATAATTTACTGTATCAGTTTCCTTTGCCTATAACAGATGCACATTTTGTTATTTCATGCAACTTCTGATGTTTAGTCAGAATGCAAAAACCTGTGGTCATTATCATGAAGTAATTTTTGCTGTCACTGAGACAACTTGAGCTTTCTCAAGACATAGAGGAAATTTGAGAGGAAGCTTGAAGTGAGGTAGTGAAGTGGGTTTTTAAGAGTGCTGAGAGGTGAATTGGCAAAAAAACCACAAATACCAAATGTTGCATACCCTCTCAGCTCTCTCCCACTCCTTCAAAATGTCTGAAGGGGAAGGTGGGAAAGGAGAGAGAGTAGTCCAGGGAGATGATGAGATGCACTCCACTGTTATTCTTGTGGAACAGTATCTCCATTGAAAAACCCCTTTTGATCAGAAACAGCAAAATCTCAAATACTAAGGGGTAATGAAACATTGGCTACATGGCAGTGTAGGCTACCTGAGTTCAACTTCAGAGGTGCTATTGCTGTACTATTCCACGTGGGAACTTAGAAAACAGACATCAGAATATCTCCTGCTGTTCCAGTGTGTCAGTAGAAGTGAGGAGAGGCAGTGATGGGCCAGCAAAGTTATGGGCAGCTTCTTCTACTTGTGTGCCACTTGGATATGGCAGAGAACCTGGGAGCAGAATGTGTCATGCAAAAGGGAATGAAAACAGGGGTTTAGTGCTGGCTTCTGCAGCTTCTCGTTCTTCCTGAGAAAGAAGGAATGTGATGGGCTTTGACAGGGGCCCTTTTATTCACCTGTCCCCTTCCACAAGCTCTTCATTTCAGCTTTCTCATTAATTTGGCCAGCAGTGACTGAATGAGAAGGTGGATGAATGAGCAGTGCATGACTGGGCGAAGGGTTTGAGAGAATGTCTGAACTGGAGACATGGATGAGGAGTTTGCACTCAGGAAAAGGCAACTTATGTTATACTGACTGTAGTTCAGGATGTGTTTTAGGTACTTTTAGCTCTAAGAGGTCAGAGATCCTTTTCTCCCATGTTCATTGCAATCAGTAGAAATGAGTTACCATGTGGAAGATGAGATTCAGTTCCTGAGCCTTAAGGGTTCATAGAAGTGGTGACATTGTGTGGTGGGAACTGTGTGAGCATCACAGGGGGACTTCAATAAATCATAGACCCAAAGTAACATGGTTAGTGTAGCTGAAGAAGATAAAGATTGATACAGTATTTTCTGTTAGTGGTAAACAAAACAGGCAAAAATGTTTATGCTTTGTCAGTACCTTCCTCGCACATTGAAGGACTGAAGTATTGATTGCTTGACCACCGGACCTCTCTGCTGCAAGCAGGTGAGAACGTTCCTGCTGGTGACACTTCTGTTCAGAAATACTTTTAACTCTCTACAACTATTTAAGTCTTTCTGACTAAATAAGAAATCATTCTTTCTCTGTAATGTTAAGAATAGGCTATTTGTGTGTATGGAACAGATTTTTTCCTATATGGGAGTTATTCCAAATATTCTTTGGAACTGCTGCTTGCATTTTTGCATGCATTTTGAATCATGTCATCTTTTTTCCCAGCAGCTCTGTTTGCTTTTAAATAATACTGATGTCATAGATTCTTAATTATAGCAATGATCATACCAACTTTTTATCATGAAGATTTCCCATTTATTCCTGTTTCTGTGGTCTTTGTGAAGCATTTTAGGTAATTTGGGAATTGTTGGGTTTTTTTTAATTTTTAATCCCTTCATTGCCAGCATTTTGTTCAGTGTGCTAGAGAGTCGGTTATGTCTTCAAAGAACCATCTGTTTCAGAGCTCATAGGTCATTGCCCTGATGGTGTTTTGATTAACAGTACTCTGGAAAAAAAGCCTGGCACAACAAAAACACAACTGAAAACAATCTTTTTTAATCACTGTGTTTTCATTATTGAACACACACTACAAATGGAGATTGGTGCAATATGTTGATTAGGAAGAAAAGGCAACAGCTTTAGATAGGAAAAGTAGAATAAACAGCAGTGGTATAATCAGTCAAGGCTTCTGAGAAAGAGAAGCTGAATTTTTCCTTACATGGGTACTTCCTCACAGTCTTCCATAGACTCAGCCACATACTGTCAGAATACAGCTAATGACATTTTTTGTTTAACAATCCATCTTTTATAACTTCTTTTCCAAATTCTGATTTAAAAGAACTTTTCTTGCAGCTTAGTGATTTTAGTTGAAAGCTTGACTTATTTTCTCTGAGTCAGTAGTATGTTTTTTTTACTATTTTCTTTTCTTTTTTGCTTCCTCAAGCAGAAATACAGTACAATACAATACATTTTGACCGCACACCAAACAGATGCGGAATGGGAACCTGTTACAACTGGATATTAACTTGCATCATTTTCTTGACTTTAAAGACACTAAATGCTGTTTAAAATAATTGTATAAAAAGCTCAGTTAAAAAAAAAAGAAAAAAAAAAAGCCCAGAATATTGTTCACTATCTTCTGTCTGGCTGATTGACTTAATGCTGTATAAAACACTAAGGAAATAGACAGGGCATGACATTGCCTGAAGGTGTACAAGGAATGTTCTTACATAGCGTGACTGCATTCAGATGTTACTTTTTGAATTACTTGGCTTCATTTTATCACTTTTTATCACTGTGCTCCAGTTCAGTTGGTTTGCCTTGCCTGACCTTGTTTTGTTCATGGATATTGACAGTACTTCTTTTTCTAGTATCAGTACAAGGTACTTTCTTGTGCTTTTCATTTATATAGTTATTTTAATTAAATCTGCTTCAACAGTGTATAATAGGAAACTTCACTAATAATATCTTTTCTTTAACTGGTTCCTTACATACATCAAAACTTTTTCCAGATGAATTTTACAGGGTCTGGTAGGAAGGAAGTTTACTTCCATCGTAGCAGTCTCAATGGGGCTGTGCTTTGGATTTGTGGCTAGAACAGTGTTGATACCACACCAGGATTTTTACTTACTGAGCACGTCTTGTACAGCGACAAGACTTAATTTTTATCTCAACACCTCAGCCCTGAGTAGGCTGCAGGTAGGCAAAAAGTGGTCAAGGGACACAGCTAGGACAGCTGATCTGGACTGACCAGAGGTGTGTTCTGTACCATCTAACGTCATGCTCAGTAGTAACAAAGAAAGAGTTGGATAAGATTAGAGGGATGGAGTACCTCTCTTGTGAGGAAAGACTGAGAGAATTGGGATTGTTCAGCCTGGAAAAGAGAAGGCTGTGGGGGTGACCTAATTTTGGCCTTTCAGTACCTGAAGGGAACCCAAAAGGAAGATGGAGAGAGACAAGAGCATGTAGTGACAGGACAAAGGGGAATGGCTTCAAACTGGAGAGTAGGCTCAGATCAGACATTAGGAAAAATGGTTGCCCAGAGAAGCTGTGGATGCCCCATCCCTGGAAGTGTTCAAGGCCAGGCTGGATGGGGCTTCAAGAAACCTGGTCTAGTGGAAGGCAGCTCTGCCCATGGCAAGGGGGTTGGAACTGGATGGTCTCTAGGGTCCCTTCCAAGTCAGGCAGATATGGGAACTGGACCCAACTGTTCCATCTGAACATCAAAACCCATTTTTCATTATGAGGGTGACTGAACACTGGCACAGCTTGCACAGAGGGATTGAGTCCTCCTACACTGAAGATATTCAAGAGCCACCTGAACGTGGTCCTTGGCCACTGGCTCTAGGTGGCTCTGTTTAAGCAGATGCCCTTAGGCTGTTCCTTCCAACCATTCTGTGTTTCAGGGTTCCTGGGGTCCCAGGTTCCTGTGGCATTAAAAGGAGTGGAGCTGTTTCCATAATCTCACACTTGCATGTTAATCACTGGCAGTAAGAGTAGCAGGGTCAACATCTTCATGTGCAAGTAAATGTTACTCATACTATACTTTATTATACTATATACTTTATTATACTTATAAGCCCGTTCTTCGCAGCATATATGAGATGAGTTTTCACCCTGAGGAGTAAAATCTGTTGAGCTGAAATAGTATGTGATGTTCTTCCGTTTGAAAAGAGATTTTTAGGATTTTTCATTATACATTATAGCCTATAGATTTAAAAATCTTTTTAAACTGTAAAAGCTTTTTAAATATAAAACTTCACTTCACATGCAAACAAAGCTTGAACTAGCCCCTAAGCTACATTTTTATCACTGGCTCTGATACCAAATCTCATTACTGAAGCTGACTTCAAGTACGGAGGAGAGCTATTCATGGTTTGGAATAAAATAACCAGCGAAATGATATGTTCATAGTGCTGCATTTTGGCACTATGCAAATGTGAATGCAAAATTAAAATAGGCTTGGGGAAAAACCTTAATTTTTTTTTTCCTGAACACTTTATTCTGCATGTGCTTATGACATCATGACTTCTAAACTGGCAGTATATTGACACTATTCTCTAGGATGTAAGTTAGATGGGATACTTAAATTGTTTGCCTTTTGCTTCTCTCTTAACTGCATTTTGAACATTAGAGTGTGCGCTAGAAGAGGAAAATGAAATATACAGTGGTTTTCTTTTTTTATCATGTTTACGAAAAGGATATATAAATCCAGCTGTGGTTTTTAGATTTTAATGTGATGTGTAGACTATCACCTTTTCCTTGCTTAGAGTAAAACCTGATATTGAGACCTTGTTCACAGTAGCAAACTCAATTACTTTGAGTTGGAATGGAACTGTGTAGCATTTGAAACTGTGGTAAAATTCCCTTTGTATTGTGTTAAAACTGGCAGATTTTCTTAACTCTAGCAATAATGTCCACCCATTTTGCTTTCATCATTAAAAATATCCAATAGATCATTAGTGTGGTTCACAGTAGCAGCACAAAAAGCCAGGAGCAAATTCTACGTCTTTCACTTGTAGCTTTTTATCTAGGGCAGAGGGGGAAGTATGTGAACTGTAAAATTTTCTGCTGAATAATTCTTATCAAACTTCTTATGGCTTTACAAGTAGCTAGTTTAGTTCATTATGTAAATATCTCTTGGACTTCATATGAACAATGCTTTATCAGTTTAATTGCCCTCTTTTATGATAATCCATCTTATTTCATATTCACTGTATTGTACAGATTCAAGCTTTGTTTTCTATTTCTTGAGTATTTCAACTTGAAAATTAAAATTGTTTGTTCAAAAGTCCAGTAACTAAATTAACTGATGTTAAAAGTACCTAGTGCTTTAGGTTTAGGGTTTAGGCAGAGGACACTCCTACCCATTAGAAAGTACATTGCAAGCATCCTTAAAACTGTACTGGAAGTTACAAATGAACAAATAATACACGAATGTCTAAAATCATACTTCAGACTTTGTTTTGGACTTAGCTGAAGCTGTGTCTTTCCTGAAACAGGAAAGCCAGACTTTGTTTCAGTTTAATGCCTAGCTGGATATATCTAGTTGTACGGGTCTTTAAAAATACTGTATAGTTACTATTTTGTATAACTTAGGCTTTAAATAGATTGATTTTAAAATTGTAGTTCCTCCTGTTTTTTGCTTATGGTTATGGTCTTAAGGATATATTTTAAACAGTGGTCTAACCTGACAAAACTAACCTTAAGTGAGTTATCCATCAATCTTGTAAAGCAATTCTCAGACATTTCTCAATGAAGAATTAAAAATCAAAGATTATAAGATGGCATTCTACAAAAATAATAAATACTATTAGGAAAAGAAGTTTCATATTGTTTAAAATGAATAAGAGTCAGTGAAAAGATCAGTAAAAAGAAGGACAGTAGAAGTAATGGAATACTCATCACTTAAATAAATGATGAGTTAGAAATAACATTGTTTCCCATTAAATACTTCATTTTGTTTTATGCTGTGTCCTGGAGCAGTGGAGCCACCTGACCTCTTGGCATTGCTGTAATACAAATAGAAGTGTACAGGTAATGAATGAATAAATAATTGAGTATTCTTTTTCAGCTGCCAGTTGAAGCCAGGATAGAAGTGACTAAGAAGGCTATTAAGGCAGTCAAACATCTTTCTGAAAAATCAAGAAAAAAAACTTCAGATAATGATATGAAAGATGCTGAAAATCCGTCTGCTGTTTATGAAGAAACTCTGAATCACTTGCAACAATCTCTTGCTCATCTGGAAACACTCACTCACAGTTTTATCACTTATTTGAAAAGCAGCGAACAGGTAATGATTACTGATCAAGTGCTTGCTTTGAGTGTTACCATGACTAGCAATGATAGACATCAGTCTTCTGTCATATTTTATTAATGTTTTATACCTTCAGTTTTGTTGACCTGGGTTTTGAAAATTCACTTCCATCAATCTTCTTTTTCTCAGTATATGTTAATTCCTAGCAGAAAGGAAGACTGATATAGCCCTGTAAATAAGGATTACACTGATTACTGTTCCAAAAATTATCTATTCACAGGATACACTACAGAAGTATGGCTATTTATATGATTTGTCAAGGTCAGAGAAAGAAAAAATCCATGAGCAAGCAGTAGCCATGTGTATAGATGGTCAGCCCCTGGACATGGTGCAGCAGCTGTTACAAGTGGCTGTTGGAGATCTAGCCCTTTCTCCCCAGGATATTGTCCAATGTGCTATTAAAAAAATTGTAGGTATATTAAGGTAAGCACACTTCCTTAATTAAGCCCAAAAGTCTTCTGCGTTTTTGGAGGGGTTTTTTTTGGTTGGTTGGGTTGTGTTGGTGTCTTGGTTTATTGTGGTTTTAGTTGGTTGGTTTGTTTTGTTTATTTGTAGTGAGTACTTGTTTTCTTTTAATGTCTGGATTTTTGAGAAAATTAATCAGTAACAGGAGAGTTCTTTGATTATCCTTCTGTTTACCTGTAATAGCATATTAAGTTACATTTTTCTGTGTTTGGGAAGCCTGAGCAATTTAAACAAAGTAAGACAGACCTTACCCTGTTCACTGGTGCTTTTTAGTTAAAAACATTGGCATTACAGTGTTGTTCCATTATGTGTACGTGCCCTTGTGAATTTTTGTAAAATTTACAACAGCAAATAATTCTTCCTTCTTAAACAGAGTTAAAAGGCACGTTTGTTGGAAATGGCAGCCATTTGGGCAGCAGAGGCCTAGCGATGGCTTCTTCCACAACAGTGTGTCCTACCAGAAGTCATACAATTTCCATCTTTGGAATAACTTGCTGAGCCTTTTCTGGGAGCTGTTTTTTTGTGCTGGTTGGTTTGGTTCATTAGAAATATTTTTTTCCCCCTCATTTTTTAAGGGGGTGGAGAGAAGCAGGGGAGGATAATTTTATATCATCCATTATCAATTGAACAGATACTTCTCATTTAACTATTCATACAAAACTCTCTTTTGAAGTATTTCTGTTCCAAAGAGATACACGCAACACGTATGAAAGAGTATTCTGCTGCTAGATGGCTGCTAAACACTGTTTAGCACTTCTAAGACCAGTTTATATAGATGAAACTTTAAGAATTTTTCCCATTGTTCTGCATGCAGAAAAATTAAATGGGAAGGATGATTTGAATGCACACACCAGGAATTGGAAAACAAGTCTAGCATGGAAAATTTTGTATGGCTCTACTTTTTCTTTAGCATATGTGTGTGTATTACAGCAGATTGAAGTGCCACAGATGAAAAGAAGGCAGCCTGTCAAATTGTTTGCAGTCCTCTTTGGCAGAAAATTGATTTCTCCTGTCACTCAGTTTAAGAGTGTTCACAGCATCCTCAGTGATGATAGAGCTTTTGCACAGCAACATAAGTAATATTGTCTTTCTTGTCTCGATTCGTCCATTTGAAGAAGAATAATTTGGCTTTAGATAATAACTGTCCTGCTGTTTCTGACTAGCAGTGTGATGCATCTGGATATAAAGCTCACAAAGTCCAGTTATTTTGACTATAATGAGTCTCGTTAACATGCAGAGTATGAGAAACCTATCAGAATTCTCCTTTCACTCTGCTTCTTATCAACACTTTTCTGTGAACTGAATTATTTGTTCTTTATATGCATTGCAAGGCTGGAATGGCTGTAAAATGATTTAAAGTTCTGCGACAGTGACCATCTCCAGCAACTCCTATGCAGCACTTCACTGGAAAGAAGGGAATGACTGTCGTGTAGAGAAAACTGCAGTGGCAGAGGTGGAAAAATGAGTTGGAAGTCTCAATTAAAATGATTTGGTGTGTGATACGACCTAATGTGGTCACTAGAAATATTTCATTCCCATTCCCTTGCCTTTTTGGGGAGAAGAAGGGAAGGATAATTTCATATCATTCTGCAATTGCAGAAGTAGTCTTGCCAGTGTACCTGGAAAAGCAGAGTTCTACTCAGTAAGTGCAGCATTTCAAGGGAAAACCTTCCAGGTTTATTTACTGGAGCTTTGATGTGTTACACAGTGTGGTTATGTGGTTACTTTATACAGTAGTTTTGAAAGAGATTTTGTTGGAAAATTCCTTCTTTGACAGTTAACCTTCAGAGTAGCAGTGGTAAGGCTGTAGCACGGAACTTGGATTTTCTGTAGCTGTGGTGATAAGGAATGCAATTAAGGTATTGCAAACACAAGTGAAAGAGGTTTTTATGGATGTGAAAAATTATGGTAGTGTCAGTGATTTGCCTGAAAATTAAGCATCAGTCCACCACTTCTGTGACTGAAAATATGCATCCTTTTCTTTCAGTTGCATTAACTGCAACTGCCCTTCAAACACAGTAAAATATCTTTTGTTGTTAGTATATATAGTCACTGTTGCAGAAGAGCCATCCAGAAAGTAATGTCTTTATGAAAGCTTATTTAACTTTTTGGCTTCATTATTCAGCAGTGTGTGATACGACAGGCTTAACAATTTTGATACTTTCTCAGAAACAGACTTCTTGTTAAATATAACATAGTTATTTGCCTAATATCAGGATTTTGTAATTTGTAGATTTATAAATTGCAAAATTGTAATTTTAAGTGAAGCATTGTCCTCCAGTTCTTTTAACTAGTTTTGCCTCCCTTTGCTCTCTAGTTCTGGCATACAACATTCAAAATAGAAACTCTTGCATTGGTATGTGTAAAAACTCTCCAGCAGAACATATTTACATACTTTACATGACTTACGTATTGGGCACTTCCTTGTTTGCTTGTGGAAACAGCTACTATAAATAAAAAACAGTTTCATCTTTAATAGAAATTATGAACTTCTAGGAAACAAAACAAAATATTTTAACAACTATGGTTGTCTGATAAGTTTTACCTAAGGATTTAATTCCATGGCTAAGATTGCTCCCATGATGGATAGCAAACATTCCATGATCCATGACTGTTGGCATGTCCATGGTTGGTCAGTCAGGAAAGACAAGTTTGTATGTTGAAAACATTATGGTCTCCTTCATTTGCTGCTCCTAGAGTTCTTTTAGGTGTCCACAGAGATATAATGTTTCATGAAATTTTGGAAGTATTCACCAGACAGTGAGCAGGAATGGTTTGGTGAAATTTTGAGTTTCTTGTTCAATGCCCAGTGTTTTGTGAAGAAGGTAAACCCAGCTTTGTTAGAAAGAGTAGCTAACTTAAAAGGGGAAAAAAAAAAGTCAGATTTTTTAATTGCCTCATCTCATTTGAGCAGCAGTTGTACAGAGTAATTTTGTAACTTGTGTATATTGATTTTGTGGTATTTTAGATTGAAATGATGGTTTGCCATTAAGACTTCTTTCCTCATCTTTGAGTGATCACACCATCAGTATGTTATTTCCTTATTTTTCCCATGTTTAAATATGACAAAGCACAATCAAAAAGAGGAAAATAAAGCCGGAGTATTTTCCATGAGTACAGCAATTAGGTTAAAAAATTTAGATGAAGTTAATTTATTCTCCTTTCAAGCGTTCTTTGTACTTTATTCTGTTTGAGGAATGTGATTAAATATGCATTACTTTTTCTGATGCTGAACTGAAATAAAAATAAGCCTTTATCAGTGTAATTACACCATGCTCATACCTAGGAGTTTTGAGGTGAACACTGAATCCTGTTCTGTTGTTTAAAACATGCATAAAATAGCATATAATCTGTGTGGAAGACTAATCCTTCATTAATTATATTTGCTTCTCTTAGTAGCTGCTTATTTTTAATCAATTATTAAGAAAAGAACAAGGCAACAATGTGTGGAAACTTGACAGGGTTATTTGTCTCAAGAGCTGTCATCTCTTTTTAGTTTCTCTAACCATTAGGCAGGAAAGGCATTATTAAGCTTAAAAATTGCTAGCTTTCAGTCTTTCTAGATTTTTAAAATACTTCATTATTCTAGATAACCGTAGCTTATTGCTTGAATTAACCTTTTTTCTCCTTTCCTTCTGCTTAGTAGAGCACACCTATCTGTGTCTGAAAAACTCGAAGCTTTCTGTAAATATTCATACATCTGTTGTTCTTGAGAACTGGCTTCACAGATGTATTGTCAGAAACAGTGATTTCTTTTTCGTTTTCAGAAATGCCCATTAGCTTTTGCAGATACATTTCTTTTGACCCTTTTTTTGTTTGTTTGTTTTGGGTTTGGGTTTGTGCTTGATTTGTTTTGTTTGTTTTGGTTGTTTGTTTAGATTTTTTGTTTTCATTTTGGTTTTTTTGTTTTGTTTCTTGAGGAGCTCAGAGCCTGGTTGTGACAGGAGCTATCAACTTTCATTTCTGATTAGAGAGATGAAGGTTTTTTGAAGAGCAGGGACTAGGACTGTCCAGAACAGAATTGAGGATACCCAAAATGTAAGGTTTGCTGGTTGGTCTCCTTTGATATGGTAGTTCTTTAAGTACAAAGATAATTTAGTGTAAGTAGAGCAGTAAGGACTGAATTGCTATATGTTGTGCAATCATGTAAGAGTTTGGGTTGGATGGGACCTTTAAAGGTTATCTTGAGCAACACCCCCTGAAATGAGCAGGGACATGTTCACTGAGATCAGGTCACTCAGAGCCCAACCAATCTGGCATTCAGTGTTTCCAGGAAAGGGGCATCCACCACCTCTCTGGACAACCTGTGCCAGTGTCTCACCAGCCTCATTATAAAAAGAATTTCTTCCTTTTATGTAGTCTGACTTGACCCTCACATCTGTCACCATTTTGCTTATAATCCCCCTATAAGTATTGTAGGGCTGCAAGTGTCCTGGTTTTTTGTGTTTTAATAGTCATTCTCTTCCTAGTGTGCAAATTTTGTAAGTATTCTAGTTTCCTTTTGATATGCCATGTTAATGCCCTTTGTAGATGTCTTTTTATTATAAACTTAATTGAAAAAAGGGCACCCAAAAAATGGAAAATTTAAATCTGACCTGTAAGCAAATCACTAACAAAGTGGCTTATAAAAAGAGCACTAACGAAGTGCCTTATATCTATCTTCAATCTAGGGACATGTAATAAATTTTTTTCGCTTTTCTATGTTTTTAAAGAAAATTGAAACCATCTCCTAATGCTTGTAGTACCCAGTTACATAAAATGATCATTTGAATACTGCTTTGCTTTTTAACATTTCCACACTTCTGCCCTAAATAAGTATTTTTTTTTCTCCTAAACAGAGCATTCAATTCTGTTATGTCTCCTTTTCTGGGAAAATACACTCGTTTTTTTCTTCTGAGAATGAATTTTTTGTTGGGTATTTTGGTGAAAATGGATTTTATGTTTTGGAGACATATCATGTCTCTGGGAGTTAAAAATCCTGAATATTTCTATACTGCTCTGTACTATAAATTATAATTTAATTGTTTCCAGATACTCTGAAGATGTTTAGGAAAATATCTAGATTTAAGCTTGACTCTTAAAAAAGTTGTTTAGCTGCCCGATGGTGGTATTGGTAGTAATCATATGTACAGTATCTTTTGAGAAAAAGAACAGTGGTAGCAATCCTTCTATTTTAAACTTAGGAGTGCAATATAGTAATACTAAATTAGTATGCTAAGTTTTAATCATGCAACAAATCATCTTGCATCTGTTCTGAATAGAGTCATACACTGATTTTAAATCTAGTGTTGTTCACTGGAGTACTGGCTACTTATTAAGATAAAAATAGGAAAGATGAAAATTCTGAATGCAGGAAGACATTATAAGTTATAAATATTTAGGTCTCTATGCCATGTGATATAATCATTGTTTAGGAAATACGTTTATCTTACTGATGTAATAAATTACAAAATTGTAAATATTCTCTAACTGTTGACAAAAAAAATTGGAATATCATGATTGTTTTACTGTCAGCTGTGGAGTATTTTGGCTTTAGTAGAACAGTTAAAGTAGTCAGGGTATGTGTTATTGGTAAGAGCAGATCTAGGAACAGGCTGACATTTTTAGTAGCAGAAGAACTTTGATATGGTGATGAACTATAGAGAAAATACACTTTTTCTCTGGGTGTTTTGATTCATCTGTAGTCAGATAACTTGGGAACTATTTGCCTTTTTTTCTCTTTCTTTAATGCAGCCTTGACAAACTAAGACAGGCAAAGCTGTTGTTTTTGCAGTTCATCCAGGCATCATTGCCACTGCAGTGGTTTCCGTGGGGAGAGACACTGTGTGTTTTGTTGGAGTGCTAGGGCAAAATCTCTCACTCTCAGCACCAAGTCTGTTTTATGGAAAACCTTAGCTGAAAATGTCACTTCCATTGAGTTATGAGCAAAGCTTGCTTTCCTACCAGAGTGGTTTTCGGTTGTTTGTTTATTTCTTTTTTCACTCAATTTTTGCAACCTTTTGGCTTGCAGAAGAAAACTGTGTTTTAACTGAAGCCTCTGAGGGGAGTGATGAACATTTTTCTATTCCTACTTGTGCACAGTGGCTGCTGTTCTGTGGTGGCTTGACCCCAGTGAAATCAGCAGATAGGATGCTGCTGGCTCAGGTTGCAGTCAAGCTGATTTAAGCGAACAGGGATACAGCAGGATGATGCAGAAGGAAAAGATGGTGACATTTATATATTACTTTAAGTCTGTTTAGTTCATGTTGATCTTTAAGCTAGTGAGATTACATGTTAATATTTTGCTGACCTAATCTGTGTTAGAAGCACTAAACTTCAACTATTCTTTTCCTTTCACGTTTCATTTAAGTGTTTTAGAATTTTTTCCCACTCTTTCCGTGTTGCTTTTTGCACTACTCTGGCATAAAAATAAAGGTACTAGTTAAGAAGTGAAAATGGAAAATTGTTATAATTATTGAACAATTCATATAAATCCTACAGGTGCATAAAATGAGATACAATATTAAGGACCATTTTAATGGTAAATTTGTTTTCCCTTGATAGTGGGAATGGTGACTCATCTACAACAGAGAAGGATCCACTTGTAATCCTAGAAGGTATAATTTCTGCAGTGCATGCAAGCGTTGAAAAAGGGTAAGAGCTTCCTCTGTGGATTCTTTGGGTAGGACTTTGAAAGATGCTTCTCATGAAAGCTTTGAAGGTACAATACTGAATATGAATGATTTTTCTTCATGGATATATATCATGGGTTTGCACTTAATTTTCTAAGACTTTATTCTGGAACGGGCTATCATTTTTCAGGTTCAAAATCTGAGCCCTGACAGAAGCCTTTACTTGAATATTTGGAAGAAAGCACTGAATGTAAAATTTAGATAACTATGTATTATAGTGAATTGAGAAAATGGTTTTTCAGCTGTGACTACTGCAGATTGTATATCTTACCAGGAGTCTGCCACTGCTTTTGTTTCAGTTTAGTTGAAAAATTGCAAATAATAATGATTCACTTTCAGATACCTGAATTTAGGTATCTAAATTTGTCAATATTTGAAAGATGTATTGCAGAAACAAATTTCACAAATGCTGTATAATGCTTCACCATGTTTATTCCCCTCTTTTGGGAATGTCCTTATTTCAGATCACGTAATGGCCTGTATGTCTCACTGACATTTTCCATTTCATTCCCAGTAAAGACAATGAAGAAACAAAAAAAATCAGCCTTTTACCCAAGTGTGCAAACTACAAATTCATATATAATCATGATAATAGAAACCCATACTCTCTGGTAGCCACACTGTTACACTACTTTTTTGAGGCTGTTCCAGTGACATTAAATTAGTTGAGTGTTGGATATGAAAGTAGACTGAATTGATATAAAAATTTGCAGTAAATATAATTTGCAGTGTTCTGAGATACTATGGATGAGTTGGTACTCTTTTATTATGAGAAGCACCTTCTGGAGTCTTTTATTTGTATACTGCATCAACATTTAACTGCTGAAACAATAAGCTGAAGTAAAAGTAATTATGATTACAAGAGATTGTTTCTATTCCTTTAAATACTTATTTATTACCTTAAACCTCAGCTACTCAATTTAAAAACAGAAATCTTTTCCTCAGGAAAATATATATGAACATCAAGTGCAAGCTTTACAAACTCTTGAAATATTCCAGCAGGTCCTTTTAATTCCCAGACTTTTAATTTACAGTTTGAATGCCACCTGTTTGGCAAAGGCATGTCTAATTCAGCTGGAGTACTGGGCTAACAGCATCATTCAGACAGTATAAATTTAAGTAAAATTTAAATCCTTGTTATATGAAAACCTAAGATGTCAATGTTTATTATTTCAGAGCTGCAGGACAGGTTAAATTGGTGTTTTCTGTCTCATATTACTTTCCTGTCTGTCTTGTTAAGACAAATAAGGGAGCATTAGTTGCAAGTCACAATCCACCAGGAACCACTTGCTTGGCTTCTTTCTTTTTCTTAAGAAAAAAGTTAGCTTGAGTTTAAAATATTACTAAAAGATAGAATAGCATTTACTGATTTGGTACCTGTTAGTTTATACCTCCAATGGACATAACAGATTATTCTGTCTCCAGCTGTGAACTGGTTGGTCAGTTCATGGTGATCTGTGTCCTGTGAATGCTTCCACACAGTTAGAATGCGTTTGATGTAATACACTTTCTGAATCAAATGATATCATTAAAAGAACAGAACAAACAAAATAAACAAAATCGGACCCCAAAGCTTAGGGTTTTGAACATCTCTGTTTTTTACTGTCTAAGGATTATGGACATTTTGCAACCATTATCATACTAAGAACTTAGAGTGATCAATGGCTAGAGATGGTACAGAACAAAATTAAAAGATATGGCTAGAGCTACAATTGGGAGAAAATAATTTGTATATGTGGAGTGGAAAGAAGGGACTTGTAAAGAAAGAGAATGCAGGGTGACAATATGAATAAGCAGCTATAGAAGTGTCATACTTAAAATGCAAGCGTTCAAGCTGGTTTTCCATAAACTTGGATGGTGTGGAAGTGCAAGCATCAGTCAGGCCCAGACACCATGAAAGACTTGGATTTCCAGGTGCTGAAACCCAGCACCATTGTATGGTACCAAGGAAGTTTGTGGGAGAATATGTACCTGTACAGATGGATTCCTATTTGTTATTTGAAGTTCAGAAAAAGTTTTTGCACCACACAGCTTTGGGCTCCTGACTTACAAGGGCCGGTTCCCCTGCAGCCTCCCAGAGGTCAGATCTTCCATTTCCTGGTGTTACGTATTTCTTACGTATTGCATCTGCTTGTTAAGTTTTAAAAATGCATGTATTATTTTCATTAGGACTATTACCAGAAACTGTTTAATGCAGTATTGTTTAATTACAGGGAGAAAATAGTTTCTTCAGATGACCTTCTGGAGTGGTTGAGACCTTTCTGTGGTGATGACTCCCTAGCAGTGAAGCCTCGCATCAGGGTATTGCAAGTTCTGGAGCAAGCCTTTCATCTCAGTGATGAGGACAGCAAGCTACTTGTGTACTTCAGAACACAAGCTGTTCTCAGAGCTTGCTGGCCTGAAACAAAGGTATTAATACTGATTGCTCTAAATTATAGCATTAGATTGTCTTTATGTGAGGATCACATAATGAAATGCTGGTCTGCAGTATATGGTTGTGATGCATCCTGTTGTCTGGAAACTAATCCTACTCTCCGTTTTAAATCAAGTTCCTGATACATTCTGATTCTTTGAAAAACAAAGTCACATAAAGGTACAAGACTTCTCTGATTTTTGTTTAGGGCCAGGAGTACAAAATACTGAACTTGATTGAGCAGTAATGATATTCCTTCATGTCAAGCATTGACTTCGAAGTTTTTGTACCTTCTTTCTTTTGTGACCATTTTTTCCTGTCAGTTTCCTGCCTTCCCTCTTTATCTTCCACTTGGTGTCACATTATACTAAGAATTAGAATGATAATTACTGGCCACTTACTTCTTTTCTTGGGCCTTTAAATATTACTTCATGAATATGTATCAGTTTTGAAATCACATGAGTAGCACTTGCTGCATTTAGAATTGTTCAGAAGCAGAGTTACTTTCTGTTCATTTTCTAAGTGCCTCCCCCCATGCCAAGACCTTACAGAACGAAAATAGAATATTTCTAATAGTTCCCAAAAAAAAATCTATGCACAAACCCACTTTATATTCATATAAAACAAAAGCAATATCTCAGTTTTGACTCACTGTGCTAAATTCATCCAAGGGAACAATCCTAATAAAAATCTTAAAGAGAAAAGAAAGTACTTATCTCTTGGTTTCTTTAGAAATTACTTTTTCTCTTGTATTCACAGTAATACCAGCATTTAACTCCTCAACTGCTATTCAGGTGTCTGTGATTGGATTCCTCATTTTCAGTTCAATCCTTTGTCACTGTTTGTGTTGCCTGTGACCTGCTTTCCAATTCAAAATCATTTCCAATTCTAAAACATTCAACTAGAGTATATCTTAAGAAAAAAGGTTACAGCTGGATAATAGTTTTCAGCCATGTTTGTAGAAGACAGAAAAGGAAACTGTATTTGACAGAAACCTTATGAGAGTCATTACACTGGTGATTTTATCTTAAATATTTATCAAACTTTTATTTTCTCCCATAATAGGATCTAATGTCAAAATGTATGTAAGTTTAAAAAAAATAAATACACACCCATTTGGTTACAAAAACAAATTTTAGGATTTAATTAAATGCATTTCATATGCTGCTGGCTCATGTGTAGCTCACTGCCCACCAGAACCCCCAAGGCCCCCTCAGCAGACCTGAGACAGCCACACCTGTGCTGTCCCCACCTGTGCCCTTCCAGGTACAGCACAGCTGTTAAACCTTGTGCAATTTCTGCTGGCCCAGTCTTCAGCCTGTTTAGGCTTCTCCATATAATCAGTCCATTTCTGTTTCCTAAAGGGAATTTTAAAACGTAGTTTCAAGCAGGAAAACCTGCTTTTCTTTTTGTGAGGGAAGAAGTTTGGACTGTGCATAAGCAACAGTTCATCTGCTCATAACACGGAGTTGCTGATAACTTCAGCGCTTTACGCATTTGCTCATGAGTAAGCAAGTAGTACAAGAAGATGTATAATAAAGCTTGAATAATGCACCAGATAAGCTCAAACCTTTCAGAGATAATTGTAGGAAAATATGTACTCAACACCATAATACTAAGTTCTCTGTATATAGTGTTTATTTTTCAGCTGAGTGTAGAAACAGCTTTCATATTTAACAATAGTGAAAGCTGTGCTTATATGTATATACATAAAATCATTGTTATGCACCCCAATTTCTGCTACAGAGTGCAATTATAAAGTCCTATTTGAATATATTAAAAATTATTCTCATTTTCATGTCAGCTCAAGCTCAGTGTGATTGATAAGAACCCTTTGTTTTCTTTGAATATTTTGTGCTAGGTAACTAATGTGTTATTTAGACAGAAACGTCATGTTGGTTTGTCCATTCAATACCTGTCACTGAAATTCAAAGTTCTTCACAAATGTCTGAGAAAATAAATGAGTCTTAGATGTAGACTATTTATTTTGGCTTCTTTTCCTCTTTTAGTCAGCTGATGTCAAATGCTAGTCTGCAAGGGGATACTAGAAAAGCAAGTGATGGCCTTGTTTGAGTATTAAGTTTGTATATATTGTGAATTAACAAAGAGGGAAAATATCATAAAACAGCAGATTGAAAACTTCCCAGTCCTTTATGGTATGTTAGTGGAACAAGAACACTGCAGAAGTCAGTACTTACATGGCTGCTGAAAAGCAAAGAGAGAGATTTGTATATAAGCTTTGTTAGAGCATTAGGATTAAGACACAATTTTCTCGTGCAAGTTCACGCTTCAAGTGCAAAGACCTTTAAAAGCAACGCTATTTTACAGAAAAGGGTATTAAAGCACAGCTTAAAAGTTTGATCAGGTTGTTGGGTAATCCTGGATGAAGAAATAGACAGGAGGAATCTCATCTTTCACAACGTCAGTCTGCGTGCCTTGGCTGTAGGCATCACTTTCTCTAGCATCACTACACCTTTATTAACTCAGTCGTCCTTTCTCATCCAGCAAAGCAGTTTAAAAAATCACATTTAAAATAAATGGGGAGGGACTGTGGGTTGAATACTGGTTTTAGATTTTAAAGGAATATGGGTTGTTAGTTTTCGGGGTTTTTAATGAACTTTTAAATTGCCAATACGTCAAAAATGTATTCATTATCTTGCTTCCAGATTGTTATATCATTACTTGCTTGGCATTTCTTACATGCTTTTAGGGGATCCCTCTTTTCTTATACCATTCCTTGGCACAAAAAGGGACAGCAGATATTATAAACTATGAATGTGGGTTTCTATTGAATAAAGATAATTTTAATGATATTGCACTGTTCAATTACCAGAAAATGTGTGAAAGCCACCCTCAGTGTGTCTACTAATCCTCTTAGGCAGACTTTGCATACATCAAGGAGGGACTTAATATTTAATTATGCTCTAGGTGCTGTAAGTAGTGGTCCCACAAATCAATGTGCTGGGAAGCAGGCCAGCTCTTACAAAATTAAAAATGTACTTTATGGAAGCAGCTACCTATCAAACACTCAGAAACACAGTGATTTCCAGTTCTCTAATGATTAGTTAACAAAATTAAAAATTCAGGGGTCCTCATTTTTCAAAGGCTTGAGAGTCTTTAATTCACATTCCAGTAGCGTCCCACGCTATGGAGGAGGAAGAAGTATGCCTTGTTTTAATCCCCTTGATGAATTTTATCTAAGCTCTTCAGGTTCTGTAATTTTCTAGTTAACTGGTGCATGAAAAATATGGGTCAAAAAACTGACTTCTTATATATTAAAAAATGTTGGAGGGGGAAGAAAGGCATAGTTTAGAATGTTGGTATCAAAATGCTGGTATCAAAATTTATCTTTATTCATCTAAAATGGGAAATCTATTTCTTTCCAAATAATATATATAGTCTGTAATGACTCAGAGCAGTGTCTAACCAGCCTAAAGGCTCAGCTGACAGGTTATGTGTGTGTGTCTGTAGTTGTTCAGCTCAATGACCAGTTACAAGGCATAGTTTACAGAAGTGAGTTTGGGTTAGCCCCAGGAAGTTACAGTGGCACTAGAAAGCTTCTGTAAGCAAACCAAAGCTTAGTTTAAGATAGGAAGTTATTAATTGTGAAGCTTCTATAAGACACACCTTTTCTTAAAAGGATTGTTTCATTATTATGCAAATGCAAAATGTAATTACTACCTGCATTCCACTTAAATGCAAATAGCTTTGTCATTTAGAGAAGGTAATCTCATTTAGCCTTCCTCCTCTTATTGTTATATTTTTTTCATGGTTGTGGGGTATAGAGAGCCGCTGAGGGCTAAATGTTTTTTACAAATGGAAGGGATGTCTGTTAAGGATTTAAAATTGTAACTTTGGGCACTTGCCTTATTTATTTTTTTCCTAAAGTTTAGCTTTGAAAAATTGACAGATTAATTTGTGTTGTATGTATGGGATGTGCACAACGCATTTTCCTTCCTTCATATACGCAATTCCTGTGTGCCATGCAAACTTGCGTCTCAGCAACCTTAGAAATACATTGACTTCTGAGAACTTGGGGGCGACTGGCAAGGCTTCATTGCTGCTTTGTTCCTCTTTTCCCTGTTAATGAAAAATGTGTAGCTGTTCACATGGTGTTTCTTCATACAACTTCGTCAAGAACGGTCTCAATGGGAGTGTCAACGTCCAGTGCTTTTCAGCTTTTTCCCATTGCCTCTAATCATGTCAGAGATTTAAACATGAGAAGTCATTTTGCTGACACCATTTATCAGGTAACAATGACCTGCATTTAGCTTGATCTGGCAAAATACAAGTGAAGGAGCTGTATCTGTTTCATCCTCAGCCATCTTTTATTTGTGAAAAATGCATAATTAGAAGAAAGATTTATGTTCCTATCAACTCTGAGTAAATTTGTTATGACATTGTTTATAATTCTAGAGACATTGTTTCTCCGTGGGTAATGCATAAAAATTAAGCTTAAGAAATTTAATTTAAGTTTTAATTAATATTTTAAAACACTAATTTCCATTCCTTGAAGATGCAATTTATCCGTATGAAAACATGTAAAATGTATTTTTTCTGGGAACATAAATTGTAGCATGTATGATTAATTAAATACTTAAAGATGCAAATGAAATATTTTCCATTAACTACACAAGTAAAGCAGGTAAGACAAAGTGGAGAGAAAAGCAGTGTAGCTTGAGTGCACACAAGTTTTGAACGTGAGCCCTGGGCACTGCAGTTCTCTGTGACCAGGAGCAGTTTCTTCAAAGGAAGGTAAGAATGCTCTGGAGTAGATTCATGGGGGATCATCCACTTTCTCTAATAGGTCTTTTGTAATGAAGGTGTAAGTGCAGAATGGTTGAAACAGTGCATTCTCAGCTTTGATCTCAGTTTCAGAAAAATTAAGAGCTCCTTAGCGATGTAATCAGACTGCTGTTATGTTTCAAAGAAATAGGCGGATAAGCTGTGCTTCAGCCTTGGGTATCTCATGCTAAATTTTCAGCATTGTTACACACTGTGTGTCATTGAGCACAAAATATTCTGGAACTTGGTGAAGGAGGGATGCCCTCCAGAGGGACCTGGACAAGCTCAAAAAGTGGGCCCATGGGAATCTCATGAGCTTCAAAAAGATCACATGTTGGTGCAGCACCTGGGTCAGAGCAGTCCCCGGTATCAATGCAGGCTGGGGCTGAACAGATCCAGAGCAGCCCTGCCCAGAAGGATTTGGGGTTGCTGGTGGATGAAGGGCTGTACATGACCCAGCCATGTGCCCTTGCAGCCTAAAAAGCCAAATGTGTCCTGGGCTGCATGCAAAGCCCCGTGGGCAGCAGGGGAGGGAGGGGATTCTGCCCTTTCTCTCTGCTCTGCTCTGCTCTGCTCTGGTGAGACCCCACCTGCAGTGCTGCATCAGCTCTGGGGTCCCAGCACAGGAAGGACATGGACCTGTTGGAGCCAGGCCAGAGGAGGCCAGTCCAAGATGATTTGAGGGATGGAGCACCTCTCCTGTAGGGGAAGGGCTGAGAGAGTTGGGATTGTTCAGCCTGGAAAAGAGAAGGCTTTGGAGTGACCTAAATGTGGTCTTCCAGTACCTGAAAAGAGCCTACCGAAATGATAGAGAGAGGCTCTTTACAAGAACCTGTAGTGACAGGACAAGGGGAATGACTTCAAACTGGAAGAGAGTGGAATCCCCTTGTTGTAGGAAAAAAAATCTCTACTGTGAGGGTGGTGAGGCACTGGAACAGGCTCCACATAGAAGTTGTGGATGCCCCATCCCTGGGAGTATTTCAAGACCAGGTTGGATGGGGCTTTGAGCAGCATGGTCTAGTGGAAGGTGTTGGAACTGGATGATCTCTAAGGGCCCTTCCAACCATTCGGTGATTCTATGATTTAACCTCTTGATGTGATTTGTTAGGTGATGTTGTTCTGTGTTTTGTAGGATATTAAAATCCAGAAAATTAAATTCTCTATTTACTACAGTTTTCCCCTTATTCTGTTGTTTAAGTAACCAATTCCAGTCATGCCACCTCTTCTACATCATTTTCTCTCTGTAACTATCTGTTCTGCTGTCTCAGAGTCCACTGTGGTATGTAGTATACCTCCTGAAAAGGTTTATTGGAGAAGTGAATTTGCTGTCCTTGTGGAAATTAACCGTCCATGCTTATGCATCCTAACACCTTGATTGCTCTTTTGACTTCATCTGTACATCAGACAGAGCTCTCAGGATTTCATTCAGTGAGGCTCTGGTTACTGTTTTGACTTGATTAGTCTAATTCAGCATATTTTTAATGAAGTAGTTTTACTATTGTTACATTTTATTTGCTAGTCATTTACTTACCCCAGACTCTTTTTTTTTTTTTTTAGTCAATTGGAGGTTTCTTTCCACATAAGCTAGCCTTGGCAATCATTTGTCTGCATTTTTGTCTGTTCAATACTTGCAGTCTCCCCAAAACATAGTTAATGTAAGCAAGGAAGCAGCCATAAACCCATGAGAAATTCTGCTTTTTACCTTTATTATTTGATCATGAAATGGGGGCTTTTTGTTTGAATTTTTGGGTTTTTTCCTGTTAGCAGATCAAGTTCTTCAGCAATTTCTAGTCAGGAATGTTTTTTAAGCCCGTTGAAAATATAAGTAAATTGTAAAACTGGTTTTCTTTAGTCATTAATATGTTAGTATCTTAAATGAGTATTTTTTGTTAATAGCCATGACAGTAGATGCTATCCTTTTTTCCAAGCAGTTTTCTATCAACCATCATGCTAGTTGACAATTCTTATTTAGAGTTCTGTAAATTCTGTACCATCTGATGGGCCCCGCTCTGGTATTCTTAAAATAGTTCTTACTTTATAGTAAATTATGGTATTTTGTGTTGATTGAAAGAGTGAGGGGTTCTTTTTTTACATTGCTGCTATTGTTTACCCAGGGACCCAGTTCTCGTGACTGTGACTGTCAGGATGTTAACGACACCAAATCAAAAAGAAAACCACCAATTGCAGTGCTTATGTAATGCCAGTTGGTGTGACAGATGCATGATGCTGCCTACCATATTCTGAATATTTTTATGGCTGCAACAGAACTACTAATTTATTTCAGTTTTTACAGTTTAAATAATTTTGTGATAACCATCCACCTGGTATTTTAATTGCTCCTAATCTAGGTCATAAATATGGATAAACAATGAAGGAATTTTTCATTTAAAAATCTGCCTTTCCTCTTTTTAACTGAAAAGAGTAGTACTGAAATATTATTTAAAATTGGAATTGACATCAACAAACTCTTTTTCCTATAAGAGTATCTTAGTTTATTGTCAGTTTTTCTTTTTGGAAATGTATCTTTGACTTTGCTAGTTTTGCCTATCTGCAGAAAGATATTTTGGAAATACTAATTTTGATAAGATTTCATTTACGTGTAAACAGCTTTTAAAATAACTTTGCCTTATTAGCAAGAATTGCAGGCTTTGATTATCAAGATAGCAGTTTTACATTGGGGTGAATACTGGGAGCTTGTGGATGCACTGCTGCTTGATGGTAGTGATGATCAGAAGGGTGAATTGAGGAGCCACTTGTGTATGGTGTGGAGGGAAATGGCTGATGCTGATTTAACAGTTTAAGCTTAAAAGTAGTATTTAAAGATTAAAATCTTGACATTTCTAGGCTGTATCATCCAATGCTGTTGTCTGCTCTAAATGTTAGAATATCTGTATAATATATAAATTCTGAAATATGAAACAGTGGTTAGTAGCTGGTGCATACACAGATTACTTAACATTTGTGTGAGTCCCTCATGTTGCCCAGGTGTTAGTTTTAGCCATACAGGGATCCAAATTTTTACCTATTAACTCTCACCTAGTCAATATGCAATTTAAATTACGTGTGTGTTAGTCCTGTCTCTTTCAATTCCAGCTAGCTAGTTATAGAAGTGTTTCAAATGCATAACTTTTTTTCTTTATTTGCCCTTATCCTCTCTACCAATATCTATGTACAATCCTCAGAGGTTTTCTCTGTGCTGAAATGTATTTGCAGATTAGGACATAGTCTCCTGCAGAATACAAATGAATGGATTTTATTTTCTGCACGAGTTATTCATTTTTATGCATTAGGCAACACATTTGTGTTTATTGAATCTATATGCATTCCTTAGTGAGCTGCATATGAAGCAGATAAGGAATTAAACAATATATAAATCAAAAGAAAAAAGTTATTGGATATTTCTAAAAGAACTCAACATGTGGCTGCACCTTAGTTTAATTCGTCACCGGTAGGCTTCTTGTTGATTTGTTTTTTAACTTGAATCCCGTAACTTGCTTATCCTGTACACTGGCTTTAGTTTAAGCAGGATTTTACCTGTGAGATTATGTGCATCTCTTTCGTTTCTGCATGTAGCAGGCCTACGTATGTGCTCAGCACTCAGTAATAGTTTTAATATGTGAAGCCCAGCTCTCAGAAAAGTGCAAGAAGGCCTGACTTCAGAGTTCTTCCTCCTCTGGGATATAAGGCACAGGTTGTGAATGCTTAGTTTGTTCATGCAAAACCCTTGATTTCAGTTTTAATTTTGAATTAATTATTCTAAGATTGTAGTGTTGATAGCAGACACTTCCTTCTGTCAGACAGTGTTTGTGTCTTCCAGTCTAGGTCAGAGCAGCCCCTGACCACTGAGACCAATTCCTGGCCCTGCACAGGACACCCCAAGAATCACACCATGTGCCTGAGAGCATTGTCCAAGTGCTTCTTAAGCTCTGTCAGGCTGGTGCTGCGACCCCTTCCCTGGGGAGGTGTTCCAGTGCCCAACCACCCTCTGGGTGAAAAACCTTTTCCTGATATCCAACCTAAACCTCCCTGACACAGTATTTCGAATGTGGTTGGGTGTTTCTTTAAATTTTTGTTGGTTTTGCTGTGTTGTTGTTTGTAAGTGGATATTCCTTAATAATAAAGCTGTAGCTTTGCATTAACTGGGATAACTCCATAATCATAGCTCCAAAAATCTTCTTTCAAGGAGGGGAGTTTAATCTGCAGCACTGGTCCAGGCTACAAACTGGACCATGTTTTTGCTGTTGTGTTTTTTCATTAAACAAGAGCTGAATCCTGTTATTATACAGGAGCATTTTGTGAGGCCAGTGGAACTGTTTTTTAAAAGTCGGCATCTCTCATCTATGACTTACAACCACATTAAGTTTCCATATACCAAAATCCAAAATGGGTTGTAAGTAAAATTGTCAACATGTGAACTAGGGTAGATGGAGAGCGTAAGATGAAAATGGCTTATTTAAAGCTGACAGGTTCCTTTGCCATGAAGGGCATATATTTGGAACACATTTCTGAGAAGGGAAAACTTATATTTGCTAAAGGAAGGAGGGACTTCACAAATGACATATATTATTTTAATGGAACTTCGTGTTCAGAAAATCTTTGACCTTGCCAGATTTACAATTCTGTTTTATGTGTGTGCTCTTCAAATTGCACTTTTCTTATCCAGCAGTGGTGTGAGTAAACTAATACTTTTATAATATAAACCACAGATTTCTGTGGGTTTTCTCAAAACTAAAAGTATCTTACCATCTTTACAACAAAAGCTTTCCAAAAATGTGAAGTGCAGTAGTGAGACTGATTGCTCAGTAAGGAAGCAGATTATCTCAGTAATTATGCAGATTATGCCTCATCATAGTCATTGGGCAGGCTCCATTTTTCTAGGAAATCTTTTGAATTTAATTCTAAAACATAGGAAATATTTAACATCTGGGAAACATAGTACTTTATAAATGTGTACTTTGAAATATATTTCTTAATTTTCTGACTCTGTATATAATGCAAAGACATGGAGTGAAAAGTATTCTATCACATCATTTAGACTTTGATAAAATTTCGATAAATACTAGGGCAAGTACTTTAAGGGGATAGTAAGTTTGATGGAAGTCTGTAAAAGGTATCTTTGAGAAGCAATGTTCCCTTGATCTCATTGCCTCCCATACAGCCTCCTTGTGGGAGTACACATTTCACATCTGGAGAGTGATGTGCTTACTTGTGTCTGTGTCCCCACAGGGAAACTGCATAAAACAAAATATTGTGGGTCCAGTGTTTTTCATAATGAGTGTGAGTCTATAAAAATGTCAGTGATGGTTGAGATCAAGGCCCAATATTCTGTGTCCAGCATAACCTTGGTGACCAAAACAGCAGACGTGGAAGGAAGAATAGGAAAAGGAAAAATATACATAAAACATATTCCAGTATTGCCCTCATCTGTGGGTAGTCAGAGTGGGTTAGTTAGGAATAAGAATGGGAAAATAACTGTAGACAAGCTGTAAATTTGTGTGTTACTTTGGCAAGATCAAGTCTAATATTGAAGAGAATGAAATAAATAATAATCTTTAAAAGCTCCTAATTTTTCATGTGCAGAGTCAGTAGCGATGCAATTTCAGGAACAGTTGTACAGTGTTGCAGATTGTGTTTGGTTTATGGTTTTTTTTCTGGTGATTTTTGACATTTGTTCATACTGGCAATAATTGACTTTAAAATTTCTAACTTGTAATTTTATATGTCCTTTATAACAAGTGCCTAACTTTGCAGCCTTGTACAGGAGGTGGATTTCAGTAACTTATGTTTGTGCAGACTTTCAGTGGGTGCAGAGATACCAGCAGAACAGGGATTACAGGCTGACCTACATAGTGGAAAGATTACTTTCTTCAGTGACCGACTCCTACTGGCCTGCTGTGTAGGAAGGACAGTATTTTCTTTGCTGATTTACCTAATTAGATTGTAAACTCCTTGAGGCAAGGCTGTTTTATTTTTGAGCCATGAACAGCACACCAAGAAGTCAATTATAGAAATTCAGTCAAATTGCTACCAATCCGTTTAGTCATTGTTTATAAACCATGTTAAGCCCTGTCCCATGAGTGGAAGGAAGTTTTAGCATCAGTGTTCCCCATCTCAAATCTGAATAAAATCTTTGATGTTACATCTGCCTATTGTTTTGAAATGCAGCACAGATGAATTCTTTACTGCTACAGCTTGGGCAGGGGGGTTGGGGAGATATATAAAATCAGTGATTTTTACAAGGAAGTTCTGACAAAGTTCAAGTCCATTGCAGCATTAAGGGACTAGTCAAAATGCCTGTTTAGTGTTTCTATTTTCAATACCATATTAATTCAATGTTAAGCTTCAGTGTTGAATACGAGCACATTTTGAAATATTTACATTTACCATCTGGTAGATGTAATAAAATTAATTTTATAATCGTGTAAATCAGTAAGTTTTTGGTTGTGTTTCTTGGAAACTGCAGATTTCTCTGCCTTTAGTACAGGGAGTTGCTTTTAAGCATGGATATAGTTTTTCTCGATAAACAAGCAATTATAGTGAAGAAAAATATTTTTCTGGTTTCTGCAGCTTCATTTGTAAACATCCTTATCATTTATTTCCTTTGTAGTGAACAGAATCTGTTGATGAAAACTGTGGCTCTGTCATGCTAATAGAGAGTAAAAATGGAATTTGCAGAATAGATTCCAGTGGGCAGAGGGAGGTCAAATTCTGTCTGCATTAGTTTTCCTGCTCACCATTCTCATATATAAATAGTGTTTTTCTGTTATCTCAGAGGAAGGAGAGGGTTGAATTGGCTGAATCTTTTTATTGGCATTTCCATTTTTTTTCCAACAAAAGTCACTCTCATCAACCAAGTTGGTCAGCACCAGAGTATCAACTTACATAGCTTTTGGCAATAAAGCATTTACAAGTCTATCCGATGTATCTGTCTTGTAGGACCAGGAGAGCATTATATTAGTGAATATCTACAACTTAGGGACACAATTTAGATACAGCAATATTCCACTGTTGCTGTAAATACTGGTTTTAAACTAACTTCTATTGCAGGAGTGAGATAATGTACCAAGCTAAACTACTGATCCGTCATATATGATGGCCACAGTTCGATTTAACTTTATCGTCCTTCAAGTGTATAGTCTTACAGTTTTTATAAAACAATAGGTTTCTAGAAGTTACAGAACTAACTTGTGAGGCAGCTTTTCATATTTGGACTCCATACATATCACATGTGAACAGTATGAAGCAGTAACAAATGCATAGGACAAGAGGATGAGTCAAAACTTTGTATGTTGAAAGTTGATAAACTGTGGAGTGCTTTCAACATATTGGGCATCTAATAGGGTCTAATGTGTGAGGAAAGAGTCTTATAATAAGATTTAAGATAAATCTTTGAAATATTTGATCATAAGTCAGAAAAGTTGGTTTTATGTGAATTGAATTTTATTTTGAATTAAACTATTTATTTTAATTCAACACTGAATCTCGTATGCTATGATAAGCTGTTTGCATAGCCTGTATTTTGCTTTGTGAATTTTCTGTATGATTATTTGAAGGAACATTAACATATGCAAATGTTTGTATATTCTTGATTCTGAACATATGTAGTCCCTCGATAATGAAATTGTGTATTTTAACAGTTTAACATGAGGTTTGGCTTTACTTAATTTGTATTTTGTTTTATAATCTATCATGAGTATAATTTCTACAATTAATTCTCCTAATTGACTTCCCCATTGTGGTAAATATTTGTGCAGCCTTTTAATGAGAAACATGATGCCAGCTGTGTTCTACTGCCAAAGAGACTGCCTGAAACTGAGGAAAATCAAGTCAGAATTGAGCAAATCTGTTGTTAAATAGGCCTTGCTTTCCTTTTCCTTGTTTTTGCCGTTTTGTGGTTTGTTTGGGGTTTTTTCCACTTGTTTTTCATACTTCTTTGGGGTTATCTGAATTTCATGCCCTGGCTATGGGCGTTATTCTGTTTAGTGACAGATTCTTCTTTACAGGCACTTAAGATGGCTCTGAGCAGTTCATGGCGGGTTATCTTCACGTGGTTAACCTTGGAGTGGTTTAGATGGATGTTTTGGGGTTTTGTATGGAAAAAGAAAAAAAAGGAAGGGGAAGCAGAGTGATATTATCCCATTACCCTGTTTTACAACATTAAGTGTCATCTGAACAGATCATCCAGAATCACTACAAAGAGAATATTCAATTAAAAGTGAATTTAAAAAAAAACCCTGTTATTACAACAAAACAAGAGGCTTGGCTAACCTCAGTAATTCAGCTAGCTTTCACTTTGCTAAGATGAAATTTCTTCCTTTTTACATAGAGCATGCTCTGTTTCTGCTGTGGGAGGTGGCTGCTTCCTCACCATGCTCTCCCTCAGCCTCAGAAAGTGAAGATAATAATACAGAACAAGACTTATATTCTCTCTGTGTGTTTTATATAGGTCTGTCTTGATATATGTGTGTATACACATACATACATGCAGTAAATATAAATTAAAACATCATTCCTATATGCTGTTTCAAGGTATTGCCTCCTTCTAGCAAGGAGCTATGGCTTTGAAATCTCACTTGTATCACATTAAATGGAAGAGACATGTATCTAAAATGCCATATAAAGAGTGAATTTTCACAACTACAAATCATTAACACTGTAGAAAGTTCACTTTATTTTTGTTGCTCTTAGTGAGAAACATAGGTAACTTGAAAAAAGGCCATTGTAGAGAGAAGTGCTACAGAAATGCTCTTCATCTTTGAGAATAGAAAGTTAATTCTTCTAACTTACTTCAGTTGAATTAATATGCATTGTGTCATGAGCTATCATTTTGCAAGGATCCAGCTGTCCAAAACACAAAATTATGGTGCTAGGTTAATTAAGCTCATAAAAAAAATGTAAACCCAAGTCTGTAATGATGCATTATTAGGCTGAATTATTGGAATTCAGTTCATGTTGAGTAGGATGTCTGATCTACTGTCTGCTACTAATGGGGGACCTTCTCTGACAGCTTTTCTCATCTATTGATGTTGTCTGTGCCATTTGTTGCCATTTTTATGATTATCCTTAGAAAGATTTTAACATTTAAGTCTGCGTTTTGAAGTAACATGCTGTTTGTGCAGATACATTAAAATGTACTCAAAGCACCATCCAAAATGCTACTTACTTGGTTTCACTATCTAGAGAGCTAGTTTTCTGAAAAAGGGGTTTGGGGAACAGTAAGCAGTGTGAGAGCTTCTGTTGTGTTGATAGTACTTGATTTGCTAAGATGCTAAATATTTTTGAACCTTAGAGGTTAATGTTTTATGTCCCTTTTATCCTTTCTCGTTTATCTCCCTTCTCTTTTCAGCCTTGTCATTTAAATATCTAGTATTATAATATTGTGTATTATCAAGCATATATATTACAAGTGGGTAACTGATGTCTGCTGTGTGACATTTGCAATATAGAAAAGTATTTCAAGTGGGCAGATCTAGGAAAAATTCTTTCACTATCTGAAATGTTTCAGTATGTGGTGCTTTCAGATAATACTCTGGAGACAGAAGCAAACACTTTTTCAACACTAAATATTTAAAAGTCACAGATTATGGAGGCAACTCAATAAATGCATCAGTAATGTTTGTTTTCCAGCCTCTTTTGAAAATTTGCCCTTGATGTATCAGAGCCACTTTGAAGAGATTGGGATGCGATCTTTAATCTTTCTGAGTAGCTGTAGAACTAAGGGAAACTTTGTCCATGTTTGATGTCTTAGAACTTCTTAGACTGAAACAGAATTTAATGCTGTGTATCTTCAGCAGAATTATAAGATGAAACTGAAGTGTTTGATATTCTGAAAGTTTCTGGACTCTGGAAGAAAAATTCAGTGTTAGAATGTGTTAATAATACAGAGGAAGCTACTTTGTTATTGTAACAAATAATTTTTAAACTCCAAAAACTTTTGTATGTCAGGTAGGCAGTGAATTACTGTTCTTTTGTGAAAGCCTCCCGGTGTGATAGTCAAACTTTTAAACAGAAGTTACTTCTCATTTAGTAGCAAGTTAGTTCTCATTTACAGCAACCTTCCTTCAATAGTCAGACCTTTTACCTAGCGCACTTTTACCATGAAACTGCAGGCAGTAATTATTTTTAAAAGAACCTGTCATTAACTGGAGTGAATTCAAGTCCAGGCAAAAGCTGTAGGTTTTCAACAGAGATAGACACTTCTCCATAGATAGAATTTTCTGGGAGCTGATGGGGGTGTGGGGTTTTGTTTTTCTTAGATTCGAATGCCTATACAGAGAAATACTGTATTACTTGTTAGCAAATGTTCTTTGATGGGTAGATTAATTTAGAAGCATCTTTCAGGGCTCTTTCCTAGGTGAGAAAAGATGAGGTGCTGTAAATTCAGATGAAACTATTGAATTTTCATAGGTGAATGAGAGTAATATATGTTAGGAAAGCGCTGGACATAACTATTCTTTGAAAAGATGTGTGTATGTGTATATATGTCTATATGCTGAGAAAAAGAAATCCTTAAATTTTTGGTTGTTTCAAGAAGACAGAGATAAGATCCTCTGAACTAATCAATGAATGTACTTGTGTGGGGTTACATTGTTCTAGGAATATCCACCTAAGTCATTCCATGTCATCTGTGTTTCTTCCATTTTATTTGCATGTAGTTGAAAATGAGAGGTAAGAAAATGGGAAAATTATGTTCAGTGTGTTTCCTGTATTGTTTTAGAATAGCGATGTTCTTCACAGATAGTTTGTTGATTGATTTTAAATAATTGATTCCGCGGGGGGGGGTGGGTATAAAAAAAATCTGGGTTAGTTAGTTTGTTTTGGTTTTTTGTCTCCTCAGATAGAGATAACAGATATTGAAAGTGAAGAAAAAAGGTTCAATCTCTTCCTGGGACTTCTGGAGTCCAGTCAGGGTCTGTCTGAGTTTCAGCACTTGGTCCTACTACTTCAGGCTTGGCCACCGATGGACAGGAGCAATGGGTGAGCATTTCTTCAAACAACTGTGTAACAAAAGATTTCAAAGTCTTCTTGCTTGATACCATGTTGTTCTCAGTCAAATAAATCAAACATGGCTGGTAGGAGTATGCCCTTTGGAAAGGGTCATACTGGGAGGAATAAATGGTTTATTTAAAGCAGAAATGAATCAATCAGTTTCTTGTAAAACCTGTATATACACATATGTAGTCGGTGTCATGGAGGAGGCAGAAAAATGTTTTATTGCCTGAACTGTTGCACCAGAGAGTTGTTCTATCTACTTAAATTTCCAGTTACATGTTTTGCTCTGTTTTTTAACAGTATAAACAGAATCCATGAAAAAAGAACAGAAAGTTCTGACTGTTCTCTGTTTTCAAAATTATGCTTTGCAGAAAGGCCTTTGAAAGGTAATGCTAAGATAAATGTGGCAGACAGTCTGCAGGAGGTCTGGGAGGGTAATGGTACCAAGCAATGGCGCTTCTCTTTTCTAGTTGCACTGCCTATTATTTCTGTCTCTGAATAAAGCATCCAAAGCAATTTAAGACTAAAATAATTATAAGATTTCAGAATTGCACCCGTCAAAATGGATATTAACTGAAAGTGGTAATTTGGAACATTCCAGACTACATTATATTCTATCAATTCTTTGGGTTTTGTCCGTGACTTTCTGAATCCATTTGAAAGTAAAAAATTTAGCTGTTGTATTCTATAAGTGCTAATCATTTCTAAGATACAAGGATTCAAATAAACTCATGTGAAGAGGCAAGGGGTCACATATCTTTCAAAGAGCAGTCATATCAATACATTTTTGACTAGCCATGTCTGACAGTTGTTAGGTTAGAGTCATTAAGTGGTGTTTATTTTGGATTACTTAGGGGTATTGATTACAACCTGTTTTAACTTGGGGACCACATTACCCAAAGTGTTTATGTGCATCGATTTTTCAGAAAAGTCAAGGCTTATCTTTTTCTGAAAGGTAACTCCCTTGTGCTCCTGTAGAGAACTGGTGGGTTACAAATAAATCAGTAAAGGTTTTTCACATTCAAACCTGCTGTTGTTTGGAATTTCTGGATGAACATTAACTTAAGTTCTTTGGTGACAGTTTTACAAGCCAGAAATTGTCTTCAGTACATTAAGAATTACAAGGACTGCTGCGTGATCTGTTACAAATTCATGTTTCAACTTTCATTTCAAATTTTGGTTTTGATTGTAATTGAAAATTGAATGCCTCACAGTGTGTGGTAACTGTCAATTTTTTTTAATCTACACAGTACTTTTAACAATAAGCAAAACTTACAGAACGAAAACTCAAGTGAAATGCTGCTGCATTTAGCAACATCCTTTTCCTTGGATTGAACAGAAAGATTAAGGAGTTTGTGAAAGGATAACCCTCCTTAAAATATAGGCACTTCTTGTCTACTGCTCTGTAACAGAGGACATAAAAAAGTCATGTAATTTTATCTCCCTCTTGGTGTTATGTTCCTTCAGGCTGACTTCCTAAAGTGAAGAATAGAAAAAGAAAAGGTTTGGTCACAACTAACTGTGGATCAAATTTCAGAGGTGGATACCTCTTAAACTTCAGCGATCTTAGAAGTGAAAATTTCTGCAAATACTTAAATCCACCTGTATCATAGCTCATTTAGAGTCTAAAGTAGTTAGTATGCCTCCTAAGCAATTACATGGTCACAATTCTGCCCTCTTTGCCCCCTGTTGCAAAATTCCACATATAACAGCATTCAACTATGCCTAGCAGCCTCGGGGTTTATATATGTGTGTGTCTATGTGTTCCTGAAAAGCCTATCTTTAGGGTGATTGGGAGTAAGGAACAGGAACTGTTTTGTTAGTGGTGTTTTCATCAATCTCGTTTTAAAGCAAGTTGTATTAACAAATTCTTGAGCAAAGAGGAAAACATCAAGAAGTTAAAACTATGTGTATAACGTGTTTGTTTACTCTTTACTCCTTTTCCTCCTCTCCTTCAGAAGAGGGTCATTATCGCTTACTGTTTACAGCCAATTTAATGATCCCTACAGCAACTGGGGATTTTAAGTCTGAGTCGTGTGAATACTTAGAATTTTGGTTTTCAATCTAGCAGTAAATATCTAATACTTACAATTGAATATAAAGCTGGAAAACACAATTTACTTTCTATAAAGGCTTAAAAGGAAGGAAAAGTAAAAGAACTAAGGTTTGAGGGGGGTTTTGGTAGGCTTTCAATTTTTCTAACTTCTGTGTTAGTAAGTCCATACTTAATGGGTTTTTTGAGTTCTTATTTTCTAAAACACTCCAGTTTCAACAATACTTATTATCACAAGTGCGATCCTCTTCATGTTGTAATAAGCTGTGTTTACTGCGAGAAAACAGAGAGGTAGCCTGGTTGTTTCAGTCAGCACTCAAAGCTTGTACACTTTTAAAAATTTTATTTTCATACCCTTGTTATGCATGCATGCTTTTCTACCCAGGTGTCTCATAGTCAGATGTCATTTTAAACATTTCATAAAGGTGTTTCTTAAAAAAATTATTGACAGTGTCTGAAGCTCTGCAGTCCTTTGGAACTTGCTGCCTACATTCAAAAGGCATTTTTTATCTTTATTATAAATATTGATAAGGTGTTTTGGAACTGAAATAACTGCAGTGTTAGGGACTCAATATCTTAGTTCACTTTTTTAATCTTAATCCCAAATTTCCCTCTTTTGGTTTTGGAAAAAAAAATTAAAATGTTTCTGCTGTGGTTTTGAACTTTTTGCATTATGAGAAATATTCTTTTATAACCACAGTTGAGCTAAAGTAAAATTCAGGAGAGAAGCAAACTGAATTTTGCCTGTAGGTGTCAGATTTTGGTAACTGAATTTTGGTTTTAATTAGAGATAGCAGATAGTTGTTAATAGATCAAAGGAGTATTTGAAATAGTTATAAGGAATTGTGATGAGAAAAGCTTTATATATGTAAATGATATAATCTGATACTTAAATAAATTTGCATATGGCAAGCCTTGATGGCCTTACATCTTTCTCGTTGTTTGTGTTTTGTAGTGTGATTTTTGTTTCCTTTTTCTTATGGGAAATTCTTACAGATTTTCTTAATGTACTCCGGGGGCAGCAGCTACAGAAATAGAAATTAATTTTGACTCTGTGCCTCTGAGCAAGAAATGTATCACATACCAGGAGCTATCTCTTCAGCCACCAGCAAAGATGAAGTTGCAGGGTTTTTTTCCTTCTCCTGCCCTTGGTGGGGATTCAAAGATTCAGTGCCTCATGTTCTGTTTGTTGAATAATCTGGCATTTTGGGGTTTGACCCATCACGTTGAAAGGAGCTGAGGGGAGGAGCTCTGGTGTTCCCAGCCAGACTTATGACAGCTCTGTGCTCAGTGGCTGTGACTGATGGAAAGGCTCAATTAAGTTGTCAGAAGGAAGAAAGACAATGACTTCTATTTAATTTGCATTCAGAGTTGCCCACTCCTAGCTTCTCTGTCTGGTTTTCATGTTGGGCTCTAATGACAGCTGCGTGTGAAGCTGGGTTTACTTGTTTACAGTGTGTACTTTTGAAAGTGGACGATGAGTAGGAGAGAGCTTTTATATATGAAAGAGTAGATATTGGTGGTTGTCCTCTCCAGAGTTGTCAGACTCTTGGTATGTGTCAGTCCAACAGAGTCTTTTAACAGACTCCATTTACAATTATATTAATGGGTTGCTTTAACAATTGCTGCAAAATAATAACTTTGAAAAGCAGCAGTCTGACAGCACTTTAGTGCCTCTTGTCACATGTACTGAATGAGTATCTTAGTTTACACTAAGTTGTAACACCAAACTGCCACTTTTGGTCTTGCTGTGAGTTGTTTTTTTTTCTTTTTCCCAAGCTAAAATGGAAGGTTTATCATGTCTTTGGGATACTGATTACTGACCAGAGAGATTGATAGGTCATTTTTAAAACTCCTTTTGTGCCTTCCTAAGTTTATGCACAGGTGAACATAGAGTTTGTGTTATCGTGGCTTAGTATAATCACGATGTAAGCTGTGATTGTCCATGATTTTAGCCCATTGTAGGTGGGAATTGAAATGCATCAGCTTCGTGCATTAGGGAAATGGCAGTGTAGATGTGTTCCAGTGTTGCACTTCCTGCTATCATTTAAAAGTGAACTGCTGCCCTTTCTGTCAGTACATCCACTCCTAGCCAGTGTACTCATTCCTGAAAAAAGTATCCAAAACATCTCCATGATCTACCAAATAATAGCTATAGGTGAAGAAATGTTTCAGCAACAAAACTTCACAGTAAACACTGCCTTTGCCATCATGCATGATAAAATTTACTTTATCTACTGTCTGCCATCTGTTTCTGTCTGACTGTAATGGTGACATAGCATGAGGTTCTGTGTGGAATTAAAAAACGTTTAAAATATGTAAAATTAATGTATCTTCATCCATATCTACTAGCAGAGAAGTTCGGATGCATGCAATTTCACTTTCCTACCCGTTTTGGATGGGCTATGGAGAAAAGTTTATTTTTGTTTGTGCTCGTTGGACCTGAAAATTAAAATGTGAATCTGGCTATATTTTTTCCTCTTAGAAGCAAGAGGCAGATACTTGAGAAACAGAAGCTGTTAGAATGTGATCAAAGCAAACAAAATTAGGAATGCTGGATTCCTGTCACCCCTCCCTTGATACCACTCTGCTTGGAAAATCAGCTGCTATAAAGCCAGGAGAAGCTGTTCCTGTGCTATTCCAATTTGATCAGTCTTTATCTTGTGTATAATTCCTCCAGGTTTGTAATAAGCATGTCATAATTCCAAGTAATTTAAGGTTCATTGTTGCGTTGAAAGAGTGATGGCATTGCGAACAGTAATTTGTCTCAAAACTTTCGTCTTTCTTTCATGATGATGTACTTTGAGGTCACACATGAGAAGCAACATACAGAAGATGTAGTATGTATATTTATATTCTATATGCATCTCTTCTTTTACTGGGCAGATCGTGCTTAGATGATAATCCCTGGGTGAAACTGGGGACTGTTATGCTGCAGAGATGCCCACCTGAGGAAAAGGAGAACACAGGCAATGAAATTTTGAAAATCTGCCGTTCTTTGTATGAGACAAAGCACATGCTCCCTGCCAAGGTAAGATTTAACTTTGGATATCGTGTTGCTGAGTCCTGTTTCAAGGTCTCAAATACAAGTAAGGTGTTGCTGTACTGGATCAAGTTCAGTGGAGAGCTAATAGAGAGGCTGAGAACTGGGTTCAGTCTGTCTTGAGATGACTAAGGGGGATCATATCTTTAAGCAGTCAAATGAGGAAACAAGTAGAGGAATTAGACAATCTCTTTTCAGAAATCCTCAGTTATAGGACAAGAGGCAATAGACAAGTTACATCATCAAAAACTGTCATTGCACCCAAGGAAAACATTTGTCACCTTTAAAAGAGTGAGACATTAGAACAAGTGGATGCCTAGAAGAGACAAGGAGTGTCTATCTTTGGAGATGTTTAGGATTTGACTGGACCATGTCACAGGCAGTTTGATATTGTTGGACCTTCTTTGAGTTGGAGGCTGGTTGGACTTGCTGACCTTTATAGATCTGTTCCAGTCTGAATTATTCTTTGATGTACTTGTAGAAAGGCTTTAGTAGTCTATTGTCATTGAAGTCACTGTTGCAAAAACTGTTTATTAAATAATCAGTAATAAATGCATAACACTATAATCACTAATAAATGCATAAAGATTTAGTGAGGAATCCTTGAAAAACATGGTGATTGAAAAAACCTCAATATACAAGTAATTGCTAAGTAGTAACTATGATGTTCTAACTTGTGTACCCTAACTGTGTATGCATACTTCAATACAAGCATCTCTTAAATGTAAAATTATTGAAGTGTTTCGTATGTCAACACTGTATATTAATGAAGACAGACTGGAGAAGTTCTTAATAAACTTCACACAATTTCAGAGAGTCATGCATATTTTTAGTAGGCTGATTAATCTCATATAATTATCTTTACACAGTCACTGTCTGTTAGAGAAAACAGCTAATGTTAGGAAGAGAAGCAGAACAAAAACAACACATTCTGTTTAAAATACAGACAGGTGGATGTGTGGGATTTTGTTTGGTTGGTTTTTTTTTCTAGTCCAACACACTGATCTGAGACAAGTTCAGAAATCTATGTAAAACATGATTCCAGAAGGTGGCAGTAAGCTGAAATGATAAGTACATTTATTAATTTATTCATCCCACCAAAACTGTTTGGTGGAAGGCAGGTCTCTATATCTCTGGGACTGGTGTGATTATATGTAGCTTTTTTTTATAAAGTGTTGAAATGATGCATTATAGCTTGTAAACTCACAATCTTAATGTGCATAGGAGTAGCTGAACTTTGTCAAAGTAGAATGTTCTGCCTCACCTCAGTGATCCAGAGCGACAAACCCCTCTAAGTCACTGTCATCCAGCCATCAATTGACCAAGAGTTCTGCTAAAGAATGGTCATGTTTTGCATTTCTCTTAGTTGAGTAAGCTTTTCCTTAATCTCCATGATAAGTCACTGTTTGCACACAGTTTTGGTATTGGTAGACAGCTTTGGTTGGAAGTGCCTTTCTTTTTTAATGGTACAGGTTGTTGGAAGAGCCCACTGTGGAAACATGAATATATAGGTACAGATACGAAGTTTTTCTGGTCCTCAAGCTTTAAACAACCTTACTGATGTAAAATGCATTTTTTATTACTAGGACACTATGCAGTCACAAAGAGTTGCACTAAAATGTATGGTTGTACAGTTACCTACAACCACAGGCTGTGTTCCTGTAAATCTCTACTTGTGAAGAGGGGGAATAACATGGACAGTTTTAACCGTCACTTAACCCGGAAAAGGTGCATATCTCAGTGTGTATGCTCGAAAAATAATTTACTTACATGTATGGCTACATGTAGTATTTAAGTGCTCAAATTAGATTTGCAATCACATGGCTGAATCAGATGAAAATCTGATCACTGACAATTTATCTGTTTAGATGACTTCACATTTCAGTAAATACACTGATTAATAAGACAAATATGGAATGATGGAATTCTAAAAACTGAGACCAATTATAATTAATGATAATTCATGAATAACATTTGCCATTCAAGTTCTTTCACATTACAACCTTGGCAAGGTCAAATGTTGTAATGGAAAAGACATGTAACTTCAAGTCATCATGCTCTAGAAGTCTGAAAAATTTTCTCTGGATGTAATCGTGAAGGGTTTCACTCTTTTTTTGTTCCATATCCTGCTGGTCTATCTAGTTTCTTAAGTGAAGTTCTTTTTTTTAATGTCTTTTGGATAGTTACATAGCTTTAATCCTTGTGTGTGTCTTTGCTTTGTCAGGGTATTTTTGTTTTGGGTTTCAATTTGCATTATTCAGTGGATAGATATTTCCATTCCTTTTAGTGGAAATAAGCATTGTTTTATTTGCCTGGAAGACACGTTTGGATTGTCCAACATCTGCACTGCTTGATTAATCTCTTTAGAAAGGGATAAATCCTTCTCCCGTGATAATGGTTAAAGTTTGACTTCTCTGAATGTCTCATGTTCCTCTATCAACCTATGGGTCATGTGTCAGTTAACGTGAACACCTACACGGGAGAATGCATATAGTCCCTTATCTGTAGTCACCCTGGGGTCCTAGTGGCTATGAGATGCTTATCTCCTAAAATAATACAGCAGCCAGTTGGTCTCCTTTTTTCTAAATTTTGCAGCTAGTTTTTCCTGGGGTTTATATATGATTTTATGTTCTGTGATTTTGTTCATACAGAGTTCTGTCTGCTCATTTTCTTCAGATAATGTTGAGTTTAAATGCTGCTTTTCAGTCTGCTCTTACCTTCTCTAGACATAATGCTGTTTGTATTCATTATTCAGCCCTTCAAGCCATCCAATGAAAATACTGAATAATACTGGACCCAAAATAGACTCTTATGACATATGGTTTATTTGCCTCACTGGTGTCACTGTGAACCATTGATACCTGCATAACTAGATAGAAGACAGAAATTATCTTACAAAAAATGTAACTAAATCATGGTGATTCAGGTTTTGAATTGGGCCTTCCCTTGATCTTCTCTCAGATAATACCAAGCATCCTCTAGTCAGAGCCTCTCATGTCAGACAGCAGACACTTGAATGCTTTCTAGTGCTCACTGCAGAACAGAAACCTACTCGTGTGTTGCTCTGAGAAGTGCTGTGGGTGATGACTTCCTTTTTGGGCTTGGATTTTCAATTCCTGTCCAGAGCAGCCATGCAGTCATTTGTGGCCATGATACAAGTTGATATTTGTACTGTTTGGACAGTTTTCAGTGGCTGGCAAGTTGTCTAATCCCTTTCTGTGGAAAAAGGAATGCAATTGTTGGAATGTGTATTTCTTCTTCAAAAGAGATTATGGCTTCTTCTGTACTTGGGCATGGTAGGTAAGAATGAGTATGTCTGCTAGATATGCTACCATCAGGCAGAAAGTTACTCAACTTGTCCATCTGGTTGTGAGAGGAAAATGTTACCAAGCATGGTAAAATTGCCGTTTTGCTCAGCTTATGTATTTTATGCCTCAGAATTTATTTTTCTGAATATAAGTTGCATCCATTGCTCTGAATACACGTTTTCAAGAAAAGAAGATGTATAGGGTGAATCCATAACTTTGCATTCAGTAAGTTTGCTGAAATGGCAGGTATGCTGCTCAAAAAAATCCAATGGAATATGAAATTAACAGAAGTTTAATAAGCGTATGGATGATCAGACAAAGCTTCATGTATTTATGTAGTCTTCTTATTCCTTGATCTCATGTCTTATCATTGACAACAAGCATGCCCATGGCACTGAATTGGGAGGAGCTGTCAAGTGCCTCAAGGATAGAGAGGCCCTGCAGAGAGACCTGGACAAATCACAGGGATGGGCAATCACCGACTGTGTGGAGTTTAACAAGGGAAAGGGCTGGATTCTGCACCTGGGATGGGGCAACCCTGGATGTATGGACAGACTGGGAATGAGGTGCTGGAGAGCAGCCCCATGGAAAGGGACTTGTGGGTCCTGGTCAATGGCAAGGTGAACATGAGTCAGCAGTGCCCTGGCAGCCAGGAGGGACAACCCTGTCCTGGGGACATCAGGCACAGCCTCGCCAGCCGGGCAAGGGAGGGGATTGTCCTGCTCTGCTCTGAGCTGGGACAGCCTCACCTCGAGTATTGGGGGCAGTTTTGGCTGTCATGATATAAGAAATATTTTGAGCTCCTAGAGAGCATCCAAAGGAGGGCGATGAGGACAGTGAAGGGCTTTGAGGGGAAGCTGTGTGAGGAGCAGCGGAGGTCACTTGGTCTGTTCAGCCTGGAGGAGACTGAGACCTCAGTGCAGTTACAACTTCCTCGTGATGGGAAGAGGAGGGTCGAGCACTGGTCTCTTCACTCTGGTGACAGTGACAGGACCTGAGAGAATGGCCTGAAGCTGTGTCAGGGGAGGTTTAGGTTGGATATTAGGAAAAAATTCTTCACCCAGAAGGTGGCTGGGCACTGGAACAGGCTCCCCAGGGAAGTGGTCACAGCAGCAAGACACACCTAAGAGAGTTTAAGAAGTGTTTGGACAATGGTCTCAGGCACATGGTCTGACTCTTGGGGTGTCTTGTGCAGGGCCAGGAGTTGGACTTGATTATTCTTGTGGATCCCTTCTAACTCCGCATATTCTGTGATTCTAAGCATCGACAGTCAGCAGCAGTACTGAATAAAAGTTTAAAGGAACAAGTCTGAATGAGAGAACAAACCTTGCCTTAGTGACTCAGAGCTTAGGGTGATGGAATATATTCTTCTAGGCTGTGTTTCCTTAAGGTGTTAATTTGGAAAAGGCTGAGCAAGTACAGACAGAGAGCTCCCTGTCCCATGCAAAGCCAGGTGTCTGTGCAGTGCATTACAATTGGAGTAATTAATGTCTCCTCATCTTCAAATAATTTTTAGGCTTTTAAGCTCACAGTTACTGAAACCATGCTGCTAAATGTGTGGATCATCTTTGTCATCAAATTGTTACAGTTGTCATTAAACTTCAAAAGACATAAAAAATACATGACTTGCATTCTCTCAGCTTAATAGTTAGCTGATGAGCTCCTTTGACAATTGCTCTCAAAATGTTGGAGTGAAACAGAGAGCATCTCTTAAGAGATGGATACCATTTTCAGTGTAATTATCATACAATATCCAGAGTCCTTAGTGTAAAGTGCCTTGGAAAATGGGACATCTCTGATGTGCCTCATTGGAAAGTGGGTGTGACAAGCAACCTAAATTCTCAGAAATGACAGAAAGGGAAAGGAAAGTTATAGTTTGGTTTATAATGTAATTTGTCTATTGAAATACCTTTTGATGTATAAATGAATAAATCACTGCAGTATTGAGGAAAATAACTCACAATTTATGTGTAGTATATGTTGTTTGTTTGTTTAACTAAGGGCCAAGGTAAAGTTTTGGAAGTGAACAGTACGTTTGTTGTTTTTTTTTTTTTTCTTGTTGGTTTTATTTTAGAAGGTATTTTCTGGCCAGTTTTGTTTTGAAGTTGTGTGATGCCAAATTTATGCTGTACTATGAAATATAGGAAACTAGATGAATGACAGAAAGTTAATTTGTTTAACTTCAATTGTGTATAAAATATTTTATAAAATATTGTACAAAGTTTGGAAATTTTTTGCAACAGAAGTTTATGATACTGAACTGTGGTATGTACTGTTATTTCCTCTTTATTTTATTCTGCTTTTCTGATTACATAATTGAGTTACAGAATTGTGACAGGTGTCTGTTAAAGTTTCTTCCTGTGCTTTGCAGTATTTCAGTAACCACATATATTAGTCCCACAGAGAGCTGTGATTGGTCTGTTATTTTTTTAGTAAAATTCCTGGTTGTAATGGTGATTCAATACCTGCCTTGTCTTAATCAAACAAATGTTGCACTAGAACCACTATTCCACATTTTTAAAAATTTGTTCTGTCAAGTTTCCAAAGAGGTATTTCCAACAGGGAATTCATTTGTTGTGGAAGTGCGGTTTTCATTTTGCATTCAACATAAAATTTTCATAAATTTTATTGTGAATGATGATGTTAGTATCTCCAGAGATCATGCTGAGAGAGTTTACTTTTTATTTCAGTGTATAAAAGAATTATGTTTGCTGCTGCTTAACCAGTCCCTCCTGCTGCCATCCCTGAAACTGCTGGTAGAAAGCAAAGACCAAGACCTTCATGCTGTGGCGCTGGAGCAGATAACAGCTGTTGCTAAGGTATGACCAGTTGAATGAACCACCTTTCAGAGGCTGAGGTAATAAGTTAGCCCTTTTATGCTCATGTAGTAAGCAGAGACTACTGAGACACTTAACATTATTAAGGTTTTCCACAGCTATTGTGGCCACAGGGCTGGTAAGATCTTTTATACATTCTTGAGGTGATTAAACCTCATAGCACTTTCTTTAAATTACTTAGTGTGCTGTTTTAAGTTAGTGTGGTGGAACAGAAACTATTCTGCTGTATGAAGCAGATTGTTACCTCTGTGTTCATATTCCCTCACTTTGGGGTTTTTTAAGTGATAATAGTATGTCAGATGACTTAGCTTGTTCCTGACAAATGTGGCATCTGTTTATATATACTCGGAGAGCTGTTGTGTCACTGTTTTTGTTGTGATGGTATGTTTGGTGACTTTCATGGAATACTTAACAGAATGATTCCATACTGTAGCAAAGTTTCTGGAGGGAAAAAAACCTAAATGCTGTCTTTTATTCTTTGGACAAGAACTGAAGGACATTACTGTATATTTGTCAAGCTATATAATGTTACATTCCTGTATTTTCCCTGTGTATCTGCTTTTCAGTAAATAGGAAGAAACACCTAAAAATATGAAAATTAGTCTCCTAGGCAGAAGTATTATATAATCTTTTATCTTTTTTCTGAAAACTGAGCTGGGTTTAAAATTTTTTGAAGCTCTTAATTGAACTTGTGCATGTGCAGCCTAACTTTCCTGGGTTTTATGTTAGCTGGGATCTGTGATCTAACATTCTGCTGCAAAAGAGAAGGGACCAATTGTCTCTGACCTTTTCTTGAAGGAGAATTACTTTCTTTTCTGACTGAATTAACTGCACTGATAATTTCCAGAATTATGATATTTAGGGGGGAAAGCCTCATCGCAAATATTTTCAAATTCTGCACCATATCTTACGAGCTCTTGGTTGTGTATTATTATACAAAGTAATAATTGATGTTATATTTTCTATGTGGTACTTCAGAATTAAATTTCCCACATGGAAACAAATGAAACCATGTGTCTTTTTAAAATAAGTATCCCCCAAACACATAAGCTTTAAAAATGTGATTTGTAGATATTCAGATTGAAGTTATAACTTCCTTCTAGGGCATGCCCTCTGCTCTGGTTATATTGATTGCCACAAAGTTTTCAGATTCCTTGGTTGTAACAAAATGTGCAAGTCTATCCCCTACTTTCACACCATCCTCTTTTACCTAGGAAAGATATTCTCCGTCCTGCTCTTCCCAGGATTCTCCCTGAAGTCTCTCTTCCTCACTTATTCCTACTCATGTGCTGTGTCTTTCTTATGCACATCATATTCCTGAAGCTTTCTCTTTTTGCATCCTTTGGAAAGTTTGAGAAATCATCTATCTCCTTTCCAGAACTGGTGAAGACCAGCCAGAGAAGCAATGGATCTGGAAGCATAGGCTTCATTTCACATATTGCTAATTTTCCTTCAAAAGGAGTTTGTTATCAAAATGGAAGAAACACCAGCTTTTTGTGTGTCCTCTGTGAACGTTCGAAACAGTAGCTTGAAAGGTAGCAGGACACATTATATGCAATACACATCTCCTTATATCAAAGTTCCAATGCCATTGTTAGCATCCAGTTTGAATTTGAAGTGTTTGCTAGTTGAGTTTGGTGTTTAAGCTAAGAACACATAGGTGTTGCTGTTCCCTTTTTTCTTTATGCCAGTAAACCACAAATTTTCTGGGTTTTTTACAAAATATAATTTTATAAATATTAACCACTAAAACAATAGTACACTGATAATTCTCTTTTACCACCTCAAATTTTAGATTTTATGCCTACAGAGCAAGGCTTTTTCATAACTTTTAAAAAGCAAGGACAAATCTGATATATGCATGCACCTTCTCACCTCTGTGTTCTTATTAACCTTTTAAAATTGACTTTTTTGTTAACAGATGAAAGCTGCTGTGCATGTGACTAATTCTGAAGCTTGTCAGCAGGAATTAGTGTCCAAGTACATTTTATTTAACTATATTTAAAGCATAATGCTGTGCAGTAGCACTTTTTGAATGGTTACTAACTGTATTGCTCTCTTAACTGACTGTTTCTTTCTAGTGTGCTCCAGCTTTGTTTCCTGCCTTCTAGGCTGACTACATTACATTGGAGTTTTAGGGCCAGGAACCTTATTACCTTCTTACTAGTATAAAGCTCTTTGTACACCTGTGCATGCCCAAAATAATATTCTTTTTGGCTTTCTTATACAGGAGGCAGCTTGATAAGCTGTTTCTAATTCCTCCTCCTAAATTCAGTATTAATTTGAGCACACAGTTCTGTAAGAGTGCTGAATAACGTAGAATTTTCAAAGCATTTAGCTTTGGTCTAATGCTTCACTTTAAGTCAATGAAGATTTAACTATTGACTTTATTATATCAGGAATAAAGCTTTGCCAGTACCTTGAATGTGACAGTGTTAGAAAAGCAGCTAGTACAGAAGAGTGCTGTGCTAAATGTAAAAGCTGTTCTTATATTGTATAAAAGGTACCTCTTACTCCTTGTTTTATATGCATCTCTTATGATTACATTATTTGCTGTTGTACTAGAAGTGCATATATTACTTAGCTATGGCAATGTTGTTTGTTCAGTATAATTTTCTATGCCTACTTTTTGCTTTTTAAAAAACAGTATTCAGACTGTTAATGCTTTTTGTAAAATTCTTAATGAATTTTTCATAGGAAGGCCATTTCTGCTTGCATTGAACAGGAAACAGACAAATAACATCTGGCAAAGGGGAATCATAGCTATTGATTCCCTGACCCAGTGCTAACGCAGCGCACGAACATGGCTGTGAGAAAAATACAGCACTTGCTTGCTGATAGGATGTATTAGTTAGCCATTTGTTGTATGTTGCTGACAGCTTTATGGATGTTTACAGTTAAGGATGATGCTGAAGTGCTGATACTAGAAATTGTACAGCTTTTGCCTGTAATAAACCAACCAAGTTTTTGCGTTAAGCTTTTTTGAAATTGCAGACCCCTCTTTTTATTGTGTATTTTTTAATGAACTGCCACTTGTGTTTTCTGAGTAACAGAAATAACTATTCTTCCCCTGCGTTGTGTAGTGTGTGAGTAATTTAAAAAAAACAGTTTACTCAAATAACCTTCTTACTGCCAATAGAGCCCTTAAAAGTCAGATTGTTTTTGAGAGGGGTTTCAGTGTTGTCTGTGCACTTGGTTATCTTTCAGAGATAAAGACTGAATTTTATACATCTGAGAGAGCAAGTAAATACTCTATTGCCTGTTGGTACCTATAATGTTAAAACAGCTAACAGGTGGGGGTTAATATAAGCAGTGCAAATACTTGTTCAATCGACTTTAATACAAACTGGAACTAGAAAAACATTGTAGTCTGAAATAAAACCTTAGCTCCATTTGCATATTATACTTTCGGTGATGAAGTACTGAATCTACCTTTATAACATGTTTTACTGAAAAATGTAGTATGAAAAATCATAAATGCTGTGTGGAATAATGGAATTTCTAGTGTTCTCCAGTGTCTTATGCCTTTTATGGCTACTCAGTGGGGCTTAACCTTTAAAAGGAATTGTTAAATTAAGTGTATATAAGCTAATGGTGATTATGATAAAACATCTTTCTCTAGTTTAGTTTTCCAGGATTTTTTATATCACTGTTTTCTTTTCCCCTTATTTATTTGTTCTATAGATATACACTCCAGGAAGGAATAAAATGAAAAGCATTTTTACCTCCAGTAGTATTTGAGAAGGGAAACATCAGTTTCAGTTCTTTACTGCTGTTATCTCATCAGCAGCTCTTACCTTTCATAACTTGCGGATTTTATAATGCAGAAGTTATGGGTGAAGTATTGCCTGTTGGTAATACCAGAAGTCTGGACAGTTGCACAAATAATGCTGATGGGGAATTGCCCAGGCCCTGACTTGCCCCTTAGTGAGGTAAAAGATAACACCTCACCTGCTCTTGCTTCTCTGAAATTCTCAGTGCAGGACAGATTATTTATTTATTTTTCAGATATGCTGCATCATAGGAAGTACTGGTACAATGTCCATGAAGGCTGTATTAGCAACCAGAAAAAAACTCTGAACACTGATGTGTTCTTGGTCTTGTGGGGCTGACACACAGAATTCTTGCATTCATGATCAATGGACTTGTGGAGGCCTCAGAGGTTTATCAGTACAGCTTTCTAGATGCCTCAAGTTCCTCTTCTGAGTACCTCAGAAGAGATGCCAGCTGTGGTAATGCTGATCTTCACCCACCTATTTCACGCACAAGCTTGCTTAAAGCTCAGAGGCTCTGTCTGCGTGCCCAGGACCTGCTGCCTGGCAGAGCTGCGAGCCTCCAGCCTGAGCCCATCTCATACCAGGAGTGTGCTGATGGCAGAGCCCCAGGCAGGCCCTTCCTGTGATGCTGCGCTGACAGCAGCGAGTTCAGCTTGACACCAGCTGCCTTTCTGATCCAGAAAAACAGAGGGGGTGAGTACAGATTGTGCAGGAAACAGCCTGGATCCCCTGCTCTCTCTAGGAGCAGCGCTTAGTAGAGGCTCCTCACCATCCTGCCGAAGGTGTGCAAAGTTTAAACACTGCAAATGGGTCCTCGCTTCTTTTGGCAGAAACTTTGCTGACACGTGGTTTCTCATCTGTAGATGCAGATCCACTAATATACTCTTCATTAAAGAGATATTTGATAAAATGCACAAGCAGAGCACTGCAGTGCTGCTTCAGTGGAAATGAGCATGTCTGTTACAATTCCGTGTCTGTGCTGTCTCACTTCCTGGATAAATAGCTGTATCTCTACAGGGATAAGTATTGATCATCACAGTCCAGGGGAGCGAGCTAGTTATCAGAGGTAGTAGAGACGTAGATAATTTGGATTGGAAGGCACTTTCAGGATCATCTTGTTCCCGCCCCCTGCATGGGCAGGGACACCTTCCACTAGACCAGGCTTCTCAAAGCCCAACCAGACCTTAAACACTTCCAGGAATGGGGCATCCACAACTTCTCTGGGCAACTTGTTCCACCTTCACAGTGAAGAATTTCTTCCTAGTATCCAGTCTAAACCTACCTTCTTACCATTTAAAGTAAGGGGGTTGGTTTAGATTGGGTATTTCCTCTTGTCCTATCTCTCCCTGCTCTTGTAAAACATCCCTCTCCACTTCTCTTGTGCTGAAAGGCTGTTGTATGGTCTCTCCAGAGCCTTTTCTTCTCCAGGTTGAAAACCCCAACTCCATCAGCCTGTCTTTATAGGAGAGGTGCTCCAGCCCTCCTGAGATTGTCTTTATGACCTTCCCTGGACCCATTCCAACAAGTCCATGTCTTTCTTGTGCTAGAGGCCCCTTACCTGGGTGCATTACTCCCAAGTGCTCTCATGAGAGCAGAGATACCACTTGAATGCCTGCTTTAAAGTAGATTTTAGCCAATACCTAAATATGTAAGTCAAGGAGAAAATGTGACTTCTCCTTAATGTAATTTCCCCCATTAGTTCTTCTACTTGTAACCAGGGCCATTGTGTGTGGGCATCGCACTAAATCTTCCCTGTCAAATTCTGCTGAAGGAGAGATGGATATGAAAAATGAAAGCTGCTCCCATTTAAACCTTCCAGAAGTAACAGATTTTATTCTAATGAAAAATTTAGCACCCTTAGCATGGAGTTCTAGATAGGCATAATGATTCCTCTCTAACGTTCTCTAACACTCTGATTTTGTCATTATTGCGGGTCATTGTTTATTCACACAATATGGAAACTGGTTGGGTGTTAATTTGTGCAGAAGATATTTGCACCTGAGACCTGCTTAAACTGCAGTCAGCTGCATTCCATATCACTGGAACAGTGATTCTGGGATTAGCAATAGTCTTAGTTTTAAGGCTTAGCTAGGGTTTTGGGATACCAAGGGCTCTGCATCTGCAAGCAGACAGAAGTGATTCATTAATAAAATCCTGACTGTGCTGTCTTGCCAGAAAAAAATAGCCTTTTAAAACTGGGATAGTAAGGTGGTTGCTTTTTACTTGCTGGGTTTTACTCTGTCTTACAGACTTAAAGGTATGATTTTGAAAATGAAAATGTGGTGTGTTTAGGAGTCTGTATCAACTGTAGGACAATATTTCATATGTGTGGCAAGCAAAAATAACTCTGGAGGTTGATTTCAATTAATAATTTTAAAATGTAAAATTTTGAAGATCAAAATTCCATCTGGAACAGCATCCTGGCTCAAACAGATGGAAGAATTACAAGTTTAGAGAGGAGTAAGAATAGGGCAGATCTACAGGCTCTTTCTCTGAAATACTACTTTCCAAACTTTTGGTTATTTTCAGCGGTATGTTTCTGCTAAGCAATTACCAGTGGTTTTCTTTCTTGGTTTTGTGCAGTTTCTCCTTAAAAAAAAACAACAAACAAAAAGCTCTTGGATGAGCTTTTACATCTTGCAATATCATTTGACAGAATTGAACAGTGAAAAAACCTGACTATTTTTTATTCATTTTCTCTTACTCTGATCCCACTAGATTAATTTGATGCTTTGTATTGTTTTATTTTCTTAATGAGATAATGTTTTTAATTAATCCCTTTATAATTTTAATGATGATGCTTTCTGCCCTATGCCCTCTAAGCCATCTCTTTTCTAGATTGGAGTCATAGTTCTGCTCAGCAATTTCCTGCATAAAAAGCATACTGTGCTCTCGGTGGTGTATTTAAAAAAAAAGTATGCTTTATGTGTTTGCCTTTTATATTGTTCTAGTATTTTTTTTTACTTTAATGCTTCTTATATTTTAATTCTAATTAATGAATTCTAATTGTTCTAATTTAAAATTAATTTTAAATAAATGTAGTCTTAAAGTACATTTACATTGATTTAATTTTAAAAATCTTTGTTCTATTTAAACAGAGCTGTTCAGTGTATAAGCTATCTTAAGGTTTTTAAACATGTATCAATTCACTGACAATCTCTGTAGGTTGTTATTTTTATTTAAACTGACTAGAAATGTCTCTACATGTGCAATTGATATCCAAAAAGTTGAAATGATCTGGAGCTGTAAAACTGATTAATAGTCAGTTGAGCTTTCTTTGCTGCCTGTTTTTATATACAATTCTCATTAAACCTTGGTGTCTCTGTGTTCTTCCCACACCTGCCAGACTCAGATTGACCAAAGCGTGGTAGAACAGACAGTGACCTTAACTGCATGAAATGCATTCACAGGGTCTGCTTGCCATCATGTGTCTCCATCCATTTGCCTGAAGACAACTAAATTACAGTGGTTTCCTCTTCCTGACCAGGCCTTCAGACAGTTTTCAAGTCAGAAAATGGGAAATGTTAATTGGTTTAAACATACTGATCTATTTAGGCCTAAGGAGGAGCTGTGGGGCACAACCCAAGCATGTTTTTGTGAGCTGTTTTGTTACATATGAAACTGCACTGATCTCATTCCTGTGTGAGTGCAGACAGGTTGCTCTGCTTGTGTGTTGCATGTGGGCGTCTTCATCCCCATAGGATAGCTCAGATGTTTAATGGTTTATGATAGGAAAAGTCTTCTTTCAGATTTGTCTCTCTCCAATTTGTAGGTTTTTGATATATGAAATCACATTAATCTATAGCACTTTCCATTAACTGAATAGTAATCTAAAAAAATTTAATTTAAACCTTGCATCTGCTGTCAATCTCACTACTGTAATTACTGTTTGCATATTATGTTCGTAAAATCAAACAGTGAAGCCCTGTGTAAAGTTCCATCCTACATACAGGTTAAGAATAGAGCACACAGATCTGCGAGGTGGGAGAGAATATTCCTTCAGCCTCTCATTTCAGAAAAAGTGGCAGCTGTTTGGATAATGGCTTAATATGCTGCATGGTGTGCTGCAAGATGCCAACGCTAGAAATTTTGGAATCAGAATTGTTTAGGTTAGAAAATACCTGTGAAGTCTTATGGAGGCCAGTTGTTAACCCAGCGCTGCAAAGTCCACTCCAAACCATGTCTCCAAGTGCCACCTCTACACCTCTTTTAAATACCTCCAGGAATGGTGACTCAAACACTTCCCTGGGCAGCCTGTTCCAATGCTTGACAGCTCTTTCCAGAAAGAAATTTTTCCTAATAGACAATCTAAACCTCACCTAGCACAACCTGAGGATGCTTCCTCCTTTCAGGCAGTTGGAGAGAGCGGTAACATTCCCCCAGAGCCTCCTTTTCTCCAGGATAGGTACCCCCAGCTCCCTCAGCAGCCTCTCAGAGGACTCTGGACCTTTCACCAGTTCCATTGTCCTTCTCTGGACGTGCTGCAGCACTTCAATGTCTTTCTCATAGGGATGCAGATCTGAACACGGGATTTGAGGTGTGGCCCCACCAGTGCCAAGTACAGGGGGACAATCACTGCCCTGGTCCTGCTGGCCACACTGTTGCTGATACAGGCCAGGGTGCCACTGACCTTCTTGGCCACCTGGGCACACTTTGGCACATGTTCAGCTGTTTGTTGACCCATTTTATTTGATGATCAACCTGTCTTCAACAGGAAAACATTTGTTGTTAACTTTTGACAGTTATTAAATAATTACAAAATAATGTTGGATAGGCTAAAGGCTAGACACCCCTATGGTTCTTAGAACTGTTTTGTAAACTGGACCTTGTGCTGTGCTAATTAGATTAGAAATGACTTAATTTCAACTGTAAAGTGTCACTGCTGAATCACCCTGTATACAGTAGTCATGTCTTTTGGCCCTGAATAGCAGCTGAATTGGTCTTCAAGAGTGCTAAATCACTGTGTCATGTGGTATTTATTACTTGCTGGCACCCTGGTACCAGTCATGTACGTTGATGCATAATTTTTATAGAAAATTAAGCAGAAAGTAACCAGACAATTTTTTTCCCTTTTATACTGGGAGGTTGTTTTGTAAATGTATCATAGTTTTATTAGTTTATTTGTAACTTGATTAGGCGCAGTAATTGAAAACTGATTACTGTCTACCCCTCCTTTGGTCCTTTTTTATCATAGAATCACAGAATGGTTTGGGTTGGGAGGGATCTTAGAGATCATCTTGTTCCAATCCCCCTGCCTGAGTGGGATCTCTTCTCTTTTTTGGTTATATGTAGTTCTTCAATTATGCTTCATTAGGTGGTAAGTTAATACAGCACTGTATTTCAAAGAACCCAGGAAGGACAAATCAAAATTTACTGAAATAGAATTTAAAGTATGCTGAGGTGTTATTTGTAAAGCTGTAGACAAGATTCTCAAGAGTATCTGCTCTCATATATCAAGTAACCACATTTTTTGAGGCATCCAGGGTGTCTCTCAGAGGTTGCAGCTCTGTGCTTCATATCTTTTAATGCACATTATATTCTTTTGAAAATCTCATCTTTACTGTGGGTGCTGATTGAGTCTGTGAATGTTGCCTGTCGTATTAACATGTGAAATGCAATGTACTATATTAATATAAAGTGACCAAAATTTAATATACTCTGCTCTGACCTTCCTCAGAGTGTCATTCTTGATATGGAGCTAAATGGTGTGATCTGTGCTGCACTGGGACTGAAAACCTGTGAAGAGTCTATAAAGCTGGTGGTGTAATCCCAGGCTGTTAAGCATTCTTATTCCTTAACTTTGTGCAGGTCAAATATTTTTAATAATGTGATAGACTGTTAAAGACATACCTTTACATATTCTGACATATGCAAAGCGTGTATCCCTGTAGTTAATCCGTGCGGAATACTCCTCTCACTTGAAGGTCACACTGTGCAGTCAGAACCGTCATGATATGTTCTGGCTGATGGCTGTGTCTGGTAATTAATTTTTAATTACTTTGAATTTCTTTGTAGGTTGATGATTCCACTTGTGATGATGAAATACTCTCCTTGCTCCTCAACGCCAAGTTGATGGTGAAGTGCATGACCACTGCCTTCTGCCCACGCCTTATTGAGCACCTCCTGGCTAACCAGGGGCAGGGGGGCTGGGATGTGGAGGAAATTGCAAAACAGCTGAAAGAAGCAGGGTTCAAAGCAGAGGCCGGGTCCCTCTTGATGGCTCATCGAGGGACTCATCCTGCACTCAGGACTTTTACTACTGCCCTCCAGGCTGTTCAGCACTGGATATAAAAACGTTGGATTTATGCATTTGTCTGCCCTTCTGCTGGAGATCTTGCACAAAAGGGAGAAATTGTTGTTCTAACGAAGTAACAAAGTGAGTTATTACCTACATTTTGTAGAAAACACACAGCACACAGTGAATTCCCATATACTTCTAATTGTTTAAAAAAACTAGTGGTGCAGACTATCATTCTGTTGTATGATTAGCAAAGAATCTGATAATCCTTTCAGATCAAACTTAAATGGTTACACTCAGTTACAAATAAATGAAACATTAGTAAGGTGGCAGGTTATATACAATTTGTCCTAATTTCTGTAAGTAATTTACTCTTGTCATAATGTAAAACTAATGTAAAAATATAATTATAAAGATATATATGGAGCAAAAAAATCACAAGAGTGATTTCTGAGAATTTCAAAACCTTAAAATTCCATATTGTGCAATGTTGTTATCACAGCTTTTGTTTGCAATAAATAAAATATTTTGCATTTAATGTACTGTCTTTTCTTTCAGCCTTTTAGAGAGATAAATATTTTCTTTCTTCAGACCGTTTTGCTGAAATTCCTGCTTCTCCTTAGTGATGTTTATTCATGAGGACAAGCTGAAGTCTAAGAGATATTTTTCTCCACAGTTTGGGAAGCCCCATCTCAAATCCAACATTTGTTGATACCTTTTGTGAATGCACTTTCAAAGTATTTACTTATATTTTTCCTGAGTTCTGAAAAATTGCATAAATGTGTGTATTTGCAGAGTCACAGAATATGCTAAGTCGGAAAGGTTTCACAAGAATCATTGAAGTCCAGCTCCTATCCCTGCACAGCACCATCCCCAGGAGTCACTCCAAGTGCCTGAGAGCACTGTCCAAATGCTTCTTGAGCTCTGTCAGGCTTGGTGCTGTGAGCACTTGCCTGGGGGACCTGTGCCAGTGCCCAGCCACCCTCTCGGTGAAGAACCTTTTCTCCTGATACCCAGCCTAAACCTGCCCTGACACCACTTCAGTCCATTCCCTCAGGTCCTGTCACTGTCACCGCAGAGATCAATGTTTGCCACTCCTCTTCCCCTTATGAGGAAGTTGTAACTGCACTGAGGTCTCCGCTCAGTCTCCTCCAGGCTGAACAGACCAAGTGACCTCAGCCACTCCTCACACAGCTTCCCCTCAAGATCCTTCACTTTTCTTAGTTGCCCTTCTCTGGATGCTCTCTAATAGCTTAACGCATTTTTTATATTGTGACACCCAAAACTGCCCTCAGCACTCGAGGTGAGGCTGCCCCAGCTCAGAGCAGAGCAGGACAATCCCCTCCTTGCCTGGCTGGCGATGCTGTGCCTGATGTCCCCAGGACAGGGTTGTCCCTCCTGGCTGCCAGGGCACTGCTGACTCATGTTCACCTTGCCATTGACCAGGACCCACAAGTCCCTTTCCATGGGGCTGCTCTCCAGCACCTCATTCCCAGTCTATGCACACAGCCAGGGTTACCTCATCCCAGGTGCAGAATCCATCAGCTTCCATTGTTGAACTTCCTGTGGTTAGTGATTGCCCATCCCTGTGATTTGTCCAGGTCTCTCTGCAGGGCCTCTCTGCCTTCAAGGGAGTCAGTAGCTCCTCCCAGTTTAGTACCCTCTGTGAATTTGCTCAGTATCCCTTCCAGTCTTGCATCCAGGTCTATGAAGATGCTGAAAAGGGCTAAGAATGGGGCTCTGTGGACCCCCACTCACCCCATTCACTAAAATCCTTTATTCCCGACCAATGAGCCAGTTGCTCATCTATCCCATGATGTGTTTATCCAGCTGAATGCTGGACATATTGGCCAGAAGGATCCTGTAAAGATCTCTCATGTACTAAAAACTTTACTGAAATCCAGAATATTACAATGCTCATCCCTTGATCAGCTTGGTGGGTTACCTTGTTATAAAAGGAAATTGGGTTGGATAAGCAGGATTTTCCTTGCATGAAGCGATGCTGGCTATGAGCAGTGACTGCCTTGTCTTTTAGGGGTTTTTAAATACCTCCCAGAATAAACTGCATAACTTTACCAGGCACTGATTCCAAATGACTTTCTGTCTTAAAATAATTTTTTTTATTGTTTCCAGAGGTTTTTTAACAAGGGTACTGTCTGTTTATTACACTGCATTGGCAGAAGGGTTTGATGTTTTGTGTTTATAGACACTTGTTAAAATTAGTCTGTAAATCTTTTGCCTAATCTTGTGCTCAGATCTCATTTTGATGTAAGAAACCAGTATACATTATAAGATCCAGAGGATATAATACGCTTTGGAAGCAATATCTAGGGTAATGTAATGTAACCTCCTGCTTAAGGCAGAGTGTCTTTATGGCTTGATCAGGTTGCTCCAGCCTACATTCAGCTGGGTCTGGAAAACCTCCAAGGATGACTGTCTTGGCTTGGCTGTTCCCATGCTGAAAAGCTTTTTATGTTTGTCCTTTTGGGATCTGCTTTGTTTTACCAGCTTTTACTGACTGTGAAAATGGCTCAGATGTCAGCCTTACTTCCCACATTGCACAGGATTCATAATGAGACTTTTAACAATGGTTTAATTCTTCAGATTGTTAACTTATCTTTTGTATTTGCTGGTCCCAGCTGTCCTTCAGTGTTTATGGGAGGTTATATCATCCATGTATTAACATGCACTCCAAATTCCAGTTTCTGTCATTCAGCTATATTGCTTTAATTCTGTTCTCTTATGTTATCAGTCCCAAGAGCCCCAGACTAGTAAAGCAAGTATATTGGAATTGCAGAAGAAAAGGGAAAACTTAAAAAAAGGTAATGGAAATGGAAATCAGTAGATGCGGACAAATAACATGTGCACCTCCAGTAAGAAAACCTTGGGGTATTCTATAGGAGATATTTCAATACTTTGTAATGAAGCATTTTGGTCTGCAGGTTTTGTTCTCAGGTTGGTAAATCCAGTGCTGGATTTTCTGACCATTCTCATTCAGGATCATGAAAAGTTTGTGTTTAGTGTCACTCTAAAACTGAGTGGTGGATAAAGCTGTAATGAGTGTTATTGATCTTCTGTCCATTTTTTGGTTTGCTGGCATTACAAACCCATGATAGATGTTCTCCTTGCAGCCTGGATTATTCCTGATTTATTCTGTATTCAAAACCTTCACCTATAAGTAAAGGTATATACATTAGTGTGTGTGTGTATATATATATATATGTATATCCAAAATCATCAGCCTGTATTAGTGTATGTTTCAAAGAAAATTTAAGGCAGAAAAAAAAGGAAGCAGCACATAACAAGGACATGGGTGTCCCATTGCCAGCCTTTTAGTATCTTCTGTATTGTAGAATAACATTTAGGGCTCTGGGATTGAGCAGGATACACTAGCAGGTGCTCTTGAGTTGTTTTTTTGGTGTTTGTTTTCTTTTGTTCTGTTTAAAGGTTAAGAAACTCACCTTGGTACTACTTTTAGCCAGGTTATTGTTATACTGAACACTGAACAATTCAGTTCTGTCAGTTTGTTTGATTTGCAGTTGGGATTTGTTGATAATACAGCATGAGTGGATTTTTTTTAAACCTCAAACAGTTCCACACCCTGGAGATACTTCTGCTCCCAAAAGCAGGTGAATAAAGAGTTGAGTTGTGTCTCCGGGGCAATGCTTCCTAGGGCAATTAATCCTCTTTTGTCTGAAAAACACTGATAGCATTTGGATCTTTAAGAAGCTTTTAGCTGCCTGGGAGACACAGCAAAGCAGCAAAATATATCACCTTTCTTTTGAATAATTAGAACCGGAGATTAGGGAAGAAAGATCATAACTCAGAATTTCTTTTTCTGCTGGAAATAGTAAGTATAGACATTATGGCATTGCAATACATGCAGAGTAGACGCTTCTATTTATAAAAAACACAGTGCAGTTCAATGAGGGTGGCTACATGTGATTCGGATATTTTCCCTATATAATGATAGGTTTTGTTCAGCCTGGAGAAGAGAAGGCTCCAGGTGTCCCTCATAGCACATTCCAGTACCTAAAGGGGCTTGTAAGAAATAAGTGGATAAAGTTTTTAGTAGGGTCTGTTGTGACAGGACAGAAGATGGTAGTTTAAAACTAGAAGAGAGTGGATTTAGATTAGATACAAGAAGGAAGATTTTTGCAGTGAGGGTGGGGAAACACTGGCACAGGTTGCCCAGAGAGGTGGCAGGTGCCCCATCCCTGGAAACATTCAGGGTCAGGTTGGATGGGGCTCTGATACCTTGTGCCTCAGTGGGTATTGATCGCTCAGACATATTTTCATGAAGACTTTCAACAGTTTTTCATCCAGCCCTAGCTCTCAAAAACTTGTCGTCGTGACCACCCCTCTGAGCCCTGAGGACCTGTTGGAATGTTCTGGTAAATTCCTATACCCTTAATACAACAGCACTTTATAATAATATACACCCTTTTGTAGGCATAGAAAACAGTAAACCTGAGTCTCTTTAGCAACTGCCTGCCCTTGAAAACAGCTGGCTCATTTTGCTGGAGATGAGGCACCTGGCAAAAGCAGGGGAAGTATAAAGGTCCTCCGGATGGTCAGAAACAGGCTCCTTCTTTTAGCTTGGCTGAAACATCTGATGTGGTCCTATTCTCCACAAGACCTCAGTGCCTTCAACTTTCATATGTTTGTCCTCAGCAAGGCTCTGTTGCACTGGGTGGAGATGGAGCACTGAATTTGCAGAGTGAATGAGCATCCCATGGTAGTGCAGAAAGATTTTAGCAACACAAGGACAGAGCCTCATCTTTCCATAGTGCTGAGGGAAGTTGGGGCTTAACTACAACTTTGTGTAGGTAATTATGACAGCTAAAACTTTATAAAAAATAAATCCCTCTGTAAGCCTTTCTGTCTACCATGACATTCAGAAACATGAAAATCTTGTTTCCTTTGATTTCTTCTTATAGTGATAAATTTCATCTGTCATTTTTCTTCACTTACTTTGAGATTGGCTAACAAAGGGGATGGCTTGGCACTCATGCTAATGACTCTGCTGTTTGAGCAGAGCAGAGTATTTTATCATGTTGATTGAACCTCCGTGGGATCACTAAGCTGTGCAAACAGAAGATAAAGTCTGATGTTATGTCCAGCTCAATCACAGGTGGATCTGACAACCTGGTCAGCATTTCTACCTAAAAATATTGACTCTGCTTTCTGAAGCTGTCTGGGAGCAGATGGAAGAGAACCTGACAGTTTCCCTGTTGCACAGCCATGTCATTTCCATATCCCAGCTTCCTGTACCACTTCTCAGTACCAGATACATGGCAGTTAGTGGAAATTTTTGGTGTATGTTATGGGTGGCAGGTGCCCACCAAAGCTGCTCTGTCACTGCCCTCCTCAGCTGTGCAGAGGAGAGAAAATATAACAAAAGGCTTCTTGTGGGTCAAGATAAGGGCAGGGGGAGATCACCCTGCATTGACCATCACAAGCAAAACAGACTCCACTTGGGGAAATTAGATTAAATTATTGCCATTCACACCAGATTAGGGTAATGGGAAATAGAAACCAAATATTAAAACCCCTTCCCCCCACCCCTCCCATCTTCCCATGCTCAGTTTCACTCTTGGTTTTCTCTCTCTCCTCACCTCTGATGGTGCAGGGGAATGAGGAAAGGAGAAATTAATTGTAAATAAAATTTAACATAAAGAATGTGATTACCACTGAAATGGAATTGTCTGCTCAACGTGTTCCTCTTGCTCTGACATCAGCATCTTTTGCCACACTGTGCTGACACCTTGAATGTCTCTGACTGTCATTTTAGTCTATCCTCCTAAGATTCCTGTTCTTTCAGGGCACAGTGATGGGAAAACCTGCTCCACACAGAGCTCTGATTTATAGTCCAATGTCCTTTGCAATCCAGGTACAAAAAGCTGCATGACAGCTTTATTCCTTGACAATCTTTATCTACCTAATGTGCATGTAAAATAATTATTCTAATGAGCAAAACAGATATATGCTGTTTAAAATAAAAATTAATGTTTGAAAACAAATAAGCAGAAGGAGTTTAGTCTAAATGGGAGAACAATAAAGAACACGAGCTGTGAATGAAACAGGACGGGAGGGCATGTTTTAATTACCCTGATAGTACCATCTGCACTTGCTCTGACTAGAAAGGAAAAAGGACACAAATGTAAATTTCAAGAGTATGTGTGTATCTAAATGTGAATTTCAATATGTATGCGAGCACATGCAGTATCCTGTATAATATTTAAAAGGAAATGGAAGTGCAATTTTAGGTTGTATCCTGGAATGGTTTTTTTTGGTGACTTTTTCCATTCAATTAGACACTTACTGAATATTTTGTCAGAGTGATGATTTAAGTGTTTCGCTGGTGATATCATGCCACAAGTCCCGCATCCAATTCTGGGCCCCTCCAGAAAGACATTGAGGACTGGAGCATGTCCAGAGAAGGACAGTGATGTGGTGATGAGGCTAGAGAGTGAGTCCTATGAGGAGTGGCTGAAGGATCTGGAGGTGTTCAGCCTGGAGAAAAGCAGGCTCAGACAACTACTTGAACTCTCTACAGCTGCCTGGAAGGACATAGCCAGGTGGGGTCGGTCCCTTCTCCCAGTCAACATGCAACAGGACAGGAGGACTCAAGCTGTGTCAGGGGAGGTTCAGGTTCAACATCAGGAGAAATTTCTTCACTGAAAGGGTGGTTAAGCTTTGGAATGGGCTGCCCAAGGAGGTGGTGGAGTCACCATCCCTGGGGATGTTCAAGAACTGGTCATAGCATTTAGTGCCATGGTCTAATTGCCAAGGTGATGATTGGTCAAAGGCTGGACTTCATGATCTTGGAGGTCTTTTCCAACCTAAATGATTCTGTGATTCTGTAATTGCTGATAAAGACTTTGCAGAGAAAAGTAGAACAAAAACTATCCTAGGTGATTTTGGACTTAGGAGCTATAAAATTACACACCTGTTCTGTAACAAAAATGTTCCTAAGGTGTGATTTTTTCAGTTTTTGGCACTTACTTAGATTTTTCAAATCTGGACATAAGTGGATGAAAAACTAGAAATGATTGTGAGATATAGCTTCCTATATGAAGTCAGTCCAGTTTTAGATGGTTTAAGATTAAAGATATTTAAAGTTTTAAGGTTTGGGTTATAGTTAGCTTCATATCCAGGTTTAATCTATATCCTTTCAATGATTTGCTAGGTCTCCATAGGAACAAAATACCTAGGTAAATGTTTAAGTGGTGTGGTTGCTTTTTTTATTGATCATAATGATGGAAAAACACCTGGCATGACCACACCAAGCAGCTCAGATTAATTGTGGGATTTTCTAAAACATTTAAAATATGAAGTTCAGGGGTCTGAGCATCTTGGTCTGGAGAGGAATGAAAGTAGAATATCTTGGGAATGAGCAATGATCAAAGTGAAATGAATGAAGGGGACTACAAGCTACTATTTGTAATTAGAGCTCTAGGTTTTTTAATTACTTGTTGTTTCCTTCAGATTATTTTGTTTCTGGAGGGCAGTGTTTATTATGGTAGTATTCCCAGGACACCCCAATAAAGACTCATACAGTGAAAGCTCTGTACCTACATGCAATGGAATATTTTCATTATGTGTTAGAGATGATTGTGACAAAATGATCTTCGCACAGATTTTACTCAGCATCTGCTTGGCCTTGCCAACATGAACTGTACCAGGTTGAAGACATCCTTTTGGTTTTGTTCACCAAATTGGGTTTGTTTCTTTTGCCACCTTTATCCATGGATTCTTAGTTTAAACTGAAGCTTGCTCTTATGTATCTGGTTTTCAGGAGGACATATGAAAAACAGGGTATTTCTTCATAGTTCACTAGGTATCAAACAATATTTTAGGAGCAAAAAGAGAGGAAGAGACTTGGTTTTGACTTAGAAGGTTAGTTTGCTGAAGTCTTAGTACAGCCATCAGTCCTCTGAAGCCAGGGAACTGTTTTTCTTAAAATTCCATAATCATATTAATGTATAAAATTGTCAGCACTGAAAAAAGAAAGGATAAGGCAAGTAACTTTTGCACTTAGCATTTTACTAGCTACAGCAGCTTTTGCAGACATTTATAACTAATTCCATGAAATACCACTAAAACGCTTTTCAGTTGCCTACATGAGGCCTCTAAAAATAGTTGGTATTTTGATAACTTCTCTGTATTCCAAGATTCTACTTTAAATGCAGTGAATTATTATTGACTTTAAAAGTTGGGTTTTCCATCCTTTAAGCTGAAAAGCCAGAGAGGTAGGGAAAGAGAGCACAGGTGGTGTGTATGCCAGTGTCTTAGTTTTAGCTTTATTGAAGAGCAATGCCTTATACACACAGCAAAGTGTGAGCAGCTGCAGCTCTATCTCTTAAGTTTCAAGTGTGAAATGCAGGGAGTACCTTTGAAAGTGTTTGCTTGTTCACTCAGGTTCTCGCTGATCTCAGTGTATCCAGCAACTATTGGAAAAGTCTCAAGGTCGTCAGGATTATCAATAGTGGAATAAAACAGGGAGCAGAATCATCTCTCTATGTTACATTTGCTGCTATTGCTGTGACTGAAGGCACTGGCAATGTTCTACATATTTCATCTGTTTTTTATGGCATTTTGTGACATTTGAGATTTTTAGCAAGGATTTAATGCTGTTCTATGCTGTTAAGAATTTCCTCTGACTGCACTGAATAAATGTTCTTTCTGGTCTGATCTATTGTCCTGTGGATCTAATGTGTCCTAAGAGTAAACCAATTGGTACCAACAACTAAAATTGGGAAGATTTTCATTACCATATTACTTATTGCATCTTCTAGTTTCAGCTTCTGGTTTTGATCACAGGTCAAAAATTAAGGATTGAATCTGTAGGTGAACAGAAATCAGCAAGCTGGATTTTGTAATCCTAAAACAGCTCCATACTCCATCAGATCAACTTTCAAACCTACAGGGACTTAACCAGAGGAATATTGTAACTGTGGGGGAAAGAGTGGAATAATTCCTGGCATTCCTAGGATAAGCTTGGATAACACATCCTCCAGCATTTACAGAGCTGCCACTGAAGATTTCTGAGAAGTGTCGCACAGCCGCACATGGGAAGTGGTGGTTGACAGCCAACATCTCAGAGCTCTGCTTCACTGATGAGTTTGGCTTAACCCTAGGCCTGAGAGCTCTCCCCTCGATTAAGAACCAGTATTTAGCACTGCTGTGAGAAAGAGCTGTTTGGGGCTGTTTGATGTCAAGGGTGATAGCTTTCAGTGCTTGGAGCTGGCAGCTTTTCCAGCTCCTGAGTGCTGTGGATCACTTTGCATTGCTGTACGCATTTGTGACTTTGAGCCATTGACCTTACAGGATGAAATTGCCCTTCCCTGTTCTTTGCAGTTGCTGCTTTGCATGTGAACCTATAAAAAGTGAACTGTGGGGCAGATGAAGGAGGGCTTTGTGTTTACTTGTTCTCTTGCAGTATGCCAAGATTTTTCCTTATTGGCTTGGAGAATTCTTAGCAGTTGTTATGACTGCTGTGGCCCCAGTGATGTACAGTCACAGCTTCTGGCACTACCAAAAATTAGGCAATCTGAAATAGGGCAATGTCTGTGTATCAAAACTGTAACGGTAATTTTATTAATTTTTTTTGGTAGTCACATTTTGAAACTTCCTCTTAGGAATAACTTGATGGTACAGACTAGCAAAGAGGATATGTAGCTTCAAAACTGACTGAACCAACCAAAATTTGAATTGTGTTTTCTCTTTCCAGTGAGTCCCTAGGATATCTTATCAATGCAATTTTTATTAAGACGGTTCTTATGTATTCAGCTTCCTATTTGCAGAGTTTATGAGTGAGAAGAAGGTGGTTTTCCAGAGGCGTCCAGAAACTTTGCTGCTTGGCCAGCCCGTTCCTCTCTTTTAGAGAAGCCACAAGGAAATGTACACGCACTCAGATCACGGATGCTTCTTACAGAGATTCACCAGAAGAAAGAACAGGTCCTTTGGCTCATCTTTCCATTGAAAGAATGGAAGAAATGTGCTCTTTTTAGAGCTATTCCAGACATTTGTGATGAAAAATCAAATGAATGAATATAGCCTAAATTTCCTCTTAGTTTCTTGCCGACAAGCTTAGATTTTTCCTTTATTTTAGATTTTTCAAATATTCAAGTAGCTGTTTTCATGAGAGTTTTATTCTCCAGATTGCTTACCACAACTTGTTACTTTTATGAGCTTCCAGTATATTTAATTAATGCTCATTTGGTTAAGAGGATTTTAAAGCCCAATACACACCGTTGTTTCACTCCTGGAATACTGAGCTAAAACTCTTTTAATTTTTTTCAAGAGTAAGACAACATGCTGCTAGAAGTGCATTAGAATCTGTGATATGTAAATTCCATAGATATCCTTGTGTCTAACAGCAAAAATCTCTCTTACAGATGTTTTGAATAAAATGAGAGGATATTCAGACCCTAGGGCTATGAATTCATGGCTTGTATCCTAAAGCGTGTTTGTGAATCGTTTATGGCTCAGCCTGGGAGGGCACTGTGAAATAACCTATCTGCCAATAACCAGATGAAGTTACACAGATGCATTAGGTCTCTACTTTGATTTAGCAATGATTTGTCTGGCCTGGAACTAACTCCATATGGTGCTTCTTATTAACCTGTTCGAAGGCTTGTCCAACCTTCTGCCTGTAGCCTGCCAGCAAAAGGATGGGTGGAAGTTCTTGCCCATAAAAGGGTGGATGTGGTGTCAGCTGTTCCTGTGGCTGGGTTGAGTTTAACAAAATGCTGGCGTGACTTCTCCTTTCCCACCTGGATCTGGTGATTCCCATGAGTCTGAAGTTGCAGGTCTGAATGGTCCTGGTCAGGAACATGTTGACTGACGTAAGATTTCTCCCCCGAGATATTTCAGCTGGAACAATGTTAGGCTTATTGGACAGAGGATCAGTCCATGCCTTAGGCTTAGGTTTAGTTTTTTCTTTAGAGCTACTAATGTGTCTTCTTGGCTAATGTCCTTCCAAGCTTTGCCCCACAATGTTTTGATTAGACAGCTTCTAACCTGGTTGGTTTCCCATGATGCAAACAGAAAGGATGCTGACATCCTGTGTCAGCTTGTGTCCCATTGTAAAATATTATGAAGTCCTCTAAAATATTGTAAAATCCTTCCTTTGGAAGCCAAAATAGGCTTCCTTTTTTTTTTTTTTTCTTTTTTTTTTAAACCACCAATAATTGTCTTGTATAGATCTAATACAAAAACTTATCCCTTACAGAGTATAAATTTATGTAGGAGAGATTTCTTAAAAACCTTAATATTGAACATACAAGTTCATATTGTAATCCTGTCACACTTCGGCACTACAGAATGTGAAGACCCTTGTTCTATGGGCAGGGAGCTCCCTGGGGTTTTGCCCTGCTTCAGATGTGTGCATTTCCATTCCTGTAATCCTTTTAAGCTCTCCTGCCTTCCCACCCAATATTCATCATCTCTAGAAACTCGAGCCCACTTTGTAGTACCAAGTCTTGGGGTTTTTTGCAAAATTTAATACCTTAAAAAAATTCTAGCTCAGTCTAAGTTTTGTCAAGTATCACTTTATCCTTGAGTATGATCTCTATTGTGAACGCTAAGATGCATCTGTCTTTTCTAATTGAGCCTTTTTCTTATACTCAACTTTGAGCTATTATTTCCTCTGACTTCAAATTCAAGTTTTCATGGATATTCTGGTATCTTATTTGACATAACAGTGCAAAATGCTTAGTTAAAGTAATGAAATCTGCTATCAAGAATGAAAAACCTTGGGAAAACAATGCCCTTGGTAACTCAGGAGAAAATGGCATGCTATATATACTACCACGCTGCTGCTGTGCTTTTTTCAATGTTAACATCAGAACTCAAAGTCTGATGCATTTAGCAAATAGCTAATTTGCCCTTAAAGTTTGTCATTTTAAAAATAGCACTCCCAGCCTCTTGTAAGTAAGCAATTGCAAATACATAGCACAAATAAATTCCCTGCAGATCCTTTTTTATCCCAGTCATTAACCAAAGAGAAACCAGGTCAAACATCTTCAATCCTAAGAAAGTCAATCCAGGGACGGCAGACAGGAGCTGGGCTCTGCACTGTTGGGTATTTACCCTGCCTCTCTGTTTTGAGCAGTGGTTTGACAATAACAGAGCCAAATTAGAAGTTGTGCTAGGTACTTTCCATGGTTAATTAGTCCTAGTACTTAACTGACATCATATTGAAAAGCTTTGTTTTGTTTAATTTTCCTGAAACTGTGATAGAAAAACATCCCTTTTTCAAATTAACTCTTAGCGTATTGAGGAATATGTCATTGTTGCCTCCTTCAGTATGATGAACTTTTATATTTTGAAAGGCTTTTTAAAACATCATCTTTAGTTTCAACAAATATAATTCTTTGATTTTTTCTCTCTTTATTTTTTTTCACTGTTACTTTTTAGAACACCTCCTTTGGTTTCTCCTTGAGTTGTCAAATTTTATTTGAAATACTGTACCATAGTTATGGTCTTGTCAATACTTTGCAGGATGGAACAGCTATTTTTCTTGGCCTTCATGAAATGGTTCTCTACCTTCATTACAGAATAACTTTTACTCTGTACTCATGTTCTCAACTTATTTTATTTGTGGTTTACTGTAGCCTCACCTACATTTCTGCAGTGGTGCCGTGTAAACAATTTCATTTTTATATTTACTACTTTAATTCTTCTTTCTCAGCTGTACCATTTTTTTGGTTAAATTTCATGGCATTTCTTTGATAAGGGGCTGTAACCATGTCCTTGTGAATCTTTAAGACATTTTCAGCATCCACAAATTGTTTCTGCTTCCAGCCGTATCACTACAGAAAATTCAGAATATAATTCAAAACATATGACAGATCTCCTGTTTCATCTTCCTCCTTCCAGGCTGAAGGTAACTATTCATAACTATTCTATGAACATGGTGTTTTCTTATTATTGTCACTTGGTTGTGTAGGCAGTTAATAGTAACTTTGCCTAAATGACACATCCTTAATTCTCCTATGTAAATATCAAATGCATGAAGATTTACTAAAAACAAGGGGCATAAGTTAGGCTTCGTCCCACCAGTCTGATAGCCCAGTGTGTTTGGTTTGGGTGGCAAGGTGTTGGTGGCTGGGAGGGGCTACAGGGGTGGCTCGTGTGAGGAGCAGCCCCCATGTCTGTTATGATCCAATTATTAAGGTTCTTTAGAAATACCTCTGCCTGAATTAAGGTGCAAACGAGACCATATGCCAGTCAATAGTATGGGTTTTATTTGATAGTAAATATGAGAGAGAGAGAAGAAAAGAGAGAAAGGGAGAAGTAGGAAAAGAGGTGGGTGGGACAGAAAGAGAGTGGCAGAGACAGAATAAAAGAACATCACCATCCGTGGATCCCAACGATGTAACATTGATCCTCTCCAGCTTGGTCTTCTTGGTGGTGATGTCCCCCCAAAAAGCACAGAATCCCATGGGTTAATATACACTCAGGCCAGGTGGCAATGTCCAGGCATGTCCCCCAGTGGAGGGGACAGACTCTGCTTGCATCACATACAGTCCTGTGGGGCAAAGCCGAGCACTTTGGGGGGTCTGTGATGGATTATGACACCCCCTCAGCTGCCTCTCACAGGAATGTCCCATGGATGTGCCCTGTGGGGTTGGGAGTTCCACAGCTGGGCCAGTTTGTTTGAGGGAGGATGGGTGTTTATTGCCTCTTACCAGAGGTTACCCCACGCACCCAAAACCTCCTCCTCCCCCTTGGTTGGGGGAGAAGTCTGTGTAGACCCAGCTTTTGTGAGCTGTGCTCTCCCCCCACCCCAAACTCATCTGGGGATGATTCTCAGCACAGCTGGTGGCTTTGGCCTTTGGGGATGCATAACTTTCCTCCAGCCTGAGATGACTGAACAATAGGTTTCTGTTTATCTAATCTCAGCAGTTTGACTTTCAGTCCAAAGTCCCAGTCAGGTATCCTCACCGAGGCTTCTTTGGTTGTAGTTTCATTATACAATTTTTGTTACAATGAGCAAAGCGTTATATCAATATTTGAGGCATGAACTATTTCAGCCTCTGACAACGTCCAGCAGAGCCAATGTCAGCAGCGCCAAGATGCTCCCAGCCCTGCCAAGGTTGAGCCCAGCAGTGACGGTGGCAGCACCTCGGGGTAGCAGAGCTAAGGGAAAGAAGTTATTGTGCAGAAGAAATTGTGGCCAGAGAAGAAAGGAGGGAGAATATATGAGAGGAGCCACCCCTCAGAGCCCAAGGGCAGTGCAGGAGGGGCTCCAGGCTCAGGAGCAGAGATTCCCCGGCAGCCCCTGGTGAGGCAGCAGTGCCCCTGAGCCCATGGAGGCTCACAGGGGAGCAGAGAACCACCACCAGCTTGTGATGGACCCACACCAGAGTAAGGAGATGTCTGAAAGCGTCTGTGACCTCATGGGAAGTCTGTGCTGGAGAAAGCTCCTGGCTGGAGCAGCTTTAGTGGGCTCCTGGCCAAACCAGTCACCTCACCCTGTCAGAGAAGTAAATTTCATTATTGTGACATCATGGGCTTTAGAAAATCCATTTTTATATTTATTCTCATATTAATATAGTGTCCCAGCTTATTAAAGAATTGTTTAATATTTTTTCCACTTTCAGATATCAGGGTTTGATCTTCAGTTCCCTAGTGACTAATGTATTTTTATTTCTTTTTGTGTAAAGCTGGGTACTTTTTTACTCTGGAATATATCTTACCTTCTTTGAACTCTTGAAGAAAAAAGTTAATGATTTGGGGGTTGCTTGGCTTGTTTCTGACATTTATTCAGACACTTGATATTTATCTGTATATCTGTTAACTGCATTATTTTTAGCAATTTCAGTTAAGCTGTTTGGGCAATACAAACACTGACCTTATTGGTCTGTTGTTCCTTGAAACCTCTGTCTTCTTTGACTTCTTGGCATGAATCTGTGTCAGGGGAGGTTTTGGATCAGGAAAAGATTCTTCCCCCAGAGCGTGCTTGGGCACTGGAACAGCTCCCCAGGGAAGCAGTCAGAGCACCAAACCTGACAGAGTTCAAGAACTGTTTGGACAATGCTCTCAGACACAAGGTGTGACTCTTGGGGTGTCCTGTGCAGGGCCAGGGGTTGGACTTGATGACCCTTGTGGGTCCCTCCAAACTCAGGATATTCTATGATACTGTGATTCTTTCCTGAGAAGCACAGTTACAAAAACCTTGTTTAGGTTTTCTGCTAATGCTGTATCTGTTCTGAACACTTTTACACCTTGATTGTCTAGCAGTCCTAGAGACACTCTTGTCAGTCTTTCTACTTCTATGAAGGAGCATTTTCTATTTGTTTTTATGCCTTTAGCAACATTTTCGTCATTTTTTTTGCTTACCTTAATTTTTCTTCCTGTTCTTTTCTCCTTCTTTATTTGGACATGACTCAAAAGACCATCTTATTTCTAGCAGCTTCTCTATCTTCATGCTTCATCCCTGCAGGCAATCTAGTCTTAGTTTGTGTTTCAGGAATGGCTGGTTATATTTTCAGCCTTTAGGATGATATATTTAAACCATCTCTGTCATAGCTCCAAATTTTGCATCTTTTAGATTTCATGCATTATCTGAAAATAACTTTTTAAAATTTTATTTTTATGTGCTGTCTCTTTTGAGACCACTTCATTAAGGCTTTGGAGGAGAGGACATTGCATTTTTTTTAATATGCTAAGTAAATGAATGCTTTTATGAAAACCGAGCATGCTGACTAATAGAACTGTGGGTTTGATTTTGGTGGGGTTTTGTTTGTTTGGGTTTTATTTGATTTGGTTTTGTTTATATTCTGGGGTTTTACTGTTGCTGGGGGTTTTTTTTTGTTTGTTTGTTTGTTTGTTTGTTTGTTTGCTTTTTTTGGTTTTGTTTTGGATGGGGTTTTCTTATTTTTTTTTTTTTTTTTTTGTTTTTTTTTTTTTTTGTTTGTTTTTTGTTTTTTGTTTTTGTTTTTTTTATTTTTTTAAAGATTCCTGCTCTCTGTTCAAGCCTGGCCAAAATACTTTCCTGTTTGAGTTTTGCCATCTTCTATTCTATTCTGTATTTGAAGGTACACAGATCTTACGACTTAGTTTGTCATTTTTGCACTAAGATTTCACCTTCTGTCTGCTTTTCCACTAAGTGGTAAATTCAGGGGGTGCTGTCAGAGTGTTCTTTAGTGTCCTATGTAGTAATTTGCATATTGCCTCCAGAACCTCTCTCTCTGGATTACGGCATGTCACTGTACCATAAGTGCTGTCTTGTCCCTGGATTTGCTCTTAAGGTGCTGTATAAAACTGCACATTTTTTTCTCGTAATCAGAAAATTCACCAGAATGCTTTCTAGCATCAAAACTCTTGCCATTGACGTTCTTGTTGACTGAATCCTTCACACGTATAACTCACCTCCCCTTGCTGTGGGAAGGGTAAGTGCATTGCAGGGCAGGATGTGGCCATTGTGTGAGGAGCCATCACCACAAATGGGGCTGGGAGCATCACGGTCTTCTGAGAGTTTTCTTTTGCATCATGAGTGCTGTGACCCTGGAATGAAATCACTGCATGACATCTCCAGACAGCATTCTTCCTTTTACTCATAAACTCTACAAATAGGAAGCTGAAGAGACAAATGTAATCTTTATGAAAATGATATTGATAATGTGTCCTATAGAGTCACTTGAGAGAGATGAACCAATTAAAATCTCGGTTGGTTCAGTAAATCTTAGAGCTGCACATCCCCCTGACTGTAGAGGAGCTTCAGTGTGCCAATAGTCCTCAGACAGGCAAGGTGAGCATGAGGAACATCATCAGTTCCACTGACGTGAATGAGAATTAAGTGCTCAGCCTGTTCAGGAGTTGAGCAAATCCCACCAGCTACAGTTTTGGGACTCTAAATACCTCTGAAAATCAGATCCATCAGATTTACAAGGTGATGTACATAGATGAATGAGCTGTTATTTTGGGAAAGGCTGGTGCATGAGTTATATGAGTGGGAGACTTGATATACAAATGGTTTTTGGCATAAGAGAACTAGAACAGTGTTAGGCAATCCAAGAGGTCCTGATTCCCACATCAGTTTCTGAACTGTTCTTCTATTGTTTTTACTAAACAGAGTGACCTGTAATAGATTTTATTTCTGTTTCACTGCCCTCTGGTGTTTGTATTTTCTTTTGTTTAGTTCTGATTTCTTCTTCCTTTTTCTGGCATACTTATGCACTGAGATATCTTTCAGCTCAGTCCCTTTGTCCCCTGCACTGTTCTCTCTGACAGATCCTATTTAACAATACTAGTCTGTCCTGCTCTCAGAAGTGTTTGCAATGTCCTTGGTTTGTGTTATTTATTTCTCTCTGTCTTCTTTTCATTTCTTCCGTTTTTTTTTATAAACTCTAAAAATCTGGGGTTTATTATTCCTTGGACCACGCACCTGCAGTGGTTTCCATGGCAACGTGATTCTGCAGCCCCCAGCTGCTTCATTCCTCATTCTTATTAGCAGTTTGCTGGATGCTGGTAAAAATGCTGCTGGTTTGGAAAGGCAACCTTGCAGCTGAGAGCATTGGCATTTAATTACTTTAAAACTGCTTGTCTGGTTGGAAGTCCAGTCACTTTACCTGGGATGAGAACACAAGTCAGCTATGACTATTTAGCCATCTCATCTCATTAGCTGTGCTTTCTTGCAATCTTTGCATATCCACCTTATGCTTAAGTTGATAGCTCATACTCAATCCAATTATTTCTTATGATCTAAGTGTGTTCAGATTGCTCTCATTTTCCCCCTGTCTTTCAGGAAACCTGAAAAACAACTACATTCCTTTAAATGAAATGTTTAAAAAGCTTACTGTAGACAAGTGGGAACTGAGCTGTCAAACCTCCTAAGTACCATCACAAAAATACCTCCATCATGTCCCTGAAAGTAAAGTCCTTATTACTTTGTGATGGGGCCTTGAGCAGAGATTATATTGAAAGAATATAATGATCTTTCCATCTGCAAATCTGTCTTAGTTTTATGCCTCTCATCACAGTGGAATTTGAATGTCTAATGAAGAGAAATGATCGGTGAGGATTCAAGGAGAAAATCAATCTTATTTTACTCAGGTCTTACCTAGCTTCTACTAATGGAAGTGTAGTGAATTAACACCTGTTATATTATTGCCAATAAAAGTGATGCTATGGCAAGGGGACTGGCTTCATATTTGTTTTATTATTCCCACAAAAAAACCCAACAAAATAAATACTGACACTATGAAAAAAATATAAATAACCTATTCTGTTTTTTTGTAGCTGATTTTGTAAACTCATAAAATTATATATATATAATATAATGGGATAAACAAAGATGAAATACACAATTTAAAGTACTATTAACATGAAAGGTAGGGTTTAGCTAAAAAAGAAATATTTTTGACTGTCAATCAAAGAGGAAAGAAACCCTCATACATTAAACTACTGGTGCCAGACTTTGAGGAATCAAGTTATAAGAGAAAGCACAGAGAGGAACTGTCTGTGAAAATGGGAATTTTAAGATGGCCAAGTAGACATTTTTTTGAAATCCAGACAGATGCTGGATAAAGACACCTAGTGGAGCCATATTTGTATCTGGTTCATGAAATACAAATTTGTTGAAATAAAAACATCATTGAAAGGTGTTATTTTGATAACTCTTTCAAACAAACTTTTAACATAGTTTAAAGATGAATATAATATTTATTTCTAAATTAGTTTACTGAAATAATTATTTTGGCTGTATTTATTTCGACATTAAATTGTAAGGATTATTCAAGTGCGATACCATCAATGTTATGAACAACTTTATTGGATTTTTTTAGGTTTTTTTTTTCCTTTAGAATTTGTCTTATGCTTAGCTCCACATAATTATTTGAAATAGAGAAGAAATTCAGTGTCCTGATTTCGGATATATTTCTGAATTTGTAGATTTTAAATTTTTTTTTTCTAAATTGTTAAATAGACCAATCCATTTTGTATTTTACATAAAGAATTTATATTCTTTGTATTCTAAAAAAAAAACCCAAACAACAAGCTGAGGGAAGCTGAAGGATCAGTTACTTGGATTCTTAATGGGAAGGGAAGATTTAGTAAAGCTGTCGGTATGTTCCAGTTTGCTTTTCTCTACATGTTGGAATAACTATATGATTTTGAATGAAGGGTTGTTCCAGTCCTCTTTTAGTGTGATTCTTAATGCCTTTTAACACAGTAAACCACAGTAAAATGGGTCTGCTTTTTATTTTTTAAATTTTTTTTAGATAAAATAATTAAATAACTAGAATAATTAAATAATTATATATCAGATAAAATAAGCTGGTCTCTAGTATTGCCCATGTATTTTGTTTTATATTCATTACACCTTGGGCTTTCAGTTGGAAAAAAAACCCGTGTCTTTGTTTCCATTGACTCCTGCAGATAAGCCTTGGCACTTCTGAACATTGTTATTTGCTACTTATAGTCACATACATTTCTGTATTCCTACCAACATGGAAACGAAATGCTGGAACTGGCTGAAATGTAGGTGTGGGTAGCAGGTTCAGCATCACTCAATTTGTAGAGATGCTATAAAATTGTGCAAGGGCAAATCTCACTCCAGTTTCCAGCTCAGAAATGTTCACTCAGCAAATAGGAAAAAAGTCACTGCTCTCTTCTAACTCCTGCCTGGGATGTGCAGGTGAAGCTGCACTCTCCTCTCATGTTGCCTGGTGACCTATAAGAAGATTCAACACCTCAAGCACAGAATGACTGTGGGGTCTTATGGGTTAGGGGGTGCATTTCCCACCCCACAGACTGTTCTGTAGTCATGCCTCTTCAAGTGAGTTATGTTCTGAACAAGAACACAGATATTAATGTGTTAATGTGTTAATGAAGATATCCTATGAACCTTTTAGGGGAGAGGAGTTTAAAAAACCCCTGAATGCTGTCTACAAAATATGGGCAATATAGGAGTTTTATGGGTCTTGGGTATGCAACAGATATTTTATTGATTAGAAGTCTCTTTTCTGTGTTTTGTATGTATACATATGTATACACACTATAGAACTGGTGATCAATAAGCACAAGTCACAGTTTCTGTGGAGTGCTGAGAGACCTGCACTGCTCTCCATAAGCCTGCAGTGACCTTGGGGGGAGGTTCCTCTGCAAAGCTGAGTCTCTCAGTAGGTTTAGTGTGAAGTTTGTCCTGAAGGTATGGGTCAGGTTCATAGAACCATTGAATGGTTTGGGTTGGAAAGGACCTTTGAAGGTCACCTAATTCAAGCCTCCTGCAGGGACATCTTCCACTGGATCAGGTCACTCAGAGCCCTGTCCAACCTGACCTTGAACACTGCCAGGGATGGGGCATCCAACCCCTCCCTGGGCAGCCTGTTCCAGTGTCTCACCACTCTCCCTGTAGAAAACTTATTCCTTATATCTCATCTATACCTACTCTCCTTCTGTTTAAAACCATTCCCTCTTGTCCTGTCACTGCAGACTCTATTAAAAATTCTGTCCCCATCTTTCTCAGCCCCCTCTAAGTACTGAAGGGCTGCTGCAGCCAGGGCTGAGGACACAGCACAACATGGCCCAGAGCACTGTAGCCAACAATGGGTGTCCAGGGCCTCAGGAACAGTGAACACAGGCTAGAGTAGAAGAATATCGAATTTTAAGACTAGATCTGTGTTTCCCAGGACTACATTGCTATTCCTGTGAAGTTCAATTTGAGTGGAAAGTCAGAGCTCTGTGCTGCTCTAAATAAATGGAGATATCTGCTTTTTGAGTCATTATTTAATCACTGAAATTAATTTTGTTTTCAGTGTGTGACTGGAGCTAAGCAATATCTGTTTCCATTCACTAAAACTTACTCCGCTTCAGTCTTATTCTTTTCTTTAAAGGATTGTTCAGTAGAGTGGACACAAGATCTAGACAAGTAATTAATTAATTATTCTAAAATTAATTCTAAGAGGTTCTGCAGATTTTAGTGTACTGCTCTATTTCAGCCCCAGTACACTCAGAAAAGTATAGCTGGAATGTATTGAAAATCATTTAGTTAATGATTTGGAACACTTTTCAGGCCTAAATGAACTTGCTAATTGTGGAAAGTGGTGATTTTTATATATATTCCTATGTGGAGTGTTTATCTATCTGTGCAACTCTACACACAGTGATAAATACAGGATTCAAAAGTTAAGCACTTGCAAGAAAAATAAATGGTTCCTGTATTGAATATCCCCTTTTGCAGCCACAGAATCCATAAACATTAGATTAGATTATAGAAGTAGAGAGGGTGGGAATGCCCTTTAATTTTTTGGATTTTTTTTTCTTTTCTGCCAGGTTGGAAAGAGTCACAGCAGACAGAGATGATGAGTGTGCATTAACCATCCACAAACACTACCTCTGCCCAGCTGCCCCCTGGAATGTCAGCGTGCTCTTGGTGACTCTATTTGCTACCTCTTCCAGGTAGCAAATAGAATTTTTGTGGCAAGAAGGTCACTGTTCAGCATTTGGCTTATTATTCGTGAATTTTCCTTGATGAATGGAAAGGAATCCTATCTATGGCACTTGCAGAATTCAGACCATCTGATGGGAATGAGAGAAATAATAGTTTTAAAGGCTCTGAAACAGTAACACCACTGCTTTATGTGAACATACTTCTACTGGATATTTTCTTAAATGTGTATAGAATAAAAAAATATCACAAGAAGGATTTGGATCCTGACATGAAATGAGAGCAGCTAAGAAAAGCCACTGGTATCTTCTGAGATCTTTGTGACTGTCTTATGCAACCGTGTCTTGTGCCTGCACTCTGAATTTGCCTGGGCTACAAAAGTTTTCTGTGGCTTTTTTTTTTGTAATTATGGTGCTCTAAGTGGCCCCTGCTGGGTGTACAGAGCATCAGACTCACTTGCCAAGGGGAGAATGATGCTGTGCATCCAATGTGCACACCTCACACCATAAGGGGACATCATGGGGCCAACGTACTGATGGGTCTTGTCACAGGGAGACCAAGACAGAACCAGCAAACCACACTAAAACCAAAAAAGAAATCCCCAAGGACTCACTGAGCACTGTGGAACAGCTGTAGAACCATATGCATGGCATGTGAGGAAAAGAAGCAATTACAAGTTAACTGGTTTAATTGGTTTGGTGAAATAGAAAGGAGGTCTCATGCTGAGAGGCTGCCAGCAATGCCTGCACAGCTGGGGCTGAGGAGGAAGTGCCTTCAGCTGGCCACAGCTATCTGTCACCTTGAAGTGACACTCCATCCTTTGTTCCCTTGTGCCTGACACATCAGCACAATGGGTAGCTTGGCTTTGTGCCTCTTTGATTCTAAAGCACTTTCAAAAACTTCTAATGGGACTGCAAATATTAATGAAGAGGATTGCTGTGTAGTGAATATCCATGCTCATGGAGGCTGTCCTGGCAGAAACAAGAGCTTTCCATGACTTAGCACTCCCTTAAAACTCTCCCCAGTCTTGGTTAAAACAAAAGTTTATTTGTATTCACAAAATCATTTCACACTTACTGGGACAACTCACCTGTCCCAATAGATAAGAGTGCTGCATTGAGCAGGTGACACTCGATTCCAGACTTGGATGAGGATTAGATTTATAAAAGTATGTGCTGTCTTGACAGGAGTGTGTTTAAAACCAGGGCTTTTAATATCTGAGACTAGAGCCTGCCTGTCCCCAAGCACAGGGCAATGCCCCACACAGGGAATAACCTGGCTCAGCTCTCTGAATACAGAGCTAGCAGCGATGTTTCTCATCAGATTGCTGTGGCTGTGATTTACATGAATTTGGACAGGTTGTTAGGGAAGTCAAGAATGGTCATGAGAAACGTGTTTAGTTTAACAAACTAGTTAGAAGTGCTGATGCTTCTGGAAAGAAAGTTCCTTTATGTTGTCCATTGAACACCTAGTGTGATCCAGGGTAACAGCTACCCTTGTGAAAGAGAAGATGAAATAAAAGATGATTTTATTACCTGAGAAACAGCTTTGCTTCAGTTGTACCTTTCCACAGTGGCATATAAACCTTCTGTGTGTCTTGGCACCAGAAACATATTAACAATGAATAGTTTTTGTTGTGGTGATTTTTTTGAGAGACCATCTGTGCAATGAAATGCAGATTTGCAGGAATGCTTATGTTGTGGAAAACAGAGCTGGAAATGGAGTTGAACTTTACAAACAGTTGGGGTTAATCTACATATAGCAAATACTGTTGTTGTCAACAGTTTAGATTTACCAGTTCAGAAAGGTTTAAGAGAATTGGACTTCTTTTAAAATGAAGGGTAAACTAAATGTAAATGAGCCTGGGCTGCCTCAAAGCTCCCCTTTCAGCCCTACCACGTAAGACAGGCTTGCAGGGACTTCTTATTAATTATCTTCATGTGGCTGTGGCAGGAGGTCCCAGCAGAGCCTTGATGCCTAAAAGACAGGCTACCTGAAGTGGACAAATTTATTCAAGGCCTGCAAGGGCCTTGAAGTTACATTCGGGCAAGCAAAGTCCCCCATCGGGACGACACCCAAAATGGACCCTGGGTCACAAGCCCTTCACCTTTTAAAAGTTCTGTCCCATTAGTATATTGGCCCCTAATTCTCCAATTGCACCCTTATGCAATGATGTTAACCACCCCAGGCCTGCTCCCCCCCATCTCACAGTTTACATATTTTCGAGCCCTAAGGCAACGAATATGTCCTTGGATCTGTATTCAGAGAACCTTGTTTTGGCTAAAGGTGCTGGGAACAGAGGTTTTTAGCACTTTGAAAGAAGGACAGAATTACAGCAAGTTACAGGTACATGAAGAGTAAAAAAATAGAAATAATTAAGGCATTGGCCTGAAGGTCCATTCCCCTGGTTTATGCACAAATACATTGTCTGCTGGTGTGTGTACCCCTATGGACAGAGAAGGGATGTCAGTCCCAAGGATTCTTTTGCAGGAGGAAAAAACGTTTCTATTGGAGATGTGCACTAATCATGTACCATTTACTTCTTGGTTTTTACTAGTGACAGCAGCAAGTGTGCTTGGCTGATAAAGTCAGAGCAGAGTGGGACAACCTCTCAATACAAACAGGGTGGGAATGGGCCCATTAAAATTATAAGATGCAGTGACTTAATCTGTGCCTCAAGGCTTGAAATGGATTTAATAGCCACTAAGCACACTGCTTTTTAGTAAAAGGTCAGCATGACTTTACCATGAATGAGATAGCAAACTTTGTGCTGTTTATGCTCTGAATGCCCAATACATGAAAAATAATAAAATCCCCCAGACTTCTGACACCATTCCAAACTACTGTCGAGTCTGCCTCAAAACTATCCCTGATATTTTTGTAAGGTGGATCAGGCACAGATATATCCAAGTAATGATCCTCTTCAAAGAGCAAGAAGTGAAAGTCTATTCCCTATAAAGCGAACACAGCGGTAAAGTATGCAGCAATAACCTGGTTTACTCTTGTATTCAACATTAGTCTTAAGTGCAGTGCAAATGAAATTAGGCAAGGGACCTTTGTAAGCTCAAGTTGCCATCTGTAGTAAGAAAAAAAATCTTATGCTGGAACTAATTACATGACTTTAGGGATCTTACAAAAGGAATATCCAGAGGATCCTCTTGGTGATCCATTCTCTCTCACAAATCAAAGTAGGTGAAGAAAAGAAAATCCTGGTGCTCAGCCAATGGTTATGTGAATGATTTAAAACTAAAGGTCTTGTTTCTGAAAAATGGCAGTACCCTGGTCTGGTACTTCAGCCAAAAATGGTTGTAAAACCGAAATTGTTCATCTTCCCTTGAGGGCACTAATTCTGTCAGCCAGCAACTATCTGGGACAGCCACAAGTGTCTTAAAACAGCAGCTTGAAAGGAGACAAAGTGAGTATTAGACAAACTCAGTCTTCCATGAATAAGTTGAACAAAGAATTATTTGGCTGGAAGTTCTCGTTTCCAGGGCTAATGTGTTCCACGCAATGAAGTCAAGCAAAGCAGCTGTGTTTTCTTCTACATGGAATATATATTTGCTATTGTTATAATAACTATGAAATATATTTATAACCCCTTTATTTTTCAAGTTTTTAATAACATGTTTCATCACATAAAATGCCCAGTTTTTCATGAGATGAAGTGTTCCTAGTTTTTCATGCCCTGGTGGAAAAAGTAAGCTTGATCCTTGGGTATTGGATAAGGATAGTAGAGAGTAGGATAAGAAGGTAATTTTCATCTAGTATTGCTGACTCAGTGGATTTGTCAATTAAGGCTTCACAAATACAGTAAAATTAGTGAGAACTTAGAACTGATTCATAGCTGTCTTATGGTGAGAAGCTTAGGCTGATAAGCTCTGCAGAAGAAGACTGAGATACTTTTTAGGTTTTGGGGATAAGAATCTCCTAAGTGGAGCAAATGGAGGACTGGAAATCTTTTATTTTTACAGGTAAATGTAGATCTACCAATACATCAAAGGCTTTGGCTTAGTCAGAGATTTTTTTAAACAGTAGATATAATTAACCACTTGACCAAATATTTTTTAAAAGTGATTTCTTTAACCTTTTACTATTTTTATTGATATTTTTTCTCAGATGACAAACCTTTAGTAAAACTCATATAAAAGTTTCTGCAGTAAATGCATGGAGTAACATTTTATCAGGTGAGCCGATCTCCAAAATTCTTTCTTTCAGATCCTAACTGTAATTTATTCTCATCTTAGACTCAGTGCCTTTCTGCATGTGGATATAGTTTAAGGCATGTAGATACAATTCTACCCTACCAGGTACTATTACTCACATATAAAGTCATGTAGAAGGTGTTCATTCTTCAGTATCTCTCCAATATTAATTTATATGGACAGTTTTCAAGGCTACTTTTTGAACAATTTTTTCCACTTCCTGTGATTTTATCAGCAGAAAGAAACCATGTCCTGCTTTCAGGTTATATTACCTGAACTTGAGTAATTTATTTACATAATTGTTTCCATTTAGAGATTTCACTGCTCACTAAAATTTGTATGTGTTATTGCAGTTTTATAACTGAGAGAGGTCAAGAATATAAGGTTTACTTTGGGACATGAGCTAAGACATAGAAAAACGTTATTACCACCATAATTTCAAGAAATGCATTGATTAATATTTATTAGAAATAACCCTTTACTTTGATACTGCAGCAATCCTGTAGCATCAAATTAATGCCATTTTGGCTGGCCATGGAGCTCCCTATATAGGAGAGCCATTTAGAAAAGGTTTTACTGTCCCTTAATGCTGAATCCTATCCTGTTCTTCACTTCTGCAGTCACCCAATAAGACTGTGCTGGAGAAAAATTCCTATCTGTAATGGGAAAGCAGTTGTAAAGCATCATAAGTCATCCCCAAGAAATTGAAAAGGGAGGAATATTGAAAGCCCTGGTGACTTCTTCCCTTTGCCATACTTGAGGTCCAGACACAGTGTGTAATGTGTGTCTTGGAAGTCACAAAAGCAATCATTGTTCCAGAGGTTAAGTAGACAAGAGAAAGGAGAAGAAAGATGTAATTACAAGGAGAGATGAAGTGATTCACCTGCTCTGACACCTGACAGAGGAATGGTGCCTTTCCCCTGCTCCCAAGGCAGGAGCAGAGGCATGGGGGGAGCAGCACTAACCTGGCTTCTGTCTGGGAGTGAGAAGATATGACTACTCTGCTTTGCATGTCTGGTTTATAACATTGGTGTCCATTTCTGTTCAAAAGCTGTGTTGTAAACAGGAGAGTTCTGTAATAATTATAAACAAATTGGGTAAAACTTTTACAACTCAGCTAGTTTGTGTACACATGCCTGCCCAGCAAGGCAGGAGCCTTGAAAGGGAGAGTACACAGGCAAGACACATAAAGATTGTTTCAAAGGAAAGAAAAACAGCTTGGGTAAATATCACAGGACATCCTCTTCAGAGTAAAATTTAGTTGGGGTAATCCCTATTGTTATATCAGTAAACATTACCAGGAATAAGAGGTGGGTTTTATCTGAAGTGGTCAATTTTGTGTCATTAACCATCTTTGCCTCTTGAATTATTTTGGATTTACAGTTTACTGCAGAGTTTTGTTGTCATTTTCCCTCCTTTGCCTCTCCTAAGTATTTAAATGCCTGTTTGCAAAATTCAAAAGACACCATGTACAGATAATCCCCCACTTTTCTCTTTGTTTATTTTTAAGCAGAAACTCCTAGAAATGAGAACTGGGAATTGTTGGCGCACGCTGTGTGCCAGCAGGAACAGTGACCATCTGGAAAGCAACTTTGCAGTAAAGGACTTTGGAGTCCTTGTGGATACCAGCTTGAGCACAAGCTGACATCAGAGGTGGCAAATGGTCCCCTGGTTGCACTCAGAAGTTCTGCTGGGGGGATGAGGGAGGTCAGCCTCCCCTGGACTCAGCACTGATGTGGCCACACCCAAAGCACTGTCCAGTTCCAGGCTCTCCAGTGCCAGGAGACAAAGACACAGTGGAGAGGTGCAGTGAAGGATGTATAAATACCCAAAGAAATAGTGCAAAGAAGATGGAGCCTGGTTCTTTTCAGTAGTGCCCAGCGGCAGAACAGGAGAGAAGAGACACAAACTGAAATCTGGGAGGGCCCACCTGAACATCAGGAAACATGTTTTTCTCTCAGTGAGGGTGACTGAGCTCTGGCACTGACAAGACAGACCTATCTAGAATAGGCAATGGATTTTGGTATTTTGATCTGTGTTTTAACCTCTGATTTTGTGATGGATCTTTGTTACTTGTGCTCACAACTTGTTCATTTCTGAGGTGAGAAATATCCTCATGGTACCTTCAAAACTAGTTTTATGCTTTTAAAAGCCTTAGAAGCACTAAAAAAGAATAAAAAGGGAAAGCATGAGGATTCTGCCTTTGGAAGTTTATTCTGTGGCTGGAAGGAAATTATATTATACATTTCATATGTGCTTAACCAAATCTGTATGAGCCTCCTGAAAATAAAGTAAAATGTCCCTTTTCTGATGAAAAGCACTTCAGTAAAACCAGTTAGTGTGACTGTTATGATTTTATTTGGATTCAAGCAAAGTCTTTTCATGCTAAAGGAATTTTCTTTGGCAGTATTAAAAAAAATTACAGAGGAACTGGTGTTCAAAATGCAGCATCAAAGGAGATGAGAGTTTGGATGGAAAAACATTGGTGTCTGCCTCCCCTTGGCTTATCTAATGCTGTTGTGTTCCGTATAATTAATAACAATAATATGGGCTCCCTGGTAAAATGACTATATTCAATTTTGTGGATCAATAATAAACACTATAGTATATATCAAATGCATGATAGCATATCTGTGTAGGCATTATTTAGACTCAAGTGAATGAAATTCAAGGTCTTGGTTCTAGTAAGTTGCTTGATAAATTGAAGCTGCTAAAAGGCATCTTTTCAAATACTTTTACAACTGTAGATAAGAAATACTCAGATCTCAGTATTTTTATTGTAGTTATTTACAGTTCATCTTTAAACTTTTGATTAAGATAGACTTGAAAAAATACTTACTCAATATTGTAGCAAATTAATTCCAGTTTGTAGTTAATTTCAATTTATTTGCAAATGAGTATTCAATAATTTCTGTTAATAATTATTAACCTGCAAATTTCTGAAAAAACTGTTTTTAAGGACTCTGTAGGCAGTAGTGATCTTTTTTAATGTTAAGATGGCATATTATTTAGAATCTTACTAGATATTTGATTTTCTCTCTATTTTTAAAAAAGTAAAATTTCATTCTCAAATGTTATCTTCCTACAAACTTGCCCGTGCTACAGATATTAGGCAGCTTTGCATATAAAATCAATACCAATAGTGCAAGGGTATAAAAAATTTAAAAGAGTGTTGTAATTGCAGTCTCCCCTTACCCGGTTGCCTAAATTGAATTTTGATCTGTTAAGTACAAAGTCTTAATACCGTTGTGTGTTTTTTTTTTCAGAGCATTCGCTACCAGAACCTCCTGGGGAAGTTTTGTACTTTTCTGGAATGAAATGGGTTCCACCTTATCTGATAACTGTAGCAAAGGTTGATCCTCAGAGCTTAATCAACTGCATAAGAAAAGGTAGAAGTCTTAAACTTCTAATATTGTAATAAATTACTAAAATAAAGGAAGATTTCCAAAGAAATGAGAAAACATAAGAGGTGTTTTTCCAAAATGTTAACCTCCCAGGAATCTTAAATATTTCATGCTGAACATTCCGTGAGTAAACAATTTACATTGCAAATAATGGCATCATTCTATGACAGCTTGTGCAAACTGAAAACTGCATCGTACTTGGTAATCTGGCATTAAAATAGTTCTTTATCATAGCTTATGCACACATATCATTAAAGATTTAGTTCTGAAGGAGTCTCTGTGATGGAAGAATAGTGGCTACCCTCTTGTCACTTGTGCCCATTGCAATGCTTATTTCTATCTTTGTTCTTTGAAAAATACATAAGAATCAAACTGAACTCACTGATAATGTGGGGATATATTAATAAATAATGGGTCATGGAAGACTTTCCCTAGGCTCACCTGTTTCAGAGGTAAATTTGGTATCTTTATTTCTGACTTTAATTTTAAAAGGAAGGATATAAAACAAATAAAATGGGAAAGATGGTTACTAAACAAGGAGTCTGCAACTACTGTAATAGCACACTCTAGAGCAATGTTGTTGAAAGTCCCCAGATGGCTGAATCTCTTCTGCCTCTTGTCAATACAGCACTGTTTGTCTGGATGAGAAGGGGGGCTGTGATCTTGGGGCTGTCAACAATCTATGACTGCCAGTTCATGCACCTTTCCAATTATGTGGTTGGTTTGGATTTTTTAGGGGTGGTGGGATTGTTTTTTGTTTGGTTGTTTTGTTTTCGGTTTGCCTGGCTTTTTGTTTTTTGATTTTTTTTAATGTCATTGTAGGGCAAAACTAATGAGTTATGGCTGCCAAAAGAGTCTGAAAATGAAAGCTCCTTATTTTTGGTGATCTCAGAGTACACGTTTGTCTTCCTACACAAAAATGTGGATTGTGTATGTGTCGATTGACCTGAACCTACCTGAAAATGACAACATAATGGAGAATGACGCACTTAACTGTGTTCAGCAGACATGATGGCAAATCTATCCAGTCCTGCGACTGCCACAGACTGCATTGTGTCTGAAAAAAAAAGAATTTTGAAAACTCTGACCACAAAACAGTGCAAGCAAGCCCCATAGTTACAGAGAGATGCTGCACAGCCCCAACAAGCTGCTGTTCCTCATCTTTCCCAGGCTAAGAGTCAACTTTCTGCAATATGTCTCAGCTCTGGACACTTCTTTCCCAGGGCTCTGTATGTCACATTCTTGTTTCATTTAGGTGTTGCTGCTGCCTGGCTTTGGTCCTGCATTTATTGTGGTTTAAAGCAGACCTAGGTGCATTTTTAAAATGTATATTTATAAGAGTATATATTGGCATTGGGAAGTCCAAGAATGTGTAAAATTAACTTTCTTCTCTATTCACTCTGGCATCTCTTCAGCTTCCCTCACAGAATCCCTGGGGGAAGAAATGCAAACTTACCTCTTGCCCTGGAAGTTGTGGTACGTGTTTTCATTAAGGTAGAGGGAGGTGGTGGGAATTCCGGAGAGTTTTTACAATTTAGCAGCCTTCTAATAACCTCTGGCTGTGGGGAAATGCTGTAAAAGTTGCATTTCTTGATAATAATAGCAGACAAATAACATGATTTTTGATCTCTATTACGTCTGAGATTCTTATTTCTCCTATGAAATGCTGTGATAATAGGAATGCTTTCTTCTCATGGTTATCATCTTCCTATAGTAATCTTTTAGCAGTTATTGTAACTGCTTGTCTTTTTATTTGAGGAAAAAAAAAGTCTTAGCTTCTATGTGATTGGGAAAGGTGTGAGCTTCAGGAGCAAGCTATTTCCCTTGTCGGTGAGTTGTATGTGCACAAATACACGACATTCATCCTTGCTGTTGCCTTGATTGAAAAAATGATTTTTAATGAAAAAAATCTACTGAGAACAAAGTGAGAATGCTGGAGAACAGTTATGGTTTATCCTTTCCTTGGCTATACACTTCCGGTTTACCTCCAGCCCCAAACTGCCGTAACCAAATCACAAGCACTGCTTCAAAGGAGGTCACAAACCATTGGTAAAACCAGCACGAAGAGTGGTTTTCAGTATGAGCTCTTGTAGAAATCACTGAATTTTTATGTGGTGTAGGCCTTTGTATTTATCCTGTTTTCCTAATGAATCTCAGCTTGACTGCTCCTCAATTCCAGCAGCGTCAGGGCAAAGTGAACCAAACCAGTAAATGTGTCTCAGCTCAGTGGAGGAAGGGCAAGGCTCCAAGTTTCCATGTCGCATATTTTGAAATTGTGGTGACTGACTATGGCAAATCAGGGTCACTGCCACTTCTGAATCCTCTTCAAAGATCTAATTTTGCATCACAGATATTTTGATTTTGGGAAATCTGTTTTACTATTTGATACTATGTACTGCCCACACCAGGCTGATGAAAGAGAATAGCTCTCTTCTTCCTGAGATGGAGGCACACTCAACATAACCATGCTGATTTCAGTTTTTGTATTTGTGATGCTGTTTGAGCTGAAATTAAAAAAAAAAACAAAAACTGCTACTAAAATTGCCCCTTCACGGTCAAAGAATTTGGCTTAAGCAGAGTACCATTCCAACTCCCATGACTTTAAGGAATTAAGCCGAGTTTAGTATTATTCCGCTATATAGGTTACAGTGAAATAGGAAAGCAGTTGAAAGTATGATGTCATAGAATCACAGAATGGCTTGGGTTGGAGGGGATCTTAAATATCATCTAGTTACAACTCCCCTGCCATGGACAGGAACAGCTTCCACCAGACCAGGTTGCTCAGAGCCAGCCTGGCCTTGAGCACTTTCAGGGATGGAGCATCCACAGCTTATCTGGATAACCTATTCTAGTGCCTCACTACCCTCACAGTAAAGACTTTCTTCCTAATATCCAATCTAAACCTACTCTCTTTCAGTTTGAAGCCATTTTCCCTTGTCCTGTCACAGCAGGCTCTAGTAAAGAGCCTCTCACATCTTTCTTGTGGACAATTAGGTCACCCCAAAGCCTTCTTTTCTCCAGGCTGAACAATTCTCTCAGTGTTTCCTCATAGCAGAGGTGCTCTATCCCTCTGATCATCTTGGTGGCCTCCTCTGGACTTTCTCCAACAGGTCCATGTCATTCCTGTGCTGGATACCCCAGAGTTGGATGTAGAACTCCAGGCTGAGTCTCATGAGAGTGATATTCTCTAACTTAATGTTGCTTCTAGGACATAAACTGCTGTTTCTACACAGCATCTGCATTATTTCTATTAGCGTATGTAGATCTCCTTCTGGTCACAGGTCTGTTGATGGAGGTTGAATCTATTACTGCAGTCCCTCCAAGGACTGGGTGTAATTTGCAAGTTAGTATATATAAAATATGTCCTCCTTCTTCCCATCACAGAGAATATAAATCTTCTTCATGTTCTGCATGTACAGCCTGATTTGTTAGCTCACGATGCTCATGTTCTCTCCTTTCAAAGAGTCTTATGTCAGTGAAGCAGGGGATCATCCCATAAACAATGTCATTTACTAGTATTTAAGAGGATTTAATATTTCTTTTCTCTGCAAGATTTTAGCTACTTGCTGTGAAATAATCCACCAGGCTGGATTTTGCCGTGAGGATTAATATTTCCCTAAATATCAATATTAAAGTGTAAAAAAGTAATTCATGCCCATGTCATACGCATTGACCTTAGTTTATCTTCTTTTTCTGCTGCTTGAGCAGTTGAAAATGAACTGAGCCTTCTAATCTAATTCCAGAGAATTTGTATGGTAAATGCAGAAGCATATGTATTGAATAATGAACAATAGTCTCAAACTGTCCATTTCTTGTTTTAAAGACTGATCTTAAAAACTACTAGTTTTTACTTTTTTACTGTAAATTAGAAGCCATTTCCCCACATTTGCTTTACATATTCTCCTAATTAAGGTAGAATGAAACTCATTTTGGACCTGAAAAATGCTATTTCTTTTCTGTGGTCTGCATTTATAAATTGAATTAGCTCATTTGTGTCAACTGCACCCTCCAATTTAAAACTGTCAGCATAAACCATAATCACAAAAGATATCTCAATAAACAGGCTCTGATAATCTAATTCCTAAGAGGACATTTCAGAGTCAGCAGACTTTGTTTCACTATCTTTTTTCTCAAGGAATGATTGAATATAGGCTTCTACAAGTGAAACTGTACAAGGGGAAATTCAAAACTCATTAGAAGAGAAGATACTTTTCCCGTGTATGTTTGACCATCCTATATGTACTTCAAAGCAAACAAATCAAACAGTTGATCATACTGTGCTTCGTAGGTTGTTTCTAAAATAGCTAAATGCTCAGACTAGTACAGCTACAGCTGAGAGCTTCAGTCGTTCACACCATTGTTGAGTTGATCTTTATCTGCTATGGAATGAGGCCTTCAGGAAATTAACTGCATATTTTGATGACAGGCGTCATGTCAGGAGCAGCTAAAGGAGCTGGGGGTGTTTAGCCTGGAGAAAAGGAGGCTCAGGGGAGACCTTATTGCTCTAAACAACTGCCTGAAAGGAGGCTGTAGTGAGGTGGAGGTCAGTCTCTTCTCCCAAGTAACAACAGGAAGGATGAGAGGAAGTGGCCTCAAGTTGTGACAGGGGAGGTTTAGCTTAGATAAACCCTTCACTGAAAGGGTTGTAAAGCATTGGAATTTTCTGCTCAGGGAAGTAACAGAGTCACTGTCCCTGGAAGTGCTGGAAAAATGTGTGGATGTGGTACTGGAGGACATGGTTTAGTGGTGAACATGGTGGTGGTGCATGTTTGGACTTGATGATCTTAGCGGTGTTTTCCAACCTTAACATTGGTATCATTCTGTGATTTAACTTGCTTTGGGCTCTTCAGATTTTGTGTGTTCCATCTTGGACAGAAAGGCTGCCAAATCACTGTGGTTTTTAGGGGCTAAAGCCATCTGTGATAAAAACAGTTGTTCGAGCGTCCTGGTTTGGGTTTGTTGCTGTTTCAGGAAGACACTCCCATGTTCCAATGTCTCACATTATGTGTTATCCTGTTCTGGGAAGATGAAGCAAATGAAGTCCTCCATCAATTTTAGAAGCTGCATGTTTAGAATCCACAAACTTACAATATTCAGTCAGTCTTCCTTGCCCTGTCTCCAAGCAGAAGCTGATAAGGATAAAGACAGGCTGATGGTCACTTCCTTAACCATCTCTCATTTATAAAAGAATTATGAGTTAGGTTGGGGGATGCTTTCAGAGGTCGTTTAGTTCAACCCTCTGCTCAAAGTAGAGCCATTCCCAAAACTGGATCAGCTTGTTTGGACCCTTCTCCAATTGAGATATGAATATTTCCAGAAACATTGATTCCGTAACCTTTAGGGGAATCATATTCTAGCACTCAGACACTCATCGTGAAAAACATTGCCTTAAGTTTAAACTGTATAATAGAGGTGGCTTAAAATATATTTTGATCTCTGGTTTAGGTTTATTCAGGAGTTTCAGACTCCATACTAGGGGGAGCCGTAGCCCAGGATTAGGAGTTTTAAATGTTATGGGACTGTAAATTTACCTAAAACTGGACTATGGTCTATTCTAATAAACATTTTGACTGCATTTTTCAAGGGCTATTTCTTCAATTCCAATCCACTAATGTCTCCTGGCTCCCCTTTTTGCTCTGTTCCCTGCTGATATAAATCTTCTTGCTGGGTACGGTACCTTCTTCTCCAAAGAAAGAATGCAACTCAGGGATAAGCAATGGAAACTCCTGGCTAAAGAAAGTGCTCAGGCTGTCTGTTGTTTGGGTGTGTGGGAGATCAGTTCCCAGATTTATAAACAAATGATGAGGTAAAAGACAAAGAAGTCGATGGCTGAGTAGCCATAGAATACATGGACTTGAAAACGGAATTTATAAAAGCTGAAGGTGTGAGAATGTGAGGAAAAAGAAGAAATGAGCCAGGAGACAACACTGGAAAGAAGATTAAATGGAGAAAAATTAAAGTGGTTTTTTCTTGTCCTATGAAATATAAGATAGCTGTATATTTGTTTTCATAAGCAGATGGTTTCACCTTTTGTAGCATGTTTTACTGCAAATTAGAAGTGCTTCCAAATACACTCAGGTAATTTTAAACATAAATACAAAGAGTGTAGGTTTGACACTCTTTAAATATGCGACTTTGGCATTGGGATTCTGCCAAATCTGAGAAATGGCATGAAGCATGGCATATTATAATCCAAATAACTTGACTAAAATGGGTTATATGCCTCACTCCTCCAACTTCAGTGTTAAAAAAATGTGATACTGAAGGCATAAGATGATGCTATTTGATTTTATTCCTGGCCATTTTGTTTACAGTTTTTCATTGGATATATAGCATCACATTTTGAGGTGCCTGTATGGAATATCCTTGAAATTTGTACAGCCAAGCACCCCTGGGCAGCACGGAGGAGAAATAAAAGACAGACTTTGTTCATGCTAATTTGGATTTAGCAGTCAGCCAGTAATGCCAAGACAGAGAAAAAGACTGAAAATTGAGTTGCAAAATGAGGTGTATGACAATCCTGTAAAAATATACAGATGTCAAAACTTTCCATATTCTGACTTAAAAAGCTCTCTTTTTCATAAACTCAGTTTCATGTTGTATCTCTCAGTCATAGACAGGGAAAGTGGAATACAAGAAAATTGGGAAGTGAAGTGGAGACAGATTAGGCTTTAAAATAGAAGAATTCCAATTTTAAAGAAAAGGGGAAAGAAGAAAACAATATTGGTAGCATTTTCTAGATGAGATACCATAACATTTATTTTCTATCTAAACAATTTTTTAAAATGTATTATTGATCATTAATTGTTTTTTCACATGAAAGTTAAAAAGTGACAATATTAAAATAAATGTCTGAGCTGTTGAGAAATTACATATTTTTCAATATGGATTTGTTTTTAGACACACTTGTTAATTCTAGCAAACATTTAGTGAATTATCATTGGGCATTAAATGATTTCTTAGCCAAGTATTTACTGACTATAAACAAGGTTTAAAGAAATTGAAAATTTATTGTTTTTATCAGTGCCTGAGACATCAGAACCCCTCTTCATCTATCTTTCTTGCATAGTGTAAGAGCAGGCAGATGAATATATAAAACAGAAGAACAGGTCTTGTGTTCTCAAGAGGTCTTGTGTATTTTTATTATCTTTTTATCATTTTAGACCTTTAATGTTGATCTTCTTTGACAAAAGTCTTTTGTATAAAGCAAGAAATTTCAGGCACCAGGCTTTCCTTTCTATTTAGGATATGTTTTTTTTCAGTCCAATATAGAACAATATATCTAGAGAGGAGAGATGATGAAGAGATAGATCTGAAATAAGAATGTCTGTAGCACATAGAACCACATTATGCTCATTGATTTGTGCAAATTCCCACAATTATTTATAGTAAAATGTGTAAAGTGGCAGCTGGATGCTCAGTTAGAAATTTATATCACTTTGAGGAAGATGATAAAGAAGCAGCTTCACTTCAGGCTGGTATTTTAAAAGTCTTAGTTTTGGTTTTGCTACCAGGTGATTCAGCAGTGAATAAATAGTCAGGTATTATTTCACTTACAAATAATGAAAATGATATTAACTAGAACTAACAAAAACTTGAATTGTTGGGACTCTGGGCTTTTGGTATAACTTTAGTAACTTTGGTTCTATTGGCCATCTTTTCTAAAATTTCAACATATTGATAACATATATAGTCTTAAAAATTCTTAATTTAAATTATAAATATATTATATAGACATAAATTATGCCCTTTTCCCATTCAAAAAAATTTTGCAAGCATTTCTATTTGTAATTTTTAGCCATATAGTAATTCGCTGTCCAAAAATACAGCTGTGTTTCTTAAGGAGAAAGATACACCTTCTACTGTATATACATAATTAAGCAATATAGACTAAAAAACATAATTATTTGGGGTCAGTTTTCTTCTGTGAATTAGTGCATCCTGCTGGATTGCTGTCCATTGGTTTAGTTGCAGTTGCCTACACTTTATCCACCCATAAGATTTGACTGAGCCTTGCATATAGAGGCTAAAACATTTGGAAGAAAATTCCAGACATTATGAAACATTTCACTGTGCAGGTTAATAAAAGGGCCTTTCTGCAGTCTAGGGCAAATTTCACGTGCAGCTTAAGGCTGTGTAGTTCTCATCTTCCGCAACAGTGCACACAGCACCGTGTTTGCATATCTATTTCCTTGTGGACTTCCATCACAGAGCTCTGCTATCGCAGTTTAAACAGCTTCCAAGTTACTGATGCCTGGGATGGGCTTTACAGAAGCCTGCACACATTTTGTTTCTAAGACAAATGGAGTATATATAAGATCTCCCATGTCAGCTGTGTAAAATTTATACACAAATGTGTGCATCACAATGTCATCCTTAAAGCTCAGGGGGTCCGCAAGGGGATGGCAAAGTGGGTTTCAGTTTGAGGATATCAGTGTTGGGTGTTTCATGGGTAGTAACTGGGGAAGCCTCACCTCCCACGAGTGCCTACAAGAAACGCTGTAGATGGATGACCCACCATTAGCTAGATTTGAGCTGGTGACCTTGACATAAAAGCCTTTATATCTGGAAATGAATCTCCAGATTTAACTGGTCCTTGACACATCTGCTCTTTATTGCCCATGCTTTTACACTGCTGAGAAAATGCTGGGGTCATTCACAAGCCATTAAGTCCTGGGCTGGTGATACAGCTCCCACGCACTTCTGCAGAGCTCTTACCTCTCACAGTAGTTGCAGACTTTGTCACACAGCCTGCACATGCACGAGGGCCAGCAGGACAGCTCCATGTGCCTCGTGACTGCTGGACCAGAGACCAATCCTGCTGGCCCAGGTGTGGTGTGGCACCTTCTCCCTCAAATACTGGTTCCTACCTTACTTTGCAATTATGACCCTTGTTTTTGTACCTCATTCATGGGTAGATGAGCTGTTCTGCATTTATATGTGGTGTTTGTAGTTTTACAGGATTTCTGCCATGGTAATGTCTTGCCATCTTTATTGAAGAAATTGCCTTTGTCAATTTGCCTTTGTCAGAAATTGTACTTCTGTCAGTTCATTGGGTCAGAAGAAAGACTTCATCCCCTCCACACCTTCACCAGTGGTATGAACAATTGAATTTCTTTGGATTTGTCAGACTATTCGGGGAAAGAAACTTTCAACGTAATACTCAACTGATTTAAGTACAATTTCATAGCTATTTCCTGAGTATGAAGTAAACAGAAAGGCAAAGTGCTCTGTAGATAAAGCAGGTGGGATGTGACAATCCGAAAGGAAAAATTCAGTTGTATGCTGTGGTTCAACATATAAAGCACATGGCTTGATGGTCCTGACTTTCCCAAAGAACCTTCTGTTATGTCTAATTCTGGGTTTGTTTACCTCTGTTAAAGACATGAAGCTTTTTCTGTGTCCCAAGGAAGAAGCATGGAGGAATCCCATTATTGATCACATTTTCTTGTGTCCTTTTCTCTATAAACTAACAGCTACAGCCAGACTGATAAATGAAATTATACAGGGGCTGCTTTCTGGCCTGAAGCCAACTGGCATGGCACAGATCATAGCCCTCCAGCTGGATTCTCTGACACCCCCAGAACAGGATGACTGCACAAAAAATGTCTGTTGGGGCTCAGCCAAACCCTGAGCCAACCCTCTGCTGGGGCTGGGGAGGAGCCTGTGCTGATATTGTGACATGGAGCTCACTAAATATCAAAAAGTAAAGACAATTGCATGCTGGTGCTTCAGTCTGTGCTCTCAGCCTTTTATTTCCTCAAATAGATATGGCTAATTTGGATGATTATTCCCATTTCATCCCAAATACTTCCTTTTCATTTTAAGATGTTGCATAATAAAAATCACATTGCTCCAGTCTTAGTTTAAGGATTAAATACATTAAAAGAATATTTTTTTCACCAGGATTTATCTTCCTCCCTTGTATTTTATGAAAAAATGTGCAATTCTTCCCCCAAGAAAAGCCTGAACCTGTTACCAGCCAGTCTGCAGAAATAATGAATTCCTAACATAGTATGACAGTCATCTTTGCCAATTAGTCCACCTGAGTGAGTTCAGCTAACAGGCGCATTTAAGCTCAGTGAGACTGCCTTCATCTCAGGGAAGAGGATAGCTATGTTGGTTTCTGAATTAGACATTGGAAAAAAAATATCTAGTTCTGTTGCCTAGCTGTCTCTGTGATTGAAAGCCAGTCCTGCAGAAGCTGCTGCAAAAAGAGTGCCTGTGATTGGAAGTTGTGTGTCTGTCTGAACAAAGAAATGGAAATCACTGAAAGAATCACTAATTAGCTCTTTTTAATGTTTCTGGTTTTAAATTACCTCTTGAGGAAAAAAACCCCAACTTTCCCTAGATTATAATTAAGCTAAAGAATGAATAAATCTCATTTCAAATGTTAAGGAATTTGTGGAATTTCTGGTGATCTTGCATATAGAGAAAGCTAATATGTGTGGTAAGGAAATATCAATCCTGTGTCTGTGCCTGCACATGGATTTGAGCAGTCACATTTTAAGAGTAACTAGCTAGGCAGTGGTTTATATGATATAGCGTGTAGAATACGTCACTTAAGCTTTCTCCAGTATGCCAGGCAGAATATAAAGACAGAATATATCTTCATCAATATTTACAGCTGTAAAACATGACTAAAGGGGAAATAAAGAAAAAATACCCTGTGGTTTTAACGTTATTTTCTACATGCCTACTCATCTTTGAGCTTAAATATTAATAAAGCCATTTTACATGAGTAAATTATTAAAGCCTTCAGACCTAGTCAGAACAAAAGCATGTCAGAGATAGATTTTGATTTGAAGCTTTGTCAGTTTTGAATGTAACACTCAGGTTTTGTTCTGTGTCATTAGTCAATTTTATCATAGCTTCTCTGTCAGAAAATTCAGCAGTGTTACTTATCTCCCATACAACAGATTTTGGTACCATTCCTTGGCTGAGGCTTCTTTGAAAGAGAAATTAGTTTCCAGAAAGGGAAGCTATGCAATGCCAGTATCCAGTTAGTCTGCAGTGGGTGCCCATCAGACTCTGCCTGGCTACACAGCAGCAACCCAAGCACAACTGGGGACAAGGTGAGCACTGTGTGTGATCACACTGATGAACTCTTCTCATGATTCCTAGTATGTTTTCAAGCAGAAGTATTCCAAATAATGGGTGGTCATGATTTAGCAGTTTGCAGGGTTGAGGGGCAATTCCCAGTGCCAGTCTGTGTGTGGACCCCTCATTTGGGTGTGAACAAATTCACCTCTACCCTCTCATCCTCACGCCTTAAGAATGGAGGCGTATTTTTTTTATTTCCTTGTGTACATACAACATGTACATGACCTTCCTTCATTTTTAAAGAAAACAAATGTATTTCATAAAAACACTTGGAGGCATCAGGCATATTTGCAGGAGACAGTAGTGCAGTGTAGTGACTCCACTTCAAAGCTGACATTACAAATCTCTGCAAAAGAACTGTTAGGTGTGATGCTGTACTGACTTTTTGCCTTTTTCTTTTATATAGTCTCTCTGTTCTTTACACATATATTTGTAGCCCATAACTGTGTTAGTAAGTAGTCCTGGTAGTTTTCCCTACCCTTTTCCCTAGGCAGAAAGACCAAACACTTTCCAGGGGCTCCTATCCTATCCTATCCTATCCTATCCCATCCCATCCCATCCTATCCTATCCTATCCTATCCTATCCTATCCTATCCTATCCTATCCTATCCTATCCTGTCCTGTCCTGTCCTGTCCTGTCCTGTCCTGTCCTAATCTTGGTTCTCCCTGGCTACCAAGGTTGAGACCAGCTTTTCAAGACACATTTTCATAAACAAGGTATAATTCTATCTGAGGGGGAGGATTTAGAGAGGGTTGAACCAGGGAAAAATTACCTCACCTGTTGTGATCCTAGTTGGTGACTTTTGTCAAATATGCTAATTTTCCAAACCTGTAAAACTATCCACCCTGTGGGGGTAGCCTTGGTGGATGTTTTTCCATATTTGTCCCTGGAGGACTCCAATAAAGACCAGCTTTTATATTACCTCCTATACTAATATTATCTCAAAAGTGTGGTTTAATTTCTAGGGTCTTCAAGGCATCGGGTGAAACCCTACAAGGTAAAAGCCAGGAAAAATTTTCTTAATGTAAAAAGGTTATTTATTTTGACAGTTAAAAGGAATAAAATAATTTACTTTTTAACTGGGATGTTTTGATAAAAAGGTCCAATGAGCAGTGATAATCCATAAACACTTTGTTTTGTAGGCAGCACAAGTTCTCCATTTCACCACTTAATTTTGATTTTTTAAAAAATGTTTTTGTTGTTGTTGCTGTTAAACTTGACAACTTGGTCAGTCACTATTTTGATTATGCAGATACATTTCTGTTGAGTTTCTATTTCTGGAATAATTAAGCAGAAATGCTATTTCCTGAGAACACAAATCTGATGTGCACACTTCTGCACATGACATCCTGAAAGCATTTGTGAGCTGCTGGCTGATTTTCTAACACTCTGTCTTGCATTGCTGAATCTTGTACTCACTAAATGAATCTGCCGAATGTCTTGTCTTGCTGTGCTAACTCACTGCTGTGTCATCCCAGGGTTACCTCTTGTCTGCAAAACCTTGTTCCTGGTATTTCCCACAGTTCATGTTATTAAGTCACAGAAGGAGCAGATTGAATTTAGTTTGAAGATTTTGAGCTGACAAGTCCTCAGGTGTCCATGTCTTTTCTTTCTCTCTCTGTGTTTCCTGACACTGAAGGTGAAAGCTAGGGCAAGGAAAATTCTCTGCCAGGATGTAATAGTTTTACTTTTTAGCTGTCTTCAAGTTTTGTGCCAGGAAGACTTTTCCTATTAAACTACACTTAGTGATTTAGGGAGAAAAGCTAAGGATGGCTCCAAAAAATATGAATCTATCCAGGCCCATTATAACTATATTCTAAAGGTGGGATCATCTCATGTGACTCAAGATATTTTATTGCAGGATTCACTCTCTCTGACTTCTCTTTTTAGTTATTGAGGGCAAGATGATCTGATTTAGACTTTCAGCAGGAAAAGAATTCGTAAAGTCATAAAAATAATGTGAAAGCTGTGGACAGGAGAAAGAAAAACTGCCAAAAAATCTTGTCTGCTGCAGAGGCTGGAGCATGGACTTCTTGATCATAGAATCAGAGTCATAGAATATACTGAGGGACCCACAAGGATCATCAAAGTCTAACTTCTAGCCTTGCACAGCACCACCACTTGAATGCTTCTTGAACTCTGTCAGGCTTGCTGCTGTGACCACTTCCCTGGGGAGCTGTTCCAGTGCCGAGCCACCCTCTGGGTGAAGAACCTTTTCCTGACATCTAATCCAAACTTCCCCTGACACAGCTTCAGGCCATACTCTCAGGTCCTGTCACTGGCACCAGACTGAAGAGAGCAGTGCCTGCCCCTCCTCTTCCCCTAACCAGGAAGTTGTAACTGCACTGAGGTCTCCCCTCAGTCTCCTCCAGGCTGAACAGACCAAGTGACCTCAGCTGCTCCTCACACGGTTTCTCTCGAGGTCCTTCACCATACTCATTGCCCGCCTTTGGACACTCTCTAATAGCTCAATTTCTTTTTTATATTTTGACACTCAAAACTGCCCCCAATACTCGAGGTGAGGCTGTCCCAGCTCAGAGCAGAGCAGGACAATCCCCTCCCTTGCCCGGCTGGTGATGCTGTGCCTGATGTCCCCAGGACAGGGCTGTCCCTCCTGGCTGCCAGGGCTCTGCTGACTCATGTTCACCTTGCCATCGACCAGGACCCACAGGTCCCTTTCCATGGGGCTGCTCTTCAGCACAGGCAGGAAAGAATTCACATATGAGGTAACCCTTTTAAGTACTCCCAATTTTTAGAAAAGATGCAATCAGTCAACAACAGGCATGAGTTCAGATAAAACAGGTTTCATTGGCACCTGTGTGATCATGGAACTATTTGTTTTATTACGAAAATCTGTGATTCAGATGAACTGAAAATGAAGTGTTGAAAATTAAACATCGTTTAAGTTGTGCCTATACAGTCCTATCAGCAGGTTTGGAATAGAAAAATATATGATTTTATGAATGTGACATTTCCTTTAACACAATTTTTTCCCGTGAGTTTTTCCTGTGTTCCATTGCATTTTCTCTGTAACCCAAATTGCAAGTGGAGAGCTCTCTATGAGCCACTGTGGTCCTGACATGCTGTTATGATGAGTGCCTGACTGTCATAAAGTGGACATTAAGCCCATCTGTCCTGGAATGTAGAAATACAGAATGGGTGATTATGCAGGGGTGTTTTTTCCTTAAAGTGTAATTTCTCATATTGACCCTAAAAAAATAATTAATCCCTTGGAGAACTCTTTCATTTGAGGCTTTGTAAAGCACTGTCTGAGGACGTTTCAGAAGTGCTCTCATTGATAATGTCTGAAAGGTGTATGAAATGCCAGAAGACTAAAACCAGACAAATACAGCATCCAACTTTGAAGAAGCAGGAAAGGGAAAAGGAGAGGGGGATTATAAACCTGACACTTATCTTCAATTTCCTCAATAACTCCAGAAGGTAAGAGACCTTTCTACAAAAATAAATTGTAGGTATCATACATCTTAGCTCCAGAAAAGCTTTTGGTGCTGTTTCACCCATCTTACAAGAAAAGCTGTTGAGACACATTCTTGAGAAAAGTACTATAGCATGGGTGAGAAAGTGGTTGTACAAATATACAGAGAGAGCAATTTCAGGGTTTGGTTTTTTTTAAAAGGAAATGTACGACATCTAGATCTTGTGTTGTTAAGTACTTCTAATAACCACTTCAATTATTGCTGTTTCAGACTACTGAAAGCAGGAGGTAATGAAATTATTTTGAAGTACAGATTAGAATTCAGCAGGTTTTAACAGATTAGAGGTACGATATGAAAATAAGACAAAGCTCTTCAAGACAAGGTACTGTAAATTAATGGGAGCAACCAACTACAGATAAGGATCTGTAAAGTGATATAATTGCATTGTCTCTTACTCAAAAGCCTTTCACAGGAATTGTTCTCATCTGGGTACTGAATGGACTTCAGGAAAATCACAAACAGGATGTGGCTAAGACAATATGATATGTACAAGTATGACTGAGGCTGTGAATGGGGATGCAGTTATTGCCCACAGTTACACAATTTTGTTGTAAAGAAGGGGAAGTGACCTTTTCTACTGATTCAGGGTAGATGAGACAAGAAGTGATATGTTTGAGTTGCAGCAAGAAAAAAGTCAGTTTACACATTTGGAAAAATATTTGAACTGTAACTGTAATGTAATACTGGTATAAATCTCCTGGGAACTTTGGAGACTTCCTGCCATTGAATATCTTTAACAAGAGAAAACTTTTGAGAGTTGTCAGCTTAGATGAGTTTTTCAGGTTCATTTTTGCACCATTTTAACTAAAGTCTGTGAATTTGGTGGATTGTGTTCTCTGTGGGAAGCATAACTTGAAGATTTGCTGAGTATGTGTGAATTGCTTGTTTTCATTACTGACTGAACATAAATTTCAGCATTGGCCAATTTTCACTCCTTATTTCCATAGAAAAGACACGGTAGCAATAGCTGTGGATATGTGCTTTCTTCAAAAACACTTAATCCTTTCAAAAAATCTGTTGTTTTTATGAGTAATATTGAAAAAAAATTAAAGAGTGGCTGTAAAATCCCATGTGACATTTCCTAACTGGAATATGTTTCCTGATCCAAGCCAATAATTTACATTAGTAATAGCAATCTGTGTTTTAAAAATGCTCATTTGTTGCTTATAAGGTAGCAGGTGGTTGACTTGTTACCAGACATTTTAGCACTTTAAATTTCAAGATCATTGCTTATATCCTGCTATCTTCCCTAGTACAGTATTTTTTATTAGCTTATTGTAGGCTGGAAATAACCTATGGTTTAATATTATTTTCAGTGAGAGTGAATATTTCTGTTACTTAGTATTTTTTTGACCTAAGAATATTTTTGCTGCTTCACTGACACAGGGAGTAAATAAATGAAATTTGAAGAATACAGGATGAAAGAAATACAGCTAAAATTTTTAAAAAATAAATTATATATGACACACATTTGGTGGGATAAGAAGGATCTACCTATTAAGAAAATGAAAGCACATTTTTTTAGGATATTTCACAGGCGCTCATTTGCTCACTGATAAATCCTTATTGGCTCTTCACACTGATCCTCAGCAGCGCTGCAGATCTTGGTTCCAGTATAGGATGTTGCTCTTATCCATTGCAGCTGAGATAGCAAATAACACCTATTTTTACTGCTATTTGAATTAAATATAGGTTACAATGGGACTTTGGTGGGGGGCGTGGTGTTTTTTTGTATTTGTGTGTGTGTGTATGTATGTTAAAAAACACCTGGGAGGTTTTTAGTATGTTTTTGTTTTTCATATAGGTCTGTAATGAAGAAAGTCGTTGACACACATTGGATGAAGACTTGTAGTCCTGGTTGTCCTCTGTGGCTTTACATATTCTTAACATGTCAATAAATCTTTTCTAGATGGTGATTAGATGGTTTTTTTTCCTATCTGTGAATTATACAGCTGCTCAGCACTTCACCACTGTAATGCAATCCATCATTATATGAGGCAGACAACCTGAGTTTTATAATGAAATTGAACTCTATTTTGAAGCTTTAGAGCAGAAACAAGGAAAATTTATACTTTCATCTACTTATTTTTTAATTTAATAATCTACATTAGATTTCTGTGCATTTTTATTTATATTTCCTGAATATATTTTGGTGCCTTTCTAGAACCTGTCATCGTTAAGTGATTATATGAACTTCTGACATTTGCAAGGGAGAAAGCTCTCAAGTTTTATTCCATAGCTTCTATCATATGTATTTTCATTGCTTTACATTCAATTATCCATCTTTAGAAACTGATCTTTCCATCCTCAGTTGCATTTACTAGAAAAGGTTTAATGGAAGGGTTTAATGGAACAATAGCGAAAAAAAGACAACCACAGGGTTGGGTTTTCTTACTTATACCTGGAGCCAGAACCACATCCTCTCTAAGTTAATAACCTCCTGGCCACGGATGGAAAACTTGTAAACTGTAAAGTCAAGTAGTCAAAAATTAGAAAATGAACGTATCTATTTGGCCCTTTTCCAGTTTCAGCTCAGAAGCTGTGTGGGTACAGTGTGTTATCAGCTCTACAGATACACTTATCAGGGTTTTTTCCCCCAACAAAATGCCTCACTGTAAAGAATAGAACTGTAAAGGGAAAGAACTGAGATCGTGCAGGCTAATACAAATCTGACATTTCCTTTTAGTCACCTGAGAACATGAAAAACTGTTTTTCATTAACATGAGTTTTAGCTATGCAAACAAGCATATAGTCATAAGAAAAAGAGTGGCTGTATGCAGTAAGAAACCTGTGCAGAGAACATAAAATTTTACCAGGGATTTATGGGTTACTTTTGATAGTTGCTGTAGAATTCTATGGGACTTCCTGTGTTCCCCAAAGTGAAATATATTTTTCTTCCCTGTTTCTTTAACCTTTTCCTAAAGAAGAGAACTTCATAGCATACCTGGGATGTAGAAAGTCTCCACCTCACTTATGTTTTATAGTTCTTTGCCTTTAGTTTAGACAGCTCTGGGGCTTGAATTTTTTTCTGTCTTATGTACAGTGTAAAAGAACAGCATAAAGAGGAAATTGGGGAGTTTGTGTGAATCATGACATAAATATTTATATATGTAATAAACACTCTGGCTTTGGGTTTGACATCTTAAATGAATAAATTCAAACACAGTAAGCCACTGATGGAAGAAGAGGAGCTGCTTATAGTTTAGAATGGTATGAGATGTGCTTTTGGATGAGAGAGAATTCCACCTGTTTTTTCACATATTTTCTACATATTATGTATGAGTTACATGTCCATTAGGGAATGAACTGAGGCTTCAACTCTATTCACATAAGTAATCAGATGTTTTTAATAAAGATTTTTAGTTGCTTTTTAGATGGCCCAGTGTCATGACAACCAGCTCTGAAACAGATTTCAGAGAGAAAGGGTTTATGTCTCATTAATCTCCTGATACTATATCCATCTTGGCACAATGGGAGTTTTGTTCTGTTTTTATAATGATTAATTTTTATGAGAGTAGTTGGTTAGCCTTATCCCCTCTCTTTATTTTTTGGGGTGCTTTTTGTTTTGTTTGGTTGTTTTGTTTGTTTTTGTTATTTTGTTTGCTTTGTTTTGGTTTGCTTGTTTTTTCCCCTATGCTTAGTTTGGGATGTATAATGGAGTACAGAAGGGACACTTATTAATCTATTTAGAAGGAAATTAATTTGACATGAAGTGCCTTTGTTTAGAAAAGTACAATTGTATTGCCCTGCATGCTGTGGGGTTTGTGCTTTGAAGATTTATTCCTTTGACAAGATTTAATTAAAGTCAATTCCACATATACTCAAAGGTGTTACATTTTACATTAGTATCATTACTAATGGCTGCAAGTTTTGTCGTGTAATTGCCTTGATGATCTTATAATCAGGAGGCTATGACTTCCCATTATAAGCCAGAAGGAGGAGGAGGAGGTAAAGATCTGATTATATGACAGAGAGGAAGCTTTGGGTCTTGAAAATATCATCTTCGTACCTAACAAACTTTGGAAAATAAGTACAAGAAAACCTATTTGTTGCTGCAGCAAAGAAAGTCAACAGGATGCATCACCAGGGGCACCAACAGCAGAGAAGAAGGCATTGTCCCGCCCTACTCAGCGCTTGTCAGGCCACACCTGGAACGCTGCGTCCAGTTTTGGTCTCCCCAATACAGAAATGATGCGAAGAGAAGGGAGAGGGTCCAGAGAAGAGGTCCAGAGACGATCCAGGCACTGGGAAGCCTGACATATGAGGAAAGGCTGAGAGATCTGGGTGTGCTCACCCCTGAAGGAAGAGGACTTAGAGAAGACCTTGGGACCATGTTCCAGTATTTAAAATGTGGCTACAAAGAAGATGCAGAGCCCCTTTTCAGAAGGAGTACCATGGAAAAGATTAGGGGCAATGGTTACATGTTAATTCTGAGGAGATTCTGAATGGACACAGGGGGAAAAGTATTCACAGTGAGAACAGTAACCCCTCGTAAAAATCTGTCTAGGGAAGAGGTGGATTTCCCTATATTGGACATCTTTAGGCTTTAGCCGGACAGGATGCTAGGCCATCCTGTCTAGACCATGCTTTTACCAAGAAAGGCTGAACCAGATGATCCTTAAGGTCCTGTTCCAACCTGGTATTCTGTGATTCTGTTAACAAACCATTTGAATGAACATGAAATGAGTACTTTGATGCTTTTATCTTTTTCAAAAGAGAAGTGTACAGATATACATTTTTCATGAGTGTCAACTGTTAAAAGCTTGTATCTTGAAATATCTGTGAACATTTACCCAGTGATATTCCTTAATATCCACTCTACTTTTGTTAGGGCCACACTATAATATGACTTCATAACAGAATTGAAACACTATTATTTCTCTTTTACGGCATAGTAAAAGGTTACTGATTAAATTCAGGGCTAAGTGAATAATTCGTGATGGTTAATGAATCTTTCCAACAGGGCAGCTTCAGCCATAACCTAACATCTCTCAGAGCTGTTGTTTCCAAATATCGTTGTTGGGGCTCTTTTCCATGTTATTACCCAGGCCATCCTCCCACCTGCTGCTGCTTCTGCCTGGAGCCCCAGCACTGCCGTGTACTGAAATCCAGCCTGCTCCAGAGTGATGTCCACTGCTCCTGTTCCCTCCAGAACTGATCTGGGCCTGACCTGTAATACACTTACCTGAGAAATTTCACAGTCCAACTCCCAGTGTTTCCTCTACTTCCCCATCTGTTAGGTTACTCTCTGTTCTCCCACTCAAATTTCATCCATAGCGCATTCAGGCCATGTTTGGGGAGGATCAACACTTTTCTCCAAGCACTTTATATATACACCTCCTCTGCAGTCCTGTTTCCAGGACTCCTGCAGCTTCTTGCAGCCTTGCACCAAAACTGTTTTCTCCTAACCAGGAAACCTGAACTGGTTACACCAGAAAAAGAGAGGCAACATTTTTGGTGTCTTCTCATCTCACCACGCCAGGTGAAATGGAGGAGATGGTGATTAATTTGAGCTGCTTTAGTCCCTACTCACATCCTCATTCCACTGCCTGTTTTCTTTCGTTAAATAATGGGCTCTTCCTATGGAAGTCACACTGCAGACAACTTCCAGTGAACAGAGTGATCCACCAAGAGAGAGTTGACATAGAAAAGAGCACAGATGAATGTTGGATGGAGCATTCTTGGGGTCTCTTACAATTTGGAAAGAATCACCTCCCAATTCAAGAGTTTAGACCATCTTTTCAAAAGAATATTTCTACCTTAAGAAATATCTATCCTATGGCTTAGGAAAATCAGAAGGACTGTTTGAGCGATACAGAATACAGATTGGGGATACAAAATTCCCTTTCCTGTGTTTTAAAAAATAAGGGATCTGGAGTTTGACATGAACATTTGAAGTAATTATCTGTGTAATGAGCATTTGAGGGTGAATAAGGTAACTTCTGATGTTTATCAGCCTGAAGTTTTCCAGAATTTGCTAGAATGAAAGCATCACAGCAAAGTAAAATCTAGAAAGGATTTTTTTAAAAATTTCCATTAATGACTAAACAATTTCAAACTTTCTGGTTAGTGGAAGAATCCCAATTTAAAGATAACTCCAATTTTAAAAATGTCTTCAATATTTATCAGCATGAAACATTGCTTGCTTTGTTAAGTTATATGCATATAATATAAGGTGTTAATGATCTGTTGATATTTGTTCATATCAAACAAGGTCATATTAAGTGTATCTACAGAGATTACAGAAATATCAAAAATATTTTTTTTGTGGGTGTCACAGTCTAACATTCCATTTCACATTTCTAAATCCCAAAAGCACTTGAGAAAATAATAGGTGTTATTTTTCTTCCCTTTATACCGTCAAAAAATAAGCTTTAGTGAATCCTACACAGATTTCACAAACTGTCAAGGCAAAGCTAGGATGAGAATCCAGCTTTCCACTCCAGTGATCTATACCTTGACTGTGGCTCCTAGTTTTCAAAGACATGTAGACTGGACAAATAGGATGAAATTTTATATTCCTTGCAAAGTCAATATCTGTACTGAAACAACTAAGGCAGAGGAAGAAGGGAGAAATGGAGGCTTGGAGTTGAACAGAAATTGTAGGATAGAAGCTATTAATTGTAATTTGAGGTTCTTTCCTAGTTTAAAGGCTAAAAACTGTAAAGTGTTAAAAAGTAGTTGTTAAAAAGAAAAAATTCTGACTACCCTGTATATTTGAGAAACAAATTCATGCTAATGCAGAAGCCAAACCATAACTCCGCCGCTCAACATCAACTTAAATAAATTAATCAGGATACAACGAAAGAAGTAACAATGAAATTGTACTTAATCTATAGCTGAAGGTGACCTTTCCTGTTAGCATTATTGTTGTCTTGAAGGACAATTTCTGCATCTGAGAAAAGATTCACATCCATTAGTTCCTAGGAAAATAGGCGCTCTGAAGAATTATGCATCCGGTTCTCTAAGACATTGTCTGAATAGAAAGTGTAATAAAATTATTTTTGAATTATAGCTTTATATCTTACATTGTCCATATTCAAGAACAAGAACTGTATACATAAAATTATATTTTAAGAAGTTGTAATTATTCATGTATTTGTGTATTTGAAGAACATTTACTATTGCTTGACACTGAGAAACAAAAGACTTGATTTGTCAAAACTATGACTAATTTTAGTAAGAAAATGGATCTTTAAATTTGATACCAGTGCAGCCAGAAGGAAAGCAAAGAATTGGAATACATTTTCAGACTAAAAAGTAAAGTTGAAGTGACAGCTTTCCTTTGGCAAATATGAGAGTCACAAATCTCTGCCTTAAAATATGCAAAGCTTTCTTTGTTCTTTGTCCAGCATTTCTGATATTGCTCATACCTAATTATAGCATGTTTCCCTTTAATCGGTGGCACGTAATTTATTTTGCTATGCTTATAAATGTGCTTTTCAGGCATGCTTGTTGAAATACATACAAATAATCTTTCTATAAAACAAATATTTAACAGAAATATATAGAAATAAATAGATACGTATAGAGATTTCAGGCAAAAATAGTTGTAGCTTTCTGAATAATATTTTCAGTTTTTAATTGTGGACTTCAGAAGCACAACAGAAAGCAGCTTTCTATTTCTTAAATTTAAAGTATTAAAAAATCCATGAGACTAAAATAAATTTCAAGATATTTCTGCTGTATGTGCATTTATAGATACAAATCTGATGACAATAGTGACTAAAACCATGTATTTTTAAACATTTTTCTTTATTGGAGGCATCTTGCATCAAAAACAGAGTAGGAAGACCATAATCTTATTAACAAAGGAAGTATTGGTTAGATATCAAACCAAGGGTACCATTATAAGATTTAGCACTGGATAAGGTGTTGCTAAGGAAATTGTTGCTAAGGAAATATTAATACAGTGAAATTAAATCTCTATTTTATGTCCTTTATTTTGTTATAAATATAAAAGCTATATCTATACCATTAAGCTGAACAAGCTTAGGACATTGTCCCGGCATTAGCATGGGATTATTCATGGTGTTTAATCATTAGTGCACTCCTTGGCACATTTTTTGTGTTTGCTGGTTAGTACTAGCCCAAGAATGCTAGTTTTAGAGTTAATAAAAGTCATGGACTGTTCCTATAAGATAGAATGGATGAAACCCCCTTATTTTAGGAGGAAGGGAGTTGATCTGTATGGAACGGAGTAAACTGCACTGCTTGGTCTCAGGTTGAGCAAACAGACCTCTACACATTTTATTTCCTAGTGTAGGTATAGCTGAGGTCACTGCTCAGACCCCCAGACAGACACCACCTCCTTACCACACAAACCACACAAGAGGGAGAATCGCAAATCCCAGAATGGCTGATGCTGGAAGGAGCCTCTGGGGATCATCTCCCAGCCTCCCTGCTCAAGCAGGGCCACCATGAGCCGGTAGCTCCAGGACCATGTCCAGAAGGCTTTTGAATATCCACAAGGAGGGAGAAGTGACCACCTCTCTCGTCAAGCTGTGGCAGTGCCCGATCACCCTCACAGAGCAAAGGCCTTTCTGATGTTTGGGCAGAACCTTCTGTGTTTCATTTTGTGCCCCTTGCCTCTGCTCTTGTCTCTGGGCACACTGAAAAGAGCCTGGCTCTGCCTTCTTTGCCCTCTCCAAGTATTTATACATTGATGAGATCTTCCCTGAGCCTCCTTCAGGCTGAGCAAACAGTCCAAGCTCTCTCAGCTTTTCTTCATAGGATGCTCCAGCCCAATCACCGCAGCAGCTCTTCACTGGAATCTCTCCATCATGTCCATGACTACTTTCTTGTTCTGGGGAGTCCGTAAGTGAACACAGAATTCCAGGTCTGACATCATCAGTGCTCAGTTGGGGGAAGAGTGTGTCTTTCTCACTCCATTCTCTACATAACAGAATAGGTGTTGTAGTCAAATAAATAAAGAAAATGACGACAAGACGAAGGGCTTGCAGGAGGGGGACTGTCCTCCCTTGCTCTCTTTATTTAGGGTAAAGGGTATAGGTGTTCGGGAGGGAGAGAAGGGAAGGACAGGGGTATCCTATCCCAGGAGGGACAGGGCGAAGGAGGAATCCCCTCCGCCCTGCCTGCCTCTGGGACAGGATGCCAGGAATCCCACCCCCACCCCTGTGACAGCCGCTTAAGAGGGGACAGGGGTAACCAATCAGGGAAGGCACAAGAGGCAGGGATAACATACATCAACCAATGGTAACATAAGAGGGAGGGGTACAATTCAAATCATCCAATAACAGACTAATGGCAGAGAACTTTGTGGAAGGGTGGGTGGATCCTGAGCCCCACATCCCAGGGGCAGACTCAGCCCCCATGGTAGGCGGGCGTCACAAAAGGCAGACCCGGAATCTCTCCCGCCCAGGCAAGGCTCAAACCCCAGAGCAAGTGTTGGCCTGGGAGGCAGAGGGGCGGACCACCACAAATATGCTCTCACAAAATCCTAATTTTATAATCTTGAAATGTATTTATTTGCCCCTCTGTTGTGAAGAGCTATATGGTAGGTTTTGACATTTATCTAATTCTGGATTTGGCCAGAAGATAGAAAGTTTGTGTTTTCTGTGAGAGTCTGTTTATTCTGAGCTCTGCCCCTGTCACAACTGTTTCATCAGTGCACCACTGACATCTCTCTCAGACACTGCTGGGGCTAACTTTTAGGTTGCTTCCTCTCAGCACTTTTAATCCACACCTGGATTGAACTGTTTGGTTTCTTGAACAACAGATAGGAAGAAAATTTACTTTTCAGACTGAGTTCTGTGAAAAGTGACAGACTGAGCAGACATCCTGCTGAGGATGAAGATGACTCCCAAATCTTGCTCCTTTTTGCATTCAAATGCTTTGGTCATTGCTTATTTAGAGCTTCTTTCTAGTAATGAACTGCTGCCTGATGTCTATTTTTCAAAATATTTCAGAGAATCAGCCTATGCGAAAAAAGGGAATTAATATTATGTATTTTTGGGAGGGGTAATGGTATTCTACTGCAAGGTTTTAATGTATGCAACCAGATGGAAGACATTCCTGGTCTTGCTGAAGAAGCAGAAGCAGTGTGAGGGACATGGCAAGCAGGGACATTGTCCATGTTGGTATTCCTAGTCTCCTGCTGGACCCTGAGGTAGGCTGTTTAAATCAGTCTTGGCTCTGTGCTGTCTTTATGGGAGCCATCTAAAATTACTTGTCTGTCTAAACTTGTCCAGATGGAACGGTTCTGTGCCGAGGAAAAAATCACCCCTGGAGAGCAATCATCCCTCCAGTGACAAGGAAACAGAGATGACTAGTTTAATTTAGACCTTAATTAACAATCTTGCCAAGTTCTGTTTCCCACTGGGGAAAGCACCAGGCATATTTACAGTCCAGTTTAGTCAAACACAGCACATACTTAAAATGATCCTTATTCACACTCTTAAGCACATGCATGAGTTGCACAATATAATGAATTCTGTAAAAGCATTTGAAGCTAAGCAAAAGTTTAAAGATTCTTTTGAAGAGAGGCTCAGGCAGGAACTGTACAAGATTCAGCTCACGCTTTCCTAGCCTTGTATATAAAAATGGGTTGAATACACTTAAAATTTTGTCAGGGGTCTTGATATATTTCATCTATCATTACACAGTGCACTGGGTTTCAAGTTTTCAAGGACATATTTTTTTGTATTTTATTTTTTCATGCTTATTTTTTACAAACAATATAATCACAAACAATTTTTTGCAAACAATGTAATATAATCAATAATAGCTGTTAATGACCTATTCAAATTCCTCGTTATATATGTATTCAGACTTTAACAGTGTGCTGCTTAATGTCTCTTTTTAAGGTGAAGTCACTTCAAACAGTTTGAAATCAGGAACTCTTGGTTTTTTGACTGTTTTTTTGTCGACCAGTAGTTTATCTGAAAATGCTGTCATCTTGAAATTAGATGCTAACATTGAATAAGGCAACCTTGTTCCTCCTAATTCTGCAATTTCTTCACATTAAATGTTGCCAGCAATTATTTTACATATAGTTTTACTATTATCCTCACAACCCATCTTCCTCCTTGCTACTTAAGAGAATAAACTTACTATTATATTTCTACAAATGCCAAATCAGAATTACTTACCTCAAGACTCTACTCATGAACCAAACTTGTTTAATGAATCAATAATTTATTTTTCTTTTTATTATAATAATTTGGTCTCTTTTTGAGTAGGTGAGATTAAAGGAAAAAACAAATTTTTTTTTTGGCTGCCAGGAATATTTTTTACTGTCAGTATAGAAGCCTAATGAAACCTAACAAAGTTCTGTACTTATTTGGCTTAGGTCTGAGCCAAAGAAATGGTTTCCTGATTCCTGATCTCGGTCTGCCCTACACAGAAAATGCCGTAAGTTCCAGAAGATATGCTATGAGTCTTTGATAATTTTGAACAAAATATTTTACTCACACTTAACAATGTTTCAAATTTTATCAGTCTGGAACAGACCTCTTAAATTAGAGCAACAGATAGAAGACAGTGGAAAACATAATTTTGTTTTGTTTTTTAAAAAAATGCATGCATCACTCCAGTGTGTAAAAGGTCAACATTTGAAAAGCCTCAATTTTCACAACTTACAAAATCCTAACTGCAAAGATGATATCACAGTAAGTCATTGCATTTTCCAGTTATTTCAGAGGGAACAGTGTTGTGGTACCCTGAAATAAAATTGGATGTTGGTACTGGTAAGAATTGTTTATCTGTGTCTGTGGTAAATGCAGTAAGTTTAGCCCATGAAGGAGGCATGTCTCCATCCTCTAGCAGACGTTTTCTAAAAGCAAATTATTGCAGGCAGTGGGAAGTAAAACAGAGTTTGCCTCTAATTTCCCTTTCTGTGGCATCAGATTTTGTCCATATAGAGATGCTGACAGAAAAGGCATCCCTATAAGGGTAAAGTACTCAATAATCTGAAAGTAGCACTCAAAATGAACTTTTGCATCTTTCGTAGGCTATAGTTAAGCCAGGAATGGTACTGGTAAAGGCACAGAATAGTTTCTTAAGCAGGAGAAGGAAACTTTCTGGGTTGTGTCCTGCTTTGCTAGATTACATTACCATGCACAAACTGAGGGAAGGAGAAAATAATCTTTCATGAAGGGAATGTAAGAAAAAGTAGGTCTTATTGTTTACAAACACATAAAGAGGGCCATACCTCTGTGTGGTCTTCTTTCCACTGGAGAAAGGGTAAAGGACAACACAATAATCAAGAAAAAGTTTATTTTGAATTGAGAAAGAACATGCAGGGAGAAAGAGAGGAAGAAAATAATTAAGATATGAAGACACAAACCAGAGTTTTTACAGTTTTATAATTTTTTACTTTGTCAAATCACAACAGCCCACTTCCAGAGCAGGCTGGTCTGCACCTAGTAGTTGGAGAGGTTTTACTGAAGGCATGAGGAGACGAAGGTATGTCTGATTACGATAAAAACCAGATGCAGTCACCCCTCTGAACTAGAAGCTGGAGGTTAGCCTGATAAAATTTAAGTCTTGAAATGAAAACAAATGAGCCTTTTGAGTCAACTCAGTTTTACTCAGGGGCTGGCATGAACAGAATATTTAAGTTCCTCTTACAGTTGTCGAGCTGGTAACCTTCTCTCACTGTGTTACTGGTGTTTGGGGGCCGTTTACCATGGCACAGATTTCTTTGGAAGCAGAACAGAGACAGGAATACAGAGCAGTTATTTATGTGTGTCATGTGAAAAAGGGAGGTTTCCTCGACCCTTAGTGTGGGGAGATGTACTTGACCATTACAGTTTGATTTGTCTGTCAGCATCCCAGGAAAACAGAGGTCATTATGCCTGACCAGTCTGTCAGTGTCCCATTAGAGGGACCCTTCACTGGACAGTCCTGCTGGATAAGGTGTGGTTTCACTGACTTGTTCAGGGAAATATGGCAACAGCAAAAGGGAGACCCCTCAGCAGGTCTTCCTCTTCATTTGGGTGTGTTCCCTGCTGCCAGCGACTGCCAGCGCCTGTGAAGGACTCACACCAACAGTTTTTGGAATAACATTTTATTAATAAAAAATTGTGACAGGTTAAGGTTCGAGGACTCCCGGTGACAGTGTCTGACTGCAAAAACACATTCAAAGCAACACACAGAGAAGCTCTAATCCCCAGTAAAAGCATTGAGCACACACAGAATGTGGTTCTTACTCAAAAAGTGTCCCTACAGGGGAGAAGACAGGTTCAGCCGCTTGACTAATCCCAGCAGTTATGATGGAATATTCCCTAACTTTCCCCCATTCTCAGCTCACTATTTCTTTTTGTTTAGGTGGAGCTTGTGTGACTCTAGTCATCCATACCTTTGTTACTGCTTGGTGTAAAATTCTCTTTCTTCACTTTTAAAGATACAGACAATAAAATCTAAAGCACACGCCCAGTGAGGAGTGGCTGTACCTCTCAGGGGGTACCTTTGGGATGGAGGTGTGTGTTAACATTACAATTAGGTTATAATGAACCAAGTTCATCTGAATAGAGCGATTTCATCACAGCTGTTGGCTCAGCAGCAGGACATCATCTCCTCTTTGAGAGGATTTCAACTGAGTCTGGTCATGGCATCTTCACTCCACTCTACCCTCCATTCCATCCCCCTCAGCAGGTGCTATGGATGCAGATTGTGGGTGTGGGGAATCATCCTGGAATAGATTTCTAGCATGGCAGCTGCATTCCATCCAGGCAGTAGCAGCTGTAATTTACCCTATAAATTCTATACTATTGTGACTTCTATTAGGATGTGAATATAAATTCTCAGTTTCCTCTAATTTTACTCCCAGCCATCTTTCCATAATGTGCTAACATGGGCAGCATGTCAGGGACTCATGGTGTAGCAGACTGAGCAGGAATATGCTGATCACCCAAAGCTCCCAGCAGATCATTTCTGGTCAGACAGTTACCAGCCTTGTGAAGACAGGCGCGTTTGCTTTGCTCCTTGGAACAGACTGGTTGATTATACTTGGTTGTCTTACTTTTCTCTGCCTCTTTTACTCCCCCTGGAATTTATCCTTCACATCAGTATTTTTCCACTTGGATTCTAAAATAGCTTTTACTACCTCAGCAATTACCCTCCATGTTTCCACTTAGCCTGTCTTGCAGAGTTGCAGTTCACACACTTTCACAGTTCACACATTTGCAACAAACTTTTCTTGGTGAGGCTGAGACAGTGCCATGCAGCTGCACTGCACCAGTGCCACCTCGGGGCATCAGCTCATCCTCCAGGACAGACCCATGTTCTGATCAGCTGAGGGCTCTTTAGGCACCACTGACTGTATTGACAAGATATTAATCAACTATAATGGTGCTTAGACACTTTGGACATATAGAACTCCCCCAGGTAGATATCCTGACCTTGAACTGAATCTTTGTCTATTTAATCTCTTTCTATCCAGTTTTCTACCCACAGCCCTGTCCCAGAGGTCTGATTATAGTCTCATATATGCTGTTACTTTCTGGTACCCTTTAGTATAGTGATAAGTTTATTTATACAGAATTGTCGCTGGAATGGCAGAATTGCGAAGAGGGTCATTATGCACTACGCTTGTCTTCAATAATTATGGAATGTTATTGTTGGTGATTTTATTATTAAGGGCTTTCTAGAGAAATGTTAAAAAAAGTTTTCTCTATTGAAAAATAATAACTTTGGGTTTGGATAATTTCTTGTATCTCTCCAGTTTGTCTCCAGATTTTCCAGCTCTTTTGTCCGAGGTTTTCTGAACATAGTACTTATACGCCTCAGATATTAATTTGCACTTTCTATACCTTCCTAGAGGGAGCAGTTGACACATTCTACCATTTTAATATGTTTAATTTTTTCATCATGGGCAAATTTCCTGGCTAATGTAATTGATTTCTGATTAAATGCTTTTGATGTGGTCTTCTATGGCATCCTTACATCCAAATTTTTGAGATATAGTTTGGGTGTAAGATGGGCGGGTGCCTGGCTGGTGAGTACAGGAGAGGACCTAGACAATGAAACTTCAGGTGCTAAGTACTCCCCCACTTTGGGGACTTCAGTTGTGATGAGCTCTCATCTGACCCAGGGACTGGATGTCCTAACGACAGATCAGAGTCAGCATTCCTGAAATGCACCTTCGAGTTTTGTCACATCTGAGAAGGCTGAAGTTTGCCCGAACAATCTGTTGGGAGAATTTGGAGATTAGCTTGGCAAAATTCGCTTCTGATCTGAGCTAAAACAATATGTGGAGTTGTGTCACAGACACTGGAGAATTTTACTCCTAAGAAGGATTTTTTTCTGAAGACAAGTCTTCATAGTTGCATGTGTCATCAATCTGATTCAAAAAACCATATAAAAATTCTAGTCTTTCTCATCCACTGGTTCTTTTTCCCCAAAGTTTTGGTATCTTTAACTGAGGAGTTTTTGTGACTGTAAAGTTTTGGGTTTGTTCTTGGTTTGTTTTCCAAAGATAGCACAAAACCCTTTACTAGGAGTCACATCAGAAGAAACAGCTTACACTGATTGAATGCAACTTCTCTGGGAAGGAAGACATTGTGGGACTGATACAGCAGAAAAAATAGAACTGTTTAACATTGCAGCTCAGGATATAGGCATCTGTAAACATCTTTGGTTTCTCATGAGACTTCTGTGAAAAAAAAACAACCTCAAGAGCCACTGAGAAGAAGGCAGAAAGAACTTTAATTTAATCACACAGGTTGCATTTGTTCAGTTAGAAAAGTGCTGTATGCAGCACTTGACTTTAAAGCACTTTGAAATAGAGTGACATGCTGATAACATTCAAGTTCCTCTGTAGAAAGATACTTAATAGTGATAAAAAGAGCTAGGAACATTATATTTGTGAATTTTATTTTGTGAAATACTTGTGTCTTTCTTTACACCAAACAGTATCTTTCTCATCGAAATGTTCCAATGTTTTATTTTATACTTTGCTGATCTGCTGTTTCTATGTAAGAAGTGTCCTTCGGTCCTTTAAATCTCTTTTGGGGGAAGTGGGTGAGAAGGGGAAGATAAGGAAGGGGACATATTCTTTTCTGGAAAAATAAAAATGGTAAAGAAAATTGTCTCTGCTCCAAATATAACTGGTGAATGAAAGTTTAGATATTATGTGTAAATATTTTCTCTGAATTTGAAGAAAAGTAGCATCTACTAGTACACATCTTAGGGAAGATAAACAATATCCTACATAAACAATCTAACATATCATTAACTTTGCAGAGATACAGTAATTATGGGTTTTCTTAAAATTAGTGCATTAATTTATGTGCAAAATCTCTTCCTCAAATAAAGGACAAGCAACCAACCCTGCCATTGTTCAGCAGGTGGATATTATCAGGGTTAAAAAACTGAGAGGAAGACAGAGGGCAAGGTGCAGTTTTCAGCTAAGTATTAAATCTGGAATTGGTGTTAAACAGAGTCTTGTTATCCCCTCTTCTCACTCTTCATATTTGATGAGGTTTTCCTGATTTTGTCTTTCATTCCTGGAAACTATTTGTTACACACAAAAATTCTTAACCTATTCATTTTCTCTAACATTGAGGAATATTACCAATAATAATCTGAAAGTTCAAAGTAATATACAAAAGTTCAAAGAATTCCCCTGGAGTTTTTTAATACCTATAAAAATCATGATTTATCAAAGAAGCAAGATTTTTCATTTTAGAAGCCAGACTGGTTCCTCCTGTTATGCAGTGTTCATTTAGAAATCTTTCTACTTTAAATTATTATTTTAATCAATGCTCCTGGTATTCACTAACATTCACTAACATGTAATTCACAGATCAGCTACATTCCCTCATTTTTACAACTGGTTTTCTTTATGTTAAAATGCTGGCTCTGGTTTTGCTAGTTGTAAGTTATCATGACATTTGCAAGCACTTTTGGGAATTAAATCTCTACTCTCCCTAGACTTTGAAATTTAGAGGGTTTTTAGCTTGTTACTACCTTTTGGTTTACACAAAAGCTACAACAGTGAATTCCTGCTTGGATCCAAAACTCCCATTTGAGAGACGAGAATTCTATTTCATGAAAATGAGGTACTTTGAGAAAATGTTATTAGGTTTACTGTTGTAATCAGCACTGATGATAGTGATGATTGGAATTATAGTGAATAATATTTATTTAATTTGTATGCTCTGGTGGGACTGTCAAAAGATTAAAACACTGAATTATTTAGATATTTCTTCTTATTATTGGCCAGGTTGCCTCTCTGATCACTGGGAGGAGTTTCACCAAAAAGTAAACGGAGGACTTATTTTTATTACAGAGACTGGATAGCACTCTATAGGAAAAGTGTAATATGAAAATAAAAGAAATATAGGAATTTATTTCTTCTAAAGGAAATGCAAAGGCACAAACCCTTGCTCAATACCACAAGAAATGCATTCTAGATATCTGAGAACAGACTGAGAATCTTTCAGTCTGGTTCCTTGCCTAGAAAACTATCAACGCCTGCACTTCTGAGCCTCTATGTTACTTTATAATATATAATATATAAAGACTATAATAATGTTTTCTTGGTAAATAAATGTTGTGTTTTCTCACAAATAAATGAAGCAACAAATTGAAATTACTGAGATGAAATATTTAGGTTTATATTTTTCTTAGAGTGTACAGTACTGTACCTTGAAATTTATAGAATTAAGAGAATTTCTCATTATGGAAGAAACATTTTTTAATTTTATGAGGATTTTATTCCCAATTGAAAACTCACAAGGCAGGATTATTTTCCATAAAAATGTAGTATGAAAACACCCCAGCACTGAAGAAGACTAAGCAGCTTAATTATCTGAGAATTTTATGAACAGTGATATATAGGGTTTTTTTTAAGCAACTAATCATAAATGATGAGCAGTTAATTCAGCTACAGCCCACAACTGTGGGAAGCAGGAGTTTGATAATGTCATAACAAGACAAAAAGAAACATCAGGATATACCAATTAAGTAATCTCCCCTCAAATGTCCTCTTGAGAAGTTATTTAAAAGAGAGACAAATTGTTTCCTGTATGATAAAACAATAGATTTAGAAAAAATAGGACAAAAAATAATGGAGATGTGAAACACAAGTCAATGAAAAACAGTTGTCTTTTGGCACTATTTGTTATATAAAGTATCTCAGTACTCCCTGGAGAGTGTAGGGAGCTAGGTATTAGCAAGTGTAGCAAATGTTTGGAGCACCAGCCAGCACTTACTGAAAATTATGATCCATCGTTATCGTCTACCATCCAATACAGACATTCTCTAAGTTATGGAAATGCTAGTGTTTTGGCTGGGATATGCTGGGTGGGAATTCTGGCTTTTCTGTCACATAAACAACACAATCTCCTAAACAGAAATGTTGAAGAGTAGTCTTTCTAGTCCACTGATCTGTTATCAGGGAAAGATAAAAACCCTCAGCCACTTTATTTCCTGTTTAATGTAATTTAATTTGATTCCTTTTCTCCCATGGTTGCCCCATCATTCATGTTCTCCAGGTGCTGTTTTTGTGCTTTCTCAGCACAGCGGAGGTGAGACTGATTCAGGTGACTGATTCTACCTATTCTGCATCACAGGGTTGTATTCACATTATGCCAGGAGGCCATTACTGTTTCATTACAAAGTGTCATTTTTTTCTTCATATATTCTGCATCATTAACTGAACCGCTGCTCTGTAAAAGTCTTTGGAACAGGTCTTCTGTGAGGTGTGGATGTACATTCTCTCCACCATGCTCAAATCATTTAAAAAAATTACTTCTCTTTTACCTCATCTTAATGTATTTAATATGATTGGAAGTTGGAGCTGGAAGTTGAAGATGGTCTTTTGTCCTTGCTTATCAGCACATAACAAATCTCTTTAACAACAGCTATGCTTCTGGTGAATCATTTGCCACCCCAGCATTTCCATGTATTGTCACTGTCCCCCTCCTGGGTTACAGGTGGTGCTGCACATGCTGCCTCTACAGAGGTGACACAGCCTCTGTACCACTGATGGCAGGTAAGCTGGAAGAAATTCCACTTCCCTGCACCTATTTGATACTATGTTGGCCAACCTAAGAGAAATTAGATCAAATTAATGCTTGCTTTTCTCTATCAAAATCAGGGAATCTGATTTCAAGGTAAATAAGGTATATGTAGTGTTGTTCACATTTTAGTACATATTGTGTTTAACTCCCGTAATCCTCAGGGATACTACTCTGCTCAAAATTAAATGTATTCAGAAATATTCTTGAACTTGGGTTCAAATCTTTAATTTTGCCAACAAATTCCTGTAGAGATAAATGGATTTTGATTGAGATAGAGAAATAGGAATTATATAAAGTCTCTCTTTATTAAAAAAAAAAAAAAATCAAACTAAAATGAGCACAGTTCATTATTGCAGACCTTAACAAAAAATTCTGTGTTTTATCCAAAAAATGTTTCATTTTAAAAGCAGAACAAGAAATAGTAGCTGGAACTGCAATCCAGATGTTTTGCCCTGGTCTGTTGTTTAATAACTTAATCACTAAATTTAAAAGATTATACTGTTTGTGTGTTACTGGTGTTTTTGCATCACTTACACTGGATGAGGAAAGGCACTTCTGTTCAGAGAATTCTTTTGCTCACTGGTATAGACCCTCTTTTCCCTGGGAAGAGGAGACATAGAGTTGAATTTCCCTATGCTGATTTATGGATTACCCACAAAAATAGGTGCCTCTGTATATTGGTTCTGAATGGCAACAAGGTGCTGTGCTAATTGATGTATTTAGTGCTGTTTGTGTGATTTTCTCTGCTCCCAGTACACTCACAGGGGCTCAGGCTCTCTGCACTCTCCCTGGATTACAATGACGTTTGAAAGGGAGAGGTATGTGTAAAATGTTGGCCTGGGAATCATTGAAACATTGGACAGAATAGCAATTTTAAAGTCTCTCTCCTCTATTTTAATAGGCACAGGAAACAGGATTTTTTCCTATCTTGTTCTTATGTTTCTGTTTCTTATCTATTTCTTTTTCATCTTGACTGAAACCACACTCAGGGTTGTAGTTCTAGCAGTGAACCATATCTTCCAAGCTCAGTGATCTGAGAGATTTCTGAAAAAAAAAAAATTAAAAAAGAAACTTATTAAAATGAACTGAAAGATATTCTTCTGTTGAAAAGATTAGGGGTAGAGAGGTGAAGGAAGGGGAAAGAAAGGTGTTATATATGGGACTGAAAAAAACCTGCAACAAATACAGGAGACTTGGCAATTTTGGATTGAATGTTACTGCTACTGCACACTACTGTGATATATTTTAAGGGTTTCTCAATTCTCTACAGTAAGCAGTAAGACAAATAAATGTTTAAAGGAATTCTTTCTGAGTGTTCCAACATTCTGTCAATGATGGTAAATAAAGAACCACTCTGCATAGGACAGAAAATTTGATACATTTATTGGGGGCTGATTTAATGGTCTATAATTAAGTGTAAAATTGAAAGAGAAAAAAATGTAATGATGAGCAAAATTTCATAGCTAGGTTTCTCAGTTGCCAAATGCTTCAGAAGGCTGCAATTTCACAGCAAAGTTGGTTCCAGGAGTGGAAATTGGACATAAATAATTCCAAACAGTGTAAATGTAAATTAAAAAAAAATAATTAAGGAACACATTTTGTCCTAATACATTCCCTGTTAATAATTATAAACTAATCACAGAACTATGGTTTAGAAATCAACTTATTAAAAAAATCTTTAACTAATTCACTGCAACTGTAAATCTGTCACTAAGATAATTTCAAACAGTTGGTCAGTTCTGGTGTATTATTTCATGTTAATTGCACATAAAATGGTTTGGGTGTGTTGGCTGCAGAACAAAAAACATTAAGGCTATTACAAATCAGTTATTTTCAGGTCTGGTATAAATAATCTTGCACCCTAACACATCTATTTTCACTGACTAACAGTGCATTTACTTATTCTTTTTTGTTATTGTTTTTGATCAGTGGCCTGTGTTTCTCAATAGGGATGTTGTTATCATTAGATTCTATTTATTAAAGAAAGTTCTAGGACAGAATGACCCTTTCTTTGTTCCCAAATGAGCTGTACTTCGGGGATATACTGCATGCTATGGCAGTAAATGGAAATCACTACTCTACACTCACAAAATTGACTCAGAGACAGATTTAAGTCTTTGGACTGGCTTTGGGGTAGGTTTATTACAGTGCCAAATCAGCAAGATGAGTCTTTCATTGATGTATTTTTATCACAAGATGTGAGCACAGGGGGGCCTTCAGGACAGGTAGCAAAATGTACAGAGATTGTGAAAATACAAGAATAAGGCAATCCAGCAGAGCCAGGGATGGATTCAACATGAAAACAAGTGCTCTTTCTTAAAAGAATTTGTGTCAAAACCATGTGTATGACGTATTTGGACCTCCTGTCAAACAAAAGTGCTCTGGCACAGAAAAGTGCTGATTATAGGATGTAGTGATTGACACAACTCTGTACAATTTCAGTTTGATTAAAAGTCAGTTATTGATGGGACAGAATCATGGCCTGGCTTCACTGCTGGGCTGAATACCAGATACTTTTGGAGCCAAACTTATTAACTGGTAGTTAAGTGCCACCGATGTGTCTGAGATTGGAAACATGCAAGAATGAAAACTGTGCATTTGAGCATGCCAATACATCATGAAAAAGGAGTTCCAAAAGATAAAGAGTAGCTAAAAGTGAGCAAATTTATGAATTTTCCCCTTAATAAGCTTCTATAATGTTTCAAAAAAATTTATATTGTAATGACAGTATTTCATACTTTCTTGTGGAATGCTTTAGATTTTTTTAAAATAGCTAAATGGATCAAAATTATGTTTTGGGCAGAAGGAAGAGCTAAAAAAAAGAGACAGTGAACCAAAAGCGGAAGTTCAAAAAACGCTTTTGTGGAGACCTTTATGTAAAATCTAGACAAAGCTGACAAAATCTTTCAGTGGATGAGCAATTCTGGTAAACCCAAATAGCAACAAAAGTTCTTGCAAAATAAATGACCCTTCAAATACTTTTATTGCATCTGCCTTGGCACAGGACATGGCACTTCAGTGATAGAGTGTATATTTTCTGTGTATTCCTCCTGCTTATTTATCCTGGATTTTGAGGATGAATTCTTTTTGTTTGATTATTTAGATTATAGTGTTTCCACTGTTTTAGTATCTAAAGGATATAACTAGGCTGGATGCTATTTCCAACACTACATAAATATGAGTGGGAGGGACAGTTGAGAAAGGTGATGAGGTAAGATTATTGATAGCTACAGAAGTGATACGAGAAAAGTTGAGGAGAATGTTAAGAGCATCTCAAGGAGTCTGCAGAGCAGTTTTCCTAAAGAATTGTTAGGAAATGAGACAAATTCCATAGGTTAGCTTCTTCTTTCCCATCACAATGTCCTCCATAGGCTCAGACAACCATAAGAGCATCACTTTGTGCTGGTTGGGATTGTACAATAAAACTGGATAATGTCCTGAAGTTAACCACAAGTGCTCATTTTGCCAGTCAGCTTCTTTAAATCTGGCCTTAAAAATACTTGCATTAACAAATTTATAAGGAAAATTTCTAAATGTAAGTAAGCCTAATACTACATTTAAGAGGACGGCAAAAGGTAGCTAATGGACTGCCTATGGCTGACAAAATGGCTGATGTGAAAGTTCACTGCAAGCAGGGTTTTTTTGTTGTTGTTGTTTTTTGTTTTGTTTGAGGTTTTGTTTATTTTTTGTCTGTTTTTGTTTGGTTTTTGTTCTGTTTTGGTTGGTTGGTTGGTTGGTTTTTTTTGATTCTTAGACTTCAAAGGTGTGGATAAATTCACCATTCCAGCATGCGTCCCTGTGTGTCACAATGGGCACTCATCTGATTGCACAGGGTAGCTCACTCTACAGCACTCTGGTTACGGCTGTAATCTTATTTTGGCTCATATCTTAGTGTGACATGTGAAAGAGCCTGATTCCTAGGAGACGCTTCCACAATCTAATACATCTATGAAATGCTTTATTTATTCATAATTGACATGTGTTTTTATAAATATCTATATATAGCGATAGACAGATAAATTCATTTTAAGTAGAAGCTTCTCAGTTCAGATATCTTTGCTTACTTTTCTAACTCTCTAGAGTTTGTTTAAAAACCTAGACATTCTACGATGGAAAAATTACTCTGTGCAAAATAATGACGGAGTATTTAGTCGTAAGAGCTTCTGTCTTACATTAGCTAATGTGTATTTCTAAATTCAAAGTAGCAGCAGCTATTATAATTATTATAATTGATGTTTTGGTTTAGAAGTACAATTGGGCATACCACTCACTTGTAACAACACCGTGTTTAACAAATATAAATGGAATTTCACTTTAATATCTTATCTGAGAGGAGTAAACATCACTTTTAAACAGAGAAAAGACAGCAGTTTTGGGGCTGGTACATGAAAAACAAGAATTCAATGCCAGACATTGAATTAAATTATGCAGTCAAACTAGTAGAACAAGCTTAAGAAAAAAACTGGTTGCAAGTATTTGAAAAGTCTACAGGCAAACATCTGGCTATGTTTTTGTCCTTCAGGTATGATAAATTTTGCTAAGAACAGCACCATCAAAAATCCCATAAGAGCAAACTGGCCTGGGAGAAAACTAGAAGGTAAGAGAAAAACATCTTTATTTATTCATCTTACCTTGACTTTTTCTGACACTAGGTTTGCTTGAAGTAAAATAATTCAGAATTGAATTCTGCTTATTTCTTGCCTTTAAAATTATTTTGTTCTGTGTAGTTTTGTAATATTTTCTGCTAGAAGGAAAATGTACTAGTACTTTCCAATGATTGATATCAGTTAGCATTCAATGTACTGGGAGTGTGGTTAGTAATCCCACTTAAAACCTCAAAATTTATACCAGAAAACAGAAATATTTCCTGCTTTCTGAAAGGAATGGGTTTTGTCTAGAGGCTGGAGGCTGTCAGTTGTTGCAGATGCATTAAGAGAGATCATACTAGCATCCAACATCCATTTCACTTTTACATGAAGTGCACTATATATTTGTACCGTATTTACCTTCCGCATAAAATGGAAGTGAATATAGTGAAACCCTGGTTCATGGCACAAGATTCTGAACTGGAAAATGCACAAAACAGACAAAATATTTGAAAACAAAGTGCTGAAACTCCAGGAAGTATGTACAGTGCAAGCAGACATCGAGGTCAAATTCAGACAGCCCATTCTAGATCGAAGTATGATAGCTGAAGAAAGTTTTGCCCTGAGGCATTGCTTGCTGGCCAGAGTTGACTGGCCCTTTCTGTCTGAAGATGTAAGGACTGTTTGAGCTCTCCAAATTTTCCATACTGTCTGTTCCTACTTGGCTGATTTTGTATGAAATGGATCAGGCTGTATTTACACTGTCTTTTCCACCAGGGTAGTAGCTCTCTGAAGTGGTAGTTCATACCTGGAAGGGGATATTGTTGTTAGCAAAATGGATGCTGTAAAATTTCCAAGGGAGTTTTATTTTGATCCAAAATTTTTTTTTGTAGTTAGAAAATAAATGTTTTGGATATCACATTCAATCCAGTAACAAAATTTCAGTTCTCCAGTTTGCATCAGAGGTACTAATGTATTTTTAAAAGCTAGTAATTCTCCTTCATTTCCCAGTGGAATCTTTCTAACTGAAGTCTAAAATAAATTAGTAAATACCTGCTTGAGGCAGACATCCAGAGTGCAGGCTTTCAGCATCACTGGTTGTAAGCAGTGATAGCAAAGGTGATCAGCAAGAGGAAACATCAATTGACAGTTTAAGATGAGGGGTAACAAATTATAGTTTCCATAGTTTAGGTAATTAAGTGGAGCTAGAACAGGTATTGAATATTCTTGTCCTCTGGAGATCTGTTTTAAATTTATTATTTATTTTTCCATGCCTAAATTTAAAGATAGAGGATGAAATAAGTAATTTCATCTGATGTCTATTGTAAAAACTAGTGAAAGCTAATCAACCAAAACCTGGAATGTTTAGGTTGATTATCAGGAAAATGTTTTCTGACAGTGACATATATTATGCTATGGGATTGTCCCAGATTGCAAATAGCTGAAGCCAAACTCCTTGGATCATACAGCCAAGTAGATGGAGGTCAAGAAAGTACATTCTGTGAAACAGCCTCAAAAAGCAGGAAAAGGAAGTGATGATCTAAGAATCCTCTTCATCTTTTAATACTGTGATTCCCTTATCCACCTTTATATATTTTAGAGACTGTTCAGTCTTTCATGGATTTTGATGCCCTTTCTTCATTATCAGGACAAGATGAGAGTCACTAACATAAAAGAAAGAAAAAGAGTAGCAGCAAGAAAAGACCTCTCAAGCAACTAATTAATCATAGTGTGAGTTTTCTTCCAATGTACCTTCTTTCCAAATTCTGACATATGGTGCTCGTATAACCAGCTGATTTGCAGTATCTCATCCATACATCTGCCTGTCAGACAGGTTTTTTGCTTTTGTAAGCTGGTAGCCAGGATTCTGTGAGGGAGTGCTTAAGATAAAGGTCATCCAGAGGGACCACATGGGTTTAGGTAAGGGAAGGCAGAGGAGCACAAGTATTCACTTAACCCTCCCTTCTCATATTCAGTCCATTATTCTCATGCTTTAGGGGCAGATGTGCACGCTGGGAAGTTTTCCAAATTCATTTTTCAGAACATTAGGTGCTCTCAACATTAGGCACACTAAGCAAATCCCTCTTTGTAACAATTTTGCCACCAGCACTGAAGATGAGCTGCTTTCAGGATGAAAATAGATGGCTGAGAACTTGGGCCAAACCAAGCAATTTGGAGATAAAATTACTTAGAAAACATTTCAGCTGGTTTTCACGCCCTCTCTGATCTACTTAGGGTTCTTCAAGCCTTTGAGCAATTACATAAAAACTCTTCTTACATGGATTGTTTCTGAAAAAATAAGAAAAAACTAAAAGCTAATACATGACAAGAGGCTGACAAATGTTTCTAGAAAAATTCTATGTATTAGACAATGACTAACCTACCCCAAGCTATTGATCTGATCAAAGAGTTTCTGAATATCCAGATGTTGCTACTTAACCAGGTTATTTTTCTATTTCAGTGGGGCTCTGTCTGCAGTTTTGAATAGTCTAGAAGAGTGTTTTGTTTTCCTAATAAAGAGGACAGAAATTTGGAAGATTAAAAAGTAGTACTGAAATGGACTCCTGCCTTTCATGCAACAATCTCAATTTTTGTTTTTTTTTCCTACTGCTTTGATGAGACTCCTAGTGGAGTTTAGGTTTCTTGGTGAAAAGTTGTTGAGTTAGATTCCCTCTATCTGCAGCAGCTCAGATATTCTGGTATTCAATATGTTTTCCTGTGCTTTTAGCTAATAAGTTGGAGAGAGACTGGAGTTATAAATCATCTGATTGTTCTGTTTTATTTATTTTTAAGCCTGTCTTTTTTATTATTACATATGTCTACAGAGAAGCAATGCAAAAGAGTGGCTAGTTAGATGAATAATTTTTGTTATTTTTTGACAAGGATTTTAAAATGTAGAGCTCAGAGTGAAGGTGAGGGAAGAAAAGACTAATGGACAAGCTTGGAGTTAAGGCTTAACCTTGCTCCTGTGTGGTTCAGACTGTGAGCATGCCCAGGTGGGGGACAGATTGTAGATGCCTTTGTCTTTTATAGGTTAACACAATGTTGATTTACTTGATTTCTCCAGTACTGGTTGTACACATCTTTTGTTCTCAATACAATTTATCTTCTACATCCTTTCAACCAAAGCAGGAAAATTAGCTTTTAAAACCTCAGTGATTTCATAATGGTGATGAATACTCATGTATCTGAAGGGACATATGGGGAATCTAAATCATCATAATCATAAATCACACCCATCCAATGATGGGTCATTCACAACTTCTCTGGGCAACCTGTTGGAGTGTCTCAATACCTTAATTAAAAAAAAAAAAAAGGCCACAAAAGTCTTCCTTATGTCTAGTTTAAGTCTATCCTTTCAGATTAAAACCGTTGCCCTTTCTCCTGTCAGTAAAAGTCCTGGTGAATACATACATATATATATACATACATATATACATACATACATGCACACACACATATACACGTATACATATACATATACATATATATATGCACACATACCTTTTTAATAAACCCCCTTTATAAATTTAAAAGCCACCATAAGGTCACTCCAGAGCCTCTCTCCTCCAGGCTGAACAACCCCGAGCTCTCGTTGCCTTTCTCCATAGGTGAGGTGTCCCAGCCTTCTGATCATCTTTGTCGCCTCCTCTGGACCCACTCCAATAGCTCCATGTACTGAGCCTCCTGTACTGAGGACTCTGGAGCTGGATGCAGTAGAGGAGGTGGAATCACCTCCCTTGTGGTGCTGGGCACATTTCTTTTTATGCAGTGAAATGAGTAAGCCATTTATTAAATTTACAGGCTTTTTTTATTTTTTTCCCCTGCTGTTGTTTCTGTGTAATGCCCAATCTAATAAATTGCTTTAGTATTTATGGTAAAAGTAACAGCACCATATCAAGGAACAGTTAAATAAGAAAATGGCCTATAAACATACCCACAGAAGGCTAGGTGTTTCTATTAAACAACCTTCCATTTGAGAACCCTACCAGTCTAGCAGAGAATCTATGTGTCTTTACATCAGTAACCTACATAGCACCTAGAAGTTGTTGATTTAATCCCGTACTTTCAAGTTAAGCACATGACTAAACATTGTTTAAATTTGAACAGTGTTCAGCTGAAGGAAGAATGGTATTATATTCAAATACTTCTCCACAATAAGTTTAACCCATCTATTGGCTTTTTAATACTGACCACTATATAACATAATTAAGAGAGCATTCAACAGAGGTCTCAATAATAATAAAAAAATTCCCTGTGTTTTATAAATGGGTCACATTAAAGACTTGTGCTCACAGCATCTCTATTAATTCCCAGAGCTGAAACAGGCCCATTCCGATAACTCTGCAAGGGATGGATTCTATGTTTACTGACTGCATATACAACAAAGCTGTGTAGTTCTCTACGCCTCTTTAGCTGTAACTAATTAAACAGGAATTTTGCTGCTTGTCAGAAAATCTGTGGTGTTTCATGGACACAAGCAGCTATGGAAAACTCTTCTATATATGTAATTGTCTTTGGGCACCATGCTGCTTAGTCAGACGAAAGGGAAAGGGAAGTGGGGAATTGGGTTGGGGGCACTCCAGCCACAATCTATCGTAGGATTAGGATAGCCTTGAACATCTGCTTACTGCCTCCAGATTGTGGCATATCTTATTGGCCTTATAATTTCTACTAAAAGAGTACAGGAATATGTATATCAATGTTATTAAAAAAGGAAGAAACCAAGAAAAAAACAACAAATGAAAACATTATGCATCCATTTTTTCCCCTGGGAAGATGGTATGAGGAGAAGTGAGCCACATGTAGAAGATATTAGAAACTTTGCTTTCATGCTGTAGTAAAAGGCACAGCTGAAGCTGCTCCACTCTGCATAAGAAATGGAGGTGATAGATGTGGATTTACACAGGAAGTGTAAATTAGCTGTTGACTGTTGCAGTGGTTGAGACCATATTGAGCGCTGCCGAGGAGCTGAGAGGTCCCAAGACAGCAGAGGCACTGCGGTGGGACGGCTCTGAGGTGTGAAACACCCCCTGAGTGTTTATTGGATGCTCTGTCCCTAGATTATGTTAATCCTCCTATGTTGATTGGCCTTTACCTGGTCCCTCACTCCGCCCCTCCTTCTCCCCATTGGTTGTTGTTGTATCTCCCCGCCTTCTGCCCAACCCTATTGGCCCTGGATCTCTGTATCCGTGCCCAACCCTATTGGCCCTGGATCTCTGTATCTGTGCCCAACCCTATTGGCCCTGGATCTCTGTATCCGTGCACTCTGTATCCGAGCGTCATTTGGCCTCTTTCGCTGTTGGACACCTTCAAGAATAAATCATCTTTGGAACTCCATGTGACTGAGCCCTCTAAGTTCTTTGGTAACGCCCGAGGTATCCAAAGCTCTGGGGTGAGTGTGTGTTTGTGCCTTCCACCGGCACGGCTGAGAGAAGGCTCTGCCTGCACAGTACCAAAGCTGTACAGGCCATGGTGATCTCTTTGAGCCATAGAGACACTTTCGGAAAATGCAGAGGCCTATTCCACTCCACCACCACTCTGCGTTAGTTGTCCACAGCTGAGTCAAACCTCAGTGTGTTCAGCGCTATAGCACTGTCCACTGTCTGCAGTTCAATCACATGCACAGAAATAAGGTCCAAAATGCTGTATTTATGTGCATCTCCATGAAGTTATCACTGTTAGATGCCCATTTTTCCCATAATACTCAGGGAATGGGGGTAAAAGGGGTCATGACAGATACATATTTTCAGTAGTCAGTTGGAGTAGAGCTTCCATAACCATCCAGAAAGGAACAACGTGGGAAGAGTTTGGTGTGATGAATAATTAGTGGGCTAACTCAGAACAGGTACTATTTTATCTTCCTTTCCCTGGTTATCCAAAACATGAATCTGCTTGGAATATGTGAGTCAGCTAATGGAAGAAAAAAAAAAAAAAAAAGACAGGAAACTACTACTTCAAATGGTCTAAGAGTCTAATGGCTAAATGATCCAAATGTGGAAATGCAAGTTCAAATTCCTTAATGAGACCAAGGACTTGAATTATATAGTTTATACCCTCAGGAGTTTATTCCTCTGACTAGCAACCTATTTGACAGCAGCCAGTAATTCTGGGTGTTTCACTTCATTTAGCTTTAGACATTCAACATCTAGGGAAAAATTTAATCAAATTTTTTTGTGTTCCTCTACTTAAAGGACCTAAAGAGTGATTCAAGTGACTCAGTTCAAATTCAGGTAAGACATGAAGAAAAACAAGCTTTTTTGTTGTTAGAGTGAACAAACCTTGGTACAGGTTGCCCAGAAGGGCTGTGGAGTCTCCATCCTTGAATAAATTCAAACCCCAACAGGAATGCTATTTTGCACTTGTTTTTTTCTCTAGAGTGTATTCACTTTAGTTTTAGATTCCTAACATAGATGGGATGAATCTCAGGAGATATCAGCTTAACCTGAAAGTCAGACTGGCATGCTGAGAGATAGATAGAGGTGGAGGAAAATCGTTAGGTATATGGTGAACTGAAGAACACAGACTGAGCCTGTGTTAGACAGAAAATAAAATGAAGCCTTCTGAGATCCAAGTTACAGCACTCTCACAGCAGAACTACACTTCCACCTGTATCGTGTCAACATGTGGCTTTCAATTAGAGGCCTTAATATGAATGTTGTATACAAGAATAAATCATATGCACTTGGGAATGTCACAAGGCAAGACATGTACAGCAAAATGACTTGCAGTTGTTTCGGTACTGAAACACAATAATTACACACTCATGATCATGACAGATACATCACACTGAAACATTTTCTCTTTCTTCCTTGGTATTCTGACTAGATAAGATTTAATAAGTAAGAGACCTTTTCCATACCTGACAGTTCTTATTACATTCTTTTACAAGGCAATTAATTCAGACTGAAATCAGAACAGAAATAAAAATTTGGTGTTAAAAAAATAGATTGAAAGATAATGGTGCTGATTCTATATTATGTATCATGTCTATTTTGATTGTAGCAAGGTATAATTTCCTCAAGATGGAAGAGTAAAAATGATTACCAAAATTAGTGTTTGCACTTCTAAGGATGTCCAAGAATAGATTTAGTGGAAATTCTCATATGATTGTCTTTTTTGAGTAATTTCAGTCTTTGATTACAGACAAATAACATTGTTATTTTACTTTCTTGAATTATATCGAATGTAAATAAACTTGGCAAGTAGATTTTGATCACATCTCCAGCCTAATGCAAGTATAACTATTTGAAAGAATCAGAGCAACTTATGTAGGAATTGTGTGTTGCTCCCCTTGAACATGAAAGAAAGTGAGGACAGATATGTTGAGCAGGAAAAGCTAAATATACATCGGTATTGAAGGAGTCTGAAAAGGCCAGATATTTTGTTTAGCTATACGAAATCTGTGTTTAAAATTTAAAATAGTGTGAAAGAATAATTTTTTTGTTTTTTTTGTTGCAGTGGAAGCTTCCATTTATACACAGTAATTCCACAGTTTTCAGATTGTTTTGTGGATCCAAAATCTGTTGTCAAATGAATTTGGCTAATAACCCTAAAAGCTTCTCATTTGTGCTTTTAATGAAAGAAATAAAACATACTTGTTTTATCTTCTGCAGGGTTTACCTCGCATGAAGCTGACAAATAGTGCAGCTGTTTTGTATCTGTGAAAAGCAGAACAGCTTTCTGTGATTGACTTTCTCTACAGAAAAAGGTGCACTCGAAGTCTCACTCATCTCTTGATTCTGCCACTCCCTGCATGGCTTAGGGCATCTCCCTTTGCCCTTTTTGGGACCTAAAATAATTACCCAGTCTCTAGAGCTTTGCATGGCTTCCCTAATTAAGATGAAAGGAAACAAAGAGCACTATGATATTGCAGAGGTCTATTATCATCTTAATGAAATAGACAAATATTGCTTTGGGGATTCTGTACTCCCTGCTCTTCTTTTTCCAGGAAAGTCTGCACAAGCCATGCCAAACTCTGATGATCTGGTCCTGCATATCCTGGGCATGCACATTAAAAAATATCATGGCAGTGACTGCATTCAGTGTGTGATTGTTGACCTTTACTGAATCACTTCCCTATTTATGCTTTTAATTTTAATAAATAGTACAATGTTCCTACCTTTTATAGCAGTAAACTGTACCCTTTCAGGGACAGTAACAAGTCTAGAGAATTAAAGTGATTTTATTGCTAGCAGTCCTACAGTTCATAGTATCCTGAGAGCCTAAGAGGGTGAAAAGGAACTGACTGTATTGATGCTGCTACTTTCAGAGCATATTTCCAAATGTTACCATTGAAGTTTTTGGATTTATACTGAGAATCCTCTAAGTGGGAGAGATATTCTTATTGGCTTCAAAAATTTCTGGCAATGGCATTTAGGTAGGGAGAAATGTGAATTTTATATTTATATAGCTCAGATAAATGCTGGTAGACACTAAGAGTCTTCTGTTAGCGAGAACTGTGTTATTTTTAACCTGAAAACTCATGAATTTATTAATTTTTTTTTATTAGAGATGGTTATCTTGACAGCAGATTTATGGATAAATGTTACAGGTAAAAAAATGAAGAAAAAAGTATGTCTTTCATTCAGAGTTATGGGCTAGATCCTGATTAATCACAAGGGCTCAATGCCTGTCCAGAGGATCCCCCTGTAATGTAAGATACGAAAGTAATTATTGCTGCCATTGGGAAGCATGGTACTGGTCCAGTTCTCACTGCTGAATTTCAAGAAGCAGATGAGATGAGTCATTGCTGTGAATAGAAATCATTGATATCACCACATACACTCCCACATATATAGGAATTAAACTGTCATTTAATTTGCTCTTCATTAAGGCTCACATACTTGCTCAGCAAAAGTAAAAACTTCTGAGGGCTGGAGCATAGGAATAAATTACACCTTGTACCATTTTGCCTGTTTTTTATTAACCTGTTTGTTCTTTCCACCCATTTTATAATTTCAGAGATCTTTAAAACATTAATACATCTTAGAAAAGGAGATCTTGCTTAGAACATATCAATTCACTATGATTTATGCTGTTTATCCAGCTTTAGATTTATCCATATTTATCCATATTTATCTCTCTCTTTACTTTTACACCTAATGAACCTGAATAAATTGCAGGGAATCTGTACACGTGTGACACATCCCCATGTATGCAGAAACGTTGTTCTAGATTAAAAAATATACAACCATATGAAATTTGCTTCAGAAATACTTTTAATAAAAGACCATGTGTTATTATCCAAAAGGGTGTCTACTTGGAATATCTCTTTTAAAAATAGAACTCTTGATTTAGCACAACTGCCTTTTTGTGGCAACGTGAAAGCTGGCACTGGATATCCAATATCTCCTAATATTTCTTATTCCCTCTGGCAATAAACTGAGCCTGTGAAAAATTATTAATAGCTCAGACCTTGGTTATGCATTTTTTAGAATAAAATGGTACATAGTGGTCCTGCATGAATCAATGATACTAGTAGAAATTAAAGCACAATTATTCTAGACAGGCTATTGAATCTTCAACCAGTTGTGATATTTTCCTCCATGGCAAACAGGGCATGTCCTGTTTCCTGTCTAGAGCAGATACTAAAGATGCACGTCTTACATGAAAACCACCTGTGGAATATGCTAATCGAGAAAGACAGGTGGTCTTTCTGCTTCTGCCCTTCACTGGGCAAGAACCATTTGGAAGATCTTGAGGGGTGGTGATGAGGCTTTCTTACACTCAAGGTGTCCTTAGCAGTTCCCATTTTGTGGCACTTGTTCAGTTCCTGATCACTGAGTGGCAGCTGAGGTACAGCTCAGCTGAGGATACACAGTCTGAGCTGGCTGCTGTAGAGATCAGTTAGGGAAAGTGCTTGTGGTGGGTGGGGAGGGATTTTTCAGTCACAAATTGATAGAATGGTTGAGATTGGAAGGGGCCTCTGAAGGTCACGTAGCCCAACACTGCTGCTCTATCAGGTCCACCTGGATGTGGCTGCCCAGGGCCAGGCTCATGAGTATATCCAAGGAGGGAGACTACCCCACCTCTTCACCTCCCTGGGCAACCCATGCCAGTTCTCAGTCATCCACAGAGACAAAAAGTGCTTCTTAATGTTCAGAGGGAACCTCCTGTGTCTCTCCTGTGTCAGACCTTCTCTATGTGCATTTATCAAGCATTTGTGTCAGGTTTTTTAGGCAGAGAAGGCACATCGGTTACGTGAGTTACACTTTTGAAAGGAGAAGAAGGACTCATGACAGTTTTGTGCACTGGGGTAACCTTCACTTTAAAATAGCCTGATTGCTAGATTAAGGTAGGATTAAAAAAAAATCTAAGATCTTAAAATAGTGTCAGACCTCATACTATTATGTTATGGAAAAATTGGAACGTTCAAAGTTCATATTGGTTAAACTGATTAATTTGAATTGATCCATCTCACATTTGTCCTCTGCAGAGCAACTCAGGGACTTCAGTATCCATAGACATATTTACAGCAGGTATCCCACATGTTGATTAAAGTCCTGCTATTGATTCAAAAAGGGCTGTAAATTCTAACCTCTGTATTGCTGCTGTTGCACTGTGATCAGTACCTGAGCTAGCTAAATTAAAGGCAGCCAGATGTAGCTAACTTCACTGGAGTCACTCCTTTGGATTCTACAGCAGACCTGCCTTTGAAATATAAACCTTTTACTTAGACACAGGAACTGAAAAGTAAAGACACAATTAATACAAAGCAGTACCAGCCAGCATTGCTCCTTCTAAAACTGATAGTAGGATAGGAGAAGTTACTGTTCTGACTCTATTTGGTTAGAAAAAAGAGTTAAAAATATTCAGTGCACTGTGATGCAGAGTGCTGCCCTATAATGCACAGGGCCCATCGTGGCAGCATCATGTTCATGCTTTGGTCAGACTTAGCATTTATAAAGCCTCCATTTCTAAAGTGCATTTTCTAAATGCTGATGAAGTCTGACTGCTTTTGGGTGATGTGTTTGTCCTGGGTACAACATCTGTGCACCTCCCCTGTGCTCCATGATATGTCTGACTGAGGGCAATGGACATGATTTACATGGTCCAAGTTCATAGACAGAGATATTTTGTAGTGGGGAGGATAACTACATACAAATTTTAAGGCCAGCTACTCACGAATAAGGCCAAAAGACTTTGAAAAAAGGTTTTTTCTTATTTTTATATTTTTCTGTCCCAGTTGTTTCCTGGAAGATTTTCCTTTTGGGATAAACTCGCCAGGGAAAGGCACAAGTAACAAATGCTTATCAAAGACACTGGAAGGCTTTTAAATTAATTAAGAAGAAAGAATAAATTAGAGGAATTTCCTCCTGGAGATATAAAAAAGGAGCTGCAAGCCAAAGCATTACCCATGCTTAAAAAAAATAGTCTTTCAAAAGATCTAAATTATGTATATTTTTCAAAGTGCCTAGCCTTTTAAACACTTTTTAATTCCCAAAGGAATAAAACAAAAAATCCATCAGTGGCAATTAGACATGGAGTGTGTGCCTCCAATTGAAGAGGTGATACTTTCCCAAATCCCTGGTGTCTGTGAGCTTATTATATTGAGAAATGCTGCTATTTGCTTGCTGGGTACACATGTCCTCTCACCATCCAGACTTGGATCTTACCAGAGGGGACAAAGGAGTAGGTGTCACCAGGTATAGCTATTCATTGTTTGGTTTGCCCACTTCCAAAAAATAAAATAATTGACTTGTGACAGATGCACTGGAAACTCACAGTGCATGCCAGAAATGTGATAGAGCCCCGGTTCGGTAACACACCGCACACTGTTCACAAATATCAATGGAAATGTTGCCCCAGTCTGCCCTTTGCAGAGTTCTTTAAGTGCTGTAATTCCAATAAAACCCACTTTTTACTATTTTGTGACCACATTTACAAAATCTCCCATAGGTTTTGCAAACTCAAAAAGAGAAAAACAAAAGCTTTGACAGCCAGTGTCAGAAACCCTCCCCACCCATACCATCCTCAGAAAATCATCGTCTGCACACTCAAATGGTAGGAATATGATGACATACTTTATTACTCTCTTGAGTAGTGTAACATTACTGAAATATTCTGCTACCAGGCATCTTCCACACAAGTGCACCTGAATAAAAGCTAGTGCATTTGGTTTCTCTTCTTCTTTTTCATTATATCTATAGTACAATAGAACTTTGCCTGCAAGAAATAATACAAATATAAAATTTTTTATTTTCTGTATAAAATACAGAAAATTACAGGCAAAATCAATCTTGCCTTACTTCATGCAAGTTTTTCCTACACAATCCACACTAAAAAAAAAAGTTCAACCAAATAATCTTTACAACTTTTGCAAGAAAGATCCTAACAGTAACTATATTGTCTGTATTTAAGTTTTCTTGGCTGTGTTTCAATTGTAAGCTTCATTTATTTTATACTTTGGGAAAGAAAACTGTAATTCCTTCATTTTGCACTTCCAGAAGGATTCCCATTGAAATATTTTGAAGTAATTCTGCATTAATTTTATAAACTATAATCAGTTCTTGTCATAAAGTACATTCTTGTTGGCAACCTGGTATGAAAAGGTCCTGTAGCCAGTAGGTAAAAGAATACCTACAGCACCATAGAAAGAGGTTTAGTTTATGTGATCTGAAAAAAAACTACTATTTCAACTTACTTTTTAGTGCAAGCAATTTTAGTACTGCTGGAGATATGTTGACACTATTAAAAAAACCTAAAAGAAACCAGACAAAACCAGATATATATTTCAGCTACCAAAAATTTGTTTTCAATGCGATGGAAAAAAGACCATGATCATGACTTTGCCTCTAGTCTTAAAAAGTACTGCCACATAAAACTTTAGCTTTGAGGTTGAAATGGTTTCATGATGATAGGTTATGCCTAATGAATTTATAGACAGTGGTAGGGCTTCTGCAGAGTGGCAGTTGCACAACGCAAACTTTTCATGAATACTTTCACAAATTATACTTTAATTACTTATTTTGTGTATAACTATTGCTAAATCATATAGAACCTCAATATACCTTTATTTACATACAGTTAATTTTCTTAAAACAATAAATGATATTTAATTATTGAACAGTTGCATCTTTTTAACACTTTACTAAAATTTTACACTGACGGTTTCAGTCATTATCAATCACTCTATTAGCTTATTGTACCTTTCAATCCAAATGAAAATTGTTATAAATTATTTCAAAAATCTTTATGTTTCTAGATGCAGAACATTTTTCAGCTGATTGGGATGCTATAAGTATATCCTTTAGTGTTTATCATTGTGACTGAGTGACAAGCCTTACACCATGCACAGTTCTACACTTTTTAATAGTAGTCTCTAAAATTCTAGGAATGAAGAAAGGAGTGTAACGGTTGAAGAACTAAAAAAGTGCATTATTCAGAAGAACCCCCAACCATGTGTAAATATCTAAATAAACACAGAATAAAATAACCCGGAGAGCTTCAGCCAGATGAGTGCAAGCATGAGGGCAGCACAGCTATTCTACTTTTCTCTGGAACAAGGGAATATTTACTCTGTCACATCCATTACAATAATTTACATCCATTAGTACAAGACACTTTAAAAGACACTAAAAAAATTCAGATACTGCTGTCCACAGGCTAATGCCATTAGAAATACTATTTATGGAATAATATCCCCAAACTTATTGTTTGCATGTCACACTGTAGGTGAAAGGTTCTGGATAGAAATAGAAATTATGTTTTATCACAGATTAATCACAGCTAAATTAATCAGGCCCTGGGAATAACAGTTCAGGATTCTGAGTGCTAGTATTTAATGTCTCATGTGAGTAAAATTAAAACAAAAACTTGAAACTTGTGGATATCCATTTTAGAAGCTGCAGACCACTTGGAGAGAAACCAGAGAATCATATGAATATTCAGATCTTTCGGAGATGTGACCTATTACAGCTGTATTACCTGGGCAAGACAGGCAGGAATGAGTAATGTTAATGGATTTCAAGTGTGGAAAAGTTGGCTGCAGACAGAAAGAGGATAAAGTGGCTTTCATAATTACCAGGCATACTACAAGAAGTAATGAGATCATATTTCAACAGAAGAGATTCAGTTTAAAGATTAAAGCCCCTTTCTAGTAGCAGGAATAGGCCAGCAGTGGAACAGACTGCTGGGGGAGATTGCAGCATCCCCATCACTGGAGGATGTTATGAACAGCCTAAGAAAACATCTATTTTTAGGGAGGGAACTGGTGTCAAAATTTGTTCTGTGATATATTTCAGATATATATTTCAAAGGGCTAGGTGGTGTTCAGAGCAAATTTTACCATGAAGAGGAAGGTAGTAAAGAAGACTCTTGGATTTTTTAGATTCTCAAGGACCGCCTCAACTCATATCTGTGTTGTGGACCTACTTAAAGTGAGGGTTTCTGGCAACAGTTGATGGCTGAAAAGTTAACACAATGAAAGGTGTATAACAGAAGAAGACCATTCCTGCTTATATGGCTACAAATTTTTTTTTGCATTACCAGGCTGTCGCTTTTCTCATAAAAAATCAGAAATCATCAACTGGACTGAAAACAACCCCAATCTTCTTATGAAACTTACCCCTACAGATTTTTAGAAAGGGATAGAGGTGTAGGCTGGGTGGGGGAAATAACCTTAAGAATGTTTGCACTGAATTGATCAAGTTCAACTTTGTTATCTTTTTTTTCACTAAATAGTAACCCAATTTAACTTGGGTGACTTAGTTTCTTTATTCAGCAAATAAATATAATTTGATTGGAGGCAGCTTGCAAAATCCATCCATCCAAAATAAAAACAACGACAAGAAAGCAACCAGTTTCTAAATATGGAAACCTTTTCTCCAGTAGAATAGAACCATAGAATCAAGGATCATCTAGTTTCAACCTCCCTGCCATGGGCAGGGCCGTTCACTAGCCCAGGTTGCTCCAAGCCCCATCCAACCTGGCCTTGAACACTTTCAGGGATTGGACATCTACAACTTCTCTGGGCAACCTGTGCCAGTGCCTCACCTTCCTCTGAGTAAATAACTTCTTCCTAATCTAAACCTGTTCTCTTGCTTTGAAATGGTTTAATGGTTTAAAACCATTCCCCCTTGTCCTGTCACTATCTGCCCATTTTAAAAAGTCCCTTTCCCTTCTTTTGTAAGGTATTTTAGGTACTAGAAGGTGCAATAAGGTCTCTCCAGAGTCTTCTCCAGGCTGAACAACTGCAGATAATGCCCTCAAACCTGCTCCTTTATGAAAGACTTTTGAATATTTCAATTGATTTGAAAATCACCTGTTTCATTTATCCAAGCTACCTCAGCAGATCTATATATCTGAGCTTTTATGACTACTGGGTGTCTCCAATGGCTGAAAATGCATGCTGCCCTGTCTCTGGCAATCTACAAAATGGCTGCTGTTTTTTTATCCACCAGTTTAATGGTGACAGTTTCTTTTCACTGCAAGTTGAATAAGAAAAGTCCTGAGTCTGAGTCCTTTTGATGTAACTTGATACAGATGTTTTCAGTTCTATAATTAGTGATAACTGTGTGCCACCTTGTGTGGAGATAAACTAATACCAAGGTCCTCTTGTATAGTATATTTTGAAAAGCAGCAGGTTCTATTACATTAATATTATTATAAACTTCCACCATAAGAGATAAGAAGATCTTTGGAAAGAAAATTACTGTAGTGGTTATCTGGGTACAAGAGAGTAGGGTACTGATCGATACTATTCAGCACACTCCACAGTCAATATACAGAAGTAAAAAAAGAACTAGGAAAGAGAAAAGGAGTCCAAAAGGTTACAACTAAGCTTTATTATATTGACTGCAGAACAGAGAAATTAAGCAGCTATTAAAAAAACCCCAAAACACAAAAAAACCCCAAATAAAGAACAAAAACCCCCAAAACCCGGCTGCTTATCTCTTTCTCCTCTTCTGTTAAAATATGACTTCATAATTAATGTTTATAAATCACATACAGTGTGATGAAAAGCACCCAAAAGTTTCTGAAGCCTCACCCACCATTCCTGCAGGCACAGGAGTGAAGTTTTTTAATATGTGAGAAAAGCTCTATAGGTCTGATACCCTACTTTGTGGTGAAAAGGTTTTGGTGATTCATCAGAAAAAGTGAAGCTTTCCATGGGAACACACCAGTTTCGTTGAAACTTTCTCAGTGGATCTGTACTTATCAGTGGCAGTGGGAATCCAGAGGAAAAGGAACATGGCAGGGGAGCAGGCAGCCTTGCCCTGATGGATCTAACATTAACAATTTAAGATGGTATAAGGTTAATATTTCCAGCCTGGATCACAGAGATAAGGAAAATGGATGCATGCCTTCCAGCCTCCGCAACCACTAAGCAATTTACCAGCCTGGAAAGAGGACTTTTTTTTTCTACACTATTTTGTTTTGCTCATAAAAATATATGTTTCTCTTATTTTTTAGCCAGTTAGACAGTGACACAGGATGAAGGTTCCTAAGTATCTGGATGCCTATTTTGATGTCAATTCAGCATCAGCATTAAAAGACCTAATAACCAGGTCTTTTTCTCTTACAGTCATGTTTCTGGGTGTGCTGGTTTTGTCTGGGATGGAATTAATTCTCTTCATAGCAGCTAATAGAGGTCTGTAGTTTAGACTTGTGTTTGAAAATGTGTTAATACCACAGGGATGTTCTCATTACTGCTGGGCAGGGCTCACACAGCATCACAGTCTCTTCTGTTCCTCCCCACCCCACCAGTGAGGAGGCTGGGGGGGGGGGGCACAAGGATTTGGGAAGGGACACAGCCAGGACAGCTGACCCTGACTGAGGCACGGAATGTTCCACACCATATGGTATCATACTCATCATATAGAGCTGGGGGAAGAAGAAGGAAGGGGGGATATTCAGGGTGATGGTGTTTCTCTTTCCAAGTCACTGGTATGCATAATGGGGCCCCACTCTCCTGGGAATGGCTTCCCATTCCCCTGGGAAGTGGGGAATGAATTCCTTGTTGTTCCTTGCTTGCGATTGTGGCTTTTGTTTTACCTATTACACTGCTTTCTATCAACCCATGAATTTTCTTGCTTTTACCCTTTCAATTGTCTCTTACATCCCACTGGGGGGCAGTGAGTCAGCAGATGTGTGGGGCTGAGTTGCTGGCTGGGGTTAAACCATGGCACTGGGATAAAATTCAGACAGAATCAGGACATGATATCAGTTGCTAACAGCATACACATTCAAATGTTCATTCATGCAGGCACACACTCCTCAGCAAATTGAATTGTTCTCTGCAGTTTGAAACAGATGAATATATTCTTGTGGTTTTTAAATTCTTCCTAGGATTTGTGGAGAAAGTTATAAAATAAGGCCTTGGGGAGAAGGATAATTACAGAGTTCAAAGCTAAATAAATAGATGTTAACAACATCTTTTTATTGTCAGGTGCAGTCTTTTTCTAGAGGCTGTATTTATGGGGCACAAAGTGTCTCTGTTTTCTTTACATTCGATTGATTTGCATTCACTGCCTGAAGCAATCAGTAGCTTTTGGACACTACTCACCGTTTCTTATTCAGAAAACTGAAAAAAAAATAGCTTAAAGTTTGACTTTGTTCATACTGCACCACCTAATCTGAAGAAATGCATTGTTGCAATACATGATCTGATCAGACATCATGGCTTCAGAAATTAAAATGAGACTTTTATGGGAAAACCCTGGTCACGAAAAGTGAGTGCATAGGTACATAAATTTCAGTGATTCAGATGGCCTGGTCTTAAGCGAAAACACTTCGGAAGGCACCAGAAATGAGACAAAAAGCAAACATATCATTGTGGATCCCTTGTTCAATCTGCGATGGAGAAGAGCCCAGGAGTGTTCATTGCAATGTGCTGACTTTACCAGCAGCTAATGATACCTGAGCATAGGTAAATGCTGCAGTTCAAAGGTAAGCAAGTGGCAAAACCCAAGTGATCACCCAATATTTTGAATCTCAGGTGAAAGGAAATGGTAATTGTGAAACACTCAGACATAGCCTGGTGCTCACATCCTGGATGAATTTAAGATGCTCTTCAGTCAGGAGATATCAATACTATTTATCAATAACTGGCTGATTTTCAGAAAAAGTTAAATGTTGCACTGCCATTCCCTTTCTCCCCACCATATTAACATTATCTGTCTTTGGTGCTTTTAACTTTTGAGTCATTTACTGATATGAACTCTCTATGAACTTTGTCTCCAGCTTTCCAAAGTCTTGGCATGACTCAGCACAAGACATTTTTCCTTCAAGCCACTAAGTACAATTTAAGCAGGGCTTAAATGCCAATGATGAGACTGACACAATGGTCTGACTGCCAAATAGCAATTTTTGATAGAGATTTGTGAGTCCTTCACTATGACTTTACTTCAGTATGAAGGCAAGAGGTGGAAATTATCATTACCTCAAGACAGGGTAAAGAAGGCACCAGTCAGAAAAGCTTTTGCATACCTAAAGCAGGATACAGGCATCTCAATGGAACACACCATTTCACCTGCAGCCTCACTATTTAGAGTATTTTAGAAATTATCCTTTTTTTACCCGACTCATTTCAACATACCTAGAGCTGTGCAAAATTTTGCGCGCCCCACCAGTTACAGCTTGCTTCCCTGTGGCTCTCTCTGGTTTGATTTCTCTTGTGCATAATTAGGTAACTACTTTCAAATTTCAGCCTTAGCCAAAGGGAGGATGGAGAACGATAATTTGGATTACTCTCTCTCTTTTTTAAAAAAATTTTTTAATCAGTTGCCCATTTCCAGGCAGTGATTATCATTGAGGCCTCCAGACATTTCTCTGGTTTAGCAAAAATTAGCTACTAGGTTCAAAAATTACTATTGCTGGCTGGGAAAAAAAGCCTGACAGAAGAACAGGCAGGCAGACAGACCACCACACCTACAGATGGATGAGGAATCCACACAACTCTTGTCAGTAGCCAGCTAGAGGAAGGAGTTATAACCGAGGAGGGTAAATCTGATTTAATTGAATTAAATAGCTTAATGAGAGATTCACAGCCTCTGTTCAGACAAATGGAAGTAATAAACATGGTTATGGTAATTTTTTTCTCTTCTGCTCTGTTTTGTTGGTAGGGGTTTGGTTTGGGTTTTGGCTTTGGTAATGAGCTCTAAGAATTTCTAATCATCCATTTCTAAACATTCATTGCCATGATATACACTAATAATGTGCCCACAGGGGAAAAAAATTCTGTGAATTAAAGAAATATGTATGACTTTACGTCTGCTCATATAGCTACTGGAGGAGGAATTCTAATGAAAAAATGTTCAAGTTCTTTCAAAACTATACAAGTGGGTCCTGGAAGTTGAATTATGGTAGAAGGGCAGACCACCTTCTTTGTATATGAACATAATGAGAAAGTCCTTCAACACATAAACTTACAGCATATTATTTATAAACTTACCAATATTGATAAACAGATGAACAGGTTGCATGCTTTTGCTTGATTTGAACTAAAAAAAAAGTCCCAAACCAGTCCTAGCATTAATTCAAACCTTATTTACCAGTATCAAGATCTCAAAATTATGTCAAGGATTATAGTTCAGTTGTTAATGATTCTCAGTAGCACCTGAGTATTGTCATGACACAGGTAGTGAAACATACAGCAGAGCAAGGAGACTGTGCAATGTCTTCAAAGAAAATTCTAACTACCAGGTGAAAATGGGTCTCTCTAGGTGAAGAAATGATCTAACTGTATTAAAGCCCACTTCAATGCAGATAACTGGAGTAAATTATCTCCTGTAGTCCCTCCCATGACTTTATTTTTATAGTCTTGTGTATAATTCTTTATTGCTTACAGCTTTTGCACTACATTCTCTCTTAATTTCCAAATAATATTTTACTCTTATTTCAAAAACAGTATGTATGAGGGGAGAGATTTTTTACCCAAGAAACTTTTTACTGTACAGAAGTCACTCTTCTTTACTTGATTCTCCATTGTTTAATTTGACAGTTAAATTGCAATGTTAGCAGAACAAAATTGGTGATCAGAAAATTAGCTTTACAGTTTTCAAACGGTTCTTCCATATTGCAAAATGAACAACAGACTTTTTTTTCTCCCTCAGCTCACAGGAGAGGTGAGAAAAATAGAGCACTACAGCAAGAAGAAAAAAATACTTACAACTGTTTCCAAAAGTTCCCTGCTCTATTGCTTCGCAAAAAGGCCAGCTGAGTTAGAACAGCCTTATGGTATGCTCAAAAGTGAAATTTGGGGAATGTCCAACAATATTACAGATGAATACCTTCTGTGAAGTATTTCCTAGTAAGTGACTAGCTATGACTTCTGACCTTTGTTTCCTAGTCCGTGGTTACAGGATAAATATTTTCAGATATTAAAGTCAACAGACTTCTGATCTAAACTTTGGAAAAGAGAACTTATTTTCCTGTATTTTCTCATTTTTATATTTCTTAAATAAAATATATAAACATGTTGATAAAACTTTTGGAAGGTTCCTAATGAAGCACAAATATGTAGATAAAACTGATATGGTACTGACATTTACTACATGTTGTTTGGACTGGTAAATGGTACACTCGGCTTCATATACTCATTGCATTTATAGATTGAATAAAGTATGTGATAGAAAACTTTCATCTAGTCTCTTAGATGAAGAGAATAAAAAATAGAGAGTCCGAATTTCTGAGTCCTTATTTGTGGATTTATCTGTTAGCTATACAAAATCCTTTAGATTTTCAGACCTGTATCTCATCTGAAGGGCTTTTGATTAAGAAATAACACCTTTGGTTGTTAATTGTTATGTGTTCATATGGAAATTGTTGTGATCTTTGGTATTAAATGATGTCCTCTTTTAGAAGTTATTTACAATATATAACAACAGTGTGAAAGGAACCAGAACAAAAGCATATTTGCCCTTGAGTGTAATGTTTTAAATAAAATATTCGAACAGCTGAATGCATTCATGATTCCAAATTCAAGTGCCACCCATCCTTAATAGCTGATGTAACCTTTCATGTTTTTCTTGATCATCAAGGATTTGAGGAATCATCTCTCCACCCTTGACATCTAAAACATAGAATTCAGCTAACACACTTGACAGAAATGACATCCTTTCTACCCCATGTAAGGAGATAAACATGTCTCTATTTAGCATTGTAGAGGGATAGAGAGAAATCAAGTTTATAATTCTAGCAAAGGTACTTAATGTAAATGATCCTTCGAAGTGCCTGTCTATCCGGGCGAAGATTTTAAAGAAAAGTGATAATTCCAAGTTTATATAAATCTACCTTAAGTTGTTAAATAGTTTTTTTTGTTCTTCAAAAGTCTTTTGTCTCCTTCCCATATTCCTTAAATAGCCTTTCTAGCTAAACTCTTGGCAAAACATTGACTCTTTTACAGTTCAAGTCGATTACTCTCAATCTTAAAAGTTCATTTGCTTTCTCATTTTGTCCCTGCCTTGGATTTAGAAAGGTTTATAAAAGGCCTTGCATAAGCAAGCAACTTTCACTGCCTTTAATTTTTAGAGTGAAAGTCATCTATTAGACAGAGAAAGACACAGCTATTAACCTGTCTTTCCTATTTCCTCCAAACTCTCAGACAACTGGGAGTCAAATGTTCTTCAGCAAATAATTTGGAACTATATTATGCCTTCTCACGAAAGTCAGGCAGGGATAAGTAAAATGACTTTCCAAATAAATTGAAAATGCCTTCATGTATAATCAAAAAAAAAAACTTTTAAGTGGTGAGATAAAGAAAGTGGAAGGTTGGTATGCAATTGAGGGAATTCTTGGAGATTAGATATACTGCACATCAGAAATCTCCAATATTCTAGCACCAGCCTTTTTAGGTGCTGGATACAACATCTCCATGGATTCCTACTATTATTTCCAATCCCAGCTGATTTCATGTACCAATTGTATTTCAGCACAATATGATCTGATTGTATCTCACAGTTATATTGGTCTCATTTTGCCAATATATCTGAAATGCATAAGTGTAAAGCAAATTTGATGCTTAGGCTAGAATGTTTCATTTTACTAAGTACAAATTTAATCTATTTAAAATGCTTTCTATTACATCTAACAGGAGAAGTCCCTACCGAGTTCTACTCCTACTACCTGAATTTGGGTAATATTAATTGCACATTATGTAAAAGGAAATTATCTAAACTTGTCACCTCAGCAAAGATGTCTTCAAAAGGACTTGCAGAAGCTCTTGTAACAGGAAATTCTACTCCAGGATGCATTCACTTCATAGATTTTGCTGCTTCCTTCAGGAATGTTCATAATTTCTTTTCAGCTCTATTTTTGCCAGATAAGGGAATTTCAGCCTTCAAGCTTATCAATAGCTTGTTCAGTCACTGAATGAAACACTGTGCATATCAGAAATTGTCCTAGAAAGCATTCCAAGAGAAAAAAACTAGATTGCAGGGGGTGTACAGAATTACAGAATGATAGAAATATTAAGTCTGGAAAAGACTAAGATCATCAAGTCCAGCCATTAACCCAGAACCACCCCCATGTTCACCACTAAACCGGGTCCTCAAATGCCATATCTGCACATTTTTTGAACACTTGCAGGGATGGTGACTCTACCACCTCCCTGGGCAGTCTGTTCCAACGCTTTACAACCCCTCCCATCAAGAAATTTTTCATAATATCCAAACTAAACGTTCCTAGATGCAGCTTGAGGACATTTAATCTCGTCCTATTGCTTGTTACCTGGGAGGAGAGACCAACACCCACCTGGCTGCAACCTCCTGTCAGGCAGTTGTGGAGACCGATGAGGTCTCTCCTGAGCCTCCTTTTGTCCAGGCTAAACACCCCCAGCTCCCTCAGCTGCTCCTCATCAGACCTGTGCTCCAAACCCTTCACCAGCTCTGTTGCCTTTCCCTGGATGTGCTCCAGTACCACAAAGTCCTTCTTTTAGTGAGAGGCCCAAAACTGAATACAGGATCTGAGGTGCAGCCTCACCAGTGCTGAGTGCAGGGAGAGGGTCACTGCCCTGGCCCTGCTGGCCACACTATTTTTGATACGGACCAGGATGCCATTGGCCTCCTTGGCCACCGGGTCACACTCTGGCTCGTGTTCTGCTGCTGTTGACCAACACCCTCAGGTTCTTTTGTGATGAGCAGCTTTCTAACCACTCTTCCCCAGCCTGTAGTGGTGCAGAGGGTTGTTGTGACTCAAATGCTGGACTGTGCTTTTTGCCTTGTTGAATCTCAAACAATTGGCCTCAGCCCATTGATCCAGCCTGTCCAGATCCCTCTGCAGAGCCTCCTGAGTCTGTTGACTGCTGGGTCTATATTTACCTACAACATCCAGTTCCAAAAGACAGTTGCTATTTCAGTCTTTGAGTTCTGAATATTTTATTTTGCTTTCATTTGTGACAAGTGAAGTGGAATCCCAAAGAATGACTGTTCTGTGATCAGGAAATTTTCCTAAGTTCTCTTTTTCTTAGGTGTTGTTAAAGGCATAAAGTTTTTGCACTGTCTAGAGAGTAATAAAATTCCTATGCCCTGGATTTGGTTTCTAACTTTAATTTGGTACACCTTTGAAAGCATGAGTTCTGACCTGAATTCCATGGGTCATAGAATTTAACAAGTGAGTGAGGTATTAAATCCACTGCTACTTCTTGCCTTGCTGCTTTTATGATTCTGTACTTTTATCAGTACAGAATGCTCAGGTTCAACATTATGACTAAGCAGATATTTTAAAGATACATTTACTCTTTCTTGAAATATTTCAAAGCTATGCTTTCAGAATGACACATACTGGATTTTTATAAGATTTTCGGTAATAACACTAAGTGCTATTGAACAAAACCAAGTAGTGAAACAAAGGAGCCCCTTAAAGTTTCTTTTTGATGCTGACAACAATAAAAAACAGACTTTGAAACGAATTGTCATCTGAGCAGAATAGAATTTTCCATTGCCTTCATTTATGTCTCCTTGGCCTTTCTACCTAAATTTAGCTTGTTTATTGCCAGGATAAATTACATGCACATTATTTTAAATGAGAACATTCAGATGAATGATATTACATTTTATTATCACAATAGATTCAAAAAATAAATGCTTGTGAAAGAAAAAGCAATTCATCCTGGCAGTGCTACTCTCTGTGGTATAGCTCCACTCATCAGTCATTAGCAAACAAATGCTTATATGCTTTGTTAAGATTCTATCATGTCTGTGTTCCTAATTATTTATAAAACCTAGATCTGGCTCTCCTTCACATAGCTGAGATGTTGAAAGCCTAACTCTTAGCTGGGATTTACACATTGGTACTTCCTCCGACAGTCAGTAGGGAGCCTTATAAATTTTAAGAGATATTTTACTCTTGGTTAAAGAAGAAAAGGCAGAAGCTATGAGATTTGAATCTGAACTTTGATTATACTCAGCTAATTAAATGTAGGGTTGAGTTTTCAAAATCACACAGAGCTTATGCTTTTACAGATATCTTATCTATATAGTTTTGGCACTACATTATCTGATTGGTGGGGAGGACTACCTGTGTTAGTATATATTTTATTTCACAAAGATAATGAGCCCAGTTTTCTGTGATTCCAGGATCTGTGAAAACTGTTTACCACTGAATGATACTGTGATACCTTCCACATATATCATTGAGGACTTTCAAAAGATGCATGACTACAAGAGGCACACTTCTCTGTGGCTGGCCCAGTTTGAAGCACGGTATTTTGATGAATATCTGTTATTGTCCCGTGGTAGAGAATTCTTACTCACATATACCAAGTTTCTAAACTTCCCAGCAAAGTAAAACTGAAACTCTAATTATTGTCTTTGTTCCTCTACGTTGATTTCCACTCATGACCTGTTAAAAATGGATAATAGTTCATTCATATAGTGCATATCTATTAGAAAACTGGCAGTGAAATATATATTTAAATGTAATAAAGACTTCATTTGAAATGTTGGAAATATTTCTATTTTCTCTTACATATGTAGATGCATGCATGCATGGGGACACTTTCTCTGTTCAATAAACACGTAAGGTAATGACAGACTAGCTAATACTCTAGTGCCTGGTTACTCTCTTGACTTTGAGTCTTTTTGCAGTACCCCTTTTAGTGCATTAAGATTTGTTTGCAAGGTTTTTTTGCTATGATATATTGTGATTTTAGGATAATCAAGTTCAGAGAAGAGACGTGAACCATATTCAAAATGGTGTTTGGAGCCTCATTTATTTTTGTCTCGCTAAAATTCAACACAGACTAATTTTCCGTTGTACCATACTACCACTTATAGAATCATTAAAGTCAGTGTGAACACTAACTTTTCATATAGTAGCTGTTGCTGATGCTTTATTTCTGTAACATATCAAAAGGATCTTCTTTAGCAAACTCATTATCCTCAGGATTTTTTAATGTGCATGCAGTTTGCATCTTCCATTACAAAGACATTCAAGCCTGAAAAGCGATTTCAGCTTTGATATAAAGCAAAAACCCCTAACATTTCTTTGATTGTCTATATTTAAAACTCTGGACAATGTTCTTTATGCATCATACTTTAGTCTCTTGACTAATACATGAATTAGGGCTTCATTAATAAATCATTCTTATGAATCACATTTATCTGTAATGTCACACTTGCGTTCTGAAAGTCTATGAAAATTAGTGGATATGGCGCGTAAAAGCAACAAACAATAGCACTTATTTTATCATCAAACCATGCTTAATCATAGGTCATAATGAATAGACCTTCAGAGTTCTATCGCTTGTGAGCTGTTCCTTTTCTGAGGGGTGAGAAATATCAGCTTTTCAAAAATTACTTCTTAAGCCTACCTATATTAATTCTGTGACTTCACACTTAAAAATAATTCTATTGCCTCCATTGCTCATGCCTATAAGGTATTATTAACAGATTGTTTTGATGATGATCCCTGAGAAATAAATTGGGTTTTGGCTATGTAGTGTGCATAAAGCGCGGGTGTTCACAGCATCATGCTGCCACTACAATTAACAACCCTTCTGGCATATGTTTAAGAAGGGTTCTTAAGAAGTACAAAATGAGTAATGAATAATCTAAGCCAGTGCTGGATGGGCATACAGACCAAACTGCATTTTAGGCCCTAAAATAAATTTCCTCATTATTAGAATGAGTCATCTTGGTGAACCAAAGCGGAGAACTATATTGTTACAACTCTAGTGTTGTATTTTGTTCCATAATAATTGAAAAGTTCTTTCTCCATTCTTGCTCATTTCTAGCACTTTACGTAAATTTGAAGCTCATTTACAAAGACTAAAACCTCCATGACTCTTGATAACAGCCCCTTTTTTCTATAGTTAATAGAAGACAAGCTTCTTCTCTGACTCTACTCAGAAGTGGCCTGAAGTACTGCTCTAATACTATACATTTTTCTCCTCAGATGGCACATATAAAATGAAACATCCATGAAAAGCTCTTTTCTGGATAGTAAGGTTATCGTTACAGTTTTATTCTGGAGGCCATTTGTATTTCAGCTTTACAAGTGTCTGCAGCCTTTTCTGAGGCAGGCTTTTCTCAATGATGTCAAATGAAGCACCAGAAACAATAGGCACAACCTGAAATATGGGAGGTTTCCTGATTATCAGGAAACACTTTTTCGTGGTGAGGGTGGTGGAAAACTGACACAGGTGCCCAGAGAGTTGGTGTAGTCTATCCTTGGAGGTATTCAAAAGCCATCCGGACATGGTCCTGGGTAACAGACTAACTGGCATACAACAAATCATATTGTCCCACTGAGATTTCCTGGTACAAAGATGAGCACTAAATAATTTATAATTGTCATAAATATATATTTCTTTTAAATAAATTAATAATAACATGCCTCTCAAAAAATGTTTGTACTGTAGGATATTTGTATTAAGATTACACTAATGATTAATTAAAAAACAAAAAGTACTGCATCTACTATTGTTGTGATTTTCTGTCATTTTCATTCCTGACTTTGTTTTGAAAACCATGTATACAGCAGAGTTCTGTGCTCTCTCAACTGCTACTGCTCTAAGCACGTTTATCCGTAATGCTCCAGATGCTCAGGTGTGTCATACAAGTAGACTCTGGGGAAGACATTTAAATAGTTTTCTGGTACCTTTCTAGCATGTGACCTGATTGCTGCAGCAGATTCCAAGCTGTTTAGATTTCTAGCAACAAAAGTGTCAGAGTTTCTGTGCAGTTTCCCACTGTATATACCGATTCTCTGTCACGCCTGGGCACTACAGCAGAGCCAAGGATGGGTATGAATGTTGGTACAAATGCCCAGCGATGTTTAGACCAATGATCAGTATTGCACAAAGACTGGAAACAATCCAAGGATTTGGCTTAGAAAGTCACATTCTTTGAACAATTGATTGGGATGGTCCCCTCTTCATGGATGTCTACCTTTAAAAACTCATGCTGTAAAGCTGGCTTGCATGACCTCAGGCAGAAACAAACCCACGTTCTTTGTGAGGTAGTTTTAGACTATTAGCATATTCTGGGAGTATCTAGGTAATCACTGTGAGGTAATGAAAAAGTTTTGTCCTAGGGGAGCTTAAAAAAAATCTCATTCAAGTAAAACACAGCAATAGTGTGGATCGATCTGTGTAGTTAAACTCGAAGTAGCCTACGAGCTACTCAATGTTTTTAAACACTGAGAGAAAATACTAAGAAGCTGATTACAAAGTGACTTCTTTGGGTAAGAAAGTGAATTTTCATTCTACAGAGCTGGTAAAGTTAGATCCAAAAAAACCAGTTCAATAGGTCTTATACTGAGATTATTACCAGGGGATAATTTTGCAGTCATAGTCCATGCTTGGTTTGTTATGATAGTTTTTTTTTTTGGAGAGGCTAGGGGGTTGTTTGTTGGTTTGTTTGTTTGTCTGCTTTTTTTCTGTATTTTTAGAAGAACGTGGTTTATCATATAATTTGCTGATCGTAAATGTCTTTGATCCACAGAATAAAAACTGAGGGTAGCTCAAACCCTCCTGCATGTCAGGTAGCTCAGATATGAAAGATTAAGAGAGTGACAGCATAGCTGGAAAATTAATTTTTATTTCATTAAGTGAATACATTGCATTATACACTGGAGTTTACATCCCTCCAGAGGAGTAAAAGATTTGCTGTGGGAGAATAATTTTCAGCAAGATTCTACTTGATGGTATTAAATATGTTTTAAAGCTGGGCTGTTGTGGATTTAATGGGCCTTTTCATATGTTGGCAGGAGATATTAATACCATAATGATAATGGGATCTACTAACCTATATAATACTGCTGGAGGGATTAAACATAAGATTTTGGTGGTGTTTATTTCGGTCCAAGTTATAAGACATTTAAATTCTTGAGACTGAGAAATTCAACCCTACAGTACTCCTAGACAATTTCCTTGGACAAAATTGAGATTTCTTAGAAATTGCAAGTATTGCAAAGATTAAAGATTACAGTTTCTTAAGTATTTACTAGTTCTACCCAAATATAGGGTAGGTGGGAAATTGATTCCACTTTACAGTTAATCACAATTACTTGTTTTACCTACTTGGACTGTTTGAGAGACTTGTAGATATAGGACAAGAGTTCTTTTCTGATTCATTGACTACTTAGACACCTTTTACAGCCATTTCTGAATGAATTCTTCAAATATAGTACTTAAAGGACATAGCAGATGGATTAACTATGGAAGCTTTAATAGTAATTGAAATTAAATGAAAGCATCATGCCATTAAGATTAGATTTAGTCTGTATGAAATATTTCTTACTGATGAGAGCTGCCAACTTGAGAGTATTACATATTCAGTGTAAATTTAAAAAATGGCAGTAAAGGTTTATTGAAAAATAAATTTTAATTAACAAGTACTAAATATCTGCCCTTAATTAGAAAAGGCTACGGTTGTTAGAGATAAATTCTGAAAAGGTTTATATGAGGGTTTTATGTTTATTGTCCATCATTTATTTTGTTTACAAGGCAGATCATACAAAAGTAGCTAATAAAAAAGCTTGGTCACCCAACAGTCTATCTGAAATCAACATATTCAGTTATTATATAAATGACTCAGCTTCCATATTTTTCTGTTTTCTTTCTTTTCTAGTGTTTCTCAATAGGGCTCATTTGCTTCTAGTGGATCTCCCTTGTATTACAGAACAGTCAATACCTCATGGGAAGAATATCTGATTATTACTTTTCTACCTCTTGTGCAAAACTTACGAAGCTGAGATGTGAAAATGTGGTTTAGATAAAGCATGTCTTTTTATCTTTCTCATCACGCTAGTTATTCACAAGTGTATTTTTTGTCTAAGTGATTTTCCAGCGGAAGAGTCATTTTTGCTGAATAGGCTGTGACTGGAAAATATGGATTGGACAAAAACGGAACCGCAAAATGTAGGGGTAACCATCATGTTAGCTCTCATTCCTAAAGGAAGAACCCTTTGTTTCTGATAAGAAAGCAGAAGAAGGTCCTAGAGCACCTTCAAAACAATGGAAACAAAAAAACAAGTGACAAGAAAAACTTTTTTTTTTTTTTTTTTTTTTTTTTTTTTTTTTTTAGCCCACTAACAAGATGAGGAGAAAAATGCTAGGACTAAGTACAGAGCACTGAGTTCAGGAGAATTAAACACATACTTCCGTGGAAAATGGAGGGCTTGACCTCAGTTCTCTGTTCATCTCTGGCAGGCTTTAATATGAACAACCTTTGGAAGATCCCAGGAAAATGGTAGGTCACTGACCAGGATGTCAGGGTGGAGAAACTTCTTTTCCAGTTCCTCGGAAGTGTATGCTGAATTCCCTATTCCTGGCAACAACCTCATAAGGTTAAGTACCTTCCTACTACAGTTTGTTGTAGGGCTCCCTGAACATTAAGGCACCAAAGACTAGGTCAGGATTACATTGTCCAGAGGATGTTGTTATTTATCTGAATGTCCATCCCTCAATGCAAGTCACTAAGTGGACTCTTACAGGTGTGGAGGCTATTATTGCTTATGCTTTTGTTTGTAGGCTCCCAGGAGTCCAGCTGGTTCAGGTGGGTCATACTGAGTGTCCCTATTTAGTTTCCTATGGAAATAATTTTTTATTGTAAATATAGATTTTTTTTCCCCCTCATGTGAAAGCGTAATCTATTTTTTTTTTAATTTTTAATGAATTGAATGGGTGAAAATTTTGTCAACTCATTTTCTACAGATGTAAATTTGGTAAAGAGTTTCCACATTCTACCTCTGTAGGCAAAAAATCTAAGGAACTTTCTGAAAAACATTAAGATTGGTTTATGAGTACCATTCTCATTCTTGTCCTCATGAGACTGTAGTTTTGCAAATCTCAGTCTGAGTTTCTGTTCTGTACAATTCCTTATGAGAATTATACAGTTCCAGCCTACCAGTGCTTAAGTGGTGTTTGGACAATGCCTTAACAATGTGCTTTGACCTCTGGCTGGCCAAGGATTGGTCATGCACTTGGACTGGATGAATGCTCTATATCCCTTCCAACTGCAATTGAAGTATCCTTGCTAATCTATTCTATTTATTCACTTGCATATGAAATTGATATATCTAAATTAGGATTTGTTTCACCAGTGAAATGATGAAATGGTTCTGGGTGAATCATCGTCTAGATGCTTATCTCCACCAACTACAAAAAATGAAACAAAAATTTATAACTTAGAGTAACTAGTGAACTAATGAACTAATGAACTGATGAACTAACTAACTTTTTAATGATAGACAAGATGGAGCCCTTCTACAGTGAACTAACCTTAAATTAATACCTGATATATGGTTACAGTCAATAAAAATAAATAAGGCCATGCCTCCAAAGAAAGATTCTCTCTCTCTTCAACTACTGAAAATAATAAAGTGATGGTGTGCTGATTTTATTGCATGTCTAAAATGCAGTCTTAAGTCACATATTTCTGTGGGTGAACTAGATCCTTGCTTGGGAATCTCTTCTTCAGTGTTGGCCTAATTTTGCTCTAGGTAATATGAAGGGATAAACCAGCAAGTTTCTGCAAATCTGTGAAATTTTTCAGAGCCAGGAAGGAAGGAACACTGCTTGGAGTGCTATAGTGAAACAGACTTCCTGATACAGAGTCATTAAGGAGATTTCCTCTCACCTAAACTCACATGCCTTCTGTGCAGGTACCTCAACCGAAGATAGCCTAGATATCTTTCTACTCAATAGAGAAAAATAAGCCTTAGAATGCCAAATTTTGCATAGATAAAGATAAAAAGGTGAATGTCATCGCTACACACAGTTTTATTGTCAGTGGACAAAGGGAGACACACCCTATTTTGAAATACCTGTTTAAAATTATTCTGTCTGACTATCTTTTGCAGGTGGTCTGCTCTCTCTCACCGATTACATGTGTAATCCAGAAACTTTTTTTTCAGGAAAACTTTCAGATTCCCAGAGTTAACCCTTGTGTCCCACTGGCTTAACAGGTCAACCTTTATTGCGCAGCACTCATACTGATCTCTACAGACCGCAGAACTAGCTTTTCATGAAGTGTGGATTGCCACCAAGACCACTGTTTCTGCAATGATGCCTTTCTTCCTCCTTTTAATCGGTCACATATGAGTCTGTTTATCTCAGTAGAGATCTGGCAGATCTCTAGAGATAGAGAGTAGAGAGTCTGGCATCTCAGTAGATCCAGGGCTTGGACTTTTCTTTAAAAATTAAATATAGCCTATAGTTCCCCAGAAAAATTAAGAAAACTATTTTGAATATCTGGCTAATTTACACTTTCAAAGAATATAATATTCAAGACAATACCTTGGTAATAAAAGGGAAACTAACTCCATAAGTTCTTCCATTCATCTGTGCCTCCATGGCAGTTCTCAGTCTATGGGTGAAAGGGTAATTCAAGAGAGACCCTATTCAGACATTGTTGTTTTATTGATTTCACCATCTGTGTTCCCAAACATCAAAAATCTCTGTAAAGTGAAAATATAAAACATCCATTAGATATTACTTATCTAGGAATATTCCATGTTAAAATGGACTTTTATAGTGATCTATACATGGAAATGCCATACCACATTATATTACAGTATGTATTTTCCATTTATCTGACCCCAAAATGATGTGTGTGAGAAACTTTAGTACAATACAAGTCATAAATATGACAAAGCAGTGAACTTTCTAAGGCCAGTAAATTGTTAGAAACAGCGTTTTAAAGAACTCTGCCCAGGAGAGTTATCATTTTTTTTCTTCCCAGAGTTAATGATCTCATGTCACAGCTAAACTAGGTTATAATCTGTTCTTATGACTCAAGAGAAATATCTAAGAAAATAGAAATAAATCATGACTGCTGTCAGGTCATTTGCCAGAGCATTCCTTGAGAGCCTTGTTTAAAACAACCTTGAGGCATTTTCTGGTACATTGTAAAGGGCTATTTCTTTCTAAGCACAAAATTTTAGTTCTTGTCTTTATGGCACTGTTTTTGATGCTAATTGTATCTGGGTGACAGTAATGCCCTGACTCCTCCTACGGGGAATTGTTTACTCCATTATAAGGATGCTTAAAGGCAGATTTCAACCATCTCGGTAACTTCATTCAGATACTTAATTGTACATTAAAATAAAAACTTCCCATGTGCATATTTTGTGGCTAATCTGCATCCATAAGTTTCTTAATACTCTTAGATGTGTGTGACAGAGAAATAATAGTTAGTTTGAACAGCTTTAGGGATGTAGGCCTCAGTATGGTCACCTTTTGCAGCCACAAGAAATCCCTCCCAAAAGCCAGGCCACACTACGCTAATAAGGATAAAAGTATAGATTATTAGCTAGATATAAAGGTGATTACAGATTTAGGGCTAATATATCAAAAAATGTTTGTAAAGCCGAGACAGTGTATTTTTAATTAATGACTTTCATGGGAGCAGGAATGCACCAAACAATAATTTCTTACATTGAGTCACCTCAATTTCTTTGCAAAAGGCCAAACTGAGGGTAATCAGCCCTTTGTACCAAGAGGTTTTCAGGACTTTGTGTTAACATTATAGTCCAGAGCAGCATCTTTATTCAAGATAAGACTTAAACACCTGTATCAACTCAGGCACTGATGTTAATAGGGCTTAAGCTTCTGCTTAAAACTTAGTTAAATACAGATGTCTAAGTATAAATGGTGAAAAGCAAGTTCCGTTTTAGATAGTGGTTGGTTGGAGAGCTCAGTCCAGATGACAAACTGATTTCTCCCTTTCCTGGAAAATGATGAGGTGCTAGAAAATAGGTGCTCCATGTCCTAGTCATGTCCACTCCTGACTACAGCCAAAATTGACCCTGTCCCGTTTGGAACCAGGACAGAAGGACTAAGAGAGAACACAGTGAAGGAAAAAAGAAAAACAGCTGAAACACAGGAGTGGGTATTCATTCAGGGCACACAGCCAAAATCTGGGTACCACATCTTATGTGACTACAGTTGTGACTGTCACTTACAAGTGTATCCCTATACCATTACTGTTTTCCTCCTTGTAGGAGGATACAGCTGATCATAATTTCAGGTAAAGTTTATTCTCTATACTACCATTATAATGACATTTAGACTTACCAAAATAAGTAATTATTTTTTATCTACAAAACAACTTTATCCAGATAAATATTGATTAGTCCAGGATGCTTTAAACCCGAAATTTCTTCCCTTGGATGCAGCTTGCAATTCTTTCTTTTTGCTTTTATTTCGGTGTTTTTTCTGAACAGTGGAAAAATGTGCATATATGGCTTCAGTTATGATCGCCCTTCCACAATTTTTTTATTATTCTTTCATTACAAAATTTCATATTCCCTTAGCTTAGGTTACTATTTTTCACTATCTGTAGCTGTTCTGTCTTTTTCTCTATAGCCAATATTATCAGCCAAATTGAAAACTGATGCACTTCAGTCACCTATTTTTTAGGTCATACCTACACTATTTTAAATAATGACTCCGTTCTTGCTTCTTAATATCTGATTCTACTTGCTTCGTTCTCTTTTGCACTTTTTAGTGAATAATCTCTTTCCATTTGTTTTGGTTTATTTTATAAGAACTGAATTAGGTTGAGTTTTGACACCTCTTTAATTTTATTCTAATTTCTTTTTCTTTTCCATTCACTCCCTCTATTGCTTCTGGAATACATCACAGAGAGTTTGAAGTCCTTTTATGCAATGTTTTCCCTTGTAATTTAAGATGTTCCATGGCACCTTAAAGGAAATTTTGAACTCTCATTGTGTTCTTGTCCTTAATTTTTCATTTACACTGATTTTAGTAAATAGCTCAAAGTCATCCATCTTGAAATAGGTGCCTTAATTGCAGACTATTTAATTTCAGTTTGTGATTACTGTTTCCAAGGTTATTTTTCCAAGTAGCTCTTCTGAACTTTCTTCTTATAACCAAAGCTAAGTCTAAGATAGCATTAGCTTCAAGAATGTTAAGATGCAATTTATCTTAATTGTAGCAGACATCAAAAATATCTACTTTACAGAACAATTGATTATGTTCTAGAAATGGCAGTTGTTCAACACTGGCTGTCAAGGGAGTGTAGAATAATTAGCCTGGGTTTTGGCAATTAATGGTGTCAGGCAAATGAATCCTCCTTTTATTGCTTATCCCAAAATCCAGTGAACATTGTTAACATCAGAAAGAATTCACCAACAAGAGTTCCTTTATATTTTATGTGTAAAACATCACTTAATGTGAGATCTCACAACATCCTTTCTCATAAATCACATAAAAAGGAATTCAGGGTATAGCAAGATGCTTTCAAATGTGATATGCCCACACGCCTTTTTCCTAGGAGCCTTTCCATGCAGCGCATCCTACTGAATGTCTCTAAGAGCCAACAAAGCCCATGCTTAACTGCAGAAAGCAATACGTGTTCAAAAAGGCTTTTTAGGCAAAGGGATTAGGACCTTGTCAGGTGGTGTGCACAATAGAGATTGTTGATGTCTGCGGGAAGTGATAGTGGGAAGTGTCACAGAGAACACTTGATTTGTGTCATAAATGCGAGTGATTTTGTTCAAAGCACTGCAGGCCTTTCTGTCTGCTCTTTATGAAGGGTACTTCAGCAGTCATTTTCTGTCCAGAGACACCCCTGCCTCCCTGTTCCCCTGAGAACTGTTTCAAGTCCCACTACGTCTGCTTTCTCAGGATTTGCAAAGACAAGATGGAAGAGACAGATGCTGCTACAGAAAAATAGCAAATAGTTTATATTTTGGGTGGTGTAGGGCTAAATAACCTTTTATACATTTCCCACTTTGCAGACTCTACAAAAGGCAGTGGCTCTGGGTCAGAAAGGTAGAAGCATTGTGGAAAAACATGTCTGTTTTCTACATACAACAGAAATGCCAGAATAACTACATCACTACAAGGAGTACCCAGTGTCTGCATCTGCAGCTGTATAAGGTCTGTCATAGCCCTGCTGAGGTAAGGGATGTTTTGAGGGGATGAATGCATAGAGGTTTCCAGGCATTTTTGACATCTTGTGAGACAAAGTTCTGCCAATGCTATTTTTTTGTGCTTCACTTGTAGGCATCTATGGGTGACTGCACAACAGGACAGAGTTTCCAGGTCGCTGGTAAATAAACCTGAAATAACAAGTCATTACCTTGCATAAAGAAATCTTTTTTTTTTTAAATTCAGGCTGTTTTTCAGACCCAAGCCACTGTCCATAAAGTGCTCATCACCCTGTCTTAAACAGATCTTCTCTCATGCTTCCCTGCGCAGCTACACAGGTTGCATGGATATCATCCATACATTCTACAGAAAGACTTGAATCCAAGATATATCAGGGTACCTATGACTAAATTACTTTCTTTTTTTAGTTCCTTTTAGTTCCTTGTTATCTGAGTTCAATCCAATGATAAATTCGAAGCAGAAGGTAGGAGGAATTGGAAAAGGAGAACTGGGAGGAAATATTCAATGTGGAAACTCAGGGATAGAAATAGGTGATCTTGATGAGGACATGTGAACACTCAGCAGATGTAAAATTGAGATGAAGACTTCATACCCTAAATAGGTTAGGAAGGATGAGAATGACTAAGAAGGGCTGGGATGGAGAGGAAGAAAAGGAAAAAGAAGAGACGCCATTCAGATTTCTGCAAAAAGACCTTACTGAGATTTTCCAGCCCTATTCCATTCCAAATGTACTCATCCAGTCAAGTGTCTTGTTTGCAGACTGTCTCATCCCTTATCCTTTTGCATTTAATGTCACTGAATATCAAATAAATAAAGCCCTTCTCAAAAGCCCTTTCAATCACCTTCACACGTGCCCCACACCCTGGGCATCCTTCTGACCCTTTGTAGCTCTGTGCCATTGACCTTCCTGCCTTTTCAGTCCCTTGACCCTAAACCTCCATTGCTACAGGTGAAAAATTCACCTGTTTTTCTAAGGAATGACTAAGTTAGGCATAATGGCAAGATAGTTGTGAAATTTTTGCTGATTCACATCTAAAATATTCTGCAAATAAATAAGATCTCCTCAGTCTCCCAAACAACCCAATTCTCTGGGTTTTTTCCCAGATGAAAAGATTGATGTTAAAATATTTCAAAAAATTTCCCTACTTTTAGAAAGTGTAAACCTCAAGAAGCTTAAAAAAAAAAAAAATTAACATCCAGAAAGTAACTAGAGTGATTCTTTAATCTGTTTTTAAAGGAGAGATTTATATGGTTCCCTGGTTTTCTTAGCTCTGTTACAATGAATGAAGCCTCTTTTTCCACATTTAATATAAGTATTATAAATGTTAGAAAAATCAACTTAACTTACAATTCAAAGTAGATTTTAAAAAAGGTTTTGAAATACATGTTAAAACCAGGTGTTTCTAACTGAATGCAAAATCAATGAAAACATACAGAAATTTAAATTTTATATTTTTGCAGCCTTGAATCAGAGAGCAAAAATTGAAAGACTTCTTCCTACACAGTGCACCATATTCTACACCCAAAATTATGAACGAAACAAACCACGTTAGTCTAATTATGGATCATCTCATTTTCTCATCTTCTCATTTTTCATTTAAGATGACTACACAGTTCTGTTGGGCTGTTAACTGAACAGCTATTGAGGTGAAAATAATACCTATAATATCCTGTCATAGAATGGACAAGTCATTTTTGGAAGAACGTGGTATATAAGCTACAGTGAAACCTTTAGATTCAAATTAATGTCCAACTTTTATTTCAGGAAGCCTTTCTGAAGTATTTATTTTTCAAGGTATTAGAAACATAGAATATATTTTTCTATATTCACAGTCCTGATGCATGTTTCTTTTTAAAATAAATAAGTATAAAAAGTGAAAAGGAAAGATTACATGCAACCTTAAATTAATTTTTCATTACATAAGCATTAGTTAATTATGCACATGCTTTATCAATTAGTCTGTAAGCAGGAAACCTTAACTGCTCAGCATGTTGGGCAGTGAAGCATGCTGTTCACATATTAAACATTACAGATTCTCAGGGTATTCTGTTATTTTGCTTTGATTTTGTTAAATATATATGCAAAATTTGTATGTTTTCAGAAATTTTTTCTGTCGTAATAGAGGTTTAAATTTTTGCTCTCCTCCTTCTGTCCTCTCCTTCTCCAGTTTCTCAATGATTCCATTACCATCACATCACTTCTTCCAATACAGCTGGCATTGGGGTCATTTGTAAATCAGTTCAGAGAAAGATTATGACTTCCTAAAGGTCCATTCAGCAGAGAAACCCACAGAGAGCCCTCTTGGCAGAGCTAAGAGGTGACATGGCATGGAAGGCTGCACTCAGCCACACCATTAGAGAAATGTCTGTGAACATGAGACACACCTACCCATGAATTAGGGCTTAGGCCTTCTGAATGCTTGTGTATAATGTACCCAAATGTCCTCTGTCTGAAGTCAGCTGAATCACTGTGCAGGTATTGGCTTTCTCTACATTAAGTGCCCTAGAATTTATATACCTAGTACCCGTGCAAATACATGCATGAAGATACCTCAATTCAGAGGTTTTGATCTCAGCTCACTGTAGTCATAGTTAAGTGTGATGAAATCTGACCCTGAGCCGTACATAATATGCTGATTTATGGAGTGAAGGAAATCTCCCCTGTTATTCTGAGACAACTGTTTATGAGACTATAGCAGAGGTAAATGACAGCAAAAGCCTGGATTAAAACCAGTGCATTGTTTCAGACTGCTACTTTTAATCCAGATTGCTTCAATGTTGTGATTCACCAGGGCGCCAGGCAAACTGCTGTGCAAGTGCAGTTGAGGATTTGGTTTATCAAATCAGTAGTGCTGGAATGATAGGACAGAGAAGTGAAGGGGGTTGGAATTTCTTAAAGTTGTTTTGCTGCTGAAGTCAGAGTAACTATTCCTTCAGAAAGAGAAGTCTTTGTGTCAAAAAAAGGATTTCCACTTCAGCAAGCATGTCCAAGGATGCTTAAAAAATGAAACCTTGAAGAAAAAAGTAAGTGCTGGTGAAATGTTAACAATAGTTTTCATTCAGATTTCACTTGTGCAGAACAGTTTTTTAGTGCAATTGCGTGCTGCAGATGTTGTGTTGGTATGACAGTTGGTATTCCGGGACCTACACAAACTCAGAGGCTGAGAGTGGTCTCCTGGGGAGGGTGGTAAGAAAGGATGGTGTTAGATGAGATCACAAATGGCTAAGTTAGTTTGTTAGTCTGAAGCTGCTTTTGAAATACAGAGTTATCGCTTCTTACATCTTCCTTTATCTCATTCTCACTTCCCTTCTGTTTATTCTATGGCTCATTTGAGCTCACAGTGGCTATTTTGTCATTGGATTGTTTTCTTTTTTCCTCTTGGGTTTAATAAGTGAGTTTATATCAGAGCAGGTGGTGAGAGGCACCAGAGGATTTTGAGGAATTACCATGCAGATCACAGAGAGAGGGGATGACCTGTCTTGGTGGTAGAAGACTCTCGATTTTACACACAATACTCCTGCAAGTCACAAGCTGAGAACATGCAACTGAGGCAAGCAGGAAGGTAGAAATTTTGTGCATAAGCTGAAGCTCTCTGATAATTTCAGGCCAATATAATTGCAGGCCACTGCTGATGGGATGATATTTTTCTGGCTCTTAACTGCAGCTGCCCACTCACATATTTTATATTGGTAACTGAAACGGAGAAAGGTATTCACCTGGAGAGGTATAATGTATTTTCTTAAATTACATTTTCATATTAAGGAGTTCACTGAACTGACTTGTCACATGGCTATATAAGCATTATGCTGGCACTTGGGCAGTGGAAAGGATACACACTTGGAGGCAGAACATCAGACTGGATTAGTGTTTCTTATTCAGAACCACCAAGGTCCCAAGGGGGAAAAATTATTTGTGCTGCAAATCCACTCTTATCATCTTGGCTTTTTACTTGTCTGACAACATTCGGTGTCTGCTTGTCTACTTGCTTTACTCACTTCACAACCTTTGCTGCCTGCCGCAATTCCTTTGTTTGGCCACTCAAAGCACAGGACCCTGTGACCATATTTTAGGAGAAGGTACCATGCCATGAAGATGCTGAGCGGGTTGGAGCACTCCGCCCATGGAGAGAGGCTGAGAGAGTTGGGACTGTTCAGCCTGGAGAAGAGAACAGGCTCTGGGGACATCTAATATCACCTTGCAGTACCTAAGGGGCTACAACAGAGAAGGAGAGGGACTTTTACAAGGGCAGAGAGTGACAGGACAAGGAGGAATGGCTTAAAACCGAAAGAGGGCAGGTTTAGATCAGATACTAGAAAGAAATTCTTCACTCTGAGGGTGGTGAGGCACTGGAACAGGTTGTCCAGAGAAGCTGTGGATGCCCCATCTCTGAAGTATTCAATACCAGATTGCATGGGGCTCTGAGCAGCCTGGTCTAGTGGGAGGTGTCCCTGCCCAAGGACTGAAGGAGATCTGTAACACAAGATGGAGCTGGGCAAGCCTTTCGTTCAGGGAGGCAGAAAAAGGAATTGTGCCCTCCTGGAGCAACTGCTGGGATGGGAAGACAGTAGGTATTCATAGTCTTCCTGTGCTTCACCAAGGCAGATGATGGCTACAAAAATGTCAATTTCAGTAAATTCTATTGCTGAAACTACAACTGATTTCCACTGGAAGACACACAGTAAGTTTACTACAATTAAATACTTTGCCAAGAGTGAGAGTGTCTACCTTGATAAAATAGGAATTAATTCTGTTAAGATTAAACATAAAGTAGCAGCTGAATCCATCAAGACTACACCTTAATATATACCTTTAACTTCAAGAAGAGAAAGTGAAAACAGAATATCCTCTCCAAATCTTACTCAACATGTTCTGTTGACTTCAGTAAAAATGGTGTGGAGTTGTTTAAGCTGGCAATACAGGCATTGATGAAGATTTTCTCAAAATTTATCTTATTATTTTATATAATGTGGTTTTAGCCCAATGGAAGACATGAATGTCTGCATTAAAAATAATTTTCTTTTGTTTCAAAATTTCTACTCCGGAAAGAGTCTGAAAAAAACCCCAGATAAAACTAATACTCTCATCTGATCCAAACTATGTAGAAAGAATCCGTAGATTTGAGATAACATTAATAGCTTTGAGGGCAAAAACTGCCCTGCAGATAAAAGATATAAAAACATCTTTTAAAATGATAAGTTGGGAAGGTTGCTAAAAGATGAATAAGCTACATGACTCTGCTATTCATTGAAATCCTGCACTCACTGGTACAACAAAAAGGTTTCTTTTGCCATATTAATCTCTGAACTACAATATTCTTTATTTAAATTATGAACTAATGGCCTGCATAATTTGTTTCATTAAAAAAGCCTGTTTCCTATTACAGATTATGACACTGAAGACGAACAGTTGTTGAGGCTCCAACACTGAAGAATTGGATTGAAGTTCAGAGTTCTGAAAAACGATGAAGCTGAGGGCGATGCCTTAGGCTTGTGTAACTAATTGTCTTTACCCAGAATGGCCTGACTATTCAGTCAGAAAACCAAGGGGCAGCAAGCAAAAAATTTAGAAGCATCTTTAATCTGTGCCTACTTTATTTAAAAAACTGTTTTAAGGAATAAGGCATAATAGCCCATAATGGAAACTTAACTACGAAAAAGATAATTAAACGTGTTATTTAAATCCTTGGCATTCAAAATGAGCTGTCTGGTTTTATTCAAGATCTGTGTGCATTAAATTAGTGGTAAACTCAACAAAGTAGATGTGGTAAAAGGCCAATGAAGAACGCATGCATGCTGGCTACTGCATGACACTGATGTCCTCATCTTATTATGAAGACTAAAAAATATTACTTTTAAAAGAATTATTTTTATTACTCTGAAAATATACCACCAAAAGAGTTCAAGAATTTAAGCTACTCAGAACAATACATTTCCTAGGTAAACAGGTAGTGTAGATACAGACATTTAATTTGGCTGCAGTAGTTTCTGTTCTTGGTCTTGAGCTGTGCAGAATCTCTAGTGTCCAACGTACCCACTCGCAGTTCATTTTGCTGACAAGCAGGAGGTAAAACTTGGACCAGAATATTTCTCAATACTCTAAGCCCCTGTCTGCTTGATCTTGTATGGTGGACTGTGAAATCATTGCAATGCCTCGGTGAGGCACAGTTTTCTATCATCTCTGTGACACAGTCTGCCAAGGGTCTTGAAGAGGGAGATAGGTCATGTAGTAGCCTAAAATGTCAGATGTCATCACTAAACTGGGAAGATGGGGAAGCACTGAAACTTGTGTTCAAAGAATGGCCTCTGAGATATCTAGAACATTTAAAGCAGAGTATAACTGTCCCCAAAATAGCACAATTTAATTAAATTTTATTAAACTAGTGGCTACATAGAAACTAATCCACTTATCCTGATGAATCTGGATGATATCAGCATCCCAGATGAATTCTTGGGGTATCTTCAGTGATTAGGTTTTAATTGCATCAGTTTTACTTGTCTGCATGTATCCAGACTCTGCTTAGTTTTTCACAGTACTGATCTTATAGCTGTGCTCCTGCAGGATGACCATGCATGTGCTGAGCAACACATTATGACAAAGCCCTTTGGCAGAGGTTGTCCTTCCTAATCATTGCTAATGACACCTTCAGCAGCCTATTGGCTTTGTGACACTCCCCTGCCTTTGGCAACTACAGTGAGTGCTGAATCACAAGATTTGATTTCACAGGTGACTGTGTAAATATGCAGTGGAAAACAACTAAGCTGAATCTGAACACACAAGCACCAGACTTAATTAAAGCGATTACAATTAAAACTGTGTCACTGGAGATCCTCCATACTGAATATTGCATTCCATAGGGAAGAAGCCTGCTGGTTTGTCTGCCTGGGCTGCTGTGATCAGGGCCCAGGAAAGCCATGTGGAGAGGGCAGGGAACTCTGCCTTCCTGACAAGTTACTGGACAAGCTAAATTGGGAAATACAAGTGAGAAACAGGACCAGCACAGGAAACAGTGAACCAGCACACTGCTAGAAACTGGCCGACACCTTGCTGGGGAACAGGTGTGACATCCAGAAACGGAGCTACAGAATGCCTTAGAGCTGACTGAAATATGGGGAATCTGTAGGAAATAACTGAGAGTTTATACAAACGCAGAAAAACACTGAAGTCTGCTAGAAAGGCACACTTGAGGACACCACCCTTGAAAAGACGCAGGTGAAAAGGGCAAAATCTTCTTTAACCTTTTGTTTAGGATCACCCCACAACTGAGTCTCACAGTCCTGTTTTGCATACTTGTATATGAAGTGTTCTGCTTTTCCAGGGTGAAAGTTGTATTGTGATGAAATATTGTGCCTAATGATACAGACATATGGTAGGTTGCTGAGGTGCAGAGCCTGGTGATATGTTCACTTTGAGGAAATATGGATGGTTTCCCAAATCTGTGTGCTTTGAGTTCTGGTATTTGTTACTGTCCCCAAAATTCTGGTGTGATTTGCAGGGCATGCATAGTATGCATAGTGGCATTTGATTCTTTTCAAGAATTTATGAATTTGGGTAGGAAAGATTTCTTCTGACTAAAGCAGCAACCTAAAACTGAAGAATGCATACAGCTAACTTCTTTTTATTTGGGCAATCCCTGGTCACCACACTTCTAGTTTGCTTTGTTCCTTATCCTTAATCTTCTATTACCTTTTATTTTACAAAGAGAGAGCTTGTTCACATTATTACTACTCCTTCTCACTCCCTCTCTCCCCACAGAAAATAAATTTTAGTAAGTCTTTAAGTATCTGTACTAATTCCAACTGAACTGGGATTGTGCCTCTGATCCTTTTACAGTTGCTAGTAGTGGTTATGTGGAAATCTCAGTTTCTACTTCACTTTCCGGAATGTAGTGAGCTGTTTTACTGGAAGACATACTTCTTTCTAGAGATTTCACTTTCACACAGCAAGTTCTAATTCCATACCAGCTTTTATGAAAGAATTCCTCAAAATTTTTCATTTCTGAGCCAAAAAAGGGTTAGGAAGTATGTTAACATCTCTACATCTAAGTGTTACTAATAGTCTCAAATTTCTATCTGAACTTTAATAATTTTAATCAGATTTTTCTTTAGTTTTATATGTATCATATAATAATTCAAAATTTCTGTAATTTATTTGCTTAGTCCAAGAGGCCTGTTTTTCAGCTTTCACTTGTGTAAATTTTTAAGCAGTGATAGTACATGTTTTAGGATATTAATCTTCACCATGGCCAGAATCTGTTTCCTATTTCATATAGTTTTTTAACAATCTCTTTATTATCTTAAAAGCATTTTACATCAGTCTATTCAGTTTGATATTTTCTGGGTTTACATAGATTTGGCTGAGCTGTGGACCTTTCTCATACACCACAGTGGGTTTCCTATGTGGTGATCATGCAACTATATTGACTATAACATGTTGGTTCTCTAATACCAAGTTAATGTGAATAATAATTGTGTACTAAAAAGAAATCTTTGCTGGTATATGCAAATGTTTTCCTGTTGATGACCATGATTCACACATTTAATAGATATACAATTATTTAATTTTTAGTTTTCTCAGTTTTATGGTCCTGTTTGACCAATTCTACATTTTTCCATATCAATCTGTTTATTAAATCTTTTCTGAATTGTGTCATTACCTTTGGTCCCACTATCCTCTAACTCCTAAAAATAAACTGTCATTTAGAGACAGTCCTGTTTCAGCTCTGTGGATAAAACAGACATGGCTACTTGCCAATTTATCCTCAAGCTTCCTCCAAGCAATAGCTGTTGATTTTTCTCAATGTTTCACCTATGTTGAACTCTACCTCTTAAAAACAAAGAGGAATAACTTTTGAGGTTCACACTTCTTATGTGATGTTTAAAGAGACAGTCTGCAATCCACATTGTTCTTCTGGCACAAAATTTACAATTTTCCTTGAGCTGTTTTTCTCTCCACTGTATCTTGAATAAACTCTGAACAATTTTCCTTTACTTTGCAGATTCACTACCACAGGTGACTGGGATAAGGTGGTGAATAATTTGCTCTCTGGTGTTGGAATGGCAAGTTACAGAACTTCTAACTGCACTTTAATAAAACGAGACGACTGCAGTCAAAAGAGTGAACCAGCCAAGTTGCTTAACTCCTTAAAGCCCCTCTTTTTGTGTGGCATATATGATTTGGGAGGTGAAGACTCTGCCTTTGCTCTGCCCTTGTGAGACCTCAGCTGGGTTCTGCAGGCATCTCCAGGGTCCTCAGCATAAGAAAGGTGTGGTCCTGCTTAGAGGCTCCAAGGCAAGGCCACAAAGACGTGCTGAAACACCTCTCCTGTGAGAACAGACTGAGATAGTTGGGGTTGTTCAGCCTAGAGAAGAGAAGGCTTTGGTGACATCTCATTGTAGCCTTCAAGTACTTAAAGGAAGCTAATAAGAAGGAGGGAGAGCAAATTTTTACATGGACAGATAGTGAAAGGAAAAGGGAAAAGGGTTTTAAACTAAATGAGGAGAGATTTAGATTAGATACTAGGAAGAAGTTCTCTACTCAGAGGACAGTGGGGCATTGGAACAGAATGTTCAGAGAAGTTGTGGATGCCTCATCCCTGGAAGTGCTCAAGGCCAAGTTGTTTGGGGCTTTGAGCAACCTGGTCTAGTGGAAGGTGTCCCTGCCCAAGGCTGATGGGCTGGAATTAGGTGATCTTTAAGGTCCCTTCCAACCCAAGCCTTTCTATGACTAGGATTTTGGTAGTGTTTTTCTCTTAAGTTTTCTGGTGTACAGGAAATTCTGCTACTTCGAACACACCACTGTGTTCCAAAGTCTGTATTTGGTTTACTGTTAGTTCTCTTGCCTTTGTTCCATAGTTCCTGGACACACCGACAAACCTGCCAGATTTCTCACTCATAGGGGAGTGAGGGAAATGCTGCGCTCTGATCTGGCAGGATCAGAACCAGAAGAGAGGTCACAGCTCAGCACTGCGAGTGAATGAACCGCAGGCCTGAGTATGAGGGAAACAATGTGATATCGTGGTTGTCTGAAGTTCCCTCTGTGCAACACTTGACAAATATCTGTAGTCGTGCTGTGCAGCATTTTGATGTTCCAGTGAGGGAATCAACCGCAGCAGTCATTTTGAGGGAGGTAGGGGCAGAAATTTAGTAATTTAGAATTAGTTGCAGGTTACTAAGGCTATGACAGAGCTGACTGGAAGAGTCCAGCACAGAACAGTTTGCTATTTACATGCTTTCGTGTCTGGAAGACATTAAAGTGCTTTATTTCTTAGTGGTTCTGTAACTAATTTTGTACTATTTCCTTTTACGGTCTTGTTTGTGGTATTAATGAAATTGTTAATGCAGATTTACTGTAATAAGAGTCTTATGCTAAACACAAATTTACCTGAATGAGATGGTGCAATTATTTTCTTTGGTTATCTGCAGGCTAATGTGTAAAGTAAATGGGAAACTATTACTTCCTGCTTTGATAGAAAACATTTTAATTATTAAAAAGGGTTTGAAATTAGGGTATGCATGTCTTGTTTTTAATGACTCCACCCTTGCCATTCACTCATCGTACAAACAGCATCTTAGCAGGATGTTGTGTACCAATACATTCTATAGGGACTTCATAAAATGCAGGCGGAATCTGGCTGTTTCTTCAAAGTATTAACAGTTAAAAGCAGCATCAACAAACAGAAATTTTTTCTTTCCTACTACTATTTATCAGTTTTCTATTTTTCAGTTGCTATTACTGTAATAGCTATTTAACAGCTAAGCCTATTTAACAGGTTTTTTTCTTCTTCCTTTCTTTGCCTCTGACAATTTATCCTTCTGTTGCCATTCAAGTGCTATAACAGAAACTTAAATGAGGTAGTGGAACACTCTAAAAGCTGTCAGATTTTAGATTGTCGAATCTCTTCAGGCAGCTCATTCCACAGCTGAGCAAACTCAAGTATGAATACTTTATCTTTTCTATTTTGTTCACGATTAAAAAGGTGCTCAATTTTATGCATAACTTTCAACCATGTCAATAGTCCAACTGACTTTTAGGGACAGCAGACATGCCTGAGGTTTTATCTGTTTAAATTTCCTGTCTGAATCAGAGCTTCAATTCAATGTTTGGGCATCTGTTCTGTCCCAAATAAAAAAGTTCTTATTGTGTCACAGGGAGATGAGAGTGTTGTTGCTGAGATACCTGTATTTTCCAAACACAAATGGTTGAAAACCAGACTGAAGTCTTCAGGTAGTAATAGAGGAAGATTAAAGGGAACAGTTTTGTTATGGTTCATTGTGCTGAGAAGGGTGGTAATATGCTCCACACTTGCTAAGGACTTTTCCTGAGCTCTGTCATTAGCCTCAGGCACAATGCACTGCAGAAAATCCTTGCTGAGTGTCAGCAGTTTTAGCAGAATGACCTGACTTCTGCTTTTACTGACAGAATGAAGTGTCCGTGCGCCATAGCTACTCTGTAAGGGAACATGAGCAGGGGGGACAAGAGCCATGGTGAGGCAGAAAGGGCAAGAGCCTCAAGGTCGCACTGAAGGCACAGTTCCACTGTACCTGAGCAAGAAAAGCAGTACGGATCTGGTAACAACATCCAGGCTTGTCCAAGAGCCCGGATCTTTGGACTCATCCACAGTGGCAAGGCCAGGAGATCAAGCCAGAAGCCACGAGTGGTCTGAGGTCCAGTCCAGATCAAAGAGGTGCACAGCCAGGCATGGCCATGACTGCAGGAGCAAAGCAAGGGGTTGAGTTTAAGTGCAGCGCCTGCTGGGGGGGGCAGGACCTTGCTTGTCAGAGCATTTTCTCACACAACTCTATCTACATGTCTGTCTGATTCAAGGCTGCCTGGCTGCACCACTGAGCCTGACCCTGAGCCCAGGCAGTCAAACCCTTGAGTGCTCAGGGCCCTGAGGTAGAGAACTGCAATGGAAAAGTTACTTAATGAGTATTCTACTTGGATCTCTGTTCTTACTGGTATTTGGATAGTGTAATTTTAGTCTTGCTTGAATTCATACGGATAGTCTGTAAGCTTTTATTTCTAGGGTGAGTTTCGAGTTAAGACAGTCAACAGTCACTTTGACAAGGCAATCTATCCTGACTGAAACTGGTAAGCTTTTTGTGATATTGATGGTGAGAAATATGCTTTCCAAAGGTGATTTAGAAAGCTAGAATGCTGTACAGAAATATCGCTATAGCCAGCCATTACCTTTGGATGCGGGAGTCTGTCAGAGATTTCTCTCCGCTCTGAAAAACATTGTAAGTGAAATGCTGCCATTCACTCAGGAGCCAAAGAATAAAGGTCTCTTCTGGGAATAATAATTAAGTTAGTTTTATGCGTTTTTCTATGACAGCAGGCATTGATGGTGTTATCTTCCTTTTTTTGACCTAGCCTGGCTGTGCCAAAGCTCACCCAGGAGAACAGATTTGCAGGCTGTCCTCACCTGGGAAATTCACCCAGGGAGAGACTGATCCCTGAGCTTTTATTTCTCAGGTCCATGTTAGAACTATAGGGTCTTTCACTATAACATCTTTCACTATGCTCTTCTCTTGAGTCCGCACTACCTCACAGAAATGTGTGCAAGTCATGAAGGGGAAGGAGAACAAATGAGAAGGGCATGATTCTAGCCCAGAACTCAAGGCACTTGTCTGAGAGCCTGGATCCTAACTTTGCAGTTCCTGGTCCTTTGCCGTGTGTTTACACTGAGGAGCTATTGAGCAAAACAAAAATACGTCAACAAAGAGTTTTACAGGGATGACTCAAAATCACAGGAATCTTCTGCCAGAAATCAGTGGCATCAAAGAGGATGGCTCAAAAATAGAAACCTCCTGAAGGTTTTTTATTGGAAGCAAATTAAACTGCAGCTTCAGTCCTCCCTTCTGCTCCTTCCTCAAACACATGGCAGTTTTCTTCCTTTTACCTCAGTATCCCAACATAAGGAGCCTGTAGCTGAAAGTGGTTCTTAACTTTAAATGGAAAAAAAAATTCTTTCAGCTATTTTTTTTCTTTGAATTCAGCTTTGTTTCTGTTGTCTTTGTTAGTTGGCTTGCAGGGATTTTCTTGTGTAGGCAAAATGAGAGCATTCCAGTGAGGGGAAATTATGTTTTAGTCTGGGAAAGCTGAAAGCAGATGGTTCTATAATGCCAATAAATATTCAAGTGGCATTTGGTGCATTAGAAGCTATGCATTTGCCAGTGTTGAAGCAGTATCACTGACAAATCTTGTTTTAAGTGTGGCAATAATCAGCAGTTAGTGGTATGCTAGTGGCAGCACGAAAAAAAAAAATAAAAAGTGTTTCCCTAAATTTGTGTGCATTACTTCAAATTGCCTTTTATAAGTCACTGAAGATTCAAAGGCACATAAACTGATGAAAGACTGTTGTATATATTTTGCTAAAGATTTGAATTTCTTTTTGTCAGTTAACTCCAAACAAAGATCTGTAGGAAAGGGGTGTCCCTAGGCAGATGCAGCTGTGAGGAACTATGGCTTCAAAATGTGCCAAAGAATTTTTGCTTGCTAATGAAGTTATTGTCATGGACAGGTGTTGTCACCAGCTTGTGATCACTTTGGTGTCTCTAAAGTCACACTCTGGAACTCTCTATCCATCTCCTGCACATCTGTCCCTCCTGACCATGTTTTTGTGTGGAACCAATCAGGTTTTTTATATGTAAAGTAGAGGATTAATCTCAGCAAATATGGATAAGCAAAACATTCAATTCAAACATTAATCTCATTCTCAAACAGAAATTTAAAATACAGTATATGAAATGTGAATAAATATCCTGCTTTCTACTGACTGTAAGGGGAATGCAAGCATTCAGTTCAAATTTAAATTTCTATATAGTGAACAGTGAATTTTAGTTGAAATGAATCTAATCAGAATTTGTACTACCTGATTTAAAAACTTGTCTTTTTTTAGTTGGATAGTCAACTTAGAAGAAGACCAAAAATAACAGCACTATGAGGAACAGTTTATATTTAATCCACACTATCGTCTATTTTGAATTTTGACTCAGAAATAGCAAGAGTGATTAGTTAGTTAGAGGGATATTTAGTTCCCATAGCACGTCAGAAAGCTACACACTATGCTTTGTGCACTGGAGTTACTGACATTCACAATGAAAGGATGATGACTCTGAGCCTTTGGGGAAAAGACATCAGTGGGACAGTGAAGATGTGGACAGCTGGACTCAATTTCATCTCTTCTGTTACAAGTGTATCCTATGAAATTTTCAGCTTTCACATAATTTAAATACTAAAACAGGTAAAAGACTCAAAAGAATTTTTTTATTAATAACTAAGAAAGAAACATTTCATACAAAGACTTAATCTCAGGACTTTTACTGTTCGTGTCATGCACAACTCGTCAACAAGACTTATTTTCCAAAATTAAAAGGTGATCTGTAAATTAGTAGCAGCTGAGCTGTGTGGCTACCTCTCATTTAATTTATCCAAGGGCTATTGGTTCCTAATAAAAAGGTTGTTTCTTGTTGCTCTTAACAAAATTGATCAATGATTGAGGAATTGAATGGGTTTTAAATACAAAGGTTATAATTCAGAAGTGCCTTAACCATGCAATTTTTGATCCGAAGTGACAATAGGATGCAATTAATCTAGAGAAGCACTGCTATTTTTTTCATGTTTTTTGTCACACAAAGTGTACTTTCCATTGTTTCATCTGTGACCACCATGCTCATATCCTTTATACCATTCTAAAATGCCCAAGATATTGATATGCTAATCCAGTCATCAGAAAAGCTGAGAATTTCTTTGTATCTGAGTGAGCTGTACTTTGAAAACATAGTTTACTAGATACGATCAAATCCTCTTTGTGAATGAACTGCAGGTTTCTTTAACATATTTTAAATATCAGTTTCCATGTTCAGCTGCAGGACATGGAGTATCAAGGAACTAGTATTAAGATCTACATGAATACTACATGTTTCAAAATAAAAATTGATGACAACAATTATTTTATAATGGGGGAAAGAACTGTGGTAATAAAAATGTCACAAACTATGACAACTTTTATGCAGTTGACCAAATATTAAAAATTTCTTGAATTCAAACAAAACAGTGATTTTAGAAAATTACTTTAGAGACTGTTTCTAATGATGTTCCCTTCTTCACGTCAGGGTACAAAATTTATCTCGGTACATGGACCTACATGAAAAAGTAAAATGAAAAAGGCTTTAGTAATTTAGGACTTGATGTAATGTACAGAGGTGGTGGACAGAGTTGGCTTAAATACTTTTCTCTGTTTGGTAGCTGTTTTTTGTGCACTTGGGTGACTCATTTAAACCCAGATAATGAAGAAAAGGTGTTCAGCTGGATAAACTCTAATGCCTGAATACTACACAAAGATTCATTTTTAATCTCTTAACTGATTTAGTTGTCTGTTAAATGGTAATGGAAGCACTTCCTCACCTCACAAAAGTTTTACTGGAACATAGTGTGAAGCTCTCTGTTGATGAAGAGGGTGAACAGGTACTGTGGATTTATAGAGGAATGCAAGAGTTGTAGCCAGGCAATTGATAGATGTTTTCTGGCCTAAGAGAGAACGTCTGTGTTCCTAAGACAGAAATTGCCAATTTATCTAAGTCCAGTAGGCAGTGATCCATTTAAAAAACAAAATCCCTTTACAACTAGCAACATCCTGGTTAGACTTAGAGAATTTGGGCTAAATACCTCATCAGTAGCCTTTCCAAGGTAGCTGGGATACCTTGATAAAATCTTTTATTGCTTCAGCTTGCTCAAATCCTGTAAACATACAAATGGGACTTCCACTTCCAATCCTGTCAATCTGGTATCTTTCTGAAAACAGAAATATCACAAAAAGAAGCAGGTGTTGCTGAGCAAGAGAAATAAAATAAATTGAATGGTGAGGTTTGTTACACCAGTTAAAACCCCCAAACTACATTCATAAAAGGTAAAAGGGAATGAAGAAAACAAGCCTGATACCAGAATAAAGCAATAATTGTAAAGTGAAATGAGATCTCTAAATGCAGAAGATGATAATAGTTTTTAGCTTTAAAAATAGAAAATGAATAGGAATAAATGTGTAATCAGCACAGAGGTAAAAAGTGAATCAGAATCTGCAGAACTATGATCATCAAGTTTTCAGGAACATAATAAGGCATAATAATACTTGGCATTATACAGTGGGTAGGGAAAAATCCTTCCTTTTAAATGCTCTAAGATGTGCTCTGAATCTGCCAAAAAGTTATCTCCTGTGTTGCTGGAGGGGTTTTTTTTGTTTGTTTTTTGGGTTTTTTGGGGTTTTTTTTAGTTTTCTTTTGTGGTAGTAGTTACAACCTTACATGGACCTAATTAGAAATTGAAGGGTTTTTTTTCATTTTAAGTTATTAATTTCCTTAAAAATGTTATAGTTCCTGTTACACCTGGAAATGAACACTAAAGCACAAAACCACTGTTCTGAGTTTAGTGAAGCAAACTAATCTGGTTTTTAGGTATATAGCTGCTGTTTTAAACATTAGTTCATGGTCTGCTAAATTCTGTACTACTTCTGCTTTGGAAAAGAACTGTAAAGGAGTTTTTCAAGAGTTTCTGACATTGATTAATTCCATTCTGAATACAATTAATCAGCATATACCATCCACTTTTATTTCCAAAGCAGAGAGAAAAAAGGCAACAGGATACAATGAGTACGTGTAAAACCAAGAGAAAAAGTTAAACCGCCAAGTCAGTGGTTGTGAGTAATGGGAGCCAAATTTAGTGCAGCATGTGTTGTGTGTCTGAACATCAAAGGGAAATTTTTAAAAGGAAGGCTGGCCAAATGAGAAAACTTGTCTATTGAAATGTATATTGCCAAAATATAGCTGAAAGAAAAGAATCAATTATACGCTGTGATCTAGCCCTAAACTATTCCTCAGGGAAAGGATATGGGTAATAAAAATGGACATGTGGAACTAAACCTTCAGGAGAGCATAGAAAATGTAATAGATTTGAACTGCTGACCTCATCATCAGAGCAAATTGAGAATAGTGTGTTGTGAGACTTTTAAATGAGTAAAAACTAATAGAGCAGTAATAATGAATTATTTCAATGGTACTCACAAAACTTTATCAAATATCACAATAAATGTCATGAGAAGTAGTTTCCTAATGATTTTAAACAATAAACTCTTAGAAAAATTATTTTTGTGTGTGGAAGTTAAGAAATTCCCCTCAGTCTGTTCTCTTGCAATTCGCAGAAAATCATGGAAAAAAGAAAGAGCTGAGGTGAAGGCTTTGACAAATACTGACCATAACATAATTAGAAAAAAAACCCTGTTCTATGTGGGGAAAAAAAACCCCGAAAAGCCAAAATGTAATCAAATACCATTCATCTTCCTGAGTTACAATTAAAATGCCACCCTTAACAAACATACTCTCTAAAATCAACCCACAAAACTCTTTAACCCTGTAAATGAACAGATAAAGGAACAACTCTTAGCATCCCACAAAGTGAGAACTGATTTTGAGCAGTGCATATGCTTTAGTTACAAATGTGTCTATTACCAAAATACTATAAATCAGTGGCCACAGGGTACATACATTCTAGAAAGATGAACAGAGACCAACCCCGCAGTGTGATAATGCCTAATTTTAAGAAGGGCATTCACCTAAATTAGAAAATCATGTTAAACAAAAATTAGAAGGAACAGCTAGGAGTGCATATATTTGCACATTACCTGTAGACTGTTGTGTCATATGATATCAGTATTAAAAAAAAAAAAAGAATGAGAATCAATACAAATAATAGTTAAGAGCAGGAATTTCTTAGGAAAAAAAATGAAGGAAGAAAAACCTCAATTCCCCCCACAGTTAAATGGTGGGGTAAATCCTAGGAAAAAAAAGAAAAGCAAAATGTAAAACATAGCAGATTAAATTAAATCAGTAGCAAGGCTGTCAAATGAGGTTTCTAGAAAATGATGTAGAATGCCTAAAACTCATTAAAAAAATTTAAAAATCAAACACCCTGGGATAAGGGGAGGCTAGAAACTATTTAAGGATAACAAGATCAATATATATAAAGTGCAGTTTGAAAAGATAAATCCCTGGCAGAAAAACTAATTTTTACACCTATGTTCAGTAGGTTGGAGAGGGAAAACAGCATATGATGGACTTGGTTCTCATGCAAAGTGAATTTGGAAATTTGTCTAATGTGCAAGTGTCAGTAAAGCCATTATACAACAAATGAAAACAACAAGCAATTACAGCTAGAAATATCTGAAGATATCTAATGGAACTAAAGTATGAACTAGATGAATTATAGATCATGGTATGTAAACTCCTGCATAAATTTAACTCAGTGCCAGTGATTCAGAAGCTGACAGTTATGATGTGAATTTCCAAAACTGTTACCTGGGAGAATTCAAACTGCTGTAGACAGGGTAATCTGTATCAAATCAATTAGCCAGAACAGTGTTATGGGGCATATGGATGAAAGAATTAGTTAATACCAGATTTGTAATGGGAAGTCATCGGTTATGAATCTGTGACTTCTTTGAATGAACGAATGAATGAATGAGCTTAATTAAGGGACATGAAGATTTCATACACAGTTTACTCCAAGGTAACGCCATTACCAAAATATCTTAATAAAGACGTTGTGAGAAATGAAAGACAGTATTTCCATGAATAATATTTACCAGATAGGGAACAAACTATGGGAATATGCAGCCCTTACTCTGAAGGGAAGGCACTTTTGGATGGGAAGGATCTTTGATGTGCTCACAATATTAGGTGCTGATAAACAGTTATTATGATTGTCAAGTTTTTTAGAAACACAGAACCTGACCACAGAACCAGTGAAGAACTGAAGGACGTCCCAATGCTGACTGAGTGATATAGTATCAAATAAATGGGTTAGAAAGAGAGGCATTGGGAAACCAATTAACACAGAGATGAGCTTTGAACTGTTCATTTCCAAGTGCTACAATACAGGACTGGGATTCTAGCTTTGTAATATTAAAATATTGGGTCAATGTGCAGTAACTAAAAATATATTGCAAATTATTAAGGCAAAAAAACAAAGAAGAAGATGAAAATATAATGCATAGAATAAGTGCCCTTGTGGTACTCATCCTGAATGGTACATACTGTTTGTACTGTTTGTGTCCTTCATTAAAAAAGTGTGCAGACAAGATTATCAAGGCAATCAAAAGTATGGTATGAGCATCCTTTAAGATGCAAGAAAACCTTCTTTAGGGTGCAAGAAAAGAAAAGACGGATTTGGTGTGGTGCAGAATCCTACTGAGTTGTGAGTGGCATGGAGAAGGTGAATAGGGAACAAGAGTTCTTATCTCATCTGGAACAAACAAAAGAAGTAATTGGTTTGCTCAACATGTAGTCAAGATGAGATGCTTGTCAGAGGATAATCTGAATGGTAAAAACTAGCTGAGGTTCAAAGAACAGGAAAACATAAAATGATGAGTTGTAAAAGTTGAATTCAGATTTGAGAAGTTCATGAGTTGTTAAGTGCTCAAAACTGCTTCCCTTTCATTAGCCTTGTCTGTTGGCCACGGACTCTAGGTTAAAGGGGCCTCTGCTTTTTCTTCTATTAATTTTCTTATGCTCTTTTATGTTCTATGGATTATTGAGGCATTTTCCTGAATTTTCTGACTCAGGTCCACAGAGCCTTTTCCTGACCTGTAGGATTGAAACTGTAGTCTCTCAGTGGTTACACTTCACAGGGTAAAGGGGTGTAGAAGATGTTGTCTCTGTAAAATGGCATTATGTGATGCAATGGCTTTTTTCCTAACTGTTTGGATAGCAGACATTAAGTATGGTTGTGTGTAGGATTTGGATCTCCAGGATTGCCGTCTGTGGTGTGGGTGCTTCAGACGGCCAGGACGGAGACAAGAGACTTCTGGATTTTAGTCTTAGAGCAAGGAGTTTATTATGATAAAGCATGTGGGGGTAAGAGACCTGCCAGGACCTGCAAGACGCAGCTCAAAGCAGGTCAGAGAAGTAAGAGAGAGAGAGAGAAGTACAGGATACAGGATACAGAATACGGAAAAGGAAAAGAGTACTGTGGTTGCAGTCTACAATACAATAAATCATCTTCTGTGCTGAATATTCTAATTTTCACTAACCAATCTAGAACAAGCTACAAATCTTATAACATTTACATACAGCCTATGAGAGTCATTGCATTACCATATGGCGTTATATTTTAAACCCTTAAAACTGCTTTTTGGACCCTCTGCTAAGTTGGTAGGGTCTGCTCTGACCCTTGGACCTGCCTGCAAGCAGGGGATATTGTCTAATCAAGGAGGGAATTTACCTTCAGTGGCCATGCCATTGTTTTCCTAGTAACTTAGTAACTGGGGTTTGGTATCTCAAAGCTTGTCTTCCTTTCAATCTGGCTTATAGTTTCTATATTCTCCATATCTTTTGCCAGGTAATAATATTTATAAGACTTTCCTATTTCATCCTCCCCAACAGTTGTGGATACAGATCTACCTTGGAAAATGAGTTATGTTATTTTCATTTCAGTAATGTGATGAAATTGCTGTTTGTCTGGATGACTTGCTCACAACACAGAAGCAGAACATAGGCCTTTGGAAGATTTTAGCTGTGCCAAGTGCTGTGGCAGGTGTACTGACGTGCACGTGATTTATTCATGTTTATTCTTCTCGACTGATATTTCTCAGCTTGACCTGGAGATTAAGACTGAAATCAGGAGAATCTTAAATGAGGGGCACTTCCAAGAATAAATTTGAAGCATAACTAGAGATGGTCCAAATAACCGAGAAATAAATTGAATTACCCAGGTCACACATCTGTAGAGAAATTCCTTTCTGCATAGAGTTTTATTTAATCTTAAAATATAGTAAATTAAAACCTATTCAAAAATGAATTGTCTGGTAGGAGCTATTTCCTAGAGTTTTGGAATTTGTGCATGACAATTGAGTTGCTTTAAAAAAAAAGGAAGAAAATTAGTCATTTCATTAGTTGATTTGAAAATGTACAGTGAAGAAAAGGACAAATACTATGTGCAAGAACCTTGAGTACTGGTTAAATGTACTGTAATACATCAACATGGCAGAAGAGCACTGCTGAAAATGGCTTCTGTGAGCATCAAGAAATAGCTCAACATCACAGAAATATCCTATTCTCATAGTATTATGTTTGCATTTTTACAAAGGGAAAAATAATTGCAATTGTTCGTTCCTGTTAATGGAACTAAATTGTTGCAATTATTTATCTTTTAAAAAAAGACATTACTTTTTTATCTAGAAAAATTACCTACATAGGTGATTTTCCTAGAAATTTTCCTTTACACATTTAGTGTTTTGTAAAAATAGTATTGGAATTCTATTTTTAAACCAATTTTTTATTCCAAAAAGTGCAGAATTTCAGAAGACAACACATTTTCAGAGCTATATTTTGTTCCAGGTGCAGAACATACATTTCAATGGAGTGTTGAAATATTCTGCAGTAATATGTGGATTTCCATGCTTAACATATAAAAACAAATTATGTCGAATAAACATCGAATCAATATCTCATCAACATGACAAAATAGTGACTCTAATTGTAAATTACAATCTTGCAGAGCAACATAGAAAAGGTTAATCTCAAAAAAGAAAAGTAATTAGGAATTCGTGTTTAACTCTAAGTGCTAGTTTCTTGTCCAATTAAGATTCATCTGCTCATAGTCTTTTTTATGCATATCAAACATGACGCTCAAACAAAAAAAATGCCAAAGTCTTCATGCAGAGAGGAAATAACAACCTCATTAATGAGAATTTTGCATAAATTCTACTATTCAGGCACAAAAAAATATAGTAATCTAATGAGCTATCTGTGCTTGTTGTAAGCTGTCTTGAAGATTAATCTTTGTTAACTACTTGTTTAATGTTATAGTTAATAACTAGCTACCCTGTAGTCCTATGTCATCCATCATTTTACTGAACTGAATTAATTCTTTTTTTAACTTATAAGAGGTTGTTTATCTTTGCTTTAGGCTACTTTGGATGAAAGCTATCTGAAAGTTTATAGAGTTCTGATTCTGTGAGAGTTTATTCTGCATGCAAACCACAAATAGTTTTTTATAAGTTTCCATGTTTATTGCTTTCCGCAATAAAAAAAGAAAATTTTATTGGCATTTTCTTCAACATAAATGGCAACAACATAACTTTATATCCTGTTGACTCATAAATGTTTTCATACATTCTTCAGTGGAAATGGGACTTCAGCATATGGGAATCAGCATAACCTATTGTGCACTACATGTATTTTCTGAAAACTGTTAAGATTGACTTCTAATTGCTTTTAGTTTGGGAGAGAATTTCCCTACTTTAGCTGTCTAGGGTCTAATAAAGATTCAGAAATGAAACATTTAATACTGGTCTTTAAGAATTAAATTTTGCTACTGGTAAGACCTTGGCTGGAAGAGGTCCATATAACTTTGACTTTTCTTCCTACAACTGTATTTCAATATTTGACATCTTCCTGATTTGTGAATTATCATCTATATTCATATTGTATCATTTTTACCTAGTCAAGTAGGAATAATTGTAGTAAAACTAAAAAGGTAAAATAAATAAATAGAGGAAAATAATGCCAAAATTTAGTCTTTATTTTCACTAAAATCAGCAAATTAATAGTTACAGTTCCCACTGTGGTGATATCTCAATCCCTTGGCACATACGTTGCATTCTGTTTTTCAAAAGATGATATTAACTTTAATGCTTTGATACGTTTAGACAAAGCAGCTGAGTTAAAATTGCTTGAGGGAATATAATTTTAAATATGTTGTATTTTGTGTGCATAACACCGCAGCCGTGATGCCCCATTAATGTATTTTTCCCCATTTAATTACATAAAGAATTTATTATGCTCCTTCTGGTGTGCTGCAGACTGCACTATAGAGCGATTAGCTGGATTTTCAGCCAGTGAGAAGGTTATAACCCAGGTGAAATCTTGAAACTACAATTGTTTGCAGCAGCTGAGATTCTGCCCTGGTATGATTAGCATGGATGGGACACAGCACATTAACATCAATACATTGCAAGGTCTTTACTTGCCTTGCAATAGACTTTCCCTGAAATTGGAATGTTAATTCTGATCTCTTGGGAAAAAAACAGGTGCCTGATCTTGTGCTTGGTTACATGGGTGTAAATCAGAAAAGACTACCTGAATTCAGTGAAGTTATTCAAGTAGGAAAAGCAGTGTGGTACCCTCATCAGATCTGAAAGATATTGTCTAAGGTGACCTGAAATAAGCTTGTAATGAAATAAAAGTGCCTATAAAGTGCTTTCGTTTGGTGTATAAGTAAAGAACAATTTAAAATGAGCACTCTTTACATTTCTTCAGAGACATTCTTGGTGCAGTGAGAGCTGATAAGGCATAGTTTTTTTCTTCTTGACTTATAAATCAGAGGCTGATTAGAGGAACTTTGGAAATGATGTGGAACACAGACTGTTTTTAATGTAAATATTTATTGAGCTATTTATTCTTTGATTTAGTACCTTTTTAAACATCCATCACCCACTCAATTTTAAAACTAATTATTGCCAACTGAAATAAAATTATTTCACAAATGGATATAAAATGTTGCTGCCTGGTTTTCAAGATATTGCAGTACAAGGTAATTTTGCAAAGTGGGAAGCAATGGTCCAGAAAGGCACTCTGATTTCTGCTTCTTTATTGCACATAGTGCAGCTTCCCTGGCCTGAACTGTAACCATAGGCAGTGAGAGGGTTTGGCCAATTTGTGGGAAATTTTCTGGCCAAATTTGTCATCATTGCTGCTGCTCTAGGAAAGGAAGCTATTAATTCACTGCAGTGAAATGAGCAGGTTGTGGAAATGGCTGTCAAGAGAATGAAAGGAGCATTTGGAAACCAAATATCCAGCTATAGCTGTGAATCTGAGGTATTTGACAATTTTATTTGCTGCCTAGCTTCCTGTGGCTGATGACAGAGTTGAAGCCACTTTCATCCATTTCTCTATTTCCAAGAATATAAGAAAAAAATCCAGTTGTGGTGAATGGAAGCATAACACTGGAAATCATTAAAATGACTGTGCATATGGAAAGGTCCTGGGTTATGTGACCTGCACAAAAGAATGGATGACACTCACAGCTTTTCTTCCATTTTCTGTGGGGAGTTGCATGAGATGAGGTCAAAGCCCAGCAGAAAGCATTTTTTGTTCTTGTTTAACTGAATCACATGCCTGTAATTTATTCCCAGAAGTAACAAACCCAGTTTGAGTTATGGTTATGCTGTTCTGTGGCCTGACATATAACTTCCATCAGATTGATTCAATGAAGATAAAAAAAGAAGTTTCCTCAATACAATTATTTAGATACTGTACCTTCAGGGGACAGTATATTTTATCCAAGCCAGGTTTCTCTTTTACTTTAGAAAACATTTTTTGGCTTAGTAAATTACTTAACATTTTCTAGAATGTTTATTAAATGTTCAAACAGTTTCAAACACTATTTCTGTATATTTCTGAAGAACCATAGTATCACACAAATTCTAATTCAATATAAACCATACAAGATCCTTTTCGGGTAAGGATAAATCATAACTCCCTACTGGCATTAATGAGTAAGAAATCACCAGATTTTAAGTTTATCTTGCATAAAAGCCTTTACAATTTTTAATAAAGGACAAACTGAGTCTTCCCCTTTTACAAAATAAATCCTCATTGTTATTGGGAAGTCTGGCAAATGTTTTTATTGTCCACAATTAAGGACAGGTAAAATATTCAGTGATATCAAATGTAGTGTTGTTTCATTTTGCTCATACTGGTATCATATTTCCAAGCAAAATTGCATTTTTAGGTTGTGAGCCTTCTACATTTGAATGTACCAGTGTGTGTAATATTTGAAGGATTATTTGATTTATAAGGGCATTGTGAAAAAAACAAAGACTTGTATTTGTTTTTTGCCATTATTTTATGTGTAGTGTAAAGCAGATGGAATCATGTCCAGATTTTAAAATCACCTTGAAAATGTTGACAATGTCCCATTGAATCCCACTTTGGTGAGTCTCTATTGATCAGCTGCATGGACAGTCAGCTACCATGTTTCCCATCTTTAAAAATCACAGAAAGTAGAGTAAATATTGGCACTTACTTTTCTAAGAATGAACATGTGAGAATAGAAGTGATTTACCCTGGTTATGCAGCAAGGGCAGCTGAGTCAGGGAGTGAGGTCAGCAGGGACCAAGTCTCCATTTCATGATGACTCCAGCACCTGTCATGGCAGGTGAGCACTTTCACCACCAGCATAAGCTTTGTTTTATAGGTTTAGTATGTCTTTCATTAATTCATAAGCATGTTTCTGCTTCTTACACAGACAGGCTTCATCCATCAGAACTGTTTTCTCTTTGGAGACACATTGAAACCTACTGTCTTGAGTATCCCAGGGGAAATGTACATGCTGATATGCAAGGAAATCACGGCACTCTTTGTGCCTTTTCCTGATCTATGCTCTGTTTCTGACTTTGGAAATGGTAGCCCGGCAAAGGCAAGATCGACAGCACAGCCTTCAAAGAAAGCACCTGGTTTTCTTTGGTCACTGAAAGCTGTCATTACTATAAAGTTTCCATCTAGGAAAACTAAATTAATTCTAAGATGCTTTCAAAAACTCAATTTTTCATCTGCTCTCAACTTTCTAAAACTATATGTGAGCATTTTATAACCTGGTACGGCATGCTCTTTCTAAATGAATAGACTTCGCTGTAGTGACTTGAGTTGGGTGCATTCACTTAAATGATCAATTTATCAATTAACAATTCATCAATTATCAACTAGAGAGATAAAAGCCAGTTTCTCATTCAAAAGGGTAATAAGATGCAGCCCCAAAACATTTAGGAGAATATTTCACTTATCCAAAACTCTTGGTTATAACTTGGTCCTGTACAACCAAGATAAACTAATAGATAAAAAAGGGTTTACCTCCAGTTTAATAACAGGGAGTCAACAACCACTGGGGTGTTTTGAGGAGAGATTGAACACCTTGTCCATAAAGAAGAATTGCTAATATTTCATCTCTCTAGCTGGTTTTATAAGTGAGACAAAAATATTTCATTTTAGCAGACAGTTAAAAGGCTGTCATTCACGTAGATCTTTTCAGTCTCTATCCTCTACTCTCTAACCAAGTTATTAGAGGTGGGAATTATTCTGACCTAACTTCACTCACTTAAAAATAACTTCGAACCATTTATCTTAGCCACTTATAACACCATGGAGATTCTTCCATAGGCAGTGTGTTCCTTACCTATGCATTTGTTTGAAGTTTAATCTCTACTTTTTTTTTTTTTTTTCTCCTTAAACTCTAGTTGCTAATCATTACTTTGTATTATGGGCTTTGTTTGTAAGTTTTGTTTGTTGGACTCAAAATTGCCAAACAGGATTTCAAAGAGAAATAAGAGTAAGTTTATTCTTATTTGTTTTGAGAGATTGTGAAGGTTAGAGCTACCTGAGTCAAAAGGTGCAATTTTCTAAAAGTGATTTTATTTTGGTACTGGTATGAGCACAGTCCTAATAAATAATAACTTTGAATAAAACAGTACCATGCAATCAAAATCCAAGCTATTACCTCTACAGAGCCTCGAAAGGACAGATGTGGGAAAAGGAAGGATTAGATGGATTTCATCTGTGATAAACTATGTTTGAGAATAGCGAAAATAGCATCACTTAGTTCTCTATTCAGGACCATGGGATGAATCAGTGTGTGAATGAGAACTAGGTAACAGGGGACTTCTGGCTCCTTTATTATGTGAAGTTTAGGTTAGCAGCTCTGTAGGGCATGATACACAACTGAAATTCTCGTCTGATGTTTTGGCTGACATTCCTTATGTCTCCTGTTGTCCTCATCTTGAAAACCCAGTCAGGGCTGTGGGTTGCCTGTGATACAATGCTTGTAAGAAGATTATTACTGTCCTTATTTCTTATTCTCTCTGTATATTGTTTATTATTTCTTCTTTTCACTGTATACTGAGTAGGAACAAAGGATGCTTTTTCAGATTGTCACTCTTGTTTAAATTTTCCTCTCTTCCCCTCAGCACGCCCTCCGTGATTATGAATACATTGCAGCAACTGAACTGAGGTGCAATGATGCAGCAGAGGTGTACAAATATATTCTGAGTGATAAATGACAGCAGAAATGCCATTACAAACCAGCACTGCTGTTATGCTTACTTCACTACATCTTGAATTTGTTGTTTTTCTTTTTTTTTTAAAATTCTAATCACTCTACTCTCCTACTTTGGCAGAAGGATATGTTGCATATTAAAAGATGTTGTCTTTCATTTATCTTCTCACCTTTCATGCTCAGCATCTTGTAAATTCATAAGCTGGAAAGAAGATAGGCTTTGTGTTGTCTTTGCTGTCCTTGGGCAGTCAGTCATGATTTCTGCTGTCAAAATGTGCACTGATGTTTACACCAGCAAATTGACTGTGCAGTATCATTAGATTAATTGGATGACACTTCATACTTGTTTAAGACATAAGAAATGCCAGAACACTTTCTGTTTTATTTAGTTTTGGTTTTTTTCTGAATGAAATGATCTAATTTTACATCTATCTTCACTCATTTTCTTCATTTGCCCTCTTTCACTATCTCCTCTCCTTGTATTCATTACTGACTTCATATCGCTGTTTTGTAGTATCCCTCTTTTCATGAAAACTCTTCAACAGTTTTAACCCACTTTTTTAACTTCCTTGAAGTTAATTTTTGTGTCCAGTTTCAACTGAATTCTGTAAAATTTATGTGTTGCACCTTTTAAAAAGTTATTCACCCAGAAGTCCAGTTGTTGTATATGACTCTCTATTGCCCAGGATACTGTACTTATCAAACAATGCACTTACCAAACATCAAATAATGGTCCATGAAAACATCATGAGGCCCATACAAACTAATTTTGAGCAGTATTATGTTCATTTCATGAATAAAAAAAACCAGTGATACGATTGCTCTCAATTTATGATCGACAGCCTGCTAGATAATACTGTTAATATATGAATTTTATATTTTTCCCTCACTTCAGCCCTCTGGTTATTGTTAATTGTACCTTCCTAGATTGTACAAAATAGTTGTGCATTCATGGCACATGTTATATAAGAGAATTGTTGAATACTCTTAGTCCAAGTGTACATATTTAGTCCACTGATCTGAATTTTGGTTTCTTAAGCAAAGTTGTTGATATATCCCCAAAGACCATCTTCAGCTAACAGTACATGACAAAGTTAAACCTCCAAAAATATTTGCAAGTTATTTTTTCACAAAAATGTTGTACTATTCCAGATTAGGAACTTTAGAGGCCATAGGCTTCTAGTCAGTTGAAGAAATGGCTTGGAGAGTAATTCTCTACATTTCCCAAAATTATCTAATATTCTTTTTTCCCAGCTGAAGGCTCTCTCTACTACTCTAAAATGGAAATATATTTCAATTTCCATGGCTTACCATATTCCAAACATTATTAATATGTCTTGCATATTATTTGTATGACATAGAAGGAGAATAAGAAAAATGTTTTGGAAAAACTGACTATTGTTATAGTTACCTAGGTAAAAGTCTCGAAGTCTTCATGGATCTCTTCTGCCTTTTAGTCCCTCTTCTGAAAAATGAGAGGCTTGAAAGTGCATTTCATATCCCCTTGAGAGCCATCCATTTCTGTTAGTCTAAGATTTTGCTAAAAATTTAGTTCATAATGTTACAGAGATGAAAGAGTAATATTTTTTTTCTGGTAGTAGTTTTTGCCCAGAGGCTAAACAGACCCTGTGTGAATTTCAAACTGTTCCTCAGATCTGTAAGTTGAATTATTTTTAAAATCTTGTTTTTCTTTCTGTTTCTCTTTCTTTTAAAATATTCTGCATCATAGGCAGAGTTATTAAGCTGATCTATTATTAAGGATGACTGACATTTTCTATTATAACACCTTGTTTTCAAAGACCTGTAATTTTGACAAAGCATAACCACAGGGGGCAAAAATTTAGTTGCCAAACAACTGCAAAAGGTTGATTTCCTGCTTGCTTGCTTGCTTCAACAAAATCAATTCTTCCATTTCTGAACAATAGGACATAGAGAAATATTGGCTTCATATATTAGTAAAATTACTGCAAACAGTTTTAAAGGAGGTCTAGCACCTTCATTTGGGAAAAAAAAAAAAGTACTAGAAATTTACAGGAGTTGGTTTTCTGGGGAAAAAAGTGGTTTATCCTACTTAAAAATGTCCTCTAAGTTGGATGAAGTCTACAAAACTTCGTAAAAAATTGAGAACTTGCTTCTTTATTTTGCTCAGTAAAAATGTTTTTGTTTGTTTATTTTGAAATTTTGGTTAAATTTGCAACTCACCTAAATTGCAAATCTACCTAAACTGAACAACCCAGAGCAAAGACAGTGCTGAAGCAATGAATTGTGATTGGATGAGCACTCAGAAAGCATAAATATCTAATAAAGAATCAGATTTCTAAGAGAAAAAAATACATTTACACGTCTCTTCACCCCCTACCCCCCAGCCCTCCCCCCTCCATTTTCTCCCTTCCTTTCAATAAAAGAGGAATGTTGCTGTTTGGGGACTCAGAGTTTCTTGGAGAAATACTAAGAGAATGTCATCTACCTTCTGCTTCAGCTATTTTTTTGGGCAGAAGTTCTGCGCAGTTCCCCTGCCCAGTGAATACCATCTACCTTCTGCAGTTGGTTCCTGTACTTGCTCCCATCCACCTTGCCAGGATTCCTAGAGCTCCCTTTTCTTCCAGTGACCACAAATCAGAAAAGGAATTCAGCTCCAGGTTCTTGAAAGCTCTTTGTTTTTCTGTGCTCAACTGGGGCCAGTTTTGGAAAGAAAGGCAGAGCAATGAAATGAAGGTTTGTGGTGAGCTGTATCTCTGTCCCATGAATTTATGCTGATCTCGAACTGAATAGAAAGTGAGCAATAATGGTCATTATTGCAATTCCCTGGCAGTGAGAGAACTTCACCCTGAGATGGGAGATCTACCCTGGCAGCTACATCCACAATTTTAAAATATACACTGAAAGTATAGGCTCAAACATTCTTTATAATGGTCCTAGCTGATAATTGTTTGCTCAGACCCTGGTATGGGCTTTGCTAAGTTAACAATCACTCCCTGGACAATTCCCAGGGAATTACCATTGGCCACAGTACATCCTTGTGTGCTGTGTTGGTGACAAGGGAGTTCAGTTATGTAGATGCATGATGCACTATTACTTTGCCTAAGGATTAGAATGTGTTCCGAAGACAATATTAGATTGTATAGATGTAGACTTTATATCACACTTACACAATGTTCTGACAGCGAGAGACCGGAAATGTTTAATTTTTAACCAGATTTAAATGTGGCGTAAGATTATAGCTCCCTAGAATCTGGGAATACACATACCTGATGTGTGTGCCAAGCTCTTGAGTCTGAGGGTAGGGTGGGGCATCAAACACAATGAAAAAGATGAGCACAGCCTGGCTGTCATAGTACAAAATTCCATATTCAGTCACGAAGCCAATTAACAATTCCTAGTCTCCTTTTCTGTGCCACCTGTTTGCTCTTATTGTCCATTTTAGTGTCCCCTTCACTGTACTTATAGAATTGTTTGTGAATTCGTGTTGTAAACTGTCCCATTGAGCCAATCTGTGTCAAAAGTGAGAGGATTTAGTCTAGGGGATTATTTTCCTTCTTTGCCACTCAGGCTTGGACAGATAGTGATCAGCCCTGACTTTCATTTGTATTCAATTACGTTTTGGTTTAAATGAGGTATTCCTTCTCGTGCTGCAGGACTACAGGTTACCGAGGAGTGTCACAGCAGAGTGACTGCATCTCCACGGGAGATATGATTTGTGAGGTCCTTGGGTATCTGAATGGTGAATATTAAGTGTTATAAGGTGTTATTGAGAAAGACAATGATGTGAATGTTATCTCTTTCTAAAGAAGTGGTGAATTAAATTAAGACATTAAATCAAAGATAAGACTACTTGAAGATCAGCAGAGATTCAATTTTGTAATTAGTAGATGGGAAATTTTTCCATGATTATGATCTATTCTCTTTTCTCTTTAAAGTTAAGCTGAACTCACTGGGAATTCAGGAAGTCCAAAGATACAGAGAGGGCACTTAGAGGTATTTAAGAAATTCTGCCTCTTTGAAAAATAATTAAATACATTATACACTTACATTGCACATTCTTCCTGCCTAAAAAATATGGGACACTTTACAGCTCTTTCATGTGCAGATTACACAAAATATATTATAGAGAATGAATTTGGGCTTGGTTCTTATCACAAACTAACAGAACAAGAAAGTGGCAATCATAAATTTTGAAGTCAAGTGTTACTCTTCTAACTACCTGAAAGGTAGCTAATAAATTATGTATTAACCAGCCACCAGTGGAACATCCCAGGTTGTTTGCAGGTGAGGGAAAATCAACCACCCCACATTTAACATTTCCTAAATACACTTTCTGTAGCACTTTGTTCTATACAAGGAAATTCTCCACATTCTGCTGGGCAAGAAATTTTTTCGAGCAGCAGGAGGGGATCATCTTTCTCCTAGGGAGACATCAGCACAGCCTGGTATGAACAGCAGGGGGCTGGAAACTCTTATTTATTCGACTCTGTCCATTTAGCACTTTTGAGTAAAGGGTGATTTTTTGTAAAAGCTTGTGTCACAGCCCCACCAAGCTCTCTGCTGTGTGTCAACTCTTCTACAGAGCCTGAATAGAAGAATGCAAATATAATAAGTATAAAACCTCTTTAAAATATAACTTGGAATTGCTTTGCTATGTAGGCACAGATTACTGAAGAGGTAGTTCCCTACATTCCTCTATTGCATTAAATATTCTCTGTATCCTGTGCACTAACACAGGAAACTTCTGTAGGAACTACTGTTTCTTAAACAGATGTTACGGTCTGAGATACACAAAATATTTTGGCATTAGAATCATTTGGTATTGTGACCCAAAAGGTAACCCTTGACAGTTTTGCCAGCACTACATTTCAGCATTAGATTGTCTTTCTCTGTATATGCATGCATGATATGCAATGATGCTATTTCAGCTTTTATATCCTTTAAAAATGTATTATTAAAAGACATGATTATACAAAAGACTTGAACATAAGGCAATATAACTTCACTTTTTTTTTAGCTGTAATGTGGTCTTAGTGCAATTAACCTCCTCACACACTTTTCTGATATATCATTCTAGTTGTTTACTAATCAAGAATTTCTAAAAATAAAAAACCCAACCAGATCTCAAAATATATTTGTTGGATAAAGCACATTACTCATCAGTTCTATTTTACCTACTTCATAAAAGGAAGTTTAGGTAAATAGTTGCCTAATAAAATACTATCTTTAGAAAAGTATTTTGGAAGATACTTTTATATAACAGTAAGTAAATGTGAAATTATATCCTGGCATTCACCAGATATGTATTCTGGCAGTAAATCAGATCTTCTGACATAATGTTTGTGATGACACAGAACTCAGATATGTGGCAGTATCAGACAACACTACACTGAACTTCCACATTTACTCAGTTGAAGAAAGAGACCATAAGCTGTGAATAAAATATTGCACTTTTAAATTTTTTTTCATTCTGTAGTTTTGTATCTTTCATGGAATGTAATTTTTTTCTTTCTGTTGTATGAATGTTGTTTCACTTAGACCTCCTGCTTGAACTGGTGGACTTCACAAGGTTATCCCTTGAGGAGCACCTTTGAGTACAGCTGGTCAAGAGTGCTGCCCCTCCAGCAGCCCAAGGTCTACAGGGGAATAGCCTTACCCTGGCTGGCTCACTCCTCTCAGGTAAATCTCTCTTCAGGGGGCATTCACCAGTGCTATTCTGCAAGAAACAATTCTTGGCAACTGCGCTGGAAGTAGGTGTCTGAAAACTCCAGAAGAGATTGTGTGGTTTTTACACTCCACTGCCAAATGCCTGGCCTGATGTTACCATATAGAAAATGTGCATCCCCAGTGGTATCAGAGTCCACACAAGAGAACTGTAAACCCCACTGGCAGGAAAGGGAAGATGCTCATCAGACTGCTGGCTTCACTGTTGACTCTGAGCGCTTATTTAAGAGAAGGTCATCAGGACTAGAAAACTGATTAGGCCTACAGATAAATTATTTATATGAGATTTTTCAGATCAAAATTAAGCTGGTGCTTCTTTCCATAACATTTCAACTGATGTTTTAAAAACCAGATATTTTAAGTTTTTAGGTATAACATGGAAGATACTAAGGACATGTTACTTTTCTTACACTATACTTTTGATACACATTTCCCTCAAGCCTTTTATAGTATAGCTAAATTCAGTGTAAAACATAGTAAAGGAAAAGGTATTTATCTTCCAAGAACCAAAGATAAAGTATCCTTCTAATGAGAGGCAGTTTACTTTCTTTCTCCACCCTGATGTGTGAAACCTCTTATTTGCCGTTATAGGTCCATTCAATGTAATGCCACAGGATCACAACCCTACCTGTTCAGTCATATGGTATTACTGTGATATGTATGTTCAGCTTCAGGGCTGAAGAGAGTATTGTCCTAGACAGAACTAACATGCAAGAACATTGGAATGATATTCAAGGAAAAGAAGTAATTGCAAAACACTATAGGAAAAAAATCCTCTGTTAATAAATCTGTGTATGAAATAAAATAATTCACTAAAAGAAATATATAATTTCATTCAAAGTGTCTTCCTAACCTGATGCTGTGCTAGTTAAGAGTCTGGCTTCTGTGATTTAGATTTAATTTCACAGAAATGCAGAATGGTTGAGGATGGCAGGGACCTTTGGAAACTTGTCTATTCCAAATCCCTGCTCAAAGCAGGGTCAGTCAGAACAGGTTGCTCAGGGCTGTGACAAATCAATTTATTAATATCTTCAAGAACAAAGACTCCATAGCTCCTTTGGATAACCTGTCCCAGTGTTTGACATCTTCATAGTAAAAATTGTTTGTTTCTTTTTTTTTCTTATATTTAAATAAAATTCCCTGTATTTCTTCTTGAGCCCATTGCCTCTCATCCTTTCTCTGGACACCACTGAGACAAATCTGACTCTGTCCTCTTTTCACCCTAGCTTCAGGCATTTATACACATTAATTAAGTGCACCTGGAGTCTTCTCCAGGCTAAAAAGCCCCAGGCCTCTCAGCTTTTTCTCTGAAGAGAGCTGCTCCAGACTCTTAATCACCTTAGTGGCCCTTCACTGGACTCTCTCCAGTGTCTCTATATTTCTCCTGTACTGGGAAGCCTGGAATTGGTCCCAGCACTCCATATGTAGCCTCACCAGTGCAGAGCAGAGAGGAAGGATCTCCCCTCTGCACCTTTTGGCAATACTTTTTCTCACACAGCCTAGGATGCTGTTGGCCTCCTTTGCTTCCAAGGTGCACTGCTGGCTCACACTCAGCTCTTGGCAGCTTTCAAAACCAAAGCCAGTTAATTGTATGGAGGTTTTTGGAATTAAATACCATCTGAATAGGTCACTTGAACCTGTCTTTCCTTCATCTTTTTTTAGGCAGACATCGCAGATGTGTCCCAAATTAACAATTATTTATAGAAGTTGTAGTGGCTTCACAGGAGAACTTGCAATTTGTTTCAGAGAACTCTGTGGCTTGTTAGTCTGTGATCTGGCATTAGAGCACACTGAATCATGTAAATTAGACATTAGAAAGCCAGGTTCCTAACTTTGAAATAAATTTCTTGACTTGCGGTGCCATAAAAGAAAAAGTGTCTCATTTTTTTCCTAATTGGAAAAGTCTGCTGTTCAACTACCTTTTTAATGAAGATGTATTCTGAGGGTGTGTTTTGATAAATTGTGTCTCTTTGAGAACTAAGGAGTTCAATGAAATTAGGAATTTGACAGGTATGCACATTCACATAAAGCAGAAATAGGTGCCATAAATGTTTGTTGAGAACTAAATTTAGATCTTTTAGAAACAGGAATCAAAGATCTACAATGCAAAAATTCATAATGCTTTGATTACCTCAAAGTGAGTCACTTTGTGGAAATATTCTAAAAGTGAAAAAATAAAATATGACCTGTGAAAAATACAGATTATGTAAAAGACATTCACATTTATTTGATCATTTTAAAATGATTAAATGCTGCTGGTTGTGATTCCTTCCCTTTTGTTTGAACTGAACTGTGTTTGTGTTGATTCTGAGAGAAAACTGAGGTGTTCAAACACAGACAGATGTGTTTTAGTGATTTATTTCATACTGCTTCTTCCCTTTGGATTTGAAACAAGTAATAATGAGCTCCTTCCAATTCCATTGTAAGCTTAGGCCAGGGCTTTGTGTTCTACCACCCACTCATCACACATAATGATATGGGGCAATTACATGGTATAGTTTGTTGCCCACAAGGAACAAAAGGGACAATACTCACATTTTGGTTTTGATTCTCAGGTTGCATTTAAATTGCATACAAAGAAATTTCCTCCTGGTCTGATTCTTAATTAACATAATAGCTTCTAGAATTCATGCCAGAGTACTTAAAGGTGGTAAATTTGATTATATTATAAGTATCTCCCTGGAATGTTTTTGCTCCTGCTACTTAAATATGCTTCTGATTTCATAGAAAATAATACTTGTGGTTAGTGCTTTGGGGTATTCCTGAGTTGTGTTCTGTGATTATCTTTCAGTGATGTACTTGCATAGCATGCAAAACCCAGAGAGGTTAGGAAACATGGAGCTAAAAATTCAAATTAATAAGTCAAGGTTCATGATCTATGAAGATTTCCTCTCACTATGTTCTCCTTTGTAATACTGTAGGGATTCAAGAAAATTAGGGTATGAAAGGCATTTTCAATTTTCACATTGCTAATTCAGGCACCCTTGGAAGGTGCATTTCATAAGCAAGACTCACAGTGAGTCTGCACTGTGAATTCCTCTCCTACCCTTCTCTGAATTTCCTGTAGGGAAGCCTTGTTCTGTCCACAATGTGCAGAGGTTGGGGGCAGGTTAGGGATTCCAAGAATCCCACACTTTATGCTTACAGGAACTTCTGTCACTGTTAGCCATGCTGACCTTGTTATCCCCAGAGACTGTGTGTAACAAGGTTCCCAGGTGCACCATCTCAGGTTTTGGCAGCTGAACATGCAAGGAGGACCTCTGATGCTTCAGAGACCTCTGGCTTTTGTCATGCCCGTGAGGCCAGCATCTGTTGCTATGACACTGCACTAACGTCAGCCTTGCAGCCTGGTTTCGTGTCTTGCTACATAAATAGAACTAAACCATTCTTGCTGAAAAATGTTTTTCTGTCCAACTTAACATTGTTTTCTCCTCTGGAGAGTTCTTTGTTTTACTTCCCCATCTTGAAGAACACCAACATCTCATGATGACTTCTTAAGAGATTCTGAGCATGCAAAAATAGACCTTAAGTCCACATTCCTTGAATGCCATTTTCCATCCACATATGGATATACACCTGTCTATGACACCACTTAGTATTTTAAAAGGGACAACTCTGTGTCCTTCTCCATTGTGTCCTTCTCCATTGTGTCCTTCTCCGTGGTGTCTTTCTCCATTGTGTCCTCAGGGATTCTCTATATATGTATTAAATTACATACCAGACCTGCTCCATCAGCCCTGTACAGACTAAATCCTTCTCCATATCTTCTGCTCACTTTATCTGTCCAATGATTCCATAGCTAATTCACACAATTTTACTAATTTTAATTTTACCAGTATTAATGTTGTCTTTAACCCTAAATATCTGCTCCCTTAGAGGACATGTTGAGTTATCCAAGCAGCAAAAGATTCTCCACCACTCAAGAGCTAGGAGGGACTTCAGTGATTTGTGCTTGCATGCCAGCCATTGGCAAGGGAGTGAAGAAGGAAAGAATATGACTGCAAAGATGCCCCAGAAGTCTAGTGAATTACAAGTCAATTTGTCAAATGCTTTTTTTAAACTGGGGTTATTTCACCTTATGTTTCTTAAAGACCTTATTTTCCTATGCAAGCCTTATACACTCCTTTTGTGTATAGCCTGAGTTCAGGCAAAAATGGAGGGCCAAGTCTCGAAGGGAGTTGGCAGGGGGACTGATAAAGACAGTCATGTCAAGAAAACATCCTTAATAAAGAAATATCTTTTTATGCAGAGGCATTTTTCCAATCATTCTAAACATACTTATCATTTGTCATAACACTTCAAGCTTGTTAAGAAGGGAGTAAAATTCACAGCAGTGCCAACACTGCTGTCTGTTTGACTAAGACTGATTTCTATTCCAGTTCCTGAATGGCAATTTCTTGAGCTGTCAGACAAACACAGGTTGTGTGTCAACTGCATGGAATGTGGTCCTCTGTGTTTCTGTACAAGGACTGGATGCGTGTTACAGCTGGATGGAACATGAGATGGAATTTGATCAAAACATTTTATATAAACAGGGACACTACAAAAGACCTACTAAGTCACAAAAGCCCTTGAAAGAGGTTTCATGGGGACTTGACAGATTAAAAGCTGACAGCACAACTGTCGCAGTCTTAGTAGAAATCCAGCTTGATCTCATTAACAACAAAGTACGAGAGCTGCAGAGGAACAGTGATGAGAACACATGAACAGTAATGAAAACAAATTCAGAATACAATGGAAGTATCATTTGTGTGCTCCTGTAGGCATAAGCCATAGACAAACCCAGAAGAGGAGAAAAAGATAGTATAATATAAAAGATGAATGAGTTAATGAAACTCAGAATTTAGTCTTTTTTTTTTAAAGCTTTTTGAAACAGATTTTTGCACTAAATCTATATCTACAAGGGAGTTTGTGTCATAATAAATTGTATCAAAGTCATGGGAAATTTCGAGAAGAAAATCCCAAAAGACAAGATGGTTGAATTTTAAATGTTTTCAATTTTTAAAAGATTTCCACTCCTGTCTGCCCAGCTCAGGCTCAAAGTGAATGAATTTTTAACTTCTCCGGGTGGTAGAGGTGAGATAACTTCTTAATAAGCCAGCTACAAAAAGCCCTACAAGTATTTGGCAAAAAGAATACCATCTTATATATGTTCAGTAAGATGTAAGACTGTCAATCCTAACTGCTTAATATGAACCCAACTCTCTAAGTGTGTAGGGATGCTTTGTATTTTAATTTGACAAATACCATTTGATGTTTTAGAAATAAAATATAGAATAATTCAGATTTTCATGTTTTTGATTTTTGTATGTGTTTCATTCCCTCCTCCAAAAGCATATTAATGATTATTAAATTTTATTTCTTTTATCAATCCTTAAATTAAAGTCTAAAGAACAAAATAAAAACCAGTATCTGCTGAATATTATTTGAGATAGGCAGCTCTAGAAATGGTGCCTAGTTGTCACATTTTGTTACCAAGAAAAAGAAACTGTAAAATGATTATCCCAAGTAAAATAATTTAATGCAAAAATGTGAGATTGAAAGACAGGCAAAAGATCAAGGTCTTACTATTTTTTTACTGTCAATATTTCTCCTTTTGTGGTGCTTTAAGATGTCGTGTGGATTTACACCATCAACTTACAAAACTATAACTTAAAGCTTTAAATAATAGCAATAACAGTTTTTATTCTTCTCATAAAAAGGTGTTTCTGATGTTCCTAGAGTGACTCATTAAGCTTAACTGATCTTTTCCTTTTCCATGAATTTTTAAAAATATACTTGAGAGCTACAGAGCTCCTGATGCAATAAGAGAGCTGCCTCTGATCCTGCTTAGTCCTGTCCTACTCTTGCTTTAATGCTCCCCAGGCAGTGTGTATTTCATTTGAGTAGAACTTCCTGAATAGGAACTTTTGGGTTTTGTGTTTTTATTCTAATTACTGGGTACTTTTACTATGCAAAGAAAAAATATGTCAGAACTATCCAGACAGCTCTTCCCTGTAAAGGTGACGGAGAGGCAGGCTTTTCTAGTCCTATACCTCTTGGCTTACATGGCTCAATTTTTTTGCCTAAATAGAGGTGGGCAGTTTCATCTGGGACCCTTAAAAGAATCTGACACATTCCAATGGGTCTAATAGCAGTGGCAAAAGTCCTGAGAATGACCCACTGAATGAAAAGACAATAAGGCATCTGAAAATGTGGTAGACTCCAACTTTTAGGCAAGTGGACAGCACTTTGGTACCTGAATTCCTCATATTTTAAATGGAACGTGATATTTTTCAGCAATGTTCACAAGATTATTATAGTTATTCCTCTAGAATGAATAGATAGATAATTTTTCTCCCATCAATAGACATCAGCTTCTGTGGTTCAAAGTGCCAGTCTATATTGCTTCAGGAGTTACTATTTCACTACTCCTGGACTCTTAAATGAAGGATGATATACAGGTTTAAATCAAGCCCAGAAATCACAGGAGGGCATCTGGGAAGTGTGTGCTCCGGGAATGACCAGGATGTCTGCAGAAAAGGATGAATGCTCTGAGAATTACAGTGGCCTTTGTATAATGTCAAGTCTCTACCATTACTCTCTAGCAGAACCAGCCTGATTGCTTGCAAAATTTTAGGTTAAAAACTTCAATACTTACCTCTGTGACCACAGACCACAGTCTCAAAAGAAAATGTCATTTTATTGCAACATAATACTACTACTGAATGCAGATTGCAGGCGCACTACCTATTGGAGCCATGTCAGAGATCTTCTTAGTTGTTGTCAGATATTTGATTTATTTGTTTCTTTTATTCCATCATCCATGCATTTTTGTGACCTTCAAGGAGGTGATCTCTCTGGTTCCAAGAAATGTTTAAATATATTTTTAGTTTTCAAAGAAAGAGGGCTGCTCTATAGTCTGCCACAAAACTGTATTATATCATCACAACAGGGGTGCATGATGTGCTCCACAGAGCATGCCATGGAGGCACGAGTGTCATGTATGCGTGCAATGTCTAATTGATCAGTGCTGAAGAATGGGTTACAAGACGGTAAATTTAATATTGCCTCTGTAGATGTTAGCATCTAAAGCAATCCTCTTCATTCACCTCCCAAAAGAAACCTCATTTGAGGCTTAGGCCTACACCCAAATTGACTCACTGGGTATAGCTGTAAATGCACAGTGAGCACAGAGTGAAACAATTAACAGGTCTGCTTCCTGGACTATGCAAATGACCAACATCAGCCCCCCATTCAGCTGTTGTGACATTTGAAGCTAGAGCTAGTAAAACACAAGAAAAGAAGATATCTGTAATAAGAACAATGATATAAAGTAGCACAAGATAAGTGAGTATCTGCAAAGCTTTACTGAATGTCAGAGCTATTCAGTGGCATCACCTGTAGGGCAAAAATCGAAAAAGGCATGCTCTTTATCTCCATAGCTGTAATTTCCATAATACTCAGAAGACTTTAGGTCAATTCTAAAAATAAAATGTGCCTGCAGTAGTTAGTCAGGATTTGAGTTTAATTCAATTCACAGCATCTGCAGACGTGGAAGACATTGGAGAGCTCTGACCTCCCATGGTTAAGAAGCAGGACCACTGGAAGTGTTTGGTTGAGCTGGTGACAGCAGTGAGATAGGGGTCAGATCAATAAAAACCTTTAGTTCAAATTGTAAAGAAAAGTTTCAAAGTACATCTTAGCAAGAATTGGCAAATCTTTTATATGCTGACACCAACAACGCAGGCCAACATGTAAGACAATGATTTATTAATCAACCTCCAGTGGTATATTGTCAAGAATTAACAGTGTGTGATAACTACTGTACCAAAAATGACCTTGTTTCTAATGTTACTGGTTAGTTGATGTAATTGCCAGTCCCATCGTTTATATTCTGAGTTATTTCTGCTGTACTGCAGAAATGTCATTGTGGGTAGATCTGAAAAGGGAACTGAATTTAAAGCATGTGTGAAGGATTAACACTCAGCTATACAAGTTTCCCTTATTCTGCATTAGCAGTGATACATAAGACTGTGCTGCTGTTATAATTTAAAAGGCTATTTTTAAGTACACCGCTTTTTTAAAATTGTCAGTTACTTACTGAATGAAAATGATAAGGGTCATCAACCTAGTTTGCCTCTTACTGCAACACGGTGGAATTTGCAATGGAAATATAACAGTCAATTGTAAAATGGGAAAATCCTTTGTGCAAAAGGAGAACATTGAAAAATGTCCATATCCTTCTTATAGACTTAAGTTTTTTAAAACTTAGAATAAGCAGAAAGATAGATTGTGAAATATTCATAGATTCTCACGGTCCATGTCATTAAAAAGACACCAGTTCTGTCCATGTTATTAAAAAGACACCAGATTATGTTATACAATGACTTTCTACTTCATTTTGCTTTTTAAAATACTATAAGTTACTATATTTTTAATGAAAGTATGGCATTTTTCTATTTGATAATCATGATAGAATATTAAAATTATTTTTATATGAATAAACAAGTTTCCTCCCAGGTTTTGGAATACTTTTTCTTGTTCTGTAGATTTCAGGTGAGATTTACCCTCTCGGCATGTGGAAGTGAACGATCTTACTTTGAGGAGCACTACTTGGAAAGATTCAAAATGGAATTTGTAGATGCAACCCCTTTTAGGACACCTTAAGCTAAAGGTTGATGTTAAATTGGGGCACCAACAGTTTGTGCTAGTTTCCTAGACAGGAAATTTTGGATGCAGATTTATTAGACCAAATTTTGCTTCCTGCCGTCATGAGCCTTGCACTCATAATTTTGCAGCTGCAGTTTTGTAGACAAAACTTACAGTATGTGTGGGTACAATTACATGTCCTTCAGGTTTTTGAAGGTCTGCCTTCTTTTACTCCTTTACCTGTTAGGTCTCATCTATAGGGAAAATTTCACAGCTTTAACCTGAGTTGTTAACTTGCATGGATTTCCATAATCCAGAGTACATCACTTCTAGTTAAATTTATAGATCATAATTTTGATGAGTTTAGAAAAGGCATGGAGTAAGCTAAAAAAAAGAAAAAAGACTATCCAAATCAAACTTAGGATGACTGAAATAAATTACAAGAATATTGCTTTTAGGTCAGTCTAACAATAAAGAGCCTATAAGCACTTAACATTATATTGAATTATTAACATATGACTTCCATATAATTGCTCATAAGCTTGAAGCTGGGCATTCCCTCAAGTGTCTGCAGAATCAGGAACTAAGTGTTCTGAATTCAGATCATAAATTCAAAGGCAGGGCTAGAGTCCAGAGCTTGAAAAGTTAGCTCATCTAGCAGTAATAGAAATATATATGCTTCATGCTTGTTTGTTTTTCTTTCTTATGTATGTGTGTATGAAATTCTCCCGTGTTACTAGTTATTTCACAGTACGAAGTGTTTTTAATTTGTCATAATAATAAAAAGATATAAATCAGAAGAATTGCAGGTGGTGAAGAGGGTTTGGGGAGTGGGAAAAGTCAAGAAAATGACAATCAATATTTCATAATCATATCTCTAGAGGCTTCTAAAGCACAGTTTACAAAGTATGAGACATTTTAAGACAGAAAAATGTTGCATATAAAGGGCATTAAAAAGTGAGCATTTGCCAATTTCTATTAAGGGAAAAGCATAGCATATATTTTCTGCTGAATAGCTTTATGTTTTAATAATTTAATATACCCTCAGCACACAAAAATAGTGGTTACTTTTTCTATTTTTGTTCCTTTACACAGAGATGTAGAGAAAAAACATGAAAAAAAACCCCACAAGGTCTCTGAAAGACTCAGTGGAATACGTGATATTAACATGGGACTTGCACTTTCCTGCCCTTAGAAGTCAGGTTGTAAAACAGCATATCTGCTCATCCCAAGAAGCCAGGACTCGTGAAAGGTGTCCCTGCCCATGGCGGGAGGGTAGGAACTAAATGATCTTTAAGGTCCCTTCCAATCCAAACCATTCTATGGCTCTATGATTTTTGCCTGTAGGAAAGCTATAGTGAGTGGATACCTCAGAGTGAGGTGAAGCAGAGAAGCCAAGGGGTAGAGTGAGACCATCCACGGTCCATGGTGCTGCTCTCACAGGTTTATTTTGTACAAAGCACATAAGAAAGGGTACATGTGCATTTTGGGCAACCTAAGTGAGTGCTGCCTTGTCTTCTGTGTGGTTGTAGGAGTGTGTGGATAATGCAGACGGACACAATTTTCTTGCATTTAACTAACTAGCTGCAAATTGTTTCTTCACTAGGGGGATTTGTAGCTGACTAATTGTGGCATCTTCTGGCTATGTCTTTCAAAGTAAATATGGTGCCGGAGTTTTCTGCCTTTTATGCCAGGTAGCACAGTCTGGCCACATACATACTAATAAAATATTTTAGACCTCAGGCCAGGGCAATCACATCTAAACTGCTTACTGGGAATGTTATCTATCCTATGCTAACTTGTAAAACATATCCAGAAATAGTTTGGAAGATGTGGCCTTGACCAAAATTCTAAAAACTTAACACTACAAGTTAATATATTCCTGTTACTTCAGGTACATCTGTGCATTGCTTAGTTTTTTAGTGCACATGCAACTTTAGAAGGGAATTCTTCTCACTGAGCTTGGGAATGAGATTCAGATGTAGATTAGAGAACCTAAATTAATTTGTTGGAGTATAAACACCCACATGAATGCTGATTATCTACACTTCAAATATGGACAGAAAAAATCAAGTTGATAGAGTTATTGGAGCCTATCCATCTTTTGGTGAAGAATGATTTGGGGTCAGTCATTGGCCACAGACTGGGGGTAGTTGGTGCATTTTTTGAATCCCAGTATGTATAGGATATCCACACAAGTATGCTAAACATGAAAGGAGCCCATGGGATGCTCACACTTCTCTGGAACAGCAGCAGGAGGCCAAAAGGGATACACTGGGGTATTTAAAACAGCACTTTTTCAGGCAGCTGAATCTAGCTTGGTCACTTTCAGAGAGCAGTTCATAAAATCTATTCCATATTCTTTGAGAATAGGATAAATCAGCCTCTGGAAATGTGTAATTGTTTCAATAATTATAAAGGGATCCTGTCATAGTCTTACCTTTACTACCTGCTGGGTGACTTCAACTGAAATGATCTAGAAGTAAATAAGATTGAGAATCTATCCACACATTTGAACCTCATTACTGTATTGAAAACAAGTATGTGCATTAATAATTTTGCTGGTAAGAAGTGAAATTTGTAATGATCTTGCTTCCATTCTAATATATATAAAGATAAGTGGTGATATGCAGGAAATGATGAGAAAAGTGATCCTGGACATGTACAATGGTAAGAATTAATTTCTGACTCTCTAACAATAGGATCAGCTTATACTGTTACTTGCAAAGATCTCTTCTGATATCATCTCAGGAAGATCTAAGCTTCTCTCATCACCATTTACAAGAACATGAAAGGCAGACTTCTAAGTGGTATGGGTATGACTGCCGAGCTCATTAAATTCTGTTCTCATTATGCCTTTTGGACAGATTCACTGCTGCATTCAAATTATAGAGGGACTATTTGGATGTAAATAATACATTTGTGGGTTGTTGTTTTTTTTTCTCTTTTGTTTGACTTCTGAACTGCACATAGGTGTTAAGACTTTGGCCATGCAGCAGCTGCAGAGGTATCCTCGAGGGGAAGAGCTTGGGGGGCTACCCCACCCTGGGCACAGATGATTCCATCTGGTTCCATCTGACTCTGCAATGGACCCAGCAGAGGACATAGCTGAGCCTATCAACAAAGCTGGCGGCACTTCTGTGAAATAGTATTTAAGAAGACAAAAAGGGATTGTGAGGCAGAAGAGAATGAACACAAAAACAATGGGGAACAGCACAGGGGAGAGCAAGGTTAGAGGAGGTACTCCGTGGAGTGAATATCCACTGTAACCTGTGGAGGAACCACACCAGAGCACTTTTACATTTCCTGAAGGAATAACAATCTTTGGAGGACTCATGTAAAAGCTGAGGTTTTTTTAAAATCTGGGCTAAATTCCATGGAAAAGCCAGTGCTGGAGCAGGACAAAGTGTGAAAGCAGGAGCAGAGAGGAACCAGGATGTATTGACCTTAATCCATCATCCCTCTCTCCCTCTGCACTGCTCAGGGCAGCAGAGAAGTCAGGAGCAGAGGAGTGTGAGGCTTGTTACCAAAACTTGGTATAAATGAAATTCCTTGGCACCACTGTAGCAGGAAGAACCTGGCATTATTCGTTCCGCCAGATGTATGGGATAACACTACCAAGCATACATGCTGATTATAGAAAAAGCTCCTGTTTGTATACTATATTTTACATACATAGTCATTGAGTTTTCTGGAATAAACACACACAGGATAATCATTTCCCCAAATTCATGAACATATGCTCCCTCTCCTCTGCGCATGAGTTCTTCTTCTGTCCTGGGGGGTCTCCTTGGTAGTCCCTGGTGATCAGCACCCCAAAGTCATAGCTGACCTTGTGGTGAATTGGTAAAAGTTGGCACAACTGGGCTTGCTGCTTTTCAGTTCCTCTTCCCACAGAAAAAGCACTGTGAGGTTCCACAGGCCACTGGCTTTTGAAGAATAAGCATTGTATTAAGCCATAAGGTGCAAACAGTTCTTCCTCTCGCAACAGGGTGAACCTGGAAGAGGTGGAAGGAAATGTGCTGTTTAATGTTTCTGTTTGTTTCTCACAACACAAATCTTTTTATAATTGACTATACATAAATTTTCCCCAATCTGAGTCTGCTTTGTCTGCAACAGTACTTGGTATGCAATCTCTCTATCACATCCCATGATTTTTCTCATTCTATTTACTTCGTCTTCCCCTTCGAGGACAAGGAGGAGTGAGTGAGTGGCTGGGTGAGCTTTTGGCTATTTGCCAAAGCTGAACTAGCACTAGTTCAAACACAGTTGAGATTAGCATGGAATAGAATGCAATGTGTTCCCATTACTAATGATTTTTAGAAAAACGTCTCTGAAAACGTTAGATAGGTACTGAATTTTTTCATGACATCATAATTAACACGTCTAAAGTATACTCATTATGTTGCCTAAATCAGGGCTAAAGCAAAGGAGCAGCCACTATGAGCTTGACTCACTTGTTCATATGTAGGCATTTACACCGTGTAAACTACTCTGGGGGGCACCTGCCTTTTCAGAAGGGCAAGCAGAAGCTGGTTGTGTTTGTTCTTATCTGAGATGTTACATGCACACATCTTTCATACCTTATGACATCTGAAATCACACCGTATGCTAAGAGTTGCTGAAATATATATCTCTTTAGACTGCCAACTGAACAGACTGCATTTCTTTGGACAAACCTAGCAAAAGTCAAACAATCTAAGTATGGTCTCTCATGTTTAGGTAACGATATCAAACTGTTACCCTTCTTATCCAACCCTTTGTGCTGTGTTGGTTTTTTTTTCTGCCTGTTTTTTTGACAAGGTTGCTCATTGTTGATGTGAAAGATATGAGGGCAGTACTTTTGTTACCTTGGCAGTTAAATTTTTCTTGTCCAAATTAACAAATGTGTTTCCAAACTGAGAGTTCCATTTATTGAACTAACGGAAAAAATATGGTTACAGTTTGGATGAATCTCTGTTGGTTGTACACCTCAGAAAACTTATTTTCTACATTAAAATACATTCTGACAAATTCACTCAGCCTTAGGCAGAATATTATGTACACAGATGCCCTTTATAGTTTAAAAGTTTGGGAAATATGCTTTAAGTAAGTTAGAAATAATCATCTTTAATTTAGGCTGCAGGTCTTTTCAGCATGACTCATACCCTCATCATTATCTTACTCTCACAGCATTACTAGAATACTAGTGTAATTAAGATGAGTATCTTACAAGGTTTCTCCCAAGGAAATTTATTACAGAAAAAAAATACTTTCTCCTTTTTGATAACATGAGACATTACTTTCCTTTATTTTCATAAAATTGACAATATATGAATTTACTATATGATAAGGAAGTATTCTATATGTTTAATAAATTTAAATACAACGCTAGTAATTGAAAAATACCAAATGGGTAAAACTACTGTGTTATGAATGATGTGACTTCACAGGCAGAATTAAAATGCTTAATTGAGTTGCTCCAATGTCAAGTTCTATTTTCAGTCATTTCAAGTATACATTATTATCAAGGAATCTAAATGGAGCCAATATTTTAAAAGACATAAAAGTCAGATAGCAAGATAGAGAAGTAAGCATACACACACACACACACGAGTTTTAGAGTTTTACAGAAATATTTAATATTGGTGTCAAACATGAACCAGTCCAGGTATGCATGATGTCACGCACCCCTGAGACCTTTCTTTAATTGCAACTGAATTAAAAATAATAAAAAATGTCTTGATGTCCACAATCAGCTTCAGGGGAAACATAAACATTTTCATCCACCTGCATGAAAAGTGGTTAGCATTGTTGTGTTAAAAAAGTTTTAAATCAACAGTGGTGACAAGCTGCATAATCACCAGTGTGACCAGCTTGTTTTATCACCTCAAGAAGAGCAGAATTTTTATGTTAAGGTCTTCATTGTGTTTATAGTTATAGAGGAATATGTGGGATTAGTGTATCTGAGAACAAAAGTCACCATTAGATTTTTAGTGGCCATTTTTTATTTTTTGTCCACTTAGTAAAGGACATCTTATGTACCATAAAGACTGAGATATCTGAATTGTGCCTACCCTTGTTATCTCAACATATATATGCAGCTGTCTTCATTACACAAGTAAACACAAAATAGAAGGTTATCTTATGATCCCTATTATTTTGTCAGTTTGTTTTGCAAACAGACATTGATGAGATTATGATTAGGTTATAAAAATGAAGAATGACAAATGATATTCCAGTGTAACAGTTAATCCTTTAAATTTCTATTGATATTTATGTTTTGATATCTATTCTACAACGCAGTGCCCGAGGTGGCAGACCCGGAAATGCAGAAAAATTAGAAAGGAAAACAGTAAAATAAAAGCTAACACTGAGATAGAAATTTTTGGTTTTGGAAAACCTCATGATTTTTAGAGTTAGTATTAAGGATACTTCTGACACTGAATTTTCACAAGGTTGTGTTAGAGATATAACACCCAACACCAACAGCCCAATATGCAGCAGCTAGTTTTGCTTGTCAAAATGTTAGTTTTATATTGCAAGAATTGATAGATAATTTTATATTATGTGTGGGATATATAACTAAACCCACAGATTTTCTTATAACAGTTAGCACTTTTTGGCCTATGCCGGCAGAAATGCTAAAGAGAAGAAAACGAAGAGATGTGTGTGCTCTGCAAAGTCACATACAGAGTTTTAGTGGACTTTTAATTGCCTTTTAAAAAGATAACTTAATTCTTGAAATAACCTAGCAACAGGGAAAGGGATCTTCATGGGTTTCTACACTTCAGATTTGCTGTCCTGATTTAAAAGCAATAAATAGATGAGAAACTTATATGAATAGACCAATTCAGCAATTCAAGGCTGGATTCTTTTTCCCATAGAGAAAAGTAAAAACAGTAATAGTTGCTTTATCGAAAACTGGAGGACAAGGAATGCTTCTAATTCTAAAGATGCATCTGAAAAGAATCCCTCTGTTTTCCCTTTCAAAATGAGATTTAAACATTATACCAACATATCTGCATTGAAGACAAGAAAATGGAACCGAATGTAGCAAGTTTACTGACTTCACAATGGGAAGAATGTCCTCCCCAAGGTCCTTTGGGGAGAGGACCTTGGTTTGTTTATCATTTCTTTGTGCAGTCTTAACCTTATGAAAGTTTTAAATCATTCAGCTCGGCTGGTCAGTGCAATGGTAGATTACAGAGGCAGCAGTTCAAAGCTGCAGGAGCAGGATCCTTTTTCCTCTTTCTTTTGAAGAGACATGCTAGAATTATTCCAGCCAGTTCAAACAGCAGAGAAACAGGGAAATCAAAGTGTAATAGAAAGTACAAACAAAGTGCAATGTCTGCTGGATCTGATTCCCATACTTCAGCCCTTCCAAGTGCAGAAGGTTGACCCTTCTTGTCCTTTACATTTAAAGGCCGGTTCCTCCCTGGACCCCTGTAGATATCAGTCAGAGGAGTCAGTAGAATACGAGGGTCTGCGCTTTCCTCTTCTCTGAGTTTCTCCTATCTTTGTCTCTAATAGATGTGACTTCTGTGTTCTCTATCCTACTTTTTCTTAAAAAGCTGCATTTATGATCTGAGGCCGTTTTCCAAAATAGACCCTAACCCCTCTGGCTGCTATTCCTTTTTTTAACTGGGCTGCAGCCTTCTATGTCAGCTGCTGCTAATTGGTCCCTTAGTTACAGCTAGGGAAATAATTGGTTTATATTGGCCTCTTTGAGCTGTGATAGGGTTTTTTCATCTTATCTTATCCACAATACTCCTGAAAACCCATCATACAGAAAGATTCAGAAGATAGGAGCTTAAAATATTCTAATACATTTGGTATTAAAAATTAGTCCTCAGAATGTAAATCCTCTGGATTTAAGCAAAGTTGCCACTCTTAACTTCCATATTCTGAGGTGTCTGTAGGTGGAGAATATGCACAGAATTGCTTGAGTGGTACAGCAATTAAAAGATCTGCTGCTGTCTGACCTAGCAATATGCAGTTACCTGCTTTCCCCTTAGAAATATATGTACGCCCTTCAGGGAAATCCTGCCAAATGAGGTAAAATTCATCTTTACAGTGGGCTGGAATCATAACAAACAAATACTTAGAGATCACAGTCAAATCTCTGAAAAAAGATACTGATAGATTATGATTCAGAGAGATGACAGGATGTATTTTTTGTGGAAAAAAGAGGCTTGTGGCAACTTGCCTGCTTCCCTAGGTCCTGGAGCACATCCAGGTACATCATTATTATGACACAAATGAGTTTGTAAAGTGTATTTAATGGTGTATCAACTGGTTTCATTTACCTGATAGCAGCTTTTGATCATTCTTAAGAGTTTGCAATTTATTCTGTTTGCTTTTCATTTTTCTTTGTAGTGCATCAGCCATCCAATTTTTTTTGGCATGAATTTCAATGATGTTTAGATTACTAGATCAGCAAATGTATGAGGATATTGCATTTTATGGGATCATTTTGATAGGTTGTTTGTTCAGCTTCTCTTTCTATCACTGTCCAGCAATAGTGTTCTCTAATTGTCCCACTTATTTTGTTGAAATAATAATCAACCATACACCTGAAGTAATCAGATTCAGGAAAATGAATAATTTTTTTATGACTTTCACCTCTAAATACACTTTCGTTTTCTCTTGCAAGGTATGCAATGAAGTTCAGTGTGATTTTTTGGCATTCTTCCATTAAATTTCATGAGGCCATTTTAAATCGAAAATTATTTTAGTAAACTAAAGAATGGGAATTCAAAATAAAGTGGGTTATTTTCTGAGCTCTCTTCCATCTCTCTCTGGGCACATATGCTTGCATAGGGAGCAATGCAAATATAGGTTCCGATGTTGCAGCAGCTTGTCCATGTTCAGCTCTATGAATTGCACATGAACTGCTAAGGCCAGCAGTGAATTTGACTTCTGGGTTCACGTTGCTTCTTCTAGATTCAACTGAGTACAGGCTATGGATTTCAAGTGCTTTAGATTCTGTGTTTAGTGGGGGGCAAAGTCCCTCTGGACTCATGTGTTAATACTTCTCATGAAACCTTAAACTCCATTCCTAACTTTAGAAATGTGGAGCAGAGGGAATGTTGGTGCCTGAGGCCCTGGATTCAGTGTAAGGATGGTCTGTCTCATTCTGTGAAGAGCTGCCACCGTGTTCTGACATGGGCATGTCCTCTCTCTCCCTCAAGAAGAATTGTTTGGTGAGGAAGGCCATGGCCAAAATTACCTGTCTCCTCTGATAAATCCACTCCTGAAATAGTCTTTGTCTCAAACTCTTAATCAAGCAGTGACTATACAGATGTGACAAATATTGGTTGCACCCTTCTGACAAACCTGAGAGACCACAGAAGGGCAAGGTAAAATAAAACAACATTACCTCATCGGGGCAAATTAATAGTTAACTGACTACTTTCAAAGTGTATTAAAAGAAACCCAAAATCCATTTCCTACCTTGTTTATTGTTAGTTTAAATCTATATAACTATTATTGTTATTTAAATATAGCTTGACAGGCCCCCAAATTTCAGTATTATTTTTCAGCTCTGTGGTAAAGCATCCAAACAGTACAATAGTTGGATTACTGATGGGAGAACTGTATAATGAGATTTCTCAGAGGAGCATTTCATGAAAAGCCATATTAGCTATTTAGGGCTACAACAAACTGTAATGAGATTTAAAGACTGGTCTACCTATTCTTTCAGAGCTACAGAAAGATCATTTCCTTGGAGAATTTACTACAAACACAGGAATGCTATAACCAATTTAAGAGTACAAGTGGGTATTTGTACAAAAGGGAAATTTGTACCCTCTGTTAAGTTCCCTCCTATTGCTGAAATATGATTTAAGGATTCACTGTCATGCTATGTATTAATACTTTATCCTTGCAGTGAGGATATTGATCTTGAATGTAAACTGCAACATTTGCACTATTCAGATCCCAAGTTATCAACAAATCAGATTGATCTGCACTTCTTATAAAGGTTATTGTTAACCTTATTTCAAATGATTCATTTTATTTGGCAAATGAGTTGGAAAAGGACAGAATTTAGGTGTGTCTTGAAATGATGATTACAGAATACTGAACTCTCTATGGCTGGTTGAAATGCATTTTAAAGTGGATTTTATTTGTTTGGGCATTCTCTATCTGTTGGACACAGCTTCATTCTGTTAAATTACAAAACAATAGTTACTGAGACCCTAAAGGAGAAGTTGGAAACATTAGTACAAGAACAGTCTTTCAAGTTGTCTTTAATTCAGTGTAGCAGAACAATACAGTCAATAGGTAAAGCAACTACCTTAAGCTGAACTGAAAGCTGAGAACTCCCATGCAACAAATTAAATTAACCATTTCACACATAATGCAACAAACTTGAATACATATGGTTCTAAGAAATAAAAGATCTTGCAAACACAGAGATCGTATCTGTACTGTTGCTCTATTATAACTGAAATTTAAAAATACTGCATGTTGAAAAATGCTGCCACTAAAGAGACTGAAGTATTTTAGGTGTTGATTTTTTGCAACCTAAAGTGAAGAAAATGAAAGTTTAACAAGCAAAAAATGTTCCCAGTGAGAAAATGTTTCATCATTCATGCACACATACTTTCATGCTCTTTGAACTGAATTTCAGAAGAGAAATAAGCTGTCCTATATCTTTAAAGCCACCTGGATAATTTAATGCACTGTTTTCAGTGCTAAGACATTTTTCAATCAGTTTGTCTCCCTAGGGAAGGGTGGCAGGGTTCTACTTCTGCCCCCAACAATAATATGATCTAGGTCATCCTAGGATGTGTCATCTGGGGAGTTTCAGCACAGCTGTGTGGAAGACAGTGATCAAGTTTGGTGGAGACAAAGGCATTTGGCTAAGAATTTCTTAACTGTAGATATAATTAGCACTGGAATAACATGCAATTTGGTTTTTAGCATACATGAAATCATATGATAACAATTTTTCTAGGTTGCTAACACTGGCTTATTATTCTATGTGATCTTAGCAATAAAATGGGAATGATATTTAATCTCTAACAGCAGAAATGGAGAATATGATCAATGATTTATTTCAATGTTCCTACCTTAAGGTTATGAGTAGCTTTTATTTTTATTTCTTATTGTAGCAAGATCTCTATGTTCCCTGAAGTAATTAGTAGCACATTACAAGCTTTAACACTGTATTACTTAAACATACTTATTTTTAGAATGTAAGAAGGAATTGCAGATTTCTGTAGCTCAAAACACAAGCTGATTAGTTCAAAATTATATCTATCAAGAACAATGTCTCTCTCAAAGCAGTTTTTTCTGTAGGTGGTGTTATGGAAATCATGCCATATATTAGAAGATTAATTTGAAACATTTTTGCTCCCTGAGGTAAACTCAGAACATCATCTACTGATGATTTGTTTTGATAAAACAGTATTTTTAAGTTTAGTTCCTGAGAAAATTCTCACTTCATGCAGTGTTGGAAAAGTTAGAAAGAATTTTGAGAGCGTTTTCCGCAAGATTTATTTTTTAAATTCCCCAGTCTGAATCATTGCAGACAGGTTGATTTATTTTAAAGTATGTGAAAAGACAGAAATCTCAGTAGATTAATTAATCTTTTTTTTTTTTCTTTTTCTGTTGTCTCTGGGGTTGAAAATAAGAGCTGTTCTATCACTTTTCCAACATTTTAGACTGGATCAAAGGAGATGAGCTGTTCATACAAGATTTCAGGTATTTTGGAGCATAATCTATGTGCATTTTGGATTAGTTTTTAGCTCATAATTTTGGGTGATGTCGTTCCTGAATCTTTCTCTTCTGTTTTGTCCAACTTCTGAGAGATTCAGCAGTTAAACTACACTGATTTTCTCAAATTAGAGATCTGGTGTTGAGGATGTTGACCCATATGCTATGTGCAGATAGGGAGTACACTTCATGAAATCTTGAAGACGAAAATTACTTCTTTCAAAATGATGGTATGAATGTAAACAAACAACTTGAACAGATCTTGAGGTAATGAAACACCTGATACAGAAAGTCATTCCAGACCCTTGAAACTAGTGTGACTCCCCATGTGGGTGTGAGAACAGGCAACTCAAGGAGGTAGTAATGAAACAGAAAGAGAGCAGATGGGAATTCAGTTTCTCTATTTCTTATATCACCTGAGCTGGCTGGTTTTATTCTAGCTTGGGTATTTGTGCATGGTGCAGCAATCTGTCGTGTAAAGATACCTTTAGGTAACTTTGTGCCTGATATTTGGTGCTGTTCTCTATGATTGCATAGTTTTCATAAACCTTATTGGATTTTTTTTTAATATCCTTGAAAATAAATTTTATCTTGAGATGGAAATGCACCACCCAACTGATATTTTGATTGCTATAGATAAAGAAGAACTTGAAACAGAGACATCAAACCTTATAAAAATTTGAACTTTTTTGTGACTGTTTTCATTACTGGATTTTTTTTCCCAACAGCAAATTTAGAGTAGTTCAGTAATGCTGTCCTAGTAACATTTCCAAAGCATTTGTTGCAATTTTTAATTAGTTTGTGAGCAGACTCACAAAATTAGTTTCTTCATACAAATATTCAAGTATTTTATGCACTGTTGATTTCATTAGAACTTCTACCATCTAGAGTCTGTAAATGACAAGTTCATGCCATCCAGTGGGAAGCAAATATCGTGTCACCAATGTCAATCTGACACTGATATGCCTGCAGAAGTTAGTGTCCCATAAAACAGTGAGAGTAGTTAAAATCCACAGACCATAGCAGAGGAGCATAAATTCTGGATTTACAAGGTCATAGTCCTTGAAGAGAAAAATGTACACTAAGATCAAGACAAATGAGGTGAAATTCATGATAATCCCAGAGCCAGGGACAGGCCATATGAAAATCTAGGCTGTAAAAGGGGGAAGCTGAGGTGGTATAGTATTTCCATACAGAAATACACAGCTGAGTACAGAACCGAGCTCCTGCAATTTAGGGAATATCACCTACTTCAACTGAAGTGATACAGACAGCAAGGAAGAAATGCAACATCTTCTGCTTTCCTCTCCAGTACTTAAAAAGAGCTGTTCAATAGGAAGTGTCCTTTGAAGAAAGGACACTTCCTTTGGGGCAATTCCGGTTTGACTGGGTCTGATAAAGTATTCAAAATGTAGAGATATTTTTGGGCATCAAATACTATCAGAAATTACAAATTAAATACTGGAAAGACAACACAAATATTCATTTAAGTTATATAGGACAAAATTTCATCTGTCCTCCTTTATTGTTTCCCATTGACTTAGCTGAATTTTTGCTCAGATTATAATGTGTTTCAAAAAGATAACTGCAAAATCAAGCATGAAGTGTACGTGTGCAAATGTCCTTTTTCTGCCAAGTTGGCAGCTAAAAAGATTTTGCATGAAGAGCATAGGAGAAGCAGATTAAAATGTTGGCACATGGCACTTGCTTTGAGATTTTTTTCTATCCACTTGACATGGAATCACATTTTTCCTGATATTTGTCTCCTGAAGAAAACTAAAAGGAAAAAAAGAAGATGAAATGAGGGGAAAAAACATTTAGAAGATAATGCAAAATAGGAAAACCACTCACTTTTCCACAATGCTGTTCATTAACTTCAATATTGTCTTTGGTAGAAGGATAGTTTTGGAAAAAATAAATACATTTTATATGACTTTTTCTAGTTTGCTGTTACTGAACTATGTCTGCCTATTATTTAATTTCATTACTGGTCATTAAAAAGACAATGAAAACACTGAAATTTGTTTTCTGTCCTACATTCAGCTTCTAGTTTTGCTTTTTTGTTAGCTCCAACTCTCTGTGTTCACACACAAAGGTCACATGCCCTAGTGTCTATCTAGATTATAGATTATTTAGCATAGAAGCAGTTCATTATTGTACTGGTTTTTGATGGGGTAGAGCTAATTTTCTTCATAGTAACTCATGTGGTGCTGTGTTTTGGATTTGTGGCCAAAACAGTGTTGATAACACACCAAAGTTTTAACTATTGATTAATGGTGTTTACACAACATCAATGTTTTGTGAATGGGTAATTCGATAAGGAGAAATTACATTTTGGGAACCTTTCTCTGGTGAGGTGTTTATAGATGCATGAGCTCCATTAGAGATGAAGGGGTTGAATTAGGAGGTGGGTAAGCAGGACAGTTTGCCGAATGCCAAGTCTTGGATGGTCCTATTTAAATTTACATACAGAAGCCCTAAAAGCTGCCCAGTGACGCGAGAAAGAGGAGGGGCCCATGGCTTTTTCTTTTTTGTCAACTATTTCATTCTACTTACTCCATTTTCCAACACCACCATAGAAAATTCTTCATCTCATTCTTTTTGAAGACAGAATAGAGGAATCCAAAGTTTATTGCAAATTCCTTCTATTGTCAGCAGAATTTCTGGCATAACATGTCATTAACCAGAAATGATCTCCTGAATTTCCCTGATCTTCATGTGTATTTTATAATAATTATATTGGAAGTCTAGATTTCAAAGTATCAAATCAAATATAAGAAATAGAGTTATAGCTCCATTCTCAGCAGTAACCAGCTTATGAATGTGTTTGAAAAAATGGAATGACCATCCTAAACTAATCTCATTTATCAGAGGTTTCAGAGAACAGGTTAGTTAAATGTTTGTGAAGAATAATGTAGGCATAGGTGGTCTTGCCTGGAAGAGGACAAATTAGATAATCTCTTGAAATTCTTTCCAAAGCAACCCTCTGCCAACTTCTCATCTAAAGTTGCACTACTAAATTTTTATTATTTCATCTTTGACTTCCCTGTATCTAAGGAATACTTTAGGATAAATATGCAGTTATTCCAAAATTTCTGCTAAAAGAAATGAATCACCTGAAAAAAGCTGAAAAATTTTCTCTGCTATTCATGTCATGATGATGATTTTCAATCTTTTGCTTCAATATCTTATAAAGGGAAAAAGGAGAAAAAGTGGGGGTGGGTGAAGAGAAAAAAAATCCCCAAAACAGCTGCTCAGTGGGAAGACAACCCCAGTAGATTTGGGGAAAACAGTTGCTTCACTTTTTATTTAGAGTGACTACTTGTTGTTTAGAAGTAGGAATGACTGTGCATTGTGAATTTGATGTTGCTCAATTAATGTATACAGTATGGGAAAAAACATTTAATTTATGTACATTTATCTAACAAGACATTTAATGATCTCATTTGTTCATATTTCACACTGCAAGAGACTTTTAAGAACTTGCCACCCTGTGCACAGATGATACTCTCTCAGATGCCAATGCCATGATTTCAATTGGAAGACTGTAATTAATAATAGTTTCTTAAAATATGCTAATATGAGTCACTCGCAACCATGCAAATTGAATAGAGTGTAAAATTTTCACACTGTAAATATTATTTCTGTAATAACAGTAATTGCCATTAGAAATCAGAAGCAATATCAGTTTTGATATTTTCACAATAAAAGGAATCCTGCCGTTAATGCAATATTAAAAAACAGACTTATCATTTATCTGAACCCAAGAGGTTCAAATGAAGTAGGTGAATCAGTTCTGTTTTCTGATTGTAATAATACACTTGCAAAGTCCTTCTTAACAATAATCAATGATTCACCTCTTTCTTATTTCCTATGAATGCTAAAAATGAGGATTCCAAAATTCTCTAGGGTTTTGAGTTTGCATTTAATTATAAAGGGAAAACTGATCAAATAAAAGAAAAAACTCCACATTATTTTTGTATATATGTTTTTTGCAAATAATTTGTTCCATGGTACGTACTGTATTTTAAACATTTTTTAATATCTTCCAGGTATTTATGAAATTCACAGATGCTGAGTGAGAAATTTAAAATGAATGGTTATTTGTCAAAAATACATATTAAAACGATTTGATAATCAATATTTTCTCTAGGAAAAACAAATAATGAAAATTCACAGATGAACTTGCATACTTAGAGCATATAGAAGAATGGGAAAGCAATATATGGAACACAAATTATAATGGGACATATTTTCTAAATTCTCCAAACTAAATGCAGTTGCAGGAGAAAGGGTTATAGAAAATTCCTTAGCGCTGGATGGCAAGCTTATGCAGGCAATCCCACTGAGACTGAACCAAAACCTGCTAAACAGCAGGGGCTTGATTCAGGGTTTGATTCAAGCATCAAGTGCCATTTGATGCATTGTTGGTTGTGCTTCCTGGTATCCTGCTGTTGTTGAAAAGGTCAGGTGTCTCCCACTGCTTTTGTGTCATATCTGCCAGCCCCATATGGATTATTTTGGGATCTTATGATATTGCAAAGGACCCAGTGAATTGAGCAGCATGGGGTTATGTGGAACTGCTTACAAAAATGTTGGATCACTGAAGGTCCATGGCAGACAATAGAGACCTAGAATCTTGAATTAAAGTTGATACTAATATAGAGTTAATTGTCCCTACATAGACACTTAGCACCATTTAAGATAAAATCTTCTGTATAGCCTTTAGCTGAAGAGCCAAAAAAATTCATATCTCCCACAATAGTTATATGTACTAAGTTTATGCCAACCTCTTGCACACCCAAAATCTGTGTCTCTCTGACTTAAATGACAAATAAACATTTATTCACTGGCAACTGAAAGAACCCCTGAAATTTCAGTATTTCATTCCTAAACTGAATCCCAACTCTACCGCATAAATAGTCCAATTTCAACTGAGAGATGGTGGTCCAAATCCTCTGTTTCCTAAATCAATCTATTTTCTTTGTCTTTTCTACTATTGTAGATCTGGTACATTTTTCACAACTTCAACCCTCAGTCTTCCATCTGCTCTCCCAAATTTAAAATCCCATTTTATTCAGAACACATTATTTCAATGAAATGTAGGAATATATTCTTTGTTTACCAAAGTACTAGTTTAGTTCCATGCTTCCTAAGCCATATACATAATTCAGCTTTCTTAATAAAGTGTGTTCTGGCTTACAACTTCTGCTTGACTTAAACTAATTGGATATTAAGTTCACATAATTAATTTTATTATTGGCTGCTGCTTCCAATAACTTAGATTTGAAACATTATGTAATGTACCAATCAAGAGAGAATTTGAAATGAGGCAATTTCTTTAAAATTAAAAATACAAAAAAGAAAAAATTGATACTAAACTAATTCAGTTCAATTTGAAATGCAGTTTCCCTAATTTCCCTCCAAAAATAGAAAAGGTAATTCAGAAGTCTATAATCTTCCAGCTGACACTCTTCAAATGATAGCAAACCAGATTTTGCCATCCTTACTTATAGTGAGTTATACTCATTTACATGAGTAGGATTGTCCACTATGAGTAGTCTCAAAGATTTATTAAGATGGTAACCACTGGAAGTTAATAAGTTGATCAGACTGGAATATCTCAAATATTTTCATTTGGGAAGAGACAAGTTGCTGTAAAATTAACATGTTAAGAAGAGGGTGAATGCAGAATAGCAGTAAGATAACTTTCTTTTGAAGTAGGAATTAAAAGTTCCTGTATTTTTAGCCAAGTATTTTACCACGTTGGAGTTGTTTCAGCTGATTATCTAGTGACCATGTCTTGTCATGGTGGTGGCCAGCACACTGTGTTTGATTTGGAGCAGGGATGAAATACCTGTGTTTGTACTATGACAGACAAAGGGTCTGGGTTCAAAGACCAGGATATAGGACTTTCCCGAGCTGCAACTGTACGTTGATGGCAGAGTTAAGTGTGTCACATATGATTAAAACCAGAAAAGTAACAAACTCACAAATAGCTACAGTTATCCTATTAATTAATTGTTAATAATAGATCACTGAAGTGTATGAAAAGTATTTTGGGCATCCTGACATTTCCAAATCCCAATAACGCCTCTTTAATGTAAACACCTCTGAAATCAATTGTACATCTCACTGTATTCAGCATGAGGATAAGAGAAAGTTATTTTGGAAAACAGAGCATTTTAGAAAGAGAATGTTGACTACATATAAATGATCTCATTTTGTTATTTCAGCTTTCAATGCCAAGTGACACTATTGTAAGACTTACAGAAAAGGTATTATACTTAAAGTTTTCTACATTTATTTTAAAAGTTAATTATTTGTTCTTCAAGTCTGTATCATGCTAGATTTTTCTAGAAATTTAAAAGAACTAGAGACACAGAAAACTATTTTATAAATGTCTTCTTGGTTAAGAAGAGAGCTCATTGGCAATCATTGTTACCCAACAAATTATAACAGCACACCAAAAAGCCATTTAATTTCCACATTGGTTAAAAATAAGACAATTAAAGAGATTTTCACTTTGTTAGCACTATGTCCTAAATTCCAATTAATATTTTTAATGACATACTAAGAAATACTTGAAAAAAATATACTAAATTTCTTGTTTAATATGCTTAAGTATATGTATATGTGTATATATGTATAGCTGGATCACATATATGACACATATATGATCAATCTAATGCACAGTTTTGATAATTTTAAAGAAAAGGGAACTGCCAATAGACTTCCACTAGTTTGAGAAAGTTCTGTGAGTGAAATGCTTACCAGGATTTGTCTTGAGAGTACTTCTTTTGTATTCCTTAAGGATTATATTGCAAAAGAAAATATTTTAGTGATAGAAACTTACACTAAATTTCTGATTCTCTGTCTTGCTGTCACTTTGGAGATGAATGTGGTAGGAATGGTTAGTATTTGTGGCACCCAGGGCAGCACCTGTTAAGTGCTGGAGAATGCTTTGAAGGGGGAGAGATTTTGGAGCAACATCAGTGCTCCATGGACTTTCTCCTGTCTCCCTGTGTCCCAATGAAGGTGTATAGTAATATAGCTGAACTTGTTCCTCTTCTGTTTCAACTTTTGGTGAAAATGAATACATCCCTTTGCCTTAAAACACAACCACACTAGTTCACAATATGGCTCTTTGGGATATGCTGTCTATACTGTTCTTGGGTAATTTTCAAAGATGAAGATGATTAAAAGAAATCCTAATGTCATCTTTACCATTTTTTTTCTATTGAAACTTTAAAAATGAATAGACACATGTCAAGACATTTGCTGGGGCATGACACTATGTGTGACTACCAAATTAAGTCAAGGACATCCATGTGGAAGAGATTCAAGATAAAACATTGTCATAAAAAACCACCTGAGAGGGTCTAGGAGATAATGTCTCTCTAGTTGAAGATTAACCAGCTGAAGATTACCAGGTATTATTGAAGATTACCAGCTACTGCATATCCAGATATGGTTTGTTTTATTTATTCTAAGAAAAAAATCAACTGAAGAAGAAAAACTCTGCAGCATAAAACCAGTTTTTATTTTAGGCAAACAGGAATTTAAGTTTTTGGAGGAAGTAGAGAAATTCTGTCACAGAAAGATTATCAAAAAGAAATCTTTTTACAACCCATGACATCAACAACTTTCCACTGCCCCCATTTTTTTTTTTTTTCTCAATAGTTAAGGTTTATTTCTGTGGTTAAAATAGGGTGATGTTCTAGTTTAATTATAAGTGCTAGGTCATGTTGGACATATTCGAATAGAGGTTGGTTGAATCTAGATCTGTGTTTATATAAATTTACCTGAGGAAATGGTAGCAATAAGACTTGCCGCAGGTGACAGTACTTTGAGGAAGACCAAAATGATTATGCAGCTAAAATGAGGCTTATGCAGGATTTAGATCATTAAAACCACTTCTAAAACTCTCTCTTCCATGACTAAACCTGTTTAAGTGCATATTATGATCTGGATCATGCCCAGAATTATCATTCTACTGGATAAATTAACCCAATAAACACGTATTTCTTTCAGTATTTTGGGTTATAGTATCCAAGTGTTCTTCTGACTAAGTCTATGAATATTCCTGTATCACAGTTTTCAAATTTAAATATTTTAAACAGTCTGTGGAAAAGAAACTATATTTGTAGAACTGCTTTACAAGTAACTTTAAACAATAAGATGCAGCATCGAATTCCTCCATATTTGCCCTTATTGTGGTGTCAAACTAATATTCCCAAGTGTATGACAACCGATTTTTTCCCTTGGATATTTTGTTTCCCCTTAGGACATTCTCTCCAAAATTGGGAGCAACGAGTTCAGACTGAAGAGTGATGAGAATTGCTTACAGGTTATCCCAATCTCAGTTTTCTTCAGGTTTGAATTAAATCTCTGGAGTGCAGGTATGTTTACCGCACTAGCAGGAATAGCCTCAGAGATATCCAAAGCATTTCATGAGAGAAAATAACACTGCCATGCTGAAAAGGGTGAAATATACTTAAATGCAGTTTAGAGTCTTTTTTGCTCATAGATACAACAGAATCACTATTATTTTGATTATGCTATAATTTCCATAATCCTGTTTGGTATTTCCTGATTATATAGATAATTATTAAATATAAAAAGCCATATTAAAAGCTTTAGAGAGTTTGACTGTGCAATATAATACTATGAAATGTAATTGTGAAGATTGCTTGCACTTTTGGGCCTTTGTGTGCACATTAGAGCACACCCTTTCTTCAGGCCTCAGTCTCATTTATTGTGCAGTTAATGAACAGATATTGGTGTGGTACCATGTTATCTTTATTACATTGAAGACAAAAGTGATAATATTCCCTACAGGTTTTTTGTAGCAGTCCTTAATATAATATGCAAGTGCTTCACAAACACTGATTTATTTATTATTTTTTCTCAGCAGCTTCATAAAATGAAAAATCGTTCTTCTAATTTGGCATATGGGGAATCTGGACACAGAGGCATGACAAACAGAAACATGCATTGTTTTTGGAGGCCAGTTTTGAATATCCAGATCTGATTTATGTCAGCATATGTTGCATCGTGCAGCACTCTGTATTTAAACATAGCACAGCTCCTATAATTTCAATTGCAGCTGAAAATATTCAAACCAAAAAATCACAGCCTTTAATTAAAAACATTGGAAATGAAGAACATGCAATTAATGATCACCTGTTAAATGTTTGAGCAGAATGATTTTTCCATTACACAGCCAGAACTCAATTCCCCAAAGTAACACTTATTGTCCTTTTTGATAAAAACACTGCTTTCCTCTTCCTAAGTACTATTCATTTCCGGCTTCTATAGTAAATAGCACAGGGCTATAAATTTCCCTTTCCACATAGTTCTGCATAGTTCTGCTTCATCTGCAGTCTAATTTTGTTCTTGTGCATTAGTGGAAAGAGTTGTTATATTAATAATATAAAAAATATTATTGTACATACAAAAAATCTGTGCAATTAATAAAAATGTTAACATTTGGCAAAAAGTAGTATGAGAAATTGCCGGCAAAATAGTTAGCATTGATAAAACTGTTGCGGGATTATGATGGTCTCTCAATTCTCCCCTAGACTCTCTTATATTGAAATTTGACCTCCAAAAATTGTCAAAAGCATTGCAGCCGAGGTGTAACTGGTGCTGAGGAGAGTAAAGCAATTGCTTCATGTGTTCTCTGGGCTTTAGTCTTCATGCACAAAGGTGTGTTGTGTTTTTTGCAGCTATGTGGCCTTGTTGATTCATTCTCACTTTGGGAGTCCAGTGACTCCCACAGCTTGTAACATTGCTCCCTAACCACCAGGTTTGTACCCTGTATTTGTGCCCATAATCCACATCTTATACTTGTCTGGCTGAATAACACCATATTTTTATCTCATTATATCTTCAATTTGTTAAAATTGATCTGAACTCTAATTTTGTCTTCAAAGATGCCTCTAAGATTGGCACAAGGATTTAATTTTCTGATTTTTTCATCTATTTTATTAATTAAAATATTGAATCGTTCCATAACCAGGGTCTAGGACAGACCTTTCAAGTACTGTATTGAACAACTCTTTCATTTTGATAGACAGCCACTAATAACTACCCTCTAAGAATGGTTTTGAATCATCCTTCTTTAAAAATACATGAGTGTTTTATCATCAACTATATTTATTTGGTCAAGTTGCTTAGGAGAAGGACATCTGAGACACATACAGCAGTCAAGATAAATGATAAATGCTGATTCTTTCCCATGCTCACAAGATCAGCGTCCATGTCGCAGAAGTAGCCTAGATTGGGTTGCAAGGTTTTTGTAAAAGTCTGTGTAGGCTTTTACTCATCTCTGTATTATCTTGTAGATAATTAAGAATATTCTGGCTACTTTTGACAATATTTTTCTGTTATTAGAAACCATCTGGTCTATAGTGATCCTTTCTTTTGTGATGCACACCATGTTTGCTTTTTCCAGTCTTCCAGTGCATCGCATATCCTATAGGAGTGTTCAAAATATGTCAAGAGATCCAAAACTATCCTAACCAGTTTTGCAACTATTCATACAAAAAGCTAAAAAGAGATTTCTAAAATAAAAGGGATTATAATAATGCCTTCTTTTTACTGACCTGAATTCATTGCCTTTTCTTACTATGTTACTACTAAAATGAATGTTTTTATGTCTTCTTGGTTATAAGCATTATTTGAGGTGAAGATATATGAACAGATTGAAGTGTTTAAAACTTCTCTTTTTCTCTAGTCTTTTACAGACCAGATCTTTCTCTCTTACTATTATTTAGAAAAGTACTTGCAGGAAGACTTATTCTAGTATTAACAATCCTTTCAATTTCAATATTATTCTTCTCTTGGTATTTCTGACTTTCATAGGTTCTTAAACAGTGCTTCGGCATTGTATATAATAAACAGGCATAATTTAACTTTCTATGTGATGTTTTCTTCTTTTTAAATGTTAACTTCTTCCTCTACTTTCTCTTTCCTCTGCAACCAAGCACTTAATACTTGTGTGCCTTAAATCAAACTCTTGCCTTTTCTTTTTATTTTTTTTCTTTCTCCTTTTCTCTGAATTTCAAGATTATTTTTTAAATATGTCTTTCTAAAACCTATTTTTTGTTCTTTTGTCTTTATTTTCCTCATACTCTTTATGTCATGAATTCCCTTCATTTGATGATCTTTTTATTTCATACAAATTCTGTGTTCATTAACATTGTGGACCAGTTCCTCCTTCTGGAAATATCAGTTGACTCACATTTAGTTATTTTTCAATCATCTGTATCAAAAAATTAACTGGAAAAAATTACTTGTTTGGAAGAGAGAAAATGGAAGGAGGGAATTCCTCATAACTTCATTCTATTTCTGTACTTGCTGCCTTGGTCATTTGGGGTTTTTACTGTTTTAAATATTAACAATTCTAACTTTTTACGGTAATAAAACTTAGGCACAGAGTGCACTTTAAAGGACTTTGGATTTTTTTTTAATAATGAACCTGAGGAGAAAATTGAGGCAAATCCAAACTAACTCAGCTCTGGTAAAGCTGGACCTCATCATAACTTTTGTATTTCTCCACAATATGACCTGAGAGAAATTACAAAAGCACTTTGATATATAAGGCAGCATTTTTTTTTCTTCCCACAGGCAGGGAGAGGATATATCCAGTGCATTTTCTACAGAGATGGAAGAATATCTAGGTTAATAGAAAAGCATATGGAGAGAAGATTAATAGAAAAACATATGGAGAGAAGATACATAAGTACAAAGTTAGCATCGCACCAAGCAGACAGATGAATAAAAGGGAACTAGTTTGTATTTAATAGCTGCCTCTTTGCTGGGACACATATGATTTTAAAAACAAGAATAGATTTGGCTTCATTAAAAGACAGAACTCTCTCCTGCCACTTTTTTCTAGGTGTGGTTCCTAAAAGGCAGTAAGAAATGGAGTGATCTCCATTCTGGTTGATTTCTCAAGAGGCATTTGAAACTTTGCAGGAAAAGGGCAATAATTAGCAAACCACCATTAGGTTTCACCTAATTAGTGATCATTTGTGTTGTTATGCAGATATTTGGTTTTTGTCAGACTAGAAATTCTTTGGAAGGAAGAGCGTGATTTACCATTCGTGCCTCTTGGGAGAATATACAAATTTTGTGAATTTGTGACAATTATTTATTACCATAGAACACAGTTCTAATCATAATTCCATGGCACTCATTTAACCTTACACATCTGTAAGGGGAATGCATTATTTTATCTGGAAAGTGGTACTTGAGGTTAAATTTGAGATACTGTAGAAGGTTTTGACTACTTGTCTCCATGCAAGTATTTTAATCTGGATCTACCGTAGCCTAAGAGGGGCTCTAATGACTGAGCTGTCATTGCAGAAATCTTGAGAGAAGCATTGTTTTCAGAAAGATTCCAGCACAATCTTTTCTGGAAAATAGAGTTTAGACAGTTCAAGGAATTATTGAAGCATAGAATGTGTTGAGTTGGAAGGGATCCAGTAGGAAACTGTTTGGACTCTTTGGCCCTGTGCAGGACACACCAGGAATCACACCGTGTGTCTGAGAGCACTGTCCAAACACCTCTTGAATTCTGTCAGGCTTGGTGCTGTGACCACTTCCCTGGGGAGCAGTTCCAGTGCCCAACCATCTTCTGGGTGAAGAACCTTTTTCTGATATCCAGCCTAAACCTCCCCTGACTCAGATTCAGGCCGTTCACTCCGGTCCTGTCAGCACAGAGAAGAGATCAGTGCCTGCCCCTCCTCTTCCCCTCATGAGGACGTTATAATTGCAGTGAGGTCTCTCCTCAGTCTCCTCTTCTCCAGGCTGAGCAGACCAAATGACCTCAGCTGCTCCTCACACAGCTTCCTGTCAAGGTCCTCCACCATACTCATTGCCCTCCTTTGGATGCTCTCTAACAGTTTAGTATTTTTCTTGTATTGTGGCACCAAAAACTGCCCCCAGCACTCAAGGTGAGGCTGCCCCAGCTCAGAGCAGAGCAGGACAATCCCCTCCCTTGCCTGGCTGGCAATGCTGTGCCTGATGTCCCCAGGACAGGGTTGTCCCTCCTGGCTGCCAGGGCACTGCTGACTCGTGTTCACCTTGCCATCGACCAGGACCCACAGGTTCCTTTCCCCAGCGCTGCTCTCCAGCATCTCATTCCCCAGTCTGTCTGCATATACAAGGTTGCCCCATCCCAGGTGCAGGATCTGGCACTTGTCCTTGTTAAATTTCGTATGGTTGGTGAGTGCCCATCTCTCTAACGTGACAAGGTCTCTCTGCAGGGCCTCACTGCCTCTGAGGAAGACAACAGCTTCTCCCAATTTAGTACTGTTGGAAATTTAATTAGTGTACCCTCAAGTCCAGCATCTAAGTCATTTATGAAAATATTGAAGAGCACAGAGCTGAGGATAGGGCTTTGCGGAACCCCACTAGTGACAGGTCACCAGTCTGATGTCACCTCATTTACTGTAGCGCTTTGTTCCCCATCCATGAGCCAGTTGCTCACACATTCCATGATGTGTTTATCCAGCTGTACGCTGGACATTTTGTCCAGAAAGATTCTGTTGCAGTACCACGCATTATGTCATGACATAGGATATTTTACTCAAAACTCACTAATCTAATAATAATAAGTAGCAAACCAGAACTTCTCATGGCTGACCTATATAGTTCTGCTAATGTCAAATCTTTACTCATGACTATTGGGAGCATAATCTGATCATGCTGGGAATACCTTGAAGCAGCGAAAAGTAAAGTACTAGAAGGAATCTTTTCCTAAAGATGAAAGAAGTCTGTATGTTATGGTGGCACAAATCTGAATGTGAAATATCATTGCAGACAATGTAAAATGTGAAGTCAAGAAAAGGGAATGGATTTAGGCACCTAATTCAAATATGGATCTACTGAAATCTCTGAGTCTCAGTTGTTAATTTCTTAAACATCAGTTATTATTAAATTAGCTAAAAACCCAAAAGATAAGTACCCTAAATACCAGGATAAGTAACTGTGTTATTCATGCATTTCCTGCTTATGCTGACCGTGAGTTTAAAATGTATGACCAGCAAATTCAAGAGCAAGTTAGTTAGATCTCCAGACCACATTGTTCAGGGTTGTGAGGAGACGGCAGAGGCAAAATTTTAAATGGCATATTCCCAAGGCTGTGGGCAAACTTTGTCCACTAAATTACTGTGGTAAGTGCACTAAAGGAGACTGATTTTTAAAATGTTCCTCAGATGATCTTTGAAGATGAAAAGTCTGCACTGTGATTTAGATGCCTCATTTTCTCCTTGGATTTGGGATTTATTGGATGTGAGGCCACTGAGACTGCATGGCATTGAAAATCCACATGAATTAGTCTCAGGAACAGAAATGCTCTGGGGCATAAGCAGCCACAGCAGGGATGGGCCAGAAGTGGTGGTTCTCTCCTCCCCATCCTCTGACCCAGACCTCACACACTGCACGCAGCAGAATTAGAAAAGCAGGGGGGTAAAGGCCTGGTTCCTGTCTATGAATTTACTTCTGAAAACGTTGATGGAGGTGACTTTAGAAGGGAGGCATTTGCTGAAGGAGCAATGACTTTTGCAAGCCTGTGTAGTTTGCAGTGCAGGGTTTGGAAAGTCATAAAAGAAATAGAACTACTCTAATGGAAAATGATAAAGAAATGGATTTCAGTCAGGCTTGCACTTCAGAAAGAAAAAATTCTGGCTACATCCCAGAAGTCATGTTAGAGGGGTTTCAAGCCAAAGAAATGTAAGGGGAGAAGGTAAATTTATAAAAGGTAATGTGTTCTCTGACCTCTAAAAAGAACTTGCATTTTACAACTTAACAATTCACCAGTTCATCTCTGTGTATTCACATTTTCTCTTATGCTCCTCCCTACTCTCTATCTCTATAAAGTAATCAGTTATTCATATCTTGCACTCTTTAAGTATATTAAAATCAGGGATTTATTTCTAAATCGTACTGTTTGTATCATTACTAATGGAGCTACAGCTTTAAGTAAGGAATGTTTACTCAGGCACATCAAGTATTCACTATGAAAGCAATTAAAGGGTTTGATGTTCACAGTCAAGTATTAATATTAATGTGTGAGAAACTGCATCCAAATCATTTAGAGGTGGTTAGGAAGACCTCTGGGAGTGAGACAGCCATAGAAAGCAGTGACATGATTACAGCTGTATGGGAAAATAATGGAAACAGCTACTCTCTAAGCATCCTCAATAGGGAAGGAGGATCCTCAAGACCTAAATGAATGTGACTATAAGTGGCAGCTTTTAAGTTTGATTTGCCTGCTATAAAACATTTTACATTAGTAAGTGTCTAGAGCATTTGCACTCAAATGTATTTTTATCACTTGTCTCCAAATCCCTTTATGGATAGTACAATTAACAGCACACATGAAACAAAATTGCATGACAATAATTTGCAGACCATTATGATCTCAGGACTGGAACTGCAATTCTCATCTTCTGTTCCTGACACCACCTACTGCCAGGCCTAGGATGAGCCATTTAACTATTGGCTTGATTTTTCCAGCTGTAAAATTGATGGGAAAGTTCTAATGTGTCTCAGGGTGTATTTGGAAGGTTAATCAATAACACTTGTAAAGTTCTCAGAATGTTGCATCAATAAGATATAAACTTAATTTGCTGAAAATGTGTTTGGATTGACCACCAATTTACAGATACACCATTTACTATGCAGTCTAAAAGGATAAAAAGTGTACAAAAAATTAAAAATAAAATTTGAATTAAAAATTATGATCTCTGAGGGATGACAAGAAACCAGTTTTGTTACAAGGCTCTGTGACAGTTCTCCCTTTTCCACTGCTTTGGGAGATTTGCTTTCAGATTACTGTTTCTTCATTTCTAGATGACTCTGCAGGAGTTGCTTTAGGGTTGAGAATAGGATAAATCTTTTCAGTGCATCTTTTTTGGTTTTGATTGCCTTACTGGAATAGATTTGGCATTTTGACATTCAGCATGAATCTTATGCCTCTCTCTCTACTGTATGCATGTTGTCATGGCTGTGTATGCAAAAAAGCACAAACGCATTGCTGAGGGATGCCTGTAAGTCAGTGGTTGAGGGGGAACAGTGTAATGAAGAGAAACATGGCATTCCCATAGCAACAGTGGCAAAGCTCTTTATGCTGATGTTGAGTAGAAAATTACCAGTGATCTAAAGGACAGCAGAAATAAGCTGTATGTGATTCTAAAAGAATTTCTTACTTTGCCAGAAACAAGTCAATTTAAGGTTGGTGTCAGACCCCAGTGGCTGAAAAACATTAATATAGAGCTAAAGGAAGACATTTATGACTCACATCACCTAGGGAGAGTATATTGTTCTACAAATTAAAACCCACAATTTATGGAACAGTTTCAGAATATTACTTGTCTCTTGTCACTCCAAAATAATGTCTTTTTTTAAAAACAAAATGCATGTTTTTCTGAACAGTCTTAATATCAAGTGTGAGATGTTCTTTATTTTTCTGTCTTAAAGCTACATTAAAGATAATATAATTTGGTAGTGTTTACCAAAATCCGGACGTATTCCCCAATGGGTTTTACATCTTGCATAGCATCCATCTATTAAATTTTACAGCTAGAGATGTTCTTACTTTTATGAGACCAATATTTTTGCAGGTGTAGAGACAAATTTCTAGAAGCCTGAAGCAAAATAATTTTCCAGCTTGCCTTTTGTGAAGATTTCTGTAAAACCCAAGATGTTTTATTGGCATCTATATTTCTACTTCTGATTAAAATTGCAAATAGAGCAGTAATATTACTGAAGAATCTGCAAGTGGCAGAAGAGTCTGAAAAAATCTGGGTTTAGTTTTTCTATCAAAATCATAGCTGGTTATAATTTTTCAAACCAGTCATTCCATGCAGTGCACCAGTGTTAATTACATCATGTTGTATCACAACATCTATTTAAAATTTGCTGCATGAAATTACCCTCCAAAAAGAAAAATAATTTTATCCGCAGGTAAGGGCAGCCTGACAAACAATTTTCAAAAAATCATATTGTGTGGAGGGTCGCTCCTCTTCTTCCCAGGCTGACACTGCTCCTGGACCACCCCTTAGGACAGGGTAGCCTTGCCTGGGTGGAGGAGATCCTGGGTTTGCCCTGTTGCCTCCCAGGCTGCCTCCCAGGCCAACGCTCCTTTAAGGATTCTGAGCCTTGCCTGGGCGGGAGTTGGGTCCGCCCCTTGCCTTCCAGGATGATGCTTTCTCTCTTCCCACCCCCTAGGGAAGAGGGCCTCGCCTGGGCGAGCTTTGAGGCGTGCCTAGGGCCTAGCCCTGCCCACCTCTCCAGATTGTTCTCCACCGTTATGTATATCATTTGCTTATTTGAATTGTACCCCTCCCCTTTTGCGTTCAGATTGGCTCATGTATGCTTGCACCGCCCTCTCCCTCTTCCCTCATTGGTCAACCCTTTCCCTATTTAACCGGGTGCTTCCAGGCACTCGGTGCCATTTTGTCTTTATGCCACCTATGGACATGGCCCTCCTTCCCCTACTCTCCCTCCCGACCACCGAGAACCCTCTACCCTAATAAAGGAGAGCTTGGGAAGGAGTCTTCCTCCCACCACCCTTTGTCTTGTCGTCGTCTCCTTTTATTTTCGTCTGCAACAATATTGGAAAGAGGATCTAGCAGTTAGTAACTCATAAAAATCTCAGCCATTTGACATTGATGTGCAGCCATTTATTTTCACAATCCATTGCTAGCCACCCATTATCCCTTTGGCTAGGTTTTGTTTTAAAAATGAGATTCAAGGTAAAGCATTTTGTAATTTTAAAAGTTAAAGTTACCACTTTGAGTGCTTCAGGGAGCATCACTTCATCATGAAACTACTAAATTACAGGGACATACCCATTGGTCCTGGTTGTTAAGCATCACCCACAGGTTGGTGCTTGACTGGTAATGCATTTGATGTTGATTCCAGCTGTACCATTGCTGTTGTAAGAACAAATGTGAAAGATAATTTTCCTTCTTTAGAGTTGGTAGTTTCTGACAAAAAAAAGCCAAAACAAGCGTAAATTGGAAAGTTTATATGAAACACTTTAGGCCTAATGATAGGATGCCTATATTTGTTCTTTAATTATAGTGAGTTTCAATTCTTTAATAATTCCCATCACAATCCAAAGATGGCATGTCAGGTCCTGTACCATAGTCATAAAGTATTCTTCCTATGAATGTAATATTTATAGAGATATGTGTGAGATGGTTCTGTAGAACTTAACTCATTCATTCAAACAATTTCATATGGTTGTAGATAATCACAGAATCATAGAATATGCTGAGTTGGAGGGGACCAATCCATATCATCAAGATCAACTTCTAGCTCTGTGCAGAATATGTAAGAATCTCACCATGTGCCTGAGGGCATTGTCCAAACACTTCTTGAACTCTCTCAGGCTTGGTGCTGTCACCACTTCCCTGGGGAGCACTGGAATGAGACATTTAAAACAGTGGGTAGGAGCAATAAAGAAACTTCTTCACTTATTTCCTTCTGGAGTTTGGCTGAACAAGAGGATGGTCAAATGATCCGTAAGTAAATATAAAATGCTCTAAAATGGAAATATCTGACATTTGAAGATAAAAAAAGGGCAAGAAATCTGGAGTAAAACTAGTCACAGTACATTACTTCTGTTCAAAAGGCCCTGTAATTTGTTCCATTATCTGTTCAGTGTTCATTTTGCAATAAAATGCATTTTGCATACAGCTACAGGTAAAATTATTAACAATCTTTCCAATGTTACAAGAATTATTCTTGTCTGAAAAGGAGATTACTTACTGATGGAATATTTTCCCCCAACCTTTGCAGTTTTATGTGGTTTGTAGCTTGAGTTTTCTACATCATACAGTGTTTTCCTTTCCTTACTGATGTTTTATGCTGAAGAACTAACAACTCTATTTTGGAGCTCTGTGTAGTCAGGAAAAGAAAAGGAAAGCAGTGAACTTCGATCTTTTCTTTCCTCAATGCAATAATGTACAATTTCCTGTCTTACCTTCAGTACTGTTTTCATTTACATTATACTTTTTATTTTACAGCAGGGCAAGCACAAATAAAATACATTACTAGTTTCCTATTACCTTTCTGCAATTTTTATTGGAAGAGTACAATGCTGCCTTTATGAGAAAATGAAATCCTAAGCTTATGTGTTTTTTCAGCCTTAGTGGCAAACTTGCTGACCAATATATTAAAATTATGTACAAGAAAATCTGCTTCTTTGGCTGTTCAAGTTGAGCCAATTTCATTTATTATCATTCTATATCTGAAAGTACAGACTGCAAAATGTGGGGTTTCAAACTCAAATAATATATTAATATTTACAGAAAATACATTTTTTTAATATTTGGGGGTAATGTTTTCTGGGATCCAGTGTACACTGAATTCAACAGTAATCTTACCCACGGCTAATGGGAACAGAATGTCATGGCCATGCCAGCCTCTGACCTATGTCCTGATTTGTTCTGATACCTTGAGGAGATCCTTCCCTAAGAATCAGATTATGTTTCTCTAAGATGAGCTTGTGAAAGGATGCTTAGCTGCTTTTGCTGAAACACAGTGAGACTTAGAGCTATCTGAATTGGCTGTAATTCACTCTAGCTTCTTTGATGAGTGACAATTCTAGAACTCCTTCATCAAGAATTGTGCCCAATACATGCAGTTTTGGCTACACATTTGGCCAGGCAGATGATTCAGGTTTCAGATTTTATTAAGTTTTGTAGGTTCCATAACTTGCTAAGTTCCTAAGACTAGTTTTCCTATAAACCTTAAGCATTATGATATGCAGCACTATAGTGCTGCAATACAGGTCCTCAGTGCTGGGAGTGGAACCGTTTGACACCCAGCTCCTGTGAAAGCTTTATTTATGTGTTAGGATTTAAAATAGGATGGGATGGTAAACGCTTGCACGCCTCAGTCAGTAAAAAACAAGTCTTTCAAATCTTATGCAATCTGACATATTCAGCTGGATTTGCATTTGTTTACACAGATATAGGGCCACTGACCAGCCAACTAGACCAGCCAACTAGACCAGCCAACTACCTGCTCATTTCAGGGAAAAAATTCTTGGAGAAAATGTCCATACCCAGCGTGTTCTTACCAGAATTCATTTTCTCTGTGGTGTAGCAGAGGAGATCTTTGGTACCTGCAGATTCAGAGCTGGTGCTTCACCAGCTGAGTTTACAACCCCTGGAATTTGTATTTTGGTATTATCCTTATCTACATTTTGTCTAAGACATCATCATTGAGTAGAAAAATAATGATGACAGTTCCTTCTAGAGTTCAGTCATTTTAAGTGTTAGATTAAGGCTGCATACCTAAAATTTACACAACACTTGGATAATTTGCTATAGTTTCCACCTGCATCTTCTGGTGCTGCCAACTGTTTAATAATCCATCATCAGCAGGCATGGTATGGGTCACCCTCTTCCTTGAAATCCATTAAGTGGGAGGTGTGAATCCTTCAACTGAAGGATTCACAAATGATTCAAATTGAAGAAGATTACTCAGGTGGTTTTTTTTCTGGAGTCAGGACTCTAAGGGTTGGAGAAAAAGAACATTGGAATAATGTATTAAAACCAGAAAATGGTACCATCATTGGAAGTGTCTCTGACAGACATTTTTTATTATAAACTTCATAATGATACAGCCAGATATCTCAGTAAGATACTTCATATACATGAGATTAATTATCTTCTACAAAAGTAACTCCACAATCACTATAAGGGGAGCTTAGAGTGATTGCCTTCAAATATGGAAACTATATTCCATGTGTCTAAAATTTGATGTCTTTTGTTTTTTGCTTTCTATTTTAAGATATGATGCATCACTTGACTGAACCTGGCTAGATTCAGGTACACCTAGCAGGAAATCTGTGCCAGCCTGTGGTTTGTACTGACAACCCTCAGCTCTGCAAGGATTGTCAAACAGGCTGCCTGCAAAGCTGGCAGTCCTCCAATCTGTCCCTCTGCTTGTGATAAAGATTAAGGTGTGTCTGGAGACCTGTGATAGCTGTATGCAAGTAAAAAGCATATTATCAGATCTGACAGAAGAGCAAAAAAAGGTAGAACTACAAAGAGAAAATGGAACCCCCTCAAGCATGAACTGAAAAGTTGAGGCTGATGAGTAGAAACCTCATGGATTTGTAAATGATAGCAAAGAAGTGTCTGAAATCATACAGTCCCCATAAGCTTAATGCTTCTCAGTCTGTAATCAGAACAAGCCTCAGGCTTATAGGTTTGGACAGACATTTGTTGCAGGACTGTCATTACAGTGTGTCTTTAATTGCCTGCACCTGATTCAATAGTTTCTTCAGTTACCATTGTGCATCATTCATCACTGCCCCACTGCCTCAAAAAAATCACCTCCAGCAACAGAGAGATGAGTCGTTTGAAAGCAAAAAGTTTCTGTGTACATTTAACCAATTGAAGGTTTTCAGCTTTTTATTTGCACTCCATCTGTAACAATTACCTTCATTTTGAGCAAGAGTGTTATTGCAGACAGTTATGTTTTGAGCAAAGTTAAAGGGGATGGAATTGAATATATGTTCAAGAACCAAGTATCCCACTTCATGTCCTTGTTTTACTAAAGATAACTGGATCAACACTTCCACAAGTTGCATGCTCAGGTGCCCTCTAGAGAGATTATCTTATTTTGCATACGTATACATGTATATCAAGACTGCATAAGACTTTTTCCCTGGTATCCTTCTAGGCTTGACTTTTACGATAGGTGAATAAATATGTACTGTATAACTCTAATAATATTGATTTGTAATTCAGGAAAATATCTAAAACCATATCAGGAATTAGCATCTTATTTTGCTAAATGCTGTGCAAAAACTATAAGAAAGCATTTTCAGTGCAGAAGTTTATAAATTAAATCCCTTCATGCAAATCTGTTATTCAGAGCTTAAGGGAATCAGAAATTATTTGTAGGATCAAACAAGGCAGAGGCCCTGTTGGTAAACAGAACTTCAATTCTGGAAAATGTAAAAGCAATCCCAAATTAACTCTTTTATCTTGTTTAAATTTAGTTTATATTTGTCCACTGTGAGCTCTGCAGTCCAGGTAGGACTTTCTCCCTCTTACTTGCTGAGCTAACCACAGCTGTCAGGAAGGAAACCTTCTCAAGCAGAGATAAATTCTAGACTCTAGGAAAGGCTAGACTCGGGGAAAGAATGCACTGGAGAATATGTACCACGCAAAGTAGTCCAGCAACATGTCATAGTTTTAAAAATTCATGAACTCCTACCTCAGTAACTTTTATTTACAATATCTTCAGCCACGCATTTCAAGTAAAACATTGTTGGCCAAACCAAGACTGGGTTTCACAGGTGATGTAAATGAAGATAACAAGTAGAATCATAGAATTGTGCAGGTTGGCCAAGGCCTTTAGGACCGTATGGTACACCCACTAACCTGACATTGCCAAACTTAACCATGCCCCTCCCTAAGTGCCACATCTACCACAGATCTTTCAAATATCTCCAGGGATGGTGACTCCTCCACTTCCCTGAGCAGCCTGCCCTAATGCTTTACCACCCCTTCTGTGAAGAAATTTTTCATAATATCCAAACTAAACCTACTCTGGTGCAAAAGTACCTCCTCTTGTACTATTGCTTGCTAAGTGGGAGAAGAGACAAAACTCTACTGGGATACCACCTTTTTTCAGGTGGTTGCAGAGAGCAATAAGGTCCTCCACAAGCTTCTTTTTCTCCAGGTTCTTTTTCAACTCTCAGCTGCTCCTCATCAGACTTATGCGTGGGCTGGGCTTGAAGAGCATACTGCGGTGAGGACCCTCCCTGCAGTAACATAAGTACTGGCTTGACACTGACTTTATATTGAAAATGCATTTCTTTACCCACCACAACCATTACTGAATGCAGACAGCATCCATCTCAGCCCTCTCTGCTGGTTCTCCACCCCACTTAGAACAGTCTTGCTGAAGCTGTGTCCTTTGCCTAATAGTTTATTTACTCATCTGCAGGTCTGTAATCTTCCTTGTAGCAGTCACTTTTGTTTGGCCACCTTTCACCATGGAGAGAAAGTTTCTACAAGAAAGATTAATGTAACTTTCTAAGGCATGGCAAGGTTTTTCTGCTAATAACAGATGCAAGGAATGCCGTCTAACTGACATTAATATGCTCCCCACTCCCACGGAGCCACCCAGTGAGTCCCTGTTAGCTGGCAGGAATCAGCCAGTTGGAGTAGAACCCAACCTCCATTATTCCTTAGGACAATTGCTCCTTGAACTTGTTTTTTTTTCTCCTCAGGCTTTATATCTTTTTTATACTTTTATTTTGAATCCTCCAGTTGATAACAATGAGTCTTTCAGCATTTTTTCTGTGTTTTGACCTTTCTCATCTTGCATAGCTTTACCTTACATTCCATCTAACAGCCTAGGCAACAAATTTCATTGTAAAATTGAGCCAATATGGCACAGCTGTGACTCACAAAACCGAATTTTCGGTCACAGAGAGGTCAACGCTGTGGGTTAGCAGCCTATTCAGAGTCCCTGCATAGCAGTTTCTCTAGTATAGTCCTGACATTTGAAGAGGGTGTCATGCAGAGGAATATTTTGAAAATATACAGGTTACTACCAGAATTCTATTTTGTGTGTGGAGAATCATTTTGAGAGAAAGCAGCCTTTAAAAATGCCCTTGCATTGCAGATGTTAGGAGCATGTTACTGTACTTGTAGCAGTCTGATCATAAGTGGCATAGGGCCCAAAATACAGAGAAGCATATAAAACTGTTGAGGGACCATGCGCAGGTTGCTAATGTGCTTTGAGATTTCCTGGATCTCCCCAAATCCCTTTCCCCCTTGTTTGTTTTAAGCAGGCAGCTTGCTCATAGTCCCATTTCTGCTGAAGCTGCCATTCAGCTCCCTGGTCAGGTGTGCCCTACAACTAACAACTCCTCAACTGCAGAAATGGACAAAGACAGTTGGAGCCTCCATTTCATCTTGTACTTTTCATTGCCTTTCGTAATCATGACTACAGGATGGAAAGGGACACCCTGCTGAGAAACACTCTGCTGTCAAAGCAATTTACAATTTTGCATCCTTTGTCTTGGCACTGGTTGTTCAAATGATCTGGTAATAACACATGTTCTCTCCAGGAGCTTTGCATGAGCACCTGAACAGATGTCCCTGAAGAAGGAGATGACGTAGAAGACACAGTGAGCTTTTGTACTTCTTTTGTCAAGTTATCAGGATAGAAATACTGGGAGGGATCTTTGGGCTATAATCATGGTCAAATAGAGGCAAAAAGACCATCTATGCTGTTTTCTTTCTTTTTCTTTTTTTTTTTTTTTTTTTTTTTTTTTTGTTTTCATGGAGACTCAGAGCCCAGCTTACACTGGGCAGTAAAATGATGGATTTGGAACACTTTTAAATATCTAGTCCTGAGTGAGTATTCTGTCCACTTCCAATTCTACAGTGGAGCTATTCCATTCCATGTGAAGTGGAAACAAAGGTCTAGAAACTGTACCTGCATATCCACAGGTCTCTCCCCCTCTTCAGCCTTCCTCATTCATTTTAATTTCTGTAAGAAGAAGTCTTGGAATTGTGAGCTATAATGTAGTTGCATAATGACCAGAGACATCTAGACTTTTCCAGGAGATAGAGTTTAATTTTTTTTTTCTACTTTTGCTTTTTATGTGGCTGCTAGATGACTAAACAGTGTCAGATTAATGGAGGTAGTATTCACCAGAGTAAGCAGCTGGGTAGTGCATTCTTTGTACACATCTGGTGGGAAAGGATAGAATTAGTCCCTTATGAGATGTAATAGTAGCATTTATTTTTGTCTGCTCTGTGTGTGTGCTGTATGATTCTTGTCCAAGCTTTTCCCCTAGAAATTAATCCAGTCTCATATTCTCTCTGTTCTAGCAAACAGAACTACTTGAAATATTAAAATAATTTCTATATGTTCCAAAATTTCTAGCTGGCTGGAGATTTCACCCTGTTCAGCATAGAAGATCCTAACTTGGGTCTGTTTATAAAATATTTTGCTTAAATGAATATCTTTTGTACTGATTGCAAAAACGTGGGTTTTATTTTTAATATTTTAAACATCTGGCCAAAACTGATTAATTCATATTACAAGAAGAAATAAACCTCCCAGTGCTCTTTTAATATTGTCCAAAGAATGAGTCTAAATATATTGTTATCACTAAATAACTCTTAATCTTGAGATGACAATGAGTTGGATTTTTTTTTTTTTTTAATTTAGAATTCAGTAACTCATCACCTTCATAGGGAATCAGAGGTGTAAAGAATGTCTGACAAACAAGCTCAGTTTTTCTGGAACAGGCTGTCTATTGATTTAAATTTTTTTAAAAAATTTGATTGGTTTGATTTTTTATTATAGAGTCTGGGTATTCCTCAACCCTACTGAGTATCAACTCTTCAGGAATATGACAAAGAAAAGAGGAATATTTTGATGGATACATTTGCAAAGCTGCCATCATTTCACTCTGATGATGCTAGGTTGAGCCCTAGTAGAGGGTCAGTAATTTCCTGAAGTGAGGAATAAAGTGTTTCATAATCTGTAATATTCACAGCATGTGATACATACGTATAGCGTGCTGAATGTTACAGATGTGCTCTGGCCTTCCTGGAAGTTTGTTGTACATTTTTTGTGCCCTTTTTTTTGCGTAATAGCACAGTTCTACTGTTCTGTCCTCTTTAGGATGATGGCATCCGTTTGACAGTCTGACTGCAGTTACTTCTCATCTCCTGGTCTAAAAATTCCTCTCCTTTTGGGAGAGCTTCACTTCTTGATCTCTTACATTAACACAGGGAACATTGTAGTTTTATTGGTTCCTCTGTTTTCTAGTGTTCATTTTTTATGTAGGCTATTCCATATGAAGTTCAAAGATAAGTCTAGAAACTGTATGACTTTCACAGTTTCACCAAATTTCAACAGCTCATAGCCATTTAGCTTATTTATAACTGTCTGGTAGACTGTTTTATGTAACTTTTACTACAGGCTTTCACAGTTCCCAAGACAAATACTGCTGTTTATTGAAATGACCAGCAGAAGCACAGAGCAGCTTTAAAGATATTCATTTATTTATTACTTTTTTTTCCTATGAACTGAGTGTTCTTTCCAAATTGCTATTCATGCAAAAACCTTGATATGGTTCCTGAGAGAAGTTTTCAAAGGTCAGCTAAGAAAATGTGAAGAACTAATAGGAAAGTTTCACTTTTAGCAAATGAGCTTTCAGAAAAGGTGAGGTTGTCATATGCACTCAACAATACAAGAAACGTTTTGAAGAAATTTTACTTTCCCTTATAAGGAGAAATTCTTCAGGAACAACCAAAGTCAGTTTTCACTGGTTTGTCCATGACAATTCTTTCCTGTATAGCAGTGCATGATATTCCATGAAAGATGACAGCCACGAAATATGGTTATTTATCTGTTATGATAGGGGAACGTCATTGACTTACTAATCAGTTTAAATTTAAGGTATGGGTAGGGGACTAGAAAAACAGTTTGGCTCATACTGCGAAATCTCATTGAGAAAGACAGTAGAAATATCTCAATGATTATAAGAGATACAAGGGGACTTAGCAACATAACTTGTTGAGATCTTAGTTATCTGTGCAATGTTATTGGAAAAAAGACAAGGAGAAATCTTAATGTTGGTATACATAAACTGAAAATGCAAAAACAGCCCTCTGGCATCACATAGGTTTAGGGAGATAAGGTCAGGACTGGAGTGTTAGTATAGAACCTGATCAGGAAAGATGTCAAGGAGAAAATGTTTTATATGGAGCACTCCAGAGATATGAGATGGGGAGCACAGTGAGATTGGCTTGGAAGGAAACAGGGATCTTGTAGGAGAAGTCTATCCTAGAACCTTGCACTAGTAGGTAGATTATGTTTTTCTTTGAACATAGGATAAATACAAGAAGGTGGAATCGGCAATAATAAATTAGCATTCCGTGATTACTATTTGGAGAAACATTAACCAGATCACATTTTTTAAAAAAAGAGACACTTCTGAAGTTTCTGTAATGTGCAGAAGTAATGGGGAAATACAAAGGGTTGGTAACACAGATCAGTTATTTTACATTTCATTGTAATTTGATTTTGACTAAGTCCCAAAGACTGATTGAAAAATTGAGATGGAGGGAAGATAATTTATGCAAAATTGATCATGAAATTATAGAATTCATGTCACTAAAGAGAAGAAACAAGAGAATAATGGCAATGGATTTTAAAAAGCACAACAAAACAGACCTCAGACTCAGGTTCTGTGAGTCAACCCTGATATGAGGTAATTTTCATGAGAAAAGGAAATTTAAGACAGTTGTCAGCTTCTAAAAGAGAGAATGTTAAAAAGAATCTTCTGAATATGTGGTCTATTAAACATTAAGGTACAAATACTTTGAACCACCACCTCAAGAAGACTTTGTGCTGAATATTATTGAAACTGCAGATTAGATAATCTGAGTGCCTCTACCACTGCCGGTTATCAGACGGATCTTTCCTCTGAGACAGTGTGACAATTCTTCTGTTGTTCTCTTGATAGTGATTTACCTACATCAAAAAAAGTGAAGATTTATGTAGACCATAATCTGACTGCCTATTCCAAGTACATAATCTAGATATTGTAAAATTTTAAAAGGGCACATGGCCAGCTCAGAATGATTCAAATCAAGTGACTTTTTTTTTCCAGTTTGCCATTGGTCCATGATAATGCACATGCCAATTTTTTTTAGTTTCACCCTGAATTTACCATTCAGTCCATTAGGTCAGAAAGAAATTACAGTAATGGCTATCAAGCCTCTTTCTCTAATGGCAAGACTGATTTTAGTTCTTTTTACTCTTTCCATGATAAGAGAACAAACCTACTAAGAAAACCCATAGAGTAGCTTTATTTATCATTGTAATATTCTTTTTTGTGCTAATTTTAGTGCTTCATTTTTTTCAAAATAATTTTCTTTTATTTTACTAACATCCAAACATTTCTATGCTTTATTTGTCTTTAATTCTTGTGTAGTCAATATGAATAATTGAATCCTGCCTTCTTTGTATTAGTACAATTACTTGCAGAAAGATATTGTGTCCTCTCTTGACATGTTTCTCTCATAAAAACCTCTCTGATTCTCTCTGTCTCTTTTTTTTCTTTTAAATCCTCTCCCACCATTTTAGCTCTCTGTATTTTCCATGACATTTATAACCATGCAGCTATCCTCTGAATTCTGTCTTTGTACCACTTTGTGTGAACTGCTGCAGAGGAGAAAAGGATTGCTCAAATCTATCCTAACACCTTAAGAGCATGAACATAGCTTTGATTGTTCTGGCAATTCTCTTGAGATTAGTTTTGGGGCTTTTATTAGAAATAATTTCAAAAATTAATGCTACTTCCTTTCGCCTAGTGGGGTGGCTCTGTTGGCCTACTGCTCCATGGTTCAGTCTTGTAGATTCCATTTTCAAGAGGTACAGTTCCAGCAGGTCAGTAAAACTGGTTGGCTGGTCAAAGCTGAAAAGGCTTATTTCTGAGAGTACAAAATTGCAGGGGATCCAGAGGTACAAAATCATCTACTGAGGGCAAAATCCACCCATGCCCTGTTGTACCAAAAACATTAAATTTCACAGATGTTGCACCTGATAGAAAATTACAGTGGCCTTTACTATGGGAAGGGAATCTTCAGCATTCAATGCCAAATCACAAGATTTTAAAAGGAACTGGTGAAAGGCTTTGTCATTTTTACAGCATGGTTTTTCAGACTGTGGTTCTCCTGTGACACCTGGTGTGATGAAACATCAATATTCCTTAAATAAAACAACAAAGACACTGTACCAATTCTTTAACCCTTTTTATTAACCATTTTCATGGGCCTTGAAAACTATCAAGTTTTAAAATGGACATGTGAGAAAATAAAACATTGATTTATAAACATTCATAGTCAGAAGAAAATTAAATTCACAGAGTTCTGGAAAAGGTGTAAGGAGCTAACACTTGTGGACTTAGTATGTAATAATCAGACTCTCTTCATTAACCATGAGGGCTGCTAGGACAGATAATGTTACTGGGTTTTGTGCACCAACACTTCAAAGTGTAACGTTAATTTTCTGATGCATGATATGGTGTCTTGGTGCACGTCTCAAGCAGTTCTGGTACCATATTCTTACCAAAGATTTATTTAACCCTCTGTATAGCTCAGGCTTTAAGCAGGAGTCAGGGAGATGATAAGCTGAGGTCTCCTCAGGCCATGTCGTGCCAGTCCTTCCACCAGCAGTAACACAGAAGGTTTTGGAGCAGGCAGAAGGAAGGAAGCTTCTCCAGGAGACATAAATAAGGTTGGGTTTCTTAACAGTGAATAGGCGAAGGGCAAATGATGTTTATTTGAACATGTCAGTAAAATCATGTCGGTAGGGAAAAGAACAAACCAGATGGTTCTCAAGTGGAGGAGAGTCATGACCACCAGCCCATTCTGCAATCAGCCGGAGCGGGAATCCCTGAGCGAGCAGCCATTTCTGCCTATTGCCCAAATGTAAACACAGCAGGAAAGGCAATTGTGTTGTACCTGGGCTTTCCAACTGGAAAACCTCGATCTAATAATCCTATTACAGCATTTCTGTTAAATTGTGTGGCCTAAAAGTCAATGGTTGGTGTGCTAATACTCTTTTGTACTTTTATTTTTTTATTTTAATATTCAGATGCAGATTTTTCATGCATTACTGTGGTAGATCTACCTACACTAAATCTGAACAGGTTTTTTTATTGTTATTATTTTACTGCAGACTTTACCCTTCTCTGAAAATTTACTCTAAATGCGTCAAAGACTCTGAAAAAAAACAGCAACAAAAAACAACCAACCAACCAAAAAACCTTACCAAATTTTGATAATCAAGTGCATATATAAGGTACTTATATTTAATTATTCTTATAGCTTTTCCATCTAATTGGTAAATTTTTTAATTATTATTCTTCACAGGTAAATTTAACTGACATTTTGATATAAGGAAAGAGTAGAAGATGAACTGTTAGGGCAATGAAGAAAATTAATATTAATATAAAATATTGTTTACATTTTTTGTCTCATTTCTTTCATCTTGTGGATCAGGGTTGGGAGAGGTGTTGTTTATGCCTGAATTCCCTGGCCATCCTCGACTGAGGCGTCAGCCCCCAAATGCTCAGTGTCTCAACGGCCACGCCGCTCCGAACGTGGCTGTCTCACGCGGAGGCAGGGCTGCCCACAGCGAGGGACCGACGAGGTGCCGATGAAATAAGGCAAAAGAGGCAAAGGGTTGCGGGATGTGATCTCCCCCTTGGTCTCCTTTATTATGGAAAGGGTGAGGGGATCCGGGAGGGAGAGTCGTGGAGGGAGAACTCCAGGGAAATGTCCCTGTGCAGCTGGTTTTAAGGGGAGGGTACCAGCCAATGGGGTAAAGGACAAGGGGAAGGTACAGTGGTCAGGGGTCCAATAAAAACATTTGGGGGGGGTGTACAACAGCTCAGAACCAATAAAACTTCAAACATAACAGAACTTTCGGGAAGAAGGGGTTAGCCCAAGGCTCTGGACATGCCTTTCTTCTGGAACAAGGGGTGGATCTTAGATCCTGGTTCCACCCCTTGAGTCCTCCCCTAATGAGGAGCCTCCTACAGAGGAGGTGGAGCTGGAGCATGAGGCAGCAGCAACCAGGGTTGGACCTCCTGCAGAGAGGCTTTTCAGACTAAAACTTAACATTAGGCACTGCCATACAGGTGTAAAATTATGGCCAGTTTAACAGATTATCAATATTAGAAGTCCAAATCAATGACAAGTTTCTTTTCCCTGACATATAATTGCAACAAAGATAGTCCACTCTACCATTGATAAGTTGAAGCAGTGCAGACTGCTGTCTGTGCTGCTTTTCACTGTGGAGCTAGCTAGTTAATCATAGAAGGATCTCTTTTTCCTTGAGATTCATCCGGCTAATACGATGCAAGGGAGAGAGTAGCAATCCTACTGCATATGCACCAAAAGGGACCACTTCTAGTTCCTACCAGTAGGGTGAGTTTGAAAGAAAAGGCTCTGTAAGATTACAATAGTTAATTATAGTTGCTATGTGCTACTTGATTGAATGAATAACTTGATCAAGATCAGTTTTCTGGAAGACTGTTTGAGCAAATAAAACTAAATTTTATTTCTTCAATTTGCCTTTTCAAAGGCCTCCTGTAAAAATTAAGTCTCAGTCCATCACTGATTCTACACAAGGGTGGCCTTTGATCCACAGGCTCCCACTACACTGCTTTACATGTATGTTGGAGGCTACACTTGAGGTGTGAGAAAGAGGCCTTCTGCTATTTCACTGGTAGGTGGTAGGTTTATATTTCCTGAGCTTGATCTTTACTTTTGTATCTTGAAAAAGTGTGGAGCTAAGAGCTAAAGTCCATTGCAAAGCCGTTATCCTTGATGTTCCCATTTCCTGCAGTTCCTTTCAAGGGAATGGCATTGCACAGAGCTATGAATCAAGTATCACTTACCTTGAAGCCAGACATTCATCTATTTAGAAGAGTTAAAAATCAACATTTAAGAAAACTGATCTGGCTGCAAATGGCAATAAAAACTAAACTCTGTTTTCAAAGCATTCAAAACTAACTGCAGTTAAGCAAGCTGATGAACTGATGACCCATCACTGAAATGTCAGGGATCAGCAACTGGGAAAAGCCACACTCCTTGATGGAGTTCATTCTTGAAGTGCATGAAGGCTGGAATGGTCTTATTCTAGTTGATATGTGTGCACAGCAAGTTCCTGCACCTCAGGGATTTTAAGCATTTAAAAAAAAAAAAAATCTCGATAAACTACAAGAAATTGAGAGCTGAAATCCATTAAAACAAAATTGTCCTATCTGTTCTGGCTTCCTCACTGTTCTTCTTCCAGGGAGTTGGGGTACCTGCACAAAGCTCATTAGGATGGCTTTCCTCTTGAATAGAGGTATTTAAACAAAATTAACTCAAACCCTTAAATATTCATGCATTTCCATTTCAGGATCATATGATAAATACTAACAGGAGGAAATTTAAATTACCAAAATACCCTCCAAAAAGCCTCTGTAATTGAAAGAGGTGCCAGACTTTGATTACTTACGAATTATCATTGGCATTGTCACCACTGACAATACCTAGAACATCTTCAAAGCAAAATATCAATACAAAGTCTGGAAAACAGATATAAAACTGTCAAAGATTCTTCCAGAGATATTGAAAAGAGAAAGCAGGAGAAGAAAATAATGATTTTTTTGTTTAGGAATTATTATTCTGAAATAAAATTTAAAAAAAAAGATAATAAAAATAGAAAGTTGAACTGGCTTATTAATATTTTTTAAAATGTACTTAAAGGAGACAGTACAGTAGATTCTGAAAAAAACAATAAAAATGAGGAAATTGAGGAAGATAAAATTAACAGTCTTTGAAAAGCATAATGTAGAATAACTGAAATGCATAGAATGTACTCTGTAATGCCATTGTTTTTTCTTTCCTATGCCCTACTGGTACTCCTGTTATATTATCATAATGTGCATTCAAGTAAAATTATTTAAGATTTTAAGCTCTAAGAGAGGGCAAGTTGCACTTCCTGCTTAAAAACATGCCCTTTTAAAATATTTATATGATATCTGGAAGTTATGAAGATGAGCTTATCAATAGGTATTACCCAGATCCTTGTAGTAATAATAACAATATCTTGACCTTCTGTAAAATCCTTTGTCCATAGACCAGAGATGCAATCCTCAAATGTCTGGATCTTGTCATTGTGTGTACTTGAGGTTCATGTGAAATGTCAGTATGCTCAGCTGAACTTCCTGTCTGAATAAGTACAAGTCACAGAATAACCCAGTTTAAATAAGACATCTAAAATGCTTTTTTAGGTAACTGAAGTTTGCACAGTTTCAAGAGAAGCAAAAGTAGTCATTTATTGGCTTGCAGATACTTATACTTTAAAAGAAGAAACATGACTGGTAATAAAATATAGATCTTTTAAATTGATTTCAAATTTGGATGATACCTGTTTTTTGAGTATTGACAAAGAGATTCCAGAAGAGGTTATAAATTATGGGGGTTTTAAATGGCAGTAAATCAACTATCTTTTTTATGTGTTTGAGGAAGGATGAAGCTAGGTAGCCAGGCAGGCATATACTTGCAGAGTTTCCGCAATTATGAAAGCAGGATTCACTTGTAAGAACAACAGGAATGCAGTGGAAATATCTACTTAACTAGGTAATAATCTCACATGTCCTGTGTGTGGGGGTTTGGGTTTTTTTCTTTTTCTCTTTCTTTTTCTTCCTTTTTCTTTTTTTTTTTTTTTCTTCCTTGTGGATTAGCTCCCACAGGAAAGTAATACCTGGCTGAGGATAGCAGGTCACCTTGCTTAATCCTCGCTTTATTACCGTACAAGCCAAAAGAAGGGTGATTTGACTAATCCTCACTGGCTCTTAGATGAAGTTAGAGCATTCTGAATTGTAAGAGTTATGAAATGCCACCAGGAATCTTTCTGTTTAGCAAAGAAAATCTTTAAATTATAATTTCTATTTTTTTAAATTTTATTTTATTTAAATGAAACTTGGTTTCTTCTGAAATATATTCTCTATAGTTACACATAAAACTTGTTCTTTACTGTGGAATTAGAATACTGTATCACTTTGCTGACTTTGCTACCCCTGTAAGATACTTAAAATACTAATTAAAAGTGTTAAGAGAAAACAGGTCTCAAGTAACATGAAAGAGCACTAGGGCAGAAGCAGTGAGGAGGAAGGTTTAACATTGTCCAGCTGTAAATACAGAAGAGTAAACAGTGCCACAATTTAGACAGTGTATTCTTTACAGTCTTACATGATAATTTTCTGTAACTAATAAATTCTAATCTCTAGGAGTTACCAATCCACTATGACTATATGTATATCTTCCAATGGACTAAAACATCTGTATAATGACACAATTCCTTTAGGACAAAGGTCAGTACTGTTTACACTGTGCTCACTATTGCCCCCAAAAGTTCCAAACATACATACAAATCAAACAGCTGTGCTGACATCCGCTCAGAACTGGGGATGCAGAATCAATTGTTCTGGCATCCTCTCTGTGTCTGCCTGCGCGTGTGCACCTTATTTTAGTATCATAAAAAGGGAAACACACACCTATTGCTCTTTGGTCTTGTAGCCCATTCCTTATTACTTATTCCTATTGGTAATGATCTGTTCAACACTCTACCCTTGAGCTTTTATTATATGCCAAAACACTGGTTTTGGGCTCAGGGGTGCACACAAACGTAATATAATACCACTACTGCTTTATTGTCTACATAAATAATGGATTTCTTTTGAAGAGCTAGCAAAAATTTAGAGAAAAACTCTCCCTCCTTTTTGGTGTCAAAGCCAAATGATGCTACAACTTTTATACTACTAAAGTGAGCGTAACTATTTTCCAAGGGCCATTTACACATCTAGAGTAGAGAAATATGTGGACTGCTGTGGGAAACAGATACTTGCAACCGTTGAGAAAATTAAAGTTACCAATGCTAAAAGTGGTGTTCCAACTTATAAATGCTTTGTCATAAAATGTGTTTCTGATGACAGCTGTACAGCACAAGGAACTGATGTAAGAAGGAAAACAGACAACTGGTTCTATAATGACACTTATTTTCATAGACAGAAAAGCATATATTCTTAAGTGAAAATGAGCATTGTGTTGACCAAGACTACATCAACTGTTCGCAATGGTTTAGGAAAAACTTTTCCCAAGGATGCAAAATAAATCTGCTCTGTAAAAAAACCCTCATGTATAAAAAAATTTTCAAAAATACCACCATGTAAAAATTATCTTTACACTCTGCAACATAACTTTCTAAACCAAGAGATTCAGGTGTGACTTGTGACTTGTTTTGACAATTTTATATCACCACTGAAGGGTAAGTTGTGTTTGACAATAGGGAATAAAGGGATAAAACTGTTTAGGAGACCAAAAATAAATTAATTGTCAGCAAAAAGCCACATACGCTACTTCAATTTTTCTAGTTGTGTCTCTTTCTGCTAAAACCTCATTTGCACAATGACTCCTGGAACAAAATCTATCTAGTGTAAATAGCTGCCATAATGGTACTGCTTGTTTCTAGGATAAGCATTCATGCTTTCATAATGTAGTGCATGCATTTTAACCATCACAAGTCCATAGAGAAGATGGAAAGTTTCTAGAAATTATTCAAGTTTCCTAATTAATGTATATTCATGCCTTAGGTCTTATTTTTCTATATAAATATACAGGTATGTCATTCGATATAGATTATAGTACATATATAACTCATAACAGTAACGGTTAAGCACAGAAATCCAATCCTATTGATTAAAAAAAAATACATGTCTATAAGTAGGAAATTAATTTATAAACACAGTCTTTTCTAAAGGTAGTGTAGCTGTGGTAGCTGAAGGAGCCGGAGAGAATTTATTTTGTTGGCCTTGTGTACTTGAAGCACTTTACATCTGACTGAAGTGGTTTTAGGCCCAGCTGGAGATGAAACACCAGGCAGCCCCTGGCTCAACTCTTCCCTTCTCTTCCCCCCAACATGGGTGCAATGTGGAGGAGAACTGAAGTAACTGTTTTCTGCTGAGATAAGAACGTTTTAACTGAAAATAAAATAAAATACAATAACAGTGGCAAATAATAGTAATAATAAATAATAATAATGACAGTGATAATAATAATAATAAGGTTATGCACAGTGCAGTTGCTCACCACATATTGACAGGTGCCAGACGTCACCTGTCCCAGCTAAGCTTCCTCCCTGTCTGGGTTTTTTTGTGTACCTCCTCACTGGAAGAGCATGAGACAAGGAAGAAAAGTCTTCAGCACAAACACAGTTTAGCAAGAAACCAAAATATCAGTGTGTTATCAATACCATTCTCATCCTGATTCCAAACTACAGCACTGTAACAACTAACAAGAAGAAATTAACTCTAATTCTGATTCAGGCATTTTTTGTGGCTCAATTTGTGCAGTTTCTGTGTGTTCAACTTTCAAGTTATTTGGTATTCTTAAAGACCTCCTGTAATCCTTTCCTCAAGTTCAAGTCTTCTTAAAGACATATTCTAATATTTCTGGCTTTTGAAGAAATATTGAAAAGATGAATATGAAAAAATTAAGTGGCAATTAGAAAAGGGACTGACTTTTGCTAAAAAGATCTTTTAATTTTCAGGGCCCTAGTCACAATATTCACAGACAATGCATTCCTTGGTAGTGCTGTGCAGGTAAGATAAAAGCCCTTCATATCTGTGGAAGCAAATGTAACTTTTTTCATATGTGATAGGTAATATTTTTAAGGATGTTTTTCATGTCTCTGCTTCAGATGTTTCAGTAGGAACATTTAAAAGAATATTCAAGTAGACCAAATTATCCATATACTATTTAAAGTAAAATCAGTGTTGTAGAAAAAGTGCTTGGTTTTAAAATCTGATGTGCAAGCAGAAGTGGTCATTAAAATAAAGTTTGTGTGCCATTTTCATAACACTCTTAGTGTTTCTTCATAAAAGGACTTATGCATTATTTTATGAGGAAAAGTAACAAAAATGTTTACAAAATGCAGGTTAGGGTTTGCTATTATATACATAGAAGCATGGTGATTTACATCATAAAAATGGAACTGCACATAACTTGGTATTTGTGTACTGAGGAAACAGCCCCTCTACAAATGTACTATGCCTTCTGAGCATTAGAACATGAATGATTAATTAGATACAAACCAGAGCAACTTGACATTTAAAACAATTCCTGGTTGTCATTGTCACTTCCAATGAATGGAGTTCAAAAATAAACAAATTACTAGCTAGTTCAATAAATTAATGGAAATGTTTAATATGTCTTCTAAAAGTCCTTCTAATTGCTTTTGAGAATTTTCTTGTGTAGTTGAATACAATTTGAGGAAATCCTCATAATATTCCACAATTGCTTTCAATTCCCACCCTACTACAATGTAGATAAAAACCCCCTTCAAATAATGTCTGTCAGATTAATAAAGTGAGCTATTCAAAACTTTTAAAACTGTGCTTTTCATTTATGTCCATATTAAAAAGTCAAATAAATAATGGACAATTTTTAAAGAATTCACTTGGTTCCATTGGCTACACAGGGAAGATGGTCTTTAGCTATCTCAGGAGTGCTCTTTCATCAGACAATTAAAATTATCTGAGGTAGGCTGAAATCAAACATCAATCTTTTTTCTAGGGAAAGTGATAAGAAGAACAAGATAAGCTTTTAATAGTTTCCCAAAACTAAGATGCAGATTTCAGGGCAATTGACATGAGCAATTGCTGTCAAGTGTTTTGAAGATCTTGGGTCCATTTAAGAAAAATAGACCTAAATTAAATTCTTAACTTCAAGAGAAGCAGGAGAGATTTTCAAACCCCCCAAAATCGGAAAACCAATGGGAGATGTGGTTAGCTGTGTCACATAGACACTGAAAAAGGAAGACTGCTATGAAAAATAGTTTCTGAAATACAGCATGAAAGTTTTATTTTCCACCAAGTTCATTTCATAAAGCTTCCTTTGCTGCTATGTCTGGAGCAGGGATGTGGAGTCCCCATTTGTCTAACAGGTAATCATGCAGCAGTGTGGGCTGGGGGCTGACCTGCTGGGGAGCAGCTCTGAAGAGAAGGACCTGGGGGTCCTGGTGGACAACAAACTGTCCATGGGTCAGCCCTTGTAGCCAGGAAGGCCAATGGTACCCCAGGGCACATCAGAAAGAGCATTGCCAGCAGGTCAAGAGAGGTGATCCTGCCCCTCTACTCAGCCCTGGTGAGGCCACATGTGGAGTGCTCTGTCCAGTTTTGGGCTGCTCAGTACAAGAAAGACGAGGAGTTACTGGAGCAGATCCAATGGAAGGCTATGAAGGTGATTAAGGGACTGGAGCATCTCTCTTATGAGAAAAGGCTGACAGAGCTGTGCCCATTCAGCCTCGATAAGAGATGACTGAGAGACCTCATGAATGTCTATCAGTATTTGAAGGGAGAGTGTCAAGAGGATGGTCCAGGCTCTGCTTGGTGGTGCCCAGCAAAAGGACAAGAGGCAGAAATTGATGCACAGGAAGTTCCACCTGAACATGAAGAAAAAATTCTTTACTATGTAGGTGACCACACATTGGAATAGACCGTCCAGAGAAGCTGCGGTGTCTCCCTCACTGGAGATATCCCTGGACATAACTCTGTGCCGTGTGTGCTGGTTGGACTGGATGACCCACTGTGGAGCCTTCCACCCTGATCCATTCTGTGGTTCTCTGAATTGAACCTGCATGAGAGTTTTTGGCACTGAGAGAACAGAGAGTATCTGTGGGAGTGCCTGTACCATGTGTGTGTGACCACACCAGATATATAAAGACCAATGAGAAGATGTGGATACTTGCAGAGACCTCCAGAGGGAGATTCTGCCTGCAAATTTCTGTAGCAGAAATGAAGCAGATGGCACCTCTTCCCTGAGACCTCTGTGACATTTTACCTAATTCCATCGACAGTGTACAAAATGCTTTTAAGCAGCTCTGACTAGATACTTAAAATTTAGGCATCGCCACTTCCTTGATTCAAATGTTAACCATTTCTCACACAGAAAGCAAAGTTGTCATACCTTTACCCCTCTCTTTGAGGCACTGTAGAGACAACCACGTAAAAAGAAAATATTTGAATGAATCATCTGCTCAGAAACTAATTACAATTTTTTGTCTCAATTTTTATACTACAAAGGCCAAGTCATAATTATTTGGGTCACACTGCTGTGGACATTTATTTACGTCTGTCACAATGGATGTCTTGTGTTAATTTTATAAATTTTGTGTGGGTATATGTTTGTAGGCTTATGTGCCCTGCTTTGAAAAGGCAAACAGGAATTTCACTTTTCCAGTACAAACCTAACAGATCTGCCAGTGATTAAGTGGCTCTGGAACGTAGAAGCATACAAGAATTTGATAAAAACATGTGTAACATAAAAAGTGGCAGTGTATGAACTAAAACCCAATTCTGACTTGTGAGATTCTTTGTTCAGACATGAAGATAGAAGTAAAGTCTTCATTTTTCTCATAACAGATTGTGTTTCATCTTCTGGTTAAGTTAGTGTCAAAGAAGTCCAATAAATTTTATGATGCTCTAATTAGCACTCTCACAAGCTGTTAACATTTGTACTTGCAGTCAAGTGGCATTCAGAGAAGTGTGAAATTTTTCTGCCTTTGAAAATATTTAGGAAATCAGTTCTCCTGAAATGGAGAGATCCACTTTAAAAGCCTGTACATACATCAATGGAAACTGGAACTGATTCTCAGCATGGCACTTTAGATGTTTACTGTTGAGTGATTTAATGAATAATACTCCCTAAAAGTGTAACTTCTCCTGTACAGCTACTTCTTATGTAAACTGTTAGTTTATTTGCATTAATGTTTGCAATCTTTAAAATTATAATGTCAATCACATGCTCGTCAGTTGCAATGACAATTATAAATGAACATAGCTTCATTTCCTAGGGGTTCATGTCTCTCAGTTGATTGATCTTTAAGTCCAGTGATGATAACATCTTTGATATTATCATCAAACTATTTCTGCCTGTATTTAAAAGTCTTCTCACGGAGAATTTTGGAAGACAAGATGCCGTATTTGATTTTTAACACTATATTCTAGAAAAAGGATCAAGAATTATTGGGAGCAAACGTAAAAATTTTCAAACTTGATATCTCCTTTACCCAGTTTGTGGTTTGTAGAGGATGCTTGATGGGAGCTCTAGTCTTGATTGAAATTGGACAGCAAGTTAAAAGTTGCCAGAGGGATACACAGACATACAAAAAGCCTGTGTGATTACATGCACTGTTACCTGCAGAAATAAATGAAAAAAGAACCACAAATGATTCCTTTCAGTATTGTTCAAAGTGATGTGAGAATAACTGGGAACAATCTATTCTGAAGAGAGGAACTTAGGTTGCTAAAAGAGAACACATGCACACACAAACATTCTTTAGATTTATTTAGAGGAGGAAAACTTTGGAGGTCAGACCAATGAAATAACACAGATAACAGCAGCACCTAAACTATTCCAAACATTTTTTCCCCTCCAACCTAAGAAGGCTACTAAATTCCACTTCTATTTTAGGTTTCCTGTCTTATCTAAGCCCCTGACAATAGGAACCATATAAAATCACTTTTGACCACAGTTGCATTCTAGAAAAAGAAGGGATGAGTAATGGGGCAGGTTCTCCATCTATCAGCTTCTGAACTCCTCTCTTTACTCCATACTGTAGCCATTCATTAGGGATCCCTCACTGGGACTGCTAACCACTAAGATCAAAAGCACCTAAACAGGCCAATCATTACCTTCAGTACTTTAAGTTGAATCACTGCCTAGGCTCCATGAGGTAGCTCTAAGGTTAAAAGAATAGAATTGGGACTGTTCAGCCTGGAGAAGACTTTGGGGTGACCTTCTTGTAGCCTTCCAGTATACGGAAGGCTACAAAAAAAATGGAACAAGACTTTTTACAAGAGCATGTGGGGACAGGACAAGGGGGAACGACTTTGAACTGAAAGAGTGAAGTTTTTGATTAGATGTTAGAAAGAAATTCTTTACTGAGAGGATGGTGGGGCACTGGGACAGGTTGGACAGAGAAGCTCTGGATGCCCTATCCCTGGGATTGTTTCAAGGCCAGGTTGGATGTGGCTATGAGCAAACAGGTCTAGTGGAAGGTGTCCCTGCCCATGGCAGGGGGATTGGAACAAGATGGTTCTTGGGTTCCAACCCACGACAGTCTGTGATTCTATGGTTTTATGATCTGCTTTGAATGTAACGGAGATTTAAACACCTGTTACATATGTTGACAGCTACATTGTAGAATATTATATGTATTTATCATAATAAATGCCACCATTGGGATTTGATTCAGTTCCCTAGAACACAGGAGAAAAATCCTAATGATATTTGAGTTGCACAAGGCTATCTAGGACATCTCCATTAAGCTGCCTGATGAAGGCATATTTTTTACTCTGTGGAAATGCAGATGAAGCAGTGGAAGCCTTTAACATATGATACTGCAATTCTGTTTCCATAAAAAAATTCCCGCCTCAGGTTCTTGAGTACATCTGCCACTGTGCAAATCCAGACATGAGTCTGGACTCCTTGCGTAGATCTAAAGTCCAGCCCTTGACTCTGTTGTCTCAGAGCTCTAACTGTAACACTTCTGAATGTTACCTTACACAGACTGAGGCTGTGACTTTTGAAGATGACAAAGTTTGTTGTGGGCATCCATTAGTCCAGGATGAAAAGATTGGAGACTCATCTGTGAAACATCGTTCTCTTCTCCCTCCAATGTGTGATTTGAACCAAGAACTTCAGATTACTTCTCTCTCCTGCACAAGCCTTCACAACGGTCATAATTAGTTACTAGGTAGATAGGTAGTTTTGTGCAATGAGACTTTTTAAAGTCTTTTTTCCATGCGTATTTCATCTTGAACCAGAAAGTAAAAATTAAGCACAGAAAAGGCTTGAATTAAACTATTTTGGTACACTGCTGATCAGCCTTTCTCCTAAACTGTCTCAGGCTTTTTCTTATTTTGCTTTTATACAGAAAATTATTATCTCATTTTAGATATTGAAATCCAGTTGAGACTTTGAATCAGATCCATCTTTCCAAATAGATATATTCACAGTACGGGCATTTGCATATAAACTATTTTTTTAAAAGCTATCCTTATAGTCAATAATAAATAAATGGCTGTATGACAGCATGAATAATTTTATTCTAAAACAAAGATTTCATATCAATCTGATGAAGTGTCTTTCTCTCTTCTTTTTTTGGCAATATCAGTTGCAGCCATCAAAAGTAGGTGAGATATATCTCACTGTCTGGAAGTCCTAGAAGGCAGATCTTCTTTTCAAGTTCATGACGGCTTAGACTTAATCCTTGCTCTGTATTCTCAGCAGTTTCCTGAGCCAGAAGCAGTTCCTGAGCACTTTCCAGAAGTTGATTTAAGCAATTCAAAGTGTCTAAAAATGTGTGTAACATGCACCTCATAATTTCTTTTGTAAGGAAACCTGAACATCAGATCACTTTTTGCCTCTTCTAGGTACTTGTTCTAGATGATCTTGTATTAAATACCCTAGACTGAATTTTCTTTATATTTATCTTTTAAGAAAAATTTGTAGTGTCATGGCCACAGTGCAAATGGAACAATTTGTCATGTGTGGCTCTGGGATTGCTCTTAGCAGTGACACAGCTGCCCAGCTCTTCAAGGTTGATTGAAAGTACATTGACATCAAAAATGTCACAGTTCAGCTTCAGAGAACCAGTGATTCATGTAATTGTAACTGAAACCTCCAGTAGTGAAATAGTGACAGAAAATTCTGCAGAAATACAGTATGCTTCAAGAAAATGATGTGATTATTTTCAAATTTAGGGTGATGGGTAATGAAGAGGCAGCTGAACACATTCTTAAGGTGCATTTTGTTAAATACACTGTTTCTACCATTTTGCACTTTAGTTGTAGTTTACAACAGAGAACTTAAAATTTCCTATTTCCTTGACACATGGTCCTTCTGACTCAGATGTAACCACATTTTCAGGCAGTAGGGGAAGCCAGCACAACTGCTGCTCCTCTTTGTCTTTGTAGACAGAAAGTAGAGGTTTGGGATTTGTTTCTTGTTTCCTAAGTCTCAATATTTGTAAGAATGTGTGCTTTACTATTGCTATTTTAATGTAACAGTGTTTAGCTTCTGATGTAATAGTTTGATAGGATGAACCTCAGGTACTAAAGAGTGTTAACATCATTTAATTAGGGATCTAACTATGTTTGTAAATTAAATCAGTTTGGCATTGATTTTAGCCCCCCATAAAGGTTATTTGGAGGGGAGGTTCTTTTCACACTTTTACAAAAAAGAGAAGTCAGTATGACTTTAAATACAATTCTCATCTGTTAAATAGTCAGAAAGATTTTTTAATTAACAGTTACAGTAGGAATGTAGATTCTGTGACAGTAATTAAATAAAAATAGTAGCAGAGCCACGTCACCATGAAAAAGGGAAAAAAAAACCCAGTAAAGGACGGATAGCAAAATCAAAACAAGCTGACATCTTTGAGTAACTCCTCCACGTGGACTAGAGACAGGGCAATGAATCAACGCATCATTGTCATCTTGGTGGCGGAAGACCTCCCAAAATGAGTGATTGAGAAAAGCAAACAATATTGACAGAGGTGATGACAATGGAATTCATAGCTTTTGGGCTGAAAGCAGCTTAGCTTAAAGATTTTCAGAGGCATAAGGGGTGCATGGGCCCAGAAATAAACCATAAAATTCTGAGGCATTCCACATATCTTTTTAATAGAGATATGTTAATTATATCTTGATAACAGAGAAGCTACTTTATTGTACGCATACACTTTTCTCTTTTCCACAGTTTCAGCCAAAGACTGGAAGTCAGTGCACCCTCCAGTCCACACCTCATGCTTCTACTTCTCAGTGGCAGGAAGGAAAAACTTATTTAATTTGCTTACTGTAATAGCAGCAACAGACGGTAACACTTACTGATGTAGAATGAGGACAAGAAAACAGGATTAGTTCTGAGATCTGATATCTTTCAGCTCCCCAGGCCTGGAATGAATTCTAAGAGCCATGGCAAGTAATGAGATACCAGAACTTAAACCTACATTATCCTGATTTTTCAGATATTTTCCTCTCAGCACTTTGCTCTGCTTAAGGACCCCTGAAGCAGAGATTATTCCCATATACACCAACAAAAAGCTTGGGGTCATAGTTTTGAAACTCTGCATATCAGTTCCTAACTCAGACTTAAAACTTCCACTAGTTCCTCACACTTACAGCATAATGGTGTTTTTTTCTTGCTACTACAATGCAAGCAGAATATGTGCTTCTGAACCAAGCCATGAGCAACAGCTTTTGAGGGCAAGGCTATAACATGAACCATGCAAAAATCCTATAGAGACTGTTCCTGTTGTATGCAACCTGCAAGTGCTCAGACCTCCAGTTAAAACATTCTCCAAATGCCAGTAGATTTTTCCTGAGGCTGGAAAAGCACATACTTTTTGTCAATTCACATTAGCAGTGACTTCGTCATGGAAGAACCTGGAAGAGGACTTTTAACTCCCAGTGAAATGACAGCTGAAGACATATAAATAGTTACAAACCTGGAGGATAAGAAAAATGCAAATTTACCATTGCTTTTGATTGGTGCAAGTCTACCAAAGTAAGAGGAACGCTGGCTTCTTCATGTGTGAAATAAATTTGTTTCAAGTATTTCATACCCTGATCAATGCAATTACTTGATTGAACTCGAGTAAAAAGAAAACCAAGTCTGCTGAAGAAGACATTAGGTATTTATACTTCACCAATTCAAAAAGGAATCTTAATGGAAATTTGGGGATGTTGCAAAGAACAGTTGCCTGATTACAAAACCTGCTAGACATACAGTGTTCTCAGGACACTTTAGAGTATGATAAAAGTTGATGGAAAATTCACAGCATATTGAATCATCTGTAAAAAAACACTAATAAGATTATTGTTTTCATTTTACTTTTCAGTGTAGGTGTTAACTTCAATGAGTGAAAGATGTCTGGCCCTCATTTATGTGAAGTATTTTTATGAGTTAAATGACATATCAAATTATTTAATAATTATTTAATGCCTTGCAACACAAATAAACAACTTGGAAAGAACAGAAATTAAACTACTTGAATGACTGTAAAAGTCACATGGTTTATTATTAATAATTTCTGTGGAAAGAGCCTAAAAATGATATATGATAAAATTTTTCAAAATCTTCATGTTTATTTACATATCTCTTCTGTTCTAAGTTTTGTTGCCATCATTGGATTGCATCTGTGTGTGCAATTACATTTGTTCATACAGCTGGCAGATGGTATGCAACAAGAAACTCATAATACCAAAAGGATGGGAAGAAGACTGATTTTTTGAATTATTATGTATTTATTATGTATTGCGTCTTCCTGCCTTTCATTTCCAACAAGATTATGAGGCTGTTTTTATGCATAACATTACTTGCAAAGCTGGAGAATCAGTGTTTCGTCTTTGAGGGCTTTCTGACCACATTTATGAAGAAACCTTTTATTTGTGGTGAATTTACAGTTTCCTAGGCCAAACTGAAGCTAGTTTACATCACAGCTTCGTTACTGTCAGATAGTCTTGCAGACTGAGGTTTCTCTAACTTGTACAGCAGACATGATCTGGGGTCTTTTGTTCTATACATCACTTTTAAATAAAAGGCTTTTTGAACCACTGCACTTTATCTTTTAACTCTAAGGTTAAAAGATTACATTAGGTATAGACTAAGTAGAATCAGACTAGGGGAGATATTATTTCCTAAAAAAGTACCCAAATTACTCCTCTAGAAATTGTGGGACATATAAAAAATATACTTCATTGTTTATCCTTTGATGTGAGGTGTTATCATCCCTCCCATGAGGTACCAAGAGGCAAGAGGAACAGAATCAATCAGAAAATGCGTATTTGTCACCAAATGGAGAACTGCCTCAGGCAACAGCATGAAGGAATAAGCAGCACAAGCCAAAATAGGAACTAGAAGTATTAAGTAGATTTAGAATTAGAAATATTAAGTAAAAAAAGGGGGCTTGATAACAGATGGATCTCTCTGGGAATGCAACCCTGTGAGATAAGAACTAGAGTGAACATGTGGAAAGATAAGAGACATTTCAGCTTCTAGTTCTGTTGCAGGGCATACACAGGGCTTTGCAGCATAAACTTCATAAACTTGTCCACTGTGACACTTGCTTATGGGAGTTCTAGTTTTCTCCTTACTCTCAGCTTATTTTCAGACAGGTATCTTCTCTATACTACTTCTTCTCCTCCTTGACCACCTTTTTTGTTGGGGTGTTACTTGCAAGATTCAATAAGTCAACATATATCTACTTTTCTGTATTCATTGCTGACCACATGGCACATTTCCATCCTCATTTCATTAGATGGATCCAAATCTTACAATCATATGATGGTAGTAAACCATAAACATCTAGCAAGCAAAACATGAGTTCTTTGCTGCATGGGTTGGGTATTTTGGTGACAGCCAGCTCAAATAAGATTTCTCAGCCTTAGTCTGCACTGCTTCAGTCTCCCAGGCCTCTGTCCTTGAAGACATGGTTCAAGGAATTCTCATGGTTCTAGAAATGCCATTAAGCCCTTGTGTAGCTTTAGAACTAAACTACCATTAAAGCTGCCTAAAACTCTTCCTCTGTGCAGTTCCAGCAAAGGAGATTAAACTCTGTGTCGGTTCTGCAATGAGTACCATGGCAATGCAAATTCACTTAAGCTGCTCTCCACAAACCATGTACTCCACAGGAACCATGAAATATCAGTGTGACATATATTATAAAAAAAGAAGTGTTTTTAAAACTTCTAAACTGGCAGAGATATGTAAATCTCCATCTCGTATTGTAAGATATTAACTTATAATACTTTATTATTCCCAAGGCTCATCGATTACAAGTGGAATTTTACACAGCCATACTGATATTAGTCACAAACATGACTTTCATTAATATTTTTTCTCCAGTTAATTATGCACTGAAATTGTATGAAATTGTAAATGCTTGAGACAAGGTCAATCTAATTTCTTAGTGATGTAGAAAATAGTAATTTCTCATAAGGTTTCCTGTGTTTGAGATCTCAGAGTTTGATCATTTAGCTAATTATGCCACTAATTTGCATGCAACAGTTCCTTGTCCAGGCCTGTCTGTTGTTAGATTTTTTTAATTGATACTTCCTGTACAACATTTAAAACTACTGAAGCACTATCAAATTTTGGTAACACGTGACAGGGAAAAAATACATTTCTGTATGAACTAATTTCACTTCTGTGAGCTCACATTAATACTGTCTTTTTCTTCCATGTCCATAGATATTACAATAGGCTATTTCTAGTATTAAGTACCACTGAAAGCACTCAGCTGTGATCTTTTTTTGCCAGTGCACATTCTTAATTATTCTTAATTATTCTTAATTATTCTTAATTATTCTTTCATTAAATATGGGGTGATGAGAGGGGAAAGGAAAAGATGTAGGTTAAATATTTGTAATTTTAAAAAAAAAAGCCCACACGACTTTTTTTTTTTTTTTTTTTTTTTTTTTTTTTTGAGGGTGAGGGATTAACTGTATTCATTACTCACTTTCAGCAGGAAAAAAGTGATTCTTTTGTCTGGTAGTTTTGATTTCATATTGACCCTCTTTTCTTGGGATGAAGACAGCCCCAATCTTGTTCTACTGTTGAATTTCCCTCTAAAAGAAAGCAGGATGATCTTCAATAAAATGCTAGCAAGAATAGGAGACAGAAAATGGATTTTTTTTTTAATTTGAACCTTACCGATGGATATTACTGACACAGCATAAGGTCTTAGCAGCCATTCTGAGGCTCAAAAACTTCTTCCAGTGGCAATCTATTCAAATCATTGCTTTGTGTTTGCTCTTCTAGTCATACATTCCCGTCAGTAATAGAAGAAATGGAATTGATTTGGCAGTCTTAGCCAGGCTGTTAGGTAGGAATAAGAAAGAAAAAGACTAGGAAAGGAGAAGAATAAGCTCAGAGGAGAATGATGCCCTGGTAAGGGGAAAACAGCAGAGCACTGAGCATCATATCATCAATAAAATTTAGGATTTAGCCAAAGCTATTTTCCACCCTCTAGAAAAACATTGTATAATAAGACCTAGAAGAGTGAGTAGAGAGCTAATTCTTTTTAAAGTAGTCTTTTAAAGATACAAAATTTAGTCTCATTGCCATTCAGAGAACAAACTTCAAATCCCAAAACTCACTAGGAAAAAAAGGGAGTTTAACCCTGATTATGGGCCACTTCACACATCTGATGCCTCTCTCCCATGGGAAATGGTGGTGTCCCTCCTGAAGCAGCCTAAATGTCAGGAGTGGAGACAGAGTGGTCTGTGAGATCAGACTTCTGATGAGCTGTGAGGGAACCTGAAGCTCCTGGTTCCTTCCCAGTGAAGCAGGCAGGCAGCCAAATGGAGATAAACTTAGCAGCACCGCTCTCCCTTCAGTCTCTTGGACAGGCTGCTTGAGAAGGGTGAATAAGATGAGGCAAGCTGGGTAAGATCTGATGCATATGTTTGATGTGAGCACAGTTGGAAGATGATCAAAATTAAACAATCTCTGGTTTTGATTTTGAAGGAAACAACAAGAACAACAACAAAAAAAGGTAGATATTTCATTGTTAATTTCAACAGTGGGGATGAAGCTGCCTAATATAAGAATAAATGCTAAACCTGGAGCCTGAGATACTGCAGCACAGAAGCAGAAGTGTCCCAGATCTCAGTTCCTAACATTGCCTTGTTCTTCAGAAGATTAACAAAAATGGGCATATCTAGGCTTTCATACCAAATGTATTTACTATTAATTGTTATTAATTATTCTTATTTTTCAAACTTCCAGTAGGTGTAGAAGAACATAATATTCCAGAATTTTAATTGTTCATTCCATCACAGAGGAATAATGACTGAAATAAATGACACTGAGATGACAGTAGAAAGTCAGACATTCCTAAAAATATTCTCCAAGTAACTAGCTGTTTAGCAATTATGATAAGAATTATCATGTGGTGATGCACATGGGCATTGGACAACTGGGACAAAATCTTTCTTAAGGAATGAAACACTCTTTCTGGGAGAAAGACTCAGCACAACCTGGGCTTGAAAGATAATTGACAGAATTGCTCCTAAGAAGGCTGGAGAGGAAGGATGATGCTGATTATTCAGAGCTCTGAAATTTTAATCCTACATACCTCATGCAGGGGATGCTCTAGCTGATGAGATTCACTCCTCTATCTTTAAACAAATTATCTTTAAAAGTTCATCTTTACACTTACTGCATATAAATGAGAAGCCTATACATCCTTGATTCCTGCTATAGTCAAGAGAAAAATATGTTATATCCAAAAAGGCGGTTAATATCTTTGCTAAGATAACAGCTCCTGGAGATGCCTTTCATCTGCACTGCCTGCAGAAGAGACCTGGAGCAGTGGCGTTCCTGCCACAGGTGGCTTGATTAAATGACCAGCCTCACCTGGCATGAGCATGTTTCTGCAAATATGGGTGTGTAATGTGTACGAGCTTGATCTGGCTGAAACAAAAATAACCTCACTCACCTCCCAGCCCTCCCTCCATGCATATTTGCCACCCTGTTATGAGGCTTCTCCATACATACATTAAGAAGTTACTCCATATGTAGGTAACCTGCTTCTGGGGCAGGCAACTAATATTTCCCGATATGTTTCAATCATAATGAGTTGGCTTAGTCAAAGCAGCCTTCAAGAGCTCTCAGTCATCTTCTTTTGTTCCACATATGAACGAGTGATGAGGAGATATCCGAGGAGGAATCAGTGTCCGGATCAGCAGTCAACTCCTCACATCTTAGAAGTTTAATCCCTGTGGTATAGGAGCAGTGCAGCGAGTTCAGCTGGCTGCCAGCTTAGTTCAGCTTTGAAGATCTGTAGAGATTCTTCCTTTCCTATTTGCAGGTGAGTGAGTATGATTTTTTCATACTGATCATTTATATTTTTGAAAATGTATAATGTAAAATTTTGATTCATTCCCTATGTTTGATAGTTTTGAATAAAGGGAACCAAAGCAGAACTGAATCTCTGCTGAATCTCTGTCTGGAATTTTTTTTTTTTTTTTTTTTTAGCTAAGTTTGTGGTGCAAACAATGGAAAACAGTAAAGATATAGATAAGTTTTGTACTTGATCAGGCAGAAATCTGTACTTTTTAAGCGTGCTTCTGTTCTACACCAGGGAAGGAGGTGGGATGAGAGAGGCGATGCAGGGTAATTTCTGGATCTCAATAAGAAAGGGCCCAAAAAGAAATAGCTTAATTAAAGAGTTGTTTTATTTAGAAAGAATAAAAAGAGGAATACAGATAACAACTAAATTTTATGTCCCTTAAGATTCTAGGCACCCTGTACTCATGCAGCATCAGAAGGATCCCAGGTGGATTTTCCCACAGCATGTTGTGCAGTGTCCTTCTGTGGCAGAAGCTCCTCATTTCTGGTTCTTTGAACTATTATATAATTTTCTTACAGGAAGACAACTCTGATCATTAAAGACAGTTGCATAAGAACTTGATTCACTTTTAGATAAACAGAAGAGGCAGAACTGCAGGTGCCAAGAGGAAGCTGCCTGCAGCCTCCTCAGTTGCAATGTGTTGGCTCCTGTGTCCAAGGGATTTGTGCAGTGCAGCAAGTCCTGAGGGTCATGCTGAACATGCAGCACAGTGTAGCCCTGCACAGACCCAGCCCTGCTGAGGTTAATTGTTGTGTGGATCACTCGCACCTTGATATTCACTGCTGTCCTTCTCAGGAACACTATATTTCACCCCTTGGTCCACCTACACTTCACCATTCTCCAAGACATTTTAAAGCATAGGTTATATTAGTAAACTGTTTTTCTAAGAGAAAGTTTATTGACAGGTTGGACTGTTATGTCTGTTATAAAATCCCTGTATGTGAGGCAGAGCCTGGCATGGGGAGCTCCATGAGTTTCTCATACAGTGGCTACTCATGATGACTTATTAGCTTCTCAAGCCTTAAGAGGGCTCAATAAAGCAGACCTAACCTGCTCAAAACCATTAAGTTTTCTTCAAGTACAATATCTTCTCCAAGGTCCCCAATATAGATTCTAACTTTATGTAGACAGAGTCATCGAGTCTTAATTTTCTACAAAAGAATTTCATGGTAAAGTAAGTATGATCAGAAAAATCCCGTCTCACATAACCTCTGTGGTCATGAAAGCCTTGAAATTCAGCAGAACCAATGTGAGCTACAGCAAGATAGGATGAACAACATGGTGTCAATGATCCATAACCACTATATATCACCAAAATGTAACATTTATTCTACTGTTTTAGTGATAGGGGAAAAGCTACGGAACACGGATCTTCAACTATATGTATCAGCTGGCTGATCTCTTCAGTCTTTCAGGAGTGCATAAAATCCTGGGTAGCTATGGCAACTTCAAAACTGCCTAGGTCAGGATTGAGGAGTGGGAGTCTAAATGTCTTCAGCACTTGCAGAAGATGGAAGTGTCAGCAGAATGAAGTTTAAAACCCACATTATTATTAATGGATATAGTAGAAAATATAAAAAAATGCTTTGGAAACAAAAATATGGAATTTGATGTGAATAATTCAGTCTAAAAGTTTTATGAGCATGAATGCTCTGAAAAGCCACCACTTTTTTCAGTCTATACACTTACTTTATTTTCTGTTTTGCAATCTCTTCCCTGTTCTTGGAAGTGCTGTGCCATAAGGAGCACAATCAGCTTGTTGGAGCTCCTAGAATGAATATTTTTCTATTCATCAGGAGTTTTCTCTGTTCTACATAATCTTTGAGAGATAAAAGAGGGTAGTTCCTTAATGACATTGATCTCATCAGCCTTAGATGCATCCTCACTGGTCCTATGAACTTGTTCTTAATTTCAGTTTAAGTTACCAGTTCCTAACTTGATCCTCCTCCATCATGAGTAGTATTTTTGACCCCTGAACTTTGCTAATTGTCATGAATGTCCAGGAGGTGAGGGAAGAGAGAGATGAAATGTCTGTCAGTGTTTTCCATCATTTGTCACTGCTTAACTTGACTCACTCAGGAACAACAACCATCAGCATTTTCCTTGATCATTTCACTGCTGCTGTAACTACAGGGAACATTCAGGTTGCACTTGGTATCCGACTCAACCTTTGACTGCATCTAAACTGTCTCTTAATTTCTTCCTTGCATGTCCAGGTGTTTCTCCTGGATAGCCCCTCCTCACTTTCACTTTCCAAATACTTAATTGAATTTGTGCTTAATCTATTCTCTACTCTACTTTTTGCAACCAAAACAAAACCATTCTTGTTCTATCAGGAGGCTGCCCCTGAAGAGCACCTTGCTCACCTGGGCTCCCTCAGAGCCAGCTTCCATGGGATCCTGTCTATCAGATCCCTGATAAAAAAGGAAAAGCTGTTTTCCTGCAGTTCAAATCCTATAACTTGCCTTCTTTAAGGATCTGGAACCTCCATCTACCAGTCACTGCAATCAAACCTGTCATTGACTATCACAGTCCAACCAGTTCTTTACCTGCAAGTTAGAGCTCCAGCCAAGCACATCCCCTGGGCTCAGAAGTGATTGCCTACTATGACATGTTCCTTACCACCATCCTTCTAAAAATCTTGAGCAGTTCTTTTCTCATTCCATATCAGATTCCCATGTATTTAAACTATTCTTTTTTGGAGAAAACACCCCCATCTTCTTGACTTTCCTGCCTGTCTTTTCCTAAGATTCTGCATCCATGGAAACACTCTGGCCATACAAACTATCTCACCTCATCTGTATAATCTCACTGGTGTCAGGTCTGTGACTGCACATGAAGACACAGTTCCTTCCATGTGTTTTCCAGGATGCATTCATTTTTATACAGGTGTTATGATCCAATTATTAAGGTTCTTTAGAAATACCTCTGCCCGAATTAAGGTGCAAACGAGGCCATATGCCAGTCAATAGCATGGGTTTTATTTGATAGTAAATATGAGAGAGAGGGAGAGAAAAGAGAGAAAGGGATAAGTAGGAAAAGAGGTGGGTGGGACAGAAAGAGAGTGACAGAGACAGAATAAAAGAATATCACCATCCGTGGATCCCAACGATGCAGCGTTGATCCTCTCCAGCTTCTCTTCTTGGTGGTGATGGTCCCCCCGGAAAGCACAGAATCCCGTGGGTTAATATACACTCAGGCCAGGTGGCAATGTCCAGGCATGTCCTCCCAAGGGCGGGGACAGTCTCTTGCAGCAAACTCTGCTTGCATCACGCACAGTCCTGTGCAAGGCCGAGCACTTTGGGGGGTCTGTGATGGATTATGACACCCCCTCAGCTGCCTCTCACAGGAATATCCCATGGATGTGCCCTGTGGGGTTGGGGGTTCCACAACTGGGCCAGTTTGTGTAACAGAGGATGGGTGTTTATTGCCTCTCAGCAGAGGTTACCCCACGCACCCAAAACCTCCTCCTCCCCCTTGGTTGGGGGAGAAGTCTGTGTAGACCCAGCTTTTGTGAGCTGTTCTCTCCCCCACCCCAAACTCATCTGGGGATGCTTCTCAGTGCAGCTGGTGGCTTTAGCCTTTGGGGATGCATAACTTTCCTTCAGCCTGAGATGACTGAACAATAGGTTTCCCTTTATCTAATCTCAGCAATTTGACTTTCAGTCCAAAGTCCCAGTCAGCTATCTTCACCAAGGCTTCTTTGGCTGTAGTTTCTTTATAGAGTTTTTGGTACAATGAGCAAAACGTTATATCAATATTTGAGGCACGAACTATTTCAGTCTCTGACAACAGGCTGCTTAAATGGATATTCCACTTCCTCACTTTCTCTAGGAAACTGTGAGATCCACCTTTGCCATGCACTGTGTTTCTCCTTTACTTCACCTTTCTCTATTTTTCTTTGAGCTTTGGTCTTCATTCCCTGCAAATCCTAATCTAAGGCTTTCCTGAAGCCTGGAAAAGCTTGCTTGCAAAGGAGCTCCTGGCGCACTTTGTCATCTAAGTCACGTCTCTTACTGGCACTTGGTCTCTGGATCATGGTAACTAAAGCTTTCTGGTGGAAGAAGCCCTGTGGAAGGTGTTTATCTGCAGTGTGACTCTGCTCCTGCCCTAGTCCATCTGCTTGACTAGGAGCAGGATGGGGAAGAACCGTAGCTGAATTCCTGATCCTTTCAACCTAGCTGCCAGAGTCATACTGGACCTGCTCAATGGTCCCTAAAAGTGCAGAGTTCTTGGTGCATCCACAGAGTAACAACCAGATGTTGGAAGGTGCTGGTTGGAGCAGCCACTGCCCTCTCTCCATGATACCCTTGGTTGCAGACAAACGGCTAAGAGAATAGTACAAATTGCATCACAGTAATAAAAAAACCTGCAGAAATAGGTGTCTTCAGAGTTTAGTTTAAATTTCTATTTTTGTTTGAAGATTGTCAAATTGATGATTGCCAAATGGTATGAAAACAGTAACAATTAAAATGCAAGCAAGCAGAAAATCGCTGAAAACTATAATTCCACAACCAGAACAAAAGACATTCATTTATGCAGAAAAATTTGTAGAATTGGGACCACTGCTGTGCAAATAATATTTTGTTTTATTGACAAAATTAATAAAATGTGCACATTTAAAATTCAAGCTGGTTATAAGTATATTTTGTTCCTTGTCCAAACAGCTTTTCCCACTAGGAATCCCTCCTCTACAAAACAAATCAAATCAAAACAAATGAAAAATGAACAAAATCCAACAGTACTGAGGAAAAAAAAATTCTTGTTATTTTTGTTCAACTCTACAAAAGAATTTTATGGATTTAAAATAACTTCATCCAAACCAGCAGGTTTCAAATGGAAGTTGTAGTAACAAAATGCTTTAGCTCTTTACAGTGCTTTTCTCTTAATTTTACTTTATCAAAACTATGCTTTAGTTTTGTATGCATTGGTGAAGCATTTTATTAAATCTCAAAATTTTGTTACTGGAAAAAAAGATTTATTGAAAACTGGCTTAACTTTCCTCATGACGATGATGACATACAGCTTATATCACTGACAGTCATTAAAAGACCCATACCCAAGAAACCGAGTATTAAATCTGGATATTTGAATTTTAACTGGAATGTGTTGATGGCAACTTGAGACAATGGTCAGTGCTTACTTTTTAGAATGGTTTTGGACTGAAATATGTTGTATAATTCTGGATTTCAGAGTCTCTCAAGAAATGATACAGAACCTAACCAACCCAAAGGGATGGATTTGCAGAGCCTGACATACAAATGAAGTATTAGGAAGAAAGAGCCAAGCTGGAAATAGATCTGGGCTGTTCATTGGTCATACCATGGTTCTCATCAACAATGAGGGTGGTGAAACACTGGCACAAGTCTCCCAGAGAAGTTATGGATGCCTCATCCCTGGAAACATTCAAAGTCAAGTTGGATAAGGCTCTGAGCAAACTGTTGAAGATGTCCCTGCTCATTGCTGGGGGTTAGACAAGGTGTCTAACCTTGTCCCTTCCAACCCAAATGGTTCTATGATTCTGTTTATGGGTTTCGGTGTAGAAGTGAAGAGAGGGTGTTGATGCATCTGTTCTTCTGTTTAGTCTGGATCCTGTCAAACAGGTTTTATGCACAATAAAAAATCCTAGATGGACTACTGCCATTGGCAACGCAAATAAAATCTGTGATCCAATATTCCAGTTAAAAGTAGTTACAAAATTAGTATAACCTGAAAAGCTATTTTTCTTTCTGGCTAGATTTCTTTACAAACTGTTGAAGGTTGGAGGGAGGGTGAAATTTTTCCCCATTCTGTTGCTAGGTAACCAACAATCGGATACTTAAGGACCATTTACTCTTATAAAGGAGACAAAAGATTTTGGGTTGAGGGGTGGCAAGGGGAGGAGAGATTGGAGGAGTGGTAATGGGGCCCTCACTCACTGGATTTTGGAGGGGAGAGCAGTGAAAAAAGCTGCTGTCTCCTTTTTGCTGCGACTGCGGAAAAAGCCCGGCTCTGCACTGCTTTTTCTTTACCTGGTGGGTGAGTTTTTGTTTGGGAAAGGGGCATGGGATTTCAACCCCCTTCTCCCCTCCTGGAGTGTGTACCTCCCAGCTGTGAAAGGGGACCCGGCTGCCACCGACCTGCACCCTGCCTGCCACAGCTGCGGAATTCCTGCCACCTTCTCTGCTGGCAAGTCCCGGTGAGCCCACTCTGTTCCATCTCCCTGCTCTGAGCTCCCTGCCCAGCCCTGTCCATCTGCACACCACCTCTGCCCCGTCCTGCTGCACGCCATCCCTGCCCAGCCCCTCCACCATTACCCACGTGACACATATCTGACCTCGTGCCACAGCGCCCCCTGCAGCTGCGTGGGAGTCATCGCACCTGCCCTGCCTGGCCGGGAGCCCGAGAGCCCCCCTGCTGGCTGTGACTGTAACTGCGTGAAACTGGAAAGTGCCTGGCAGTCCAGGGACATCTGCCACTGAGTTTTTGGTTTTGTTTGTTGTTACTGTTGTTGTTATTGATTGTTTGCTTTGTTACAGATACTAGTAAAGAACTGTTATTCCTTTTCCCATATCTTTGCCTGAAAGCCCTTGATTACAAAGTTATAATAATTCGGAGGGAAGGGGGTTCACATTCTCTAGTCTAAGGAAGGTTCCCACCTTCCTTAGCAGACATCCATCTTTCAAACCACTACACAAACACAAAGACACAGATGTTTTCAGACACAGGAATATTTATTTATTTATTTATTTATTTATTTATTTATTTATACATATGAAAGCTCTATTAATAAAAAACTTTTCGGTCTAGTCTTAAATATAAAGGAGCTTTTTGGTTTTCTGTTTTGTAGTTTGGTGTTTGTTTTACTTCATTTTCCCTGTAACTTGAAAAATAAATTCTTCAGAAAATATCCGAGGGAGGCATTCAGCTGATTTTAATGGCCAGGTGATATAAACGTGTTTTTCACAACTTGTAAAGGCCTGATTGTAACATTAAAAATACCAGCCTACCTTATACTTCCGCATCTCCTTCTGTGCCTGTGGGTTGTGGTGGTCTGTGCATTGGGATAGCACTAGGAGTTGTGTTTAGGCTGTCTGCTATAAATTTGGTGCTGTAACTGCAGTGAGAGGTTCTGACTGCCTTTTAGGCAGACCTCCATCTGTGCCCTTTACACGCGGTAGAAAAAGCTATGTTTAAACTGGACAGACTGTTAATGATGAGGCATATCTATGGTAGTAAATCAAGCAGTGGTTGCCCTGCTCTTGGCCCTGACATCAGCAGGCATGATCTGGCCCCTTCAGTATTTTCTGTGCTCCTAAACATCCAGCCAGGATTGTCACAACCATATTGTGGCTGCATATTGGGAGCTTTGGGAACTTTGTCTGCCCCATGCTAGACCCACAGAGTAGTCTGGAAAGAGAGTTCTAGTGGGTATAGGCTGAAACTACGCCAAGCACACTTCTTCCTGTTTGTAAGTTTAAATAATAGTGTGCTGGAGCTCAAGAACATTCCCAGGAATGGTTCAATTTATGTAACATATCCACATTTGATAAGTTAGATGTCATGACTCCTCTTCAACGACTTTAAATGTCAGGCAGTATTAAATAGTAGGCAATCTAAATTGCCCATAACTCTTTGGCTTTAAGAACTATCATTGTTAAAATGTCTAGGTAGCTGCTAGAATAGATAGCCTGAGTATATCCTTATGTGGCTTCCTAGTGAGCGCCTGGGAAGTGTGCATTTCCACACTGTGCTCTGAGCATTCAGCAAATAGCTGGAGATGGGGTGGGCCAGATGCCCACCCACCTGAGAAAACATATTAGGGTAAGATTCACTCTTCTTATTATAGCAAGGAGCGGGTAGAGTTGATCCACACCTGTAGATCTCAGGATATCAGTCCCATGAGTAGCTGTTTTCTCATATAATGCCTTGGAGGACTGGTAATCTCATACTCTCCAACATTATAAATGCAGGGGGGAAGTTACTCCAGGGCAGCTTGGGGTGGCTCACATTTTTATATGGAAACATATCTAAACAGAAAATCCACTATGAAGTGTGTCTTCTCCATTTAAAAGAGAACTACTGCAGCTAAGAATGTGAACAACAAACCTTTATTCCAAATATTGATGTCATTGTTCTATGCTGAGGTGGGGGGTCCTTGCAGTCTTGCTTTGCTTTCCTGTTTGAGCCCAAACTTCCAATTCTTTGATCCTTCATTCTGGGTAGTAGAGGATACCTTAAGCAGTCCCCTAATGCTCAGCTGACTGATTGCATGAGTGATGATTAACAAACAGACAGCATATTTTTTTGCTCTTCCAGAGGAAAAAAAAAAAAAAAAAGAAGGCAAACCCCCAAACACCACCATGCTCTTTTTTCAAAACAAAACAGCAGTGAAAAACAATGGCAGTAATTTAATTATCATTATTATCATTTAGGCTGACAGCTTCAGTTGTATTTAAAAATTACCAAATGAGGGCTTTACATTAAGCCTGCCAAAAAGGGAACAGCAACTAGCAGATGTGCTTTACTTTTCTTGGTTGCATCACCAGTGAGGTGCAGCTGCTGATTTGACTTTCTCTTTTGTGGCTTGCTTTGAAATGTTGTTCTTTTTTATCACTATATGCTACTTTTATTACCTTGTTTTTTTCTCAAACCTAGCATTTTTTTTTGACAGCATCATGCTGATGAGTTTCAAGAAGGATGCTCTGTAGATCTTGTGGTACATTGAAATTGTGCTAGTGTTGCAGAGAACAGGTTTAAGCAATATAGATATGTCTACAGGACACAGCAGAGTGATGCTCATTTTTAATTAATGGGACACTTCTCAATGAAAAGATGACAGTTGTTTTATAACCAAGGCAGGAATATCAGCTGGAACACACTGAGTGTGTTTGTTCACCTTGGAAGAGAAACTGGAGTACTGCATTTGTTTTATTTTAACTGTGTTTAGAAGTATAAAGTGATGGCAGCACTGGGAAAGAGATTTGGCTGGCAAGATTATTAAAGTGAACATTCCTCAGCTTGACATTATTCATATTTGAATAGAGTGAATTAGACACAGAATTTTACTGTTCTACCTCTTAACACATCTGGTAATTACAAGAGTATAAAATACAGAAGTGATTTTTTTCCCCAGTAACACAGAGAGTGAAAACATGCTGGAGGACAACTACTTAGGGAATAAATAAACTATTGGAGAACTTCTGCAAAGGACTCAGAAGTTCATTTTTTTGTTCTGTGGGTTTTTTTTTTTTAATGCTGTCAAAGATCTGTACGCAGAATAGCTTCAGACAAAACTAGGTATTTTTATCTGGAGAGAACATTTTGTGGGTAATGAAAGCAGTAATTACAATTAGCTGTGATGCTGACATACAATGGGGTAGAATTGTTATTTCATTTTACATCCTTAGGAAAAATGTGCTAACTTGATTCTTAGCCAGGAAATGTTAGTCTCATGCTGAGAGCTGTGTGAAATTGAACAGTGGTCACAGCTTTCTTTGAGTTAGAGTGTGGGTGGCAAGAATGAACGAGGGGAGTCCGAGGGAGCTAGGAGCAGGGAGGAAGGACAAAAAAGTTGGTACAAATATTGAGAGCTGTGAGCATATTCCTCCTCTCTCCTTCCATAGACAGTGTCTGACCCTATCCGTGGTGTAGGAGCAGCGCCACAATTTTCCTGGGCAACCTGTTCCAGTGTCTCACTAGCCTCACAGTAGAGATTTTTTTTCCTAAAATCTACTCTAAATCTCCCATCTTTCAATTTAAAGCCATTCGCCCTTGCTCTATCAGTCCACACCCTCGTAAAAAGTTCCTCTCCAGTTCTCTTCCTGACCCCCTTCAGGTACTGGAAGGTGCTCTACAGTCACCCCAGAGCTTTCTTTTCTCCAGGCTGAACAACCCTAACTCCCTCAGCCTGTCTCCATGGGAGAGGTGTTCCAGCCCTCTGAGCATCTTCATGGCCTCATCTGCATTTGCTTCAGCAGGTCCACATGCTTCTTATTTTGGGGGCTCCAGAGCTGGACACCTACTAGAGTTGTCACAGAATATTGTGATAGTGTTTTGCGTTTAACATTAACCTAAGAAACAATCTATGAAAGATGAAAAAGACAAATTAGATCACACAGTCTGTCCTTAGTGTTATTTCCTCTGTATAGTTCGCTTACTCCAGTCCACCTTAAAAGTCTTAATTACACATCTTTCCGGTTCTGTCCCTCCAGTCTGAAGTTTTCATAATTTTTAGAAGTTAACCATGAAATTTAAATTTTCTTAGAAGAAAATTTGTTTCAAGAAACAAATAACTGGTCTTTTTTACAGGTCATTGCCTCTTATGAAGACTTCAAAGATAATTATAATGGCAAATTTTTTAAGCCAGATGTAGCAAATCCACGCTCATAAAAGTAGTCTTTTATAAACTATGTTTCAATGGCAATATTCACCTCATTAAGAAACACAGCATGAGTGTGAGATCTGAATACTGCTGTATTCAATTTTTAAAGTATTGGAATCTAGTAGAAAACAGTCTTAAATACAATGTAGAAGAAACTTCCTAACAACACAGAAGAATTATCTCTGGAACCATCTCCCTGAACTTTAACACTTTAGGTGAACAACAGAAAATGCAGCCATGGGAAGGGTGGGGAAAGGGAGGGTGCAATGCCTAACCCTTGCTGCTTTTAGACAAGGAAACCCCCACAGGCTCTTCCTTCAGCTATACCTTTTAATGTGTGAACCTGCTGGTATGATTTCACATTCTGACCCACTTTCTCACAGGTGTTCAACCTGGGACTAGTTGGAACCAATTTTAGATTGTCTCATACTGCTTTCTTCAATAGTTCCTAATGACTACCTACCGTAACTTATTATAGTAACTACTGTGAATTCCTGTTTCAGATGTCTAGTTCCCCACTCAACAGGCAGAAAATGCAGACACTTATCAATGGTTCATTTCAGGACTACAGGAATACAGACAAGTTTCCAGCATTGCAATTATTGAGTGTTAGTACACTGACAATCCTCTTTAGATCACTGAGATTTGAATTTGTCTTATTGAACTTTATTGCATTGAAGTTTTATTCTAGTGTGGACATAATTGATTGTGAAAATCCACATTTTTCATTTGTGTTGCATGATGGCAACACTGCTTGGAATAGGGAAAGGTACAAGAGCATCTACCACATATAGCAATAGAGTTCTTATGTTAAATACTACATCATTAATTAGTCAGTCTAAATGAAGTACTGTCACTTAAGTAGGCCTATCTGGTCACATTTTCTGCCTGTTGAAATATGACATGCAGATTTCAGTTTTGCCATAAATAATTTGTGAATAGACTTAGATATGCTGTAGATGTATACACCTAGAAAATATGTGGCTTCCTCTGGGTTTATTTATTATGGCTACTCCATACTTAATCTTTGACTTTTGACACGAGCTAGCATGATTTTGACTGTACCTTGATATTTCACATAACAACTAGGTGAGATTAAGATTTACAGCTTAGTCTCTCAAAACAGTACATACAAACTATTATCCTCAAAAGAATATAGTTAAAGAAAGAATTAGGAAAAAGGGTGGCAAAATCTGCAAACACTGGTATCTGAAAAAAAAATTTCTGATTTCGCCTTTATCGGTTTTCTTTTCAATGAGAAGTGCAACATTAGCACTAAGAATGAACATTTCCACTTGGTTATCACTGTCAGAGGACTGTTTTTTCCTCTCTGCATGGATTGTAGTAAAATCCATGGCAATTTTATTTTGGCATAGGTGTATGCAGTAGAGCAGAAAAAGTAGTTAAGCAGAAACTTATTGGGCTTGTTTTGTTGCTTCTGTGCAGGACCTTGGTCAGTGTTTCCATCCAACATGTCATTCAGGGCATTCTTTAAAAAACACCATCTCTTTTAAGCTTACACAATTCATTCTTGGGAAGCACATGTGCCTCAAGATTTTGAATGGTGGGTTGAGAAAGAAAAGGGCTTGAAGCAATCTCAACTACACGCTTTAAAATCTAGTTGTCTGATTGTGCAAACATCTCCCAAAGAGAGGTATATTTATGGGCACTAAGAGATTTAAATGCCATGCAGATAGGTCAGTCACAAAATCTATGCTAGTTTCTCAAATATTTGCCTTTTACAATAACAACCTTTGGTTTGCGCCTTGGGCTGTTTCCTCACTTTTCTTCATATCTTTCCTAGCTTTCCTCCCCACCTGAGGCTCCAGTGACACATAGAAACTCTTAATGAGCTCTGTCCAAGCCATGGCCCACCTGGCCACCCGTGTCACTGTGTGCTCTGCCTCTGCTGCTTTCACCGCTGGTGTCTCTGATCAGATCATCACCACTGTGTGCCATTCACCCACTAGGCTGTCCTAGGGAACAAAATGCAGGAATCAAGGCAATTTCTCCCTACCACAGTCACAATACTAGACCTCTTGTCATTCCCCTCCAAGCAATGCTACCACTAGCCTACTGTGGTGTTAATTGCCTTCATCTATTTAACATTTAACTATTTTAATCACATATCCAAAACATAACACAATACAGGATACTATGAAGAAAACAAAATCTATTGCAGCAAAAACCAGTACATGCACACTCTTTTCTACCCCCTGGATTTCTTCTGAAGCTTTATGTAAAATAATTTGGATATAAGCTCATGTGAAGTGGGCCTGAGAGGGTTCTACAACATTTTTCCTAGCTAACATTTACCATGCACTTGATATAAATTAGCTTGGGGATAATTCTTCAACATAAAAATGTAAAACTCCTGAATCTGGATGAAGGAGAAAAACAAAAAGAAAACTGAAAAACCCAAAGCGAGCATGAGGTGCACCTAACAGGAATACTTTATAAACCGTGAAGTGGAACTTTTCTAAGTAGCACAGCTGCAATGTGGCATATACTAGAGATGGATAACATCACAACAGGAGTACATTTTTATAACTGGCAAACAGGTGTCTGGGTTTATTTAACAATCTAGCTAGCATAAACCAGATTTTTATTTATGATTGGAATAGTTGGCACATATGATATTATTTCAAGGAAGCAGGGAAGCCAAATCTCTGTGAAACATTTGCAGATTGATTTAAGGTGTTCCTGCAGATATTGTTTCATCTTCCAGAAATTTTCAAAAGGGCTATTTTCATCTCCTATTAGAGTATACCTCATCCATTCACTCCCTATAGTAATACCCTAACCCTACGATATCTGCATCCCTGGGATATGAACAGGATTTGCCCTTTCGCATGTGTAAATATGTGTATTGTGTACCTGTGAGAGAAAGAGAAAATACTCCTTTTTCTTTTTTTAAAATTCTAATATGAAGTTAACTTTTGTTTGCGTACAAACCATATTCAGTACTCACACAGATAATTCTGCTCTCCAGGTAAGCCTTTCATGATTATATGCTACAGTGCTGTTAGACACGTAAACAGCTGGTTTCTGTGCCAGGATGACTAACTGCTGAGGCTTTACACACATCCTGAGCAGCCCTATTAATCCGTGTTGGGACTTGAACATGATGGAGATGATAAAGCTCAGGACACCTGCCACTGTTCATGCAAGCACTTAAAAATGTTATTCATAGAAATGAAGGCTGCATGTGGAGTAACAAGCTGAGCAGGAGAAGGTGTGGGTTTGCTGACTGGCCAGCAGTACTCTGCAATGGATAATTGTTAACATGGTCCCTGCTATGGTTTTATCTCAGGCCAAAGATCATTCTTCCAAGCGTGGCCTAATTTAGGTTAGCATTAGTCGGGCATAGCTCCAGTAGGAAATACAGAGAAGCTACTCTACTTTGAGCAGGTACAAAAGAGTTCAATAGTTTGTGTGCCACTCCCGGTCAGAAAACCAGCTGAGTGTACAGATGGAGCCCAAAGTCTCATACATCTAAGTTCATTTGAGTGTTGCTTTGGGCACATGAATGGACAAAGGAGTGCCTCAGCTCTCCTGCAGCTCTGATCATAAGTGCAAAATTAGGCAGAAAAATGCTGATAACTACTAACCTCATGCACATGCAGTCACATGGAGAAAGAGAGATGATGGTTAATTGCTGAAAACAGATACACTTAGAGTCCATGTGAGAATGCTTAGAGCCACTGGAGCAATTCCTTAATATAAAAGGTAGGTTTTCAACTTCCTAATGTCTTCAGATCAAGACATTTGCAAAAAAGCCATGTTAGTAAAAAAACAAGTATGAGACTGAGAACAAAAAAATAACAGGTTGAAAATGAAGGATCTGTGGCGCACAGGGTCTAAGACTTCGGGTCTCAGTAGTGCTTTAAATAAACCTTATAAATACAGCACTGAAAAAACCACAATTATTGTTCTTTATTTATCCATGGGGAAAACAAGCTGTGTTAAAGTTCTGTACCTGACAAGATACAGGCCTGTAGCAGACTTTGAAACCATGTGAAGGAGTCTCTGAAATCTAGTAGCAGGCAACCTCTTCCAACATTCATTGTCTGTCCTACTGGAAAAGAGCTGCAGGACACAAGCTACTTGTGAGTTAAAGACATTTTGATTTATTCCAATAAAAAAAAGGGATTTTTTTCCCCATGCGCTTCCTGAAGATTATAGACTGCTTTATTCCCTTTAGCAGTGCACAGGTTCATGAATGATTAATGACGCTTTAGGTCAAAAATCACTGAGTAGTGATATATTGCAAGTTTTACAGTGTGATCTGTTACTATCAAATGTATCTTTTGGTGTTTCATTTGTTGGATATACTGTTCTGTGAACTGGATAATCCTTCCAATTTTCCCCCTTTGTTGAAATTACCAGTTAGGTGGGAGGGAGAACAAAATTTCACTACATAAAATGGGTTTTGTTGTTAAGCATCTTGTTCCTTCTTTGTATGCTTGGTAGGTGAAGAGTGGGGGGAAAGGATTTAGCTCTCATTTTCTGTCATTTTTCTTCTAGTAGTAAGGTATAATTTGCATAGTTTATCACTGCAGCTTTTTCAGCTGCTTTATTTGTGGCTCTTTTAAGGCAGCTAGCAATATTCATCTAAGTAGCTTTGTTTGGAAACCCTTGACACGGCTGAGTTTTAGAAACTGAAAGAAAAAGATGAGTCACTGCAAACTTCAGAATGTGAATGATCCTGCAGTAAAGATGACTGGAAGAGTACAGGCGTTAATAAAAATAGTTGGGATTTTTGGTTGTGGGTTTTTTGGGGTTTTTTTGAGACTATAAGCCCTGCTTGTAAGATAATAAATCTCAGAATCAAAGGAAGAATACCTGGTTGGAAGGGGCCTCAAAGATCACCTGGTCCAACCTTTCCTGGCAAAACCATGATCCAGACAAGATGGCCCTGCACCCTGCCAGCTGAATCTTAAAACTGGCCAATGTTGGAGAATCCGCCACTTCCCTGTGGAGATTATTCCAATGGCTGATTGTTCACACCGTGAAAACTTTTGTGTCCAATTGGAAACTTACACCTCCTCATTTCCACGTGACTTGTTTTTAAAAAAGGAGTCTCCATCTTGTTTGTAGCCACCCCTGAAATACCAGAACATGGTGATGAGGTCTCCCCTTAGCCTTCTCTTCTCAAGGCTGAACAAACCCCATCCTCCCAGCCTTTCCCCATGTGTCAGACTCGCTAGTCCTTTGAATGCCTTTTTTTTTTTTGTAATGGGGACCGAACCTGAACACAGTATTTCAGGTGTGGCCTGACAAGCACTGAATGGAGCTGTACAATAACTTCTGGCAATGCCCCTGTTGAACACACCCTTCTGGCTTTCCTTGCCACAGCAGCCCAGTGTTCACTGGCCAATTTCAATTGGAGCTGAGGTCTTACTTTTCTAGCTGCATCTTTGCATGAGCTGCCCTTGTAGTTCTCAATTCGTCCTCTTTTCCATCTCTGTTTTGTTTCTCTTTTTGCTTTGAGCAGTCTCAGCATATAATGGCTCACAACTAAGATAAGGGCATTTCTTGCTCTACCTACTTCCTTTGCCTTTGAAGGGGATGAACTGTTTTTTGCATTTCCAAGAGTGTGTTTTTTAAAAACACCCAGCACTTGCTAGCTCCTTTATTCTCCATAGAAATTTCCATTGGAATCCATCCCAACTGAGTTCTGAGTCAGCAGAAGTTTTTTCTTCCAAAATGTAGTCCTAACAATAAGAAAAACATTGTATCTCAATTTTCAGAAAAACACATGTTTTTATCTGTGATTTTTCAACATGTTAGCTGTAGACTACCACAACTTTTCCTAATTTTAAGTAACAATGACTGGAATAAGGATATGACAACCATTCATATGGGATGGAATGAAAGGATCTTCAAAGTAATGGCTTTCTTTGATTAAAAAAAACATTACTTTTTTTTGAACTTTACTGCTCATGGGTGAACACTACATCTGCTTCAGCTCATGTGGCTGTATGTGCTGCTGTGCTTTCATTTTTGCAGATAGGAGAGTCAAGAGGGCAGAAGGGGAGTTCAGGAATGGCAACACAGCAAAGTCTGGTGTGAGCAGGATGGGAAAAAATGCACTCACTGCAAATTAAAATGATAAAATTGGCCGAATTCAGGGAGTCATTAATGACTAAAGTACAGCAGGAGTTAATTATAATATTTAACTGAGTGGTTGCAAAATGAGTGATTTCTGGACTAGAGAAATAGGTTGAATAATGCTTATACGAAGCACACACGGTGTATCTTGATGAGAAATGAATGTCTGTTTTAAACTTATTCTAAACCCCACTTAATTAATATGACACAATTTTCTAGTGTTTAATAGCCAAAAATGGTACTACACGATAGAGAAAATAGGAAAAGAAGAACCACAGGCATTAGTCTGGTTGGTGTTTTATGCAGTTCTAGTGGGAAAAAATAGGGTGAAGGGAAGAGGAAAGAATTGTTAAAATTGTAATTTAAGATTTCACATGGCACATATAAAATCAGAAGCAGAACTGAATTTTTCCATGTAACTCTAGAATTTAATGTTAGTAGCACTCTGGTAGAGAATGAATTTCTTTGAGGAAAATCATTGGTATCAAATTCTATAAATAATAGTTTGGGTTTAGGTTTTGGGGTTTTTTTTTCAGGAATAGATATTCTATGGGGGAAGAATTGTGCTTATAGCCAATGTAATGATGATCTAAAAGTTTTTCAATAAAAATCTGTTGTGATTTATAGATAATCTTTCTTTGTAAGCAAAAAAACAAAAGAAAATTCTTGACTATTTAAGAATCAAGGTATTTTAATTTACAAAAATAATCAAAATTAATACTTGTTTTGAATGTAACAGTCTAGATACGACAATAAGTCACTTCTGCTTCAGGTTTATGATTTAGAGACACCAAAATACGATTAATCCTCAGCCCAGTACAGGTGAAACCCTTTCATGAAATATTTCAGGGGCAGGTCAACACAGAAGTTATAGCAAGCTGTCTGGATGAAAGGATTTGGCGATATTCTATAAATACTTATATTCTATAAATACTTTTTAATTAAACCTGAAGCAGTTTAATTAAAAATATGTAGAACATTCCATTATGAGATTTGAAAATGCTTGTTTGTCAGTACAGCATAAAAAACCACCAGCCCCACAAAAAAAAAAACAACAACCAAACAAAAAAAAAACTTAAACCTGTGTCTGTCAGGAAAAGGTCATTTATAGATAATTGCTGAGAGTTATTCTGTACTGAATACCATCCTTCAAACTGTGTGATTCTTCACTCTGTACCTGTTCAAAAAGGTCACTGTTATTTTCTTCTGCCACCCCAGTAATGGATAATTTGTATTTTCTTACTTTTATCTTCCCTCAAAACAATCACAGTATTTTACTGAAACTTCTTGAAAACCCCTTTACACTTTGGAAAACATCAAGAATGGGGAACACTAATATAAATAATAAAAAGCCCCCCAAACCGTACAACCCTCCAGAAACAAACACTTGGCTCAAAATGAGTGATCCTCATGGGTATCTACCTTTATTTTGTTAAATACTAATTTATATTTTAACTAGGGCATGAGGGCATGACAATGTCAAGAAACTGTTGAAATATGTTATCTTAAATCCTGCCTTAAATGAGGAAGAGGAACCCAAAATTTTGCTTAAAACATCATTACATATTTTTCCCACACTGTCCATACAGACAAATAATCTTTGCTTTTATGGATGGTCCAAAGTTTTCCTTGATGCTTGGCTACAGATAGAAAACCATGGGTAGAAATACCCTAAATTGTAAAGACAGAAATGCACTTAAAAGAAAATCTTATGTGGCCTTCACCATGATCTTGAATGAGGCTATAAGAGCAAAGAGGAGACATGAGGCTGTTGATAGGTTACTGAAGAGCTTGTTACATCACATATTTACCCAAGAAGAGATGTTTGGCCTGAGGGTAATTAAATTAATATAATTAAAAAAGAGTTATTTTTGAATCCAGGAGTGTTTTCTTAGTGCTAAGCCATTGGAGAAACATTTTTACAAGTGAAGTATACTTGAAGTTTAAGCATTTAAGTGCACAGGATATATGAAAGTCAGGACATAAGAAAGACTTGAAGTGATCAGGATGCAATGATGATTTTTGCCATTTCCTAGTTATTATTTTCATTAGTGTTCTTGCAACTGCGTTTGTTTACTTTTGTTTTATTCCAGTAACAAACTAGTATAAAAGTCATAGCTGAAGGAAACACTTTTTTTTACACCCATTTTCTTTTAAGCGTTCCCCTGTCTTTAGTGGAAATTTTCTTCAGTGGTCACTTCCAGAAACATTATGCATCTTGCAACCTCATAGCTGAGCTGCAAATTGTTTAGTGAAGAGCATGACCAAGAAATGCTAAAATGCAAGCAAGGGAAGAGGAGGGGCAGGCACCCCACTTCTCTGTGGTGACAGTGACAGGACTGAGGGAATGGCCTGAAGTTGTGCCAGGGGAGGTTTAGGTTGAATATCGAAAAGATGTTTTTCACCCAAAGGGTGGTTGGGCACTGGAACAGCTCCCCAGGGAAGGGGTCACAGCACCAGCCTGACAGAGCTCAAGAAGTGTTTGGACAGTGCTCTCATGCACAGGGTGTGACACTTAGGGATGGTGCTGTGCAGGGCCAGAAGCTGGACTGGATGATCCTTGTGGGTCCCTTCCAACTTAACATATTCTGTAATTCTGTGATTAAGTACTTTATTAGGAAGTGGAAGCAATAAAAGAGTAAGAATACTGTGAAATTACAATTATTTCATTCCTGGCAAGTACTGTAAACAGTAGGATACTGTAGAACAGTAGGACCACATTTTCTACACATCATCTTCCTTTCATTAGATTCAACTTTATTAGGTATTGACTTGAAAAAAGCATTGGACAGGCTGGATGCAAAACTTAGATGGAGAATGCCTGTTATTTCCTCCTGATTTCTTATACACTTGTTGAAAAGTGGCAGAATTAAATTTAAGTTTATCTCTTTTTTTTTTTAAACTAACCTTTTTATTCCTTCTAAAATAAAAAATTTTATTGACATGGAGAACATAAACTTTGATCTACTTTACCAAAAAGTTTAAAAAAGTTTCTATTTTATTCAACAAGATTCTTCTCTTCTTACGACCAGTGTTTCACTTGTTCAAAACTTCAGTACTGTGCTTTTTTTTCTTTTTTTTTTTTTTTTCTTTTTTTTTTTTTTTTTTAATGGTTTGGGAGTGTTTGTATGATTTCCTAGAGAAAATGAGTTAGATACAGTGGCTGGTTTTCATAGCACCTCATTTCTGATGTGCAGCATGTAGACTTCCATGGCTGAACTAATCACCTTAAATCCATTTTATGATGAGTGGAAAGAAATAATAAATTCTAGGACATGATTCATTAAGTCTGCTTTGCATATCCACTTCAGAAAATACTGAATTGTACCTAAAATTGCCCATTTTTCTTCGTTGACTTCAGAGGTTTCGTGGACATCTGTCAGAATCCGTATTGCATGTAGACATGAATATTTAGATAAATTACTTCTTTCCAACTTACCTTTGAAGTTATGCTGTACTTGGGCAAGTGTTCCTAAACAATGTACACTTTTTCATTCTCTGCACTAAAATTTTAATGCACATAAATGTTAACTAAATAAGATATTTAAAATTCAGCAAATAAAATACTTTGTCTATTTAACTATTCAAAGAAGGTCAGATTACTCTGCATTCTAACAGGATAGCCAGGGTTTATGGGATCTGGCCTAATCATTCAGTTTGGAGGGGTCATCCAGAAGGTCATCTAATCTAGCCTTCTGCTCAACACTGACTTTGGACCAGGATACTCAGACCTTTATCCTATCAGGTCATCAAGATTGCTCCAGACTCTTTGGATTACCTGTTCCACTGTTTGACTATCCTCAAGAGTAAAACCTTTCTTCTTATCTCCAGATAGAATCCTCCTGATTTGGTTTATGATGTTACCACTCACCCTTCCACCATACACAGCTACAAAGGCCACAGTTTTATCTTCTTGATGACCATCTCATAGACACTGTGAAGCTGCTGCTAGGTCCCCTGAAAGTCAGCTCTTCCCCGAACTGAACAAGCCCCATTTCCTCAGCCCCTCTCAGAGGGCAGTGCTCCAGCCCCACAACCATCCAGTGAACACTGTTAATACAACCCAATACATTAGGATGTTCTGCTGAATAACGTTTACACTGTCCATCTTTGCAGCAGACGAATCCATCTTGCCCCTTCCCAGACTTTGTCATTATGAGTTTCTTCCTTCCCAGGTGCAGAATTTTACCTGAATCCTTGCTGGATTTTGTGAGTCCATTCCTCCAGCTTGTTTAAGTCTGTGAAAGGCAGCTCTTCCCTTGATTGCCTAACCCTCAAGCTACTATATTTTGTGTATTATATTATCACAGTTTAAATTCTTATATTTAAATTAATCTCTCATAAGAAAGGAACAATGTCAGGAGGAAGCAAGCAAGATATTCTAGATCTCAAAACTGAGAAAAGTAGTCTTTCAAGCTGGTGAGAATTTGAACATGGTATGACCATATTCTTTCAGTGCCAAGCAACAGTGGGTCTGACCTAAAGATGCAGGGTACTGCTTATCTTTCTGTTCCTGATTACTATCCTCTCAATAACATTTAATTAAAAAAACCCATGAGCATCTAGTAAAGTTTCCTAGCACCAGCTTTGGAAAAAAGAAAATCTCCTGGCTGTTGGAAAACTCATATCAAACATCAAAATCCAGGTTTAAATTCCAAAACTGAGGGTAGATTTACTCTATAGACTGTAACATGGTATTTGAATATTTATGTCTGTCTAGATAATAACACAAGCTGAAGGTGTACAAAGTTCCAAATAGTCTAGATATTCCAGGCCATGCAGATTTCCACACTCATTAAAGAATATTGTTGATGTCAGAATTTGCTCTGATGTCTCTACTGTATAACTATAGCATCAGCTGGACAAATTAGGGATTCAGAAGGATGCCTACTAATCCTAGTGTGAAAGCTCTAAGTCTGTTCTGAAATGTATCCTTTTCTTTTTTAAATGTTTTATCTTAAAAAAACTTTCAGCATATGTGGAACAAAAACACATTTCACAATATGTTGAGGGGTTTTTCCTAATGAAGCAGATTTTCTGCTTTGTAGTCAGGTCTACCTATAAATATTGCTACATTTTTTCCATTAGTTTAGCTCCTCAATTCCTTCTGTTTCCCAGATTGCCTGCCAAAATGATGTGGTGTATATACCACAGAACAGAAAATAATTGATATAATCTGACTGATATTATTTTAGCTGATTTTGCAAATCACCACATATTAATTTACTCTGATTATTTCTAGTAAAATAGATTAAAGAGATTAATCTCTTTTTCCCTAACACTTAATTTCCCTGAAGAGACCATCTGGGACCAAGAAAATAATTTAACATCTTTAAAGAAATGTTCAAGATGACTATATTATTTATTTCTCCTCCATTTTGCTAATGAACTGTTTCTTATGTAAATGTAAGATGCTGCAGCTACACTGGAAACTCACTAAATCTTTGTCTTTCCTTTGGATGTAAGGAATGAGGGGACTTCGCTACTTCTTCAGAGATTTGGTTCATGGATTTCTAGCAATGCAAGACAGACAGTGATCTTAACTCTGGTGCAAATGCACATAGACTTCCTGCCAAGGCTTAATAGAACATTGCTCTCTGATGGTTCTTCAATTTGCAAGATACTGGACTTGAGGGAGAAAGAGAAGGTCTGATGGAAACATGCGTGAGAGGTGAAATTCTGTAACAATCACAACAATCTTCATATGCCGACTGAGGAACCCTGCATAGGAATATAGTAGCATCCACTTTTAATCCAGCAAAATGTAGGGTGACTTGTACTGACTAACCCATGGGTTTGAGCTCAGCTATCAGGAAATGTATAATAAATACCCTCAGACAAGTATTTGGAGATTATGATTTTGATTTGAATTTACAAAGTAGTCAATATTGCAAATAGCTGGAAATAGCTGGAAAACCAAAACACCTAAAATACACACCTAATTTTTAAATTACTGGAGGTGCCTGAGCAAACCATAGCCATAACTCTTTTCTACCCATATAAACATCTGCTGAGCCATGAACAGCATGAGTTGTGGCCAGCTTAAACATGAGCATTCACTTACAGATGTTCTCATTGGCCATTTAGCTATCGCTAATGCCAATTTTATATATATATATATACAATGCCAACTAAATGCAAGTGTGGCGTGGCCGAGCTCTGCCTGAGCTGCCCTCCTAAGGTGCAGTCCACACATTGTGAAAATCAATGAAATCACACGAAGGTGCAAGAGGAAACAGAGACACAAGTCAGTCTAATAGCGTTCCATTTCCTGAGAACACCCCTGCTTCCCCAGTAACTCAGAAATGCTGCTTCAAGTTCTCAAAGCAGTGTAGACAAAACTGAATTTTGCTACCCTAAGGATGAAGAGCTGTCATAGGTAAATGGAAGGGGCTGAAGAGGGATAAAACACCCCAGTGTAGGTCCAAGGAAGGAAAATCCTACAGATACAGATTGTTCCATCAGTAGCAGTTGCTAGATTAAAATACTCTGATTACCTGAGGACTTTCTGTTTTCACCCTTAGCTGTTGTTGGACATTGGTTGTGGTGGACCTCCCCTAAGCTGCCTCCGCCTCCCAGGCAGGGGATCGCTCCTCCAAAGGAGGAGCTTTGCCGTGGGAGGTTCCTGGGGTAAGAGCTTCTGGGCTCGCCCCTGGACTGTGGGTGTAAGGCGTGGCCAGAGCTCAGGATCCATCCCTCTTTCCTGAACCTTCTTGGCAGTTACGTATATTATTGGATAATTTGAATTGTACCACTCCCTCCTATGTTATTATTGGTTGTTGTATGTTATCCCCGCCTCTTGTGCCTTCCCTGATTGGTTTTCCCTCTCCCCTCTTAAGCGGCTGTCACAGGGGCGGGGGTGAGATTCTGGGCATGCTGTCCTGGAGGCAGACAGGGTGGGGGGAATGCCCTCTCCCCTGTCCCTCCTGGGATAGGATGTCCCTGTCCTTCCCTTCTCTCTCCGGAACACCTCTACCCCTTACCCCAAATAAAGAGAGCAAGGGAGGACAATCCTCTCCTGCAAACCCTTCGTCTCGTCGTCATCTTCATTTTTATTTGACTACAACAATTGGTCAGTGACAGATACCAGCTAGTTTGTCTCTATGTATTTGGTTGTTTACATGGTTATTGCTTAGTCCCATATCTGATTCCCAGTATAGTTGCATTGCCTCCCAGGAGCTAAAACCTTGTTCACTAAAATTGAGTTTTGCATGTCTGAAGGACAAACCAGATTAGACAAGTCACTGTGATTAGTATGGTTTTGCTTTTTGCTGCAAAATTTCACCCTGTCACTGTTTCATGCTCTTTTTTAACTGAAATCAGATATGATTTTTAGATGAAAGTATTTGTTTAATTGCAGCTTTACAAACTCTCTGAGGACTCTATTTTTTTTTCTTTCTGAAGGTACAACCATAGGAATGGCACTGCCATGATGACCCTGACTTTACATCATGATCATCATGACATACTGTGTTAGCTGACATGGTACAATTAATGCAATGAGACCTTATGCCATACTGAATGTCACAGAAACTTTTTGGCCCCCCCCTTCATTCTGGGAATAACTGTCAGAAATAATTTTTTATTGTGTCAACTACTCAAACACTTATATCCACAATGGTATGTTTTATAAAACACCTTGTCTTCAAAAACTCTGGCACTTAATTCCAAGACTATTTTCTCTAACCTTTAGATGCTCTCAGTGTTTTCCCAAATGACTGTATTTTATTTACCTCACTAAGTTGCAACATTCAGTGCCAGTAACAAGCTCCCCTGATCATTTAACCAATCCGTATCACAAACTAAACTTCTATGTTGTGCTTTCACTTTTTTCCTGGCCAGTCCAGAAGATTTGGAGTATTGTTTCTTGGCAGATCGTGGTTTCAGGATGCTTGTTCTCCAGATCAAGATGGTGTCTAAAAGCAAATTTTTTTTCAGTTTCCATATGCCTGGCTTTGCTTTGGCATGTGGGAAATTGTTGACAACCCTGTGAGGTCCTAAATGGATAAGTAGAGCAGTACAAGGACTCAAGAGAAATCCTACATGTCTCCAAGAGAGATTTGAATGAAATATGACTCAAGCTGTGGAGGAAAAAAAGCCTGCTATTTAAATTCAAAACTTTAATTGAAAGAGGTTTTGTGAGGTTTTTTGCCAGATATCAGTATAAATTATTATAGTCAGTGAAACTTTGGTGGTTTATGCCCCCTGAATATCTGTCTTGTTGAGTTCAAGCAAACTGCTCAAATGAATACTAGACAGCTGATGATTACCTAATTTTTGTGCTGCAAAGACTTCTTGTTCCACCAACTGATGATATATATTTGGCTTTCATCACTCCACTGTAATAGTGCCCCCCACTGCAACAATATTCCTTTTTTGGGACCCATTGTAACTCCCATTAGAACCATTTATTGAATTAGAGGAGAAGTTAAGTAATATTCTCATGGTGACCTTTTGATCTGGAGTACACTGAGCTTATGTCTGTCACTTTTCAATTAATTTATTGCGAAGATGGTCCTGTTGAATTTGCTTCAGTGTTGTTAGTATAAAAGAGCTTGCAGTTTATTCAAGAATTGCTTTTTCAGAGTATAAGAAATTTATCCCTTCATTGTATAAGAGAAACAGTTTGGAAAGCTTAAGAGCATATTTGGTTCATTTTTGAACTAGGATAGAAAAAAAAATCAGTTTGTATTAATTAAAATGTTGAAAATTGATATTAACAAGTTAATTTTTGATATAAAGAAGGGTGAAGGCATTTCACCACACTGCCCAACTTCAGAAACCATGAATTATTTGCCTTAGTTATTCTCTTAGCAGACAAGAGTCTGCTCACTCTGTCTGGATAGTCACAGGAGAAAGATGAATTCCCACTTAAGTATAATGTCTTGTGAATTATTGTTTTCCATGTTTTCAGTCAGCCTTTGGATGAACCCTTCATTCTTTTTCCCTTGACACTGCTAATGACCCCACCAAAAAAAAAAAAAAAAAAAGAAAGAAAAAGTCTAAGTAATACTGGAGGCAGTCCAGCTCTTTGCAGTGGTGTTCTAGGTAGTTGTTGAGGAGGATTTTTAATCTGGCCCACTAAAAGATTCTGAAATATTTACATACATTGGTTTTTCTTTCTTATTTATTTATTTATTTAGGTTAGCTTTTTTAGTGTTGGTCTATGCTTTAAGAAATATTGTATACAGGGCTTAGGATGCAGCTGCACACAGTGGAAATACCAAGTTTTCTGTTTTGCTTGCAATTTCTTTGTTAATAATTTCTTAACTTTATATTTCCCTTTGCCTTCTGTTAAGCAGGCATTTCCTTAAGAAATATCTACAATGACTCAAAAAATCTGTGCTCTAACTGATAATAGCTCATTTAGAACCTATCATTTTATATAGTTTTCCCCATGTTTATTACTTTGCATTTGTCAACACTGAATCTTTTATATCTTTTACTACCCATTTGCTTCTTTAACTCTGTAATCAGCGTTAGCGTTGACTTTCTTGAATAGCTGTGCATCATCAGCAAACTTTGTCACCTCACTGTTCATGTCTGTAATGGAAATATTTTTATTATTTTTACTTTATTGATACAATGAACCCATATCCTAATTCCAGTACCTTCTTCCTCTCTGATTGTTTTTTTGTTTTTGTTTCCTTGAACTTATTTTCTTATTTTAAACAGCTACTAATCTTGAAATGAAACCTACTTCTGACCAATGATAATACATTTTTCTAAGAACCTTTTTTAACAAGAATGTTGTGAAAAGCTTGTAAGAGCCTTGTCTATAAAAGTCTGAATGGATTACCCATGTTCATGTGCTATTTCATTTCACACAAACTTAATAGCTCTGTGGGACACAGCTTTCCTCTGCAAGAAAAGCATTTAATTATTGATAATGAACCTTGTATGTCATATTTATCCATATGTATATACATGTATATATATATATACACTTGTTCAACTGTCTGTCCCTGCATCAGCCCACAAATCTTTTCTTAAAGGTAGTTTTTTTATTCCATTACCAAATACAGCTACCAGCAAGTAATAATTACCAACCGCCATTAGAGCTTTACATGTCTAAATATGAAGTATTTAATCATAATTAAGTTAATTTGGAACTCTTGAGTGATTCCATGTGGTACTTGAAACTTGTTTCTCTTCAATTTATTAATTGATTCTGAATTCAGCTCTACACTCATTTCTGTCCACATATAAACAAACTCCAATCTGTCAAATTCTCTTAGCTATTTGTAGTGTATACTGATGTAACAATATCTATATATTTAATTTTACCAAAAGATCTAGTGAATGCTTTTTCTATTTTTGATCCCCTATTTTCGCTACAGACTCTATATCAGACTTCATATTTTGTTATTAAATTCTAAGTCATTGCCAGAGTACATCTCAAAATCTTTGCATTTAATTTTCCAAATAATACTTTTATAAAAAAAACCCCGAAACATCAGACCCTAATTTAGGCACTCATCTTCAGCATCCTGCATTGGGCTGTATAACTGCCATCTATAAAGTAATTAGAAGATAGAAGTAGCAGGAGTGGATCCAAGTGCTTTGGATCAGCTCAGCAAAAGTAACTTTCTGTTTGCCCAAGGTAATCAGAATTGTCTAGTGCATAAAGGCTTATGCATTGGTGTCATAAACACTAAATATAGGATTCAGCTACAGCTGTATATGTTATTCATCTGATCAACAGTACAGTTTCTGCATATTTTTTGCACAATAAGTACAAAAATAAAATTCCTGCTGAACTCAAACTCGTTCAGTAGAAGCAGGAAGCAAACACTTTGAAATCTTTCAGTGATGCTTCATAACCTGATTTTGAGGCCTCAGTGATCATAGCCTTGATCTATGAAATGTAATATTGACAGTGTCAAGTAAAATATTTCAGACTGTGGAATTTATTTAGGTCTTTGTTTAATAGGGTAAGGAAAAGTAATTTGAAGAACAATAGCTAAGACAAAGACAAATCTGTGTTAACTGAGAAATCATAAGTAAAAAATGCAAAGGGTGTATTCCAACTTTAAAGTAATTTTGTGCATGAATTATAATGCATTTAAATGAAATAGAAATAACCTTCATGTGTACATAGCAGATAAAAATGGATTCCAAAAGGATCTTTACAGTGCTGAGTTTCTTCTTTTTTAAGTTAGGAAATTTCAATACTATCCAGGTGCAGAATGTTAGTTATGTTTTTAACTCCAAACCCAAGAATATTTATTATCCCCTATCCCAACAGCAACTCATTCTTTAAAAAACCTTAAATAATCCTATCTGAAGTTTATTCAAGAATTTAAATGTGAGATCAAAATTTTGTGTATGGATAGCTAATATGTTTCAGCAAATAAGGAGGAGGTTGCTATCATTGTGCTGTAATCAAGATTTCTGATGTTTACTCAGGCAGTATAATTGTGATTTATTGTCTTGTTATTTCTGTCATGTCATCTCTTAAAAGTGAAAATAATGTGTTTGGTGCCTGAATTTGGCAGTGAATGACCATAAACAGAACATTACAATGCTCCTCAAAAACATAATTTTAACACAAAAACAAACCTGCTACTGTACAGAATACAAACATGGCATTTTTCCAGATACCCACAACATCCATATTGAGGAGTGACAGCTGTTAAACAAACAAGTAGCAAATGTGTGAAGTGTCATTTATCACTAATTGGAAGGCATTCGCAGAGCAATGAATTTGAATTATTAGCAACAAGCATCAACTGAACATTAAACAAAAAAGAAAATGAAGGGGGGAAGGGCAGACACAGAGAGGGAGAGGAAAAAAAGGACAAAGAATGACAAAGAATAAGAGAGAGAACAATTTACTGCTTTCTAGGAGCAGTATATAACAGTTTCGACGGATAGATATGGGGACATTACCTCCATTCATTTAATTTTTTTTTCTTCAGAAAAAACCAAAATCTCCTCACCAGTGTTATTTTCTCCATTTGCACCTGCTCTTTTTGGATTTTCCATGCATGGCCTTGCTAGTGCCATGACTCGTAATCCTCCATTCAAGTACCACCACAGAGTGCTGTTGGTCAGCTATACAGCAATCTGCTGCTTCTTGTCTGAAATGAGACCACAAATTCCTCAAGGATTGCTTCCTCACGCTTCATATTTTGTGTCAGCACAGAATGGCCCGGGACTATTTGTGAATACAAGTGTTATTGAGGCAATGAATGAGAATAAAGGTTCCAGGTAGTTAGAAAAAATTAGGGAAGGGATAAATCGTAGTCTTCCTGAAGACTTCTCTCCATAGCTTGATGGTTAAGGCAGGAGAAACTGATTAGTTCACACTTGCTGGAGCAGGCTCCTGACCCAGCTGTCAGTAGAGGTGTGGATCGAGAGCCTGATGGCTCAGGCTCACAGGTTCTGCTGTTCCTCAGAGTGGTGTCTACATAAAACCTGTGTTGTATTTGCACTTTCCTGGAGTAGTTCATGCTTTTATTCTCTGTCAAGACAAACTAGATATGGTTCTGTTCTTGCTCTCTGTTAATAAATAGCTTCTGAAAAGATTCTAAGCATAGACCCATTGAGAAGTTTCCTAATGTGAATAACCCTAAATTGCAGTTTACAGAATGAAACAACAAATTCCAGAAGATTCCTCTCATATTTATATATTATTTTATGTACACATTTTTATTTACATTCACTTCCAACAAAACATTAAGAGAAACATTGAAATCATAGCATTCAATTCATTAAGATAGATCACAAGAGGGTCTTAAAAATAGTGCTTTTACTGTGCCATCTCTGATTTATTGGCAGAAGCAAAACTAAATGCAAGGCCAAAAATCACATGCTGGGTAATATATTACTTTATGGCTAGTTTGATTAAAGTCAGTATGCCTGCTGATGGATATGGTTTAGCTTTCCATCAGTGATGGTAAAAATATCATCCTAAGAAAGGAGGATTGTAATTTGTTGATTTTGAGATGTCAAATTTTTAAAACTTCCACTTGGGTTCTTTTTTTCTTTCACAAAACAGATTGTGTAGAATCTCATATCGCCCTTTTGGGCAGAAAATTACCATAGAACACGTTAGCACAGGGAGCTTTATCCTCCTATATCATTAATGAACTCAGTTTTACTTTTTGTTCTTTGGGTTTGCAGGCTTTGTGTGACAGCTGAACTACTGGTTAATACAACAGGGACTGAACCAGGAACCTCAAGAGCTAAGAACATTAAATGAAACAGCTTGAGCTAAAAAAGCAACCCTTTGTAGCTGGGGGCTGTAACACTCGTGTGGCCTGTGAGTAACTCACTAGTATGATGCAACTGCTTTGACTATTCAGCTCTGCTTTGCTTTGAATAATTTCAAACTAAACTTCTTGTTCAAATATTTACACTCAAATACCTTATTCATTTTTGCTTGGAGTTTAGACCTTTGTAAATGGCAGACAAGCTTTTCAGATGAAAATGGCAGACACACATAAATAATTTTCTCTGATTTCCAGCAAGGCTTACCCCAAGGACATGAGGAACCATGTAACTTTAGCAATGTAAAATAAAATTACTAACTGAAAAGAGTCAGCTAGGCTACCCTTACAGCCAGTGGAGAGAAGCAAGGAAAACTGTTTGTATCACTATTTTATTTGCCTGTTCTAATGAAATGGAAAAATTCTAGAAACTAGAATTCTAGATTCTCCCTCCTTTGAGTGAGAGTCCTTCTCACCTGCAATGAGTTTTAGATATGTTTGGGATATCATTTCCACTTGGCTTCCAGCCATCATCCAGAGTAGAGTGGATTTTTGCATAACATTTTTGTTATGTCTGCCGACTGCAGGCTGATATCTCAGATATGTTACAACATTTGAAATAGCAGTACACAACTATGATTAGGTACCTGAATTATTCCCCTGACTATAGCCAATGAGGACTGGCAAGGGAATTAGCTACACTTTAAATCGTAATTTCATTGACATCACTAGCAAAACTGATTTAATTTTAGTTGTGCAGGTGCAGACCATTACCTCCCATGAGCCTCAGATTAACAAAGATACACCTGAGCAAACAGTTTAGGCAGATAGCAGAGAGTATTTGTAAATAATTTTCATCTCCTTTGCTGGAAAACAGTAGGCATCAACTATATTTTTGCATGATTATTTTTCAGCAGAAAAAAGGACTCCTGAGTAAGTCTACCAGCTGGGCTTGAGCGTTATGTGTGTTAAATAACCAAAAAAAGAAAAGGAATGAAAGACAAAACAGTTGGCTCAGAAGATGAGTAAGTAGTGAATTGGGCAATTTTTACATTTCAAGTTTCACTGCTAGGGATATCTTTACTTCTAATCAACAGAACAAAATCATACAGTTTTAAAAAGAAATGTGCATGATTGCATTATACAATCTTTGCCTCTGCAGTATTATTATGGAAAGTTGTTTGCTTTGTCTATTAAGAAACTGTAAAGTGCCTGATTCAAGTGAAATGAATAGGAGTCTGACAGACAGTGGAGGGACTGAAACCTCAGAGCTGTTCTCTACTTTGAAGTTTTAGTCTCTTTCAGAAGAGATCACGTCTACATAGGCTTCAGTTTTGGGTTTTTTTTTTTACTTTCTCCATAACATCATACTCTTTAATACTTGATACAAGAATTCTACAAGGCTAAAGAAAGAAAATGCATGTATGTAATGTACACATTATAGCTAAACCAAAACAATTTACAGGTTAGCAAAAAGATTTATGAAAATTTATTAGTGTTGGCAACTTTGTGACAACTTTAAGAACATGTTCATAAGCCCTTCTGAGGCTAAAGACTGACTTGTGCAGCATCTCAGCTGAGTGACAACAGTGCAGCAAGACACAATGATTTACAGATTTCCAGTGGCAGATGAAATACATAAATAAATGGAATTCCCTTGAAGGATCATTGTGTAAATAGTAATCACATACAGTTACAAAAAACAATTCTCCAAAATCTCAATAGATCTATTTCCATCCTCCTAATAAAAATAAAAGACAGAAAGCAGTTTACACCTAAGTTCCACTGGTTTCAGGAAAAAAGGCCCAGGGTTCTCTGTAGATTAATATGCCATTTCATTGAAAAATAGAATCAATATATTCCAAAATTACAAAGGCTAAAAACACCCACCAGATTCATACAGGAAAAACAGCAGGTTTACAGAAGAGTCTTAGAGCCTTCAAGCATTTAATTTAAACAGTGAATGTGTGTGTTGCTTTGCCTGTCACCAGAATCTGTTGTTTTTATGATGATGCTTTCCATATTCAAACAGTTTTAAAATATTGGATATTCATCTTTTCCCTTCCACTGCATTTTTATGGGTTTTTTTGTTATATAAGTTACACAGAGAGGATTCCTTCTGAACATGCGGTAATGATATTAAATCTTCATAAATGCATAGAAGAAGTACCAGGACATCAATAAAAGGTACCTGAAGGGGAAAGAGTTTTGACAATAAACAAATTTTTAAAATTAAAACACCAGTCTCTAGCCAGACAGTAACATGAATCGTTGATCAGACACATAACTCTCCATGTAATTGTTTTCCCTTTAAATCCTGCAGACATAATTCAAGTCTGGAAGAAAAACACCAAGATATGATTCCCTAGTGGGCTACCAAGGCTATTTCAAAGTCTTGGAGGGTTTAAACTGAGACATATCTGTTGAATTATTGTCATGTGAGTTGCAGAAACCCTCTTTGCAACTGAGATGAAGATTCAGGTCTCTAAAGTCGTGGATCTCTCCACACTCAGGGCCACTGGTAGCGGCCAATGTAAACTACTTCCCACAGGTCCAGATGTCTCACCCATCAGTCTGCCTTTCACATCAGGCTGGGAGGGATGATGAGGAAAATACTTACAATAATGATGTTACAATCATTGCTCTCTTACTGACCCCATACAGATTTGCAGAAGATCTAGATTCTCCTATTTTTTCACAGTCTGAAACCGATATTTAACACTTTCATAGGCCAAATATTAAAATCCTGCACTGAATAATATTTATGCCTAATTCTTACTTCATGACTTAGAGCTATCTCTGTAAACCCCTCCCTTTCTGAGCTGTTCAGCACTCTAAGCATTCTGGCAGCAGATCAAAGTTGACACTTGCCTGGAAAAGCAAGAGCCGTGTAACTCCCAAAATGGGCAGTTCTCTGAGCACAGATGGATGAACAAAGTATAAAAGAAGTCAGTGTTGAACATTACAAACTTCCATAGCTTGGCATATTCTTTAACTTCAGTGAAAACACAGGCTGATTCCTCTGCTGACAGGGAAACATTTTACCTACACCAGATTCAATGACTGGAGACAGGAATGTCACATTTTAGTGATGTTCAGCCTGTGTGTAGAGCAGCTCACATGCTCTCCTAACGGCTTTTTAGCCACTACCTGTGACAGCATCACTCCCACTAAAGCATAAAAGTAAGTTGTCAGCTTTTGTATGTTGTAGGCTGAGCTCTTTCAGTTCTGTAGCCATTAGTATTGCCATTAGGACTTTTTAGAAACTTACTGTGTAATTGTGGATAATGCTGATCACAACAAATCGTTATAAAATGAAGTCCCATTTCTATTTACCTCCCTAATGACTGAATTTCACATTATTCATTATTGTGCTGTCAATTTGCTCCTTAGAAGACTGTGTTTTTATTTATTTATTTAACAGTTTTCATGAGTGCTTAAGACAGCTTGATTCAATTGCCAGTCAGTTTAGTGATAATTACACATTAGATGCTATAAATGGACACAAAGAATGTATTTCCCTAAGAATCCAGAAAAAGAGGAAAAAGAATAAAAACCAGCAGGCTTCAGAAACACTTGTAAGCCACTTGTCTATCCGTAGCAGCTGTTTGACACTAGCACTTTCCTTGAAATAATTTTTAGACTGAAATCACACAGTGATGCTGCTTCTGAAATGTTAATGTTTTAATATCTAAGGCAAGACTAGATTATTCTCTCGTGAAGTTTTTAGCAGGCAGTTAGGCACTTGCCAGCACCACCAACATTTTGAACCCCTACTGACGATACAGTAAAAGAACTGCCTTGTGTCTCGTTTCTTTCAGGCAATAAAAGCTCCTTGTGACTCACATGGCCTTACTCCTCTTGAATGCAGCTGTCTTTTTCTCATCAGAGCTCAAGTAAATTTACAAGGGTGCTTTAGTGAGAGATAACTGAAAAGCTGCTTATTCTCCAAGCTCACTATGTTGTCCTTTTTCTGAGAAACACTCATTGTTCAATAATGATATTCCCTGCTGAACTCACGAATTATATCTGGGGGAGAGATAGGGAGGATGTTTTGGAGGTTAAATTGAATGAAAAGTTTCATCAGTGTGGTACATAATGATCATAACGTGTTATTTGTTAAGGTTTTGCTGGGACAAAATGTGGAATGTTCTCTGAAATGTATGCATGATTTTTCCCATGTGTTTGGAGCCTAAAAACTCCAGAAACCTGCTGTGGAGAGCCTGTGTCTTTCTGGTGGTCCATAAGTGTAATGGAAAGGTCACAATATACTTCTGATTTGGGCTTGGCCAGTTCCCACCAAGGAAGGGGTCTTATCATCTCTTTATTTGGCATCACATCTCTAGCCCTGTCTGACAAAGAAAGTTGAATTAAATTACAGCTGTGTGTTTTTATTCCTGGTAGGGAGATTGCTGAAGGTATCCTGAATGGTTGTCTGGAGAGGTGACCCTATGGATCATCAGCAGCAGGGCAAAGAAAAGATAACAGGAAAAGTAGCAAAGAACAAAACAACAACTCTATGTCCTTCCCTCTACAGCCCTGGGTGGTTTTTTTTGTATCTCACATGAACAGAACCGGCCAAGGTTGTGCTTTTCCTGCTTTGGCAACATGCTGAATGTCTCATTGTGCCAGTCAGTATCATTTGTAACAGCTGAAGGACCAGTAAAGGACCATCTCTGCCCCATCTTTCTCAGCAAAACTGTTTAACGATAGCTCAAAACTTATGCTGCATTTTTCTCATGGCTAGCCCATTCCCTCAGAGCACCAAAGGATAACCCACTTACATATCAGACACTGTGTGAGTATTTGAAAGAAGAAAATAAAAACTCATTGGCTTAAGTGAACCTGTGGAAGACCAGCCGAGATCGGGAGAAGAAGCATGTCAAAATTTTGGCTGCACTCTTGGGAGGCAGAGAAACGTGGAAGGGAGTGACAGCAGATATTAAAATACTGAATGTAATGTTTTCCAAACAAAAAACCTGACATTTCTGATGGTTTTGCAGTAGATCTGGTGTTACATAGGTGATCACAGAAAATCTTTTAAATTAATGTGGCAAGTTTGCTTGTCGCCAGTGGCGTGGGCTGGACCAGCTGACTACCAGGGTTCGGTCAGCAGCCCAGCGGCAGCGTCTGCAAGTGTCCCTGAATTTCAGGTTCACCGCAGTCAGGGATGGCGTCCCCTGGCCGCGGGCCACGCCTTCCTTAAGGCAGCCACGCTGTGTCCCCAAAGCCAGAGAGCTGCAAAAAGGGAGTGTTCCCTCGCCCGGAGCAAATCAGACACGCAGTAACACGGTGGTCATCTGCCTGAGCTCAAGGGCAAAAGACCCCAGCCTCAGCAAGGTATCAGACTTTTATTCTGAGGGTAACAACCAATCTCGGAACAGCATGGGGGAGGAACCAGGGAGGGACAAAGGGACAGGGACCAATCGGGAAGGAGGAAGGGAGGGAAGAGGGAGATACGAAATACCATCATGGACTGAGGGACAGGAGGAACTCGACCTCTCCCTGGGGCAATCCACCCTTGACTCCACCCCAGGGGGGTTTTAGTTGCTGGGTCTCCACAGATTTCTCAGGGGGGAAGGAACTCTCTGGGCTTGAACCACTGCTACATTTGCTGCACTCTTACTTATGAGTTTTAACTATTTTAATTTCTCTGGAGCACTGAATTTTTGCTGCCATTTCCAATTGAGGCCAAACAGCTTATTTAAATATTTAATAATTGCAAACCTGCAATTCATTTATTGCTTTCCTCTGAAAATGGAACTTCAAAATATTTTCAACTGCTGTGGGAGAAAAACAAATCCTTATCAGGAAATAATTTGAAAGTTCATCCGTATTTTGATAAGTTGCTGAATTCAAAGTTTTACAACATGATGTGGCAGATAGACTCTGAGGACGAAGAAATAATTTCTTCAGAGTAACTGTGTAAGATGTCTCTCCAAAATACTTCATCTGTCCTTTTCGTAGTGGCCCTAAATTTGTGTCAGATACTGTGGATGTCCTGCCAAAAGTCTTTATAATCTATAGGAGAAAATTAAAACCAGGGAGGAATCTTAATAATTATTTTAAGAATTTAAGAGTTACTTAAGAATTTGCTTTAAAGAAGCAAATTTGCTTTTAAACTGAGGAAAATGTTAAGAGGAATAAAAAAAGATCACAGAGTATACAGGGAGATTTACAATGTCTTTCTACAAACCTGTGATGCAAATGAGCAAAGAATATTAGGAGCCTTGTATCAGGTATCCTGAAGGCCCAAGAAATGCTTTACTAAATGGAAGGACTCAGAAGACAGTCATAAAAATTAGGCCTAGAAAAACTCATAGTAAAACCACAGTGTTTCCCTTTCTTAGCATGGTGAAAAAAAATAGGATAGAAAATCATTAGCAATATATCGAAAGTAGATTGCGAACTTCTTGCTGTATCATAGAACAAGAATTGATTTTACATGAGATATGGAGGTAGGATATCAAACCAAGGTAAATTCTGAGACAGGAACTTGATAGAAAACAAAGAGGGAACGGCTATTTGTAAATTCTCAAGAGTGTTCGAAATTATAATCAATTTTAATTAATGTTCTGGAAAGGATATTGTGCCTTTTTTAAAAAATCAAAATAGAGAAAGATAAATATCTGCACATTCTCTTACAGCCTCTCGTGTTGGTCACTGCAACAAGATTGTTTAGTGAGTTAGAAAAACACATGGATTAATCTAGTAAGAAAAAAATGTTTTCAAAATTAAATGTAAATAATATAAAATTTGGCTGTTAAGGTTTGAAATTTTAAGCTCAGTTTGCAGACTCGACAGTTTATTGATCAAAGGAAGAGGAAGCCCAGTTTAGGGAATATAGTTGGACAAAGCACAAAAACTAATAACATTGGGAAGGGAAATGCCTAGTGCTTATTTGTTGATTTGCATTGTGTACCTACAGAGGGAAACTGAAAAGATAAATTCTTAAGACTTTTATCTCCTTGCCCTGAATAGCTTCTACCTTTCACTTACAGGGATATATAAAATTTAGATTAAGCCATTGATGTCACCAAACCATGAATAATCTCTATGGTCAAGTTAAGACTCTAATTCTCAGTACTCTACAATGGCTGATATAGTCATGCTCAAAATTTCAGCTGACATTAACTTTAAAATGACCCTGAGAGAGTGCACTGTTTTATTTCTGCAGCAGAGGACAGATTTTTATTTCCCTTTTTATTTTATCCAATAACCACTTCACCCACTGTTCCCTGATTCCCGTCTACTGTCAGTGTCTGAGGTAGCCTTTAAGAGTTGAGGACAGGCAAGACCTCCAGAGTAGAAAATTTATTCAAAATACTTTTATTTGGCCACTAGATGACTCTCTGATCTATTGGAATTTAGCAGGACAAGTTGTAGACCCTGGGAATAAAAAATGGATGTCGGGGCAGGGTGGGGAAGGTGGGGTGGAGGGTTTGGTTTGGATTGTTTTTTCATTTGTTGTTGATATCAGTACTTCAGCGGGCTACGGCAGCATTGGAACAGTCTACCCAAGGGCCAAGACAAAAGTCAGGCTTATTTTTACAGCCAACCTCCTTTTTTGTTTTGTTGGGGTTGTTTCCCTTCTAGAGTCTTCTAAGACTTAAGGATAACGGAATCACACACACACACACACGGAAGGAGAAAATGAGCAATTTTGACAAACTTAATATGCAAAAGTGAGTCTCCAGTGTCAATATCATGTGAAAAAAATAGGTATTGGTAGGAAACAGTGTCTGATAGTCACTCCACTTATGATATTTGGTTCCAGAAGCTCCATATAGCTTCAAATCATTCCTCCAGTAATTTTAGTCTCTTCATTAGAACTGATATTGTTATTCCACCACTTCTATCAGAAAAAGCTTCAGGATGGTGTAGCACAAAAGTTACAGTTACTCTGCTTCTCACTGCTCTCCCTTCTGCCTCCTTCTTTCCTCCAGTAGAGAAATACTATGGTTCCTAATAATAATAACTTGAATGCAGGTGTCTGGGAGTAAAAAATTCAGCTCTAATTTGACGTTCCACAATGGATCAATGTCTTGATGAAAGTCATTCTGAATCATGAATTGTAAGGGTGACTGCAGAGCTGACATCTGAAGCATTTTAGAGCCTGAGAAGCCAAGTGAGCTGACCAGCTAGATTATGCAGACCTCTGAAGAGAACTACTGGATGAGGACTTAGAATAAATCCCAAAATGCAGTCTGCTCTCATGTTTTCTGCTGAATCAAAAGCAGGTGGTGTGGCTGCTCCAGAATTTTAAGCAGGCACTGCGCTGTTCACTGTTATAATGTTAAACTGGAGGGCAATAGGCAACCTAACAAATAATTTTTTTTAAAAGTACTTCTTGTTTATGAAAATTCCAGGAACTAGCATTACTACGGCAGATGTTTGTCCTTTTTTTTGGATGATTACAACCCTTCCCTATGTAAATTACTGTCATGTGGCATAAAAAAGTTCAACATGCCACAAAATAAAAATAGATTTTATGGTGTCATTGGTTGCTGCTTATGTCTGATGGAGTAAAAGAGACAACTTTAAAGATCATGTGAAGTGAATATTTACACAGCTTAGTTTTTGATAGCATGACCAGAAGCACCAGCCAAACACCATTATTTGTTCAGGTCAAGAGATAATCATATATTCATAAGAACTCATGAAAAGACAATTTGATCAGCAGAAGTTCAATGTGATATCTAAAAGTATGAGAAAAGAGATTTATTTTGGTTACCTACTAAAATATTCTAATCTTTAAATGTAAACTGGAAATAAAACTAATTATATCTACTTACAACTGAAAAAGTGTTTTCATGAAAGTAATGAGGATTTCTGAAGTATTTGGATTTTCATATGCATTTTCAAATCTTATTCTAAAGTGTACTCATAATGAGTGAATTAATTAATGAATAACTAGTTTAATTTAATAAACCAAATGCTAACCTTTCCAAGAATAGATATTATCACTTTTTATTTCAAGACGGGATTATTTAAATGCATTTGTACATTTTTCCAGTAATGAAAAAAAACAGTAGAGTTCAATCCTGTGAATAAAGACATGGTGCAAATTATATTACTGTAAATGATATTTCAGTTTCAATCATGGTTTTATCTCTGATCCTCTTTTTATCCGTCTTAAAGAATAACTGAAGCAGGGACTATGGAATGGTGTTGGAATTTCTCAGGCAGCCATTTTTACTTGATAATTTTCAGTCAACTGTGAAATTCATGAAGGGAGCATTTAAGATTTCTGCATATAATCTTTTAATCTGGGTATCCTTTATTCATCTGTCTTTCTAGATAGGAAATGTCATTACTTGATGGCATTTGATAATGTGATTTATGGCATCTGATCAATCAGAGCATATATCATCACAATAAACTTGAAAAAAGTACAGTTGAGCAGTGAAGTAAGGATATACAAATGCTTCCTGTCATTGTCTTTCATTGGGAAACTGGTTAGCTATGACCAAAAATTCAATACTGAGAAATCAGGAGGTGAAGAAAAGAACTTACAGAGAGGTAGACAGAATTTTTTATTACTTAAATTCACCTTTGATGCTAGAGAATTGTGCAACATTAGCACTTCAATGTCTCCCTCATTTTAAGTAGTTTCATGTTCTGTGTCATGGCAACTACAGGCAGACTATAGCCATGAACAAATTGAGTCTAGAGAGAGCTTTAGAAGCAGGTCTGGCCCTCATTCAAAACCTTTGAAACAGATGAAAGAGTGTCTATTGACTTTGATGCACTTTGGCTTGAACTCTTCCAGCTTCTACAGGCAGGCTTGGGCCCTGATTATGGCTTCAGATGATGTCCATGTATTTTTTTCAACTGCTCCTTATTTAAATGTATTGAACAGTACTTGGAAAAGGTGCAGGAATACAGGAGTTTGCCTTCAAGGATGATGTTGTAACAGTGAATGCAAGAACATCATCCTTTTTTTAATGCTGCTGAATTTTCTGTGATTCCCTGCACAGTGACACAAATTTTGCATTTGGAATATCATCCATCATACTAGACCAGGGGTGGGTGACTGTCCAGGTGAGGTAAGTTGGAATACTCATGGACAAAAGAGCAAAGGAAATATTGTCCATATCAGAATTACTTCTGTAACCATTCAGGCCTGGGTCAAAATTGCACTTATCAAGTTGTAGCAAAAACCCATTTTTAATTGCATTTTTGGGAGATTGCAAAGCTACCTGACAGTGGGGAAAGACAGGACTTCAAGTATTTCAAGCATTATATATAATATAGTACAATACATGTATTATACATTATACATTATATATTATAAGGAACTGTCTATATTACAAGGGACTGTCAGACCAAGACAAGGTACCTGGGAAATAAAAGCTTTTCTGCTTTAGAAAAGACAAAGATGAGACTGTTTCTGTGATTTTACAAAGTAAGACTGTCTTTCGAAGTTTGTGGCCTTTCTCTCCACTTCTGTGAGTGGAATGTGCTGATCTAAGAGCATGACAAGGAGGACAAATGGTTTACCACCTGCTGCCTGAGCACTCACCCGCAGGTCACCAGTCTTGTCAAAGAGATTTGCATTGATGGAATATGAAATGGCATTGCCATCAAAACATATAAGATTATCTTTCCTTTGAAGAAAAGCAACAGCTACTGTAACTTTGAAGTTTGAGGACAGGAAGGCAATTAGTTCAAAAGTACTAGACACAAATGGGGAAACGAATTCAATGTTGCCTCTAATAGAAACTGGCAGTTTCAAATCCTGAAAGATGGACTTCTTATAGCACTTTTCAGTGACGAGTCCCCAGCTAGTGAACTAATTTTGAACCATAAGAGTGGAATCACTTGAATAACCATGTCCAATCCCCAAAAAAGTTAATCTTTTTGCTATACGTAAATAGATTTCACAGAACATCTACTCTGTGTGCCACCATACCCTCATGAGCCGTAGACGTCTCCAATAATCCACATGTCACAGGAATAAAGCAGAGGAGATTGTGGGAGTTGCATGAATTCTTTTAAATGAAACTTTGCAGATGATATAAGAAAGCGAACACTTTATGCCACAGAAGAGCAAACTACTTCCTCTGCTTGCAAATAACTAAACAAGAACCTGGTTAATGAATAAATCATTGAGCATATGAGCAAAATACAGCAATTAATCTCTTGAGAAATTACAGTGCTATTAAGGGTATCAAACTTGGGTCTTCTGCCTGCATTTAACTCTGTCTTCACTTCACCTTTCTTCAGCTTACATTAGCTTAATGTCAGGACCTCAACTTTAGAATCTGAGATTTCTCAGAGCTCTGGTGCAGTATCTTACATCACTTTCAAATAATTTTTTGTCATTGCTTTGAGTAGCAGCTAAAATAAGCTATTAATCTTAAAGTATTACAAGTGGTTACATTAATATTCTTACACTTCAGTCTCCTGAAAGCAATCTGCTGTCTCCTTGCTGTACTGACTATGACTAACACAATCTAAGTTTCGATGAACACAAGTGATTATATACCTGGCTGACTGGACATCCTGTCATCTATAGAAATACAGAGCATAATAAAGCCTTTACTAATAAGGTTGCCCATCTGATATTCTGGAGGACTATGAGGTTTTTTTCCTAACACAAAGCATCCTTTCAAATGTGATCTGCATTAATTATCCATGTCTGTCTCCAGGTATGCTACCTGAGATTAAGGTAGGACTAATGCAAATAATCATCTGAGAGTTTTCAGCAAATACACACTGTATCTGTGTTGGTTTTTCTTAAACAGAATCTGCTGTAATTAGCATAAAACATGAATTCATAAATACGTGCTGATAATTTTTTTTCAGACCTGCTTGAAGATTTCATTAACAATATTTAAAACTTCAAGTGTTACGGAAATCATCTCTCATATCTTTAAAAACATTAGAACACCTCTCACATTGTATTGCCTCAGAAAAGTTATAATCTCAAGCCATCAGATTAACATTTTCTAAGATGTCAGTGCTGGATTCTCACAGTGGAAAACTATTCCTCTGGCAGGCCACCAGAATTTAAATTTGGCAGGCTGTAGTGTAGTGTAAGGTTTACTTGTTCAATCAAGCATTCAATTAACTAACGTGTCAGTATGTTGGTCCTTTGTGAGACAAATAAAAGGCAGCTAAAGTGCATTGAGCCATCTGAATAGATAGTTGTGTAATTAATATTTACTTTTAATTTATTGTAAGATGCCCAGATGCTCTGGCAATCAGATCCTGGGAAATCCTTAAAATAATTGACTGAGTTCTGTAAACTTAGTAGAGGGCAGCAGGTTTTCCTGCCTCTCTCTGTGTGATTAGAATTGGGCAAATGATTCAGCAGACCTTCTAAATTTTTAAAAAATTATTTTTTATTAATATATTGTTTACAGTTCCAACATAATTTCTGTGTAATTTAATATTTGTTTAATAGCAGAGTTTATCTATTATCTATAATCTATCTCAGACTGTCATTGTTGTGGGATCATACAGCATTCTCCAACTCAGTAGACCAAGATTTATTGGTTTGGCAGAGAAGAAAGCATGCAATTTCAGGACAATTTTTTTCTCAGTTACTCTCATCTTTGCAAGCTACTCCAGCAGTTAATCTTAGTTGTGTAAACACTGAACAGGGAGAGAGAAAGGCATTTGAAGTGTGTGATTTTAATACATATGTGTAGAGATAGGATGAGTTGTCCTCTGAGCATGGTTCAGATGAGTAACTCAGGCTCTATGTACAACTTTTAGGTGAAAAACTGGAGGAGGGTGGGGAGATCAGAGCCTTTCAGTGTGTTTTTATCCCACTGAACTACAATATGTAGACTAAGATCATAGCTATGTTAAACATTCCCTGTAGCCATTGGAGATCCAGGCATCTTCAGAGAATGACATAGCTTGGACATCCCATTTCCATTAACTACTGAAAAAGCCTAACTCTATATTGATAATTGAAATCAGGTGAATCAGATCTCTGTGTGGCAAAACTTCACATTTCACCAAGGTCTGAGAGAACATGGGGTGCCTCTCAGCTAACCAGAGGAGAGCTAGGCTGATTGTCTATATTGCATGTTTTATATTGACATCACCTGGTGACACTGACACCATGGGAATGGCAAGGGAATTTCTAAATATCATTCTGTTGGTGATCGTTTGTCATTTTCATGTGATATTACAGGCCCTAGTGGGAGGTCTATCATGTGATCCACTGTGTCATTTCCAACACAGTATTTTGTATGTCTGGTAAGTCTTAGAACTGATTTTTATCTCCACTCTCTGTTGCATTTGCATCATTCACCTGTGCATTGCCCCCACTCAGACATTGGACAAAACGTCATTTGTAGAAGCATCATTCCCACAACTATCACCCCATGCTTATCTTTCCTCTGACCAAAGTTGTATTGATTTTTCTACTGCTGTCTTCCTGGCTAACAGTTAATGATCACACTCAATGTAAAGATAATAGAGATGCCAGTATCCTTGTAGAGGCTAGCGGTGATTACACAGAACCATCCTTCCACCAAAGTACAAAAAAAAGTAATAACAGAGATCCCACAAGCATTCATTTACATAGACACATTTATTTGAATGATAATGGAAACCTCAACCAGAAGGGGTAGATTAGCTCATAAATCAGATTTAAAGAATACTTTTTCAACCTTTACATCTTGCATTCAAGAAATAGAGGTTTCATTTTTAAGATAAACTGCTTAGCAGCTACCTTTTTTTTTAGATGTAGTACACTATCCTAACTTGTATGTTTAAAAATCCTAATATATTTAATGTTTAGTAGGATAAAATATTGAATTCTATGTTTTGTAAGATTTATTTTACATCCATGAAAGCTTTTTAAAATATGTGAGTAATATTTTCCAAGCTCCGTGTAATCCGTCTTCAGTGTTCAGCTTCTGACTGGAGTCTGCTTGGGGGCTTTATTTTCAGGAGGCAAAAGTTTGACAATATTTGGAAAAAAATAACCAGTTTGACAGGTCTTCAGTGAAATACTAAGAAGTTGAGATACCACAAAAGACTAGTTGTATTTGTAAAACACTGAACACTGTGCACAAAACCAATGAGTGACTGTTTCATGTTTTTGAGCTATTCAGTCTGGAACTAGCTCATATAAGGACTAGAATAGTTAAAGAACACGAATTGAATCTTCCTGCCAATATGACAACTCTTTTAAACTTGAAAAGGTATGTTTTCATTTTCCTTAGCATTGTTTGCTTCAGTAAAGCACACCTGATTTTTTTTTCTAAGTCTGTGAAGGCTGCCAACCAAACAGCTCCCTAAATATCAGTATGAATCTTATTCCTATTTCAAGGAAAAAAGAAATATATGACAGTCCACAGATGAACATGAAACAAATTATTTCTCTGACATTTTATGCTCCTACTTTATTTCCTTTCTTGTTATCTTGGACATTATTCTTAGGAAAGTCATTAAAAGTTCAAAGGTATGTATGAGATTAAGGCTTTCAGGAGAATGAAATTGAAGATCGGTTTTCAGTACTGATGTCTCTTGCAGTATGCAAAAATTTGACATTTCTATTGCTCTTGGGGTACCTTATCAGCAGACAGTGAACTTAACTTTGGATTCCTATGGATTAAGAAAAGTTACTAGCACGCTGTGAAATGGAAAAGCAAACTATTATCCTCTTTAGTCAGCATACGTATGCAAGCTTCTAGCATGGCAAAATTTAAAGGGTATCATTTCTATAATTGGTGCTCCTAACACAGCAGAAGTTTTATCTGCATGTTTGTATCTGTATACAAAGCACAAGTATAAAAGAACAGCCCAAGATTTCTGCTGAGTATGATTTTTCTTTTTAGAACTTTTTTTTTTCTACCAGCCTTTTTCTTCCCTATTTCTTCAGCTTGAGATAAAGTAGGAGACTCATCTACAGCCCTTAGCTAGAGCTAATGGGACCTAGGCAGTATTACTGCCAGGATGAATCTGCTTATTAACTAACCCTTTGTGTAGAGGTCTAACACCTGACACTCTATTATATTGCCATAATTAAAATGAGTCAATGGGTCAATTAAAGTGAACTTTTCACTATTAATGACCTTTGATTATACCTAACTGAAGAATCAATGGTATGGGAATACCATACCAAGCTGGGAATACTAGAAAGCCTGCCAGGTAGGCTGACATATCATGTAACGAGGTCTGAGTCTAAAGCTAAAGTAGGCTCTGTCATATTAACAGTTGTATCATTTAGTCTCTGAAAAACATAAATAGTTCCTTGCTTTCATCTAAGGTACTTCTGTTCACTGAGGTCATACCTTAACATGCAATCTAAATTTCTTAAAAGAAACTGTTGCTGATGTCCAATGTTTTAATTACCAGCAATGTTACGTTGGTCCAGAATTTGTTACACTGGATTTACTTTTAGTAGCAATATATTTGCTTAGTTACTTCAATAAAATATTTTTATTAAAGAGCTTCAGCAGGATAAGGGGGGTGAATTATCTTTCTTCCACAGCTTCTGGAAATGACAGAAATCTCTGGGAAAGGATTCAGTTCTGACAGTCTGTGCAACAGTGATTTCCAGTGATGGGCTTGTACATGGAAAAGGGCCTCATATCACCCACAGGTCGTTTGATGAGGACAAAGAATTTTGGATAGGTAAAAGATCCAAAGTCTTTCACCAGATGCAATGAAAACTTTGTGGGTGAGGACACAGAATAATAGGGCTATTCTATTTCTTGAAATTTCACTTTTCAAGGTCTCAGAAGTATAACTTTCAGCAATCAAGTCCACAAAAAACACTCACAGGTCTTGACAGAGCTGATTTTCACCCTCTAACCATTAGGTAAAGTTTCTAAAAGCAGTCAGTGTAAGCCTAACTGTGGCCCAAATAACTCTGGTGAAAGTTCATTAATGAATTCAATGGAGAGTGCCAAATCAGTACTAAGTGCTTTTCAAAGTCAGACCACTTAGCCTTTGAAATAAACTTATCAATTCAAAGAAAGATAATATGAGAAAAGTCAAGAAATATCAATGCCAGCCACTTCTTTACTTTAGAACAACTACACAATAGTTGAGCATGTCTGAACAATACTACTAAAGTCAGTAATATGATTCCAAAATATTACAGTGAGGGGAAACCATTCAAATTATGAAAAAAACCCCTTGTGGCACTATCCATTTAAAGATGCCAAAGAGAAAGATGGATGGATACTTCACTGGATCATTCTTTTATTTATAAATACACAAGTCAGTAGCAGCATAGTTCATTCTAAAAGGGTATTTCATTATTGCAAAGTGTAGTGTTTCTTGATATTTTTCCTCCAGTAAGTAGCAATATGTCAAACCCCAGATATTTAACTCACTTCTCTTGATGTCAGAAGACCATGGCATAACCTAAAGAACAAATATTTGAACAGTGCTAAAATCCTGTCAGCAAAGTCTTGGGTACCCATCTGTTACACAGATAATATACATACTGAAATGACTGACATTTGTTACCAATACTAACAAAATAGTCAAGACTTGTGTGCGTGTATGCATAATACACGATATGCAAATCTGTATGTATATACAAGTACATCTATTAGTTATATGTCAATATGCATATAAATTTCTGCCCAAATATTTACAATCAATTAGTATATTTTTCAGGCTTAGGTTTTATATTGCTTTCAGCTGACTGAAAGGGCATATGGAAACAATAGGAACATACGGAAGAAAAGATCTGCTTTAAGACCAGATTGTGATATGTTTACTCACATTGAATAACATACAAGGAATATCCTTCTGTGGCATAAAATACTCTGCTGTGAAGAAGTGTCACAATACAGAAGGTTGTATTTATTCACGCTGTTAGATATTTGCCATTTATTTACCTGCACTAGTGATGGTGTCACGTCAGAACTAAATCTGGGGTTGGATTGTTTCATTTATTTCCAAATTCATACCCATGATAATTTTCTGGAATCGGGGTTACTCTTTTATTTACACACACTGGGAACAAGCTCTTACCTCTGCTGTATAGAGATTAACAAGAGGCTTATTGAGGTCTCCCATTTATAAACATTATGCTGTTTAGTTTATCAGCTTAAAGATGTGAGTTTTCAAAATGGATTGCCAATGCCACACTGTATCCAAATAGCATTTAAACTGTGAAAAATTGTTTGCTTCTTAAGGCTGATGAGACACTGCATATTTTACTCACCCTATTTTGCCTAGGCAGTAGCATGGATTTCCGAAGTGTGAATGGATTTATATGTGAGGGGTGCACAGTTACTCACCCTCCTGCACCTTGGAAAAGAGAAAGAGTGGAATTTCAAGCATAGCTCTCAATATCTTCCTTGAACAGCCTGAAGTTTAACAGCAAAGTCTTCCACCCTTTTCTGATGTGCCCACAGTGGTTCCAAATTCCGCCTGAGTTCCTGTCAAAATAGCTGGAGATACTGGCTCTACAGCACTAAACTCTGATTTTTCATTTGTGCCCAACACATGTACCCACACAGACACACACAAGAGAAAGTCCAAGGGATATTTGAAAAGCATTAACCCACTTTACCTAGGAAAATGCCAATTTGCATAGATGATTACTGTATGTACAAGTAAGAAAATGTAATTAAGGCCCTTATGGTAGACATCACACACATGAGCCTTCCGTTAAATTCTACAGGAGGTTGATGCTGAGGTCTAGATCCTGGCTAAGTCCTACTCCTTGATTATAGCCCAAAGTAAATGACACATCAAGGAGAGAGATCTTTTATTTTAAAGGTCCTGTTCCTGCAAACTGTTTTACACACATGCATCTGCAGAATCAGAAATGCCCCAAGATTCCGTAATAAAAATATAAAAAAAATAATATCAAAACATATCCTTAATCTGAATGGAATCTGCTAATGGAAGTTCTATCATTCCTCTAGACTTACCAACCTAAATACACTTGTGCTTGATGCAAAATACTTAAAATTAAGAAATAGAAGTGCATATTACTAGCTGCTCAATTATAAATCCTTTAACAAAAAATTCTAATTTATTTCTTAAAGACAAATATGGATAAAGTAACTGTTAATTTCAATGGAACCTCAATATAAAAAAAAAGGAACTGTACTGGGGACTTGGATTATTTAGACAAGATAATAATATTTTGCAAAAGAGAGAATTTAGAATGTCACAACCACTTTACAAAAATATAGCACTGGCAGTTTATATCTATATAGATTATATCTGTATAATCTGGAACAAATCCATGGATATGCCCAGGAACAGAAGATTTTTAGCTCATTCCTTTTTTTCAACCTAACATCTACACTACTCTCTTTTTGATTTACTAGCAGTCCAGTAAAGTACCTGTTCCCAGTATTCATTAATTTTCTTGACAATAAACCTGTAAAAAGCCCTGACAGATCACACTAACATTGAGTCAGAAGATCCATGAACATAGGGCATCTTCACGTGTCAAATTTGAATGCATAGGACAGAAAAGTTAAGCATTTCATAACAATAAGGTAAGGAAATAAATTCCAGACTTGCCATGGAAACACCAACACTCAAACTTTATCACACTTTAGTCATATAATATTATCCTTTAGACCCTAATTCTGAAGTGAAACTCCCTCAGCATAGTAGCCCAATCATACCTCCTTACATATTTCTGGATTATTTCTTTGGCACTGGGACTTCCGTCTTTCTCCTGGGTTATAAAGCAGAAAGCACAGTGTTTTCACACCATAAGCAGCAACACATAAAATGTTTTAGTCACATCTAAGTATAAGTATGGGCAGAACACTGTCCATAAGTTACTCTAGTAGAAATCTGTCATAGAAAATATCTAAATCTTGAAACTAGCAGTGGCTCCCCCAGACTAGCTCCTCCACTCTAGCACAGGATGGGGAGCTAGGCAGGCTGAGGCACCTGATCCCAAAAGATGCTGTGTGGGATAGAGAACCCTCAACTCCAGCAAACATGGCTGGACTTACAGATGGTCAATATATCGCATAAACAGGTCTATAAACCCTGGCCACTTTGCACATTACTTACCTGAATATGAAAGACACTTAAGGGAAATGAGGCAAGATAATTAAGAATGCACACATTCTAGCACAGACCAAGGGCCACTTCTTGACACACCTCAAAGGCCATGTCTTGTGGCACCCTGCTTTTAACCCGAAATCCACTATATGGATCAATAGCATATTGCCATAAAAAGCATGCTAGGACGGTTTTGGTTTAGGTTGGCTTTTTTTCATTTTATACAACCATAACACTTGAAAGGAGAAAAATAAACCTAAAAATGGAAAACAAAGTACTCTGGAGACATAAGATGGAGATGGAGACACAGTGGCAAAACCTATTTTGCTACCTGTCCTCAGAGTCCTCTCCCAATATGCACAGCCAATAACCAGTAAACATTTTGGTCAAGACAGGAAAACATTTCACAAAGGCTCTCTCTGTTTCAAGAGGACATGAAATGAATTTTTAATAAAATGCTAAGTCTCAAAGCAATTCAAAAGACTGCATTTTGAAAAGAGAATCATATCTAGGCAAAAGAAATTCTATAGAACTGTTACTCAAATAGCTAGCAGAAAGTTTGAAATGTGACAGAGAAGAAAGAGTGCAAAGTATCTTGACATGGTTGTCATATTACAAGTCAGTACTTCAAGAGCAATGAATGAGATGTAAATATTTACCGTAGGTAGCTAGACCAAAGAATGCAAACAGATGCCACAGATATAATACAAATTGTCAATATCTTTAGTGCTGGAAATGGAAATGTTAACTCTGCCAGGCCACTGATCCTGAAAGATGAATACAATCAATTAGATTTTTTACCTGTCAGTCATTCACATCATTGACTTTCTCGCAGCTGCCTGCTCCCTGCCTTCCATTTGTTTCAAGGCACTAAACAAGTTTTTATATCCACTTTTCACTCAGTCTTTTTCGCAGATTCCCTACTGCCATCTCAGGTTAACACTGCTTGTTTCAGAACTTGTCCGTTTTCTTCCTGTATTTTCTCAGTGTTGCCTGTATCCACCGTCTCCCATCTCAGAAAGTGGCCCTTCTGGTCTCTGAAGTGTCATCTCAAACCTCACTCTTTCTCAAGCTCCACAAATTTTAACCACCTCCTACAATCTGATCCAAAGTTCACTGGTCAGCAAGAGCCATTAACTTCAATGGACTGTGAATCAGGACCAGATTGCTGCCAGTAGCTCTGGACTGAAATCTAGCTAAAGAAAAATAACACAAGAAACTGTACGGGTACATTCGTTGCTAATTACAAACTGCTACTTGAACACAGTCATGGCAATACTATGTCCTAGGTTAATACCATCTGTTACTATTTCCAGTATATTTTCTCCAGTCCTTATGCAAAGAACTAAGGCCTTACATCGTTGTACTTTTATCTGTACAAATTCAGAGTGATGTCCCAGGTCTCTGTCAGAGCTTGAATAAATAAGCATACACTTGCTCCTATAATTTCTTTTAAGTACTACAAAATTCCATTCTGCATCTAGCTAGGCAAGACAATGAAAAACATCATGTCTATGAACCAGGTTAGTAAATCACTGAAAAAAAAATCCAGAGTTAAAATGGCTTTTTAGAGTGACAGAGTATTCAGAAAGCACAGTGCAAAGTTTAAAGCCAGCATGTTTTAAATTCTCAGTAAAGAGGACATAAAATTCTGTTCTTCCAAGGAACCTCTATCTGGTCCTGTGCTATTAGTCCAATAGCAATTTGAAGAAAGCATTCCAGAAACCAAAACTTACACCATGACTCTATTCTTCTTGCCTTCATTCAAAACATTTTGTTTACTGATTCCCTCTTCATTTAACTCTCCCTGCCTCTTGCAACCTCAGGTCTCTAATGCATATTTTTCTATAAGGAATGATTTGAATAAATTGCTTTTGCCCACATTTCCTTCTCCTACCACTTTTTAATGTTTTGTAAGTGCCTCATTGTAAAGCCAATGCCTTTCTGCAATCCCACAGTGCTCCCACCAAGTGGTACAGGGAAATCAGCTCTAACAGGCGATTTAGGCCATCTAATGTGAAACAATAAGATACACAAACACGATGTAGAAGATTCTGTTCATGTTATGGGAAATGCCATCATCATCAGACAGCAACTATTGCCTATATAAAGCTAAAATATTACACATTTATTAAAAAGTATGCTGTGGTATGAGGCTATTTCAACAGTAATTTGACAGTAATTACAATTCACATTTTTACCCCATATTGTACTAGACAAGGTACTTTAGGGAAAGGGATAAAAGTAACACTGCCTATTACCACATAACTTTGCCATGTCTATCAGCAAAGACAAAGCCAATTAGATGACCTTCACTGAAGAGGTGCAGTTTTGGGGGTACAGGTTTTTGTTTTTTCCTTAAATATATTTATGCTAACACTTTAACTATAATGAAGTACACTCTACCCACACTGCTTCAGCTACAGCAGGCAAATGCTTTGTAGAAATGAAATTACTGTCGCAACAAGGTTGCTTATGACATTGTTTAATAAAAAAAAAAAAATTAAAAAAAGAGTTGGGACACAGTACATTGATGAAGGTGGAGTGTATCATATATACAAAAGAGGGGTATTACTTTTGTCATCTGACATTGATGTGGGAAGAGAGAACAAAACCAAATGCATTTTCTTTCCAGCACTGAAACATGCAAAGACAAAATGCTCATTACAAGTTGTATGCAGCTCAGGATAATAAAAAGAAATGCCCCAGTATACTTGTTTCAATTTTTAAAAAATATATTTAATTCTCTTTCACTTCAAAACTTAGAATTAAGCAATGAGTGAACAGGATCTGAAATACAGACAAGGCATTGCTCACATCACATTAAAAGGCATCTTTTAAATGCTGCTGTGGATTTTTAAACTTACACTGAACAGAATTTTTAGTTGCTGGGAATTTGAAATACAAGATGAGCTTGGCCACATTACATCTATTTCTTTAAGTGAAATTGTAAATATGCAATAAATTGCTGTTCCAAAGAGGCAACATGCAGAATTCAAGATTGTTTCTTGCAGGATTCTGTTGACCCGTGTGTGAAGAGATACTGAAGCACTGATGCAGTGGGAATCACTACAGTGATACAAATCCACAGCTCAAGCATGAGATCCTAGTGGCTGGATCTCTGAGTATACTGTTCTCCAAAACACATCACTTGCTTTTAACCACTGAATTTCGTTTTAGGAAAACAGCTGCTCACCAACTTTAAAAAAAAAAAATGCAGGGAGGGTGTGAGAAGAGGTGGAAAGAGCTTATGCATTATGATGATATTTAGCAGAGAGCTGCGAACAGAAAGCAAAGACAAATATTTTAAATGAGATAGATTTCAACCAGAAATGTGGAAGTATTTTTCCCTTGTAAATAGCTTGCCAGAGTTGGTTGGGACAAAATTTGGATTGCAGCTATAGGCTGATGCAGCAGTGTAGAGAAATAAAACAAACAGGCATTTATCCTCCACCCCAACACCCCCTTTCTCTCCCGGTTAGCAAAGTATGACTGATGCTTTTGGTTGGCTGCAAGGCAAATATTAGCTAGAATCTCATTTAGCTACATCCACATCCACGGTCCCAGATGCTTAAAACTTATCATGGATTAAAGCCATGAAATAAAAATTAAAAAAGAAATTTCAATTTGAAATTTTATTGGCATGTTGCTAGAATGGTCAACATCGATCGACAGGAGAGACTTTGTCCACATACTCTGAGAACAGCCTTCCTGCACCTCCCCCCTCTTTTCTTCCTCTCTCGCTCTCATTCTTTCAGCATTAATGCTATTAAAAGCCAAACAAAATACTGGCTATGGGTGTAAAGAATGCTGGTTCTTTTTGGAATGTTGCCATGGATCCTGCTTCCAGTCGCGTCCCACGGAAGGAGGGCTCAGCCTCCTGTGGCAGGCTTGTCTCCCCGGGCAGGGCAGAAGGAAGATAGCCACGTACTCCTGCTCCTCCCTATTCTTTCCCATCCACTATAGCCAGGTCTTTGATCACCCTCAGTTTGCCACTGGCATCGATCCTGCGCTTCTCGCGTATTAGATCCTCCAGGCTGTGGAACCTCACCGTGTGCACCTTGTTCTCTGCCAAGTGGATCTTGAGATAGTACTGCTGCTGGTGCTGGGTGCCAGCAGCCGCCTGCAGCTCCCCCCCGGCTTTGAACTCCCGTTTCCCGAAGCGGCACCAGGCGGCGAAGCTCTCGGAGTTAGTCCAGCAGATCTCGTCGCTTTTTAAGCCCAGGTGCCCGCAGGCGTTCTGCACCACCAGCTCCGCCACCAGCGGGCGGAAGCGGTACCAGCTATTCACCACCCGGCCCACGTTGCCCGCGGCCGCCTCGTACAAGCTGTCCTGGCGGATCTGCCCCTGGTGCAGGTGGATGATCTGCCCGCCGCCCACGTACACGGCCCAGTGCGGCGGCGGGTGCTCCGACGGCCCCAGGTAGAGCAGCTCCAGCAGGTCCCCCGGCTTGCAGAGGGCGGGCAGGGCTGACACCGAGTAGACGCTGAGGTCCCCAGCCTGGGGGCCGCTGCTGACCTTGGAGAAGATGCATTCCTGGCCGCGGAAAGCGGAGAACTGGGTCTCGTTCAGCACCAGCTGGTGGTGGAGGTGGTGGGTGGGCGTCTCCTGCCCAGGGCTGCCGGAGCCCTTCACGCCGTACTTGTCTGGCTGGCCTCGCTCGTCCAGGTCCTCTTCCTCATCCGAAAAGAAGTAAGCCACCCCGACGCGCAGCTCGTCCTTCTCGATCCCCGAGGGGTCCCCGGTCGGCAGCTCGCTGTAATTCAGGTGGGTGATGCGATCCAGTTGATTTCCCATCAATGACAGGGCGAGGCGAGGGCAGGAATCGCCGGATCTGAAGGAGGGTGGGGTGGGCAGAGACAGAAGAACAAGAGATGGGAAGGAGAGTGCACGCAGACGGAAGGAAAGAACGAAAGAAAAAAAAGAAAAAAAAAAAATCAATCAAGGCACATACAAAAGATTTCAGCGATTCCGCCCTAAGGCCCCATCCCTCCCCTACTCCTTCTCTCCCCTCCGTGCAAAAGAGAAACTCCCAGTGCAGATCCTTCCCCCTACCCCCAGGGTGCGGGGCAGGGCAGAGCCCCGACTCCGGAGTGCCCGGCTCCCAGCGCCGCGCCAGGAGCCTCCCTGCCGGCCGCCGGCTCTGTGCGGGGGACGGAGTTGCCCCGGCAGCCTCCGCTCCCCGCTCTGCGAGGGGAGAGGGCTCCGGGGGCACGGGGAGGCTCCGGCCGGAGGGTCCCGAGCAGCCCCTCCGCCGGTGCGCAGCCGAGCCGCGCCGGGCAGAGGTGCTGCGGGGAGGCGGCTGCAGGGGCACGCGGCCGCGGAGCTGCCACCCCTGCCCGCCCGGTGCCCGCAGCCCGGCCGGGACCCGGCAAGGCGCAGGCAAAGAGCAGGCGATAGGCACCCCCCGCCCGAGGGGTCCCGCCCGTCCCCTTCCGTACCCGTGGTCGCCCAGCGCCAGAACCCCCCCAAACTCCTTTAAAGTCGTCCTGTCCCCATGGGCGCCGCAGAGGAAGCGCAAGCCGTCCTCCTGCCGCCGCCCGCCTGCTCCACCCGCGCCGCTCTGGGCTGCCCGGCCCCTCCGGCGGGCCTAAGTAGCGGCGGCGCCGCTGCCGAGCCCGCCCCGGCCGCGCTCATTGGCCGCGCCCGGCGGCGGCGGGGCTGAGCCGAGGCACTGCCCGCCCGGGCCTCGCCGTCACCGCGGGCTCGCCGGGCATCGACCCCCGGGCTGCCCCGGCCGGCCCCGACCCCCGGGCTGCCCCTGCCGGCCCCGACCCCCGGGCTGCCCCCGGCCGGCCCCGACCCCCGGGCTGCCCCTGCCGAGCCCCCGAGCCCCGACTCCCGGGCTGCCCCGACCGGCCCCGACCGCCGGCTTGCCCCCGACCGGCCCCGATCCCCGGGCTGCTCCGGCCGCCCCGGGGCTGCGGCAGGCGGGGCATCCCGCGGGAAGTGGGATGGAGAGCGGAGCGTGCCCACAGCATGAAGCCGCTGCCAATCCACCCCTGCACTGGACAGAGTAAAAAGGAGGAAATAAAAAGATATTAAAACAACAAAAAGAAAGACAGAAAGTAATTTCTATCAAACTAGCCCGCCCAGGAGGGACGCACGTGGCAAGGAGTTGCTCTGTCCCTCGGGGCTGGAGGTGGGTCCCCCTCGCCTCACTTCAGCAAGCCCAGGTTGCGCCTATGCAGTCTGAGCTGAGCCCTGGGCTTCCTTTCGCTGAGGTGAGACAGGCATTTCCAGAGGGCTGTTCCTCTTGCCTGTTCCACCCCCTATTTTAGGGCGGCATGAGCTGCCCTAAGGAGGTGCCTGTCTCTTGCCATCGCCTAGATGTGAAGTTGGATCTTCATTTGATGGTTGGCATTAGATGACTCTCTTCGTCTTTCCACATCTGGGCAAAGTAGCGGTTGTGGATTGTCCTCAGATGTGACTAGAAGACATACTATGGCTTGTCTGAAGTAAAAAATGAGACTGTCTGGCAGTAGCGGACCATTCGTTCCAAAAATGCATGAAATCTAAAAATCTGTCATCTGTAGTAGCTAATAGCAATGCGTACTTTTACATCTAATTTTGCACATTATGGAAATGGAACTCAGAAATTATTAGTTCATTTGACCACTCCTCCCCTGTGAGGCTGTGTCAATGATGGAATTGTAACCTGGTTCTTCTGTGTTCTTAGTCTTGCTCTAACCATGTGAACTTCTGAGAAGTGAGAATTTAAATATTTAAGACACTTCATGAAAAAAATCTAATCACATTCTTTCGGATGTGAATTATATTAAAATACCATTTTTAGCTGGAAGTAAATCCACTACTTTCTTTGCAGTGGAAATAGTTTTGTCATTTAGACATAAGTATTGCTGCTTTCAGTGTTTATGGATATCTCTCTTCGCTGCTGTCCTTTTCCCAGTCTTCAGGTTTAATTGACTGAGAACAATAATGCCATCTCATTTTATTCTCTTTATTTTCATGACAGAGAGACATACATCCTTAAATAAAAATAGTGAATTTCAGTTTTTCAGGATTCAAGCTGTATACCTATATTCATGTGGATCAAATGCTGAGTTTCTTAGATAAACATGTTTACTTTGAATGATCCTTTTCTTTTTCCATTCAAATATTGATATAGCTGACTTTCTAGAATAGCATCTTCTTGTTCTCATTTTTATTTTAACATATGCAAAAACATCACATCAGAAATGGAAAAGAAAGGTGTATTTAGTGAAATTCAAAGGCTGACATCAGTTATTTTTTCACAATGGCAGTTATACTAATCTATTAATGGTTACAGACTTCCTGTGTCTCATAAACTCAGGGGTTACAACCTGAGACTCACAGGAATTAAGCTGATTTACAGCAGTTAAGGATGTAACATTCAGGGTCTGTAGAATTAGAAAAAAAAACTGGAAAAAAAGATTCTTCTCTAATATATGCATTTTAAAGTTTCAGAGGACTAAACATAACAGATGGGTGTTATTTATCTCTGGAATTGTGTATATACATTTCTAATGATTGTCAGAAATTATTTGTTCTTTTACAGCATGACCTTCACCAACTGCAATATTTTAAATTATGAAAACACTCTAATAGGTTTAGAGCTGAGGCTGTAAAACAGTGTTTAAATATTTTGATTTTTTAAAAATAACTGTTAATGTGCTTCATTGTTAATGCTAGTCCAAGTTGAAAGCCATTTTCTGTAGACCTTCATCGACAGTTTCTGTTTTCTAAACACTACATTTTTCCCATTTAAAGTCTGCATCTTTTTAGGCTGCACTCGCACAGTTCACACTTCCCACGTTTGCCAATCATCAAGGCTATGTGGAGTAATTTTTAGATAGTTCTAAACAAACAAAACATTATTTCATCCTTTGCATGCAAAACAGTGGAGAACAGACTGCTTCAGCAAACTGCAGGTGCAGAAGGATGGAGTTTGGATATAGGAAAGGCTCTGCACTTCTAACTAGGTGGACTATGCTCTGCACTTCTAACTAGGTGGAGTATCTCCTAGCAAATTTTAACTATTTTTTGGGTGATCTTCTATGGTTTTGCAAGTCTGCTCAGTGTGAGTATTCTGTCTCTTGCTGAAGCGCTTACAATCCCTTACTATCCACCTCTCTTCATGGCCTCTATTCAGCACACCTCCAACACCCATTTTCTTGTTTCATTTCACTTCTCTCTGCACTGTCTCATCAGTGCTTTGTGCTCCACCACTAATCCCTCAAAACCAAAATTTTCCTCAGTTTCTCTTCAGCCACAGTTTTGAGTTAACAAGTATCAAGAGGTTGCCTAAAGAAAAGAAAGCACACTCAAAACACCCCTATCAACCAACAAGCTAACAAACTCCAAACTTTTATATAACTGTGATTAAAGGACACTGCTGGAGATGCCTGTTTTGTCTGAGCTAATTTGATTAATGAATTTATCATCTGCTTTAGATGTTTAACTTCTGGGAGACCATGGGAGCTTACTTAGCAAGGCGGTGAGTACAGGCTTGGCTGCTCTTAGATGATGGCACTGGCAGTGCAGTGTCACTCTGCTCACACTCCCATTGACCAGCTTCAGCCTCATTAACCAGGGTCATACTGTCTCCTTGTACCAGGACACAGGAATTTACAATATTCCTAACCTGTTGTTACTAACCTTAACAATTTTTTTCTGCATTCTGAACATAGGAAAGAAACCCAATAATATCATCATCTCTGGTTCTGTCCTGGTCTACTCTGAGAATGAATTTATATTTTTCCAATGCTATTTTTTCTTTTTGTGCCTTTTTCCATCCTTGGCATTTTGTAACTGTTGCATTTATGTTTAACTTAATACAGTGAAAACCCTTAAAATATGTAGAAAAATAGATACCCAGTAGCTTATTTTTTAAATGTTATTTTTTAAATGTTCTTTTCATCCTGCCTTAAGCTGAGCTTTGGAGCCTTGGACCCCTGTTGCTAAAAGTGGAGCTGAAACCTCCATTGATTTTAATGAGTGGAGAACATGTGTGCAGAAAAAATTCAGGAACACATGTTTCAAAAAACAACCAGAGATAAAGAAACTGACGATAAGGGTGGAAACTTTCCTATCTGTTATGAACTTTAGATTGTAGAAATCTGTCCATTACAATCCTGTTAATGTTGAATCTCAGATGCCCAGAAGCTCTTATCTATTTCTGGCACCCTACACTTGGTAGAAACTAAATACAGTTTCTACATCTAACTAGTCTGGGGGAGTCCTGAGGTTTTGGATGGGCTGTGGGAGATGGGGCAGTTCAGCCTGGAGACTACCGAGGGAGACCTCATCAGTGTCTATCAGTGTTTGAAGGGAGGTGTCAGAGGATGCTCCAGGCTCTGCTCGGTGGTGCCCAGCAATAGGACAAGAGGCAGAAACTGATGCACAGGAAGCTTCTCCTGAACATGAGGAAGAAATTCTTTATTGTGCAGGTGACCAAGCACTGGAACTGATTGCCCAGAGAGTTTGTGGAGTCTCCCTCACTGGAGATATTCAAGAACCGTCTGGACACAATCCAGTGCAGATGTGCTCTGGGATGATACTGCTTGAGCAGGGAGGTTGGACCAGATAACCCACTGTGTTCCCTTCCAGATTTTGGTCCTTCAGCCTTGGACAGTTTTTGCCATTTTTACCCAGTGACGGTGAAATATAAAACATGAAATCCTAAGAAGATAATTGTGGTCACAGCTTTTCCTGTTGCCTCTTTTATGCTCTTCTACTGGCTTCTGGTGACTTCATGATTCTTGCGTTCACAGGGTCACTTGTAAGTAAAATTGTCCAGGACCTGTTCTCTGGCCCTGAGGTAGAGTATAACCATATAATGTTCTAAACTCCAAAAACAAATGGCTGCCTCCAAACTACCTCTTAAGGATTATCCCTAATCCATTTTAATCCCTAAAATGTATGGAAGAATAGTATGTGACTCGTGCCAAACCTTTTCAAAAGGCTGTGCTACCAATTAATTGTATGAATAATACTTCACTGATCCTTGCACCTGTGAGCTGGGCATGTGTAGCCCAACTGCTTAGACTCTACCCAGCTCCTGAAGGAGAGGTGGAGCATGAGCAAGTGTATTTTTTACAAAATAACACTTGTAAAGGCTCCAGACTTAATTTCTGCTTCTTGATCAAGTGATACAACCAAAAAGATATTGCAGTAGGAAAGCTTTTGAGGAGGAATGGGAAGAAATGCCTTCATTTAAACATGTTTATCTTTGGAAGGCTGTTCTGTAGACAGAATCCCAGGTGGGGAAGCCTCATCACTCAAAGTTCTCAGGGAGCAGCATGGAGGGTGCTGGGCAGGGGCAGTGTTTGGGGAGCTGGGGTTGTACCCAAGTGCAGTCCCCGGTGCCATGGCAAGGGAAGAAGAGCAGGAGTGCCGGACTGGGGCCAGCTGAGGCCAAGCCAAGGCAGTCATGCAAGGCCATCCCAAATCAGCAGCCTGGCCCGAGCATGGGCCAGAGCTCTGATGCAGCTCCCAAATCAGGGCCTGGAGCCCCATCCCAGCTCCTCAAGATTCTTTCTCATTAACTTTGCTTTTCTCCTGGACATCTTATCCAAGGTTCATCTTATCAGACCTGATCTTGAACAGAAGTAGCAAACCCCGAGGAAGTGAGGGAAGAGTATGTAGATCTTGCACTCAGATCCCTGACAGTAGCATCATATTCATTCGTTGGAGTATGAAAGAAAAATAGCTGAGGGACTAGATTTTCATTTAGATGTCTGTGTCTGTACACTAAATGGAAACTGAACTGAACGCATAGGCTTTTTTTTTTTTTTTTTCAGGGTAGGGAAGGGAGGATGTTATATGTTAAATTAGTACTATAAGCAAAGAAGCTTTCCCCAGGATTACAACATTATCCTTGTTGAACTTTTGAAGAATTGGATGTTGATGACCATGAAATTAGATCAATTAACAGTGAATCTTATTTCATGATCCTTCTATTTCCTGGATTATCTCTTTCTCACTGTTATTTTAAACATTCCAAAATGGCACTTTTTCATATAAAGACAGACGAAACTAAACAACAAAACCAACAACAGCATCAAAACTCTCTAAGCAGATGTGACCACAGTCAAATAGGGAGAATTTGCTTATTCATATTATATATTATACTTATGCAAGCTTTTGTTTGGTTTGGGAACACAGTCTAAAACTTCCTACTATTTACATAAATTTTATTTTACTTTTTATCTGTGTTACAAAATAATATAAAATATAAACTCTCCTTGTGGTGAACCTAACCAAGTGATTGCAGCCACAGAAGCAGTGGCTACATGTTTGAAAGATCTTGGTAAAGCAAGCTTGATCTTAAATTTGCTAGTTTAATCATGTATCGGTCCGGGTAGATTCAGTATGAGAGAATTTTTATTCTCTTATTTTTATTTCATTTTTATTAGCCCCATTTGGGCTTGGGCTTTTTTGGTTGATTGGTTTGGTTTACTTGGTTGTTTTGGGGTTTTTTTCGGTAAAGACACAGTTTCATATTCTATTTAATAATGAGTAAGAGGATTCCAATTGGTAGCAAACTTTCACCCCAGCTGCCTACTCCCTCAACTTCTTTCATAGCTGCTCTTGTGATCATGTAGTTACAGGATGATTTTGAATCCACAGCACTGCTATAACAAGATGTTGAATATCTGCCAGATGAAAAACATCTTTTTTAAAGGTGTTGGCACTTGGTAGCTGGTACTCTGAAACTGAAACAGTCACGAATATTGGTCCCCTCTGAATAAAGGATTTTGACATGGCTTTAATAAAGGTGGTTACATTATTCCTTCTGTAAAAGGAGTATAATAATGGCAGTCTATAGGAAAATTTCCACAGTATCCTCTAGCTCTTACTACAAATAAATCTAAATTAAAAATGGCATAGTAATGTTTGTACAGGGAAAAAAATATCTCCAGAAAGCAGTGCAACTTCAAAAAATAAGCTGCCAGAAAAAAAAAAAATCAAAAGTATTTGTAATTGTCTTCTAATGCAATCTTGTTAGGTGGACTACTGTCACATGGCAAAGCAAAGTTTTGATATCTTTCTTCAATTAACATTTTGCAGTTGCAGACAAGGCTTTCCTAAATCAGTTTTAAAGATTGGAAACCTGTTTAGAAATATCAGACCATAAGGAATAAAGTAGCGGTTCTTTACAAAAATTACATTTTCAGTGTGTGACTCTCCACTCATGACGTGTCCCTAAATGACTTAACAAGAAATAGATAATAAGTATGTTTCTATGTGTACACTGGTTGCTTAATTATGATAATCTTACTATTTGCTCTTTCCTAAGCTACTAAAAGAGAAAAGGCAAAAAGTTTTTTCCAGTATGACATGACATTTTCTTGCATTACCCCTTTAAAACTAGAGAAATTGTCCACTATGTTTTCTTTTTCTTCTTTTTTTTTTTTTTTAATTGAAAAGCTGTAGGCAACCTAATATCTGCATGCTTGTATTATAACAGGGTTATTTGCTTTGCTTTTTCCATTTTCATATGTGCTTTGGGATCCTTTATTAAGTCATTGTTCTGTAACTGCATTCTATTATAATTTCGCTCATTTTTAATAATATGTATGATATTTCTGCTGCCCTGAAGGACTCCCATGAAAATTAAATGTTGAAATAAAATGAGCATCCAATGCTTCTTTCTATTAGGATAGTTAATATTTTATAAAATATATTTTATCTGTGACTCTTTCAATACCTGAACTCGAAAATTACTTCCTAAATATTACAAACACTAACAAATACCCTTTGACTGAATAGCAAAGCAGAAATTCAATCTGTGTGACAGTTGCTATTCATAAATAGTTTGAGCTTCACTCTCATGGTTTATGCTGTTAGCTGAACCCTTTTGACTGAGTTACAGAACTAGATTCAGTAAGGGAATCATACCTTGCTATATATGAAAACCTTTTGGAGGGAGCTTCTATTTTTCTTTTTCAAATACAGAGCCTGGTCATGGAAACCTAAGTCATTCAAAATGCATATCAATTTTATGGCCAGACCAGCATCATCCTGCCTACAATACAGAAAAGGCTGTCAGAGATACATGTGCACAGTTTTCTTTGAATCCGGAGAGATTTCTGTCTGCATTCAAAGGAAGAATATAGCCTTAGATGCTTAGAAATGACGAATGTATACAATTATAATTAATTCAATTTGCTAAGTTTTATAAGTATTGAATAATGTCTTTGGGATTGCGCTGTGATGCCATTAAAAATAAGTTTCTGCTCAATGAAAATTGAGTAGGCCAAATTTGTAAATTCAATACTATTTCCAGTAGTAATTTCCAAGCAACATTTTCCCAGCCTCTAAACAATCTTGGGTCCATTGGGTTGTGCCTATTCATTTTTATCATTCTTTCACCTAGAAGTCTGGCTCCCCTAATTGACTCACAGGTTAACACTGTTATCTTCATACTCTTTTTTCTGCTGATCGTGTCCATACAAAACTTTTGTTTACGGAAGGATTTTTTTGAGATGTGGCATACTAAACTGTAACCAGCTACTTTATGTATAATGTATGAATGAGTGTAGACTACAGCTCATTTTACTTAGCTGTGTTCTTCCTTCAATAATAATGGAAGTAAAAAGCCATGCAAAATTTATGTTTATCCCTAAGTTTAGAAGATGCAGCATGATTTGGATATGCTCAGGACAAGTTGCATAAGGTATGACAGTAGTACCTTATCTTCTTCCTTCCCCCTTAAAAAACCCAGAAATTAATTTGATTTTAGTAGAGAAAAAAATCTGACTTGAGAGAAGACTGGTTTTGTAGCTGTTTGTTTTATTCTTAGCCGTGGTACAAAGTCTTTTAGTGACCCTGGTCATGTCACTGAGACCTAGGCTGGTGCCATAAATTATTTTTTAAAGAACTGGAAGCACTTTTCTGTTTTAAATATGGGCATATTACTCATCTTAAGTGTCAAAATTCTTTGTTTAGCTCCTTATGTAGCCACAGTGGTGTAAAACTGTCATTCAGGTTAAGTGTACCTATTAGTTAAGACACACTACAGGCTGTCTGACTATTCTCCAGTTACCATGTTGTAATCTTGCCCTTGTTGAGAAAATTATTCAAGGGAACATGAACAAAACTTTTAACTGAGAGATTAGAGTACTCACCTTAAGGTGAAGTAACCTGGGTTCCTATTTCTGTTCCCATATTTCAAAGACTATTTAATGTAAAAATGGAAATAGCCTTGAGATGCAAATGTTCATCCAGAAATGGGGGCTTTGTTCTTTCATACAAAACAGAAAAAAGAACTGCATCCTACTTTCCTGGTGTCTGGTTTCAGATTTTACTGCTGATGATGGAATGGGTGGCCAAGTGTATCACAATTTGTGGCAGGCATGTTTTAAAGCCTCATGATTTTGTGTTGTGCTCAGGCCTTCAGTGGATGGTTGGTGTTGCAGAACACAGCACAGAGCCCTGAGGAGGATCCCCAGGGATTTAGCAGGAGTTCACAGCAGGTCCCTGTTGGTAGGTGCTGTGCTGCTTACGCTCAGGAAACTTCAGGCATGCCTGTAATGAGAAGCACTAACCTCTTCTAAACTCAAGTCCGCAGTCTCTCTCGGGTTTAAGCGCCTCCAAGTTCAGGTGGCAGCTGTTGCTTTGCTTTTCAGATTAGTTTCTACCTAAACATATCCATTTTCTCCAAATCCTTCTTTAGATGTTTAAATCCATTATTGGCTCTATCCCTTAATCTCTGTTCTACTTACTTTCCCCTATGTAAACGGGAATATTCATGCTTCTTTCACCTCACTTTACCTTCTGTGTTGCCTGATAGCAATTATATAGGACAAGAGCTGTCTCTAGGGAAGACATCTCTGCAGGGGAGGTAAAAGTGACATACAACAAACATGGGATATGGGGGTACTGTCAAACACAACTCAACTTCAATAATATAACTGCATGCTTATTTCACTTTCCTGTTCCTTAGACCGTCGTTGATGTTTTACATACAGTGCTGTAAGAATTATATTATTTTGGATGTCATGAAGTTTGGGGTGGGGGGGAAATAATCCACAATACAGATGAAATTCTGTGTGTGAAAGCATGGCCCGTGCTGTGTCTGTGGAATATGAGAGAATTGCTAATGATAAAAGGCCTTTGAAGACTCTGATCCCTGGGATAAGCTTGTAGAGAGTGTTGATCTGTGGCCATTTCATGGGGAGATAATCACCTGAGGCTGGGATGGTAACCCCATGTCCAGCATATGGTGAAATTCACAATTATACAGCCCTGATATGGCCAGTGATGCTTGTAGCTCAGTTAAAATAAGAAGGACAAGACAGCTTATGAGTTCTGAAACTTTTGCGATTTTACCAGACATTAAAAACACCCATCCACCCTGAAAAAAATTTAACCTATGAAAAATGTAATTTTCTATTAAGTCAATGTTTTTGACCTGAAGAATGAGATTATTTTCAAATGCACTTTTTTTTTTTTAATTAGAAAAAGGAGATAATTACATATGAAACATAAGTAAGTGGAAAGTGAAATTTTCTTTTGAAAGATGAAGGGTTTTTTTCTCCTTAATTATAAAGTCAAAACAAAATATTTAGAATCTGCAAAAATGCTGAATGTTCTTGAACTGAAAGATTTTGCTGAATTTAACTTGGACTTTAAAAATATTTTTGATGACTGAGTAATATATATCTTGGAAAAAAAAAGCTGTTTTAAATAAACCATCCTGACAGCAGCGTGTGAGCTGCGTTTATGACTAGAGTCTTACATTATATTGGACACATGAATGGTTTTCCAGACTAAAGACAGATAATTCCTTGCAATCCCAGAGATACCTGTACATGGGAACTGGGCTTTGATAACCTACCCACACCAAATATGATTAAGTCTTATTATGTGTCTAGTTGAGGATTAGAGATAAATGAAGCTAATAAAGAGGAAAGAGTCTGAGAAGAACCAACTGTAGTAATTTAAACAGAAAGTGGTGTAAATCATGTATGTTCATCTCAGTTTTAACTGGGCTCATGATTCTTAGTGAATAATTTATTGGATACATTTCTTTCTTGTCTTTTTTCCCCCCTTCTGTTCACAAATAGCATATGAAAAAACAGCTATTTTATCAAGTGTATTAATTGAGCAAAGCTGTTGTGCCGAATAATTTCCATTAACAGAAATTGCATCTTATTTTCATATTCAAATTCTGGGTTATTTCTTGTGCTCGTAAGTAAAGGCTTGAAAAAATACTTATAGTATGAAGATGTTTCTGGCACATAATTTAAACTCCTAAGCCCTCTTTGTAAATGAAATAGTGGGAATTTCCATGGTATCAGGATAAAGTCCCATCAGTATAAGATAGCTGGAAGAAAGATAACCCAAATCACATCCAAAATAGAGATGAATCACTGTATTTTTGAAACAAAAATTATTAACCCTTCTAAAAAAAACCATAAAGCAATGCAATCTAATGCTCAATGTATTTTATGGAACAGTCAAATGAATTAATTGGTTTCCATATAGTAAAATGAAGAATAAAAATAAACACTTTTGTATATTCATTATCTAATCTACACCATTCCTGAGCAATATCTCTGTGAGTACTGGTAGATCATGAACAGTCTTTTGAAGGTCTTTGCAATTCCAGAGTCCATAATCTCCCAGAAAATCTACTTCAGCACTTCAGTATTCTTACCATTTTATTACTGTTTCCTAATGCTCTAATCCTAATTTCAAACATTGTTGCAGCTTAAACCCGTTATTTCTTGCTCTATCTCTTAGGATCCTTCTCTCCTACTTGCAACCTTTTATATATTGGAAGAAATTCTGCTTTTCAGTATTTTTATTTTTTCTTCCGTTAAAAAATCATAATTCATTCATGTTTTTCTTTCTCTACAGTTATGTTTTCTAGAATCCCAGTTGTTCGTACTATTCCACTGAGCTCTCTTCAAGTTTAAATCTTTCACAAACCGTGGTGCTCAAAATTGGAAAAAGAACCTCAGCTGAGGTTTGAACAGAGCAGAGTAGAGCAGAAGAATTGTTTACAGGCTGTCTGACTATTTCTAACTTTTATTATGGTCTATGCCCTTTTGCATCAGAGTGGCACTGTTAATTCACATTTAGATTGTCATCCAACTACATCTTTTTCTGTGAAACTGTTGCATTATCAGGTAATTTCCCACATTCCTGTTTCTGACCTTAACATTTTGAAATCTGTGAATCTTGTGAATAGCTACAACTTATTGCTCTGGTGGTTATATTCAGAAATCTTTCATCTTAGCAGAACTCTGTATCAGTAAGTCTCTTGTTGGCAGAGCAGTCCTTCCATATAAACTGAAAAACCCTGAAGGGAAGCTAAACTCTGCAGAGGGAGATGGAATGAGATTTAAGTAATAGATGGTCCACTATAGAGGAAAAATTTACTTGCCATAGCTGATGTCAGGTATTTAGAAGTCACTGAATCTTTCTCCAGGTAAAATCCATTTGTGGAAATGGAGTGAAAAAGGAGTTTTGAACATAATTACTGTAACACCTTATATGAATGGACTATGGAAATTATTAGTGGTGTTTGTACAGCTGTGTTTTTATTCCTAGACAGTTCATATTTCCTGAATTACACTATTTGGAGGGACTAAGATTTAGCAGAAAGGTTTTTTTTTCCTGTCCTAGACTCATAGAAGTGGTAGCTGGGAGGGGTAAGTGGTGGTTCATGTGGTGTTTCATGCACCTCCTGCTCAAAGTGAGGCTAATATCAATCCTGGATTGACATCAGGTGCGGCTTTTCGTAACCTTGTATTAGAAAGGATGAAAATTTCACCACTTTATAGATTGTTTCAGTGCTGTGCTGTCTGTATAGAGAAGAAAGTTTTCATAATGTCCAATTTGAATTTCTCAATCTGCCACTTGTTATAGCTGCTCCTTATTACATCGTCGATCACTACAACATGTTTGGCCAGGTCATGTTTTTAACTGCACTTCTACAGGAGGTAGGCTGCTTTGAGTTTGCACTTTAGCCTCCTCTTTGCCAGACTAATACTTACATGTTTCTCCATTTATTGTAGGTCATATGCTCTGGGCTCCTGAGCAGCTTGTTTGTTTTCAGATGGACTCTTTCCAGTTTCCTGACACTCATTTTGAGCTGTGGAGCCAAAAACTGGACATGCCACTCCAGGTGCAGCCTTGTCAATGCTGTGTAATGATATGTTAAGTTCTGGCCTCACTTCTACTAGTGTAGCCCACTATGCACTTTATCTTATTCATGTTGGTAGTGAACTTCTGCTCATATTCAGCTTCATAATTACTGTAACCCCCAGGTTCTTTTGGTCAGGTGTAACTCAGCCAGTTCTGTTTCATGGGGTCATTACACCCTGCGTGCAGAATTTAAGACTTCTCCCTCCTGAGCTTCACAAACCTTCTGTTGACCCAGTCTTCACTTTTCTCAAGGCCCCTAGAGCTGAATCTGTATCACATGGTGTGTCAAACAGTTTTTCAGCAAATTTTCTGAGGCAACATTCTGCTTCATCATGCAGGAGAAAGTATTGAACTGCTTTCCTGCCCTAGAGTATTTGTTTCATTACCAGCCGTTAGACCTCGAGCCATTGAATATTGCCTTGGAACACAGTGCTGCAGCGTTTTCTGCCCAGTTAAAACACTGTTTATCCCGCCACGGTTTCTCAGCCACAAGAATGTAGTGGAAGGCACTGCCAAATGCTGTAGTGGAGTGAAAGTTACAAGAACTGTTACCTTTTACCTTTCCAGTCCATCATTTTGTTTTAAAAGGCAACCATGTTGGCCAGGTAGGATTTGCTTTTGTAAATCTGTGCTGATCTTGGTTGCTTTCTTGTCCTTTGTGTGCTCATAAATGGATGAAAGGAGGGTATGCATCCTCCATCCCCCAGGGGTTGCACTTGGTGTGTCCAGCTGACAGTTCCCAGGACTGTCCTTCTTACCTTTTTTAAAGACATGATCTGTTATTGCCATATTTTTTTAATATGTTAGGAAACAGCTTTATAATTACAATGGCCAATCCTACTACAGCCTTAGGGCTCTTTTCAGGCTCTGTAGATTGAATAATCTAGTTTTTCTAAGTAATCCCTCTGCCTGGAAGCAGAGGACTGGGAGTAGGCTTGTCTCTTAAGGCTGAGGAAAACTCAGAATACTTCAGTTTTTCTTGTTATTCATTGCCATCAGCATTGACTCATTTGGTTGCTGAATTAATTTTTCTCCATTACTTTTATGAAAATTGATACCCTAGGTTCATCAAGCCCATTGAATGCTGCACTACTTCTTTCATTAGTAATCATGTGGCATCTCCTCACCAGCAGTGGTCTAATTATCCCCAGCCAATGACCCTGCTCTTGTGTTGTTCTGTGGGAGAGAAGTGCTGTCAGTAAGCTTTATGATACTCAGTACTTCAGAAATAAAGAAGGGAATTGGTATTTCATGTTGGTTGACTATGTTTAATGGATACTTTTTACAGCGATTGCTTTGAGCTTCTTTTTGCCAGTAGAATATTCATTAACCACATAGATTTTGGTTCTTTGCCTTCTTTGGTGTCTGGTCAACATCATCCTAGTCCAGACTTTCCCTCTTAACCGTGGACAAGCCACAGCAAATGTTGAGCAGACTTGTGATGTGCAGGAACCACGAGGGATAAAGTCTGTTCATTCATTCATTTGGGATGACTCCTATGTGGTCCTCAGTCACTCTGAGGTCTGAAACATGTGCAGTTCTTTGCACAGCACTGAGACCTGTGTTCAGCCAAAAGAAATTCTAGCAACCTTTTGTCCAGAGTATGCAGAAACGGGGTTATAGATTCCTATTCACATTTAAAACTGGTCAAATTTCTTTTTATTTTTTTGAAAGATGGCAAAAAATCACCTTGAGTGCAATTGGGATGTCTGGGCTTCAAAGCATGATTTCTCTTTATAAAGAGTCAGGTAGTCACTTTTTAATGTTAATTTTCCCCAAATTCAATTCTCCCAAATGGTTGAGCTGTTTGATTGAATATTTCCCACCAAAGGAACAGCCTCAGGCAGGCATCTGTCATAGAAAATTTCATCCCAATTCATTAATATTTTGCAAAATTATAAGCTATGAAAACAGGGTTTTGTAATTTGAAGTGTCAGGGTGCCTCAATAGTACATTATGTTACTACCTTCCTGCACAAGTAAATTACTGGTATGTGATTGGGTATTTAATAAAGCTCTTCAACAATTTTTTTTTTCATAAATGGATGCAATAATTTGGCTCAAATATGCTCTGGATCTGTGTAGTTCTTTGTTACACACCTAGGAACAAAAGATTTGTAAAAAAAGTGAAATGGCAGTCTGAATTCAGAATGCCCATGCTTTTGTGTTTTTGATGTCTCAGCTTTCATGTTATTTTTATGTTGTTTCTTTCATCTTTAATTTTACCAAGAGATTCATATTAGATGCATTATTAATCCCTGTAACACTGCCTTCCCTTCTTCTGCACAGTGTGAGAGATTTCTGGCTCCAACAGAAATAATAATGTGTGAGATTATTTTCTACATTTAATATGTGAATAAAAAAATAAACAATGTGGATTTTCTAAAATCTCCATGCACTGTAATTTTCTTCCAAACATTTCACTGATGCATTAGGACTGAGAGGCATAAGCAATCACCAAAAGCTTTTAAGCAATGATTTTGGTTGTGTACTTTATAACCTGAGAATTCTCAGCATGCAGCACATTATAACACATACTGCACTGGAAATAAACAGAAAAGTGAAGTGTGGTAACTGGACTTTCCACAGGAGTTTGACATAGATTAAACAAAACACAATTCCAATATGTTGACCAACTGCAGAAGAAGCAATTGAATGTCTCACTGATGATGGTTAATGGGACCAATTAGAGAATATGTTTTAAAACATGACTGATACAATTATGATGCCTGCAACAGAGAGAGAGAGGCAGGGGAAGGAGAATAAGGGATTGTGAATGGCTACTGGAAATACTGATTTTTCAGTTTTTCAGTTTTGGATCTGGGGGGTTTTTTGGCTATGGGGTAAAGGGAAAGTTAATTGCAAATACTGTTCTATTTTGAATTATAATGTGCTTCATATTCTTTTGATTGTTTTATTTTTTCTGTGAACAGTATCACAGCTGTACAGACTGGTCAAAGAAAAAGGATCAGCATGCATAGTGAAAGTCTGGCCATAGTATTTCTACATAACTACAATAAAAAGGGAACCCATAGGCCTTCTACAGTGTCGATCACAGTTAGCAAAATCAACTGATGGTCATCAGATTTCCATCCCAGCCAGGGAGCAACAACAGTTATCCACTTGAAAATAAATATTGAAGGAAAATTTTGGGCCCAAACCAAAAGGTAATACGCTAGCAAAGGGCAGTGTATTTCTGTGTGAGGTAATGTAGCACCTTTTTAGCAGACTGCTTTTCTTCTGTTAGAAACAATGATAATTGCATGGATTAATATTTCCTGAAATCTGTAAGCTGTTTAAAATCTCTCATTTACAACAGTGCTGCAGGTCATCTCCCACCAGCCTTCAGCAGACAGAGGTGTGATGCTGCTGCTGTGCTGCTCCTGCGGATACAAAAGCAATTCAGCTGCTCCTCTGTGAGTCAGCCCTGAAGCCAAAAGCACTGGGAGGTGTGGTGGTGCCCCAGTGAACATCCCCCTTCCACACAACCCAGTTTGGATGTGCAAACAGAACTGACACATCCTCAAAGCGCTCTGGCTGCACCAACAGCCCCTCTATGGTTCTGGGTCCGTTTTTCAGGTTCCCAGCTCTCAGTTCAGATCTCTCTACCGCTGGTGCTCATAGCTAGAAATGAGAAGGGCCTGTGTTAGCAGTGTAGTCCCTCTCTTCTAAGAGTAGTGCATGCCCTAAGGGCTGCAATCCCTAGAAGATCTGTGCTTCAGGCACAGCAGAGCACAGAACTTTAGAGTGTTCTGTGTTCCAAAAATATAATGAAAACCAACTTAAATTACACTCTTAGTCAACATGTGCATTCATCTAAAGCCAGAAGAATTTCTGTGTTTTCTTTAGCAATGTTAAGTTATACTATATATAAGAAATTAAAGTGTCCAATATATTTATTTGCTGTATCCATGTAATATACTGCCACAGATATCTGACTGATTTCCAGAAAATGTGCCAGAATGATTTGAAAGGCTCATGAAAGTGGTAATTCTTCCACAGTTTGATTAGAAACAGGCTAATAGGAGTTTAAACTGAGAAGAGAGAATGAATGTTAATTGTTTTAAAATAACATAGTTTAAGCAGCACAGTTAGTTTCAAATAACACAGAGGTAATCATTGAAGTGTGTAAACTAAATTCTTTTCAGTTACCAGTTATTAGAACTCCATCTTAAATTAAAACAAAAACAAAAACAAAAACAAAAACAAAAACAAAAACATAAACATAAACAAAAGCAAAAACAAAAACAACCAACCCACCAACCAACAAAACCAAACCAAAAAAAACCCCAAAAACAAGCAACAAACAAACCAAACTAAACCAAAGCAAAAAAAGAATTATGCCAGTTTCTAATAAGGCAGCTGTACTGTGTGTGGCTAGGATTGAGTTAATTTTCTTCAGAGGTGCTCATATGGTGCTTTGTTTTAGATTTGTTACCAAAACAGAACTAAAAATGCACCAATTTTCTATCAGTGTTTGCACAGCATCAAGGCTCTCTCTGGTTCTCAGTGTGTCCCGCTACGGACCCTGAACTGGAGGATGCACAATAAGAGAGAAGGGGAAATAAACTCAACTATCCAAAGAGATTATTCCTTGCTGTATAACATCATGCTGAGCAATAAAAGGGAAAAGAGGGATTTTAGGGAGGTTAGCTTGGCAACTGGCTGAATATTGTTCTACCTGTGGGAGGTGGCGAATGGTGGCCTTTGCAACAGTTGTGGTTTTTTTGTGTTTTTTTCTCTCTTCTTCCACATCGCCTTCATTTATTAACCTTATTTTAATTTTTTTTTAATCTTGACCCCCAATTTTTATTGCTTTTATTCTTCCTTTCCTCATTCTCCGTACCACTGAGAGCTGGAGAAGAGGGCAATCAGGTGTGTGGTGCCTGGCAAACCACCAGGGTTAACCCAGAACAGAAGTACTGAAAGGCTGTGGCAGACCTTCCTTGTTATTAACTTGTTTCATGGACCAGTACTAAATGAGTATAAAATGTCCATGTTCTGCTTTATTTATCCATTACAAGGCAATGGAGATCAGTGCTATTGGTTTCAGTAAAGCTAATTCTGATTCAAGCAGTTCTACCTGAGATGAGATTATTGTCTATTAAGGTTTCAATTAGGTTTATTCTCATTGTACTCCTCTGTGAAAAATATTTCACAACAGAAAGCAAATGTAATTGGGTATAATTCATGATTCATGGAACAACACCTGCTGTTTCCAGTTGGGACTGAAAAACACTAGGAGATGTGTTAACACAATGTGAGACAAATGCTGAAAAGGTGTAAGTGGCTGTAGCATCATTGTTTTCTGTGTGGGTACATGCATTCAGCCATGTTTATGTGTATTTAGACTGGGATTCAGCAGAGTTATTATAAAATTTTTAATAAGAAATATAAATGTGAGGCAGCTGGACTGCATTCTGCTCTTCTTGGTTTTGTTGTTGTGGCTGATATTTCTCATACAATAAACAAGCTCTGTTAGAAATATCCTCTTCTTAAAATTTTAATAGAATTTAATCCATAAATACTTCTCTAAATACCTCTGTTTTACTAATCATAATGGAATACACTCACTGCAAGAGTCATAAAACAGATGAGGCAGTGAAAATGTTTAGTGAACGTTAGAACTAATAATCATAATGATGCTACTGGAGCACTTGGAGCTCAGCACACAAAGCCACAGCAAGATGCTGCCATAAGCTCCATGCACTCTGCACAGAAGCACTGGTAATACAAGATTGTATAACTGGAATTACAGGCTGCACTGGAATTGGTGTCTACCTCTGGGATTGCTTTAGCAGATTGGTGTTAGCAGAGCCAAAAATGACATAAACGTCTGTTTGATGTTCAGAATACTTCCTCTTTGCATTAGTTTTCTTTTCTGACTCTTTACAGTGCTTAGTCTGAAGATTTTTGGTTTATCACCATTTTGTTCTTTTGTCTTTAGCTTCAGTTTGTGAAAGAAAGAAGGTTCATCTTTTCTGTTCCATTTGGAGGTGCAATACTCAGCAGACCATCAGTGTTCTGCCATGTCAGGTCTGAGTACATCCCCCAGAGCTGCAGAGCTGTGCTGCTGACTCACCTGGCTGTGAGGTGTTAGGTGCTTTTACAGAGAGGCACACTTGACATGCTGTCCCTTTTTGACAGGCAACCCAGAAATAGAAATAAATTTAAGTTTCTGCATTTGTGAGAACTGAAGAATCAAGAAAAATCCGAATAGAATAAACTCTTGGCATGAAAGAAAAAAACCTGTAATTCAAGGCTATATCCATTTAATTCATAGTTGGTCATTTTGTATGACTGCTTGAGTGTATTTTGCATGCATGAGTGTGTGTATTTATGTGCAGGTGTGTTAGGAGCCCAGTGGAATTGCCACCAATTTAGGACACATTTTAGCCTGGAATAGCTCCAGAAGAAGAATTTACTAGCTAAGCCTTGCTGGAATTTATGGATAAGAGCAACACTAAGGAAATTTGCAGCAAGACCAGTTATGCTGCAATAGGGAAGATGGTAAAAGAACTTAAATAGAATAAATCAGAAATAGAATAACCTCATTAAAACATAGAACCACAAAGAAAGTCTGTGCTGTGAATTAGATGTGTTCCCAGTCCCAGGTGGATACCTTCCAAAATCACCATCTCTACGCTCTTGATCCCCAACCCCAATATGTTGATATTCATATTTACTTTAAGCTCAGACATCTGTGCATCCACTGTGAAGTCTTTGCTTTACAATGTAGAAATTAATCCTAGATTTGATCATATATAATTAACTAATGGTGACCTATACTTCAGAAAATTATCAATGCTGATATTGCCATAAATAACTGATAACCTGACAAATAATACAGTATAAATTTAATTAGTGCATAGCACTATATGCCTCAGGAAGAAAAGAGTGTGTTTCAAAGGCCCTGTTTTCCTAACCCTGATTGATGCTTCCTTTTGAGCTTAATAACAGCACAAAGCTGGGATCAAAAATTGTGTCCTTGCTAATGTGAAGTTATTGAATTATTGTGTAGAGTATTGTAACCACTCTAAAGTAATGATTGGCTATGGGTTTGCCACTTTTTGAGGAGGATATTGGGGTTTCTTTTCTCTCAATGTTATTTTTCTTCCATTCCGCATGACAAATTTTTTTTTGAGGAATGAACTAATCAATTAAAGTGATTCATATAACAGTTGTTCAAACAAATGGAGAGATTCTAGCAAGGGAGACAACATACATGCTCAGAAGGGAACTGGAAATAAATGGAAAGTAAAGGTGAGTGATGCAGGGAAATTCAAATCGAAGTAATAACACAAAATAAAGCAAAGCACCAAAATGCACTCAGATAAGTAAAACCTAACTAGAGAATATCTCATGTTCCAGACTGCAGTGCTAGTCTTTTGTATTTTCTTGTCTTCCACTCTCAGAAGTGACTGTATATAATGCAAGTTTCTGTTCTAATTATTTAAAATATTTAAAACTACCAGGTTTCATGTTGAGTTAAATGGATCTATCCATTCTTTTTCTGCCTAGGGCCCTCTTCTGCTCCTATTGCAATCATGGATAAAATTCCTAAATAGCAAATCTTGGTATGGGATTGGGACTTGGAAAAAGAATACTAAATAAAAGTGGCATGAATACAATTCAAGAGTTAGTTTTCTTAGCATGTCATCTATAATGGGAAAAGGGAGAAAAGATTCAGTGTAAGAAGAGAAACAAAATTATGCAGAACAAAACCAATTTATCTTGTGTTTGTTATGAAAGCTTTTCCCTTTCCTCCTTAAAAATACTCTAAAGACTGGATCTTATATTCTTTACCATGAATGAGTCCAAAAGTGCATTTGTTTTTGTGGGGTGGAAAGTACTGAACCTCTCAGTCTGAGTTACTGAACGGGACAGTTGAAAAGTCCTCTGCCTGTGCTACTGTCCCTCCTAAATGTTTCCAGGGCTGCCTAGGAGGGTGGTAGGTGGCAGGGAAAAAAGGGACAAAAGCTGTACAAGTGAGAGTGCTGAAAATATGGATTATGAGAATCCAGTTCCTGTCTCTGTCCCCTCTGTGTTTTATTCATTCATATAAATCAAATCCTTTAGGTCAGCTCTCTCTGCACAGGAAAGTGGTGACTCAGAGGACTTTCCCGGTTGCTAACCAGCACTCTGGAAGGCTACACTGGGGACAAAAGACAGGAACTGGCTTGGAATAGGGGACTAAACAGCAGAGGAGGATCTGAGAGAAAATGTTCAAGACACCCTTCAGTCATGTTTCTGTCTGGTGGCTTATCAGGGGCGGTGAAGCAAACCTCAGAGCAATTGACAGAGGTCTCACAGATGTTGTGGAAGGCTCTGATCCAGCGCTCTGGCACCACTGCTCCGCACAGGTGAGAGAGTGGCGGCCGTGGCTCAGCCCCTCCTGCACAGCACCGCCACCGCAGCTCGCACCGCTGGCAGGGACTGCCTGAGCCTCGTGATGGCCGCAAGAGGAGCATGGAGGGAAGAAGAAGGCAGAGGTGGTAATTAGACCCTTTGAGAGGCACAGGTGTACCTCCCACACAAAAGAATATTTAGCTTTTCCAAACGCAATGCTATTGTACATTCTGCTTTTACCTGTGCTTTTACCTCTTTTTTGCTTAGTAGTTGAGCTGAAAAATTCATTAAAGAAATAGTTGAGTGTTGACCTGTTGGTTAAGGGCTATTAAGATGGATTTTTGCTGTTCATTAGTTGTGTCAGACTTAATATAATTTTAAAATGAAAAAAACAATAAAGCATTTAGCATAACAAGCTTTTTAGCAAAACTCTTTGATTGAAGAGTAACTTTTCTTTTTAATTTTTAAATTTCCCAGGTGAAATTTTTTGCCATAATTTAACCAGATTGTTAAATAATTTCTTATCTCTTAAAATTACAGTTTCTGACAAATTTTGTAAGAACAAAGATCGTGCATTTGGACTTGAGGAAGATTATGACATCAGTGAAGACTGACTGAGTTACGTGGCCTATAGGCACTCAAAATAAATACATACAATGTGACAGCTATTACCAAAGTTAATTTAAGTTTGGTACATTAAAAATAGACTATTGTACCGAAATAAAATACAGTTCCACTTGCTGTCATGTTCAGTGTGTGGCTAATAAACCCTTCTACACAGAGATGAAGAGTGGCTGTTTGCAGTTTTACTTCTGCTATGTCTTGAAGTAAGCAGTGACTTTAAGCTTGGGCTTACAAGGCCTAGAATTCACCCTTTCAGGCAACTTGTGAAAGTGGTGTATTATACCTGACCAACTATCCAAATAGCTTGGCACAGCCCAACTCTCCTGTTATCAATTTTGTGTTCTATATTTTCACACAGCTCCCATGTGAGGACCTCCTCACCTGGCATGACTAGATCTGCAACATGTAACTACTATTTGTATAATAACCTGCAATAATTATTTGAATAATATGTAACTGGCATTTGAATGATATGAATATTGGCTAATTTTATAAACAATAAAAAAGTGTTTTCTGGTAGATCAAGAAAAATTTTATTTTAAATATTTTGCTCATATTAGCAGGAGATTTGTTAAGATAATTTTCCCCCCTACCCCTAGTATAGAGCTTGCAAAACACTTTCTGTCCTAGAGAAAGTATAATACATTATTTTGGCCATTGAGTGAAAAGGTTATTTTTTTTTCCTTTTCTTCAGACTTGTGATAAAAGAGGCTTATGATTCTGAAAAGTCCATGGGGAAATGAATATTTTTCTCAACTTGTAATCCATTCTATATTCTGAAAGGCTCCTGAGTCCATTTATACTAATCTACTTACATAAAATTTTTCCTCTTCTCAGTTTTTGATACCTCATGTGTAAGCAGAACATGTGTATGCAAAAGTTGACAGTAGTGGTTTGTTAGTTCTATTATGCAGGCAGAATGTTCATGGTAATTAAAGATAATTCAGCACTCAAATATGAACAAAGGAAATGTTAATATGTCTGTCAAAAATTCAGCTCAAAGATATAAAAAGAAAAAAATAAATAATGAAGTAATTTCCAAGAACTTTTAAAAGATACTACAAAATTTTTAATTTCAGTGCCAGACAGTATGTGTCAACTTTCCTTTTTAAACCTTTCTTTCATAGTTTTTACTTGGTTGTGAAGACTGACTGAAGCTGGATTAGTTTTGAAGAGCTTAATTGAGAAAAGATAATGCTTCTTCCTGGATAAATTTTCAGGAAAGAAACCCAAAGAAACAAACAACCCACACAACCGAGATCAACATTTCTTTTTACAGCCACAAAGCTTTGAAAAATATTGAATTTTTGAGTTTTGTATTACTCTCTTAGATACATCGAGGAGTGTAGAGGTGGGTTTTTTTCCATTTTCTTTCAGTAATAATGCACCTATTGATGCCTTTTAAAGGTCATAATTTTTCACTTTTTCATACATGTGTAAATCAAACAGGAGGGCTGCACAGCTCAAAACTGAGTGTAATAACCATGCCTTGCTCTTGGAACACCAAGTAGTCATGAAAATGTAATCTCTCCCTGAAGTGATGCAAGATGGCTAAAATGAGTGTAATGGCTCTCCTGTTTCACTGTTTTTCTGGAATAGCATGGGGTTCTGAGGCATTTTATATTTTAACAGGCCATCAAAAAAATTGAGCAACATCCAAGCAATGCACAAGGACTGCATAAAAAAGAAAATGGACATCAAGGGCAGCAAGTTAAGCCTCATTCAGTGGAGATGGATCTCATTATCACCTAATGTTAGATATTTAGAGAAGCACCTACATTTTGGGAAGCAGCCTTACCTGCTGGTGTAACCCATGGGGAGAAAAAGACTCTGGAAATGCACGGTTTCTCACGCCTATTTTATAAATCCACACTAGGAAATAATGAACAGCACCAAGAAATACCTATTTGTCTTCCCTGTCAGGGGAGCCCAGGCCACTTGTTCAGATGCCAACTCCTACTCAGTAAATGTCTGCGGTTACTCCCATGTTTTTAGCTTGCTGGGAGGAGGCTGCAAGCACTCAGGTCTGCCAGCACTGTTTTCTGAATTTCATGGATCCAGTAAGGTAAGTTAAACAGGAAAAGGAACCAAGAGAAGAGGTAGAGCTAGAAATGATGCAGGAAGGCTATATATATCTGCCACCCTCTCAGACACCCTTCAGACAGCAGTCTGCAGGAGGCAGCTGCCTTCAAATCTTCAAACCTTGCAAACCATTTAGAAACCGCTCTCACTGGAACCCTACTTCTCTTTCCTTTGTGTACTTTCACTACACTCCACTGAAAAGGTAAATGGTTTCAAATAAAGGCCTGGAGTTGGCTAAAGTTAAAAGAAAAAATTCTGGTAAAATAATACTGTGATAATCAGTGCTGAGCAAATGTTTAAACACAGAAGCATAAAATCAGGAAATGCTCTGTTTGTAGTCAAGCATTACAAAATCCACTTACTGTGGTAGTTGTGGTAAGGCAAACTTTGGTGTCTAGGAAGACAGTAATGAAAACTAAAATTTTACATAAAAACTAATTAACCAACATGAGAGTAATAAATTTCAGAGTTTCATAGACTTTCATAATGAGCTAAGATTCACTTCTAGGTGGGATTTTCCTTTTCCTAGATAACTTGCTGCAATTGTCTTAAATTACAAGAATACGAACTAGAGAATATTAAAGTAAATTCCAAGCTTTATGGAAGCTCATTTAAGGCTAGAAACTAAGGAACAAAGGATCAGGAACTAAAGCTGGCCATTGTGTACTACATTAGCTATATTTCCTATGATTTCAAGTTGTTTGATGAAAAGTATGAAAAGGGTGTATTTTCTATGGTGTCAGTGAGATATATGCCTTGTCTGAAAATCTCCCTAATCCTGAGCCGACTGTCCACAGCCTCACAGGCAGAAGTTGAGCTGACCACTAAAAATTCAGCACCAATAGGAGCTCCTTCTCAGCTTTGAGTGTGAAGGAAATGCCTGGGTTGCTCCTAACCCTGCAGTTTCTGGCTGCAGATGGCCCGAGGCAATGTAGGAAGGAGTCAGAGCCACTCCTCAGCTGATCTGTACAAGACTGACACCAGTTCAGTCTTTCCAGCTTGGGAAGTTCAGGGTACCCACACAGTTCCCCTTCTCTGAAATGTTTTGAGCTCCTTCTGGATCAGTCACATTTGGACACAGTGGTCCACAGTGTAGCATTTCTGTGTTCCCTGGTGGTTTTATCCTACTAAGTGAAGAATTATATACAGGCAGGCTTCTAAACTAATTTTTTTTTCACATAATGTTTTCCTCCATATCCATCTCCCCGCTAGAGGTACAGAGTTTCAGACCTTTCCTTAGATGAGTTCAAATCATCATGCATTCTAAATACGTTCTTATTCTGTGATTAGCAGAAGCTTATTTGCTCACTGGGTTTTCATTTCTTGTCTGGGTGTGCCTGTGTTTTCCCAGGCTCAGTTATGCAACGTGCCAAAGGCAGATTAATGATGGACAAGGGCATGGTTACTCTATGTTAGGCAACAGCTAACTGTATGTTATTTGTCAAGATTCCTGTTAAGACATGTAGCTCAGCTTTCATTTTGAAAAGATATGGACACATTCGGTAGTGATAACATAGGTTACTGTCAATCAATAATTTTAAATAAAAAGACGTATTTTTCAAAATTCCACTTCAGTCAGTTAGCTTGATTTTTTTTTTACTGTTTTCACTGAAATTGAACAGAGTCCAAGTTCATTGCAAACTTGATTTTACTGTATTTCTAGTAATTTTATGTAACAAATTTGCTAATAAAAACTTCTCCACATTTTTGCTACACTTCAGTGATCTGAAGCATTATTACTATAGCCAAAACTATTTTCTTCCCATTTTTGTTAATTTTAAACTTTATTTAAAAACCCCCCAAAAACAGTGGATTTAGAAAAAGTATACCTCCACCATCCCCCTGCCCCCTGGGTTTTATCCTACCAAATGAATCTCTAAGTAAAGACACTTAAATCACAGATTTCTCCTGAGGTTAATGAGAACTGAAGGTATTTTGAGAATTAGATGCACAATAACATTAATGAAAAAAGTAGTAGCTGCTATGATAAATACCTATTTTGGTTGAAGACCAAGAAATTTGCATAGAAAATTTATCTGACTCTGGCATGTTTACCAAAGATTTTAAATCAGCTTTTCACCTTCATGGTTTTTCTTTGGCATTTGTTTTGGGAGTATCTTTTAGAATGGAGCCTTCTAAGGTTTCTCATAGTCCCTGCAATCTGGAAATTTAACTTGGCTGACAAATAAGGATGATCGGTCAAAATGATATGACTGCAGCTGTTGCAGATGCTCAAGCAACAAAGACATTGGCACAGACTATGTTTCTGCAGTGCAAGCCCCAACAGGAATGGGCCTCTGACTCAGAGGAAAGGCAACATGTTCACTGAAAGTTTGGAGGACTGTAGAGTTCATCTTAGCAGACAAAAATTATTCATGGACAAAGAGTCATGAATCCCTGTCAGCTTCACTGGCTGTGGAAGTGCCAGAAGGAATCTGTGAGGTTCCCCCAAACTCTCCAAGCTGGATGTCAGGGAAGAATTAATTGTGATTTCATACCACGTGTAACTAATGAATCTAAAGGATAAAACCTCTGAATGATAAAGATCAGTGATACACAGACATTTCAGCTGGGTAAGCAGCACTCCCTGTGTTTTGTGGGGAAAGAGGCCTTTTTGCTCCCCTGCAAGGCCGGATTAACTATTCATGCCTACAAAGTTAGTGTGATGTGCAAAGAAGAGGGGCTTCAGAAAGGTGATAATTAGAAAAGGACCTACTTTTGTTCATGGAGCCCACAAGCTGGTTCCTAAAAGTACTTTGTCTACTAAGGGCTCACTGAAACAAAGCTGCCAAGAGCCCCCCACAGGATTGCTGCTCAGGGGGAGGCAACTGCAACTGGTTCCATTGTTTTTGTACTTTGTTGGATCTTGGGTATTTCCTATCACTCCTCCCGTGGAAATGCACTTTAAGGGAAGCTTTACACTGTCAGAAATCGTTTGGAGGACAAGAGAGAGGACAGATGCCCTAACTCGTATATGTTTTTCTTCTTGAGCAGCTCTAAGTAGATGGCAGTTCCCAGAGGCCTTTTTTTCCCCATTTTTCTTTCCCTGTACTTGACAACACAGACTCTATCTGATCTTCTTATACTGACATCAGTGACAGCCTCGTATTACATTGGAATGTGTTTTTACTGTCTGTTCAGGAATGGAAGGACAATCTGACATCATGAGTTGAAGCACATGGTCAATTTGTGTCAGAATTTACATAGCGAAATTAAATATTATTGCTATACTGTCACATTAATGAAGTTGTGTACTTTAATTAAGACTAAAGGTTCAAATATACCTCATAGAACAAAATCAGAAACATAGTTTTCTCCTGAAATGAGCAGAAGACCTTACAGAGGTTATATATGTTTTCATCAGCATGTGTGCATGTCGTCTGTGTCTGCTTCCTCCTTAATTCACACAGGTCGATAACTTGGACTGGAAACTGAGCTGTAGCATTCAGGAACAACCTATATAAACAGAAAACTTTGGGGCTGAGGAAGGATGAACACAACATGGGCATGCCTTGCTTCCTGAGCATACCTGACACTCTCAAATGTGCCTGCAGTGTACTCTGCTCATCCTAAGACCTAATGGAAGTATCCAATCCTTTAATTTCATTCTCTACCATGAGCCTTCAGCATGGACCAGATCATAGGGGTTTTTTCCTGCTACAAAGAAAAAGGTTTTGGATTATAAGTCTTACTGATTAAAAAAACCACCCTACCAAATCAAACTAAAAAAATCCAAAAGATGTAATGTTAGGATTATAGAGTACTTGCCTCAACTGCTCCATTCTGAAATAAGGACAGGATCAGACTGCGGGCTAGTAGAAACGACACTGTTTTTTGTCATAAGTGTATACCTCACAAAGTATAAAGGTAGATAAATAATCATTTTTAGAGCTTCCAAAATTTATAATCATGTATAAAAAAAAAATCTTTCTATATCTTAACAGGTAAATTATTCAGACAGAATAAAAATGTAGTAAACAAACCTTAATACAGCAAAGTGCATAATTCATAGTTCTCTGAGGATGAAGATGTCTTAGAGACCTTTCCATTCATCCTTGACTTTGGGCAGGTATTTCAGTCACAGCTGTAGGGTTGGCCAATTACTCCATCAAATCCAGGCTGCTGGCAAAGGAATTGCTTAGTGGAAAACCTGACAGAAGCACAATTCACACTATCCTCCAGGTTTGCATCAGTGTAGCTAACTCAAACCACTGGAATTCATAAAGTGATTCATAGGTATATGAATTTGAAGTGGTTATGAAGAAAAGGAGAAATCTATAACACTGAGACTTCTGCAGCTGTGAAAAATTTATCATCTGATAGATGTATTGTTTTTAAATATAAGCCCATATTTGCTGAGAGAACTAATGCATTTCCATGTTTGACACCCCATGAAAATGTTTTATTATACTTCAAATTAAGACCAGGAAATTGTACATTTATATGTTCCAAAGAGCCACTGAAAATGTTTTGACTGTTAATTTTTTCAGCTGGAAATATGGGGAGTAGGAAGTTCAGCTACTCATTTCCTTCTGCTAGCTAATTCATGATACATCATTAAAAATTTTAAGTCCACCCTTTTTTGTCAAGTACTTTTCCTTGTATTATTTATCTAATCACAACAGACTAAATTAATAGTCCTCGTAAAATGAGGTTCCAGGCAGTTGAAAAGGTCCGTCTGGTTAGAAAATTTGTCCTTTTTATGGGAATTGTTGTGAGAAGGTCTATTTAAAATACATGTTAGTAGAGTTTTAAAAAAGGGTGTATATAGATTTGTGGTGGAGGGTGGCAAGAAAACCATGAAGAAAATGAGACCTTTTCACTTTTTTTTGCATGCACCACATCTGTGAGGCTCCAGGTACACTATTTGTCACAGAATAAATGTTTTGAATTAAACAATTCTGAATTCACTGTCAGAACTATAGCGTTTTAAAAACTATCTATGTCAGATGTTCCTATATGGGTTTTTCTCAATGGTTCTGGTAGTCTTATGGTTTGCAAAATGCTTACAGCTAGAAACACAAGACTAATTTAATTTAATTAAAAGACTTGATAATAGTATTGTATGATGAATTGTGAGAAACTCTAACTAACTCTGGATCAAAAGACCAACATAGACAGTAACAGAGTTAAATCACTCTTTCAAAAATTAAACTAACAAACAAGCATTTTTAATAATACTCGTATTCCTGAACATGAGATTGATTTTTTTCACCTTGTCATCTGTTTCATAAGATATGACATTTACAAGATGTGAGCATATGTCTCTATAGCTATCAAGGTAGCTAGATATAGGTTATGCGTGTATAAACCTTTATATATTTATTATATTTATATAAAATCCATCATCTATAAATGACAGTGATATATCTCTGTCATGCATTAGGATATGTACAATCAGATATTCGCAGATATGATTAATATAGCACCATTACAACCTATGTCTTGTGAGACAGTGATGATGCCTTGAGACTTCAAGCAATGTGAAGACACCAAACCTCATGATTTTTGAGAAAGTGAATTTAGAATAGAAGTCCGACTCTTTGAACTTCGGTAAAATGGAATCAGGTGATGTACATTAAGGTTTCCAAAACCATGGTTAACCATTGAATAAGACAAAAACAAATGCAAGAGGTATCTATAAATATCACTTCAGTATGGGTGTTAAAACATGCTCCCAGCCCAAAGGTACTGTGACAAGTATTCCCTTTCCCCCTTCCTAATTCTTGTTTCCTAATGTGAGGGAGAGAAACTTATTTTATTGAGTAAAAGCAGATTTGGTTCCAGTGGCTGTGGCTTGATTTAAGACACCCTACATTGTGAGATTGTCAGTAAAATCACTGGAGCTAGCAATATTGTAAAGACGATGCCAAATTGTATCAGAAGTGAAGGTTTATTAATTTAACAGGGCAACTTCAATTCTTATTCTCAAAAAGCATTTTGTTTTCCATCCATACAAAAAATGCAGTTAACAGAAATTGGTACAATATCCCTCCAATTTAGAGAACAAATAATTATCATCCTAAATCCATAGCACTTTGTCGGAGTTTAAAATTAATTTTAAAGTATCTGATTCTTTCATAAAGTGGGAATGTGCTGATTTGAGATAACATTTCTTTCCAAAATATTAGAAAAATCTATTCTGATCAACACAAAGAGGACATTGAGATGATTTCTGACACTACTAGATGAGACACTCTTGATGCTGAACACAGCTTAATGGAAAAAAAACCCTATACAGTAGTGCAGAATATCAATTGTTCATCTCATTTATTTCTTCCTATTGGGTATATGTGGAGTGGCATCCTAACTGAGTGTTAATGAGGAATTAATTAGAATTAAGTGCTTCAGTACCAGTTGGTGATTATTAGCTTTTTTTAGGATCAGGCAATTTAATTTTGAAACAGTTCCCTTACATTTCCAAAATGAGTATAAAGCAAATAGAAAGACTGTTAGTTCTCCCTTCTCCCCTCAAGCCTTGAATTTGCATTCCTTCATACAGTGACATTTTTAGGGTGATTTTTAATGGCAGCATTAGAAACCTGCCTCTCCTCCCTCTCTAAAGGCAAAGGACTGCCCAAGTTTTCAGTAAGCTTTTTATACATGGCTTCCATCGCCATGTTTTATCTCTGCTGTGAAGAAGCCATTTCTAGCAGAGCAGAGGTGTTCAGTGCCTGTGCTTGCTCAATTCTCAGCCTGTCTGCTTAGCTGTCAAGCCTTGCATCAGGGACATGGATATATGGGAAATCCAGCATTTTATAGGAGATGACAGTTGAAAACAAACCAATTTCCCATAGGTTGGAAGACATCTGCCAAGTGATAATGACTTAAGGTCATGGTGGAACTAAGCTAGATGTGACCCAGAGACCACAGCTGAGACTTTTGGTATTCCTTCAGTCTAAAAAAGATTATACTTTCTGTGAGTAGCATCTCTATGCATTTTCAGATATCAGTGAGACTGGAGATTTTGATTTAGTCCTTATGAATCTGATATGAGAAAATAAGCAGGAATGCCTTCTTAAGGAAGAAATTTTTTCATGTTCTGGGAAATACAAGTAACAACGCATAACTCAAAACCAGCAGAAATTACAAAGAGCGGAATGTCTACAATCTCACTTCGGGTTTTTTTGTTTGTTTGTTTGTTTGTTTGTTTGTTTGTTTGTTTGTGTTTTTTTTCCTTTTTTTATTTTTGGGGGGGTTGTTTTTTGTTGTTGTTTTTGTTTTTAATGGCTAACATTTCTTTTGGGAAGCTTGCAGTTGGATGCAAGGTCTGACATTTTTCTTCCTTCAAGGTATTTTGTGGCTATAATTGTTAGGGAAGGGGGAGGATGATGGCCCTCTGAAATAAAAACAAGATGAGGTAAAACCAAATTGCCATGCTTCTCTATTACATTTTCAGTTCCTCAGTTTCCCTCATGAGGATGCTGTCCGAGGTTTCCATGGCAATCCAGAGCTATAGAAGTGTGTCACGGGATTTAAAGCTTGCACACTGCTATGGGTAGTACTGTGGGGCAAACACAGCCCTCTTTAAAAATGCTGTTAAAATGAGCATGTACTGGACACAGAGTGAAAGGATGAGTGGCTAACATGGGCTTATGAAAGAGGAGATGAGAATCATGATTAACAGAAGCAACAGATTTAAATAACATACTTAAAATTTTGTGAGTTATTCACCTCAGTCAGGTATTGCATTCTAATACAAAATTAACATGGCCTTCATAATGCTAAAATCTGACTAATTAACAATCCCAGCTTTGGGCTGAATTTGACAATCTCCAGAGCTCCCTTCCAACCCCAGCTATTTGTGATTCTGTCATGAAAGAGAAAATGTAATCTTTATCTTGGACACAAGTGTGACTATCTAGAGTGGCACTGAGCATCAGTCTAGTCATGCTGGAGTATTGAAGACAGAGATAAAAATCCAGCAAGATTCTTCTAAAAGTGTCTCCTTTTATTTGACTCAGGCATTGTTGCCTGTGCTGCTGCAACATGCTGTTCAAGCTTAACACAGAAGACTCAGTAATGTCATGTTATTTCTTGTATCCATACAGAGTTCAAGATTACTGCTAACAATATCACTTCTCCTTTTTTCTAATTAGCATGTATCAGCAGGAGTAGAAGACCAAAGTATCCTACTAATGTCTGAAATTCTACATGGTAATTACCACTCATCTTTCTAGCTTTTAAGAATACGTAAGTTACTTAAAATTTAAAAGGTCTCTTTATGAAATAAGAGATGTTTGCAGCACTGACTGAAGACGGCATGGCTGTGTTGACTCAGGCTTAGAAAGAAAAGAACAAAGTACATTGCATACTAATAAGTATGCAGTCTCTAACCCAGAGCTTGAATTTAGTCAGAGGATAAAAAGGCCTGTGTATACAATTTTTAAGTTCTACCTCAAATTTTATTCATCTTAGTGAACCAGACTGCTTATGAATCATCAGAAAAATTACTGTTCAAAAGTCTGTAACATCATAGCAGTTTCATGCACACACAAAGTACATGTTTATTTGTATATTTATATACATAAGGTCTTTACTGATAGATAACAACTAGAAAATATCTAGTTCTAGCTAATCATCTTGCTAAAATAGAAAATATCTCTGTATGTGTAGAAAAGATCCTCCAGCTCAGAATGGCTCAGCTGGAAGAGTGTCATCTTTGTAAGGTTTATCTCCACTAATCAAATTAACAGTGAAGTTATTATTGAACGAAGGGAATTTTTGTAAATTCTTAACCCAAGTATGAATTGAACTCAGATAATTCCATAGCCATTTTAATTAACAGAGGAATTTTAAAAAATAAATAAAATAAAGAGAATGGAAAAACAGAAAGCAGTCAGGAAAGATGGTGGTCAATTATGCTGAATTGTGTCAGAAATAGAGAATTAACTGTTTTAAATAATGGACAATGTCAATTTGAGGCCAACAAGCAATTTTATTAGCAGCCAAAATCAAAAATTATGAGCTTTTTATGGACAACCTGTCAAAGCAAAATTCATCTGAAGCCGGAAAATGAAGGAACCCTTGCTGAAAGTCTGTTTTGTTGAAAGAGTAATGGCATGTCACAATCCTGTGGGAATATGTTCCTGTGGCAAGGACATCAGTGGGGAAGAAAGGACAAGTTCCATAGGTGCCTGAAATAACTTTTAAGTGCTCCTGGTATGTGTCTGAATCTTTGTCATGTAGAGTTAAAGACACAGAGGAAGAGAGATCATCCGTTTTTGAAGACTGGCATAAGCAAGGGTTTGGTTTTCAAGATCTGAAGTATAAGGTGCCACTATGAAACATTTGTCCAATGCTGACACAGCCCTTGAAGAGCACACACACTGAGTAATATATATTTTTTTACTATAGGACAGGATTTTACTTTGAGGTATTAAAAATAAAAATGATTTACGTGTGAAAGCAAGCACAGCGCCATGGGGTCAGACTCAAAATCTACCAATATCCTCTCTTTGACAGCAGCCAGAAGCTGATGCTTAGTAAAAAAAGTAAGAAGAGAGTGAGAACACTGTAATGCTTTCCTGTAACAACCTCTCCCCTTCCAGAATTCTCGACTACAGCCACTCTTCTGTGACCTTAACTGCAACTCTATGGTTATAACAATGTGAAATATTAAGTAACACACATAACACTGATGTATACAGACATATATTCATATGTATCTATACACAAATATGTGTAAAATTGTATATACATGTAGATACATATACATGCATATACAGGCAGCTTTATGTTATTATCTGTGCATATATATGTATGGTATCGATCTGCTTAACATTTGTTCCTCTTTTTTCCACGCATTTGATGTTACTTTATTAAATATCAGGAGTGTTCTGTTGGGCAAAAGACATATCCTGTAGTGGATCATCAGGCCGATTTAATTCAATGGAATAGCCTGTTCTTGCCCCCTTCCTATGTGCTCATGAGAATATCTTTGGCTTAAGAATATTATAATGTTATCAATTTGCAATAAGCTTTTTGTTGAGGGGATTTTACAACAAAGGCCAATAACTGGGCTGTAAGTATGACCAAGACTTAGCTCTTCCTGTTTTCACTGGTTGGATTTGTAAATTTGGGGGTTTTGCTTTTTTTTTTTTTTTTTTTTTTTTTTTGTGTGGGAGCAAAATAAAAAGATGAATTTTGAAGTTTTTTATTTTATTTCTCTGGAGAATAAAACCAAATATGTTAAATGTGTCAATTAGATGTTTATCAAAACAAACTTTCTAGTTTATAAAAAAATGAATCACAGTCATAAAACATCTCCATGTATCCATGCCAAATATTCATAGCTGCAAGGGTCAGTGTTGGCTGTGCATGTGGGTATATGTGTGGGAGTGCATACAAAAGCAGTGCTTTATAAAGCTACAAAAGTGGAGCATGCATTAAATCAGTCACAATACTGGTAGCTATACAATCAGAAAAAAAGGATTTCCACTGAAATCCATTTTTTAATCTTATAACCTCCATGTCAACAATACTAAGCATTTCACATTTAAGAGAATACAGTCTGACATAATAAAATCAGTACATAATGTGCTTGACAAATTGCTATTCAAAATCATCTATATGCCTTTCTTTCAAATGGTTTCTATTGGTTTATCAATAGACTTTCTATGGCCCAATATCTGACACATAGCAATCTATGAAGACAGGTCTCCTACAGCAAGATTTTTCAACAACAGTTGGAGAACAATGGGTGGAAAACAAAGTAGTTGCTGAATGTTTTTCATTTGCAATAAAAGGTATTTTTCTAATCCAACTGGTGCCGAAGGGATGGCAAATGATGGCTTCGATACTAAAGCAGATGCCAGGCTTTCTTAGCACACCTCAGGAGAAGAAAATTCAGTATTTTTTTGACCTCCATATATCCATGAAACTTCATTGGCAATGCTTTGCTGTTAGGATGGACTTAATATTTGAAGATAAATGAAGCAAAAATATAAACAAAAATTGGTGCCTGCTTATTTAGCCTCAGAGGGCTTCTGACCTCATTTTTAGTAAAGCCAGCAAATGGGTGATTCCTCTAAAAATTCATTTCTCTCTTCCATTTCAGAGTGGGATGGTTTTCTGATACTTAGAACAGTAGCTGGCCAAACACTCCCCAAGAATTTTACACCTGTTACATTTCACTTCAAAGGTCCCAGTGCTGAACTCAACACAGAGGATCGATGGTTTGTAAGAAGAGTAAGGGGGAGGATGAGTGAGAAAAAAGTATAAGGAAATATTTTTTTTAGACATTATAAAATTTTGAGAAATTTCAGTTCATGCCATGGACTCTTTTTGTAGGAAAAACTGCACAGCTCAATAAACAACTGTCTACTCAAAGTGTCGCAAGCAAGAACATTCTGCTTTTTTTAACTGCAGCACAGATTGTGTGGGGGAAAACTCCCACAGATTAAAGAAATAAAGGAAAGGTGGAGCATAACTTCATACCCTGGCATTGTTGGCATCTGTAATGTCCACCCTGCTGTAATTCCACTACAGGACATTTAACTAATTTCAGACTAGAGATTAATTTATTCTAATATACTTCCATTTTGTGTTTTAATGTACAATGTGGCTTTGTTTTTGTCAGCTGCAGATGATTAGGGCCTTTATTCCTAAGCATATGAACTACAAAAGAAGTTAAAATGTCCCAAGGAATTCGGAGTGAATTAAAAAAGACTCGTATTACCGAAAGTGTATGGCTGGTATCTACAAAACACACAAAAAATCATTTGGGAATAGGACAGAACTCAGTTCTAATTATTGTTTGGTTTTGCTTTTTTGTGTTTTTGTTTGCTTCACTCTGATAAAAATTCTATTTATTTGAATGTTAACATGTGCATAGACACACTTTATAATAATTTCCAAAAGTGTAAGAACACCTAGGGAGTACATAACTTTCAATTTTGCTCAGATAAATGGTGCTAAGTGTGGTGGTTTTTTAAGCCTTAATTTATGTTTTCTTCCCTCTTACAATATTGGTCCAACCTTGTACCAGCTCTCTAAACATCTCCTTGTAATCACGCCTTTTTCATCTGATTAATACAGCTTACAGTGCACCTCATATATTCCTTATCTCAGTATATTTAATATCTATGAATGAATTTGTTTCAGCACTGCTGTATGCCAAAGATGAGCTCACAGACATACCAGTTTTAAAGGAGTGCTTCCTCAGCATTTTCACAGTGTCATAAACAGTGGGTGGAAGGCAGGTTTCCAGAAAGTTCTCCACATCTGAGGGTGATTTTCTATATCATGGAGCCAGAAAGGTTTAATTCATAAAGAAATTCTGCTCCTGGGAGTAATCACTCCCAGGGACTGAATTTGCAGTTAGTATATTCCCATTTAAAGCTGTGTTGGTTCAGTTTTGGTGGGGGTTTTTTTCTTGTTGTTTATTTGTCTGTTTGCCTTTGGGGGTGGGGGCGACAGGGGTACACTAATAGTGCACACCCATGGGTATAAGGAGATGAAGAGTTCACCTTCTTTTTCTGACACCTACCCTGCTCCTCCAGGTACACCAGCCTTTCTAAAATTCAGATTATAACTTCTCTTCTAATATGCTTTAATATTTTCTTTCTAACTTTCCTTACAGAATGTCTCCAATTTCCCAATTTCCTTTTTGGATAATAAAACCGCCCCCATGACTTTTCTTTCTTTCCTCTCCTGACCCAGGCAGCCACTCGAGGCCCATCCATAACCTCAGCTGAATTTCTGGTTGTTCACTCCCTTAACTCCCAGGTGCAAAAAATGAGAAATTGAATACTGCCTATTTTATACTACATTCCCATGAGCTGGGGCAAAGTCAAAACAGCATATCCAGGAAGGCTACAGGAAGCACAAAGGACATGTAAATATCAAAAATACTTTTATCTACATCATTTGGACCTTTTTTTAGGTGTCAGATATTTGGGGTTTTTTGACTACATTTCATAATCCTGCTCATGATTTATCAAACTCTATTTTGTTTATTAATAAGTGTTTCTAATTGTAAACAAATGTGGTGTCTGCTGCACACTGAACAAATTGTGAGTTCGAGCTGTGAAATCTGCTCCAAGTCCAGACAATAATGCAGCCTACCTGCTGCACTGCAGTGCCAAACCTTCTAGACACGTTCCTCAAATGAGTGGCTTTTTGAGCAAAACTTGCCCTGTGCTGGGGCTCATTCCTCGAGAAATCAGTTAGCCTGCCAGCCATACCACTTCCCAGAGAAGAGAGCAAGCCCAGATCTAGGCTTCATGCTCAATGGGCCATCTGTTTGGATAGGGATCCGATTTCAAGGAGGGGCTGGCACAGACTGGCACTCTGGCACAAGCACTTCGTGATGATGGCTGCACTGCATGCTGTGGATTTGATCTTCTGCAGTTGAAGTATCTTGCTTGGGTAAATGGGTCTATTATTAATTACTGTTATCTAATCTGGAATTTGACTAAGAGGCAAAAAATTCCGTTCTCAAACATCCGAAATATGCAGAGGAACCTAATATTTCCTATTGGTTCCTATAACTGTTCACAAGAAGGAGTGGATCTATGTATAGAAAGATGTCTGGTATAAAGGGGAAAGAACACAAAATGGGATGGGACATCCCCCTTCTTCCAGCAGTTTCTTTCTCCATCCATTAAGAATAGGATAGGGAGAGAGGACCATCAAACACAGCTCACCGTCAAGACAGGCACCTAGGAATTTTGTAACACTGCATGCCAGTCATGTGTCTGAATTACCTGGGCTGAATTCTACCAAAAATAGATCTGCTTTTGAGTGGAGTAGATTTTAATATAAATAGGTTTCTATTGCCTGTGGTATTTCCTCTCATTTCTTTCCTCCTTGAAAATGTATTTAGCTGCTGTTGTTTCCATTTGCTGTGACAATTAACAGTATTTAACATGTATTTGAAGTATTTCTCCTTAATGGTCCCAAACGCTGAAGCTAACAGTGCTATTAAGTGCTGAAAATTCTTTTGTTTTGTTAATGTTCTCTAGAGTTAGATAATCCCTGTGATCCTCCTGCCTGAAACTGCTCTGGAACAGATGAACCTGATGAATTTCAAACAATAAAAAGGCCAGCACTTTAGCTAAATTCCTGATCTATCTCATATTTAAAATTCATGAGTTTGCTTTGCACATTTGCCAGCTTCCTGATTTAAGATTGTGAGAAAAAAAGAAGCAAGATTGAAAACTCCATGTTAATATGTCATGAGACTCAAAGATTAGTGAGAATGAAAAATAAAGCACTGAAGAATGTATTTTCTACTGATTTCTGTATTTTTGTAATTCAAATTCTAGGTGAAAAACAAGAAAAGTAATTCTGAAATAAATTATGCACTGTTCAGAATACTTTCATCCAAATATACTTAAGAAGGTGCCATACTTAATCACACTTTACTCTTTAGACCACCATTAACCAAGCAATTAGATATGTTTAACTGGATGCCAAGGAACTGTTGTTCATATCCTCAGTTTGTAATGATGGTTGCTTTGTCTCAGTAAGCATCAATCCATATCAAACGGCTATGTCTAAAATGTCAAATTACTAAATGCAGTTCTAAAACTTAAAAATTAAATTAAATCATTAATTGATTTTTAGTAATTAAAATTAATTAGTACAAAATAAAAGTTGAATTTCAAGACTGCTAAATGCTGGACTCCATTTCAGTTGCTGATCATTTTGCCAAGGTTGAATCACTTGAGCTAAAATCATCCAGAGGTGTTCATGCAGCCAGTTTTGTTTGGTTTGGTTTTTTTCACTAGAAAAAAGAATGTTTTTATTTTTATTTTTAAAATCAGAGTATTTTGCTTGGTATTACTGCCCATGAAGCCGTCAAGGAAATGGCAGTGCTATCTTAATTTGTCTTCCTAGTGACTAGGCTTTTTTGATAGAGTTACATAATTACATGCTAGTGTTTTTCCACTGGGCATTTCTTCATCCAGGGTAGAGTAAAAAGGCACCTCAGGGAATAGCCTGGGACTGTGAAATTACAAAAAGCCCTCCTTGTCATTGTCACAGGCTCGCTGGACTCATTTGCTGCAGAAGATGTCAGGTGAAGAACGAGTGAGGCAGGAGGCCGTGAGATGGGGTGAGAAGGTCCTGGGAAGGAAGCAGCAAAATGATACAGCAGGCTTGAAATATCCTACTTCTCAGAGCTAAATAGTTAATTTAGAATGTTGTATAAGCACAACTATGCTGCTTCTTGTATCCGAATTGTTCATTCCTGCCCCAGATATCTCTCAAATATCTGCAACGTACCATGTAGACACAAGTAATTGTGTGATCCTTATTTTCAAACTTCCTCTATTGAGGCTCTAGGGTCTGATTTGCAGAAATTGTGTACACTCACATCTGCCATGGCTGTCTGTGGGATGCTGCTTTGAACATCTAAACTGCTGTGTAATTCTTAGTACTTCAAAAAATCAGGTTCTGTGTATCTTTGATTGAATGAGAAAATTAGTGGGCACTTTGGACGTTTGTATCTGTGTGCCTCGGTTCTCAGTCTGTAAAATGGGGATGATAATTTCATCAGATGGTTGTGGAAGTAGTCATTAAGAAGAGCTCTCAGATACTACACTGACAAGTACCAGAAAAAAGCCACAGGAAATGAATAACTCTGTATTCAGAGCAGGGTTTAAATAACATGCAGTAAGTAATCTGTTGAACCACTCATTGGGCGTAAAGGAGAAAACAGCTATTGAATAGTTGCTCATTATGTGGACAGTTGCCATTCTCTGCCCTGACAGCAACAGTGAAGAAAAAGCTTTATATGAAACTGTAATTAAAGACTGCATTAAAATCCAAATGCAAAAAGAGACATCTCACTGTATTTCCTTTGGAAGCTATAAAACTAATATTCCTGCTTCTCTCTGTGCTCTTCCTCTCTTTGTTTCTTTGTCTACATTAAAAATTTGGGCTACAAAAACTGCAATGACTTTTTGGCTGAATTTTTTATCTCCCTAAGCAACAGGAAAATAACATTTGAAATTGCTTATGTAATGTTTACCTGGTCTCTTGACTGCTTTACTTAACTTGGAAAAGTCATATGAGCAAAATGTGGACAAAATATGTTTCTGATTCATTGAGTCCTATGCCTATTTTTTCATAATCCATTTAACATGAGAGATGCACTTCATTTCCTGTGATCCTAATTTTGCTTGTGCAATCCAGTGTAGGCTCCCCATCCATCTTTTTCCTGAGATTAAACCAGAATTTGAGGAAAACAGCTCTGTGACTGTCAATATACAGTATGGATATCTCAGTGAATATGTATACCAAATAAAATTCTGGTTTTCACTCTGAAGTTTATTTAAGTGCTGTTGATATAACATTTGGGAATATAGTCAACAAATTGCTATAGAAACATTTTGTTGGTATAGTTACAACAGTTACAAGCGACAGAACTGTTTTCACTGAAATGTGAGACCATAAACCACTCTTTTGACAGTGACATGCCACTGCAAATGTGTTATACCCTGGTCAATGGGAATAGAAGGGATTGCCTTACAAATCATTGACAGGCACCTCTTAAAATACAGCAATGCTTTCTTCTGAGATTTTTTGTCACTTTATTTCATTCCTTCACGTGTGATAGAATAAAATGATAGCTTTCACATTGATTTATTCCCAACAGACAGCTTATCTAAATTCAGCATGTTTAAATACATTAAACAATGCAAATAAGCAAAGCTTTTCCCTCAAACTTCCCAGAATTAGCAACAAATGTTCATGGTCTCATGCAGTTTCTTTCCAGCTCAGAATGAACTGAAATGTGGGTGATATCACCTATCCAGAATAGGATTAATTCTACTGCAGTTTAGAAATCTGTTGTGTATACTTTGACTTTCTGACAACCAACCTCATCTCCCTTCGTAGTCAAAGAAAAAATTTTAGAACCCGATCTGTTTAGGACATTAAGAAGTCTATTTCCAGGTGAAATACACAGCACACAGAAATTCTCAATTTACTATGAGAAGCTCAGGGAATCTGGACAGAAAAATGCATTTTTTCTCCTAATGTTCCAAATTGCTGTTAAATCCATATCTATTGCATTAGTAAATTAAACTAGTGATCTGCATGAGCAGTGAATTACCCACATCTGGATAGTTAAATTATTTGAACAGTTGCTACCATGGATAGGGTTGGGGCCAGTAGGCATTACCCAATTAGTCCTCTGGTACAAAGCAGGAGTCAGCAGGTGGCCTGGCCCTAGGGTGAGACAGCAAATCCAAGATTGTTTAATTTACAACTGTGGATGTGATTTATATGTGCACTGTATTCCAGTATATGTATCCCAGTCATGGGAAGGCATCCATTCTGCTCTTCAAAGGGACTTTATTAGCTGGAGACAAGTGAAAATATGGCAATAATAAGTGCACAGTAATCTCTGGAATTATAAATAAATTTTAGTATTTCTCTTCTAGTAATAGTCATGTTACCTTTCTCTTCTTAAGTAGGATTTGAGTCTTTAAACATATTTTTATTGAGCCCTGCTCTTACAAGTAAATGTTTATGGTTAAGTGTATTAAGTAAAGTATCTTTGAGGTCAGGAGGTCATCTATTTTATTGATAAGACTGCTTTACGGCTTCCTGTGGCAGATATTACTCAGATAGGTACAAGTCCTAATTTTGCTTTCTTTTATTTCTCTGTGTGTGATAATCTGAGATTAGCAGAAGAGGCACCAGGAAAGTAAATCTCCTTCTAATGTAATCAGGTTTCAAGTAAGTGGAGATATAACTGGGGAATGTGTTTGGTGAGTTTCAACTACCAAAACAAAAAGGTATGAAGGTAAAGAAAATGAGTAAAGTACATACTAGGATTTTTAATATTTCATCTGTTTGAACAGTAACTTCCTAACTCTCATCTTGTATATTCTGTGAATACCGTTAAGAATCCAGACAATACTGATAGTGGTGTCTCAGATATTTCAGACTCTGAAATATGCATAGTAAGTTTAGAACGGGCAGGTTGGTAAAACCCAGTAACTATATATATGTCCTTATGTATGGCCATATATTCTGACATATATGATCCATGGGAAAGGATGGAAAGGTAGAGGGTCATATTAAGTGAGACAAAGCCAAATCAGCCAGTCAAAGGCCAAGGTTGTGAAGGAAAGGGTAAGAAGATAAGCAGGCAGAAAGTGGATTAAAAGGGTGATGATAGTAGAGACAGGGAAATGTGCTGTAATTCTGAGTTCTGCAGCTGCAACGATTGGAATGCAAAGGTCATAACAGCAAGCAGCTTCCATTAAATTCTTTATATTCTTCCTTTCTAGCTGGGTGACTATTATTTATCATCTATTTGCAGTTTCATATTCTTTTTCCTTTCTGTCTGTCATATCCCCAACTCTTCCTTTTTTTAACCTCTTTAACTTGCATCTTCACATTTTATCATATATTCCTTTTCCTTCTGGATAATACTGCTTTTTAAATTTCTTGTAAACTGCTCTCTCACTTCTCTTGTTGGTGCTTGTCAGTTTGGTCTACATTATGGATATGACTCTAATTCTGAGGGGAATTACGATGAAAATAAGAACAATTCATTGGGAATTTTTGGCTATTCATTTCCAAAGAAACTTTTGGAAACAGTCTTTCTGTGTCATTAACTTAAACATTAGCTCTGCTGATGTGGGTTTCTCTGGAGGAATCAGAATGGAATTGTTTCTGAATGCCTGAAGTTTGATGAGGAATGATCCAATACATTGCTTACGGCCTTATTTTAAATATCTCCAAGGGTGAATGTTCTTTTCTTCTGGGCAGATTATAACAGTATTTGATGACTTTAACCTGGTAAGGCTGAGAGCAGATTTTGACAAGACCAAGTCAGTAATTTTAGTGCTTTTTAAGTAGGGGTGAAAAGCATTTTGCCAACAGACTGATGATACTTAAATTCAGTCGTTCACTAATAAAATCTTCCAAAAATAGGGATACACATAAACAGATATGTTAATAAGTATTGTTCCATTAGAGGCAGCATTTGCTTGCACTTAAAACTTATGATTGTGAGTTAATTGATCCATAATTTTTTTTCTGACATGTAAATTAACTCTGTTCAAGAAATTATACAGTATGATCCTCAATCTTAGATTAAAAACACCCACAAAACAAAACTGAAAGAATCTCCAGAAAATGAAATTAGACAGAAATAAACAGAAAAAAATGATCAAAATGCCAATTGATTAGTGGAACTATTAAGAATAAACCAGTGAAATTAAATTTTACGTATTAGATACATTCTGTACCTTATACTAAACACTCAAAAGCTCAGGTCTATGAAAGCAAAGGTCATTTCTATAATCTTAACAGCAAAAAGCTTTCAGTTAACCCACATCTTGGAAGTGCTGACTATATAAATCTTTTAAAGTTAGAACATTTGTGAAATATATTAAACCAATATAATTTATTCAGAAAAAAACCTTAAATGTACAATCTTACAAAGGTGAAACTTGTTCATGTCACCATTATTCTGTGATAACTCAGTTCTTAATGCATTCAACTGTGAACTTCCTACTGAATAGAAACAATGGCTCATAATGGCAAAATCCATTTTCAGATCAAGTGAAGAAAAGACAATTTACACGTCACCTCTGCTCCACTGCCTGGCATTGTCATTAAAGAAACACTTTCAATCAATATTGCTCATTTGCGAATTAAGTAAGTGAATATTTAAAAGGCATTAACATTTGTCAAACTCTAGCCCTTTCAGTGCATTTGGGGGTCTTACATTGTTCTCAAGTATTCAAAAACCTTGTGAAAGCTTTCTGATTAAAAGCCTTTCTCTGCTTTCTCAAACTTACAATTCCAAGACATAGTCATAGAAAGGTCTTGGATACTACAAAAGACTTTCTCCATCGACTGAAGCTAGTAAAAAATTAATTGCGGATGCAACATATTTATTGAGCAGCTCATACCCCAAATTCTCAATAGCTAGATTGTGCCCTGTAGGTATGGGAAGGCTGATCTTAGTGCCATTTAGGTGAAGACCAGAGGGAGTCTGAGGGCCTATTGGACTCCTGGATACAGTGCCCAAAACCCACAGGGAGAATTTATTTAAAATATGTGCTATTCACATGACTAATAATTCAGCAGCTTGAAATATCATAAAAATTTTGTATGAGGGACTCCTGTTAATCCAGGGCTTTCATGGGAATGAAACAGTCAGTCCTTCTAATTGTGTGAGTGCAGAGAGTACATTTCTGATTTTATTCTGTTCTCCCTCTCTAAAACCTTTCCAGGATGCATTAATGTGAGGGTAGGTCTGCAAAATTGCTTGTGTATTTAACTACACCTATCCATTATTATTTAAAAAAGGAAGGGAAGTACTGTACCCTAGCTATAAACACCTTGGAGAAGGTTGTTTGTTTGTCTTTTTTTTTTGTTTCTTTATTTTGGTTTGGTTTTTTGTGTTTTTTTTTGTTTTGTTTTCATTTTTGGTTTTTGTTTTTCTTTGTTTTGTTTGTGGAGTTTTTTTGTTTGTTTTTTTGTTTTTTTTTTTTGTGTGGTTTTGGTTTACTTTTTTTTTCCCCCTGACAAACTGACTACATACAGGACTAAATTTTTAAGTACTCATTTTCTGACTGCAAGACTAATGCTTAGTGAATAAATGTTACTAAATTCTCCTAAGATCAAAAATATAGGATGGCTGCATTCAATCTGTGTGTTTACTAGTTATTAACTTGACTGAAATATGTATGTCACCCCAGGTAAATTTTTAATTACTCTAAGAACTTGTTTGGGAGTGTGGCCTAGGAAAAAATTTGTCAAGAAACATGCAAACATTTTAACAGTAGACATCTAATTTATAGAGTGACCTGGAGTTCACTAGCATAAACCCAAGGCTGCAGAATGGAAAAGGATGCAAAGGTACAACCATTCCCAACTCAACTCTTTGACTTCAATGACTTAAACTACATAGGTTAAAAGATGAAATACATTAGTAATATTTTTAGTAATGAAGAATAATCTTAGACCCACTTCCTCAGTCAGCAAACCCTAACGAAGGTCAAGAATACCTAACATATGGAAACAAAAGTTAGAAAAATCAAGTCTGCATGTTACAATAGGAACATTTCATAATGGTGAAATGTGCTGAGAAAGTTTGAGTTTTGCTTTTTTTTGTTTTTGTTTAAAGAAATTACAAAATTGAGGAAGAAATTATTGATATAAGACCTAGTAGCTAAAATTTTTTCTCTGTGTTACAAAGTAGGGTACAATAATCACAGCAACTCCTATGACCAATAAAAATTTTCTTGAAGAAATGTACTAAAAATAGGGCATAATATAAAATGTATTTCTAACTTTATTTAATTACTTTTTAATTATTCTGCAATTTATTTGGAAAAACACCAATCCTGCAGACTTCTGCTTAAGAATCTGCAAAACTCACTAGGGGTAAGATTAGATTAAAAAAATCCCAATAATCCAAAATATCTTCTTCTCGAGAGAGGACTGTACTCCTCCAGAACACTTGAGTATTTAATGAGAAGTGGCCAAAGTCACCCTTAGAAATTCTGTGTTTCAAAAACAATGAGGCATGGCATACCTTCTGCCAGAAAGGAACTCCAGCTATGGTCCTCCTGTGTGTATCTGTCATAAACATTGCACTCATGGGCTCTGTGTGCCATGGGAATGTTTTGTTCTGTTTGTGCCAATTTTCAATGTCATGAAATCTAAATTGGAAGCATCTAGGGAGCCTATTTGGGTCTTGTTTCTGTTCCCTGAAATAAATATTGAAATCTTCCCAACATCTCTATAAGAATATAAAGAATTAAAACACAACTGAATTCCAATGCATAAATACTATCATAATTCTAGCTCAGACATTATTTTACCTCCTCTACAACCCTCTGTAGTCTGACTTTGAATCAGGACTTTAATAGAGGTATTTTTCAAAGCAGTTTATCATATTTATTCTGTAAGAAAATGCAAGCTAATATACTGATTGCAAAAAGTTCTAGTTTCCTTCTCCTGTCATCTTCACTGATGACTGCAAAGGACTATCATTTCCTACATTTTCTAATTTGCCAGCTCAGTTCTGGTTGTGTGATGTCTTTTACTTTTTGCCTCACCAATCCTACAGACTGTAGTGTCTCCCTGGTAATCCCCCAAAGCTTTGACTCCTTTGTTACTGGAAGATGTAATTGGCCGGCACTATTTGGCATCTTTGTTGGTGACATAGACAAAGGCATTGAGGGCACCCTCAGCAAGTTTGGGGATGACACCAAGCTGTGTGGTGCAGTCAACCTACTGGAGGGAAGGAATGTCATCCAGTGGGACCTGGACAGGCTTGAGAAGTGGGCCTGTGACAGGTTCATGGAGTTCAACAAAGCCAAGTGCAAGGTCCTGAACGTGCCACAGGGCAATCCTGAGCACAAGTGCAGTCTGGGCTGAGAACGGACTGAGAGCAGCCCCGAGGAGAAGGTCTTGAGTGTGCAGGTGAATGTGGAGTTCAACACAGCCGAGCAATGTGTGCTTGCAGCCCAGAAAGCTAACTGTACCCTGGGCTGCATCCAAAGCTGTGTGGGCAGCAGGGCGAGGAGGTGATTCCCATCCTTTCTTCTGCTCTTGTGAGACCCCGCCTGGAGTGCTGCATCAGCTCTGGGGCCTCCAAAACAAGAAGGATATGGACCTGTTGTAACAGGTGGCAGAGAAGGTTAGAGCACCCCTCATATGAAGATAGGCTGAGAGAACTGAGGCTGTTCAGTTTGAAGAAGATTCCGGGGTAACCTTAGAGCAGCATTCAGTACTAAGGAATGCTACAGGAGAACTGGATAGGGACTGTTTACAAGGGATTGTAGTGGCAGAACAAGAGGGGATGGCTTTAAACTCAAAGAGGGTAGGCTTAACTAGATATTAGAAAGACATTCTTGACTGTGAGGGTGGTGAGTCCCTGGAATATGTTGCCCAGAGAGGTGGTGGAGGTCCCATCCCTGGAAGTGTTCAAGGCAGGGCTGGATGGGGCTTTGAGCAACCTGGTGTCTTAGAGGGTGTCCCGGCCCATGGCAGGGGGATTGGAACTAAATAATCTTTAAGGTCTCTTCCAACCTAAGCCATTCTATGATTCTGTCTAATTTATGTTATGCACTCAAGTCCCCTGACAATCTTGAAAGGCTTCCACTGGGCCCACTTCTATATTTTTTCTTCATTGTATTGGGGTATAACTGGATGCAGTATCCAAATGTCATTCCATGTGCGTGAATAGAAGGGAAGACTGAACTTCAACCTGCCTGCTTCAGCTCTGCTAACACAGTCCTCTGTGTAGTTTGCTGAAAGGGACTGCTTGATTCTAGTTCATCCTCTTTGGCAAAACTTCCAGTTCCTTTGCTGCAAATCTGAACCATCTTTCTGAGCAGTTCACCAGCAGCCTCTTCCATGGGTTTATTTCATCCCAGGTGCATGGCTCTCATTTGCCTTTGCTGAGATCATGAGGTTGCTGACAGTCAGTTTTTGCCACAAGCAGTCAATCTGTCTGAACAGCAGCCTGCCCGCCAGTGTATTGATCACTTTCCACATCAGTTTTGTGTCCTCTGTGAACTGGGTCATGCGTGAAGTTATTAAACAGTATTATCCCTAGACACTGCCCTTAGGGAGTCCTATCGGTAAGCAGTTGCTAGTTAGACTTTTTTTCTGATGATCCCAACGCTTTGAGCCCCGTGTTCAGTCAGTGTTCAACCCAGCTCATAGGTTACCCATCCAGTCCAACTGTCTTTAGCTTGTGTACAAGGATACTCTGGTCAAAAGTATGCTCATGGATGCTATGACTGTGTCCAAAGCATTGCTGCAGTCAAAGTTGACAAAGAAGGCAAAAGTCTGCTTTGTACCATATGTTGTATCTCTTGGTGTGTGAGAAACAATTATTAGCTTATAAATTTTACCTATTCCAAAATGTCTGAAATCCTCTGAAGGCCTTTTTATTTTATTTTTTTAAATTTGAAACTAAGATCAGCTGATGCAATTTCTGGAGAGGCAAAAAGGTATATATAACCATTTGAAGGTCCAAAAATCACTGAAATATTAAGAAAAGCAATCAAATTGCTAATAGAATGGCCCTGTGGTGAATTATTTTCTGAAACACAGCTAAGTTTCATCTCAGAAAGGACTAGTTGGCTCACTCCATAAGGAACTCCAAGACAATTAAATGAATGGGTTTCTGAGAAGGAGCCAGGGAACTAAGTTCTTTGATAGTATAAATGGACTTTTAGCTTAAAACCTGGACTTGTTGTTTAGTTTCTCTGCCAGGATTACCAGTAGAGAAAGGCAGAAAGCACAAGGATACCTAGGACAGCTCTCTGTTTCAGCATAAAAAGAACTCCTAGAACATACTTTTTGCAGAATGCTGCATGTCCAGTGGCACAGGGTGTTGCCAGAACCAAAGCTCTTTACAGCTAAACCAGAAAGATTTCAAATATTTTTACTCAGGAACGTGGAAATAGCTGGAAACCACTGATCCAAAGCAAGACAAACTCATTAGAATCTGACTTCAGGGTTATAACATTTACATAAGGAGCTTTTTAAAGTGTGTGATTCTTAATGGTTTGATAAAAAATAATTCTGAAAAAAAATATAAACAAGAACAAGATGCATGAAAACTGCAAAGTAGAGCAGGTGGAAATCAAGTGTGAAATTGGCAAATTTTGGAGTTACATGAGAAGTCTAGGGCTTTATTGTTAGACACTGTGTGACTAGAACTGAATTGCTGAGGCTATGCTATCTAAACAATGGTAATTTATCATGTTGGAGTAACAGGATCTTTAACCCAGGTTTGAAAAATGTGCAAAATTATGATTTAATTGAACTGAGCTAGACAAGGCATGACCAGCAAATGACTTTGACCTGTGTAATGGGAATTTTACTAGGAGTGAAGATGAAATGGAATGCCTCATTTCCTAAGCAACCCATAGATTTCTTTCCTGCCATGTTTCCACAACAAAGGGGACAGGACTACAGAATATTGCAAGGACAGTACAGAAGATGAATTTATTCCTTTTACTTATGTTTACTCTGTTATGTTGTGAGAGTATTAACTTATAAGCAACAAGACTAGATGATTTCATAAGTGAATAGAAAGTTCTGAATTAAAAAGTGATTGTTATTAACATATATCATCACTAAACAGGGAGATCTCTGTGGTAAATCTATGGTAAATTTATTACACTTACATTGTATTTTGTGCAGATACATTTCCAGCTGAGGAAAGACTCATACCTGAATTTCTGGAAAAACACAACAAATAATGGAATGGAAAAAATTCTCTTTAATTAATCATAGAATCATAGAATGGTTTGGGTTGAAAGGGACCTTAGTGATCATCTCATTCCATTGCCCCTTCTGCAGGCTACTTTATATAGCTGGTTTACAGAAGAAAAGGACAGGTAATAGCTAAACAATGGCACCACATAACAATAGCACCCGAAAATATAGTTGTACACTTTTTACCAGAAGGATCAATACAGGCTTCTGAGAGCATATCATGCCAGTGTGCAGCACCCATCACTCTCTCCCCTTAGATTACAAGGTTATCAATGAAGCTGTCAGTCATGGCAGCCCAGTTAATCTTCAGGAGCCAAAGCTGCATGCCCAAACTGTCCACAAGCCCAGGAAAATGCCAGAGAAGAAAGGAAAATGACTATGAGTCTAAACACCACCAAGCTAAAGTGGCAGACCTTGATCCGTGCTCATGGATATCTCTGACAGACTTCTTACTTTCCCCAGAGAAATCAGATTTTGCTCAAATTCCTTCAATAAAAAATGTGGATAACAGTGATGAAGTCAGGAGTTTCTAGAAAATTAAATGCATAGATAATTTTGTTATGTTCTCAGTTATCTCTGTGATGAAAAGAATTACAAATTCCATTTGAAAAGGGAAATGTGAGATTATACATCTTATGCACTAGTGCCTTGAAAAGTGATTTCTAGCTGTACTGCACTTTTTAGGTTGGTTTCAAGCACCAGGCTTCATTTGAGAGGCTGATTATTAATAAAAAAACCTTCATAATTTATCGCTGATATACTGTTAGTTTCTGCAGTTTAGTTCCATGTCTGTATCTAAAAAACTGAAAAGGCCTGCTGAGAACTTAGATGTTACTTGAAGGCTGGGAATTTAGTTACAGCACTAACTAAATTGTAAATGATAGTAAACTGTGAGTAAAAGGTGTTACAGCCACGCTTGAAAAAGCTAGTTTTTCCTTTCTCCTTAGCTGTGACTGTTTGGGTGCTCACAATCTGTGACTGTTGACAACATAGGAATACATTCTGCATCTACTCCTTTGACTGTGGAGCTTTATTTTTTTTACTGGAAATCAATGACTTTTGCCTTATAACACAGAAAGAAATCTCAGCAGCATTTGTGGCAGCTTAAGCATGTCATTTCTGTTACTTTAAAGGGGAACTTCACGTCTAATCTACCATGCACAGCTCTAAAAAGTTACTTCAGTACATGCTCTCTTTTTTCCGTAGGTGCCATTTGTGATTTTGCTTGTCACAGGCAGCTGATACGCAATTTTACTTTTTTTGTTACAAGCAACAGCCATTGACATTTCTCTACCTAATTCATGTCACCATTATAAATAGTTACATTTGGAACTATTACGTGAACGTACTATTTATACAAGAAAAGATGGGGAATCAAAGCCAATATTTTCCTGTGAAGGATGGAAAACCAGAAGAACATTTTTCTCTTAAACAGATGGGATCAATCAGTATAGGTTAATGTGTATTTTCAGTAATGCCTGTCCTTATTTTACCCTGTGGAACCCTCTTTTAGCTGATTTCAGCAACATGAACTACATTTTGAGGACACCTGAAAAGGAGACAGACAGCCTTATAGAAGCCAGATATTCTTAATTTCAGATTATAAGGGTTCCACAGATTTACAACTTTTCCTCACACAGTTCTTAATTTATAAAGCCTGTAGTTAAAAATTTCTACTCTCTTATTTGCACAATGAATTTTCACTACAGTTTTTTCTGGTAGATCCCCAATTCAAGGATATCTTTGGCCATTCCTAAAAGATTGTTCTTTCAATCTGATGGAGCAATAAAATGATTCTTCAGCCTGACTTCAGTTTTGAGGAAATGAGCTGCAGTTCCCAAAGAGTATGCTCAGAAATATCACCTTAATTGACACCATGGTATATTGGCAGCCTTCCTCAGAGAGGTCAAGCACTATCTGACCTGAGTCAGATTCTCAACCTGAAGAAAATCACTCTAGAAAATAGTATTATGTACTATGAGATATTTCTAAAGCTCTCCATTTTTTTCCTCGCAATTCATTCACCCCCATTAAAAATTCATTACAATACATATTAAGTGATTATTCCTTCAGAAAGAAAAAACATTGGCTTTTCAGATGCAAGTGTAGCCATTATAAGGGCAAGAAACTGTTTTATATTCAAAAGATATTTACAGTTACATACTGAGTTTAATTTAATTTAGGTAGCTAAGCGTTAGCTGTTACAGTTTAAACTAATTACCTTAGGCCCCTAAATATGTGTGCTGAATCATCCTTGGGAATCACTACTGACCAAAACAAATTTTTAGGTGCCCAAATTAGATGAGAAAAATCCTATGCAGTTTGTTTAGACTGTTAAGTGCTGATTGTCACAGGTCAATTCCCCAGTGTCCCAAAACACTGGGGCACAGGACAGCCCTGGCGCTGATACCATTTAGATAAATTTGCATGCACTGACATGACATGACATGACTGTGCAGAGTGTTAATGCATTCTGTCTCTCAGGTGCCTTCCTAGCCTGTAGGCATACTCCTGTACTTCTAACACATTTGCTTTGGGACCAGAACTGGTTTGCACTATCCTGGGTTGGGTTGTAGGTAAAGTTAGCTGTATTGAAAAAGCTGTATAATTTAATCCCATCTGGGCCATGAACTAGGTGTAAAGGCAGCTTCGTTTGAGCATACAGACAGTTATAAAAATATCCAGCTTTTATTTGAATACACAAGAGGACTTGTGGGAGCCCATTTAAGACTGCATTGAATGTACACATTACAATTTTCCTTTGCTGCTTGGATCCAGATCTTTCTTTCAAGTATTTCAGTGAAAGCTTTCTATATTGATGAAAGCATATTCTTGCCCATGTCAGGAGAGAGCTTGTCAGGAGATTAGGGATTGGGTTCTTGTATATCCAGCTTGAAAATAACTTTTGCAGCCAAGCATTTCAAATTGATTTGGCTGTTTCACTATTCCCCTGTTTTTATATACTAACATTTGCAAGCAATGAAAATGATCCTTTTTATTTTTTTTCTACTACGCTTCTTTTTCTTCAGGACATGAAATATAATGTGTTTGTTTTGTTTTAAAAATCGCCCCTCCTGAAAACCAGCAGAGGAGGATCAGAGTAATGAAAATACAGTTTTGCCCTTGTCCTCAAAATATCATTAAGGCCCCTGGCCGAACTTTCTATCATGTGTGTTGAAAGCATGGAGATTATCAGACTGGTCTGTGTAGAATATTGCTGGTAGGAAAGAATTTGGGGATACTCTATTTACTCCACACATCTAGGTCCTTTTAGGAAGAAATTCCAAACTGTGGGAGGGTTCTTTTATATAATGAATTATTTTAAGTACTCTTAGGCACACTAGTATCTTTCCTCACTCCCCTGGACTCTTTTTTCCTGGACAAGACTTCTGACTGTGTCTGGATTCCCCTTTAGCCCTCCAGATCTCAAATAATTACTGCTCAAATCTAAATTTTATCTCCTCAGTCCTAAAGTCTGTTTCATCTTCATTGCTCCCTTACATTTTCAGGATCTCTCCCATCTTATCAGCTCCTGTTTTTCTTCTGTTCCCAAAGATGCTCCTCAGTTTCAGGTCCCTCAAAGAACTTCTGGCCTCTTACTACAACCTTTTAACCTTCACTTGAGCTATTAGTGAATACTGTTCATGTGCAGACTGAGCTTTTCTGTTCTTCCCTTACAGCCAGATGGGAGAGCAGAAGCAAATAATGACAGTACCGGCTCAGAAGTATCAACATTTTCCCTTTCCATAAGAGGCAGTTCCCACTCTTTCTCCATCCTTCATCATCTCCACATCGTAGTTTGGTTTCCTCTCTTTGCTTTGCTGCACAAACGATTAGAGCATCATTAGCCATATGAGCTACAATAGCATTATCTGCAGATCTCAACCAGGGTAGAGCTGCAGGAATATTCCTCTTATGCAGGCACTAGAACTCAGTTGCTTCTACTCCTTGTTTGATTGTTGCAATAATCCCTACCCTGCTTTTCACTTTGGCAGAATAACATTCTCGAAATTATTTCCCAGGTGTAATACAGGGGCTTAGCACAGGCTAAACACACAGCTGAAATACATCCAGGTTGCTGGGGAGGGGGGGCTAAGAGACTTTCACAGAATGGACACAACCAAGTTGTGACACTTGGGAGCAAAAGAGAAGGGCCTGACATAATTTTCTTTAGTATATTGCAGATATAGTCAAAATTCTTTACCTTCCCTGTTCCAGCTCTCTGATAAAATCATCCCAATGATGTCTTTGCACTTACATGTGCAATGCCAAACTGTTCTGTGGATGCACACCAGGTTCTGCTGATGTCCAGGGGAGCTCTGCCAGAGCCAAAGCTGGAAGTTATTGCACTGTATGTAGAGCTGTTCACCATTCAGTGTTTTTCTGAAGCCTGGGTTCATGTGACGGGGTCAGAATCTTAGTTTTCATTAATAAATTAATAGGTTGCCAGAAAAACTTGAAAATATGTCTTGTGAGCATTTAGTCTTAGAACACAGTATCTAGGCTATACAAATAAGAAAAAAAAAGAACACTTTCAACAAGAACAAAAAGTGTTGGTAATTTTGATTCTTTTCATGACTTAAAAAATTAGTAAAGATTCGTACCAACAAAATTGACTAGATTTCTGCCACGTGTTTTCACTTACCATTCAAGCACATGTCCAGACCACTGCTGACTCAACCAACATATTGGCATGTTTGTTCTTCTGGAGTTAAGATTAGATTGTTTTCTGCACTTCAGCTGCCCAATATAGTAATTTGACCCACCTGTTCAATTGTGTTCATACTAAAACAATTTGTTCTGCTAAGAAATCCCATATTACTCACTGTTTCGGGCAACAGAGCTTTGGAATAGAATGATTTTTTCTGTGGGGTGTGTTTGATATTTACTCTGTTGCACTTTTCCCACTTCTGTCACTTTCAGAAGATAAGCTGACATTTTATTTTTTGCTCTCAAGTGGCATTTTTTTTTTTTTTTTTTTTTTTTTGGTGACAATGACTGGCATTTCTGAGCTGAAGTTTTTGACTTCTGTTTAGAATGATTTCAGGCATAGGAAGTCTGTACATTGTCACCTTAGTCCTTCCTCTTTTTCCCTTCTTTTTATCGATAATTAGCAGGTCCTCAGGGGTGCAGCTGGTGTACAGCAACCAGGTTTTCCCAACAACAAGCCTGTGTGAAGTGGAAGCTTGATTCAGCCAGGATCCTGTCTACATCTGCTAGCAGAGATGGTTTCAGCATTGTCACTCATTCTGCTAGGATAGTACTCCAGTGTTATACCAGCAGATCTTGTGTACTTATATTTAAAGAAAAAAAAGTTTGCATTGTTTAAAGTACTTTCTCTAGTATGATTTATGTGTTAATAAGGACCAATTTATAAGTAGCTATAGTATTAAAACAAAAACGTTATAAGGTACTTTATTTTTGACTGAAAACTGTTTCTCTTTAAGGAAGATACATAAGACTCAGGTTTTGCTTACCTCACCTGTAAATATCAATGTAAATTACATCACACAAATCAGATAATTTTCAGATAATAATGTAGGAAAATACTGAATCTCTGCATGCCTTTGAGGGATGTGTGTGAGGGATAGAAAGCACTATGCACTTCAGCTATCAGGTGAGAATCCTCATGCCTTGGCTCTTTTTCCCACTATGGGAAACACTCTCCAGCCTAGGTATCTCTGAAAATAGTTTTAAAGACAATTTTTAAAACAGACAGGAGAAGAGCTAAGATGTTCTCTATGATAAGTAGGGAGAAGTGAACCCTGGGCCTGCCTCAATCTAACAAGGCCTCAATAATCCTTTAAATTCTTGCTATGCAAATATTAGAAACAGAGTTTACATGACTATTTAGACTGGAAATGTCATTTTTAGATGTCTTGTTTGGTGAGTCTCAACACATTCATCCTACCTCTCGGTTTCTTTTGCAAAATATCCTGATACTAAATACATGTATGATGTATCTGTCAGGAGCTGACTCAAGCATCTCTACAACCATTTTCAAAGCCATGTTATACTGCTTCTCTACAGATAGCAATGTAAAGAAATTGTGACCAGATTAAGCAAATACTGTTGAATCTCCCTAGCTGGCACTTATGTCCCTTATGCAATATATTCCAGTTTCCTGGGATATTGCATCTTCTAAATGGGTCTCATGCTACTGACTGAGATCTCTCAGACAATCAATACAGAAGGATGTTTTCCCATGCTTTCCTGAGTGGTTCTAGAAAATGTACATTCTATTCTCTTTTTAGCAGAACTGAAAGGGATTCGTGATAGTAACAGTCACAGCAAAAAATGGGTCAGATACATCCTGAGTGCAACACCATTGATTTCACTGTCCCTCATTTGCTTACAAAAGAATAATGCCCTTCAGATAGCATCAGCTTGGAAAGAGTTTGGAACAACGTGGATGGTAATACAACCAATAAATACTTTATGATAAGTGTATGATAATTTGTGGGTGCCTAAGAGAAAAATTTAAGCCATCATTAACAGATTCTCTCACCAGATGGTTTAGAACACCTACTTTCCCTGAAATGGAAAGAGTTAGGCCCAGGGAAATATATCAGAACCAACTTAGAATTGCTACTGCTGGCATCTAGCACAGCTGGAAATAACTTATGCTTCCCAGGCAGCAGTATAGAGCTAAGCTGAAATGAACTAACTTTGCTCTTCGCAGCAGAGAAGCTATTTTTCCATGTTAAAAGGTACTCCATATTGCCAAGGCCAGACTGCTTCTGGTATGTGACCTGGTTCTTTTGAAGCAAGATCTCTATTCTCAGGAGGGGCATTCCTGGGAGAACTGATCTGTGTCCATGCAAGAGAATCTGGTGACATATTTGTTAGCTACAAACATATGGATCAGACGTACTTCCTTCTGTTGCCACACAGTACCTCAGTCAGAAGTGCTCAGATCTATTGGGAAAATATAAAATCCTTTGGCTGTGTAGCAGCTTAGATTGTCCTCTCAGGCTCCAGAAAATGTGATTCATGCTTCCCTGTGTCCATACTTAAAAGACTATTCAGGCCTGCATCTTGTACTTGATATCTGGTCTTCAGGGAAAACTCAGGCAGTACTCAGATTAGACTTCTGGCATTCCAGCTAGCATGGAGTTTAGCATGGAATCTAAACCTGAATAGGAGCGCTTCCAAATCTTGCTTTGTTCACATGAAAGGCAGTCATATAGTCAATATCTTCCTTTTTTCTTAAAGACAGCATGTCAAACTGCTTGGAAGTAACCTCCTCATCACCCATCCTTCCCTCCTGATTCCTGAAATAACAGTGAATGAAAGTTCTTGAAAGCAGTCTAATTTCACACCAACTGAATCCCTATTTCCTGAAAATGTTGTATGATAATTTTTTAAATAACTCGTTACTTTTAAACACTTTGTATACATTTATGTAACTTTGATCTCTTCTGCTTCTAAAAGGCTGTCAAGGAGACCTGACAGTGATCTAATGTAGGGTTAGAAAGGGCAGAATGAATTGTTAGCAGTACAATATCCTTTGCTGTCTGTCTGGGCTGAACACTCTGTAGGAGATAAGATTGGAGAGCCCTACCAGGTGCTCAGTGTGTCATTTTACTCTTTGAAGGTAGGACAATCAGTAATTGCCACTTCCATGCAATCCTGAAACACAGAGGGAAGCTACTGAAACGGTACATTTCTTGTGAAAGGAGTAGACTTCGGCTTTTGAAATTACTAGGGGAATTAGGCCCATATAACTGTTTATGATTATCTGCAATACCTTTAACTTCAAGCTGTAACCCTGAAGCCTTTAACAGATTTTTCTTGCCAATGGATTTTGAGAAAAAGAAAAAAAGCAATTATGAAACTGGGGAGAAAAAGAAGGGGGGAAAGGGAAGTTTCTGTTTCTTCTAGGAATCAGCAGGAGAGATGGAATTGCTTCCTGACCTCCTTTACTAGTCCCTGCAAGCTTGATTTTACCTCTGACAGGTATACCAGAATTTAGTTAAATGATCTTGCTATGATGATCTTGCAACTTGTTAGAAAACAAAAGAGATTTTGATTTTCTTGTAACTGTGCTATCGTATCAAATAGGCAAGATAATTCTGAATAATTTCTACACAGTCTTTTAATATTAAATTTTTGTTTATTTATGTGTTCATATATTTCTTACAATTCTTGCTAAGGTTTTTTTGCTTGTTAGCTTTTATGGCAATTATTTTCCTCAGACTCAGGCTTTCATTAGCAACACAGGATTCTAGTTTTCCTCTTACAATTTTTTGTCAATAAGTTCAGAAGAGAGCAATGAAAGGAATGATTGCTCGGCTGATTGTTGCGCTGCAGCTCACGTACACTGAAGCGTGAATAATTTAAACTGTGCTGGCTTGTCAGTATTGGATTTGTATGTGGTGTGAGGAGAGCACAGAGGGAGACGTCAGATAAATCACACAGCAGAAAAGAAGAAAAAAAAAAAAAGAAAAAAGAAAAAAAAAGTCTCCCAAAAGGTTGGATCAAAGGTGAAAAGAAAAGGGTTCTATTGTACGTACAGCGCAAAGAGAGACAGGAGGGTAAATCCCTTCCTTCTTGTCAAGGAGCTGTTTTGGATACTCAGTAACTTTAAAACAAATTGCATCAGCCTACAGCACTGTTCAGATCTTCTGGGGCAAATATGCTTTCTGAATTCAGTGGGAGTGAAACCATTTTGAAGGGTGTCTTTCAAAGTCATTACTTCCTTTTCTTCTGAAATCATTGCTTTAAATAGTAACTGTTTAATAGGACATGGGAACAGGAAAAAAATCAGCTGAGAATTAGGAAAATAACACACTCAAGGTTAAAGGTCAGTTATCTGTCAGTTGTTATGATTAAAGATTAGGAAGAAAAAACAACTTTGTTATGTGCCCATTCCTAACCTTCTCCATTTGAAAATAAGCTGCAAAATCTTTCACTTACAGAAGAATTGGGTGCAGAAAAAGGATTTCTGTGTAAGCATTTTACTGTGATTTTTATTTGTACTCCAGGGAACCCATAAATAACACTGTTGTGTGGAGCCAGCCCGCCATCCCCTGCCCCCCGTGACGGGCAGCTTGCCCGTGTGAAAGCACAGGCACCGAAACCCATGTGCACATTTTCCTACCAGCCCAAGGCATCGGCAGCATCCCAGAGTCATTCTGGGGTTTCTCTGTGTACTGCAGGTAGCACAGCTGAAAATAACCCCCTCCCAAACAGCAATTTTAAGTAGCCCAAGATGTTAATTTGCACATCAAGTGTTTTGGCCATTACACTTTACCTTACTTACCCATCTATTTATCTGTGTTTTGACAGAGCCTGACATGTCCTTTACTCCATGCCCCAGACTCAAAATAGAGACAGCGACCCTGTCTTTGCCATGTTCTATCACAGGTTTTCAGTGATTTCCTGTCCTCTTTATCTCAGAGCATCTGATTAACCTCAGTGAGGGGTCAGACCAGATTTGCGGGTTTGGCTGTGCACTGGACATGATATCTTTACAAAAATAAAGTACGAGGTACAAAACAAAGGTCTCTCTAGTAACCACTGTAAATGCTGTTTTTCCCCAGTGGAAGAAACATTATGTTGCTGTACAACTGATAAAAAACTATTTGGAGATTAGGGAAAAAAAACCAAAAAAACAAAACCCAAATGTATTCATTCATGACCAATATTAAGTTCTGCTTACTTACAATAAAAATGGATGGGTTCAGAATTTTAGAAATCTCAAGGTGTTATGAAAGCTGGAAAAGACACCTTTACATTTTTCAATGCAGTACCAAAAAAAAAAAAAAATGGTCCCAGGAGCCCCTATTAAAAAAGATACAAAAAGAATGTGATGGGGTAATATTTAAATGAAAGTTTCTTCTGAGAAATTATCCCTCTTATCACCTGTGGGAGACTGGAAGAAATTATTACTGCCTTGAAACAACCAAAGTATGTGTGTGGGGAGGAGAGGGAAGGGCGACTTCTGTGAAGGGAGGATGTGCACTGCTCCACATCCCACAGGAGGCCAGAGCAGATAAAAACCACTGCACAGACACTCGTGTGCTTGCATCCTTATTGTCCTTGGATTTTATGGCAGCTGGCACCACACTGGATCCAAGGCGATAGCTTTAGCTTGTTTTTCTTTCTCTTTTCCTCACTTTCCCTTTCTACTCATAATTTCCTCTTCTTGAAATCTGGGTAATTTAAGGGTGGATGGGTTAGAGTTTGTTAATTCAATGCTTTGTGAAATGCTTCATCTCAATTGAATGTTTGCTTTAAATTTTGCCAAGTTCCTGATCTTCTAAAGCTTTTAATCTCGTGAGAACTTTTGTTGAGTTTTCCTTCACACCGCCTCAAGGAAAAATAGTGCCTTAAGCCCCTTTTAAATAAACTCACCACGCAAGGGCCAGGGCTTTACATCAACTCAATCATACCAGGTATATTTGCAAAGAATGGTCATTTCTGATTGCCTACAATTCATATCAATGCAGTCCTCAGTATTTTCAGACATTGCTAAGACTTGCCCTTAAAATCAAGGCACCACTGTACCAAGAATACACTATATCCTTTTCTTTTTCAGTTTTGAAAAGTACAGGAAAGAGGGGTTATTAATATTTATTCATAGCTATATTTATATGAATCAGAGCAGTGCCAGAGTTTTTCTCCAGTTCTGAGTCCAGCTGGCAGAATTTGAATACCTCTACGCTATGAAATTATCTTAGTCTGCATCCAACATATTTCTGCTAACCTCTGAACCATGCCTAGAATTTCTTTTAGGAAATAACTGGTCCAGGCCAAAAATTATATTAAGGAATTCTCTGAAAGTTTATCATTACAGGCATTTACATTTAATTTCACTAACACATTTACAGTCTGACACTGATGAACATACTGATAACCCGTAAGTCCACTGCATAAAATTGTGCGTAAGATTTATACGTCAGGTACTGTAGAGAGAGACATCCCCCTTCTTCAGGTTGTAGCAGTCACTAAAACTAGACCACAGGATCTGTACTACCTGTTCTATATATCTAATTTATCTTAGGTTATTTGATTTAGAAACAAAAGGAAGCTTGTTAAAATTGTACAGTTTTAATTATATTAGTGACAGGATAACATAGAGCTGTAGAACTAAGTAGTGTTTAAATAGTTCTAAGCCATACTGGAATTTTTTTTTTGGTTTTGTTTTTGTATCAAAGAACAATATTATGATATAAAATTGAATTCAAAATTTTCATTTACAAGAAATCTAACAAACTGAATCTATACAGAAGAGGCAAATAGGTATACAAATGTGTCTATATGCTTACACTGAAATTAGTCTGTTGGAGACAGATGTATTCTGTCAAGATAATGGTAGGGGGAATCCAGGATATTTACCCACTTACATATTCCCATCCAATGAAGAAAAGAAATTTTAAACACATCTGGTTTAGCTGAAAAGCTCTACCGTTTCATGGCATCCCAAGAAATAGAAAGTAGGCAGAACATACAAAAGAGTATCTTACAGCATTTTAATTAGTCTTACATGTTTAAATCTCATGACTAATATCTTAATGTGCTAAACTGTATAAATGCACTTAAACCCACAGTTTTGTGATTAAATTATGAAGGTTAAAATAAGTACTTTACAAATTTAAAAATTATAGTTTAAAAAAGATTCTATAGTCTTCAAAGTTTACATTCAAGACTTAAAATACTTTTTCTGTAAAACCACATTACTTTGATGTTATGGTAGAATTTCTTTTCAGCCTTAAGTTTTGCTTGCAAATATACCTGTATGATATTATTTACATGGGATAATTTTCTTCACCACAGATGAGGGCAAAGCTTGCACAAAGTAAATATGAAAGAAATTGGTTTCCTTGCTGTCCTTAGATTCAGTGCTTAGTTACAGAGTTTAGTTATATCATCAGTCTGCATCTGAGTTTAACATCCCCTTAATGGTCTGGCTCTTTTCTTGTTCCATTCATATGCTATTAAAATCTAGCTGCATTTATCATTAAGAAGTATGTGCAATACATTAGCATAAAGTAAAGAAAGAAAAAAATATATTCTTTTGTGCCCAGGCAAATGAGACTACCAGATAGATTGGAGAAAGAGACACTAGAAAAAAACATGCCTTAAGTAAGACTGAAAAATTAGCATTAACAACTAATTTTTCTCTGCTGTCTCAGATGTAGTGTTTCATAAATTTGGTAGATGCTGTTAGCAAAATCATACATTCAATACATATATTCAGATCCTGAGAGTCTTTCCTCTGATCTCACTGAGATTTTGGTTTCCACACAATGAGAGTAGGAAGGGATTGAACTAATTCTATGTTAGGTACCTCCCATTATTCCTCTGAAATAATTGGAATACCATGTACTTACATCAGAGTTTATGAGATATTTGGATTATTTTTTATGTATGGTCTTCGCATCTGCAATGTCAGTGTAACCATTACTTCAAAGAAGCTGATAATGGAAGAAAGGAGGAGAAAAAATAAGAGAAAACAGTCCTATGAACTTGATTGGTTATAAAAGAGAAAAATGGGTAGTTTTGCACTAAGAATAACTAAGATGTCAAAGCCACTTTTACTGCACCCATTTTACTGTACTGACCATCCCCAAGGAGATTTGGATGTTTGTAGCTCCCTAATAATTCTTCTTTTCTCAATTTTTTAGCCCTTCTACTATTCCAGTTGCACAATCATCTCAGCAATTGCACTGACTAGCAAAACTTTTAAAAGGGAAAAGGGGTATGTTCTACTTTAGCAGGAATTTTCACTGCAGTTTCACCAAAAATCAGCTCCATGAAAGTTAAAACACTAAGCCGTTGGGACCAAAGCAATCCCCAGTGTCCCACAAGAACAGTCAGAAGCACAGCGTGAATATGGTTGGTAGAGAACAATAGGAGCTTAAAAACATCTGATGTGAAGTGTGATTTATTTTTAGGAATATAAGGTTCTCTAAATTTATATTAGGTTCTATCCTTTGTGCTAAGAAGTAAAAACTTTTCCAGTACACTAAAAAAAAAAAAAAAAAAAGAAAAAAGAAAGAGATTCACTGCATTGTCATTTTATTATTCTGTCAGACACATGAGCTGATATTGATTGGGGATTTGTGGATGCAGCTGTAGTTCACAAGGCTGGACCATAAGTGCATATGCTTAAACTTAAATCTTCAGACAAGCTGAAAATTCATACTGAATTTTCTTGTCTTTGTTTTTTTAATTTTAAATCTTTTCCTTGTGGCTTAAAATAAAACTCAGTTTTTCTTTTCTGAACTTTCTGACTCAAGGGATTTTGAAACCACTCTGTACCTGAAACCCATTTTAAGACTAAACAAGTGTGGAGGCAGGAGAAAAAAGTGCCAGTTTTCATCCTGTCTTGTGTACCATTTGGAATGTCAATAACAGTTTAATATCAGAGTTAGGATGGAAGCTGTGTGGGTTTTCTACCAGCAGTACTTAGGTCTCATCAGTGAACTGATCTTAGTATCTAAAATTCCAGAAATAGGTAAAAATGCTTGCTTCGAACTTGTCATACAGAAAAATGGGTTTCACCATCGCCCCAGTTTACTTGTATTGTTACATTTATTTGTCTGCCACAACATACATCTTCTCACATAGCCAGTTATCCTCCCTGCAATTAAGATATTAAAATATGTACTTTTAATAAATTGTCTAAAAGTTAATGTGATTTTACAAAACATAGCTTTTGTTTCCACATGAAAAAAATGTTTCCATTTTTGCTCTGTTACTACTATGCTGATTTAACAACTGCCATTCAACTTTCTATATATTTTTTTGACATGCATTACCACAGCTTGAGCATCTTCACTCATAACTAAACCATACATTTTGCTTGCAAGTTTCATACAATTTTAGCCAAATTAGCAGCAGTTAAAATTTTTCTCTAACAATAACAATGTAAGTTTCTGATCACAGATGTTAGGACTGTATCTTTAAAACATTTTAGGTGATTGCATAAAACTGCCAATTTCTGGGGCCAAAATAATGGGTTGGTTAGGCTTACTGTTTAAAACTATCTGAATTATTCAATGTATAGTATAAAGTGCACCTAATTGAAAATCTTTGTCGCCTTCTCTCCTTTGGATCTCTGCAGAATTAACTTGCCCAGAAAGCTCTTTCTCACTTTTACCTGAGCTGGGTGAAGGTGGGAGTTCGACAATTCCTTTTCTAATATTAACTGATTCCTTTTATAACTTAGGCTTTTTTAAAAAAAGCTACAGAATATTATAAAATGGCGTAGACTGAGCATTAGCTACTAATTTAGTGTTAAATTTCTTATTGAAGATGCAGAACTGTGAAATACCAATGAAGAGAACTGTTTTATTGTGGAATGCTGCTTTTTTATGTATAGATATTTTATGATGATTATTGATGAAACTAATTGTGAGATTATTGAGCAAAGCTTTCATTTTCTTGGTTAATAAACTGTCATAGGTCAATTCATATTTTTTTAAACCACATGTTACTGGAGGCCTCAAAGCAGGTGAACATGTAGGGACTATGTAATCGCACTGAAAAAAAGTGAGTGTAAAACAACAAAGAGCCTGGGTGTGAATTTAAGGCAAAGGCTTAAAAAAGCAGTGTGGAGCTGCTCTCCTAAACAATGAATGCCACTTTTTATTCCATTTAAATAAGAGGAACATTGGTTACAACAGCTCAAGGTAAGCACTTATGAAGTTTTCCTAATCTCTACCTTCATTCAATCTAATCTTTTCCTTTATGCATCTCCCTGATACCCATATGTCATGTTTGCCTCTCGCAATCTGACTGAACAATGCTTTCTGATTAATCTTCCCCTTCAAAGAAAAGACTCAGCAGGAACATGCAAAGACAGTCCAATTTTATAGTACTAAAGTAACAGCAACAATTTGTATTTGCCCCCATTTAATTTTGTACTAGATACTAATCCTAATCTTGTGCTGAGGTATTTAGTATCAAATTTTTTTATTCCATGCTGAGCGAACACACATCAGGTTTTTAATTACGCAGTTGTGAAAAATGTTATAGATAATCCTTATTAATTTAATACAAAATGACTTCCCTTTTCTGTAGGCACCTCACTGGGTCTCTGGAATATCAAACTGTACTATCAAAACTCCTCTACTGCTGATTGTTAAAGAGCATGAAAAAGAACAACTTGAGCTTACTAAAAGATATTAAGGAACAAGTCCATGGAGTTGAAAGGGACCCTATGGGGTGACTGAGGCAATCTTTGTACTCTGGCATACGTGGGCCAAGAAAATGCTTCTTATCTCTTTCCCTACCATTCTCCTGTGGATCTCAGTGAAAAGATTCTGCATCTTCCCTGTTTCCTAGTTCCTGCAGCTTTTTATAGGGTTTTCAGTTTTCCTTATAACTAAGCTATTCATTATTTTCTTGCTATAAAGTTAATGATGGCTTCATACCTTGCTTCCAGGGGGTGTAGTAAACAATCATTATTATCTCACTTTATGAAAGCAAGGAAGAGGCAGGATGGCACCAACGCATTCATTTATGAAGATATTGACACTTACAGCTCCAGTTGACTTTAATTCCATGACACTGTACCTGCACTTAGCCATCAAATAAAATATCCTGAAGTGCCTGCATCAGTCTCCAGTTCCTTTACTGTGTCCACAGTTAGTAACTCACATAAAGATTAGCTATTTAGGTAGGAATAAAAACAAGTAAAGACAAAATAAAATATCTTTTTACATGATTAATATTTTTATAGTCAAAGTTCATTGTTGAAATGCTACAGATATCAAAAGTGTAATTGAATTTTAGAAAGTGATTAAGGCAATTTATAGTGTCAAAGTTCTCAGGGGTTACTAAATTTAAGAAAGGAAAAAATGTTATTCTCTACTTAAACAGCAATTTGTCAGAAGTTGGGTACTTTGAGTATATCACCCAATACTTGCACTATTCTTCTGCCACTTGACTTGCCACTGTCAAAAGCACAGTCCAGACTCTATAAATATATCTGATCAAGGATTTGTGTTCTTATCACCTTAAGTACATTCATATCTGTAAAACTAATACATTTAAATATGTTTTCTGTACTGTGCTGCATAACATTTCTTTCCAAGACCTACAATTTTTGTTCTAAATATAACTGAACTAATGAGATACTCACATATTTCAAGAGTTTAGTACTTTATATAAAGGCAAATTATACACACACACACACATATATATACATACATATATACATGCATATAAATGTGAAGGATATATATTGATATCAATATTGATAGATATATAAAACACTTTTTTGAATCAATTTTTGTAATCAAATGAGTTATAGTAGTTATATTCTCATTGAGTCATAAAAATAAATAATGTTATACATCTCAAATTGTTTCTTGACACCATATTCAATGATTCTGTTTTGATTTTCTGGAATTAATAGCTTTGGATCAAATGATGTTATTTAGTCAGTACTTTCGCTATAAAAAAAAAAAAAAAAAAGACAAAATTCTTCTTAAACATTGTAGGTATAAATTCCATATGCCTTTTGTATGTATATGAATTATAAAGGGGTTGAATAAATATATGTCTGGGTAGATCTTCCAGTCCTTTCCTGAATGCTAAGGAACAGTCAGGATATTGCAATATACATTAAATCTCAGTATTTCTCCTCATGACATTTCTGCTTTAAATGTATGGATATTCTCACTAAAAAACAAGATAAAATTAATGTAACAGTTTGACCCAAAGGCAATTTAGTGGCAACTTCTGTAGTAACATGTACCAGCTATAAATTATTTCAAAAGCAATTTATAAAAGTGACAGGAGATTATACATATGTAGATTTTCCAGCTGTTTCCTAGTCTTTGTTGAAAAATAAGATGTTAAACTATATTCCTTTAAGCCAGAATTCTTAATTAAAATCGTTTGAAAATAATTTCTATACCACAAAATATAGTTAAGAAAGCCACAGAAAGATATTACATATGCTTTTTTTCTGATGCCTAAGAATTCAAAATTTTTATTTGAAGAATTTGGCAGTTTTCATTTTTGTTTATCTTTCTGGTATCCTCCTAAGACCATGTCTTTTTTGCAAATGTTGAAGGTCTGCAATTTGGATTAAATTTTGATCATATGCCACATTAGAATGTGGTCTTTCAGGACTCTTATTTACATCAATCACAATTTTCAAAGTTTATCTAAAGTCCCAGATTAACTACTTGGATGTTATCTGAACAGGAATACTTTCAATATCTCAGCAAGTGCCTTCTTACCTATCTTAGCTCATCACAGAAATGCTGTTGACTTTGAGCTTATTGAGAACCAAACCAAATGTACAAGCCTTTAGAGATCTAAGATTACTTGATAATTAGGATTAATGGAAATTACTTACACAGCCTGGAAGAGACAACAAGTATTGCCACATAAACACAAGCCTGTAAAGATCAATAGTCCTTTAAAATAGATCTTGCCCAATCACAGTCCTTAATATGATATTTAAAAGAAACTTCTTTTCCCCCCATGTTGAGTAGTTTCATTTTCTGAAATCATACCTTGGAAAAAATCCTTCTCCAGTAAGAAATGCTTCCTCTGTCTCCATCCTAAATGACAGTGTTAGAAGTTAATTATCTCAGAGGCTTCCTTTGAAGGACTTCAATTGAGTTGGGCATCTGGACTTTATCCAAGAACTGAGTAAGAATTTGAAGAGCATCACTGTGCAATTCCTTCTGTATTGGCAACAACTTTGGCTGTGCATGTGTTTGAAGTGAACAATACGTAACACAGACCAAGCTTTACCTTCCAGCCTGGGGAGAGGAGATGCTTCCTCCTGGCTGGACAGATGACAGGCATATTGCTCAGGCTTCTCATTAAGTTGAATTAAAATGTTACCTTAAACATAAACATTCATGTTTATATCCAGATCATTCCTGGCAATTACCTTTGGCCATTTCTGTGGAAGAGGAACAAAGGTCTCTAAAACACCTGTAATTAAATAATTGTTTTCAATAACTTGCACCAAATATTTATTTATTTATTTATTTTAAATGTCTTATGTCTCTACATCCATTTTTGTCTTAGCTGTTTTAAACTCACACATAAATTGACTTCAGATCTACAAAAACTCTATGTGTACCTGCTGATATATGCAAAACAATTTCTGTCTAGATAAAAATCTAAATCCAGATAGACTTCGCAGTCATAGCTGACTATGAATGTTGCTTCTGTTAAAGGATTTAGTCATAAGTTAAATTTGTAACCCTCTTAATTGTAAAGATCTATCATTTTCCCTAGTAAATACTCCATTGTTTGGAATAAGTATTTTAGAGATATAACAATTGGATTAACCTATCCTGAAATGATTCTGTAGTCAGATGTCACCCAGAATGAATGTTAGCCCTAAGGAAAAGCAGCAAAGAACTGAAAGTAGATCTGCTTGGACAGTATTTCACAAAATATGGTTCTCATTCCTTTTTGCAAATAACAAAACCAATAAAAAATTAATGAAGGTTAGAAAAACTATTCCCATTCAGATTTTCACTCTCTCTTCCTTTTCCATTCCTTTCCTGAAATGAAATAAAATAATGTATGTATTTATTTTATTAATAAATAGATGTGGTGATTTATTTTTTTAAAAGGAAAATTTAACGAAAACATAAAGTTCAAGTAATGAAAGAGGAGAACTCTGTAATGACAGACATATGTAAAAAGAATGGCAGGAGTTTCAAAGTGTGAAGAAGTTTTCCTTGATTTGGTCATTTAAAATAGATGCCACTGTAGTGGGTCAGCCACCAGTTTCCACCCTCTCCCGAGCCAGCTCCGCCTCCTCAAGCGGAGACACCCTGGTGGGGCAGGGCACAGATCCACCCCAGGGGTGGTGAGGGGAGTGGCTACAGCCTAAGCCCCGCCCCCTCTTCTAGCATGTTCTTGACCGTTACCGTTCCCATTGGTCTGTTTGTATTGTTCCCTCCCCTGGTAGTATCCGGTTGGTCCCAGAACATTGTTCCCTCCCCTTTCCCCTGTTCTCATTGGTTGGCCTTGAGGGTATAACAGGCCTTGCACGAGACCGCCCCCCAAGCTGGACTTCAGCTCTGAGGCAATTCTGTCTCGGGTCCCCGTTCCTCTGTTACCAATAGAGGGATAGAAAGAATAAGTCTCCTCCCCGCCTTTCGCCTCCTTGTGTCCCCATTGCCAGCGGCTCTCTGCGTGCGCACTGCTCATCCAGGACAGTGCCACTCCAGGGGTGAGACACCCACCTAGCAGCCCAGGGCGGCCAGCACTAGTGCCGAGGGTGAGGGCGGCCAGAGAGTTGGACACGCGCCTTAACTTTAAAGACAGCACCACAGGATAGGGACGTTTAGTTCTGCATGTGCTGTAATGTGTTCTCAGCTTTATTGCTGCAGCATATTAACTTCTCTAGTTTTAGCCATTATGTCCTTACAAAAAGGCTGAGATGCTGGGCACAAAGCAGGCTCGCCTGTAGAATAGAGTGGCATTTCTGAGATAAAAAAATGCTGAAACTAAATACATAAAATAGCAGTGGATTGTGGCTGCTTCCATAATTGGAACAAAATGTGAGGTGAATGTCTCCCTTACGCAATTTTCATATTGATCAAACCCAGGGTTCTAGGAACTTATATGAAAGATTGCTTTCAAACTATAGATCACTACAAATAATTGATTCCCACAGAAGAAATGGACTCTATGGTAGTTCTAGTTTATGCAATTTCTGATTCTTAGTATAATTGTTAATTTTTGCCTCTTGATCAGGAAATAAAGCTAGCAAAAGTAGTAACACAGTTGAAGGAAGTTTTAGGCAGTGAGCTGTTCCCTTTCGAAAATAACCCGTCCTCGTCCCCTGTACAAGGGAGGATAGGAGGACAGGATTAATCTGATTATTCTTCTTTCTTCAAAGCCTTTAAAAGATAAACAATTATAAACACAAAAGCTTCTTTATCTGTACAGCGAATGTGTAGGATGGGAGGCAGTGAGCCCAAATCCATAAAGCACTGTGAGATAAATATTGGACTGTCACTGGAGTTGATGTGGTGTTTACAATACTTTCATTTAATTGTGTATACTTCATTATGTTAGACATTACAAATGGCCCAAATGCCACAAGCAGAGATGTTAAGGAATGAATAGACAAATTCAGAGTGGACAAACTCACAAGGAAGACAGAAAACTAAAGCAATCCACTTAGAATAAGCAACAGAGGACAAATGTGGGAGAACGAGAGAGGGAGTTAATCAAAGAATTGAAACATGACAATGAAGCATACATAGTATGTACAGAAAAGAATGGGAAAAGAAGAAGAGAGCCTGACAGACCATCAGGGCATCAATCAAAGCATGTGGTAACACAGGAAGAAAAGAAGAGTATTAGGAAACTAGTTTCATACTGACTTAATTCATCGTTGACATTAAGCTACTAAAACCAGTGAATAATGGAGTTGAAAATACATTTCAGTCAGGACTGACAGAAATAACCACAGACATGGTTAATGAATGTGGTAAAAACAAGCAATACAAAGGGGACACTACTTCTGAACCACTGATATTAAAATTTTAAGTGAGAACGAAGATGATAAAAAGAATGGTGCAATAAAAGTACCATTTTAAGTAATTTTCTAGTGACTTTTAAGAGTAAAATAACATATGGTGTTTTCTGCTTATGAGCTAGCCATGAAAAATAAAAAATTATTTGTTCAGAAAAAAGCTTTCATTTCACTAAGTTTTATCTGCCTTGTTGCATCTGTAAAGGTTTCTTTGGAAGTTCCCCACAATCAAACAGAAATAGGATCATAAAAAATGGCACCAATTACCTTTAGAGTTAATTTTTAAGGACGACAAGTTACATTCCTTATTTCTTCTATAAAGTAACTATTTTCATGCTACTCAGGAAACTCATGTGACTAAAACCAGGAACTGAACAAAAGGTCTCTAATATGTGTACAATAAGAAACTATACATGCGTTGAGGGACATTAGCAAACTTGTTTTAACTGAAAGTTTACAGGGACATGGTGTGTCCTGGTTGCAGAAAGGGGTAGGGCCTAGAGCCATGTGGGCATGGCTTAATTGCTACTCTGTACCATCCACATCATTGCTGGGGGCTCTGGGGAAGAAAAAGGTGACTCTACCCTAACAGTGCATCATTTTGTTCCCTTTCTTCCCCAGGGAAGTTGCTGGGACCAGCACTGTGGTCTCTCTCTCCCGCCACTTCCCAGCCCTTGGGAGAACACAGCTGAGACTGAGCAGACCTGAGTGGAGCTGAAAGGAGCCGAGCCCAGAGGAGCCCAGCAGCTGCTATGTGGATAATCTGTTTGTCTGTGGGGGTTTCCTTCATTGTTTTTTGTTTTCTCAGGCTTAGGGCAGAGGAACACTGGCTGCAGAGAGCACCCACCATCCTGTCTTTGTCTCAGGAATAACCGCGTGTCACTGTGGAGATGTGTGAACCACTGCTATTTTGGTTTTTGTCTTGGTGGCCACGCAGAACCGAGTCAAGGTGGTGAACACCTATTTTTCTGTAAATCATCTTCTCTTTTGCATACTTTTGTTATAAACATGGTTACTGCTACTCTGTGTTTCTTGTTCCATTGCTGCTTATTTTCAGTAAATTATCATCTCAAGCCATGCTCTCTGTCTTTGTCTCTCACCAGATGGAGGGCAGGGGGAAGGGGAGAGGCTTCTCTTGAGTTTAATTCCCAACTGGTTTTAAACCATCCCATGGTCCAATTCTGGTATTTACTACAACAAATTTTCTATTAAGGTGCTCAATTTTCTAGCTGTACTGCTAAAGTAAGATTCAGTTTCTTTGTTGACATATGACTTTTAGCAAGTGCGATCAACACAGCTGTGCAAGCCTCTCTATTTCTTTGTGCAGGAAAATCTGTAGACAAGTTGAAATTATATTTTTGAAATATCTGAAGTAAGTTTGTTTATAGAGAAGACCACAATTATAGAGAAAGTGTTAGGACTCAGTACTGTACTACATCCTTCTGATGGATGCATCAGAAATTACTGGGCACTGCTGCAAGCAAGTGCTGGCAAATTTTGTATCTGGTTGAGTGACAAAGCACTCTGTAGTTTCGCCCTTAACCTGCAACTGTAGTATTTTGAGCGGTGATGTCGACAGATCACACAGGTTAAACAACCTTGCAATTGCCTGGGAGTTGCCTCATGGAAGACAGCTGTTGGTGATTTCTCTTTTTCGCTAAAATATTTTCAGACTATTTTCTCAGTATCTCTGGGGATTAGTTGCCTCAGTTCTTTTAATGTGAAATACTGCTTTTGGTGTCTGCCAAATTCTAAACCACCCCATCCAGCCTCACAATAACACTGCAAGCAAAAGGACAGAGTTTGTAGGGATAATCTTATCTTTTTTTTATTACTAACATTATTTTTGGTCATGTATGTAATGGTGCCAGAAATCAAGTTTTGGGCACATAATTATCTTCAAGAAACTGGAAAAAGGGAAAAAAAAAAAGGTATGGAGATTTCTAGACCACATTTGCAAGTGTTCTTTTTGCTTTTCAGGGGCAAGGATAACTGTTTTCAGGAAAAACAAAAGTCTCTGCGCACACGAATGTATTTAGATGGATCTTATGTAAAAATGCAGTGGGTGGATGCCAGGCAGAATGATTACCTGATTTTGTACCTCGACCCTATCAGAGAACTCTCTGTGCAGGAAGAGCAGAAAAGAATCATGGACACTGTGGCTGGCAGATAAGACTTTATTTTCCAGTGTGTTGCTTCAACAAAATGTAACTGTCATTCTTCAGTGAATTTAAATGAGAATGAACATATGAACCTTTAGAGGTCCCAGTAAGCTGTAGCCTGTTGCTGCTACTGCACTTTGCATCTTCTGTGAATATGCACAATATGGAAAGAACATTTTCTAAACTTAGAGAAAATCCAGAGAGAAGGATTAGAGGCTGTGACATATGAGAAAAGATTAAGACAATTTAATATACTATGCTGCTGCTTGAAGGAAAGACTATAAAGAGTGATATGACTGCATACAAATACCTCAGAGGTAAAGAATGAGAGCTACAGGGATTATTATAACTTTATTTACTGTAGTGTCACTTCTACCATCAACATAGACTATTAACTCTGAGAAACATAAATTGAGCAGAAAAAATAATCAGAAAAAATCTAGAACTTGAATACTCTGTAGAGGAATATTTAGGTAATCTTTCAGGAAATAATTTTAAAGGGTAAGGCTTTTAATGCTGCATCTTGCACCATTAATATCTTTGGGGATCTAAAAAGTGACTTGAATAAAAAATTAAGATAGGGGCCTTCAGGCAATAGTCTGAGCAAGCCAAGGAAGCAGTTAATATATGAAATGTACTCGCATCAAGGATATTTTTTAAGAGCTGTGTGTGAGGGAATATCAGAGAAAGGATTAGAATGGGAAATCCTGATTTTTCTGTAGAGGTCTGTGCCAGTTGACCTCAAAGGTTTCCAAACTGGCTTTCATCAAGTATTTTAAAGTGTCAAATAAGGGTTTTTCTCTTCTAGAGAGCAAGCAGATCAGTTACTTGTTATGTTCTATATGTTACGTGTGCTACAAGATGCTGATGCTGTCTTCTGTCAAATGTGCCACAGTGAAGGAGGCTTCTTGTTACAACTCAACTGCAGTTAATGCAGAACAAGAATAAAGCTATTGATATATTAAATTCCATATGGCTGCAAAATGGCTTGTTTCTATAAATATTACCATGTGACAGAGTATTTTCCTGTAGGTGTTTTCACAGCCTTAGGTGTTTCTACACCCTAAATGCCTGCTACGGAACAATAAAGCTGCTACACAAGGGTACACTATCAAGAAACAAGTGAAAATATACATAGTTTAAATGGGCTATTTCCCTCGTGACAGAAATTTAATTTGAAACATTTGCTTATTTTACATTCTACACTGTTCTCATAAACTGTCATAATTTCAGAGCATAGTCTATAATTTCATTGAAATAACTCTAGTTCTAAGATTTATGGTGGAAAACTGGTTTCAATAATGGTTGAACTAGAGTAAGACTGAGTTTTCCAAACATACTAAATACAGACCCTTCTTGTGATTTAGCGGAAGTTTGGGTGGCATTAGATGTATTGGTAGTTTCTAATATAATGCACAGCTGAGCTGTGGAAATTGTTGTCTCTGAATGCTGGGGTTGGTAAGAGCTTATACATTTCATAGGAAGATTGGAAAAATTAGTGGAATAGAAATATAGTCTAGGTTATTAAATACTGACAAACGACTTCTGAAAGAGGAAATTCCTAAGCTGCATATTATTCAAAGCTAATGTAGTCCTTGGTAGAAGTGTCCTTGCCTTCATTTTACACTTGACTCTAGGCATTCGTTTTGGTCATTGTGTGAGAACAGATTTCATGCTGGGTGCAGTGAGCATGGCTGCTGTCATGAGTGAAGAACTTTCATCAATAAAAGCTACTCACTTTGGTCTTTGTGTATGCATGCAACTCTCAGGTATTTATCTAACTCAGTGTACAATTCTGTTCCAGTCCTCAGGTGTCTTGAGAGCTCTTATGATAACAAGTGAGAGACTGATTTTATAGTGTATGAACAAACAGAACCTGACGGATAACCCATTTGGTAGGGCAGAGTGTTGAAGTGCACTGAATAGTTTCCTTCTGTGATGAAAATGTTTCTGTGTGAACAACTCTTATCAGTATACAATTTTGATGTGTGCTCATATTCTTCTGTCTCAGGATCTGTACTGTAATGTTTCTGTATCCACGGCTATTATATGAACAGTGTTGCATTTACTTTTCTTTGAAATCTTTGGAGAACAATAGTTAGCATTCAAGAGAAGGTTAGTGCCATGAAATTTAGTCAGGTGCCACTCAGATTAGATAAAACAATGTATGCACTTCCTGAAATTTACAGAAGAAAAAACTGGAAGAAATAGCGCTGCAAAATAATACTGACAACAGTCCATGTAGAGATCACATGCAAAAAGACTACAACGTAAATAGTGGTACAAGAAAAGGCAACTGCTTCATCAAATTTCTTCTTTGGAAACCATTTGACCGTATTATCCCTTAGACATATCACATTATTTACACTTCTCTGGGAAGAATATACCCTCTCATTGACCTTCATGCAGTTATGTGTCCATTAATGATTTCCTTAGGGCTTTGTCAAGGGACATACATTGCATTCTGTATTTGAAATTAAATAGAAAATGGACCATTTCCTATTTAATATTATTTCTTAATTCTTAGATATCTTTATGCATTTTTCCCCAAACACTTTCAGAATGAAGTCTCTTTCAAAGCAGATGTTTGTTCTGCTGACTCTTCCTCAAAATTACATAACCATTCTTAAAAATATTTGCAATCATATAAGACCAAATGTGAAAAGAGATTCCTATGAATAGTTCCTTTAGCTGCAAATTAAGCCTTTCTAAAACTGGTAACAGTGGAAAAGCTCTTTTTGAGCCTAGTTCTATTATTCTTACACTGAGCAGCACCTTACTCTATGAGCAAATCCATATGATTTCTTTTCACCTTTGTGTTCTCTGTTTTATACTTATTAAATTGACCAAACTCAGTCTGTAATGATGAAAGTCTTTTATCAGAGCAAGGTTTGCTATAGGTTCTTTGCAAGAGACAATTTTATTTGACCTGCAAAACCTGGAAGGGAATTAAAATATGTTTAGTATGTTATGTTATGTTATGCTATGTTATGTTATGTTATATTATGTTATGTTACTTATTTAAATATAATTTGCATATGTAATGTTATAATACTTGCATAGAATCACAGAATCATAGGATGAGAAAAGACCTGTAGTATATTATCTAGCCTATCTTTGGGCCTAAGTACCATATGCTTTGTGTACTGCATTATTAACAGACATCTGACTAGACTTTTCCTTAAGATGTCCATTTTCTGAGGTTCCCATGATGCCCTAAAGGGATCTACCACTAGCCTTACCAGTTTTCATCTCTATATGAATTGTTATTCTACATATCAGTTTAAGTCATGTTTTTTTTGTTCGAACTGTCAGGAACAAAAGGGTCTGAGGATACACGTAAAACACTTCTAATGTGTATTTGAGGAGTATTAATTCTTCACTACCACCCCCATTTTACAGGACATACTCCCATCTGTAATCTCTTTAAACTGAAAATAAAAACGCAAAGCTTTCAGTCTTCCTCACTGTTCATGTTCTCCAGAACTCTGATCTTTCTTCTGAAGACAATTCTATTAATCTCAACCTTTATTGACCAGAAATCCAAAACTAAACAAAGGTTAGTGCAGTGCTGAATAATGGAGAAGGATTACCTACAAGATACACTTTGCTCAGACAGCCTGATATGGAATTTCTGTGTTTCAGAAAAGTGTGCTATTTCAGCCTGTCATATTTTATATATGTGTTTTATAGATTTTGAGGAACATCATAAAATAATAAAGCCATTAGGTGAAAAATACATGTAATTTTATATGAAACTGTCTTCATTGTTAAGTCAGATGCTGTGCCCAGTCCTGAGGATATTCTGGCCAATTTATACTGTCAACCTCTTCCACTGTGGTCACACTCAATACTTAAAATACTAATACAAGATTCAGAGTGATTATTTTGTCAATTACGGCACTTGAGCACCACAGAGGTAATCAAATGCTATACAGAGATCAATTTATGGACAAGAAATAGACAGGTTGAAGTTTAGCCCAACAAAAGGCAGACTAAAAATGGAAAGTGAAGTATATTAAAGAGTTCGTATGGCACTCATTCATTTTAAAAAAAGATATATAACCATCACAGCATTATTTAGGAATTTTCTCATCATTTTTTCTGGTTTTTAAAAGTGGTTTTCATCTCATATAATTTCAGACTTTGGTGAACTGGACATCTAAATTCAAATTATATACTTTTAGATTCTTAATTAACAATGGGCAGATCAAAGCACTGTGGGGATCAATTCAATTATTCTACACCACTGTCATAAGGGAACTTGAATTGGTATCTGAAAGTACCTATTCGTCCACATAGACTAAACCCATGGCAATCTCATACCACCTCTGCTGGCCTCAAACAACATACATTGAGATACCTGTGAGAGATGAAGCTGATTCAAAATTTCAGTGCAATCAGATTAAGTAATTTCAAATAACTCATAGCCTCAACTACTGACAAGATAGAGGGCAGTTTTTACTTGGAATCTTGACTTGAAGCAAGCAATCATTTTACATTTGGCATTCTGTTACATGCACAGTCTTTTCTATATAGATACAGTCATATCAGATGATTAACAATATTAACATCCTAGTCTTATAAATTTAGATCAGCAAACTGAGAGTAAACAATTTAACTCTCTTGTGTTAAGAGATCAATCTACCAAAATACCACATATATTTGTCATGGCACTTTAATGACCTTTGGTGGATTTGAAGTAGCATAAGAATAAGATATTATTTGAGATGAGACCATGCTTGAACTTCAGTAAATGAAACAACAGTTCTCTGAGTACCAGTCTGCTGTTTGTAGATCACTGTGACAGCATCACTGGAAATGTATCATCTTTGCCACTTTGAAGTTTTAATGCCATCCTCTTTCATTTATGTCATTAAATATAGATGTTGCAGAAGGTTAGAGCCTTTTGTGATATCTCATTTGAAAAAGTATTTTGCAACTGGGGAACTGTTTATGAATATATTTGGATGATGCATTCACATTTTATTTCATGGTAAGTTTAGCAATGATACATAATTATACTAAACAGACTAAAACCTGATAGTGAAGAAAAATAGGATCAAAGGATTGAAAGGAACTATAATTCAAACTCTATCACAAGATTTAACAATTACTTCACTCTTTTAGAATAGTAAAGGGTGAGATTTTTGTCATATTTTCAGACTAAATCTGGAAAGTACTAAGCAATCAGATCTGAAAGGAAATGTCTGATTTCAGTTCGTGAGAAGAGTTCTGGAAAAAACCCACAAATTATACAACACACATAAGCACACAAAATTTATGGAAATAAAATCTGAAAGTGTTATTTAAAACTATTTCATGACATGTTTTTTACTTTTAATATAAATTTTCCTCAGAATAGAATGATAATTAAAACTTAAGACTGAAAGCCAGTCATAAATCCAAAGTAAAAGCTCTAGGTAATAGGAGACAAGCTAAGAATAGTAATATGACTAAAGATTACAACTACGATGTGAGGAAAATAGTCAGTTTAATTTCCGCCAGGCAGTTTTATTCGTGTAAGTTTTGCCTTTGGCTATGAAATTAGTAATGTATCATGATCTCAGCTATTGACTTTGATTGGTAAATATGCTTCACTTATTCTTTGAGGGGAAGAAGAAGAAGAAGCTGTCCTCTAATATTAATTGTTTTCAGTTATTCCATATCTGTGAAATACAGCCTAAGCTTTCCTGCTCATAAATTAATCTCTGTATTCCTTACAGAGACCAAATCATTCTTATGGTGTTAGTTTCTTTCAGAGGACGGAAATAAACCCAGGGTGTCTGCCTTAGAATCTCAAAACTCCGTGATTTGTGTCCCTTGGCATTAAAACATTAATGGAAAACCATCATAATTCTGTTTTAAAAAATAATAAACTTTATTCCAGTTTAAATTAGTGTTATCCAACCCTTAGAGAATAGAATATTTCATATACTTAAGAGTGCTGATGCTTATTGTATTTAATCAGCAATTTACAAAGTATTTTAACATGGAATTTACTGTCAACCCAGAAATTTGTTGATGTTGATTTGTTGTTTATCTTTTCTAACCTGATTCTGACCAGAATCCATGGAACATACACTTGTATTTTTACTTCACAGATTTTGAATTTGTAGAAGTTCCTGGCTATCCTCCTGAGAATTTCCCCTGGATTGAAAATGTGAAACTAGAAAATATATAAGAGTTTCCTATGCACCACTCACACAACAGCCACAGAAAATGCTCTATTTAGGACAGCAGACCCCACCATGAGACGTTTTTGCTTTAACCTAAGTTTCAGTTCAGCAGTTTTGGAGGCACTTCCCCCCCCCCCCCCCCCCCCAATTCTCTTATGTGCAGAGTTAAAATATTCTCATTTCCCCCTCTTCTTTTTGCCCACATAATCATTCACTTCCCCTCAAACCAATGCAACTTGACAGAAAGATACTGAATGACTAATGCCACTGAGGGCACAGCCATACTTGGCAGCATCAGTGAGAACCATGGCTCTGTCTATACCACTCTGAAATTGAGTACTCAAGATGTCACGTCTTGGCTCTGTTTGTTTCCTGTCTAAAGACATTTGCTAGATATCTGTGATGATATGATAGCATATTTTATACCAGCAAGCCAGGCCCAAGCCCTGGGCTGACATCCTGCTGGCCTCAGTCTGTCCCCAAGCTCAGGGAAGTTGTGATGCCCAAGGCTGGGAATGTCCCCAGCTGCCCCCAGGCTGCCCTGGAGCTGGCTGCCGTGATGGGATGGCCCTGATGCCAGGACCTGCCCTGACATCCCTGGGGAGACCCTGCTTCTCCTAGCCCCAAGGAGTTACTGCCCTGTGCTGCATGCTGAGCTATTTTACTCTGTTTCATAAAATAAAAATTCAGTCAAGATCCTGTCTTGGCCAACTGTCTGTCTCTGAGGTCAAAGATTAAAGATGTCTTGAAGACACTCAGAGCGGAGTGGGCAGGCTACATAAGTCAGCCTGAATATATACAATATACACGGGGTGCATCAGAGAGGTAGATGGAGACAGGAATACCAATCAGGGCCAGGCAGGCTGCTCTGACTGCAATTACACTCTTCAAATACACAGCCCTCTCCACTTGCTATTTTCATATTGCAAATGCATGAAGATCTTCAGAGAAAATCTGTTTTAATTTCAAATACTTATTCTGTTATCTACACAAAAATAATGTCCATTAAAAAAGTAAATAGATTGCCTCCAAACATATGAAGTCTTAACCAGTGAGAAATAAGTATTCTGTTGCTTAAATTATTAGTCTTAATGTTTATATGTTTAAAAAGAAAAAAGATTAATAACTGCTAAGTTATTCCAGCAATATCCAGCTTTGATTTTTACAGGTTTGTGCAGATTTCATCAGTGTTGTTAAAAGGGTCATAAATTTCACTCTTTATTTCTGGAATTTTACTGCTTGGTTGAAACACCTTTTGAATGTCATGCAAAGTGTCAACTTTTTAGCATAAATATCAGCTTTCTAAGGAGAATGTCCAATATGTTCACATTTAGCTCACAATTCTGAAACTCTTATGCAAGATTTTCAAAGAGCAGAGACTAAACTCTGAAAATATTTGCTCTGCAGAATGAGATGCAGTATTGTCCTCCAACATGTCAGAAAAAAGATCACAATTTCAAGTAATGTTTTGAAAAGTTTTAGATATATAAAGCTGCATGCCTTTTTTTTTTTTAATTAATATAATTCGTCATTCAGTTTTACAACAAGATATCAAATTGAAGTCAGGCTGCAGAAAGAAGCTGAGTGTTAGCATAAGAGCCATTCTGGAATAACACAGATTCTTTTTGGCTGGTTAATGTTGCAGGTATTTCAGCATGGAGTCACAAAATGTAGTTCAGTGTATAGCTGTTTTATTTGCTTTATTTGTTTCCTGCTTCCTAAATATCTTTTCTTCTGCTCTGAAAACAAGAAACAAAATCATGAACATATTTTCAGATATTTTCACAGCTATCTATGAAAATAATTTTTTTTTTCTATCCAGTCCAAATAGGATCTAACCTGAGATAGAAGGGCAATAGTGCTTCTCTGACCCTGGAAAAAATAGCAGATTCTGATTTTTACTGTAAATAAAAAAAGAGATGTCACTGGTAAAATCTGAACTGTAACTTAAGGATGATCTTCCTTCACCATTTCAAATAACTTCATTTAATAAATGATTATGCTGTAGGACATTTCACACGTGGCATCAAATAAATTTATTCTGAGTCTCAGGTCTCAACTTCAACTGATAATAATAGATGCAAATTAGTCTTTTCAGTTACCTAAACTGAATACCAAGTTTTCCTGTACTTATTACACATACATACCTTACTCTACTTCATTCTAAAAATGCTCAACACTTTCCTATACGTAGGACAAAAGCAATTTATGATTAAACTCACTGTCTCAAGGAGACTGACCTGGCAATTCTTGCCTGTGCAAACCTCTTACTGAATAAAGACTTGCCTTGTAATGGTTTGGATGTCCTTTTGCTGCTGCTGACGCTCTTGCTGAGTCTTGCCCAAGCAGCCGCTCAAATCATGTTTGTTCCTAGGCAAAATAGAAACTTTATACCCAACTCCTGCACATTTTCTTTAAGTATTTCAGAGTCTACAAGTATTCTATGATATAATCCCATTGATTGCATCCTACATGAGTTCCCCAATTGAAAAAAAGGATCATATCTTCCAAATATCTTGCAAGCGGCAAAAAATGTCTTAGGCTTCATTCTAATATTTCTTTCACAGTCACCGTAAGGCAAGAAACAACCTTTTTGTTAGTTCTTGCCATTTGATTTCCAGATTGGAAAGAAGGGATTATAATGGAATCAGGTATATTTTGTATTTATTATTTAATTCTTTTAAATCTAGCTCAATTCCCCAGATTATTTGTGTCACTAATAAATATGATAGTCAAAAGTTTTTGACCTGTGCTGTACTGTGACTGAAGGTGACCTGTTGCACTAATCATATGAAAACTTTGCCTGTGGGCAACCAGCAAACAAAAGAAATCTTTGCAACAAATCTGCACGTCTTTTTAAAACTGTGACCATGCTCAGAAGCTCTAGGTAAGCGCTGTGCCTCCAGTGCCTACATAATTTATGCAACTCTAGCTGATCAAAGCGAACTTAAAGCTCTACAATTGAATGAATCAGCTCTAACTAAGCCTTCCTAATATTAAAAAAAAGATTTGCTGTTTGTTCCTTTGTCCTTCTTTCCAGCAACCCAGACTATTTCGGTGCCAGAAAAAGAAGTTTGTGTCTTACTTTTTATCTGGTCCCTTCTTAGAAAACTTTGTAGGCTTCCCCATGTGATGACCTACACTTGGGCACTCGTTTCTTTACATATACTCTATTCTTACAGAAACTCTGTGGTTAGGTACCAAAATCCTGACCGTGTCTAAAGAAAAAAAAACCTTGGTTTTTATTTCTAAAACTCAAAGTATAGGGAAAAAAACCCCTCCTTTGCAGTTTTCATCAATCAGCATTTCTTTGAAGTTTCTGCTTTAGTGTGTGACATTGCAAAGATTTTTCTGCAAGATTGGCAGCATATTAAATCACAGATTGGACAGCATCTTTCTTTGAAGTTTGCATGACTAGGTGATTTATTCATGAACGTCTAACAGGTAAAATTTTGATAGGTCGATTTTTGTATCATATGTCACCTAAACAGCTTCTGCAGTGACCAGCTACTTGCTGAGAAAGGCTTGGCAGAACATACCAGAGTGGAATGAATCACAGAAATCTGCTTACAAAATAACAATGTACGTCCTGCTATCACCTTCCCACAGACTCATCTGAAGGTAAAGATTATAGTGGTGCATTTATGCAAAAGTCACATCACAGAGTTCACAGGCACTGTGGTATCATCCTCCTGTACCTTACTATTCTTAGTATTCAGTCTGAAACCTTGACTGTACTAAAACATCCTGGTAAAAAGACAAGCAACAAGGAACAAAGATATCTTTTATTTGCAGAGGATTTTTGGTTTCTGTTAAACACACCACACTGGAAAAAAATGTGGGTTTAACCGTGGAAGAGTTTTACCCTTGCAAAGGAGGGGTGTATTCTGTTCGTTTCAGCAAGACGCTCTATAATAGATGTAGCAGAAAATATAACAATGTAATGGCCCCTCTTGTAACTTTATATCTGCAATTTGATTATAGCATTTCTAAGTCTTAATACATGTAATTGACTTTATTATATTGCTATTGGTCCATGCTATACTTTGTTCCCTAGGGTAGAGCAATATAAAAGAAATGTTGAATTTTAAATATAGGACAAATACCATATCAATTAATTGGAAACAAATAATAACTGACAGTTATATGGCATTTTTTATCTGAAAGGTTCTCAGAGCAGACCAGAACTCTGACAACTGTTTAATTAACTTAGAAAGAAACTAGAAAAACCAACTTCATTCTGCTCTGAAACCGAGCAGCTTCTCTAAAGAACGAAAACATTTTGTTACACAACTGACAGTTTCAAAAAGAGCTGCAAGGAAATCTGATGGATTGTCAGACTTCTGCTTTATGTAAATGTACATAAGTAAGCAAATAAATGTATAAATAAATAAGATTATGCCAGTGCATTTCAAGTTCCAGAAATGAAAAGTATTTTTATGCATCTACATCACATGTAGAAACATCATTGGAACATCAAGTTTATGCAGCATTTCATTCTTTGTAAGAAATACATCTATAAATGTTAGACACAACTCCTTGGAAAATACATCTGAAATTGTTATTTCAGGCTGGAGGGATGGATGAGGGTAATTCAGGGGGAGGTTTGCCACTGATGAATTATCACAGCCACACTGTACATTTTGATCTTCAGGGGCAATTCAAGTGTGGATCAGCTTGAATTGAGGTATCTCACTGGATCACAGCGCATGGTGGAAAAATGTACACAACAGGCTCTTTATTCATTAGTCTGCCAATAATAGTAACAAAAAATAGTGAGATACTGTTAATGATCTTAGGAATTTCTAATAGGTACATGCTGTAGGAGTGAAAAAGATTCTAAGAAGCAGGAAGATAAAGACAGGAGACTTCAAAAAGATGTTATACCTAAGCAATATTCCTTCTGTGCTGAAAGAGACAAATTCTTATCCCATGCTAGGCATTGGATTTGTAAATAATATGGTTCCTGTAGGCCATCCCAATGCTATTATTTCTTTATAGCTGAGAGTAGTTATGTGTTTGATAATTAAAATAATGCTACAATCCTTATATTGATGTGTTAGCAAGTTAATTTTCTTCAGAGATGTCAATGTATTCTCTAAGTTGTCATAGGGAAGAAAGGTTTCCAACATTTTCATTGTGTTTACTTTCTATCTGAAAAAAAAGAAAAATAAAAAATCCATTAAAAAAAAAAAGAGATCTGACAACAATTTTTTTTCTCTCACATAGCCAATCAATTAAAGCAACGAAAACAGAATTATAAAAATCTAACATTCCTACTGAAGTATACCTCATTAGGGGTTGAATTCATACTAAGACATGTAAATACCTACTGCTTATTAAAAGATGTGAATAATTAGCTGGTATTTTAAGGGCATTTAAAAATAGTGGACATGAATATTTAAAATTATTTCTTATGAGATTTGGAGGTGGAAAACAGCCTTGAAAACTAGAATAGTACTTTGAAGCCATGAGTATGCATCTTGTCTTCAAAAGAGGGCTTGATTAGTATGTAATAATAAAACATGGAACTGCATAGCTAACAATGAAAAGAAACAAAATCTTGAACAGCTGTTCCCAAATGATCATCATCAAACCTACGCATTGAATGAGTCAGGGGTCTTGAGAAATAGAATCACATTTTGATTGTATCATTAAACCTCAGTACACATAAAAGAAACTGAATATTTTCAGTTTTTTTCCAACTTCCAATTTGACTGAGACTTTTTATCTCCAGTAAGACATATCCTAGAAAAGTTTTAGGGTATGCTACTGTGATTTAAATTTCTCCTGTCAAACACCTTGGCATTATTGCTAGCATATAGAACCACCTGTAACATTCTACTTCTGCAGAGCGTTCCGCAATTGTCAATGTTTATTTTCTTATTGTATGCTGAACTGATGAATATTAAGTTTGAGGAATATTTTCTGGTTCAACATAATATTTTTAAAAAGTCATTTTTTTTCATATATTTACCAGCACTTTCTGTTTGCTTTCCTCAGACTGTCATCTGAGCTTAGTTACAAGGTTATTCATAGACTCTATTAAAAAAGCCTTACAATATTTTTCAGTCAGGATTTTGAGCCTTAGATCAGATATCATATTTAATCAGTTATGGACCTAAAATAACATGATTGCAGCCAACTAGACTAAAGAATATAACTTATGCTTGAAAGAATAAGCCACTGAAAGAATAAACCACTGAGTCAATTATATTTGTAAAGTAAAATGACTGAATAAAACCTTATATTTGAGAGACTCAATGCATCTACAGATCCGTGAAGAAAAGATTCTTGAGCAATTTTTAATATGTTTACAGAAGTCTGGTTATGCAAATTTATAGAACCATAGAATCATAGAACGGTTTGGGTTGGAAGGGACCTTAAATATCGCCTAGCTCCAAACCCCCTTCCATGGGCAGGAATACTTTCTACTAGATCAGGCTGCTCAGAGCCCCATCCAGCCTGGCCTTGAAACCTTATAGTAAGCACAGTATTTATGGCAGAAAGACAAAAAACCCCTTGTATATCTCACATAAAATTAATTTGGCTTTGTTTACATATCTGAATTTCAAATATTTTTTAAATACTGGTGACTGTTTTTTTTGTGACAGGCTAGTGTCATTATTATGGTAAAGTCAGGAGAACTTCTAACTGAAAAAGCTTGCAAAGTTCTAAGCATTTTTTTAAAACCATCTGTTTCTGTTTTCCTGTACATCGTATCTTCATTGTCTTGGAAACAACATGTGAACTGTGAACAATTTTCTATATGGATTCAAAATCTGTGCTGCTCTGTTCAGGTTGTGTTACAGGAATCATTTGACTGAAAGATGCTTGAAATTACAGATTTTTTTTTTAAATTGATTTTTGCCCCCAAAGCCTCATCCCTTTTTACATTTACTTATTTAAATACTTGTGCCAACGCACACATATTGTCAGCCAGAGGACTTTCAAAACACATGCCTCTACATGTTTTCAAATTAAACTGTCATTCTCATAAAAAGTCAATGACAACAAAGGAGTTAGCTGATAATGAACAATATTGTGATAATCTATCTTTTGTTTATCTGTTTTCTAAAAAATCTGTGCCTGTTTGCAGTCAAGCAAACATATTTAAAATGCTTCATATGTACAAATAGTTATATAACAATTACCCTTCCAGCCCTTCCAGGTCTTATACCTCAGGCTATAGATGTCCCTCTGAAGTTTAAAGCTGTATGTCAACATGAATTTGCCCTGTATTAATGATAAACCTCCCTCCTGTCATCAAAACCTTAGCTCTCTTTAGAAACTTGAAGAATATGGTGTCTAATTCCAGAATGAAATGAAGATAACTTAATAAAACAAACTCTCCAGACAGCTGGACTTTAACTAGCAAAACAAAAAATACCCGTCAGTTTGAGCCACTGCTTCAGCAGTGAGGCGAGGCAAGGGCATTGGTAATATTCCAAGGGTTTTTCTTGGATTTGTTTTATTCATCACATTTTGCATAATCCATCTTCATCTAATATGGTACTGGATAACTGGTAAAGAGGAGGAAAAACATTGAGTTTCTAAAATGTTTTTCCAACTTTATTTTAGTATACAACTTTCTTTGGAGATCCTTACTTTTTACATATCAGTACATTCCCATAACTTCAGTGGCTTGTCCTGTCTGGCTTTCTTGCGCCAGGGTTTCTGGAAATGAAGAGATGTATATAAAGCTACAAGTGGAAATCTTATATACTTAAATAAATATCTACTTTTTATGTTGCATAAATAAATAAAATTTCCACTTATATTTGTGTATATTGTACGTATAGATATATACATGTTGTATTTTGAGCAACATAGAATTGAAAGAAATTCCTTGGATTCTTTGAGATCTGCACTATAGGTCTTGTTCTTTCACCTGAGTTGGCAGAGGTAGACATATTTTCTTATTGACTGGATGCAGTTTTGCAGGGATTATCTGCAGTTTTAGAGTCTCACAAATAGGTGGCACTAATGAATTCTTTATTTGCAGTAATTTCTATGTTCCCAGCTAGGAAAGTAGAAGTGCTTTGTGTCCTCTGACACACTCCGTATTGACCTTTGCTACAAATAGCAAATTTGAACTTAGTTATGAGGCCTGAATCAGACAAAGATAATCCTGTTTTTCACTTCCAGGAGATAAATAACTCCTACTGACTGTAACAGGAGTTATTCATGAGTTTAGGAGAAGGCTGCCTACGTGCTGTATTAAAATAAGAAAAGAACATGGCTCTTTCATATAAAACACGTCTAAAGTGACATATTGTATTGACAGTTCCTAGGAAAGACCTGATTAAACTAGTTGGACCTGAAATATTACCTGGCATGCTAGAAATGTCAAATAGAAATTATCTTGAAATGTGAATTTGAGTCACATTCCCTGCAGGTTTACACTGGGGTAGCCTTTCTAGTGTCAATGTAATTAATGGTGTTTTCAAATTCAGCCATCACAAACTCTGGTTTATTTCCTGAGCAAGATGCTTCCACAGATATTGTTAGGTCCCCAGGAAGAGTTGATCAGTTTATCAAAAACTCTTTAGTTCTTCCAGAAAGGGAATTTTACCTCTCTCCATGCATTGCATGTGCACACCTGTAGGCAGGTGGGTATGTGTGCACATGCAAAATACATGTATTTGTAGGTACTGAATGAAGTTATATCTGCAGAAAACTTGTTTTGTTTTATTTAATTTTATCATGTGATTATAATGAAATTTTGTACTGTTTGCATAATAGTGTGACTGGGTCCTCATAGACAAAGAAACTAGGAGAATTTAAAGGTTATTGTGAACCCAACCCTGTATTTTAGAAGTTTTGATACTTTGGAGAGTTTGACAGAAAATATGTTTAATCAAATTAGTAAATTTTTGCACTAAGGTAAAAGAAGAACTCCAAACTTTTTGGAGTTTTTTCAAGTGTAAGCCCTAGTAAAAATAGCACAGAGCTTTCAGTAACATTCAAAATTTTAAAAATTAATTTATCAGTTAACCTTATGTTTGATAGATGAGGGATTTTAAACGAAGACAAGCTTCCACAGATATTTTATGGAAAAAAAAAAAAAAAAAAGAAAAAAGCAAAAAGCAAAAGGAGTTGAGCAAGACATTAGAATAAGAACCAGAAACCAAGATATACTCACTGTGTGCACACAGCACACATTAATGTGAGCGACTTATGCACCACAGCTGAAGGAACACAAGGAAACATCGACAACCAGAAAAATAATTCTCCATGGGCCTTCCATGCTGTAATGAAGGTGGGAGAAATATACATTACTCTCTCTTGTGATAACCCAAGGTTCTAAATGATGTCAATATTAACACGTCAAGCAGGTTTTAGGTCACTTTGTGTTTGAAGATAGCAGACAAGTTCTGGTCATGTCTGTAAGAGTAGATAGATGCTCTTACCTTCCAAAATAAGATGGCAGATTTCAAAATATCTGTTGAAAATGAATCACTTGTGTGGTAGATGACCTTGTCTCAATGCCAGGTGGTCACCAAACCATGTTATCACTGCCCCCTCAACTGGACAGGGAAGAGAAAATATGGTAGAATGTTCATAGGTTGAGATAAGAGCAGGGAAAGATCACTCATCAAGTACTATAATGGACAAAACAGATTCGACATGAGGAAATTAATTTAATTTATTGCCAATTGAAAGTCAGAGTAGGATAAAGAGAAGGAAGAACATATTTTAAAACACTTCCCCATCCCTCCCTTCTTCACTGCTCATTTTCTCTACTTTGCCTCCTCCACCCCCAGTGACACAGTGGAGTGGGTAATGGGGGCTGTGGTCTGTTCTTCACACTTCTCTGCTGCTCTTTACTCCTCAGGGGAAGGACTAAGCCAAGACAGTCCTTCAGGAACTTCTCCAGCATGGCTCCTTCCTGTGGGCTGCAGTTCTTCATGAGCTGCTCCAGTGTGAGGGGGGTCACAGCCTCCCTTGGCCATCCCCCTGCTGCAGCATGGGCGATAGGTGGTTCCTCCATGTGCTGTGGGTGGATCTCTGCTTCACTGTGGACCCCCATGCAGGGTCACAGCTCTCACCATGGCTTGCACCAGGGGCTGCAGAGGAATTAGCTTCTGCTCCAGCACCCAGAATATATTTTCCTCCTCCTTCTTCAGTGACTTTGAGGTCTGCATGGTTATTGGTCTCACATATTCTCACTCCTCCTCCTGCTGTTCTGCAGCAGATTTTCCCCCTTTATGTTGTCCTAGAGGTGCTCCTACCATTACTGATGGGCTCTACTTCGGCCAGCTGCAGATCCCATTTGGAGTCCCCTGGGATTGGCTCTGTCAGACATGGGAGAAGCTCCTGGCAGCTTCTCACAGAAGCCACCCTATAGTCCCTCCCTACCAAAACCTTGCTATGCAAACCCAATCCACATTTGCTTGTAATATCTCCAGAAACATGCCAATGTAGTCCATGGAAGCCTGGTTTCTGGCCCAGGCCGAAAGTGTGCCAAAACCACTCTCAAGAGATGATAAAATCACAGTTCTTGGACTCTGATAGTGTTAAACCTAATTTAATTCTCAGAAACAGTTTGTCATTTTTTAGAAACATTTATCCTGTTGCAGTGAAACCCAAGGTCCACTTCAATTACGCAATGTTTATGCTGCTGTTTCACTTGAAAGAGCTCTTCAAAGAAAACACAAGAAAGTTAGCAGTGAAAATCTCTAAAAGAAAAGGATACCATAGAAAGAATAGTCTAATGATACATATAATTTATTGCACTTTGTCAGCGGTAGCACTAGAAAATTATGTATTCATGATAATGGACTCTGACTGTATCAGAGGACCCTGAGTCTTCTGCAGTTGTGAAGTGGAGATGCTTTCCTTATTTAAACTTTTTGAAATGGGAATGCCGGTCAAGTGCCACCCATACACAGTTAGGGAAAGTTAGCAGTATTATTTCAGTTGCTACTTTTGACAAGATTTGGCCAGAGAATTTAAAATCTCAAAAATCTATGCAGAATATCAGGAGGAAAAAATAATTTCAGTATTGAGAAGTGTTCACAATGCTGTGCTTTCAAATTGCCACAAAAGTGACAGATTTTTAAATGAATGCAATAATTTGAAAGTCAATATACATAATATGCCTGATAGATACAAGAAGCATGTGTTGTTATTTTTATATACAAGGAAACATTGATGAGGATGTAGCAGTGACAGTATTGGGAGAAAGTAATTACAAAAATTTGCAAAAAAAGCAGAGGAAGGGTGATTAAGTGCCATGGAAAGAGATGATCAGAGGGAAGGAAGGAAGGAAGGAAGGAAGGAAGGAAGGAAGGAAGGAAGGAAGGAAGGAAGGAAGGGGCGGAAAGCAGACACGTGAGAGAGAGTGTTTATATAAGGCAGTCATGCCATGGAACAGATTGCTCTGAGAGTTAAGGGCTGTCTCCATCCTTGGAAATTTTCAAACTCCAACTAGACTAAGCCTTGAGCAACCTTAGAGCTGTCTCTGCATTGGGCATGAGGCTGAGCCAGAGGCCTCCTGAAGATCCCTACAACCTGGATCATCTTATGATCCCACATCTCAGCATTAACAAGAATAACTTTGATGAAAATTGTGATGGATGCAGTTCCACTGTTAGAGAAGTTACTTATAAATAGTGTGTCCTTTATGAAAGTAGCAATGCCTGCCCTTATCATCATCTGATAAGGATAACTTCATCCCTACCCATGCTGGGACAGCTACTCAGTCTTTCCAGGACACTTAACACAGTCCATGTTTCCAATGAAAAGAAACTCCATATAGCCAAGGAACAAATACCCAACACCATGACTCTACTGTAAAGAAGCAATTTACTAAAACACCATCATCATCCATCAGCTACTAATCTTTAAATAGCAATAATTACTAAATGTTCTTGTACCTACTAAACTAGACAAAGACAGGATATAAACACATTGCTAAATCACTTAAGCAATAAATTACAATGTGTGCCTTGAAGCTTGAGTAAATACTGTTGACTTGGAGTTCACAGTAAGAACACAGATTTGCACAAAGTTACATTGCCTGAAGTAGGAAATGGTCTCTCATATTAAAGCATAATTTTTCAGGGAGAGAAATCGCTGTTTATAGATTTCTCTGACAATCAGATACTTTATGAATCAGTTGCCTCTTCCAAACTTATCTGATTAAAGCAAATCATGCTAAAATGATTTATGTATTTTGGAATACTTTCTAAAGTTCAGAAAAATTGCATGAGAGTATTCTTTAGGCTTGTTTTCCATCTCAAGTAATATTGTTACTCATTAGATAACTTTAAAAATATAATTTTATGTGGAAAAAATGTGCCAGATTAATTTAATATGTTTAGCTGTCACTGAAGTTCCCAAACATTGTCTTTCTATCTAATGTAACCCAATATAGTTGATATAAGCTGAGATGTCTTCAGGACCATAAACACAGAAACGTAATTTTAAACATAGGTTTTGTCTGGAAAATTTGAAAAAAGAATATTTAGACCTGGGGATTAATGAGGAGAAGTGCTCTGACCAATATAAAAATCTAGTGTTATACCACTAGTTTCTGTGTTTGGATTCAATCCATTAACCGCTGCCCTTGAAGCCCAAACTGTATTTTTATGCATCTGGTCATTCACTCACGTGGACTAGGTGGCTGTGACAATATTTCAGAAGACAGAGTTAAAGGCACATCTTTAGATTGCTCTTAAACTTGAAAGACACACAATGTATGAGGATATGAAAGATGATTTATCACGACATGAAGTCAATGAAAATGGTTAGGTAATTTTTAAAAACAATAGTTGCAGTGTTATTGTATGCAACTGTTTCAAAATAAACCATAAGGCATTTTTGTTTATTCACTTATTCATGCATTTTATTTCAGTTTCATTTATATTTGCTTCATGCTACATATGATAAAAGAAAAGGTGCTGTCTGTGTGTTGTACATAGCACACACACCGAAGGGTTATGTTACCTGAAATAAACAGTGTCACAGAAAAAAAGGGACACTAACTACACCTGCAACCTCTCTATTATTTACGACAGCAGATTCTTTTTTAGGCTTTTGGGGTAGATTGATGTTCATTCCTCATTCAAATATTTTTAAAGAAAATACGTGAATGATCATACTGTCATATTTTACCATGTCACTTTATGAATCCCACGATCTGCTTCTCATTGAAGAATCAACTTTTTAGCAGAATCAACTGCATTTAGCCTTTAGAATAAATTTTTGTTTGTTTTGTTTTGCTTGTTCGCTTGTGTTATTTACAAATATCTACACTGTGCTATTTGATGAACTATTATGTCAGTTATTAAACCAGCATGCTGCAACAATGGAAACACTGTACTGACAAACAGGCACAAAAAATTAACTTTAAATTTTAAAAAACTCAGAAAAAATAAGCATCTGCCAGCAGAAAAGCTTCATTCAGCACATACCTGTATGAGTCAGATATACTCAAATACTCAATGTTCCTCAGAGTGTAATTTAGTTCAACCATGGTTTTTTATTTAGAATTTCAGCAGATTCAGCCTGGCCACTACTAAGTATGAGAATTTTGCAGGTCTTTAATCCAAGGCACTTCCAAGCATTCTTTTGGGTACACATGCCATGAACTTGGATCTCTCGGAGCCAGCTACTGTCTGGGGGCATCCTGGGCTAACTGCTTGAAGGTACATGGCAACATGAGCAAGTGAAGGCAAATCTGAGTTCCTCTGACTCTAAAGTAGTCAGGAAATGATCTAGCTTCAGTTTAGGTGAAACATTTTCAACTTCAGGTCAAACTGGGGAATTCAGGTAGCCCAGAGGAGTTTTAGAGAAGCTGTAGATGCCCCATCCCTGGAAGTGCTCAAGGCCACTGGGTAGGGCTTTGAGCATCCAGGTGTAGTGGAAAGTGCCCCTGCCCATGGCAGGGGGTAGGACTGGATGATATTAAAGATGTCTCCTAACCCAAACAATTCTATGGTTCTTTGACTGGTACAATATTTAAAAATTAGGGTGTGTGATCTTGAAATCAATGTCTGCTAGGTTGTCCGGACACTAAGATGGGCTGTGGCTGGCCAGCCCTGGACACAGCATGTGTGCTTGCTCTCTGTTTTGCAGTCTGTAGGCAGTGCAGAATCTTATAAACACACCAGAATGTTGCCCAGGTTTTAGATAACCCATTACAGAAAATCCCTGAGTGAGTCCTAGTCCTGGACACAAGAACCATCCCGGTTTAAGGATTTTATAAGCTTTATTTTGATCTGTACTTTCCTTCTTCTTCAACTATAATCCCTGAATCAGCAGCAGTGGCAGTGCCATCTGTTTCCCAGGAAGGGCAGAAAGTGGTGACTGGCTCCTGAGGAGCCCTAGTCTTGCACTTTTAATGAATGAACTAATAAACTGATAACAGAAAGGAAACAAATTATCATTAACACCAAAAAAAAAATGGAAACAACCATGAAAACCCACCAACATAAAATCCCCAAACCCTAATCCCTGCCCCAAAACCCAAGCCCTACCAGCATTCTCATGTGAACAGGCGGGTCTAATCTAAACAGTGTCCCCTCCTGGGCTCCAGAGCTTGATCATTCATGGAGGTCCTTACTTCATTTTGGCCTGCTTTCAATTAGCACTGTCTCAGTCTCCTGGCCCAGCAATCACTTTTAATAAAGAACATAGGAATGGCCACCTTGTTCTGGATATAAAGGACTTTAATGACGCAGAGCAGTCACCTCTCTGCCAGGGAACACTCCCTGCCCTCCTTTATTTGCAGGTACAGCTGTGAATTCAATGAGCTAATAATGAGTAATGGTGCAATCTTGTTCAGGGAAGAGAAACAAAAGGAAATATTGGATGATGAAGAAAAGGAACTCAATGCAAAAAAGTCATGGGAACTGGCTGGAGAGTTGCAAATGAAGCTCATAAAATTACTTTTTCATTTAGACCACAGAGTTTTTGAAGCATGATCTGAGAGATAAATAACAACAATGAATGTTTTAAAGGAAACCCTTTAAAAAAAGAAATCAAGAAGAACTGTTTTAAAGGCACAGGGTTTTCCATGTAAACAGAGATCTCGAGGACTGGAACAGGAGAACCAGAAGCAATATAAGCTCGCTTCTGAAAGCCTGGTATAAAAGTAAGACTCGCAGGGTCTCAGTCTGTTGCCTGGAATTGAGACAAAAAGACTTCTCCCAGTAGGGAATATGCTCTGGACTGTACTGTGTCCAGGGTCCTCTCTCCATATCTCAATATTACTGGAAATTTCTTCTGAGGCAAATTCTGTAGGAAGTTTGCCATCTCAAAATCAAGAAAAAATACTGTTCCAGACTGTAGGAACTAGTCTGTGTTCTTTAAGGCTCTAAATAAGAAAATAAACAAAACAGTAAATTGGAAATGAAAGCTTCATGAGTGAGAAACAGGACTGATGATTATCTGGTATATTGCCTCCCTGTTTCACAGTTTTATACCATTATTCAGCCCTCTTCTGCAAAAAAGTGTATCTCCAGTTACCAGCATCTCCCCCTCACTTTGCTCTCTTCTTTAAAATAAATGCTATTGATCAGCAGCTGTCTTTTCTGAAATTGGCAGAAAGGTATGAGCCTATTAAAACTCTTATTAAGGCCGAATATGACTGGAAAGGAGAATTGATTCCTACTAGATTTATATCCGTTAGGTTTTTGTTGCAATTCCCTATTTGTAACATTTCATTACACACCTTCAGAAGCTATTTTTACTTCTTTTTATTTCATTCTGTGGATTTTGCTTCTGATGTTCTGAAAGAGTGATCATTATTTTTCCTATTTTTATTCTAGACATTATTTTGTACAGACGAGTTTTTAGCCAACTAAATCTTGCATTTTTTTTTTTTTCCCAGAGGAACCTGAGTCAACTGTGTCCAGATTGTTTTGTTAGCTATGTTTAAAATTACTGCAGAACATATAAGTTCGTGAATGTATGTGTCTTCGTATCAGCATATAAATCTTCAGTCAGGTCACACTTCTCTGAATATGAAAACTGGCAGTGTTTGCTTAAAAGACTGAAAAGAAAAGAAAGTTGGAAGGAGAATGTTTTAAAAATTATTTCTAGACAAGTGCCACAGTTAAAGGGAACAGCCTGAAATAAATCAGAACTTCTGTCTGCCCAGTCTGCTAGTGTTTACTGGCAGGTGCCATTTAAGAGCCCAAACAATGTTTCAGTGCAGGAAAAAAAAAACGTTTTGAGCCTGAAGCCAATGGTTCAAGAAACTCAGCCTTCTTCAGTACCACACCTTTTCGTAAGCTAAGAGAAGTCAGCTGGCATACGTATTTAGATTTCCATTTTAAAAGGGGCATTTCTGAAATACCGCTTTGAAAAGAGTTGGTGACAAAGTTCCTTATACAAAGAATAAAGGAAGTCTTTAACTATATCAGACCCATCAAGTCTTTTAGAGCTCCATAGTAATCATTCATATATATTTGGATGTTTCTCTAACACAGCAGAGTGAGTTACTAATGTTCTCTGTATTTCTTGCATTGTCTTCAGCTCTGCTTGAACCCTGAGGGCTCTGCATTGTGTCTGAACAAATATTTTACAATGAAATATCTTAAACAAATGTATGTTTGAGTTCCCTGAATTTAATATTGAATATAAGCTGATTTAGAAGAAAGAACAGTGTTTGGAAATGTGAAACAAGCCAACTCGGGCTACAACTATGAGCAGGTGAGGCGTGATTTGTATAAGGTAAGGAAAATATTGCCTGCGTCTGAACATCTCTGAAAAATTTCTTAACCAATGGGCTGAAAATTATCTTCATGAAATAAACAATTAATTTACAAGTTTTGAAGTAGTCATACAAACCTAGAATTTTCCTCATTTCTCCTGTTTGGGAAAAAAAATCTAGAAAAATGTCTAAAAATGGAAGTGTAATGTTTTGTTTCACTTCTTAATTCATCTGTGAAACTAAATTATCCATAAAATTCAACCGACAAATAAACAAATAAAACTTATATACACTGTTGTTTTTCTTTGAATATAATGAAATACAAGAATTTCCCACAGTGTGATTTCCTGAATATTTGATTTGGACCATGCATATAACCTTTGCTGAACTGGAGTCTATTTGAAGCAGTTTTGGTTTAAAAAAAATGTATTTCAAAAGTGAGATAATTAATAACCATGGAAGACTGAGGTTTTTATTTGTTTAGTTTAGTTTTTGTTTTTTTCCATTGTTCTGAATCCTGGTCTAAAACTGAATTATAAAACAGTTTATCAAAAAGGTATTTAGTTCATCATGTACAATGAAGCAGAGGTCCTTTTGGGTGCAAATTTTGACTTTCTGAATCTGTTCTAATTTTTCTTCAACAGTCCTTTTTTCCTTTAAATTGTTATTTTGCATTAAAATACAATCAAGTTCTTAAATCTTTCCTCTTAATTTTATCAAAATGCTAATGAGCTTGGTTTGTTCACCTTTTAAAGAAAACTGAGCTGCATCTTATGGAATAGTCTAATGATGAATATAAATTTCTCAGCCTTTTAACACTTAATATAATTCCTCTAAAATATACTAAAGCAAACAATGTAGAATTTTCTTTGCTTGATACTTTTATAATAATAATAATAATAATAATAATAATAATAATAACCCCACAATGCAATAACATTTAATTTATTTGATGACTTTGGTTAAATGCGAACATCAATCTGGAGAAAGTTCAGAGAGATGCCAGAAGAGCAAGCAATAAGCAATGACATAAGGCATGACCTGCTGTGTAAAAGCAGCTTCTGCAGGTAGTCAGGACTGATCCCAGCATTCATCACTGAGCTGCCTCCTGGGTTGCTTTATAGGTTTATCAACCCTGGAGATCCTGTGGGCCATTGGAGGGACACATCTGACAACAGCCAGCCTTGGTCTCAGGAAGGAACACCACAACCTGCCCTTGAGGCATGCTCAGCCATCAGTCTCAGAGTCAGGTCTTTAAAAGTTGATGCTTGTGTATTTTTTAAAAATATTATTTTATTTTAAATATTCTCAAGTAGTCAATTAATTTTGAATATTATTGCAAATAAAACTGGAGTTTCTGTTTGATATAAACCACATTTTCTTTTCATTTCACCAAACACTCAATTGTTTTTCATGTTTGACCCATTGCAGATGTACTTGGGGATTCTGTTATCTTTTAGGGTCTTTTATTCATCAACAAACCAAAATCTTAGTTATATGGACATTTCTTTTAAAATAACTGGGTCATATGGAAATTGTTGCTTACAGCTTGACAGCTAATGATACGTTTCTGTATAAAAACATGAAGATTTATTACCATTCTGAACAAAATCATTATTTTCTATCTAATATAACAGTGGGTGTTGTCATTATCCATGTAAATGGTTAGTTCTTTTAACGCTTACCAAGGTCTTGAACTAAGTAACATATTAAGGCAATGATTTATACTAGTAAAACCGATTCCCACTGTGAAAAACAGATGTCTTGTTATGAGTTGCAAACCTGTCCCTATCAATTTACTTTGTCGCTTTTTAAAAGATAAACTAAAGTCTTTGCGTTTGCTGTTTCACTTAATATTCCTACAACTTTATGTAGATCTCTAAAGGAATGTATCACTACCTTTTCAATCTTTCTTTCTTTCTTTCTTTCTTTCTTTCTTTCTTTCTTTGTGGTAAAAAATAAATCTTTGCCTTACACTTTTAACAAAAGGGGACTAAAGCAGGTAAGTATAAAGTAAACTTTGGTGTGAAACCAGAGAGAAAAGTTTCATAGGAGTTTCATGTATCTAAGAATTATCAAGGACGAGCCCTCAGGTAGAGATGAAAGGCTGGAATTCATAGCTTCTTTAGCCAGGATTCAGGTAAGTTGGAAGAGAAGGAAAAATATCAAGACTTTCAATAATTCTTTTGCCCTTTGCTAGCCCTTGATGGTGTGGCCCTCTGTGGTTCACTTCATAGGAAAGGTAAGAGTTTGTTCATTCTCTAGTGAGCCTGACTGCATGTATGAGGCATTAAAATGCACAGGTTGAAAGCTTTCAAGAGCAGATCAATCTCTAGACCCAACACACTATGTCAAAGTGGTTGAATGGAATTTGCTTATAGCTCAGTGAATTGAGTTTTGACTTCCTGACCTCTTTTGGTTTCACATCCAATATCAAGCCCTGACAACACTGCTGCTGGTAAGGTTATTTTCTTGATATACCTCAATAACAGGATTTTCTTCAAAGGACTTCTAAAATGACAGTTTTCATAACCTAACAGGAAAGAATTTGCAACTACAGCAATATCTATGATTGTTGGTAGTAAAACAGAACTCTCTTTTTTTGGCAGATGACATTAATAGATAAGAGCCATGGGGCAGCAAATTGGTTTGTCCAGTTTTATGGCTAAAGAAGTATTCCCAGAATGAGAAGATGAGGGAATCCTTCCCATTTTATTGTCATAAGTACTCAGTATATTATTAAACAGGCTTCTGTAAATATGCCTATAATATTAAAATAAACAGTGTGAGAGCCCATTTTTTGTCTCTGAAGCAAACTTTCAGTCTCTCTGTGCCTATGAATTGTTTGGGAGACATGACCTGAGGCAGAAACAGTAAAGGATTGCTCTGGCAGTGGGTGACCCCTTGTGCTGCTTAATCTGCTGGTGCGTGTGTACAGCTCAGGGATGCTGGTGTGAGTGTGCCGCTCCTTGTGGGCTAATATATCTGTGTAGACATCATGCTAATAGAGCTGGAGTGCTGTTTTTGGTCTGGGCATATTTCCTCTAGTTCAATCCCTCTAATAAAAACGATAGGAAGGAAGGAAGGAAGGAAGGGGGATAGAACTTGCCATGTCAATGCTAGTTGTTTAAATCATAAGCCATAGTAGAAATTGTTCTTTCTTTCCTTGCACTTGAGAGATGTTAGTGTTTAGATTACACCTGGGTGATTTAGGTGCCACAGCAGTCTAGCTGATTTTAAATAAGAAGGGTAATTGAATACTTTTTAGTTTGACGTTAGAAAAACAACACATTTTTAATGAATCATAGAATCACATAGGTTGGAAAAGAACTCTAATGTCATTGAGTCCAACCATTAACCAAGCAAATCTGTGTAACTTGGATGTTAGAAGCAGCTCATTTCTGAGTCTGGGATGTACCTAACTTAATTTCTGAATACTTTGAAGTAATTCATCATACCCAGCAGGAAGTAATCATCCTGGAGGATGTTGTGAGCATGGATGGGATTTAAACTCAACTTAGTTTTTCCACCATGGAGCAGTGTGACATCAAGATAAGAAAAAATTGCTCACATTGAGCTGATAAAATAATTGGCTCGGTCACATAATTACTGTTAGTACTATGTGCTGCTCCTGCCATCAGGTGCTTTGCCCTGCTCTCAAGCCACTAAAACCTAATATAGAGCATATTATCTCAGTACATCATCTGCTTGAGGGCCCCCCTGCAATCACTTCTGAAGACAGACTGAGGACATACATGTGTCTTCATTAATTATAAATGTCTCTAGCACCTCAGCAGAATTGAAGACAACCAGCCATATCTTGGCTTCATAAGAAAAATGACACTACCATGCTAAGCAGGAAGCAGTGGTTGTAGTTCAAAAGTATATTTATTTCCATAAATGTAGTTAAACCACTAGAGTAATGGCAACAACATGAACATCAAAATCATACCTTAAGAAAGCTGAAACAAACAATAAGATTTAAGGTCAATATTAAGAGTCTTTGTCTAATGTTGTGTCTCGTATGCTGAAATTCCATACAATTTATAGCTCATACTGTGAGTGTTGAAGCAAGATATTCCTTTGACAGACCTGTACCTCAAGTATATTTATGAACTCGGTTTATATTAATATGAGAAGTCAGATAGAAGTGTCTACATTTAAGAGAGATGAAGCCAAGATGAAAAAGAGGCTAACAAACCCCTGTTCTTTAGGAGTACATCTTGAATCACCTCTCCCACTTGCTGATGGAATACCATGAGGTGCCCAGGGTGTGTTGAATTGTGGCATATTCACATCTGTAGAAGTGAGCTCAAAAGCCTTCAGGAATCAGAGTGACTGTGCAAATGACCATGTGTCCCAAATAAGCCAACATTCCTAAAGACATGCTAACAAAATAGGTTTCAGCTTTATACTTAATATCTCAAATTATCTGATGAATGATGTCCTTGATTTAGTGGCATTCTTGTCGCCTAAAAACATTATACAATTTCTGCTAAATGATAATCATGTTTTACTCAATTTCTATAATAAATTGACCAATCCACATAGAGTCAAGCTTTCCCCTCTCCCTAATTCTTTCTGAGACAACCATCCAATCTGTAAACTGAACAGTGAAAGGATTCTTCACTGCTTAAATAGTTAAATGCTATAAAATGGCACTCATGAAATAAATTAGACTAACAAGGACTTTGCTTTTTTATCTGAGGCTCTAAACATCCCTCCAGAACCTGTTAAGTGGAAAATATTTCCTTTTTAAAAGTATGTCTGTATCAGGATTTTATTTTAAGCTGAATATTTCTCATTCTGGGTATGTTACGCATATTGCATCACCTTAAAATCTAGTTTTATAGTACAAGTAGCCAGGATTGAGAATTATTCTTATTTATTTGTTCACTGAAAAACAACCAAATATATGAAATGAGTACTTTCAGTCATTTAATATATTAATATATACTTTCATGTGGATCTTGCAATAGGAAATATATTGCTAGAAAGGGAAAAATACACTGAAGAAAGAGGAAAGCTCTTTTAGGAGAGCTGTTATGTGGGCAAATCGATCTCAAAAGTACAGCATAACACAATTTCTGTCTGCAATGTTATAACTGAATAATCCTTAATGTGTTATTTATCAAAATGTGCTGACAGCCAGTGCTGGAGTACCCAAAAGTCCCAGCCAGGCTTGGCTCCCGATATACTGAGCAGCACACAGATTGCTAGGGTAGCCCTGTGTCCCAGAGGGTTTGCACTCTGGTTTACAGGACACTTAACTACAAGAGGGGTGGGTAAATGGAGTGTGAAAGAACCACTGGCAGGATAATATACTTAAGATGGAAGCTGATATAAACTCCACAATGGACTTTTGCAGAGCAGTCTTAAAAACTCTCTCTTATATCTGAGCTTCTTATTTCTGTCTCTGATGGCTCTTTCTTTTTCTCTGCTTGCAGCTTTGCCCAATAATAAATATGGGAGGATACTGTCCAAGTCACCATCTGAGATTCTGGGAAACTGGTCTGAAACTACTGAGGTAGCAGCAGTACGAAATAAAAAGCTAGGTATTCTTAGAGAAAGAACATAACATTTCAAAGAGAGACTGGCTGCCATTTTGATATAAGAAGTGTGAGTTTTGCTGTGCCATGAAATTTACTTAAACTTAACAAATGTATAAATATTTAAAATACTTCATTTTTAAAATATATGACTGGGATATTCTGTTATAAATTTCTGAGATGTAATTTCATTTGTTACTAAATGTAATTGAACAAGAAAAGTCTGAATTTAAGTTATTTTTTCTCTAAGTCAATTATGAAAATCAAATAATAATCTTCTGACATTTAGTGAAATGTTTCGTTGCTTTAATATTGTTTAACATAGATATTTAGTTCTGCTGTTAATAGCAATTTTTTAAAAATAGGTATAACTATTTATATTTTTCTGAATGTCATATCAATACATATATCTTTTAAGTATAACTTATCAATACATATATCTTTTAAGTATAACTCTAAACCTTAGTTTTACGACAAAACTAGCTTTTGAGTTATAAAACTCAGAATGACCAAATGTCCATAGATAATAAGTATTTAAAATGCATTGTACATAATTATTACGTTCTTTTTCCATTTGCCCTTCTGCTTCCTGCTGTCTCTGCTGCCCACCAGTGAGTTATACATTTAGGAGGAAAGTCATCTATTGACTGCAGAGTTGAATTCAGTTAATATGCCTCACTCTAGCAGGACAATGCATGTAACACAGCAGGCCTAATTTGCTGTCCATCTCTAGCTATGAATATTGCTGCCAAATGTCGGCAGTCAAGTGGTTTTCATTACTCTCAAGTTCTGTGGTGCGGAATTCTCTGCAAAATTTAATGACCCAAGTTCTTATTTGAAAAAGTACTCCTTTAGAATGGCATTCAACATGAGCACTACACACAGGTGAAGTATATAAAAAAGTAGATCCACTGCAAAAAGGAAAATATAGCCTGTCATAGTATCTGAAAGAGTATAACCAATGAAACACTTTTCTAAAGGAGCAGAAAAGGAGCAACTTCGTAGCTTTTATATATAAATATATATGTTCTCTGAGAATGGGTTCCTCTAATTGATTGCCAAGTCCATGAGAACACTTCAGTGCATTATTTTCTGGAAACAGAAAGCATGGCTGTGGCTTTGAGAGGTGAATTCTGCTGAATGTGCAAGGTTATTCTTATGTTTAAAGCCAAAAGAGAAATTCAGCAGGGGAACTTTTTTCTTAAAATAGTTGCCACAGTAATAAGAGCCCTGTTTTATCGCTGGTTTATCAAAGGTGCTGCATGTAAAAAACCTCAGCTCTATTCAATATCTTGTTCTCATTATTCTTGTTGCTAGTAGCACTAATCATTCCTCTATTTTCAATCTGATCATTGACATTGTGAATTCACTGTTGAGAAGAGGGAAGAGAAAAAAGAAAGAATTTAGCAATTTTTCGCTTGTATAAACCTTTTGGGGTCATTTATTAAGAGATCAAAGTTCCAGTACATCCGTCAACACAGGTAATTGTCCTAATTATCTCTAAAATTCTTCAAGTTGAAGGTCTTTCCTGTGTTCAATTTCTTTGCTGCTTTAGTAAGAGCTAGGAAGAGGAGGATGAGCTCTGGTCCATGTTACAATTTACAGTGCACAACAAAGTAGCTGCCATTTGGCCTTGAACAGAGTTACTCAGAGACTAGGTCGTTCAGGCTTATCCAGGGCATTATGCAAAAATTCAGCTTTCCTTAAAACATGGGTGTAGGAGAGGAAAATAGACAACATTTTCAGAGAATAGTTAGATTCATGCCATTTTAGAGCATATCGTTATATGATGTATTGTTGTTATTATTAAGTTGCAAGTAAATCAGTAATGAGTTTCCATGCCTAAAACGGCAGAAAAAAGCTCTACCAGGCTATTGTGTTTCTGCTAGGAAAGGGCTATATCTTTAATGGTAAACTGAAGGATGCCTGGACTTGTGGCCTACTTAAAAAGGTATTTTAACCTCTGAAAGTGCCAGCATTTAAACCATAAGATGGGAAAATTACCTGACCTCTCAACACCTGACCCTTGCATAGAGCCATTATTTAAAGGGATAAAATCATAATAAACACTTATGAGACTGTCCAGTTCCCAGATTTGCACCAGTGCCCTGGCATTGCTCGGGACACCAGTGAGGTTGTAGCCAGCTCCTTCTTAGGACTGTCTCTGAGAAGAAAACTTGCAGGTCTCCAGGGAAGGAAAAAATCTATTTGGAAAAAAGTAGCTTACTCAAAAAACCTCTCAAAATACACACAGCAATTTCAAGGGTGTTCTGATGCAAGCGTGTGTAATCCTGCACTTTAAATTCAGCTATCAGCTGGACCAGAAACACAAAGAAAAATGTCAATAAGAGATTTTAACAAATTTTGAGATTTTGCTATTATTCACAAACTGGAAGCATATCTAATCCTTTCTAAATCCAGTCAATTCAAATGGAAAGTAATACATATAATGATAGGAAAGAAAGACCACCTTAAGGACATTGGTTTTTACAAAAGTGTTAACTAACATCTGCAAAACATAACTGATGATTATGACAAAGATGATGATGATGATGTTGATGAAGAAGAAAGTAATAATAAAAGAACACTTCATTATGTAGAAAACTTCTCTGTACCCCAGGCATAATGCCAACATCAAAGTGAAATAACTACAATGCATTGAAACACCCCTCCCTCCCAGATCTGACTGACTTCTAGCTTTTTGTCAGTAAAATGTTGAGCAAGGAAACTTCTTTTACTTTTCATTTGCATGGCATGACCTACGAAAAATGTAGCATTTAACAAAACAATTTGAAGTACTGCATTCTGAGGATGGTGCCCCTAATGGTACCAGCGCTGTGAAAAATATCACTAAAAACTGTTTACCTCCTATGGCCATTGCTCCCACAGTTATGTGAGTCCCGTTAGCCTGAGGCCAAATTTAAACTGAGAATTTAGAGACAAACCTCCTGAGGTAAAACATGATGCAAATTGCCTTGGGATTGTTCCAAAAAGAGAAATGGAGACATATCTTAGCTTTTACTTTTGTTATTACAGAAAGAGTAAATACTCTGGGAGGAAAAGAAAGAAGGGGGGGGAGGGAATAGGCTAATGATAGTGAATTACTTAGTAGTGAGTTATATTAAATGAGTGAGTTATATTAAATTATATTATGAGAATGTAGTCATAGAAGTATTAAACCAAGACCAATATTGTTGATACCTGCATTTTTAACTCTAGTGGCTGAATTACACTGTCTGATTACTAACTAACACAAGACATGAATCTGGCAGCTGCTTCTCAATTTCACCTGACAACATTCAGTATCAAATAACATGCTTTTCTGTACTATTTTTTAATATCACCAGAAAAAGAACCAAAACACTTACTGTTGGCATATAAAAGGATTAGAAAAGCACATTTTTTCTCAGTTTCTCAGTTCAGACTGCATCATAAAAGTGAAATTCAGAAAAAAAAAAAAAAAAGAAAGCTAGTCTTGGTTATTTTAACACCTGTAAGAAAAAATTCAAATGAAGACAAAATTATGCAATTTATGGATAGCCATTATTACCTATCAAAGTTGTTATTAGTCAGAAGGAAAAACAACCCATACAGTGATTAAAGTGGCAAAATCTTCCCTTCTTAAATTAAGTATTGTTTATGTTACCTGTAATTCACAAAGTAAAACTCAGTTTCACAGTAAAGTACATTAATTGTTTCAAACTCATATTCATTGAGTATGAATGTAATGCTACTGAGAGGCTGAGTTTAGCTTTAAAAGATATGGTGAAGTAGTCAGAGACCAGTAATTCATAAATTTATGATCATATTTTTCCATGGATTTGAAAGCTTTTATAAAATTTGATGCTTTTTTCTTCCTTTTTTTTAGGGGTAGAAATGAATATTTAAATTGCTGTTGCCAGATACAGTTTTGTGCCCTTTTGGGACTGAAAATTTCTAATGAGGTTTATGTAGCCCTTAGACAGTACAGTAGCCTTTTTACTGTTTTCTATGCAAAAATGAAGGCCAGTCAGCATTACCCAAACTTCTGTCCATAATAAAGCACATTCTGTTCCACTTCTGACAGCGATATGTGGGCTCCATTAGTGGGGTGCTTGCTTGTTCAAGCAACTCTGTTTTAAGTAGGAGTATAGTTATAACTAACAGCAGTCTATATTGTTAAAAGGAGATTGTTAATTCTAGAAATGCACTGAAGTACATTTTAAAAAAATTACACTATATGTAGCAGTCGGTATGACTAAAACAGGATTCTAGGATCTTATTAGACCAGCTCTGACTCTTCTTCAAACAGTATGGAAAGGGCAATTACTCAATATGGACTTACACTGCATTAAGTTTAAGATAGTTCCAATGTTTTCATAGAAATAATTGATTAAAAAAAAAGGATAAAAGCTGGCATGTAATTTGTGTGCAGTGGAGTAGTTAGTCACAACTTCAATTGCTACCAGTAGCAAAACTATCCTTATCCAGGTTTTTACTAAACACTGTAAAAATGAATGGGAAAGAAGCTTTTATTGGGACACATCCCTAGGGCAGAAAAGGGAATCCCAGCTCTGTAAACATACTGGGCTGCTCATAGGTGGATGCTGCTCCTGCTCCCTTCCAGGACACTGGACGCAGTACTGAGTGATTCAAACAGTACCTGTAACCCATCTCTTGGCAGTGGATAATGTTTTGTTCTTACTCTTGTTGATTTTTTCAACAGAGTAGCTACTACTAATCTTTCCTGCTTGTTCATAGGGACCATGCTCTTTCTGGTACCACCATTTTTCTGAGCTTCAGCTTCTGCATCCTTCCAGCTCAACCACCCCCACAGTGTCCATTCCATGATAACGCCATGGTCATTCACAGAATCTGCTGTTAAATCCCACACCACATGGATCTCCAAGCCCATGCACAAAACATGCTCCTCTGCTGTGCACAGATCTGTGCTCGCTGCCAGGGCAGCTGTGTGCTCACTAGCTGTGGTAGTTTTGCCTGGCCCAGTTTTTGCCAGTGGATAGGGTGGGGTACAAAGATGGCTCCTGCATGTCCTGAGTAAAGATTCTGGAAATTTCTCCATCATGTCCAGCAGAGCCAATCTCTGATGGCTCTGAAGATGATGGACATGCTGCTGGCCAAACCTGGGCCAATTAGAGATGTTAGTTACGCCTCTGTGAAAACATATTTAAGAAGAAATCAAAACAGGGTAAGCACGCACTTCTTTGTAGCCAGGGAAGGAGGAGGAGGAGGTAAAAATATGTGAGGGAGAACAACATGGAGGCACCAAGGTCAGTGGAGAAGGTGGGGGAGGAGATGCTCCAGGCGCCGGAGCTGAAAACCCTCTGCCAGCCGTGGTGAAGACCATGGGGGAGCAGGTGGTCCCCCTGCAGCCCATGGAGTCCAGGGGATGCAGAGAACCCCCCACAGCCGTGGGGAGGTGCCCATGCCAGAGGAGCAGGTGGAAGCCTGCAGGAAGCTGTGATCCAGTGGGAGTCTCAGAGACTGAGAGTTGCAAAAGCCTTGCAGGAGAGAGAAAGGCCTTGCTCCCGGGATGGAAACAGCCTGGCCTCGGCTTGGAAATCTGCAGCCTGGAGAGAATCTCGGACAGCAGCAATCGGGCGGGGCTGCTCGTGAGATTGGAGCCACGCCAAAGAAGTTCGCAGAGGACTGTCTCTCGTGGGAGGGACCCCCATGGCTAAGTAGAGGATTCTTTTCCCCTGATGGACTGACCCTGACCAAAGGAAAACCCCCATGCCCTGCCCCCACCCCGGAGCTGTTGGTTAGAAGGAAGGAGGGAGGGGGTGAGCTGAGAAATGGCCTTAATAGGGAGAGGGGTGAGCAGGAAAACAGTGTTTGTAGCAGAAGAATTGTGGCGTTGGACTGACTAAGAAAAGCCACATATCTTGCCCCAACCCGGATCTGCTGGTTGAATGGAAGGAGGGGGCAAATAGAGAAACAGTGTCTGTAGTAGAAGAATTGTGATGGACTGACTTAAAGAAAAAACCCCACACCCTGCCCCTGCCTGGGAGTTGTTGATTAGTTAGAAAGGTGGGAGGGGGTGAGCTGGGAAGCGGTGCCTTAAGAGGGAAGGGGGGGGTCAGTGAAGAAACGGTGTCTTGAGAGCTTATTTTTATCTCTGATTTATCCTCCGACTCTGTTAGACTAATAAATCACTTTTTTTGCAACTTTAAGTTTTACCGCCTGCTTTTGCCCTGAATCTAGTGCGTCACCTTATCAGTGGTCTTATCTCAACTCATAAGTCCAGTGTTTTGTGTTAATGTTCCCTCTCCTCTGCATAGCTGCAGCAGGAGAGAGCATAGAGAGCAAAAGTCGTAGGTGCCTGGCATTTAGCCAGGGTCAAACACACGACACTAGCACAGCCCTGCCAGCATTTTGGGATCAGCAGGCACTACTACTCTCACACCGTCTGACCACTGCAGTGTCTTATTCATGGTGGAATCATGGCAGATGTAGAACAGAAAGTGCAAGAGATTGCATCAGGACAGGGTGGAATAATATTTAGTGAGGAAAACCTTTTGAAAATGAGAAATTCTCATTTAAATTGAAAATTCTCATTTTGAAAATGAGAATTTTCCCAGAACCTTGCTTTTACAAAGATATATTAAAAGCATTGTGGGTATTTAGGTTAGCTGTGCAAGTCAGTGGCTGCCTGGATCCTGCATAGATAGTGCTTAGCCTCAGGAATACACTCTGAGTGGGTAAATTCCAGAAAGCTAAGAGTGTTTTGTGTAAAAATAGAAATGAGCCCATTTGTGAGATTTGAAATTACAAATTACGAGAATTCTGAAGTGTCTCTTTGCTCTTTCAGGGTGAAGTAGACAGATTAGGAATTCCTGATTTGCATAAGGCATTCATCATAATGAGTACAGAGAATACAGAGAGAAGCAGGTAGAATATATAGGAATATATAGGACTGATAAATACAGGAACATAAACTTAAAAGCAAATTTCTTTCTTTCTTTTTTTTTTTATTTTTTATTTATTACAGAGCAGTAGTGAGACCATAGGAAAAAACAAAACAAACAAAGCACTGAACACCTGAGCTCTAGTGCATGACCCAAGGCCTGATGGTGTAAGTAAACCTTTAGGTCACGAGTCTGTCTCTGTAGTCCTTAACAGTGAATATAAGGAGTGAAGATGTGGGGTAAGTGAATATATTGATTTGAATAGAGTTACACTCACTTATTAATACACAATCTTCCCAGGCTGTCAGATTCCAGAGGTAAGAAAGCCTGTCTAGATAAGGAATGGGTTGACAGTATGATTATATTAACAAAGTCTCTAAAACAGGGAAACTTACAGCAGAAGAACAGCTCTTCAACCAAAGTTTATATTGCTCTCCCAGCTGAAAGGTGCTCTGTCAAAAACTGGGTTTTGGTTGGGTTTGTTATTTTACAATGTTTGCCCTCCTGTCCAACCACTCTGTGTTGAAGCCCTTCTTTTTGGGAAGTGGCTGAACATACCTCACTGATGGGAGGCACAGATTAAACTTTCTTTGCCCTTTGCTTATGCATGTGCTAACTTTCACTTTTTTTTGCTTGATAAACTACTTTATCTCAACCTGTGAGTTGTTTTCCACCTTGTTTTCCCTACCCTCTCCCTCTGGGAAGGGGAGTGACATAACAGCATCCAGCCAAGGTCAACCCATTACACTGCCTTTGCATATCTTTTTTGCTGTTGTTTTTGTTTGAATGGCATAGATAAAGTGCATATATATATGCACATATGGCTATTCTACACAGTTAATTAATTAGAGATAATTCTAGAATACTCAACATATTAAAGCTACACAAGTATTTAAAGGTGTTAGTTCAAACCTTCCAGCTTTGTAACTGATAGCAAGAGGAATGACAATAAGTTCTTAGAATTCAACTCTCAGACTATGCAAGGCTATAAAAATCATCATTAATATTCTGAATTATATCTGAAAGCACATTCAAAGCCAGAAAGGAATTTAGTACAGGTGTCAGCAGGATTGACAAAAATTTTTGTTCTGCATCCAATTAGAATAAAAAAGCATAGCAGAGATGATGATCTTAAATTATTCCAGAATATTGAAAAGGAGATCTCTTTTAAAATTAAGACTCTCTCTAATTGTGAAGACTGTGGCAAGTAATGACATCTGTTTTATGAAAGAGCCTTACAATATTTTTATTACAGCTTGATTGCAATATTTCTATTTCTTCTGTTTTTGAGACCTGAAGACCTATTTCTGATTCTTCCCAGAAGCCTCAAGAAAAGGAATATTCCACGAGACTTAACTTCAGTAGGTAGAGGCTATTATTATGAAATGTTTATACCACATTACACTACCATATTTAAATCAAGGTAAAGATCCCAATATTCTAAGGTACTACACTTAAAAAAGTCATTTCTAGACCAGAAAATTACAGTTTGATATTGACTGTTTTCAGTGCTCTACTCCAAATAATATGTGTCTAGTCTGACAATTAGATGGCAACAGATAGAAATTAAGTGTAACATTCTATGTGTTTTATCCTAGAGTAGCATGGTCTTATTAGACTCTTCTTTGACATTGCATTCTGACAAGATGCATCTAAAATGAAGAATACTTGTGTATTCAGTGCATAAAATTCAATAAGGAAGGAGAAATAAAATAAAATTGTGATTTTATTTATTTTTCATGATGTTGTTTCATCTAAGCAAAAACTGGGAGCCACCTGATATTTTAGGTTTGCAGCAACTTATGTCCCCGGGTGTTTTCAGTGGCTGAATTGCCATAATTTTCTGTTTATATATTGAAAATCTCTAATATTAGCTGTCACTTTCTATTATTAATTAAAGTATGAAGAAGAGCTGTGTCAGAAGTATTTTTTTCCCTAAACTTAACAATCAATTCATGCTAAGTTTCCTTACTGAGATTTGAATCCTTTGATAGGATATCTAGACTGGTAAGAAGATCAAAACGAAACTAAAATCAATATGCATATGGCTTCATTCCACTGTCCTAGGTTTTCCTTTGCAGTTTCTTGTAACTTTTGTGAAAGAACTGTATTGTTTTTGAAATCTCTTTCTCTGCTCCAGACACACTACCCAAGAAAATACTAGAAATGACAGGAACAGAAACTTTATAATCTGCCACGTGGAGCTGTAATCAAGTCATTCTTAATAACTTCAAGAAAGATCTAGAAACTGCTTCCTGTGGTGCCTGGAAGCTGTGCACTGCCAATCATCTCTCCTAATTTAATGCTGAGAGTCATCCAACATTCCAATATGGCAGGAGCACATCAGCAATTCGTTATCATTAGGGTACAACAAAAATTTAGATCTCTAGATATTTGTAGTTGGTTACAGTTTAACAAAAAATAATCTGATCGACATCTGAAATGTGTGTTATCTCATTCTATTAAAAACAACAAAAGCTCTCTCCTCCCAAACAGGGAGCCTAGGCCATACAGCTTTTTCAAAGATAAAGCCATGAAACCATTACATCATTCTACTAATAGGTTCCTTATATTTTCAAACAGAGCCTGTTTAGATAGAGAAATTGAAGTGATGAAATCTCTTCAATTCCCCATGAAAATCTGCTAAAATTTTAAAATTACTCAGTTTGCACAGAATCATCCTAAGATTTCTGTCTATATCCTGAGAGGTTTTGGTCACCTTTAACACAGAGATTGCCCTTCCCTGTAAGCAAATACCTGTGAAACCCATTAAGTGAGCGTGCATCTGTCACATCTGTCTAGCATGCTAACTTTCATAATGGATGACAACTCACAGGTGCCTCTAGTTGTTTTGTGATCCACAGAGTGGACATAACTTTTCCACCTTTGAAAGACTGCATAAAAAGCAAGAAGAGTCTTTTAGGCAAAGCAGTTACTTGGTGACCGAGACAGCAGAGTACTTGTACGGAAATGCAATTCTCTGATTGTACTTAAATCAGTGAAAATCAGAGAAGAGTACCAACTACACATTTTTCATTTTCTAGCTGTCTAACTTGAGTCTGTAGGGTCTGATTTATAGAAGTGCAAATGCAGTCAATAGAAATTGTGCTTTGAATACATAAAATGTAAAATAAACACTCTGCAAAATCAGATTCTGCATTTTTTATATTGGTTACTGAGAATTTCTAGAAACTCTTGAATTTAATCAATCAAGGGCAACAAACCTTATTTACTACAGTGGGGATAATACTCTGTTCATTTTAGAAGACCTTATGGAAATATATTCACAGTTTTATATGAAAAAGAGAGCTCTGGGGTCAAATGGGGGAAATGGCACAAAATGTATAATAACATTGTTTTAAGAAAAGCAGTTAAATGTACGTACACATACCACAAAATGAGAAGAGGTTTTAATATGAACTATATATAATCAGATTAAGAAAAAGTAGTTCAGGAACATACAATAAATATTATAATAAAAAAGGATTAATAATTTAATTTTCAATTTTCCATTAAAAATTTTAAATTCATACTTAGAGCTCTAACATGATTCTTTTTTCCTTTCACGCTCTTTGATAAACACGTTTTTAAGAAAAGTGTTCAAGTTATATTATGAATCACATCAAATTAAAAAAAAATTAGATGCAGCTGATGTTACAGGTGAAGTTTTGAATACCATCTTCAAATACCTAACTCAATACACAAGGCATGCATCTCTCTTTATATATGGAGAGAATTCGGTAGTCCTGTGGGGGTGGGATATACTTGTACACAGCTGTGAAGAAATGCAATAAGACATTTCTGTGATTCTATTTTAAGACTGAATTACAGTAATTTTGGTGTAGTTAATTCCCATACATCACAACAGAAATTTGTGCACTCCACAAATAAAAAAAGAGTTTCCTTTCATTTAAATTGGATTCTCCTTAATTCAAGGATTTTCTGTTGCCTTGTGGTTGCTGATGTTTCTTGTATTGTTCCTAGAAAATGTAGTTTTTACATTATTTGTAGCCTTTAGGCTGCACAGAATACCAAATAATATAAAATAATGTAAAATCAAATAAATCCCTGTGTAGCATTGTGTCAGCTAGATATATTATAATCTAATAAATTCATCTTCCCCTGAATTAATAGGTGTTCACTAAGTCCATTTAAAAAAGTGCTCAGAAACTTGCATGATTAACGTTTTACAAGATCTTTGCTGTTTCTTTCCTTCAACAAATGAACTAAATTAAATAGTTCCATTTATAAATATAAATAATGTGTATATCTATATAAAAAGATTATCTGAAAAAAACACTTAGTACAAGTAGATTCCAACTTTACTCAGAGAACAATACTTCACTTTTTTTCACTTTTTTTTTAAAATACGGTGGAATTGAACATCAGTCTTAGCTGCTTCTTCTGAAAGTTAAAGTCCTCTGTTTCTTCAAAGAAAAAAATATATGGCCCATGGTGTAAACATGCTTAGCAGGCCCTTGAGGGCCCAACCCAACCCAGCTGGAGACAATGTCTGTCTCTTGATGGAATTCAGTGTATAGCTGAATTGGACCTTAAGGGTAGGGCTGACTAAAAAATGAGTTGTATCAAACTCTAAAAGAAAAAGCTCATCTCAGCTGCAGTCCAAATCATGTCAGCTTTTATAGCAGCTGAATCTGCCCTCAGCCCTTGACCATCCTGTGAACCTTACCAGCAAAGTGGTGTTTAGTGCGACACCAGTAGGGAGTATGCAAAGAAAACAAAAATCACAATAAAATTCAATGTAAAGAATAAATAGATTCTTTTACCTCCAAGAACATTGCTTTTTCTAACCAAAGTCTACAAATCCTTATGATTTTCAACACTTTGTGCATGCTCCTGTAAATAGTACAAAGCATGATACAGTCAGACACATAATTGGAGAAGTCAACATGCACATTTCAGAATATGCAGACAAATTTCTCAATTTAATGTGATTTTTGATAGAGAACTTTTAATATAGCTGCTAAGGTAAAGGAATATCTGCATGGGATACTAAAGGTTGAATTCATTACTACAATTAAAGCAACTAGCTCTACACAGCTCCACTCAGATGTGCAAGGCAGCAGCTCTGCTTGAACATTTCATTTTAATTGTGATAATATTGTCATTCTCCTTGTGAAAAGCTTTAAAGGGAGAATGAAAAATAATAAAAGATATTCTTCTTTTAATCATATGCAAAGAGCGGAGAATAGTCTTAAATATGAGAGTAGAAAATAATTGACAATCACATATAATGAAACCTTTGTTATGCTGATTAAGACACCATGAATGAAGCTTGATACTGGGATTCATCAGAAATTTGCACTATATTCTTTTTATAAGTATCAGTGGAATGAGGTAAATTCAGGTTATGGAAACACAAGGAGATCTCATGGCTTTGGTTTTTATTTTAATTTATGAAGGGCTAAGCAAATAACTTATTTCTTTTACTAATCTGTGAGGGAAAAATCATTCCATTTTTCCCTAAAGCCAACTGGTGCTGTTGGTAGAACTGATTGAATTAATCAACAATAATTCATGGAATAGTATCAGTTTAGGCAGATTTACAGATGTTTTATGTCAGGAAAGCAATATAAACCAGATTAGTAGGCCTGACTCATGACTCCTAATGAACTTGACAGCAAATGCAACTAGAAATTTAGTGGCAGTAGAAGAGATAATCCTTTCTTAATGCTTCAATTTTTGCCTTTTCTTGAACATACATAAAGTATTTTCCAGCTGTTGTAAATTGCCTGGCTATCCTGGCTGCCCTCGGCCGGGACGCCAGCCCCTTAAATGCTCGGCAGAGCCTGGCGTGGCTGTCTCATGCTGAGGTGGGGCTGCCCACGGCTAGGGTCTGATGAGGTGCCGATGGAATAAGGTGAAAGAGGCAAAGGGTTGTGGGAGGGGGTCTCCCCCGAACTCTCCTTTATTAGGGGTAGGGTGAGGGGATCTGGGAGGGACAGTCGTGGAGGAGAACACTGGAGAGCTGTCCCTGTGCAACCGGTTTTAAGGGAGGGTAACAACCAATGGGGAAAGGGACAAGGGGAGGGTACAAGGGTCAGGAGTTCAATGAAAACATTTGAGGGAGGGGTACAATAACACATAACCAATAATGCTTTGAACATAACAGAACTTTCGGGAAGGAGGGGTTGGTCCAAAGCTCTGGGCACGCCTCTTCTTCCAGAACAGGGGTGGATCTTAGACCCTGGCTTCTTCCCCCGAGTCCTCCCCTAATGGGGAGCCTCCTTCAGGGGAGGTGGAGCTGGAGTGTGAGGCAGCTGCAACCAGGGTTGGACCTCCCACACCCAGCTATCAGAGGAAGTTGAGGAAACTTTGTTTTTCTGGAACAAGTGTGAGGAAAATATGTCATTCCAAGATTCACTCCCTGTAACGAACGGCTCATTTATGGTCTCTAAGACAAAAGTTTTATCTTTTAGTACAGAGTTTTGCTAGAATTAACCTGTTAGAGGCTAATCCCCACTATTTAATATCATCTAAGATGAGGTTCTCTTTGCTGGCACACATTAAGTAAATACAATTTTATAACAATAAAGCAGGTTCAGCCAAAGTAATAAATTAGCTTCCCCAAGGAAGAGACACTATTCAAATAAATGACACCGAGCAAGGAATCCAATAGTGCTCTGTGCAACCTGGAAGATAGTAATGCTTCAAAGACTGAAATTCAGCCTGGTGTCAATTGGTATTCCACTTAAAGGTCTCCAAATTGCCAGCAATTTTGTAATGGTAATTTCCTCCCTAAAAGGCATATTTCACTATGGATACTATGGAGGGCTGTTGTGTGCTGCAGGGTGCTGGGTCAGCTGAGGTTGGAAAAGGCTCCCTCTGGTCTCACAGATGGCAGCAAACTCTCCCAGAATCACAGTAGCTTCAGGGATAAACAACAGAGACTTCAGCTCGTCCTGCTATTCTGAATTGGCCTGCTGCGAGTTTGTCAGCCTCAGATATGAGCAAGGGGCAGAGATTACAATGACTGTATTAGAAGTATCAGAGCATTGTGGTAGAAGGAGAGACAAGGATTTTCTGTAATCAGTGAGGTTCAGGTAAGCAGGAGAATATTGAGAAGTTTTAGTGGTAAATTTGGCTGGGATGTCTTTAAATTATAGCCCCTGCCCAATGCCAACCAAAACAAGGAAGTGCATAGTGTTGAAAATTCTGTTCAGTCCAGTGTGCAAAACCATGACAAAATGTTCTTTTTCTCAGTCACTGGGCTCATCAAACTGTTCATTGAGACTGTGACCATTCAAACTAAAACATTATCTGCAGAGAACTCTGGTCTGGGAATCACTAAGCCCATGTGTAATATCTGAATGCCTGAGAGATGTTCAGATCTTTACACCTATTTCTATTCCTGAAGAGAAACGCATGCTTAATGATTTACCAAAGCCGTCTCAGGTGGCATTTCTGCTGCACTTGCACTACTTCTCGCAAGGTTTGTCCCCCACTGGTTCAGGTCATCCCTGCCATAGTAATTCCCATAACATGCAACTCAAATCATGGATTATAACAATTTAAAGGTATATCCATTAAAACCTCAACTCTGATCCCTTTGGAGTAGACTGACCAGTTTAACACTGTGAGGAACCACTCCCCTTGCCCTTGCTCTGGACCTTAGGTCCCTTAGGGTTGTACCTGCTATCTTTGCAGGACAAATAGCTGTAAATTTCAACTGGCACATTCCAATCAAATCTGTCATTATCTCGAGCCCTTTGATCCCCATGTTGGATGCTCAAAAGAACTGTCACGGTTTAAACCCAGCTGGCAACCAAGCACCACGTGCTCACTCTCCCTTGGTGGGATAGGAAGAGTGAAAATGAACAATCTCATGATTTGAGATAAAGGAAGTTTATTGGTGAAATAAAAGCTGTACCTGCAGGCAAAGTGAAACAAACAAATAATTCACTCCTTCCCATGGGCAGGCAGGTGTTCAGCCATCCCCAGGAACACAGGGCTCCATCATGAGCATGGTGACTTGGGACTACAGACGCCATCACTCTGAATATCCTCCAATTCCTTCTTCTTTCCCCATCTTTATGAGTTGAACATGATGCCCTATGACCTGGGATATCCCTTGGGTCAGTTGGGGTCAGCTATCCCAGCTGTGTCCCCTCCCAGCTCCTTGTGCATCCCCAGCCTCCTTCCTGGTGAGGTGAGGAACAGAAAAAGCCTTAACACTGTGTGAGCTCTGCTCAGCAATAAAAAATCATCCCTGTGTATCAATGCTGTTTTCAGCACAAACACAGAGCATAGTCCTGTACCAGCTAGTATGACAAAAATTAACTCTATCAAGCCAAAATCATTACATAGAAAAAAATCAAGGTACTTTTCATCTTGTCAGGGAAATTTTTAAAAGAAAAATGAACACACATGCAGAAAGTATCAGAATGCAAATAGGTGTCTCTGCTAGCCCAGAAAGTGTCTCTAGTATATACAGTAAGCCGCTGTAGCCCCTGGATCCTACTTTGCCTCTATATTTCACCTTATCTAATCCATTGCCAAAATACAAAACTAATTCCACCAGCAAGGACTGGACTTCAGTCTTTCAATGACCTAAACAGTAAATAACAGATACTGCCATGTTTTTTCTGGCCTAGAGAATTGCAGCGGCTCAACTTAATCACTAAGGCTGAAACAAGCTTCTAACTTAAGGCACTCTGTGCAAGAAATATTTGATCTAGGCAGTACAAGCCTTAAACAGTGCATCAAACCTGCTCTATATGTAAATAAAAACAGACAAGCCTTTTTTTTTTTTTTTGTCTGGGGTTTTTTTGTTGGTTTTTTTTTGTTTGTTTGTTTGGTTTTTGTTTGTTGGCTTGGATTGTTTGTTTGGGTTTTGTTGCTGTTGTTGTTGATCTTGTTGTTGTTGTCGGATAAGTAAAGCCACAGAATACCATACCGTACCATACCATACCATACCATACCATACCATACCATACCATACCATACCATACCATACCATACCATACACTGGATACAAGTTTCTTTAAAAGAAAAAAAAAAAAAAAGAAATAGAATATTATCAATTATCTAAGCAGATATCCCCATGGATGTTGTTCATAGTTTACAATTATTTTATGGTATATATAGACATATATATATTTCTAAGATTTTTACATTTCAGAACTCCTGGAATAAAAAAACCAAAAAACCAAAACCTTTTCTATCTGAAGCAGGAGGATGCAGGTAAGGATGTTCCTGGATATTTCAAGATTTCAACCCACAAATGAACAAAAATTCACCAATGGTTTAGTGTTGAAAACAACATTTTAGGAAAGCTCTGTAACTGCCATCTTATCACAATTCAATACATTACAGAAACTTGCACAAGACTTCCCATTTCCCTTCATTCTTCCCATAGAGCACAAGTCAGAAAGGGCATGAAAAAGGGAATAGAGACAGGAAGTTTTTCTTCATAGCTGTCATGAAGCTTTCTCAGAAGGCAAATCAATGTCTGCAAATACTGGCCTGTCTGTACTTGAAATGGAACAGTCCCTTTCTCTGTTTGGTAGCTATAATTTTTTTGTTTCTCTTTCACTGATGAAGAGAGGAAGAAGGCAAAGGGAAGAAAAGTCACAATAAAATGAAAAATGATCCTTTCAAATACAGTTTTCTGCCTTTCTAGATTCAAAGAAGAGGTACTGACCTTTTAAACACACGTGAGGAAATAGCATGTGTTGTGCTTATTCAAAGACCTGTAAAAATCCTTTTTCTGCAACCTCTGAGATTTCACAGTCTTGTCAATGCACCTGCAAAAGTAAGCAGCTCTTGACTTGAAAAGCAGGTCTGTGCTCAGCAGCTTCAGAAATGTCCAGCTGGTTAGGATAAATGTGACAATGTCTGGCAGGTGGCAGCACACAATGGTAGAGGAAAAAATACCACAGCCTAGTGCTTTATCGCAAGGCACTATTACATTAACTACAAAAATATTTATGACCCATACTCAAGGTTCATTGATTTCTGGCTTCCCACATTCCCACAAGCTTGTTTTGCTCAGTTTGTTGCTGAAGTTCCCGATTCAGCAAATCATGTAAGTGTGTAATAGCGTGAACTCTTTTGATTTGTTCGTCTGCCTACTGGCCAATTACTAGTGACCTTCAGAGCTGTAGGGATGGGAATGCAGCCCATGGTGACATGGCAACATAGCTTGGGCCAGCTGGTCTTGGCAGGCGAGGTCAGTATCCCTGTCCTGTGCATCTCTTCCTCCCTTGCCTCCAGTAAATCTGCATCTGTAGAACTGTGTGCTTAAATACTTTTAGATTCAAATAATTCCAAGAAAACCTTCAGTTTCAAAGCCATTTGAGAGCTGTGAGTGAAGTCAACTATTGTTACATATTGTGTCTATTTCAGAGGGAAAATACCCTTAGGAAGAATAAAGCAAGAATACTAATCTGGGTTCTAATCTTCTGCTTTTCACCAATGTTGCAGCCTTATAATTTACACAAAATAATGTAGAATAATACATTGGGTTTGAAAACTGTTCCTAGTGTCATTCCCATCAGTCATTAATCATTTACACCTGTCAGTTTCTATCCAGTCTTCGAAAAAGGATCCAGATTCTTAACATCAATTAAGAATGTGGTGGATCAATCTGGAGGCCATGTGTATCCACATGTATGACAAGAAGATGACCAGGAGTAATCAGCATGGATTCACTAAAGATGAATCATGCTTCTCCAAGCTGATTTCCATCTGTGATGAGGGGACAGAACTGGACATTGTCTACCTTGACTTCAGCAACTCTTTCAACACTGTCTCACGCAACAACCTCATAGGCAAACTGAGGAAGTGTGGATGGAATAAGCAGGCAGTGAGGTGGATTGAGAGTTGGCTGAATGGCAGATCCCAAAGGTCACAGGGTCTGTCTGGAGGTCTGTCACTAGGTGTGTCCCCCAAGAGTAACTATTAGGATGTTATCAAAATGCAAACACCTGTTGGACTTGAAAGTGATATGTTTTAATCTAACTTTCTTACTAATACTTAGAGAATACTATAGATTTCTATTGTGGAAATTTAGTTGTTGCTGGTAATAATGTCAATATATTTTAAAGGCACACTTTTGCTTTTTTTAGTAGTATTCTAATACTATTACAAAATAATCCAGGTTGATATTTCAGTCCTCTTACATAGCATGATCAAAACTACCATATAACTATCAAAAACACTATCAGAACCTGTCCCACGACCTATATTCTCTGCTCTTTTAGCTTGCCATAGTTATGCTGCTGTCAGTGGAGATGAGCAGATTTCCACAGGACAGAGACATTATCCTTGTACAGTCTGCTGCTACAGAGTTATTCTGAATACACCTCTGCCCTAGTTCAGTGGTGGATCTATACAGGGAGGTATTTCCAAGTAAGGATGACGTAGGAACTTGTGCAGAGCTCTCTTTGAATACGAGAATCTCCCACTGTCAAAATGGGGCCTGATTTGTCATTTGTGCTTTTGTTAGCCAGAATGATCCCAAACCTTCTGCTTCAGTGTGAAAGATTGGGAGATATATAGGAAAGGTGAAGGCTTAGCGAAAATTGCTTATTGAATCCCTGTAGCTGATTGTAGTTTAGAATAGTAGAATAAGATCATTTGGCCAGTGAGGGTTAAAAGGCATTTAAGACTAAATGTGGAGGGGGCAAAGTAGAGGATAAAACTGACCTGAAAATGGCTGTGGTTGAATTTGGCTATTAAGAGCACTTACTATTTATAAAAATAAAAAAACCCAAAACTCTTCTGCTATCAAATAACTCTGAAAAATGCAGCAAATAAAATGTATCAATTAGTTCAGCACAGACTCAGATGTTAATTAGGAACTTGGTAACTATACAAAATTAAACTGCAGTAGAGAGGGGAGGGCTTTTCCCACAAATACAGTCAGCAAGAAAGAAAAAGAAAGAGAGAATATTGCCTACTGATCCAAAATGTTCCTAGTATGTAGGAAAATGTGTCATGTCCATTAATCAACAAAATCCAGGCCCCTTCTGTATTTACAGTATGTGTCCAGAGATGGCCAATGTTAAAGATTGCAATAACCTAATTTGGTTTTGGACTAAGCCCAGAAATTGCTGATCATAGTGCTTAGAGTACTCAGAACGCACAGGCAGAGCAGAGGAGAGCACGAGAGCGCAAAGCATTTGTGCTCTTCACTGTTGCTGTTCTGTGACATTGCTCTTTTCATAAATGACTTCAAGCCAGACAGTATCATGAAATGTACATTCTCATACTAATTTTGCACATTACACAACAGTTTGTGAAGTTTCATGGATTCACTGGAAGCGATGCATTTGCATTAAATCTTGCAGTCTTTTGCCATCTGCTTGGAAGTGTAACCCTGCCTGCACAGAACAATTCATGCTGCCTTTTCACCCCTTCCAAACTTTCAGAGGTCTGGGTCTTAAAACTAAGATTCCTAGTTCAGGATCTATTAAAGCAGTTCTTGTTCTCAGTCATGTGCAAAGAGCATAATGCATCACCTGGAGGATTTCTGCCAGGATGGTATGAATCATTACTCCAGATCCTTAAGCAAGACCTAATTTGTAAAGTATGGATGTTGCATTATTTCCCCTTAAAACATTTTAGTTTTCTGGGGTTTTTTTTGGTTTTTTTACTGCATTTTATCTTGTCTCTATGAGTGATTGGGAGGTCTGTACACATGCTGCAGGCTGTTTCTGATGACCTCCAACCGTGGCATTTCCCATACTGGCAGCTATTAGATTGCCACAGAAGGACTTTATAAGCTAGGATTTAGACTGAATTTTTGTACAGCGGCATCTATTATTCCAGCAGTTTTAATCAAGCCTTGCTCAAAATGCATGAGCACTCTCTAAACACATTATTGTGTGTGCAGATGTTGCAGAAGCTGTATACCTCTAGAAAGGGGCAAGGCAGAAATTATTTCTGTTGAAGTAATTAAGTTTGCAATGAGGTGACTAGCTATAATAATATCCTTGTAAAAACACTAGGAAGGTGAGCCTTCTGTGTGACTGATAAAATATTTCAGTCTTTACAACTGTGTATTTCTCTGTCTATACTGCAAAAGCAGATTATCTATGGGGAGGGTCATATTTTAAAAGGGAGATTGTTCCCTGAACCCATCCACTCTGTCTTATTCTTATCACTGCCTAAAGGAAATTACAACAATTACTTAGCTGGGAAAGCAATATTAAAAAAAATGTCTATGTTACTTTAATAATATTCAGTAGGAAAAAGCAGAGACAGCCAGTATCATCTGCATAGCATCTTTCCTTTCACCTGCTGAAATCAGTGGTGCAATAAAGGGCTCTGTCAATCAGGTGTCTGGAACTGTTGTTACAGTTCTGTGTTATCTCTGACCCAACTGTGCAGTAAAGCTTGTAAGAATTCATAGCCTGTTAATGACACAATCTGACCAAAAATCTTTTTTGAAACTTTGCAGTTGGACAAAATTATATAGTCAGATGTTCTGAAAGAATAAATAAGTTTTTAGTCATTTGCACTTGAACACTCTACACATAGTGAGCCAACAGTGGAACAATTCCATATGCTGATCCATCCTTACTCTGGCAACAGTTCTGTTGCTGTTGACATATGTATTCACATGCCTAAGTAACTATCAGCAAGAGCAAATTTTTCATATTTGGAGCTTTATTCGTAGTTTAAGATCTTTATTATGCATAGGGTGAACTAAGTGCGACAAAGTAACAAAGTAGGACTCTATTAAGCTTTGGAACCCATGTGAGAAGACCTATGTGCCAGGCCAAAGGAATATATCATTACACCATTAAAAGTCATCACTTTATCTAAGAACTGTTCTTAGATTTGCAAATATCATTCTTAAGTCAAAAGTCATGCATCCAGCTCTTTTTCTGAAAAGTCATTACTTTGCATATCTTAGATGAAAGGACGTAATGACTAATAAACTGGCAAATACAAAAAAACCGCCAACTTTTGGACTTAAAATTCACACTTTATATTGAAAAGGCATCCTAGTTATTAAGTGAAAATTAAAAAACAACATTTGTACACAAATACTTGTTAATGACTTAGTAATATAAGGAAAGTATAGTAGCTCCTCTTAAAAAAACTTAACAAATACTTTGAGGTTATTTGTAAAATAAACTGGAGATGCCTTTGAACACTTCTAATGTATCATGTCCTTGCAATTAATCTATTGTAAAAATTAAATCTTAGTTTTGATGAAAACTTGGCATCTAACTATCCCAAACTTTGGCACATAGGAAAGAAGTAAGCTCTTCTGATGATTTCAGTACAAGAAACTAATTTAAACAGAAACCATGTTATACAGCTCAAACCAATTCCAGTTGTAAATCAAGTGAATCAGTTAATTATTAGTATTATCACAGAGCCTAGAGATACAGAAAATCAGCATCCATTATGCTTGGGAGTACATGAACACAGGAGACAGCCTCTGCCCTGAAGAGCTTTCCACCTAAATAGGCAACTCAAACTGGAAAAGAAAATCATTGCAGTGGAGGAAATGAAGCCCAGAGAGATTGCATCACTTGTTCTCTGTATCTGAGAAGGTTTTCAAGGTGTTATGCACTGCACTTACCTATGTTATTTCTATACATATATTTATACATATATGAAGCATCCCTTTGATGCAGCATGATGTAGTCGATAATGTGTTCTAATCCAATCACATTTTAATAACCTTAATAGACTAGCAGGAACTCTCAGGCAATCCATGATGGAGTTTTCTCAAAAACTACATAGTGCAAACCATCATTATTATGAATTTTTTGTGGCATATTTTCCTTCAGTTAAAGATGAAACTTTGGACCTTGTAATGAGAACATCTTTTTTGCAGTTATGTTCACAGGGTTATAGGTGTAATTATTAACAATAAAAATTCATAACCACTCATTACAGAATATGATTCTGAGATTACAGAATATGACTTATTGAGGGAAAAAAAGACAGAAATAAAAAGATTTGACTTCTCTGTTGAAATACATTACTTTTTTTCTGCCCAGGAAGTGTGCAGATGTACAGACAAAAGTTAGTTGGTTACAGGTTTAAAACTACATGTTTTTACTACATTGATTTGGAACTGATCTATGCCTAAGTTGGCTCATTCTGCCACCAAACCTCTTATCAGCATCTCATTATGAGAAGTCAAGGTACATTAATGGCTTGACAGGTCAGCTCAGTATTGCCTAGGAGCAAGTGATTCTGACCTACTTGTGTTTAAAATGGGCAAAGAAAGAAACATCCTAATCATCTGTAAATATGTGCTCACTGCTTGCAAATTGAAAACTTCCTAAATCTTGAGATAATTCAAGCAAGAAGATAAAAAATTATTGCAGGTTTTTAGGAAGAGTTGCATGTCTTCACAGCTAAAATTCCATAATCAGGAGAAAGGATGACATTAGATGAAATTTCATTAAGCAAAAGCAAGAATAAGAAATCAGAGTATTTTAAGGAAGAAAGAGGAGGAGATGTGTTCAACAAGGTATATAAATTAAAAGTTAAGGATTTTAATATTTTGATAAGTGGAAAAGTAAGTGTCACATGAAAAGGGGGGACCCTGACCCTTGGTGTGGGGAGATTTCCTGGACCTGTAGTGTTTGATTTGTTCGTTAGCACCCCAGGAAAGCCAAGACCCTTGTGCCTGACCAGTCTGTCAGTGTCCTGTTATGGGGACCCTTCACTGAACAGTCCTGCTGAATGGGAGGGTACCTCAACTGCCTTGTTCAGGGACACCCCAACAGTGTAAGGGAGACCCTTTAGAGGGTCTTTCCATTTTATGACCCCTCAATAGGTCTTTCTCTCCATTTGGGTGTGTTCCCTGCTGCCAGCTACTTCCAGCGCTTGCGAAGGATTCACACCAAGAGTTTATGGAATAACATTCTTACTTAATATAAAGTTGTGACAGGTTAAGGTTCGAGGACTGTGGGTGACAGTGTCTGACTTCAAAAATGTATTCAAAGCAACACACAGACAAGCTCTAATCCCCAATAAAAGCATTCAGCACACACAGAGTGTGGTTCTTACCCAGTAAGTGTCCCTACGGGGGAGAAGACAGGTTCAGCCTCTTGACTGATCCCAGAAGATACAATGGAGTCTGCCCTAAGTTCTCCCCATTCTCTACTTACTATATACTTACTTATACTATTTCTTTGTGTTTAGGTGAAGCATGAGTGACTCTAGGCATCCATACCTTTGTTACTGACCGGTGTAAAATTCTCTTGCTCAGATTTTAAAGATACAGTCAATAAAATTTAGAGCACACACCCAGTGAGGGGTTCTCATACCTTGGAGGGGGTACCTTTGGGATGGAGATGTGTGTTAATATTACAATTAGGTTATAATGAACCAAGTTCATCTGAAGAGAGCTATTTCACCACAGCTGTTGGCTCAGCAGCAGGACATCATCTCTCTCCCCAGGCTGACAGTGGTGTTTTCCAGCTGCAAGGCACCATTGAGTTCCCCTCCCTGTCAGGTTTTCAGCAGACCCTGGTCATGGCATCTCCACTCCGCTCCACCCTCCGTTCCACCCCCCTCAGCAGATGCTATGGAAGCAGATTGTGGGTGAGGGGAGTCATCCTGGAATAAGTTTCCAGTGTGCAAACCATATTCCATCCAGGGAGCAGCAAATGTAATTTCCCCATACTGTTGTAACTTCTATTAGGATGTGAATATAACTTCTCAGTTTCCTTTAATTTTACCCCCAGTCCTCTTTCCACAATAAGCAAAGAAATCCATGGCTAATAGAGGAAATGACAAGGAGAGGAATTGTTGCTATTTGTTTATTAAATTATAAAAATGAAGAACAATTTTAGTTAATTAGTAGATAGACATAGATTGCCTAAAAGAAAGCAGAAAATCCACAAGTGTTCAATAATTTTTTTTCAGTATTTAAGAAATAACAGGATGATCGATTAGAACACATGAGCATGACAAAGCACTTCACAGACCATTAGTAACTGTGAAAAATATTAAGCAACATCTACTAGGCATAAAGTTTTTTAAAACTGCAGCTTTGACTAAATTACAGACAGGATTACTAAACGAGCTAAATGTGGAGTTTTCTGGCCCACTAATGCTCATTTTTATTAAATCTTGAAACAGTTGGAAGTCAGAGAGGTCAGAAGACAACATTCAAAGAAGGAAGTAGATAGCCCATTGACCCAGGCTTCATTTGCTGTGGCGTTAAACAATTTGGGGAAAATGAATGTACAAAGAATCTCGAGGAGTTTTAAATATGTATCTTCAATTTTGGATGTGGGGTCTATTTAAACTATCTCTGCTAGCTCCATACAAAGGAAGTGTTTCTTCTCTTTGTGACAAATGCAGAATAATTTTGGCTTCTCTAATGATTTCAAAGGACCTGTAAGATAATATTTTGACTTACAAAGTGTTAGATTAGTTTTGAATATGATCAGACCTTTTAAGAGTAAAGATTTTTCTTAAGTCTTTTGGAAGCCTTGAATAGCTGTGCATTTTGGGTATGCATCAGAAACTTCTTTAGAACATCTTTTAAAAACATGCCAAGATCAAAATCTTAAAAATCTGGTCCAAGTAAATTTCAGATGTTGATTTTAACAATTTATTATCTGAAATGTAAAATAAAGTAAAAATAGCTCACCTTAGCAATTCTAATAATGACAAATAATAGTGAAACTGCCTGTACTGAGCTTCCTTCAAATCTGTTGAACTAATTGCATCTTTGTGGTCAGTTTTCTTGGTAATTTTTCCTAGAGAAATTGATTAATTCTGAAATAGTCAACATATAGTTCCTTCACTAATCCTTATTTAGAAAACTTCTTATTTTCAAAGGTATTATTACTCTCCTGCTAAAGGCCCTTCAGAATCTGCCTGTCTATCTTGTCCTAGCCACAGAGTGCATTCAACCTAAATTTATGGTACTCCTGCAACAAGAGTACTCCTGCTTCCTAAAGCAGGGAATTTTCTCTCTTTGTATCCCCTAACACCATGAGCTTCTGCTTAGGTTTTCCTGTTGTGACCTCAACTAAGATGCAACCAAGTCACAGATTAATGAACTGTGAGCTCCATCAAAGGGAGAGTTTGACATACGTTTTCTCTGGGGCCTTACCCCTCTGCAGGCGCATTCACTGTATGCTGCAAGAGTATAATGTCTTTTGTACACCCTGAGCAATCTGCTTTCCCATATGTGGTGTCTCTGGATCTTCTTTCTGTTCAGTAGCCTTGGGGAATAACAGATTGGTCTTTAAGACTATGCCTTGCATACAAACAATACATCTCCAGATGCTTGCTACTGATTTTGTTCTTTAACTGGAAGGCTAAACCTTGTATGCCTACAGTTAGCTCATAACTCATCCATGGGTTGCCATGGCTTTCCAGCTGGCCAGCTTTCAAAATGGAAGCTCCTCCAGTTGAAGGACTTTTTTTTTTTTTTTTTTTTTTTTTTTTACTTTCCTCTTCCTGGTCAGTATATTAATTCATTGGCTGTTTAAGAGTGTAATTTCTATATCCTACAAAGCTGATCAGTTTAAAAACGTGAGCATACATAGTGTTTGAACCACTTACATTCTTTTAAAGAGAGATGGTAGTCATCATTCTGCTCTTCAGTATCTTATAACTCAACTTGAAATGATTCTCTTTTTTTAATGAGACATCATTCTTCAAGTTGTGTTTCATATCTTCCATCAGTTTCAGATAGTATCATCATTAGATGTTCAAATAGAACATAATTTTATTTGTCAACACTGGTCATCCTTTCACCTTTGCTCCAGAAAAGTAAATTTTTTTCTTCATATTCATTCTGACTAGCAAAAGATCAGCCCTGCCTCCTTTTGGATCACTTTCAGGTTGGTGTACCTTAGCTGCCCAGACACTCCTGTTATCAGATCCTATGTAGGTTGGAAGGCATATCTGATGGTTTTCTGGTCTGACTTCACTCCTGTGCACAGCACTGCAGGTGTGCCTACATTCCTGGTCCTTGGCACTGAGCTGCTGCTCTGCAGTGCAGCATAGGCGAGCCAGAGTGCACTTCCAGCATTAAGAACTGTCAGTGGCAACATGATTTGTTCTCACTCTTTTGATGGATCACCTCCTACTTCTTTGCAGGTTGTGGTATAGTTCTGTGAGGTGTCAAGCAGCACATAGCACTGCAGAGCTCAGCTGCTTTGCACTGACTGTTGTTGGTCACTGTGAGACAGCTCTCCAGGCTGCTCAAGCTGTTCTACAGCTTTTTCTCTGGCACTCCTCAAGTGCTACTTTTCCAGATGGGCTGTCCCTCCTCTCAGCTCCACATCAATCAGGACCCAGGAATCTGAACTCCACTGCTTGGATGACAAGTGTAAAAGAGCAAATAGGGAGCCATGAGGCAAATAATTGATTCTGGATATCTCAACAGGCCTCCAGTTAGTCCTGCCTTACTTCCCCTTTTCCCTGTTCAGTGAATTTTCCCTTTCATTTTTCATCATTGTCCAAATTCAGCATGATCTTTTCTCTCAAATCATAATTCTTAAGAAAGAATAGTTCCATGCCAGATCTTTCTGTACTTACATGCAGAAGTCTTCATTCATCTGGGTCACCAGTCTGCAATGCAGTTCCAGCAGCTAACTTTAACAATGCTTGTTTCAAAATGTGTTTCTTGGCCCGCTGCAGGTGGCAGGTGCAGTCCCAGACCACCTCACATATTACTGCTCTACACTGCATTAATACTGCAAACCGAGCATGCAAAGCATCCTATTAGCTCTAGTCCTGTAACAGACAATTGCAGAATGATGAAACATTTTATTTTTACTAAAATCATAGAATCATTTAGGTTGGAAAAGACCTTTGAGATCATTGTGTCCAGCTGCTAAACTATAATGCCAAGTCAACCACTAAACCATGTCCCTCAGTGCCACATCTATCTGATCTGATGTTGGAATAAGATTTCTCATTTTGACTATACTTGTTACATGCTACTTCTTTCTCCTCTAGGAGTTCTTGTTCTAAATTTAAAACAATGAGCAAAAACCTTTCCATTTGGGTAGTACATCTGCTTGTTAATATATATTTTGACCCAGTTTTGGAGGGTTTTGTGCAGTCCAATAATATTAATTTTTAAGTGTGTTTAGCAATGAGAAAATTTTTACATGAATATATCAATCTTTGAAAAATGGAAAATGTCTTTCAATTTTGTTCTTATCTGAAATACTCATATTATTGTCTTATGAACAAAACAGTAATACGCACTCTTATTTCAGATGTCTATTCCTATGTGTATACATCAACTCTGTCTCTCTTAAGCTGTCTCCAAGAGTCCTCTTAAAGTGTCAGCTGACCCTTGTGCAATTTCTTCAGGTATAACAGACTTTCAAGAAAAGGGAAAAAGGACCAGTTTTACTTGATAGCTACTACATTGTTGAATTGCCTAGAGTGTTGCAAAGTCATTGAAAATTATGCTACAGCCTCAGAGCAGGCACCATTTTCCATCCATGAAACACATGCGTGCATGACTATGCAAAGTCATATATAAGGCAACTATTTTGACAGCAAGATACTGACTGCATCAAGGCAAATAAACTGTGACATTAACACAAGTACCTGGAAGTAGAACCAGTTCTAGTACATACATTTTTTCTTTGTTCTCCTGTTTTCCTTTTTTCCTTTGCACCATTGTCACCCACTGAACAGCAGTAGTGAATTATTAGCTTCTACTGTTTCATAAGAACACATCTCATTTTTTGTGGGGTGCCTGTGCTGCAGCAGTTACTGGCAGTCACTGATGTATATTGTTTGAGTGATCTGATGTTACAGCAATTTAATGAGAGATACATCAGACCAACTTAATGTAATGGGCAAAGGAAGATGTTGCCATATATTTTCCATTTATTTTGAAGAAGATTAATAAAACAAAATATTCTTAAATCTGAGAGAACTCCAAGGGCTGTTTTAGTGGGAGAGTTTTGTTACCATGAGGTGATTTAGCTGAGATTGCCTCCCACTATCAGCATTGTCTCTAGACATCTCAAAATGAACAGGCTGTGCTGAGAAAGGGGAAGGTCAGCTGTCTGTGCTGGATAAAAGCAGAACTTGCAGGCTGATGCTGAGTTAGAGACACATCAGCAATGTGTCAGCCAATGATGACACCTATGCTAGAAGAAACAAAGTCAAGACCACTGTTAAAATTGAAGCAATTATTTTCAAGTTTGCAAAAATAATTCAAGTACATGTAACTATATTGTTTTTTCTTTGACCTTGCACTCACCCAGCAGCACTTAATACGAAATCCTCCTAGTCATGGATGTGTGATAGCTTAGCAGTACCTACCTAACCCTCAAATAATTATAATTTTCAAATACAAAGTGGTTCTTAAAAATGTTTTAATTATCTGTGATAACCTTTGTGCACGGTGGCATGTTCTTGTGAGACAAACCCTTTATCCTATTTTAGAATTACCAGACAGGGATCAGATTATCAACATTGTGTACCAGGGTCTAGCAACAAAACTGGATGGATTAGCATTTTATCCTGAAGATTTGCAGGTTGATACCATCTCTAATGCAGTATTTAGTGTGTAGTGACTCCTAGGGGCTGCCCAGAAGAATGAATATTTTGAGGTCTTAATTCAAAATTTCTTTCCCCAAAAGGAAATAAATTTCTAATTTTGGAAAGGATGAATAAAACTTATGTGAAAGCACTGAATCCCACCACCTGGGAGATTTCAAGTAGTAAGATGCAAGACACCATTCAGTAATTTCACATTCTTTAGGATGGTGAGCACTATTTAATTCCCTTTTTCTCTGGTCAATCAATATAACACTTTCAGCCATGGTCTCACCACGAAGAAAATATAATCTAGATTCATCAAATAGAAATATGGGATATGGCTCTAGCCAAATACCAAATACATTATTTAAAACTCTAGTGAACTGCTTGCAGACATTATAAGGGCCATTTTAAACATTAATAAGTCAGTTTCAGTAAACAAGGAGATAAACCAAAATCAGAGAGGTTGTCTTGGGTATTTGGAAGGTTTGCCTTTTTCTCTTCAATTCCTTCTACTTGCCTCTTTCTTTTCTCTCTAACAAAGAAAAATGGTTTACACTTAAATACAGATATAGTTTCAGATTTTGTTCCCTACTATAACACTATCTACCCAGGATAACCTCCAGAACATGACATTCCTCTCACATCCTTCTCACAATGGGTTTGGAGAAACTCCAGATTAGCACCCACCAGAAAATACGCTTATTTATTATTTTATTTGGTACCAGGATAAGGTAACTGCAATCTGCCTCATTTTTTTTTTTTTTAAATTAACTTTATTTTAAGACAAACTTGATAAGACTAGGTAAATATTCTCTTGAGAATAGGACAGGATAAAGACATACCCTTGAGCATGTTTTCAGAAAGGAAGAAGGAAATCCAGTTCAGCTATAACATGTGTGACTGCAGCAAGTCATGGGAAACTCTCTGGCCTGTAGGATGCAGGAAATTAAACTCAGGGGTGTTGGATTTTATTCTAAGATACCCCAAATGTCAGTGACCGCTCTGTTGGTGAATAAGTAGAGGTAGGGATCAAAACTCACAGAAGCATGACAAATGAAAGAATAGAGAGTACAAGATTAGTGAAAGAAATTGCTGAAATGACATGTGAAGGCAAAGTCAAAAAGTTGCATATTGTTGTTGTCATGTCGCATAATAGGGAAATGTAGATGTTGACCCTGGTTGGACTGCAGCCCAGCAAAGCTCCTCCATTGCTCCCCTGGTTGGTAGGGCAGGGAAGAGAAAATATAATGAAAGGCTTGTGGGTTGAGATAAGGGCAGAGGGGATCGCTCACCAGTGACTCTCAGGAGCAAAGCAGACTCCACGTGGGGAAAAAATTATTTAACTTATAACCAATCAAATAAGATTAGGATAATGAGAAATAAACTTAATCCTAGAACATCTCATCTCCACTTCTCCATTCTTCCCATATTCAACCTCACTCCCAAATTCTCTCCCTCCTCCCCTTCAGTGACACAAGGGGATGCGCAATTAGGTCTCTGATCAGCTCATTACATTTTGTCTCTGCCACTCCTTCTTCCTCAGGGGAAGGACTCCTCACACTCTTCCCCTGCTCCAGCATGGGGTTGCTCTTGTGGGAGGACAGTCCTCCATAAACTTTTCCAACGTGACATAGGATGCAGGTTATGAACTACTCCAGTGTGGATGTCTTTTCATGGGGTGCAGCCCTTAGGAACAGGCTGCTCCAGCGTTGGTGCCCCAGGGGGTCACAAGTCCTACCAGCAAACCCGCTCCAGCGTGGGCTCCTCTCTTCATGGAGCCACAGATCCTTCCAGGAGCCTGCTCAAGTGGGGCCTTCCCAGAGTCACAGCCTCCTCCAGGCATCCACCAGCTCAGGTGTGGGGTCCCCCTGGGCTGTGGGTGTATCTCTGCTCCCCCGTGAGCCTCCATGGGCTCAGGGGCACAGCTGCCTCACCAGGGGCTGCAGGGGAATCTCTGCTCCAGCGCCTGGAGCACCTCCTGCCCCTCCTTCTGCACTGCCCTTGGGTCTGCAGGATTGTTGCTCTCACATATTCTCACTCTTCTCTCCAGCTGCAGCTGCTATTGTTCAGGGTTTTCCCCTTCCTTCCTAACTGTTATCCCTGAGGCATTACCACCCTCCCTGATGGGTTCAACCATAGCCAGTGGCTTGTCCATGCCAGAGCTGGATGGAATTGGCTCCGTCAGATATGGGGGAAGCTTCTGGCAGCTTCTCAGAGCAGCCACCCTTCCCTGCTCTACCAAACCTTGACCATGCCAACCCCATACAGCAGCTGTCCCACTTGTAGATGCTAAAGGCAATGCTATACACACGGTGTCCTTAACACTGTCCCTCATATTTCCTCTGCCATCCTTAAGTCTACTCCTAACAGCAGGAATTGCTTCTTATCCTCACAATAAATGAAATCCAACTGTGATTTTGTAAATCCATCTACTTAGTCGGATTATTTTCCTTTTAATCCATCCCAGCTAATTCTCTCAACTAAAGTCTTCAAATGGGTGACTAATTGTTCTTAGTGCTTTCATGGTGTTTTTCATGTTCAAAACATTAAACAAATGTTAATGAATTAACAAATATACTGAGATACAAATCTGCAAATCAGTCATCAACACTGTATTTAATAGTTTGTTAATTAAGATTTCATAATTTTTATTTTATCACAAGTCTGTCTAAATGAATTCTTCATTATTTTTTTGAAGGAAAATTGCATATGTATTCATAAAGTAATAGAAAATTGTATCAGAGTATTATAAAGTCAAGTGAAATGATAACATCTAAAAATAGTGAAAAGTTCCTACTGTATCTTTTTTTTCTGTTCTGTTTTTTCCAGCTGATGGATCCTTCCATGGTCCTTCCTGATATGTTTATGCAAACAATAAATATTATTGCATGTACAACTCACAGCTGTTGTATTTATCCCCATCTTTTTGAACTGAATAAATATCAGTTCTTCGTCTGCAAAATGGCACACTGAGGCATACTGATACTAAAAATGCGAAGCATTTCATGCAATTATTAGGGTTTTCTCTTCTATCTGAGAAAAATTACTGTGTCATTAAAAAAATGCATCAATATCTGCTCCAATGGGGTTTCTTCGCATATCTCAAGCACAGTTTGTACTTCATGGCAATTATGTTGATGAGCATTTTGGTCCTATAGATACAGGATGCTTCTTCTTCCATGGGTATAGACTGCCTGGATCTTTGAGGTGAAGCAAAGAGTGCTCACTGAGAGCACCTACCCTAGGAAGTACAAATCATTCTCAAAATATATAAGGGTGTTTTTGATGCAGGTTTCTGGTAACTGATACACATTTCTTGCAACAGACTCTGATGACATACTCTCTAAGAGTGAATGTTAGGAGTCTTTCCAGGTTCAATTGTCATTTCCCACCTCTCTCTTACTTCAGTCAATCAGATGCAGGAGAACAATATGCTGATTCATGCATGCTTTCCTGTTTATTTTTTACAACAGGATAAGAATTTAGGACTTCACCTGTGGCCTTGAAAATCACAATTGTGATGTTTTCTAGTGCATGTCGCAGCATAAAATAAACAAATAACAACTGTGTGTTTATTGGCTAGTTTAGGTGTTATCTTGGGAGAAGTGGTTTGCCAGGAAACATGTCCGTGCTCAGCATGACTCTATATTAGATGTCCGATTTAGATGATTCCATCTAATCTGAATCTTGTCCAAATAGACTTCCCACCCTAACCTCACTTGTTCAGAGAAATCACATTTTGATATGAGCACAACCTGCTTGCAAAAACTTCAATTTTTTAACTTTACACATAAAAGTCCTTTGTTAAAGAGACTTCTGCAGCTTGTTAGGTTAAATAATCTATAATACATGTATCAATACTGTACTAGCTAACAAGCCCTCTGTAGTGGGCTCCTTGGGGTAAACACTCTACTGGAGGAGCTGGTGGTCTCAGGCAAGTCACCCCTGCTCAAGTAGCTGGTGTATCCCCAACCCCTGCATGCAACACCATGGGGCAGGTGCTGGTGTGCCCCAGGCTGATCAACGGCACTCTGGTGGACATCATCCCATCCTGCCAGAGGATAAATGCTTTTTTTAGTACACAAAAATGTGTGGGAGGAAGACTAAACCTCTCCACAAGTGGGATCTCTGCAGCAAGCTGTGGGAGCTCCCCAATGCTTCATGAGAGGGGTTCCCAGCATCTGAAGGGACATAAGATTTATTTGCTAATTATATTTCTCTTCCTCTTTCTATCTTTCGCTAAATCAATTTTGTTAGAGTATTTGCTGTTGCACCTGATTAAGATTCAGACAGAATTTTGCACCCTCCGTTCCCTTGCTGCAGAGCATCCTCTGAGCCTTCCCTTTGCTTTCCATGATATAGATAACTACATATAGACGGCAGAGTGGCAAGTGTGGGTCACTGCAACTTGCAAAATAGTTAGTAATTTTCATGAGGCAAGGCAAGCCAAAGACAGACAAGTATAACTGCATCCCATATTGGTACAAACTGGCAGAGTTTCAATCAGTTTATCCTGTCTAGGGATTCTGATTATGAATGTTTAAATCTGTTTAAATAAACAAGCAAACTGCAAAATGCCCCAAGGCTCTTATTTTGATATTTTGGAATAGAAAGAAATGTTCCACCCAAGAAGTGTTCCCTTATAAAATAGGATTAAAGTAACCTTGCCATTCATAGAATCATAGAAGCACAAAATATCCTGGCCTGGAAGGATCTTCAAGCCAAACTCCTGGTCCTCTACAGGACCACCCCAGAAATCACACCACATTCCCGACAGCTTTGTCCAAATGCTCCTTTGAACTTGGCAGGCTTGGTGCTGTGGCACTTCCCTGGGGACCCTGTTTCAGTGCCCAACCACCCTCTGCTCAGTGACTCTTTTCCTCCATAGAGAATCTCTAGTCTCCAGACCAACAACCCCAAACTTCATTAAAGTTTTTGAAAGCCAGGAGTGGGGAGATGCGGAGGATTCCTATATATTTTCAAGCCTCAGAAATTCCATAGCTAATTTGGTTGTTCAGTTCTTCCTGCCTAACCTCTAAAATGCACCTTCCACAGAAGATCTAACAGGATCTAAATCTAACAGGAACATTTTACTTTAGACCAATTATTTTCTGCACAAAGAACTGTGATTTCATAATAGCAAGCTAGTGTAGGAGACTATATTGGAAAGCCCTTATTATATACCCTCTATCAAGATTAATTATTGCACTTAGCCTAAAGCACTTCAGGTTAGTCTCTGTTTTCATTTCATTATCTTCCTAGTTATCTTTTAATTATCTTGTTTCCCTACTAGTGCTAATATCTGTTGCTCCTATCCTGCATGTTTTTCCTTTACACTGGAGAACACGCATTGTTTTTGAACTGCAGCACAGCTTGTGCCAATGTTTTGTAAATATTACCTACATTAGAAAATCTTTTCTTTGAAACCACAGATTTCATCATGGTAGAATACCACAAACACAGACCCTGATTAGAGTAAACAGGGTGTTAAATTATTTTATGAGAATTGTTATAATCTGAAATATTACCCTGATAATTGTTTTCCCTTTCATTAAGTACCTTTGCATGCATTAAGCAGAATATTGGTATATGAAGCAGTTGGGATTGATCTTTAACCACTCATTTCCTTTCCAGTGAATAAAAGATCATAGAATCATAGAATAGCTTGGGTTGGAAGGGACCTTCAAGATCACCTAGTTCAAAATCCCTGCCATGGGCAGGGGCACCTTTCACTTGCTCAGAGCCCTATCCAACCTGACCTTGTACATTTTCAGGGAGGGGCACCCACAACTTCTCTGGACAACCTGTTCTAGTGTTTCACAGTAAAGAATTTCTTCCTAATATTTAATCCAAACTTACTCTCTTTTGGTTTGAAGCCATTCCACCTTGTCCTGTCATTACATGCTCTTATAAAAAGTTCTCCTTCAGCTTTCTTGTAGGCTTCTTTCAGGTACTGGAAGGCCACAATTAGGTCTCCCTGAAGTCTTCTCTTCTCCAGGCTGGAAAACCTCAATTCTCTTAGTCTTTCCTCATAGAAGAGGTACTCCAACCCTCAAATCATCTTGGTGGCCTCCTCTGGACTCACTCCAATGGGTCCACATCCATCCTGTGCTGGGACCGCAGAGCTGGTGCAGCATTGTTTGTAGTGTCTCACCAGAGCAGAGCAGAGCACAGCAGAGCAGAGGGGCAGAATCCCCTCCTTCATCTGCTGCCCACGAGGCCTTGGATGCAGCCCAGGACATGTTTGGCTTTCTGGGCTGCAAGAGCACATGACCAAGTCATATCCAGCCTCTCATTCTCCAAGTCCTTCTGGGCAGGGCTGCTCTGGATCTTTTCATCCCCCAGCCTGGATTGACACTGAAGGTTGGCCCAACCCAGGTGCAGCACCAGCACTTGGTCTTGTTGAACCTCATGTGTATCGTATCGGCTCATTTCTTGAGCTTGTCCAGGTCCCTCTGGATGACATCCCATCCCTCAGGTGTGTCAGCTTCACCACTCAGCTTGGTGTCATTTGCAAATTTGCTGAGGATGCACTCAATCCCTTCATCTATGCAATTAATGAAGATGTTAAATAACACTGGGTCCAATATGGACCCATAAGGGACAACACTGGTTACTGGTCTTCATTGGGACTCTGAGCTATGGACCACTACCCTCCAGATGCAACTGTTCAATCAATTTCTGTCCCATCTAATAGTCTACTCATTGAATCCTTCTCTCTGATTTAGAGAGAAGAATGCTATGGGAGAACATGTCAAAGGCTTTGCAGAGGTCCAGATAGATGATGTCTGTAGCCCTTCCAGTGCTCATTGATGCAGTCACCTGTATGACAGCTTCTATAAGGGCAACCCACACATCTTTCGGGTTGTGATTGAGGAGGATGTTTTGCCTTAGCACTTTTTCTTTCTTTTTCAACAAGAATATTAACAAGCAACAAAACAAAAACGTCCAGTTTCATAGTGAACTGCAAGAGATGGCTCCTTGGGCAGTACATGTTACATTTTACCATTCTCTGCTACAGATAGTGGATAAACTAGGAGAAATAGGGGAAAGCTGGATAATTTTACAAAGGTTTAAACATTGGTTATTATTCAGTATGAATTATGCTAAAATAGAAATTGCAAGGAAACTGAATGTAATGCTTCATTGGACAGCCTGATAATGGAGAGAGTGTAGTGTATTGTCTGTTTACTGTTAATTTATCAAGAAATGTATGCTTCACATAACAAGGGGAATAAAATATAAATAACCCTCAGCCAGCTCTTTCATAAGGCTCAGCTAGAGCTAGGAGCTTTGCTGAAGGTACACCTGCACAAAATGTGCCAGCCTGATAAACGGCAACTGTCAAAAATCTGTCAAATGTCACCCATCAGCAATAAACTGATTACTAGCCCCAGCTTCAACTGTCAATGTCTTGTACCAAAGCTGGAGACCTTTAAAGAGAGGTGAGGCTAAAGGGACTCAAGAAGATATAGGAGAAGAGCTGCTATATTTATGTTCTCCCAGATATATACTACTTCTATGTTTGGCAAGTACATCAAAAATGGCACATAACAAAGAGATATTTATTCATTTGCTCAGAGTTTCTGAGTGCTCGGTACCCCGCTGAGAACAGAACTATCACCAATGAGGTAGCTGCATTCCCAGATGGCCACACTGATGTTGCCGCACACGCAAACACATAATGCTTTGTTGAGTATTCACACAGTATATAGAAGAGACAAGATTTCCTCATTTTCTTGACTTCAAAAAACGATTTGAACTTAGGTCTTCTTACAAAAATGTGTTGGTAATGCTAATAAAATAATTTATCATGGGGACTCTTCATCTAGCCAGTTAAAACAATGCTGTTCTGCTTGAAAAATCAAATGTTCATTTTGGCTGTGAGCAGCCCCATGCACAACTCTACTTCCTCTCCCTCTGCCTCTCCCTGCCTTTGATTATTTTGTTACTTGTTCAGCACAGAACATCTTCAGAGCAGCCCCTGATCAGAAGCCCTCAGCCACCTCTGGAAGAGGATGTCCTTCCCCACTCCCTGCACAGAGAGTGTGGAACAACCAACTTTGGCTTAAGGCTGCTGTGTCCTCTGTCCCCACCTCACTCTGTGGCACTGAACCCAACGTGCTGGAGTTTCTGCCAGCATGCTGAGCTCATTCCACTCTCCCTCCTGAGAAACATTTACACTCCTTTCTGCACAGCTGCCCAGAGTTGTGAAGGGAAAGGATTTCATTTAACGTTTTGCTCTGGAAAGGGGAAGATACTGCTAAAGGATATATTGCACAGCATTAAAAAAAAGAAATCTCTATTTCCTGCAAATATTGGTTCGGGCAGAACTTGACATCAAAACATGAGGAGAAATTTGTAGTTCAGAATGTTTTCCCTTGTCCCTCTAATAATAATTGCAGATGAAATTGCATGCTGCAGTGGCACTGCTTTTTGTCAATTAGCATGAGATGAAAATGCTTGTTGATTCCAATTCTGCATGTATCTATGCTAATTTCATGGTGTGTTTCCAGATTATATCCTTCACTTTGACAGATATGTGAAGTGTTATATGGCAACATCTGATTTATTTTGTTAGAGATGTTGCCTAATGAGAAAAGTAATCAGTCCCACTAGCCTTTGCTTTCAAATATCAGCTCCCATTAGAGACAATTCTGTAAACCTTTACTGCGGTTCTTCAATCTATTAAGTGGAGATTTTCTAACTGAGAAAATTTCCCAAATCCACACATCATAATTTAACTGAAATATAGTTATTTTCTGCAGTATATGTTTTTCCATTTATATATTTTGCTAATAGCTTCCTTTTGCTGTTAAGATTTAAGTAAAGATTTTCTCTCCCACCAGCCAATTATTCTCATTTGGTTAAAGTGGCAGTGGAAGTTCAGTTAACCCACAATCTGTAATGATGAAGCCATTGCCATGACAATACCTTGTCACACTTTTATGGAATGAGTTGTTGAGGTTTGTCATAACCCAGAAAATTCTTTAAAATTTAACACTTTTAAGTTTAACAGAAATTTACAGATATTAAATAACAAATCATCATAGCAGATTGAAGACTGGTATTATGCTCTTTATCCTATAGATAAGTGCCATAGTACAATTTCCAGTGTCATCCTTCAGTTGGAGAACTATGTAAAAAAGTAAACTCCTACCTCCTAAATTTGTGTTAAAGATATTCTTTTCCTCATTCTTTCAGTACTTGCACCTTATTTATGAATGTAAATCAATTGGTGACTTAATCTAATGTTACAAGAAGAAAATACTGCGTCAATTCTCAAAGGACTAGATTTCCCACTAGTACTACTGCTAGTGATATGACTTAGATTCTTTTCATCGTATTTTACCAAAGATGAGATCTTAGCTATAACGAAAAAAAAAAAACCCAAACCAAAACAAGAACAACAAAAATAAACAAAAAACCCCACAAAACCAAAAAACAAAAAAACCCACCAAAACCCCAAAACTCACAATGTTTAAATCTCAGAGCAGCTATAGATTAAGAAATTTGCTTTCATATGAAGAGAAAATGTAAAAACACTCTAAAGCAAAATACACCAACTTATCTAGGTGGTTCACAAAGTCCAGATTACTAATTATTACATATCTGCTGATAATTGCAATAAATGTCTTTAATATGAATAATTTTCACAAGTCATGTGAAGTGTTACATAGTTTTAAGAAAGTTTATTCTCAGTTCCTCAATGGAATTTGTAACATCTTGCAAAAATAGCTCATTTATTTATCTGACATCATTAATCGACTTTTGCAAATAACCTGCAGTGTTGTTTTCTTTAACAAAAAGCTGTGTAGCAGCTCACAACTTTCATTACCATTGCTTCACAAAATGTCAAAAGGACAAAGTGCAATGAACCTGTTATAATGTACATGACACACCTGGTGTTATTAATGACAAGTTCCCGTAATAAAATGAGACCATTTATCTTTGTTCAAATCAGATCCACATGCCCAGACTCTAGAGATAAACTGGCTTCCTAAATGTACTCTTGTATATTAAATCATTAAAGCTCGTGTTAAAGATGACAGAAAAATTATTGTGTAAAAAGACTATATTAAGAAAACAATAAAAAATGACTCAGAGGGTGTAAAAGAGCTTGGATAATCTTCTATTCCAATATTATGCAGATTAATAAAAGCTATAAATTCTAATCCAGGCAATCCAAACATTTCGAACTCTGAGAATCACAATTCTTCAAATTATTTTTCCCCTCATCCTGTACTCTCTACCCTTTTAAATGAGATTTTTTTTCCTGTGGGGAGACAAACATACCAAACTGTTCTAGAACCCCCCAGCATGTGAACTCAGAGGACAGGTAAACTCAATCTACAGGAGCTTTGCTCTGAGAATATCAGTTGCTTATGCTGCAGGAGATTTTTTTCTCTTTCGCTTTAGAAATAATGCACAGAGGAACTTGATTTTTCAGAGCGTTGGGCCCTTGGACAGCCATGAACACCATGGACCCTCTGGACTCTTACCAGGATGATTATCTAATCATCCAAGGAAAGTGCTATCTATCCTGCTGTGTTTTAAGCAACTTACCTGAGGTACATGATTTAGCCATAATATCATTAGATGGTATCCCATCATCCCTGAAGTGCTCTTCATGACTGGTCTAGAGAAAATTTAAGTCCTCTCTGAAGGGGGTTTGCTTCCTCCATCATTACAGAAAAATTGCAGGCATAGAAGTGCTCAATATGGGCATTACTGCCGACCCAAGGACATGCTTGGGAATGAACTGTTCTATTTTTCACTTCATAGGCTCACTCTCTAGAGTTACTTCTTCCACAGAACTACCATGTGAATACCTAGCAGAAAGTTGTCAGTCTTATTCACGTCCCCTCTTAATTACTTACTAGACCTTCAGTTTAACATACACAATTGTGTGTATGTTCTTACATACCTAGTGGCTAATTTCTCATCATGAAAGTGAAGATTTTAAGTAGGAGAACACTTGACGTAAGACTTACATGAAAATTTCAGCAATCATGAGGAATTTGATGTTTGCTTGCTAATAAACGTGTTCTTAGGAAGTTACAGTGTCACAACATTAAAAATCGACGTGATTTGGAAGTAGAGGAAAATTGTGTTTTAGAAATGAATCCTGTTGTCCAAATGAACTTTTTCTGGGGTGCCATATCACCACAGGACTTGCTTTTCGAGACCCAAGGTGGTATTCCAGGCAGTGTGTGAGGCACAGGTACATCTTCAGCCATCCGATGGCTGTTTCCACCATTGTGAGCACGCAGTGCTTACCTTGGCAAGTTTGCATCAGTGTGATGCAATTGATCTACCAGGCCTCCCCATATTTCTATTTCAACCATTGTCCCCCATGCCACAGGGACTTTAACTGATTTAACTTTTAACTGCCTGCTTGATTGCAGCACATGTTTCACAGTTATGAATAACCTTGGGATATAGTGTCCATGGTTAAATCCCTCCCTGGATCACAAGACTATCTATATGTCACATCTCTTCCCTGAGGACCTGACGTGTCACGAGCCCACTGAGCCAGAAATGATCACCCTGGTGTTGCCAGTCCAGATCTACCCGAGACACTTTAATCTTGGCAGCTTGATCCACTGGTAATTCGAACCTTGGGTATGTGTGCATCTGCACGATGGACTTTTACAGCCAGCTTCTCTACCTGGGCAGTGATGGCTTGCCACTCATTAGCAGCCCAGATGGGTTTTCCTCTGTGCTGTCAATTGGCCTTTTTCCATCTTTTCCAGACACCCCCACAGAGCATTAACTACCATCCAAGTCAGTGTAGAGGTAGAACCTTGGCTATATCTCTCATTAGGTAATATCCAAAGCCATCTGGATAAGCTTTGCAACCTGACTTGATCTACCTTGTTCTTCAATAGCTTCTGTGACTCATCCATAAGATTCCATACAGCAGCTTTCCATTTTCAATTTTTTCCTGTGATATGGCAGGAAAAGTCAGGGAAGAGAACGTATTGCTTTTTTGTTTTCAGGTAGCTGATTTTACGGTATGGCCTCCTCAGCACATTACCTTCTTCTCCTCCTGATAATAATCTGAAATTTTCACCTTCGAGCCAGTTTATGATGATCTTAGAGACTGGGTGACTGGGATTTCTCATCCAAGCTTGCTCTGTATTTAAAGAGACCCTCTTGCTCCATGTGGCATCTGTGGCATGATGTGTGGAAGCGACTTTCTCTTTGAACCTCCAGCCAAACACTGGCAGCCAGGGTTCCAGGAGGTGCTCTGGTGCCAGTCACTTCTGAAGTAGGTCAAAGCCTTTATAAGCTGCCAAGATCTCTTTTTCACTTGGGTGTAACAGGCCACATATCCTTTGCATACCCAGCTTCAGAACCCCATATGTTGCCCTCAGGTCTCCCTGGGTGCTTTTTGCCAGACTGCAAAAGGGACCATTCTCCTTGGCTGCAGTGTAGAGCACATTTCCACAAAGACAAGACTGACGCCATTCCTGCACTGCTGTGTCCCCTTCCCATCCCTGAGCCTGAGACAATGGGAAAAAAAAAATGAAAAAACCCCCAAAAGCAAGATCATCCACATCACACCACACCCCACTGCGATGCCTCTCCACTGTGCTGGGGTCAGACTCTGCTGGGGTTTTTACTCTGCACCAAGCCCTCTCTGCTGAGGTCAGCAGCATTTGACCACTTTCCCTCAGCACCACATCCTGGAGCTGCGTTGTTGCTTTTCTATTCTCGGAGTGGGGTGCATGCTCTGATGGACTCCAGCTCGCTGCCCCTTTTCTTGGGGCCATGTTTGCAACCCAACTGTGTTTGCTGCTTTCAGAGCTGCATTCTCAGAGGACCAGGAAGGCACAAGCAAAGATGAGAAAGGGCAGGCTGTGCAAGGGCTGGTCCTGGCAACCTCTCCGAGGAACAGATGGAAACAAAATGGTGCAATTCTGGGAGCGTACTCACCTTTTCTTCCTCCTGAAACCATGTTCCTGAGCAATGAGGTGTGGAGTATGGAACAACCTGGCCACACCCAGCTTGCTCTGCCCCCTCTCTTCAACCAGAACATTACCAGTGTAATTTGCATTTAACTAAAGAATGCTAAGAAGCTGAGGAACATGCAGGAAATCTACCTAATATTGGTGAGGTGCCCATGTTACCAGTAAACAAAGATAATGATGAAGAGTTGAGTATTAATATTTTGCAACAAACGAAGCCCCCCCCCAAAAATAAAAGAACATAATAAAAAGTGGCTTCATAGTCATCATTCCTGAGAATGATTCCTGAGAAAAATTAAAGCAGCTGTAGTAAGACTTGGCACTGTGGATAAATGAGAGACAAGCACAAAAATCACAGAAACATCAGAGATTAAGACGGTGTTGCAAAGATGAGACAAGAAGGAGTCATGGCAAATTCTGAGAGCATTAGAAAAATGAAAGAGATTAAATATACAAACATATTTCACTTCTGTTAGTGGAGACTTCTTATAAGAAAATTTTGTACAATACTTACACTGGAAAAGCAGATGACAGTAAAATCTGTGTAGAAAAATATAGAGAAGAAAGAATTACCAGGAAGATTTTTGCATCTATTTTCATTTTCATGACTTGGTTAATGAACAGTCAGACAATTCAACTTTTGACAAGTTTTTTTGCTTGCATTCAGTATTTACATAAGCTATAAGTGTAATTTCTGATCCATTTCTGGTTAACCAAATACATTAGCAGTTTGGTACTTGAAAGTGCCCTGTAACAAATTCTTTAGTTAGGTTTCATGTAGCGACATTTTTCTTATGAATTACTTTGCTCAGCTGCAGCTATTCAGTCCCAAGATGCAAGGCAGTACTCACTTATAAAGAGCACCATGGGGATGCTAACAGATAACTACACTGCCATTATTCTGAATATATCCTTAGGATGCAAGGAAAAAAAAGACATTTCAATCACAGGGGCTGATTTAGAAACCAAGGTTTGACAGGACTAATGCAATGGCAGATTACACTGTTGCAACAGGCACCTTTATAGCTGAGTTTAAAAATAATCCCAAAGCTAAAATTTTTGTTTACTTCTTAAAGCATTGAAAAGAGCAATTTGTGATTTATCAGGTGTAAAACTCCAACTCACAATTCCACTAACTATACTTGAATTAAGTTACTTATAAAAACTATGCAGACTCCTGTGGTAGATTGGTGAACTTGTTCTCAGAGAAGATTCCCTTCTGCCTTGGCTCCAGCTCCTTGTCCAAGAGCAGGAGGAAGCCCCTTGCTGAGCCTCACATCTGTCTTTGAGTATATAATGGGCAGGAGCAGTATAGGCAGCCAGCACATGTAGGGTACCAAATTAACTGGACAGAGTCAAGAGATGCCTCTTCGTGTCAAATAATTAAAAAGTGTCATCCAGGGTCTATTCAGTGTTGTGGTCTCAGAAGCTTGGAATAGAGCTGAAATAGACTCATATAAAGCTCATACCAGAAATTTTCAATTAGCATTGAAATAATTTTTCTGAATATGCTGACAACAGGACTTTTATTTTACCTGGTGGTCTACTGAAAGGAAAGGAAGCTGCCAACCCAGTCCAGGGAGACAGGACAGATCTAATGTAAATCACTTAACAGCCTTTCTTTTGCTCAAAGACACTTAAAAAATGCAGAGTTGTTACAAAAACTTTTTGATGCAGGCATCCTTAAATATAAAATCTACTTTGGCTTTATCTCAATAAGTCCTGCTGCTTAAGCTCAGTTTTACAGATGCTTGACTGTATTTTAAAGGAAGTGCTATGGTTGGGTCCAACTGATAACTGAACATCATAATCTAGGTCATATTAAGTGTGGATTTCCAAAAAAATAAAATTCTCCCCTATCAACTGATCAAAATTGTTTTTTTGATAGAAGTCATAGTGCAAGCTGCTTACATATCTGCAGCAATGAAGTCCACTGGGTTAAATTCCAGATATGACCTGGCTTACCTTCCTACTTCAAATACAAATTAAACTTTATCAGTTAAAGGAGAGTCATTAACGAGGCAGCATAATGGGTATTTTTAAGAGATACCGGGTTACATACAAGCACTAGAGGTTTGACAAGGATGTAACACTAAAATATGTCCTGAGCTGTGAAAGCCCTTCTACAAGGTTTCTGTGTTACCACAGGCAGTATTGATACTGCTACTGGGTGTAATTTGTTCATGACTTTATCTCCTTTATTTATCTGATAGAAGAAAACAATTTCATTCACTTGCATAAACATTAAGATGTTATCAAGACCTCACAAACTTGTCAATAAAAAAAAAAAAAAAGAGAAGGTGTATTTTTATGTAAATTGAATTAAGCCACATGACCCTCAGATGATCTGCAGGATAAGCTTTTAATTTCTTCCACCTTTATTTCTTCAGTTTTGTTTGGGTGCTTTTGTTTAATTTAACACTCCAGTGAACTATCCAATGGAAAAAAAATTGTGTCAAATATGAACTTCCACATTTTAGCTTAAAGCAACAATGTAAGACAGTCAATATAAATCAATTTATTCTTTTTGTGATGATTCCCAGATGGAGGCTTTGATATTTCATACATCACTAAATCTATCAAGCAATGATTGTTTTCTTGGAGCTAATAGAGATGGAACCATTCATTTTTCTAGTGTCTTTTTCCTATTGTTGATGTTAAGTTTCACCTTAGCTCTTTCAGACAGAAATGAATGGCTCCCCCAAGGCAGAAAGAATCTGTAAATTTAGCTTTGCATTCCACCCCAAATCCAATTATTATAACAACCCTGGTACTACTGTTGTAGTTGAATGCCTGTCAGTGTTCCTATTATAACACTTCCCACGGAAGTTTATAGCTCAACTGTTTACAAAAAAGTGCTCCAAGCTAAACCTTGGCATACAGGAGTCCATCCCAGAATACACTAAAGAGCAAATCAAAACAAAAAACCTGCAAAGCCTATGGTGCCTTAACTTTTTAAAACATCTCTTTGTTTTACATTTTTTTTAGAACAAGAAAAGAAAAAAAAATTAAAAAATCATAAACTGAAAAAGACCATTGAAGACATTATTCATCTTGTTTGCAAGTCAACAGCAAAAGTCAGACATCATCTGGGTCATCCACGAAAATGTGGGAACAATTTATATCTGTGTAAAACTGTTGATTTCAGAATCTGCCTGAATGCTACTATGCCTGCAGACTGCCACACGCTTCAGTGTCTCCCAGAGTAGGCTGCTGTATGGGACAGCTGACACCTGCCTGTTAGAGTTACCAGATTCAAATATTGATAAAGGTAAAAGACGGAAGGGGCAATAAAAATATAATCAAAAGACTTTTTCCCACATTTTAAAAAGTCCTAATATGAAGCTGTAGAGGATAGATCTGTAGGGAGAACTACAGCAGTAACACTGTCAGTGACACATCCAGTTAGCATCCTCACTCATTGATACATGATGTTTTTTATAAATCAATAGCACCATAACATATAGAATTCTGCCTTTGCTTATTAACTATAAATTAAAGTCCCTTCATCTCCCTCTTGTATAGTACTATAACCTGTGAAAAACAACACTCATTGAGCGATTCAGAAGATCAATTTTGGACGTGGAGAAGTCAATACTTGGGATGGGGATAGGAATGGCCACAGATGTGGTCTTAAAACATAGCCAGGAGCAACCTTTTCTAATATATATCACTTGCTGAAACAGTGCACTGGGGCACATTGGAATGAACTATGGTACCTTAGGATGCTGGAGAAAACAATTTCAGAGAGCTTTGATTATCAGCTTTTTTTTTGTATGTGTTTGTGGTTAGCTGATAGTACTTTTTGTTTTGCTGCAAAGCATTAGTCATCCTTTATTTTGTTGACTTTTTCTAAATTACTTCAGGAAATTAAAGAGGGTTTACAATTACAGAGGGTCCCCTAGGTTTGCCTGAGTAGCTCAATAGCTTCTGTCCAATTTGCCTTACTTTGAAGTTGTAAGACTTCCTATGCCATTGTTTTGTGGCTTTAGAACTCCCCATAATCTCAGTACATGCTAGACTCGACTAATTAAATGTGCCATCAGCAGGCTGTCACCCCAACATGACCTTTTACAGATCCTTGATTAATACATTAAAATCTACTAGCTCCAGTACAATATTTGCCTTCCCCTACTTAGCCTTTTGGAATTTTGAAACAGATAAGTGAAAATGCTCTCTGTTTGTTTTTTTGTTTGCTTGTTTTCTTTGTTTGATTTTTTCTTTTGTGTTAAACTTCTGTTTCCACTTCTCTTGCCAGGGCTTGCTAATTTCCTTGAGAGTATTTTTTTTCCTCTTATCTTATATGAGGTCCCAATACTTCAGTGCTCTTTTTATAGGAATGAAAATTATTTTATACATGTAGATGGAGTTGTTTGGATGGGGGTAGATGCATTCAATTTTAGGAATTGCACCAATTAACATCAAGTGAGGATTTGATTCCATATGTTTTACATAATGTGTTTGGCATTCTGAGATGGAGGTAGATCTGTGTCTATACTTCAGAGTTTTTACCTTCTATTGGACTTTAGTATTCTGCTTAATTATTATAGCCTGTACTTTATAATTTAATTTAAGCGCAGTTCAGTGCTATAATGCAAACCATTCATCTTACACATTATTTCCTGAGGCTGCTACAGGGTATACAGAATGACCTTGCTGAGACATGTAAGTATATTAACATACAATATTTCAGTAAATTCATTTACAATGCTAAATACTTGCTCTGTGTAATTACAGTCTAAATGGCATGAGCAGCTCTTAAAAATGTATGGAAACAGAGCCTTTTATTTATATTGCTTTGATACGCTGTTGCACTACAGAGGTTAAGCATACTTGTACCAACCCATGTGGGTATTTGCGCTTCATTTTACAAGGGACTCATGCCAACAATGGGATCCCCAACACCAAGCTGTCGTTGTTCAACGCAAGCCAACAACAAAGCTCTGCACGAGCACTCGCTTACTCCCCTCACAGTGGGATGGGCAAGAGAATCGAAGAGTAAAAGTGAAAAAAACTCCAAAGTACAGAACACTAAAGAAGAATTTCTGCATTATTGTATTGCAATTGACAGTTTGTGGACAAAAGTCTGAAATTTTTTGCACTGCCAAGTTTAACTTCTTGAGACTCCTCTTGAAAAGCAAGGTCAAATTGCAACTCTAGGAGGAAAATAGGTTTTGTGAACTCTGTCATCACTTCATTTTGCCTCTATGCAAAGAAAATTGTATCTTGTGTTCCCAGTCACAGTACATTTATTCTCAGATAGTTTTACACTACATTCACCACCAAATATTTTCTGTCAAAATCTTCATACCAACCATGGCACTGTTACAGAAAGTAACTACACTTCTATGACTTGGAAGGAACAGATTTTTTATTTGGGGTTGGCACATCTTTTGTCTCACAGCGTTGCTGAAGTATTTCCAAACATTTAAGTACAGTGTGGTAATCAACAAAACAGGAGTACAGCTATTTCTGTACTGTTTAAATAAACATTATAACTCCTCCTACCATACACGATATTAATTGGTTCATGATAAAACTGAAACCTAACTAGGTTCTTCTAAGAATTTGAGCATCATGAAACTGAAACTCTTCAGACATACTGAAGAAAATATTTTCAAAACATAATAGTAAATTGGATAAAAAAATTACTTTCAAATGATAAACTAGGAGTTAATCAAAATTGAGATTATGATCAAAATATAATATTCGTTGCAAAGGCTCAGATTTATTTTTGTATTATACATTCAAAGAATCAGGATTTGATTAAAAGATATTTACAAGAAAAAACCTATGCTTGAATTCTAAACCTTGGTAAAGGGAAAAGCCCAAATGTGCACTCACTGGCACTGTGGGCTGGCTGGGTATATCCCACAGTATGGAATCGGGCCAGAGAAGGTAGGAAAACTTGTTTATGGAATGGCTCTAAACAATAAACCATAACCTGAGTGGTCACCTGTCTGTGACTTATGATTTGATTTCATTAATCCCTGCTGTGTTACCTTCCCTCATTCTTACAGGAAAAAGTGCTCTTGATCAGTGTAAGAGTATTTAATCTGCAGCCATACAAGATGAGAAAACTTTCAATATAGAGAGAAGTTGAGATGGTAATAATGACTCAAGGATTCATGAAGAAATACTGAACTTCATAAAAAGCTATATACCTTGAAAAAACTCTCAAAAAAAGATGACAACTCAACTGTTTAAAGAGAGTTTAAGGCAAGGGAGAATGATAGCGAGCCTGTGAACAGGTAAGCTGGTGACATGCCAGTTCTACCTCTGTGTGCTGTTCACTGTGCGTCTCCTGCTTACAGAGTCTCTTCACACAGTTCATAGCACCTGAACAAAGGCATTCATGAGGGAGGTTACATTGCCACCCCATAAGATAAAGCAGTTTAAATTTTATAGATCAGCTGGATATGCCATTTCGTCAGTAGCACGAAAGACAAATCAGGGTCAGGAATCACAGCTTCTATCCCATCTCCTACTCCAGACCACACACATCCAGCCTCGGTCACAGTCCAGAGTAAGAAAGCTTGCAACAGAGCCAGAATTAAGCTGACATCCCTTGATTTTTTGTAGCAGTGTTTATCCAGCTTTCACCTTTGGAAGTCTTTGTGATTTTTGGACTGACCGTGAAGCTCTTAAATAAAAATTGAAATCTATGTCTTTCTAGCTCCTCATTTATAGATTCACAGGAGAGAAATATTATCAGTTGATAGTCTCATTCATGTATGATATTCCCCAGGAGACCAATGTAAATCTTCATGAGGCTTGAAGGGTCACTTGTATGTTTTTTTGCTTCTCACCTGCAGAGGATGATTTATAAAGGACAAGTTTAGGATTGAATACATTTTGCTTGTCCTGGTTTAAATAAGTGCAACTTAAAAACTTTGAACTTAAAATATTACAATATGTTTAAATTGTTTGGGAATTTGTTTTTCAAAATACCTTAAGGAGGACTTAATTAAATGTTAACAAGAAAGGCAAATCTAAGTAATGAAAAATGAAACAATGAGATTTTTTGTCCTAAGGATTAATAGTAATATTACGGAAAAATCATCCTGGTTCTCATAAAAGAAAATCTGGACATAAAGAATTTTTAAAGGAGTCAAAAAGCATGTGGACAAGAAAGACAGTGTCAAAAAAAGGCCAATTAGCTTTCTCAAGGGTACTTCACAACATTCTTCAATTAAAGATTTTAGAAAAATGGGGGGAAAAAACATAAAGGGGGAAACCATAAGTCTTTTAAGTTAATTACTGGTTAGAAGATAGAAAATCAAGGATAGGAATAATTGCACTGCTTTCACTGCGTATAGAGGTCACCAGAGGAGATCTACAGGCACCTGTTCTAAGGCTTTTGCTCTTGAAAATACTAATAAAGTCATAGTAAGTGGCAAGTCATGACAATGTTTGCTAAACTAACTATCCAATTCACATTTGTAAAGATAAAATCAAACTAAATTCAGCACCAGTAAATGCCAATAATGTACTTGAATAAACCCCCTATCCCTGATTATGAGGTAAAAGTCCCTGAGTAGTTATAACAAAAAAAAAAGATACTAGACATCAAGCAATTCCATTAAACCAGTGTTGCAGTGCTTGGAAGAGGCCAAAAAACTACAACTGGATATAAGCAATTTCTAGGAGATAGAGCAAGTTCTAGTTTCCAGAGAACAAGCATACGTACAAAGTGTAGCCATTGCAGAAATGCTTCCTTCAACACAAGAGTACTGCACACAAGTCTGGTCCCCTGCTTCTCTCTAAAGCCTTGCATTAGTAAATGAAAAGATGAAGAAGGTCAGCAAGGATAATCAGAAGTAGAAAATGAAGAATGAAGACAAGAGATTAAGACTTTGAAGTGATCAAAGAGGTGGAAACCTGAGGAGAAACCTAGGCTAGCTACTAAAGGACTATCTGAATGCATTGCACAGTTAGAGTTGGAAACTTTAAAATGTGAGATAATCTCCCAGAAGAAGATATTAAGTAATTAAGATGGACATTATATTTAAATACTCTCAATTCAAGAGCTGCCTGTGGGACTCAGCTGCTTGGTTGCATGTCTCAGTGTCTCTCTGTTTTATGTTCAAAACCAAATCTCCATTTTGCATCCATATAAAGATTTCCCACCTATGAAATTATAATGAAATCAGACTGTTAGTTAACGCTTCGTATTCCATTGGTGCTAACTTAAAACAAATGTATCAACCTTTTCAAACGAAAGCTCTGAAAAATGTCTGCCATTCTTATCCTTAAGTGATAAACCATGTTTTTCTATATTGAAATAGTTTCTTTTCTAGAGATGTATGTAATTTATGTAGTACTAATATTTCCTAAAGGTATAATTTTAATTTTTTTTCTAAAACTGGCAACAAAATGGAATCTGATTAAGTCGTCATTGTTTGTTTATAAATGTTTAATGTCTCTTCAGAAGCTTTACTCTGTAATTAAGAACATTAAAAAAGAAAACCAAACAACAATAACAAAAAAAAACCCCTGAATTTATTTTGGGTCAAAAATTTAATGTTATAGTAGAAATATTAACTTGTAAAATAAACAAGACAAAAGTGTTAACTGAGCTATGAACTGACAAAAATATTTATTTTTTGCTGAAGTGCTTGTAGAGGATTTCTAAGCTCCCTTGGAACATTCATAAAAAATTAATAAATAAACACTGGCTTAAGTGGAAGGAGGATGTAAAAGAAATATTTGTAGCAAAAAGATTTGTACAGCCAAGGGGTGAGATGGGTCAAGCCAAAACTATCAACACCACAATGAAAGAATCCTGATATTGTCCCCTAATACAGCACTAACATCTTGCCACAGAGGTGAACTTTGTGACCTTAGCAAGATCTGCTGTAATTTCTCAAGAGAACTCTCTGTTGACTTATAACCTTGCTGATACACACAGGAACATATTAATGGCACAGATGTGCTTCCAGATAGAACCATAAGCTTCTTTTGGAAGTTTTCAAACCCATTATTCATTGCTAAGGAACAGGAATAAATTAAATACGTTTTGTATGACACAGAAGCATCTCAGTTATAGGAAGGAGAACATCAGAAAATGTCATGAGCTGAATGTAAGGGAATATTATTACATAAAACATGGCATGCAGATCATCAGCTGCACTTTTGAACATTACATCTGCAAAATTATGATGACCTTTTTTTAGAATGAAACTGTCATGAGCCATTGCAGAGATTTTTTTCTTTTGATTCTCAGCTGCTTGGGAAAAATGATTTTTCAGTATTTCCTAAATCATTCAGGAACCAGACAGATTAACTTAAAGACCCTTTATCATTTCTGTCAGTAGTTATTTTTTAGGGGTAGACAATGTCATCCCTACTATGAATATAAGAGTATACATGTTCACATGAATTTAATATGAGAAAGTGTGTAGCAAGCTCATATTTGAAGAGTTTAAGATATAATTATTAAAAAAAAAGTACAGTATGTGTTAAAGCACAATGGTCTCCCTGCAAGTAAAATCTTAAAATATTGTAATTGGCTAATTAAGGAATAATTTGTGTTGCACTCCTGTTGGTAAGATATGTATATAATGATTTTCATTAAGCAGAGGCCTGACTATCAAACAAACATAACTTACTAGTAGGAGACAAATATATAGGTAAGTAACAAGAAAGAACATTCAAGGTGATAAAAGAAAGGAAACTTTCTGCTGTTGCTTTACTAGCCAAGCTTATAGTTTTCCTAAAGCACAATCTCAAAAGTAAGGGACTTTTTCTTTTGTTAAATGTATGTAAATTCAGTCTTTATTTCAAAACTGAAATATATATATATATACAAAATTACATTTTCAAAGGCCCTTGAAGATTTTAGCCTCTACCTATTTAAAATGGCTGTGCTCCAAACTATTAACCTGCTTCCAAACTGCTTGTATAAGTCACATTTTAAAACAGAAAAGAAGGTCATAAAACCTTAATGCATATGACAGCAGTAAAATTAAGCGCAAACAGTATATGTTTCTATATGTAAAAACTATTCATTACAGAGTGACAATAAGAAGCTTCAGGATTCTGAACTTCTTGTGATTAATGTATTTCTTGTATGCATCAGCTTCACTTCATGCCTCACTACACACCCAAGGTGTCCATTAATCAGCTCTGCTGCATAGTCTGTCATTTCTTGTTGCTTAAATAACACAATCACTCATGGTAAGAGGTGTGTAGAGCTACACCAATTTTTTCCACTTTGAGCTTTAGAATTTCTTAAGTGGCTTTTTCAAGGTATTTTATCATCATTCTAGCAGGTTCACACACACACAAAAGTCTCATGTATAATTAGAGCAAATGAAATCTTTTTCATGTGCAGATGCCCTTGTTCTCCACTTGAGCACTTTTACTCAGCATACTATGCAGTGAGTTGTGGTAGCTTTATTTGACACTCTCAGATGCTGTGGAACTTGCGGTGGCTGTAACTTAAGAAATGATCTTTTTGCCACAATGAAACCTCCAAGAATGACAATAACATCATCATGAACTTAATCCAAAAATGGAAGAAAGACACTGAAATCTCAAATACATCCTATCAAATATTACAATGGAAAAAAAGGATACAATTTTTAATGATGGTCCCAATTTTGCTCAAGAATACCATAAGAACCCAAAATTTCCTAATCCATTGATTTCTCACTTTTCTAAGGGACTATCTCATATGTTGTAGGGTCAAAAGAATGTTTCTCCCAATAAAGGAATTAAAATGAAAATAATACATAATTTTTGACATGGGAGAGGCAGGGTTTTTATGAAAATACAGAAACATATTGTTAAAAGCAAGAGTTAAAAATAGAAGAGTTCTAGCTGGAATGTAATAGACCATATAATTCTAGAGGAACATACCATGATCATCCAGTTCAACTGCCTGACCCCTTCAGGGCTCATGAAAATTTAAAGCATATTATTAAGGGCATTGTCCAAATGCCTCTTAAACACTGACAGGTTTGAGGCATGGACCTGCTCTCTGTTAAGCCTGTTCCAGTGTTTGACCACCCTCTCAGAAAAGAAGCACTCTCAAATATCCAGTCCAAATCTCCCCTGGTGCAGCTTTGAACTTTACCACGTCCTATTGCTGAATACCAGGGAGAAGTGATTGGTACCACCCTCTCCAATTTTCTCTCCTCAGAAAGTTGTAGAGAGCAATGAAATCACTCGTCAGCCTCCTTGTGTCCAAAGCAGACAAACCCAGAGTACTCAGCCACTCTTCCTAGGACATTCCCTCCAGCTCTTTCACCAATTCTGTTGTCCTTCTCAGGACACATTCAAGGATTTTCACTTCCTTCCTAAATTGCAGGTCCCAGAACTGCACACAGTATTCATTGTGAGGCTGCACCTACACTGAACACAGTGAGATAATGATCTCTTTGTATCAGCTAGTTCTAAAACTTAATCATTATTCTGTCAGAAAACTGGAGAATGTTCTCTTTCTTTGAATGCTAACAGAGAGAAATACAAGCATCTAGATTTATGTTATTGGCTTAGGAAAAGCTCTATTTCTCTTAAGCATATAAAAACTGAAAAAAGATCATGAACAGCTTTTAGGAAAATTAACTTATGTAACTATTTCTGTTTCTAAACTCTTTAGAATTCTGCAACAGTATGTCTTTAGAAATTGCAAACCTCATTGTCAGGGGCAATATATGACAGCAACTGTCATCATGCCCTACCAAAAACCCCACCAAATTGTCCATGAGAACAGCAGAACTCTGTATTTAATGCCAACATTATTCAGAACCACCACTTCAATGAGACTTAGAACAATTAAACAAAAGAGAAAGGAGGATAACTATTTCCCAGCCATAAACAAAAACAGGGAAAAACAAGAGGTTTTTTAAATTGAAGAATAATAAAATGCAATTGTGCTCTACTTGGATTCAGAAGCAGCACTCTACATTCATTATTTATTTCCTATTACAGAGCTGAGATTAATAAACTAGACATATGCTTCACTCAAGGATATGCAATAAATTCCTAGAGCTAGTATATTTTTGTCTCTGGAAAGTGACTTTGAAAAGAAATTTCAGCGTTGAAAGGTGTTCTGCTATGGTTTAAACACAAAACCAATGCTTTTGCTTTTTTGTACAGGAAAACACAAAACTCTGCACTTGCCAACTTCAGACAGTTGAACTCTGGGTGGACCATTACCACTCTATACTAAGAAGCAAGACAGTCTCCTGGTAATATGTTCTGTTGCTTGGCTATGTTTTATAGATAAGGAACTGAAACAGAAAAACATTTGAGCCCAAATACTTCCTGTATTATACTCTGTATCACCAGTTTCTTCTAACCTCATGAAAGCAAGTAAATCAGAGAACAGTTTTAATGCACGTTTTGCTCAAAATTCCTTGAAAATCTGTTGAGATTTGAAACAGACCTTATTACCATCCTTCTAAATGAATTCTAAACCTAGATTGCCAAGTAGGATTTTAGTATTGTGTCTTGTTCTAAGTTGACATAAATTCCATTGTTTAACCATTTTAAAGCAATTAATCCTATAAAAATCTGTTTCTTGATGTTATTAAAATAAATAAACATTATATTAAAAGATGTATTGAGCATGTCCAAAATTTAAATGGATAAGGAACCCTAAAAAATTCTACTGTCAACTAAAATTTATTTGTTTATTACTCAGACTCCAGGAAGAATTTGTATGTCATTATGATAGGATGTGGTTTGTGTGCACAGCATGTTAATAATTTTTCTAACACATGGACCATGACAGATATGTAGCATGCAATTTCTACAAAGACTCTTCATCCAAAAAAGAAAAAGAAAATACATGGGTGTGTTTTACATGGTAAAACACACAAACAGAGTTGACTGCAGTAAGTAAAAGCAACTACATTGAGAAGAGCCAAGTCAGCTGCTTATTCAAAGCAATTTGTTGAATATTTATGATTAAAAATATATTTTCAAGATGAGAAATTTATGCAGACCATTCACAGATTATTCAAGTACTTTGAATAGTAAGTAACCTCTTTATTCTTTAGAACATGTTTCTTTATTAGTGGGAGCTGTGAGTTATGGATTGCTCGTAGCACCTGTACTCCCATCAAATAAGAATTTTTTTTAGTTGGATTGTTATGGCAGAGGAAATAAAAGGTATGACAGCTGAAACTTGTGCCTTTATTGTAGGCAGATAATAAATACAACAAAATTACAACAAAAAAAGTAGGATATAGGGTAAAGAAAAACATAGATTTATGACTAACATAATATATTTTTACAGAATTTTTTAACAAAAGCTTCATTTCTTATACATGACTTGGGATTTTTTTTACAGAATAAAAATAAAAAGAAATTATAAATATATTTGCATAAAAAGATACAAGTTTAACAGTGACCAGAGAGAGAGTATGAGAGAGTTTTTACATAGTCCATAGGTGAGATCATCTACCTGAGACCCAAGATCCCAGTGTTGCAAAAGGGAATTAACATTCATTAGAAAAAAATTTAGAAGCATGCAGGATTACACCAAAGCTGTACAAACTGGCTTGTGTCTACTTCTTTCAGCTCAAGATAATAAGCAAAAATAATGTTTGATATTTTTAATTACAAAAATCTATATAGAATATAATGGCTCATTTTAACCAGCTGTACTGGTTTGAGTTGGAATAGAGTTAATTTTCTTCCTAGTAGCTGGTATAGTGCTAAGTTTTTCTTTTAGGGTGAGAATAACGTTGGCAACTTAATACATTGACGTTTCAGTTGTTGCTGAGCAGTGTTTTACTAAGTCAAGGAATTTTTTGCTCCTCATCCCACCCTGCTAATGAGAAGGCTGGAGATGCACAAGGAGTTGGGCGGGGACACAGATGGGACAGCTGACCCCAACTGACCAAAGAGATATCCTGACCATGTGGCGTCATGCCCAGCATGTAGAGCTGGGGGAAGAAGGAAGGAAATGAAATTCAGAGTGATGGTGCTGTGATGACCTACCCTTAAGGGGAAGGAAGCACCTAAGATTCATGAGTGCTTGTTGGCTGAAAGGATTAACAAAAGTCAGAGGATCTGCAAACAGTCAGAAAGTGCTACTAGTAAATTACACACTTGGTATGGAAATTGGTATATTAGCACCTGATCTACTACATAAGCACACATCAGTGGATTTTGGATGACAGGGAAGAGAGAAATTTGGCAAAAGGGAAGAGAGAAATTAAAGAGGAAGAGAACAATTAAATACAGGGAGAATGAAAAAGGAAAAGAAAGAGGAAAAGAGAGAGAAAAAGGGAGGAATAAAGAAAGAAAGAGAGGAGAAAAGAGAAAACGGATGAAAGAAAAGATCACCAGTCCTGGATCAGCATCAATGCTGCTGGTGGGATGTCAATCCTGGTTTCAGAGACAATCCAACTGATAAGCGGATAGCTGTGTCAGTCTGGTCTATGAGATGTCCAGGATCCTGCTTTTGCTGCCTGAGCTTGGCAGGGTTCCTTTTTATGGAGAGGTTTCTCCACCCCAAAGATAGATTTCATGCTTTCCATGTAAATTGGTTATCATATGCAATCTGCTCTTTCAGGCCTTTCTGGAAATGGATCGGAGGACTCTAATGACCTTAATCCCATCCTATAGTCCATGTCCACTTCCTACCACTCATTCCTGCACTTGCACTGTACAGTGCTGCAGTTCTTTCTCACAGAAAATTGCTGCCCTATCTCCACCTGCTCCAGCCAAATATTTTTCTTTCTCACACCATCTTAATACCAATAGTCCTTGGTTACTACAGGTGATTCTTGTCTATTATGACTAAAAGTCCTTTTTTGGCTCCACAGCCATCCAGTTATTGGTGTTTGTGATATGCACATAAGCCCCTTATCTTCTGGGAACTGAGACCTCAGTTGGGTCTCACTTTGCAACACTGCTTATAGGATCAAAAGAGACTGGCTTTAGTCATAGTAATTTTACATCCTGGCCACAATTTAAGTCAGTAACTTTCTTTGAAGTTTTAACAACAAAAATATTATTCCACTCAGGTTGTTATTCAGGTGAGAAAAATAAATTTCCAAGGCTGTTCATTAAAAAACAGATGCTCATTAGGCAACACAAGTTCCTGGGAGCAGACAGTGTTTATCAAAAGCTCGAGAGGGGCTTAGTCCAGGTGCAGTTTGTCAAGGCCAAGGCCTAACAGGAATTTCTCAGGTCACAGTGCAGCTGGGGAGGAGGGGCATGCGCCACCATGATCCACTCTGTGACTGAAGTCAGCTTCTGTGGGCATTTGTCTTCCCAAGTAATCTTTAAGCATGACAGTGCCCCAGTCTCCTGGGGATGGCTGAACACCTGCTTGCACATGTGAGGTTGTGAATTAATTCCTTGCTTTACCGTGCTGGAGTGTGTGGCTTTTCCTTTCCCTATTAAACTGTCTTTATCTCAACCCATGAGTTTTCTAGTTTTTACCCTTTTAATTCTCTCCAGCATCCCACTGGGGGAGTGAGAGAGAGTCTGTGTAGAGCTAAGCTGCCGACTTGGGTTAAACCACAACAGTAGGAAATGCCAACATTTGATACAGATCCCTTGCACATAAACATTATAATAATATAATACATGATGTTTATGCTGGCTTCAAGCCAAAGCACTCATGATTTTTTCATCATGCTGAAGAATTGGCTTCAGGTAAAGAAGTAAAAAAGCATAATATGTGGTGACAGTAGAAGGAAGAATCCTTCATTTTCTCTCGATATTGAGATTTACATACATAATAAAGCAGAACTGTAGAAACAAATGGTTAAATCTCTTTATTTCAGTGAATGCCACCAAAAAAACAAAACTCCAAAACCCAATCTCAAATAAAACGAAGAAAAAAATCCCCCAGAAAACCATCAACAAAAAACTATTTTAATTCCTGCCTCAGCTACAAGTTTTCTGTGATATTCCTATGAAGTAACATGACAAACATTTTGTCACTGCTTTTTTGACAGTGATTTAACTCTCATTTATGGCATCTTGCACAACACCAAAGCTTAATATGTATAGTGGTAAGCTTTCACACCTATGACTGACATAAATGGGAGAGTGCGTACCTTATAAAAGTAACAACCCACAATATCGTATTGCTGGGTTACAGCAGGTCTAAGATCTGCTGCACAGCTAGGACCACAGATGAAATTATTGATTCAGGCTTGCCTTTATTTCCGAAATATTGTCCTACATCAGAAAAGGCATCCATAACTGACATGTCAGGTCTACTACAGTTTGGAATTCCTGGAAGTAAAATAATTACCTATATATATTGTACAGTATTTCAATGAGCATCAGTAAATACAGTGGGATTGCCTTGAAAAGATGTAGGAAAAGCATGTACCAGTCTGTTCTGGATTGCTACTAAATTATTACACTGAAGTTATCATGGGTCCTATGGGGTTCAGGAAATGACAAGCTCTCATAAAACTCTATCAAAAGTATTGGGTGATGTTGCCTGAGTAACATAAATTCTAGCATCCCTTAATTAGAGTGCTTAACTTACTTTCTTAAGATATATATACTTAGGAATCTAGTTGGCATAATCATCTACCTCATTAAACTGGTTCCATGCCAGTGTGACTGAACTCCTGTCAACGGAGTCAAAGCAAAACAAAACTTGTGCAGTGAGGTGAAGAATCAGGAATAACATGAATAAAGCAGTTAAACTGAACTTTCACCTTGTCAGAGTTTTTCTTGTTAATTTTTATATAATTATGCTTAGCTAGATACATATGTGGGAATTAAGATCTGAAAAGAATGGTATAAAATTACTATGGTTTCCTGGTTTCCATTTGATTTTTTTTTTTAATTATTTTTTTTTTCTTTTTTTTTTTTTGACAGGAGGAGTTAGGTTTTTTCCCCTCTTTAAAATAACCAGCCAAATTCTGGAACTCATTATATTCAAGTAATGAATCTAAGCAGCACAGTGCCCAGTGAGCAAAATGGAATTTACTCCTAACAATATGATAATGAGGAAGTTGCATCAGACATTTCCTTTTCAGTGCCAGAAAAAGGCTACAACTTTGGTCCTCACAAGATCTCATAACTAAATAAAATTAGGAGGACATGTACTACTGTATAATATTTTTCATCTTGAACAAATTAACTTCTGAAGGTAGAAGCATATATTATCCCTTTCTTGAAATACTCAGGAAGTCAGTACTTGAAAATGCAGCTACCACTTTGTTTCTCGAGCAGTTAACTCATTGGAAACTAAAGGACCAAACTCCACGTTTTCACAGCTGTATTAAAATTCACATTTCCAGTTTCCATCTGCCTGGGCATCAGAACTGCAGTACTCTGAAGCAGGCCAAGCAATTACACATGCTGGAGCTCTTCCTTTTTCCCAGAAATATTTCACTATGCTTTGGGTTAGAAAAGGAATGGGTGTAAGTAAATGTGTGAGATGTGCCCAGGCTGTTGCTTGCACTGAGGTCTAATGGCGTAGAAAGGTCTGCATGTATAACCTACAGCTCTCATCCTCCAAAGAGAAGCAGCTGCATGAAGACTGTCCTCTGGGAACTGTTCCCTCTCCATGATAACTCAGGAATTGCTTAGAGAACTTCTTGTTGGCCTGGACCAAGGCAGCACCAGTCACATTTTAAACAATTTAATATTATAATCAGATTCCAGTACCTATCAAATTCTTTTGATGATTTTTTATTTTTTTTCCCAAATATAAGCATAAGCTCTGTATTTAAGTGGTACCATGGCTCATAGATTTGGGTACATACAAGAAGAAAATCCTAGTGGCAGTAAATATTTAAAACAGATATACTATGTACTAAATATATATGATCTTACATTATGACTTTCAACAGATCAGACAACTGAGCCCTTGACTGTAAGGAGAAAAGTGAGAGTGGGAAGAAGAGGGTTCCCGCCTGGACATATGACCATGCACAATATTGGTTAATGGCAACCCATAAAATGTTATTAGATGGAGCATAGTCCCTTTTGTTGTTTACCTCCTCCATTTTTTGCAGGGTGATGAAATTGCCTACTCCTCTTAGACAGTAAAATAAGGCAGTCAGGCCAGTGTAATTTTCTCATCCTGTTAAAGAGACTTCTTACGAGTGTTATTGTGCACAACACTCTATGTTGGATGGATGAACACTACCACAGTTTCGACAATTATACATAAACATAGAGGCAGGCAGAAGTGAGGCAGAAAGGTCCTGATTCCTGGGCAAGCCAGTATTATCATCTTTTTGTGAAACTAGCTTTTGATGTCAAAACCACACATGGATGTTTATTCACAATACAGCAAAACACCTGAATGTGTGCCCAGAGTTGTTTACAGCTTCCATTTATCAAAACACTTCAAAACTAGAAAGGGAGAGAGGATCCTTGCCTTGAAGAGTTTTCAGTTTATTTTAGAGACATTAAATGTATCTTAATTTAATATTGCCCCTCTCACGACTAGCAGAAATTCTTGTTTTGTAATTTTGTCATCTCATTTGAAAAGATACCACAGAGCTGTGGAAATAACTATGTCTTTTAACCTTTCTAGAATTATATAGGTCATTCAAAGATGACAATTCTATGACACCTAAATCCATTTACTACACTTATTCAATTCTTCAAACTCCTTTGCATAGGAGAAAAATTGGAAGATGGAAAATCCTGTAATATTAATGTACAAAATTTCAAGCTTGAATATCTGCTAAAAAAAACTTCAAGTGTGACAGACTGTTATCAGTTTGGGCAAGATTCTGGAAGGACAAAATGCAAAAAGGAAATCAATCGAAATGTACAAAAGAGAAATTGTTGCGCTTCTGGTAAAGACAAAATGTGTAAGACTGAGCTAGAGATGGAGCAAAAGAAGAATCATACAGAATAATTGGACTTCATACGATAACCTGAATCAGTGCAAAGTGCATTTGCATGAGTAAAACACATGCATAACACAAGTGCTACTAAAAATAAAAGCTAATTTTACGATCATTTTATTCCCTTATACTTCATTTATTTAATATTCCAACACAAAAGAAAGAAAGCTAATGCAGGCATATACAGGACTGCTTTCATGATCCTAGGTGCTATCATAACTATATTTCTGTCAGAATTTATTGGTAGGCAAACTATTCATTGCACATTTCTATTGTTTTCCTGCGCTGATTTATGCATTATCCCCATATTGCATTACTCCCACACTGCATTACTCACACAATTTTTTCCTCTCACCTACTGAAGTTCCCATGAAATAGTCATTATTGATTGCTTTTCATCATTTGGGTGGGTAGATATGATAGTATTCCTGAGCTGCTGTGTGAAACGTGGTCTATTTCATTTCGACCTGCAGCAGATAGAATATCTGGAATAACATTGTGTGGCTTTCATCAAATCTTCCTGCAAAAGTGAATCAAAACACTATTTTTAAAAAAAAAACATTGGGGAAGGGGAAAGGGAAGTGGGGATGAGAGAGACACAGATAATGCAAAAAAGAAGAGTTGTCTTAACACTGTTTTAAGAACTTACTTCACCCTCTGGGTGTTCTAAGATGCCTGGTCATCATGGGTACCTTTTCCCAATGACAGACATATTGCTGACAAGATCATAAGAGATGAAAATGCAAAGTGCAGCTAAAGTGTACTGCTTTAGGACAAGGAGTCCTTGCTACTTTGCTATCACAAGCTGCCTAGAAAACATAAAACATTCAAAATCTCTTACTAGAACTCACTGATTATTAACTATATTTCAGGGGATTATCATCATGGTAGGAGCTGAACTGGAGTGTGGTAACAAGATGAAAATTCATTTCCTCTCAACCCTTCCCCAGTCTGACGTATCTATCAGAGCACCAAAACGGGCATGTGATAACTTCTAGGCTTCACCAGACCAGAATCTTATCTTGATTAAGCCACTATAAATCTAGAATAACTCTACAGAAATCACACTTTACTGCAACTGAGTTGAGCATCTGACTTCCCACATGCAATCCTTGATACTCAGCTCATGACAGCCATGACACATTAGAAAAATTTTGGAGTTTTATGAATCACTGCAACATGATGGAAACATCCAGAATGTGGAGCTTGACACAGTAACTTTCTGTACTTAAACCCACTTGACCTGATACTTCTGGAAAATAAATTCCATTTTATCAAAAGTTAAAATCAATGAATTGTTAGATGAGCAATAGACAAAACAACTTGTTTCTTATAAATTTGTTTTCTAGACCTTCCTGTGGAATAAACGAAGCTTGGTTCTTTTCTGTTTCCCCCCTTAACATTCTCTAGTTTGCACCAGTATGATAATTTCACCCTGAAATTCCACCCAACTCTCTGTGGTGTACTCAGTACTGGCAACAAGAGTCAGTGTAGGCTCCATGAGACTCCAAGCTGCTCTATATATATTGCTAGACAGCCAGCAGATCAAAGAGAAAATATAACTATCAAGTCCATTTTGCAGCCTTCTTTCACCAAGAGAGAAAAATTCTACTCTAACAAGTGATTTTTTGTTAAGAGGCTGGAAATTCAGACTTGTGAAATTTCTAGCCTTCAGCTATACTTGTTGAAACTCAAGGCTTTTATATATTATTCGAGGTAACTGGCAGAGAACAGTCATTTCTGTCTTCTCTTAGTTTGTTCCTGGTTTAGGAAGTCATAATAAATAGAGAGCTGAGGACATTCCTTCTGTGTGAGAGCATATGATAACTTATTAGTAAAATTTTCCTCTTCCTGGTCTTATATAACATCTGGACCTACATAGCATCTCATCAATTCATTAAAGGAATTGTGAAATTATACTTCTAGGAGTCCACTTTTTCATTCTAGGGCATGATCCTATCAGCACATATCATTTATCAGCTTCTTAAAACCTTACAAAAGGGAAAAGTATTAATAGTCAAATCTCCATTCTTTTTTCTGGACTTATGAACAGCTCACAAAGAATATGAAAATACATCCAACCAAAACCATAAATATGCCCAGCAACATCTTAAAATGGAGTCAGGCTAAAGTGTAAAGTCGATGCAAAGTATTAAATAAGCTAATTGTTGAAGTTTTCGTTTAGCAGACCACTTTTCAGACATTCATTTCGCAGTTACCTTCTATTTCTTTCAGGTTAGGTACCTAAACTTTGTGTGTCTGAAAGAGATGAACCTCATGAAAAAATTTCTATCATCATCCCCCTACCCCATGGAAGGCTGTAAAACTTTCTACTTTCCTCTCTGCTTTGGAAATTTGTTGCATTGCTTCTTCAGTGATGTCCATTCAATTTGCTGAACTACTTCTTTAAGACAGCATAACATTTGTGGTGAGCGGCATCTTATTTACTGTTTTGGCCAGACATTGAGTCTGTCCCAGTCAATGGAGATCGGAGGTCTATGACTTAATACTTTTTGACAGATTGCCAGAGGTTACGTTTTAAAAAACAAAAAGTGCCCAAAAGGGAGACATAAACCCCCCTCAAAACCAAAGAGTGAACTAGGTTACTTTCTTATTTATGATCTTCTCACAAATTTGAAAATTGACTGACTTCAGAAAGCTTTACTTTAATTCTCACTTATTCATTTACACAAAAGTCTAAGTGAAAATTAAGCCCTTTATGTAAGTAGCCATGGCTGTTTTGTTTTCTTAGGTTTTCCAAGCATTCAAGTCTTGAAAATTTAAAAATACCAGAGAAAAAAAATCCTAAAAAATGTGTGCAGGCTGTAAGTGCGAGGAAGCAAATGAGTAAAAAACAGATTACAGATGCTTAAAGAAATGTTCAAAGAATTTTTGTTTCTTCATCTCTTTAGTATTCCAAAACAATCAGCTTTCCTGAGAGAGATGCATATTTTTATAAAAGAAACTAAGTTACAATAAGGATCTTGTCTCATCTCATGTACAAATGTAACTTAAGGTTATCATGTTTTATATATTTCACTTCTGAACTGTGTTGTGTTTGTAGGGCTCTCAGCTGCTTTATCAAAAACAGCAAATACAATTTTTCTCATCAAAGTAACAACATTTATGAGAACTGAAGCCTCCATCTTGCTCACTCACAGCTGATGTTTCATAAAAAGTTCACTATCCATTACGCTCAAGTACAGCCAAAATTCTGTTTTCTCAAGTGTATGTAACTCTGCACTTCCTTGTACGAATACACAGAAACCCAGACCTTTGCTGACACTGTGGTCTATACCATCCATGTGCAAAATATACCCTGTGCTTCATAGAACAGGCTGTAATTGCCCACAGGAAAATGAGAGCATGTTTATTACTCTTTACACATAGTGGTACAGGTCTATATATAGGACACAAAACAAAGAATTATTTATTGTTTTCCACTGTAAGAAAAGAAAAAATATTAAAGATAAAAAAGCAAACCCCAAAGCATTCCATTCAGTGGATTAACAAACAGTCCCCCTCAAAAAAATGTCATATGGTTAAATTAACTGTGGAAAGTATAATTCAATCTCTTCTATTCATTGGATAAAACCTTTGTCCCCAAATTTGGGAAGATGCCCTAGTTTCTAATATGAGGCCCAGCCAGCATGGGCTCCTGAAAGCACATCTGGGTTGACCAACCTGACCTCCTTCTAGTGCAAGGTGACACACTCAGTGAATGAGGGAAAGGCTGTGTATGTTTTCTATCTGGATTTTAGTAAAGCCTTTAACACAGTATTCTCCTGGAGAAAGTGGCTGCTTATGGCTTGGATGGGCGCAGTCTTTGCTGGGTGAAAAACTGGTCAGCCCTGTTTCATATCTTTGTCCTCAGCCTGGAGGTGGGATCAAGCACACCCTCTGTTTGCAAACTGCCCCAGGTTGGGTGTGAGTGTTGATCTGCTGGAGGGTTAAGAAGTTTCCCTACAGAGAGATCTGGACAGGTTGGATTGATGGGCCAAGGCAAGTTCTATGAGTTACAGCAAAGTGAAGAGTCAAGGTCTACACTTGGGTCACAACAATGTCCTGCAGTGCTTCAGGCTGAGGAAGAGTGGCTGGAAAGCTGTCGAGCAGAGAAGGACCTGTGGGTGCTGGTTAACTTCTGGCTGAACATGAGCCAGGAGTGCCCAGGTGGCCAAGAAGGCCAAAGGCACCCTCGCCTGTGTCAACAACAGTGTGGCCAGCAGGAAAAGGACAGTGATTGTCCCCCTGTACTCGGCACTGGCAAGGCCACACCTCAGATCTGGTATCTGCTTTGGGCCCCTCACTACAGAAAAGACATTGAGGTGCTGGAGTCTGTCCAGAGAAGGGCAGCAGAGCTGGTGAAGGGTCTGGAGAGTCACCTTGGAATTACTTTGATAGTTGGTGTAGCACAAATAATGTAGCTAGGTTTTTTGCCCCATGGTTTGTTGTTTTCCTTTGCTTGGTTTTTTTTTTTTGTTTTTTTTGGTAGTACACATTTCTATTTTAAACTTTTTACTCTTTTTACTCTCTATCCTTTTATAAACACTGGAGTTTTATTCTCTTGCAATATCATTGATTTGGACTTTAGGGTTTGATGCCACTGCAATTCCTCTGGTAATGATAGCTTATCTTGTCCAAACACAAACTTAATGTCTGTCACTTGAGATATCATAGAAGCGTTTTATTTACAAAATCCAGAGACAGCAGCACTTTTTCCCGTATTTCTTTGTAGGATAAAATGAAAACTTTTTGCCATTGGTACATGAGTCATGATTTATTTGATTCTCCTGTTAAATAATATTATATTTTAGGAAAGGACACAAAAAATAATACATTTTAGTATTAGTTATATAACTAATTATTAGTTAAATAATGAATAAATAATTTTGAAGTGTACTTTAAAATTTATAGAGAGTACTATTTACCTGTTAAATAATGCCCATTAAATGATCATGAATGCTTTCAAAGACTGCATTTCATTTGTGTCCGTGAAACAATTCAAAGAGTATAATGTGTGTTCATTGGGTGATTTGATTATTAATTTTACATAGCTTACAGGAATTTCTTTAAGGCCTGAGATTCTCAAGTAACACTAACTTTGGATATGAAACTTCTCATTTTAGTAGTTTTAAGTTTGCACAGATATGATGAAAAGCTTTACTAAGTAAGAAAATGCAAGAAAATCCATAAAACCAGGACCCAACCCCCCCCACCCCACGTAATTTGAGAGTTACCAGAGATGCTGATTTCAATGTTGGAATAGCTTTTACAGAACTGCTAAGCTCATGAGCTCATTTTTCCCTAATGTCCCAATTTCCACTAAGGTCCTAAGTGTCATTTTTCTTGAAAAGAGTATTGATACTCTTGCATGTCATAGAAACAGAGCTGATCTCTGTTAAGATGTTTTGATTTGCATTAAAAGATACACTTTTAGTGGGAAAGACCCTTCTTCAAAGTTGGTTTGTTTGTGGGTTTTGGTTTTGTTTTTGCTTAGGTTTTTTTGTTTAAGTTTTGTTGAGGTTCTGTTGTTTTTTTTCTTTTTCCCCCTCTCGAGGCAAGTAGGAGAGGTTGCTGCATTGTTTCATATTCTGAATTAGACAAATTTTAAGAAAACAGAATACAGATGCTGCAAAACTGAAAGATGAATTAGGGATATTGAAGGGATTCAGAAGATGAGACTGTTATGTGAAAAGCAAGAAAATATTGAATATAGAAAAAACTGAGGGAAGGTGAGCCTAAATTGTTAGAATAATTAAAAATATGAAAGTTGCAAATAATTATAAAAATACAACAATTAAAAAAGGCAATTAGCAGGAAGTATTTGTCTCTCCTGATTTTCTGAGTTTACAGAAACACAGACATGGAGAAGACCTGAAATAATGGTCAAGAGGTGATTGCTTCCTGAAGGCTCAAAAGTTAAAAGGCTCATTTTTTGTTTTCTTGATTTAAACCAGTCTCATTTTTTTTCATGGGAAAACAGAGGGAAAGCTTTCAAGCTGTTTGGCTGCTTGACTTTGGTATTGCTCTTTACACAGGGATGAATAGCACACTAAACAACCTCAATATGATGTTCAATAAATTATGCTCACTTTTTATGATGTATTCACTCACATTCTGGAATTCAGTGCGTGAGATTCTGCTGTAAACCATGCCGAAATACACAGTGGTATTAGAGGGAGAACAGAGAAAAGGCAACAATAAAAAATACATAGGTCACATAGATTAATCAGTGACTTTTTAAGCAAGGCAGAAACCAGGAAATTCTAACCTGTTTTAAACTATGTAGTGTAAGTAACCAGTACCTCCATCTGACGAAAAACAATGTGGACACCTAAATACACACCAACAGATTTTACTCATAGTTTGTCGTGTAAGAGAGTGGATTTTGGTAGATTCCTTTGGTTTTGTTTGGGAGTAAGTTAATTTTCTTCATGGTAGCTGGTATAGTACTGTATTTTGGGATGAGAATGTTGTAGGTTTTGCTGAGCAGTCCCTACATTAATTCAAGGACTTTTCTGCCTCTTCCTTCACCCCACCAGCGAGGCGGCTGGGGGTGCACAAGGAGCTGGGAGGGGTCACAGCTGGGACAGCTGACCCCAATTGACCAAAGGGATTTCCCAGACCTTATGCCTTATGCTGAACAAAACAAAAAAAACACCTCTGGAGGAGATGGCCAGGGAGTAGTGGCAACTGCTTGGAGACTGCCTGGACAATTGCATTTTTTGTCACTATTATTATTATTATTATTATTATTATTATTATTATTGTCCCTTCCTCTTCTGTCCTAATAAACTGCCTTTCTCTCAGCCCATAAGTTTTATCTTTCTTTTGATTCTCTACCCTATCCTGTTGTGGAGCAATGAACAGATGAGAGAGGTGTTTCTCTACCTGTGGGGTTAAACCATGACATTGATCCATGATATCTGGCAGTATCGGTCTCTTGGGTTTTGGGTCATTTGGGTTTTTTTTGTGACAATTGTCTTACATTTAGTCTATCTATCTGCCTATCTATCTATCTATCTATCTATCTATCTGTCTGTCTGTCTGTCTGTCTGTCTATCTATCTATCTATCTATCTATCTATCTATCTATCTCTCTTATATTTATCTAGGAAAGATTGGTTTATCTTTTTGGTGCCATTTGGTTAAACTCAGCTTGAAGATGTCTGATTTTCAAATGTTTTCATCAGTATCTTGATCTAGAGGGCACACTTCATGAGTTGATATGATATGATAATAATTTTTGTGGTGATGAAGGCATTGTGTAAGAGAAAATTTAAATGTATTTCAAATAATTTAGGACATTAAAGGGAATAGGAAAAAACTATTTCATTAAATAGATTTTTTATCCAGGAGTGAGGATGAGGAGATGTAGTATTGCTATATTCAAGCACCACTCAGCCACTTGCTCATGCCCTCATTCCCTGCTAGGATGGGGAAAGAATCAGAAGCCTAATAGTGAGAAAGAAACAGATTGATTGAGATAAAAACATTTTAATAATTAAAAATATATAACAAAAACAATAAGAAAACATAATAGCAGAAATAATAATAATAATAATAACAAAAACCTCATAATAATAATAGTTATATGGGAAAAAAGGAGAAAACCAATGTGCAATCTCCAAAATTGTGAGTAAAAAATTGCAAGAAAATAAGACACAGCTTGGCACAATGAAGTCATGGAATAAAAGTTTATTTCCCTCTTTTTAACTAATGTTTATGGAAAAGGAGAAACACAGGAGGTAAGATTACAGGGTAATTGACTCCTGAGACATCCTTTTTTTAACTTTATTATTAGACAAATACACAAGAGCATATAATTAATGCACTATTTATTTGCATAACTGGCCTTTCAGTTTATGAACTGTATATTGTATTTTATGGTTTTTAGGATCTAATATTTAAAACTGATTTGTGCTCAAGCTCAGGTATATTCATTTTGCTCATCATGACATAAAACAAGACAATACTCTCTTGTGCAAAAAGAATGGGGTGGGTTTAAACTGCATCCTAAGTTTTTATCCTGATTATCATTATATAGTTAAGCTGCTAAATTAAAATTTTGGCCGAAATCTGCTCCATGAGAGCCTGGTGGTAGGTTTTAGAATGTTTTGGATCATGTTTGTTATTGGCAAAGAGTAAAATGAGTGCTATAATACACAAAAACTAAAGCACTTTTCTAAACAACCCTTTATATTCTTAAATTGAAACACAAAGTTAAATTTACAGCTACCACATAAGACATGAACATTTTAATGCTATATTTCTCACTTTTCTGGAGTTTTATGCATTAAGGTCTCTTCAGTACCTTGCTTCAGATTGTAGATAAATTTGATTTTGGATTTATCCATTTACTTTTGGGACCACTTTGTAGATAGCTTAGTGTGGATTTGGGTAAATCTAGGTTACTCCATCACGACTTGTGGGTATCTGGAGAGAACACATTAGATTTTACAAATTTTAGAGTTGATGTTGTGTATCATTCATTTGTTTTTCAGTATACTGGTGAAGTTCTAAGCTTCATTCTTTACATAATTTTTGTATTTTACTCCTTGGCAAACACATACATGTTAAGAATGTTAGCAATTCCTTTAAAATTGAGTGAAATAGTCTACTTAATAATCGTCTCTTGCTATTGTCAAACTTTTCATGTTCCCTTCATATTAGATGAAGACAACTTGAAGGAGATAAGTGTCCTGGCTAACTCCTAGCCATTCAGAGACAGAGGTATGTGCAAGTGAAATTAATTTCTTAGGTTCACTAATTTATGCACTTGAGAAAATAATAAATATATGGTTGGGAATAGCAAGAGTTGTACAACATTGGAAAGGAAGAATATATTTATTAAGAAGAAGAATTATTAAGCCTAAAGACTACACAACCAAGAAAAAGGATATTTAGTGTTCAGGTTTACTATGATAAAGAGGGAGCTCCCTGTGTGAGATGTATGTTTAGAGCATGGTGTTAAAAATGCCAAAGTCAAGGGTTTAATCCCCATATGGGCCATAAATTCACTTAAACATTGGACTCTATGACCCTTGTGGTCCATTCCAATTCAGAATACTCTGTGATTCTGTATTGGTTTGTAATAAAGTTTCTCCATTCAGTTTTCACGTTTTCACAATATTAAGGAAATTACCACCGTGCATTAGAAACTGCATGTTTGTGAAAACGGCAAAATGGTTAATGGTGACTCTTGTCTTTAATCTCAGGCAAAGTGTAGCTTCTGCAATAGATTAAGTTTCTCTCCAGCCAAAGTACTTGACTCACAAAATTTTCATTATAGGTTAAATACTGCAATCATATTTCATAACTTCTGCTCAAAGTTATTATAAGAACTCCATCTGTGTATTTCTTTCAGCTTCTAAATTGAATGTCAGTTTAGTTTGTAGGACTGTATTTCAGCCAATAAAAATTTACTATGACCCAAATTCACTTTAAAGCCGTGAGCTAAAGAATCACCTAAACTTTGTTCTTGTTCTTTTCTTTGGAAGGACAACATTAAATGACAATTTTAATTTTTTTTAATGTCTGCTTTCTGCCTACATGTGTGGAGTTATTAAAAAACACAGGCTTTTATTTGGTTTCATATAAAGAAAATGAACTGCTTTTCAAGAAATGGTGCAAAAATCATGAAGGCGGCTTTGTATGCTTCAAGTTATTATGTTCATGTAATAGCAAACCTTGTATTCAATTAGATCTTGATGTATGAGTTTTGTTTCTTATTGCAATCCATCAGAGATTTTACAGGGTGAACAACAGAGCTGCTGAATATGACAAACATGTCAAAGTCAGTGAAGGATTATGATCTGGTATGAATATTATAACTGTTTCTTGTAATAACAGTACAGTTAGAATGGTTTGTCAACACTTCATCATAAATTTCCTATTCTTAGGGACTACAGTAATATACCTATGTGTATGCATCTGAAGGGCCAAAATTCAAAGGCTTTCCAGAGCCAGCTATCTTCTCTAAAGTAGGTATTTATTACCCACAGTATCCTTACTCAAATTTTAAGAATTAAGACTGAACTGAAAACTGCCAAAAGTATTCCAAATTATTCTCTTTAGCAATATGTTTTTGTTGAAAAATATTTGCATTTTATTAACAACGTAATTGCCAAAATTCAATAGTTACATTGAAATACTGATAAAATAATCAGATCACTCTTAATTGCCACTGTCGTAGCAGTGTTGTTGCTTACACAGACAGTAGTGATGACATCAAGCTTCATACTAGGTAAGGAATATGTAAAGGCATAGAGTATATCCAGGGAACTTCCTAGCTCCAACATTGTGCAACTGCAGCTAGAGACAGGCTTCCAAATGAATTCTATTATTTAGAAATATAGTATACATTAACATGATTATTTAATTCTCATTCAGTTGGGGAAATCTGAGGAAATTCTGAAGAACTGGAAAATGTGAAAGAAAAGCAAGAGTGTGAGTCCATAGAAATATTTAAGTATGAGAGATATTATGAGGAATTACAAAGCAGCTACAAATTCTGTAGCATAATGATGGAATAATCATACAATCCTTTTTTTCCAGAACATTTATATTGATAGAATTGCTGGTCTACCTGAGAAATACTACTGCGTTGATGTATACTTTGATTTCTCCAAGGTATTTGAGTAACATATTAGATTTTGTTAAAAAAGAATTGTACTAGATGTAATTATCACAGCAATGAGTAGAAGTAATATAAAACTGGTTTGTAAACTACCCGTTTCTACCAACAGAGAAATATCATGGTAAGGCATATTTTTGAAAAATATCTTTTGGATCTTTTGGATTTTTTCTTCTAAATTTTTATGTATGACCTATAAAATATGGTAACTTTCTAGTATGGCTGCTAAATGACAATGGTTGGTGAGGGAAACATTGGTAAGTAAAACTAATAAAACTTTTCCCATTTAGTACAGCTAAATCCAAATAATTGTAAATTTTTCATTTGAGAGTAAACAATATATGTGATATACATCTATATGAATGTTATAAATCTTAAAATCAGTAATTTAAAAGAAGAGAGATTTCAGCATCAATGTTTGATTCAACATAAATTCTCTCTTGTACTGTTTGTGGGAAAAAAAAAAAGGATGAAGAGGAACACCAGAAAGGAAGGGATTTTTTTAGTAAAAAGAGTATGTAGAAAAACTAAAATTCTATACCAAATTTAAGACAACAATGAATACTGTAAAGTGTTAAGAATGTCAGTTGAAGTGGTGTCACAGTGCATATGAGTAGTGTGGAAATCCTGATAGAAGCTCAGTTGCTTCCACTGAGCTTCCTTATAACAATTAAGACAGATGCTTGTGATCTGCTGTTTTTAAGATGTCAAATGAAATACACATTAACTATTGCTGGAAGACAAGCACTTCAGTATAAACCTTTATTTAAAAATGTCAAAAGCTGACCTTTTCATCAGAAAAATAATTAATAAAAATACCTGATAGTAGAGAATTTTCAGGCGTGCTAATAAATACACAGTGAAATCCAATGATTGGAAGTTTTCACCAACTTGGTCTTTAAATGTAACAGATTTAGCCTCAGAGTCTTTTGTGTGGGAAAAACTGGGAACTTCAAACACTTGAGCATGTGCAATTTGTGACAATCATATTCTACAGTGAGGGAATAAGGCTTTTACACTATCAGCAAGTTGCCAGAGCTAACTCTTGAAAGCTTTGGGTTCATCAAAACTTGCAGTAGTTCAGCTTAACAGGGGAAATGGAACCATATGATCCTCTTTCCTTCTACACTGTTTCCTTCTGGTTATCTGATGCAGGTCCCTGGACAGGACTGGCTTTTAGAATAGGACAGTTCTGGCAGCAGACCGTGACCAAGATTCATTTTCCATTGCATGAGGCTGTTGTCCTCAGACGTACAAAAAATACTGCACTTTGTTGTGCACCCTTAGACTCATTGATGCCTTGATGTGTTCTTTTGGTTTTCCTTCATCACCTTCTCAAAAAGGATCAGATAAATGGCTACACCCAGAGTGAGCCAATAGTCTAGAATATGTTAATAATAAAATATTCCTGATAAGATTATATTTCTCAGCTTGTTAGTGGCTCTGGTTGCATGAATTTTGCCCCTCTTCCCACCCCACGCTCTGCCTGGTAAGAAAGGTTAGAACACAAGTAACCTCATTACTTCTGTACAGCTGCATTCAGCTAATGTAACCATATGGCAAAAATGTGAGTGAAGAGAAATATTTTTAATCAGTCTTTAGACAAAGTAGTCAATATTCAGCTTCTCATCTTGAGGATTATTTTTCATTATTGTGATGCCTAAAGATTTTTCTAAGAAGCTCCTATAGGAGGATGGAATTAATGTTATTAACAATGTCATTTTCTTTCTGAGTGAAAGATTTGATGTCTCCACAGTAATAGTTAACATCACTGAGCCATTAAAGAAAAATAATGCAATATAAAACATTTTTTTTATTTGAGGTTTATTAAGCTCTGTAATATTTTCAGTCTTCCATGCTCCATAATGTAGTTAGCTTTTTCTATAAGGACGAATAAATTCTCAAAGTGCAATCTGTAGTCATGACACTGACATAAAAATTACTGTAAGGAAATAAGAGTGATATCTTTGGGGAAAATTTTACTTAGGCAATGGTACCAAAGAGACATTTCAGTCTACAGAACTGTATGTGTTTTTAATAACCAGATAAATATGTGGGGCGTGAATTGCTGACTAGGAATACATTGCTGAATAAACTTACAAAGATGCAATTATTAAAATAAATAACAGTTGGTCTTAAGAAGTTGTGCAGTAAGGAACAAGGACCATGGAATGTCTGAACTGCTCAACAGGACAACTTTTTAGATAGCCATTGTGTCACACTAATGTTAGTGAAAGGGCTGATAAAGAGTTAACCTTCTTCATTATCTGCACTGTAAAACTAATGGGAATGTGTATCATGCAGTTGTCAGGCAGTGCAAATATGAGGGTCACCTAGAATAACCTAGAGTATATTCCTGAGATTTATTAAGCTGTTTAATTATATTAGTAATTAGATAAATGCTGAGTGGGGTTTTTTTGGGGGGGTTTGGGTTTTTTGTTTTGTTCGTTTTGGTGGGGTTTTTTTGGGGGGGGAGTTTGTTTTGTTTTTGTTTTTGTTTTTTTGAAGGGTTTTTTTTTTTTTTTGTGAATATAGGAGCATTAGAAATTTTAGCATCAAAGTATGGTCCCGAAAAATTCATGCTATTAAGAGATCTGTCATTTCCTGTCAAAAGCTTTGTTGCTTAGAAATTTTAGAAATTGAGATAAGAGAAACAGTCATGTATGGGCAACAGAAAGAACAAAATTACTAAAGTTATAATGAACTTGTTAAAAATACTTAGCAAAATACAAATTTAAATGTAAACATTTGTGCAATGTAAATATAATATAATACCTATAAATTGGAAGACCATTGTACTTATTTATGGTATCAAACTTTATAAACATCTCCAAGTTTTAAAACTAGTAAATTTATAACTCAAAGCTAGCCATTAATAGAATTTATCATTTGAAGCTGTTGAAATTATAACAAGGATTTGATGAACATCGGCTGTAGGCTCCTACAATTAACATTTATTTAGATTCCAGTTTGAAACTGTGCTGAAACTTTCCTTTTAGGACACCACATTGGATAACGTTTTTATCCAATACTACTTGAGCAATAAGAAAAATTACTATTTTGTCTTTACATAGATTTTATTATGTGTGAGCAATTTTGGAAATCTTTAAATTATAATTATACTTAAAATGCTTCTAGTAGTGTAAAACTGTAAAATAAACTTTATTTCTCACTTTATCAACTCATAAGTTTTAAGTTTTTTGCTACCACCTCACCTTAATCCACTAGTTGTCTTCCTCACTCTCTAGAGAAATTAATTCCTGCAGTATATAAAGACACACAGTGTTCACCATTGGACAATATTTGAAATATGCATTTCAAATTCAAATTTTACCCTTTTTACAGACTCCACACGTATTAGCTCTCTTCTCAGTGCTTATCTTTTCTCTCATGCAGTTATACTGCTTTTTTGCCAGCTTTCAAATGTAAGTTACAAGCTCCCTCTCCATGGTGGGTTTGCAGTAGGTTGCAGCTGCTCTGCCTGAAACTGTTGCTGGAGTGAAATGAGAAATGAGACTATGGCAGAAGATCAGACATTTCTTGAATCCTTTTAACCATGCCTTTGAATTTGTAAATGAAATCAATACTAAAGTACTGAACCTGATATCAACTAAAGGAAAAGGAAGCAAAACCAACCCCCAAACCAGAAAGAGGAGATAGAGCAATCTTAAATTAAAAAATTAAATAATATCTTTTTTAGTACTTGTTGGTCTCAACATTACTCCTGACTTTTTCAAATGTGGATTCACCCCCAAGAAAGCTTTTGTGCATTGATTGTAATTAATCATAAAGCATGAGATAACCATGAAAAAATTATGTTCAGCATTCTTTTATTTACTGACTGATGGATTGGGGTTTTTTTAAGCAATAAATGAATGAAATAATTTGTTAATTTATTAAGGATATAAAAATATTAAGTGTATTTGTAGAGATATCAATAGGTAATACTCAACAATATCAAATTGAATTAAAATAAGACACGGGTAATCATATTATTGCAATACATCTGAAAGGCAATACAGAAGTTCAAAGTTCTATAAAGTAATTTAGTGAAGGTCATTCATCAGATAGCTGCTTCAAGCAGAATGACGGAGTCATGTACACAAAAATAGCACTTCAGGACACTGAATTAAATGTAATTTACACAAGTGATTCATGCTCGTATGAGTTTAACTGATATCATACGAGCTCAACTGATATATATTCAAATTAAAGTAGTGTCAAGTTATAATCATCTACCAATGCAGACTTGCTTCAGACTTAGGAAAAAAATTATTTAACTATTTCCATTCACATATCTCTGTATGACTGACTAACTTCTGTAATAATTTATGTTTGTCCTTTGAGCTTTACACTTTATTTACTTCAGTGTAAGTTTATTAACCTGTTTGATACTGCAGTTATTTGAAGGAAATCCCCCTTGTGTGTATATGTTCATTCTCTACTCCAAAACTATTCATTTTTATGTTCTTAATTCTTAGATCCTTTTGGTTAACTACTATATTCTATGTGGACAGCATGACATGTTGAAGGTTTATGATCAAGTTAAGCCTTTGCTTTTGTATGTGTACACACATATGGGCACAAATATATAAAGACAAGATTCTCTGTCTTAAATAGCTGTGAACACTGCTGAAGTTTTGGACAAAGGACCTCAGAGAACCTATGTGTCATTCTGGATATTTATGTAAGATGCAAGATGGGTGTCTCAGTGTGATGTTCTTCATGAGGAGATAACATGCCTAAAGGATGTTTCCTTTAGTGTTTTAGAAGGAACAGGGAATAAAATAAATTCTTGCAACATAGATAATTTTTGAAATAATGATTAATAGTATCCAATTCATAATCTGTACACTGGTAGATATTTGCATATCAAAATAATAAAAAGCTTTAAGGCTTTCCACTTATTTAGGGCCATTTATAACAAGAATGAACAGATGTATTCAATTAGGTCTAATTTCAAGTGCTCCTGAATTACTGGGAGGCTCTGGAGCAGCTTATAGAAGTGGCAGTACAAAACATAACCACTGCAACTGCTTTCAGACAATCCTCAGACTATTCCATAAGCATAGCGCTGAACAAAGAAGAATTTACTAAAATAAAATTAGAAGATAAAATTCTGGGTTTTCCCAAATATATTTCAAAGAGTTTAGGCTCCATTGTTTGATATTTAAGTGGCAATATCACAGTCTGAGGGCCTGAGTTAAAATTAATATTGAAACACATTCTGGCTAGCCATCATCTGGATCCACACTCAATGCTCATCACTCATCCGTGGACATCAGCTGAGACTGACATAAAAAGAATGTGTCAAAAAAGCAAAAAATTTTAAAATGGGATAACAAAATTTTTGTTGTTGTTTCCCTAGGATGCCACATGAAGGCACCTTATTGTTATAAACTATGTCAATCCAATGTTCTGTCTTCATAAACAAGGGGGAAACAAGTTATTAAAAATAATAATTGTTTGATTCCTCAATTTTCACAATCATGTTTAAGGACAATTTTGTTCTTTACTGCAGTTGGAATTAAAAAAAAAAAAGAACATAAATTCATTACTGTCTGGACAACTTCTTTTAAGTTCTTCTTAAGCAACATTATTATAATCTATTCTTTGGAAACAACTTTGCATAAACCCACAAACTCCATCTGTCACTTCATCAGGGAAAGCTGAGAAAACTTAAGAAAATTTAGAGGTTTAATGTCTTGATTACAGGTGATTTATTTTTTCCCTGACTGCTTGGAAATAAAAAATTGCATATAAATAGTGAAAAGGATATTAAATAAAGTATTAGAAGGATTAGAAGGGCAGTGGAAGGGTAAAAAATAAGCCTGATCCTTTTTACAACCTGGAATAATCTTCTCTGAGACTTTAAAACTCTTGCTTTGTTTTGGAATGAATGACGAAACTGAACAGAAACAGTAATTGTATATATGAAGAATCAGATTTTAGTGGACAGGCTGTTAATGATTGCTTTTAGAAGAAAAGAGGAGTTGCTCTATAATAACAGATGTTAGAATAAGGGGTCAGTGTAAGAAGTACTACTACACAGAATTTGAAATTTTAAAAGAGGCAGACAATGAAATAGACAAAAACTATTTTGTCAGGTGAACCACTAAACTAACACTGAAACAACTGATATCTGTATCACCTATGCTGAATAACAGCCTAATAGAAACAAACATCTAAATGTTCCTATATCAATTGTAAGTTTCTACTGTCAAAGCATAAGGAAAGAAATCCCTAAATCAAGACAAAACAAAAGGAAGTTTTCTTATTTGGGAATTTTGATCCTTCTTGACAGTTTTCTGATAAACTGCACCACTTGAAATTGATACATATTAAGAGTTTCTGATTGAAACATATACTTGGTATATTTAGGTACCATTGGGAATTATTTTTTCATTTCTATGACATAAAAACTGCAATGCATGTGTCAAAGGCATTGGGCTTTTGTTTTCTCTCCTGTCAAATATTCTTTTGCAGTAAAACCACAAACAGTATATTTAGTAGTATATTTGTTAATAAAAATTAATTTCAACCCATTTGAATAAAAATAATAATGATGTTTAGATAAAAAAATATAGCTTCGATTGGAACACTTTTTGTATGATTTAATAAGCTAATAATAAAGTACTTTTTTAATAAAAAAATAAAAATAAAAAGCTAAACAGCTGTTGATTAAGAAACACTAATTAAAATCACAAATAATTCTCTCACCACATAGAAGTCTCAGTAATATAATTTGCAAATTAGTAGTACTTTTAAGAGATCATTGACATATCCAGCTTTGTACATGAAAGGTGTTGCAAGATATTGCACGGAGAATGACTCAATAATTAATGAGCTTAATAAATAAATAAATAGTATGATTGCCAGTATCTAGGCACTGGAACTGTCAATGGCAATGGGAGTGTCTCTGTTTCATCTCTAACCTCCTGGCCTTCAATTATGATCAAAAAAAGTCTGGATTATTGTACTTCAGAGCTCAGTCATTATTTTAAGATCCTCATATTGCCAGTATGTTATACATATTTAATAATTCAGGGCACTTTTTAAAACTTTTCATTGAAGTTCTGTGGTTAAAAGGCGGCTTTATGTCACAACAAGCACTACTGCCTCAAGAACCCAAAATTTACCATGTCCCAGTTCACACAGGGAAGAGTTAAGCCCTTCAATGATCAGCTGTGAATGATATTTGATATCTACTTAATAATAATCTTCATTATTATCAAAGAAGATGAATTTCCATTTATTTCTTCTTTGTCTCAGTGGGTCTTTATTCTATTTCTTGTTTGGGTCACATTCAACCAAAAATCCAACTTTGACTTCGTAAAACTAACAATAATTCATATTAAATGGCAGTGGCCCAGGGAAGTTTTTTGATAATGTAAGCATGGAAGTAATTTGGAAGGATATTAAGATATCATGCATGAAGGGCCACAGAAATATGATGACCAGAGTAATAGAAAATCGGATAAATTATAGAGGACAGGATCATGCCCTTGGGGCTTATTAACAAATTGTGCTACAAGCCTATTAATTAGAACTGACTAGAGTAAAAAGATTCTGTTTTTCCATCATCTTATGATAGGTTTAAAATACAAATAATTCAGTAATGAAATGGTAAATGTTACCACAGATTATATAGAGTAGCATACCAGCCATAGCTTGTAGCACAGGAGACCAGAAAATTGTTCGCTTTACCTTAAGTAGTTCTGGTGAGATCTTAACCATAAAATAAATAAATAAATAAAATGAAAAAAAAAGGGAAGGTGTTTGTCCTGTGCATACCTGTGGATCAAGAAATTTGGTATGACAGTGGAATAAAAAACATCTTGCCAAAGAAGGCAAACGTTTTTGTCTTATATATTCAAAGGATATGGATATCAAGTAAGGAGAGGTGAAGAAGAAGGAAAGGAGGAAGCACAATCTGAGCTTAAAGGATAAATTACTGGCTATTAGTGTATTTAAACTAGAAATTAGAAGATTTTCTAAAATGATAAAGCAGAGATAGCAGCCTTTGTGTAGAATCAAGAGAAAAAAATAACAAGAATATTATTTTTAAGATTAATGTAAACTGTTGAACAAAAGGAGTTTGATGACTGAGCTTGAAAACATTCCAAGTCTTTTAAAGTCCTATTTGAAAAAAACAAACAAGAAAACAACCAACCAAAAGCAGGGCCAAATAGAAAGTTCTGGAAGAAAACAAGCCCCATGACTTAGAAAACATTTTTATTGTTAGTTTTAAAGCAAAGAGGAAGCCACCTCATACAGAGCCTGAAGAGGACATCTGCCATCCTGGAACACACCTGTGTTATTCATGTTACTCTTGTTTTTACAATGACAGTATGGGCCATCATGCCGCCTTCAACTTGGTTTGATGAAACTTGTGCTTGTACAAATCCTGTGACATTGTGCTCTCCAGTTGACTCATACTTCTGTATGCCTCTCTTTATCTCCTCTGTTTTTTCAAGTAAGTTTGAGTGGTTTAATCAAGAAAGTGTCTCAGTAGTGAAAAACAATGAGGGACTAAGCATTTACAGAAACATCTGATGCTCTTTACTGTCACAGATTAACACATTTTGAATCTGATGAAGAGACCAGATGCTGCTCTGTGTTTTTCAGCAATGAGATCATCCAATAACACAAATAGAACGCTGGCAAATTTTTGTTATTCTTCAGGTTTCAATTGCCCAAAGTTGCTGTTATCTCTTCTGTGCTTTTAAAAAATGTCCCTGCGTGAGAAAAAATATGGCTTCCCTGCAGGAGAAAAAGTAGGCGACAGTTCTTATAATCAAGAGGATTGTGATGAAGCAGGGGCTTTTTTGTGAAACATAATATAGGTGAAGAAAATGAGAACTGTGACTCCTGATATGTACAATATTAGCAACTTTGTTTTTCTAAATGTTTTAACTTACTCATTATATATATTATATTTCTATAATCAAATTAAATGGGTTTGTCACAATATCACCAGCAGTAATAGGACACAAACCCCTAGCTGTTCAATATTATAGCAACTCAGAAGCACTTAATTTTTCTTAGCTTTTTCTGAGCCCAGAAGACTCCTCAGAACATGGCTTTTCTCAGCAAAGCAGATAAACATGGTCTATTAGTTCTGTAGACTCTAGGCAAAACTATCCAAGAATTTTCAGTGGTACTTGTTTTATAAGCAGGAATCAGTTGTATAGTTAAACTTCAGGAATACCTGTCTGTTAGCACACCCAAATACTGCCATGTAGAGACAATTATACCTAATGACAAGGTCAGGTAGTGCAAGTGATGGTGTTCAGGTGGAAGTAACCTAAGATTGCTTTATTTATAAACAGAACAAGAGGAAAAATATCCTGCACATCACTTAAAGCCTCACCCTGTTAAAAAAAATCTATTTTTGGTTTTCTTTTTATAGGTCTACAAAAGAACTAGTGTATGAGGACATGGTTAAAATCATAGGTGGGAAAGCAATAACATTGGTGTGTCAGGGCCCCGAGTACATCTAACCTTCTAGGAGTTCATCTGGCTGAATCCAACGGGAATCTAGATGATCCTTCACTGGTAGAAGCTATCATGAAAAAAGCTGGAAGGCTGCCCCTCCTTTCCTTAGGATCTGTTTTTAAATAATCTGAAGCATGACCAATGCCCTCACTCGCAAGGATCTTCGGTGTGGGCTTAGAATGTTAGAGACAGGATCCATTGCGTGGACAGTGATCAGGGTCAGCCCTGGTGTGGGGCTGGTCTGTCATGAGGACACACGTCTGAGATCAAGTTAATCAGTGGGTCATCAAATCTGAGAAGGTATAACCAGTGCAGATATAAATGCAACCAGTTGAAATTATTAACTTAGGCAAAATCCTGGAAGCGGGGTTGGGAACTTGATGCTGGGCAGCAATTTGGAGACAGAAACAAAGACGGGGTGATAAATGAAGAGGATAAACAGAAATTCATGTATAGCCTGAAACAGGAAAATTGGAAGCTGCTGTCAATGTTCTCTGCATAGAGATACTTTTTTCTTGCTGTTGTCAGTCAAGAATGCTCTCTAATATTTAGCTTTTCAGATTACCTACTGCTACATCAATAACTAGTCACTGGGGAATGCCTGCTAATATCAGTGACATCATCAACGTCAATATAAATTATTAGACCCATGATTTCAGGTAAATATTATAGTATCTAACCAATTCAAATATTAATTCATAGGTAGAAGTGAGGTCAGTGACATCAGGCAAAAGCAAACTCGGTACAATTAATTCCAGGTAATTTTTCTTTTTTGAGCAGTTTTAGCAAGGTTAATGAGATAAAAGAAATATGAAAAAGAGTGAAATAATGAAGCTGATCTTTAATTTCAGTAATCAGCCTTGTACATAAACGGCTGCCATTTAAGATTACAGAGTTTAAAGGATTTTCATCTATTTATTAATTCTAGACTTTTCTTGTGGTTGTTATGAATTCTATATGTTTTGCTCTTCAAACTCTTACTGCAGTAGGTTAGTGCTTGGAAATTTTCCCATATAAATGTTAGATAATAGTTTCTAAGTTCATTTTAACAACGAATGCTTTTGCAGCCTATGCTTAGCCAGTTTGATGTGATCCTATTTACTGCAGAGGTTCTTTAAAAACTCAGATTGATCATGAATAGAAGAGTGATGGGTAAAATGTATGAGAACTGGGAGGATCTGTTCTTATAAAAATCTGCAACTTAGTTATTTCAATTATTAAATATGACAAGTAATTTCTTTTCCATATCAGATTTAAGGTTTCTCAAATTTATACAGGTTTTTTGTGCAATGTGAAGCATTTGATCAGCTGCTGACTATTTGAGGTCATACCTTTCACAGTTATCCTTTCTGCTGAGTTACTATTAAGCATAAATAATATTTTGGCCATGCCCTTTGTCAACTTGATTTCCCTAAGACTGAGGTCAATGCACTTGTTGCACTTAAATTACTCACCAAAACTTTGCAGGTAATGGGGGGAGATGAATGATTCAGTTGTCTTTGGAAGATGCCAATAATGTGCGTAGGGGTGGTAAGGGCAGGTGGATTGCTAACAGCTCTTTCAGATAAGGTCCTACCATTGCGCTGGGAATGTGAACAGCAGATACCCGTTCCTAAGGGGTTAACTGGTAGGGTAACGTTCTTAAGGTAAAGAATCCTTAATTGCCAATATCCTTTAACCTAACCTGGGATAATTAGGAAATTTTAAAGAATAGGTTATTACTTACGTCCCTATCACTGGACAGCCAGAAACAGCACAAGAAGATAAAACATCAAACTTACAGGAAAGGTCTACCTGACATTTTGCTGCTGTGAAAATAATCTCAACCAAATATAAGTGAATAATAATATAATCCTACTCTGCCAATATACAATATTTATATAAGGGTATAATAATACCTGTGGGGATTCAAAGAGTAAGTCCTCTTTATAATAGACAACAATTTGACAACACCATTTTTTAATCTATTTTTTCTACACAGATAATGATATTGCTGATTTTTTAATGCAATTCTGGAAGGTGAGTCTGTATTCTTCTAGGCCCACAATTTAGGCCATCCTCTTAATCATAACATTCAAGCCAATAGGCCACTATTAAGTGACTGCTAGTATTTCCTTCTACAGTTGTGGGGAGGTTTGCTTGTTCGTTTTTTGGGGTTTTTTGGCTTTTTCCCTTTTCCTTTTTTTTTTTTTTTTTTTTTTTTTGTTGGGGTTTTTGGTTTTTTGGGGGTTTTTTGCTGCTTTTTTGGGGGGAGTTTTTTGGGAGGTTGGGGTTTTTTTGTTGGTTTTTTTTTGGTTTTTTTTTCAATGAAACAAATAATGGTCACAGTAATTTCAAATATGGCAACCATCCCTTTTAGTGTACTTGTTTCACCTACTCTGGCAACATGCTGCTCAATACCTACTTTTCACTGCATCCTATTATGCTTCAGAGGTGCAAATGTGCTCATATTCTGCTAAATAAGAAGAAATGTCCAAGAGGTTTTGTCAAGAATATGATTAAATCCATCTGTGGTGTCTAAAATAAGTAGAGTATATAACTAAGATCACTAGAATTGATGTAGGACTCTTCAACAACCTATGATATACAAGAACGTAAATCTCACTCATAAATAATTGTTATGTCTGGGCTTATGAAAACCATAAATCTCAAACATAATACTTTAGTTTCGTACTCTAACAAAAAGGAATGTTTAAAATAGCATTTTCTTTTTTTCAACATGTTCAAAACCAGGCTTGCAATGACATTTATCCATTCTTAAAGTAAACTCTGGGTTTTACTTTCCCATATACTGTGTAGAACATAAGCAGTTTACAAGCAAACTGGGTCTCTGATTTGATCATCAACCAAAGAAAGACAGAATCAAATTACAGAATAAATAATTATCGAAAAGGCTGAAAAATACTCTTGTTGGGCATCAGACTGAAATTTACATAGCTACCACAACAGAAATATCACCTTTTTTTCAAATCAAGGGAATCTAACATATTTGTTATTAAAAATAAATTGCTTCTTAATTCCATAATGCTGTTATTAATTTCACTTTTTGCTATGACATTTTGGCTATATTTGTTCTGTCTTGCAGAAGAAAACCTATTTCATGGAATGAGGAAATATATATTTCTCTCTATTTTCTGTTGTTTTTGTAGTAACATAACTACAAATTCAAGGAAATGTGGTTTCTTTAATCTTTCTAATTAATGAAAGTAAAGTATTCAATAAGGCTATTACTGTTCTCACATCTATCACCATTTCATATTAAGATATGCTTTTTTCCTCAATCAACTGGAGAAATTCCCTAACTATATCATTCTGAGTATTTACTTACCAGCCTAATATAACCAGACAGACCAATTTCACACCTAAATCTATTATCCAACATCATGTGCAGTCTATTCTTTACAAGGGTGATATGGAAAATCCAGTTTCCCAGACTTCACATTTGGGCTTTCAAGGTTTTACAAAAACGATTCCTACTATATTGAATTTGACTTTTTTGAGAGCCAACATAAGTAGAAATGCTAAAGCAGAAATCTAGTTGTATAACAGAAATAGTCTTTCCAATTTCAAGTAGTTTTTCATATCCCATACATGAACTAAGTCTTGAAAATCACCAAAGCACACAAGAAAATGTTTAAGCTGCATATATTGGCTGTAAGCTTCACCTGATGGATTCCTTGAATATTTTTCCCTCAAATGCCTTGCACACTTACACTTTACAATTTAATATTTAACCCTATTTTTTCCACACAGACCTTTGAAAAATATGAAGTAAAATCCTCCAGAAGACAAACAGCAATAAGCAGCAATAACAGAGCATTTTCTGATGTGAGGCATGTTAGTATTATAGGTAGTACTTTTAATTGCTGATGTTTCATTGGCAGAAATCAGTCACTAGGTCCAAATTTTGGCAGCAACTGGAAGAAAAATCACTAACCTTCTCTCCATCAGATCTTTTGATTATTTTGCCAATATGTGTGCTGCAAGACGAAGAAGAAAAATGTTCAGAGAAAACCCTCCCACCTGCTGATATCAGAATAAAAATCACTTGCCCTCTGTGGTTTTGCTGGCAAACTGATCTGCAATAACTATCACAGGTTTGAAAGAAGTTTTCTTTTTTGAGAGGCACATCTCTCTCCAGAATCTTCTGCACTCTGCAATTGAAAAATTTTTTGCTATCCCTACAAATGTCATGAGACTATAAGATTTTTATGTCATTTGCCATTAAAAGAAGAACATAAGTCTCTTGTGAGCGCTGCAGTTTTGGGAAGTGGGAATGAACAGGTGAAGAAGAATTGGGAAAAAAAATTCACTTTCTAGACACAGCCAGATACAGCAAACTCTACACCACAGGACACAGTTGAACCAATCCACATAGTTTGTTGCCTCTGTGAATGAAACTTGGTCCCATTCTATGAAAGGAATGCTCTCGGCTTCCAACCACAATATCTAGGACTATGAATCCATAGAATTTTCTTAGAAGTTTTCACTTCAAGTGATATGAACAGTTAAAATGTACATGCAGGCATCTCCAAATATTGATGAATAACACCTCATCTCCACAGGACCTAGGAAACATTGAAATTGCTTAGGAGGAACAGAGGGACATCACACATGGTAAACAAAATAATCCATGTTGCAGTCGTCTTTTTGCATGTTACCTAATATGTAGCAATATGTAAAATACGTAATAATGTTATCTTGAGGAAAAGTATGAATGAGAGAGGATCTGGAGTTCCAAGCACCTCAGCTCTTTTTCAATATTTTTATCTTGATGGTTCAGCCTGATGCTGAAAAATAGAAAAGTTCTGATGAAAATGAGAATTGCAGCAATAAAACAATACAACTTTCGTGTTTTTATAGTTATTTCTGCACAGAAATAACAATATATGTCGTGACTACACTGAACACAGCATGTGATGAACTTGCCACGAAGCCCATGCTGACCACAGGACAGCAGAGAAAAAATCAGCCAGCATGAAGAATAAACACTATGGTGGTACAGCATTGTGGCAAGAGTAAAAGTACTTAGGAGGACTAGGTGCTTGCTCTGCTGAAAACCTTAAATTTAGCGTGACATAGCACCAGCTTTACCTTACCATGTTACCAATTGCAGCATTATGCTAATATACCACAACAATTAAACCTTACATCATGCGTATTGGAAGGTCTAGTTAACCCCTCATTCCCCAGAAACATGAGGTTCATTCCTAGCTGCTGTGAAGAAATAAAAATCAGAAATTACTGAAGAAAACAAGTCAACAGTGTATACCCAGAGTCAGTGAACTGGGAAGTGATGAGAGACAAGCATATCTTGGAAGATTTAATTCTGCCAGTGAAGATTATCCTAAAAGGTCTGGAGCAGTTTTGGAAACAGACTCCTTTCCCCAAAATCCTTCCTGGGCAAGGCACAGTTGTGAACTCACTCTGCTTCTAAATTTTCAATATTCAGCACTTGCTCTCTGTGTCTTCTAAAAGGGCAGAGATTTCAGCAGGTGGTTAACGCAGAGCGGTGGTGGAGTGGAATAAGCCACTGCGTTTACCAAAAGCGTCTCTATGGCTCAAAGAGATCACTACAGCCAATACAGCTTTGGTACTCTCACTCATGCCAGTGGAAGGCACAAACACACACTCACCCCTGAGCTTTGGATAGCTCATGCATTACCAGAGACAAAGAGCTCAGAGGGCTCAGTCGCATGGAGTTCCAAAGATGATTTATTCTCAAAGGTGTCCAATAGCGAAAGAGACAAAATGACCCTTAGTGACCATGGATATAGAGATCCAGGGCCAATAGGGCTGGGGAGAAGGCGGGGAGATACAACAACAACCAATAGGGAAAAGGGAAGGGCGAAGGGAGGGACCAGGTCAAGGCCAATCAACATAGGAGAATTAACATCATCTAGAGACAGAGCATCCAACCAACACTCAGCCAGTATTTCACACCTCGGAGCTGTCCCACCGCAGTGCCTCTGCTGTCTTGGGACCTCTTGGCTCCTCAGTATCTGCCAAGATGGTTGAGACCACTGCAACAGGTGGTTTAACTTTAAATTAAAGTCAAAATCTTATGGATACAGTCTTTTATTAAAGGGACAGAAGGGACATACCTTTTGTCTCATTTTCCTAGCAGTTCCCATACCTCTGGGCAACCAGTCTTTCAGTACCTCAATTTGAGTCTAAATACTTTGATGAGGCAATAAGGATAATATGATAGCTTTCATAATAAAACTATAGCTTAAAGATGCATCTTAAAATGTCACCTCCATACTCTAGTAACCACTGAAAAATAAGTTTTATAAGGCCATTTTCTATTAACATGTAGCAGCAGGTGACACTAAGGACAATGGGAAATCTGTTACTTCCAATATTTCCGTTTAATAAACTATATAACATTATAAACTGTAATACATTGAAAACATACGGAAGATGCATTTCTCTCAGAAGATTTTTTAAATGTTCTCGTACCCCCAAGACATAATGAAATGTTAAATTTTGTCTTCCTAATACAAAAAAGCCTTTAAGCTCCATCAAAATCCTGGCGCACAGTTGACATGGGTAAAAGCAACACCACACAACAGCATGAAGGGCTCCCAACTGTCTAGCAAAAACTCTGTTTGGTTGGGAACTGAGAAGGACTGGATTCTCAATCTAGCACTAACATACCAGCAGCAAATTGCTTTTTTAACAAGGGAATTCTCTGAGGGCCACTTACTGATTTCCTGTTTTCTATTCGGAAGTTTAAGGGTCCATAAACCTGAGAAAAGATCCCTGTTTTGAATATTTGAAAAGATGTCTTGGTGCTACATCTGGATGTTGAATGCCTTACCTAGCATTGCCAGCTCTGCGTATTCAGAATTCATGAACTGAATCCCGAGCATGGCAGGCTATGAATGATCATAAGGATTAAGTACAAGTAGCCCAGCACGTTTGATGCTGAGTGTATAATTAGCTGTTCACATTGCTATTTTCTCCAATGTAACAGTTAAGAAACATAACTTAAGTTGAAACTCTGAACTTGTCATGAATTTCAAGACATGGATATCTAAGACAAAATCTTTACATGACTCTGCATGAGGGCATCAGTCATCACTGGAAGGTAAATGCACTTTTCTCCAGAAAATTAAAAAAAGCTTATTCTCTTTTCGATTGTAGTACCAAAATGGATTTTTAGTTTCAGTCCCTGTGAGGACTACTTTCTGAAAACCACTTCATAGTAGTTTGTCCCTCACTTAGCCAATATCCTCAGCGATCCATAGTAAGATTCACAATTTGAAAAGCAACGAAGAATATGGTGCACTCTAATTGCCTCTTGACTGCAGGTAGGTTATTGAATTGGCAAAATCAATTTTACTATACCATGAGCAGGCTTGGAATTAAGGCAGTCTGATTGAAGAGCTGGTCAAAAGTAATTTCCAATTGAAGAGTTTTGCATCAGAAAATGTTAATTTGCCCTGTGCGCCTTAACTGCTAGTCAGGACTGTCCAGTTTTCTGTAAATCTACTCAAAAAGGAAATAAAAGCTGCAGAACCAGTCTTTATATGGATGACTAGGGAGAATTAAAATTTTCATTATTTCAATGTACTTTCTACTTTGTTACATTCTGGTGAATAAAAGGGGGTAAGTGCACCTTTGGGTCTTTGTCAGTAGTATTTCCCTTCCTACTATGTTCTTACTGCAAAAAAACATACCATACAATTTTTCTTATATATGTATCAGACATATATGCTCCAAATAATTTGTTGTTAAAATTACGAGCTTTATTGATATGCCTTACAAGAAAAGTGATTTTTTTTTCTTCCCCCTCACTCCCCCCAACAAAAAGAAAAACAAAAACAGAAAACAAACTCCAGTGGACACCTTAAATGAGACAGAATAGGATTTAGGAAGGAGATACTTATGTGAGATGGATATCCTGCCTTAGAAATGTCTCTTCTTAATTCCCTATCTCACTGCTTGCTCTTTTCTAATCCATTCCTCTTAGCTCAATAAAAATGCTTCTGCAGATAGGGAATATACTAGTTCGTATTTGAGAAATTAAATTAATTTTGAGGATTTCAGACCAGTATTTGAAGTTTCAATTAAATTTTAATAAAAACCATGCTCCAAAAATTCACTTTTGTGTTGTTTTACAGACAATTTAATGATTATCCCATTTCTAATATTTAAACTTGCGTATCCCATGTGCATAAGACTTCCCAAAAGGTTTTGTAATCTCAGATAAACAAATGGAGTAATAACAGAGTTTATTTCTATGACATAATTACGAAGGTTTTTGCAGCTTTCTGAAGATTTTGCATGTACCATTTCATAGCTTTTACCATTTTTTATATGTATGTGTGGGTTTGGTTATGAAAGAAAAAGATGTCTGTTACTATCTGATACTGTATAATTTATGTTATAGTTCATGCATTTATGAACTATCATTGCACTTTCCTAAGTTTTTTGGTTTTTTTTTAATTGTTCCTGTAAGACAATAAAATCTTATAATGTGTATATATATGCTCGTGAGATTGGACCAATGCCAAAGAAGTTCGCAGTGGACCGTCTCTCATGGGAGAAACATGGTTAAGTAGAGGACACTTCTCCCTAATGAACTGACCAAAGAAAACTCCCATAACCTGCCCCCGCCGGAGCTGCTGGTTGGAAGGAGAGTGAAGGGGTGAAGGGGGTGAGCAGAGAAATGGTGTCTTACGAGGGAGAGGGGTGAGCAGAGAAACAGTGTTCGTAGCAGAAGAATTGTGGTGGTGGACTGACTAAGAAAAACCCCATACCCTACCCCCCGCCCCGAGCTGTTGGTTGGAAGGAGGGAGGCGGGTGTGTGGAGAAACGGTGCCTTAAGAGGGAAGGGTGTGAGTGAAGGAATGGTGTCTTAAGAGCTTATTTTTACTTCTCATTTATCCTCCAACTGTGTTAGGTTAATAAATCACTTTGCAACTTTAAGTTTGTTGCCTGTTTTTGTCCTTTCTCAGTGTGTTGTCCCACCAGTGATTTATCTCAACTCATGAGTCCGGTGTGTTTGTGGTAGTTTTTTTCTTCTCCTCTGCACAGTTGCAGCAGGAGAGAGTAGAGAGAGCAGACATTGAAGGTGCCTGGCTTTTAGCCAAGGTCAAACCTTGACAGCAGTATAATAAAAAAAAAGAAAAATCTGATTTTCAGGCAAACCCCCTTTCCCCAAGAAAAATAGTCAGAGTTCATAGTTTATGCTTGGTATTTTTACAAGAAGATACCAAATGGTGAAACTATCAGTCCATACCAGACCAGTGCAGATGGCATAACCACATGGCATGAACTAACTTTAAATTCATGCTTCAGCACAGCTAGATATATTTTGTATTGCATGTAATAAGGAGTCATTCTGTACATCACAAGCAGAGATTGTCATCCCCAGACGGATGAGATAGGCTGCTTTATTCTCTAGCGTGCCTCAACAAATTTGCAAGTAACAAGTCCTGCTGTGGACTGAAGTAGCTTCATAAAATAAATATGGCTCCTGCATGGTGTAGGAATATAAAACCTTGTTTTTCCTATTTTTGCAAAGGATTTTAAAAATTCAATTCAATTTTAAAACATGAATAAAAGGAGAAATTGCTTCTCACTACAAATTCTTTTATAAGAAAATTGCTATATCAATTTTTTAATAAAGATGTTGATTTTGTGGCATGGATGTTTTTACTAAAAAAAAAACCCCAGTAACAATTTCTAGTGATATGAAACATATTAAGAAATGTGAGCTGTATTAAGAAAAACTCAATGTTTATCAGTGGCATAATTTTTAATGTTGGTTCTCATGAACCACAAATTATTAAATATTGTGAAGAAAACCTTTAAAAGAATTTCTCAAGACAGATATTTTCAGGGACATTTTCAAAGCCATGAAGGTCTGTTGTTGGAAAAAACTACATTTCATCAACACCTATGATGAGCTGCATGCATTTTCTTCTTCCCTTTAATCTCTACTGATGTAGTCGATGACAATGTTTTTTTCCAGAACTGGTATGGTGCAGTGAACCAATAATTAACCTATGAAAGTCTCAGATATCTCATTCATGAGATGCACTACCATTATTAGAGACTAATTGATTATCTGGGGGTAGACTGGGGTGGAGAATCAAGCCTACATTTATCTCTGAATAAGTCATTGCTGTCTACTGGAAAAACTGCATTTCAAGGAAGTCCTTCATATATTTATCTAAGGAGATGAGTATTCCAGAGGGAAGTAGTCCACACTTTCTGGCAGCCACGCTTAATGTGATTAGTACTTATCTTCTTCCATCATTCCAGTGGGGTTACTGCCAGAGGAAGGTTATAATTAAGACTACACCAGAAAGATATAGCTGTAAATTATTCAGACATGTTAGGTCAGTTTATGCTTCTTGCCAGATCCTTAAGCAAAATTTGATTTAAACTATACCAGCAGTGCCACTCTTTCAAATATCATTTCCTAGTAACTTTCTTCTTTCCTGTGAAGAGATAATAAATCTTAATATGAATCTGGATAAATATTCAATGTGATGAAGTGAAAGATCCATGCCTGACAAAATTGGTGGCCTTCTCCAAAGAGTTGGAGTATTGGTGGGTAAGAGAAGAGCAACAGATATCTTCTACCTGGACTTGTGTGAAGCATTTGGCACTGTCCCACGGACAACCTCATCTCTAAACTGGAGAGACACAGATTTGATGAATGAACCGCTCAATGCATGAGGTATTGGCTGAATGGTCGCACTCAGGGAGTTGTGGTCAATGTTTCAATGTCCACATGAAGATCAATGATAAGTGAACTATATAAAAATATTGTCTTGTATCTTCAAAACACATCTTAAATATAAAAGGTGCCATTATGAATGGTTTAATAATAAACCACGCTTAACACCTCAAGATATATATGCTTTGGAAAAGAGAAAAAAATGTAAAAATTGTTTCACTTATAACTTTCTAAGAAAAAATTAGGCAGAAATTTAAATTTTAGTATTTTATGTATCTTATATCCAACAACACCAAAACAAGAAGAAATGATGTGCTTTAGTCACATTCTGGATTCAACTGCTGGAGGACCCATCAGAAAATGAAACATCTTTTCACTTGTTTAGCTCTGTCCTTGTCTATAGAATGCAGATTTCTGTTAATTGCAGAAATTACTGCTCCATGAATGTGGTGATATAGGATCATGAAATCACTTTCTGTTGAAAACATTGAGCAGATTTGTATAAAATTCAATTTTTGCATATCTGATCTCGAGAATTGCAACTTGATTTGGGGAAAGTACAAATAACTGTTTAAGGGAGATATGTAACTTAAAATACTGATAGAAAAAGACAAGCTATTAGAGAAACAGATTTAAAAGCAGGTTTTATAAAAATTAAAATTTTGCAAAAAGATCTAACATAAAAACCCCCTAAAACTATTAATGTTTTCTTCTGTTCTCTTAACGTCCTTTCTATCAGCTAGTAACATTTCTAGTAAAAAATTGCTTCTGACTGTAGATGATCGTGTTGTTTTCAGTTTCCAAGCATGGAAGAAGGTAATAGATCTCTCAAGTGGTGTAGGTTTGTATTGCAATCTAACATTGCTCTTGAAAACAAACACCAGTTATTTATCAGTTCTATGTGTTATGTGACATCCTGTAAATTTTATTTGTCATTTGGGAAACAAGTTTTGCCCATCAGCTGCTCAGAAGGGAAAAGATCTACCTGGACTTTGAGGATGCGGAAGGCCACTACTGGTCTGGTCCAAAGTGACATATCTTTAGTGATCTATTTTAGATCTATGATGTCTCCTCCTTTGAAGGAAATGTTACATTTTCACAAAATACTGCAGTCTTTCTACAGACGGTCACAACAAACCACTGTGCCATATTTAGTACCAGCACACATCATGTATACACACCAGAGGAATATCAGAAAAGGCCACTGTCTTTAAAAACACGTACTAATTAATAAATAGACAAGCATCATGAAATGCCAAGTACTAAAATAGAAGAGTTCTTCGCATGGCACTGATAACTTCTTTTTGTCTTGTTTTTCTGTTTGTGGGGGGATTTTAATGATATTTGGTGGTTTTTTGGGGGTGTTTTTACCAGCAGCTGTTCTTATAGCTGTAGAAGTTCATCTATATCCAGAGCAGTTTAAATAGATTTTTTGATTCTCCTGGCAGAAAATTTATTATGACATCTGTGGTATTTGAAAGAGTTTTGAACAGTCAAAGAATAAATGCCAGAAGTGGCACCAAACAATAAAATGGAGACATCCTGCTCTCTCAGAAGGAAGGAAGAGCAAAGGACGTTACTCATGACTTTGCCAAATTGAGTTTTAACAGATTATTTTAAATTAAAGATGATTAGGACTGCCCTCCAGATAACAACAGCCCCAAAAGACTGTCATAGCATTTAGCCTAAAGCAGAAGAGTGAAAAGGTGGTAGAATTTCTACAGATTTCACCATGGTCAGAACTTATATCTCACAGAAAATATGTGAGAGCTACATAAATTATGTATGTGAGGCAGCTACTCACACCACAAAGCACAGGAGGCTCATTGCTCTGTTAAAGAAACCTGAGTAGGTGTAAACAGTGGTTTGACTTGTGATGTACAGAGTAATGTGAATTTCCCAACCACCCAAAAGGCACTTCCAAGGATGGAAGGTTTTGTTGACAAAGAATGTTAAAAGACTTTCAAGAATGATATCAAAGACTATAACCTTTGACTTTCCACAAGTAACTGTTGTCACTGTTAGACATCAGATCATACCTTTTGTGTGTTTATTCCTAAGCTATGCACACAAAATGGGCATACAAAAAAAGGTCACTCCTGAAAATGTTGATTAGTTTACTTCCCATAGTTTCTGCCGTATAGCTTGGGGTTTGTTTTGTTTGTTGGGAGTAGTTTTAACAGATGAGATTATGCTGCAATCAAAGAATCTATGTGTTCTTACCTCATTGAAAAAAGCAATGAAAACCTGAATCTCATACAAATAAAATTTTGTGCTGGTCAGTGTACAAACGGATGCCCTATTCATCCTTGAGATGTTGCAGTTCACCATGTGGTATATTACTCTAAATCCCCATCTGTTTCATTTTATATTAATGTATTGGACTACGAAGCATGACATTTCAGGCCTCTGATGCACAGTTCTTGTCAGAATTAACTTCAGTGGCTCAAGAGGTCACTGTTTGCCCAGCTGGAAGAGGCAATCTGCTCAGACACCACAATGAAAGCTGACAGAAACCATGCATCATTATACCCACATGTCAACCCTGTTTGATTTTCTGAAATGGCCTGGAGGCATTCTCACAATACAGCACAGCAAAGATGCTGCCTTCTAGGTGAATCTGTCAAAGCAAAGTCAAACTCCTAGTTTGTACCACTGGTGAAGGTGATCTCAGCTGAGCAACTTTGTCTTGACAGTCTGATAGAATTCATCTACTCCCAGATACAAGAGGTTTACAACTCAGAATGCCTCAACAGGTTGTGCTGTGATGATGGTTCCAGCTCTCACCTGAGATGCAATAGTTTTCCTTTTGCATCATTAAAATATAGCCGAAAATGGAACAGAGAGTGTCCTTCAATGCATGGTAGTCAACAGTATTCAGAGGCAGCTAGAAAACCAGGAAGTCAGAAGCACTGGATGCTTTACAATACTGTTCTTAACCAACACCATGCATGAAAGCTCCTCAAAATTTTGTATCTGATCCTACCAATCTATGTAGTCATTTTTCTTCAATGACATCTTCCAATTCTTATATCATCAAAACTCTCACTAGCTGAAAGAAATTGAATTTCAAAATTATGTTGACCATGGTGTAAGTCACTCATTTCATTTTTGTTTTGATTCAGTACATTTCAGATTGATGAATCAGTGGATGTACCCTTATGGGTTTGAAGGCAATGTTGCAACTTGCAAAAAATTGAATTTTAAAAAAATCCATGGATTTTCCTTTTAATTTTTTTGTAGGCATTTTTTGCTGTTTTTCCTTTCTTTCTCTCTATCTGAAAAGCAGGGACCAATTTATATAAATAAATAATAAAACATGGCTCCAAACAAGCTGACATAAAAACTCGTAAGATTTTAAGGTTTGCTCATCTAGAATGCTTTCTTTGCCATGTAATGATATAGCATTTTGGCTGTTCATTTTTAATTTCATTCCCTAGAATAACAGCTATGGAAATAATTTTTAAAGTAGTGTCTCAAACAAGGAATAAAAGAAGACATATATGCACATCATTCAGCATCTTTTTCTCCAGGTTAAACAACCACAAAATGCCTCAGCTGCTCCTTGTAAGGCATATGCTCCAGACCCCTCACCGGCTCCCTTGCCTTTCTCTGGACATATTCCAGCCTTCTTTCTTGAAGTGAGGAGACCAAAACAGAATCACTGAATTAGATCACACATACTTTAAAATGAAATCAATACATTGAAATAGGGAGAAAGTAAAGCTGAATGCTATGCTTATTTTAATGTATGTTATGTTTACGTTAAACAAAAGGCTTAAAACAAGTATATGTGGCACCAGTATTTTTCCTAGAAAGCACTTTTCCAATTTAAAGACTTTTCAATTCTTTAAGACAACAGACATTATATTCTGCACATGACAAAAAGACAAATAATATACACTTCAAAGCCATTTCTGAGTGCTTCATTTTTTTAATGTGTTATCCTGAAGCATACAGTCACATTTTAATTGTTCATGAGGAGTAGACTGAGTGCTCAGAGATTTTAGTAACCATATTTCTTATTTCCTGAATTTTAATGGGAAAAACACCTAAACATCTGTTTTATGGACCCTCAAATTTCTTTTAAACTAGCCATAACATCTCAGAGGTGAAGGTTTAAAATTTCTTTTATTTTAAGACCTTCGGGACTATTGAATTGTAAGGTGCAATCTAACCATTATTCCCATCAGAAATTGACATATTCCACCATATGTGCTTTGGGCACCTCTCTGTGACATAAGAGCAGCTACAGCCCCTGGTTTTATGGTTGCAATATGTTTCAGCCCTTGGCAGAAATATCACTCTTTTTTTCCCTCATATCTTGGGAATACAGCAGAAGTTAGGAGCTGTAAATATGTCACTGTCTTTACTGTGGTTCTTTCCAAAACCTCACTAATAACCCAGCAGAGGCAGTTAGTCTAGAAGGCTAATTTTCATGTCATGATTTCTATCTACCTTCCAACTCTCTCACTGATCTATTTTAACAGGTCTCTCTCTGTGCAAATTGGCTATTTCAGAGATGCTCTTTCCTGTGACTGATAGTTAAGACTTGTGGCTTCAAGGATTGTCACTCTGTGGAATGAAATGAGGAAATGGAGCTAGGAATGTTACACTAAATTGCTGCTCTAGCATTATTCATTGTCTTGTTTATTTGTTTCTATTAATCATAATAACCAACACCAGCCTCTGTTGTTCATCTATACACTGAGAAAGTAGACATGTGTGACATGGACTGAACAGGAGGGTTAGATCTCTCATTTCTCTTTTCTCTACGGAACATCCATATAAAGACAAATCTCCTCAAACCCAAGGTTTGGCCAGCATGATCCAAAGCTGAAAAATTTTAGAGTTTTGAATCTCGGTGTACAATGAAAGTTAACAAACTGCCTATCTGAAAAAAAAAAAAAGGAATTTTTTTTTTAATCAAAATTCCCTCATGGCAAATGCCTTATGGTTCTTTCTTTATAAATGACAAAAGGTCAAGACAATGTATGCATGCCAAGGACTAAGTAATTTAGTAATAGGTGAAAGAACGACTTCTGAGAAAAAAGAGTTTTCAATAGGCTTCAGCAAAACTGTACACAAAATGTCACACAAGGCTAAAGGGTGATAAAGTCCATAATATGATGAACTATCAGAATTACGTATTCCTGGTGAGATGTTTTGCTTGATAAGGAAGATGCTAACTGCATTGTGAACTTGCTGCTACTTCTAAAATAATAAAGTATTACATTACCAGTAACTCCTATTTGAATAACAAAAACATGGATCATATCAATAAAGTTACTATTTAGGGTGAAAAGAAAATAATTCTACCTTCATCACTCAACTGTTCATCCAATCTTACAGCTAATGTTCAGCTCTGAAATTAGGCCTGTGAATAAGAGGGTGTTGTGGCCTAGCACCAGCTAGAAGCTGAGTGCTATACAGACTCTTTCTCATTCCAGACTCTGCAAGAGATGGGTGTGAGAAAAAGAAAAACTGAGGGAACTCCTGGGTTAAGAAAAACATAGTTCCAAAAATGAAGGTGAGAGGGAGGAAAAAAACCCATGAAAATAAAACAATGCAAATTCAGTCAACACCTTCAACAAGAAGACTGATGCTCAGCTACTCTCTGAGCAATGATTTCAACCCCAAAACACCAATCTCCTCAGTTTGTGTTGCTCAGCATGAGGTTAATGATGCAGAATAAGAGGTGGAGATTATTCTGGGTCTGTCTAGGAAATAGTTCATTTCCTTCATAGGATCCTACATGGCGCTGTGTTTTGGATTTATGGCTAAGACAGTCTGGATATCATACTAGGAAGAAAATCAAAGAATAATAAAATAATAGAATCATAGACTGGTTTTGGTTGGAAGAGACCTTAAAATCATCTAGTTTCAACTCCCCTGCCAAGGCCAAGAACACCTTCCCTGGTGACCCTGACCATGGCTGCTCGAAGTCGCATCTTGAACACTGCCAGGGATGGGCCATTCACAACTTCTCTGGGCAACCTGTTCCATGCCTCATCACCCTCACAGTAAGGAATTTCTTCCTAACAGCTAACCTAAGTCTACCCTCAGTTTAAAGTCCTTAAACCTTGTGCCGTCACTACTTGCCCTTGTAAAAGTCCTTCTCCAGCTCTCTTGTGGCCCCCTTTAGGTACTGGAAGACTGATAGGTTTGCCTGGAGCTCTTTTCCAGAGGGTTGAGACATCACCTGTCTCAGCATTTCTTCATTGGGAAAGTGATCCAGCCCTCAGATCATCTTTGTCGTCTCCTCTGGACAATCTCGAGATTGTTCCTGTTTTTCCTGTGCTGGTGCCTCAGAGTGGGACACAGTATTACAGGTGGGATCTCAGGAGAGCAGAGTAGAGCAGGAGAATCATCTCCCTGAACCTTCCTTCTGGTCTGCTGGAGGAAGAGGAAGCAAAGATATTTGGAGTTAGGACATGAGTCATCCCAAGTAACTCTTACACACTATGGAGCCCTGTTTTCCAGGAAGTGGCTAAACTGTGATACAAGTAGTGAATTATTTTCTAATTTTATTTTGCTTGTGCACACATTTCTGTTTTGACTGTCAATCCCTCTACTGCAACTCAAAGATTTTCTTGCTTTTACTTTTCTCATTCTACCTCCTATCCAGGACAGAATGGGTGAGAGAGAAACTAGGTGGGCATTTAGGTGCCAGACAGGGTCAATCCACTACAAAAAGCCAGTGATTTGTTTTAGTACCCTGAAAAGTGTTAATTCATCTGCTGTTTCTTGTACAGCATTCTGTTCTGCAAAACTTCAGATATATGTGTTGTTCTGTCGCCATTTCCTTGTTTTGTTTATGAAAATTAAAATATTGAAATGAAATCATTCACATAAACCTGTTAATAGTCATCTAGCACCTCAAGCAGCACCATTTTATGGCAGCACTGTTGCATATCTTTTCTCTTACATTTTTTTTGTTCCATATAATATTTCATTAGTCACAAATGGATGAAGAAGTTAAAGTATCTATCCCAAATCCCTTTCTGGAATCTGTCAAAAGTTATTTTTAGATAAGCATATTTCCATTTATTACTTCTTTCATTTCTATTCTCTGTATTATCAGACTCCTGCATCATAGGAATCTATCATGTAGTCTGTCACTTAGTCACTTTGGCACAGTTTAGATTTGAACTGACTTTAGCTTTCTTAACATTTCTTACTTTACAATTACTTCTAATTGTTCTATACAACTTTTGCTATTAATATAATAATTTCACTAATTTTGTCACTCTTCTTATTCAATACCTACTTTATATTTTTGTTGAAATGGAACACAATACATAATATGTGATGTGATATGGTTTATTTATATTGCTCTTTCTATGCCCAGACAGATTTTCCTAAATATGGTGGGTACATTTTGAGTTAACAACATATTCCAGAACATGAACTAACCTGTCATCTTGAATCTTATCAAAATCGATAAACACAGATAATTTTCTAAGTACTTAATTAGCAAAGATATTATGAGAGCAATTTGATATATAGTTGGGAAAGCATATGAGGCTGAGGCGCATACAGTCTACTTTCCTTGTAAATTATACTTTAGATCACCAGTGTGGAAAATATCATTTCACACTTGATTTGCTACTTTGGGGAAAAGAACATTAAGATTCACGTTTCCTTCCCAACCTTCACCTTCCAAGACTCACCTGACACGTTACCATAAGTATGGTATGTACTATGTACTGCAATGTAGCTTCACAGGTATGCTAAAAGGCCTAATTTTTCTCATCTATGTGTCCATCTGGCATGTCATGTTGTCTGTTCTTTTAAGAACTAGAATGCTGATGATATCTATTTCCTTAGTCCTTTGATGTGTTCATATTTTTTCAGCTCATCTGTTGAATATTGGTTATAAGATCAGCTCAGCACAAAGCAGAAATGCCCATGGTAGGAATGATAAACATAATTTTATTTGGATGTGAAGAACTTCTGGGGTGAAGGCTTCAGAAAGGTACCCCATAAATTAATCATGAGATTAAGTCTTTAAAAAAAAACAACTCTCTTGTGAGAGAAAGTCTAATGAGAATGAATCCTTTCTTTGAGATGTGAAATTACCACTCGCTAGTGTAAAAGGAATTAATCAGACAAGACTTCACTGTAGATGTAAATGTTCTACAGTTGAAGAATTGAGTGCAGCAGATGTGCAGCACAACTATCTCTACTAGGGGAATTCTGACAGCTGTCACAAACTCTCTATTCATTGTCAAATTACTCTGTCAATCCCATTACTTACCTTTTTACATTCCAAGGGAACACTACAAGCTTTAAGCAAAGTAAAAGGTAAAGTCTGAGAACCTATCACAAACTGCTTGTAATAGTGGTTTTATCAAGTTAATATACAAATCTCATTTTGTGGAACTAAATCAAATGCAGACAAATCCAGATTAATCAAAACAACCAGGAATCATCTATGTAAGTAACAAATGCTCTTTCAAAATCCTGGTAACCAACCTGGTTTTTTTCATATCAGCAATAAATTATTACAGTTTAGGTAACAAAGAACCATTTAGCCTATGTTAGGATTAAGTAGTGCAACTAACTGAGAAATGTCTGAAATGATGTAAATTTAAGCACTGATAGTAGAACAGAGGCTTGAACTGTGTCAAAGATAATTTAGTAAGTAAAAGAAATAATGAATGCCAACCGTGCAGAGCCTTGATATTAAGCAATAAGAAAGGAAAAGAGACAGATAGGCCATTCTAGAGACCTGAATTCCAGAAGTCCATTTAAACCAGATTAATCCAGTAAGAAACTCCTGCTTTGAATTTTAAAATGTCACAATGAACACAAAATGGAAAACATCTTCTATCACATACTTTGCAACCTGTGATTCACTTTCCAATAGAAACATGAAAAATGATCTGTTATAGCCAAATACTGATCATAAAGGGCATTTTGATGGGGCCTACATATATATATTTCATCCATTAATAAAGAAATTAAAGGTTAATGAAACTATGTGAAAAATGTATAATGCTGAATAGTAAGAAGGTCATATTCCATTTCTGCTTGAGGCCCAAAGTAACATTTAGATGCTCACAATATTTTCAAGCTTTATAAATGCTATATCATTAGCTATTCTCTGCCTGGAGAAAGAAAAACTGATAGGCGTCACAAGTGGATATAGAAATAATACAATATTAAATAATGCTTAATTTAGGAAATGATTTTATATTTAGTTCTGAAATTGCATAATTTCTGGTAAGTATGCTATATTCTGTAAAAAAAGGAAATATCATGCTTGCAAGAAGACAAAAACCCAAACTATACTCTTTTTATATGTCTGTATTAGGGTCTGGGAAGAGTTTGCCTATATCAGCTGTAGTACCATTTAGATTATTTAATGATACCTAATAAAAGGAACAAAGTCTGGAATCCCTAATGGGAGCAAATGGAATTAACTGAAGTTCATTCTCACCACATAATCATAAATACTGCATTTGGCAAAAGAAATTGAAAGTGTGAATTTAAGCACAAAAAGGTTGCTTCACTTTCCTGTCATGCAAGAGTCAGTGGATAATGTATGGATAAATGAGGCAAAATGCACCATTAAAACTGAAAGACTAACTGAGGTTTGAGAATATTAAAAGAAGCCATGCTTGCAAAAATTTCTTTAAAATATGATGTATTATTTTCCTTGAAGTACTTTCCAAGTATAAAATGCTGGCCCTGTAGAAAAATTTCAATTAAAAGAGAAAAAAACTATCCTAGCAATTACTATAGGAGAATATATGCAGTTTACTGCAAGTCTGTTAATCCTCAGCCCTCAGTTTTCTTTCAAAAGATGAATTAAGATTATATGGCAGATGTACTGAAAGTGAACTATGCATTCCTTATAAAACATCCACATCTAATCTTCCTTATTTGTAGGTGAGCATATTATTAAGCAATCACAAAGTCAGAGAAACACAAAATGAGAGAATAGTTGACACCAGCCTCTGGAGGAAGGGACTGTCAGAGCTCTTCCAATCCAATCCAATCCAATCCAATCCAATCCAATCCAATCCAATCCACTCCAATCCAATCCAACCCAATCCAATCCATCTGCTCAACCCACTTGTCCAGGTCTGTATCTGGGTAGCTTTTGAGTATCCCCAAGGTGGGACACTCCACCAACTCTCTGGGCAATCTGCAAGTGTTCAGTCACTCTGACAGTAAAAAAGTGTTTTCTGATATTCAGATAGTACTTCCTGTGTTTCAGTTTGTGTCTGTTGCCTCTTGCCTTGTCACTGGGCACTAAGAAGAGTCTGCCTCGGTCTTTAGTCTCTCCATTCAAATATTTTTACATTATAAAGAATATTCTTTAGCCTTCTATTCAGATTAAAGAGTCCCGGCTATTTTAGTCTTTCCTCACAGGATAAATGCTCCAGTTCCTTAACCTTCTTTGTGTCCTTTCCTTGGACTCTCTTCAGGATGTCTGTCTCATACTGAGGAGCCTAGAACTGGGGTTAAGACACAAAATGCTGCCACATCATCACTGAGAAAAGGGGAAGTATCACTTTCCTCCACCTGCTGGCCATACTTTGTTGAATGTTGCTAAGGGTTCCAATGTTTTTCGTCCTTCTTTTTGTCTTTGAGTTTTGCCAGGAGCTCCTTGTTCATCTGTACCTCTTAGGTGGATTGTTTTTGAGCTTGGAAGAGGGTATTGTTGAATATCAACCAACTTTCTTGGGCCCCTCTCCATGACAGGGCCTTATCCCATGAGATTCTTTCAAGTAGATCCCTGGAGATGAGAAAATCTGCTCACCTGAAGTCCAGGGTTATGATCTTGTTTTTTGCCTGGCTGTCTCCTCTCAGTATCCTGAACTCTGCCATCTGATTGTCACTGCAGCCAATGGTGCCTTCAGCCTTTAGCTCCCCAATAAGCCCTCCCTTGTTAATGAATGTGAGGTCCAGCAGAACTCCTCTCCTTATTGGCTCCTCAGTCACTAATACTGGAATTTGCCTAATATTGTCTTGGGATTTCCCCACACAAAATCCTTTAAGTTAAAATTTAAAAAAAAATATTGTTCACATGTACCAGCATAAGATTTTCTGTGGTGAAGTTTTTCATTTGATTACTCTGGTAAGCTAGGGAAGAATTTTTTCGTGTAAGGAGATTATCACATTTGCTTGGAAACTTATAAATATTACGCTAAATTTAAAAAAAAAAGGAAACATTCCTGTTTTATTTGTTTTTCTGACCTGCTTTTGCAAAAAAAGAAAAGAAAGTGGTTTATTTCAATTTATTAATGTATCTATTATATACACCTTTCCAGTTTAAAATTTTCCCCAATGTTCTGTTTTTGGGGTTTGAAAAAACCTGATATTTTATTCCTAGTCAAAGTTCAAGAACTCAGAAAAAAACAGAAAATTCCTTTTGTTTTGGCTTGGTGTAAAACTCTTGAAATCAATAAGTATTGTCCCTCTGGCTTCTCTGGACCATAGGTCAAGTCCTTAGGGGGAAACTGTTGGGAATACTAATTTGTAAAACATTTTGAAGATGTATAACATTTTTCTGCACTTGTCATGGATAATTTGAACAAAACTCGGTCGCACTTGATTGCATAAATGGCTATTTCACCTTTAATGGCCCAGATAAGAGGAGAGGGTGAAGAAGACAGGACTGTTTAGAAAAGGAAAGTCTGGAAACGGGAAGTCTTGAAGGGGACCTAAAAATAATCTTTTAAAACTGCAGAGTAGGTGAAGAGAGAGCAAAGTTCTTTACTGAGGTATACAGTAAGAAAGTTAGAAACTGGGCATAAATTGGAATGCAAGAGGATTCACTATGAGAACAATCAAGCATGGGAATGAGTTGTGCTTACAGATTGTTTAGCATTTGTCCTTGGAGATCTTCGAATTCTAGCTGGACAAAACCCTGAGCAACTGGTCTGAATTTAGCTTTCACTCTGTTTTGAGCTGGTGGCTAGATGAGATGCCATCTGAGATCTCTTCTAACCTGAATGACTTCACGACTCAGATTTCTCCTGAATGTGCTGGATCTTTATGTAATTTCCCATTTTATGTGAAAATTTAGATGTTCACATACACACAAACATACATACATTAGTTCTCACTGGTATCTTAATGGCGATTTCAGTGGTTATTTACCAAAACTATATCTCAAAAATGAGAAAAATCCACAATTTTAAGCTTTCCCATGTTAACTTTCTGTTTGCATCTATCCCTACATAATAAAACACAACTCAAAAACCTTGTCTTACCAAGTTATTCACAACCTTCACATTATAATGACCAGAATTTTCTCTGAAAATCAAAGATCATCAAAAGTAAAATTATTCTAGTGACTGATAGAGTAAATTAATAGTCTTTATTTTATTTCTTCATTAGATGTAATTTAAATATTGAATGTTCTCTTTTGAGGTAAGGATTCAGAAAACTTTTGATATGTTCGGCTGCAGAACATGATAGGTTAAACCCAGTATTGATGATCAACCATGAAACACATATTTGCAAAAACATTGCCTTCTTCTAACAGAATTTACCTAATAACAGCTGCTTTTACAGTCATCTTCCCTTTTACACTCTGAGGATGTCGTATATGTAATTATAATAATCCTTTTGGTATGTTTGTTTAGTGTAAGAATCTATGCTCTTTAATTGAATAAATTAAATTCCTTTTCTGTGAAAATAAAGAAGATCCCCAAATGTTTGAAGCTTCAAATTCTCTTAGATATGGCCTTATATAATTAAATGTGAGCAAAAGTTATGACAGCCTACCTTTTTAAGATTTATTAATAAAATCTAAAATTGCTAATACTTTTATTAAAGAACCAGGTATACATGTGTGTTTCTTTTGATTTGAATTCTGAAGGTCACTACTAGATAATCTTGCTGTGAGAGCTCAGTCATACTGAGTGCTCAAAAACTATTTTATGCCATAAGCTTAAAAATCTTGTACAATTTTATTCATTCATTAATTGAACTAATTGAGAAAGACCTTAATCATTTATCCAACAGAAAATAAATTGTGAAAGGCTACTTTTTCTTTCATGATGGAACTTTAGGCAACTGCTAGAGTTTTTGTCTTTTAATGAGCCTGCAAATTTTGATAATGATACAGTCTACAGCCTTAAATCATAAATTATTGTACTGTTAATGCTTGTAATGTCACTGGGAGCAATTATGAGGAGTAAATTCATGTGGGTAAAGGTGTCAGTATCTGTCTTTTAAACCCATGGAAAATGCTAGAAAGTCTTTTTGAAAACTCTGGCCCTTAGTTCCAGCACCATAAAATGTGAAGAGCCATCAATGCCTAATATGTTTCTAATAATTCATTCTAAGGAAGAAATTGATTACATGTAAGTCATTGTCGGCATAAAATTTAAATATTTCTTATAGGATATTTCGGTACATAAATTACAAAGGGCTTCTTTCTCTGTTTTCTTACTTATTTCTTTATTTAGAAACATAAATGTAATATTTTCTGACTTTTAGCAGGAGGTTTTTATTCCTTCTAGTTATTCAAAGGTCCATTGATAGCTTGTGGTTTATTAAATCTTTAATAAATAACATTATAACTTATCTCTATGAGCTCAAATCAATACAATTCTGTGAAGATAATGTCATTGCCGACCTTTATGTTTCATATCATTTTTATTAAACTTAGATAACTCAGTAACTCTTCATTCAGAGTTTAAGAGTCAGATTATAAAATGAGCATTTTAAACTTTCTCTTGGAGTAAAGGTGCAGCCAAGAAGAACACGGAAAAGCCACAGTGTCAGCTTGCATCTTTATGTCTTTAGAAATACATAAACTGAGCACATGAAAATATAAGTAAACAAAATTTTAAAAATCATGTGTATATATAATTTTATTCTACACATATATAGATCCCTTGCTAACATTTGTCTCACATGCATGGCACCAGGCACCCAAAATTTTATAATTTTTAGAAGTATTTATTACTCTATATATTAAAATGAAATATAGTTATAGGTCTTCTACTCAGATAAGGATTTGTTGCTACCAAAAGGTTGATAAAGCTTAGTAAATCTTTGATTAAATTTTATTAAAAGAGAAGCCTGTAGTGACATTATTATATAATTTCTACTCAGGCCAAAATTAATCTTGGAGAAATATCTTGCTATGGAATACCTTCCTTCTAGTTCATTCCAGCATCTCCTGCAAATATTTACATTCTCAAAAATATTGGTACATCCTGGTGTCCCCTCAGCTGCTATCTTCCAAGACTATGCTCTATTTTCTTGAGGAATACTCATTATTTTGGAAGTTGGAAATATTATTACAGTGTTGAAAAAATTAATCCCTCTGCTCTCAGTCACGTAGAATTGAAATTTGCAACATTATGGATGTTATCCTTCACACTGAACTCCATTATTACTTGGTCTTCAGTAAACCAAGCATAAAAATTAAAATAGGAGGATCTTATCCAAGTCACCAGAAGTAACCCTTTCTTTTCCCCAACTCCAGCTCCAACTACTTTCGTCTAATTAGTAGCAGCTGATGATCATCCATCTCTTATTTGACCATTCTCCCCCCTTATTCATGTCCTGTTCCATCCAAGCATGTGTTCTGGTATACCATTTAACAATAACTTCTAACGCTGCCAGCCTTTGAAAGCTTTTCTGATAACATCTTATGGGCTAATAAAACAACTGGAGAAAATACTGCCTAAACCACAATAGGCTACAAAATTTTAGCCAGAAGTTTCTACTTTCTGTACTGAAAAGTGGAATATGTGCACGTTAGAAATCCCCAGGCCTCAGCTTCAGACAAAATTGCATAGGGGAGAAGCCTGAAAAAATTAAACCAATTTACAAGTTGGTATAAAATACATTTTCAAGACAGTCAGAGGGTGCCAAACAACAGTAGATTACAGTATTTGGAACAAACTCAGTGTACTTTACATTAGCACCTAGATTCTGGAGGTTTCTCCAATAATTTCTACTCAACTTCTGCCTGTGAAGAAGCACTCATAGTTCTGCAGAAGGGTTGGTTGCTAGAAAGAAAGCTCTAGCATAGGCCCTCACAAAGACTTCCTCTTGACAAAAGGTCTATAATCCTCCTAAAAATTCAGGGTGAGGAGAATGAGAATAAAAGGGCAAATAATAAGAAAGGAAAAAAGTCTAAGCAAAAGATAAAACTGTTACTGTCCAGTGCTAGACAGGAGTCTGGAAACTCAACTTTTAATAAACCTCTAAAGCCAGGGACAGGTGTTTAGTGGGAACAAATTTCATACTTCTATTTCCAAAAGTCTGTCAATAATATTACCCTACAGCCTCCTCTGTCTCCCAAAGGCCTATTCCATAATAAACTCCTGTGCTGCAGTTCCCAATCAAAGCTGAGACAGGAATCTACACAAGATGAATGGGAAGGGAAACAAGGGTCAAAAGAAGATATTTGAATTAATATTTTTACTTTTTAAAAACTAGCCATTAAGTAACTTGATAGTTTTGGCTGTCCTAGGCTTTGGCATAGGGTGTTTGTTTAACTTTTCCCCTATATTTTCTGTGATAATTTTATCAAGTAAAGCAAATTTTTAGGATATAAATATCTATTAAAAATGTATTGGTGGAAAATAATTTTTATTAATATGGAATCAATTATTGTCTTAATTATTTTTGTAAAATCATAATGATCTACAATAATGATTATGATTGATTAACTCAGTTTATTTATTACAGCATAATCATGAGTAACATTCATTGCTGTTTAGCATTGTATAGATCAAAATTCCATATAAATTGTTTACAAAATCAATTTGCACATACACCATGGAAATACAATTTCTAGAGAAGAAACAGCGGACAAAAAAAACTAGTTTGCATCCAAAAGGGTTCAAATTTTCCCCTTCGAAAGGAAGGTGGCTTAGGCTGTTTTAAATTCACACCATAGCATCCTTTACAATGGAAAGCACTAGAATATCAAAGAACAGAGAGCTGCAGAATTAATCAATTTAGATCTCTGTATTGGCTTTGCCTGACGAGGTTTTGGTAGTGGTGGGGCTACAGTGGTGGCTTCTGTGAGAAGGTGCCAGAAGCCTCCCCCATGTCCAGCAGAGCCAATGCCAGCTGGTTCAAAGATGGACACACTGCTGGCCAAGGCTGAGCCCATCAGCGATGGTGGTAGCACCTCTGGGATAATGTATTTAAGAAGGGGGAGAAAAAGTATTGCATAGAAGTAATTTCATCCAGAGAAGAAAGGTGTCAGAATATGTGAAAGCAGCAGCTCTGCAGACCCAAGGTCAGTGCAGAAGGAGGGGCAGGAGGTGCTCCAGGCGCTGGAGCGGAGGGTCCCCTGCAGCCCCTGGTGAGGCACAGGTTCCCCTGAAGCCCATGGAGGCTCACGGGGCAGCAGAGATCCACCCACAGCCCAGGGAGGATGCAACGCTAGAGCATTTGGACTGCTGAAGGAATCCTGGGAAATCCATGCTGAACAGGCTTCTGGCAGGACCTGCAGACCCATGGAGAGGGGAGCCTATGCTCAGCTTTGCCGATCAGCTTTGCTGGCAAAGCTTTGCTTTGTGAATTCATTGGGGATCCACACTAGAGCAGCCTGTTCCTGAGGGACTGCACCCTGTGGAAGGGACCCACACTGGAGCAGTTTGTAAAGAGCTGTAGCCCGTGGGAAGGACTCACTTTGGAGCAGTGTGTTGAAGACTGTATTTGGGAGGGAGCGCCCACTGAAGCCAGGAAGAGTGTGAGGAGTCCCCTCCTGAGGAGAAAGGGGTGGCAGAGATGAGTCCTGAACTGACCTCAGCCTCTCTTCTCTGTCCCTGTGCACCACTGTGAGGGAGGAGGTAGAAAAATCAGGAGTGAAGGTATGCCCAGAAAGAAGGGCAGGGAGAGAAAATTTATTTTTTATTTCCCATTTTCCTAGTCTCACTTCATCGATAAAACATCAAATCAATTTTCCCTCAAATGAAGTAGGCTTTGCCCATGCCAGTCACTGCTGAGTGATCTCAGTGCCCTTATCTCAACCCACATGTCTTTCATTTTGTTTTCTCTCCCCTCCCCAGCTGAGGAGGGCAGTGATAGAGCAGCACAAGGTGGGCCCCTGACATCTGACCAGGGTCAACCCACCATAATCTTAAAAAACTACATATTGAAATACTTGTATTCCAGAAGCTTACAGTATGAAATTTCAACAAAAGTCCTGGAGAGGTAATTGCTAAAAAAGGAAACCTTTGCGTGGTTCACTGCGAGAATAATCTCATTGAAACAGATGTTTTAATGTGTTTAGTCACAGGTAGTTCATATGTATTTTCCTCGGTCTGTGAAAATAGTGTTAAGGAAATACTCGACAATCTGTGTGTAATATTAGGACTTTATAAATGTAAAAATGAGAAAGAAAGGGATAATTCACCTTCAGCATTTCAGATGGACTATAAAGAGTTCTCAAAGTATTTTGTTCTGTTCTTTCAGAATTAGCTTGCATTTTGGGTCGGCCATCTGCTCCATGTCCTTAGGTAAGACTACTGGAATTCTATTCTTTTTAAAATGAAGGAAGAAACTAGAGATTTTATAGACATTTCAGCAGTCTTTGCAAAGACATCAATCTAACCTGAATTCTTTTTTGCCTTACAATTTCTGTTACCTATATTTCCCTCATAGATCAATTTTAAAATTCCTCTTGGATTTCTGGATCAGGCTGTGAATGATTTTCAGGCATAATGTTATACAAAGACTGCTAAAAATACAAATAATATATGTCTACTACTTCAACTCTGCAGGCCACATTTGAGATACATAAATACTATTTTTATTTGATTTTTCTTAGATTGAGCTATAACAGTTACTAGTGAGCATATTTTAAGTCTGGTTGAATTTTTATATGCTCAACAGTAGTATTTCTGCAGAGCTATAGCAAAGATTTCAGTCCTTATATCCTAAATCTTTATTTAACACATTTTTAGGAGCTTTATGGTCTAGAATATTTCATTGTTCAGTAGGGGCCTGAAGGCAGTAGGCATCTTTGCAGTGATTTTAATGAGCTTTGGGTCAACTTTACTATATTCTGGGAAAACAAAGTATTCCTGGGTTACAGTACAAATTTAGATTTTGAGTAAAAGTAGATATTCAAAGAAGTTGAGGCCAAAAAAATTATTCTGATAATTTAATTTTCTGTTCCATATAACTCAGACTATAAAAATCACAAGCAAATTATTCCATCAAACCTTGTGGGAATTATTGAATGTAACTAGTGTAAAAAAGGATTATAAAAGGGATTGTGGAGCAAATGAAGAAAACGGACAGAGAGAGAAATCAAATTGTTATGAGGTGGTAAAAGTGGAACTCCTCAAATGATCTTCCTCACAATGCATTCCAGATAAAATTTTTTTAGCAGCTGTGGCAGCATCTAGACTATGCATACACACAATTCATACCTCTACTGTCATCTACCTCTCCTCAATATGGGACTAGAAACCATCATAAACATCCCAGAAAGTACCATGACAGTGGTCCAGACTTGTCTGGATGGGAAAATTCAGGGATTTTTGTCTCTGACAGCATTTCAAATGTTAACCTATAAGGTAGAAGAAACTACTTGATAGTTTAGAGCACTCCCCCCCCGCCTGAATATTGTCCAGTTCCTTACAGCATGAGATGCGGTGTTGAGGAACCTGGGAAAAGGCAAATATGTAAATAGCAGGATCACAATCCTGATTTTAAGGAGAATAAACTTTGACCTGTTGAGAGATCTGCTTGGAAGAAGCCTGTGAGATATACTTCGGGAAGTGAGCCCAGGAATAAGATTATTAGCCCTGGCTAATTTTAAAGGATGATTTTATTCAAGCTTAAGAATGAAGAATTCTGAAACACAAAACTGCACAAAGGCAGCAGGAGACCTGCATGGATGAGCAATGAGCTCCTGATAAAACACTATAAGTGGGAGCAGGATCAGGTCATACAGTCACCAGTCAAGGGCAGTGTCAGAAATGTCCCCTCCAAGAGATTATGTGCCCTCACAAAAATTCCACAACACAGCTATACAGCCATGAGGCTCCATCTTAGTTTTTCTTTGTTTGTGTTTTTTTCTTGTTTACTATACTATTTTATGCTTTAATGCCATAACTGTCCCAAACCCCTTGCAAAAAGAGCAATCACCACCACAGCCAGTGTCACTGTTGTATTTGCAAGCAGAAAAATATCAACGTAAGCATTTCTTTCATCTCTTCCTGACATTTTAGCTTTCTCCTGAATATCTAGATCAGAAACTAATGATTAAGCTTGAGGATGCTAAATGACTCAAATCTTCCTAGAAACAAATTGTATTCTAACTTTCATAATGACCAGAGACACAAGCTGATGGGCAAGCATCCTCCTCTCGTGTGGCAGCCTGTCCATCACCTGTGTCTTTCCCCACTCAGGCATGAGGTGTGGTACTTACAGGAACTTGTGGGTAACTCTCAACCTCAGGACATTTGTGATCAGCAGTGACACTGATAGGGAATGTCATTGCTTGCCCTGGACATCTTGTCTTTCCTGAAGAGTTGGGAAAATAAAGTTTTCATAGAAGAATAATTGCTGATACTCGAACAGATTTTCAAATAGCCAAGAGCATTCTGATTTTCAGATCAATTATGTCATTATAACAGGGTTATATATATAATATCTAAAATCCTCTAACTTATCAAATGAAAAATAAATTATTAAATACACTTAAAGATACTATTTTTCCCTACACAAAACAAAATGTTTTTTTCTGGGACTAAAGCAAATTAAGCTTACTTATTTTAAATAAAAGTAAATAGTATTCTGGACTTGGAAAAGAAATGCCCTGCTGTTAGTTTAAAGGTACATAGCCCCAATATTAAGGTTTAAGGACCTTCTTTGATATGATTAAAACCATTTATATATTTGCAGTTTTGGTCTCAATAGAAATAGTTGCTATTCCATCACATTTAATATGAACTGCTTGGACTACTGTGACTCAGTGATGGCTATAGTCACAAGACAGTTAAATGCAAATTATACGAATTTCAGGTTAGTTTGGATCAGACCATATATATTTCCAATATGATTGCTTTTTATTCCCCAGTGAAAAACGTATGCAATATTATACTGTGCATAAATTTCACAGGTTCCCCTCCTTCTCAAAAAGATGTGCTTCTCTTTTTTTTGCACAACCAGAAGTGCTCCTGAGGTTCATGTGATTTCATGGATGGCAGAACATTGATTTCCCAACACAGACGGGGAATAACTCTGAATTACTCTAAAATTTCAGCTAACTGCATGAAGAAAATGGTTCCTAATTGGCATTCCTTCAAATGCCATCAGCTTTTTTGTTTAATACCATAGCATTTAGTAGCAGTTGCACTTACAAGATGTAGCAGCATCCAAGATTGAGTTAAACGTTGTATTATTGATAGGGTAACTGAAAGCATCAAGCTCAAATCAGAGTCATTGGCGAGTAGATGACATGGCCTGACATCCAGGGGTTTGTGAAACATTGGGAGCAGTTGGAGAGGTCAAAGTGACCAGGGCTTCCCCAGCTAGCTGTGTATGTGCTTGTGTGTGATTTGTGAACAAAATGGTCTATACCAGCAACCAGAGCAGGACTGCAGCCTCAGAGTTCAAATATCCATGTGCCAGCAGCTGGGAAGACCGGGATCCAGAGCCCAGCTGCTGAGCAGTGTCTGAGCTCAGCTCCTGGATAAATTAATGAGATAGAAATACACATATATATACACATGAAAGTATAACACCTCATAAAATATATGTATATTTATATATAAATATATAGATAGACACATTTTAATATTTATTTTCTATCTAATATATTAATATATATATTTATCTATTGTATACATATTTATATCTAATTTTTTTCCTCACAAAAGGACCAGTCAGAGAGGGGAGCAGAATGCGATCATTTGTACTGTCTTTTTTGAGTGCTCTATGTGTCTGCTGTGTTTTCTCTGCAGTCAGATATGTATATGGTTTTATCTATACATTGTGCATGTGTGTGTTCTGCATGCTTAGCCTTTTTACAGCTTCAACTTGGCTGCACAGAGAAAATGAAGATGGTTTACAGGACAGCAATAGTTTTGAAAAGATATTTATACAAAATTGCAACTTAAAATTACTTTAAACATTTGTAAGATCACTGTGCTACAATTAATGTTGCAAATATAGAAATTATGTAATTATGAGTATTACATGTAAAATATACTATTTTCATTATGTAGGAGAATTTAAATAAGTGCTATTTCTTTGAAACTTTCTGTAGTTTAGTAGGTTTTTAAAAGCAAGAAAGAATAAATTCTACAACTAATTCTTGGTTTCTGTTAAAGCCAAACTGTGAATTCCTATTACAGTTTTCACATTATCACTCAAAACTGAATTTAATAAAATCAATAAGAAATTACAAACTAAGTTCTATATAATCTAACTGCAATTAGATGACCAATGTCTTTTAGATGCATGTGCGAGCTGAAAGTTAAGATTGGTGAGAAGCTGAAGGGAGAGAATTATTCTATTGCTTAAAAAGTGTCTGTGAGGCCCATTTATAATTCTTTTTTTTTTTTTTCCTGTGTTGAAGCTCGTGAAGACCCTGATCCTCTAAAACAGATTAAAGTGACAATTCACTTTGTACAAATATACATCTGACAATACCAGGAAAAAACATTTTAGTATTTTTTTCTTTTGTTTGCAGCTACTACTCCAATAACATTTGGAGAAAACTGTTTTCTGATGATTTTAGAACAGATGTTTAAGTCATTTTAAAATATTAATGAACTCAAAACTATGCTATAATTTAGTTTAAATATGGATTTTGGGTCAAGGACCCCACAGACAAGGTGGAAAGGAGGGTAACCACAAGTGACAGTACATCAGAAAGGGATACAGACACAGCAATATAGAAATTGCTGCAGTGACAGGCACACACATAAACCACTGCAGGTGAGCTTTGAATTATGCAGGAGGGAGCATATGACAGGAAAAAGAAGTAGAAAAGCATGAAAGGTTTTTGAGTTTGTTAATAAGAATTGTTTAGCATTTAAAAATTGGGAACAGTTCAAGGGTAATAATTAAGGATGAAATAATAGATGTTTTTTTATTTTAAATGTACTGAATTTTTACCTCTTTAGTTTCTAAATCTATGAGAAGGGGTAAAAAAAAACAAGCTCCTTGAATCACTCTTGGTGTAATTTTTCCCAGAGCAACCTGGAACTTCATTCCTTGATTAAAATCCATTTATAGGTGGCATGTTAACCTGTTCTTCTGGAAAGGGGAAGGGGAAGGGGAAGGGGAAGGGAAAGGGAAAGGGAAAGGGAAAGGGAAAGGGAAAGGGAAAGGGAAAGGGAAAGGGAAAGGGAAAGGGAATAGACCAAGGTATGTTTCATATAGATTCTTTCTATATGTTTGTTGCAGGATTTAAAAATAGAATACATTTCTAGGACTGAAATTGCAGATTTGCTGAGTTTGTATTTTATAGCTATATATCTATAGAACTAAAAAATAATAAATAATTGCTTTAATTACCTCTCCATATTACATACATTTTGGTTTTACAAATAATTCCTGTAATAGCATAAAAAAAAAAAAGAAAATTTCTACAATGAAGTGAAGTAGTTTTCAGTATTGTTGGCATTGTAAAGAAAGTCCTAAGTGTGTCCAAACAAACTGTGCATTCACTCTAAGTTATTTTTAGATTATTTTTAAAAAGAATATGCAATGTTCATTGACTAAGGCAAAGAAAATCATCCTGGAAATGCATAAGATTTACTGTTTTCCTCAAGACATCCTAAGTTTTCATTAAACATGGACACCATCTCTGCTGGTTTAAATAGCCTTTTGCATTAAATCCTGCATGTATTAGCTTACTTTGTACTGACACATGAATTCAGCAAGGAAATTTAAATAGTTAAAAGATACTTGTTTGTGCTATCTTATATCCAACAACATTTGACCATAACTATTCTCTAAGAAATAGTATCTTGAGCAATGTAATGAATCAAATATGTTCTAGGTCAGAGTTTTATTAGTCTGAGGCAGCAGTGTCACCTACTAAATGAGTAACACCTCTTCCTGCATTGCTTACATTTTTGTTGCCATCAGAGCTCTGACCCATGGCCTTGCTGTCCAATACTGATCAGATACTCTTCAAAACCCTGATGAACAGTTCTTGCTTTTGAGCAATTGCTGAACAACCTATTTATTTCATTGATTAAAAACCCCTAATGAATGTGAGGGACATAACACTCTGCTGGGTTGATAAAGGAAAGGGGATGTTTTTTCTCACAGCACAAATCCCACTGCTGACATTGCAAGGAAACTTGATATCCACAGTAATTTTTTTTTATTATTTAATCTTAAATTCCAGCTGTTTTGTTATTGGCAGTGTTATGAGTCTTTCATCTATAATTTATAAAAACATGCTGACAATAGTTGACCTGGTGCTCTCCGTGGTTGGCTGGAGAGCATGTCAGCACACGTGTTGTGTTTGTCTCATAGCAGCAAGATGCCAAAGTAACTGTTGTCCTAATTCTTCTGGAGATTCCCAGCTCCTCTCCTGCTTATCTGAATCCTCTGTGAATCCAGATCACTCAGCATTTTTTCTCTAAAAATCTACTTGCCCAATTTTACAACTTCCTCTATGACTATTTTGGATATGGGAATGGTCCAAATAGTTCCCTTTTTTCCTATCTTTGTTTTACAAACCTCTTTAAAAACCTTTCAGAAAGGGGAGTATTTCACAGTTCTTCACAGTAAACATTCACAGTTAAAATGAAGTCATTCAAAGGATCCCAACTGACACTTTTAGAAAGTGATGTCTTCAGTTCTACTGAATAATACATGGAACACTTTGGGTTGTGTTCTCTGCCAGTATGAAACATCCTTGTCCAGGTGAGAATGTCTTTATCAGGCAGCTCAGTCAGGAAAACTAACAGAAATATTAGTCAGAAGAGAATTCTGGCTTTTTCAGACCAGGCTCTTAGCTGAAATTGTTGCCAGCACTAGGTGAAGTCAGCCTGTTTTCTCTAGCCAAGGTTTGAAAACTTGCAAGGATGGGGGTACTGTATTCCAGAGAGGCATTACCCTAGTGATTTCCATTTAACAAATAAGTCTTTCCTAAAATAGAAATATTTATTCTAGAAAAGACAGAGGCACTAGAGCTTCTTTGTGATGATGGTTTTGTAATACCCATGTGTGTAAAACTGCTTCATATAAACTATACATCAACATAGCCAGAGTATTCTTCATTTACAGCTAATTATAGGGAAAGAGATATTTGTATATTACTTTATCGTTCCTCAATGGCTGGACAACACAATTCTATTTACCCCCAACGTAAAAATGCTTAATTCATTAACTTAGAAGGACTGACTATTTATACCAAGTTTGTAATAATAATGGTTATTCAGGTTAATATAGATTCCCCACACTGAGAACTGTAAGAATTAACTTCGGGATTTATCTGGTATCTGTATGTTTCTACCTAATTGTTTCTCTGTCTGATGAATTCTATTACTTATTCAAGAAACAGATGGTATGTCAGTAGTAGTTAGGGGCCAAAATCCTACATTAAACACTTCTTAATTTTTTAGATAATGTACTGAACTCTACTGTTGTCTTAGGGCTACTGAACATTGAAGTCTTTGTCTCTGAAAAAAAGTAGTTATTTAGTGATGATATTTATTTCCAGATTATTTAACTTGTAAAATTTAATGGGAAAGAGCTTACATGATGAAATATAATAGAATCACTTTCTTTCTGAGATCTGTTCCTGTCATTAAGTTCTTCAAACATGACACATACTGATTTTATGATGTCCTAAGGGCAATTTAAATTCAATATTCAAAAAAAAAAAAAAACCACCAACTTTCTAAAAAAATTAATTTGGAAACTTTCTTCACCTCTTTTGCTCCCATGTTAAAGAAAACCACTAACATCAGCACAAGAGCTTCCTTTCTATATATTGCCTGTTTTATGAAAAGTGATGGATAAAATAGCTAACATGAGAAAAAGATGCAGAAATCCAAGGATTCTGTACCACCAGATACTAATAAAAGTGAAAAAATAGAAGCTATGTGAACACATGGCTTTTTCTTTTACATTTCCAGTGAGAAAACTGGGATTTCCATGGGTGTAGAAGACATCAGGAGTATTCTGGTTAAAGGAGGGGAAGAGTTGCACTAGGTTTACTAGAATAACACATTGTCATGCAAAAGAGAGTGCTAAAGGAAAATGGTGTTTTGAGTAAAGTTCAAGTGTTTGTATCACTCCTGGAACAGTTTTTAAAATTTCCATTACTCTTGAGAGACTCATGACACACTTACTATCATATAATGATTATGTATGTCAGTAATAAATTGGAAGAGATTTAAAAAGTATTTCAGGGCAAGAGTGATACCCAAAAATAAAGCTGAACAAGTGAAGTCATTCCTATAAAAGAAGAAAATGCCTGCCCTACATGTTCTTTTATTTGATCTGACAGCAATAATTTTTGATGGAATTAATTGCATGTGAAAATTATTTGACAGGGTGTGCAAAATGGACCTTATAAATTTGATCTGTGACTCCCTGGCTTATCAGTGTTGGTTGAAAAATACTACTGTATTACAGAAAATACAATACACAGTAGTCAGAAAAATCCATTTTCTGACCATTTTTCTGGGTCATTTTATTCATTTAGTACATGATACATTCACTCCTCCACCCCCTGTTCCAAAAATGAATTAGAATTTTTGACCCTCACTCTGCAAGGTACATAAACATTTTAAATTAAGTACAAAGTGAGTACTTTGGTGCCTGATATAGAATAATTAAAGGCTTATGTGTAAAAAAAGCTCACAAACCTGTGTTCCAAGTCACCCTTAGGTGTACACAGGGAATGACTTAAATGCTTGGAAGACTTTAAGGGTTCCTTGGTACAAGATAAACATCCCTTTTCTGTGCCTTGTCCTTTCTGCTCCTACTCATGATGCTTCCATCCCATGTGTGCCTTTTTAGTGATTCAAACATTCATTTTGCATTGCATCAATTAAGCAAAATAACCAAATAAAATATTTCTATCACTTCTTTTTTTTCAACTGTGCTCTCTGTCTGTTTTGTCACACTCAAAGTGGCAGCACAAAGGACTGAAAGGCAAATATGTAGCACATGGAAGAAATAAAAAAAGGATGTGCAAACTTATACTGGCAGTGCCATTAATTGTAATTCTATTCCAAAATTCACTGGATATCTGGTGTTCAACTTGAAATAACCTTTAGTAACTTAATTTCATCTCCTAGAGATGTACAGATGCTGTTTCCTGGTTCGATAGGAAGAAGCAAAAGGAGAAAGAAGCAACTATCTGCCATCTTTCAATTGAAAAAGGAAAAAAAAGAGCAAAAAGAAACAAAAAAAAAAAAGAAGGAAAAAAAAAGTGAACTTCTTCAATATATGAAGTAATACCTGTGGAGCAGCTGAGGTGTCTGCTTCTAGATGTTCCATCCAAAGACACCCAAAACCAATTTTTGGAAATGAAAATAATCCCAAATTTTTTGACAGAGCTAAGCAGTTTAATTACCTATAGGCTTGCTAAATGGACTTTATTCTATTGAGGGAAAAGATAACATTTTTGAGTGTAGGTATCTAAAGTATAAAATGAGATGTGTTTATTTTGCAGTTGCTGTAGTGAGAATACTCTTGCTATTTTCAGCAGACCTTTGATCAGACACAGAGAACCTGATATATGTAATAATTAAGACAGAATGTACAAACCCCAGTCAAGAAGGAATAGTCTGGGATTTTAGCAGGAAGAGTCACACTGATGCTGGAAAGAATGGTGAGGAGAGGAAGGAAATGAAAGATGAAAAATAGAGGTAGAAGGAGCAGAATCTATAGGGGAAGTATTTTTCATCTGTACATCAACCATGGCTTAAGCTGGTGATGTTCCACTAGGCTTGCTCATTTTGTAAGTGATGTGACAGAGTCATATGCTGTCTCTGGCAGGCTGGCCCTGCCTTGATGGCAGGTGCTCTATCTGACCTCCTCAGATGGAGATTTTAGGCGCTGGTCTATTCTTTGGCAAATGAGAAGTGAGAGATCATGGTAATTTCTTTTACAGTCGTGCAGCAGATCAATTTGTGAAAGTTTGCTTTACTCCCGCATCTGTTCTGCATTACAGACACTAACAAATTACATGGTGAAGAAAAAAGAGAAATGATTGAAGAATTATCATGGCAATGATGACATCCACCTAGGAAACACTAAAATAGTTCTTTTCTTTTTTGATTACTGTACTTTTAGATTCAAACTTTTTTAAAATTAATCTGATCTAAACAGTGACATGTTCCTCTTCAAATTTCTATTCCATTTGGGAAAAGAAAGAATGTCCAATAATACATTTTTCATTCAGAACAACTCATCATTTACCGTGACTTATTCTGCAAAATATTCTTCTTTTCATGTCAAACAAGATAAATTTTTCTCTCTAAATCAAAAGAGTAAGAAAAATTGTAAAAACGTAAAACATTTGAGAGTCACAAGAATTATAAAATTATAATGATAATACATTTATTAACTTTTTTCAAAATGTTAGTCACAAAAATTATTAAAATCTGAAAATTCTCTTTTCTCTCTTTCTCTTAAAAACTGTTTTATTTTGGTTTATCCTTTATAGTAATTTGTTACTTTAGTAGTAGTAAAAGTAATTGTTTGCCATAATTGCAATCTTAACAGAGAATGAAGACGAGAAAAAAGGTATTTTTTTTTCCAAATATGCATGATAAGCATCATTCATACTCATCATTCATACTTATTGTAAAACCATTTCAGAATATTCAAGGCAATTAAGCCTGCAAGGGAATTTGTACTAGATGCCTGGTATTACAGCAAGAATCAGACCAAATTTCCTCCTAAACTAGTGATTGGCAGATAGACTGATGCACTAATAGATAAATAAAATTAATTGGTACTAAGGTTCAGTTCAGTTATATTTCCCCTAGCATTTTTTCCTCCCAGCATGCATAGATATATTTCTTCTTGAATGTCATACATTCTAGATGTTGATATATGAACATTAGTGTTGTAGGTGTCTGTGTGTTCAGTAATTTATTGGACAGAGTGTGGACTCACAGAAGATAGTCATGTTTATTCATAAAATTGAAAAAAAAATAATTTTGCTCAAAATAAGTAATATTTAATACAGAACAAGAAGTGAGAAGAAGAAATTTCAGGAGTGATCATGGAAGAAAGAGAGAATGTATTTGTTACAATGTGATTTGGCTTCACTCTTTCATAAAAAGAAGATTTACCTTGAAAAAATATTGGAACAACTGTATTGTACTGTGATCCATAAAGTACAGCTGGTCTAGGTAGAGGAAACCTCTGCTGCCAGATTTCAACAGAGTTGTCCTGCCTAGGACAAATTACTTATATCATTTCCATGCTACTTCCAAATCTGTGCCAAGAGCAGTGTGGCTTTAATGGACCAAGAAATCTTAACCCAGGTTTCCTGAATTTTAAAAGCAGCAAGTTATTTTGGCAATAAGCAGCCAAAGAATAATAGATATAATGGCATCATGTTCAGGAAAGGTCTTTCTGAAAACTGGGAGTGGGATAACAGCTCACATTTTCTATCTATTAGCTTGTTTCTAGGAATGAAGAATGGATGAAGAAATATTTGAGAAGAAATACAATTTAAATTTCTGGGGAGCGTGTTCAAGTGCCCTTGTTTTTCTCTGACGAAAAGACTAAATGGGAAAAGTAAGGCCCAAAAGCAAAACACCATTTTCTGCCCTGCTCTGGGTCTGTGCTGACGTCAAAGGCTGTTTCCCTGTTTGAGGAATACAGCAACACACATGAAAACTGCAGTTCCAGCAGTCAGTGTGCACAAGTTCATAACCAGAGGTTTACAGTGGTTTATTTTCCAAATCAACTTATTTTGGAAATAAAAGCTAATTGAATGTTTTCTACTGGGGTTCAAGCCTAGGTCTTACTTCCTTTTCCTCACAGTCAGAATTTGTTCTCTCCTCCAAGTAAGAGATAATGTGAGCTTGATCAGAAATTTTCTGTGCAGGTTGATTCACTGCCATGCCTTGAAGAAGCTGACAGCCAGACAACTGTCATAGCTCTTCATTGTCTTCTAATTATGAAAACTGAAAGCTTATAATTAAGTTCAAGCATAGTAAAACAGCTTTTAGAGACCTTGCCATGTTATACCTCACAGCTCTGTTAAAATAAGATGTAGAAATAATGTGGCTGTATTTTATTATATAGCTGAAAGTTAAAGTGTTCTGCAGCAGTCTGTATTCAGGTCTTTCACAATGCACCAGGAAAATTTTACACTTCAGTGTAAAAATTCAGGTGTAAAAACATACAGATGCTCAGAGCACAATATAGCTGTAGAGTCTAAATTATGCTTTCTAAAACAAAAGGGTATGCTTTCAAGAAACAAGTTATCTACTAACACAAGAAAATAGTCAGATACAGTTGGATGTATTTTGCTGTTATTGAAGGATTTATGGGAATGAATTGCACAGGAAAATCCAATTCAAAAGCAACATGAAGACAATTTTCATCTCATAGTTAGAAAAAATAATTTTTTTTGCATTTCAGAAAATGCCAGTTTTCATATTCTTTAAACAGACTGACCAGGTCTGTTATCTTTGGAACCGGACTCTTGAATCTACTGAGTGACCTGTGGGAAGTACAACATTACAGTTCAAAGAAATGTAACATGGCTTCATTGCCCTTCTAGCCTCAGGCATGTTTCTGCTCCTTTTGTGCTTGCATGATAGCTAGGTTAGGATGCTGCTTTTATCTTCCTTTTTTTTTTTTTTTTTTTTTTTTTTTTTTTTTTTTTTTTTTTTTTAATCCAGGATATAGCTAACATTTTGGAGGATTTTGCCAATTTTTTGAAGAAAGTTATTTCCACAGTTTTACAAATGAATAAAATTATCCCACAGGGAAAAAAAATAGTGACATATGCACAAAAACTCCTTTTATTCTGGGGCTGAGGGAAGCAGCTGATATTCCTTTGCCACCAGCTAAAATACTGACTAACACAGTTAAAACTCCATGTATTTATGTGTCAGCTGTGAAGCAAGACAATTGTGTAGTAACAGCCTCTTTTGCAAAGCTAAAGAATTCAGTGAGACAGAGACAGTACATCTGACAATACAGAGAGGGAGAGGTCCAAGGAGGAGGCAGATACTGCAGGAGGCCTGTGAGCATTAGGTGGAAATCTGCAGCAGCCTGGAGGTTTGAGCAACTAGTGAAAGATATTAAGGAAGAACAGACTTGGGTCTGGCTGGGACCTAGGAGCAATTCTTTAGGAGCTGTAGGACAGCCACAGAGGTGGAAATGAACTGATGAAGCAGTAACTAATAGTGAAGGATCGATGGAAAGATATAAGTGAGAAGTGAGACATCAAGCCAGAGGGGATGTCAAGAAAGAGAAGTCAACGGCAGGTTGATGCCAGTTGTCCAAAATCAGACTTCTTCCAGGAACCAGCACAAGTCCGATGAAATGTGTTGATTGTCTTTGGCAGTCTTTGGGTAAAGTGAAGGCCCCTGCAATAAAGCTTTGTAACTGTTATTACTTCCACATTCAGGGAATATAGAATATAATGGCTCGTTCACAAACAGTTGTGTGAAGCTAGAGACTTTTTTCAAACATTTGAATTTAGGCAATATATGCTAGCAGTGTACACCTGTCGAGTGTTATCAGGTATGTGATACAGATGATACACTATAGCTGTGCTTTCACTGCTGCCAGCTAAAACCGTATAATTAATTTACTAATATGTGTACTTTGGGCTTTGTTCTTTTTTACTATGAAAAAGAAAATCAATCCAGTTGTCGATTTTAGTTCTCCCTTGTTCACAAAAAAAAAAAGAAAAAGGAAAAAGAAAAGAAAAAAAGAAAAAAAACTAAATACTGGTCAGTACTCCTCCAGTATTCTTCAGCTTCTGCTTTCAAATTATTCCTCCTAGAGAAAAGTAACTTCAAATGCTGTTGCAAGGGTTTATTGGCATATGTAAAGGGTCATCACTAGAGGCCTTTTGAATGAAAAAGACTAATAATTTGCGATCTTCTTAACATTTCAGATGAGGTACTTCTTGGCTATAATCACTGCCTTTTTTTCTCCTCAGTAGACATTCAAATATTCAGCCTCAGAAAAAATGGAAAATAAACAGAGTACTCCATGTGGTAACAAGTGAAAATATTAAGTCCTAAAAATATGTTAAAAACATAATATTTAACAAAAAGGAAGTTCTAAACAAGTTTGTTGTGGTGGTTTAGTCCTTTCTTAGTCCTAGCATATGAAAAATAACCAATTTGAAATAAACATTCAACTATGTAGCACAAAGAGATTTTTAATTTGTCAATGCTTTACACTAATGCAGAACTTGGACTGCTGTATGTCCAAATAAATGAAATATTCTTCACTTCTCCCTTAATCTGAGAATATGAGGGCTCTACCTCTCTTTAGAAAAAAGGAAGATTGGGCTTTTAACGGGAAATTATATTTCCTGAAGTTCTTGATCATGTTTAAAGTTTCTCCCCATATCATTCAATAATATTTGTTGTGGATATAAAATTGTCTCCACATATCTCTTTAAAGAAAATTTCTTATTGTTACAGAGAATTTTTAAGACATAATACCTGAAAATTCATGTTTACAAAAGAAAAGAGAAAAAAATGCATTATTATTTTAATATCAGTTACATGTAAGGTGCATTCTTAGTCCTCCAGCGGGAATACATCACTTACTAAAGAAGTAAATAAGAGTCCACAGGGGAAAATAAATTCTAAAAATATGTTAGGGAAATGATCTTTAATGCATAATCATGTGGGTCAGTAAATCATCATCAATGAAAAAGTGGACAAAATATATTTCTGCCCATTGTCTATCTTTGGCCTTCTGTTAATGTTGGTATTTGCAAAGCAAGATGCAGGAACATGCCTGGATACAACCATGTAAGGAGCAGATGACACTAAATATAATTGAGACATTCAAGCCAGTTTTTGAAAGCTCCTGGCTACAGAAGTGTAACTGCGACTACGAATGGAAAGATCCTGGAAAATTAATCAGCTAAAAAGTAAATAGAACTGCTATAAAACTCCCAGAAGCAGATACCAAACAAAGACAGGATCATTTAAAACTGCATAATATACATCAGTGTACAGTTATCAGCTTACTATGACAGTCACAGATTCTGAGTTTAATTTGGATAAATAGACTGGGAAATAAATGTTGTTTTCAACTGGCAGGTAAGGCTGTTTTCAAGTCAGATAAATTGTTCCACCAAATAACTTATATTGACAGGCTTATGAGGAAAGAAAATATATTTGTGAGCTGAGAGTACAATTGGGAATGGATTTTACTTATTTAGATATTTTCATATCAGGTTGCAAAGCTGTAGGTTTTGAGGGCTCATTGTGCCACTAGCAGCAACTAGATTATAGCATGTCTGAGTTGCCTAGGCTGTAGCATATATTTTTTTCGAAAGTATGAATTGTACAAATAATAGAAAACACCTTGTGGCTTTTGAGCTTCTGCACAAGGTTATATAAGATTGTGATACTTTTCACCCAGACATTTTCCAGACAAACCAAACCAAACCAAACCAAACCAAACCAAACCAAACCAAACCAAACCAAACCAAACCAAACCAAACCAAACCAGCAGCATTGTTGCTCCCCCTTTCTTTCTTGCTTTCTTTCTTTCTTGTTCTTTCTTGCTTTCTTTCTTGCTTTCTTTCTTGCTTTCTTTTTTCTTTTGTTCTTTCTCTTTCTTTCTTTGTCTTCCTTCCTTCCTCCCTCCCTCCCTCCCTCCCTTCCTCCATTTGTCTATATAAACCATAATTATTGACCATGTTAATCAACTAGAAAACCACAACAAAAATGTAAGTAGTTAGATTTTAGAAATAAACCACAAAATGCTGGAATTAATTTTGCTTGGTTGCTCATCATTTAGTCTCATTATTTTCACATTATGATATCGCCCTGTAACTGTCTAATTGTGTGTTTTTAATGGGAATATTGCCTGACTTGGTGAAATAACCGTTTAATCTTTTTGTTACTACTTTTAAAAGGAAATTGAAAAATCAGAGTTTCTTTGTAATGTCATCTGTCTTTTGTTGCAAAATGACGTTTTAACCTCTGTGTAAACCAGAATGGAAGGCATATAAAACACATAGGAAGTCACTTTCAAAGCCAGCCACCAAAAGATATAGCTAGATAAAATTCTCAGGGTCATTTCAAGATTATGGCATGATACACGGCTCAAAGAACTTATCCACGTTATTGCGTTTTTCTGTTATATAAAGAGGACGGACGGACGAACAGACGGACGGAAGTAAGGAAGGAAGGAAGGAAGGAAGGAAGGAAGAGTAGATAGCAGCAAGTTATTACCACATGTGGATTCAATGACAAGACTTGATTTTCGCAATTTTAATGTCAATTAATCAAAGTGACAGTTGCTGTCTTGATCCATCAGGGGTGGGGGAAGCCCATGAAACACAAAATTCAGTGGATTAATATACTTACAAGTTCATGGGGGAATAGCCAGCAACCTCCCTCGGGGAGGGGGGAGTGTTAAACTGTCTATTGCAACACTGTGGATCATGTGCAGTTCTTCCATGGAATGTCCCAGCAATGAGTCTGAGGGTGCTTCGCAGGACATTGATGGTTTATGACACCTTCTAAGACATGACAGTTGCCTCTCATGTCAGCATAGTTGTTCCAGTTATGCCTCATCAGAAAGGACAAATACCTTTAGGCCTACATGTGAATGTCCTGATCCCACCCTCGGAAGGAATTCTCACACACGAGCCAATTGTGTAAGGGAGGACACTGACATGATAAAAAGCATTATCCCTCCTCCACAGGATCTGTTTCTTATCGGCCTTCTCCCTTATCTGTCTCAAACCCCACTTTGTCGCTAAATAAAGGTTGTTCTTTTGTCCTCCTCTGGTGGTGGGTGCACATCCCCTCTGTCCTATGCAGGTCAGAGGTTTTGTCACCATGCACTCAAAATCCTCCACTTAGATTGGGGGGTGCAAACCTGGCCTCAGCAAAGCACCTGCTGCTTTTTAAGTGGCCAATTTTTGTAGCCATTAACCCTCAAATACATAACACTGGTAATACAAACATCCTTAGAAAAGTAGAAGGGTGGCCTGAAATCCAGGAGAGCCAGTCAATTTGATCCAGAGAGTATATCTAATGATTTAAGCTTACTGGAATGTTCTAGACCTGGACAAAAATGCATTAAAAGAAACACCTTAAAACCATGCTTTATCAATCCCTATGTGAAAAGCACAAATTTGATTCAATAAAATTTGATTTCAACAAAATTTGTAACTCTGAACTTTCAGAACAAATTGTTTAGAGATATTGCTTGGATAGCATAAAAGCTCCAGCTATACATGAACATATTGACTGATCTAGGATTAGTACCATAATATCAGTTTAACAGAACATATAAATTCTTTAATGTACTGTTTCCCATTCTATAAAAAGAATACTTGCTAGTTGCAATTTTTTCCAAAATTTTTCCATTTTGTTACTTAATGATTTTTTAACCTAAATTTTACACTCATTGAGAACAGGTACACTTTCGTTGGAAGATCTCCAAAGCTATGTCTAGCAAAGTTATTCTAATAGCAAGATGTCCAGGACACATGTAAGAATGATGTTATGAATTATGGTCTTGGCTCATTTATTTTTTCTCATTACCTTCATTACATATAAAAGACCATCAACATCAAAATATGGACAGTGAAAACTGAAGGTGAAAAGCTTTCAGCAGCTTTTCACACACTGAGAAGTGAAAAATATTGACAATAAATTGGAAAAAGAAGTGGATCTGATATACTTCTTGGAATAATACAGAAGTAGAGAAAAACATGTCTTAACTCTGCAGCAGTGGGAAGGACATCGGAAGAGGTTTTGACAGGAGTGTTTGACAACACTTTTCACATGAGAGTAAGTGCTTTTAGCAGTGTGCTGAGAGGAAAAAGGATTCAAAAAACCACCTCTTGGTCTAAAGACTGTTGTGTGTAACTGTCACTCTAAATTACCTCTATTTGCTTTACATGGAGCAGCTGGAAGTAAGATAACAGGTACATGTTAGGACATGGGATGTTTCTAAACTTTATTGCAAATTTATTTTCATACAACTTCCATGCAGGGCAGGATTCCTCTGCATCCTGCTGGTGTTGTTCTATTCTCCATGGTCTGCAAATATAGACAAGGGAAGATGTTTATGGACAGAGGAAGTACCTTTTAATTGATGAATTTCTCTTATAAAATATCGTTTTCCAGACAAACTGCTTAGCCTGATTCTTAAACTCATTGCAGTTAATATATTCCTTTACCTAAACTCTGTTCTTTTCTCTCTTGATGTTTTATTCCTGAAAGGGTTGAGCTGGTCAGAGTAAGCAATCTTCCAATAGGTGAACCCTGGAACGGTTTAAGTGAATGCACCTGGAATTTTAGAAAGCATGGCACTCTTATAAGTTACTAAGGCATCTGCAGTACAAAACAGATCCCAGACAAGGCGATCAGAGCTCACAAGTATACCCTGAAATCCCAAAGCTTTAACAGTGGCTAAATTCTCCACCTAATACAGGAACTTGGCTAATCTGTATCACCTTGATGAACAAATATAGTGAGTGATTATGTGGTTTTCTCAAATGTTGTATTGGCATTCATGCCTAAATCTGCACACATATGTGTGTGTGTCTGCATATTTATACACATACATGCACATAAATAGAGATATACCTGTGTAAGTGTTCTCTGTAATTTTAAAATATGCCTTGTATCAGGTATGGCCTGTTGTGCAGATTAAGTCTTTCTTTATATAAACATAAAAGGTCACAGCCATTTAAATTAATTCCATTGATTTATCTTCAAAAGTATATAATCTCTTGAAGAGTTGAATGTCATAAATATTTATACATGCTGGAATTATGATTTAGGATCTTTCACTTAAGAATGAAAGAGAAGGTCAAAATTTAATGCCTTAGAAACTGTGAGAAAAGTTTGCCTAAATAAACTATAATGAAAAAAATACAAAAGTAATCTTGATGCAGTATCACTATTTACCAACACATCTGAGATACTATATTGAAGAAAAATATATTGAATTCAGAGAATTTCACTATATGGACATTGGAATTAAGCTCTTCTAACCTTTTTTTTTTTTTTTTTTTTTTGGTATATGTATTGGCTTTTTTCTAAGGCTAACGCAAGCAGTTACAAGATGGAGAAACAGAACAATTGAGAATTTGGTCAGAAGGAATAAAAGAATTTTATAATATATTTTACTAAAACATATGTATCTGTTGTACAAGATAATGCAAGAAGCAACACAGAACTAAGGGAATATGGAAACTAATTATCTACGCAGCAGAAACAAGAATGTTCTGCATGATAATGCTAGAAATTCAGCATGGCTGTTGCTTCCTTTTACTTCAGATCATATGCAGCTTTATTGGGATCATTATTCCTGGTATGAATACAGAACTGACCTGACATGATATTAAAGTCACCAGAACAATTGGAAGAGTATCGAGAAGCCAAAACAACAAATAAGTCAAATGGAGAAACTCTGTGTTTACAAAGTAGTATGGTAAAAGCCAACTTACTCAGATACTGTCTCTAAGAAATTTGAAAAAAATAGAGATCTGTGTTTCAGTTTTTAAGTGATTCTGATTTTAGTCCTGAAATAATATGAAGCTCGTAAAACATCAAAATAATAATGTGTGAAGTTCCTTAGCCTTTAAATTTCTTACTCCCTTCTAACCATATTTTTTTTACTTCCTGATCTGAAAGAAAAACTCTAAATTATTGATTCGGAATTGTCCAAATGTTTTACTTGGAGACAGCTCAGCATTAAAGTAAAATTACCTTTTACTTTCAGACCCTTCTGAGAGTGGCATCTTCATGGTTTATGCTTTGCAGAAAGGAAGTTGTTGACCAGATTGCTGCCATTTCTACTTTTCTGCAGTCTTTCATCTCAACCACTGTCTATTTATAAATCATTTTCTGGTTCATAGAAATAAAGAAAGTTTTGGCTGTCCCATAATTTAAATTCCAGAGCAATTAGATGTACTGACCCAAAACATCTTGATTATATTCTGCCAAACTGAAACCTGAGTGTTTTACCAAGCAAATATATTTGAGAAGAAAAATAGTTAGGATTGAGAAAAACACCATTTACAAATGCCATGTTTTCTTTATTAAGCATCTTATTTTTAAAATAATACTTTCATGTTCCAATTGTAATAAACAGTAGAACAAGATCTCTGTCATCATAATTATGTTTTGTTCATGAATAATAGAGCTTTAAGTAATTTTATAACAAGTTTTTACAACCCAATATGTAGAAATCAAATAATTGTCCCAAATAAGTATTTGTTGGAAACCCCTCTCTTGTTTTGTGTTCCCAAGATCAATTATTGTGTCTGTTTTACACTCTGAATCTCTTTAGACCACGAACGTTGTGGTTCTCCCCAGCTGGCAACCAAAGCCCACACAGCCATCAGGTCAATTCCCCACCAGCAGGATCAGGGAGAGAAGAAGGGTAAAAGCTGGAAAACTTCTGGGCTGAGATAAAGACAGTTCAACGGGGAAAGGAAAAGCCTTGCACACAGGCAAAGCAAAACAAGGAATTAATTCACTGCTTCCCGAGGTCAGGCAAGTGTTCAGCTGTCCCCAGGAGAGCAGGGTCCCATCACACATAACAATGACTTGGGAAGACAAACTCCATCACTCCAAACATCCCACTCTTCCTCCTTCTGCCCCCTACTTTATATTCTGAGCATCATGTCACATGGTATGGAATCTCCCTTCAGTCAGTTTGGGTCACCTGTCCTGCCTGTGTCTCCTGCCCACTTCTCATGCACCCCCAGGTCCCTCACCAGTCAGGTAGTATGAAAAGCAGAAAAGGCCTTGGCTCTGTGTGAGCCCTGCTCAGCAAAAATGAAAACATCTCTACATTATCAACCCTGTGTTCAGCACAAATCCAAAACACAGCCCTGTACCAGCCACTGCAAAGAAAATTAACTCTACCCCAGACAAAACCAGCACAATAAAGCACTGGCAAGAACATCCCTTCCACTTGAACTTAAACATGGAAATATAGTGTCTGGAGTCAGGTGTAATTAATGACTTCCCATCATTTCCCAACAAAATAATGTGCCTGCAATTGGAAACATGTTTAAAGTTTAAAACAAATTGCAAAGCTCAGGTTTCAGGAGAATCTCTGATCTTTTTGTAGTTTACTGGACATATAAAAAATTCTTTTAAATGGCATTTCTTCTGTATGAGTACTATAACTCTAGAATTCCTGAATTCCCTTTAACAGAAGCATGAACCCTAGCAAGCTTTTGCCCTGTTGTATGATATCCATATCAGTAAGAACATAAAGCTTTAAATTCTTTGGCTTTGTATTTTTTAATTTAATTAAGTTTTCTATGCTCTTCAACATTGAGACTGTAAATTTTTTCTGTCTTCTGCTTTTTTCTCTATTTACCTTATTCAAACAGAAAATAAATTTTGCTTGCATAACTTTCTTTAGAAATATTTTTAAAATGGCAGAACAGAAGATTTCATCTTTTGTCTATACTCTCTTTGATGGAATCTTATGCCTACAATCTGCTGAAAGGATAGTGATATCAAAATACCGAAGCCTCCATATTAAATTTTTTACATTCACTGAGCCAAACCTCATCCTTATTTTACTTCTGCTTAGAGATGGAAGTTGCTCCTACTACCAAGATATTCAAGGATAATTACAACTGGTCAGGGTTGAGGTATTTGAGTGCAGATTGTTCACAGCAAACACCTTTCAGAGATTAAGACACGCCAAGTGAGGAAAAGGTGTTACCTGTTAAAAGAAAGTTCTGATTTATCTGTGCTTGCATTTCCAAATGGCGAATGAAAGAAACTATATTATTACTTTTACATTATTACTTTTTGTAAAGCATTTGGATTCTGTTATTCCATTGGGTTTTCATCTCTCTGTGACCCTATCATTTGGCGTCTGGATCAGACAGCACAGCAATTATTAACAGTAAAGCACAGCATTACAAGTGTTCTTTGGACACTATGTTTTTCACTTAATTTTTGTGATATGCTGGAGAAACTTCAAAGCTCCATTAATGGAAATAAATCAACCAACTCCACAGCTATTACTTTCCTTTTTAACTGGAAATTTGACTACAATATATTTAAATATGACAATACCTTAAAATTTGTCTTTTTATTTGTCATGCAATTGCAGTTGCAGTAAACATAGACTGCTGTCAATATCTTTCCTCCATCTGAATTGGTTTTTATTGGTATTTTGCTGACATTCACTTTTTTTTTAATAGAAGACACAGCATGGAGTCCCACACACAGAGCTGAAAGCAAACACAGATCATTTTGATGAGAAAAAAACAAGAGAAAATAGAAAAAAGAATGAAAGTAGATTGAATGAGGAGAGAAAAACAAGTGAAGTATAAAATACAGTCAATTTCTTCCGTCATAAAATAATAAAGTAAAACATTCACATTCCTTAATATGTCCACTTAAGGAAGTAAATGAAACAGAACTCACAAACCCAGTAGACAACTGCCCAAAGAGGAGTTTGTTGCTTTTTTTACTGCCTTTTACTGCCTTTATAAGTAGTCTATGAGGTTGTTTAGCCCTGTCCTACCAGAAACTGAGCATCTTCAACTAGTTGACAGTAATGAGCAGTAACTTGCATGACTTAAAGTAGGTATTTATGATAGACTCTTACTTTTGGGTCAGCCATGCTGTAGTCTCCATGATAGCAGAGAAATTATTTGTGCTGGTAACTCATCTTGCATGGTACTAACACAAGATCAATTGCATATTTACATGTTATTGCTCTGCCAGTGAGTTTATTTTGTACCTGTCTTACAGACAGAATCACTCAGAATGGAGAACATTGTGTCTCTTTTTCTTCATCCACTCTAAACCATCTTGAACTGTATAAACTCATATGATGTAGAAATGAAGACATTAACTATGAAAAGGAAATTTTTAAAGGAACCAAATTGTTTAGAAAGCTCATTGAATTTCTGCCCCTGTTAGACTGTGAGAATATTTCTTTTTTAAAATAATTTAACCTTTTTATTGATGGTATTTGCTGCAGTGCCTGCATTATTATGGGTCATAATCATATCACTTCATGATGTCATTTTCAACCAGAACAATGAAACACCCTTTGGAAATGCTAGGAACAAAGGAAAGGAATCCAAGCGTATGCTGACTTTCTGCTCTACTGTTGAAGACAGATTGTTTAGGGTTGTTCTCACTTAAAACCTGAACCTTTTCCTTTTTATTGCTGTCCTCTCTCTTACTTAATACTGTTAAAACTTACTCTTGACTTTTTGATCTCTTTAGTTTTATCATAATGAGTCAGTTTTATTTAGTGGAAGAAATCCTCTTATATGACTTTTAAACATAAGAGAACCATTTTTCAACATGTTCAATTATGATAACACTAAGAGAAAGTCACAGCAATTTGAGTCTTCTAATTCCATGCACAGAGTAAAGGTCAACACTTTCATATTTGAGTGCCTATCATTAGAACTTCAGAGTTCAAACCATTTCTTCCACTTTTTACATTATAGTAAGTAAAAAGCTTATTCTGATTAGACCGGAGAATCCAGCTGCAAAACTCCCAGTCAAATAAGTAATTCTTTTGCTCTTATGACTCATACTTCTGAAAATTTCATATTACTTCTTGTCTCTAGCCCACATTTTTGTTTAAAAAAAATTGTTTGAATAGGCTTTTCAAAGAGAAATACCAATGTCAATGTTTATTTTGAAAATATATTAAAGTTCAGATAAGGAATAAAAAGGTCTGAATACAATGCAATTTTGTTTGGATTTAATTCCATTAATCATACTTTCATTTGCATTGACTAAAATACTAGGCTGTTATGCAGATTTTTCATAATAATCAAACAACTATTTATATTTTTTATATTAACATAACCAAAAAGCTGTGAAATTGGCTCTAAACTGGGCAAGCAACAGTGTTTGATTGTGATTTGTGGTAATAAGCTGTCAGGTGGTTCAATAAATGCTAAGTATTCTTTCACCACAGAAAATATATTTCTATCATTTTGCTTAAGTTTTCCTAAGCAAAACAAGACTATGAAACACAGATTCATAATATACAGACTGTTCTGGTAGTAAAACCAGAGCAAATAACATAAAGTGTGGAAGAATGATTTCGATATTCATATTATAGTACTTAGGAGAATCACAGACAATGCCTAGACTTTCTATGTCCAGTCTTACACAAATAATATTAAATGCTACACAGAAAATCAGTGAGTATAAAAAAATAAGGAAAAACAGCAAGAGACAGATTCCTCTGATCGTCTAACTCATCCTACTCGTGGTATTTCAGTAATTTTTTTTTTTTTTTACAAATTTTGTTACTCTGCTTGCAAAGCAATGTGTTCACAGCTCATCATGAATGTGGGGATGCTCTTTATTCTGATTTTTCAAACCTCCTTATAAAAGTGTAGAGCTTATCAGTCATACTCAAATGTTGTGCTGCTTGTCCTTTGCTGGTTTTCTGTTGCACCAATGGTCAATCTAAGACATTGTTTTTTAATTTAAAATAACGAAACTGTGATTTTGAGATAATTTTTTTTCTCAGGCAGATTGGTGATTCTTTTGGGGCATTACTTCTGACAATATTTCAGTCATTTACACCAGATATCATTTACTGTGAGAGATCAAATTGATTTGGGTCCTGCTTTGAGGCAGCTTCATAAGATTGTGGAGTAAGGATCTTGCTTGTGAGTGTTTAGGGGTTTTTTTAATTAAAAACTTATAACAATAATAGAAAACAAGGTTAAATATAGAAGGAACAAAACTAAATCAATGACATAGAGTAAGCAAAACCTGTTCACTCAGAGGAAATAAAGAGCAGACCCATTGGTCCATTCTCTACATGAACCTCAGTATTAACTTCAATCAATCTCTCTGCTGAATAGGCTTGGAAATGCAGGTTATAACACAGTCTGAAATGAACAATAATACTATGAAAGACGTAGGGAAAAAATGGCAAGTTTGGAGGAACCTCAGGAAGAATCCAGTATAGACTCTGCCTAAATTTAGAAGGTTAGTTAAAAGCAAAGAGTAGAGTTTATGGAGAAAAAGACCCTGTGAATGACTGCATAGTCACTTTGGGATATGGTCTTCCCTGAGGAGGTGATAGGTCTCCTGTAAATTTTGCAGTGAGTTAAGGCAGCTGTGCTCTGGCTGTGATAGCAGCTGGAAAAAGAAAGAGTAGTGATCCAAAAAGCCATACAGAGCTAAGCTCTACCCACCAAGAGTAGAAATACTGCTAGGTATTGTAGACAACTTTACCTTTAAGATTCTCATATTGTCTTACAAAAATTTGAAAATAAATAATATAATGAAATGAACCTGACAGTTTTTGTTTAAACCTGCATATAATTGTCTGTCCTTTATAATGTTGATGAAGCATTTACCCAATAAAGTCTAATAAAAAACTCAGTTATGTGTGAATTGCATATTTTGAAATGCTTAGATTATTGTTAAGGTTCAGATAAATGCACTTTAAACAGCAAACTTTGCACAACGAAGTTTTATTTGTGTTCTTATTGTTCTTTGAGGTCTATTGAACTAGAACTAATCTCCCAAGCGATATGATGGTGCTGGAAACTAATAATTCCATCTTGGTCAATAATGAATCACAATTTCCACCTGTGACTTTCACAGCTCAAATTTCATTAGTGAAATGAATACACACAAAAGCACAGGGTAATCCCTGAATATTCTAAAGTTCTACATGATGTTGTTATGTGTATGGAGGGACCTGAGGTCTCAGTCTAGGCTGTTGTGCACTGTTGACATGAATTGGTTGCAATCTATACGTGATATTTAGAAAGACAGGAGTTTGGATCTCTGCTTTATTATTATTACTAACATTTGATATGCATAGAAAGCACTAAGTTCCACTAAATGAAAACAAGTATATTTTCACCCATGTTGTGAAAGCAAAATTTCCTATAGGATAAAACAGTAAATTCAGCTTAGTGCCAAAAAAAAGTGAAGGGGGTTTATTGTAGCTTTTTATAAACTTGTAATCCCAGTCCCACAAGCACTCAGGGTTACTGTAGGTCTGGAATTATTCCAGAGGGTTCAATTGACTTTGCTTAAATTGTAAAAAACAGATTGTAGAATTGAAAGCTTACTGTGTAACTCAAGGCAATCCTTTAACTTCTCTCAGCCTGGTGTTATTGGACCTTTTGCAATTCACAAGGTTTCATTTTTTACTGCTGAAAAAGCATTACAGGACTTTTCTTCGGAAGATGGTCAGAGAAGAAAAAAAGCTAATAATTTCAATTTTGTATTCACTATGCAGGCTGCAGCATTTATCATGTAATAGATGCTGCCACAACTACAACAAATCACCTGTCATAAACAGTTCATAAACTGAAAGACAGAAAAACACATGAATGTTTTATATATCTACCTCACCCACCATTCAAGCGTACAATTAGGACAACTAAGGTCAACTGTGCTACAGAGAAGTTTTGGCTAAGCAGAGTTCTGTGTACTTCATAGTAAAAGTGGATCTTTGTGTCAATGATGTGGTATTGAACAAGAAAGATGAAGAAAGCAAAGGAGAAAAAAGACTTCCTTAAAAAAATTCTCATACAGTGTTGGGGATTAATCCCAGTGGGAAGCTGAGCACCACACAGGCCTTTGTTAAGTTGCCCCTGGAGGGATGGGGAAGAGTATTAGAAGTCTAATAGTGAGAAAAGTCATGGATTGAGATAAAGACAATTCGATAGGTAAAGCAAAAGCTATACGTAAGTGAAGCAAGATAAGGAATTAATTCATTACTTTCCACTGGCAGGTAGATGTTCAGCCATCCCCAGGAAAACAGGGTTGCATCGTGTAATGGTGGCTTGGGAAGAGAAACATCAACATTTCAAACATCCCCCTTCTGTCTTCTTCCCCTCCCTCTACATGGTGAGCATGTTTCCATGTGGTTTGGGATATGCATTCGGTCAGCTGGGGTCAGCTGTCCTGACTGTGATCCCTTCCAACATCTTGGGCACACCCAGCCCATTTGCTGTGGGGAGCAGGGGTGCAGTGAGAAACAGAGAACACCTTGACAGAGTGCAAGAACTGCCCAGTGACAATTTAAATATTGTTGTGCTATCAACACTGTTTAGCTCACAAATCCAAAACATAGCACCATATGAGCTATTATGAAGAAAATTACCTCCATCACAAACAAAATCAGTACAAACTCTACCCCTTGTCCCACACCATTTACATCACACTCAGGTCCTGCATTATCCAATACATCCTCATTAGCCCCTCTTTTCCTATCCTTTGATAGACTCATACAAATGATAGAATGCTTGAGATGGAATGGACCTTAAAGATCATCTAGTTCCAAATCCCTTGCCAAGGGCAGGGACACCTTCCACTAGACCAGGTTATTCAGAGCCCCTTCCAACCTGGCCTTGAACAGGTCCAGGGGTGGGACATCCACAACCTGTCTGAAAAATCTGTTCCAATACCTCACCACTATATCATTCCCTTAGCCTACAACTGCTGTAATTAACGGCGTTGGGTTCAGCCCTTCGGTGGTCCTCGTCCCAGGCACGAGCGCCGGCCGCCCTGGGCAATCGGGTGGGTCACTCACCCCGGAGATGGTGCTGTCCTGGACAAGTGATACCTACTCGAAGGGCCGCTGGTCACGGGGACCTGAGGAAGCAAAAGGCCGGGAGGAGACTCGTCTTTCCAATCCCTTTATTGAACAACAGCAGAACAGGGATCTGGAGCGGGATAGTCCTGAGACAAAGTCTGAGGAAAACGTCTTGGGCAGGGGTTTTTATACCGGCAGGGTCAACCAACTGGGATGAGGGAAGGGGAAGGATACAATGCCTTGGTGCCAACCAAATACAAACAGGGGAGGGAACAAATATGAACAGGCCAATAGAAAAGGTAACTGTTGGGAAGGTGCTAGAAAAAGGGGTGGAGCCTAGACAGAAACCACTCCCCGCGTCCACCCCTGGGGCGGATCTACACAGCAGTGTCCTGCCCTACAAGAGTGTCTCCACCTGAGGAGGTGGAGCTGGCTCAAGAGAGGGCAGGAACCGAAGGTTGACCCACCACACACAACCACCACTTTAATGTGTTCCAGAAAATGCCTAGAAAATTTCTGTTGAGTTCATTTAGTTCACAACAATCCTCCCTTGATTCAGGAGCTATACTACTTCCCATAAAATCTCATTCAAAAAATGTTTTAGAAAAATTTAATTATCTATTAGTGTAATCATCCCTTGGGCCTTTGGATTAGGTTACAGAGTTAACTGTAACATGAAATACTATCTCAACAGAGGAAAACCCTTTTTTTGTACTGTGAGTGCAATTTAACCACTCAAACAGATTACCAAGACAAGGTGTGAAGTCTTAATTTCTGAAAAAATTCAAAATTTGACTAGAATTTTCATTCCTCTATTTAACCCTTTAACCTTGCTTTAAGTAGACGGTTTGAATTTGTTCAGAAAATAATCAAGTCATAGAATCATATAATGGTTTGGGTTGGAAGAGATCTTAGAGATCATCTACTTCCATCAAAACCTCCAAGTCCTTCTCAACAGGGCTGCTTTCAATCCATTCTCCACCAAGCCCATATTTGTGGTTGGGATTCCTCTGACCCAAGTGGAGTAATAATTTATATATTTTTTTTTTAAACAGGCTTTGTAGTATTTCTAAAAGTTTCAAAAAACTTTTGTCCTCATTTTTTTATCAATATGCTACATGATTGTTTATTTTACACACTGGACATTTTGGACACAGATTATTTTCTTGGTAAAATAAGATGTTGCCTGTAGAGGGATATGTTATCTGTTATTTTTAATCAGATCAAAAGAGTGAAATCAGCACAGCTCTGTGTACATGAATAGTGCCACTGATTATGACTCTGTTTTCTGCTCTCACAAGTATGATGCTGAACTGGTAAAAGCTTTTATTATATTTAAATTACCTTTTCAATCCTGCCCGCAGTTTTTCTTTTTTGTTGACTGCCTAATTTGAATAGCTAGTTAAGCTTTATACATAAAAAAAAGTATTTACTTGTCTCTTCATTTCATTGTGAATTCAGAAATAACTTTACATATGTAAAGAGAAAAAAATTGACAGAATGTTAGAAACTCTAGGTGAAATGCTTCACTGAACAAAAATGATCAACACAGGAATTACAATCAAATTGTCTCTCTATATGAGAATTCAAAAGTTAAATCAGAAACTCATTGAACAAAAGAGTTTAATTTACTTTTTTAGACAAATGGTATTTCTGACCAACAGAAGTAGTTTTGAGCAATAGAATTTCAAATATTTTAAAGTTAACCTGCATTAGAGCACATTCAGATATAGATAACAGGATGATCATGTAACAAGATCATTTGTTCCTTTTGTTTCATATTCTCAGTGACCCAAAATAGTAACATTTGAGATTATGCAGGCTTGCAAAAAAATCTGTAATTATGAAATTCTGCAGTTTCTCACTCTATTAATATATATCTGGAAATAGGCATGTATTCTAATCTATGAAGTGCAAGATCACAGATATATTTTTGTGCCATTCCCTTTAGACTCCCTCAGATGCTTATATTTTTGAAAAATAATTCTGGAAGTAAAAAGTGAATAGTCAACTTGATGTTCTAAATTTAACAAAACCAGAATAATTTCTTTTGTTTAATTTGCCTTCAATACCAGTCTGGATACAAACACACTGTACTACGGGACTGTTAAGGTATCATTTCACAATAATGTATTATAGAGTGCAAACTATATTTCTGGGGTTTTCCTTCATATTAAATTACTTCAGTGGCAATAGGGCTGCTGCAATTATTTCATGCAATATATTTAAAAACAATTATTAAAAACTCAGTTAACTCTTTTAAATCAGAGTATAATAAGTAGAAAGTTTCAGTGGGACAGTTTCAAACATAGCTCTGTAGTAGAGCTCTAAGATGTTAATTTCCTGCTGTCAATATATTTATTATTTTTTTCCCCTATATTCAGGTTATTTCACTTTCTCTGTAAAGGAGGTCTATAAAATGATCACAAGAGAGGCCTAACAAGGTTTTATCCTCTAGTTAGACAAATTAATGAAAATGCTATAATATAGGTAAGAGGTTGCATAGGTTTTTTTCCAAGATATTTCCCATATCAGAAAAGAGATTAATTCTTACCTTCCTATATTTTCCTTGTACTCTGAAGAACCATGTCACTGAGTTCCCTTGCAGACAAAGAAATATTTTACGCAAAAAATGCAGAGACAGTAAAGAAGCTGCAAAAACTCCTTTGGACTAGTTATAGTTGGCAGAATGAAAATTCTCTCAGTCTAGGGGATAAAGTGATTGGATGAATCAGCATGAATAATCACCTCTTTTTAAAGATTGTGTATGTACAATAAGGTAGAAAACAGCCTGAAAACTATTGTCATTTGGGTTTTATTAACAAGCACTGTAACAGGCTACCCAGGGAAGTGGTTGAGTCACTATCCCCGGGGGTATATAAAAGTGGCACTTAGGGAAGTGGTTTAGTGGTGGACTTGGCAATGTTAAGTTTAAGGGTAGACTCAGTCATCTTAAGGGGATTTTCCAACTGAAATGATTCTATGATTTTATCATCTTGGCATTCATTTGCCTAGAGATGAATTTGACAGAACTTTAAGAACTTTAAAATTTCTGGTGCTTCAAAATTATGCAGGTGCCCTAGAATTCCTACACCACATCATCATACCAGGCCAACCCCAATGATTTCAATACTTGAAGATGTCTGACTTGGGTTGTGCATGTATGTGAAGGCATCTGAATCCTTTTCCACTGGAGTTGAGCATGATTTAATCAGAACTGTTAGTGCAGCCTAGGGACTGATTTGGCTGATTGGTCTCCACAGTGTAAGTTTGGAGTCCAGGGTTCAATTCGGTTATCCACATATGGGTGTCTGGCTTGTGGGTATTAATGATGGGAAGATGTCTTGACAGTACTATAGTACATCTGTCAGCTGAGCCTGTGTGGCTTCTCAAATGGCACAAATAGCTGATGGTATATACAGAAAAATGACTTTATAAAAAAGGGCTTATTTTGATGTTCTGCATTAGAACCCGTTACTACTGACTATCCTTGACAGAAGGATGTTTAGTGTGCCTGAAAAAAGAAAATAAGAGAAGAGAAATAATGCACTAAAGGCACTAAATCTGAAAGAAAAGAGGGGGGAAATCCATAGTAAATATTAAAACCAACCAACAACAACACCACCAAGAAAAACCCAAAAAAACCCCCACCCAAAAAACCACAAAAATCCCAGAAAACCAAACCAAACAAAAAGAAACCAAAAAACCAACCAACAAACCCCCAAAACAAAACAAAACAAAACCAAAACAAAACCAAACAAACACTTTGGTTGGGGTATGCTTAAAAATCCTTATTTCCAGAGCAGCCTGAATTGAAATGGGGGGAGGAGTGTTTGCAAGATGTGTGGGAAATCTGAATTTGTATTAGTATTCAGTTACTATTACTATGGGATTTGTGGCATCCTAGTGGGAAGCCAGAAGTAGTGGGTATGTCTCTTTTGGGAGCTGATATGCAACCCTAGTCTGGTGGTCTGTTTCCTTAAAATGCCTTAAGTGAAGAAGACTCACAAATGGCAACTGTTTTTCCCAGTAAAAAAAGGAAACAACAAAACCAACAAAATTAATTTGATGACAAAAACAACGATCTTCCTACATATCTCCCTTATTATTTACTTGAGCTATAATAATGTCTAGGAGGCCATGGAACCTATTTCCTATTCTTCCATTCCTATCTCCTACAGGGAATTGCCCATTTCCTATGCACAAAAGTAAAGAGAGACTTATAAAAATAAAACATTTATTTTTAATAATGCTAAGCAAGATTTATACCCTTGAGAGCTACATCTCCAACTGGTTGAAGCAGAAAAGTCACAATTTAATATATTGAGGCTGAGTTTTAAGAATGTGGGTAGTTCTGCTTTCACTTGCATCTTGATAATTGATTGTTCTACTGCATTAAGAATAGACACAAAATCTTTCTACACTTGATCTCAAGCTTAGTATCAGACTAGCTTAAAATTAACTTCGGAGAACAAAAATAGCTTTTGATTAGATGCTTCAAAGCATATATGGCTTCAATATCAGCTTAATTACTTTCCTTATCTGTGGTCAGTGTGTGACTGTCGAATCTGGATCAAGTCTGACCTACAAGAGACTATATCTAGGAGTCAATTATGTCTATACCATGAAAGACCTGTGATACTGTTAGCACTGAATAAAAGACATGAGATGAAGTGTAATATATGATCAGAAGATCAAAGATGTTTTAAGAGAAAATCTAGTTTACTTAGCCTAGAAAAATCTCTGCTAAAGGGAAACATTGTTTCTGACAAGCAAAGAACAATGTTAAAAGATGAGACCTATCGAACATGTAGGAAGGCCATTATGCATAGTGAATTTTGACATTGTTGATTTTTAGATCTGATTCAAGATGATCTGCTTTTCCTTTAATTTATATTCTGCGCAATTATCATGGGATTCTGTAGCAGAATATAGACACAGAAAATTGGAAAACACTAAAGATATTATTGTTCTCTGTTTTAAAATACCCAAAATGCAGAGAAATATTAGAAAATACCGTTTAAAATATTATTAATTTAGTGGGCTTTTTTTAAACATCAGCATAAATCATATTTGCTGTTAATTTATATCCATAGATTTTTTGTCTATGAAGTGTTGCTTATGTTTTCCAGAGTTCTTTTTTCTTCCAGGGAATGTAATTTGTGAGAGTTCATGTAGCTCACAGCTTATGAAGATGGTTGGGATAAGAGAGGGCCAGGAGCTAACTAAATTCCTTGGAACAGTCTGTGCTATAACAAAATTTAAATATTTCACAGTGTCCCTTTCTCCTTAAGGCTTTGAAATTTACAAATGTTTTGTGGTGATATCCATACAAGTATTTTTAACATTACCATTTTCCAGGCAGCAACAAAATCTCATAATGTTAGAGTAGCATAACCTACAAGAGCAAAACAATTTGTCTTAAATCTGTCCTACTGTCTGAAGATGAACAAACAACAGGATAATTCTTATTTCTATGACATTTAATGGCAATTTGGTTTCTGTCCAGTGATCTGGATTGATCAGGGATAAAAAAATTGGCAGGTCTACCTTTCAGTGTTTCTGACTCTTTTTTTAGGTCCATTGTGGACAGATATTCTATGCAGTAAAAATATCCTTTGGCGGTTTCAGGAGAGAATCCCTTGTTTGTTAAGTGTCCTCCAGAGAATGATAAAAATAATGATCCATTAAAAGAACATAGTAGAATTGTCATTTTCACCACTCAGGATTTGCTGGTATCTTGGATATTCTTAGCCTGGGAAATTAGAGATAAAAATTCATTTGCAAAATTGTTCCCTACAGTCTGTGCTTTGCATAATTTACTTTAACTTAGTCATGCAATGATTCTTGAAACATTTCACTTGAGACTGAATTCTAGTTTTATGTTCTAGTTTACATATAAATTTCCTGAACATGCAGTCCACTCTTTCTTTTGCATTACAGCATTAAAGTATCATCTTATCTTTAATCAAACCTTACTGCAAACCATTCAGTTAATCCACCTTGAGTGATCCATTTCAATTAAAGTTTTAATTTTGCTGGATTTTTGTGAGAGTATTGCAAGTTCTCATTAAGCAGTCAGAGTGGATGTTATCTTTAGAATGGTTGCAATCTGGTATTCACTATCAAGGAAATAGAAACAGAATATTAGGATGGAAGAGCTGAAATCTCAACATTTGTAATGATCAAGCAACATGTAAGATCAAAATATTTAGCAGTGTTTCCATCTGGCACCGAAGGTGTCAAGCAAGGTGAGTTTAACAGGAAATACGGTTCTTAGAATTTATTTTTGTTTATGCAGACTGCATTCTTTCAGCCTGTCTCCAACAAAAAGTGGTAGACTTGCTGGTACTGTCCCTAGAAAATGTGTTTGACAAAAAATAACCCCTTCCTTTCTGCTCAAAGTCTTCTTTCAGAAGGAAAATGTTCAACAATAAATGCTTTTTCATACTTCAGTGGTAAAAGCTTCTATGTCAGAAATAAAAATGGCTCCCTTTGATCACTAAGCTGTTTTCATTATGAAATACAGCAATGGTGAAGAATATTCTTCTGGGAGGAAATAACAAGGTTTTCTACGATCAAAAGACTGTTAGAAGTTGATATTCACTGCAATAGACTATGACTGCTGATCAAGCACATTTTCCTGTGCCTACCAGTTTATGTTGGATCAGCTTTTGGAAAAATTTCCAATTATCTTCTCTTTTCTCTTGGTGAACCATTTTGAGATGCCCATATTGACCTAGAAATAATGTCAGAGTTAAAGTTTGATCCCAATGTCACAAAACATGTCTATGTTTTAAAACAATGAGTCAAAGTTAAAGGAAATGTCATCTCTACCACCCTGTTTTCTTTATTTATACCGAGTGTTCTACACTTAACAGCAGGAACAAAAGGCAAAGAATCTAAAATGGAAAAGAGAAATGGAACAATGATCAAGAAGCGGAAAGTAGAAACTGTACAGCACCATGATGAGAATGAGTGGGAATGCCAGGCTTATTGTCTTCTGTAGAGTAAAAAAGAACATTTTATTTCCTCAAACACTCACTCTTGGTACCTTGGAGACAAATATATAGCTGGAATGGTGAAAAATAAAATTATCATCTTCTTAATCCTCCCTTTCCTTCTCCTTTTCTCACACAGACACTTTTTGGACACTACACTTGCTCAAGAAGAACTGTAAATTGACTCTTAATAGGCACACTTCTTACAGAGCATAATGTGTCATATTTCATCCTTTAATATAAAATATTTGTCTCAGCAGAAAAAAAGCATTCATTATTAATGACTGCTTTATTCAATATTTAATATATTTCCATTCTTCTGAAATATAAAATTATTGATATAAAATATTAATTAACAACCAACATGCTGGAACTGTATCTCTAATTAAATTTAAAACTAAATTGTGTAAGTCAAGAATATATTTCAATAAGTCTCAAGACAAGGATCAGCTTAAGTGGAAATACAACAGAGTGCTCTCGTCTTGGTTGTGGCATCTGAGATGGGCACAGTGAAGTGTTTATGCACAGATCTTCTCTCAGCACAGAGATCATTCTTCTAACAACAAAAGAGAGAAAGTAGATTCTGAATGTCTTTATGTATTTAGGAAAAGGATGTTTGCTACATTGAGGCAATATTCTTTGTTCATATAGGTGTGAATTATCCCATTCAGTGAAAGAATATGCAAGAAAACTGGGAAAAAGAGTTAAAAAAGCCAGGAGGGTATATAACTGTTACTTCACAAGATCCCTTGGAAAAAAATACTGTATATATTCATTCAAACATACCAATTTCAGTTTTCTTGGCCTCATCATTGTCAACATGGTCTGCCTGTACACACTTTGTTTTGGTAGGCATTTATATTTCTTTAAACTGTGACAGCTGACACATATACAAGCATGTGATGTTATGGTAATAATGTCGAAATGTTAAGACAAAAGAACTTGTCAGCTGAGCCCTGTCCAGGACAGCAACTGTCTTTATTTTTAACAAGACATTCAAGTATAAAATGAGATATAAACAGAACTGTTGATGACATTTAGCCTAAAGCATGTTGCTTTAACAAAAAATGGATATTTATTGAACTTCAGCTATTCGATACATGTAGATATTTGCATAGGTAAAGTATATTTAATTCATTATTAATGAGCAAATGGCTTTAAAATTCATGAATATTGAAACTTATGGGAAGAAAATAACCCTCCAGGATCTATCCTTTACTATTTTAGTGTGCTTTGAGACTAAATTGATTCTACGTATCTTTAAACATCCAACAGAGGAGCTGAAAGCTTAGCTAGGCTACAGTTCCTTTATAAAGAGGATGAGATGACTAAATTCTTAGCTGGGATATCTGTCTGTCATCCAGGGAGAAGAAGGAAAACAACTTCACATGACTAGTTTGCACTGAGAGAGGTTGAGCTCATTCAGCCTTCCCAACAGGATTTCCCCAAGATGATTATTTGCCCTGAACTTGAAGTCACATTATGAATCAAATGCAATGTACCCATTTTTCTTCAGAGACTGTAGAAGAGCCTATAAGCTTAACTTTCCCAGTCTAAAGTCATTATTTCCCTGCAGGATGATGAAAGAAAAGAAAAGAAAAAGAAAAGAAAAAAGGGAAAAAGGGAAAAAGGGAAAAAGGGAAGGGAAGGGAAGGGAAGGGAAGGGAAGGGAAGGGAAGGGAAGGGAAGGGAAGGGAAGGGAAGGGAAGGGAAGGGAAGGGAAGGGAAGGGAAGGGAAGGGAAGGGAAGGGAAGGGAAGGGAAGGGAAGGGAAGAAGAGAAAAGAAAAGAAGAGAAAAGAAGAGAAAAGAAGAGAAAAGAAGAGAAGAGAAAAGAAAAGAAAAGAAAAGAAAAGAAAAGAAAAGAAAAGAAAAGAAAAGAAAAGAAAAGAAAAGAAAAGAAAAGAAAAGAAAAGAAAAGAAAAGAAAAGAAAAAAGAAAAGAAAAGAAAAGAAAAGAAAAGAAAAGAAAAGAAAAGAAAAGAAAAGAAAAGAAAAGAAAAGAAAAGAAAAGAAAAGAAAAGAGAAAAGAGGACTAAGATGTGGATATTATCAAACTGGCCAAAATATTTTCTACTGAAGAGTTGTGAAATCATACCCTGTCTTTTTTTTTTTTTTAAAGTGGATATTGTTGTCTGATAAAGATCAGAAAGGAAATTGATTAATTTTTAACAACATATCTCAAAGTAAGGTAAAAAGTTGGTCACCAGTTGAAAGAGAGGCACTGGTAGTCCTATTCAGAACAGTTACCTAAATTGCCTGATTAGTGGCAGTGGAGCTGTGTTGTTTGTTAGCTAATACTGCACCAGTTTAATAAACGAAAAGCATAAAAACTCAGTGGGGAAGTGAGTTTGTTCTGGCAAAGGAGTAACAGGCCACCACTGACAGATCTCATTGATCACTAGATAGAACAAAATGAAAATAAAATCAACAAAATCTAATGTGTTATTATAAAAGTAGGATAGAATAGGAAATATATTTCTCCTTTTAAATGTAAAGCATGTCTATATTTCAACTACATTAGCCACCAGTATGAGGTGTGTGCTAATTCCCCAACCAAAGCCACTTCAAATGAGGTAAAGAGCTCTGCTGTGCTTAATAGCTACATCCAAAGACCCCCATGTGCACCAACAATAAAAATTCTAAAACAAAAATCTATCACTGATGGCAAAACCATCAGAGATCTTTATAATCCCATAAATACAGTATGTAGAAGGCTTACATGCTTATTTTGCTGGTGCTAATGGGAACTATCTGTGCTAATATCCTCTGTATGGAAAAATGAATAGACCTCCTGTGTGTGTTTGTTGTTTTAAAAGGTTTGACATCTTACTAAGAAAAGACAATTACTTGCCCTCTTCTGCATATCATGGCTTATGTCTCAATCTGGGATAAACGCCACAGGTTTTTTGTTCATATATCTCTGTACAAATTAGAGGAATTTAATTTGTAGGCTGCTTCTAGAGTATCTGACTCCAAAATCAGGCAGAGAATGAAGGAACAAGAAGGAATGTGAGAAGCAATTATTAAAATATACTATGCCGCCACTGAATACCTGCAGAAAAAAAAGCCTCTAAGTTGAAGGCATACATGCAAAAATACAGTTTCATTAATAGAATTTGCAGCTATCGATGCACATTTTTGCAAGGAATTCACAGATTTTTGAGACAGGATGGTATTTTATCTTGTCTAATGTTTTGCCTGTTCTAGGCTGTTTCATCCTCCATATTGACTTTTTCTGGCAATAACTGTGACCTAGTTTGACATGAAGATGTGCATAAAGACAGCAAGAAACTCATTACTTACTTTTAAAAGGATTGCACTCACTTTTAAGAGTGATGTATTAGATTTCTAGTTTAAATAAGCCCTGCTTTAATATCTACCTACTGTTTTTTGATATGCCTTTCTGGAATTCAGGACTTCATCAATACTCATATTCTCCCTCTGTGAAGACATTGAGTCATTGTAACCCAGTCATCTTCCAGTCTTGCCTCCACTAAGATAAACAAATAGAGTTCTGAATTCTTCTGCAGCACTTCCTACAAGCCCTTTGTGCTTTTCTGCATTTAATTTATACCTTTCAATATTTCTAAAACTTTGATGTTTTGTTGCAAATGTGACAAGAACAGTGCAGGCAGTGTTTCAGGGCTCTGGTGGCATATGCAGGAAAAAAAAAGATATTTCTTATATCTTGTGTACCACTCTACAGTTCAGACAGCCAATTCTCCCCTTTTGTACAGTTCTGATCCAGAATTTGATTATTAACATCTTTTTGTTAGAATTGGCTCAGTGCTCCAAGACTCATATCTCCTCATCATTTATCATTCATTCAGTCTTTTCATCTGCACATTTTACCGGCAGTGATTTTGTGTTTACTTCTGGTTCATTGATTAAACATTGAACAATGTTGGAAGTTACCATGCCTGTGGGATGCCAGTAGAAATTCACATTAGAAATTGTGTTTCATCTATCCTGACGTGTCATCTGGTTTATGTTCCACTTCATGTTTGCATTACTATTTTCAAGTACTGCTAATCTTTATTCCAAATAATATACAGTACTTTGTCACAAATACCTTAGGGGAACCTGTTTTCTTCACTGCAGTTAGCATTATCAAATATATTTCTAATTTAAAAGAAGGGAATAAAGTTTGTTTAATAAGACCTATTTTTATTGATTGACATTACCTCTGATTTAATTCTTTAAGTCTTTATTAATAAAATCCCCTGACACTTCTTTCTTTGTTTTTTCTAGAAACTCAAACCAGGCTATGTTGCCTTGAACTAACTGGTTGTCCTTGCAAGTTTTTCTTTAACACTGAGAAATAACACTACTTTTTCAAGGCCTGAATTCTTAAATTCTTTTTTCTTTAAGATTAAAAACTGTAGAACAAAAAGAATAACAGTAATTGTCTCAAACAACTTCTACATGACTCTGTCATGTAAGTTGTTCAGATCATAACAGTTGTAAATGTTTATCTCAACTCTCTATGGTACAGCATTTTCCTTGCTGTCTGCTACTTGCTCTTTTGTGGTCTTGAGTCTACTTCATTAATTCTCATGTGGTAGGAGAATTGTAATTCTGTTTTGCAAAACCCAACCCAAAAGGCCAGAAGACTTTACTAAACAGTATGTGAATTCTTCCCAGTAGTAGACCTCAAGAAGTTATTAACAGGATCTTTGCCATTCCTATTATGATTTCATAAAATATGTCTGTGAATATATTTGTTACAGATTTATAGTGTATAGATATATATATATGAATACATATATACCATAATGTATATATAAAGTAATATACTGTTGTCTCATTCATATATACATATATGAATGAGACAATTTCATAAGACATTCCACAGTAGTCAAATTTTCTGGGTTTTTTTAAAAATTTTCTCCAACTACTTTATTTGAGAGAATAATTTCCATAATACATTTAAAATATACCCTAATTTTACTTATTTTAATTGAAATTAACTTTTGATTCCTTGTTGCTGGACAACATAAAGTTTAGTTTATTTTTAATACAAGATATTAAAAAAATTCATGCAATCATTAGGTGCAAAATCACGTGTGTTACAAAGCTTATCAGCTCTACATACTTTAGAAAAATCAGAATCTTAGCAGGAGCTCCAAGCTGAATTTCTCAACCCAAAATTTCCAATAACAGCTTAATTCTTCCTTCTAAGCATTGCATACAAATGCTTAAAGACTATCTCATTCTGTGAGATTTAACTGTCAGGCTAGTAAGAATTCCACTAATGGCTTTCATCACCAGCACATTGACCAGAATCCTGTCAAATTCTTGGCTCTGCCAAGTTGTTTGTGGTTGGCCAAATTAGCATATCTTGTTGTAGGATTTATTCTGAGATGGTTTCACATACTTGTTTGGGGGGTTTTTCCAAAAAAATACTTCAAATCCACAGTCTATTTGCATTTGACATGCCAGTAAATTCTGAAAGAAATTATTTAGTACTTTTTTATTCATTGGTTCTAGTTATGACTAGTATTATCAAGGCAGTTTTCAATGCTAAGTGTTTCCAGTTCATTCAGTTCTTACTCAGAATTGCTTACAATTGCATCTTTAGTACTTATGTATTAATGCTACATCCATATTAATTTTTTTAAATCCCTCTGCTACTTCCAAGTAGATCATGTGGCATTTCCTCTCCTTCAGATCCTTTGTAAGATCCCTGCTGCCCTCTCTAAGATCAAGTTCTGCTTTACTGTGGGGCAATACTGTGTGAATCCTTAGCAATGGTATTAGAAAACCTTATTCAGACTTCAGTGTGGAAACAGTTCTTGACCTTTTGTGATAATGAGACCTAAACAGAATGAGCCTGAACCTTTACTGATTGGTCAAAGGGGTAAGGGTAAGGAGCAAAGGGGTGTTATTCATTGAACTCAGAATTTAAAAATCTAGCACTTCTGAAACCCTTTATTTTCTAGAGCATGAGATTTTAAGCACTTAGTATAATGCAGTTGTACTTTAGTTTGCAATGTGGGAGATTTTTAAATATCCATAAAATCCTAACCAGTCTTACAGATGTAAGAACTTCACCCAGTTTAGCAGATTTGCAACTGATATGCTTGCTATTCTGGATTTGTTAAATATCATGCAAATTGTATATAATTCTCCTTTGTGAATATTTAGCAAGGGCATTCAAGTTCCTTGGGCTTTTTCTCATGTTGTGAAAATTACTTGAGGGCTGATATAGTAAAAACACTTTCTTATAAAGACAAAATCTCTCCCCTTTTCCTTAATACTTTCAAACATATCTGCTTTCAGACCTTTTTTGTTCCTATCATCATAAGAACATAAAAATCATCATAAACATAAAAATAGCCATTAATTATGTACTTAAGGAACAAGAAATGCAAAGAAAGGCTTCTCTGAAGTTGTATGTCTATGTTACAGGCACTACATGAACAATTTTAAATGAGCTGAGTGTGTGCACCAGCAAATGAAGCAGAGTAAGAATTTGTCTTGGTGTCTAACTGACTTAGCTTTGGTCATTCTTACATGCCTAAACACTCTTCTGCATCATACCAAATGTTGACACATCCAAAATACCTATTGGGAACAATTCCTAACTTGTGCTGTGTGGTTTCTGTCTAGGGAAGTGTTGGCATATGTTACAATAATTGAGACTTTGGATGGCTATGTAAAATGTAGACATGTAGATTTTGTTATTAGAATTCCACTCAAAGTCTCCTGATTTTATTCATTATCCTCTGGAATGAGTCCCACTTCGAGACAAACTATGCTGCAGACAGAGAATAATGTTTTCCTTTAATGGAAATGCATGGTTTAAGCAGAGGATTAAATATCCCATCCTGAGACAGAATCATGAGGATTATGAGCTGATAATATTGGTGGACTAGGCAGACACAACTAAAAATAAATTAAGAAATTGGTGTCAGATAATTGTATTTGCTCAGAACCCAGGAGAAAGATGAGAAGATTACTCTGGGTGTCACATTAATAGATGCCTTGAACTGAGGGACTGAGCCAGATGATATCAAATGGTCCCTTCCATCCTGGACAATTCTCACTTTCTAAGTTTCTGCTTTCTTCATTTGTTTTTGGTAAGTCTAACAGCAACAAAGCTTTAGAATATATGTATATGTGTAACTGTATAGTTATTAAAGTATACTTCTTCTAAAGGAAATTTTTAACGTGAACTTTTTTTCCTTAACTAGATGTCTGGTTCTTAATGAAATATTGCCAAACACACATTCTGAATGCCTGAGTGTTGACAATGACCAATATATTCCCTTGATATGCTGTACAGCGATGAGAAAATTGCTCTTAGAGGAGGAGTCTCTTCTGTTCCATCCTGCAAGATACAGCAAAAGCTGATGTTAACGGCTATCACTGTGGGTCAGTGCCCATAAGGTTTGTACAAGCCTTTGACATGAAGTCTTTCATCAGTGATCTAAGTACTTTTGCCCTACTTCAGCACCATATTCTTGAATCCATCATTTAAAGCACAGAGCCAGTATGTTGTCTCTGGTATATATCTACTTGACATTCCAGAGGACGATTTTATTTTAAAGTATATTTCTATCGTATTGCCCTGTATAACCTCCTATTCAATGAAAAGAATGCAAATGGATTTTGGCAGTGCTTGTAGACATATGATTCAAGTATATTAAATTACTTGTGGGTAATTTGAGAACTTTGGATAGTGTAATACAGTATATGAATATGATTAATTTAACCTGGAGAACCCCATTAATAATACACAACAAGTGCTTGTCCTGCTTTTATGGCTTCATGACATGTTTGAGGGGGTTCTTAATGTAACTCTAAATGTCATTTTGATTAAGCTTTCTCTAAGCTAAGTGGTTAGTCCCATAATAATTTTTACAGCCCTTCCCTGGACTTGCAACAGTAAATTCCCGAACTTTCTTATACTGGGAAGATCAGAAATGGATCCAGCAGTCCAGCAGTGGCCTCACCAGTACCGAGTAGAGAGAGAGAGAGGATCATGTCTCTTGAGCTGCTGGAAATGACCCTCCTGGTGCAGCTCAGAACACTGTTGTTGGTCTTCGTTGACACAATGGTGCATTGCTGGTTCATAATCACCAGGTCACATTAGCACTGCGAAGGATGAAGTTCATCTGATGAAATGCTTGAAGTCCTGAATGGTTGCCCAAGTCACAGTTTTGTAAATACTTCAGTGTGAACTTAAAATAGAGGAAAACCTCATGAAAAGGGTGAAATATTTGTGATTTGTCTTACCTAATTTGGACCAAAGAGATCCTTCCATAATAGATATGACATAGCAAGAACTTGCCAGAAATAACCTAGAATTTATTTCCCCCAAAACACAATGTGAAATTTTCATATTTCTGAATACTTGTGTATGCCTGTTATGCCATCACCATGTTGTCCTTAGGTCTCCAATGGCAAATCCGCTTAGTAATCAAGAATGTGTAGATCTTGCAAGCAGTGTTGTTTTCACACACATACAGACCGCTTATCCTATTACAGATATAGTCTCCCTACTAGAAAGTCTGATATTAGATGGATAGGTAGAGTATTCCAGTTGGCTGGAAAACAGGAGCCCAGGTTTCCCATGGTTGTGATCAGTTATGTGAAGATTAACTCGTAGGTTTTAGTTGCTCACTGGTGTTCATCAGGAGTTGAGATGGGAACCGAGAAGGTTTCACACTTTAATAATTGTCTGGATAATGAAATGCACTGTTGATAGATGACACTAATTTGGTGAAGGAGACAATACTGGAAAGCAGAGCTGCAGTATCTCAACAGACTGTGGAAAGGGGCTGACAGGAGCTTTATGGAGTTCAGTAAAGGCAAATGGAAAGTCCTGCAGCTGAGATGGGATAAATCCACACAAAGATTGGGGATCAGTTGGACAGAAAACAGCTCTGCAGACAGGACCTGGAAGTTCTAACATGCTACAGATTGAACATGAGACAACCACTTACCTTGCTAGTAGAGGCAGACAAATAAATCCTCTGTGGTAACAGCAAGAGTGGAGCCAACAGCTGCAGGATCTTACATCACTGGATAAAGGAGAAGTTACAACTCATCTAAAATGAGCAGACTATAGCCTTGCATTTTAGTCTGCATGTATTATTCTCCTTTTGAAAAATGCAAAAACTAAAGGAAAGAGTGTCAACCTGTCTCTAACTTAAGATTTTTTAATTAATATTTAGAAAGCCTTCTTTTTGTAGAACTAACTCCAGCTGCAAATAATTTCCAAGTAGTTCCAAGGATAGATACCTTTCAAAAGTCAACATCATTTGTAAGACGTATTATAAAAATTTCAGAACAGCACTTGGCAAATAAATAGTGAAAAGCAAAGGGTGTCATTTTTTAGAAATAAAAAAAAAACCTAAAAAACAATCACAGAATCAAAGAATTACAGAATATGCTGATTTGGAAAGGACCCACAAGAATCATTAAGTCCAACTCCTGGTCCTTCCCCAGTAATGATACCATGTGCCTGAGAGCATTGTCCAAACTCTTCTTGAGCTCTGTCAGGCTGGTGCTGTGACCACTTCCCTGGGGAGCGTGTGCCAGTGCCCAGCCAGCCTCGCAGTGAAGAACTTTTTTCTAATAACCAACCTAAACAGCTAATATCTCCCCTGACACAACTTCAGGCCATTCCCTCAGATTCTGTCACTGTCACCACGGAGAAGAGATCAGTCGCTGCCCCTCCTCTTCCTCTCACAAGGAAGTTGTAACTGCACCGAGGTGTCTCCTCAGTCTCCTCCAGGCTGAACAGACCAAGTGACCTCAGCCACTCCTCACACGGCTTCCCCTCAAGGCCCTCCACCATCTTTGTTACCCTCCTTTGGACACTCTGTAATTGTTTAATGTCTTTTTTTATATTGTGGTGCCCAAAACTGCCCCCAGCACTCAAGGTGAGGCTGCCCCAGGTCAGAGCAGAGCAGGACAATCCCCTCCCTTGCCCGGCTGGCGATGCTGTGCCTGATGCCCCCAGGACAGGGTTGTCCCTCCTGGCTGCCAGGGCACTGCTGACTCGTGTTCACCTTGCCATTGACCAGGACCCTCAAGTTCCTTTCCCTGGTGCTGCTTTCCAGCCTTTCATTCCCAGTCTGTCCATCCATCCAGGGTTGCCACATCTCAGGTGCAGAATCTGGCACTTTACTTTGTTCAATTTCATATGGTTGGTGTTTGACCAGTCCTCTGATTTGTCAGGGTCTCTGTACAGGGCCTCTCTATCCTTGGGGGAGTCAGCAGCTCCTGCCAGTTTTGTATCATGTGTGAACTTGCTCAGTATCCCTTCCAGTCCTGCATCCAGGTGACTTATAAGGATATTGAAGAGCACAGGGCCGAGGATGGAGCCTTGGGGAACCCCAGTGATGACAGGACCCCAGTCTGATGTCACCCCATTCACTGAAATCCTTTGTGATCAGCATGTGAGCCAGTTGCTCACCCATCCCTTGATGTGTTTATCCAGCTGAATGCTTGACATTTTGTCCAGAAGGATCCTGTAGAGATCTGCTCTGTAGGAGAGACAGTATGAAAAACTTTACTGAAATCCAAAAAGATTACAATTAGATTATATTAACTGTCTTCCTTTGATCAGCTGGGTTACCTTGTCATTAAACGAAATCAGATTTGACAAACAGGACTTTCCTCTCATGAAGCCATGCTGGCTGTGACCAGTGTCTGTGTTGCCTTTCAAGTGTTTTTCAATACCTTCCAGAACAATCTTCTCCATAACTTTACCAGGCACTGAAGTGTGACAAACAGGCCTGTAGTTTCCAGGGTTCTCTTTCTTGCCCATTGCATAAATTTCACCTTAATGTTTACTTTATCTGCTTTGAATTATTTCTAAATTAATTTTTCACCAATTTTTCTTTACTAGCTTCTCTTTGATTTTCTAGAGATAAAACTTTTTTAAAAATTTTAAATTCATTTTTAATGCTGATTTCTTATAGTAACTTTTTCTTCCCCCTTTTAAAAGAACTCTACTAGTTTCATTAAAGTTTTCTTTAGGTAGCTTCTAGTCAACATAAAGGAAGTAAAAAATTTTTACCCATCTTGAAGGGGAGTTTCAGTGTGTTCCTACTTGTATCACTTGAACACAGCTTGAGCTATTTATTGAGGTGAGGTATTGAGAGTTTCACAAATATCACTAAGTAGAGACAAGTTTTTGACCTTGGGTTTCCAGTATCTTCGGTCCTAACAATGTTACTGTTAGCTATCCTGTCAAGGGTTATTTTTAAACTAAATGGAACATCTGTGATGCCAAATGAAATTGGTTTTGTTTATTTTGTCAGATGTAGCATTTCATTAGTCTTAAGGTATTTGCAAGCAATCTACAGAAGACATAAAGAACAATTAAGTGAAAAATAGGAAATAGGAATGAATGATTTTTTTTTTCCAATTTAAGTTTCAGCTTAGAGAAAAGATCACTGTTTAGTTAAAACTTGTATTTATGCAAAAAATCCTGACTGTTTTTAAACCATGTCATAATCCAGAGTTCTTTTGAGACTATAACCAATTGCATAGATGCAATGTTAAGTAGTGTGAAAATATTGGTGCAGAGATTATGGGTTTATTGTCACAAATTATGTAACATTACCTCTGACCTGGCACTCATTTAACCCTTGTTCAATATAATTTATGAACCACAGAATCACAGAATCAGTGGAAAAGACCTCTGACATTAAATCCAACCTATGACTGAGCACCACCTTGTCAACCAGGCCATGGCACTGAGTCCCACATCCAACCTTTTCTTTAAAACCTCCAGGGATGGTGACTCCACCAGCTCCCAGAGCACCCAATTCCAATGCCAAATTACCCTTTCTGTGAAAAAATTTTTATTAATGTCCAACCTAAACCTCCCCTGGCACAACTTGAGACTTTGTCCTCTTGTTCTATTGCTTGTTGCCTGGGAGAAGAGCCCAACCCTCACACGGTTACACCCTCCTTCAGGCAGTTGTAGAGAATGATAAGGGCTCCCCTGAGCCTCCTTTTCTCCAGGCTAAATACCCCCAGCTCCCTCAGCTGCTCCTCAAAGGACTTGTGCTCCACACCCTTCCCCAGCTTTGTTGCCCTTCTTTGGACTCACTCCAGCCCCTCAATGTCTTTCCTGAATTGAGGAACCCAGAACCGGACACAACACTCCAGCTGTGGCCTCACCAGTGCCAAGTACTGCCATGGTCCTGCTGGCCGCACTATTCTGGTACAGACCAGGATGCCACTGGCCTTCTTGGCCACCTGGGCACACTCTGGCTCATGTTCAGCTGCTGTTGACCAGCATCCACAGATCCTTTTCCTCCTGGGCACTTTCCAGCCACTCCTCCAGCCTGCAGAACTCCTTGGGGTTATCGAAGCCAAAGAGTAGGACTTGGCACTTAGCTTGTTTGATCCTCATGCCATGTGTCTTGGCCCATCAATTCACCTGTCCAGGTCCCTCTGAAGAACGTTCTACCCTCCATCAGATCAACGCTCCCACCCAACTTGGTGCCATCTGCAACTTTGCTAATGGCAGACTCAATCCCCCTGGGTCAGAATGTTAAATAACAGAATGTCTAACACAGATTCCTCTGGGACCCTTCCAACACTGAGGAACCTGTTTATTTATTTATTCCCACACATCATTTCTGAATGAGTTACGAGCACACAAGAGGATTTTCCTTCTCATCTCACAGCACTTTTATTTCTTTAAAAGCTTTTGTTGAGTAAGATTTCTGAATATCTGTTAGATATCCAAGTGAACTGTTGTCTTTGTAATTGTCTCTGTAATTTAAGTTTTGGGCTGAGAATACAATATTTATCCATTGATCCACTATTTCTATTTTTTATTATACTTACTTATATTTATTTGCCACAGATAAAATTTTTCACTTTCCTGCCTATAGTTCTCTGAATTCTCCATGAATCCTGCTTGAGAATTAATGTGAAATAAAAATATTAGGTAGTAGGGTAAGTATTAAGGGACTCACTAACCCCACTTAATCCTTGTTAAAAGGTTGTTGTTGTGTGGCAGTTGCTTATCAGAGGGGAATGCCTTGTCCTTTGGTGTTTCCTGTAGTGGGATGACTTTTAATTTTCTGTCTTCCAAGTGCCTTTTTCTTTTCTTTGTGTTTGTATAGCTTGTCATTTTAATGTTTTTCCTCTACAAAACTTGTGCTGCTAGCTAGCTGCCCTGGTTGCAAGCCTCAACTCTAACCTCAGCCTCAGCTTCCTTATCTTGCATGTATAATCTATATGTCTATATACAGTATAGAATTTTACAAATTAAGTTTATTCATCACTTAACCATTTTCTTGGAAATCTGAACCAAAATTAGGCAGTGATGTTGTATCTGAAGTAGGCTTTGGATCACAGACAGCCAAGAAGACAGCTAGAAGACTCCCACAAGGGAAGGAATAATGATACATACAGCAGAGGCACAGCCAGATGTGGAGTGGAACAGCAACACTGTGAAGCAGGGAGGTCACAAACTGGCATAGCTACTTACATCTCCTTTTTTGAGGTTTTGATGGGCACCTCTTTTTCTTTCCTTTGTCTCATGGGGAATTTCTAGTCTCCAAACCTCTTCATTGCAGATAGGCAGAAGATGTACTTCTCATTTTGACAACCCTCTTCAGAATAGCAACTGCTTGGTAGAAGTGCTCTTTCAAACCTGACACTTCTCCATCACAACATAATAATGGATGAGGGTTCTTAGAGTCCTTGTCAATAAAGTTGGATGTACAGACACCTCTGTTAAACAGACGTACCCTGAAACAGCTTCATAACATCACAGACTCTGTGCACTGAATCGGAAGGGATGCACAGACCATCACTCCCTGTCTCTAGCAAGGGGAAAATAGGATATTGGTAGTAATTTTTTGGAAGCCCAGAGGAAGAGAAAGGTCATAAAAGAGGTGTCAATCCCAAGAGAAAGATATTAAAATAAACAGAAGTTTGTTATTAACTGGAGATCACACAAACTCTTATTTCAGCTATTGTAATTGATATCAGTAAATAGCTTGTTCAATGTAGAAAATCCGTGTGATATGTTGTTATATTAGAATAGTTGTACTTAAAAATATATACAAATTAAATAACTATGCTAACTGAACATTTAATTATGCTGTTTTATTGATATAAATGTGATCTTTGTGTCCTCATACTAATGAAGAGAGAGTTTTCTCAGAGTCCCACCTACAGGAATGTTCCATCTGGGGCTTCACTATTGTTGCAGTACTTATGAGACATCTGGTAACCCCATACTTAGGTATTCATACAGTTTTAGGGTAACCTAAAACATGAGACATGAGACATGTATCAGGACAAAAAATAGAGAAATATATGCAATAATAGTTCAATATTATTTTGAATGTGGCTAACTTTCATGTTCATCATGAATAGTGGGAGGGCAAAATTAGAAATTTCAGAGCAATAAAGCAGAGTGCCTTCCAAGTACAAGGAGAAAGGAATCCCAGTATGTTTTTCTGTACTCAAACAATGTATCAAAGTTACACAATCAGTTCTCTATAATGGCAGAAATAGAGTGCTAAAGTCTATAACCTTTCCTAGCCAATCAACAAAAGGATATCAAATACAATAATCTGTCTAATGTGCTTAAAATGAAAATGGTGTATTTGTATTCCTAACATTCCACTAAAGAAAACACAGGTGTCTATTGCTACCAAAATAAATATATTTCTAGAAGATGAGAAAAATAAATTTACATGTTCTGAGTGTGTCTTGGTGAATATCCGAATGTCATAAAAGACATTACTTCCACACTTATGAAAAAGAACAGCGAAATGTATTTTTTTCTTCCTAAAGTGATATATATTTGGGGCATTCAATGCACTTAAAGAATATACAGGGAGAGAGAGAGACATGACTGAATTTCAGCCTTGCTGTGAATGAACTGCAGTTGCTGCTTGACAGAGCATTAGCATCACTACACTTAAGCACGAAATACTCTAAAGAATCTGAAATCGCAGAGGGGGCTTAGATTGTTAAAGTTGTACTTAAAATGCAGATCCAAAGTAACAAGTAACACCTCTACTTAAAGAATAGATTTAATATATGTTGCCTGTATCCCTGTTTGAGCCTCAGTATCATAGGTCCCAAAGAAAATGGCTCCTTGATGTACGATACTTCATTAGCTGAAATATTAAGGAAAGTTTTTTTTAAAATTATCTACACCTTGAAAAGGGTTACAAATTGTGGTTGGAATGTACACATTTCTTTTTACTACTGAAATTATCATTAGAATAATTTATCACATTAATGTTCAAAAACAATTCTCATCATATTAACCTTCACATGTAAATCTCAAAATACTTTTTTTTAATAATGTTGACTTTTAAAAATTCATTTAATAAAGGAAACAAAACAAAAAATTAACAAAACTTTCAAGTATTCTTCTCAGGCAAATTCTACGTATTTCTTTTAAATCAAAACAATCTCTGAAAATATTATATCCAGCAAAGAAAGCTTGGAAGGATGCCATATTAAAAAAAAAAAAAAAAAGACAATAGTTCATATGTATCAAATTTATTTTAGATTAAAAAATGTAATAAAAATACATTTTAATATTTTAACACAGATACTGTTTTTATGGAGAATGAAGAAAAAACTGCTCATTTTTGTTAATGAGACAGATATGCTAAATCGCAGTACTGTTGTAAGTCTATGTGTTCAAACAATGGTAGGGAATTAGCTTACTTGAAATAAAAAGCATACAAGTCCTAAAGGATGGTGGAACAATTTAATGCTGTATAGGATTAGCTTTCTGAGAGCATTCTGTGAAGGTCCTGAGGGTCTCATCGCTCACTTATACCAAACTTTTAACATCCTCATTTAAATTTCCTCAGACTTAATAATATGCCCTAAAGTCAGAATTTGCTATTTAGGGAAAATATAAATACAACAATTATCAGCTCAGTACTACCCTCGAAGACAATGAACATACATACAATCATCCTGCTGGGTTTGCTAGGAATTAATAAGAAGACTGGAGTTTTCACATCCTAGCACTGCTCTGTGGACAGATGCTGTTAGATATTAGTAAACTGTGCATATGCGTATCCTCCCCAAGTCAGGCACTGCATGAATAGAACTGGATCTTTTAAAGATTGAAAAAGGCTCCCAAACAGGCCTAAATGTACTTTAAAATGTACAGAGTAATGTTTACTGTGGGTTTAAAAACAAAAAACCAAACCTTCTCTTAGTTAATACATACTTCAATATTACTTCTTTAAAGGATATCCAAAATACTGTGTGTCCATGTGCCTACTGAGGCTACAGGATAATGGAGAAGGATAGAAATATTTAATATTTTAGTGACCTAGTATAACACTTAATGAGGTCAAATATTTTAAGCTACAGACAAGTTTTTGGGTTTTTTTGGTCTGCATCATTTTGGGTGGAAAAAATACCACTCAAAAATTCAGTAAAAGGACCTGTTAACAAGAAGAAGAAGGGATTTTCTTTGTCATATTTTGTAGGTTTTTTTCTACATAACTTGACTAGTCTAGAAAATAATGGTATCATAAACAGTTCTATGAACAATGACAACTACTAAAAAACCTGTTAATGAAGGAAAGCTGTGAAAATTTTCTCTCTGATAATGTATACTGCTACATAGCCAACTTTCAATGATTTAATGCTTCATCAGTAAAAAAAAAAAGTGGTATCCATACTTATTTTTATTTTCTTGAAAATCCCTAAGCAATGATGTATCCAATATTCAGTTAAGATTTACCCATGCTTACATGTGAAAGTACCTCTAAAATTTATTCTGGAAAACTTTTGAATAATTTAGACCTAGGTTGCCTGCCCCTCCATAATCACATAGTGATTTGGGGTAATCCCAGTGCCAGAAAAGTCATTCAACCAGCCATACAGAGGGAAAACCGAAGTGCAATCAATGCTTTTGAGCAGATGGAGGTCAGTGATGAGTGGCGTCCCTCGGGGGTCCATGTAGGGACCAGTAATGTTTAATATCTTCATCAATGACACAGACAGTGGTGAGTACACCCTCGTCAGGTCTGCAGATGACATGAAGCCAGGTGGTGAGGATGAAGAACAGAAGGATGGGGCCATCCAGAGGGACCTGTCAAAGTTCAAGAAGTGGGCCTGTATGAACAGGTTGGGTGGTGATGGGATTGAGAGCAGCCCTGCTGAGAAGGACTTGGGGCTTCTCATGGATGAACAGCTGGACATGAGCCAACAGTGTTTATGTCTAGCCCAGAAAGCCAATCACCTCCTTGACTGCATCTAAAACCCAGTGAGCAGCAGGTGAGGGAGGGGATTCTGCCCCTCTGCTCTGCTCTGGTGAGACCCCACCTGCAGTGCTGCATCAGCTCTGGGGTCCCAGCACAGGAAGGACAAGGACCTGTTGGAGCGAGTCCAAAGGAGAGACGCAAAGAATGGAGCACCTCTCTTATGAAGACAGGCTAAGAGACCTGGGTTTGTTCAGCCTAGGGAAGAAAAAAAAAGAAGAGTAAGTTTTGCACAGGCAGATAGTGATGGGACTGAGCGGAATGCCTTCGAACTGAAAGAGGTCAGGTTTAGATTGTACATAAGGAAGAAATTCTTTACTGTGAGGGTGATGAGGCACTGAAACAGGATGCTCAGTGAAGCTGTAGATGTCCCTTCTCTAAGTGTTCAAGGCCAGGTTGGATGGGGCCCTGAGTAACCTAGTGGGTGGCATCCCTTCCCATGGCTGGGTGGTTGGAACTAGGTGATCTTTACAGTGTCTTTCAACTCAAGCCATTTTGTGATTCTATACATATTAAGAATGATTGTGCAATATAATAAATTCTCTTAATGTTACAGGAATGATAACTAATACAGAAACCAAGAAGAAAGAGTTCATATTCACTGAGGATTTAGTTACCTGGCAGTATTTGACCTACTCAAAAAATTCAGGAGAGCCACCTCTCATAAGGCTGTTAGGAAAAAAAATTAATAGCTTTGTTAATGATCAATTAAGTTTAAAAATGAGCTTTAAAAAATTCTGAACAATTCAAAGTTTAAATGAGTGTTTTGAGACCTTAAAAACTTGTACATATAAACTGTGATTTTTTACACTTTTTTGAAACACAGTTTTGAATCCTTTTAAATCTGGATGGAAATGAAAGCCTATCACAGAAAATAGACTCACTGAAATACCAAGAAAGAAAGTTTCATTTAAAGTTCTGTTCTACCTCAAGAGCAAAGTAAGTCATAAATATTTTGAATATTTATTAAAAAGGTTAGACATTCAAGAAACCAGGAGCAACTCATGAAGATACAAAGAAGGAAACAGAAGGATGGAAGGAGCTATGTTCAGTATCAGACAAAGCCACAAAAGATGTGGTAAGAATAAAAGGTTTGGTTTGATTATAATTGGTGCTGGCTAAATGATCATCAATTTGCAGAAAACTGAGACAGTAAATAGCATGGGTACATGAGTGTTCCAAGTGGGAACAAATAGATTGGCAAGAAAGTAGAGGAGTCCATTCTGTGTGTGTGCATCACACAGATGCTGCCTCACATCTCACATTGCATTGTATTCATTGTATTGTGTTCCTGCTTTTCCTGGAGGGTTTGTTATGACAGACATTTTATATCCCCATTTTGAGAGTACCCTTTGTCTGCTCTGGCTATCAGATCAACCCCAGTAAAAATGAGTTCTTGTACCCAAAATTGGGACAAATGTACCAGTGCAGTTCTTGTGCATTGGGGTAAAGTTGGAGCATTATGGCGTTTTTATCTTCTGCTTTGGGCAGCCATATCAGCAGCAGTAGCAACAAGCAGCATCAAGCAATGGCACTGGTCTAAGAAGAAATTCTGTGCCGTTCCTGAACTTAACTGTTCGGAGCCAAGGTACAGATGCAGGTTAATTTACACTAGCCCAAAGTGGTAGGTCTGTACTTGTTAAAAAGAAGGGGAAAAAGAGGGTGAAAATGAAACTGAACAGCTACCATTATCCTCCAGTGTCTGGTTTACTAGAGCAATGATGCCTCTTTTCAAATGGTCATTATGTAAAATATGGGGAAACTGTAAGCAGAAGAAAAACTGTGGGATAAGAAAAATTGTCTCCTGTGCATAAGAAAATGGAAAAGGGCCGGTATAGCAATAAGAGTAGCTGTCAAGAAGATAGCTTAATAGGTTCATTTGGAAGCTTACAACCTCAACTACTATTGCCCTGCCAATAGTCAGTTCAAAGACTGCAAAATCGTTTGCAAAGTGACCTTCCCTGCTCCTGATCCATGATACCTTTTAGTAGTGGTGTGTGCAATCACGCCAGGCTTTGCCCAAGTGAACCTCTCAGCTGCTTTGGCAATACTGATGACACAGACATTGCATATCCAGACTTTACAGCTGTTATGCTTCAGCAACTAAAAGGGATGGTACTCCACCATTTTATAGGATATTTTTTTGTATCTATGGATAGCTACCACCACTGTCAGATGGCCTAACAAAATACATGGTGGCCCAGCTCACATCACCTTCCTAGAGCACAACAGGGAAACAGCTGTAAATAGCTGTGGTGCTGGTGTAGACAAGATTAATGGAGCCTTTGTGCCATTGTTACTTGGCAGAGCACTTAGAGATTCTTATTACCATGGCTCATAAAGTTCACAAATGCAACCTCATCTATCACCAGAACATCTTTAGTTACCACCTAAGGAGTTGCCAGATGGCCAGGGAATAAGTTTTTCATGGAGGAATGGATTTAAATCACTCTTCTTTACTTAGTCTCAGTCTTGTTTGGTATTAGCAAAAGCAAAACAGGCACATAAAAGAACAGGAGCAGAAGATTGAATAAAGCCATGGTTACTATCTGTGCCAGTTGAGTCTAGTTCACTAATCTGTGAGAACCAGAGTGAAAAATCATAACAGATATTCTGGCAGAAAATTTTATGTAAATTTTTGACAGCTCTTTTTCTACACTGGGAAATTTCATAGATAGCAGATGCAAGTCATTAAAATAAGTACCTATAATTTTTTTCCCCATTTCCTTCTTTCCCCTGATGTCACTGAACTTTCACAATGCAGCCTCTGGCAGGCACTGGCCTGAATCTGGGAATCCACATTCAGCTATATTTTAAATCCCAGCCCTGCAGCCTTTGGGATCCAAAAACTGCATTTGGCAGCTCTGGAAGTTTTTCCCAGCTCTGGTCTTTTTGTCATTGATACTAACTTACTCTGAAGGGCCAAAAAATATGAATATGCTTCCACAGTGAGCAATGCATCATTAAGGCCCTATTAAAAACCAAATGCACAGTGCAAAATGGATAGCAAAGCAGAACAAATTAATTTGAAGCAATTCGTGGTTTAAAGTGTAGATGAAGAGATGCTGGTTAGTTACTAGTTACTGCTCTAGATCTACAAACAGCAGATGCCATGTCGATGAAACAACATCAGTCAAGAGCATGACTCTCAGGCTTCCACTGTCCTAAAAGGCGGGGAAATTTGGGAGCTTCTGGACATACAGTGACCTCTCTTACAGAAGTAGTGATGTGTGAGCAGCAGAAGGATGGGGTGGTAAAAGTAATTAGGAAGCAGAAATGGAACTGAATCTCCAGTTATTTTTGCATTTTGTAGTAGAGTCTTTTATCAAAAAATGTTATTTACCCTTTGAGTCAACAACAGCCTTATGAATTTAACAAAGAGGGTAGATGTTGCCTGGCTATGAAAAAAAAGTTATTCTGATATGTCCTAATGAGTGCTTTTCCATTGTGAAACCATGCTAAAAAACTGCCAAGATACTTCTTATTTTTGTAGCAAAACCATCTTCCCTTTTTAGCTATTTTCGACTGTGATACGCTTGCTGTGTTTTTAGCTGAGCTGGAAAGCTCTCTACCTTCATTTATTTTTTAAAAATAAATGAGGAAATGGGAGAGGCCAATATTCCCTCTCCATCAATACAGAGAAATGCCCTTTTCTTATAACTATAAAACATCTCCAGCTTTTCAGTTGTTATAAAGGCCTGTGTTCTGTAAGTGAAGGCAGCAGCAAAGAGTAGGAAAAATGTTAAAGAGGGAGGTTAGATAAGGGCACCTTGGTATTGGGATAATGCCTACTTGAAAATATTAATGTATCTAGGAGCCCGAATCCCTTTCCAAGGGAGCAACAGCAACAGTCCTTGCAAATAGTTGGTGGATCAACAAAAGTTAATGATGTAACAGGTAAATTCTCAGGTAGATAAAGCCTGACAAAGCTTTGCAGTTGAAGATATTATATGGTGAAGCATTAAATTTTGAGCTAATGGAATTTTTTTAGTTGAAATGGATTGAAATTCTTTATGATTCCTGTTAGAAAAATATCAAACTATTGCTTAAACATATTAATTTCTTTGCTCATAATCTTCTGTCTTGAACAATTATTTCCTTTTTGGTTCATTTTCCACCCTAGAAAATAATCAAGGACTATTCTGCCAAGAAAAAATTAAAATATTGGATATGGGATAAAGTTTTTTAAATTTATTTTTAATAGTGATGTCAAAACTGAAATATTTGAGGAGTTCCTATTGATAATAAATGAAATTCTGGGTGATATATTTTTAGGTATTTTGAGTGAATCCTGAGTAAAAATCTGATCCTTTGGATAAACTTCATTTTGAAAAAAAGTATTTTAAATTGCTTCACTTGACTCATTTCAATACTAAGAAGTAACAGCAAGAGAATAAGAAGGGAATTAAAATCCCCCAAAATTAACATATTCATCATATAGTTTGAATAACTCAAAAATATAAACTACAGAGTCAGTCAACTCAGTCATTCAGTCTGAAAAGATTTTCAGGAACACTGCCTAGTTCTCAGTAAGTTTATCATTCAGTAATTACTTCCTTATTAACATTACTTAATTTCCTTGGCATAGTCACTCTCATTTTAGTAAAGTAATTACTGTTCTTAACAGTTTTAATTTTTAATTTTGCTTTTTAAATTAAATCACTTTATGAGAAATGCGTTTCTCTGTTGTCAACTTGTATAATATTCCTCCATGATCACTACCTGAAGTAAATTTCAAATCCTCAGATAGTCATTCTTGTCCATTCAAAAAAATCATGACAGTCATGACATTAGTGTAAATTAACAAAAATAATTTTTTGTTAATTTACACATTAGTGTAAATTAACAAAAATAAATACTTTTTTTGGGTATTTTTAAAATTTCACTGTATTTAGAGATAGTATAAATTGTGTTTGGTTTACTTCTGAAACTATGAGATCTATACATTTAAGTGTTCATGTAATGGAATGGATATTTTCATGTAACAAACTAACTTTCTGCAACAAATCTCACTGCAGTTTTCCAAACCCTCATTTGCCCACTTTTGTGCTCATATGACTGAAAACATAAGGGCCAGGAAGAATTTTCACTTGGCCTAAGCATTTCCTGCAGACTATTTCAGCTACATCACAGTTTCCTTCATGTACCTACATTCTGATAGACAAAACGTCAATCCCCACATTGAGATATAAATAATAGACAATACTTAACAAATATAACAAGCCTTTTCCATTTGAATTTCTTATATCAAGGTAGTTGTAAATGATAGTATACATATTTCCTGAAAAGAAATGCCTCTATTCAATACAAAGCTACTCATACATGCAAGTAGAAAGGAAATTTTCATATAAACTAATTTTGATGATTTTTGGTTTTCTGTCTTATTTAAGAGATCTGGAAAAAAGACTATAAATTCATTTTCTGATTTAAAACAGTTACAGTTCATAATTAGTTACATCATTAGTAATGAGAAAAAAAATTATTTTGTTCTGTATTTTCAAATTATATGTGAAACATGAAAGGACATGTTTATAAAGCATCATCTTTTACACCAAATTTCCATAAAGGCCAAATTCCAATCAAAATTTAGTAACTCAACTATCTGTATTATGATTCATTTTAGACAAATGATTGAAACTCAATTTTCTTATTCTCTATTACCTGACTTGCATTACCCTAGGGCAGACCAAGTATCTTCTCCTATCACAAAATATAGACTTCGATCTCTTTTCTAAACTGGAATTAGTATAACCCTTGTATAAAAGCCTTCTATTCTGATGGAGCGAGCATTTTAAGTGTAAGCTTTCTTAGCTTGTTTGGGAGCAGATGGTGAATATGATCAGGTGGTTATAATTGGGCTCTTTCAATAGAGAAATTCACCACTTCAGTAAATAATAACCAAACAAATAATCGACTGGCATTTCCAACTCACTAAATGGCATATTTATACATAATTGAGCACAGAAAACTGTAATGTCCTTGGTAATGATCTACAGTTTTCTTGCCATCAGTTTAAAGAAATGCAGCATATTTTACTCTGTCTAGGATTAGAGAAAATTTTCCTAGGTGGAAAGTGTTCTGAATAAAACACCTCCCCACAGCAAAACTTCCAGCACCCCTCCCCCCACAGCAAACAGAATATCTCAGCTGAAAGTGGGATAAGAACTGTTTAATTAAACCACACCGTGGAAGGGGAAAGGGAAAAAGGGGTCATTAAACGTGAATAAACAGCTGATGAACTTTAGTGTCCTTTTCCTCAGGCGTAGCTTCCCCTTTCCGGGGTCCCCAAGGGGCCCGGTGGAGTCCCTCCAGTGGCTCCCTGGACGATTCTCGTCCTCTGTCCTCCGGGGCTCCTCAGGTTCTCAGATGAGAAAGCAAGTCGGGGAAAAAGGTCCAGAAAGCAACGAAAAACAATCCCAGGAAAAAAACAAAAAAAAACCCCAAGCAGCAGCCACACCGGTGGCAGCAGCAACCAGCAGCAGCAGCTGACCCAAGGGAAAAAAAACAAAAAAAAAACAGTGTCCCTTCCTTCTCACTCCCCCGTAGAACAGTCCAGGGAAAAAGTTTTCAAAACATCCCGCGCTGGCAGAGCTTCTCTTGGCTGCAGGACACAGTTAAAGCTACAGAACCATATTTCTGGTCAAACATACAAACGATAGGGAATACAAAATATAATTTACGCCACCCCAGGACATACTCGTAAGTGAAATTCATGTGGAATATATTTTGAATATACATATATATGAATGTATTATGAGTATACTATAAATATCAATGTTTACCACAAACAAATTACTCATTACTTCTTGGATTCATAGCCAGATATTAATTTCTTGAAATAGTTCTCATAGCATTATTTTTGAGCTAGCTTAAATCTCTATGGAGTCCAATAAAAAAAGGCATGAATTCTTGTTAGTTTTCAAATGATGTTTAAACACATACATATCCCTCACATTCATAATCACATGTGATGGATATGTTCTTCAAGGTGGATATGTAAAATATTTCCGGTAAAGCTGAAAGGTTCAGATTTCTACTTTTTTTTTTTTTTTAATTCAGCTAAAGCTGTCATTTCTGACCAAGTATGCAGTTTTGAAAAACTTATGTTCTAACTATAGCTAGTTAGATTCATGAATGGAAAACAGCTGATTCACTTTCCTCCGTTTTAAAGAAGAAAAGAAAATTGCTTTTTAAAAAAATATTTTAATTAGGAAGAATTTTAAGGACAAGCATCAAGGGTGAGATATAGTCCTTCTCTGGATTGAATCGGGGTGTTTTTATCCAAAAACTGCTTAATGTAAAAAACATGAGTAGAATTGAGAACTTCATTCCCACCCTTTATGGATATGATAATTTTTAAGCTATTTCTAGCATGACAACTAGAAACAAATTTTCTGAAGACTGATTTATTGGTCATTACTGGCATAAAAAAATCTGAGTGCATGATCATTTAATATTATATTGTCTCCCATTGTGTGAAAGTATCTTGGTTTACATTTTACTGAGAGTGTCTATATCTAAAAACTGATAAATGCTTATGGATGTTTTAATTGTCTGTTTATATGTTACTAATGCATCCAAAGGTAAGGATTACACCTTTTTTCTCATCCAGATCAGAATGCGTAAGGTGTAGTAGACATAACATATTTTTTAATTCTTTTAAATTTCATCTTGATAATTAATTTATTGTGTCTTCCCAGTCACCTGTAAATTATATTTAATTTGCCATTGCTGTTGTACTCTTCTGCTTATTGACATCAACAAGATATTTTTTGAGTTTAGAGGCTCTATAACAAAAGAATTGCAGACGGTGATTATTTAAGATTTTCATATTCCTGATTCATGATTTATAGAATCAAATTTAACATGACTATTCCCATGTAATATCAGGAGTGGAAATGTTTGCAGGATTTGGTATAACTGGCACTAACAAGTACAACTATTAGTTCTGCAGCTGTCTTTGTGCTTTTCATAGTCTCACTCTGTCCCCTACTACCATTTATTTTCATAGTTAAAATAGGTAGGTAAAGACTGACTTAGTGTGAAATTAATTTTTTTCTCACTTATTTCCAAGGAAAAAGGAAAGTTCAAAGGATCTTTGAAGATTATGTTTATTCCATACTACTTTGTGAACATTGTAATTTTGAGGGCCAAAAAGTGCATTGAACAAGTTGATGACATTTTCAGTGGGTAAGATTTCCTAAAAAACCCCTAAATTGAAAAATTATATAATCTATTATTTTTGGACCAGTTACATAGGTGCCAATGCTTGCCAGAGTGGAAAATTTTTTAAGTTAGCTTAACAAATAAAATAATAGATCAATATATGTTCTAACTTTCATCAGGAACCTGATAGTATATTTTCTATTGATTACAACCAGACAATAATGTAATTGTATATGCTCTGCACAGACTGTCTTGCAATTCGCCTGCAGGAGCATGTCCAAGACAAATAAATTTGATCTAGGAAAGGAGTCTTTAAATTTAATGTAGTTGACCACTCTAATTTAATTCAGAAAGTGAAGATCATTTTATTCATCAGATGTGAGTCTTCATAAGTGACTAATTAATTTTTAACTGAGCATTCATTTTCCTCATAACTCTATTTATAGATATAGCCATGTTTTTTCACTCAGTAAAAGACATACCATCTGAACAGGAGCCAGCATGTGGCCAGGTGGCCAAGAAGGTCAGTGGAATCTAGGATTGTATGAGAAATAATGTGGCCAGCAGAACCAGGACAGAGATTGTCCCCCTGTGCTCAGTACTGGTGAAGCTGCACCTCAAACCCTGGGTTCAGGTTTGGGCCCCTCACTACAAGAAAGACATTGAGGTGCTGGAGTGAGTCCAGAGAAGTGCAACAGAGCTGTTGAGGGGTCTGGACCAAAAGTCAGGGAAAGAAGGCTCAGAGGAGACCTTATCAATCTACAACTCCTAGAAAGGAGGTTGCAGCCTGGTGTGGGTTGGTCTCTTCTCCCAGGAAGCAAGTGACAGGGCAAGAGGACATAGACACAAGCTGTGCCAGGGGAAATTTAGATTGGATATTCACAGACAGAATTGTCAAATACTGGAACAGGCTGCTCAGGAAAGTGGTGGGGCCGCCATCTCTGGAGATATCCAAGGACATATTGATGTGGCACTTGGGGACGTGGTTAAGTGGTGGACCTGTCTGTGCTGGGTTAGCAGTTGGACTCAATGACCTTAGAGATATTTTCCAACCTAAATGATTGTATGATTCTATGATTCAATTGTAAGGTTTTAAAAGGTATGTTCTAAAAGGTTTGCATTTTAAAATCCGTGTCTTATTTTAAATCCAGCATATTTCCATCCAAGAGAAACAATACTTCTACTATTAAGCATATAGATTTTTCTTCTAATTTCAGTGAAAGCAGGATAAACAGCATATAAATTAAAGATGACTAATGACTGTTTGATTGTGTTGTGAAACCTTTTCATGAGGAAGGCAAAATTATGAAACTTAAGAACTGAATTTCAATAGAACCATTAAAAATATATTTCTATTATTTTCTTCTATTTAAGAAAAATATAATTTATCTGCACAGTCACAACTTATGAGCACAATCCATCAATAAAGTAATATTGTCATAATTCAGCTTCTAAATTATGATCCATTTTGAATAGTTTAAGAACTTCTGAGATTCTCTATATATAGTTTCCTCTAGAGTTTGTTTTTTAATTTGTAACATGTACCACCGAAATGAGTTATAGTGATGAATTTCTGTTTTGTGATTATTAGTTTTTTAGATTAAGCATTTTATCTTGCTGGCTGCAGCCAAATAAATATAATTTACACACAGAGCAGTCTATTATACTCATTCAGTGCAGGGGGTTTCAATTTTCTCAACTCAAGTGTAATTCCCATGGCTAACTAACAATACAGCGTCGTGATCAAACATTGCAAAGTAATTATTAGCAAATATATCACATTACTATATAGGTATAGATCACTGCTGGACCTTACAGGAATAACTGTTCTGATGTTTGAGTCTTTTATTTTCCTCTACATTTTTCAGAATAATTATCTAACATTTAGGTTTTTATTGTGCAATCATTGCAAATATAATTGGCTTAATGAATTCAATACCAAATTTATTCATTGTAAACTATTTGTATAATCTAATGGTAGTGATAGGTCACAACTATAGAAATGTGATGTTCTTCTGTAATGACCAGATTTCGTATCCTTTAGATGTCCTTTTCCATCATTACCTTTATTTCCACCACTTCCTGTGTTAATCCCATGGGATCTTGGCAAAAGCCAGGCATTTTTTCTCGAAATGCATTTTTTGTGTTTGCATGGCAAGGCTTTGGAGGCTACCGGGGTGGCTTCTGTGAGAAGCTGCCTGAAGCTTCCCCTGTCTCTGGCTCAGCCAAAGCCAGGCAGCTCCAGGACAAACCCACTGCTGGCCAAGGCTGAGCCCATCATCAGCAGTGGTAGCACCTCTGAGATAACAGAGCTAGGGAGGAAAAAACTGCTGCACAAGGAGAGGTGGAGACAGGATTGAGAATACGTGAGAGCAAAAGCCCTGCAGACCCCACGGTCAGTGCAGAAGGAGGGGCAGGAGCTGCTCCAGGCACTGGAGCAGAAATTCCCCTGCAGCCCCTGGTGCAGACCATGGTGAGGCAGCTGTGCCCCTGCAGCCCATGATGGTCCACAGGGGTGCAGAGATCCACCGGCAGAAATCATAAGGTTAACCCTATCACACCAGAAAACAAAACTTTGATACTGGCATTATCTGGAAATAGAAATAAAGCAGACCAAAAAATCCAAATTATTCCATTTCATAACAGTGTCTTGAAAATGTCCCAAATAAAAATTTTTATTTCAATTGATTTTAAGGAAGAAAATTCCTTTTCTGTGTTGGTCAGGGGCATTAAGAATTAAAGATTAATTTCTTCTTGATTAATATTTCATACTGAATACCACCTTACTGTGTGGATGATTGAACACTGAAACAGTCTGCCCAGTGAAGTTTCGGTGTCTGTATCCATTGAGATTTTCCAAACCCAAAAGAAAATCCTCTTGAACAACCTGCTTGAATTTACCCTGCCTTAGGCAGGAGTGAGGTAAAATGGTATTGCAGAGACTGTAAAGCTAAGGCTGCAAAGCTAGCCTGTGAGTGGCTCGCTAGTCCAAAATTAATATATTAAGAAGAAGAAAGAATCAGGTAGATAAACATAATTTAAAAAGCCTTTCTGTAACAGACTGGATGGGGACACTTTCAATTAACCACAGCTTCCCCTGTCTGCAATTCCTTCCCTTTAAATCTGGACTTAAATCTCCTGTTTAACAAAAAATAATATGTTTATTTTCTTATGTAAATCACTTCTCAGTGAGATGATATAGCAGGAGAAATATTTCAAATCACAGTAGAAAGAAAAAAAAACCATAGTCAGAAAGGGATCAGGTGGAATCAGCATGAGAAGTCTAGCCAAAGGAGGAACTGAATAAATTATTTATTCAGATCTATATTAGCCCTAGAAACAATTCATATACTTCACTTACAATAGTTTCTTTATATTTCTGATAAAGTTGGATGTGGTAATTTGCAAACAAAATTTTAGTACTGTTGAAAATTTTTTCTCTATGACTACACAATTTTTGCATATTGACAAATAGCAATGCCAGCAAAATTAGGTCTGGTGGTATAAACCAGCAAAATGTAGCCATTGCTAGTTTCTTCATCTATAGCTGCTCTTTCTGCCTCATATGTCTTTGCATATTTAGGTAAAAAATTTTAGAGCTTTTGGAACTGCATAAAATGAGTAGAGAATAACCTCAATGTCCTCTCCATTCATGCTCTCAATATAAAATCAGGTTGCAATTCTACATCTGTGTGTGAGCAATTGTTGTAACATATTAGAAGCTCTATTTGCCTACAGGGCACAGCACTACCAACATTTAATTCGTTGCTTTGTAAAACACCTTATAACATCCAACATCTGAAAAGCAGCATGAACAATTTAATTTTATTATTCTGAATGTAAAAGAAGATTAAGCAATTCCAGGTATATTAGTTTTCTTCCATATTCTTGTCACTGCAGAAATTTAGAGGTACCTGATTTAAGTAGAAGGGCAGAAATAAAATGTTAATTGAGTATAGCCATCACTTTTCTAAAAAGTAAAACTAATTATTATATAACTCAAGCCTTGCTCGTGTTCAAAATCTTATTCACACTGACAAAATTCCAAACACTGTTCTTGAGATCTTAGGCTGGGGTGGAGTTAATTTTCTTTGCAGTGGCTGTTATAGGGATATGTTTTGGATTTATCCTGAAAACAGTTCTGATAATATAGAGATGTTTTTGTTATTGCTGAGCAGGACTTGCACAGAGCCAATTCCTTTTCTACTTTTTTACTGCCACTTTGGCAAGGGAGCTGGGAGTGAATGGGAAGATGGGAGGAGACAGAGCTGGAACTCTGGAGGTGACTCCAACTGACCAAAAGGATATTCCAGACCATGTGACCTTATGCTCAATATATAAAGTGGGGGGAAGAAAGAGGAGGGGAGCGATGTTTGGAGTGATGGAGTTTGTCTTCCCACGTCACTGTTACGTGTTGTGTGTGATCCCCCCATCTCCTGGGGATGGCTGAACACCTGCCTGCCCTTTGGAAGCAGTAAATTAATTCCTTGTTTTGCTTTGCTTGTGTGCATGGCTTTTCCTTTCCCCATTAAACCGTATCTCAAGCCATGAGTTTTCCAACTTTTACTCTTCTGATTCTCTCCCTGGTCCCACTAATGGGGGAGTGAGAGAGAAGCTCACTTGGTTGCTGGCTGGGGTTAAACCACAACAGGGAGTAAGGAAAAAAAGCACACAATTTGCATTAAAATCATTAGATCTATTCAAATCAAAGTTCTAAAGAGCCACATAAACATTTGGTCATTATAATAAAAAGACATTTGAAGTAAAAACCTTTCTAGTGTTCAAAAAACTGCTTATTTAATTAATAGGGAGGAAGCAAATAGGACATCCCTTCACACATATTTTCAAGCAAAAGTAAGTTTTTGCAATGAAATAATTATTTTGGGAAAAGATGGAAAATATCATCTTCATTTTTATGTAAGTCCTCAGAATAAACTTGTTGGCTGAATCTGTACTATCAAGGTAAATAAGCATGAGTCTTCAGCTCTCTTTGAAAGCAGACTATAGGGGTTACTTCCAGACTGTGTATTGGAACTGTCTTTGGTATCGGTGAACTCTGTTTCTTGATATTTATGCTGCTTGGGATCTATGCTAAATGTTTTCATGAAACTATATTCTTTCCAATTAAATTTCTTGATTCTGTATGATCATAATTTCAAAAATTTCTTGATATCAGGCATGTGGAAAACTTTCCAGAAGGTTTAGTGGGCTTGTTTGTTTCATATGAGCATTACTTAAATGATTTCTATTTTTAAGGTCACTATTTTTCTTTTCACATTGTAAAGTTGAGATTTATTTTATATTCCACTATTTCTATATGTAATTTATTTAATTATATTTTTATACATATTGAAAAATAACAGAGTTTGCTCTATCAAAAGTAAATATTTCTATATTTTTAGATAGTTGTCACCTTATGACACTGCTAGGTTTACAACTCGACTTGATATTGAAGGTCTTTTCCGATCTAAATGATTCTGTGTAGATATTTGTGGCTATGGCTTTTAAAATATTTCTTCTGTATTTGTTTTGCCTGTTTTCCAACAGATAAGCAATGGATAATAATTGGTTTTATCTGAATATTTGAGTGTCAGGATGAGCCCAGTAATGAGACAATCTTATATCTTATGACTACATATTTAAGTTTTAGTTAAAAAAGCAATCAGGAAAAAATGAAAATCCAAGAATAACAGTAAAGCATATGTTTGTAGGAGCATCTGTTTTCCCAATATTCACTCAAATTTTCCCTTCTTAATAATTTGCTGTTACACTATATTACACTATACACTTATCTTTACAGAGATTATTTCCTGTCTTTTACCATGTATTAAATGGCGTGATTATCTTATTTCATAGCACTATCCCTAAGGCTTACCATGCTTTCTGCAAATGTAAGTGTTGGTGAGCCCTACTGTGCTTAAACTGCTGAGCTTTGCCTATTTCAGCCATGAAAAATTATTTAACATTATTTATGTAATCTTTTATCATCATTAAAGGATGAAGACTATATTTTTTTTTCATACAGCAGAGTTCACCCACAGACATAGGAGCAGTAAAGAATTCTCTGTTGGCTTATAAGATGCCTGAGAATTGTGTCCTTTCTCACACAGTCTGTTAATGAAATAATTTACAACATATCTCATTCTTTTGCTCTTTGGCCCTCATCATTATTGGTTATTAATTGCCAGGTCACTTAGGAATTGAATTATAGCACTAATATATTTCCCTTAGGGTACTGATTATCCACTTCTCTTTCCTCTAGTAGCAATAAAAGTCTCTCATGAAATTACTGACTGCCAGCACTGTGTTGTTACACAGTTGAACAAACTCATTTTTGTCAAGATATCACACAAAAAAAATCACTTCTGCATAATTCATGCAATAACTGCATACAAAGTAGAGGTGAAAACCTACTAGAAAAGAAGCAAAGCAACCATATACGTAATTGTATTAAAGGAAAAATTACTGAAAAGTAAGTAAAGCACATATATAGAGAGATATATAAAATATGTATATAATACATCTATAAACAATCTAAAAGTGTGAAAGGAATAATATTTTACTTGAGGTACAGAATATGAACTCTAGACTTTTATCTCTATTATGACAAACCGACCAAGTGATTCCTTTTAGAAACAAATATTTTTTTTTCTAAGTAGACAAGTTTATACCTTTTCAAAACAGTAAAACTCACAGGACCTCTTGTAAGATAAGAATCATATCACTGATAGCCTGAACTCATCACTCCTAGGTAGAACAGGACAATCCCCTCCCGTGGCCAGCTGGCAGTGCTGAGTCCAATGCACCCCAGGACACGTTTGGCCCCCATGGATAGCCTGTCTCTGGAAGTATTCAAGGCCAGGTTGGATGGGGCTTTCAGTCCATGGCCTTGGGAAAGGTGTCCCTGCCTACAGCAGGGGGCTTGGAACTAGATGACCTTTAAGGTGCCTTGCAAACCAAGGCATTCTATCATTCTATGCTTCTGTTATCACAGACTAGTAATTTTATTTTTTTTTTAATCTTCTCAAGGAACATTTGCCCCTGCTGGGACACCCCTTTCACTTCCATCAGGAATCATCCTCCCAGGCCTCAGATTTCTGTGAAATTTATGTGAGAGCTTAATGTTGCCTCAACATGCAACAGGTGAAGCAGCACTGTGGCAGTTTTTTTTCTCTTTTAGTGCCAGTATTTTCCATCCCAAATGTGATTTTTGTAACTAGGTCCAAACTGAATTGTCACCTGTTGGTTTTGCCCATGATGAAATACGTTAATATGTAGTTAATAATGTAAAAACACAAATTCAGAATTACATGAAATATTCTATGCTGTTAGGACCTTCTGCAATTGCATTAATTATATCTTTATTGAAAATATATTTCTAGAACCATTTAGTTCTCCTTTTCACAGAATGTTAATACCGATGTGAAATTTATCCCATATCTGACTATCCTACACAGATGTTTATTTCCTGCAGTAATTTCAGCCATGTCTTGTCAGCACACAACAGAAAAGGAAAATGTGTAACAAAATACAGTCTTTGGTCTGAGTAATAACTTCCTTGTAACTGTATAGCAAATGTTTTACAGAAATCCTAGTGATTTTGTGATTTATGCCAGGCTTACAAAACAGGGATAACACACTAATCTAACAGGAACTTCAATAAGCCCTGTTGACCAAAATTTACTTTTGAATCATGTAAATAATGATATTTCTTTTCAATATGTTTTTAGATGTTACCTACTAGTAAAATCAGATTATTTGGACAGATTAAACTCAGAAAATTAAGAAAAGCAATATCCTCCTACTCATCACCCATGTCTTGAATGAGGCTTTGAGACACATATGAGCTTGTAAACTTTTCTGAAGAGCACAAGGATGTGCTAGTGCTAAATATTTTCTGTATAAAATGCTCCATGACTATCACAAGGCAGAAGAGAAAATGAGAATAATCTATAGGTCAGGGAGGAAACAGTTTTGAGCAAACAGGAGTAAACCCCATTTCAACAGCTACTACCACCTCTTAGCATTTAGAAGGAGAGAACAGCAGCCTCTAGTTTGATAACTGTATTAGGAACAAACTTTTAAATTTTTTTAATCTGAATTATCTCACAAACAGAAGTTTGTCTTTGATTCTTGTTATTTCTTTCTGTATCTTAGTCCATTTGATTGATCTGATTCATTAAAAGTTGCTAAATCCCATAGATTAGATTACTAGGCTGGGAAGAGGAATAGCTATTTAAGGGTAGGTCATATCTTCTCTACTCTGGATAGCAATCAACACAAAGAAGAATTTATACCCTGAAAGTAATCATAGAAAGTCCTCAGCAAGAGCCTTATGTGTATGAATGACATTCATCTCTTCCTCTTCAGTAGCCTGTTTGTGCATGTCTCAGTGCCTTGACCATTAAGAATCCCTCAACAGTAGTCCATATCCTTACCTTAGAACATAGAAAACTAAAGCAGTACATTTTTAAAATATATTTTCTTTTTTTTTCTGTCTTCCTTTATGAGTGTTATATTATTTATTTAGTTATAACATATATGCAGACTATATAACTCTTCACATAATGGATTGGTCAAGGTATACACACTCAAGAGGTATTTGCTTTTCCTTCTTCAGCTAGGTTTCTTTGATCACAGATTCCTTATCTGAATTGTACATCATCACTCATTTATTTCAACACTTGGCTAGTGAGAAGTGAACATAATAGGATTTATCAGAAGCAGCAATGAACCACTCCTTTGTGTAAATCCTATTAATCACAATGTCAAACTGGATAACCATTGGGTCAAATGATAACTTCTGACCTGTAATCATCTTTATCTCTGGATAGATGAATAATCCATTAATATTAATACTTGGGCAGTTTAATTATATATTCATGAAGATTCCACCTATGTATTAAATGTTAAAAATACATCAGAACCAAATCCAAGTATTAGAAACTCACATACATATTTCCTGTTTGCAATAAAGTGAAAAAATGTGGAAGACGCTTCAAAAATACTTTTTTGTAGAAATATTCATTAGGTCTAAATAAAGTAGAAAATAATCCACCCCTATCACAGTTTAAGTTTCAACCATTTCCAGTATGGATTAATTATTTATTTACATACTGAGAATAATCACCTTTTAGTGATTTAATGATGTGTCTTAAAAGCTTCTTCTGAGATATAATGGGTTATTCTCTCCTTTGTTTTTTTCACTACATATGTTCCCTTTGGAGCATATATTTGATTGAAGTGGCAGAGTGACAGACCCCCAAAGGAACAGTCAATGAAATAATTTTCTGAGGTCAATCTAGTGACCAAAAAACACTAAATGAAGAAGACGCCTGATAATAAAGGTTTGAGTCCCAGTTACCAGCTTTACTCAGAAGGGAAACAATGAAGCCAACCTCTAAGCATATACAAGTCAAAAAAGTATGTTTTTTCCTGATTTTTCTCTATGATTTTAGTCCAGCCCTAACATTATTAGAATCAGCAGAATGTCAAACTTCAAAATTGAAAACAAACAGAAATGTTTATGGTTTATTCCTACCAGTAGAAGAGCTTCACCAAAAATAGATCAATAGTTTGCTTGTATTTTGCTATCTGTGTTTACAGTCTCACATAACATCTTTTTTTATTTGTCTTGCTCTACTTTTTGCTTCTTTCAGTACAAGATTAAATAGCAAAAAAACCCCCCAAACCTAAAAAACCTTAGAAAAAATGTATGCTGCAACGTCTCTTATCTCAGTAATTTTTGGGTAAATATCAGATTGTTGGATGATGTAGCTGGACATGTACAATAGTGGAAATTATAAGTAGTACACAAAAAGCAAATGCCAAGCACAGGGGAATATAAGGGGCAGTTCTAACCCTATGAAAATAGGATTAGAATAATCTTATACAATAGGTTTAAAAAACCAACTCTTTCAAACAACAAGAGTGAAGAAAATTAAGAAGCAGAAGTTAATTTTTTTTGTATAAATTAAATTAATTAGCTATGGCTCTGTCAGATCTTATAAGTTTGGCCACATGCTGAAGGACACCTTGAAAGAATGGTGAGTGTTGGGGGGGTGATAATAATATAGCAGTCTGGATATATGTGCAAGTGGCAAGTGTTTTGTACCGAGACAGAGAATGGTTTTAAACTTGTCAGGTGCTCACACTGCCAATGTGTCTGGCTCTTGCTCTACTCTCACTTCAAGGTTATTGATCCATTTTTAAACATAGGGGTAAAAGTCTGCATTAGTTATTGCAAAGCTAAATCATGGTAAGAGATTTGTCTCATCTAAACACTCCCTAATCTATCAATTTCACGTCCCACACAAAGCCTATATTTGGTTCTTAGTTTCACTCATATCGATGAATGGACACGAGAAAAAATATCTAAGTACACTTAAAAGTATGACAATTAAAATAAAAGTGACCTAAAAATCAAAATATTGGCTTTTAGACTGCAGTGGTAGTAAGGCCTCAAAACCACCTTCCTAACCTGAACGAAACTTCATTTCCTTGGATATGTCCAGTCTTAACATTTATTCTAATCTCCAAATTACTTACCACTAATAAAGTTGCACTGTTCTGTCTACTTTCTCTAAACCATTCATCTCACTCCATTCTCCCCTTGGCATCACTTTTGCAGTTGCAGTGTCCCTGTAGAAGTAGGCTTTGTCACTCTTTGAGCACTAATCTTATCCTTAACCTTAAGATAAAATTGCATTTCCCTGCCCCCCATATTTTAAGTTTTAACTGACCCTTCTCGTTTATTTTGTTATTATTGCACTAATTTATTCATATAAACTACCAAGTAGAACTATAGATGTTCAACATTTAAGAAAACAAACTGATAAGACATCGGAGTTCAAAAATGTACTATTTAAAATATTTTTGAAGGAAATTATGGGCATTATGTATTTAAAGTATATATACAGCATAAATATACTAGTAATTTTCTGTGTTTGGCAAGATCAGGGATTAATTGTTAAATACTTGTAAAAATGAAGATTTGAACATTTTAAGGTGCAATGTAGCTGAATTAGCTATTTAAGATGTTGATAAACAGGTCTTAGAGTTAACCAGGTCATTTCAAAATACTGGAAAAATCTCATGGGGGGCAAAATTATCCACCTGAGGCTTGCATTTGGTTCATGTACAGCAGGATAAAAGGTAATCAAGAAAATAAGAATAACAGATTATTTAGACACTTCAGTGTTTTAAAAACAGATATTGATCCCTTCCTTTTAATCCTTATAGTCATCAACACAGCTGTCCTACTCATTGCTGCACACTTTAAACCTCCTCAGAACTGAATCAATAATGACACTTTATAAACAAAGGCAATCAGACCATATCCTTGCTGTTATATACATCTGCAGCAGGTAGTTTGTTTTCAAGAAACTGCTGATCAACCAATAAACCCAGAAGGTATTCCAATCTGGTAATCAGGTTCTAATTTCTTGAATGGCCTGATTATATTCCTAGAACATATAATTTACTATAATTTCAGACTACAAAGAAAATACAAATCCTTTTTTATTTAGCCAGCATCTCTTCATTTTTCACATCAGGAAAAAAAATAACAGTAAGTTACAGGTTACATTGCTGGATCAGTTATGAATGCAAAGAACAGGGGAGAAAGAGGAAAAGTAACATCCAATTAAAACAGAACTTCCCTGTTTCTTTGGTTCTAAAATTTCTCTTTGCTTAAATGACATTCAGTTATTTGCCTCCCATATGTCTGTGATTTAATTATAATCAAAACTGTCAAGGAGTTATTTTAAGTCACAGGGCTTTGCCAATGTTTTCTGGCGCAAGCATGGAAATTTTCTGTGCTAATATTTTCTCTGAATTTATTTATATTAATGGCCATCATTCCTCAGGCTGCCTTCCCAAGAAGTACTAGGCATCATGATTGAAAGAGAGATAAACTATATATTCCTTACAGCAGTGAGAAGCTGGTGTTTAAACTGTCTGAATACAAATTTCAGATAAGCAATTCTGGCTTTATATGGCATGGGCCTTTGTGGCTCAGACACTAACAGCGTGTAGTTTGTCCAAGTTTGTCCAAGTCAGCCATAAATATTGACAGGAAGATATTGTTGTAAGGCATTTGAAAGAAGATTCCACTAAGTGGGAAAGTTCAAAAAAGCCAAGGAGGTTCAAAATGGTCACTGAAAAAAATATTTTCTCAAGCAGGGAAATAAAATGATAGAATGACATCTGTCTTAATGGCTCTATTCTTTTCAAAATTTTTAAATTAAAACAAAATAAATCTGAATCAAGCCTGAAAATTATATATTAACTATTCAGAGAGTTCTGGTTTTGATTTATGTCACTGAGCTATCAATCTTAACCCAAAATACTTGAAATTTTCTGTTTTACTGCCTCATCTGCATTCCTTCTCTTAAGCTTTTGGAGCCACCCTCTTAACCCAAAATACTTGAAATTTTCTGTTTTACTGCCTCATCTGCATTCCTTCTCTTAAGTTTTTGGAGCCACCCTCTACTATGCCTTAGATAAGTGGATCCACCATCCCCTTCACCACCAGAGAAAAGGAGAGGACCTCAGATAGAGAGGGGAGTGGAAATGGGTTTCTGCTCAGGGTGGCTGGTGAAACCTCTCATGAGCTACCTCACCTGCCCAGGTGTCCTTGTACAATAGGGACGAGGGCCTGGAATCTTTAAACCAGGGAAATAATGTGAATGAAAGTCCATCTGGGTTGGAGGGATCGTCTAAGGTAAAATCATCTATTCTGTGATTCTGTCACTCAGTGATATAGAAAAAGGGAAAAAATGCTTCTGTTATCACTGCTGTCATTTTTTTCTTTTTATATTGGTGCAGATAATGTCTCTTGAGAGATATCTCTTTCAATGAAATTGGTAAAATTATGACAGAATATCTCCCCCTTTGTACTTAAATTGTAATGAAATAGCTTTGAACCTCTGCAATGATTAACTTTGCAGACATTACAAAATAAAAGATCCAAATGAAAAAATGTAGAAAGACTTCTTTTATCTTTCCAAAAGAAGAGTTGCATGACATTTTCTTTTAATGTCTTAATGATTTTGGTCCAATTTTTGTTAATTATGACCAGTCTCCTATTTACTTATACTTTCTAGCAAACAGTATACCATCTGCACAGAACATCTGGACAGAGGTGCAATTGGTGCATTGCTTTCTGCAAACCTACTTTTTTAAAACTGGACTACTCACTAATCACCATCTAATTGCAGAGCTGCTGCTGTAAGACATCCATGAGTGCAAAATAACAATAACTTCATGAAGGAGGCAAATGGCACCACCTAGTTCTGTGACATAAAAGTAACTTGTAATCTTCTGAAAAATAAAATTAAAAAATTCTAACTCTAAGGAAAGCTAAAAAATAGTTGTACTGCACTCATTTCTGTCTCAGGTAGTAGGTCCTATTTATCTGTTTAGGAATAGGATTGGCACCTGTAATTCTTTCATCAGAGGGAGAAACATTTACAAGAAAGTGTATTATTGTAACATTTGAAGTAATATACCCATATATTTTAATGCAAATACTATTTTTCTTGTCATGTGTTAGATACATTAATTTCACATTTGAGGAGGTAAGGTAGGAGGAATACATCTTCTCTATTTTGCAGTTTGAGATGAGCATCTTACACTTTGAAATTCTCAGGTCAACCATGAGATAATGTATTCCTTGTAGAAAAACAATCAGAAAATTACAAGGTGCCAGTACAACTAGGTATGGCCTTTATTCCAAAGGCACAAATACTTTTTAAAATAACTTTTCCACAAGTAAGCAAAATATTTTGACCATATACACTGGAAACTTGACCATGTTTCAGAGAAAGTTTGTGTTACATTGCTGTTTATCTATTACCTCTTGAATAATTCATGTTTGACCAGTGACCAGAACAGGCAAATGGGGATTCAGCAGTGAACATGGAAAGGAGCACCCAGGAAGTGTTGAGCTGTTGCCTTAAGTGGCTAAGATGTGGACAGATAAATCTCATACAAGTAGCTACACTTGAAACAAAGTTTTTATCATTTATCCATGAGGTTTGATTTCCTTTGAGTGGCATTTGATAAACCAAATTTATAGAAAATTAATACATACTGTACAGTTTCATAGTCACATTAATATTCCAGACTCTGCTTATTATTCTAAGCATTAAAAAAGCAGGCAAGGCAAGTTAATGCCCTGGATCTTGTTTCTAATATTTCTAGACTGGATATTTCATGTTTATTGTACCCTTTTCTACTAAACACATAGGAAGGATCTGAAAACTGTCTCTTTTACAGTTGCTACAAAGAAACAATACAAATCCCTCTGCCTGACCAGAGCATCTAATCATCCTTGGCAATCAAAGGGTCTGTAAATGTCACTGCACTTTGTCACATCCTTCCAGATGACAGTGCAACAGTGATGATTTCACTCAAGTGTTAAATTCTCTTGTTTGACCTCCAAATGCAGCACACATGAAGAGTAAAGGAAACTGAAAGCTGACATTTTCACACAGAAAAGCCTTAATCAAAGTTGTCAAATGTGTTTATGTTCCAGAGAGATAGGTTCTGCAATACATTTAATTAAAATATTTGACATAGCCCATTTTCTCTACTTCATATGGATAGCATCTTAGGTCCAAGGTTAACACTTTGCTGTGTCCTATTGCTAAGGAGCATTGTAATCTGTAAACTGTATCATATTTAGGAACAGACAGAATTGATTTTCATCAAGAGTACAAGATATAATCCTTACCATGGAAGAAAGTGAGTTTTATAATTTGAAATTATGCCTAACTTTTGTTTTTTTCGAGACTTTTTAAAAATGTTTTTCCTACTTTATGCGACCATATTGCATTATAAATGACAAAGGAAATTTTAAATATTTTTTATTGAGGCACTGCCAGTATTCTACCACTTATCTGCTTTTTCTCAGAAATTATAGATAAGCAAGCAAACATACACATATATATACTACCATTTTACTTTCCCAAGACAATAATATTAAATTTTGCTGGATTATTAATTACAGAAATCAATTTTTTTCTACCTTTGCTGAAATTCAATAGTATGAGTTTGAGGTCCAAAAGAAGCAAGCCAAAAACTTCAGGAGAAAAACAACACCAAAGCAAAAATCAAAAGTACATATCTGGTGCTGAATTTTGCAGTGAGACTTATGGTCAGATGTGTCTAACTGCAAGAGATTTCTACTCCAGAAGTGACTGTCCAGGCACACTGTCCAGACACATCCTCTTAATTGGGGAGAAATGGATATAGCCTGGGCAGGATTCTTGTTATCATGAAATCTACAACAAAGTATGTGAGATCAATCATGTCTCATGAATGTCTGCTTTATTAATCAGCTATAAAAAGAATCTCGGATAATGATATCAAATATATGTATGTTTATATATATTTATAGATATATTTATATATACACAGATATAAATACATATACACGCATACAAATACAGATGTATATACATTGTGGTTGAGTTTAACCCATTTCACACAGTTGTCAGTCCATAATTTATAGAAAACAACATAGTGCTGGTTTTTTTGGTTTTTTTTTTAAATTTATAAGCAATAGTGTTGTGTTTGCATGAAATATATCAAAACATTGTGTTAGTATTCCCTAATGGTCAAAAAAGCAAACTAAATGTCATCATTGACGTGGAAGGATAAAGAATTTTTTCTTTTTAATTAATTTATTGACTGCCTGTTTCTTGCTTGATTTTGGAATCTATCTGGACCTTCTACCTAAAAAGTACAATAGAACCCGAAAGACAGGGAAGGGCAACAAGAATGGTCAAAACAATGCAATAGCTTTGGAGTGATGAATGAGTCAATAGACTGGGACTCTATAACCTTGAAAAGACAAAAGCAAGATTCTGTAACAGACTTTTAAATGAATGGCACTGGGAAAGTGAATAGATATCTTTATTTACTTGTCATGATATAAAACCTATAAAATCTCATATGAAAGTAACACTGATGGGTTTAGAGCAAAAAAAAGAAAGGTAGATGACAGACACTAGATATTAGACAAAAAGAGTTTAGACAAATTCACAGAAGAACTGAAAAAAGTGATATATAAAGAGCAAAATTTTGTCTTTGTTTTAAAGGGCTCAATTACCAATATAAAATTTGAGAGTTTGAGAAAGAGTGCAACAGTAATTTTTCCTTGAAAAGTGAAATGCAGGAAACAAATTCAACAGCTGGTTTGAACTTGTTCTATAGGATTCCTGAATAGAAATCTTTTAATGTGAGCCTTTGAAAAGATCTGAAGAGCAAACAGGTGTAGTGCTGAAAGTCTAGTTATATCTATTCTTCAGGTTTGTTCATGTTTTGGTGCCACATCCTCAAGAGTCAAGTGTAAAACTCTAAATTCTGCCACCTCAGGAGAGATACTACTCCTTAGAGGCACTGTTCTAAAAGCCAAATTAGATGCATATATTCCGTGTTTTTTACTTAAAAATAAAGAAAAACAATTCCTTTTCCAAGGTTGAAGAAATGATCTAATACACTAAATCACAAGATTGCACTGTATTCCTGAAGGAACTGGTAACTTTTTCAGTTTTCACTGCAGAGGCCATACATTATTTATGAGTAAGCCAAGTAGCTTTATCTTCAAAGAATGACCAAATGACATTCCTGAAAGATGGTTTAGTTTTTGATTTTCTTTCTTTTTTTTTAATTGTACAATTTATTTTAAAACTTCATCATGAACTTAACAATTTCAAGCATATTGGCTGGAAGAATCTTGGTTTTCTTCAGCAGTTTTTCAGCAAGCAACAGAGTGGAACCTTGTCAGGTAGAAAAGGTGGCGCCAGTGTGGTATTTATTATTAGCAAGAAAGTATTTCAAAGGAACACATCTTATTATAGAGCACTTGACAGTGCAGAAGTGTGAGTTTTGCTGTTTCCATATCAGGATAATTAAGACCTGACCCTGAAAACGTTGTATATAAGTAGCTTTAGGTAGAATTTTTAAACCCTAATTTTAGCCATTAAAAAATTAGTATTTAGCTTGAGCTAATTATCCAGCCTTACTATACAGAGAACAAAGAGCAACAGGAGCTCCTTTTAAAACAGTTATCTGGGATAATTTGTCAAATAGACTTCTGTAGAATTCTGTTGCTCTCAATGCATGATAAATCTGCAGAATTAAGTTTTTATCATTGTATTCAATGTAACATTGGTGAACAGAGTAGTTAATTATAGATATATTATATCCAAGTTACTATAGTGCCTTATTTTTTTGTCTTTCTCTCCAGAACTCAAACTGCATTCCAGAAAATAAATGAGGGCTGACTGTACTTTTAGACATATACCAAAGCTGTATTAATCTCTCTTCCACATATGAAAAATCATTCCATTGATGCAAAATGACAGTGACATTATACCTAATAGATATAATGAAAATAATGCTCAGTCCCACTTTGATAGATGTTCCACCCTTCAAAATTACACATTTCTACAGATTTGTCATTGTGGGGCAGGAAAAAGGATCTTTTAAAAAGAAAAAACACAGTGTTTTAGACCACACCTGGTCTAGTGAGAGGTGTCCCTTCCCATGGCAAGGGAAAGGGAACCAGAAGATTTTTAAGGTCCCATTCAACCCAAGTCATTCTATGGTTCTACTCTATGATTCTAAACTATGATTCAATGATTTTTAAAAGAAAAATAAAATCCCCTTACAACGAACAGCAAAGCTTGATTTCTGTGACAGCAAATAAAAATATAGACCTTGATTTGTACTAATGTCACATTTTTATGCATGGTACAATTAGAACTGGATGTTTTGGAGTAGGGAATAATAAGGCATAAACAAAGGGGTTTCCTCAGCAGGCTATATTGTGTAACAGTATCTGTAAAAGCACTTTAAAGGGGAGTACAAAACAAGTAAAAATATGATAGTATTGTGTTAGAAAACCAAACCTAATTTAATGCAGAAAATAAACACAGCCTCCCTAATTACTTTTTTAAACTTATTTATGTATTTCAAAGGGTTTCCATTTAAATCTCATCATAGACAGGCACTTCTGTTGATTGGTTCTACTCCTTTCTAATTAGATACCTCTTATCTTTTTTAGCAAACACCTTCTGCCAGCTGGGGTAAAAAAGGCACTTTTAACACTATTACTCTCACCTGTTTGGTTGCAGATCTCGGCTTTACTCTCTGTGGTGAAACATAGTGGTTTTGGCTGGGATGGAGTTAATTTTCTTCACAGTAGCTGGTATGGGACTGTATTTTGGATGTGTACTGGAGAATGTGTTGATAGCACAGGGATGTTTTCATTATTGCTGAGCAGGGCTCACACAGCATCAAGGCATTGTCTTCTCCTCAGCCCACCCCACACCACCAGTGCGGAGGCTGGGGGTGCACAAAGACCTGGGAGGGAAGAAACTGGGACAGCTGACTCCAACTGACCAAACGGATATTCCATACTATGTGGTGCCGTGCTCAAAATACAGAGCTGGGGAAAGTTGTTCGGAGCCACGGAGTTTGTTTTCCCGAGTCACTGTTACACACAATGGAGCCCTGGTCCTGAGGATGGCTGAACACCTCCATGCCCATGGGAAGTGGTGAATTAATTCCTTATCTTGCTTTCGTGGTATGCACATCCTTTATTTTACCTATTAAGTTTTCTTTGTCAGAACCCATGAATTTTTGGTTTTACCCTTGTGATTCTCTTCCCCATCCCACTGAGGCAGGGCAAGTAAGTGCACAGCTGTGTGGGGCTGAGCTGTCAGCTGGGGTTAAACCACAGTGCATAGATTCCTAACCTTTATTTTGGAGAGTAAGCTTTTGCTCACAAGAGTGGTTAATCCCAATGGCTAATAATTCTCTCAGCGGAATGTGTTGGAACCACCTGACATCTTTCAGGCTGAAAAAGATTGTGCGGTGGTTTCCTAGGAATATCACTTCAAAGACCTGTCAGGGACAAGACCTCTCAGAGACAGGACAGGCTATTGAAGTGGCTACTCTAAATATGGTTTTTATTCAATCCCTTTTCTACCTGCCTGTAGATAGCAGATGACAATTCTATTGAACTTAAGAGGCCTCAGTCCCCATTATGGACATAATGATAATTGCTAATACCAACTCTTACAATTCACAGCCATAAAAAATGGAAAGAATAATTGTATTCACTACCAATCATAATCAGCATTAAGAGCTAAAAGCTGTTAACAGGTAGATGTAACTTAGGTGAAATAATTTAAATTATTTCAAAAGATAAAGAACAAAGACAACAATGTCTTTACTATTGACACTGCAGTAACATTTTCCAGGAGTCTTCCAGAGAGGTTGAAGTTAATAGGATGAGTCCTGTGTTAAAAGTAAGTAATATGTTCAAATTCTCACCTATCTGGAATGTCATTATAAATCCTTTCACATCTAAATGTGCAGATATCTTTTTCCTACAAAAATGCAATATAAAGACAGTTCAATGCACTGTGGGGATGTGAATAGGCATATGAAACTACATTGGGCATTTTTGTAGGTAAAAAAAAAACCCAAAGAAACTAAGAGATTAAACAAGTTGCTTTTAAACAATTTGCCTGGGATCTTTGACAAATTTTATTTTCTTATTACTGCACTGAAATTTTGACAGGATAGATCTTTCATAACAAGCAATTTAAGAGAAACAGTACATTTAACAGGAGTTACAAAGAACTTTAGTCAAACTGCTTTGTTTACAGTGACTTCACAAATTTTGGTCTTGACATCAAGGAAAGAAGTGAACCAGATAAGCTTTGATGTTTAGGGAGGTTTTGATGAGAGCAGGGACAAAACAAAGATATGGATATCAGCAAATCAAAGCACTTCATTAAGTTCCAGAGAAATTCCATTAAGTTCAATAACACTGGCTTAAGTATCAGGCCGTTAGTCATTGCAAGTGAATACCTGGATTTGTTTTTCTGGTAATAATCAACCATTATACAATGTTTATTAATTTACCTTTTTGCTTTTTGACTTGACAATAAAACAAGCATGGCCTTTTGAGAATGGAATATTATTGTCAGCTAACATGGAGTTGGCCAGCTCTTGCTACTTTTTTCAGGCCAATTCACCGCTATGGTAAGTTTTTTTCCCTGTAGAAATACATACATGCTGAATCTGCACAAAGATGTGGCAATAGCTGAAATAAATTTAACTTTCTAACTTTTAAGTTTAAAAGTTAGCTGGCTGTGACTGCTTTTTTTTTTTTTTTTTTTTTTTTCCAGCGTGAAACTTGTTTACTCACACCCAGCAGAAATCCTGTTTTACAGGTCAAAAATGTATTTCACTCCCTACAGAGCTTAATCAATTGCCATAGAATCCCCAGGCAGGTTATGCTTTTGTGAACATGTTCCCTATGAGCTCTTTCCTTTTAATTCAAATGCAATATGCCCTTTTCTCAACAAATGCTGTGTTTTTGTAAGTATTTTTGTTTCTTTACTTTTCTTTGAATGACAACCCTGTCTACAATCTTAAATTATTCTCATATAGACATGCTCAGTAATTAGGAATGCCATGTATGTACCGAAATAGCAATCATAATCAACCTTCATCTTAGAGGTTAACTTGGATAATGCCAAATCATTCTACACTTCTTCACACTTCTGAATGAAAGCTTGTGTTAATCTAATCACATCAAGCTTCTGAGCACTCAGCCACTTAACAGAAAATATTGTGCAACAGGAAAATATGATCAGACATATTAACCTTTTCATTAGGTTCTGAAATAGTTATTGACAGGAGGAGAAATATTTCTTTTTGATTAAGTAAGCAGCATCACTATAGTGTCCTCAAGTCTTAGAATTATTATTTTCTTCATGTAATGTAGCTGCATTTGTATTAGGAGATTGCAGGTGTTGCACCCCTGGGACTAGAGTGTGAATTCTATCACTGAGCCTTGGTTGAATCAATATGAGGAATGGGTTTACTCATTGCAACTGTTCCCAAAATATTGTTTCTGGCAATTGCGAAGGTCAATAAACTTTCGACACTTTCTTTCATCCTGCACTCATTCCTGTGTCTGCAATGCAGTTCCCCACCTAACAGTCCTTTAAAGTTAAAACCATCTCTGTTCACTTAGCATTTTCCTGATACAGAAAAAGAAAATTTTCTTCGTGGGTTTTTCATGGACTCATTGAAATGGAAACAAAGAGGAAGGGACCCTCTGCAAGATCTAATTAATCCTACCTGCAAAAGCAGCACCTATTTCTAGCTTCAGCATGTAACCTATCCATATATACATGACGAATTATTTATACAATTCCCCTGCACCAGTTTTTATTCCTATCTATGCCAAATGTCACTCAATATTTTTTCAGTCAACTCTACAATTAATTTCAAATAAAATTTAGTCATTTCTCTATGAATTACTATTAAGTTCCAACAGCACCCTATCAAAACAGCCAAATTACACTGCATTAACACAAAAATTGCTGGCCGTAACTAATGATTGGCAAGAACTAGGCAACTCACTTCCTACTACTGAGGAACAGTGGGAGGAAATCTTCTGGCATCTCATTCAAAATTAGAATGTGACAAAAGACTAACTTATCTTTTTTTAGTACAAATCCTGTTGTATATCACAGTATTTCTGTTTGACATGTGACAGTACATGGACCAGAAAAAGGAAGATATTTGATTCCTGGGGCTTTTTTGTTTTCTCTGGTTTCCAAAACATTTTTCTGCAAAGACTTATGTCTGTATTTGGTTTTTATTCTCTTTTGTTCTCAGGTTCAATGTCACCATGCAGATTTACATTGTTATTATTTAATTATATTAGTTTGGGAGTATGCCAAAGTTTGCATCCCCAGAACAACATGCATGTTGGGTGCTAGCGAGTGCTATGCCCAAATCAGTCTCTTCAACATTTTGGATGAAGCTATATGTTTTTTGGGATAGAACATCTCAGCTGTATGAATGTGTACTATATTATACTGCCTGGTTTGAGGTTTTGACTGGAATAGATGCTGGCTCATTGATTCTTTCATTTTAGTCCAGTTTCTGGCATTCCACTGTTGGATTTTCTACAGAAGCTCTCCAAGAAGCCTGGAGAAGAACTTCGCAATTGCTTAAGACCAGTTAAATTTTTAAGTCTCAGGAACAAAGGGAAAAAATCTTTCTGAAGGTATACTTCAGAATTTCCAACAGTAGCATAATAATTCTTCCTGCTCAATTTCTGTACGATAAGTAGAGTGCCCAAGAAAATCAAGCTGAAGGGAGTCTATGGGTTGCATTTTGCCCCAGTCTTGTCTTCCATCTCGAGTACTTTGTGTCCCAGCAGTTGTATTAAAATACCTGTATTTAATTTGAATGTCAGTGAAAGATTATTGCAGAAGAAAATGTTTCCTCATAAGATTTAAAATACCTGATACTTTTCTGTCTTCCTCTTTTCCTGTTTTTATTTGTTTGCTATTTATAGTTCAACTCCAACACTTAAGAAAACAAGACAGCAATAAGAGAAGTAAGACAAACACCTGTGACTCCGTTTTAGCACTTGAAAATAGTCCCTTTTAGAACAGCAAGAGATGATCTGTTTAGAATCATAAATTGTGTAATGGGCAGTGATGTCTCTACATGACACCACATAAGAAGCAAAAACTACTGGACAATACAGGTCTATAAAGCAATGCATGACATACAAACAAAACAAAACCTACCACGTCATGTCTTGTAGGTTAACAAAAGTTGAAGACAGAAAAAAAGCCCTATTATTTCTTCCTTCCTGCCAAAGTGAGACAGTTCCCCACAGTGCAATTTTCTAGTGTTTTGCCCAGCCTTATTTTAAATTATTCTAACAACGGGGCTTCCACCGCTTCCCTTAGGAAGTACTACCATAGATGACAAGTTGACATTCACTTCACACTTTAGTCCCTAGATGACTCAGTTCAATGTAATGTGACATGAGATTTATTGTGATGGACTCCAACATTTGACAGGCTTCTGTGCAGTGTAGTGTGCTGTGAACTGTTGATTTAAACAATGTTTAACAAAACTATTGTAGCTATAATGTAAAGGTGGTTGAAAATCTTGGGAAAATAAAATAAAATTAAATTAAAATTAAATAAAATAAAAATAGTGCTCTGGGCATTAATTTTAACCACAGTACAACAACATATATTGGATGAGACACATAAATTTTGTATCCTCGGCTTCAGGCAGAATGAACAGAAGAGGTAAAAGTTAAAGATTAAACTTTGAATATTAAAAGACTAAGAGTTGGATTCTGAAACATGATTAATCTTAGAGAGATGAAAATAAGGATCTAAAAACAATTTCAAAAGATGCCCACATGTCTAATTGCATGTTCAGCTGCTCACTGCCTTTAAAAACCCATGTCATAGATTTTAATGTCAGGTATTTGCACAGATTTTAACTGCTGGCTCTACAAACTTTTGTGTCAGCAGTAGGAAGGGGATGCAGGGATGGAGGAAGAAAAATCACAACTTCTGAGAGTAGTTCTGGTATGGTATTAAACAGATTGGTGAGTTCAGGTATCATAATTTTGTAAACAAAGACCACAAGAACAATAAACAGGTAATCAAGAGGAACTGAGCAGCCAGAAAACCAATGGAGAGAAAACAGGGGAATATGATTGGCACAAGTGTACCCGTGTAACAAGTGCACTAATTAAAATCAAAAAGGACCATCAAATCTAGCTTATATAGAGTCTAATGAAGAAGACACTCAAACATACTCAAACATACATCTAAGGAGCTATGATTTGGAAGCTGACAGGATACTGGTTTTGTCACAGGAGTGATTTTATGATATGTGACAAGTGTTGAAGTCATTTAATCTATTTCCTACCAAAACATGCTTTCCTCTCCAGCCTACTCTGCTGTTTTTTCTGTCTTGTACCTTGGCAGCCAATCCTCTACTCTGTCTGAGGGGTTTGTAGTCATCACCCACAAAGTCTTTGAAGTTAGAGACTATAAATAGGATGTGTCTTGTCCTTATGGTCTGTGAATCCTTTCTTCCACTTGAGCAACTCATTCATCTTCACTTGGAAGAAATCATTTTGACTTTTTAGAGAAAATGAAACGTATGACATTCTTTACAGGTCACAGTCACTGTGAGATTAGGCACAGACAGCAGTGGTTCAATGATTTATCAGAATATATATTCTTACAATGCTGTGGTAGTGCAACTAGGCTGTTCCACAGTGGCCAGGGGGTGAAAGGGCCTCCTGATTTTATGCTGCCCCTTTAGACTGACAGTAGACAAATGTCAGTTCCAGCAGCCAAAGGCACTAAAGAGAATGAGGCTTCAGAGCCTCAATGTACCCATGGCTTTATCCTCCCAAGAGAGAGGGTGGGTTATTAAACAAAGTCAAATGGAAGACTTATTTGCCACCAGAAAAGAAAAAGCAAAGTACAGATCTGAATCAATATGCTCATAAAAAACCTTTTTGCTCTCTCTCTGTTTCTGCAACGCTTGTTTATGAATTCAGGTGATTTTGGGGATTATTTTTGTTGTACTTAAAGTGATAGTAATAAATTTTTTTGTTTGTTTGTTTCATATACACAAAATAGTCACAGTGAGAAGAATTCTAAGAGATGCAATTTTGCTGAGTACAAAGAAAGTAGATTTACAGAGAACCTGAAACTCATCATATTTGCATTTAAACTGTATATCATTACTCTTTGCATTTTATTTTGAAGATTGTGCCCAGGTGTTAACTATTGTAATATGCCTTCGAAAAAAATATTGAATGGATGATTTTGAAAGCAAGTCGTAAGCCCTCTAAATGTCAGACAGTAAGTCTGAAGAGCCTTGACTGAAAAAAGAATACACAATACATTTCTTTTATCAAAAGTGAGAATACTTTGCATTTCTGTAAAATATCTTCTGTTAAAGAGTACACTACAGCTCAAGCAACGTGTTCCAAAGTATCTATTTTAAGAAGGAGTTTTGTCTTAAAAGCTGAGAGGATATTAGGCTCAGGAATAAGAAGGAATCCAGAAATGTTCTGTCACTGACATAAAAATACACTCTAAAGCCAGTTTGTGTTCACTTGCTTCCTTTGCAAGGAGGAAGAAACCCACTTTTCTAAAGCTTAAAAATGCCTGAAAGGTGTTGTTGACTTGTCCTTTTTTTTTTTCTTTTTCTTGAGATCATCTCTCTTTTAAAATCCTCCAAAATCCTAAAAATTGAAAGAAATATACTAAGGGCTTAGAAAGTTTACAGGAGGATGTTATTAATTTTTGTTCAGTTTCTCTCACTATTATAAATATCTGCTTAGTTCTCACGTAGATCAGTAATTTTCTGGAAATAATTTGCAAACATTGGTTCAAAATAAACCTTATATAAATTTATGTAATTGTTATTTGCCTTACTTATGGCAATGCTAGAATATTTTGAAATCAAGCCTGAGAACTAATGTATCAATATCACAGTGTCACTAGCAAAATCCCACACCGGAGATTTTCTTCATCTATATTTCTTAAGGAATTACATCTTCAAATGTAGTAAAACCAAAATAGTTTTAAAGAGAGAAAATAAGAGAAGAGATTATGTGCTGATTTTTCAAATTTTAAAATTCTTCTTAAAAATTGTATTTAAAAGAACATAAAAAATAGTCTATTTAGTACAAATCAGTCTTTCAGAACCTACTTATAACTAAGTTTTAATGCTTTAATTTTGGCTAAGAAGAAAGATCACAGCAATGTTGTGTATGATAGAGAAAAAGAAACCTTCAGCTTTTTGGTATCAAGTAATAATTTTTGGTCACCAGAAAAGAACAATTAGTCATTCACTTCATATCAGTTAATATATTTAGTATTAAAAGGTTGATATATTAGTACAAAGATTAGTTAACCAAGACAATGAATTCATGAAAGAATAATATTCTGAATTCAGCTAGTCTTGGGAAGATATGGGTTGTTTCTTTGGCAAGCAAATAAGATAGAAATAAAACATAACTAATGACCACCACTGAAAAAAATTAATTATCTGACATCCTTTCATTTAATGAAGGAAAAAGATAAAATAGCAAAATGATGAACTGAATGAAGCAGTATTGGTTCTTCACCATGAATGAACCAGGTCTCGTGGCCTATGTTGCTAGAGGCTACATCAGAAAAAAAGATAATTTGATACTTCTTTCAAAAGCTGACATACCTAGTCCTTGGTAAGACCCAGGTCAGTAATTTCTGTGTTGCAACATAACACACAGAAATATATTAGTCATTCAATATTATCTTGTACTTCCATATTACAAAGACAAAGTAGCTTGAAAAAATTAATAACTTCTTCAAGCAATAAAATAAATGCAAACACCATCCTTGAGGGGGCAAAATATAATAATCCTGATAAATAGAGAGGAAAAGCACAATTGAAGTTGCATAGAAGATGGTTCTCATTAACTTCTCTGTCTCCAAATAGTCTTTCTGACTTCACAGAATCAGATTTTGTGTTGCCATATGGTTTGTCTAAGATTATTCACATAAATGCATTTCTGAACTATTGATATGAGTTTTATTCACTGTTTCTTGAAACACAGCCTTTCATCTTTAGTGCTAAGAAACATTTTGAAAGATAATTTCTAAGATTTACCCTAATAAAATTTCTTAATGTAGAAAATAATACTATATTACATTTTTATAAAAAATAAGTTAATTAAAAATCAATAGCTGGACAATTCTCTTCCCTTATCAATTCTATTACAGTTAAAATAGGTGTAGAGCTATACATATAAAGTGAATTTTTCTAGTTCCCTCTACAAATTCCAAGGCTGTGACAGTGTTTCTTTGTGAGACTCAATCTCTAAATCAACAAAGTCCAAAATAAAACTTAATAACAATGGTGAAACAGGAATTTTAGCTTTCTAAACCTGAGTATTTGAAGATAAAAAGCTCACTCATACCTGGATAGTTTCATACAGTCTTTTTCAATTCTGTGTGTACAGACGACAGGTAAATTACTGCTCAAGAAAATGACCAAAGCTTATTCTCAAGTAGTTGCTTTTCCAGAAACTCACAGCTTGGCCTTCTAACCTTCATAAAGATTATTCAGGATCTAAGAACATAAAACTAGGTCAGAAATCAGACATTCTCATTGGAATAGTCAGAACTCAGCATGGAAACCTCTCGTTGCAAGACAGTTAAACAGTACTGGTCTTAGTTCGTACCCCTAAGGGAATTCACTTGTCACTGATCTCCATCTGGACATCTAGGCATTGACAACCACCCTCTGGATGTGATAGTCCAAAAACTCCTCATCCACCAAACAGACAAGTTCACAGTCAGTGTTCTTCTTCATTCTAGTTCTTGCTGTTGCAAAGGTTACTGGTTATCTGCATTAGGACAAATGGAGAATCTTAATGTTTTGTTTTAATTAATTGCTTTTTTGCAGTATCGCTTAATGACTGACTTAAAAGAGAAGAGAATATTGTATTTCTCTCATCCCTGCCCCCCTTTTGTAAATTGTCTTTTTGCACCCTTTTGCCTCCTTTAAATTGCTGCATACAAATTTATTTCCTTCACTAATTATCTTTCTGAGTGTTCATGCTTTGCTTAGAAATTTCTTTTTTACCTGAATAATCATATGAGGATAGAATCATTGCTTGGAGCTTGCCTAAGGCATCACATCTCAATATAGAGGCTTGCCTGAGCCCTGATTTTACTGAAGTAGCATTCTCACTGCAGAACAGACCATGCATTTCCACAGCCAGATTCCTCCACTCAGTCACTACACATGTTCAGAAAACCAGAGGGCATTTGCTTTGCTTTTACTCACTTTCTTTCCATTGTCTGTGAGTGGTTCTTTCACACTTTCTTTCATTTCATTTTCCTTTTGAGCCACGACTTAACCAAACCATCTAGGAGTTCATTAGATGTAAGTCTTCCTATTATTTTAAATAATAGTTTTTACTGAAGTTCAGCTCTGTTTACAATGATCCAGCAAGAGCTTGTGCACTCTCCACTTTTTTTGGAGTCTCAACACAACATCTTTCAATGTTATCAGCTCTCTACTTGAAAGTACAAATTCCTTGAGCTTCAAAATAGAATTTACAGTCTGACTCAATTTGGATTCAAAAATAAATGACCATTTACTGTCCATCTTTTTACCTATTTTTTTTTCTTTTTTACCTAAGAAGTTCCTTATATGATTACTTCCCTTAACCAGCACTGTAAGAGAAGAGAAATTAACTAGGACAGAAAAAGAAATAAAGATACAGTCTTTCTTGGTCTCTGAATAAATTCTAACTTGGTAAGTGTCAAATTATTCCTTAGGTATTATTTCTATTTACTGAATTCTGCTTAGATGACCCTTTAATTGTCAGATAGTTATCAGAGGTTATTTTATAGGAGTAGGGTCAAATGCATGTGAAAGTCAAATAGTAACTGTTTTACTGTGTGACTAGCATGAACAGCCAGAGATGCACAAAACCTGGTGATGCTCCCAGTGAGATGGAGATGCTGCTGATGGCAGTGATGTTCTTTGTGCAGTAGTTGTTTTCTCATGGAAGCACTGGAAATTTGCCCACAACAGTGCATTCAACTTCAAGACCTTTTTATCTCTGAAAAAATCTCACTAACTTAGATAACTTTTGACCTTATGCGTCTCTCAGAAGCAATTAACAAGATCATGACTATACTCAGGACTGAAGAAGAGAGTACTGCAATGTATGCAGATAATCTTTTGGTTGAAGGCTCCATCAAAGACAGGCTACATGATTCAAATGGAGTTAAGAACAGTATATAGAAATGCCTTAGCACCTAGACATATTTTAAGACCAGACACCAAAAAAAGAACTTTTCTAAAATAGAGCTCATGCAATCTGGCAGCCAGCCCCCCTCCCCGGAAAGGAGGAGACCCAGGAGTCTCATCCAAGGTTCTACACTACTGCTGATTATTAAGAGAAAATGGTTCAAATGTTAATGTAAACCTGAGTCTTTCCATAACCATAAGCAACATAGCCATTGGCAGGTAAAGGAAATACATTACTGAGTGACAAAAATAGATGAGTTTCCTGGCATAGCAAGCACTTCTTCAAATTTGAAAGAAAAGCAACAAACCTAAGACCTAAATGCCAGGTTCTGATATTTTTAGGAAGTCTATCAGTTAGATTATTGAGAGAAAAATGTAGATCACTCACTTAAAGACAGGAGAATTTAAATAAGGGAGAGATGTGGTGTTTATTTTCTATGACAAAGGGAGTAGGATATTTTATTACATAAAGCAAAGAGCAGAATGCAGAGCATAAGGCAGTGTGACAAAGTGCGAGAAAAAGGTTATGGTATGTCACATACCCATAAGTTTATCAAGCTCATAACTTGGCATCCACAGGAGTGATGGGTTTGCATTCCCAGGCTCACCTTCCCAAGGGCTTCATAGCTCTCTCCAAGACTGAGAGATCCAGGCTTGGCTGTGTTTTGTCTTCAGCCCTCACCACCACACCTAGGCATATCCTTCTCCTAGGAGTGGTTCCAGTTGAAAATATGTCTTTTTTTCCCCACCACAGCAGTTGGCTTTGCAAATAATATCAGCTCTCTGGGCAGACCTTGCCCTGTTTAAATTCCTAGATAACCAGGACCCTAACAATGGGGGCAGATAACGTCATTTCTTTGGATCTTTATCTCATAGATACATCCCATTACCAAGTCAGTGTAGCAGGATTCCTCTATCTTCCTTTTTCAATTCAGCTTCAGACGACAGCCTTTGTCCTTGAAGCCACTGTAGACAGTGCTCTCCCACTGGAGAGTTGGAACCCCTTTCATTTCTGATCAGGTCCCTGTTCATCTTTACCCTGAACTCAGACTCTCAAATCATTGTTCTCTTTTTTCTCTACAGAGCCATAGGTGTCAGGAAAGGCCATCAACGCCTAACTTGAGACCTTTCCATGTCATTCCTAAGTCTGAGAAAATTCCTCTGAATTTAACAGTCATTCCCTAGTCACCTGTTGCATTTTTGCCTGATTACTGACCCAGTCACAAACTCCACCATAATGGACGTCACCTAAAGAACAGAGCTAAAACTTTGTCTTCAAAGAATACTTTGGGCCAAATTAATTCCCAGATCTACTTGCACTGCATTCAATATTTATTTTAGGGCTGAATTTATTTCTGTCACTCAATGACTAGTTAAGAAGACAATTTACAGGTCCCCTGAGATAATGTGATGAAGAAAGATGCCCAAGCATTCTCCTGGATGTCATTTCTACTCTTCAGCAGGAATGATCTCTTAGACAGTGTATGGAATTGCAGTGCAAGGTAATTTTTTAACCACAATCTGCTATTACTATTCTGTTAAAATTGACATCCATGAGGCATATATTACAAGGCTAGCCAAACTCCAAAAACATACAACTGGAAATAAACCAAACAAAGCAGAAATGGCATGCATCAGGAAAGAGAATAGAGCTCATAGGGAATGGGTCATAAAGCTGAAGATTTGAGACTTGACGTAAATATGCAGAAAATCTGCAACGTACTTAAGTACATGAAAAAGTGGTCTCTGTCAGCAAGCATATTGTTTCAGAAATTGACAGAAGGGAGTCATAAAGCTTGCAAAGTGCTTCTGAAAAGGAAAGCAGCCCCTGGTGCCAAACAGATAACTGATTCTTAAACAGCTGCTAAATGTTTATGTTCTAAACTTCAGTGCTAATAGATAATCTGCCAACAAGAGACTATTAATAGTAAAAAAATTTGCATGTTTATACATTATTTCAGCTAAGGATCCTAATGTTTTATATACATTATGCAATGGAGCTTCAAAATTCATTAGTAATACAGATTCATAATTGAATAATCTTCAAATAGAGAAATTTTATAAAAAAATCAAGTTTACAGAGAAAATACTAAAAAAGAAAGGGATAAAAATTGTTATTTTTCTATATTTCTTTCCTATGCAACAACAAAAAATGGTTGCAATAAATTATCCAAACAAGAACACCAGTCAGATGGAATGTGGTGGCAAATTTACCCTTGCAAGGGTGACATTTACCCACAGAGTGTAAGATTTTTGGCTTTGGATATACTCATAATCCTGATATTTTTATAAAGCATCTTCTTGTCTTGTATATCCTCCCTGTCAGGTTATTTAATGGACAGTTCTCCTAATTGTCTTTGTATATATTTGTTGCAATTGTATTTTAGTGGTAGAAATAACAATAACCAGAATACTCAGAGTAGACTTAATTATTTCTTTTTTCCTAACTGAACACTGAGCACTGAGCACTGTACTTCATTAATCATTTCCTAAAAATATTTAAATACCCTTAATTCTGTCTGGGATACTCTGTTAAATGCTTATGACGACAAGAAGGGTGATATGTTTTTTCTATTACCGATCATTGAACTACAAATTCTCTTTTCCTATAGATGATATCCATCACACATGGCCTTAGCTGAAAAAGAGTTAAGTTTTGCATAAACCCTTCCTGATCAAGAAAGAGAAACCTGCAGAAGTCAAGCCACCCATTTACACTTCCACATTTCAGGCCCAAGACTGTCTATGACAGCAGAGAAATTTTAAACAGATCACGTAAATTTAACTTTTAGGTGATTATGGAAAGAGATATTAATCTTACATTTATTTTCCAATTAGTCTCCTGCTAAATAATGCACATTCTCACTTTTGTCCTTCCAAATGATATCACAAGAGATGATAATATAAATAATAAGAAAATAATTTTGAATGCAAGAACTGTGGAATTATATTATGGCTTGTAGAATTATTGTATCAGGAAATTTAGTCGGCTAAGATTTTACTCAAAGAAATGAACTATTAAAAATTCACTTTACAATGATTTGCATGCTTATACATTCTTTCAGACCTTAACACAACTGCTAGGATCTTGTTCTTTGGTTGTATGCAAGGAAGATTTTCTAAATTCATGAAGCTGCCATGTAGACCCATACTCTGATTTTAACAGCTGCAGAAGTGATTTTATTTTGCCTCTGTCATATGCAAGGAATCACTGTTGATGACCTTTGCACCACATTCTCCCATTTGGCAAAGAGATAATTTGGTAAGGAATTCATACAAGATCAGGCTCAGTCTTTCAAATCATTCTGCTTTGTTGTGGACATGGGGGACTATCAGCACAGGTGGCACTGTAAACCCTGCTTCCTTCATCAAAGTGCAAGAAAATCAACTGAATTTTTCCCTTTTCTTTGTTAAAATAGATGCTTAACCAATTTTTAGGTCAGGAAATTTCCCAAGGTCCAGAATTTTTCCTCTGATTTCTCTAGGCTTATATTGTGTATTGTGTCTTACCAAGTCCATGAGGGTATAAAATATCATTTGTTGGACAAAAAAAAATTTTATAAATAATACAACATACAACTACAAATATATATTAGTGTATCAAAAGAGGTCAATGTTAACAGAAAGTCCACGTGAACAGAATATTACGGTAAGTTCAGTACAACTCCTTTCTTATTATTTCTGTTCTGTGTGTGTACATATACATTTTCTGAATGGCTTGAACATGCCAAATATTCGTGTTTTAATTATAATAAATAAGATCGATGTTTTAAAGAGTGAAACTTTTATATTAAATTCAATTTAATGGTAAAATGAAATCAGTAAGAGACATTGGATCTTTCTTTGTGCAAAACAAATGGAATATTATGTACTGTAAAAGTACACAAAGCAACAATAGAATTCTAAAGTCTGTCCAAAACATCAGAAGAAAACAAACTTTTCAAAAGAAACAAAGTGCAGTTTAACACGAATATTCAAAGATAAAGGGTTTTTTCTAATTCCTTTGAAAAAGAAGTAATCATTGCACTGACTTTACAATCTTATCCTGATTCTCTAAGAGTTACCACTGTCTAGAATTTGAACTAGAAATTTATAGAGGTTTTATTGCCTCTTGCTTCTTGGCTTGTTTCTTTATTTTGCTTTCACTTTTGCTTTCAAATACTTTGCTGTTAGGGTTAAATATACTCAGCAAGTTGACCCTGTTCTGACCTGATTATCTCATCACTGCAAATCCTATATTCAGGGAATTACAAAAAGTATGGTTTCTAATGCAATCTTGAATTAATTCTGTTGTATATTTTCCAAGCATATAATTTAAATAAAAATATTAATGTCATAGATCACTTCATATATATATATAGTAGTAGTGTTAAGCTTTGGTTGTATAATCACTAGCATATAAAGGTCTTTTTCAATATTAACTTTAAACTATATATAACTGAAAAACCATAATTTTTACGGGCTTCAATTTTCCATTTGTGATCTCAGCTTGTCATGAAACTTTAACCTTTTTTTCTCTGTGTGCTCTGTTTATGTTTCTGTTTTGTTTTGGTTTTTTTCTTTTAGTTTTTGTATTGGGTTTGCATGGCTTAGCTTTTAGTAGTGGGGGGGGGCACAGAGGTGGGTTCTCTGAGGAGCTGCCAGAAGCTTCCACAGCCTCTGGCAGAGCCAACCCCTGATGGCTCCGAAGATGGACATGCCACTGGCCAAGGCTGGGACAATTAGAAATGGTGGTTACGCCTCTGTGATAACATATTTAAGAAGAAATCAAAACAAAGTTTGTGGTCCAATTTAATTCCAGTCAGAAGAGCAGAGTGAGAAAATGTGAGGGAAACAACGTGAAGACACCAAAGATGGTAGAGAAGGCTCTCCATTCGCTGGAGCTGAAATTCCTCTGCAGGCTGTGGTGATGACCATGGTGGAGCAGCTGTGCCCCTGCAGCCCATGGGCTCCACAGGGGATGCAGAGATCCATTCACAGCCCGTGGGGAAGATGCCCACACCAGGGAATGTGGATGCCTGGAGGAGGCTGTGATCCAGTGGGAGACCTGGTCAAGAAAAGGGGCCACTGCTTCCAGGCTGGAACAGTCTGTCCTTGGAGGTCTGCACCCCGTGGACAAGGGTCCCACGCCACAGCAGTTTTGGGAGGACTGTCTGACCATGGGAGACACTCCCGTTGCAGCAGGTCGCAGAAAGCTGATGTTTGTGAGATGAAGCCACATTGGAAAATTGGCAGAGAACTGTCTCCTGTGGGAGAGACCCCACAGTACAGCGGGGGAAGGACTCTTCTCCCTGAGAGGTGGGAGAAGCCACTGCTGATGAACAGACCCAACCCTCATTCCCTGTCTCATGGCACTGCTGGGAAAGAGGGAGGGGTGGAGGGAAGGTGTTTTTAAGTGCTTGTACTTCTCATTATCCAGCTCTGATTTTGTCAGTAATAAATTCACCTTATATCTCTAAGCTGAGCCTGTTTTGCCTGTGATGGTATTTAATGAGTGATCTCTCTCCTAGTCCTTATCTCAACTCAGGAATGCTCTGTTAAATTTTCTGTCCAGCTGCAGAGGGAAGTGAGTGAGCAGCTTTCGTGGGTGCCTGACATCCTGCCAGTGCCAATCCATGACAGTTTTGAGTAATTTTTTACAATACTTTTCTGAAGAGAAAATGAAGAATTAATTAAAGCTGAAAAGTTTAAAGTGTTTTCTTCTTTTTTTCTTCTTTTTAAAATGTTACTTTATCTTATTAATTTCCCACAGGAATGCATTTTCTAATCTGGGCAAAGATTTTCAATTTTCTAAATCCTTTTGCCTTGACTTTAGTTCGCATAACCATTGAAGATGTAGCTACAAAACAGAAAATAAAATTGAAACTCAGGAAAATAATTTTGTTTAGGATCCTTCACAATTTCTTGGATATGGATATGTTCATTCTCATTTTGTTTGCTTTGACAGGAAACTTCCTTTGATTAAATAAAATTGTCTCAAAAGAGGTAATAACTAGTTTTAAATCCAACAAAGATGAGAATTGTGAGGATACATAGTAAAATTATGTCTTTCGTTTCTGGCAATAAAAATAAAGAACTTTTGCTCCAATATGTCCTGATAACTACAAAATGTGGCAGCTGCCCAGTCTTGACTGGCTTATCTATTAGTGTAGTAGCCTGTTATGCTAAGTCTCTGCAATGGGCCCTGGAATGATTTTCAAGGCACTACTATTTGGTACACACCTCTTCCATGCTGTGGGTTTGTCCTGGGATGCATCCCAGCCACATTATCCCTCCCTGCCCTGCACCCATGTCCTCACTTATCTCACATAAACTCAGGCACTCAGACTGGAAGGGAACTATGACCCTTATGCTAATCGGTGTCTGCCACAGTCCAGGTGAGCACTAGGATGGAATGGATGGTGAAAAGCAATTGTTCCATGTGTAGAAACAACCACAGAAAGGAAAGAGCTGTTGCACATTTTTTGTTTACAGAAACTATTTTTAAAATTCAAAAAAACATGCAATGAATGAGATCTTATATACAAGGTATTTATATCATTCTGTAGAGCTGCATAGTGTGGACATACTGAATTCCAGAGTAGAGTTAAAAATGCATTTAAATTCTCCAGGTGCATTCTCTCAGGATATATAAGCAATCTCCTTTGCAATTCTGAAAATGCAATGTCCCCAAATGCATTGCAAATGTTGATTGTTCGAGATTTTCTGTGGGAGAAATCTCACATTTATCTTCCTCCTCACTGTTACTCCAGAGCACACCAAAGCCCTAAGAGGGAAAATTGCCAAAATTTGCAAGACATAAAGGGACAGGTTTTACTGATAGAGAGCAAAATGTGCAAAGACCTCATTCCCATCCATAATGACCATAGTGGGGGCCATTCAATTAGTTATAGGTTTTAATTACTCCAGCAGTAAGATGAGCTACAGCTTTGCCATAACATGATTCTCCTCTCTTTATGTTCTGGTGATACGTCACAGCAGAAAAAGCTGTTATCCGTCATTAGTCTAAGGTGGGGCAAGTCCTGGGAATTTGTAAGAAGTGGATGTCTTGTTGTATGATGGTATCACTGAGCAAAATGCCTGTAATTCTGAAATTGTGTGGATTATTGGAAATAGTCTTTCTGCCAACGTGTTATGTAAGGAATTAAAAATATTTGCTTGTCTGTGTTTTAAATCCCAATCTCTTAAATTTAGCATAATTGTAATACAGTATATGATTTGAAAAAAACACTATGAAGTATTTTCATGACCTGTATTTCAAATTTACAAAGAGTAAACAGTTTGGATCCTTTTTCTTTTTAATTAATGAGCAGGTCCTGAACTTTTTATTTTTCTTTCTCATGGGATCGCATAATACCATAGTCTGAAAACCAAAATGGAATTCAGAAATTCTGTTTAAGACTTGGCAACTCTTCAAGACCATTAAAAAGAAATTAAATCAATTTTGGAGAGACAGGCTGTTATATTTTAACTTTCTTTTTACATAACATTAAAAGAATATTTTCTTTTTTGGAATCTGTCCATAGCATATGACCAAACCTCTCCTGCATTAAACAGTTAACTGATCCACTTATACTAGTTAAAAGGAAGGCAAGAAAATTTTCTTTTAAAGGGATTTTGGGATGGCCATATACCACTGCACTATGGCTGATGATTGTTACCTTCAGGACACATTTTTACAGACAACTAAAGCAGCCCAGAAATCTTCCTCTTGCTTTTGGAATAGATGGTGGATCACGTTTCCAGCCAAGCACCCTGGTGCCCGACAGAGTGTGATGACACCCAGTCTGGCTCCTGCTCAGCTCATGGCTGAGCACAAACCAGAACCGGGAACAGGAAGCCCTGGAGCAGCTGGCCCACGCCCTGTGGCTCCTCCCAGGATAATTTAGCAGAACTGAGGTAACATACCTTCACCCCTTCCCTCCTGGGTTACTAGTACAGACAGTTTGTCCTTGGTGAGCTACAACTCACATTTCCCCATTAATATAAACTATGGTTTTAAACCAGTCATCAATAATCTTAGTTTTTTATGGAAAACTACCGCTGATTTCCAAAGAAGCTGAATCATTCTCCTAAGTATTTATGAGGGAAACATCCTGAAGGATTTCTGGCAATATCTAAGGTATTGATAGGAGAGATTCAACACAAGTAAAAGCAGCTGCTGCTGAATCTTCCCTTGGACTGATGTCTAGTGCAGTTAAGTAAATTTATTAAAATGAAGAATATGAGTATTTGCCCAATACTGTAGAGCAAAGATTGGTCTTATTTTCTCAAATGTTTGCTGAGGACTAAGTAAAAATAAAAATTAGTGTGTGATGGAGGGACTCTTGAATGATACTAACATAAACAGTTTCAATGATAAAGATTATTTCTTTTTAATAAGGTTAGTTACTTCTGTGAACACTTAAAAGCTCAGGGTTTTATTTACTAAGGAATAAGGTATCTATTAAAGGCAATACAAGCATTACCTCACAGACCAGTGTAAATTGAGCTACAGTGTAGCTGCAGGTTAATAAAGTAGAGAGTATTAGATATCTTGTGTAGCAGTAGAATGGACAAGAGAAAGAAGCACAGATATAATGGAAACAAATCCAGAAAATTTATATGGAGGGGAAATATATATGAGGAGAGTATTCAAAAATGTATTTCTCAAATGCATAGGCTGAACCAAGATAAGCTCTTTCACCACCACGTTGGAGTTGTAGGGCAGTTTGCATGTGTATTGTTCTACACCTTGTGAGACTATTTTGGTTTGCAATAAATATTTTACACAGTTACTTTATTCCTTGACTGTTCCATAGCGACACTGCATATATTTATTTTAAGCAAAAGCACATGAGTAAACTGCAAGTATGCCAGATGGACGGTTTTAATTGTTCTCTAAGTGTCAGTGCACCCTGTTGCACTACTTCTGCAGTTTAAACTATGTCAAAGCTGTGAACTACAAAGGTGCAGAGCAAAACAATATCAAAATACACTCAATTGGCAGGGTTTTTTGTTGGCTTCAGGACTCTAGATCCCCTTCTTTTTTTAAGAGGTCTTGGCACATTGCTCCCAAATGCACCTTCAGAAATGTTCTAGTGAATGCAGTCTAGCGACAATATTTTCTTATTGTTTGAAAACTGTAATTCTGAGTTTCTTCAGGATGCTTTACCATGAAGCATACCAGCTCTTTCAGCAAGAGCTCAGTGGTCCCCCGTGGAGCATTTTGTCCGCAGACTTGCACCTAAAATGGAAATGAGACAGAATGTTGATTTCTAAAGACAAAAGATACTTACAGAAAAGGCAGCTCTAGTATTTATTCAGTGTCTGTGATGACATCCTCAAAAACTTCTAAGTTGTTGCAAATTCCCAGTAACATACCTCTCACTTACAGTTAAATTCCAAACATAAAGTAAAATTGTGTGTGAGCAAAGATTCAGCATATAGCCCTGGCAGAAGCCTTTGTGTGCTGACAGATGGTTTTATCTGAGGCAGTGCTGATGCCCCTATTTGATTGCTTACAAAATCCTGGTGACAGGATTGCAAACTTGGAAGCTGGAGGGGTGGGTTTGGTGTCTTCCTCCGCACAGAACTTTTGTCCATGTTGCCCATTGCAGAAAATGATAGTCCACTCAAACGGTAGAGCTTGGTCTGTTCCCATGCTGCCTCCTCTACTGCCCTTGATGACACTGTGCAAAACAGAATATAGATCTTTTTGCTATCTACAGGATTAAAAAAATCTGTATGTTGTTGGTTAAAACTGTAAAGAAATAACCTAATCATGCCTTTTTTTTTTTTTTTCTGTGCAAGTTCTGTGATGTATATACATTTGTCTTTTTCATTCTCCCCTTTTCAACAGAAGAACATGAAAATTAATTTAGATCCTTGTTTAGGCATGATGCTGTGGATGGGGGACGGTACAAGACACCATAAACTAAAGATATCCATATGTAAATATGTATATATGTATATCTGTATATATGTGTGTGTATAGAATTGGAGCATATTAGTGTGGACTTTAAGCCAACGATATGGAATAAGGGGTGGAATGTCCTGGGGTGGCATAATGATATTTTGTATTCCCTATCGTTTGTATACTTGAGCAGAAATATGGTACTGTAGCTTTAACTGTGTCACGCAGCTGGGAGAAAGCTCTGCCTGCGCGGGATGTTTTGAAACTTTTTCCCTGGCTCTCCTACGGGGGAGTGAGAAGGAGGAAGGGACACTTTTTTTTTTCCCGCGCAGCCAGTTGCTGCTGCTGGTTGCTGGTGCTACTGGTGTGGCTGCTGCTTGGGTTGTTTTTTTTTTCCTTTCTTTTCCCCCGGGATTTTTTTTTCCTTTTTTCCTCTCATCGTTTTTTGGATCCTTTTCTTCGACTTGCTTTCTCATCCGAGAACCTGAGGAGCCCCGGAGGACAGTGGACGAGAATCGTCCAGGGAGGAACACCACCCGGCCCCCTCCGGGGACCCCGGAAAGGGGAAGCTACGCCTGAGGAAGAGGACACTAAAGTTCATCAGCTGTTTATTCAGGTTTAATGACCCTTTTTCCCTTTCCCCTTCCACTGTGTGGTCTGTTAATTAAACAGTTTTTCCCACTTTAGGCTGGGATATTCTGTTGTTGTGGGGGAAGGGGTGCCAGAAACCTTGTTGTGGGGGGGAGGCACCTGTTCAGAGTGCTTTCCACCTAGGATATTTGTCTCTAATCCGAGACAGGACAATGCCCTGGGATGCCACAACAAATGAGTTAAAAAGCAAATAAACTACAATTTTATCTGTTTTCTTCCACAATGACAGTTTTTTGTCACTTGGATGTGAGTAATACCATAATTTGAAATCAAACTACTGGTGAAAAGTGAGTTTCACCTTGCTTGTGCTCCCTGTTGATGTGTAAGAAGAATTCTCACACATTTGGTTACAGAGATCCCCATTCTGTTGCGAAAGGAGATCTGTTCAGCAGCGTTGTGAGCAGGAAGTGTCTCAGAAGAAGTGCCACTGAAGACAAATCAGAAGATGTAGCAAGTGTCCCATGGCTTTACCCAAACACACTAAGCAGTGAACTATAAGATGGACTGCAACAATCAACACAAACCCCACTTTGTCATTCTTCCCCAAAGCTGTGGTTATTGCTTATAAACAGCTAAAATCAGGAAAATAAGTTTTTTCCTGGAGTAATTTTTTGAAATAAGTCTTGGTTGATGCCAAAGAATGACAAGGATATGGCCTTTAGTCAGTAGGTTTTGCTGTTTGGTTGTTGTTTTTTTTTTTTTTTTTCTGTAATACTGACTCAACAACTGTGTGAGAAAATAACTTGTCCAAAAGCTGAACTTTTCTGATAACACTGTTCTTAGATTTACTGTACAGAATAAAAGTGTTGTGACTTTGGATCAACTAGAATGTGCTTATAAGCATGTGCTTATGAAAGATATTCTGTCCAATTACTTGCAAAACTGACTTTATCAACAGATGTACCATTCTCTGCTTACAAAAATGGATCACCTGAGTGGTAAATGAGTCTGGTACTTCAATATTCTGAATTAACATGCAGAGGTATAGTAATCTCTTCTGAAAGTGAAGGGATAAATGTAACATAAGGACTACATATTTCTATGTGAAAATATGGTCTGTTTTGTGAACATTCATGATCAAATACAATAGAATTTTATCTCCATCTTTGGGTTTCAATGCTGCCATATTGTGCTGCTTGATTCTAATGAAGTAATTAAAAGAAAAGTTTCAGCAGAAAGAAACAGAAGAGTCTTTTGTTCTCTTGGAAAATCAGTAAAAGTCTGTGTGGAGGAAACACCTGTAACTCAGGTATCATAGACTCTCATATGTGCTAAATATAGTTTTATCTTGACAAGAAGAGAAACACAGAGTACAGAAAGTTACACATGGCTAAAAAGCTCATGATTTAGAGTACACCCAGTTCTAGTTATGAAAATATTCTGACAATGTCTTACTCATTAAAATGGTCACAGGTACTCACATGAGTAGGACTGTAATTGGTGATGTACTGCATTTGGGAACGTCAATCTACAGAACAGACTTTCTCTCTCTTAAAGCATCCAGTGATTCTATTAAACTGGAATAAATTTATTGTCCTTAATATTTCATTTTATAATTTGCTTTTGCTCTCCATATTTCTGACAGAGATAACCTTTCTATTACTACCTTGTATTTGGCTTAATAGTTCACAATAACAGATGTCTCCCTGTGCTATGTCCAGAGGCTGAGCAGTATGAAATTTTAGAAAATTATAGTTGCCCATTATAAACTAAACACAAATAAAACACAAAAAAAGTGTTAAAAACTAAAATTCAAAATAGCCTTTCTTTTCCCCAAAGCCTTCATTATTACTTCCTGGGTGGTACAAATCAAGACGCTTTGACAGGTTTTCAGTAATGCAAAATGCTCCACACCTCCCACTCAGTCCTTTTCCAAATTGCTTCTGCAATGTGTTTGTTCATCAGCTCTCAAACAAACATAATGTTATGCAGATGCGAAAAACATAAATGAATCAACCAAAAAAGTCCTTTGGATGCAATTATGGCACAGCCACGGAGAAAGCCATTAGAAAGGAAGTTCTTGAGAGTTTACAGGCTTCTGCAAAAGGATAGGAGTTGATGCTCATGGAAATGGTTTATAAGGAAGAAAGCTAAAGTAGTTAAAGACCCAGCAGCACATGTTTATAGAGATTCTAAAATGCTAGACAAACAAGAGAGGAAGAAAAAAATGTTAAACCAGCTCAGAATAAAATTTTCATGAAATCACTCATCCTTTGGCATTAAAAGAAGAGTTAAAATACTGTTTGTGCATAAATTTACCTCATTTGTCACAAAAACTTGACAAAAATCCATTTTTCCCCCTTTGCCTTCCCAACCTGCAGGTAGGATGGAGCCTGCTGCTTCCATTAACAGAAAAAATACGAATTCGTCTCTGAAAAGTAATTGTTAACATCAGTGTGCGAGGGGTAGGAGTAGTCTACAGAGAAAAGGGAAGAGCAGAAATGTGGTTTGTTTAAATGGGTTATTTACCACTCCCAGAACACAGTTGTATGCTCCTAAAACTCTATTGCCAGTTATGGATACAGTTGAAAGAACCTAAAAGGTAAATTAATTCTATCACTGGGTGCAAAAAATATTCCACTCCTCTATCATTAATAGTACATAAATGTTTCTCTGTTAAGTGACTGGCAACATAAATAGTGCAATTATGACCTTGATTTTAATCTTGTTATTTTTTACAGTTTTTGTCCTAAATTTGTCTCCAGGAATTTTTTCTTGTAATACAGAAAAAGAAAGAGAAAATAATTTATTTCACTACTAGTTATAGTCAATTATAATTAATTATGAAAAGGAGGTAAAAAAGACAAGTCTTAGTTCAGTAAGTTATGTTTGTATTTAATTTCATAAAATAAATAGCAAAATATAAAGTGTATCTAGAAAAATGCAAAGGGAAAAAATAACATGAAGGAAAAAGTTACTCAGAATGAAATGCATAAAGAAATAAAAATTGGATATAAACAGGGAGATATCCACAACCTGTATAGAATAAAAAGAACAAATGCAAGATTGTATTTAAAAGAAAAAAATCAGAATTTCAAGTGGATACTGAAAGTCCTTTTAACTTGGCCTGAAGGTAAGACAATTTTTTAATTTTTATGTTGGCTTCTTCTATACTGGTACAAACACTACTTCACTTACCAAAACTATTGAGCAACTACTATTCTATAAAAACCAGTGACGCATGAAATCTTTGAACGTAAGCCCATTTTTTTTTCAGGATCTTCAATAAAACTTATGGATTTTTGCAGTTGTGAATGCTCACTGTTGGAAGATATCTTTCAAACAGATACTGTACAGTTCTGTTTTGTGAATGATTGAGGCTGATGTTTCTGCTAATGAACAACTGCAGTTCTCATCATAATTTTTGGAGGAGGTACTATTCTTTTTTGCAACCTGAAATCTTTACTTTTGTTTTCACCTTACACTGACTAAAAGGCACTGTACTATCCGATAAGATTTCTCTCAAGTAGCTCTCACTGCTTAGATTGAAATAATGTCACGATTTAGACTATTGCCAAAATATTTATGTTTTCAGAGCTGCTCCACCCAGCTGTGATGACACCATAGTTATGGTAGCACACACAACTTTACAGAGAGGAGTAGTGACATTCTAGTTGACAAAAAAGGAGAAACATCCCTGTTCAAAGTAAAAAGACCAGTAACTCAGAATTGCTTTTGTTGTGTCTATTCTCTGGTGGAACCTGAACAAATCATGGACACCAGAGGTATTCCTTTGGTAAACAAACACATATACATTTGCTACCACATACTGAAAAGCTAATTTGAAACTCCTAAGATCATTTAGGGGAAGTACTCATAAAGCTTATGTAGCTTATCTTAAACTTCTTCTGTAATCAATTTTAATCAATGGAGAGAAGTCTAATTTAAAGTAATTTTCTTTCTGACTAACTCTTAAATTTGTAAAAGATTTAATGGTGCATTTAATACAACTGTTAATAGAGAGAGACAGGTGTCTTCACAGGTTTACAGGACACGTCATAAACGAGTTATCAAAATGGGCTAGGTGGCTTGCCTCAAGGCTGTCATGAATGAGTGAATTGCTGTTCCAGCACACAGTAAGCCTGTGGAAGTGCCTGTCTTGCCAGAGTCATTGGAGACAGCCAGCACATTCTGACTGAACAAATTTTCCTGCTTTCAAGACCATTTGTAACCATTCCAGATGTGTTTTGTAAGGAGGTGTGTCTTTCTAATGAGCATAATGGAAGCCTAGACTCACTGGACTAATTTATAAACACCAGTTTGAGACTCTTCTAACACCAGTTCCTCTAGAATAAAGCACAATGTAGTGTAAGACTTTAAGGGCCCCATTGCCTTCTTTTTCCCTGTCCCCTCTCTTTCTCTCTTTTCTTATGCATAAAAAAGTTATTATTAAAAAATTACAAGTTTCAGTAATTATCTGGACCCCATGTGAATGGTTAATAAGACATAACAAAAGTGAAAATCAAAAGTACAAACATGAATTTAGAAGCATTCATTTCAGGAAAGTTCAAATATTTTACAACTTGACCTAATCATACTGATAAGAAGTGCAATAGACATCAAACTTTTAAATAGCACAACAATAAATGCCTGTAAAAAACTTAGAGTAACTAGAGGAAATAACATTAGTCCCTTAAATATTTACCTTATGTTTATTAGTGAAGACATATTAATTTTATATTAATATTATGCATCCTTAATAGAAGTTGAACGATTATGAATCACAATCAAATGTCTTAGAAACATGTAGACACATGTCCAAGGCTGGAAGGGACACTGCCATCTAGTGATGTCACACAAAGTTTACCAGATCATACATCAAAGAAATTCTTGGTGGTGTTATAGAGAACAAAGCACAATTATCAATCAAAACCTAGTGCATTAAACCTCAACAGACCCTTAAGTTGGGAGGCTGATTTTCTGATCCATTTAAGAAATAATCCTATCAATGATATTGTGCTTCAGTAGGAGATAATCTGCTTATACAGAGATAGACGTGTATCTCTAAGCAACTGTAATATTCTCTTAGAAAAAACAGTGTTGCTGAACATAAATATACTTATGTTTTCTACAACAAAATCAGGCAAATATAAAAGAAAATTAATCAGGCTAAGCTAATAACAATTAAACATAATTGCTTCACTGTTGGCTCTGAACTCTAGCATCTGTGCTGCTGTGCTCTGCTGGTATGACTTTATTCCACAGAAAGAATGCTGAGATGCTCACCAGGATATACCTGTTAATCTGACTCCACTCCAGGGTAAATCTTCTCTGCTGCTCTGTAAAAAGAGAGCACGGACAAGTTCCTAACCAGAGCTCTCTTTTTCTTTAGTCAAAAATAAACTATCAGGAATCTCAGGTAATGCTGTATGGTGCTGGCAAGTATTTCTCATTTAAAGCCTGTAACCTGATGGATCTAGTACAACATTTCTAATGAGTTCAGTACCTGTATAATAATAATTTTTTTTTTGTTTTAATTGCTTCACTACTGGTGAATACAATGGATACATATAATGGACATATATTCACCAGTAGAGAAGCAATTAAAACTCAAAATACATAATATAGTTCTGAGATCACTCTTTGATGAAATAAGATGCAGAACTCATTAGGAATGTACTAGATCAATTGAGAATTCATTCTATGAAAGTAATTGCACCACTGAAAGAGTTAACTACTATTTACCTGAGAGAGGATTTAAGATCAAAATTAACTAGGGAAAAGCAAGGATGTCTGGAACAAAAACAAATACGCTGCACAATAGGATAGGTTTTAGATATTATTTTATGCCTAATAGAAAAAGAGAAACAAAAATAAAACAAGACACAAGGAACGAGGGAATAAATATTGATATTGTTGCAGCAATTGACTTGACATCATAATCTCTTGTCAAGCTGCACAGTGTCTCTTGCTCTTATATTGAAATACAGCAGCTCCAAATGTCATCCTAATTATACTGGTGGAGCAAAGTGTCCTTAGGGAAATACAAAATGGAAATAAACAAACATAGTTTTCCCATGCAGTGGGAATGACACTAACACTTCCATTTTAGTGTCAAGGAATATCATGTTCCACTTGAATCTAAAACATTAGCTATTGTTTGTTTATTTGGCTGGCTTTTTCATTATTATACACTATAGATATTTTCATTTATGATGATGATGTTTCTCTGAAAAAAGATTTGCTATTTTTCCAAATCTATATTCTAAGCAAAATATATGCCCTATTAAGTTCCAGATGAATTATTAAAAGAAAATATACCTCATTATAATTCTCAGATTTTTTTCTCTTGTTGAATATGATGCCCTGTTTTTATATGACCAATATTTTTTTTCTAACATGATTCCTGTGAACCAGGAACATATTATCAACTCCTTTAAACAGATGAAGAAAAGATGCCCAGAAAGAAAAAGGCTGGAGTTTCAGAAAATAGCCATTGCTACTCTTACAAGAGACAAACACAACGCAGTTCCTCTTGGAATGAGGATACACATATACAGATACAAATAGAGATAAATTTCCTTACAGAGGTCTAAAAGGACACATTTCCAAATGGGGGCAGTGCTATAAAACCAAGGTACACTTCACCTTTAGAGAAAAGAAAGTGCAATAACCGTATAAGTAGAAGCAGTAGTAGTAGTAGTAGTAGTAGTAGTAGTAGTAGTAGTAGTAGTAGTAGTAGTAGTAGTAGTAGTAGTAGTAGTAGTAGTATCAGTAGTAGTATCAGTAGTAGCAGCAGCAGCAGCAACAGCAGCAGGAATAGCAGTAGTAACAGTAGTGATAACAGCAGAAATAGTAAAGAGTTGTGACTTCAGATACTCCCTGGAGTGGCTCTTCCTTGATTGGAAAGGGATGCAGAGCTACAGCACAGTCCACAGATCAGAAATTTGCTGGAATACACAGTGTGATGTTGACAGGCATGCAGAGCAGATCGTCATGTTTTTCTCTGCTAAATTGCTGCAAAGGGAGTTTCTACGCCTGGGACTCACAGATGCTCATTTTCATATATTCAGCCACCACACAAGCTTTTATCTTTATTCTAGCAGAGCATTTATTTTTGCTTCTAGAGGAAGTTGCCCACAGAAAATTACTGTCCTCTCCATAGTATGTACAACTTATCATGTTTTATAGAGTAGTTCACATTCACTTTCATCATAAAGCTTTCAAATCACACAGGAAGGAAAGTTGTTCTCAGAAGTGGAACAAGAAGGTTGTGTCAAATGATGCTATCTCCATATGTCAAAATTATTTTCTCAGTGGAAAAATTGCAAATAAATGAAAGATTGGGCTGGAGCCAGGGCATACATATCTTTCTTTCCTTACAGAAATTGCATAGTGTGGTTTGGATCAATAATATTTTTCCTACAAAATCTTGTCAACAATAAGAAACATTTTTACATGGTTGCTATAACTTCACGGATGTGAAAACCTGGGCTTTTTGAATTTGTTTTGTTGATGAGTTCTATTCCTCTCTTATGAGTTACACCCTCACTTTTATTAGGGTTTGTCAGACCAGGAAGCATGCAAAGAATTTTCAGTTTGCCTTGACTTCTCTGACAAAGCCTCAAACCCAAGTGTGTGATGTTCAGTTCTGCTTTGTTTCACTCTTCTATTACTGTTAACAGAATAACCTGGACCAGAATAAACTTGTGTGTTGAAAAATATATGTAAAATATAAACCTTAAAACCATTACCATGCAACAAAATGGTTAGTTTAGAAGCCATTAAATATAAGCCACATGATCATTATTTTACCTCAGTTAAGAGAGTTTTCAACTATATCTAAGAAAAATATTGGTACAATATTATATTGGAAGAATAATATTGAAAGTAGCAAATAACTTCTAACTCTGCCTTGCGTTCACTGGTAATAAACTACAGACAGTGGTTTATAATGCTATACCATTATACATATTATATATATGTATAATTGATACATAGGTACTGTCACATATACACATTAAAAGATGTCTTAAATAATACATTGTAGAACATCTAAGTCACAATATGCATTATTCAGTATAAAATTAGTGGCTTCTGTAAAATTTTTTTCATTAATTCTGAACTACATTTCCTTAACCTCTCTATAAATTAATACAAACAGATAAATTAAATCTATCACAAGCTTCTAAATATACAGGGACTTTAAGTTAATTAATTTGTGTCATTTAAAAGATAATATGCTTCTTAAAAAATGCACAAACCAAAACAAAAATCAAACATCTTTCTATCAAAGATGTGGTAGATTTCCTGTCACTGGTGTTTCTGAAGATGTGACTAGAGAAGGTGCTGGATAATCTTATTGGCACACTGTTTTCCACAGAAGGCTGGATAAGATAATCTTTTGAGCTCACTTCAAACCTGAGCTGTTCTGTAATTGTATGAAAAGACAGGAACTGTAACTGGAATGGTCAGATGGGTGACTTGCAGAGATTCCAGATGAGGTTAATGAAAAAGACTGCACCACTGTGCACTGTGGAGCAATAGGGTTATGACCTCCTTGTGTACCAGCTGTGGAATGTGAAAAACTTTTAAACTGAAAATTAAGTGGGAAAAATTTAAATAACTTCTAAATAGTAGCTCCTATCATTCTCAGCAGATGTTTGTAAACTAGCCCTCAATCTTGCTCCTCATTCCAACTGGAATGTTTACTTTTAAAAGGAAATACTTTCTCTAACACTGAAGTCAAAAGTCTAACAGGTCTAGCTACTGGAAAAGAAAAAATCACTATGATGCCATCCCATCAGGGCTGCTGAATGCTTCTTATGGCCTCATTGTTTATTTAATGCCACCTTGAAAGGTAATCTCTTATGGAATGTTGTGGAAGACCAGGCCTAAGCATGTTTTATACCTATACATCTTGTCAAATATATGTAAATGGCATAATCTGCATATTCAACATTCACAAAATTGTGAACATCTGGAACTAATGATTTAAAATAATAATCCCATTCATGGCAGAAAAAGGTGTTTAAATAAAACACATTTATCATTTATTTCACAGTTGGTTTCAAACACACTGATGAAATGAATGTTTCAGGCTCTCTGGAAAAAAAATCAGTCAAAACCCTTAAACTTTCAATGGTGTGTATTTGGGACAAAGAAAAGACAGGCTGTGACTAAAATCTGTATTACCATAGTGATTTCATGTTTTCCACTTTCATGTCTACTACATCACTGGAAGCTCTTTAAAGAATATAATGAAAATAACATCCCTCTAAATAATTACAGCAGGGAGTGCTGCAGTCAACTGACTACACCTCCTGTCATGGGACAGAGAGGTGATCTTTTGTCCTTCTTTCCTAACAGATAACAGAACAAAAACAGGGAGCAATTTTTGCCAGTATATCTGTATGTCCCTGTAATCATTGCTCTCAGTAGAGCACCTAAAGTCAGCAAATTGGCATTAATTTTATAACATTTTCAGCAGTTGTCTCTGGGTACCTGTGTCTTGTTCAAGTGGGTCCACTGAAGTCAACTGGATTACATCCTGACTCATTTAAAATCACTGAACTCTTTGAGAATTGTGAGTTTCCAAGATTACAAATATCATATTATACTTAAGCACATTATGATTCTTTCAGACATACACATTTTGAGGAAGAAGAACTTTACAAAATTCAGACTGTCTTTTCTATATTCCTCATAAAGATAAAACACATAAGAAACATTTTCCAATACAGAATTATAGAGAAATCTGTGTTAATTTAGTCCAAAGACTTGGATTGGAAAAGATTTCATGATTTTAAAAAAAAAAGTTTTCTTGGCTGGTATAATGAGTTTCTGCTTCCTGTATGTATGATTTCTGAAAAGTCAGAAAATACCTGAGAAAGTCAGAATTAAATAAGGAGAGGTATAAAAGACTGAAATGGAAACAGAGCACTGCAGATGAAAAACAAAATATCTTGATAGATGTGCTTTGGGTAGGTCAAATTAGAGTCTGATATTAAAGTATCTGACATGCATAAATTATATGTTTTAGGATTTGGCTTTTTGGATTTTCTTTTATTCTTCTCATTTGTTGCAGAAATTTGTTCAGGTAACCCCTTGCCTCAGGTGTCCACCCTGAAAAGAGAGAAGAAAATGGTCAGCACTGACTAATAGAGAGAAGGTTTCTGGACAGAGTTCTCTTGCTGTAACAAAAGCAGTCTCTCAGTGCCATTATTTGCTATCAGTCATTTGAACAGTCAGTTGAACAGTCATTTTGGAAAGGCTCTTCACTACGATCTTTAGCAAATATGTTCCCTGTACAAATTCAGAGATATTATTTTCTTAATAAAAAACACAAATTGGGAGGTAAGAAACACGAAATAGCACTATGTGGGTAACTATGGTCTTTCTGAAGCATCAGTCAAAGTGAGAGTTGCCTTGAACATTTTTCTAAAAGATTTCTGTTGTGTGTATTCCAAAATATTATGTTTCATTTGTTCTTTTTTTTGGTTATAACCTGAACATCGAGATACTGGAGCTTGTGAGAATATCCTGCTACTTGGAGTAGAGATGCTGGCACTTTTGTCTTCTTTGTAATGTAAGGTCAGAGTACAGGATATAACAAAGGGTTTTACATGGTTTGAACACTTCTCCCACTTCTTTCAAGAGTTCCCTAGTGTCAAAACCAATTCAAGTAGCAAAAGGTCAACATGTTCAATGCCCCCATTAATTTTCTGTCCACTAGTGAGTGACTCAGGTCTTTCTAACCCCTTCTGAAAAATGGTGACATTGAGACATTCCTTGCAGTTCCTTTCCTTTCCCAGCTAGCTGACATGAGTATCCTTACATAATTTTCCTTATATTTGCTTAGCACTGGTGAGGCCACACCAGGACTCGACCCTCCAGCATAAGAGAGATATGGATGTACTGGAGAGAGACCAACGGAGGGTGACCTCATTCGTGCTTACAAAGTGCAAAGAGGCAGGCTCTTTGAAGCAGTGTCCAGTCACAGGACCAGAGAAACTGGGCACAAACTAAAATGTAGGAGGGCCCATCTGGACATCAGGAAACAGCTTTTCACTGTGGGGGTGACTGATCACAAGTCATCCAGAGAAGTGGTGGGATCTCAGGCCTTGGAGATATTCAGAAGTCACCACGACACATTTCTGGACATGTGGCCCTGTTGAAGTTGACGAGTTTGACTAGATGGCCTCCAGAGACCTCTTCCAATGTCAGCCATTCAATGATTCAGTGATTTCTGAATAGAAGCTTTAAAAGTAACAGTAAAAACTGTATATCTTATCCTATTGATATGCCAGTCAAAAATGTTATCTATGATCTAAAATTCATTGGATTTTCAGATATAAATCTGGTATATAAAGATATAATTATATTTCCAGACAAAGGATTAAATATGATAAATTGTCTGCTTAAGATAAGGAAAATATATCTTCTGTTCTTTTGACTTACAATTGGACGATCCTGCTCTACTTGCGTTTTTTAAATACTTTACGATATGCAATGTTTTGAAAATTTTTAAAAAAATATGCACGTGAGCATATGTTTGAGCATTTACACAGTATGTGCATATCATCCATCAGTGGGACAGCTAATTCAAACAGCACACTTTATTTCACTTTAATGTTATGCAACTATATAATGAGAAAAACTGTAATTTCACATTCTTTTCTATACTTGTTCAGAAATTAAGTTCAGTTGATCTTTCAAAATGAAGAAGGATTATTTTATTTTACAGGTGATTGAATTTTCTTTTGTGTGTTTATAATGAACAGTATAGATAATTTATATGATGAATCTGGTGTTCCCTAGTTGTAATGAGAAACAAAGACAATTTCAACAAGTGCAGATCATTTTCAACCAAGCCTGTGTCCACAGAACAATTATAAATGAGGTGTTTTGGGACTGAGAACCCCACAAAAACTTTAAAATAACTACAATGTCCAAAAGGATGAGATGCATCATATAAAAGTAAAGATTTCATTCCAGGAGCCAGCTAATATATATACTTCTACTAGTCTCCTACTGTGTATCTTCATTTTAGACATTTTCTGCCTTATTAACTAGACTAAAATAGCATGTACTTGTACCAGTAATGACTGGAACTGACCCTGTGTACATCTTCACACTGTGTTCCTGACGGCAGCAGCCTATATAAGCCCATGATGTGAGTCAGGTTTATGTCTTTATACTCTTACACAGGTACAAGAGAGTAGCCCTTCTAGCTCCAGTAATGGACTTGTGCATGCCTGGCACTTTGAAAATGCACCACGTTCAAGCTGGCACGCTTGAAACGAGACTTTGCTAATACATCACTGGGTCATTGAACTTCTATATCATTGGTATTTCACTTCATGCTAACTGGTCAGCATGGTCAAAAGTTGTGAACAATTACAATAAAGAGAATAACACTGCAATCTCCCTTAGTATTATTTTTAGGTACATATTCTCTGTGTATTTTTTAAAGCAAGAGTGGAGAACAAGAGACAAAGTAGACATTTTTCCTTGCAATTATTCCCTCTCAAACAATAACATTTAGCCCTCAAAATGTTGTAAAGGTTTTAAGCTCTACATCTGAAAATCTGCAGGGGAAATACAAATGCTGGATTTGCAGATTTAAACCCTTCTTATGGCAAACAACTTCTCGTTATCAGAATGAGTAGGTCATACCCTTATGTTCTATCTGCTCTTAGTTGCACCCATTACTTTTTCTAGGGAGCCAATTACACTTGCATGACCCAAGCAAAATAAACCAGGAAAAAAATATAAACGGCTTTCTTTTTGGTTACAATGGAACTGAAGACTTAAGGAAAAGGATTTCACATTCAAGATGCTGAAAGGAAGTGAGGTGCTGAAACGGAGCTGTTGAGTCAGCTGCTCCGAGGAGCAGGTCCCTTAAGACTGCAGTATATTGTGGTCCATATTATTTTCACTGAAGCATTTAATTAATTATATATATTACATTACATGGATCACATTCATGAAGGTGTAACTGTGTCTGAAATCCTCTCTCACTCTCAGACCTAAATGCCCAATTTTGAGATGTCAAGACTTGCCTCTTCCTATTCAGGAATCACAATCCCAAGTTTGTTCTCTTTGCCATTTGTACCAAAAATCAAAATGTGTCGACTATTCTGACAAATCATGTCCTGAAAGGGATATTTCTGCATTAGTTGATGCCAAAATTTATTTCTTTGCTCTTTTTTAGATATCAACCTAAATCTGCTAGTAGCAAACTGTTCCTGCTTGGTTGTGGAGGAGTCTCCTTCATTCAGCTGAAGTCCTGTTACTTTGTGTAGCTTAACCAGTAGCCCTTCTGGGCTGGGTCACAGAACAGCCTCTATGCCTGGTTGATACTATTCATTGTATGTGGATTTTAGTATTTTCTTCAATATGTTGCTGTTTTAAATGTTTCCAACATTTGACAGCAGGTAAGTGTAGAGTTAGAGGATCCAAAATGTTGCTTAAAAATGATAAGCATCTTATATATAAGCATTGTTTATAATATGGAGATGTTTGATAAAATTAAAAAAAAGCAGAAAGAAATAATCAGGGATAAAAAGAAAAAATGGAGGGATTTCAAATAGGACGGTTCCTTGTGGGGCCTTGGTAACAATGTCAAGGTGATACCTGGGAAAAAGGAAGAAAAAAATCACAATCATTTTTACATTTAACGCACAAAAAAAATTCAGAGGTTTCTTCTCTTTGTAGATAGTGTTTCCTTAGAGTTTTCAAGAATTAAAAAAAAATATATATTGTTAGAAACATTGGAATAGGGTAAAGCTTTATCTGTCATATTTCAGAAAAGTCAGTCTGTCTAAGCAAGAATTGAACTAATGTCCACTTTTGGTTGGTACAAAAAGGGTACCAACAAAATGGTACAATTTTGTTGTACCATTTTGGTTGGTACAAAAAACTGTACCAAAATGGAACAATTTGGTACAAATAGTCCACTTTTTGTTTGTACTTATAAACTGCTATGTTCCTGAACAGCAACATTATTTGAAGGGAAAGCCAAGTACAGGTTTTTTAGGCCAAATGACAATTGAAGAAACAGGCCAGCTTGCAGGGTTTTAAATCCTTCTTCAATCTTTTGTATTCTAAGTGTCTTCTTGTAAAAGCCCTACACATATTCACACACTGAAACCTTAAAGACATCAAAGATAGTGAAAGGTGTCACTCTTCCCATCCATAAGCATTTTCCTGACTAACAGTTAAATTCAATATGACAAAGGTCAGAGTTTTTTTCAGATCCTGTCAACAGCAATTTAAAATCAGTGAAGATGGTTAACATTTCTATTTCCTGAGGTAGCCAAAATTATGTCTGCCATCTAGAATGTCTTTAACCTCGAGTCTTACAAGTGAACCCCTGTACTTTTGATGGCCTAATTAGCTACCTGTTCAAAATGTCCAAAGTGACTCTTAGGAGGAAAGGTTAACTTAGTGGTTGCTGTCTTTCAGCCTCTTTGGGTAAACTTAAGGAAATATTTGGTTTATCAAGTATTTTTTCATTATCAATTAATAACATGCTTTGGCATTGTGATTTAAACTGTCCCCCAAATGGTCTGAAAATTGTATTTGGAAATACTACAGGGCATTCAGTTATGAAATTAGCTGAAAAGTCAGGAAGCATTACCATAAGATTTTTTTATTAATTAATTCCTTGACGGGGTTAAAACCATCGACAGGTAGCAGGCAATGTACATAGTAGAAACCAAATATAGCCAAACTATAATAAGGTAAATAGGAACTGGGCTGGGCATGCTTAGAAGTTAATCTATTTACTTACAGTTTATATCTAATGAAAAGTGATAGAATGGTTTGAGGGAAGGGACCTTAAATATCATTTAGTCCAACTCCCCTGTCATGAACAGGGACACCTTCCATTAGATCAGGCTGCTCAGACCTCCATGCAAGCTGGCCTTGAAACCTTCCAGGGGTGGGGCACCCACAACTCCTCTGGGGATCTCGTTCCTGTGTATCACCACCCTCCCAGTAAAGAATTCCTTCCTAATATCTAATCAAACCTTCTCTCAATTTGATGTCATTTGTCCTTGTCCTGTCCCTACGCGGTAAAAACTTGCTTGTCACCTTTGTGTTGGCTCCCTTCAGGAGCTAGAAAGCTGCAATTACATCACCCTGAGGTCATATCTTTTCCAGGCTGAATAATCCCAGTTCTCTAAGCCTTTCCTCACAGGAGAGGTGGTCCAAGCTTCAAATCATCTTGGTGGCCTCTTCTGGACTCCCTCCAATGGGTTCATATCCTTTCTGTGCTGGGACCCCAGAGCTGATGCAGCACTGCAGGTGGGGTCTCAGCAGAGCAGAGCAGAGCAGAGCAGAGCAGAGGGGCAGAATCCCCTCCCTCCCCTGCTGCCCATGGGGCTTTGGATGCAGCCCAGGACAGCCGAGGCTTTCTGGGCTGCAAGGGCATATGTCTGGATCATGCTCAGCCTCTCATCCACAACATCCTCAAGTCCTTCTGGGCAGGGCTGCTCTGGATCTGTTCATCCCTCAGCCTGGATTGATGCTGGGGGCTGCTGTGCCCCAGCTGTAGCACCTTGCATTTGGTCATGTTGAATCTCATGAGATTCCATGGGCCCAATTCTCAAGCTTTTCCAGGCCCTGGATGTCTGGATGGCATCCTATCCTTCAGGTGTGTCAGCTGCACCACTCAGCTTGGTGATGCAGGTTTGCCGAGGGAGCAAACCTGCAGATTTGCTGAGGGAGCACTCAATCCCTTCATCTGCATCATCAGTGAAGATATTAAACCACACTGGTCTCAGTATGGACCCCTGAGGGACAGTGCTTGTCACTGATGTTTACTGAGACTCTGAACTGTTGACCACTACTCTCTGGATATGACCTTCCAACCACTTTCTTATCCATGTAACAATCCACCCATACTACTTATGGTGGATAAGGTGATCTTCATGGACTACTACCTAAAGATATGACATTGATTGTACAGCTTTAATGTCTACTGCATGTAATGTACATACTGTGAACAGCAGGGAAAGAAACATGTAAATATAAAATGCACAGAAGATGGAAGACAAGTAAAAATAAAAGGATAGAAAAGTAATTTCAAACAGAGCAGGATTAAGGTCCTGTCATCAACTGTCACTGAATATAGCTTGCACAACAACAGAGCTGCAGAGTTATATCTCAGTTTTAACTCCAGCTCCCCATACTCACTATGATTTTGTCCATTTAGTGGACAGTTTAGCAGAAAAGACAAAATAATATTAAATCCATTTACATTAGTATAATCTGAAAAAAGAAAAAAAATCAGTCAACAAAGCTATCTGCTACTTCTGACTGACTGACTATATCAGTATAGAATTATAACCTCCCAATCAATTCCATAAGCATGACATGGAAAATAGCTTTTGAGATTAGATTGTGATACCACATGTAAGAAATTATCCACATGCATGCAGTGTGTCAGATAGGCAGAAATGTCAGATGCAGAAGAGTCATGCTGAGAAAACGGAAGAACAAAGGGCAGCTATGAAGACTAAAAAAGGGGAAGAAAACACGGAAAGTGAGTGGAAGAAACAAAGAAATGTAACTATAATGTAGGCAAATGTTGGTCAGGGTTAGAAGCAGAAGGATCATGCTGTGTCTGATGCTATTCCTCTCCCCTTTCTATTCAGAAATAATGACTAATTTGAAGCAAAAGCGAATAGAACTGTTCCAGCACCAAGCTGGATAAAGATAAATTGTATAGTTTTACTGAAATTAATGGACCTATCTGAGGCTTTTATCTGGACCAATGAATAGAAAGATGTGAAGACTTTGACAGCTGACGAGGGTGTTAGAATGAGTCTGTTTTCTTCTATATAAGGAAAATATTAATGAGCTTGAACTCTGAATACCTATCTGATACAAAGAAGTGTGATATTTTCTAGTTTGCCAGTCTTCAAAAACAGACTGCAAGAACACAGAAAATGATGTGTCTACATTGCAAAATTTCTGGTTCACTGATTAGTTATTAAAAATCTTTAAAAAATCTGTAAGCAATACCCGTCAATTCCCAGCCCCCCTCATCAGTATAAAATATTGTGTGTGCATTTAAAAATATTAAGATGACAAAGGCGACGATAGCATTAATTGCACAGAGCATATTTTTAATTTCATTTATATGGAATTGCCCCATTACTGCTATTTTATTTTAATGTATTTTTATATTTTTTCCCATGCCCTAAAGACTGACATTTCATAAATCATGTATTCTCAATGTAATTTCTTTCTTATCTCAGTAACAGGGACAATCTTAGGCACGTATTAATGGGATTTAATCAAAAAACACATCTAATTTCTGCATGGCCTAACATCTATTCTTCCACTCATTCTCTTGGAACTGTTTGATGACTGGAACAGTGCTTTCCTCTTCTCCCTTCCTACAATGAATACTTGGACACAGAAGCCCAACTCCTCCATGAAGGTGGAAAAAACATTTCTCTCCCTAGAGTGGTTTTGAACATCAGACTGCTCCAGCCATGCTCCCAAATTGCCCAAGTTTTCCTGGATCAAGTGCTATTCAAATAGTAGCATACTGAGAAAGAAAGAGTTTTCTTTTCCACTTAAAGCAATCCAATATAGTCCCTCTTGAATGAAAGAAGAAACACACAAGGTTATGATTATAAGAAGAAAACAGCTCAAACATTAAACTGCATAAGTCAAACTCACTCCTATAATAATTCCAACTAAGACAGAACTCAGTTCAGCTTCATATGTGGAATTTCTAGGCCATACAAAATGTGATAGCTAGTAATGCATTTCAGGTGAATACTGCCTATCTTGATAAATTTCAGGTGAATACTGTCTACTGATTTTCAAGAGATGTAAGTTTATAGAAATAATGTTTTTGTCACAATTTTCACTATTCACATTTAGTGTAAATTGTTCACTTATTCCGCAAAATTGTCACTAAAATGATATATTCTACAAATAGGTTATCTTTTTTTTTTGCACTATCTTCACAAATCATGCACATATTAAAAGAAACCTGGTTGCTAAATAAGCAACTCACAAATAAATGATACTGCTTCCAGTCCTTTTACGTATAACCCTTGCTTACAGCATATTTGCTTTCAGCTTTGCAGGAAAAAATATCCAGATATTGTTTGGAAGAGATTACATGTAGTTTCACATGACTCAGTCCAGCTTTTGTGTGCTGCATATATTCCCAGTCTTTTTAATTCATGTACAACACAATCTGTCATTAATCTTACATCGTGAGATAAGAAGTAGATTCATTAGGAATGCTGGTTGAGTAAGATGCCTTAGAAGGAAGCTAATAGATGTGATAATGTGCATACAAAACCATCTGCAAGGCAAAAGTTTATAAGATAGAGAAGTGATGAAATGGCAAGATAAAGAAAGACAAGTAACATTAGAACAGAATGATTAATGAAACACTGTTCCATAAGATCATGACAGTACCATAATGCTACATGAAAAATTTAAAAAAAAAAGTTGTAGTAGGAAAGGAAGGGCATTTGATAACATTATTGAGTTGGCAATATGGACACTCAGCATAAAAATAATTATCTGCAATCTAGGTACATTAAACAGATATTTAGTAGATATTAACCAAACTAGAGAGATCTTTGTTCCTTATCAGAGTTAGATTTTTCCCTAGCTCCCGTAGAGAGATTCTGGCTGGATTTTAATCATTCTAAAACATGATGAACTGATTTTATTGCATGAACTATTTTCTCTTGAATGGAGACGATAAACTTTTCAAAATGCAATAGGAAGGACATTTCTCTTTATTCAGGATCAGATAAAGCTGCCTTAACACCCATCTCTGAATAATCATTTCAAAACTATTCCTTCCATCAATTACTGAATTGCTTTCCAGAAAATTCTGGATTCTAAGTATGAACCCCTGCAAATCATAAATATATGTCAAATGAATCTATAGAACAATGAGTGGATTTTTAGCAAAAGAGTAAGCCCATGGTTATCCAGACCAAAGCAATTTTGGACCAGGCATTTCATAGAATTACATCTGTTACAACCTGCCCCTGAAGGTGAGGGTAACTGAGGTTTTTGTTAATAGGTCCTTTAGGGCAGATTAGAGTGAAGAAATGATTCGCAAAAAGACCCCACAACTCTTAAAAGTTATAAAGTAGGTATGTTTATTCCGGCACTGGGGTACATGGGTGATTGCTCCTCCAAAGGCATGTGCACCTCCAGTGGTACTCCATCCGGTTTATATTGGGTTACAGATTACATATCCATTAAATTGCCCAACATACCTATAGATATTCATAACCTATCCCCACTTTGTATTATAATGAGCTTCAAAGTCATTTCCGTATGCTTGCGCTTGCGCAGTGCCACTTGGTGGGCATGGGCGGGGCCACAAGATGAAATAAGTGAGTCTTCCTCAGGGCTGGACTCTTCACCTTGCCTCCTTGTGCCTGCTCTCTGGTTCCTTGATCTTAGTCCAAACCTTGGTGCCAGTCTCGGGGTTTAGGGGTCCAGAGAGCAGGTGCCAGGCCACGGTTGCTTTCTTTTTTACAATAGTCTTACATCCCCCGTCCTGCTTTTGGCAAGCACAACAATATTAAGCAAGCAGTATACATTGTTTAGCAAGCGGTTTCACCAAGCACTGCTCTCTCTTCCTTTCCTTGTATCAGAAACACTGAGTGACCAGTGTTTAGATAGATAAAAAGACAGATATATAGACAGATGGATAGATAATTTATTTTAGAACAAATTTCTTGCAGTGGAAAGGAGGCATGTGGCTGTTTTGTTTCTGATTATCTATACCAATATAACAACATAAAAGTACAAAAGTATCACCACCCATGGGTCCAGTGACAAGACTTGATTGTTGCAATTTCGCTGCCCATTGGTTGAAGTGATGGTGGCCTCTTGATCTCTCAGGGTGGGGAAAGCCCATGAAACACAAAGTTCAATGACTTAATATATGCTCAGGTTCAGATGGAATGTCCAGGTGTGCAAGGGATCTTTGATGGTTTATGACACCTTCCAGATATGACAGCTACTTCTCACTCAGCATAGCTGGTCTGGTTATGACCCATGAGAAGTGATGAATACCTTCAGGTTTACATGTGAATGTCTAGATACCTTCCCTGGAGGGGACATTTATACCTGAGTCAGTTGTGTAGGAGACAGCTTTAGCTTGATAAAAAGCATTTTCTCACCTTCAAAGGATCTGCCTCTTCACTTATCTGGCTCAAACCTCAGCTAGTAGCCTCCAGTGGTGGCTGCACAAACCCTCTGCACCTGGGCTTTTACCTTGCATGCCATCAGCAAAGCACCCTCTGGTTTTGCAAATGGCCAATTGTTTGAGTCATTAACCCTTAGCATTTCAATCTCTCACACCATCATTGCATCAAATGCAAAAAAGCTGTGTCTCATCTATCATGATGTCAGATAGTGTCTCTGAGCTGGAATTGTGGTCAGCACAAAACTTAGCCTGGCTAATTCTCCTACTGGTGCTCTTATAAGTTACTACTTACTTGTGAGGGGTGTGATACAAAAGGCACCAAGGGATCTTAAGGCATGAAAAATCTATTATGTTTCTAAATCATAGTAAAAAATCCATGTAATGTCAAGACACTCTTCTAAATTAGAGGCCACAGATGGAAGAACTCATAATTGATTGTCTGTCAGAGTCGAAATTAAGATACAGTTTAATTGCATTCTTAGAGCAAGTATGAGGACAAGAAATGTTGCAAAAATCAATCATTCTGAAGGAAAGGTTGCTATCCAAAAACATGTTAAAAAAATGGAAGTACTTATTGTTCTACTAGTGAGGATCATTTCACTTCAGTTATGTAGGTAGACATAAAGAAACACCTCATGTCCAGACTGAAATGTAATTTTCAGGGGTGGCAATTTTTGAGCTTGCTAACTGCTTCTGACCAAGGGGGGCCAACAAAGCTGAATATTTACTTTCTGATAGGCACTAGGAATTTCTAAGTTTATAACAGCAATTTTAAAGAGAAGTGTTAAGTGAAAAAAAGTGAACAAATAACACTTGGTTGCAAATATACTATTTTTTTTTAACAAATTTGAATAACTGTAATTAACCCCTCATTGCTTTTAATGTCTCTAATGCCACGTCCATTATGGATAAGTGCCTATATTTCAAGTAAAGTAGCTGAACAGCTTGAGGTGGATTAAATTCGTGGGTTTTCAGTCTTTAACTCCAAGACAAACAGATATGTTTTAGCACTGAAAGCAAAATAAATGCAGTGGCCTGCAGGAGCTTGTTTCAGTGTTCTCTGTCTTACTTTGGAAATATTTTCACCCCCTTTTAACAGTGTTCCTGTAAGATTTGAAAATTTTTGGGTTCAAATAAAAAAATCCATTGAAGTCAGCAGAGTAACCCTTGGAAGTACCTCCACCACCAAGTGAAGAGAGGCTGGGGGCCAGGACCCTCCTTGTATTGTCTGCAGTGTTCATTGCAGCCCAGATGGAACTCAAGCATTGTGGATGATGTGAACACTGCAGCCCAGAAACATGAACCAAATATCTGAGTATTTCTTTGCTAAAACTATATCAGAAAATAACAGAGATTCTGAGCAAACGTGATTCATACTAATGCAGCCAACCTCCTCACTCTTCTGTGAAACCATGCTGTCCTGTTCAAGCTGGCTGCTGGGAAAGGCTGTTGACTAACAGTAATTATGGAGGTATTTAAAAGATGCAGTTATGGTGCTTTGGAACATGATGTAGTGGTGGGCTTGGCAGTGCAGGGTTAACAGTTGGACTTGATGATTTCAAAGGTCTTTTCCAAGCAAAACAATTATGTTATTCTATGTTTCTGTGACTCCATGATTCTATGATCAGGAATAGGGCGAGAGGGAATTTGTTTGCCCCAGCCAAAAGCCAGCCATTTTCTGATGAGCAGTTCAGTGATAAGGAAAACCACATACCATTCCTTATCCCTGGATCTTGTTTTTTCATTACTAGTGTAGATGAAACCCAAGGCCCTGGACATCTTCTGGAATACAGTAAGAGGAAGTTTTTTAATGTGAATTTGGATGTTTACAATGTGGATGCTAGGAGAGTTTTGCTGTTGAGGGAAGTCTCGGACTCCCATTTAACAGATGGTATATCCCATTGAATTCAGCAGGTGATTAAACAAACCTGTGGAGAAGTAAAAAGAAAATGAATTCACATGAACTTGAATGTAACTTGCTCAGCAAAGGTTTGATCCAGCTCTTTGCAAAAGCCTTTAATGAGATGTTTTAAAATTACTGAACTGTGATATAAAATTAAATGTCTTTCTGCATGCCTACAAAGATATATATACGTACACACTAGAAATATATATATATACACACATATGTATTTAAAATGTTCAGTGAGATCAATACTATTAGAAATCATTTAACATGAGGGCCTTTATATTTCCAATCATAATATTTTGTCTAATTACAGAATTTGACACTTTACCAAATGAAAAATCTTTTCTTTTAGAGGTACCCTGTCATGGTTTATCATGTGAGAAATTAACATAGCTGTAAAGTTGATTACTACTCCTCTATCCAGTCTTCTGGAATACTTGCTGTTTCTTTCCAGGCATCCATTATTGTATCACAGTTATTTAATTTTTTAAAACGGCAGTATTTTCAATGTAGATATAAATCAATTCATGTCTACTTATTTGGAAAAGAAAACCTAGAGGCACCTTGAAAGACAGCAAATTGATATTTTTCGTTTGAGAATGTAATCGCCGTAACAACCATTATGCACATTAGAGCAATAAAACAACTGAAACAACAGTTTCTAGGGCTAATATCAAAATTAATCTAGGAAAAGTCTATTTAATAACTTCGGGGTTTGGATTCCAAAATATATGAGATTGGAATAAATTCTTGCAACTAAAAATAAATAATTAAAAAAAGGTATTTTACTGTTATAGCTTAAAGAATGCAGACTTTCTTAGGGACAAAGAAACATAGTCTGGGAGAACAAGCCCTTGTCCATTAATGAAGTTTCAGCCTTAATATGTTTACAGCTATTTCGGCACGTTCTTTGTGAACAATTCCTGATGAAATTCTGTAGAAACATCTGGCAATGTGCAGATTAAAAAAGTCCATAAACTGTCCACTGGGAATGCATTTATTCAAAGAAATAACTATTTTATAATCACCTGTAATGGAAATGAAATGCTGGTGTTATATCTGTAGTTCATAGAAATTATAGTAGTAGTCTGTATTTGAGAGTTTGTCCAACTAGCAAAAAAATGGGTAAGTAATTTCAGTAGATAGCAAATTACTGCTACAAGATGGAGTAGCAAGATCAAAATTTGATTTTCCTATTTAAGGTATGTTGATTAACATCAGGGAGTGATAATGGACCTTTTTGGCACCAAAGATACATTTCCTTCAGTATCTTTTGAGCTCTTTTATCAGCTTGTTGCAATTGCAAACTTGCAATCCCTCCTTTTAAGGTTGTTGCAACAGCAGAGTTTGGACATTTGGCTTCTTCATGTGACTCTTGCAAAGTGTCAGTGTTACTTGTCTCAAGACCGAAATAAGCAGGACACAATCTGATTTCTTATCTAGGTTATCAACACTTTGAGGGATGATTGTTTCACTAAAATGAGTTATGAAAAAGCAAACTGCCTAAGGTTGTTAAAACTGATAGTAAACATTGATCTTCTGGTAAAATTAATTTAGAAAAGATGACCAATGAAGGACTGGAAAAGGGATATAAGAATATAACTGTAATATTCAACTATATGAAAGATATTGTTACAAAACAGAGAGTGCAAATATTTCTTTATTTCCACTAAAGGTAGTCATGCATAATAATAATTTTAAAAAGAGCCTAAAGTAATCCAAAATGCTTGATATAGATTAGAAAATCATCATTAAGCACAATACCTATGGAGATTGTGCAATTCTTATTAGACCTTATTTAAAACAGACATCCTCAGACAACACCAGAAAAAAAAATTCTTTTGGAACTTGACTAGACCCATTCGGTTATGTCTCTGACCAGGAATATAGACCATATCATCATCTGAAGGCACTTTCAAGCCTGTGCTTCTATGACTTCTTTATATAACTCATGGCTTCTATTCTTAAAAATGACAGCTTGTGTATAAATTGTGAAGTGTACTGGAACATCTATTAATATTTTCAGAAGGAATCTTTTGAAAAAGAAACATTATCTAAAGTTCTGTCTACTTTTATAAGAGTAAAACAAAAGGGAAGGTGATTCTGAACACTATTAATTATCTGTGTTGGTGGCTCTCACTTTAGTAACATTCAGTATTGCACTGAGACTATTTTTCCCTTGCAGAAATGGTTTTTCTTGTGCTGGCTTTGGATTTTTTACTTATTTTTTATTCTTCTTTCTAGTAAGCCTCAAATTACTTTTCCCCTAGCATTGCTGTCCATTATTACTGATTGCATTTGTTGATGAAATAAAGAATTCTAAGCTTTTGCTTTTCATATACCTCCATAACATGCTGCATGGAATGTTTTATGCTTTACATACAAAAATAATAATGGAACTAGTCTTGCTATTGGCAATATAAAAACAAAAAAAAATGTTGTTAATCTTTCTAGAAAGGAAGGTGATTTTCCTTTGGTCTGAGTAACACTAATTATTTCTGCCTGAAATACATTCAAGGCAGCTGTGTAGGAGTTGAATTGTTTAGACTTCACAGTTCGGGGTTTGTTTTTTTTTTCTACTTATGGGTTTTTTTGATTGTTTATTTTTAAATCAGTTGCAGACAGCTAAACCATAAGCTTATGGCTATCACTTAAAGATACAGAAACAGATGTGAAGAAATGAAAATAACATCCTTTAGCATAATGGAAGACATAGTGTGAGCAGAACTAACTCATGAATACATTTAATAGATCTAAGCATTCTCAAAAAACAACATTTGTTTTAAAAATGTCATCAATGAGAAAAGGTAGAAAAGCCTGGATTCCTCTTGTTAGTTATTAGAAAAAGCCCAACAAAACTACTATCTCTGCATAACCGTAGTTCAGTTTTTTCAAGTATCTTTAGTATCTGAATTAGTAATAGCTTGGCTGATCTAAGGAAACGACCTTTTTGCAAGATACGCCAGTGTGCTGTAGCATTCTAATCATTAGTCCTTAGCTTAGAAAATGAAATGTTAAAATGTTTTGCATCATTAAGACTAATCTAATATTTCTGTCATCCCACTGCTGTAATTTAGCAGCGCATTGCTGTGCAGTGAGAACTGCCCATAGTGAGTGAGTTTTGGTACTGCAAACAGTGATGCTGAATTGAGCTTCATTTGCTGCCTTCTTGCTGGTCCCAGGGTGTGCATCAGGAGGACACATCTGACCCTCAGGCTGACAGCCAGAGCAGGAGAAATGCTCTGTTCTAGGGAAAGCCCTCTAGTCCAAAATAAAGTGCAGAGAAATAAATGCTCATTTAAGCCACTTTTTACAGAAAGAAGTTGAGGGTTGCAAAGCTAGGAGGTGTATTGTGAAAGTGTGAAAGGGCAATTGAAGACTCAGAGCCTTTTAGGGTAGGATAGAGACCAGCAAGTGTAGAGAGGAACATTAAGAATGACTATACATCAACTCTACTGCTTCTGTGACAAGTTCAAGAAACTCTACACAGCTCTGAATTCTGTCAAAAAAATCTGCCACTTTTTTTTGTCACTGAAGAATTCTGCTTTTCCAAACCTGGAGTGTTAGGCCCGTGCATGGATATATACAGATTTACAAGAAAATAAGAATTGTTTGAGTTCTGATGTCTGTTTTTCCTTATCCTTGGGGAATGGAAATAGATCCTTTTGGGAAGGAAAACTATGTGACAAGTATAACTTTGAACTGATAACTCTAACAGAAAAATAATAATAAAATCATATGGTCTATTTTTCTAAGAAAATCTGTTGTTTATTCCACAAAATTACTGAGTCCTGACAATTTGTTTCCCAATATATGTTCTCCTGTTTATTATTGGATTGTTTTAAAAAATAAAAGTAGTCTTAGAGTCAATATTTTCAATTCAAAAATTAAATTTATGCTACTTGTTTAAATTAAAGTCTGTATATCTTTCTGAACATGCTCATTAGTTTCCCCACATCCCTAATTCTTTGAACTATTTTAATGTAGTTTTTTCTCAAGGTTTTCATTTGGATTGCAGTATTAATGTTGTCAGTTTACCTCAACAATCCCTGAATTTCAAAACAAACCTCAACTCTGATCTATCTGCATTTACATAACTCCTTGGATCATGGTGTCTAAGCACCTCAAAAATTTGATGGCAATTACCTCCTTAACACTTTGCCATGTATACTAAAGGCACTATTTCACCTTAAATATTTTGTAATAATTTATGGTCCATGTTTTAGAAATAAGTATAGTAAATGTTTAAATAGCAGTATTTACCTAGAAATGTATTAATCTCTGGCTTGTCTAACATAGACACCCAGTGCAGTTACTCAGAACACAGGAGCAGTTTCTGGTTCTGTATATACTGAGTATGTGAAAAACTGCTGTCCATATTTCGCTGATTGGGAGGAGTTATAAACAGGAGCTAAACAAATAAGGAACTGATCACAGAAGTATCCTGCTATGAAGCCAAATCACTTGTCTTAAACTGAGGCTATAGATTTAAGTAGGGGATTTACTTGTCTCTAACCAGGACCTCTATGCTGCTGGCTGTTTTTTCTGAAATCAATGGCAATCTGTGTTCACGGTCACTTATATGCATAAGTTATGTCTGCAGAAATACTTCTTACTCAAAAAAAAAAGAAGCAAAAGGCAAGAGAAATGTTGTAATAATATAGGGTTTAATAATCTATGGACATAAGCAAGGGATGAGTGTATTTACTTTTGCACAATCGTAAAATGATAATGAGAAGTTCAAGAGGTTTTCTATTAATATAGAGAGGTCTTCACTTACAATAGCATATTCTTCATTTCCTCATTTTTTTTAATCTTTAGTTTTATTCAACCTTCTAGATTAAATGGCTAGCTCACACCTCAGAGGACAATTGAGCCTCTATTTCACATTAATTTTGATGAATTACTTACAACTGCATTACTAGTTCCAGACATAACACAGGACCTAGTCACAGATGCACATAAATAAATGTGCACACCAGAGTGGTTTGGCAGCACGAATCAGTGGCAAGTTACACAGCTCTAGTGATTCCAACAATATTTAGATGCAAGTTAAAAAGGATTCAAAGGGCTATTTTTTTCACAATTACTTTCTACAGATAATTTTATAATACTTGGAGTATGGAGTATAACCCTGAATTATGGTAAGCCACTACTCTGCTCTAAAATGTATACCTGAGATACTTACCAGGACTTTAAAAATAAAATCTCGCTAGACTTTTTGGTTTTTCTCACCTATATTTTCAGTTCCATCTCTCCTCTATTGACATTTTTATACTTTGGTCATCATCAACAAAACACTTATGGCGTGACTATGTGCATCTTATCTTTCTTAATTGTTATGGAATTGGTGAAGGTACAGAGAAAGCCTCCTGCGACTGCATTGAAAAAGTCATCTTGGTTCCAGAAATATACGAAAGAAGTTTTAGTTACATTTTTAGAAATTTGGGCACATATCTCATAATTTTAAATAAATGCTGAACTTTTTGATCTATCACCTTAATTTAATTTCGTATTTTAAGTCTTTTTTGTTATATTTTATTGCATACATTTTCTATCTCCTCTCTCATTTATTTCTTAATGAAAATGGAGAATAGCATTGTTACAACGTACTTTCATGTGTCAGATGAAAAATAACAAGACATAACTACATGTCATGGTTTAATCACAGTCAGCAGCTAAGCACCACACAGCTGTTCACTCATTTAATCTCCTCCCTTGCGGGACTGGGGTGAGAATCAGAATTGCAAAAGTGAGAAAGTTCATGTGTTGAGACAAAAAGAGTTTAATAACTGGGAGAGGGGGGGTTTTAAATAAAATAATAATAAATTGTAAATAAAAGGAAAATAGCAGAAAGAGAGAAACAAACCCCAAGAAAGGCAAGGAATGCAAATGAAAACTGTTGCTCACCATCAAGCAACTGATGCTCAGCCAGTCCCCAAGCAGTGGCCCCCCTGCCAAGCTCCCATCAAGTTTTAGTGCTGAGTGTCATGCCAGACAGTGTAGAATATCCATTTGGTTAGTTGGGGTCACCTCCCAATGTTTTACGCACATCCAGCATACCCACGTGATAGGGCAGTGGGATAAGCAGAAAAGGCCTTGGCTCTGAGTAAGCACTGTGCTATCAACACCGTTCCCAGCACAAAACCAAAACACAGCTATTATGAAGAAAATTAATTCTATCCCAGACAAACACAGAAAAAGAGTAAAAAGAATAAATGAATTTGCAAAAGACAACTCAAAAAATATTTAAACATTGAACTTAATTTTTAGCACACATGTTGGGTTTAAAAATCTTGGTCTCCAGTGTAGACCCTGAGTAGAATCTGTGGAAGATTACAATCTAGTCTTGATATTTTATTATTCTTTCATTTTTATTATTTTTTAAGAACTTTTTCTAATGATACTGAAATTTTTTCAAAATTTTCCTAGGGATCCTCTTTAACAGATAGTAACTCCATTGAAGGAACACCCCTGAAGACATCTGAAAACATCAGTGTGAAACATTATCTTAAATAATTTTGCCTATGATATATTTATAGATATTTTGTGCTGATTTAAAACTTTTTACAGTCATATAACTTTAGACTTCTAGTTGCACATATTTTTGCACATTATCAAAAATAATATGTGCAATATATTGTTGAACTTTTCAATTTTGCCAATTAAACTAATTGGGATATCCATAACAAATTTTGTGGTTTGTCTAGTAAGGAACCTTTTCTAGAATTGTAATTAATCCAGTAGAATGAGGTCCTTTTTGTCCAGGACAGCTGACACAACATATTGGAAAGCAATCAAAGTAGAGTCTGATATTATCATTGCACCTTGTAAACACATTTTAGTTTTTGTATCTTATCTTTTTTGATCTTAGGGAAGCTGCACATACATACCCCACCAAGAGAGACAAGATAATAAGCCAAAGCCACCTGTCCAGAAGATGAACTCCAGACTTTCTTCAGATGGTGATCTGATCTTTTGTATCCTGTAAATTGTAAATATTTCTTCTGTGCACTTATGTTTACAAGACAGTAACAAGCCAAGTTTGCAACTACAGCTCATTAAAAAATTACAAACTGCAAATGATAGAATTCAGGCTTTAACTATACATGGATTTTTGAGCTGTATTAAAATTACCTAGTTGGATTTCTTATTTTGGTATCACAGTTTGTTCAAAGAACTGTACAGGGAGTTGTGTTCTGAATAGAAAGTTTCTGATACTACTCAAAAGTTTTTGAATGCCGATGCTTTAGCACTTGTAGTATTAAGTTAGCTGAATTTAGTAAACTCTATGAAAACAATCCTTCATCACTACCTAAATGTCAGTGTAATATTTCTTAACAGAACTTTGTAAATCAAGTTTTCAAAATGAAATAGTATTATGAATTCATCAAGACGTTACAATATCAACATCACATAGGACAGTCCAAATTTTCCCTGTTCTCCCAGTACACACCATTCTGGGAGTATTATAAAAATATTAAAAGATGTAAGGTACTACAAATTCCTTTTGATGTTCACAGAGCACTAAGAGCAATGCCAAAAGGATTGGTATCTCGTATTCTACAGTTTGCCAGCAGTGTTAATGGCATTTGGATTTTTATATATTCTTATTATGTCATTTCAATCTGTATTGACACATATAAATTAATTTCTCTGAATGTTTGTGCATGTATAAACACATACAGAAGAGAATGCATATGGAAATGATATACTCTACTTCTGTATTATCTCAGATGGTAGGGATTCAAATTCTGTTTCTAATGGAACAAGCCATAAAAGCCTGCATGAGTTTCCTGGGAATGTCATGTTTTAAAGAATTATTAAGTGTTAACACAAGAATGGTGTGGGTTTTTTGTTTTGTTTTGTTTTGTTTTTGTTTTTAATATTGAACTGAATATGCAGAGATGGGGGAAAAAAGAAGTAGCTCCTGGAGGGTGTGAGAAAAAAGACTCTAGAACTCACTAATGAATGTTCTTTTTTATCTTTAAATCATTCTAATGCAAATTTTATGTAAATTGTACAAAATGCATGTCTGCGCATGAAAAGAATTGGTGTCCATAGAGGAACATAATATCTACAAAAACACTGAAATTAAATCCTTGTTTTCAGTTCCTAATGACACAGAATTACTGAATTTTCCTCCTCCACACCCTGTTTCATATCAATGCAAAATATCTCTAAAATTCACAGGCTTACAATTTTTGGTTACTCAAAAATTAGTATAATTTTTAACCTAGTTTTCCTTTATTACTTATGCAACAACCATCTTGTACAACCTCACAAAGTTGCAGTAGGGCCAAATTTGATCTGGTTGTTCATAGTGACGATTTGCTACACACAGTATCTGACAAGGTTTGAAAGCATTTGGAGTGCCCCAATTCAGCTATACATGATATTTCATACTGGAGTTTGCCAATGTACATGAGCTTTAATCAGGGTCAATTCCACTAGGATAGGTACCCAGATATTTCATTTTTATGCTCTTTATGTGTATCACACCACAGGAAAATTATATTCTTGACAGGTTTAAAATTATCTTTAAACTCTTGTGTCTGAAAAAAGATTTTAAAAAATCCCTAAACATGTTTTCATCCACTGTTAAAAATATGCATAGTTAATGTAAGTTTCAATACCAGTGAAGTTTTAAAAAGAGTATTAAATTCTTCTATAGGTAACAATAATAACTATTCACCATTAGAAATCATTTGTATTTAATATACAAATCATGGAAGAAAATTGTAATAGTTTTAAAGATCAAACATCAAGTAACAAATTATCATATTAAAATATATTTTAAAACAGAACAGTGTTTTTGAACTAAGGGATGTATATTCAATCCCAGAAATAACCTGTGGCATTTTGTATTCAGTATATTTTTCCTGTAACCTGTAAGTTTTTCAGTGCCTGAATCTTCCACACTCCCTAAGGAGCTAATACTTCAGAATACAGAAAAAAAATTGCTAAAAGAAATAATACATAACTACAAAGACAAATGCAATCATTGTCTGCCATTTCTTATGTACTGTTTATGTGTGGCTCAATAGCTAAAAGATAAAAGACATATCAATAATCTCTACTACCTGAAAGCACATGCAAACAGGAAATAGATTTTCTCATCAAGGAAGTGCTGTGGTTGCAAAAGTGATGTTTGACCCCTCTGAGTTCATATTAAGCTCTGCAGTCACACTGGTAACTTTCCACATCTTGGCTTTATTTCCTCACTTTCAGGCTTGTAGTTTGGTGTTACTGGATTAACTGTATTTCAGCCATATTTTAACCTGTTTGTCACAGACTGCATGGTTTCTTTGTCAGTGGCTGCATTTTTGCCTATATTGGGTTTTTTTTGCCTTGGTTTGCTTTGTTAGGGTCTTATGGTGACCACAGTCCTAGGCAGAGAGGTAGAATGAGAACATCACAATTTGTCAGAGAATACCCTGCTTTATGCATGTTCTGTGGAGCAGTGGTCATCTGCCTCAGAAAGGGAGTGCAGCACAGTGCCTGTGAATGTCCCTCTGCACACACTCATCGCAAGAGAGTTGAAACTGTTAAAACTGAAAGATCACAAGGCCACCCATACACTAGCAGTGACATTATGGTCAACAGACCATGGATCAGCAAAAATAACTTCCTCTCATTCCTGTAGGCTTGTGAGAATATACAGAAAATAAAGTTATGAACTGTAGTGGGAATGGGAAGGGGAAGGAAAAGTGGTCATCGAGACAGTGCCGGAGGTTCAGGATTTCTTTCCCTAATTTATGTTCCACAACAAATTGAATACTGAAAAATTGAACAATGGGGATGGCTAGTGTTAAAGAAAATGTCTCTGTGAGAGGAGAAAACAAATACCAGCAAGGTCATGAGGATTGCACACAGATCTGTGAAATGGGATCACAAAAGATTGGTTGTTAAGCTTTTGGAAGGGAACCATAAATCATCATTAGGGATCTTGTGTCTTCAATAAGCTATTCTTAAGGGAAAGAGAGGAGTTTGAAAAACGGTTGCAAGTGCAGATAACTGGTAAAAAAAGGGTATGGGGGACATGAATGAATATCTTAGACATACGGGGGGCAACAAGGCATGAAAAAGTCAGATTGCAAAAGTAGGTGTAGTACAACTGTGTTTTACTGCCTAGGGAATGTAGGGAAGATACAGCAAAATCAGTAGTGGGAGAAGACTGCTTTTGGGAAAGGAAAGCTGCTTCCATTTTTTCCAGAGAAAAGGGGGAAACTGACTCTTTGTAGAATTGTAAATACATGCAAAAATTTGAAAAATCTTTCTATGTTTAATTTTACATTTTTCTCTGACCTCTTAAAAATTGTTGTGTTGACTACTGTGTTTAGATGACTTCACGTCTGAGGAGAAAAAAAAGCACAAAACAGCCGTACTTGCTAATAAACACTATAGATTTGTGCTTCCTTTTAGTCCTGTTCAAGTGGCACAGAGAAAAAATGTTGATCTTAACATTCTGTGCTGTGCAGTAATTGCAGTGGATGAGCAAACGGAACAAAGCTGAAGGACCTCTCAGCAGATGAGAATAAATAATGTGGTTATTTATTGTTGGTTACAATGGCATTGGTCTCTGCTGATGTAAATGTGAAGGAAAAGCCAATGTTCTGGGCCAAAGAAATGTTTTATATATTGAATATGGGCAAAATTGCCAAAGTTTTAATAGTTTGATTTTAAAAAATGTATTGTTCTCTGTGATATTCTTTTTTGTTCTTCAGCTAGAGAAAGATACTTGCCTCTAAATAATTAAAATTAAGCAATTGATTAATTAATGCCTCATTATTAAACATTTAATAACAAAAACTTGAGATTTGTTTTCCTTCATTTTAATTTGTCGTAATTATTAAACAAGGAAGATCCACACATACCTGAGTAATTTCAAGAACAGCTGTGCTTTTAAAATGGTATTAGTTCATGAGAGAGGAAAAATATAGAATTCAAAATGAAGATATTGTTAGGATGTGCATGTGGATCATTCACCTCGCATGTTGTGTGAGTTTTAAGGTTGTCTTTGTATAGTTCTGGCCACTTAACTCAGCAGTACAAAATGTTCCAACAGGTTAATTGCTTCAAAATGCACTTAAGTCTGGTTTCCATGGCTCTCCTACTCATGGTCCAGAAAATACTAAAGGTGCCAGTACTTGGAGCATTGTAAAAAAGAAAAAAATATCATTCCAGGTAACTGCATTATAGAGGAGAAGGTAGGCAGAAAAGCACTGACAGCTAATTTTTGAAGTCCTGAAAATTTTATTTTGATTTTTTAATTTCTCTCTCATGATGGTTTGGCCTTCTTTTAAGGATCATAAAATCAAATAAGAATTTAGGTCAGAAAAGACCTCAGGAGGCAGGAGCTCAAAGCTCCTGCTCAGGGCTTTATCTGGCTGGCTCTTGAAACTTTCAAGGCAGAGGACTGAGAAACTTGTCAGAGCAAGATCATACCATGGTAGGTCATAGAATCAAGGAATGTTTTTTGTTGGAAGTAACCTTGAAGTTTCCCTAGTTCCAAACCCCTGTCATGGGCCAGGACACCTCTCAACAGAGCAGGTTGCTCAAAGCCCCATCCAACATTGCCTTGAACACTTCCAGGGATTGGGCATTCACAGCTTCTGTGGGCAACCTGTTCCAGTACTTCAACACCCTCACAGTGAAGAATTTCTTCCTTATATATAATGAAAACGCGCCATTTTTCAGTTTGATGCTGTAACCCCTTGTCCTCTTGCTGCACTACTACTGATATTTTGTGAAAAATCCCTCTTCAGCTCTCTTCTAGACCCTCTTTAGGTACTGGAAGGTGCTATAAGGCCTACTCTGGGCCTTTTTTCCAGGCTAAACAGCCTCAACTCTCTCACCCTGTCTCCAAAGCAGAGATGCTCCAGCCCTCTGATCATCTCCAAGGCCCTTCTCAGGACTTACCCCAACAGATCATATCCTTGTTATGTTCAGGGACCCCAGACCTGGGCACAGAACTCCAAGGGGGGTCTCACCAGAGCAGAGGGGTTTCCCTCCCTCAGTGTGCTGGCCGTGCTTCTATTGATACAGCCTGAGGTCATGTTGGCTTTCCGGCTGTGTGAACACATTGCTGGCTCATGTAGAACTTCTTTTCCGCCAACAGCCCCACATCCTTCTCCTCAGCGGCTGCTCTCAATCTGTTCTTCACGCAGCCTGCATTTGTGCTTGGAATTGCCCTAATCCAGGTGCAGGACCTTGAACTTGGCCTTGTTGAACTTCATTAAGTTTTCATGGGCCCAGCCCTGAAGCTTGTCCAGATCTCTCTGGATGGCAGCCCTTCCCTCCAGTGTGTGACTGCACCACACAGCCTGGTGTTATCAGTGAACTTGCTGAAGGTGCCCTCGGTCCCACTGTCCATGCTACTGACTGAGGTGTTACACAGCTTTTAAAAAATGTCTTGGGGCACTGCTGTAAAATCTTTCTTGGGCCTTGATCCTGTTTAACTCTTTAGCAACATTTAACATAGTGTGATGCAAACAGCCAGAGAATTGCTAAAGATTCTCTTTTTAACATTTTTTTCACTGACAGATAAACATACAGTGGGTCTTATAGTAATATTATTAGCTCCCTGTATTTTGCTGAGATAAAAAGTTTGGCAGGTCAAAATATCCTCTGTTCAGCCCAGAAAGTATGGGTAGAATTAAGTAGGCCTAGCAAGAAGGCATTGGGAAACAGAAGCTTCTTCAGAAACAAGACCTCCAGTATTTCTTTGTAGCTGTATGAACTTGTATTACATTTTAATCTCCTTTTTGAGTACACAGTATATGAATCAAAGGTCTGATAGGTAGACATTATAAGAATGCATAGCTTCATATTAAAAGGAACCATATTTTGAAACTATGAAATTGTGCAGATATGAAGATTCGTGTTTAGATGTGACATTAGGGACATGCCTTAGTGGTGGACTCAGCGGTGTTAGACTACTTTTTAGACTCAATGATCTTAAAAGATCTTTTCCAACATAAATGATTCTGTGATTCTATGGACTGCTGAGTTCTTTGAAAAATCAAGTTGTAATCAATTCATACTGGACTTCTGGAGATAAAATTTTTGTCCAAAGGTAAAATTTTAATTGTTCAACTTCATATAAAGGAAAGCTTTCCTGAGGCCTTCTAGAGGCTTTATCTTCCTAACCCCTTGAGAGGAAGTCCTCTTACACCCTTCTTCCTTCACAGCAGTGTCATGGAAACATATATGTTCACATGCATGAGTTTTATACTGCTATTTCAGTGTAGCCTGGGGTTTATAATTCTGTATTCCAAGAATGATTTGAATAAGATAAGAAAGAGTGGATACAAAAAGAAGCATTGAAACAAACTTCATTTACAGGAAGCAGCTAGAGCATTATCGATCCATGAGGGAGATGCACAAGGAGCTGAGCATGACCGGCAGGAAAGTGACCTGGGCAGAGTTCTGCATGATCTGAGCAGTACCAGGTTGGTGACAGTGACAAGTTCTACCTACAGTCACACAGAAGGAAAGGAAATGAACCATGTCTTGGGCCACCCATCAGACAGGTCCAGAAAACAATGTGACCTATTGCACTGGTCCAAGATGCACTTTGGAAGATCAGCTGAGACAGCAGAAAGCAGGACTGGGCACAGTCCAGATTACTGTACAGCACATACTTACAATGTTAGGGTTTCCTATCCTTTCATTAGAGAAAAATAAAAGCCCCAGGAAGATGGTCAGGACCAGAAAGGTTTGGAAGGGCCCTCAGGTCCCTGACAAATGGTTATCTTGTGAGTGCATATTGTACAAGCTGTCTTCTGACTCAAAAATGACTCATATCTGGCCAGGTGAGAAAGTGGTCGTATTGAAATATATCCATATTGATAAAGAATTTTCAAAATTTATGAAAACACTGGAATTGAGATCAAGATGAATAGTCATGCTAATTATATTTTCTAACTTCAGAATACCAAACCTACAAATATTTATTCCCTAACATTGATATCTTAAGATAATATTTAAATGAAATCAGGTTTCTTTTTCTTCTTTTCCTCTTTTCTTTATCACCTCATTTTCCTGCAGCCCTCTCTCCCCTCCCCCCATCTTGAGTTCTGTAGGCAATTAAGTTTTGAAACTGCAAAAAACAAGGGAAAGGAAATTACAGCCTCAAGGAACTATCTGTGATCTTCACATCATCTGAAAATACAAGATGAGAAATGTGTCCAAGAAGGAGGTATTTGATTTTATAAAATCTCTGATTCTTGTTTTTAAAGAAACAGCTAAAACTACTAAGCACTTCACACCTTTATTCTGTTTTATGTGTCCCTTTACATGGGGCTGAGAAGTGTCAGATGAGAGAAAAAAAACTTCTTTAATCCTCAGTATAGGAAAGAAGATGCAGAGAGAGAGGGTGGTGGATTGACCTTCACTGGTCTCCAGGTGCCCACCAACCCTCTCTATCACTTTCCCTCCTCAACACAATAGAGGAGAAAAATATGATTAAATATTCGTGGGTCCAGATAGTGACAGGGAGAGCACTTAGCAATTACCATCATAGGCAAAACAAAATTGACTTGGGGAAATCAATTTCTTACCAGTCAAAGAGAACATGATATGGACAAATAAGAACAAATTAAAAAACTGCACCTGTCTCCTGCCTTCTTCATAGGCTCAACTTCCCTCTTGACTTTTCTACCTCCTTCCCCCAAGCAGTAGAGGGGACAGGTTATGGCCATTACAATCAGTTCATCACACATGTTTTGCTGCTCCTTTCTTCTCATGCTCTCCTCCTGTTCCAATGTAGAGTCTCTCCCATATGAGACAGTCCTTCATGGCTTTCTCCAACATGAGTTCTTCCCATGGGCTTTTGTTCTTTGGGAACTGCTCCAGTGTGTGTTCTTTCCATGGTGTGCAGTCCTTCAGGAGCTGACTGCTCCAGTGTGGGTCACCCACAGGAAAATGTTCCTGTCAGGAGACCTGCTCTAGCATGGACTCCTCTCCATGGGGCCTCAGGTCCTGTCAGAAGCCTGTTCCCATACAAGCTTTCCATGGGGTAACACCTTCCTTCAGGCTACAACCTGCTTCAATGTGGAGTCCTTCATGGTCAGCAGCAACACAACCTGTGTTACCATGAGCAGCAGGGAAGTCTCTGCTCTTGTACCTGGAACAGTTCCTCCCCTTGCTTCTGCACTGACCTTGGTGTCTTCAGGGTTGTTTCTCTCACATATTCTCTCTTTCTCTCTCATCTGCTGCATTGGTATTTGACACTTACTTAAATATGTTGTCACAGAGTGTTGGAGACTGAAATATGTCATGCCTTAAACATTGATATAAAGTTTTGCTCATTATAACAAAAACAAGAAATTACAACCAAAGAAGCCTCAGTGAAGATTCCTGATGAGGACTTTGGACTGAAAGTCAAACTGCTGAGATTAGATAAACAGAAACCTATTGTTCAGTCATCTCAGGCTGAAGGAAAGGTATGCATCCACAGAGGCCAAAGCCACCAGCTGCACTGAGAAGCATCCCCGGCTGAGTTTGGGTTGGGGGGAAAGCACAGCTCACAAAAGCTGGGTCTACACAGACTTCTCCCCCAACCAAGGGGGAGGAGGAGGTTTTGGGTGCGTGGGGTAACCTCTGGTAAGAGGCAATAAACACCCATCCTCTGTTACACAAACTGGCCCAGCTGTGGAACCCCCAACCCCACAGGCCACATCCATGGGACATTCCTGTGAGAGGCAGCTGAGGGGGTGTCATAATCCATCACAGACCACCCCAAAGTGCTCAGCCTTGCACAGGACTGTACGTGATGCAACAGATTCAGAGTCTGCTGCAAGAGACTGTCCCCGCCCTTGGGGGGACATGCCTGAACATTGCCACCTGGCCTGAGTGTATATTAACCCACGGGATTCTGTGCTTTCCGGGAGGACCATCACCACCAAGAAGACCAGCTGGAGAGGATCAACACAACATCGTTGGGATCCATGGATGGTGATATTCTTTTATTCTGTCTCTATCACTCTCTTTCTGTCCCCACCACCTCTTTTCCTACTTCTCCCTTTCTCTCTTTTCTCTCCCTCTCTCTCATGTATACTATCAAATAAACCCCATACTATTGACTGGCATATGGTCTCGTTTGCACCTTAATTCGGGCAGAGGTATTTTAAAGAACCTTAATAACTGGATCTTAACACAGAGACAATACCAATGTGTCTGACTGGCTTAGCTCTGGCTGCCATCAGCTCCATCTTGTAGCTGGCTGGACCTGTCTCTGTCCAACATGGAGACAGATTTTGGAATCTTCTCACAGAAGTCACCTAAGCAGTTTCCCACTATGAAAAGCTTGTCATGTATAGACAATAGAGATATTGTCCCAATAAAAATATTGAAGCTGGATGACTCACAGTATTTCTGGATGGCCTTTCATACATGTAAATAATTGCAATTAACAAATATTTCACTTTCTTAAAATTTCTGCTAAAAAATTTTTCATGGTTCCCTATATTCCCTATTTTCCTGGAGTATCTAGTTTGGTAGTGGAACTAATTTATAAACCTTGTTTTCCTGTTCTCTTTTTACAGCGTTTCCTGTTTCAAGCTTTTCTCATATAGAGCATCCTGAGTGGTGAAACAAATTCTGCTAAACAAAGAGCAATACCACAGATCACTATCTACACAGAGCTAAATTGATTAAAAATAGAATGGAACTGTACCCTAAAAAGCATTTATACTTGTTTGAATTAGTGATGGTGGAGACTTATTTGGGTGTGCATGAACCATATCACGTCAGCATCATCTGTAATAAAAGATTTTGACTAGTGTTATGTGTATGGATGAAATAAACAAATAATGTTTCCTAGAAAAAAAGATCAAGATGTCAAGAGAAAAACAGAAAAAGAACAAGAGGCCAAATGTACCATACAGGAACGTTAACAGAGTAGTAAAAATTCAAATCTTAATGCTTGTGCATGTGATATTTGCAGAAACACCTCAGGAAAAACACATCAGTCTTCACTGTTGGGTAACCCATGGTCAGCACCCAGAATGGCAACACTGAAATGAAATCAGATTTTTCCAAGCTTTGCTTAGCCCTTCTTTTCAGTGTCAAGCAGTGCCTTCTGTTACAAGACAGATCCCGTTACTCTCTCAGCTCAGAACAGACAGAGAAGGAAGATACATCTTGCGGGATAAGTGGATTCAGATTGTCTTTCTCTAGAAATGTGTTCTAGTTTAGCTGGCTTCAAAACAGAAGATTTCCTGATGTCAACATTCCACATCCCACACAGACAATTACACTTTACAGAAACACACGATATTAAAATGGAAGGTTGCATACATCATTTCAGACTTATCAGGATGAAGACTGCTTTTGCTATTTCTGTTCTGTAGGATTTCTGTGGCTGTGGCTATAATTTTGTCGACATATTTCAAGACTGATAAATTTAATTATATTTTTACAATTTTAAAATGCTTTTGGTAATAAATGACATTCCTATAGAGCGTAACAATATATGAATGAATCTTCATCTTCTCCCTGTGTTTTATGATATATTATCATCAAATGTTATTATTTGCCACATGATTGGCATGCCAAATAGACCTAGTTTGGAAAAAAATCAATTTTTTTTTTTTCTGGAAGATATTAATTTTGAAGAAAGCATAAAGAATATCAGCGTGGAGAGTTAAATTATTGAAAAAGCTATAAGCAACTGACATTGGAACCTTTTATTGCTAAATATCGAAAAGGTCTCATAGGCAGCATGTGAGAAACGAATCCTTCAGGATATACAAAGCAAACCTCAGAAACAGATTGACAAGAGTGAGGTTGATAAAGAGTAAGTAATAAAACTGATAAAAACTGAATCAAGCTAAAAGAATTTTATACCATTCTTCTAACTACCTTCAAATATTAAGTATCAAAAAATGGAAGTGGAAATGAGGATTTTTTAGTATAATGCTTTAAGAAAAAACACAGTAATCCTCTGCTAAAGACCTGAAATAAAACTACTATATTGGAAAGCAATTATCTGTATACCTGTGATGAAAGATTTGAAAAATTCATGATGATTTATGGGTTTAAACACTTAACAGTCTTAGGATTACTTTGGAGAAAGTAATGCAGACATGACATAAAAAATACGTTACACAAAATTATTTCAGTAAAAAATAGGCTTTCTCAGAAATTAATGAGATTTTTAATTGACGTCCAAAAAATCAAGATTAAATTCCCAGTGGAAAATGTAATAAGATCTTTACTTTCACTACAAAGTTATAAAGCATCTGACATCCAGGTATTTAAAGAGCTGAAACCGCTCAGGAATTGTTTGACTGTTTTTCATGGTTTCTGTGACACTCGGACACGTGATTGCAAAGTTAATATGATAGGAGCAGGTGGCAGTGCACCAGCCTCTGAGCCATACTTTAGAGCAATAATGTTCACCAAAATAACAGTGTCCTCATGTCTTGGTTCCTCTAAAATTCCAAGGCTTATTACAGCTCACCAGCAGATTAAGTGGACATTTCCTCAAAGCATCAGTTCTAGGGACAACTAGATTCATAAACATCCAAGATCATGTGACAGTTGAAAGTTTCTGTGCATATTTCAGCTTGTTTTTCCTCATTCAAACAAACCTTCTTGATTCCATATCAATTTCTTGCTATGTTGATGGTTCCAAGCTGGAAGTGTGGTATTTCTCCCAACTTGGAGCCTTTGCCATTTGTCTAACAAGCTTTCTAATCCTGATGTAATTTCTTTTCCTTTCTCTCTTCTCCATCGCCAGTGAGACACCCTTACTTTACCAAAAAAAAAAAAAAAAACCAAAAGAAAACCCCCCAAAAAACCAAAAAAAAACCCCTACCCCATCTGCTTTATCAAAAAAGCACAAGTATTTTTCATCAAAAAAACACTAGATATTCTAGTTATAAAATCACAGAATCATTTAGGTTGGAAAAGGCCTCTGAGATCATTGGTTCCAACCTTTGACCAATCACCACCACTAAGTGCCACATTCAGTCATTTCTTGAGCACCTCCAGTGATGGTGACTCCAGCACCTCCCTGGGCCGTCGATTCCCATTCTTGGCAATCCTTTCAGTGAAGGAATTCTTCCTAATGTCAAAGCTGAACCTCCACTGGAACAGCTTGAGGCCACTTATTCTTGTGCAGTCACTTGTTGCCTGGGAGAAGAACCCTACCTCCACCTGGTTACACCCTCCTTTCAGGGAGGTGCAGTGATAAGGGCTCCCCTGAGCCTCCTTTTCTCCAAGCTGAACACCCCCAGCTCCCTCAGCTACTCCTCATTCTGCCTGTGCTCCAGACCCTTCCCCAGCTCCATTGCCCTTCTCTGGACACACTGCAGTCCCTCAATGTCCTTCTTCTCGTGAGTGGCCCAGAACTGGACAGAGGGCTCAAGGCATGATCCCACAGTGCTGAGTACAGGGGGATGATCCTGCCCTGGTCCTGCTGGTCACACTATTCTGATACAGGTCAGGATGCCACTGGCCTTCTTGGCCACCTGGGCACACTCTGGCTCATGTCCAGCTGCTATTGACCAGCATCCCCAGGTCCTTTTCCATTGGGCTGCTTTCCCCAAACCTGTGGCACTGCAGGGGAATTATTGTGACTAACATGCGTGGGGGGTTGTGTTAAATTGAACAGGGGCTCTCAAATATGGTTAAGTACTAGGATTTTGTCCGTGTGTCACATTCAAAATGCAATATATAGTCTAAACAATGAAAAGATAAAAAATTCCCAGCCTGAAATACAAATTAAGCATCTGAAATGATTCTCAAAATCATGCCAATGGAGGCTGCTTTTTTGTTTTTAATTTTCTTTTTTTCTTTTCCCTTTAAAACCAATTAAATTTTAATAAGAAAAATCCCTGTAGATCTTTACTTGGCTCATAAATTTCTGTTTCATCAGTTGGCTAAAGGTGAAAACATAATTTTTCTCCTACTCATCAAAAGTTTACAGCTGAAACTTATTAAAGAACATTTGTATTTTCAAAATGTCATTAAGGATTGCAGAAATTAAACCCATTCTGAGGAAGGGCTATCTCAGAAACTTTAATGTTATCTTGCTACATTTTGAATAAAATAATTATGTTTTTTCTGTCCTCAGAAGTAAAATAGAGAAATATTTTTTCTCTCAGGCTCACCTAATCATCCAACTTTTGTTTATTCTATCTCAGCCAAGTCTCTGTTCTTTGCTGCAACTACTGAATTAAATGTGCTGCTGTGAAACAACCATTCCCTTTTTAAGTTGTGTTTTATTATTTTAATGCTTGATTTTGCAGACCTTAAAAAAATGTTCTTGCTTTTGACGCCAAAAATGAGCATGTCCATGTTTTAATGATTTAATTTAAATGTAAATGAAAACTTTGAGTATAAATATTTTTACTTCCTAGGCCTGATCAGGTCCACATATAAGATAAAGTGAAAGGGAGTATGTTTATCTTTGGAAGAAGAAATTTGCATAACTAAAAAGTAAAGTTCCTAACCATTTATATATTCATTTTAAAATATTTAAGAAAATGAGTGAAAATAGGTTAATAAAATAATTCATAAGGACAAACCTGTTACTTGTTACTATTTCTGGCAACTTTAAAGATATTTTCAGCTCAGACCATTTGAAATATGTTTGCAGTATTTCTTTAATTCTACAAATATAAGAATTTTATACTTGTGGTGAACCATTCAAAACACAGAGAGAACTGCTAGAGGGTATGGACTAAAGCTTACTTTAGCTATTGTGAATTGGTACATTGTATCTCAAACTGAGCTGGTTTTTTTTGTGCTTCTAAGAATTTAGGAATACTTATGTCAGATCACACAATGCCTTGTCCAAAAAAGCCTTTGAATTTGTGATAAGCTATAGAATGGAAAAAAAAATCTTAATCATAACCACCAAAATACTTGGCCATTCTAATCAAAACCACTAGCTAGATAATGTGAAAACATACAGAAATGTAAAATACACACTTTATTTTAAATCCTTTAAATTTATGCTGATAAAAGGAAATACATATTTATGTAAACTGTTAAAGCACAAACAAAGCATCTGAGGGAATACTGTCCTAGATAACAATTGTCAATATAGCTAGAAGGCTATTTTTTTAAACCTTGCATATCTGATATTACCAGATGACTAAATATTGATTAGAAGGCATTATTTTTTAAATCCTTTTCATATCTGAAATAGTTTCTCCTGGAGGTTTCTGTTTCCTTAGAATCTCCTTGGAAAATCAGTATTGCAATACTGGTTAGAGTGACATTATAATCTGGAAAGTGACTGTCACTTTCTTAATCAATAAATCTACTCTTCAACTCTTATCTGCTTAGTGACAAGAATGAATTTTTAAACTTTTTTAGCCCTGCTGTGCTAACAGACTTTATATGTGATGGATTGGATTTTTGTCTCATGGTGTCCATCAGCTGAATTATTTCCTGAGTTTTGCCTCCAAAAACAAGCTCCAATTGACTATATCTGTGCAAGCACAGCTACTTCAATTACTAGCTTTGTGGATGGACTCCGACAGGATTCTTAAAAATTCACTTTTCACGGAGTAGCCCACTTTTTCTAATGGAAAATTTTGTGCTGGGTGTAGACTACCAAAAGATGTATTATGTATCCATACAAATTTCACTTTGTGCTTAGTTTATTATTTTTGTAGCATCATGAGCTTTTCTGTCTACCAGTAAAAAAAGCATGCTAATATCCAATGGAAGAAAGTGTTATTGTGATTTCTAACTTAATTGTAAGGTTCAACAGAGAATAAACATCTGCTTAAATAATTAATAAATCTGAATGGTTACCCCAACACAATTTAGTATTAGTATTAGTATTAGTATTAGTATTAGTATTAGTATTAGTATTGAATTTTCTGCCTTTTTTAACAAAGAGATACAATCTACTTCAGATGAGAATTAATGCTGGGAAATCCTAAAATCTCTGACATAAAAGCATAGAATATCTTGGGTTGGAAGGTACCTTTGAAGGTCACCTAGTCCAACAATCCTGCAGTGAGCAGGGACTCCTTCAAACACATCAGGTTGCTCAGAGCCCCATCCAACGTGACCTTAAATGTCCTAATGTCCTTCCTTCCCTCCTTCCTTCCTTCCTTCCTTCCTTCCTTCCTTCCTTCCTTCCTTCCTTCCTTCCTTCCTGCCTTCCTTCCTTCCTGCCTTCCTTCCTTCCTGCCTTCCTGCCTTCCTTCCTGCCTTCCTTCCTGCCTTCCTTTTTGTGTGTGTTTGCATTTGTTAGTTTTGTTTTAAAATAAGTAATTAAAAAGTGTATTTTTAATTTATCTCCTGCATTCAATTTTTTTACATTTTTTCCTCTTCCTCTAATGGTGCTTTTCTTTCCTGCTCTGCTGCCACAAGTGGGGAAAAAAAAAAAAACCAAAGAAAAATTGTGCAATGTAACATTTTGATGCTCTAACCATTATTCTTGCAGTGAAACATCAGCTGTGTCCAAATATGTGCAAAATTCACTAGTTGCCAACTTTTACTAGTTGCTTTAGTGGTGAGTAGGAAAGCTGCACACTGTGAAAGGGACCCAGGATCCAGGTCTAGACAGTCTGAGACACTGTGCAGACATTGAAACAAGCTTGAATAGGCATGAACTTCTGAATCTAGGCAGAGTGGGCATGTTTGTATTCTCCAGTGAACCTCAATCCTGATTGTCTGGACAGGAGGAAGATGAGTTGGCTACCTGCACATATATTTTATCTGACTTTTGGCAGTATGTCCATCTCTCCATCTCCTCCTTTGTCTGCCAGGGATACACACTCAGCCTTGCCTCTGGCTAAAAGTGCAAACAGGAGCATGAACCAGGAAAACAGGCATGCCCAGATGGACTTCAGCACACAGGCAGAAGGAATTTCCAGGTCCAGGTGTCTGGGGAATTTGACAGCTACCCATAATGTTCCTCACAGCGTAAGGCTCTCTCTGCCGCAGGGATATGAATTTGGGAGGAAAGTTTAAATTAAGCTCTCTGATAGAGAAAGAAGTATGGAGAAAGCAAGAATATGTGTGTGACTCACACTCAGAAGCTGTTACATGTACACTTAAGGCTAAAAAAGTAACTTTCAAAACGAAGTGTTTTTAAAAGTGCATTTTTATTTTTGGTTGTTTTGCAAGGTTTTTAAAATTGTCTGTTACTGTGTGGTTAAAGAACTGTTTTATGGTTTTTATTGCAACTTGTCAAGAGTGTAAGAGGTCTACTTTAACACCACCAATTCCAGTGTTGAGGGAGAGTTATAGCAGCCTTTTGTTTCCACGATGAAACTGTAGCCTCTAAATGAAGGGGTCTAAATTCTCTCTTTCAAAGTCAATCCCTTTTTGCGGTGGTCAAAAAAGCATTAGTTTCCCCTCTAATTCAAGTTTTACTTTACAAAATGTTATAAAGTCACTTTAAAAATCTTTTTCAAAAGTTCATATGAAAAGACAGGAAGAGGAAAGCAAAATAGACATAAAGATATACAGTAACATCAGGAAAGTCATCTAAAAATAATTTGACTCTATTTTCAGCTTGCAGCTTGTCTGTGTGCATTGTCTTCATCTAGAAAAGGATACAGACCTCAGAGATACTGAGCAGGATGTTAAAACTGATTCCAGTGTTTGGCAGAAAAAAAAACCCAAAAAACCTTAATTTTAAGAGAACATAGATCAGAATAATAATAAAAAAATGATACTATGGAGTCTTTCAGACTAATGAGATGGTTGAACCTGCTGGTTCTCCACTACCAGGTCATTGGACAGCAAGAATGGGACAATGGACTGCACTCCAGATGAATGGGAAAACATTTGCATTGAAAACACCTTCAGCCTGAGAATTATAAAATGACAGGATTTCCATAGATGAGAAACCATCATCCAAGAATTACATTGAACCTTGATCGCCTTGAGGGAAACAGATTCTAACAGAGACAAAGAAAAAACTCATCATCAGAAAAAAGTTTGTAAATTTGATTTTTTATTTGTTTGTATGCTTAATTAACAGTAGTTGGGGGAGTAAATTTGTTTTCTTTTCAGTATAATAATGTTAGTTTCAAAATCTTACACAAAACACTGAGACAAATTCTGGTGATTGTTACAAACTTACCTGTAAAGTATAGCTAACAGCAAGATCTTTGCAGTTATAGCAAAAATGTAGACACAATGGGGTTTATTGGTATGATATCATACAGACAAACAACAATCTAAGACACATCTTATGTTCTGGCAGCTGAAGGCACATCTTTATATGTGTCTAATAGGACTTTTGCCTTCTTTGAAATACAGAGAATATATTCTGGATTTTTCTTAGGGTGAGATTGGCTGAAATAGGAGTGAGGTGATAATAATTGCGTATAAATATCTAAGAAATTCTGACTTATATCCTTCTTTTCTCAACAAAATGTGTGTGTGTGAGTGGAAGCAGCAAATAAATGTTCGTTCAATACCTGGTAAAAGTGTAACTGGATGAAAGAGGTGCTAAGTTTATAAATGCATATAACACCTCTACTCGAGGTTTTGACTTACATCCTTTAAACTCTCCATTAAAAAGCAAAGTAACAGTGCCATATTTTTAGTGATATGACACCTATAGCCATCTCCTGATTTCCCATGACAGCTCCTTTTCAATGCATTAACTTACAGAGACTTGGGTTTTTGCAAAAGAACAATTTTGATTACAGGAAATATCAATGTTTCTCAGAAGCTGGAATAGTAAAATTAACCTATTTTTTCCTGCTTTGCTGGGAGTGCCTTTGAACCCAGCATAGACTAACAGAATCATGACTAATTTGCAGTAGATTTTTTCAGCTGTTTCATTTTGGATTCTACTTAATCTAAGACTTCTCTCTTTTGACATCAGTCCTTGGCCCCGAATGGCAGCAACTGATTTTATAGTAAGCAAAATTCCTTTTCCCAAAATGGAAAGAGCTCAGAATTTAAAGGATAGAGAAGACATGGATAAATTTATTCTTTTCTCCTGGCCAATACATCCTTTTGCAGTGTAAAATTCGCTCTGAGTGTTGGTTGGGTGGTCTCTCCTTAGATATGTTAACCCTCCTATGTTGATTGGCCTTGACCTGGTCCCTCACTCTGCTCCTCCCTTCTCCACATTTGTTGTTGTTGTATCACTCACTCTGCCCCTCCCTTTTCCCCATTGGTTGTGGTTTTATGTCCCTGCCTTCTCCCCAACCCTATTGGCCCTGGATCTCTATATCCATGGTCACTCAGGGTCACTCATCCTCTTTCACTGTAGGACACCTTTGGAAATAAACCGTTCTTGGAACTCCCCGAGACTGAGCCCTCTGAGTTGCCTCTGGTAATGCCCAAGCTATCCAAAGCTCTTGGGTGAGTGTGTGTTTGTGCCTTCCACCGGCATGGGTGAGAAAAGGCTGTGCCTGCACAGTACCAAAACTGTATGGCCATGGTGATCTCTTAAGCCATAGAGACACTTTGGGAATACGCAGATGCTTATTTCACTCCACCACGGCTCTGCGTTAACATCCTGCAAAGACAATCAGTTATACAAACAGCTATCAAGTTATGTCGTATCTACAGAATGAAGAGCACTATGTCATTCTTTCTTGTCAGGATCCATGAAAAGTAGGCTGCAACACTGACAGTCACCATGTTTACTGCAAAAGACTCAAGTAAACTGTTTAGCTTGTTTCCCCATACCCAAGAGTATATGAGTTACTGTCCAGAGTACATGTCCTTCTCCCTGGAAGAGAAAGGGAGTATGTATTAAATATCTAATTTGTTAGAGCTAAATTTAGGTATGATCAATCCCCATTCCGTACTTTTTTGATAAAATCTATATGGCAAAATTGTTTTAGAAACCAAAACAACAGAGTCCTAAATGTCCTGTCCTACAACCCTTTGCTGAAGTTAAGAATCATAATTATTTGCATACCTCTTTTGTAAAGTCTAACAATTATTTCAAATACACTGTTGTGAAGCATTATTTTATAAAGTTTTTTTAACTGTAGGAAAGTAAAGAAAATGTATACACAACTTTGTGACTAATATCTAAACCTGAATATAAACATTGGGGTTTTGCCTTAATATAGCTTATTTTAATTTAGATGGACATATACAGTAGTGTTGAAAAACTATAAACACTGCTGTAGCGAGTTATTAACTTTGTCAGAACAATTTTACCATCAGAGAGAATAAGAAAATCTATTTCTTTCATAGAGGGAACCCATCTTGAATCTGAAATGCTAACCCAGCCAGCTGTCTTGCAGTTTTACAGCTGAAATTAGAAAATAAATCAATATATCATCCTTCAACTGTCAAGTGTATTGTAGACATCTATAATGAGCGTCTACTCAAAAGAACAATATTATTCTACTTCATTTCTATTAATGACACTTACTTTGGCAATAAAATAAGAATTGCAAATCTTTTGTCAAAGAGGACAGAAATAACAGATTGTTATCTACATTGAAAACATATTAGACAAAAACTGGGAAAGGCCCCTTTGACCTATGAATTAAGATACCTGTAACCCCCAATGTTCAAAAACAGTCTTGAAATCTATCTTTATCAGACTAGCTGCCAACACCAAAAATCAATCCACCCAAGAAATGAACATAGCTTTTTGCAAGTGATGCTGTACCACTTTGAGCCATGGCATCTCATAAAGGTCTCACAATGTAGAGAAAATGGGTCAGTTCAGAAGCACAGGTGGGGTGAATCTGGAAGAAAACACTTTCCTTTAATAAATAAATAAATAAATAAATAAATAAATAAATAAATAAATAAATTTGTCAAGTCATAGTTTTACCAGTATATTTTTTCCCAACATTGACATTTGTTTTCTTTGGGGTTTGGGGTTGTGTTGGTACTTTATTTTAGTTTGGTTTTAGTGTTTTTTTATAATACCTGGGATAAGGACATGGCAGGTAATTTAAAGATGGATAACTTACCTGGGATTAATCTGTGAAATGCACTATACAATTTATGTACACCCAGTGCATGCAAATATAACACTGGGGAAAGAGGGGGTTGGGTGCTTTTGTTGAGGGCTGAGATTTGATATAGCTGCATCCACAGTGTACTTCCATACGTATATGTTGTGGTTTAACCTGGCAGGCAGCTAAAAACCACACAGCCATTCATTCGCTCCCTCATGGTGGGATAGGGGAGAGAATTGGAAAAAAGGCAGAACTTGTAGTTGAGAAAAATACAATTTAATAGGACAGAGAAGGAATTAAAATACAATAATAATAAAAGAATATGTAAAACAAGAGATGCACAATACAGTTGCCCACTGCAGGCTGCCAGGTGCTCAGTCCAGCCCTGTGCAGTGGCTGCCACACCCTGGCCAACCGCCCAGAGGTGTTTTTGTTCAGCATGACAGAACATAGCATGAATATCACTTTGGCCAGTCTGGGTCAGCTGCCCCAACTGCGTCCCCTCCCAGCTGCTCGTGGACTCCTGGCAGGACAGCTGGCAATATAAGAAGCTTAAAACCCCTTGACTCGGTGTAAGTTAAATATCAGTTAAATATGTTATCAATATATTCACATCCTGAATATCCAAAGCATAGCACTATACCAGCTACTAGGAATAAATTGAACACGAGCCCAGTGAAAAGCAGGGCAGTATATGTCCAAATTTCTGTTCATAGAAAAGATTGAAGTGTCCTTCAAAGTCCTTCTCAAGCAGATTCTTCAGATCCTTAGGGACCTGTACAGAAAGGAAGAGGTTGTGTAAACAGTTATACAGAATATCTCTGAACAAAGAAGAACCTGTTGTGGGTTTTGTTTTGGGTGGGTTTTTTTCTCATGGAGTGCGTGTTTATTCTGATGGTCATTAAAAGTAGTACTATTCTACAAGAATCACCTGAAGGAGGATCCCACAATACCTGTTTTGCTGAAGATCTACAAGAATTTCTTCAGCAAATGGTGTAACTAGAAACATAGCAAAGAAGCTGTGTTGCTTGGGTCCTGATTACACCTGTGTTTTGATGCAGGATTGCTCCTTCACCATTTTGTCATAGAGGCAAATACAGTCAAGGCAGCCTCTCCACTAGTGTATTTCTTTGGTGAAGTACCCAAATCCTTAGAAATCTCAGTTATGGATTAAGAGTCGTGTTGTCCTCTGAAATTGCCTAGATCTCAGCATAAAAAGAAAAAATATGCACAGTGATCAAGAAGATTTCATCTCTCTTCAGTTTTCAGTGTCATGTTTTCATCTGTCAGTTATTTGCCTTGGGCATGTGGGTTAAACACAAACTTGAGTGGTAAAATATTTGTTTTATGCATCACAGGCTGTTGAGTGGCTGTGCTTTGAAGAAATCACCACCACTGGTGAAAAACAAAGTGCTTGAAATCTATGAGATGTATTGAAGATATACAGGAAATGATAGAAGAAAAAAATATTGGGAACAAAAAACCACAAAAAACCTAAAAACTGCCCCTATGACCCAAACAACAACAAAGAACAAAAAACAACCCCCCCAAAAAGCCAAACACCCCCCAAACAACACAAAACCTTCAAGGTGCAAAATAATTGGTGTAAATAAAGAAAAAAATCATAAACAGCTCACCATGAAGGTGAAATGCTCTCCCATGTGGTGGTTTTGAAGAACTCAGAGACATTGGAATGTCCTGACTGCAGGCAGACAACAGAAGCTGAGGCATAAAACAACCCATAATCCTACTGATACACTACCAAACCATTTTCTGCTTCTGGAACTTATAAAGCCATGCATTCATGCCTGTAGTAAGAGACAGATATAGGTAAAGAACAAACACATTCATTTTGGGTTATAGTCCTCCACATGGTAAAAAAAGCAGGTACATTTGTATGAAAACCTCTATGCCATTTTCCCGTAACATTTTTTTCTTCTTGTCTCTGAGAGCATATTCTTTCCAAATACGATGAGGAGGTGAACTTCAGAAGACTGGCAGATGATTGTTTTCCACAAGCATTAGAGAATAGAAATATTCTATCATGTGACATCAGTAAAGTAATCTGACAGAAAAAGAAATTACTCAGACTGTAGGTAGAATTTATTCAGATTTCTACCTATTCAAGTAGAATTATATCAGATTTTTAGAAAATAATAATAATAGCAATAGCAATAATAACAACAACAACAACAACAACAACAATAATAATAATAATAGTAATAATTAATGTTCTTATTTGAAATTAACAGCTCCTGAGACTTTGGTGAGGAGTTCTGATCAGCTGTCATTTTACTGACAGCCCAAAAATATATTTTTACAAACTGTGACCTGGGTATTTGTTTTTCTAGCATGCATAAAATGGAAAATAAGCTTTGATTGCATTCGAAAGAATAGGAGAAACTATATGCTGACAGAGACAAAAATAAATTGAAAAAAAAATGGAGGCACAGAGCTGACAAAGAGTCTAACTCCAGAAACCTCTGAGAATAAAACAGGGTAATAGATGGAAAGAAATAGAAGGCAACTTCAAAACATTACATTTTGAGTGCTCACTTGTACAGTTTTATCATAACTAAAGTTTGAGAGTCAAGGGTGCTGGTTCAAAATTTCTCTCGTCCTCTCACATTTTATTTTCATTACAAATATTTTGAACAGCAGAAATTAATGCAAACTGAACATAAGTTATTAAATGTGTTGTAACAACTTTATTTAAAATGCAGACTGCAAATTGACAATATTCTTTCCCCTCAGAGAGTTGCAATTTAAGATATCACTATAAAGTTTCCCCAAAATTATCATTTATCATGTATTTACAAATGTAATACCTGACAGCACCACATCCTATGCCATTATACATTGCTTCCAATCAAAATTATCTTTTCTGAGTTTTTTGCATATTTACTTTTTTTTTCTCCACTGTGTTCTTCATCTATAACCATGTACATTTAGTTTTAAAAAGGTGTCCTTTATGTGTTCTGATGAATTTGTTGTATTACTTCAATAATCTAATTTGCCAATATTCGGAAACTTCTTCAGCAGAAAGGTTTTCCTTCATTTAATTCAGTACTGCTATGTCAACTTCCATTTTTACTCTGCTTCTCAAAGCTGATAAGAAGAAAATTCTTTAATAACCCCAGGTACTTAGCTCGCATTAATAAAATGTCTCCTCCTTCCCTGCAGGGACAGATTTAATATTTATTACTTCACTGACACTACCATGTGCAGTAAGTATAATGTCCACTTTTTTTGAGCCACGACAGAGTTCAACAACAGTTCAGAGAATTCCCTGTGTCGCTTTACTATTACTAGTCACTACACTTCTTTTATTTGCATTACAAATAATTTGAATGTAATGCAGGCTGAACGTAAATGATTAAACTTGATGTAATAACTCTATTTAAAATTTAGATTGGAAATTGACAATATTCTTTGCCCTCAGACAGTTGCAGCTTAAGAGATTACTATAAATTTTCCTCAAATTTGAGTCATTTGTCATAAATTTATGAGTGTATCACCTGACAACATCACATTCTATTACATTATGTATTACCTCAAGTCAAAATTTGTTTTACTGAGTTTTCATTACATTTGCCAAACTAAACCACATGGTTCAAATTTTCCAGTCCTAGCATGCATCTCAGGATGAGGTTTTTTTTAAGTATTACGGTGTTGTGTGTCTGTTTATGTTTGTATTTTCAGAAATCACAGGCAAACAAACAAACCAACAAACCTGTTGGCTCTAATTTCTGATATTCGTGGAGATTCGCAGAAGCTCGCAGGGAACTCAGGCAGGCAGCACACAAGATGTTGAAAGAGAGACTTTATTTACAAAACTTTCTTGATATATTCATTAATAATCTAATAATTACTGGTCGACAGTTTTTCCACCCCCCAAGGTGATTAGCTGGAGCCCTAGAGCATCCAGTACCAAAAGACAGACATTAAAAAAGCACAAGAATGCAACTTATCTCTATTCTCCATGAGAAGGAAGAGAAAGATTTTTAAAACAGTGCAACTACACAAACCTGAAAACCAGAACCAGACATCTTAAATAGATCGTGGTGAAGATTAATTTTAGAAACAGATTGCTTACTACTAAAAATGATTTTCAATTTGGCGTTTTCATTTTATTTAACAAGCTATAAAAGCACATTTATTTTCATGTCATGGTGTTCTTTAAAGGGGGGTAAGTGGGTTTGACTTGTTTTTCTATTTTTTCTTTTCCCACAAAAAACTTTCAATACCTAATTCAGTTACACTATTTGAAATTGATCATTAAAATTAGACATCCTGTGATGCAGATGTTCTGAAAACATTAATTAAAATGGATTAAGTCTCCAAATCTTTTTATTTTTGCTTCTATAACTGTGCATCATGCCATCCCTGAGGCATGCTTGGGTGCTATGTGGGCGACAGTCAGTACAGGTCAAGACTGTGTTAATTTAACAGCTTGGATGGCTGCAGACCAGCACTGTACCTGTGGCATAGCTCTGTGTCATCAACTAATAGAGATTAGTACACCACATGGTATGTGGATGGCGCATTATATACAGATGTCTTGAAATATTTTACATGAAGGAATCTGACACAAACACAGAATAGAGAAGAGTTGGAATATGAGAGCAAAACAAATGGTATGATTGGGACTGGCTAGAAGAGGGAGAATTTGTTATGAACTGTGTGAAGAGAAATGGAATCACACCAGGTACAAAACTAAAAGCTAGTAAAGGGCTGGAGGGCAAAACACAGCATGTACAGATTGGAGAATACTCACCTGAAACACAGAGGAGAGGGGAAATAGAGTAAGGAAACCTAAAGCCTGAATTATGTTCTGCAATTAGTTAATGAAGTTTCCATTTGTGTGCAAGAACACTTTTGCAAGTATTTCAGGTCACCTATTAAAACTTAGGAAAAAGAAGGAACAACATGTTTCAAGGTGTTACCAAAAAATTGTGGTGGCCTAGAGAGTTATCTGGGCTGATGGAATGCGCAGCACTGTCTAGAAATTCCAAACCATATAGGAAGCTTAACTATCAGTCTTCTAAGTGGCTTAAATTTGATAAGATAAATCATGCCTATCAGAGTATGAACACAATGCAGACACACACAAACAGGTATACTTTAGAATTCAGTATACAGGACATTTAAAATATTTACTTTTCCTATTTATACAAACTTTTAAATTTTTTTTTTAAATTTTATATTACCTGAAAAATGTAAATAATGAATCAGTGTCTGAGTTCATTGTCCTAAGTCTTGTCATTTCAAAATCTCTCATTTAGAGGTGTAATATTTTTAACAGAAATGTATCTGGAGGCAGCTTGGACAAGTGTTTTCTTCCCTTTTGTGCAAAAAGTGAAGAAAGTCCTGGCAGGAATTTTCTTCTCAAATTTGTCATCAGCATGTGTAAAACCTCTTCTTTAAAAGAAAAGTATAACATAGAAAACAGAGCTCCATTCTACGCGTTAAATTAAAAAAAAATTAGTTGTGCAGCTCTTCTCCGTTTTGTCTCTAGCTCACTTCAGATGGCATTTCTGTTTTAGTCATGCTGGGAGAACACCCTTAAAATATGTTTACAAAGTTTAAACCCAAAGCTGCTATCTGTACTAAAACATACAGAAACTGTAGTGTCCACAGTGCTGTTCCTTGCTGTACATGCAGATGATGGTCACAAATTGGCAGTTTGAAGCCTGAGGAGAGTATTCGTAATTCCTACAGTATTTATCCCCCTATGGAGTCCCAGACAGTTAATAGCAAACATAGTCCTGAACTTGCTCCATTGCTTGACAGTATTTTTTCAATTTTTGGCTTTCCAAAATGCATAAAGGACCCTACACAGCATCATGGAATGCAATCAACAAGCACAGATCTTCAAGACATATTTTGCTATTTTTCTTTTAAAAGACAGTTAAAAAAGATCAAAAAGAACCCTTGACAAGTTTAGCCAGAGACTGAGTAACAAGGTTACCATAAAAAGAATTTAGTGAATGGCATTTTAAAATCGTATTAAAGTTTTGGCTAGAAGTTGGTAAAAATGACGGATTAGAATGTGTTACTTCTCTGCTGTTCTGGAAGTAAGGCTTCACATGCCTTACTTGCCTTGTATGATTTGCAAGTAAATAGAAAACTACTTTAAGTAAAACAACATTATTTATATTTTGTTGGGCCATTTTGGGGAGGTGGGAGGAATGTAGCCCTTGCAGTACTTTTCTGTCCTTAATGAATACAGAGAGCAGCCAGATTGTTGGCTACCTGTTGATGCTTTCATAGTGAAATTAATTTAGGTGTTACAGTCCAAACTGTCATTTATCCTCTCAAACCCACAGAAATCAATTTCATTAATACTTCTGCTTTGTACCATAGCAACAGCTATGAAACTATACTGCTTGTCTCTGATAGTCTAGTTTTGCATTAATACTCTGGAGAAGAATATGTTCTGAATCTCTGTAGACCAATGGTTTAAATAACCTGGTAAATTGAAGGTAGAAAAACACAAGCAAAACCTTGGAATATACCATGGCAAACAACAGAACACATTTCTAGTTTTTATTCTGCAGACCTCTTTAAGGATGGCATCATATTTTAGTTTTCATTATTAAAAATGCTGAGACATGAATCAGCCTCTGCCAATAAAACCTCAAGACCCAGCTTAATTGAGTGGATAATTTGAATAACAAGCAAAATATATGATTAAGATACTTTCTATGAGACAAAAAAAATCCTTTGGATCTATTATTAATTTTTACCAAATTATATTTGAATTTCTTATTATAAATATATGAAGCAGATCTGGAAAAACCTTCAGAAACTCAAAGATTTTACTGAAAACAGCTCTAAGTTCAGCAAATCCAGCATGTGGATTTGCTGATAAACTGGGCACAAGACAGAGAACAACCTATTAAGTAGCTAGAATTAAATTAAATTTTGCTCAGCCGCTTCATTCACAAATCTCTGTGTGCAGTGAATGAGTCTTGTGAAAATAAATGTACAATAATGCTATGAAATACATCATAGCAAATATACATTAGGGACAAAAATATGCTCAGGCATGTGTAACTGATGTTCCTTGATATTGCCACCTTGTTTGTTTGTGCAAGGTAAATTGCAGCACTCAAAACCTAAGTAGCATTGATATCTTTCTACTCATTATGCTTTCTCCCTCTCATTTCTGCATTTTCTATAGGTCCTGTTCCTACAACTGGATTCATAAACAGATTTCTGCAAGGGCCCTACTCACAAAGATTCATAAAGGCAAAGAAAAATAAAGAAGATCAGGAATTCTGTCTGTCCTCCTCTGTATATTACATGCCATGGAATTTGCCCTTTTAGTTGTCTAAAGCACATCTATTGGAAATAAATCCAGTTCTTGAGGCATCAAAGTATTGTGAGGATCTAAGAATTTTCTTTGTATTTTATTGAAATTATTTATTATTCTTGTTGTTTTTTTTTTTTTTTAATCATCATTTACTTCTCTATTTTAGAACACTCATTATAAGTTTCTGGTTCTTATTTCCTCTTTCTTGATAGATGTTACCCTTGGTATGTAGTGGTCTTTTACGAGTGAGGATATTTCCATTCATTCAGTATCTCTCAATCTTTTGATTAAAGTAGGTAGAGGTCACCACGATGTCCACTTTGGGAGATTTATCCCTCAAACATATTTTTACCACCTTTACAGTTTTTTGCATTTGGAAATTTCTCTTAAAAATGAGATGCAGAATGACCAAATCTCTATATCATGTTGCACAAGGATTTTCAGAATTTTTGATGTACAATATTATTCAATATTCTCTTTCTGTGTTTATTTTCATATTATTATTTCATTTCTTTAAAAAAATATTTTTTTTCTAATGATCATTTGATTTATAAACTAATTAACAAACAGAAAGGTTTATTATTTCAATACCTGCACTTGTTACTTAATATGAGTTTGCTATTCAGTCATACTGCATATCACTAATTATAACTAGAATTGTGCTAATTTAAAATTAAGATGTAAAATGAGAAGGTATTGATACTGATGCTAATCTTATATCTGAAGGAGGTTTTAATATAATTTACTACTAATGTGGTAATAAATACACCTTGGACACTTCTCAGAATCCTTCTTTAATTTCTAATAAAGCAAACAGAGTAGTAATATTTGCTGATGTATTATATTGCATCAGAAGCAATGGGCATAGTTGTTTCAAAGTTAATGAAGAGTCACTACAAGCAGGAGAAGAAAGCCCAACAGATGGAGAAAATTGATTTTTATTCATTTGTTTTAGGGTCTGTGGGTTAGAATTCGTTAACCCACTGGAGTATAGAATACATCTCTCTAGATAACTATTACTAGAGTGCTTTGTCACTGAGGCATAAGAGCCAACATTATAGAGCATTATTGGTGATGTTTTTGTATTTATAGTCTGTTGTTAACATTTCTATTTGTACTGCTGACAGGCCTTAATTGTGCTTCTATGAGAACAGCATCATGCAATATGGTATTTGTTTCTCCGAAATTGTAGTAATAATGAAGGAATGAAAGCCTTCAAGGAACATATATGGGCAAGTTAAAACTGGTAAGACAAAAACAGAAACTTTAAAAATGACAAATAAAATTGTGACTTTACATTCAGGAAAAATCAGTGGATGTTTTATGCCCCACTTATTAGGCAGACATAGAGTGTACATAGCTAGCTGATGTTTACACTGGCAAATACAAGAAAAAGTCAGTGAAAAATGTGATAACAACAGTGGTGAGAGGTCATTAGATCCCTAAGAGAAGTGAGAATGGAAGGATCAAATTCACCGAACACAATCCACAGTCCTGAGTGTTTCGCAGTGAGAGATTGGGGCCCTGATTTAGAACACAGCTCCATGAGGATTTGCCTGCCTGTGCCCCAGGATGGAGCTGCAGGGGGATGTTCCACAGCTGGGGCCAGGATGAAATGGGATGAGTTGTGTGAGCTAGGGTGGTGAGATGTCCACAGGACCATGCTCCATGACAGGGCGGTGTTCCAGCTCTGGCCCTTGCCCCTGCATCTGTCCATGCCCTCCATTCAACCACTGCCATGACCTTCCAGATGGACCTGATTATAACTCCAGTTCTGGGGCTGAGCTTCAGTTCTGGTTTTAGAGACAGTGACTGGGTGTCGGCAGATTGGCAGAGAAATGCTGGGGAAGGAAGCTCAGCAGGGGAAACAGAAGGACAAGGGGTGGGTTTCGTCTGACAGTGTCAGTCTCTAGTGTTAAGTTGGTCTTTGAATTACTCACTCAATAATTCCTTAAAAAGCAGTGGGGAATAAAGTATGCACACCAGAGAGATTCATCCTATCCAAAAAGAGACTCTGAAATACAATTGAGATAAATGGCTTATTTTTCTCTGAAGACAGCTGGAACGTGGAGAGATGAGAAAGCTGAGTGAAATGAAAACAGTGCAGACTGTCCCAATGTGAGTGATCACTGGCACAGGACCCTGTAAGAAGCCTAGAACAGAAAACGAAATTCTTAGACTGAAGTATTGACAGTAGTACCTCAAAAATTAATTTTCACTTTATTAAGGCTATGATCAGGAAAAATAATTTCAGTTCTCCTAAGCAGTGGTGTTACATAGGACTGTGTCTTCCTTGAACTGTCTTATCAGTAACTAGGACGACCTAATGAACAAAGAATTTTTGGGCAAACAAGTCAAAATGGAAGATAAAATATACTCAAGCCAGTAAAAATAAATATTTTCTAGAATTCAGGTAATACAAAATAAAAATATTTTCTGTAAAAAAATAATTAAGTACTTCACAGGAAGCTTTATTAGTATGAGATATTGCAGAAATGTTAACAGCTCTTTGAATGCAGAGCTATAAATTAGCAGCAAAGTAAGAATGCTGCAAGTAAATCTTAAATGAGTATATATCTGAACCTCAGGTAAGAAATTTTAAAAAAACCTCAAAACAAAAAATCTCAAAAAACCCAACAAAGTCTTTGGTTTCAGACCACCTAAAAATAAATTCAAATTGATTTAAGTGTGATACTTTCGCCTTCAGATCAGAAGACTAAAGAGCAGGGAAAATGAAAGTCATTACCTTGCTCTTATTCATGTCTTAGATGAAAATTCCGTTGAGGTCAGTAATGAAATTTTATAAAAGACATAAAAATTAGTTATTTTATTGCTTGGCAGCTTGTGTAATAAAAAGGAAGCAATAAGAAGGAAAAAAAGATGATTAAAATAAAATTACTGTAAAATAGCTTTTGGCATAAGTAGCATGTCTGGTTGCCTATAACTCAAATAATGATGAAAGGAATCTCATGTCTTGTAAAGTGCAGTGATCAAGTATTGCTTAGTAGGTGAGCCAATCATTTTATTGAGCATGAGAGCTCCTCTGCTTTTCATTTGCTTAGTGTTGATTACATCCATAAAGTAATTTAGAGTATTACAAATTCAGTCATTATTCTGGAGCTAAACTTGCAGAGTTCAGGGTGGGATTTTCTATATTTCAGTGGGGTCCCTTTCATAGTTAGAAGTACCTGAGATAATCTACGTAGCTTGAAGCTTTGGTTCTTTCTGATGAGAATAATTATAGAAATGCATCTATCTGATGAGAATAGTTACAGAAACGCTATATATTAAAAAATCTTGATGAGGTTCTATAGCATGCAAGTTTGTACTGCAGTTTCCATGATAATTGCTCTGTATTATAAGTTTGAACACTGCCAGAGCCTTGTCGCATCACAAGAACTTTGTATAAGTGTTCTTCTGTACTGTGATTCTAAGTATTAAAAGAGATTGGCTGCACAGTGGTTTGAAAAAAAAGGGTTTTAAAACCTAATCTCCACTCAATTCAATCTTGTAACTTTGAATTAATTAGAAAGTTTTCAGGAATAAAAAAAATATTTGTTCTCCTTCTAGATAGTTAGGGACACCTTTTGTACTCAATACAAATTCTTAAGGAAGTAAGGATTTTAAAATTTCTAGAATCATAGAATAACTTAGAGTGGAAAAGACCAAAAAAGACCTGTAAAATTATCAAGTCCAATCATAAAATTAACACTGCTAAGCCTGCCACTAAACCATATCCCTAAATGCCACATCTAGGCATCTTTAAAATACCTCCAGGGACTGTGACTTAACCACTTCCCTGGGCAGACTTTTGCAAGGCCTGACAAACCATTCAGTGTAGAAATGTTTCCTAATATCCAATTTAAACCTCCCCTGGCACAACTTGAGTCTGTTTCCTCTCTTCCTTATTGCTCATTACTTTGGAAAAGAGACCTCCTATTCTCCCACTTCCCTCAGCCACTCCACATCTGACTTGTGCTCCAGACCCTTCACCAGCTCATTTGCTGTTCTCTGGACTTGCTCCAACACCTCAGTGTAGTCACAGCCCCAAAACCGAACACAGGGCTTGAGGTGCAGCCTCACAAATGTTAAGTACAAAGGGACAATTTTTTCCCTAGTCCTGCTGTCCACACCCTTGCTGATCCAGGCCAGGATGCCACTGGCCTTCTTGGCCACCTGGGCACACTCTGGCTCATTTTCAGCTGTTGTTGATCAGCACTTCCAGGTCCTTTTCAGCTGGGACACTTTCCAGACACTCTGCCCCAGCCTGTAACACTGTAGGGGTTGTTGTGATCCAAGGGCAGGACCTGGCACTGGGCTTTGTTGAATCTCATGCAATTGGCCTCAGCGCATTGATCCACCTGTCCAGATTCCTCTGCAGAGCCTTCCTGCCCTCCAGCAGAACAACATTCCTTCCCAACTTGGTGTCATCTGCAAACTGACTGAGGGTGCATTCAGTCCCCACACAATGTTTTCCAACTCCTGTTTATTGCCCACGCTGCATGTATTGCTGTTAGATGCACTTCAGTTGACTTATTGATCCTGCCACCTTTTCGGGGCAAAAGTCCTAAATCCTACCTGACTGTTCTCAGGCATTTTCCCTGGTTCCAACACATCAATAACTTTCATTTTTTACTCCTTCTGATACTCCCTCCTTCTGAAACTTTTGTTATTTTCAAATTCTACAATTACTCCTCGCTGACATCTTTTTGTAGAAAGGTATAATGTGGTCTTTGGTTGCCGCATCAAGAGTGGCCATGGAACCTTACTTCACCAAAGGTGAATCAAAGTGTGTGAGGAGAACCTATTAGAAACCTGAAGGCTGTTATTATCTGTAGAGCAGCAATAATGTCTGAAAAAATAACTACAGAATCAACTCATATCCTTAGTAACACTTCATTAGAAGACCAGAGAGAACTACCAAGAGATTATTCATACTAAAAAGCTAAATTACATGCACTACTGGGTAAAAACCAATGTATCTCTCAAAACCAATTGTTATTATTTTCCATTCTAAAATACAAAAATGTTACAGATAATAAAAAGAAAGGAGAAATAGAACTTCTTTCTAAAGAAGTACTAGGTTAAAAAAACTAACAAAAACTTCAGCTCATTTTCATTAAGCTCTAGTAAGTTCACAAGTCTAACTTTTGACAAATGCTCTCTATCACACTAATGTTTTATCAATTAAACTGTGTCTTATGGGAGACTAGAAATTGTTTCTAATGATGTGAGGCAGCAGTGTCTCTTCACTCACAATAAAAGTAGCTTTTATTGGCCTTTGCTAATACCAGTGAGATTTCTTTTAGTTAGAGAAGGGAAAAACATTCTATGAGCATTATTGTGGTAAATGCTTGAAAAAGAGACTTCTTTGGTTCCTAAACTTGTTAATTTCACTTATACAATCTAGTATTATTTTTCTAAGTCTTCTTTCACATATTGTGTTTTTAAAAACTAATGAGGTTTATACATCTTCGTTATTTATGTACTTTTATTCACTTTTTTCATGTAAATACATACAAGCAGCAATATGAGTTGGATTTCACAAAATAATAAATAGTCTTGTTTTTCTTTCCCTCAACAAGGTAGACATGCAAAATCTTTAAATCCTATACCTTAACATATCATGAATTACCAACAGTAATGATTTTTGTGAAATCAGTAATGGCAAAGTAAAGAAGTTTGTAGAAAGCTCCCATTCTATCCAATCCAAATGGTTAGAGCCCAGGCAAAGTCAATAGTCTTTTTAAATATCATAAAGGCAAAAATGAGAGCCAGTTGTTTAGATGTGACCAAAATTTCTTTTCCAATGAATTAGCTGACATACAGTAACACATACAAAATGGTGTTTCCACTTAGTGTTCTGGTTTGCAATCTTGTTATATACTCCTTCAATACAGGTGACTGCAAAGCAGTGGACGTTTAGTTTAAATAAATAATTTTGAGTGAGGGAGTGATAAAGCAATTGTTAATAATTGCAAGATCATAGTTGCTTAAACTTGCACAATAACCCAAGTTAAGCATAATCAAGATGAGTTTTCCTAAAATAAACTTCCAAAGGAGTTATTGGGAGAATTTAGGTCTCTTTTACATTTTATTTAGATTTTCAACTATTGAACACATATAACACAGCACAAAAAATTTCAAAACATAGGCAAATATTGGTTTCAGAAATACAAACTGATTCTTTCTCACTCCTTCCCAAAATCATTAGTCCAAGATTTTGACAGTGTACCCAGTTCCTACTGCCATTTTTTATTAATATATTATTTGATGCTTTGAAGAGATGGAGAAAATAGTTAAGTCTATGCCTGAAAGTTAAAGCTACTAGGAAACAAAAACGCCTTTAAGATTTATTCTTTTTTGTACATATCTTTGTACAAGCCAGAAAATGCTCTCTCCCTGTAATAAGTTACAGTTGGTAGTGCATGTACCGTAATTGCAGTGCTCAGTTTGGGTGTCACTGGGAGCTTTAGTTCCACTTTCCCTAAATATAAGCCATGAAATCCAGGCTGATAGAGTCAAGAAATTTTTTTTAATGTAGGTAATGTAGATAAGCTAAGTTGAATCTTTTAACCGGGGAAGTGCAAAATACCTCTGCTAAAATAGTTAAGAAAAGATAATTACAACTTTAATTTTCTTAGAGTCAAAAAGTAATTGCTTTGCACTGTAATATTATATTTGAACATACTACTAATTAGGAACGTATTCTCTTCCACATTTAATGACAGATAATAAGCTGCAGTTAGAATGTTCAAAAGTGCAATAAACATTCTACGGATTGTAACTAGCGCTACATTCCGACTCAGAATAACTAGCTAATCCCAAACCATGGTTTTAATTTTATTTTCTAAATGAATAAGACTTACATAATAGCTCTGTCTTTTGGTTCATCTCATTCTCTCCACATTTGTCAGTTTCCTTTAATAACTTTTGATTTCACTGTGTTTTTTCAATCAAATTTCACAGGTGGGTTAAGGTCTCAAAGATACTAAATTTCTTTGAAATATTAAGTTTCTTGGAGTGTGGTCAATGGCTAGGACTGAGGATGCAAACTAATATCTTCACAGAGAAAATGAGTCCAACAGCTATCTTTTTGTGCTGCCAACCAGTCTGTCATCACACTAATATTTTCCAGTCAGCTGCAAGACTTCCTACCTTCTTACTTTTTGCTTTAGATAAGTAGGGGATGAAAGAAAATTGAGAGGGACAAAGGAAAGGTAAGAAATTGTGAAGGGAGATGGAAATACTTATAAATAATTTATTTTGCCTTTTTTTTCCGAGAAAGGTGATGTAAGAACATCAGGAAGAGGAAAATTGTAGAAGATATGTTGAGAAATTTTTTGTTTTTTTTTTTTTTTCCCCAGTAGGGAAACAGACAGCAGATTTCTGAAAAGGAAAATAGTTTTCCTTCTTTCCATTTCTCATATATGTTACACATAATGGTGTGTTTTCTTATGCAGTGTAGAATACATATACTGTTATTGGGCTTTGACTGTACTAAATTTTATATGGAGTTATACTTTTGGTACCTCCACAGGATGCACTAAAAGGTACATACTTTTCCTCCTCAAGGAATGTGCATTGCCCAATTTTGATTGTGCATAAGCAATTTTTTCTCTTTTAAATGGAAGATAACCCCCCCAAAGTATAGGCAGTAGACAACATAGATGAGATCTTAGCAAGCTTCTCATATTCTTTGAGTATATCAGTACACATAGTTATAAATATGTTGTGGAAAGAGAATAGATAGACGCATTAATAGATTATTTCAATACTTTTTTTGGTATAATTTTTACTTCAAATAATCATAATATAGTCATGATATTTTATGATCTTTGAAAATATAGTAGTTATTCAGAATTATGTACTTGTTTATTAAGATGTATCATCATTATTACAAGACTATTTCCACTATATATCAAAAATTCTAGTTTAACATTTGAAAACTCATAACTTTTTAGATCATTTAATTTAATATAAAATGAACCCTGCTTCCTTCAGTAACCAGTTTATTTGCTGGTGGTGGAACAACCACTTAAGATTGGTCTTAACACTGCTAGGTTCCCTGATACCTGGAGATCAAAACCTGAGCAAGTGTGACGGCACTTTTTGAACCCAACAGGAATTCTCTGACATTTAATAGCAATTCTACCTAAATACACCACTAAGCAAGAAAATTGCATATTACAGAATATTGGTTTGGGTGGTTTTCAATTCCAGTGAAGTGCTGCTTGACTGTGGGACACATTTTTGAAGATGATGCACACTGCACACAGAAGAGGATTTACTTCAGTGCCACAAGTTTTCAGATATATACTTCTCGTTAACTTTTCTGTATTTTGTCTTTCCGTCTGTCTTTGTAGTTGTCCTAGTTTTTGATGTGAGGGGGTGGTTCTTAGAGCCATGCAGTCTCACCTATGTTGATATTTTATACCACTCATATCACTGCTGGGGGGGGTTGGAAGTAAAGGATTCTCAATTCCATGAAGAAGGAGTGTGGCTTTGGCTGGAGGAAAAATGCATACATGGAGGATCCCCAAGCTGCTTTATCTTGGCTTTTTGTATGTATTTTTGTTATTAATATTGTTGTTGATGTTCACTGTCTGCAGTCAAGATTTTTTTTTAATTGTTGTTTTTATTATGCAGACACTTTGTACACTCTGATCCTAACAGAGTTATTGCTGGGCAATTACATACTCTGCAAACATTGCAAAACCTCTAAACCAAAAGAGGTTTTCAGTCAGACCCTTAAATTTGCTCTAACATCCTAGAGATATTTAAAATGTTCATGTCAGATTGAATAGATTAATTAGAAGTTATTGTTTAGTAAGGGTAATTACTATGCCAGGAGCGTCTAATTTACTGATATCTGCATTACAATGTTTAAAAAAGTATTTCTCATAGAGTTTTAAAATAATTTGATGTAATTATATTCAAATACGGGATTAATTTTCATGTTATCTTCAAAATATCAAATTTTCTCTGCAAGTTGAAGACAGGAAAACGTGGTCAAACTGACCAGCCATTTAATTTGCATGTATATGTATAGGACCAAAGAGTATACTGCTGGCAATACTCATGACTTTGCACTGTAAGGCCAAGAACCTATTTTTTATCATGTCTAGTCATTTTACTGTTAGTATTATAATGATTTTTGCTAAAGAAAATGCTGCAGTAGTCAGAGACTGATTTGGTTCCTCCTACTAATAGTAGTTTACTTCTGTTTTCTTTCACAACAAGTGTAACAGTTTTAAAAATAAACTCTAATCAGATATACAAACACTTTGTGGAAATCTCAAAATATTTTTAATGTCATTTCTGATGGAGCTAATTTGAAAATTAATTATAAAATGCATATTTATGGGTGTAAACATGATCCATACAAACAGTGTTACAATCAGGAGACAAACAGTATTGCAGTCTTGCAGTGGTATTTTTTATTATATGAAGACACTGAAAATCAGTACTATCAATAAACATTAGATCTAGAATTGAATATTATTTCTGATCTGTCAAAAAATTTCCTCCTATTAGTTTCCTTTTATTCAATTCATACTTAAAACTGTGTTTTTAAAGATGCAAATGACACTCAAGAGTGCACCAAAATAAGATTTTGAAGTCTGAACCACACTTCAGCTAACTATTGAAGTAACGACTGTGTAGTGCTTAGGAGTGTTCAGGGCCTTTTCTTTCATTTCTCTTCATTATGGACATTCCAACAAGGAGAAAGCCAACAAACACCACATAGACTACCTTTGCTAAGCTCTCCTACTAAATGTAAGTAGGTAGAAGAATGACCATTGATAGACAAGGCAATCACCATATTAAAACAAAGCTATGGAGAACCAAACTAAAGGACAGAAAAGCAGGATCACTTCTATAGTTACAAAATATAATTATAGTGCAGCTCAGAGTCAGGTTAAATGTACAGACACATGAGCTTGGGCTGTCTGGTTTGAAGAGTGCTTGCCTTTAGCATTATTCTGCATCACTTGGGCAGTTACCCTTAATGGTACAATATAGGTGATGTAATTGTATTTTTCCCAATATTTTTCCATATTTTCATATATGATGCATGACAGTCTTAAGACAAAAAGAAATAATAACTGGGTTTTCTAGGATTTTTCAGGCCCAAGGCTTCAAATCATGTGTGAACTTTCAATCTACCAGAATGACATTTGTATACTACAATTTAAGTGATACAAGTTAGATGTGTTAGGAAATATCATGAGGATATGTGAGTGGGAGCACTGCAAAAGACCTGCTGGAATTGTGTGATAAAATGTATGGATGAATGGCATCACTCTGGGTGTGAGAACTTCCATTTTACCTTTAAAGGCAGTGTCAGGAGTGAACTCTTGCCAAAAGAGCACATGTTCCATGGAAAATTGATAGTTCACTTAAAAATAATGCCTGGGTGTTAATATGCTGCATCTGAGAAGATCGAGAAAGCAAGACCCTGGAGGAAATGAAGGAGACAAGTTATTTGACACTGCAGTTTATATATTGACACTTCATGATAGCAAACTGTGGAACACAAGATAAAACCCCAGAACTATGTATGGAAGAACCAATCCAATAAATTGATTGTTTTTTCTAAGTAGTTTAATTTTAAGAGTAGACATAATGGTCTAATTGAAACACATTTAAAACCAGTTTACTCCAAAAACACCAGGGTACCACATCCAAAATTCTGCAGGTAACTCATAGTTGAACCTAGAATCATAGAATCATAGAATGGTTTGAGTTGAAAGGTACTTTAAAGATCATCTAGTCCAACCACTCTGCCATGGGCAGCAAAACCTTTCACTAGACCAGATTGCTGAAAGCCCCATCCAACCTGGCCTTGAACACTGCCACGGGTGGGACACCCGCAGCTTCTCTGGGCAACCTGTGCCAGTGCTTCACAATCCTTACAATAAATAATGTCTTTCTAATATCTAATCTAAACCTATTCTCCTTTAGCTTAAAGCCATTCCCCCATGTCCTGTCACTACATTTCCTGATGAAGAGTCCCTCTCCAGCTTCCATGGGCCCCTTTCAGGTACTCTGCTGTAGGAAGGCTGCTCTGAGGTCTCCACACATCCTTCTCCAGGCTGAACAAGTCTCAACTTTCTCAGCCTATCTTTGTAGAGGAGGTGCTCTACTCCCCTTATCAACTTTGTGGCCCATCTCTGTACTTGCTCCAACAGTTCCTGAAAATGAAGAACACAACAGTCCATACTGCTGAACAATCTAGCTTGGAAGTAAGGGGAAATTTGAAGAAAATCAGATAGGGAAATAGTCAGCCTTGTAATCCCGTAGCAGCAGAGAGAAAATTTTTGCAGGAGGGAAAAGTCATTAGTCAATCCTTTTTAAAGGATTGAGAAAGGAAGAGATGGATAAAGAAAATTGAACTATTAAAATTCTTTAATTATATGATTTGGTTACTAATTGTAAATTATACATTTGTGTGATAGTGTTTAATAATATATCTGATCATTTTGAGTAGTTGCATTTTAAACACATATTTTTAAATGGGGCAATTTTAATGAAGCTCTTCTGGGAACCTGTTCCACTGAGACAATTAAGGGTGTTTCTAATTTACTTATTTTTCCTTTTGAAACACTTGTACTATGTTTCAAACATATCTGTGGTCCATGTCAAAGATGCAGATGTTGCTAGACTATCTAGTGAAAGATTACTGCACTGTTACAGAGGCAAAAATCCTGGTAGGAAAACTAATGTTGTCTCTACTGTCTGAGCCAAATTCAAATTGGCATAATTGAATTCCACCTACCTAAATTTGTCCTGCAGGATCTAAAGCAGGCAGTTCAATCTTCAGAGTCATGTAGGCTACAGCCTCTTTGAGAAAAGCAGCAAAGGTGCAAACAAAGCTAGTTATGAGGGAATTTGAAACAATCACATATAGTTGTTTAGATAAGAGTGGCTTTACATGTCAATATAATTAATTTATCAAAATAATGACCGTGATGGTATTAAAAATGAATTGTCCTTGAAAATTCAACAGAAGGATGTCTGGAGATTGATAATGGTAGTACAGTAATTGTATTGACCTTGAATCATGTCTCTATGTTTCTGCAATTTTGTTGTTATGTACATAACTTTCCCATTTTGTTCCTAAAACACAGAAATTTTAATTGGCTTTCCGGGCAGGAGGAATTGAAATAGTTTGCAGGAGAGTACATTTCCTCAGGGAAGCCTGATGCTCTACTGAAGTGGTTCCTCTCCAGAAGACCGTGAATCTTGAAGCTAAGTACCTGCTTTTAAACTTGCAAAAGGTTTTGTTCTCTGCTCTTGAGGTCAACTATGTGGTCTGTTCAAACCTATGGCAGAGAACATCCCCTAATACTCCAGTGCAGGGAAACTGTAACCAGTGGGCCACCTTGTCAATGCTGTGTGTGGGAATTTTGCAAATGAATTTTGTATGTCTCAAGCCAAAACTGAACCAGGCACCATTTTAACAATGTCACAGAATAAGGAATATAATTCATAGCCTCAGTCATTTACTTAGTGTAATTTACTACAACCTGCATAGCCTAAGAGATTAGAGCAAAGAAAGCCATGAAAAACTACTCAAGCATTCAGATCTCCCTTTCAAAAGAAGTGAGAGAACTCTGGAACTGGAATATTCTTATTCAGATATTAGGTATTATTCTGATATTAGATATTACCTGAAATTAGACATTATAAGTTACTAATATTAAGGTTTTTAAGGGGAGCTTGGTGTTTGAGTTCTTTTTTTTTTTTTTTTTTTCCTTTTTGTGTTTGTTTTTGTTGTTTTTTTTGGCGGGAGTAGTGGAAGTGTTGAGAGGTAATTGGAAATGAGAGTCTTACCGAACTTTCTTATTGCACTCAATAAGAAAACCTAGTTAGCTCTCCTGGACTTCTTACTGCTTTTTAATCACAGAATTGTTAGGGTTGGAAGAGACCTCTGCAGATAATCTAGTCCAACTCACTTGCCAAGGGAAAGTTACCCAGAGCAGGTCACACAGCAGTATGTCCAGGTAGGTTTTGAATGTCTCCACAGAGACTCCACACCCTCCCTGGGCAGCCGGTTCCAGTGCTCTGCCATCCCCAGTGTAAAGAACTTCTTCCTCATGGTGAGGTGGAACTTCCTGTGATTTAGTTCATGGCTCAGTGTCCTCTACTGGGCACTGCTGAGAAGAGTCTGGCACCATCCTCTAGGCACCCTGCCTCTGAGATATTTATACACATTAATGAGATGTCCCACAGTCTCCCCTCATAAGAGAGATGCTCCAGACCTATAATCATCTTTGCGGTCTCTGAAGGACCCTCTTCAGTACCTTCTTGTCTTTCTTGTACAGAGCAGCCCAGAACTGGACACTGTACTCCAGATACAGCCTCATTAGGACTGAGAGAGAATGACCTCCCTTGACCTGCTGGCCACACTTACTCCCAAAGCATCCCAGGACATCGTTGGCCCTTTTGTCAGCAAGGGCACACTGCCATTCATGGTCAACTTGTCACCCATCAAGACTCCCAAGTCCTTCTCAGCAGAGCTACTCTCTACTAGGTCAACCACCAGCCTGTGCTGGTACTTTGGATTATTCCTCCTCAGGTGCAGGACTCTACACTTGCCCTTGTTGAACCTCATTAAGTTTCTTTCTGCCCAACTCTCCAGCCTACCAAGGTCCTGCTAAATGTGCATCAGCCACTCCTGCAGTTTTGTATCATCAGCAAACTTGCTGAGGGTAAATTGTATCCCTACATCCAGGCTGTTGATTGGTTAAAAAAGACTGGACCCAGTATTGATCCCTGGGGAGCGCCACTGACTGCAGGCTTCCTGCTGGATTCTACTCTGCTGGTCCTGACTTTCCGAGCTCTGCCATTCAGTCAATTCTTGATCCACCACATTGTCCATTCATCCAACCAACATTTCCTGAGCCTGCCTATGAGGATGTTATGGGAGACAGTGTCAAAAGCTTTGCAGAAGTCAAGGTGGAAAACATTCACTGCTCTTCCCTTGTCAATGCTCCCTGCCATGACATTATAGAAAGCTATCAGATTGGTCAAGCATGATTTCCTCTTGATCAAAGCAACAATAAATTAAAACCAATCTCTGCTCTCTGGCGACCAGCAATAGCACCTGAGGGGACCACCATGGAGATGTGTCAGGGAAAATTTAGGCTTGATATTTAGAACAGGTTCTTCACTCAAAGTGTGGTTGGGTGCTGGAACATGTTTCCCAGGAAAGTGGTCATGGCACCAAACCTTACAGAGTTCAAGAAGCATTTGGCAAACACTCAGGCACATGCTGTGACTCTTGGGGATAGTGCTGTGCAGGGCCAGGAGTTGGACTCAATGGTCCTAGTGAGTACCTTTCAGTTCAAGATATTTTATAAATCTATGATACTATGATTGTCTATTTCCAATTGTACATTACATGATCTACAGTAGCTCTATTATAAAACAAACATAAAACTGATTTGTACTTGGGAATTCTGCAAGATCAAGAAAGAACCAGTAGCAGAAGAAAGTCTATCTTAAGAGTCCCTAGAACGATTCAGAAAACATTGATATATGTCACAGTAAATATAAAAAATATTAATCCTTTATTAACTGTATTTAATCAAGGTTTTGAGCTAATCAGAACATCAAAATTATCACACTTCTTAATAACTAAGGTTTTGTCCTAGACACTTATAAATCTAATACTTATGAAAAAGAAATCACTCTCACTCACATATATGTTTAAACACTGTAAAAGGAATAGCCAGTGCATATTAATTCCAGCTGTTGAGACTGCTTATTTGAAGTTCTCCACCTCCTTTTTCTCTCTCTTATGTGCAATCAGATAGGAATAACTTAAAAACATTACATAGAGATACAGTGTAAAACACCTTGAATAGAAATGTTTTGCATTTTAATTATTTCTAAATTATATTTTTTAGATTAGGAAAAAAAGCCCCTACAATTTCATTTTAAATAATTTAGTGTAGTATAATATAGAAGCCTTCAAAACAATAATTGCTTAAATAACTCTTATTTTGAAAAATATTAATTTTGAATAGAATTTCAGTGCAAAAGTAGTATAACAAAGTTGCTTGCTAGTGTGAAATTTCCTTAAGGTGAAGAAATTATCAGAAAATAATCTTATTTGAAACACATTATTGGCAAAAAATATTTTGTCTAACTGCAAAAAGAATAGGTATTATTGTTTGTCAGTCCTGCTTTGTCTCCTTTGTACTGGTGAAAACTTGGAGAAATGCCAGTGAAGTCAATGGGCTTGAAATTGTATAAAACCCTGATATAAAACTGAGATGAGTAAGAGCAGTGTCTCTTGTGAAATATATAAAGTTTATAATCCATGCAAAAGTTATGCTTCAGTGATTACGGTTAAGATGTATCCTTGTGGCAATGTGGCAATTTGCAAAGATCATGAACTGGATATTTTATGTTCATATTTATTTCAGGCTTCATTTGTGGCAAAGGATCATTAAGATTGGATATGATTAAAAAAGAAATAAGTGGAAAAGAAGAAAAAGAGGACTACACAGTTTTTACTCATAAAATTATCAGTTAACTTTTACCAACATACTTTGTGAAAGTGGATTGGATTCAGTGAAATTTCATCAGGCAGTTTCCTTACATAAAAAATAGTATTTCTCTCTAAGGAAAAAAACCCCAAATAACAGGACAGGTAGGATTCATATTCAAGCCCCTTAGTGTGTTTTTAACCACTGAGTAGTCATTTGGGGCAGCAGAGAACTTTACCTATTCACACCTTTGTTCTCCAACGGACATTCTATTTGGAGCTGTCTCAGTGTTATCATATCAGCAGGGATGAGAGAAGACAACTATCAATGTTGTCAGAAAAGAACATTCCAGTTTTCCATCTTGCTTCATTGAGGACAAATGCCCAAGTGACAAGGTTTTGCTGATAGCAAATCACTGGCTGTGGGCTAACTAGCTGCTCATTAAAATGATACTGCCAGTGTTCTCCTGGGCCTAGACATTGGTATGTCTGCTTGTTCAGCTTCATCTCACTAATTCTTTTATCTCATGTTTAGATTTAAAGGAACAACTTTGTTCACAACAGCACATGTTTATATTACCAAGAAATACTTTTTCAAACATTGCCAGTTAGTACCCCTCAGAAAGCAAAGTGGAACACTGCCTAAAGAATTAATATCTTAAATGTGAGGAGAATGTGAAAAGACCATATTATTGTTTCTTGTAATTTGCTCTCTACTGTATCATTTTAAAAATTACTCAATAACAAATTTCAATAGGAGATTTCACAATCACACTTATTGAATATATGTATATAAAATCTTTGCCTCTTTAGAATCAGTGGGAGGATTTCTGTGTCTGAAGAGCAACTGGAGTTTTGGCAAAGGTTCATTTCTGTTGTGAAACAAGAGTGTTGGAGCTTCTTTTAATTCTGTTGTAGGTAGTAGAAGTTTTCATTACACCTATAAACCACTAATCTTTTATTAAACATGGTAGAAGTCTTGGCCTGAACAGTAATTGTGGAATTACTTACTATAGGATTACTGTGAATTTTATGTAATATGTTTTCTTTTAGCACTGTGTTTGTTGTGTATCAATTCTACTGCAAGTCCTTGTTCTTGCAGCATGAAAAGTAACATAAGAGAGACAGTTTACAGGTTCTAGAGCATATGTTACTTCATGAGTCTCTGTCATGTCCCTTTTTACTGAAGTCCCTCTATCATGGACAAGACCACACTTTTCAAAGATACATCCTTAGTAGTTTTTCACTAACCACTACTGAATGCATTAATTACAAACCTTCTGCTACCAATTTGTCTAGAAAAAATCACAGTAAGTTGTTTTAAGCCATGTTTTTCCTACAAGTAATTCAATAACTCCAATGCCAAATCCAGCCAACAATCGGGTCTAGATACCTGCTTTAGAGCAGCTATATGAAAGAAAGATATTTTCCTGTTTGCAGTTCAAAAATCTATTCTTCTAAATTTTATATCTTTCTGCAAAACTTCAAGATAATTCATGGCTATATGGCAAGACAATGGTATATTGATTTCCTGAAATGTATTCAATTGTTTGATAAAGTTATTGTCTGTAGTCACTATTAATCCTTTTAATTATAAACTTGTTTCTCCTGATTATCCTGTGAAAGTTATGACCCACAAGAGTAGTCTCATTCATGTATATTTCCATTTTTATGGATTCCATACTATAGCATTACAACATTTTTAGAGATATCCTATGACCTTCGTTCTAAAATCTTGTTTCTCTTAAATCAGTTGGATTAATTAAATTATAGAATGGCTTGCTTTTCTGTGTTTAGCATTGCAAAGAGCTAACTGAAAATGTTTGACTTATCTTAGAAGGTAAATAATAAAGCAGTTTATCTTAACTTTGCTAGTCAAGGTATATTGATATGTACCATGCCAATGACAGCAAAAATCAGACACAATTATCATCACTTTTCTCATAGTAAATGCACAACATGCTGATTTCCTAACTGCACTTTTATATTTTCTTGTTGAAGTTCCAATGTGGTAACATACCAAAATTCGGACTATAATATTCCAGAATGTGTTTCAGAAATTTCACTTAAGTTTTACTGACTAGACTCTGCAATAAGTTGGCTGTATTTCACCCTAAAATAGAGAGTTGCTTGCAAAAAAATTGTTGTTAAAAGTCAAAAGTTCCAACATATATCTGCCTTGATGGATTTGTAACGAGGGATATATTTCCAAAGTTAGTGACTTTTGTGTAACAAGCCTGAGCTAGTTTCTTTTAATGTTCTTCTGGCCTCTATCCTGTCCATTCAACAGTGATATGAATCAAATTACTTTATTAATTAAATTTCTAATTGAGTCCATTCAAGCTGGTCCGGGCATGCAAACGGGGACAAGAGAGTAGAACATGCTTAGTTAGGCACCATATATGTACTTAGGATGGAAAAAAGTTGTTGGTTAAGTATGAAAAGAGTACAAGAGGGAATATTGTCCTGGTAGTTGAGAAAAGAAGAGCAAAAGATTTACACAGCAAATCACTTAGAAATGCAGGGCTTTTCTTGCTAATTTGGAAACTGCATAGTTCTGACATTCCAGTTTGCAGGACTGGGAGTTTCATCACAACTCTAATTTACTGATTTCAGTTGAACAGATATATAAATTCCATGGCAGCACCTTCACATCCATAAAAATAATTTTCATACTGTGAGTTCTTTTCAAACATTATTCATGTGGTGAATCTCAGTGTATTCAGATATCACTTATTTTTAAAAAATAGGTTTTAGCATTTCAACCACATATTTACAGAGCTGATACATATATCACAATATAAATTTTCAATATCCTTAAAAGATGGAAAAAGCAAACCAACCAAAATTTCTTTAATATGAAATGCAATATAGTTTCTTATTTAAGATTTATACAGCTCAGCATAAGGTACTAACATTCCAACTATTATTATTATTATTATTATTATTACTACTATTATAGGAAAGGAAAGGGACTGAGTTGTGTGGTTCCTACCTCATTCTGAAAATCTGCTCCTACTGTGTAACACATATTTTCCAATTGAATAGATAAAGGAAAAATTGCTCCTTATATTTCCCAAGAGGCAGACACAATCTACATGTATTTACAGCTATTGACAGACACACAATCTTGCCTGAAAACTGAATTAGACCCAGTGAGTATTGTATAAAGTCCTATCTTTCCTATGCTTTGAACGTCTCTTTCTTATTCCAGTCCAATAACTATTTTACCCAGGTTTGAATTTAACATTTGAACCTGTATAAAACAGAATACAAGCGCTCCTCATACTGGAATTGTCGATCAAGGTACTCATTTAATGACAAGTTCTTTCTACTGCAAATTTACTTAAACTATATACAGACTTTAGGAGTGGATCAGAAGAGTACTCTCTTCTTTTTTCCCTCCAAATTAGGGAATCCAGTTTTGAGTCAGAGAAAGATTAAAAGTAAAGTATACACTTAAAATGTATCAAAGCAAGTCAAATGGGAAGATGTATCAGCTTCTCTTTGAACACTTGGAATCACTCTTGCTCTGCAGTGATATCTGCTTGCAGCAGAGTAATGTCAGTACAGAGATACCAGACAGGACTGCGGCAGGACATCGCCCTACCACAGAAGAACTTATCTACTCTGCCCATCAGCTGGTGCATAGCTCTGGACATTCTTCCCCCCTCACATGAATTGATGAGATAACCCAGCATGGACAACTGCCCAGCAGGGAGTTATCTCTGGCATCAGGGAGGTGAGGTCACCCAGCTGACAATAAACATCTCACCTTGAGAGCAAGATGTAAGGAGATAAGCCAGAAATTCCTGACTGAGAGATACTCTATCTTGCAAACTATAAAAGCTGCACAAATTTTCACAGAGGTAGAGGCTTCCTCCTACACACTCCCTGAAAACATGTAGGGGATCTTCTTGATCTTCTCCCAAGAGTTTGGATATGAGTTATGTGGTTACTTTCCCGGAAATTGAGAGGGAAAATTCTCTGTGTACCCCATCATCAATTTGGTGGCAAGTTCATTGAATCTTAAGCTGTACTGTTTCTTGGCTAGCTGTAATCGTACACTGTATTTTATCCACTAGTAGTCCTTTTGTTTTGTTCCTGTGTAGTAAATAGTCTGATTTTAAAAGTCTTATGTCTTTGCATTTTGTGTCTATTAAATAAATAATTCATTTTGTGGTAGGCCTAATTGGCCATTATTAAAGATAGACATTTGGGGCGCTGGTCTCCCTAACAGAGCCACTCCCAGAAATCTGAGTCAAAGGCAGGACTCACCTAAGCCCTCCCATCTCATTCGTAAGAAGGATTGCAGATCAGAACAAAGTTGTATTCAACCTTGTCATTTCAGATTTTTCAGGTTTTCCATCTCCCTTGCCATTTTCACTATGTTCACTTGCTAATGAACTTTTCACCTTCCTCAAGTGGCTTAGAATGTCATCATGAAAGACAGCTTGGCTTAAACCTCACTTGTAATGAGCTTGGACAGGGATAATTTAATAAAAAGTGTTTGAGGGCACTTTCACATGTTCCGATGAGAAATGTGGCAAAGTAAGAACGCCTTCAGTTTATTCACTGGAAAACAGTAACATCACGAGTTTGCTCCTCCTAAAACACTCTTCAGTTTCGTGTTCAGCTAATATCTTGAAATATCGATATCTCAGACATTCAAAAGGATTTCAATGGGATCTGGGAGTCATTTTGGAGTGAGGTGAGACCACAGGACACTGAGATTTTCCTGCTTGTGGGAGGGGGACACTTCCTGGCTACTGAGAGAGTATAGGAAAGTATGTGCTGAGATACAGCAAGAGATGAGACCAACATACCCAAAAATAAAAGGAAGTATTTAGGCAAAAAACATGTGACAAGTGATAATTTCCCTTCATATTCCGAATATATAATGTCTCTCCCTTTTATAAAATCTGCGTCTTAAAAGGAGCTCTTCAACCAGAGCTTGATCTGAAGTTTGAACTGACTTTTATGGGTTCTCTCTTTCCTAATTATTTTTAAAATACAACCTGTTAAAACTTATGGAATCCACAACATCCTGTGATTTCTAGAATGTAATGATGTATTGGATAATAAAACCTTTGGGATATTTTGGCAAAACTGCTTGAGTTTCTTCTTCTGCTGCCTATTGCAGTGTTTTAGGTGAAATAGCAGAGAAGTAGTAGCCAGTTAATTTTTTCAGTTAACTCAATTTTTGTCTCCCTTTGCCACATGTCCTCCTTATTCACCTCTTCTTTCACAGAAGTCGTTTTCATGATTTCAATTGTCTCCCATGTACGTGTATGGTATGTTTTCTGAGAACAATCAGTTTGGTTAGGGGCAACAGTCCATTTCCTAGAGAGCTGGGGAGTTATCAAATCTTTATATTTCTTCTTGTGGATGCTATGATAATATATGAGAACTGAACAACACCCTGAAAATAAAGGTAGCTGTTCAGAAGCTTTCAGTTTAGAGGAAGGAAATAAAACAAGATCAGTAAAGGAGAGTTGTTATCACACTGTCTGTTTCATGGACATGATGGCTGGTGACCCTGCCTAAGTGTGTGTCTCGAAAATCCATTTTCTATTGATTAGGTCAGTGCCTGCCTGGTAGGTGCAAGATTTGCTGAGGTATCTTAATAAGACTGTGAGTGAGAAAGACATAACAAATTGCTTGTGTTTGTTCTTATCCCTACTGCAAACAGGGACAAAATTTAGTGAGCTGTCAATACCGTCCCCTCCTTTATTCTCCGCATCCAAGTTTCTCCATGAATATGAACAGTGGGGTCAGCAACAAAGTGATGTTGTAGGTCAGTGGTATGGGCTGCTGGGCCATGAAACAATCGTACAGATGCATCCATAATGGTCAAATTCAAAATGAATGAAACTATGAGCTGGCTCGTGAGTACTGCTTGTCACAGGGTGCCTCTATTTCTCCATTTTACAGAAGACTTTGCTCTGCGCAGCTATACCACATGCCAGGTAGTAAGTTTTACATCGTGTAACTACAACCTTACAGTTATAATACATCACTTGATCCACAGAGCATCTATTTTCACATGGGAAATGACATTCCGTCATGGAAGTCAGCCTGCATAATTGCTTCCAGGGAAAAAGCAACATGCAGTGAATTAGTAAAACCTTGTTTTTTTTGTGAACCCAGCAAAGGTCCACAAGACAGCTCATGTCCCTAAGTGCCACATGTCTATATCTCCAAGATACCTCCAGGGCTGGTGGGTCAGCCAGTTCCCTAGGCATTCTGTTCTAATGCTACACAACCTTTCTGTGCAGAAGTTATTCCGAACATCCAATCTAAACCTCCCCTGGCTCAGCTTGAGGCCATTTCCGCTCATCCTATGACTTTTTACTTGGGAGAAGAGATTGATTCCCACCTAGCTACCACCTTCCTTCAGGCACTTGTAGAGAGTGAGAAGATACCCCCGGAGCCTCCTTTTCTCCAGGCTAAAGATCTCCACCACCTCAGCTGCTCCTCATCAGACTTGTGTTTCAGACCCTTCCCCAAATCAATTTTTTATGAGTACTTGGTAAATGGTAATAATATGTCACCCCTTTAAATTGGTGACTTTTCTTCCATCACCTGACTAGTTTTCATTAACACTCTGAGAGGACTAGCAATCCTCTTTTTCCAATATTTGATACTATTCCTTCAAACTTGTAGTTAGAGAATATAGCCCAGTTTTTGTCATATTCAAACCTTTCTGGCTTCCAAAGAGTTTTCAGGTGAACACCATTTTATTTGGACTTGTTATCTCTCAAGAAATATAAGAAACCTGTTATAGGTTAAAGGCTGTTAGAAACCTGTGTATCCACTTTAAAATTGAGAAAAGCTTACGATGAAAATAAACTTTATCTGAGTGAAGCCAATGTGCCAAGCCAAAAGTTTTTAATTTCCTGAGTATTTTCTTTCAAAAAGTCCCCAAAATCACTAGGAGATTAACAAGTCATTGTTGACTAGAAATGAAATATCTGAACATTTTTTTGTTTTGGCTGACACTGGCTGTTTATGTGAATGAAAGTAGAATGCTCCTAAAAAAATGTCAGATTTGAAGACCTATAAATATAGTCCAATTCTCTCTCAGTAAATCAGCTTACATAAAATTTCATCTAACTCCTCCTTTCCTGGGCATCCATTATAAAATGTTTTGAGCTTAGCTAAAAATTTCAGGGAAACTTTAATGCAAAAATTACATCCTAGAAGAACTCACTACGTAAAAATCATCATCTTAGAATTCTCATTAAGCTACTGGTTTTTTATAGACATCATATATGGTATGTTTATATCCATATTATCTGCCATTTTGAAGCTTGTGTCAAAATATTTGTCACAGAAAAAGTTACAATGAGGCTTTTATCATTCTCAGTGCCCTTTAAGATAAATGAAAATGCATCCATTAGTTCAGACTTTGTAAACCTTAATCAGGAATCTGTGTTTGAGGCACGCAACCTTTAATTGAGTTAAAGAAACTTAAGAATGGACAAGCCATTTCAAGGGAAAGAAGTGTATTGTTCTATACCATAATTTTTCTGTCACAGAATCATTTAGGTTGGAAACAAGCTCCAAGATCACATAGTTCCAGGCTGATCCCCATCTGATAGAGCTTCTTTTGAGTAGTGGCAGAGTGATAAGGTCACCCCAGAACCTCCTTTTCTCCAAACTAAAACACCCCAGCTCCCTCAGCTGCTCCTCAGAGGACTTATTAGACCATTCCCCAGATTCACTGCCCTTCTCTGAATATGCTCCTGCACCTCAATGTCTTTCTGGAAGTCTTTGCAGTAGAGTGTTAAAAGTTTCTGTGTGACACTTGAATAGTACACTGTACTACAGAATTCAATACAGATGTGTCATCCCAAAGCAAAGCAAAGCAAAGCAAAGTAAAGCAAAGGGCTTTTGAAAGATTTTCCTTATTGATGCCACATGAAAACTTCAGGAACATTATAATAGTTGATATGGGAACTATAGGAAACAGAACATGGAAATTATGTCAAAATAAGATTCTTTTATGTTTTATTTATTTTATAAATAAATTTTATATATTTTTTAAAACTTTACTTTAAAAAATTATTTTAAAGTTTAATTTCATTTTCATTTTTTTATTAAACTAATTTTTTTTACTGGTTTACATTCAAGAAAAAGTCCTTTTACTACAGAGCTATAAAACCACACTTAAGAAATGTTTTGTCTGTCCATCACAGCGATGAAATAAATACAGCACAATAATTGCTCTGAGTCACTTCTAGCTGAATTTTTATGATGAGTTTAATGGCCCATACTACAAACATCATGTCATTATCCATCTCCAGGGTTTCAAGTTGACATTTTCACATTCTATGATACACCGAGTTTAAGCATTGCTACTTAGAAGTGATTTATTCTTCATTTTCCCCCTGAAACTAAGAGTTGCCATATGATGATGTAAATAGAATTAGATATATGGGGAGAATTGTCTACTCTTGCCCACATCTGTCTGATTACACGACTACAGGAAAAACCTCGTTGCTTGCCAGGTGACATTCAAATTGCTGCAATTCCAAACCCAGGGTAAGAACATAACTGGCACCAATTTCCTTTAATATATTGTATTAGGCTTGTAGAGTGTGGCTGTTTAACAGCTACTAGTGACACAACAGAAATGTCCTTGCAGTAGAGGCACAGACAGCTGGGTCTGGGTTGAAAGCATCTGCATATGTCTATAAGGGTGAGAATTTGCAGTGGAACTTTACAATTTCTAAATCCAAGATTAGTGGGAAATGGAAAAAAAGTCTATTAACAGTTTGTTTCAGGAATAGACCAGAGACTTAGATTAGTAAAACAAAGATACAAAGGAAAAATAAACTAAAAAACCAAAACAACCCCTGCAAACACATCCAACCCTGAGTTATGAGTAAGCATGTCTGGTCATTTGGGGGAGCAGATAAATATGGTTGGGGGAGGCATTGCTGTGATGGAGTTACACTGAATCAAATAGTATATGGTAGCACCTCTGAATCCCATATTCTGAGATATGTTTTTCATATACACAGGTAATTTCTCCTGTCAACCTGAAAACAGTCATCATAAGAGATTAGGAGGCTGGATTTTGAAAAGGAATTTCTCTGGTAGATGCAAAGCATTGTTCTTCTTGCGGAAGCATAGAGAAGTGTTTTGGCATCTCATATATTAGGAAACTACAGAGTGCCAGGGCAGGTGTTCAAGCACTGGAATGACATCAACTGGACAATTAAATTGCGAGACTGGTCCCTGGCAGGCACTTGGACAGTTCAAGTAACTCTCTTCTATTCAATAGTTTAACATTAGTCTGGAAGCAGCTATCCCCTTTAAAAAGACAATACTTGACATTTTTCAGGTTATTGGTCTTTATTGGACTACACAAAGTCTATCTAATGCAGAAAAAACCCTTATTTTTCCTGTTTTGTTACTTGAAAATCAAATTTAAGCTTCCTTTTTTTTTTTTTCCCCAATAATTCTTATCTACAGCTTCTGATGTATTTAAAGAGAGTACTAATGTACATTTGTAATGATGAGATTACTCAGCTCAAGGAATAAATAAAGAATTAATTAATAAAGCTATAGTATTTCACATATTGCCCAAGATAATTTGTCAAAACCTTCATTCATAGAGTCACAAATTTATCTTTAAAAAATTCTAATATAAAGTTTCCAAAGGGAATTTCATATCCTTCTATAGCTTTTTGGTTTCTAAGGGTGGGAAGTAGAGAAACAACACTCTTTTGTCAATTTAGACTTCCTGTGGTTTCTTTTGTATAATAATAAAACATACAGTAATTAATGAGAGGAGGAAATGAATCAGCTCGTGTTTAAATGTAAGGTGTTCCTTTCTTCAATATGAAAACAAGAGATAAATATTTTGCACTGTTTCATCAGCAAAGATAATAAGCATTCTTAGAAAACCTAGTATAAAAATAAATGTTTTGATTTTAAATGTATAAAAGCTGAGATAATTTCTATTTCTGTATGTCTATGCATCAGTCTTGGAGCTGATTTACTAATAAAATTCTACAAAGAAAACCACTTATAAAAAGAAATGATAAATCAAATTAAATCAAGTCTTCTGTGTACTCCCTTGACAATCAAAATGTTCTGAAAAAGGTATCATTGAGCAGATAAAGTTTCAGAGCTCAAATGAAACCTCAGAGGCACAACTGAGGAAAAAAACCCAGAGATTTCTAATAATGTTTCAGGATGATTGGTTCCTGTGACACTTTTGTTTTAAAGATGCAATCTATGCCAGATGAAATATAAGTTTTATTAAAAAAATTTACTGCATTACTCTTATAAAAAGCACTTTTTCTGTCCTTGACTTTTCTTGTATCAAAAAAAAAGTATGCATGAGAAATTATAGTATTGCACAGAGACCCAAAAATCATTATGAGCCTTGTTTGAAACTTTGTGTGCTGTATCTCACAGCAGGGAATCATGGGCATCCATTTTTTCTTAATGGAACACTTATTAGATTACTTGGGGGATGAATGGATCAGAGAAGCAGCAATGGGAGGCAGAAGCTACCCTTTACTTGCTGCTTGTCTCTGCAGTAGCTCCTGCTGATGTGTAAGTTAATGTATTACCAACATTCAAAAATATACAGAATGTGCAAGTGTGCAAGGGGATTTTGGAATACGTAAAATATATACATTGAATGTGCACAGGCAATATAATTTCTTCATCAACAACTATAAAAAAAGGATAAAACTGTAATATGCGAGATCTATAAGAAGTAGCATACATCAATACAACAGGCAGCCTAAAGACCAATAGAATAGTCGTGAAAGAGCTGCATAGTTCTTCTTGCTTAATAAAAGAAATGAAGATACATTATTCTTTTCAAATTGGTTGGTTTAGCACCAATATACTAAAACATTAAGAATGTTACTTTACTGTGTAAATATGTACTTTCTATTCACCAACTGCAGAATAATGAGCAAATGGGTTAAATTATCTGTCTGATAAGACAAGTAGGGTTCTTTGTAATTCTTAAATATATAATTCAATATGCCTGTGGAATACTTCTTAAAGGACTTTTTTATTGAATTGTAATTCACAGCAAAAAAAAGTGTGAACCTTTGAATGCTAAAGGGAAATGAGTGAGTAAAAAAATAAATTGCACTAGACAGCTAAACTGCGGTTGGGATGACTGGAAGTAGACATATGCCTGTGAGCTAATCACACTAACTCTTCTTATAGTTAATTGAGAGAAATTGGCACTTCCAAAGGAAGATTGATATCTTCCTGAAATAGGATTTGAACAAGGTCGAACGAACCACCTTTTGAGCTTATTTTATTCCCTCATTGATTTTAAAGGGAGCCTAAGGTGATTATGTGTGGACTGGGATGACCAAAATTTAAACGTCCAATAACTAGAGAGACAAAGCTCAAATGTTCACAATTGTTTCAGAGAATGTAGACATGTTATACTAAACTTTTAAAAAATATGCACAATATCTTTAATATCTGTTGTGATAACTAGTCTGGCGAAATGAAGTAAATTAAATTCTGAAGAGATCACAACGGCAAATTAAAATATGAATAAACAGTGAAAAAGAAAAGTCAGAATGACAAGAAAAAGGAGAGAAGTTGTTTTACTACCACTGTAAACGGCATTTAGAATCTGAATTACAGTTACAGGTTCTTCTGAGGGTGAACTTAGGAAGGCTGTTATACTGAGATACATACATACATATATAAACATTATATATATATATATGTTATTAGATAGGTGATTAGATGGGGAACAGATATCCACTACTTTTAAGGTAAAAAATTATGACATCAGAGTTGCTTTTAATAAATCATGAAACTATTCTTAAGTAGAACATGAACTCTAACAACAATAAATGCATCATATTTGAGACACTATATTTTTTCATATACAATTTACAGCACATGGATCTTTAAATTCCCTTTCTTCATTTAAATAAATGCACCAGTGAGCATCAGATGCCTCCCCACAGTAATACAGGGAGCATGAACAGAGGAAGGATGCAATTCACCCATGCTCTGCCTGTTCTCCCACCCTGAATTCTTGGTACAATTTAGAATTCATATTTATTCAGTAGTTTCCAGTTGTGGCTTCAGATCTATTCCAATCACTTACTTCTTTGAACCTGCACCTGCAATTTAGTCTAAGACCTTAAGCCCGAAATTATGCATACCAAACCAATAAAATTAGTCATCTGCATACATTTTTTTTCAATGAAAAGGCTTACACAAAAGAATATAAACTTGGAAGCAGGAAGACTTTTGGAGATTATTCTTCTGTGTTCAGTAGAAATTACACTTTGAAATTGCATCCAGAAGAACACAATATACATAAATGCTATTTTAAAATAATGGAATTTAAAGACGTGATTCAAATTAGACATATTTTCAGAATTTCACGAGCTGAACTTGAATTAATCTGCCTTCAGATGGACCCTAAATTTACATTAAAATCAAACAAAGTTCTAAAAATATGCCCCTAAATATTTATTATATATATTTAAAATACGTTCTGGGTTATAACTAATTAAAAAATAAGGTAAACATAGGTCTGTTTTATAGGCTATAAAGCACAATGAGTCTTGATAATTTTTCTAAGAAAAAATAAACAAGCAGATTTATCTTGGCAAAACCATCCAAAAGAAGAGTTAAAGGCAAATGATAGATTGCTGAAATTAAGCCTATTTAAACAAAGTTGGCAAACGTCCTTTTATTCAGTGTCCTTACATACTCTCATTAGAAAGCAAGACATTGATCTCTGTAGACTTTAGAGTTAATTACATTCTGATAGCTCAGATGTTTCATTAGATTTGTTCAGACAATTTGATACTTCAGGACTGAGGGGAACAAAGAATGAAGGACAGATACAGGAGAGTGTAGATTTCACACAAAACTTCAGGTGTCTATAGTGGGATTCGGTTCAGTATAAAGGCAACCAAATAGAAATGTTTATGTGTAATCATCTATATCTGTGCAGAGCACATATACGTCTGAGCAGGACTGGCAGATACAGCTCAACACCCACAGAATGTAGGTGTCTTGTTGGAGAGCATTTCAAATGGAATTTTAAGCTTTTGAACTGACAACTGAATTGCACTTTGAGTCAAAAGTCAGTCATGTCCTAGAATGGATATTCAGCTGTTCTCCATCAGAGATACGATTCAGTGTCCTAAAATAAGCATTTAGTTATGCTGGTTTTGGCTGGGGTAGAGTTAATTTTCTTCACAGTGCCTCATATGGGGCTGTGTTTTGGATTTGTGCTCAACACAGGGTTGATAATATAGAGATGTTTTTGTCATTGCTGAACAGGGCTTGCACAGACCCAAGGCCTTTTCTGCTTTTCTTTCTGCCAGGCTGGTGAGGAAGTTGGAGACACTTCTCAAGTCACCATTATGCATGATGGGCCTGGCTCTCCTGGAGATTCCTGAACACCTGCCTGGCCATGGGAAGAGTGAATTAATTGCTTGTTTTTCTTTCCTTGTGTTTGTAGCTTTTGCTTTCCCTATAAACTGTCTGCATCTCAGCCCAAAAGTTTTCTGGTTTTTACCCTTCCACTTCTCTCCCTAATTCTGCTGATGGGGCAGTGAGGGAGCAACTGTGTCACACTTGGTTGTTGGCTTGAGTGAAACCACCACACTGGTGTAATTTTAGTTGGTCTTGGACAGCCAATGTAATTTCTGTTTCATATTCCTAGAGGCTTTTGGTCTCCTATGATCTCTGTTACATCTGTGAGCATTATGTGAATATCCTGGAAAATTCACGGCATCATGGGAAGCACTAAATAATTGCTTTAAAACAAACTAATTACTCTTTAATAGTCTGCTTTATAATAAGATGAATTATTTTCCAAGCCCCAATCACTGTACTAAGGACACCTCCACTGCTGAGAGTAGGCGACACATAGCACACTTATGTGCAGACAAAGCTGAGCTTCTTAACCTGCAACTGAATCCCACGTGAGACAGATCCAATAAAATATGAATTCTTAATCTTTTAAGGATGGGTTCTTAAAAGTATGCATACAGGAACAGTCTCAAAAGAAATTATATCTTACAAGATAAACTGAAGATAAAGTTTGAAACAAGTTATGGCACTGTTAGGATATGATAGGACTCCAGCAAAGAGCTTGTCGTTAAGTCATTTTCTATCAAAGGCTTCACAGATAGCCTTAGAAAGTAAAGTTATCTTTACATCCTAGCAAAAAACAAATGCATTTTTATTTCAATACTTTATAGGGACTTTCTGAGGATAACTCTCAAAAATTGAGGGAAGACAAAAGCTTCAGTGTGAATGTGTGGGAAAGATATGGTAACATATGGACTTAATAACACTTGAAAAAAAAGGCTGTCCTTATTATTACATTACTTCTTCCCCCCTTCTTTTTAATGAAGAAAGGAGTCAAGGAAAATAAGACCATTTTGACTGTGCAAAATATAAGAATATTTTAGAGAGCAGTTTGGGGAAAACACCTGTCCATACTAAGACATCCTCAAACCTGTCAAAAATGTTTTCAGAGGTTTCTACTGAGGAAGTCAAATAAGTCACAAAATATGTCACAAAATTTTTTTTTTTTTTTTTTTTTACCGTGGAAAGTTTGTTTTCTGCTCTGTATGGTTTATAAGTTTCTTTTAAATAACCTGAACAATATGAAGTATTTTCCTAGTAATTACTTGCTGAAGAGATAAAGGCATTGAGTCTGCATTCCATCTTCTTTCTATAAATCACATAAACTTTCTACTTTATGGGATTACTTCAGATCCTTTAAGCAAAACAATTTTAAAGTTAATATTATATTGCCTATGAATTAATTTGATTTAATAGATTTATGAAGTCACTTAACATGTTTTTATACTCTATAACTTTCCCTCCCTCCCAATTTGACTCGGTGGCAACTGGTTATACTCAGGAAAAGGGAAAATATATTATTGTTTTATTGTTTTTCTTACTAAAATAAAATTGGGTATCAATTAAGCTGTGAGAAATACACGAAGATGCTGTAAACCCTTCTTCTGAGCAAATATTCATATAAGCAATCCCCAAACCAATTTGTGTGTAAAAGGCCTGCTAAGTGAATGCCAAGAATAGCATTTATTTTCCAATTAAATGGTATACACATATATGTGAAATATATCCTTTTAATGTGGGCATTGGAAAATTTTACTTTGCAGATTTATGAATAGTATAAATGGTTTATAATTATACTCTCCATTATTCTACACTCTTTAATACCATTAAGTTAAAAAGACTGCATTGGAATCACAAGAGCTGTAAAGGTTTAGAAGAAAGAAGCATGCAAAAGATAAACACTGACACTCTGAAAACAAAATTAATTCCATTATAACCAGCTGTTTAAGATAAGTAGGATAAGTAGTGCCCCATCTTTTTGCCTTTATTAGATTTGAAGAGATCACTAGCACAGACCAGTTTTCTGACTTGTAGCTTGCTAAAATGAGTGTAATGAATCTCATCTTCCAGGTAGAAGATATAAGATTTTTTTCAGAAGTTTGAGAAATAAAGATTAAAAAGCATTCCAAAGTGTTAGTCCTTGCACTCTGTAGCAGACATTCCTTTTGCTCTTTTTCATAAAAACACGCCCTCTTTTGTCCTGACTTAAAAATAAGTTTGAGTTCTGGACCTGAAGGAAAATAGAAAACTTCAAAGGAAGATTAGTCTCTTTAGAAATGAGATTGAGGAGTGTGTTACTTGAGTGTGGCAAGTTCCTCACTGAAGTTTCCTTTCCTTCACTTTGTGCAGTCTTTCAAAAGCACTGTCATTCCTACCATTTAACATATTTCAACTGACAGCTTATAAAAGGATTGTTGCCTAGCTAGTACTTAAATAATGCATTAAAGACATCTTTTCTATGATACTGAAAATTGTTTGAACTTTGCCAGATTGCCCTTTTTCAAAATGTGTTTTCTTCACAATTTGGAAATGCTTAAACTATATAGTCCTTTCTTTTTAATGTGTACAACTGTCACAGCTGCAATAAAATTGACTCTAGTGGTTACCCAGTGAGTTTAGCTATTTCTAGACTTGTATTACAACATCATTTCCTCTAACTGAAATCTATTTTTTCTAAATTTATCTTGAATTCAATCACTAACTTTCAAATTGTTTGAGTATAGGATGTAAGGTGCCTAGGGTGATAGAAGGTCTTTTTTTATCATGTTTTCACACTGTCAACTTGAAAGGCCTGGTTACAAAGGCACAAAACAAAACAGGACTGTCTATTCTTCCCATTTGATTAAACTAGTCTGAAAGGTAAACTATGAGAATAAAAAAGCACCAGGTGTCAGAGGGACTGACTAAACACTGGTACCCTCATTATTCTTTTAAGAATAGAAAAAAATAAAATATCAATTAAAATATATCCAGATTGCAAGAGCTGTGTCTGATCCTTCCCTGTTTAGCCAGGTTCAGGAATTTACCATTTCTATTGTACAGGGACAAGAGAGTCTGAGAATGTCTGTGGCCCACCAAGTTGAGCATTCTTTGTACGTGAGGCCCTCAGTCAGCACATCCATATTTGATTTTGGCAATGTGGATCCTAAATCCTCAGAGTATGATATTTTCTAGGCCTCAGACTGCCTTGCCTTCCTCTACCCTGCCCTTATCTTGGTCCTGAATTGCAGTCCTCCTGCATGGGAACAAGGTGATTGTCCATACTCTGCTGGGTCTCCCTCCTGCACCAGAAATTTGTTGGCCCTTCAATTTTTCCAAAAAGACAATTACTGCAAGTCTAGGTGGTCCCAGGAAAGCAAAACTGCTCTTGGGGTCAGAAAATATAGAACATTTACATGCTTTCCCAACCAAGCTTTGTCTTCTTTTCTTCCAAACTAATCTGATATCTGCTGATTTACTTCCTCCTTGGCCTGATTGTCGTGTGTGTCCATGCCATGTATAAATTCAGTTTCTCAGGAAGACACGGGGATGCAAAACATTCTTAGGACTAGGACACTGAAATGCGCATCAGGTGATTGAAGAGTAGAAGCACAAAGCAGACATTTTAGTAAGGGATTACTATTTATCTGGTGGTTGGGACATATTTTTATTACAACAAATTTTTCAGCCAAAAGCCACTGTGTAGAAAAGCTCCCTGTCCCTTAAATACTTTTTATCGTCTATAATTACATCTTCATTTCCATCTTCTTTTCCTGGATGCATCTTGTTAAATAAGTATACATTGTAAAAGTTAAATATAAAATTGCCAAGTTTAGTAGCCTGAACTTTCACTGTAAAAATGTGTGCTGAGCTGAAGTTTCATAACTAGCTGAGCCATTTTTAGAATCTGTGATTGCCAAGGAAAGCATGTTGTACTTTCTTTTCTCCTTCCCATCTCACTTCTGTCTTCCTCCTTTTCTATATTTTCCTCTTTCTCTCTGTTCCCAGGAGCACTTTGCTGGGTATTAGGGTTGTTTCAGATTATTAAACCCATCAGCTCCTCAAACCCCATAGAGGAAATATACATTAGTAAACTGAAGCAAGCTAGGGTTTGTACAGCCAAGCTGGCATGATTTGTCAGCTTCCACATTATTGAACACTTTTACTAGGCAAAACAAAGTGGTGCATCCAAGTCACTTTTATGAAATGGTCCCTGCCTAATCACCCTTACTAATTCCCAAATTAGATCTGGGAAATGTTTGTGTAGTTCTAATTGACTCACCCAAACTCATGCCAGGGATCTCTCTAACAAATTAAAAGTATAGGTAAACCAATTTCTCATTTTGTGCAATTTACTGTTGCAGGTATATTCCACTTATTCCTGGTTTGTCTGACTGCAGAGTTCAGTAGCTTGGCCAATATCTAACAGAGAATCTAGTAAGCACCAGCATGCTGAATAAAGCTTAGTTTGGACAAAGAGCAAAATGCTAACTGGTTGAGAAGACATCTGAGTGAAGTTTCTTTCAGGTATGTATTTTGCAATTGCTTTCCATAAATCTGTTACTTTAAGATTTAAGCATTGCAATGCAAAGTCTTAATGTATGGAGATAGATGTTTTATTATGAAGCTATATGACAATATCTATAATAGATGTTTGTTAGGTCTCTATACTGTAGCTCTGCATTGCCTAAAAAGCTTTTCAAATTTCTAGTTCTGCAAACACAATTAGATTTGATTTTTTCATGTGTATTCCTCAAAACCATGTGGTTTCAAACACATCATTCAAAGCTATGTGGCTGATTCTCTATTTCTTTCTAAAAGTAACCCAGAATTTTTATCTGACCAGTCAAAGTGTAGCTTGTTTGACCAGTTTTTGGGGAGGACTAAAGGCTTGCATTCAAAATCTATGAAGGAGCTGAAAGAAAAGTTTTTTGTTTGAATAATTATTTTAATGTTGCTGGAATAGCTTTGTATCATACAGAAAATATGCCTGTACAGAAAATAAACCCTGTTATTACAGACCTAGAGAGAACTTTATAATTTTAAACTGTACAAATAACCAGACTATCATATTTTTCTTTGAGAAAAATACTTCATAATAAAGATCGCAATTTGCATAAAGTGAAGAGGTTTATTGATTCATTGTAAGATGGCCAGCATCACCTAAGGTGGTAAACTAGGCATTTTTTTTTCTTTTCAAAAGCAAAATATTATTACATAACCAGCTGCTTTCTAGGCTTATAATGTAAAACTATAGATATATTAAGAAAAGCAAAACAACCCAAACAACAAAACCTAACAACAAAAAATCCCAACAACAAAAAACCCCACAACAAACAGAAAACAGCTATGCCTTAAACCCAACATAATTACATTTCTAATTAGGAAATGTTTTCTAGAGGTTAAACTCAGCTCTTCAATTGAGTTCTACTGCATTTTAAATTTTTTTTTTCTAATTAGACATTTTTTTGCCTGATTCTTTGATACTTTTTAAATATGAAAAATACTATCAATTCAAATATGCAGAAGTGGATAGTTTATATTCTGTAATTGCCACTTAGAGTTGAAAAACTCAATAAAATTAATTTAACTTTAGAAATACTGGAAGATGTTGGCATTCATTATTCATCAAATGTAGGAAAATGACAGAAGAAATCCTCAAGAATTTTATAGAAACAACACACAAAAACAGCATATTTGAGCACAAACATACAAGAATTCAGACAAACCAGAAACAAACTTTGTGTCTTAAGTCTGTTTATGACAGTTTGCATGAAGTCTTGAAGCATTATTAAAGAATCATGGAAATAGATTTCAAATAGGCAGTGATTAAGAAAAATGGAAAAGTAATCACTGAAGTTTGAATGGATAAGATCTGTCTTCCTTAACAGCCACCTGAAACTGAAATTATGCGTTCAGCTCTTTGTCTACATTCCCTCAAGAGTGTGTCAATAAATGGTGGCTTTCAGATGCCAGTTTCACAATTTATCCTGCCCTAAGAAAAATTGTCAATGAGCTTTGTACTGTAGCACCTTAAGGAGGTGCTGACTTGCCTCTACTGACTGTAGAGGAAATCTCATCTCCGAGGTGGCATTATAACTGAGATATTTTTATCAATCAAGCAGAATTCTTCTACTAAATTTTGCAATATAAATTCCCATATCTCAACTAGTCATCCTAGAGTTTTATTACTCATGAAGATAGAGAAACACTTCTGGAGCTCTTTCATCTAATCTATTTTAGTAGTTTACCTTAGATTTTAAATAAATAATCAGGTGTCTATGTAATAAATAGAATGCACTCTCAGAAATGCTTCTTTATCTTCATTGTCAATAAAAGAAGACAAATGGCAAGTTAAATACAGGCATTCACACTTTGAAAGCTAAATTTTTCCCGGTCAGTTCCTCTTAAGATTCTCCAGCAGAAGCAACTTCATTTTGATGGAGTATGTTGGAACTTCGATATGCGTCAAACAAAAATATCACTATGAGTCATCTTTTTAAAAAGTCTAGTCACCTACAGAGGACATATCCATAATTACCCAATCCAACTTCTTTCTGATACAAAAGGAAAATTGTCTAGGATTTGGATCTGGCAAGAGAAAAAGCTGTCAGCTCATGTCAAGATAAAGACTTTAAGAAGCCATTGTTTATTATAGCTGGAATTATACCAATGTCTGTGCGGTGTCTCTACATCTTCATGGGATCTTATGTAGGAAATAAGCAAATGCATTTCTTAAATATATGTAGTCAGGATTAGGTAGTCAGAATTAGGAATATGGAGTTCCTCAACCAGAAGACATTGAACACCAGAAGGGTTGAATATGTACAACAAAAGAGATACTTTTCTGAGTGGGCCTCTACAAGAAGAATGCTTCATTAGCTTTGTGTTTCATTCAGAGGGCCAAAAGCATATGACAAAAGGTGGAAATCAGATAGATAAATTTGTTATCACTCTAGCCATCTTCGTCATTCACTCACAGTTATTATTGCCCAAACACACACGTCTGAGTTCATGCAACATTGCTAAAGTTCTCAGTGTCTAAAGTGTAAAGTAGGATTATTTCAATTTAGTATGTTAAGTTAAACTTATTTCTTCTTGTCATGCTGGTTTCTTCCAAAGCATCAGGCATTCTGCTCAGTGGCAGCATCTATCAGAAGGACAATGTGGGACACTGTCTGGTGGCTGTAGCTGCTTCAACTGTCTGATTTTAATCCTCCATCATATGTCTGCTGAAATCTTTAGTGAGATAAAGCACTACCAAGGATTAGACAGACTATTAGTGAAATAGATCTTAATTAAGAATATTGACTTTTTTGAATTTAGGCCTATAGCTTTTTCTCCTATTCCACCTTGAAAACCCAAGGACGAAATATTTCTCAGAGGGAATGTTAGCTGACTTAGGTAAAACAAAAAACAAGTATTGTTTTTATTTAACTTCTGCATAAACTTACAACTGGTTTCCACTCAACACCTCATTGTAAATTGCACTAAATTACTAGATGAATGACAAGATCTTAAGTAACTTCCCTGAATAGCTTTTCTAAGTTACGAAATCATTCCCATAAGCTAAACATATTTGATGTTTGTAATAAAATTAATGAAATTGAAGCTCCACAGAATGTCAGGTTCACTGTTCCACACTGTCCTGCTACAAGAAGTTTCTAATCTATATATCAAATTCAGGCTGAGAAAAAATGAAATGTGATGTAAGCTGTCAAGAAAAATGTGGTGAATTCACTTCTTTACAAGTTCATACTCCAAAGCCCATCTTACAGATTACCCAACTGAATAAATTCTATATTATATAATTAAATATCCATTAACCATCCAACAACTTTATGATAGCTGAGGAAAATAATGTAAAGACTATATGCCATTTCTTCTCTATCCAACCCAGACAGAGTTAATTCTTAAAAAAAACCCCTATTCTTATTTCTAGAGAGGCATCATTTCTGTAAAAATTTTTCTGCAGAAACTGTATAAAAAATACATTTATGTGAGGAACTTTTGGCACAGGAAAAATATTTGATTTGGTGTTATGGAATTATGAATATACTTAATACAACATAAACCAATATAGGGAAACAGCCCTTTGATATCCTTTATATATAATAAACACTGTCATGTAAAGAAAAAGGAGGAAGTCTTTGTATAGAATACAATATTACATACTGTTACTCAGTTTGTCAGAGACTGGGAAATTTTATTTTGAAAAATATGGTGAAGGACTATAACGTTACTTCTTTATTAAAGATGGTCAAAACCAGGAAAGAGTAGCATAAGATGAGTTGGTAATAACATGTTGTGTTCATTTTGTTAGAAACATGATTTCCAATAACCATACTTGAGCGTGCATGGTTTCTAAGTCTAATGAATTTGCAGTTCACTGATGACATGTGAACAAAAGTAGATAAAAAATTTTTACAATTTTATCAATATTTCTCCAAGACTTTTTAAAATTTGATAGTTGTAACAAATCAATATGGACTTTTTGATATGACTTTTGAATACTGAAAGATAGCATTATGATGGTTCTTCATAATACAATTAACCTTGCCTGTTGGGTAGAACTACTTTGGCAAATATTAATATTTGTTATTGCACAGTTTTCATAAGCACGTTTTGGCAGGCATGTTACGGTCACAGATGAATACGGTTTGCTTGTTTTTAATTTGAGCAATATAGAATTTATCTTTATATGTCCTCTCCTGAACAGTTATCAGTTCTTTTTATGAATACTGTAACTGTTCTGCTTTATTAACTTGTGTTTTATCAGATTTATCCTCTAGTGCTATCATCTCTAATCAGCCATGTGAACCCACACATGAAGGAAGCTCTATGGATGGCTAAGGACGCAAAGCATACCCATCACAAACCAGAGCCAAAGGCAAGAGTTTCTGAGAGCATTTCACAAAAGGAAAATGGTATCAGATTCTGCTTCTCTCACTGCACTCTGGGACTAGGCTGCCTCTGTACCAGCGAAGGGACCAGGTCACCTATTAGCCTTTTCACAACCTCACTAATGGCATGATGCAGCTCTGAAAACCCCAATTTTGACCCTTGTTTGGTGAGCAACATGAGGCTCAAGATCCATAGACTAGTGTCTTCTATAAACAAGAATTCATAAACAAGCATAATAGTCCATTTTGTCTACTTGTTTCATACAGAAGGTGAAATACAGCTGGAAGGAAACTTAGCAAGAGAGGAAATTGACTCAGAACAAGACAGATTATTTGTCTAGGCCCAAAGTATTTGCCAGACATTTTCTATATATTTATAGAGCTGAATTCCTTCTGATGGAATCAGGTTGTACAGAAGAAATGCTATCAACTGAAGATGAGTGATTTTCATGATTTTCTCCCTAAGACATGCCTTCAAGCCATGTTCAATTACCCTTGCACATGTAACAACAAGATACAGGAAATATGTCATTACATTACATCATCTATCATATCTGTAGTTTATAGTGTTTGTTTCCAGAGATCCAGATTCTCACTTAAAGTTCTGTGGAGTAAGCCAAAAGCATCCAGACTTGATTTTTGGAAGGAGCCCCAACAGTATGAAAATTATCCTTCTCAATGAGCCAGAACAAACCCAACTCATCAAACATAATTTTGATAATGAACATCACCATTTTACATTCAAATACTCCCAAAATGGTGGCAATTTATTAATGTCAGATTAAAGGGCTCAATTCATTATTCCCTTTCAGTAAAGAGGCAGTTAATGAGTGATGCATGCACATGGACAAGCTTCTAATTAGAGCTTCTCTATGTGTTGAAAGCTTGGTGCTGGGATACTGAGTGGCTGCCAGCAGACTATTGACTTTTTTCCCTCTTTGCTGAACATGCCTATTTATACAGCTTATTGCTAATGAGATGCTAATTGAGTCTGCCATATCTAAATAAAAAAACCCTTGAGTTTATTGCTGAATCCGCTAAATGGAGCTCCATTTCAGAATATTCTCCCCTGATTCATTTTCCCTGCACTCGCTGTGCTTGATTGAAAAATAATTTTGAACAGTAGGAACAGGATGTCAATTAAAAAACCCCAAAACAAACAACACCATATTATTTCTAATATTAGTTTAGAAGAGAACCTAGTAAATTTATGCCTGGGTATTTACATTTAGTTTTACTTAAAACAATGCCAAAATGCACTCAAGTATGGTGAGTACTGTGCAAAAAATGTATAAATTCAAGTTTCAATGCCCTGGAGATGTTCCAGTATAATCATTTTGTATGGAATGCAAGCAGCCTAAATGATCATCACAACAAGAAGAAAGCACATTTAGAAAAGTAGAATGAAGGCAAGGATTAGAGCAGTCAAATCATTTGGTTAGCTAGTTAAGGTTTGCACAGGAATGAAAGCAATCTAATGTGAAGATAAAGCACTGCTTTTATGATCTTCAGCTTATTATTCATCTAGCACTAAATTTGGTTGAGTGCATTCTACACTCTTTCTGTATAAAGTTTTATATTTTTAGGATGAATTTTGGAAACACTTTTAACACTGATTTTGGAAAAAATTCTCTAAAAATGTTTGATGTTTTTCAGGTATCATAGAGTGTCTGAAAAATTAAAGAATGATGTCTTCAGGATAAAATCTTTTCTAGGCAAGCCATCTAAAACAAGACTGCAAAACCCTTCATTGCATCATTCATCATATATTTTTTGGAGTGACAGCAGTTCACTGTGATTTGTTGTGTGATTTTGTTTGAATGTTTCTCCATGGTTTCTGAATTCTCCTACGGTGTGTGAGTAAAGGCTAATCACAAAGACTTGGCAAGGAGCAGAGGACAATGACAGGTGAAAAGGCTATAGTGACCTAATAAGGAACACACTGGATAAGCTCCTCCAAAAACAAACATTAAAAGAGAATATTCAGATCACTGCCCCTTCTGTAAAAGACACTAAGATGCATCAAAAAGAGAATATCTCTGGAAAGCCAGCAAATCAAAGGGAGCTGTTGCCTAAAGAGTTGTAGGACTTGTTTTGGAGCGCAGTGGGAAGAGAACATTGAGATTGTGTAAAACTTGTGAACTGTTTTAAGGGAATATATGAAATGTTTAGGGGAAGGACCAAAAAGGGGAAAGAGAATTGTCAGTATACTCATCTTGAAAGTGCTGCACCTGTTCAATGCAATCTTATTTTATACTTTTATTAAATCCATTTTCAGTCTTGGGGTTGGCTGTATTTCCTATCTGAGGCTCTGTGAATATGCTAGAGAATCCACAGACGAAGCTGAGTCTGAGGAGATGAGTTCTATTTAACAAGCTCCGGGAGTGGAAAGTTGAAGCATGAGGGATCCAGATCTGGATGACAGCAACTAGGGGAGCAACTGGCTCAACCATATAAACCCCACTATAGGAAAAAGTCCATGTGTGCATATATATATATTAATATATATACACATATATATATGTATATGTGTTCACTGCAGGAGAGAAGGAGCAGGATCAAGCCATTGGTATTGTTCCCTGTGTTTCTGTGTGTGTGTGGCAGCACAGGCATGGCTCTGTGTGCTATTTGTAATGTGTGTGTGCCTGTGGAGGGAATGTGCTCATCCTCACTGCTGGCTGGAGCTGAGAGCATGAAAATGCAGTGGCCCTGAAACTATGGGGTTGTGACAGGAGAAAAGAGCCTGGGCCCAAATTTATCTGTCTCAAAATATTCTACTAGAAATCTCAGTCTCCAAGCCAGATAAGCTAGAGAGCCTTCATCGTTGGAGATGTTTTGATTAGAGAAATAATCTGTCAAGAATGGTATAGATGCAATTGATCTTACTTGGGGCAGAACGGACAAGCTAAATGAGGTCACTTCCAACCTTATGATCTCATCAATCTCCATCATTTGGACCATTATTCACACTCTTAGAAATAAAAACAGCCATTGGCAGAGCTGGACTTTTTCTTCCTGAAAACAAGGAGAATAAAGGGTGAGATTGCAACCTGAAGGACACCCAAAAGGTGAGCTGCAGTTACCTGAAAGACACTTGCAGACCAGAGTGTCATTCTTGGCAGTAAATAAATGGTGACAAGAATAAAGGGAATGAGAACAAACTGAGGATGGAATGGTTCAGATTAGACATTTAGGAAAATATTCAGCATTAGAACAGCAATGCAGCATTTTAGCAGGATTGCCAGAGAAATTGAAGAAAAACTTTCATCTTTTGAGTGGTATTTAAAGCTCAGTAGGATAAAGTTGCAGGTGCCCTAATCTATTATTTTCAATGGTCCTGCTTCAAGTGGGATCTGAACTGTATGACCGGCAGCAATCCCTTACAACCAGCAGTTCTATGATTCCATGACCTTGGTGACAGCTTTGAATATTACTGTTTGGGCAGGTCATGTTCCAGCAGTTTGTTAGCAGGACAGACACAGGCTGCAATGACTTAACTACATAACTGATATGAGTGTGACTGGAATTTTAGTACTTCTGTGTGATCGGTGCTGCACTTTTCTGTTTCATCTTGAAGGTAACCGCTTACACAGCACTAAAAAATGGCATGATACTACTTCACAGCTGTTATACCTGAATCAGCAATGTTGAGCTTTCCTTAGGATACTATTATCAAAGGGAACAGTCTGTACAGTGGACTATCCTTGCTTTGTAACAAATGATCAACTCAATATTTTGTATTGAAGTGGTGCTTTTAGTAAGACTTTTAACAAATGTATTCGTGCAAGTGAAGTCCATAGCAGTTCAAAGGACAAACTGCCAGTTAAGTCTTCAGGTATTTAAAAAAAAAAGAAAAAAAAAGAAGCTGTCTTCCTTCACTGCTTATGAGCTTCAGCAGATAACACACAGATGTGTATAATGAAAAAAGCTCCCTTTACAGACAATAGAGAAGCATAGGGACAGTGAAGGTCTCATTTACTCACCCTAAAGTTAATATTTAAAAAGAGAGAAAGGAATTGTATCCATTCTTTTCATTTTCCATAAAGGGACACTAAGGCAAGTAGCTCAGATGCATTTGTTCATATTTTAGGTGTCTCTGTATGCATAGATACAAGATGAAGTAGAAGCCTTTGAAGCATTACAAGGCAGACAAAACTAGCATAGTCTGTACAATAAAATGAAACTTATGATGGGCTTCAGAATCTTGCCCTCTTAAGAACTGAACAAGCGAAAAAACCTTCCTGGCAATTTTTCCCACACCTCTGTGGCTAAGAGGCACTAGACAAGTTCCACAGAGGATTTTTGCTACTCAGTGGTACTCCTGGGTTTCCTAGTCCATGATGCATGAAGCTTTCTTTAGCTGATGATGAGAGTTAACAAATGGTAGGGATTTCCCCAGACTTTTTTTTTCCTGGTCTGGGGATATTTTTGGTCAGCATAGTGGTGTAATTTTACTATTTCACATCCATTTTACCAGGCCATATAACTACTTGAAACAGAAAGAAAGATTTCCAAAGAGCTGTCGATTGAAATGAGATGACTATTTAGGGAGGATACCGAGTAAATGAGGGTTTCAGAGCTTCACTAGCAGTTATGTATAGCATCCCAAATGAGTCTTTCAGTGCCTTTCACATAACATTTTCCCTCCAATTCTACTACCATCACAAGCCCATCAGTTGAAATGAGGAAAGGGTTGCTAGCTTGCAGATTTAGATAATGTTAGGTGCAGCAAAGACTGAATTTCTTCTCAACATGTCTAGAAGCTGTAGCTTAGATGTATGGAGAATTTTGATACCAAAAGCTTAAACTTGTCCTGGAACTGTTTTAATGTGTCTTTGTTTATGCAACAGTCTGGCACATACTTTGAACTAGTCATCTGCTCTGAATAGAAAGAGACAGATGGCAATTCATCACACCTATCTTAGACATATACATTTGGACAGGATGAAAAACCTTCTGGAAATGCTTAACTCTTCACTGGATCTGACTCCTGTTAATTGTAACTCTGGACTTTGTCATTGAAATTGTGCCTGATACCATGGCATGTATGTACCATAAAATACAACATGGTTTAACACAGTATGCCTTCCTTAAGTGGATAAACCATATTATGCAGTGTTCTTCCATAGAAACCAAATGCTTCAGGAAACAAAATACACAACCCGTGGAAATTATTCATTCAAAGATAACAATATTACTTCTTGATGTATGATACCACGTTTCTATAATTTATCGTTGCTCTGTGATATGAATACTTGTCAGCTGGACCATATATTAGGGAACTTTGCTTCATGGTTTCCAGTCTTTCCAAATCTTACAGTAGTCCATCAAATATTTTATATAAAGTTATAGGCTTGGCTTGCCACAGGTGTCACTGAAAATAATCAGTATTTAGGTTCTCAAGCTTTTCTATTTCTTTTGAAAAAATTGTTTCATAGTGGAGTCATCTGACTACCTATAATATCTGCTGCATCTAATATCTTCATACATTACCTCTGGAAGAAATGAGATACACTTTTGGAAATAAGGCAGACAGGATCAACAACAAGTGAGACGAATTGCCCCAAAAGTTACACCCAGACATGTAAATTTGATGAAATTTAAAATCCACTGAAATAAACCCCAACTGAAATAAAACCCACCCTCATAGCTTTAGCAGAAATAGCCAAATACATTTGAAATTTAAAATGGCAGAAATGCCATCAAAAGATAGTAACAAATCTTATATTAAAGTATTTCTTGTACAAGGCTTCCTATCTTTATTTGAACAGGAGGAAGACCTCTAATTGACTTTAAGGTCTAGTATGATGTCATTTCCAGAATGATAGCACGGTTAAGAAGGCAAGATGAATCATGTCGTGTGACATATACATCATAAAAGGTATCTCCAGTTTGAAAGAAGTAATGCAGCTGTGAAAGGTGCTGATGAAAACTCACCTGAATTGCTATACTTTATTCAGAATTTATTATCAAACCCAATGTATCTGCACTGAAAGAGGAAGAAAAAGGCATTATCAGGATGATCAGCAGTACAAACAGCTGTGTGTGAGGACAAAGAAAACACATGAAGGTGGAAGCAAATGTTAATGCACACACTAGGAATATTTCTCCCAGCAATGCACAGCATCTCGTGCATAACACCGAGTGTTGAAAGGGCCAAAGTGCTGTTAAAACCCTGAGCTTCACCAACACTTCTGTCTCAGGAACTGCCACAGCACACATGAACATACCACATTCCAGTTAGCTTGCAGTGCACATATTGAACCAAAATGCGCTGCAGGTATTGTTACAACTTCTGTTACCTCCTCTCTCTGGGATGCCTTTCAGTCTGGCCACGTAAATAGATGTCACATTTAGATCAGGTTGAATTAACTATCCTTTTTCTTTGTTTGGATACCCAGGGAGGAGAAAAACAGTGAATCATTGTAAAGATCTTGATGACTTAGTTTGAAAGTAGCTACTCACCTATATGTCCTTAGCTACAAGAGAGGAAATACATTTCAGCTCATTTACCCAAATTTGATGCTTCAAATAAAAAAAAAAAGCAAACAAACAAACACAAAAAAAACACACCAAAAGAAACTAACAAAACAAGCTTTTCTACAGACTATGACAAACCCAACCAATTTTAACTGTACTATTGCAATCTTAATTGTCGCAAATTTAATAAATGTGATAGTAAAAAAATGGCTTTGGAAAGGATCTGGATACATTAAGCAGTCAGACTTAAAAGAGACTTCTAATAGATAAGTTTATCAGCTTGTAATGTTATCTAAGCCTCCTCTTCTTTCTAGTGGGAATACCTGCAAACACTGAGATAATGCACTAGGAAATCAGCTAATTTTTATCTCCTGAAAACACACTACTTCGTAGGGTAAGAAAATCATATTAACACGTTATGCGCATATAGGATATGTGTGCATGTAAATATATATTTATAACTAAAAATATGGTTTTCATACTGCTTTGTGGGTTTTTAGGCACAGCAAGAAAACATATAATAGCTAATCAATTGTAATTTCATATTATTTAATTGGTGTATTTATATTCCTAACTTTTTGTTCACCTTGTTTTTCCTAGCTGCTGACTCAACATCTGTTTGCTAATATGATGTCCTATATTAAAGGACATTTGGATATTTCTCCGAAAGGAATTCTGCACAAAACTACTCTCCCAATAGTTTATGATTTAAATGCAAATTATCTTGAAATATGGTGCCATAATTTGCAGTATACAATTACATTTAGAAGACCTAAATATTAGCATTATTACAGTCAATGTTATGTTGCATTTACTTCATTCTTTTTAGGACAGTTTCTTACATATTTGATGTGAGTTCCAAGGAATGAAATATTCCACCCTTTTTCTTTCTAAAAATTATTCATTATGTAAAAGTTTAATCATTTGGGAGCTTCTTTTGATAATCTTTTAGAGGAATTGTATTGGCAGAGGCTGAATATGTCAGATTATTTGAAAATAAGGCCCATTCTAAGATCAAACCTTGTCTTACATGGTGATATTCTGAAAGGACACATTATTGTCATAAAATCTTTGAAAATTTAGCGTGATATTTAACAAGATTATTTAGACTTAATACCCATATTGCTATTTAACTACAAAGCTAAGGATTTTTGCAACACGGTGAAAGAGATACTCACATCATCCATTTTATGGAGCTATAGGCTTCTAACTCACAGGTGGTTCAGAATAGCAGGTTTTATGCCTCAAGTATTTACAACAGAATATAGGAATTTTCCAGCACTAATATGTTCATAGAACGATATAACTGTTGACAATGTTTTCAGATTAATGTTTCTACTGGAATCGATGAAACAGTAGTTAAGAAAAACAAAATAAAATAATATTTTACTTAACAATTGACCTAATAAATATTTACATCAGTTACACTTTTAATTATTTATGTTCTAGGGACTGCATTAATCTGTGAATTGCTTCAGCATATCTTTTATCTTTACCCCAGACTAACCACATTTATTAGTTTGTTTTATATTGGTTACGTAATTGCATAAAATACTTGTATTTTCAGTTCATGTTTGTACTTCATTAAATTCTGGATGACATTTTAGAAACTCTTAGGAAACACAAAAAATTTAAGTATATTTAAATATTCTTGACAGCAGAAGTTTGCCTAAAAGGAGTTTAGTTCATACCAAAACTATGAAAAGATGGTCTTCAGTAATTGATTGGTGCATAATTAAATACCCAAGTTGTAAAATGAAGTTTAACTCTTATTTAGTAAAGCATGTAAAAAAACCCCCTGAATACTATGAAATGTGACAAGTAAACTCTCCAAAATCATTTACATTTGTAATTTGATCAGCAAATTCTAAACACACATAAGTATACCAGTGCTCCAGGGCATATTTTTATGTCCAATATTGATTTGTAGAAAATGAAAGTCATCAGCACTTAAAACATGATCTCTGACAGAAAATTTAAAAAAAGAAACCAAACAAAAAATCAAAGCAAAAGCACCTACTATATTCAGTTTCATATAATGAAGTTGATATCGTGTTTATTTGCACCTCATAACAACCATACTATTCCCGACTCTATAAACTGTATTGAATTTATTTAGTCCATCAGTCTGACAGATGTTTTGTTTATTCAGACCACAGGTGTATTTTACCGACAAAAGCACATCTTTAGACCTGGAGAGCTCAAACATTTTTAGTACAATGGACTATTCATAAGGAGATCAAATAAAGGGTATTTAAGGTAATATAGAATATTTATCTGGATATTGCATTTTCATACCTGTAGGCTTTAAGAGTGAATTTTTAGAATTTTAATAATAAATTCTTTCAAGAGGGCTTGTATGTCTGAAAAATTGACAACTTTCTAACTGCATGAGCTAGTCTGTTAAAAGTTGTAAGCTCTCTCCACAGTTCTTTTAAGTATATCCAGCCATTTTTATACAGCTCCAACTGATATAAGTGGGACCACCCTGAATTAAAAGCAAGAAGAAGTTATCTTATTTGTAACCTAGGTATTCCAGCCTTGTGCATGACCTGTTGTGCTGAAGAAAGTTATCTCATTGGGCAAATGGTTTCAATTCTGCATTTGAGGTTAATTTGTCAGAAAAAGAAAATCTTAATAGCTCTTGAGGATGTTGGTCATATTTTTGTATGTTTAATAAAGCAACAGTAAGAAATTTAAAAATGGAAATCACAATTTTTTTTCTTTATTTTGTATGGTCATAGCACTGAGAAGTCAGAGTGATGAAGCAGGGCCCATTTTTACTAACTTTGTGCAAACACAAAGTGTATATATATATAAATTAAAGTTTGAGTTTAATAAGCTTATAAAATGTGCTCAGTTCTGGAATTTATAGGGTATTTGAACAATGTTTTTCATAGTGACACTTTCTAATTTTTGCCATTATTAGCATCATAAGTTTAAAAAGTTTTTTCTTTCTTGTAGAGAAATAAACAACCTTAATGGATGATTTATCTACTTCTTGCTTTATAACCCTAGCAAAAAAAGTTTTTGCCTTTTCCAGGTCATTTGGTTTAAAAAAGACTGTCTAGGTCCAAAAGAGATGGGTCATCATTGTAAACCTTAATCACTACACACTCTATATGATGTATAAGGAAAGTTCAGTATCTCACAGTGAGAAAACACCAAAACTTAAGTGGAAGCTGCCATTGAAAGAATAAATGTAAATTAAATTCCTTGGGGGAAATTAAATGTTTTCTTTCACTGGAGGAGTCTAGTCTTTAGATTGTTTTGGTTTAGAACGCTAGAACTGGGTTAGTCAAAATATGGGGGGAATTTATGGCGCTTCTACCATAATAAGTAGTACCTCTTCCTGTTAGAGTTGTGTGTCCTGCATTCTGCTCCCTGCTCCCTGTCAATCAGTGGCCATCTTTCATCCCCTACTTCACCCTTCACCAATGAGCTATAACTTATTAAGGGCTATAGCTTTCCCAGTCCTTTTTGTTTTAATGTATCCTAGAGTAATCCAGTCTCTGCTGAACTAAGAGGAAAAAAAAAAAAGGAAAAGAAGAAAAGAAAAGAAAAGAAAAGAAAAGAAAAGAAAAGAAAAGAAAAGAAAAGAAAAGAAAAGAAAAGAAAAGAAAAGAAAAGAAAAGAAAAAGGAGAAGAGCCCATTAGAAATGGAATGAACAAAAATTCTAACAATTGCAGAATATGTTATACTGAATACATATTAGTATTGGAAAAAAAAAAAAAGATGCTTACAGTTCCCAGACTTAAAGTAATACAGAGATAAAACCCCACTGATAGGAAATATGAACTCTAATCTCAGCCCAGATGAATAAAATAAATGTTGGAAGCTATATTTCCCCAAATTTAAAATCCCTCACCAATGCGTTATTTCTATGTTTTAATGAGGTTTAAATTATATTTGTGCTCTGAGAACTGTTGCTCACAGGTAGTATCAACTTTCTGACACTGAGCACATTGGTGCTATTAAGATTCTACCTAGGAGCATAAATTTAGGCTACATCTATTCTAGTAAATTACAAAGTGTCAGAGACCATCCCCAGCACCGTGATTCAATCATCTGAAGTGTTCAGTTCTTAGTGTCATCCCTAATACAGCTGTGGCTTGGGCCAATTCCTACTTCTAATAACAATTTTTTGAAATTATCGTCTTTCAAAGGCTGAAAACATGGATTTAATGGCATGGATTTAGGCCATTAAACACCTAAGTCTAGTTATGGGCACCAGCAGTTGACTTGTATATACTGTACACTGTAATTTAATGGTTAATGCTACAGCTCAGGTGACTGGGGAACTTTAGAAAACAAAATTAACATAATTACAGAATTAAGCAGCTTCACAAATAGGTTAGAGTTTGAGGAATGAGCACATCTAGACTCATGTCATCTAAGTCTCATTTTCTTCAGGGAGACTCCTGAAATTAGGATAAAAGTAACCTCAGGCATTATTTTTTTCCTCCAGTAAAATAAGAAACTGCATTTTTGAGGTAAAATGTAGAAGTCTCCCTTTAGTCAAGGAAATGAATTTGTGATCCTCTATTTCACTTCAAGACCATTTCCAACAGTAATCTCCCTGTTAACCTTTCTCTTATGTGGATTGCAAGTCTGAAAAGATTGATCTGTCATGTATACCATTTCCATTCATGGCTTCTCATGGAGCCTTATGACTAGATTTTTTTTTTGCATTTGTCTCCAGGGTATTATGTCATCAATTCAATCTACAGCTTTAAGGCTATTTTCAGTTTTCTTTGCTTCTTTTTAGCCACATATTTTGTATGTTTTCAGCACATTTCTTCTATCACTTCAGAAAGTCAAATTGTTATTTCACTACCATCTATAAGTGCTATCAAGAAGCTAAATATGCTGTTATAAAGCAAAACAACTAATATATAAAACAAAATTAGTGCATCACACTGACATTCTGTTTAAGACACAAAGCTCATAATCCAGCATTTCCTGCAGGGACAAAAATCACTTACAAGCAAATATTAGCACAAGACGCAGGGGATCCCCAGAATCTGGAAGTTCTGCTGTGCTTATTGATGCTGTTTCAGGGTTTCTGAACTCATCTGTCATAAGAAATACAGTTTCAGAAATCATTATTATTATTTTATCATTTGTTGTTTTCCTTGTACTTGGGCACAAGATGTAGTTTAAACATACTGAAAACATTACAGTTTTGTTAATTTGTTCATTTTGTGAAAGTTTCTTATTTTAACAATTTCATATTTCACTTTATAAACAAAAAAAGTTTGCATTAATTTAATCTTAAATTTTGTGCTAAGCATAGGCAATTTTACTTTACAAAGAATAAGAATTTTGAAGTAAAACTTAAACCCCATGATCTTTACTTGGAATATTTTCTAATTATTAAAAAATAAAAATGTTCGGGTGAGGGTTTGGGGCTTTTATATATATATATTTAAAGCAGCAAAACATTACTTGGGAAAGCTATGTTCATAACCCAATTCTTATGAAGACTTTCTTTATGATGCTGAGAAGTTTGTGTTTAACTTCTTTAAAATTTGTCCTGTGCTGCTGAGATGGTTTATGTGCTGATCAGACCTCATTATTAAAAGGTGAAGGCTGAACAAAAAAGTCAGGGGTTTTATTGCACAAACTTAAATTACAGACTCCTTAGCCATGAAAAATGTAAGAAACTCCTAGAAAAAAATGAAAGGTCATAAATATCTTTCCCTCCAGAAACTTTAAGAAACCAAAACCTCATATGAATTATAGTTCACTTCTGTACTACTGAACTTCCCTTAAAATTACAACCCAAATATCTTCCGTACATCAACTCCACTTACAGAAAGATACGAGAGGGGTAGGAAAACAAAGTGTATCAATGAAAGGGCAAATCAGGCATGTTGAATAAAACATGACATCTGGAAAGAAGTTTCCCGTCTTTCCAAATTCCAAGGTATTTATCTCAATGATCATTTTTCCTGAATTAATTTTTCCTACTTATTGTTGAGACTGTACTGGCTTTCAGCTTAAAAAACACCAAACCTGCTTTTCCCTTTCTATCATATGTCTCACTTCACATGCATAAGAATGTATAAAGAGAAGACTTAAAATAATGAAAACACAAACAGCATGCTATTGCTGTCACAAGGCCTTCTGGCAGTAGTAAGGCATTCTTACGGTCAATAATTTTATATTTATCTTTTGAAAAAAAATGTAATAAATTTTATTTTAAAATTTCTTGCTAAAGCATATTTAATAACCACGAATTTAAAAAAAATAAAACAAATACTGACGTTTTAATGATCTCAATGATTTTGCATAGATCTTATAAGTTTCCACAGAGGTTCTTATCAAAAACATGACAAGTAAGGATTTCTGATTAATGTGCTTTTAAAAAGATTTATGTGTGTATGTGTGTGTGCATGCGCGTGGGTGTGGATGCGTGTACATATATAAATGCATATATATTTGTATATGTATATATATATAAAATAATCAGGGGGATTTTTTACATTGTTTATAACAATCATTTCCTCTGGATTTCATATCCAACTGGAGTGCTGTAAAAAGTTTACTCTCTTCTACACTATGCTATTAAATGCTAATGTAATTTGTGATATGCCAGTCTGTCTTAAAAAACTGTTTTCATAAGTTTCACTATACTTTAAGAGATGGACATCACAACTAATTCTCACTTCCATTAAATAAGAGAGAACTGTAGAGTTTAGGCAGCCATTCTCAGGCATGAAAAGAGACTAACGTTTTCTGAGAAAATCTTGGCCTGTGATTAATGATCCCCTTGCACATGAATGCTTGTTTTGTTCAGATACATGTTATATCTAAAGTTTAATACTGAATTACAAAAAATAGTGTTTACTTCTAGGAGACCTTTGGGAACAATAGCAACCTTCAAAACCATCCCTGAATGACTTTGTGGTCATCTATAATAACTATTATTACTGGTTTGTCAAGATAATGCAGGTTGTTGTAAATATTATTTCAGTCTTATGTGCCTAAAATATTTCTTGCCTAAATTCTTTTAATAGTAACATTTTATACTTGGCTTTTTATCTCATAAAATGATGATAAGGTAGGATTAAATTAATCAAAACTTCTGTAGTCATTTTCTGTCTTTAACCTAAACCTGAAAGACAAATACCTCAGAAATTAAATCTCCCTGCACATTCTTTGTTGTTCCTTGGTAAACATAACTTTATGTAGAGTATCTACCTCAGATAAGTTACAGTAGGCAAGGACAAGGCACTTTCATAAAGAGAATACGCTTTTAGATAAATAAAGAGATTACACTTTTATCTACAGACGGAAGGTATGTTATACCTCCATACCATGAACAACTACGGTGTACTGTAGACACAGAAAATGAGTTCTTTGGAAGGTTTTGTTTCTTGTAATCCCCAAATTTCTTATATAGAAATCAGTATTTCCTGGATGTTTTTCTCATGGTTCAGTTAGAACACAGATGGTTGTATAACTTTGAGAACAAATGTAAAAGTTCCGTTTTCATACAGTTGGGTTTCTTGGTCTTGACAATGAATATAACTACTAGTTTCCATCTAGAATTTATATTACTCAGTGTATACATTTAAATGTATAGCTATTATGAGAACACTCCTGGCTTCCTTCTGCATGTGTAGAGCTAATGGAAACTGAACTTTGGGCACTAGAAATGAAAGGAGAACGACTTTCCTAGATTATGTGAACAAAATAATTATACACTGTTACTCTCTAATGTATTTCAAGAAATATAAGTTTAATTTTCTATAAGGGAAAAACCCTATCTATGAGAACATTTTGGCTTAGAGAAGAAAAAAAAATAAACCCTTTTATAAGGCATACTTGAAGGAAGAGTGTACTTATCACTTAGTGAGGCCAAAAGTGCTCTATGTCCTCTGATAATTTTTTTCATCTTGATACCTAGGATGGCTTTTAGCAAAAAGACCAGTCAGTGAATTGATCTATAAAATTGATGCCCTCTGTAGCAAGATGGTTATGAATGACTTTTAGCTGTTGTAGAATTATATTTGGGGATATAGAGTCTGAATGTTACAGTTTATAACAGTTTGAAATAGGTGAGAATACCATTTTGCAATATCTATTAAAGTGTTGACATTTATTTATTTGTAAACTCAAAACTATACCTTCAGAAATAATGAAATAAGTCTCAAACAAATTGACAGATGCTCAGAATGGCCCAGAGCATTCCCTTGAACATTCATCTGAAGTACAGAAAAATCAGAATCAGGGTTCAATTTTGCATGATGTTGGCCTCTGGCCTTGAAAAACTCCGTATCTCAGTGTGCTGTACACTCCAAGTTACAGTATTTCTGTTTCATCTCTGCTACTTCCTTGCAGTGAAATTCCTTTGGCTATTCTGGAACTTCATTATTCATTATCCTGGGTTTTAAGCTATGACATGTGAAGACCTTGTTTTGATCCATTACCTGAATCCAACATGAACAATTTTCAGGAAAATAATGTTTTTAAGTGAGTTAAACACTGAATGAATAATCAAGTTAAGATTGATTTGTCTGTTTCTCTGGTCAGAATTTGCAAACTGAAAAAACCCCAAATCTCCAAAACCATCGGTAACATAAGACTGATATTAAAACTAATATTCTTCAAGGACAGAATCTCCTTACTCTTTTAAAGTTTCTCAGTTCTAATAACCAATACAAGAGAGAGAGACTGAAACAGATGGTAGTGCTTGTGAAAAAGAAGGAAAGGAAAGGAAAGGAAAGGAAAGGAAAGGAAAGGAAAGGAAAGGAAAGGAAAGGAAAGGAAAGGAAAGGAAAGGAAAGGAAAGGAAAGGAAAGGAAAGGAAAGGAAAGGAAAGGAAAGGAAAGGAAAGGAAAGGAAAGGAAAGGAAAGGAAAGGAAAGGAAAGGAAAGGAAAGGAAAGGAAAGGAAAGGAAAGGAAAGGAAAGGAAAGGAAAGGAAAGGGAAGGAAAGGAAAGGAAAGGAAAGGAAAGGGAAAGGGAAAGGAAAGGGAAAGGGAAAGGGAAAGGGAAAGGGAAAGGGGAAGGGAAAGGGAAAGGGAAAGGGAAAGGGAAAGGAAAGGAAGAAAGAAAAGAAAAGAACCAAAACCCAGCATCCTACCCAAAAACCCATGCACCAAACACCAAAGCATTATGTTCCCATTTGTAAGAATTAATCACTTTTTTCCTATTTTTATTACATCCTTGCCTACCAAACAGATTTACATCTACCTTATTTGTCACTGAAATATTTTTCATCTCTTCAAACCTGCAAAGGTGTTTCCACAACAGCCTCAAGTTCTGACCTAAATACGACCTTTATTACATTCTTTTCAACACGCTTCATAAT